>CM062804.1:1410810607-1415610607 GCA_031772625.1 Pinus tabuliformis
AGGAGTACTAGGACAGGAATGTTATGCAGGAGGACTTGCTAGTGTGACATGGGGACTTGAGGATGGCACATTGCAGATGATGAAGAGGACTTCATGGACCTGAATGGGGCACATCAAGAGTTGATAAGGTTGGAGACTTGAGGATGGCACATTGCAGATGATGAAGATGACTTCATGGACCTGAATGGGGCACATCGAGAGTCGGTTTGATGAGATGGTCTCTTCACGTTGAGGAGGCACACATATGGATGATGATGTAGGGATGGCTTGCCATCAAGCATCATGACATGTTGCAGATGAGATGGATGGAGTTTCCATGGACCTGAGCATGGATTATGGAGATACATACTTTGGTATGGTGAGCTTGGTGGCAGTTGGTCACTAGGCCGAGACATGGTGGAGACAGTGGTTCTACATATGTTGCAGTGATGTTTGCCTTATGTGGAGGAGTCAACATCATGGATGATGGTATGTTGTCGAGGACGACAACGATTTCAGGTGGAGGAGAATGTAAGGCCTCCGGGTGATTGTGCGACGGGCACGGGCACGGGCGCACGACGGGCGCACGATGGGCGCGCGACAACCGATTGTGCGACGGGTTTGCGACGAGCGGCGGTGGATGTGCGACACAATGCGACGAAACTATGCGACGTTATGAACACACCGAAAATTGGCTAAGTGTCATTCACACTTGAGCGTACATAATATGAGGATGCACGAAGGTTTATATATGCATGGCACGTGGGCATAAGACTTTTAACCAAGCCGACATGTTAAAATAAAGCTTGGGGCTGTTCATGCTAATAATTAAAGGTCGGCCTAAAGGTGAATACGCATGATGGCAAGCGTATATACAAGGGAGGCTGCACCTCATTTGTGACAAGCATCTTCGCTCATCTTTCACACGCTCAAGGGGTAAAAACACTTGCGCAGATATGGAGGTAGATACGCATACCTCATGCGTAGTCTAACCCAAGTGCGAGGAGGAAGTGACTTACGGTTTGAGGTATGAAGGTTCTGTTGTGAGTGCAGATTTGGGTTTCTAAGTGCCGGTTTGGGTGAGGCAAGTGTGCTGAGGTCCAGATTATGTGCAGATTGTGTGCAGGACTTGACAGAGTAAGATAGGTGGCCCGGGTGGGCATTCTTCTTTGTGCAAGAGTGCATATGATTGTGAAAGGTTGTTCTATGCCTTGGTTGTAAAATTATTCTAAGTGTTGGCTTGAAGATTGTCAAGCATCACTTGTATTTGTACTATTGAAGAAAAGCTGTTATAATACATTGTTGGGCAGACTTTCTGGGAGTTGCCCCTCCCTTTGTACTTGATTATTGTTGATGTTCTCGGTTTATTGTTCATGGTTAATAATTGAGAATGGTCTTCACTAAAGTATAAAGGATAATGTTTTATTCAGTTGCATAAGCTAAGTATGTTCATGTTGAAGTAGGTGTAGTCCATGGGTGTTAGTATTGTTAAAAAGAAAGCGCTCGGTGGTGCCGCACCTCGCTACAAGCGGTTGGAAGATCACTGCAGGTGTAGGGGCGTGACAACTATAGTAGCGTGCCAGTGGATGGGCGAATTCCTGGTAACTCCATTAGGTAAACCAAGAATTAAATGGAAGTGAAGAGCTGTGATAGATACAAGAATAACCCCTAACTATTGCATGAATTCACTCCAGCTAGAAGACATGCATAAAATGATGAACCTCCAAAAACCCTGCCAACCGCTGCTGCATGCCTTGCTTTTCTTTCAAAGGATCAGTTTCAGATGAAGCACTGTCACCACTACCCACAAAAAGGAATGTTGTCCCCTTTCATAACACAGGAACAAGCATCTGTACCCTTTCCGAACCGAAAGGCAATTTCGGTGGAAGTTTATCTCCCACACCGTTAACTCAATTCATTGGCTTCATGAATTAATTGCTTGCGTTTCTTTTCTTGATTTCAGGAATATCAAGAATTAGTTTTTATAACTGATTTGTAATTTAAAATTACTTTTACACCGACTTATTACGATAGGGATATTACAGTAGGAAAATTAGGAATTAAGGTATGGGTGTCGGGAACCACGGAAGATTTCCTCAAAATTTATATAATAAAAAGATAATATATATATTAATTATATAATTTTTATAATAATTAAAATTAATATTGAATTAAAATATTAAAATATATAATATATAATATCTTTATATATAAACATATTCTTTTGGTGTTTTTTTCTGAGTTTCTCTCTTTTATATATAAAATATTAAAATGTCAAGTTCATTATGACACATGAGTTGTCTTTGAAACAATCTGGCTTAAAAATACAAAGGAACAGTTTTACATATATTTATCTAGTTATTCTTAAGAAAAAAAGTAAAGCAACTCTAATGTTTAAGCATTGATTTCCACATACAATATGCATACACAAAGAAATATTTATTAGCATGACATCCCAGATATTGCCTTTACATCGAGGTATCACAAGCTTCCTTAACCCATCAAGAGGTTGTTCCAATTTCTCAATTAAGAATATCTGGGTTAAGGATGTCTTTGGCCTTTCTTCTTGGGAAGGTTTCAACCTAGGCTCATGTTTTTGTGGGTAATTCAACATATTTCTCTACAGACTGTGTATTCCAAACGTTCCGCAAACTTTCCCAAACTCCCATTACAGTTCCTGTTGAAAAGAAAATATTCCTATACAATTCCAAAAATATTCCTATACAATTCCAAAGCTCTGGACATTGCAGCAAAACCAATAAATATAAGTCAAATCATACTCCCATTACAGTTCCTGTTGAAAAGAAAATATTCCTATACAATTCCAAAAATATTCCTATACAATTCCAAAGCTCTGGACATTGCAGCAAAACCAATAAATATAAGTCAAATCATAACTTTTAGATTAAAAAACAAAACAAAAAGAACCAACTTTTTTTTATAAATATCAGTGATGTTTTATTTATAAGTATCAGTTGTGTTTTCTTTATATATAGTATATTATTATTATTATTTTACCAAATTGAGGCATTGTAAATTTTTTATCTAATACTTTAATTTCCCAAAAAAGACTTTCTTCCTCACCCGGGTAAAATTTGAAAAATAAACTGAATAGAAAGACTTTCTTCCTCACCCGGGTAAAATTTGAAAAATAAACTGAATAAAAAATTGAAGATATAACCTGATAAAAATTGAAGCCCCGCTCCACATGGGTGGGTATGCTGTTAGTTGGTTTGAACAATAAGCATTTTCTCGCCCGCCCAAGTATGAATGAGCAGCGTTAGGGTTTCCAATAATTTAAAAAATGAGCACTTTTGATTCGAAGATTTTACGCATATTATGGTGATTTTATTTTTTTAATCATGTTCGTCAAAATTATGATTTCGATGTGAATATGACATTGATGAAAAGGCAAAAGATATACATTCATTTCTTTTAATCATGTGCGTCCAAATCATGATTTCGATGTGAATATGACATTAACGAAAAGAGCGAAGATATACATTCACATATATATATATATATATATGTGGACTAATTTCTCTCCTATTCTGGCTGCAACATCATGACAGCCTGTAAACGGTGCACGGAAATTAATTAATTCAGAATACAAAGTATTATTTTTTATTTTATTTGGCAGAAATCAATGGAAGTTGAGTATTCGGCTATTCACCCCTTCACACATTTTCCATTTTAGTTTGGGCAATCTTCATCCATATGCAGAACACAACGTAAGCACTTCCCAGCTATGAGCATCTCCATGGCTACATTAATATCTGAGAACGCCATTCTCTGAGTTACATACTTGTCCAAATCAAATTCCTGCCATCATTAACACTTTGATTTTTGAGTTCATGTTCCAGAGCATTCTATGCGAACAACAAAATAAAAAATGGCAGGGGATGATCAGAGAAAGAATGAGATATTACGTTGTTCATATATTTATCTACCAGCCTGGGTATATCAGATTTGTTGAAACCTCCAAAGGCTACAAATTTCAGCTTCCGGCCTTCTAGAATCTCCAGGGGATTGAAACTCAACTTCTGATCCATTTCAGCTAAACCCAATATCAAAGTTCTTCCCCATACCTGGAACGCAAAGCACATACATGCACAGAAAACTTGAGATCACAGAAAAGGTAACAAACTTAATCAATAGTTCACATCAGTTGGATCATTGAAGAACGCATGTAGTTAACATAATAAACGGTGACAGAGGATTGAATATACAAAAAATCAGACCGGGTGAGAGCATTGAAGCGCAGCAAGCATAAGTTCGACTCTTCCAACACATTCGTAGCTTGAATCTACTCCTCCTTTAGTCATCTCTCTAATCACCTGCAATAGCAATACATTTTACTTAACGCGGAAAAAAACATGTGGCAGATGTTGTTAAGGTTCATGTTACAGATTACCTCTTGAATGGGCTTATCGAATTTTGTTGGATTAAGGTACTCAGTGACTCCAAATTGTTTAGCTGTTAGGAAGAGAGATAGCAGCTATAAATCTCAGCACATATTCCATAGCCATATCCAAAAGCTAAAGGCAATTAGTCGACCGTAATTTTACTTCTATCTAAAATTTTATTGTTGTATCTGGTTCACAACTCACATATTTCTTCCTTTTCTGGGTTGATGTCGATGCCAAGGATTCTGGAAGCTCCAGCTATTCGAGCCCCTTCTGCAACCTGAACAGCGCAGGATTCACCAGCAGACAGTAATTAGAAAGACACATAAGGCAAACTACTCTCTGCGGCACAAGCGCAAATCTTTATGTAAATATGTGTATGTATAGTCGCTGCTTCAGATATTCATGACAACTTACAGCCAAGCCAATGGTGCCCAATCCAAAGATTGCTACCGAATCACCGGGCTTCACTTTCCCAGCATTCCAGGGGGCTCCTAGTCCTGCAAATCAATGCCCAGAACTCGTTTTCTCATGCATCAACCTTTTAACTTTTGTGTCTTTTGATGGGCAAGGATATCAGTTGTATTATTTAAGAGAGGAATGTGTAATTATATTACCTGCAGGTACTCCGCATCCAAGCAAACAGATCTTGTCCAACGGAGCTTCCGGATTCACTTTTGCAACACAAGAGACGTGCACCACAGTATATTCACTGAATGTGGAGAGCCCAAGGAAATGATGGATGGGTTTTCCGTTGAGAGAGAATCGGCATTTTTTGTCTGTGTAAGCAACTCCGCTCATGAAGTTGAATCTGAAAACTTGACAGATATTGTTCTTTCCCCGATCACAGAGCTCGCATTCTTTGCAATCCCCCATGTATGCCGGAATAACGTGATCTCCTGCTTTCACCTCCGTAACTTCACTTCCAACGCTTTCTACAATCCTGTATCACCCACGCACTTTTCAAAAATTGATCCCTGATAGCTAATAAACCTCATCCTTCATTATTCTTCATTATTGATATGGAGAAGTTGTACATAAATATAATATAATATACGTACCCAGCACCTTCGTGACCCAGAATCCTTGGAAACCAAGCTCCTCCATCCTTCAATGATTAAATACATTACATTAAGGTATGGTGCAGTTGAAGCCTTAATAAAATGAATGAAACCTGAGATGATGAGAGTGGTACCTTTCCTTTCCAGTAAAAAAGATCAGTGGCACAGAGAGAAGTGTGAGTGATTTTGATTCGAACTTCTTTGCTCTGAGGAGGAGCCACTTGGATTTGTTGTATGGCTATGGGCTGCCCTGCTTCCCATACCACACCAGCTGATACGCAGTTCATAGCAGGTCAGATGATCTTCATAAGTAACTAAATAAACAACAACTAATCTATACCCTGAATTTGAAGACGTAATTAATATATGTCATGCTCACCCTTGCAAGTAATCACCTCCCCCGCAGTACATGATGCCATCAAATCTTCCTGCGTTTTGCTTTGGTATATCTGAACGCAGAATGGCAGGAACCCTGGAAGGAGTGGTATCTCACGAACTGGTGTGGAAGAAGTGGTAACTCACTGCCTGATCTCTGTAAAACCCACTAAATAGAATGATAGTCCGGCTACGTATTATTTGTTTATTAAATATTTTCATCACTCTTTTCCGTGAAGGATTTAAATATTATATGAACTTTATACATAGTTTCAAATTAACACTAAGGATAGTCATTATCTGTTGTTTCAAATTACTCACCACGGTTAAAAATCAAACTACTTGTAATTATTCATTGGTGATGAATAAAGGATAAGAAGAGTAATTATTCATTGGTCATCAATAAAGGATAAGGATAATTTGATTACTTGTAATTATTCAGTGGTGATGAATAAAGGATAAGAAGAGTAATTATTCATTGGTCATCAATAAAGGATAAGGATAATTTGATTACCAATAGATGTATTTGAATCTTGGATAGTTAATCTATTTTTTTAAGTCAGGAAAAAAATAATATTTGTTGATGCACTGTTAAAATCAAGCTACTCATAATTATTCATTGGTCATCAATAAAACTACTCATAATTATTCATTGGTCATCAATAAAAGAGAAGAATTTAACTATTAACAAATGTATTTGGATCTGGGACAGTTAACTTATTTCTTTAAATTTGAGAAAAAAAATTAACCAAACAAAAATAATTTTAAGACATATTCGAACTCCATTATACATATTTATGTAAAATACAGATAAATATTTAATTATAAAATAAATAAAAAAATTTAAAATCAATACATTTTTAATAAATATTATCAATTTCATCACATCTATCTATATATATATTAATGAAATAAATAAATATTTTCCCAAAGCTATTGTGGAGTCCATCTTTTCCCGTATCCTTGTCCTCCGGGAAATTGCTGTTCGTTCACAAGACTAATGAGATCTGATTGGAATGAAAGTGAGGCCAGCGCAATGATGTCCAGTGGACCCCGCCACTAACTCTATCCATATGCATAGAACGGGAAAGCCAGATTAGGTGCGATCAATGAAGTGGAGGATACCTTTGAAGAGCACGCTTTGTTTGATTTTAACGTATTTATTGTTAATCGTTTTGTTTTGGAATGAATTTATAAAGGTGTCGGCGCACTGATGTCCAGTGGACCCCGCCACTAACCCTAGCGATATGTATAGAACGGGAAACCAAGATTAGGTGAGATCAATGAAGCGGAGGATCGCTTGGAAGGGCGAAAGAACGCTTTGTTTGATTTTAGTGTATTTATTGTTAATCTGTTTAACGTTAATTTTGTGGTCAAACCTCTTCGGTAGATTTGTTGTCATAAATGTTTTATTTAACATATTTGTGTTTGGTTTCGAACGTGTAATATGTTGGTTTTGTTTATAATTTTTTATTTTTTAAATTTCAATGTTGATTATGATTCTTACCAATCAAAAGTTTTAAAATTATAGTTTTGAAAATAATTTAAAAATAAAGTGTGATATTTTTTATTATATATGAATAAGAATAAGTGGTTCAAAATTTTTTGACTTTAAAATAAATATCTGATTTATCCGGAAAAAAATATGTATAGATTATAAATAATTAAAATATGTATTTTGAGAATAAAATATACATTTTTAAAGTATTTCTAATTATCTTATTCAACATATTTGTTGTATGGTTTTGAACTTATCAGTTTTTTTTGTTTTTAATTTAGATGTTTATTCTAATCTTATCCGTTGTTTTTAGTTTTTAAATTATAAATTTGGTAAAAATTTAAAAATAATTTGAAATCCTTTTCAATTTTGGTTCTTATTTTTTAATCATATGTAAATAAAATTAAGTTTTTAAATCATTTCAAATAAACTATACTCTTTATTCATTATTATATTAACATTTTAATTAAACAATTCAAATTGTTATCAACCTTCAAACAATAATAAATCATGTCACTATTCCTTGAGATTAAATAAAAATTAGGTGAGATATGAAATTAATTATCAAGAAGTTACATCACATAGTGCATCATTTTATTGTCTCAAGGTGTACCATTTAAGACGTTGGTGTCCATATAGTCAAACCAAAAATTAGAAAGTAAAAAAATTAAATTTGGGGTAAGCAGAAGAGCTTAGTCACCATTTTCTCCCTTTTTTCTTTTCTACTATTCGCCATCCTCCTTGATCACGAGTGGCTGTTACAATAATTATTTTTTCCTCTTCTGTCTGCCTCAGATGTTCCTTATCTCAGTATAAGCTTCCAAATGTATAAGGACATTTGAATCCTCCTATCTCCTTCTCCTTCGACATTTCTTGGCATAAGTGTCTTTCTACTCTTAGATTTTGCAAAATTAGTACTATTGTCCCATCCTAGTTCCATTCTTCGTTTGTTGAAGATGTCTGTGGATTTGGGATTTCCTTAGTGATGGGGGGTCCCAAGTCCTCCTCTTCCTCTTCTTCATCGGGTTGTGGTGTTGGGAATTTCCATCCCTTAGGTTTTCTGACAGGTTTCTTTTTCATCCTATGATATTTCTTTGCCAAAGTACATGTGGTTTGTAAATGTCTAGTTTGAAGGCAGATATGCCATCTAAATGATGTGTTCTCATAATCTAAGAAATGGGTCCAACACTGGTTGTTGTCTGTTAGAAGGATACGATCAGGTAGTCCTTTACTGAGGTCTACCTCAACACATATCTTGGCAAAAGTATAAATTTCTTCTTCAGTTCTTTGTGTATCTAGCTTGATCTGTCTCCCCAGCATGTTGTTGATTCCTTCTAGTATTTTTGGATGCCAAACGTGAAGGGGTGAGTTATGGAGTCTTACCCAAACTGGAATTTTGGAAATTGTCATTGAATTAGCATCAAAATATAGGAACCATGGGGTGATAAATAATCTTGCATTTCCCCAAAACCATGGACCTTCATGTAAAACTTGATCTTTGATCTATGATGATTCAAATTTTACTATGAAGAAACCCTTCGAGCATAAATGAATCTCACAGTTAATTGTCCAAGTCGTAAAGATCCACACATTTTGGCCAGAAACCATTGAACCTGCAAATGATTGCATATGATTGATAGGTTGTACAAATATTATTGATCTCTACTAGAAATATTGTCATTACCTAAATATCATTCATCTCCTCCACAATATAGGGCCCATGGATATTGAGAGTTTTTTCAGGTTTACTTGAAGCTGCAACCTTTTCTTTGAGGGTGTCTTTGAATGATGTAGATTCATTGGTTTGTCCTTTGGCTAACCTCGGGCTCTTAGGGATCTTTGATCCTGCCAAACCCCCTCGCAATGATGATCGAGGAGTTTCATTCTATGCCATAATCTTGTAAGCACCTTTGGTCCTGAATGGATCTATGTGCACAGATCAGATTTTGAAATTCCATTAGAGTACTAGTTCTGTTATAGATCTCCCATTTGTGATCTCGCACCAGTAAATCCTTTCGAATCCACAAGATGATCGATCGATCTTCAAGTTATTTTTGAGTGAATTATCAGTTATCTTATTGACCACTGCATGTGAATTAAATCCAATTTAATTCACTTGACCACTCACTAGTTCCTCCAACAATTAGAACTAGTTTAACTGAATTTAACTCAGTTAAACTGAATTAAATAATTACAACTCAATAAGAACTCAACCCGAGCCCCTAAAATTTAGGGATCACTGTACATGACTCTAGAAACTGAATTAAATAATTACAACTCAATAAGAACTCAACCCGAGCCCCTAAAATTTAGGGATCACTGTACATGACTCTAGATAGACTTCCAACTCGAATTTCCTAAGTTAATTAAGTCAATTTAACTTAATTAACTATTACAAGTTGCTATGAGAATAGAATTTCGATTTAATTCACAATTTAATTCAAGGACAAATTAAATTGGAATTTGTTGTTTCTATTATTAATAGATTCGTCAGTCACTTTGTAAAGATAATACTAGCTAGGGCCCTAAGAGAAACTTATGCATAGAACATCCCATGTCAGGACAGTCTCATTCAATATGCACCACATAAAAAGCTTTGTTTTAAGTAGACACCAAGTTTTCCAAACAAACTTCCACCACCATCAAAGGGGCAATAGGATTAAGATTTGTGGATATGAAGGCATAACCCGAATTTAGAGAATATACTCCAAATAAAGACATCAACCACACTAATTCATCATCTCTATCAGAAATTATAATATGTCCACATTGAAGTGCCGCGTGGAAAATTTTCCACACACTAGAAAGTTCAACGAAATGTCCAGCTCAACACAATATTTCTAGCCCTAAAACAAAATAGTGGTAGAATTTGGTTTAGGGATATGAGTTAGCCTAGAGACACCCCCCCCCGATCCCATAAGAAATCAGTTAAGAGAGGAGAAAGAATATGATCTCTTCCACTCTTTGGCCATGGGTCTTGTCCAAGATGAACACGAGCACCTGAACCAACTTTCCAAGCCAAACCCATGCTGATGGTCCCAAAAGTATTGAGCAATGCCCTCCATATAATCGAGATATTCCCCTTTGGTTTGTCCCCTCAATGAACCCAATCTTCCACAAAGAGAGGTTAAGTATACTTAGTTATAACTACATAGACCATAAACCATGTGATGTTCTCAGACACCATTCACATTTTTCCACTAAAGCATGCGTAAACATGAAGATGTTCCTAAGACCCTATCCCCCTAGATATTTTGGATGAGAAATTTCTCCCTAGCCCACCCATGGCAAGGAGAACTCCTCTTTTCTCCCAAACCAAAGGAATTTAAAAAAAAGGCAATTGATACATTCCAGTAAACCTTCAAGGATCTAAGCTAAGGACACCCAATACACCAAAATGTCTTCGAGAATAGATTTAATTAGAACGAGGCACCCAACTCAAGGGAGCCATCAATGATAATAGATTTTTATATGATTATCCACTTGTTGTAGCGGCTACAACCACCAGTCCTGGACTCGACCCTTTAATCAGTGAAGTTTATAGTAGAGCTAACAGGACTAGATCATATGCAAATTCAAGAAGATGCTCACTCGATGGGACCATAAATGGTTGTCATTGGGGGGCAAGCTCATCATGAACAAGGCGGTGCTGCAAGGCCTTATTGTTTTCTAGATGCATCTCTTTTATATTCCTCAGACCATTATTCATAAATTGAACTCCATTGTTGCTAACTTCATTTGGTCTGGTGTGTGCCCTCAGAGAAAAATTAACTTTGTGGCTCTTATCAAAATCTCCATGCCTGTTAAGTTGGGCAGTTAGGGTATCCTAGATCACAGAAGATTCATTATCACCCTCTTGACCACGAATCTGTGTCGAGATTTCAGGGAAAGGAGCCTTTGTAAGACCATTCTATTCACTAAATACATCAACTTTTAGAGCCTAGAGGATGGGTGCCGGCGAGGGCACCATCGAATCCCAATGCATCTTATATCTGGCGTAGTTTCAGACATGATGTTCCATGGCTCTATAACAATCTTCGGTGGTTGGTGGGTGATGGACAAAAAATTCTTGTTGGCAAGGATGCCATTAAAGGTATGATGGGATGCCACATTATATGTCCCCTTGATTTATACTTTCATCCAAATGGGGTTCCATAATCTGGCCAACCTCAGATTAGACATCCCTTTCCCTTTCCGTGCTCCGGTTTGGCCTCATGCTCGACAGTTAGGCATTCTAGATGCCTTGGCCACTAAATGGGAATATTTCCATAATATTCTCACTCAGGATGACATCTCATTCATTATGCGACCTGATCAACTCATTTAGGGTGATTTGGTTCTGAATGGGCAAATTGTTGCCAAGGACGTGCATGAATATATTTACTCCAGCATCCCCCCGCTTCCTCTTGCGGGTTGCACCTCCAATTTTTGGCTATGGGAATTCCCTCTAAAAATTAAATGCTTCTCCTAGTTGGTCTTATACAATCGCATCCTCACCTGGGATCAACTGCTAAAAAAAGGGTTTGTGGGGCCTGGTAGATGTTCTCTTTTCCATTTGGATTCCAAGGATTGTCTCCATTTATTCGTGCATTGTGCCTTTGTTACTGACATCTGGAATACAATCCCACTCCTCCTTGGTATCAATATCCATTATGGCTACTCCTCCTTTCTTGCCTGATTTTAGTTCTCGTCTCTTCAAGCCATTGCTTATAGAATTGTCGCCCTTTATGTCTTGTGGGGAATTTGGCTATGATCCAGAAATAAGTTGATTTTTGAAGGTATTCCCTCCAACTCTATGTCCACCTCCCTTTAGATTGTGACTCTTTTCATGGAGGCCGGCCCTTGGTACCCTAAAGCCCCAACCAGATCCATTTCATTTGTTGACTTGGATGACAGATTCTCGATTTTCTTGTTTGATGGTGCTTCCTCAGATGGCGACTGTGGTTGTGGTGTCTTACTCAAATTGGATCCCTCTGTCCACTACAAATTCTATGCGTCCGCTGGTGTTGGGGATAACTGTTGGCTTTATGGGGTGCCCTCCAATGCTCCAAATGGTTGGATTTAGACAATATTTGGGTTGTTGGAGATTCCTTCTCAGTGAACAGATGGATTTAAGGCCAACATTCTCTAGATGTCCCCTCACTTTGCAACTGGGAATAGATGATCTCAGAGCTGAGGTTTGCCTTCATGGAGGTCCCTTTCCAATATATATGCCTGGAGAAAAACTCTAAAGCATAACTTCTTTCCAAACATGGGGTGCCCATGCTTCTTGGATATATGTTCTTCGAGGTCTTTCAAAGTGGAGCGATCTGCAGACAAGGGTTGTTTGAGCTATAAGATCTGACCCTTGCTATTTTCTTTTTTCCGTTTAGAATTTTGTGTGAACTAAAGCCACTCCTCTATTTCTCTATCCCTATTCTTATGTCGATGTTACTCTTAGCAATGTACACCTCATCATGAGGCAGGGTATTTTTTGTTGGCACTAAGATCTATGTTGCATGCCCCGTTGGACATTAGTAAGTTGTGCTACCACCACTCTTAAAAGACCGATCGAATATGTAAAACATTCCTATTATTATAAGACTATTATGTTTTTTCTACGAAAAAATAAAATAAAAATAAAAATAAATCAGTCTGAGTTCATATGCTACAACTCTCCCAACACAAAATATCAAAAATCTCATATAACAAGAGCGCATACAGAGGCCCATACAAAATAATTACATAAAATTTTTCTAAATCAGTTATCAAAATAGTTGTGATCTACGATCATAAATAAAAAGAAAATAACAGTGCATAAACAATGATTATATTCGAGCGATCAAGATACTTTTGTTGGTTGGATAATCTAAGCAGGAGATTGGCTGAAATATGTAGCCGATGAAGTTCTGCCACAGAATTCTGTGATCCTCCAATAATCCTTTTCCAAAAATAGAGCCTCTTTCAAGAGTCTAATTGCATAGTTACTCAATTCCTTGTATATATGTTGACATGTAAAATGTAAGAACATATCTTTTAATCTCAAAACTTCATTCATAATAAGATATAAATGAAAATTCTTGCAAGAATGAGTTCCATTCATCCAATTTATCACAAGTTTGGAATCTCCAAAAAGTTGAATATGTGTTACACCTTGTTCTATGAAAAAAGCAAGGAGGTTCCAACATGCAAGAATTTTAACAGAGTTATTCGATTCGACACCCAAACCAACAAATATATGAAAGTAGATATCATGAGAAAGATAAAGAATAAATCTCCCCATAATGATCCCACCGAGGTCCGTCGAGGCACCATCAAAGTATGCCCACGAGATGGATATGTCATGATTTTCTGCCATTAATTCTCGAACTCTATAGGCATGTTTTTCCTGTGGATAGTGACTGAGAATCTCCATTTCTTGAGTAACAATAATCCTAGGAAAAGAAGTGTGATCCTGAAAAATTGCCATGATGTGAGTAATCCAAATACCCCAATAGATAATTAATGGGAGATACTTGAATATGAGAGAAGTTGAGAAAGAGATCCAGTGTTTCCAAGCAGATTCAATTGAAGGACCCCTCCAAGGACTAATTTGAGGTTCAATAAAACTGCAATGTTCCCATATGTCCAAAAGAGCAATTCATGAAGAGGTATTTGATATATTCTCCCTCATCTTAACAGAGGTCGCACCATCCAAGGCCAATAACATATCGTTTTTTAAGCACATCCCAAGTAGGCACCTTGCCATTCATAATACACCACATTAGTGTTTTAGCCTTTAAAGGAAATTTGGATTTCCATACAATTGGCCACCCCCGTTGAGAAACATTTGGATGACGTGCAACTGCAATGTCATTATATCTAGATTTTGGAGAATAGAAACCAATGTTGACTCTAAACTACATAAGTTCATCATCATTGTCTGATAGGATAAAATGACATGATCGTAAAGGATTGATATAATTATTCCACAATCTAATGAAAGGAGTTGGAATGCCCAAGTCTACTGCATATTTCCACCCTTGACGCCATAAAGATATAGAAATTGGATCTGCAATGTGAGAAAGTCTAGATATCCCACGATCACAAAGGAAATCAATAAGAGGAGAGAGAAGGAGATGATCATGTTGTGAGCTTGGACAAGGATCCATTCCTAAGCGAACTCGAAGTACTAAACCAACTCTCCAGACCAGGCCGCTGCAAATACTTTTGAAAATGTTTAGAATAGTGTGCCCTATGATAGAGATGTTTTGGCAAGGATCATCTGCACGATGAACCCAATCCTCCACCTAGAGTGGAGAGATGTGTTATAAATTGTAATTACTACCGCATGTGGAGGTAGCTAAAATTAGAGAGTCAGTTAACTGAGTGTTGAGTGATTGAGTGTTGAGTCAAGTCGAGTTAAGTGATAGACAACTTTTAATGTGTGGTTTCATGTGGTTTCATGTTAAGATATTTTAGGCAAGTCGCTAGTTGGAAAAGGATAAATACCCTTCACCAGGTTCATTGTAAGAATCAAGTTTTGTGTGATCAATAGAAGAGCCGCATCTCATGTTTTATGTGTGAATTATTTATGTTTTGTCTCCTTTGCCTTTCCAACAAATTGATATTAAAGGAGCGTGGCCCATGTAAGTTTTTTTTTTTTAAAGTTACATGGATTCTTTTTACCCATATTAAAGTGTTAGGGTTTTTTGAAGGACGGATTTATTAAAAGTTTATGGGTTATTCCCCGTGATAAATGTTTATAAAATATGAAAGTTTTGCCATAAAGATTGAAGGATTTTAACATAAAAGGTATTCGAAGGTTTTTAAAGTCATTTTTTGATATATTGAAAAGTTCAAGTTTATAAAGGTTTTTGCTTTTTATATATAAAGATATTCTATAAATAGATCTGTTTTATATATAAAAAAGCATTAAGGGATTTTATAAAAGAGTTTATAAAAAAAATTATTGGCAAGAGAATTTAGGGCTTTGTAAAATTCGTCAGTTATTTGGTTTTTTGTTAAGTATGACAGTGTTTTGGTAAAGATTGTGCCTTATGGGGCACATATTGAAAATCATATTTTTTTGGGGGCGATATGGAAGATAGCCTCATGCAATCAGGAAAGAAACTATAAAAAAAGGAATGACAACAGTCATGGGTCACAAAGCGTGACTAAAGAAGACTAAGAAAATAAATCGAAAAGAAGAGGCAAAGATTTTTGCCATGGTTAGAGAGGTTCAAACCACAACCAAGGAACTAAGAAGTCTAGTAGATGTTGAAAAGTGTGCAACAAGAAATGCTAAATTTTGAAAGTGCTAAAAATAGAACTGCTAAAAATAGCACTTCTAAAAATGGTAGTTTGGCCAATGAGTAACTTGGCCACATTGGGTGAGAGGTGAAACTGCTAAAAATAGAAAGTTCTAAAAATAGCATTTCTGGGTCCCTTCTTATTTATAGCAGTCCCTAGTCTATCTATAGGAAGTAAAATTAATTTTGGTCTTAACAGCAGTTGGAAATATTAATTAATTAATTCAGTTGAGTTAATTAGTTAAGGAAATTCGAATTTGAAGTCTTTGTGAGCATGCACATGAGTTGTCCCACTGATTGAGGAATTTATCCTTAATTTCCTCCACTGATTGAGGGAATAAGTATGAGTTCTATAATGAGAGAATCAGTTGACTTAGTTCTAACTAGTCAAGTCTAGTTAGATTATTTTAACAAGTTGTTAAAATAATAAAATATAGTTTGTTAATGCTTGCATGCATGTGACAACTATTATTTTAGATAACTGAGAATTCACTCATGGATAACTGTTGCATGTCAGTTTTGTCAGAGACCCAGTTGAGATCAGATGTGGGACAATGTACTATCAGATGCTTAGATATTTCTAGTAAGTATTCCTTGCATGGAGAAGGATCTATTATAGGAGATTGGAGGACTTGTGGCCTATATATTGAGGCCTAGGTAGTCCATGATTTTCATCTTCTGATTGAAGATCATCAGAGTACAGAGAGAGCAGGATAGCTTGAGAGCTGATTCTTTTTGTATTGTGAAGAGGATTTCCACTTGATTGATAATACATGGTTGGGGTTTTATGCTGGTGCTTTCCCCTGGATATATCTTGTGTTATGTGTGATTATTTCTCTTGATCAGTTATGCATGTTTCTACTTGATGTTTCTCATGATTTCGATTATGCTTCCGCTTAATGTTTTGTAGAAGTAGAACAAGTATTATGCTTTAGGACATTGCATATATCGGTTTGTTCTACAGGTGAAATTTCTACAGTAGAAGACAGAGAAGAAATCGAGGGTGATTGGTGTAGCTTTGATTTTCTACCACCTCCTATGTTTACAGGTGAATATTTTTATCATTACATTATCAAGATTTTAACTTTTCTTCGAGCTAGAGAGTTAATTGAGTACGAATCTAATAACCCATATGATGTAGTATGCGATGTTTAAACATTTAATTTTATAAAACAAGCTTTCGATGAGAAGTGTTTGTGCAAGGTAGAAAAAACTACAACTTCCAAGGAAGCATGGAAGTTCCTGGAAGCAGAGTTTGGTGCAAGAGGGAGTGACGTGCAGTAGCAGGTTATGTCACAAGAAAAGTAGTGAGTCGCATATCTAAGACTAGATGAGCAAGACTCTGAGAGGAAAATGGAGCTTGGAGAATCCCACTCAAAAGTGGATGATGGTTGTTAAGACCATAAAATTGAAACCCAATATCCAAGCATGCATATGGATGAATAAGATGCAGTGAAGATTGTAGAGAGCGAAGTTGAAATTGTCAATGAAATTGACAATGAGCACATGCATGCTCGGATATCCCACCATAACGTGGTTTCTTTTCTGAAACAGAGATTGATTGTGGCAATATGGTAAGCACAATGTTTTATGTAACATTGAATGTTGAAGCTTCCATTGTAGCAACAAGATATGAAGTAGTTGGAACTGCTCTTGAAGCAGTATGTCAAATAGCAGCGTTTGATGATCAAGAACAGGATAAAGTGATTGAAGATTTTTTGATGAGAATATCCACCAACAACATAACAGTGGAAGAAAACCTCCATATAGTTGAAACGAAGGCAAATGTAGAGAAGGAAGCTCTCAATGAAGAGATCCATATTAAATATGTTTTTAACATTGTTTTTGAATATACAGGTATTCAAAATAGCATGGGAGCAAAAGTTGAAAGAAAGTTTGTTAATAAATGTGATGCAGATTTGAATCTCATTGAAGAATGGATTCAGAAACCAATAAAACAAATTGAAATGAGTCTTAAATAAGCAGCTAGAATAAAAGAATTGAATGAAATGGTGAATATTGATCTTGAGTGTGCAGATTACAAGGGAAAAGTAGCAATACTTGAGGATGAAATTGAAAAGAATGATATGAAAGAAAAACATGAATGCATTGAAACCATTTTTCAACAATGGAGTCAAGAAGAGATAAGATTCTATTATCAAGAAATATGGCAGAAAGAAAATCAGGAATATGAAGCGCAAGAAGAAAAGCAAAGAAGACAGTTTGAAGATGCAATGTTTTGGCAGCAGTCCATAGTTGAACGAATATTTGAAGAGGAAGTTGTAGAAGACATGATCCAATTGTTTTTTAGAACAAGTTCAATACGAGTCAAAGAAAAATTACAGCATCAACAAGTGAATAAAGCCTACAGCAAGAAAGTTCAATAGAGAATGAAACAATTTCGAGGATTTAAAATTTGGAAGAATAGAAAAAGGAAATGCAAAATTGTGAAAGTCTTGAGTCATTGTAAGCCTAGCTAAGACATAGACTAGCAGGGTTGGTTGAGTGATAATTGAGTCAAGTTAAGTTATGTTGAGTCATACGGTAATAATTGAGGGGGAGTGTTAGAAATTGTAATTACTCCCACATGTGGAGTTAGCTAAAATTAGAGAGTCGGTTAACTGAGCGTTGAGTGATTGAGTAATTGAGTGTTGAGCCAAGTCTAGTTAAGTGATAGACGACTTTTAGTGTGTGGTTGCATGTTAAGATATTTTAGGCAAGTCGCTAGTTGGAAAAGGATAAATACCCTTCACTGAGTTCATTGTAAGAATCAAGTTTTGTGTGATCAATAAAAGAGCCGCAACTCATGTTTTATGTGTGAATTATTTATGTTTTGTCTCCTATGCCTTTCCAACAAGATGTGTTTATCGATGACAACAGTAGTCCACGGGTCATGGGTTGTAAGAAGTCGCTAACCACCTTTTGCAACAAGAGTATGCGAGAAGAGAAATATGTTCTTTAGACTGCAACCTCGAAGGACTTGGGTTTTGCAATTTGTCCCATCCCATGCATGGAAAAATAACCTCAACATTTATTCCAGACCATAAAAATTTGAAACAGGCTCGCCTAATCCACTACAGAACACCTTTTGGAATATAAGCTAGGGAAGACCAATAAACAGGGACAACCTCAAGAACATATTTAATAAGAGTTAGGTGACCAACCTGAGAGATCCATTTGTGACACCATATATTGATGCATTTTTCAACCCTAGAGATCAACCATCGCCAGTCCAACATTCTATATGTGTTGGGTTTTAGGAGAAACCCCAAATATTTGAGGCCTTCATCTAACAAAGAATTATCCATCGGAAGAGATTGATAATGTGTTGAACAATATCCTTTTCATATTTTATCCATCAAAAGGATATTGATAATGTGTTGAAAAATATCCTTTTCCATATTTAAGACCAAAAGGGAGGTTTTTTGAAAAATTATCATCATACTAGTGGCTTTCCCAAATAATGTGAAGATTTTTTTCAATACTATTACCTCTCGAGGGTCTCCATTCCTGAAAACTCAATTTTCAGTTATATAAAAGGAAGATAAATAAGGAGATTCACATTATAATGCTTTAAAACTATTTTTTTTGGTTAATAGCTTGTCTTAAACATATGTCTAGAAATAGGTTAACGGTTCAGATGCATATGGTAGGAGTGAAAGTCCGCCCCCTTATGGACTATCAGTTGGTTCCATAAGTTGGTAATTACATATGACATGCTTTTCCTTGAATAATAGTGATGAGTCAATTTGCATTTGCAAATAGCAGCCAATAATCACTATACCCAGGGTTGGAATTTGGATTTCTCTTTACATGTCACACAATTTTTTTTTAACGTTTTGAGTTTTTGTGCTTCTCGTAGAGGAACGTTATGTTCAAAATTTTTCCCTTCATGAGTGATGTTTTGTTAATAAATAAATATTTGATTAAAAATTAACCTCGCTAATACAATGATGTTAAAAATTTTCACATATTTAACATAAGGAAAAAACAAAATGACTATAACACACAAATGACTTCTTGAATCTTGCTTTGAAATTGCATGTAACACTCACAATAAAATATCCATAACCCTAAAATCAAATGTCCTTGACCTGGAAAATGCAATAGCATTTGTATATATAAGATATGACTAAGGAGATCTTATGAGATATATAAGATGACCAACAAAGTAAAACTATTAAATGTTAACAATAAGAATTCAAAAGTAGATTAATTAATGCGATTTCCATAGAACCCAATAAGACTAACCACTATTTCCAATGTGACTTGTCTAAATGTGCTAACAAGTTGGCATATGGGCACATTGACATGGACTTCACATGCATACCCAAAATCTTGCAAATTAGGGTGCCAACCCTTTGAAGTATTTTATAATTTAGAATTTTAAAAATATAATAAATATTCCCTTTCCTATTTTCCTCATAAAAGTTAGTCTTTCCCCATTGAGTATGGTTATGACTAAGTACCTAATTTGCAAACACAAGATAACTAACACAAAAGAATGCATGATGTTTCTAAGATTGCCTCAAACTCCCATCAATGTCACCTATGACTAAAGAGAAAATGACATAAATATGGTAAGCCTTCATTGCAAAATAGATGAGGGCATTTGTATAACACTAATACCAAATACTATCACATTTAAATTTAAGGCAAAATTATGGTGTGACAAATAAATAGAGAAAAGAGAAAATTAAGGAATTATAAATATGGACGATTAACCTCAATCTAGAAGAATAGAACATATTTTTGTATAGCTAGCTTAAAGAAGAAAATAGATATTGCAAAGATAAAAATGAACTCTCATAATCTTCATAGTGAGACAAGGAGTTGAACAATTTATAAGACATCTCAAGATCAAATAATTTTTCATCTTTTGTGATACTAAGAAGGTTGGAGGATGCAAAATGGTCTCTCTAAAAATATCATATATATGCCTATCTAAAATCGAGTGATACCAACCTTATTTTAAAAGAGTTCTCTGTGTTTTTTTGGAATATATACATAAATTTTAAACACATTAACATTTTCCCTGAGGTTAAATAAGTCAAAATTGATCTTAGATAATAGTAATAATCATCCATGATTACTTAAAACAAAATCACGATATTTAAGTAATTATGAACTTTTGCACTCTAATATACCATTTTTTTTTTTCAAAATAATTCAAGTGAAGTGAATTGTTCATATACAACCAGTATGTCATAAGTATTAATCAAAATTAACAATACTAGGTTGCGAGGCTTCTCTTCGTATGGGACATCTCCTCCATCGAAATCGTTGTATTCCTCGTCCGTCTGCCATGGGTTCCAAAGCAGTGATCACTGCAGAGACAGCTAGCTTCGAAACTCTGTAAAGCTGAGGGACGCGCTTCGAACGATGACGACACTGTGACACGCCGCTGGCCCACATGTAACGTGGTCAAGTGGAAGTGTCAGATTAAAATAGGGTATTAATAACGTTTTACAAAAAAATTAACCATAGAAAATACGACACTGTGACACGCCGCCGGCCCACATGGAACTTGGTCAAGTGGAAGTGTCAGATTAAATTAGGGTATTAATAACGTTTTACAAAAAAATTAACCATAAAAAATACGACACTGTGACACGCCGCTGGCCCACATGGAACTTGGTCAAGTGGAAGTGTCAGATTAAAATAGGGTATTAATAACGTTTTACAAAAAAATTAACCATAAAAAATACGTTTGAACGTTTGACAGAGTTCATAGCACATCACAAGCGACGAAAAATTGGCAGGGTTCATAGCACATCACAAGCGACGAAAAATTGGCAGGGTTCATAGCACATCATAAGCGACGAAAATTAAAATAGTTTAAACATATTTTTACGGGTAAAATACCTTGGCCCTTCAAATTCCAACCCTAATTTGTATTAGGGATGCAGGCTAGGGTTTGAATTTGACCGCTAAATTGTTTGTTACAGGGTGATTTGTTTATTAAATACAGTTTGAAATTTTACAAGATTGTTAAAGTCTTTTTTTTAAACTATGAAAATAGGTCGAAGAGATGTGAAACCAGTCAAATTTGATAGATAAATCTGTTTTGAAATTCTAATCTTGATTTAATAAATTTTTTAATTATGAAAATTGATTAGAAAAATATGAAATTCTTCACATATGAAAATAAATCTGTTTTGAAATTCCAACACATGTCTATACCAATTATTAATTTAATAAAAAAATTTAAAATAAATTTCCAGACCACCAGTGATTCACGATATTTCAGCAACCTGACCACGTAGACCGCACTGCAGACTTTTGTCTTGAGTTTGATCGATAGAGATTCATCCTGAACTTTTGTATTTGTTTGATGGAGATCATTCAGGGAATATGGCTCTACTTTTAGGATATATATATGTGTGTGTGTGGACGGCGAACTTTTGAATTTGATTGATCGAAAGATGACTTTGGCTATTATGCATATGCTTTTCTGTATTTTTTTTTTTTTGGCATTATTTATTTATTTAAGTAATTTAGTTGTTTCACTTTTTGGAATTATAAATATTTTAATAATAATAAAAAATTGAAAAATGATGTGATGTTATGTTTTTACATTTGAATAATAATTTTAAATATATGGACAAACTTATGTCATACTCACTATATATATTTTGTATCAATAAATTATTTTATATATAGAGTAATATTAATTTTTTTTATAATATTATTTATATATATATTTTGTATCAATAAATTATTTTATATATAGAGTAATATTAATTTTTTTTTATAATATTATTTATATTTTTTTGGGAATAAAGTAATTTTTTTTCATAATTTAATTGTTAATACATAATGATATTAATTATTATGTGTTATTATTTGTGAATGTAAATTATATTTATTATTATTATTAAAGGAAAATTACATCACTTAATGATTTATAAATAATTTATAAGGGAGAAACTTTTATTCTTGCCAAATACCTTTAGACTACCTGGTTTCTCTAAGTTTAAGGAAAATGAGCTCTTAATTAATTAGAAGCAATTTTAGACTTCAAGACCTAAAGACCCTTTTAGAATAGATACTATTTGCAAGAAAACGGAATATCTTTATGGTCATAGTTATGACTATTTCCATTAAAGTCATATGCTTTCATTTTCATCTCTTTAATATTCACCCACATGAATTTTAATTTAAAAATGTCAGAGTGGTTTTAATATCATCAAAATTTCGAGTAATTATTTTTTTCTTATTTAACCATGTGATAAAGGAAATTGAAATTCTTTTAGAATTGGAAAAAATTAAGTATTTTATAGTGACGACATGTATACTTTAGTATTATAATGAATGGCATATTTTACTATACCACATAATATTGGAATTTTCATGTTCATATTGAATTTGTTGAAAACATAATCTTCATGGATTATGTGAAATTGTATTGTTCACTTGAGAGGAAGGATAAAGGCTTAAGTGAACTTGAACAACTATCGCAATCCAAGATACCTTTTGAAATATGAGACCAAGGGTTATAAAACATTATATTTATGTGTATAATATGAATGATAATATATCACATGACTTATCTAATCTACTCTCCATTTTTTTAGTGTGTTCAAACAATGGTATCAAAACCTAACTTAGGTATTTCTAACTCTGGTTTTCTACCTATTATCACTCCTCTGAATCTCCAAGGCTGAGGAAGAGTCCAGCTGAGGTAACCACGGACCAACCTTTTGACTTGGTAGCTAGCCCTACCAAGCCGGAGAGGGCTCTCTCCACAAAATCACAGCTAAGAGGGCTAGATAAATTAGGGTTTTAGGCTAGTTATGATGTGTAGAGTTTGTTTGATTTGATTTGGTGGGGTTGTTGGAAGAGGATTAGGTCAAAAAGACTAGGTCAGGGCAAATGAGGGTATGATTGCAGACATCTGATGGAGCAAGGTAGGTAGGCACTCAAACACTTTAAGGTTATGAAGTGAGATGGATAAGATCGGTGAGGTGCTAGAAAGAGCAAGACAAGCATGTATTCTTTCTAAACTGAAGAAATTGGACAAATTATGAAGATTTCCTCAAAAAAGAGCATATAAGATGTATTTTTCTCATCAACTTGAAAATCAACATATCATAGAAGTGAAGTGAAATATGGGAGTACAAAACATTCAAGCATATGCAACATAAGAAGAAACTAAGTCAAAATTCCATACCACAGGTATTCCACCAAAATAGCTGCAACTCATTCATTAAATTCTGCCAAATACTAATTACACTAGTGTCTCTGATCAATAGCCAAACATCCAACTGATTCCAACCCTTTCTTACTTCAAATGATGAAGTATTTATACAAATTCTAAACTAAAATATCTTGATAAAAATCTCAAGATCTTTTTACAAATATCCTAAATTGTTTTGCACAAATAGAAATGAAATGTAGGACATTAAAAACTAATGTATCTACTTGGAACTATCATTATGGATTTTTGTTGACAAGGAAGAGAAATTCGAATTTGATTGCAACTCTTAGTTGATGAGGTGGCTAACTGTCTTTGAGCATTTTCCTCTCGTAATTCTGCAAAATAAGGTCCAGTCATCCCTTTGTATATCTCAATCTGAGATAGATATGTAAAACGTGAGAGAGGTTATTGTAGATAAATATATTCTTGAGATAAACCTCTTTTAGTTTCCCAAAATTCAGCTCTAGTTGTTCCCAATATTCTCTGCCAAACGGTGACTGAAACATGACTTTGCACAGTCCAAAAAATAGGTTGTAACAATGTACATGTATCTCTCATTTTATAATAGTTGTGTAAAATATGAAGTAGGTTATTGTACTTTGGCATATTAGGAACATAAACCTCTTCTCGTTTCTCAAGAATCATCTCTTATTTGCCAAAATATGTTCTTCAAAAGTATGACTAAACAGGAAAATTTGGGAAAATATGTCTGCAAAGCGTCATCTCTATATCCAAAACTATAACAGATGTTAGAAATATAAGAGAGGTTTTTGTACATGAGTATGTTGGTAGAAAAAACCTCTTTCAGTTTCTGAAAATTCATCCTCATTGGTTTGGAAACAATGTTTAAAGTCAATGTAGTGTATAGCAAAAAGCATAGTTTCAACTGATCATCAGACAAATGAATGACATGGATGCGGGAGATGATATGGTAGTTAGGGAATGGAGGGTAACATAACCAGGAGTGCATGGGAAAAGGTAAAGGGAGGTAGATGGAGTGTAGGTGAGTGAGGTTTTTAACTAGGGCTACCATTAGTGACTAAATTTTTGAATGAGGACCTAGGTAGAATGACAAAAATTTATGAGCGAGACCCTAAAATGAATATGAAAAGAGGAGTTTTGATCACTGATGGCAACATGCAAATATTGACTCTAACACTACCCTCTATATCCAAGAATCATAACATGCTCTACGAGCATAGGCCGTAGTGCCTCCATACAAAACTAAATATTTGAGGTTTGGTACTTGTTCCTATGTTCTATCTAATGTAGACTCCATTATATATCTTCATTTTTTGTGTACCCATCCATTTTCTTTGTGGGCTTTGTGTGCCCATCATATTCCTTGCCATTGCTATTGGAATTTTGATGTAAGTTAAGCATGTGCTCAATTTGACTAATATACTCTCCTCTTGATTAGAAGCTCAAGAATTCTTGCTCAAGTTGAAGCAACACTCTTGTCCTCCTAGGGTCTCATCCACCCTCGTTTGGAGACAATTTCCTTGTCCATGAGAAAATAATATTTAACCCTTTCAAGCTTTAGGGACCAAATCTTGCATTTGATTGGGGCCCTTCTGCTTTCTTTGTTTACAACCTGTTGTACCTCTGTAGACAATTCTAGGTTAAGGAATTGTGCCAGAGCATCTAAAATATTTTGTTTTAATTTGGAATTTTGGATGACCAATGCTTTAAATTGTTAGATAGGTGTAGACTCTTAATTATTTATGATATATATTAAAAGGGTTGATTCTTCACCTATAATAGAATTTAGCTTTGAAAGGATATGTAAGGTTGAACATAAGAAAATATATGATTCATTAAATCTTCAAAGAGATTATTTAACTAGTCATATACAGATGATGCATATAAAATCATTTTATAGCGAAACAAAATATATTTAAAGCTTAAAGGGACGTGACAATTAAAAGATGTATAGGAATTAATTAAAACAAAATGTTCCAAATAACTAATCTCTATAATTGATTCTAACTTCATAGGGGTTTTTAGATAGATTGATATTCAATCTTATGTTACCTAGTTTTCCCATTTATTTTAAACATATGCAGAGATAAACAAAATGAAGGCTTAAGTAACAATAAAATTACTAATAAGAACACAAGATGTTTCAAGATGAATCCATAATCCTTCTATTAATCTCATAAAAACTTCAAAGGATTACAGTTCTGCTTACTAGATCACAAGGGTTCAACCCTTCATACTTCAAGATACAAAGTATTTATAGAACTATCTTCAAAATATATTGATTTAAAAATCAAGATTTATTTACAAAATATCTTTTAAAACTAATTACAAAAATAGAACTAGAAAATAGGAATCTTGAACTGCTTGGACATATTGCACAGAATTCGAGGCTTATGCTGATGATTGAGGCTATAAAGTTGTTATTATATTTCCTTTTCTAATTATCTGTCCTTTTGCTCTTACAAACCTTCATCTTGTGGGCGAAAGTTTGTTTCCTGCTTCTGGAAACCTATTGTTTGTTCAGTCAATGAGCTGACATATTTTTTCCCATATGTCTTCATCAGGAATGGAATACTTTATCAATTTTCTGTAAGTCTCATCCACTTCAGTGTATTTCTGAAAGGTGGGTTTGACTATAAACAAGTGTTTGATCTCATGTTGTATTAATAAACAAACCTTCAATAAAAGTATTTCTTGTAACGGTTCCCTTAAACTTAGCAAATCCTGATTTATCTACAACGATATAATGCAATCTACATTGGTGTTCTTCAAGAGGAACCAATTTGTCTTCCATTCCTCTCAAACCTGGAAGTCCTTTCTGATGTAGCACATTAAACTTTTTATGAACTTTTTGGATGCTAGCTTCTAAATTATCACACTTGTTTTCTAATTGCAAGATTAAATTTCTCTTGGTAAGTATCCTTCTGACTTCTAGAATAGTTTTAGTCATGTCTGCTATATGATAATCTTCAAGCTCTTCCTTTGTTTTTGAATTTAAAATTTTGATCAATGTTGTTGCATCTCCTGGTTTATGACCCAAGTCCTTCTTCACTTCTGTTATTACCTCCTTTGACTTCTCCAATAATTCTTCCTGCTCAAAAATGATTTCAATTGAAGGCCATAAGTTAGTTATGGATTCATTGATATCCAGCCAGATATTCTCTTTGGCTTGTGCAATAGTTTGAGCAATAACAGACTCATTTTCAAGGGTCTCTATTCTCTGAGTCAACCTATGGCTCTTTTGAAGCTCTGCCAAGTAAGAATTGTCAATTTTGATTTTTTGTTCCTGAAGATTGTTAAGTTGAGCTTTTAACTTTTCAATCTCTTGACCCTTTAATGATAAATATCCCATAGCTTTAGCTAAATCAACTGTTGAATCTGTGGACTGTGTTTCTACTATAATGGTTGCTGCAATAGAAGTTCATGTTGTTGAAGTACCTGCAATGGAAGTTGTTTCTATGGGAATAGTTGTTGATACATTAGCTTGTTGTTCTTTTTCCTTTAATAAATTCTCCAACTCAGTCTCTGTAACAACCCTAGTGAAAATTCTATGTAAAAATATATATAAGGCCATGGTGATTGGACACGTATTCCAAGCTAAATGGTGGAGGAAACATCCTAATGGGTGTTGATTCGATTTATTATGGCTAAGGAAATTGGAAAAGGAAATAGCTAAGGTTTTGGAAAGGCAAGAAACATTAATTGGCATTTTATTTAGGAAAATAATGTAAATTAGGAGAAAATGAAGGTGAAAGATCACAAGTTGCATGTGAGGAGGAAAAGAAAGGAAACTAACGGAAAATGAAGAAAATAGAGGCCTCATTGATAAAAAGGCTTCTGAGGATCAGTGGTGTTGGGTCCCTATAATACTAGTGATTACCCCATTACTATTGTAGTTGTACCCCTTATTAATATTGTTGTGCCCCTATTGTCCCCATTTTGTTATTACTATGCCCCACAGAATCCCTCTATTGTTATTTTTGTGGCTTTATATTATTATTGTTAGGTCAGCTGAGTTATATTGTGACTCCTTAGACTCCTATATATAAAGGAGGTTTTGTCATTTGAATCATCCAAGAATTGTTCATTTATGTAATGTAAATGAGGTTTCCCCCTCGAAGAGGCTGAATTTTAAGGCGTTGATCTATCTTTTCTATTTTTTTATTGAGCTGGTTTCATAACATTTGGTATCGGAGCTTTGGATTCTAGGGTTTTGCTGCTCCAAACAGGTCATCGTGGAATTTTCACTATAACTTTTTTTTCTGCGACGTTTCAGAAGCTAAAAAAAAACCCATTTGCGAAGACATCACGCTGAAGCTCGGGTCAAAATTTCAGAGTTTTTCGCGCTATATTTGCGGAGATATGATCTGAGGAAGTTGGTCTTTTTGTAGACTCCTGAATTACATTCCAAACAGGTGACATGGGGAAAATCATTATAACTTTCTCTCTAAGCATCAGATTGAAATTTTGTAAGAAGGTACAGAAATAGGATGGACTATAGTTTCTTGTATATATTTTTCAGAGCCAAAGGTCAAAACAGGGACACGTGGCACGTCGTACAATTTCGCTCCACTGAATTAGTCTATAATTAGGTCACTGTGGGAGATTTGGCATAACTCTTCATTGGAGAATCCAATTGGGGTCAGACTAGTGGCATTGGAAAGAGGACACAGAGGGATACCACAGATCGTAATTTTAGAATTGGATGATTCAAAATTACAGAGATACATCAGAGACAATATCGAGCTCCTACAAAGTGAAAAAAGGTGTGTCGATTTTTTTAAATTTTTGCTTAAGCTTGGTTTGAAAAATTATTTTGAAGGAATCCAAAGGGCATAGTAGAGCATTAGTATCGGTAACTGATGCCCCGAGGAAAGAAAATGCAAACACCTAGTAAGAAATCTAAAATCTCTAGCATGACTCATGAAGAAGAGGAAGAAATACTACATGATATATCAAAATTACAAGACCAAGTGCAACAAATTTCACTCTCACAAAAGCTAACAGAAGCTAAGATAAATGGAGTGGAATCTAAGATAAAGGGCATGGAAGCCAAGATTGACGATTTGAAGATAGATTTGAAGGCAGATTTGACAAATTTTCTACAAGAAATACTTATTAATGGTGAAAGGGGAGGAAAGGAAACTCATGATGCAAACAAAGGAAATGTTAATCATGATTTCATAGACTCTAATGTTGGATCGAATATGCACCATATTCCAAAAATCGATATGAGGAAGTTTGATGGCAAGGATCCCGCAACATGGATATTACAGATGGAGCAATTTTTTGATTTCAATAATGTGCAAAACACACAAAAGGTACGTATTGTAACTTTATATTTGGAACCAAATCAGTTTGTATGGTATCAATGGCTTTGCTCTCGTAAACAATTTATCACTTGGGCAATTTTTATGGAAGAATTGATAGCGCATTATGAGGATACAAAAAGCAACATTTTTTTTAGCCAAATGATAAGTCTCAAACAAAAGGGTTCAATAATGGAGCACATTGAGGAGTTCCAAAAATTGAACATAAGGGTAAAAAATATTCCAGAGGAGCATAGGATTGATGTGTTCATAGGGTCTTTAAAGGATAATATCCAACATGATGTTCGCCTTTGGGAACCTGATTCATTAGAGAAGGCATTTAGGTTAGCAAGAAAAATGGAAAGAAAAATTAGGGCAACCAGGAAGCATACCACTCACAACTATAAAGACGGAAGTGTTGTTGCGCTAGTCTTCCACAACCTATAAGGTTGACACCACAACAATTGGAAGAAAAAAGAGCAAAAGGGCTTTGTTACAGTTGTGATAGGAAATACACTAAAGGTCATAAGTGTGCTGAGAAGAAATTATTCTACATAGAATGTGAAGAGGAAGAAGAAAAGGAGCAAGAAAGGTCAAAAGAAGAGGATATACTCCAGGAACAAAGCCTAGATGAAGAACAAATGAATCCGACCATATCTTGTAATGCATTGGCAGGAATTACCACTCCTTAAACCATCAAGATAGAAGGACAAATCAAGAAGAAAAAGGTAATAGGGTTGATTGATTCAGGAAGTACCCACAATTTTATTCATTGTAAGGTAGCAAAAGAATTGAATTGCTTCTTATATCCCACACTAGAGTGTCAAGTGATGGTTGCAAATGGAGGAACAATAAATTGCTCTGGAAAGTGCCATAATATCAAGCTATCCATGGGAGAATATGTATTGACTAGCCCAATGCTTTCCATTCCAATGGGAGGTGCTGATGTTGTATTAGGAGTCCAATGGTTATAATCCTTGGGTACCATAGCTTTTAATTTTCAAGAACTTTTCATGAAATTTCCTGTGGAAGGAAAGGAAGTTGAATTAAGGGGTATTGTAGGGAAACCAGGAAAGATAATTAGCTCTAACGGTATGACAAAGCTTCTAAAAAAGGAACGAAAAGTTGTAATTGCACAATTATGTTCGCTAGATGTTTCCACATTGGAATCATCTATTTCTACAGATATCCAAAAAGTCTTGGACAATCATTCCAAGGTATTTGAGACTCCCAAAGGTCTCCCACCTATTCGTGATCATGATCATGCTATTCATCTGATTCCAGGAAGTGTTCCTCCAAACATCAGGCCGTACAGATATCCTTATGCCCAAAAGAGTGAAAATAAACGTATGGTTGCAGAATTGCTAGAGGCTTGTATAATTCAACCGAGTCAAAGTTCTTTCTCTGCTCCAGTAGTATTGGTGCACAAGAAGGATGGATCATGGCGCATGTGTCCGGATTATAGGGAGCTCAACAAGCTCACTATTAAAGATAAGTTTCCCATTCCTCTCATTGATGAATTACTAGATGAATTTCATGGATCAATTTACTTCACCAAGTTGGATCTTCGTTCAGGATATCATCAAATCATAATGAAGACTGAAGACATTCCGAAAACAACATTTAGAACTCATGTGGGTCATTATGAATTTTTGGTCATGCCTTTTGGCCTTACCAATGCACCCTCAACATTTCAAGGTTTGATGAATTCAATTTTCAAACCATTCCTTAGAAAATTTGTGTTAGTATTTTTTGATGATATACTAATCTACAGCAAGTCTTGGAAGGATCATGTTGAACATGTTGACAGGGTGCTACAACTATTAGAGGAGAAACAATTATATGCAAAAAGATCCAAATGTTTCTTTGGAGTACAAGAGGTGGAATATCTGGGTCATATTGTATCTCATGAAGGAGTTAAGGTAGACCCTAGAAAAATTAAAGCCATTAAGGAATGGAAAATACCCACATCCATAAAGCATCTGCATGGATTTCTCGGGTTGATAGGGTATTATCGCAAGTTTGTTAAGAATTATGGGAGAATAGCAACACCTCTAACAACACTATTGAAGAAAGATGCATTTTCATGGACTCCAGAGGCAACAAAGGCCTTCGAACATCTTAAAGAGGCAATGTGCCAAGCACCTGTCTTAGCTACACCGGACTTCACAAAAACCTTTATTGTGGAATGTGATGCTTCAAGAAATGGAATTGGTGCTGTTTTAATGCAAGATGAAAGACCCATTTCTTTTGAAAGTCGTCCAATCAAGGGAAAGTTTTTACACAAAGCTATTTATGAGAAGGAAATGTTGGCAATACTCCATGCACTTAAGAAATGGAGACCCTACCTAATGGGAAGACACTTCAAGGTAAAAAAGGATCATGATAGCCTTAAATACTTTTTAGAACAAAGATTATCCTCTGAAGAGCAAGAAAAGTGGGTCACAAAGATGTTGGGTTATGACTTTGAAATCATTTACAAAAAAGGGAAGCAAAATGTGGTGGCAGATGCACTCTCAAGAAAGGATGAGGATGTGGAAGCATTGTTGTGCGCCATTTCTATTATCCAACCAGATTGGATAAACGAAGCAAGGGAGGAATAGAAGAATGACGAAGAAGTGTGGGCACTTATTCAAAAGTTACAACAAGATTCTAGTACGTCGGATACATTTAGCTGGAAAAATGATTCGTTATGGTACAAAGATCGTTTATACCTATGTAAGAATTCCCAGCTAAAACAAAAGATTCTTATGGAATTGCACACTTCTCCCTTAGGAGGGCACTCAGGATTTTTAAAAACTTACCACAGGGTTAAGAAGGAATTTTTTTGGGATGGCCTTAAATCAGATATTCAAAAGTTTGTGGCAGAATGTTTGGTTTGCCAACAAAATAAAGTTGAAACAATTAAGACACCGGGTCTATTACAACCTTTATCCATTCCAAGCCAATGCTGGGAGGAGGTTTCAATGGATTTTATCACACGTTACCCAAGTCTGAGGGAAAGAGTGTCATCATGGTGGTAGTTGAAAAACTTACCAACTATGCACACTTTTGTGCATTATCACATCCATTTAAAGCCAGTACAGTTTCTACTGCATTTATGGAGAAAATTCAAAAGCTACATGGAAACCCAAAGATTATTGTAAGTGACAGAGATCCCATTTTCACTGGAAATTTTTGGATAGAATTATTTTCTTGTCTTGGTACTCAGTTAGCTCATAGCTCATCTTATCATCCTCAATCTGATGGGAAAACTAACATAGTAAACAAATGTTTGGAAGGATATCTTCGTTGCTTTGTATCTGATAAACAAACATAATGGGTCAAATGGTTGCCTCTGGCTGAATGGTGGTATAACACTTCCTCCCATATAGCAACAAAAATGACCCCATTTATGGCACTTTATGGGTATCAACCACCATCCATCACGTCATATTTAAGAGAAAATTCTAAGGTTCAAGCAGTGGAACATCACACCGAACATCAACAACAAGTCCTCCAACTCTTAAAGGATAACCTCGTGTTGGCACAGAATAGAATGAAACAATAGGCAGATCAACATCGTAGCGAAAGAAGTTTTGATGTAGGTGATTGGGTATTCCTATGCTACAACCATATAAACAAATGTCCCTCAAGCAAGCTAAGAAGGATAATAAATTATCACCAAAGTATTATGGTCCGTACAAGGTGTTACAAAAGATTGGTACTATGGCATACAAATTGGAGCTTCCTACAACTTCTCGATTGCACCCAGTTTTCCATGTTTCATGTTTAAATAAGGTTATAGGTGATAAGCTCCCAGTTCAAACAATATTTCCAGAAGTTGACGAGGAAGGAAAAATTATATTGGAACCAAAAGCAGTCACAGAAACAAGAACTCGACAACTGCGAAATCGATCTATTTCAGGGTATCTTATCAAGTGGAAGAACTTATCTGCTGAAAATTCCACATGGGAGGATGAGAATTTTATACAAAAGAATATAGAACTACTCAAGCGTTGAGGACAACACTCTTTTTAAGGAGAGGGGCATGTTGGGTCCTTATAATACTAGTGATTACCCCATTACTATTGTAATTGTACCCCTTATTAATATTATTGTGCCCCTATTATCCCCATTTTGTTATTACTGTACCCCATAGAATCCCTCTATTGTTATTTTTGTGGCTTTATATTATTATTGTTAGGTCAGCTGGGTTATATTGTGACTCCTTAGACTCCTATATATATAAAGGAGGTTTTGTCATTTGAATCATCCAAGAATTGTTCATTTATGTAATGTAAAGGAGGTTGCCCCCTCGAAGAGGCTGAATTTTAAGGCGTTGATCTATCTTTTCTATCTTTTTCTTGAGCTGGTTTCATAACAAGTGGGCAAGGCTTGATCAGTTTAGTTTTAGAGCTCTCTCATTATTCTCTCTCTCATACTCTTGGATACTTAGAGTTTTCTTGGAGCACTCTTGGAAGGTGTGGCATACTTGGAGTTTTGGAGTAAGAAGGCAAAGGAAGAGCAGGAATGCGCAACAGGGCATCGATATCATTAGCTATAGTGGGTTTTTATTGTAGGTATTGAGTTGCATGTATGTTTCCTTCACTAGTTTTGGCATGCATGGCACATGCATGTGGTTTCTTGGTTGTCATATGTCATTGACATGGAGGATTGCCTAGATTAATAGTGGATTGCCTAGCCTTTCCATTTCTTGGATAGTCATGGTGATTGTGGGTTTACTTTCATTATTTTTTTTGTTAGTTCTCATGTTTACTTAGCTTGGGTTGAGTTATTAGTTCCTGGAAGCCCTGGTTGGACAAACGCTCTGGAAGCCCTGTAACAACTTGGGTTGAGTTACTAGTCCTGAAAGCCTTGTTTGGACAAACACATTGGAAGCCCTTGGTGGGTTGAGTTACTAGTCCTGGAAGCCCTAATTGGACAAACGCTCTAGAATCCTGACGACAGATGTGGGTTGAGTTACTAGCCCTAGATGCCTTGGTTGGAACAAACACTTGGAAGCCCTGGAAGGCTTGGATGAAGACCAATCTAATGGTGGTTTTTTGATGTCCAAATGTGAGGTCGAATTAGTGTTCGATGGGTTGAGGTGGATGACCTTTGGAAACCCTGGATGAGTTTTGATTGATCTGTTCTGTGAGATCCCACATTCATGCTTGGAATATGGCCTAGGGTTGAATGGATGAAGAGAGATTTGGCTCAACCGTTCTATGAACAGGTGGAACGTAGAAGTCCCATCCCGAGTTTGGATTTTGCATCATTAATGAAAGGTTATTTCTCCATGTATATCTATGAGAATTCTGATGGATTATATGTGGTTTATATGGCTATGATTTCATTGGTATTTATGTCCCTATTATGTTGGCTATGTATGTATTTTAAGGCAGTAGATATGTATGGCTCTCATCATGTTCTTACTTTTCATTGAATGATCAATGTATCTATGACCTAATGGATTAAATGGCAGCTAATGTGATAAGGAGACAATGCTTTATAGAGAATCTCAGATAAGCATGAGACCCCTATTGTTGTGGGGAAAAATGCCTATGCAGGACGATCCTATCCACCTAAGGTGTGACAGTGCCTTAGCAACAAACAGAAACAGCTATTCTAGTATTCTTCCTTTATGAATTAAGAATGAAGAGAGATGGATGGACTAACCGGTGTCTTCCGTTTGTCCCTTGATCCAGTTTCTCTTCTCTTTGAGAGTTCCCAGCTACTTTCCTTCTCGCTCGCTCAGCTTCAACAGGTTTCTGCAAGATCACAAGAAGAGAACACTACACAAAGACATAGATTCATATTCATAACTAGTTCAGGATTAGAAATAAACTAAACATACTAATGCAATCATACATCAAAGATACATCAGTACATAGGAGAAACCAAGATAGCTTTATTGATGAATAACAAGGTTCAGGAGGAGATACAACCAAGAGAGTTCCAATCCAGCATCTCCTTCCCAGCAAATGAAATTCCTATCTTCACCTCCCTTCAAAGCATTAAGCACCCAATGATTCCAATCTCAAACCAACAACAATTCTTTGCAATAACCAAATTCCAGCCTCTAGATCTCATGGAGAAGAGATCCATATATAGATTTTTGGAGTGAGGATGAGTCAGCTTGTGATCTGACTAGTGTCCTCTCTCTCTGTCAGTTCTTACTTCCACTTGGAGACTAAGAGCCTCTTACTCATCACTTAGTCGAACTCAGCAAGGCAAGTGTCGTGGAGGAAGATTCTGGAAGCTTCCACAGTCTTGACACCTCTCACAAGAGACCCTGACATTTTTCATTTCCCGCTCAGCGCACCCTGGTAGTGCTTCCACCTGCGTTGCAATGCAACTAGCCAGTGTAGCCTCTGCATTTCAACGCAGGCAGCTAGTGGAGCTTCTGAATTGATCCTGAATTGACTTGTTTTTGAGCAGTTTCTGGTGGAGAACTTTTGTGAATTGTTGTGGTTTGTTAGCCTTGTTCCTATAGGGGTAGGAACAACATGTTTAGGGACTTTGGATCCCTTGGATTATGGACATTTCATGCTTATAGCTGTAAGGCACAAAAATGTCTATAACAGTTGCCCCCTAAAGTATGAGGCCGTTTATCGGGTGAAATGCTTTATTAGGAGGATCCGAAGTTCTTTCATTGCTGGGAGGAGACCTGTAATATAATACAATACAATACATTATTTTTATACTTTTTTCATGATCTAGCCGAGGCGGGCATTCCCATGCTCAACTTTATAAATTCATTTTCATGTACATATAACAGACAATCGTCTGATGATAGACTGATGATTCTGAAAGAGCCATCATCCTTTTGGTAGGATGATTATCTGTGCTACAAAGCTGTACATTTCCATGTCTTTATTTTCTGAATATATATCGCAGCCCGGATGGATGAAACTAGATCCGGGGTCTTCAATCTCGTCCGATCTTCACTCTAAGTACAAGTCGATCTATGTGAGAATTGCTCTGAAGTTGAACATGGAAAGACATCGCTTGATTAACAGTCAATGATGTAAATTGTTAACAAGCGCGAGAGGAATCACCGATAATGATGATGACCCTCAAGGTACTGCAGTACAATTCACGTGGTGTGAATAGAGGACTTGGCGTCGAACACCACGCAAAATCTTTCGGTCGAAGGTCATTGATGTATACCTGTCGCCGGAAGTGAGAAACTTGCCATTGAGGCATGCAAGCTTCAAACTACTGAAGGGGGTGTTCCTAGATCAACTTCTTGGATAATGAGCTGATGTCGACAAGAAGCGATCCGTCAAAGGAGAGCCTTAATGAATCCCACATCAATGACACGGAACGGAGCTAATGATTTTGATGGAGGTGAAAACGATCTGATGACATATGATTCAGGGTGGCGGTCATGAAAGAGTATAATGTATGGTAGTGGATGGGACACAGGTGACTTCTCTGAACGAATTCTCTTGAACATATGGCGACACTTATGCGATGGATCGGTAGCATTACCCCAAATATGGATGGTATGGCGAGACCATGGTGATGTGACCGGTGAATGAAACAACCCAACCCGATTGTGGTACGGAGGAAGAGTGTCATGTTCAAGAGCGACTTTCTACCATCAAAGTTTTCTTGAGTTTCTCCCAATTTTTCCCCAGCCATTGCTGACCAGTACCTCTTTATTTTTTTCAAGCTTGAGGAGGATAACATATGCTTGTTCTATAACTTGCCCTTCGGGCAAGCCCATCGCTATGTTTTAACGAGCCTAGCGATAGTGAAACTCGTTCTCGTCTAAAGACAATTTTGTCGCTATTTCATGCATTTAACGAGTCTAACGACAAGGATAACTCGGTCCTTTTCATTTTTAGAGAGTCTGAAAAGGTACATACAGTTAACTCCAAAAGTACTTTTTCGTTATCTAATCCCTTAAGTCCGAAAAAGTATAAAACAATACAGAAGGGATGGATTTTCGATATCTTTAACGAGCCGAATAAAACAAGCGCTCGATCTTTTTGTGCAATAATCCCTCAGGTCCAAAAAGATTAAAATCTAGAGGAGGGATAGCTCTTCCGGTCACTTTATCAAGCTGGAAGGACAAAACTCGGCAATCTTTTCATATTTCACGAGTCAGATGAAAAGAGCTTAAAGAAGACTCGTCTTTTGAGGAACGAGGGATAAAAAGGGTAGCAGCTGATTCCAGGGAAGGATTGGAATCTCCAAATCACGGCAGTGTCACAAGGATGGCTAGTGAAATCACTCTTCGCAGCTGTTCCTCAAAATGGGTAAACAATCATATGGAGGTGAATGATCGGCCAATGGAAAAGTGGAGGTGACGGGCAAACACGACCAAGGCTTTAATGGCTGATGATATTACATTCACGGTGGTTATTTACCGGAATAGTTCATTTTTTAACGAGCTTAAACGCGGGTGGAAACATTTGCTCGGTCTTATGTTTATTTTTTAACGAGCATGAACTATGTGCTAAAACTGCTCGGATCTTGCGTTTATTTTTTAACGAGCATGAACTGTGTGCTAAAACTGCTCGATTAATCCAGTCATATGATAAGAATGTCTCATTGAAGATGCTATTTTTTATGGAGCTTAGATCTTACAAAGCTTTGCTCTGGATCCTTTCGTTATGCAAGTTCGGAAACGACTAATCCTACGAGTTTAAAGGGTTAGACCTACAGGTTTAAAGGGAGGACCTAAAAATTTAAAAAATAAATAGCCGCCCTTGCTTGCACTCCAAAAGGTTTGCATGCCCCCAGATATAAAACAGAGTTTCAAGGTTACCTCTACTTCACTTCCGCCAAAACAATTGTTTTACCGAGAGAGGCCTACCTCTTTCAGGCTACCCAAAGATTGTTCCGTTAATCTTTCAAACAAAACACTTCTTCGGCGGTGTCTACCGAGATAGACAAAGGTGAATGACCTCAGTGCCAAACACGTAGCTTTGACAAGAGAATCTTATTCTAGAATAACCCCTCTTCCTAGACGGATGGGGTACAGACTAGTCATATTCTCCCGCGGAAACCTACCCTATACCTAAGGTTTTCCTGCCGAAGCAGACCAGGACGCATGCCCCCTGGGTTCCAGTCATATCCTCCCGGATTACTCGCGCTCATCAGGAGGACGGACCGTGGGTTGAGACATTTCTTGAGTGAAGAGACCATTTAGGGATGGTATATGACTATTTGCGATGCGTGATCCGGGGAATGAAAGTTGGTCCACGAGCTTGACCATTCTTCCTTCATGTGGAAAACACATTACTCTAAAGAGTGAGGAGATGATGGCTCCCATGCAATATATATAGTCTCGTCCAAGGAGAAGGTTATAATCCAAGGGTCCTTGAACGACCATCACGTTCATTTGAACGGTCTTCCCTTTCAATGTGATTGGCACATTGGGAAGAATCCCTAAAGGTCGACTGGTTCCTTTATTGAAGCCTGTCAGATTTCTCATTTCAGGCAAAAGTGCTGGCGAACCAAGCACTTTCCAAGAAATAGAGGAAAGGATACTCACAGATGCCCCCTCATCAATGATGGTGCCAGCCATTACCATTCTGTATATTTGAACGATAATTCTGAATGGTATGCTTGCTGGCAACCGGGGTCTGCCTAGTTGGTTCCAGTCGAAGGATACAACTAGGTCGCTTGGTGGTGGGACCGAATAGATGGCCGGGTATGAATCTGATGAAGTTCCTTCCTGCGATAAAGGAATGGGAAAATTGCCCCCTTGTTCGTCGGAGTCTGTGTTGATGAAGAGAATTTGGACGGTGTCGTCTTTATTCTCCTCTGTGATGGTATCATTCGAAGATAGAGCCTCTGAAGGCAAAACCGGGTCAACTGCTACCTCAACCTTTCGACTTTCGTCAGGTATGGATTCAGACGGTTCATCCTCAATGATAGGTGCTTCAGCTGACCACTTGAGCGGGCCAGCCGGGTTCTCAACTGGTGAAGGACTTGGCAGGAGTTTTTGATATCTAGGAGGAAGTTGCACTGATAAAACCGGGCGATCTTCCAAAACTCTTTTAGCCTCGTCTAAGAAGGGACAACGGTGGATGGCATGGTCGCCTTCACACAGTTTGCAGGGAAATCTAACTTTCCCTCTCTGTCCTATGGCTTCACTTTCACTAGTTGACGGTGTGCTGTCAACATGGCTATCAGAGGTCGACGCCACCGAATTGTGCAAGCGGGGAGACCAGTCCCTTAGTATCCGAGGGATGCAAGGACAATCTCTGTGAAAGTGGTCTCCCTTGCATATGACACATGGCGATTTAGGCCTAGTCAGTGCTGTGTGTGTATTTTGTCAGACGACACTTGTTTGCCCCCAGTCGCTTTTGGCTCCTTCTTCTTCTTCTCTTTCTTCTTCTTTTCCTTCTTCTCCTTAGGAACTTGGTTTTTTGTTTTACCAATTCCGTCAAGCGAAGAGGAAGGAGGAGAGGAAGAATTAGATGAAGTAGAAGGCTGGTGGGTAACTCTGGTCTGGTCTAACTGCTGATTCGATTGTTCAGGAGTAGTGGTGTTTTGGACAACATTAGTTGAGAAGAGCCAGACAGGCAAGCCTACTGTCAGTCCTGGAAGCGACAATGTGGCCATATGGGGTGCTCCAACATCTCCCCAAGAGGAGAAGGGACTAGGATTTCCACCAAGGGGAATTCCTTGGTTGGAGGAATCAATTTTCTCAACTGAAAGATCAACGCGGGAATAAGGGTGATTTATTATTCCGTTTAAAATAAGTTTTAATGACGCTTTAGACACAACTTGTTTTTTCAATTTTAAAGAGTCGAGAAAAAACAAAAGATGACTCTAGTCGCCTTCGATGTTTTAACGAGCCCGAAGTGACAAATGCTCGGATGGACTTTTTCCATTATAGAGTCTGAAAAAGGCCAAAAGGAAATGCTCTGGAGATCTAGGTAGAGGGTGTGCCAAACTTTTCGCAAAACCGCAGAATACTTTTTAAGGTACGGGCGGTCAATCTTCCTGAATGCTGTGTTCAGTGCATTGCGATCAGTAGGGCGGCCGACACGGCTTCCTAAGGATACAGTTTTATGCCTATAGGGGTATCCCAATATATACTCGATGGTACGTGGGATCACAATCCATACTGGCGCTATCGTCCCTCAGGAGGAATCACCCACCATCAGTGAGATCGACAGTCACCAGGCTTTACGACGCCGGAACACGTCTCTAGCCTAGACCTCTATGTTGTGCGCTATGTTACAAAGCGTTATTAAGTTCATTAAGTTTATTTTATGTTGATCTTTCTTAGAAGTTTGCCTTTTGAGGTTCACCACGAGATGTATAGACAACTTCCTAAATGCAATCTAAAAGATGATAAGAAAATTTTATCTCTTTTTCAACAATGAAAAATCCTAGCTACAAAGGGAAAAGAAAGACACCATCTTTTCTCAGAGAGCAATCAGCACACTCTAAATGCACTTTCCCTAAATCAATCATGCAAACTATCAAGATGAAAATGCACAATGCAAGTGTTTGTTTTCCGCTTTCTTAATATTGATGCCTAAAAAGAAAGCTTTTTGCACAACTTTGAATTTTCTTTTAAATGACAAATACAAACAAGTTTACTTTTTTCGAAATCAGAAAGGGTAGAAGAGATTACAACACTTAACGATTTTCGAAATGAATACTTGTTTTGACACTCAAAAGAGACAAACTCAAACCAAAAGCAAAAATGAATGTATAACCAACTGTAAACAGCCAATGAACTCTCTCCTAAGATCACAATCAACAGATCTGAATCAAGGGCTACAGGATGACTATTTCACTCTTGCAATGGAAAACTGTAAATGATGCCACAAACACATAAAAACACTCACAGTCTTTTTGTACAAAAGGAGGTGGAATTAAAGCAGAGAAAAGGGGTTATCAGACAGGTACCTATGCCGGTTACAGGCTGCAAAAAATCAGAGATCAAAACAAGGCAAAACAGAGCAGAGAACTCCAGCTGCACAAGGCCTAACTGGATCAGCGCACCTGTATAACAGGGAAAATTAATTTCAACGCAGGTAGCCTTCACGGGAACTGCGTTGAAATGCAGAGTCTCTTCACAGAGCCTGCGCTGAAGGAGAAATGAGAGTTCCTCACTGGGTTCTGGGTCACGGTTTGCTATTTAATCTACAGTTTCAGGCCAAATCAAAGCAACAAGCAAGGTACAATCAAAGGGATGATTTGAAGGAGGGATAAGATCTATCACAAAGGATCATCAAATCATTTGTGAGTCCATTGTTCAGATCATAGACAAATCCAGTGATTGGATCAAAGCAGCAGCTGTCTACTTTGCATCTGAAAATAGCAGATGCAGTTCGATTGCTGCTCTTGAGTCTATGAAACAAACAATGATAGAAACACAAATAAAATGACTAAACATATTTCCCCAGCGGAGTCGCCAATTTGTTGTGGGGAAAAATGCCTATGCAGGACGATCCTATCCACCTAAGGTGTGACAGTGCCTTAGCAACAAATAGAAACAGCTATTCTAGTATTCTTCCTTTATGAATTAAGAATGAAGAGAGATGGATGGACTAACCGGTGTCTTCCGTTTGTCCCTCGATCCGGTTTCTCTTCTCTTTGAGAGTTCCCAGCTACTTGCCTTCTCGCTCGCCCAACTTCAACAGGTTTCTGCAAGATCACAAGAAGAGAACACTACACAAAGACATAGATTCATATTCATAACTAGTTCAGGATTAGAAATAAACTAAACATACTAATGCAATCATACATCAAAGATACATCAGTACATAGGAGAAACCAAGATAGATTTATTGATGAATAACAAGGTTCAGGAGGAGATACAACCAAGAGAGTTCCAATCCAGCATCTCCTTCCTAGCAAATGAAATTCCTATCTTCACCTCCCTTCAAAGCATTAAGCACCCAATGATTCCAATCTCAAACCAACAGCAATTCTTTGCAATAACCAAATTCCAACCTCTAGATCTCATGGAGAAGAGATCCATATATAGATGTTTGGAGTGAGGATGAGTCAGCTTGTGATCTGACTAGTGTCCTCTCTCTCTGTCAGTTCTTACTTCCACTTGGAGACTAAGAGCCTCTTACTCATCACTTAGTCGAACTCAGCAAGGCAAGTGTCGTGGAGGAAGATTCTGGAAGCTTCCACAGTATTGACACCTCTCACAAGAGACCCTGACATTTGTCATTTCCCACTCAGCGCACCCTGGTAGTGCTTCCACCTGCGTTGCAATGCAACTAGCCAGTGTAGCCTTTGCATTTCAACGCAGGTAGCTAGTGGAGATTCCAAATTGATCCTGAATTGACTTGTTTTTGAGCAGTTTCTGGTGGAGAAATTTTGTGAATTACTGTGGTTTGTTAGCCTTGTTCCTCTAGGGGTAGGAACAACATGTTTAGGGACTTTGGATCCCTTGGATTATGGACATTTCATGCTTATAGCTGTAAGGCAAAAAAATGTCTATAACACCTATGCTCAAATATGTTATTTATGCCTGTAGGTTGCATATTCACTAAGTGTTTGAAAAAATGTTTGTCATGGATAGTAGGGGTCCAGTCAGGGTCTTGAACAAGTATTTGCTCTAGTACTGTCTTTTCCATGTTATTTTACTGGTTTGAAGAGATGGTTCAATTATGGGTTGTGACTTAGGCTCTGGGCCTGAAAAAGTGGCTCAAATCCCAGAATTGCTGACATAACACTGACAAATTGGGTCTCTGGTCATTGGAAGGCAAGCCTATGAAAATGAATACAGGGTTACATTCGCATGCCTGCCTTTTCATGGGAGTGACTTTGAGTTTAATTCATCTAAATGTTAGGTTAACTCAGGGGTTGGGCACCTAGAGTGGTGGATTAGCTCTTGGGGGTCCTGAAGCACCTGAGGGAGGTCTATGTGTTGTGTTTCAGTCAATTCCATTTCCTTTAGGTTACCTATGAGGTTGAATCATATCATAGTGGCCTCTCGTCGCATGTTTACCCTGGCTGGATGGTTGCTTGGGTAGATGTGGGAGGAGGGTGTTATAGTCTCCATCTTCTGTATTTGCAATTTTTTTTCAACTATAATCTTGAACATGTTTTCTTTCTCATTTTCCAATTCACCAACTCCTTTGGTTTGTGGATCTTCTGTAGTAGGAAGTTTTAGTTGTTTCCTTAATGCTAAGATATCAAGATTTTTTCTCTTGATCATTTATTGGGTTACTTTCAAATCATTAGGATCATATCTTAATTTAATCACCAGATCTTCTAAAGATTTAATTTTAGTATCATTAGCTAGAGATGATATTTTTTCCAACTTTAACTATGACTGAATATTATTTAATGAAACTTACAGCTTGGATGCTACCATTGTTGAGTTAGTCAAAGTGGAGTAAATCATTTCTCCAACTTACTTGTGTAAGTCAATTTGGTCAATAGCATGAATTTGTTTAGTATCAAAAGAAAAAAATGATTTCTTATATTCTTTTGCAGTCCTAGGGAAGGGAACTTTAGGCTCTAGGAGAGTCATCTCAAATTGACCTTTCTCAGTATCAAGTGCAGAAAGAAGTTTGTGTTGAGAAGTTGAAGCCTGCTTCCAAAATTAGAATAGGTAGTGGCCTTTAGTGCTTCATTTTTTTGATCTCCCCATATCTGGCAAAAATATTTGGTTATGTTACACCCTAAGTTGGCTCTCCTGTCTGAGTTGTTTCTAATCGATCTTGATAATCCGAGGATACATGAGAGCTTGAGAAAATCTCCTCAATTCTTGGAAACGTTGTAGCATGGGGACCTGTTAGAATCAATGTAGTTTGTTTCTGCGAACTTTCTTCCTGAAAATGTTCTTCAAGAGGATTAGTTTTCTTTCTTTTCTTAAACATTATAAACTCTGTCTCTTGAACTTCTGAAACTGAAGGGGAAACACTTTCCCTTATTCTCTTAGCATGCTTCTCTTGTGGAACTGGAGTTTGTGATGTTGTTGAAATGAAAACCTACTCTTCTTCTTCCTGCAATGTATTTTCCTGCCATTCTTCTTGATTCATATATTGTTCTATTTCTGGTCTGAGAGTATGTGCATAAGGCGTAGTTTTTTGTTCTACCCTTAACTTAGAAATAAACCCCAAGAGATAACAAGACCAGGTAAAGCTTAATTTAAACTTCATTTGTTTCAAGAGAAGGTCTACCTCCTTTTTTGCTAATTCGGTGTTGCAAATGAATGGCCCAATTTTTGCTTTTAACTTGAATTAAGATTTCTTTTTAGCTGACACAAAATTCATCTCATCCATGTTCATCATCTGCCTGATATATTCTAATTCAAAAATCCTGATTAGCACAAACTTTTGCAGTTTGTATGGAGGAAGCCCACATCCATATACATTGATTTCTATGTAGTTTTGGTATAGATACCAATCTCCAGTTTTGGTCTGCTCAATATGGTGAAGAATTCTTTTGATTTCAGGTGAAATCACTACTAAGAAAGCATGAAACCATACATAGAAACTAATTTGTATAATCACTGAAAGAAAATGCATTGGTGTTCTTCCTTACCAAGGAAGTCCAATGAATTACAGACTGAGGATTTCCCTGTTCATCAAACTTCTATAATGAAAAATGAAATTTATTTGCTTGATAAAATAGGAACAAGTATATAAGGACTGATTTGTATTTAAAGGCTCCTTCAGTAGAAAACTTCAAAAATTGATCATGGATAGATTTTTCCATAAATTGACTGTAATTGAAGATAAGTGATGGTTTATCACCTCCTGAAAACACTGATAAAAATCCCAGAATAACTTCATCAACCCACTGATCAGTTGGATAACCTAATAAACAATAAACCTTTGAAACAAACTATCTATTCATCTCAGGAAACACTGAGGAAGGGTATGGAGGATTTGTTGGTAATTTTGCATCTTCAGGTAAAAATATCTTAAAAATTTTGGCTCTTAGGGGAAAAGTAATTTTCAGATAGAATCTATAGAAAAAGGATGCAGAGGGGTTGAAGGCTTAACTTGAAGCATTTAACATATTGACTTAGGGGATACTGTAAATATGATATAGTAATTATTTTGGGCAATAATGGCTCTTTGACTCATAATATACCTAAAATGACACCAGGCTACAAATTTGGGAAAGGAATGAGTCTGAGGGAAAATGAACTGAGATAGGAAGGATTCCCATATGCTTAATTCATCATTGACATCTGAGAATTTCTATTTAGGCCAATTGTAAAGTTCATAGAGATCAAACTCACATTGGGTTTCAGAAATTTTATATTGTTGGTCAACTAAGGGAATTTTGTATAAGTCTATAACAGGGGGCAACAATGGGTTTTCTGCAACTACTTTGGATTTTCCTTTAGAATAAGACATAATGAAGATAAAATTTGATAGAGGACTGTCATTTTACCAGGTGCTTGGCTGGTTGGTGTAGTGGCAAATGCTCTTTATCTGATGTTTCTTGTAACGGAGTTGTGCGGCTACAAATTGAAATGAACAAAATAAATGGATAAAATGGCTATGTTTATTTTTATTTTGTGAGATTTAGATCGTTTTAGGCCAAATTACATCCATGATAGATGTTGATAGGAGAAAGGTATTAAATTACAATGGTTATGGTGAAATAATGGTTAATCCGTTTGGAGCGAATGAAAGAGTGACAGATGGTGGAGGCGGAGTGGCGATTAATTATTTGGCAGGAGCGGAAATGAATGATCATTGGCTTTTAGGGGGTGGATGGTTTGTGGTTTTGGATGGGGGGGGGGTCCGAAGTGTATGTGGGGTTGACACAATGGTGGAGGCAGGTTTTACGATTCATCTTTTCAGACACCCACCCCCCCACTACCCCCCTCCCCCCCCCCCCCTTTATTAAACGTCACAAGCATGCGGGTGGGGGCATCTAAAATGTTCCCCCAACGTTGATCTGTGCGAGGAACATCCCGATGGTCCATAATAGTATGATACATATACTATCAGAAAAAAATCAAATCACTTTTATGAAAGATTTAATTAGTCACTAATTAATGTTTATACAAATCAACAACTAATTAACACATATGGTGACATTTCAATTAGTGCGCCTATAACATGGCAATTTTTTTTTTAATCCCTTTTTTTTTCTATTTTTCTTTTTCAACAAAAATAAAATGTACAAAATACAAAATAGGTTACAACATCAGCTCCATCTGGGGACTGCTTCCCCTTGTGGGATGCAGAGAACATGCAGATCCATGTGCCTTCTCTTCGGGCTATGGAGTATTTGCTATGAAAATCACACTTAATAACAGAATTTAAAGAAAACTGGTAATGTACAATGAACTGACTATAAGCAATTTCAATATTAAATGTAGTGTTTAAGATATTGTCTATTGACAGGCAATGAAGAATATCTTATTTCCCTTGACTTTTGCAATTTTGAATGGTCCTAACTAGAGATTATCAAATTTACCATGTTTTCCTCTTTCCTCTCTTCTAACATCCCATCTTAAAACTAAATATCCTTTCCTGAAGTCTCTTTCCCTAGCCTTTTTGTCAAATAAGCTCTTCATCTTGTTCTAATATTGACAATGATATAATTCAATGATTTGATTGATTATTCTTGAGAAATCATTAGTTTCCTCATATGGTTCCTGTAAAAATTTCATAACAGGAAAATCTAGTTGTGTGGGAAAGATTTCCTCAGTTCCATAAACAAGTTAGAAAGGGGATTTACCAGTAGATCTCTTAGGTGATGCTCTTTTAGCCCAAATTGTATACTTGAGATGACTATCCAAATTCCTTTTATGATCAATTAGTACCTTCTTGATAACTTTGACTCGAATCTTATTTGATGATTTTGCAAATCCATTTCCTTGAGGGTAATATGGGGTAGAATGATGCAATAAACTCTGATACTTTTCGCAAAACTCTATCATTTTGATACTACTAAATGCTTGTGCATTATCAGTGACTATTTGTTGTGGATAAACAAATCTTGATAATTCGTTTTCTTCAATGAAATTGATGACGATAGTGTTTGTTGCATTTTTGACAGGGATGGCTTCTACCCATTTTGTGAAGTAGTCTATAGTAGTTAGGATCCATTTGTGTTGATTACTAGATGTTGGAATTATTTCTCCTATGAAATCTAATCCCCACTATAAAAAGGGTGCTTCAATTAGTACTGGAACAAGTGGAAGTGTTGCTAACCTTTGCTTCCCAACAAATATCTAACATGGAATACAACTTCTAACCTTTGCTCCTACTTGTGAAAATAATTTCGTCCAATAAAATCTTGATCTCATAATTTTATATGTTTTTTCTCTCCAAGCATAGTGTCCTCCACATATAACTTCATGAGATTGTTCTATGACACCTTTTGTCTCATTTTCAGTTAGACATAAAAGAAGGATATTCAATGGATCTTTCCAATACAAATTGGCATTGATGATGCAATATTTCATAGCCTTTAGTCTGAGAGTTCTACATTGATTCTTTGTGAATCCAAGAGGATACTCAAAGTCATGAAGAAAATGTATAATATTAGCATACCATTTAGACAGTAGGAACTTTTCATGAATATGAAGTGGGATAGGAATTGAATCTACAATAGAAGAAGGTTCTTGTGTGTTCTTCTCTGCTTAACTCTAATAAGGTTCTTGTGTGTTCTTCTCTGTTAAACTCTGAGAAAGTTCTTGTATATTCTTCTCTATTGAAACTTACATGATAGTGTTGATACCAAGAAATTTACAATTTGATTCAGCCAACAGTTTGGCTAAACCTTGACCTTTCACCAATTTGGTAGATTTGATATCTAAGTCAAATTCTAGTATTTTTCCAATCCATATTCATCTCCTACCATCTGTATCAATTTGTGTTAAGACGGTCTTTACAACATTATTTGGGACATAGGTAGTAATGGAAGAATGAAGGACATAGGTTATGAAGGCTTTTAAGCCTTGTACAAGAGCATAGGCTTGCTTTTCAATGATATCATATTTCAACTCAGCATCTCTCATTACTTGTTGAAAAATGAAATAGGCTAGTCATCTTCATTATCATTGTTTTGAAATAAGAAAATAACTAAGGTAGTATCAGAGGCAAAAGAGACAATGCTAAAAGGTTTGAATAGTCAGGACTGGCTAATATTGGGGCTTCATAAATGGCTTCCTTGATCTATGTAAAAACATACCTTGCCTGCAGTGTCCATTTGACTTCATGATATTTCTTTAGCATATCAGTCATATGCTTGACTATCTTGGCATAAGTTCGTATGAATCTTCTCAAAAAATTGTTTTTTCCTAGAAAAGTTTGAATTTCCTTTTTATTTCTGGGTATGCTAATTACCTCAATGGCCGAGACTCTTTTTGGGTCAATCACTATTCCTTCCTTTGAAATGATGTGTCTAAGTAGTTTTCCTTCCTTTATAGAAAAAAAAGACTTCTTGGGATTAAGGGAAATTCCATATTTCCTGCATGTCAAAAACCTTTCTCAAGTGTTTTAAATGTTTCTCATCAGAATTTGAAAATACAGTCAAATCATGAAGATAAATAACAACAAATTTTTTAACCTTACCAAAAAATGCTAGGTCCATTGCTCTTTGAAAGGTATCTCCTGTATTGGTTAGGCCAAATGGAATTCTAGCGTACATAAATGTACCCCAAGAAGTTGTGAAAGTTTTTCTTTCTCCCTATCTTTTGGACTCACCAAGATTTGATTGTATCCAGAAAAGCCATCAAACATTGAAATTTTGTTTGAGCCTAAAACTTTTTGGAGTAATTGATCCATCATGGGCAATGGATAATTATCCTTTAAATATAGTTTGTTTAGGTTTCTGAAGTCTACACACAACCTTATGTCACTGATCTAGGTGGCTGCAGAGATGCTAAGAGATTCAAGAGGACTCAGAATAGCCCAAAAATCAAAGTCCTTGGATTGATCCCAAACTAGGACTAGATTGAAGTGCTCATCACCTTGATTCCAACGATGTGAACGACACTCCAATCCAAGTTCATATGAGGGAGATATAGCTAGTGAAATTTGTGGTCAAAGTGGACAAGTGGGCGAGGTTTAAGGATCCTACAAATTGATCGAGTCCGGGGCACGGAACTTGGCTCCAAAAAATGGGTGAATTTGTCGAACAACTAATTTGTCTAATGACCCTTATTTTCGGAAAATTAAAAAAAAAACAATTTGTTATAAACCATCATAGATCCATCTTAAATATGGATCTAACATGAGCCGAGAGGGATCTAATTTCTTCACGTGAAATTTTTTTTATGTGTTGACATTTTTTCCTTGAGGGAAAATCATAATTTTCTATTAATTTGAGAAAATTACATGTTGTAGATGCCAACCAGGCATATGCATATAGTTAGGCTGAAGCCTTCAAAAAATATATATGTTTGTAAAGAGGTTACCCAAGAGGGTATGTTGTAGCTGATTGGATAAATATGTACATGGATATAAAAAGCATAAAAAATATTTTGTTATATCTCAACAAGAATGACTATATTTAGGGCCTATCAACTCCCTGAAAATTCTTATCTATGTATGGCTTATGGTAATATTGGTAATGTTCATCATCCCATTATTCATGTTTTATCCATAGACCCCTGGGTTGGACCGTGACCTCCTTGGATAGCTGGTTGGCAATCTAATTACGTTCCCTGTAAATATGATGACAAGAAATATAATGTAAATGTGATTTGAACTATATGAATCCATGCAAAATGTTCCTGAGAGAGTGCACATGATATGTTTTTGTGTTTTTGAACCAGTTTATAATGATTTTGGATTCCACAAAAATTTGAAGGTGTCTGGAATCATGATTTAGAGAAAAATGAAGCAAATGTCTAAGAGTGATGAGTTCATCATAATTATTTTTTCCAGCCCCCAGGCCCATCTCGATATGGTATGAATAAGTGACAGATAGATGCAAAAGTACTCCCCCCCCCCCACATCCTTGATCTTGAGCAGAGCCATCAAAGTATGCCCAGGGATGATTTCGGTCTATATCTTCATGTGTAATAGCACAAACAGTAGGAGAGTGTTCCTTGTCGGGTATTTCATGGAAATAATTTATAATCAGGGCGATAGCACGAGGCCACTGGACAACTTTATCTCTAAAAATGATTCCATTCCTATTCAACCAGAGTGACAAATATATAAGAAGGGGTAGGTTGCGAGATTTCAGGTTTGAGGACTGAGTCCACCATAGATTCCAAACATTCAATATATTGTCTCCATGTCATCTTTGTGTTATAACCAGTGAGGTGAGAACCTGTTCCCATAAATTGATAGCAGTAGTGCAAATAAGAAAGAAACATTCATTTGATTCATCAGTTTGATGACAGAAAACACACCATGAGGGTCCACAAAAAGACCTTTTCTTTAGATTTTCCCTAATAGGATTTTTGTTCATAAGAACATTCCACATAAACAACCTAGTTCATGGAGGGGCTTTGAGCTTCCAAAGGGAGTTCCACCATCCAGCCAACATAAGAGGCTTGTGTGCAACATAAATAATAGGATAGCCTTCTTTTGAAGGGTATATTTCATGTGTTGTGGGTGCCCAAATGAGTTCATCTTCATCCTCTGATATGCGAACATGTGATTCAGTTAAAGAAGAGATATAACCCACCCAATCCTATGGCCATTGAACAAGGATTCCCAGAAGATTAGCTGATTTCCAATATTGTGCAAATATGGTGGAATTCTCTGAATAGACAATATGGGCAATTGAGTTGATGCCTCGATCATTTAAGAAATACATAATATCAGGGGGTAGCCTATACATGTTGCCACATATTATCCAAGGGTCCATTCCAATGCGCACTGATATGCCAGATTTAATATGCCATACAAGGCCATCTCTAATAGTGGGAAGGGTGCAGAGAACAACTCTCCAAATCATCGAAATACTAGCTTTGTGCTAGGACGGGAGTCAAATCCAATCCATAATATGTAGAGGCCATATGTATTTGTGATGGACCACATCAGTTCAGAGAATACGTTTCATGAGAATATGCCAGCCCATCTTGGCAGCGAGAGCATATGCAAAGGAGGGAAGGTCCTTCAATCCTCAGCCACCCCATTTCTTTGGAAGGGCAATATGACTCCAACCCACCCAAGAAAATGGCCTCCCCTCATTGATCCCATTCCATAGGAATCTACACTAGGTTTTTTGTATTCGATATAGTATTCCTTTGGGAATCCATGCCAAGGGCATCTAGTATACCAGGGTCGCCTCTAGGAACAATTTGATAAGGACTAAATGCCCTGATTTGGATAAGAACCTGTGAGTCTAGTTATGTAGTATTTTTTCCACCTTGGCCACAAGCCAAATCCAATCCAATATCTTGTAACTGTGTGGCTTGATGCAGAACCCAAGATATTTGAGCCCATCTTCCAAATTAAGCCTCTGATAAGGGAACTTCTGAATAACAGTCTGGATTTCCTGAGGGGAACATTCAGAGAAGGAGATGGTGGATTTTAGCTGATTGGCTTCCATGTCGATTGCAATGTAGAAGACCTGCATCATTACAGAGAAGACAATAAAGTCCCTAATACCCCCACTGAGAAAGATGAGGACATCATAACCAAAAAGTAGATGGGAGATGATACAATGGTCTGTAATTTTGATACCCTAAATTCAACCATCTCTTCTTTCCTGTAATATTAATCTGCTCAAACCTTCCATAACAAGGAGGAAGAGGAGTGGAGAGAGGGGACATCCTTGTCTGAGTCCTCGCTCTGCATGGAAGAAGTTGGAGGCCGAGCCATTTATGAGAATGCTGAAGGAAACAAAAGTAATACAACACATGATCCAATGAATGAAAGGAAGGGGAAAGCCCAAGTGAGTTAAAAGCATTATGATATATAACCAACTAACATGATCAAAAGAATTAGAGAGATCAATCTTGATAATAGATCCTTTTAAATGCCTAGTCTTAATGGAGTGAAGGACTTCCTATGCAGTGCCAATGGCCTCATGAATATGTCTATTATGCAGAGAGGCAAATTGTTCAGATGATATATGGGTAGATAGGATGGGCTTTAGTAGATTGGTGATGATTTTGGCAATAATATTATAGAGGCAATTGCGAAGGGAGATAGACCTAAAATTGTTGAAGGATAGTGGGGAGTCGACTTTGGGGATGAGGGTAATGAAGGTGGAATTGAAGGTCTCATACATTCAACCTGATATTCTGCATTCCTCCACAACCTTAAGTAGGTCCTGACCAATGATCTCGAAAAAAGCCAAATAGAATTCGACAGACCATCCATCCGAGCCAGGGATTTTATCCTTTTTAAACCATTTGAGGGTGATTTCCAGTTCCTCCATTGTAACAGACTTGATGAGGTCAGCTTGAACATCCTGATCAAAAAATCAAGGAAATAGTCTAGCAACTCTAACGATTTCAGCTAGAGTGGCCCCAGGAGGAGCCTTGAAAAGTTGTTGGAAGTGGTTTGTACCAAGGTGTGCCAGTTGGTGAAAAGTGTGAGTAGGTTGGCCATCCTCATTAGGAATATGCCATATAGTATTAATTTCCCTTCTCCCATTCACAAAATTGTGGAAGAATTTGGTGTTGTCATCCGCTTCTTGTAACCATATAGCCCTACTTCTAAGGTGCCAAGTCTCCTCTCGATATTTAAGTATTTTGGATCGCTACATCTCTAGGTTTATGTGGGAGTTTTTAGCTTTTGCAGAGGAGAAACCCCTCCCATTCTCATCCATCAGATTTGCCAGCTTGTCTTCAATAAGCCTTAGAGTCTTCTCATCCCGATCTCTTTTATATTTAGCCCATTGTATAGATAATCTCTTTAGGTCATTTATATTGCAACATAATCCTTCTGAGATAGACCTCCCCAGATTAGGAGGGCTAGCCCACTAGTAGTCAGATACCAATTTGATGTAATCAAGGTCTGTCAAATAGCTAGAGTTAAATTTAAAGGGTTCTCTTGGTTTTTGAAAGGGTCCCGACAGCTCTAGATAAATAGGGGAGTGGTCAGAAATGCCTCCGGATCCCACCCACTGATGGAAATTTGTTAAGGCCCTTACTAAGTTCTCCTTTATTAAGAAGCAATCCAGTCTTCTGGCCAAAGATGCCTATCTAGTCCTTCTATTATGCCAAGTCGGCTACAACTTATTCATAGGGATATCTACCAAATTACGTTGCTCAAAAAGATGCTCCATGGTGTCCGAGAGGGGGTCTAATTGGGCATTATGTCCCCAAGATTCTGCATGTCCAATTGAGAAATTGAGATCCCCTCCCAAAATAAGATTGTTGGTGTTTGTGAGGGATAGGTTGAGAAGGTGATCCCAAAAAGAATCCCTGTTATGATAGGGAGCATAAACATTGATAATTCTGAAGTCTAGGCCTAGCTCCGAGGAGTATATATCCATACCAATAAAGCCAGCCCCCCCCCAGGATGATAGAAGCTTAATCGTGCGGGGGTTAATTCCAAGAGAAATTCCCCTAAATTGTCCACTCGCATCCAGAGCATGGAAGGTTCATCCCGATTTTAGGATATTCAACACAAAGATGACCTACTCAGCCATTCCTAGGGTTTCTTGAAGATATATTATATCGATTTGCTCAGAATCTAGAAGTCTTCTAAGGGCTAATTTTTTGGCAGGGCTAGCCAACCCTTTGCAGTTGAAAGAGAGCCACTTCATGGGGGTTGCCGAGGGAGGGTGTCTGATGCTTTAAGAACCCTATCCAGTGTAGATTGCTTGCCCTAACCCACGTCCACCCCTGCTTGGATAATGGATTTAGAAATTATGTAATGTCGACCCCTAAGAGGCTTGGAGATCTTGGGGGGGAGATCATGCCAATACCAGAGGGATCAGAGGGGTGTTTCCCCTGAGAATGAATATTATAGGGGTGACAGTGACAGGAGGAGCTCGAAGCATCAGAAGAGGGAGGAGAATTGGACAACCCCATAATAGAAGGCGAGGTGGCAGTATAGGTTGGGGGAGGGGGGTTCAGAGGGCAAGTAAGAGAAATGGTGGATATGCATGAAATGGATGCAAATGAAACATGCAATTGTGGTGCAGAAGTAGATAACTATAAAGAATATGCATAGAAAAGAGGTGGAAAAATACCCTTAGAAAGGGTGGCCGCAACAACTGCCCGAGATCTTGTCGTCGAAGAAGTCGTTTGTGCATAACTTTTCCCCGGTGGCTTCGGATGAGACGACTAAGGAGCATGCTCCTTCGTAGGTGCTTGTGTCACACAGATAGAATCATCTGTGTCTTTGATGGTGGAGGAAGTAGCAGTGACCAATGGGCATTCTTTGTAGATATGACTGGCCTTGTGACACCTACCACATCTGAATGGCACCCCTTCATAATCCATAATCTGAATGCGAGTGAATCTTTTCCACTAAAGAGTGATTTGCTCCTCCAGTGCTTCTCTGGTGTCTAGGTACACTAGGATGCGAGCCAACAATTTGTTGCTAGAGGTAATGAAAGATTTATCATAATAAAAAATGTGCCCAATGAATTCCCAATGTGATTGAAAAAGTCCTCAGACAAGAAATGCAATGGAAGTCCTGGGAGGTGTACCCAAAATGACCCAGCACCCAATTGTTCCGGCTCAGGGTCAAAGAGAGGGCTCCATCTCTTAAGCAGCATGGGTGCCAATTCTATGTGCCAGTACCGAGAGAGTACCCATGATGTATAATCCTCCCTTAGAAAGCTTAGAAAAAACCATCCATGAGCCAAAGTGGTAACAGACGAGAGTTCACTGAGGATGTTCCCAAAAATCTCAGTGACCAGAACCATGTTCATTGTATCCACCACATTTCCCATTTGTACTCCTTCGCTTAAACAGAGGGATAGGTCCCTATTTAAGGCTTTGACACACTTTTTTATTCTATCCTTGCCAAATGAGGGGCCGTCGAATGATCCTATAGGGGGACCTAAGCATCCGAGGGAGCCTCTTGTAACGTAGGGTTTACGGTTGGGGTAATGAAATAGCTGGATGAAAGGTATGGCTACCCAGGTATAGCAAGAGAGGTTAGAACTGAGGATGAAGTTGGGTTGAGAGGAAGGAGATTGATCCCAAAGACGATACCCCCATACGAGGGTTATGAAATATTGGACGGAAAATGGGGTGGATCGGGGAGTAGAAGATCGAAAGTAGGGGATGGAGAAATGCAGGATGAAAGAAAATGTAAGGTGGCCAGATAGAATGAAGGACTATCGAGGCTTGATGAAGAGATAGTAAGAGATGAAAATGACAAGCAGGGCACAGAGGTACCAGGGTCTGAGTGAACAAGCGACAGTCCCAACCACAACAAAAGTGGACGACCCGGGGACCCATAAAACAACACATTTGGCTGAGAGATAGGGTAAGTCCAAATGGACTTGTATGGGAAAGGATCCTTTGAATAGTCGATAGCTTCCTCCTCCATTGTTGACAAAGACTGCAGCCTAAAACAGAACAGTAGTAACAGATGTAGGGAGTGTTGACCATAGTTGATGGAATATGCGATAGACTATCACTGTGAGGTCGCCACGTAGGTTGAGGAACGACATAGATAGATGTAGCTGCAGTAGATAGAAACCCTAAGCCTTAGCCAAAATCCATCTCTGTAGCTAATCGAATCTCCATCCTATCACCCTCGAGGCCTCACACTCTCCGACATTATTTAAATGTTTTGTATAGTTATTTAATTTTTTTATTTTCAGAATTTTTAAAATTTTTGTTTTGGGGGGGATGAACAAAATTTCAAATTTGATGACAGACAAACAATATTACACATCATACTAGGTTGTATAATGAGCCTCTTGGCTAAAAAACAAAAAATATATATTAAAAGAGTGGTTGGTTACCAACCCCGCCACCCCCGTTGAGAATCATTATATATAAATGGAAATAAAACAAAAATCAGATGGGGTGATGGGCCACCACCCCCGCCACACCCCACGTCCACCAACATATTACAACATATTAATATATGGGAAGGTTCGTCGTATGACATATGCCACCGTTGTAAACAGGTCATTTTATGGTAACTGCCAGTGGAACATAACCAATCCGCTAGTTGCAAACATGTGACTGTCGACAAATATATAACCATGTTTGTTAAACGGTTAATAAAAAAATACGCACCTTTCTATGTAGGGGGTCGGTGGGGTCAAAATCCCCGACCTCCCGCCTCTAATCTGAGCACCATGTCATTGGACGAAACGGTCCGCATTGAGAAATCTGCTGCAGAAAACATATATATGCCTTGGTTAACCATTTGATGGGAGGGAGAACCAGCGGACCGAAGAGCGGACGACAGAACTCAGATGTTGTGGAACCACAAGTGGGAAAAAAGCAGTGGAACCTTGACATAAGAGAATCAATAGATGCCAAAAAGATTCCTTGGGAATTAAATTTTCACAGTAATAGGATGTTATTAAGTTTATAGTCATTTTTCTCAGGATTTAGTAGGGAGCGGGATGGTGAAGTTAGATTCGCCGCCTGAGTAGCAAAATTGCAGGCGCCTCGCAACAAGGAATCTCTGAAGAATCTTGAGGAATCTTTAGATTCCCTTGGAGGTTGAATTTTTCTAGTGTCGAAATATATCTGACTTTATACTCATTCTTCTCAGAATTTCACAAGGATCGTGATGGTGAGATCCAATTTTTCATCAAAGTAGCAGATCTCCAGTCAGCCAGTGGAGAGGAATCTTTAGGGAATCTTCAAGATTTCGAAGGGCCCAAAATTTTTTGGTGTCAAAATTGGACAAGTTGACAGTGGATTTTACACCACTTATCGCCAGGAATTCAGTGATGTAGTGATTTTCAGCAGCCGAGCTTTGCATGTTTCAACCATCTTCGAAAGTGGAGGTATATGATGCAGTTATGTTATGAATTCTTTTGTTTTACTAAGATGATGTCTTATTGTTTATATCCCTTTGCAACACTATGTTGAGGGATATTGTTTTCCACATTATTGTGAGAATGTATTAGCTTTTCATGCTGAAGGAAGGCCCATTTTGAGTGAGAGTTCCTATAGGGAGAATGTCTTGTGGAGAGACACGTCACTCTTTTTGAGGGTATTTGTCCTTGTTATGACAAAGAACATGCCATGTACATCATCATCATTTGTAGATATTATATGAAGCAACCTCCACTCTCTTGACACCAGGCCCGGAAATGTAACCCACACTGGGTGAACTCCATTATCAATGTGTTGTGTTCTTGATTTACTAATTGTAATTATGTTTCCTCTTGTTTAAGCATGCACATGTGATTGTTTTATGCTCTTTTAAATGAAATTATTATAGCATCATAGAAGTAAAATATCTTTGATAATTCTGGTAGCCAAAGAGATCCAGATCAAGTTTGGTATCAAAGCAGTCTTCTCGTTGATGTGAATTGCAAGTGAGAATGATTGAATGTGCAACAAGAAAGAAAATGGATGATGACAGAGATATGTACAAGGACCTCCTTAGGATGTCAAAAATGGTAGACATAATGTATGCATCTTATGAGGAGAAAATGGCAAGAGAGGAACAGGAGAAAGAAAGAGCAGAGGATGATGCTCCATCTACCCCCTCAAGTGTACATTCTTCTTATTCATCATCTTCACACCATTCAGATGAGGAGATCAATCAAAGCCTTCAAGAAGAGAATGTTGAATTGAGGAGACTTCTACGAGAAGAGAAAGAGGAGAAGAAGAGACTGTAGCTTCAACTATGAGCCATGGAAGAGGCCTTGGAAGAATTGAAACGCAACAAAGGCTTAGAAAAGCCTTCATCACCTATTTCAGAATTGACCATTGAGGTAAACAATGTTGATCGTTCTTCAGTTTCGTTTTCACATGACACTATTTATGTTGGAAACTTGGAGGTACCCATTTTAGGAACTGGCATGAGACTCCTTACCAAGATGGGGTATAAAGGAGGAGGAATTGGTGTTAATGGCCAAGGCATGACTCAACCATTGGAGGTTGTGCAAAGACCTCGATTTCCAGGTTTGGGGTACACCGAAGGAGAGATTTCAAAGATGTCAGAAGCTTCCAAGACATTGTTTAAACTGTCAAGGAAAGATAATGATGGGAACACGTCACTATCCTCCTATGGAAGTGCACATTATAAATGAAGAGCTGAGGTAAGCTCTCATTGCCATAATTACACCAGAAACAACCAAGAGAGGTATAACAAGTCTCAGTATTCTAAAGTTCATTTTACTTACAAGCATGTTGTTAAAGATGAACAAAAAACATGGCATAGGAAACTATGTAATTTTTGTGGTTTACATAACCATGTGGTCGCTGAGTGCTGGAAGAGAATGGCAACAAGAAAGAGGATGAGGCATGAAATATCTTCTCCACATCAGGGAAGGAAGAAGGTTAAGTAGGTTTGGAGAAAGAAGACTTTTTGCAGTCATTGCAACAGAGGTGTTCATCAAAGAGCCACATGTTGGAGGATCCATCTAGAACAACGTAGCAAGGACAAAGCACTCATGCAGAAACCAGCCAATGAAGGTGTTCAACAAGAAAATCCACCACATTCCTCATGGTTCACCTTGTTGAGTAAGAGATGTTTTTCATAGATATGGTAGCTTGTCATGGCCACATTTTATAAATCATGTGCTGCAATTTAAATTGTAAAAGTGATGATGTATTTTCCACCGCTTGTTAAAAGTAACAATGATGTTTTATCCATTGATTGATAACTAGGGTATTGATTTCTATTTTGATTTAAAATTGACCACAGAGTGTGTGTTATAGACTCATGGAAAGTATGGGATGCTTGGGTCATTATTGGTCATGTAGTTAAGCATTTAATTTGCAAAGGTTGTACTACAGGTTTGCAGAGGATGAAAATGTCGCCTCATCACTTATGGCTCTGAAAAACAAAGGTGGAGGAGAAGGAAGGGTGACTTGTGAGGACACTTGTGGTGCAAGCAATGTACACAAAAGTTGCAGATTATTTTCATGATTTTGGTGGACCAAAATATCCTCAGTGGGGAGGAATGATCTAGGTGGCTCGAAAGATGCTCAGAGATTCAAGAGGGCTCAGAATAGCTCAAAAATTAAATTCCTTGGATTGATCCCAAAATAGGACCAAATCTAAGTGCTTGTCACCCTGATTCCAACGGTGTGAACGACACTTCAATCCTAGTTCGTATGACAGAGATAGAGCTAGTCAAAGTTGTGGTCAAAGTGGAAAAGTGGGCCAAGTTTAAGGATCCTACAAATTAACCGAGTTCAGGGCATGGAATTTGGCTCCCAAAAATGGGAAAATTTGTCGAACGAATAATTTGTCTAATGAAAAAATGAAAAATATATATTAAAAGGGTGGCGGGTTTCCAAACTCGCTACCCCCATCGAGAATCATTATATATACAAGGAAAACAAAAAAAGAAATCAAACAGGGTGGAAGGGAACCACCCCCACCACACCTTATGACAACAAACATATTACAACACATTAATATATGGGAACGATCATCGTATGACATATGCCACCGTTGTAAACGCACCATTTTATGGTAACTGACGATGGAACACAACTAATCCACTGGTTGCAAACATGTGACTGCCGAAAGATACATAATCATGTTTTTTAAATGGTTAATAAAAAATTATGCACCTTTCTATGTAGGGGGTCGGTGGGGTCGGAACCCCTGCCCTCCTGCCTCTAATCTGGGCACCTTGTTGTTGGACCAAACGGTCCGCATTGAGAACTCTGTCGCGAAAAACATATATATTCCTTGGTTAACCAATCGACAGGAGGGAGAACCAGTGGACTGAAGAGCGGACGGTGGAACTCAGACGCTGTGGAACCACAAGTGGGACAGAAGTAGTGGAACCTTGATGTAGGAGAATCAATAGATGCTGAAAAGATTCCCTGGGAGGTAAATTTTCACAACAACAGAATGTTATCAAGTTTATAGTCATTTTTCCCAGGATTTCACAGGGAGCCCGATGGTGAAGTTAGATTCGTCATATAAGCAATAGAATTGTAGGTTCCTCACAACAAGGAATCTATGAAGAATCTTGAGGAATCTTTAGATTCCCTTGGAGGTTGAATTTTTCTAGTGTCAGAATGTAGTCAATTTTATACTCATTCTTCTCAGAATTTTGCAAGAATTGTGATGGCAAGATTAGATTTGTCATCAGAGTAGCAGATCTCCATTCAGCCAGTGGAGAGGAATCTTTGGGGAATCTTCAAGATTCTCAAGGGCCCAAAATTTGTCAGTGTCATAATGGATAAGTTGACAGTCGATTTTACACCACTCATTGCCAGGAATTCAGTGGTGCAATCCATTTCAGCATTCAAGCTTTGAATGTTTTGACCATCTTCGAAGGTGGATGTATATGATGCAGTTATGTTATACATCCTTTTGTTTTGTTGAGATGGTGTCTTATTGTTGAGATCCCTGTGTAACACTATGTTGAGGGATATTGGTTGCCACATTATTGTGAGAATGTATTAGCTTGTCATGCTGAAGGAAGCCCCATTTTGAGTGAGAGTTCCTATAGGGAGAATGTATTGTGGATAGACACAACACTCTTGTTGAGGGTATTTGTAATTTTTATGAAAAACAACATGCCATGTACATCACCATCATTTGTAGTAATTATATCCTCCACTCTCTTGACATTGGGCCTGGAGACGTAACCCACACTAGGTGAACTCTGTTATCAATGTGTTATGTTCTTGGTTTACTGATCGTCATTATGTTTCCTCTTGTTTAAGCATGCACATGTGATTGTTTTGTGCTCTTTTAAATGTAATTCTTATAACATCACAGCAGTAAGAGATCTTGGATAATTCCGGTAGCTGAAGAGATCTGGATCACTCACCATTTTTCTTCTTGACTAGAACTAGATTTTCTTTCCAATCAAAGTATCTTAGGGGAACAATACTTTTTCCATGTAATAATTCCTTAAGTTCTTTTTTCAATAGTTGGAAGTAAAACTGGATTTATTCTTCTCAATTTTTGTTTGAAAGGTTTAGCTTATGGCTTGAGAGGAATTTTATGTTCAATAAGGGTTGTGTCATAGGTTTTTAGTTCTTCATATGACCATGCAAAGAGATATTTATAATGCTTAAGAATATTAACATATTTTTCTTTTGTTTCATTAGGTAATGATGCTGAAATGTTCACATTTATGATTTCTTCTTTGGTTCCAATATTACAATCTTCCATATCCTCTTACTGTGAACTTGATAATGAAGTTTTTGAAACATCATTATTATCAAAGAGTTTTGCAAGAGGAATTAATCCTTTTGGAACATAATTATTAGGAAATTGAATGATAGTATGATCAGTTATTTAATGATTTAATTGTGAAGTTTCATTTTCATCATTTGGCTTACTTTCATTGATTTGTTCTTCTTCAATTTGTAGAGTTGAAAAATCATCAATTTCTTCTAAGAAAATATTTAATTGCTTATCATCTTCGAAAACTTGCCAATGTTTAAATTTTTCAGGGATTGAAGGCATGTACTTCACTTGAATGTGATCTTGCAATTGCGTAGGATCAGGAATTTTGAAAGAGCTAGAAGATATTGCTAAAGGATCTGCATACATATTTTCATCTCTAGGGATTGTTGTAATATTAGAATCTTGAAAGTAATTATCCACAGAATCCCATACTTTATTCCGATAGGATCTAAGCCTAGGATGTTTTTCTTGGCATATATTTCTAATTTGTTTCACAATTAGCTTAGAGTCATCGAATACACTTAAGTTTTGGATTTTTAAACTTTTAGCTAACTCTAATCCTAAAAGTAAGGCTTCATATTCTGCTAAATTGTTTGTAACATCAAAGTCTAACTTGAAAGAATGAGTTATAATTTCTTTTTCTAGAGAAATTAGTGCAATTCCAACTCCAACTCCATCTTTGGAAAAGGATCCATCAAAGGTGATGAGCCCCAAAAATGGATAATTATTTGGGCTCATTCAACCTCCTAATTTGACTTAATCCACCATTCTCATTGGTTTATTGCATGTTTTTGATTATTTTTATGTTAATAGAGTGAATTTGGTTAGTCATTATGCCAACAAGTCTAATGGGTGCTTTGTGTAGCCTTTTTGGTCCACTTGGAGACAAAATTGAAGGTCTTAATGAGCACTTGGCAGCCAAATTCGTGGGAGAACAAGCTAGAGGATTTGTAGGAAGGTGTCCCCCTCATTTATGGGCCCTTACCTCGAATTCTCCACCATCAGCTCGGAGTTCAAAGGCCACCAAATCAATGAGCACAAGGGCAGCCAAGCAAGTCAAGTAGGACTGCTGTTAACTACAAGTCTTGGGCAGCCAAGTCCCTAAATTTTAGGAGGACTGTTGGGTCCTCAAATTGTATAAATAAGAAGGCTTAGGGCCTCAATTTGGTTAGCGAGTTGGTAGTCATTTTGTAGCTAGTAGTTAGCCAGTAGTTAGTAATTTTGTAATTTGATTTGTAGGCCATGGATTAGCTTTGCTTTCAGCTCATTCTCAAGCTCTCCTTGTGGACAGTTTTGATGTAACTCTTCATTCTTGATTAATAAAGATGAATCCAGCTTTGCACCAGCTCTAAATCTCTCTTAGGAGGCTGTAGCTCTTGGGGTTGGGCCCATCTCAAGCGCCCAATACCTCCTTTGATTATCTTTATGTGTTTTGCTGCATTCTTAGAATAAAATCTACTATTTTGTTTTGTCATTTAGTTTGTTTTTTTATGAGTAAAATAGCTTTTCATGCTCAGATTTAGTTGATAGGTTGTTAACAGAAAAAGCTTCAAGAAAAGGGCCAACAAACATCTATGGTTTCACCTCTCCCTCAGTGGGATCAGGAGCTGTGACTAGGATGACTTTGCTGCCCACAAAAACACTGATTTTGCTTTGCCATGCAATCACTAGTGTTTGATTTTCATGTGTAGAAGTTGGTTACAAGTTCAATCTTTCATTTGCTTATTTGCATGAGTTAAAATACATGGTTTCATTGCAGGTCACACTTCTGTTCATTCTCTTTACTAACAACTAGCAAACTAGGTCAACGTAATTAGGTCTTTGAATTCATAAGTCTTTGTTGGTTCAGATTGGAAAAACGACTTGCAGAGCACCTGTACCACTCCTTCATCTGCTTATTCTCCATCAGCACCATCCACTCCACCCTCTACTTAGAACCCTTGCTTCACGTTTGCCATTCGCTCCCAAAACCCTAATTTTTGTGCAACATTGCTTCACTCTCCCTTGAACAAATCGAACCATCCTCGCCATTCCTTAGCTCCATCCATCAGTTCCTAGGCCACTTCAGACCCCTATCCTACCTCCATATCCACTCATGCATCTTCCCTCACTCACCCATGCTCCAAAATCCTCTTTTCAGAACATCCTGTAGAAATCTCTGAACATCCTGTAGAAACCCCTGCAGACATCCTGTAGAAGCCTGCACACTCGGTTGCCGAGCACCTGAACGTTGTGGACTTCTGTGGAATGATGTTTTGGATCCCCTGGAACCTCTCCTAGCCCTCCTGACCTTTCCCAAGCTTTCTTTCCCTTCAAACCACCCCTGCACAGTCAAAACCTAATAAGAAACAAGTCATAATAACTCCAACCACTTAAGCAAAAATATAAAAACAATGTTCTTTTCAGTAGAAGTAGTTTAAATTCATGCATCTCATATCACTAGAAGTAATGGCATCATTTCTAGAAGTTTGCACTCCCACCATTGCATCATAGGGATTAGACTAGTCAGATTAGGGTTTGCTAGGGTTTGTGTTTCTTTTTGGCTTTCAGTTTCTTTCCGCAAGTAGATTAGCTTCCTTCGAGTTAGCTTTCGTCCATCAGTTAAAAAGCTTCTTCTAAGAGCTCATAGAAGTTGGCTTGAGCCCCTAGCGGACTTGTGCCAGCTGACCAAGTGACAGCTGCGGCAAGATCTAGTACTTGTGCATACAACACCGTCGCTTCCAAGTTTGTTACGAACTACCGGGTTGATAAAATTAAAGAAGGGAGTTCTAGGAGTTGTAGCATTATTGCTACAATACTGGAGCCCACCATCTTTTTGGCGCCGTTGCCGGGGAAGCGTCAGAGTATTGGTGATTGCTGCTATTCTTCTATTTTCCACTACAATCTTCTGCCAAGTAGTTTATTTCATTTCCATTATGCAATTTCATTTATGCAAAAGTAGATTAGCATTTCCCGCTTTCATAGATTAGCATTTCAATTCCGCAATTTCATTTCTGCAAGCGTAGATTAGCATTTCAATTCCGCAAGCGTAGACTAGCATTTCATTCCTGCAATTTCATTTGAGCAAAATAGATTAGTCCTTTCCTGCTTTCGTTTCAATTCCACATTTTCATTTTAGCAAGATAGTTAGTTGCAGTTCAATCTATTTCAGTTTTGCAAGTAGAAGTAGAAAAAAGAAAAAATCAACCAAAAAGATTTCATTTCATGCCTTGTAGGAGTAGAGATAAGTTAGAAAAATGATTGCACAACACCCCCACTGCTTCACACAGCCAACGTTCTCTCTTCTTCGATGGCTGTGATTAAAGAACCCCTGGGTGGACATCAATGCATATTTAAAGAACCTCTAGGGGAGAAGAAGAAGAAAACATTCCTCTGGAGCAAATGGCTACAAGCAGAAATGTTGGGAGCAACATCTTGTCCAAAGATGAATTGGAAAATCAGATCAAAGATTTCAAGAGTGATATGAGGCAGTTTCTTGCCATGCAACTGGATACCTTGCGGATCCAACAGAAGCAAGAGGAAGCCAAGAGGGCTTTGGCCATTTTTTGTCCTAGGTGCACTAGAAAGCATCCTAGGAACGAATGTCCAATGCACTCTCTAGAAGTGTGTTTTGTCTGTGAAGAATACCATCCTACAGACCAGTGCCCTTCCTTACCCAGATTCAAAGCTGCATATCAGAGAGCCAAAGGAGCCACTGAATCACTCTATTATATGAACCAAAGGAGGCCACATGAACCTAGATCTTATCAGCAGGAAGTGCAAGGGACATCCGAGACCTATTATGACCCCTATCAAGCCACTTTCATGCCTTCTTGGGGTCCCCCTGCTCATCCTTCCTGGTCTACACCTCCTCCTTGGTCATATTCTCCTTGTTCCTTCACAGATCCATATTATGCCCAACCAGTTGTTCATTCATTTCACTCTTATGCTCAGCCACAGCCTCAGTGGAATGCACCTCATCAGGAGTGGAGGCCCCAGTACAACTCTCATCCCGCTCATTTTCCTCCACCACCTGCTCATCCACAACCATCGCCTCCTCCTCCACCAAGGCAACCCCAAATGCCTACCCAACCTTAATGCCATCCATCTCCATCTCAATTTCACACTTCCACTTAGCTACCCATACCACCATTTCCAAATCCATACAATGGAGCAGCTCAACCCCATTGCAAATCTGAGGCACAACATATGCAAACAACTCCTCTTGAGCTCAATGATCTTCACCATAGCTCAGGAAAAGCATTGCAAAAAAGAGATCATCTTGAAAGCATTGAAGGATCCCATCCAGCAAAAGAAGATTCAAAAGAGGAGATCAAAGAACCATGGGTTTCACTTGATGAAGAGAAGAGATCAGAACCAGAGATCGAGAAAACTTCCTCATGGTTACCATCAAATCCTCCATGTACTCAAGAGAAAGATCGGCAAAAAGAGGAAGATGAGAAAGTCATGTTAGAAGGTGACATGAAGAATGATCGAGATCAGAAAAAGGACCATGGATATCAAAGCTATATTGAGATATGGTTTCAGAAGGTCACTAAGTTGCAGCAGTACTCTCTTCCTCAGCTATGTTTGATCCCTTCAAGGTCAGATCATTTGGTCCCTGAGATCTGGATACCTATCCAAGCATGCATTTCGAGCCTCCACATCATCTTGTCTCTAATCTCGATGTGCACATGGCTCCATTGGAAGTATTCTTATACTTGAGAATGAGTTTGTTTTTCAAGTAGGGTAGGGTAGAAAAAAAAGAAAAAAGAAAAAAGAGAAAAAAGAAAAAGAAAAAATAAAAAAAGAGGAAAATAGAAATCTAAGGTGAAAACCTCCTCGGAGGCACCTTAGATTGGCTCATTGATTGAAAACCTCCATGAGGCGGTCAATGGGTTGGAAAAAAGAGAAAAGAGAATAAGATCTCTGGGTGAAAACCTCCCTTGGAGGCGCCCAGGGCAGGCAATTAGGGTGAAAACCTCCATGAGGCGCCCTAGTTGTTTTTCAAAAAAAAAAAAAGAGAAAAAGAAAAAAGAAAATAAAACTAATTCCATTGGCTAATTGCAGGTTGCAAGAAGGAAGTTTCATGACAGGAGGAGCACTCAAATCAAGGTTAAAAGAATTTTTCTTGTGCCTTCTACAGGAAGCTCTGTATTTCTACAGGAAACATCCTGTAGAACCTTTGGACGAGCCAAATCCAAATTCAAAAGTGAATTTGATGGTGGGAATCTGTTGATTAGGCCTGCAAGCACTTGTGTGTCCATCCCTTGCCTTTTTCCATCATTTTTTCCACCTCATTGTGCTTCTCATTGTGCTTCTACAGGAACTTCCTGTAGAAATTGTGGGAAACTAGACATGGATTTCAAAAAGTGGTTTGGTGAACATTGTAGCTTCCTCAAGGGTTCAGAAGCCCTCATGCAATCTTTCAACTCCTCCTCCATCATCTCCATACCTGCATCACAGCCCAAGCTCAGTTTTCCCTTCCATGCAAACACATGCAAAGTGCCTTGAAGCAAAAACACATAGAACAAAATTTGTTTTTGCCATAACTTGAAAACCATGCATCCATTTGACAAACCGTTTTATGGGGAATTGTACAAGGGTGATGGCAACATGCTTGAGTAGTTTCAGCCAATTCCGGTGCACGGTTTCCAAGAAATCAGCCTCCATCACCATCAACCATTTTTGCATTTTCTCCATATCCGTGCATCCGTTTCAAAACCTGTTTCGTGGGGATATGCACATGGGTGATAGTAACCTACCCAAGCAGTTTCAGCCGATTCTGATGCATGGTTTCCGAGAAATCGAGCTCTGAAATCTTCAGCCATTTTCCATTTTTCTCGAAATCCGTGCATCCATTGATCACGATTTTGCTATGGGAGATGCATAATGATGATAGAAACATGCTCAGCAAGTTTCAGATCGATCCGCTTTGCCGTTTGGGAGAAATGACCATGCAGTAGCAGCAGCTTGAAGGTGCAGATCTGAACGTGGAAACAATGGCATGCAGCTCAGATCCGGCCAGAGGACACCTGCACAAGGAAAAGAAATCAAAGATTAGCAGCCAAGCCACATGCAATCAGAAAAACCAATGCATGCAGCAATGACAGGCCACAGCAGCTCACGGCAGCCATTCAACTTCGAGGTATGTGACTGAACTCATTCTTCTATTGCATAAATTTAATTTAAAAACTGTATGAATTAATGGGATGGTGGGATTAAGCCATGAATAGAACAAGTTTAACCCGACATCCAGTTCTCTAGCACTCATGAAAAAATCACGTAGCATGCGTGGATAGTCATTCACGTGGAAGTTGAAAAACACCGGCAATGGTAGATGTGTTGAACTCCAGTGAACAAGGCATCAGTTGATTAACAAATAGAAGAAGACATGCAGTTCATAACATCACTTCAGTTTGAAAAGCCAGCGCACATGTTCTTGCCAGCTCACCACAAATCACGTTGCAGTTAAATGACGCTCGGCTGAAACTCTCACCATTCAACTGCAGTCAACTGAAGCGCATGTCCACCATTTCTAGATCAGTTAACCGATGGTGCTCTACAAGATTTCTGCCTTTTTTTCTTGAGATCTCTACAGTTCCTTAAAAAATTCCCGCTTGTCGCACTCTACAGGCGTTTCTATAGGAAGACGTTCTACAGGAAAGTACAGCAGAGCCTTCTAGAGCAGAAAAGCTTGGATTTTTCTTCGACAAATTGGGAGTCCCGAAAGTGGTAGGCTTGAAAAAACACTCTTCCATGCATGATACATCTGAAAGGTGGCGAATTAAAACTATTTTTGAATAAGAAAGTATGAAAGAAATCTGTCTGTGGGTCAAGAATGGTAATTTTCCTGTGTGATACACGAAATTTTTCAGTTGGTTATGCATCACATTCCCCTCCACAGGTCCTATTAACAAATTTCTCCTGTACAAAAGTTAAAGCACTGTGAGGACTAACATGTGCATGAAGGATGTGAAATTTATGTGGTTGTATGCATGCTGGGGATGAAAATTAAGCTCTACACTTTGTCTGTGGGAGCCTAATTCCCTTCTGACAGTCGAGTATTTGGGCAAAAAAAGTCTTGAAACGAGGGAATTGTTGTTCATTGATATCAAACAGCTGAGGAATTCTTCCTTGAGTCCAAGGGGAAACTATAAACAACATTTCTGTTTCTGAAAAAAGAATAAGAAAAAGGGAGCACTCTTACCATGCCAGGGGGATTCATGATTCTGCATTATCCATGGTTGTCATGTGAACTTACACTTCATCCAGTAGTGAGAAAAAGGAGCATATTGAGGCAGAGAAGCTAACTAAGGGTAAGGAAATTAAGGGTAAGAAGACCTAGGACAGGCCACCACAGGAAAAGCAAGAAGAGAAACAAACAAAGGCCAAGCTACCAAGGCCAAAGCTGTGGGTGGAATAAAGGCATAAATGCCAAGGGAGAAACGGTTGCAAATCAGGGCAGAGAGGACTGAAAAAGTACAAACAAGTAGGGACACACCCAAGGCAACCACAACACAGGTCAAGGAGAAGGAACCCCCAGCCAAGCAGACCAAAACAGTTGAAACAATTTCTACAGGAAGCCAGAAATCAGCTACAGGACTTTCTACAGGAAGTCCTGAAAAAGGGAAGCAGAAGGAGAACTTGGCCGAAATCCTAGCTAGGGAGGCAGCAGCTGTGCTGGCCGCCCTAAGTACCTCTCCCAAGCCGAAGGAGAAGTGAAAGAGGGGGCTTCCACTATTTTTTAAGGCAAGAAAGGGTATGCAGATAAGAATTGGCAGACCCCAAACCATAGTCAAAGAAGCAAATTGTCATTGAGGACACACAAGCTAAACAAAAGAAAGAGTCTCCTTCAAAGAGATCCATCATCTATGAATGAGGAAGCTAAAATCCTTCACCTAAAGAGAGCAAATCAAGATGATGGACTCAAAGACAGTTCTACAGGAAGCTAAGACAGTTCTACAGGAAGCTACAGGACTTTCTACAGGAAGTTCTGTATTTTTAACAGAAACATCCTGTAGAAGCCTTTGGGCAGGCCAGAATCAATTATAGAGAGGGATTGGAAGCTTGAAGTCTGTTGAGGAGGCATGCAACCACTGTTTTCTTCCATCCTCCACTGGTTTCATATCCTTTCACCACCATTGCCGCCATCAGATTGAATATACTTGCACAATCATACCAAGGCTGAGAATTCACTAGGAAAAGGAACATGCAGTGGGAAGACGCAAAGAAACATGGTTTCATGACAGAAAAGAGGACATCACTTCAGAAGCTTGGCATGAAAAGGAGGCCACCAGGGCCATCAAAGATGAGGAGAGAGATTGGTTGCTCAGAGGATGAGCAACACTTTCAGTAGGGGGGTGATGATGAGCCCCAAAAATGGATAATTATTTGGGCTCATTCAACCTCCTAATTTGACTTAATCCACCATTCTCATTGGTTTATTGCATGTTTTTGATTATTTTTATGTTAATAGAGTGAATTTGGTTAGTCATTATGCCAACAAGTCTAATGGGTGCTTTGTGTAGCCTTTTTGGTCCACTTGGAGACAAAATTGAAGGTCTTAATGAGCACTTGGCAGCCAAATTCGTGGGAGAACAAGCTAGAGGATTTGTAGGAAGGTGTCCCCCTCATTTATGGGCCCTTACCTCGAATTCTCCACCATCAGCTCGGAGTTCAAAGGCCACCAAATCAATGAGCACAAGGGCAGCCAAGCAAGTCAAGTAGGACTGCTGTTAACTACAAGTCTTGGGCAGCCAAGTCCCTAAATTTTAGGAGGACTGTTGGGTCCTCAAATTGTATAAATAAGAAGGCTTAGGGCCTCAATTTGGTTAGCTAGTTGGTAGTCATTTTGTAGCTAGTAGTTAGCCAGTAGTTAGTCATTTTGTAATTCGATTTGTAGGCCATGGATTAGCTTTGCTTTCAGCTCATTCTCAAGCTCTCCTTGTGGACAATTTTGATGTAACTCTTCATTCTTGATTAATAAAGATGAATCCAGCTTTGCACCAGCTCTAAATCTCTCTTAGGAGGCTGTAGCTCTTGGGGTTGGGCCCATCTCAAGCGCCCAATACCTCCTTTGATTATCTTTATGTGTTTTGCTGCATTCTTAGAATAAAATCTACTATTTTGTTTTGTCATTTAGTTTGTTTTTTTTATGAGTAAGATAGCTTTTCATGCTCAGATTTAGTTGATAGGTTGTTAACAGAAAAAGCTTCAAGAAAAGGGCCAACAAACATCTATGGTTTCACCTCTCCCTCAGTGGGATCAAGAGCTGTGACTAGGATGACTTTGCTGCCCACAAAAACACTGATTTTGCTTTGCCATGCAATCACTAGTGTTTGATTTTCATGTGTAGAATTTGGTTACAAGTTCAATCTTTCATTCGCTTATTTGCATGAGTTAAAATACATGGTTTCATTGCAGGTCACACTTCTGTTCATTCTCTTTACTAACAGCTAGCAAACTAGGTCAACGTAATTAGGTCTTTGAATTCATAAGTCTTTGTTGGTTCAGATTGGAAAAACGACTTGCAGAGCACCTGTACCACTCCTTCATCTGCTTATTCTCCATCAGCACCATCCACTCCACCCTCTACTTAGAACCCTTGCTTCACGTTTGCCATTCGCTCCCAAAACCCTAATTTTTGTGCAAAATTACTTCACTCTCCCTTGAACAAATCGAACCATCCTCGCCATTCCTTAGCTCCATCCATCAGTTCCTAGGCCACTTCAGACCCCTATCCTACCTCCATATCCACTCATGCATCTTCTCTCACTGACCCATGCTCCAAAATCCTCTTTTCAGAACATCCTGTAGAAATCTCTGAACATCCTGTAGAAACCCCTGCAGACATCCTGTAGAAGCCTGCACACTCGGTTGCTGAGCACCTGAACATTGTGGACTTCTGTGGAATGATCTTTTGGATCCCCTTGAACCTCTCCTAGCCCTCCTGACCTTTCCCAAGCTTTCTTTCCCTTCAAACCACCCCTGCACAGTCAAAACCTAATAAGAAACAAGTCATAATAACTCCAACCACTTAAGCAAAAATATAAAAACAATGTTCTTTTTAGTAGAAGTAGTTTAAATTCATGCATCTCATATCACTAGAAGTAATGGCATCATTTCTAGAAGTTTGCACTCCCACCATTGCATCATAGGGATTAGACTAGTCAGATTAGGGTTTGCTAGGGTTTGTGTTTCTTTTTGGCTTTCAGTTTCTTTCCGCAAGTAGATTAGCTTCCTTTGAGTTAGCTTTCATCCATCAGTTAAAAAGATTCTTCTAAGAGCTCATAGAAGTTGGCTTGAGCCCCTAGCGGACTTGTGCCAACTGACCAAGTGACAGCTACGGCAAGAGCTAGTACTTGTGCATACAGCACCGTCGCTTCCAAGTTTGTTACGAACTACCGGGTTGATAAAATTAAAGAAGGGAGTTCCAAGAGTTGTAGCATTATTGCTACAATACTGGAGCCCACCAAAAGGACAACTTCCAAACATCAGTATTTATACATTGGGGTTTATTCATATTTTGTTCAATGCTAAGTTGAGAATTATGGAGATTATTAGTTGTTAAAGTAAAACAACCAAAATCCTGACCAACTGCATAGATAGGATTGTTTATTGCGTGATCATCTTTGCAAACAACATTTATAAATCTCACCTCTCTATATAATATCAAATGCTCTCCCCCATAAACAAGAATTGTAGCAAAAGGCATATCCATTTGGAGACTTCCCCCTAGCTTGGCATAACAAGATCTGTATAATAACATCCCGAATTTTGGGGGAATATACTTAACAACAATATCTAAAACTACAGTCTTAATAGGGATCTGAAAAGTGTTACAACTAAATCTTTGATTAGTCCAAGACAAGGTACCTTCTCTGAATCAAAGGTATATAGATCATGAAAGGGTCTTGCAATTTGTAATTAAAGTTGGTTCATAATTACTTGAGGTATTAGATTATGAGAGGCTCCAGAATCTAACATACAATTATATAAAAGAAAATCATGAACCTTCAAAGTAACATAGAAAGGAGGGACATTTTCATTGATCATATCAGAACTAGGACCAAAAAACACTGAAGGTTTTTCATCTTGTAAACTAATCACATCTCCTTCAACATCAATACTTGAAAATTGAATCCATTTTGACACTTGATTCTTATAACTTGGAATTTTAGAGAGATCAGATAATGGAATCGAAATCTTAACTCTCTCTAACTCTTTTTACACATTAAACGTTGTGGGAACAAATTTTTCATGTGTATTATGTTCATTTTGTTGATTTAATGGTTGAATCACAATGCCGCGATTCCAACCTTACCCGACAAGAAAAAGATGAACACTGTGGATTATCCGAATTCTATCTCTCAAAAACCACCCCACAGAAACCTGCAATCCAATGTTGTTTGTGTTTTCACTGACTTGACCGGGGGTTCATTAATAGTGACGTTTTTAGTTGGTCCACAAGGTCCTAGTCTTGGTCTCAAATCATATCTTCTACTTAATTCAACAATAACAAATTCAGAGAAGGCCTTATATTTTGAAACTTGAGAAGCCTCTTGGTTTTGAACTGAAGGGTGATCATGAGAAATTGGAATAATAACATTTTGTGATGATGGATAATCAAAATAATTGGTATCATTTGTAGCTAAAGGACCAGTTTCTTTAGGTTCCTGATGATCAATCATCAATGGGGGTTGAAAATTTTTATCAGTATTAGGTCTTTACAAGATTTGAGGCTCAAAAGGTCTCTTATATTGAACTTGAGGTCTATTTGATATTGGTTGAGCTACTCTAGGCTGTGCTTCAATTTTCGAAATTCTATTTGGAATATTCCTTAATAGAGAAGTAGTTTCATCTAATCTTCTCTCTTATTTTTAGAAGAAGAAGTACCTTATTCCATAGCTTTCATCTTTCTGTCAACGTTTTCTGATTTTTCCTTAAGTTTAGGTGATGTTAATCTATTAGCTTTAACTTCAATGGCATTGGTCTGCATGTCTACTAGGTTGACATATGTCCTTTCTCTAAGAATAACAACAAAATCATCATCAAAACCATTAGAAAATCTAACTTTAGTTGCAGCCGCCAGTGGTTTATAGTATGGTGGCATTTTTTTATAAAATTTATTAAATCTTTTTATGAAATTAGCCACAGGTTCACCAAGATTTATTTTTAGATCATCAAATTCTATAAGATAGTAAACAAGATCCTTTTTAACTCCCCATTGGTTTTTAAAGATTGTGATTAGTTAATTCCATGTAGGAATAGAACGAGCTATGATCTGAATTTAAACAGGAATGCAAAAAATTGCAGATATGACCATAAATAAAGAGATGCATCGGAAATAACACTTCCTTTCATTAATATCAAATAATGAAATACGCTTACAAACAAAATGGAAATGAGACTATATCAGGCAATGGTAGCTTATCTCTTAGAAGAGATGTGGCAGCTACATGCCTCTAAAATGCTCAAGGGCCTTTTTATTATTGAACAATAAGAGAAAACTCTAAACAACCAAAACCCTAACTCGAGGAGATGTAACAACAAGCGTTTATGGGCCCTGTTGGGGTTAGTTGGGTAGCCAACTTCCCGGGGTTGTAACTTGGTCATATTATCTCCATTTGACATGCATGATACCTAATTGGAAATATCTCTCCGAGGAATACAACTAAAAATATGATTTCATTGAAATCATGTAGAGGAATATTGCCAAGAAAACATTGTTTAGGGCCTCAAAACAGCTTCGAAAGTTTAGGGCCCGAAAAACTACCAAAAATAGTAAACTATGCTACAATTAAGGAAACTGGAAAATTGAAAGAAATAATGGTGGGGGTCCAAGTGGAATAGGAGGGTGGCCACCAATATCCACCTGGATCATTCTGCCCCCATTAGTAAGAAATGGTCCCCATTGCGTTGAGTTCCTCCATGAGATGAGGAAACTTATACTGAGCTTGGTCCCTAGTGAGCCATTTTCCTTGGTGCGGGAGTTGGCTGGATTTGACAACTCAATACAATTGGATCTTCTACTTGCGAGTGTTCTTGATCTTCATGTCCATGATCCAATCAGTTGTAGCTTGTTCCATGCAGTCTGGAATTATCTCTGTTGGTGTGAGCTATTCTGCAATGTCAGATGTGTCCAGTAATGGTGGAAAGTATGGCCGATGACGATCCATATTGAACATTGGGTGTAGGACAAGGAATGGGGGAATTATGAACTCAAAATAATTATCTCCCATAGCCTTTGTGATGGTGTATGGCCCATATCGAAGCGGGCGAATCTTGCGGTGGGGCCTAGCAAGGCGCTCCTTCTGCAAATGTAGCCAAACTTTGTCACCCACCTGGAACTTGTGTGGCACCTGATGCTGATCATGCTACTGCTTGTACTTAACATTTCCTTTGTCCAATATGTCATGGACCTGTTGGCAGATGCATTGAATGTGCTCAATGGATCTATTTTCCTTGTCAGATTCAGACTGGACACGAGTCGAATCTGCCTGAGTCGCTGCAAATGGTATGGCCACATCAATGGGACATAGTGGCTGGAATCCCAAGCCCACCTGAAAAGGGTTATGGCCAATCGAGATGTGGAGAGCTTGGTTGTCGTTGTACTGGACATAGGGGAGGCTCTCATCCCATGTGTGTGGATGCTTTGAGTTGTACATGCGCAGAATATGTACGATCATCCTATTGATGACCTCTGTCTGGCCATCAGTTTGGGGATGGAAAGCTGCGGACTTAGTGAGTTTGTTGTCTAGCATTGACCAGAGACTGGACCAAAATGTACTGAGGAACCTATTGTCCCAATCTGAGATGATAGACTGCGGGATACCAAAGTGTACCCACACTCATTCAAAGAAGAGTTTAGCAGTGGCTTTTGCTGTGATACTCTTCTTGCAGGCTGCCATAATGGCCATATTCAAGAATCTATCGACAACTACAAAATCATAGTCATTGCCATGCTTAGTAGAAGGAAGGCCTGACATGTAATCCATGGAGATGGATTCCCTAGTTTGACTAGGGGCAGGCAACGGAGTATAGAGACCTTGATTCTTGATGGTCGGTTTGACAATGCCATAGGCAGTGTAGGACCTGATTGACTTCTCAACATCATGTCAAAGATTCGGCCAATAGAAATACTTATGTAGTACTACCACCATTTTCTCGACCCCTAAATTCCCAGCGGCCTAACTGTAGTGCACTTCCCAAATCATCTTCGCACACTCGCTTGAAGGAACACAAAGGTGTCCTAGGTGGCATAAAAGAGCATCATGGAGGTGAAAAATTTGGAACTTGTTGACTCTCCAAGAGTGTATGGTATGTGTGGCTGAATTCTGGGTCGCTTTTGTAGAGAAGTGGCCAATCAGAAGTCTCGTGCCCACACGATTTGAGCATGGTGGTTAACGCCATGACTGGTGGTCGGTTGAGGCAGTCTGCAACATTATTTGTGCTACCCTTCTTGTACTTGATATTTAAATGGAACTGTTGCATGTATGTGTACCACTTCTGATGGCAATCATTTTGCAACTTCCCTTGCGTTTGTATGAACTACAGGGGTCGGTGATCTATGTGGATGATTGTTTACTTCCCCAAAATGTATTGCATCCATTGTCAGTAAGCCTGCACAATGGAATACATCTCTTTGTCATAAGTGGGATACTTCCGGACTATGTCTGAAAGTGCCTCACTGTGATATGCCACTGGATGCACCTGCTGAGTAAGGATTTCCCCAATATCATAGTCAGAGGCATCTGTCTCGATCTCAAATGGTTGTTGTAAGTCTGGTAATGTAAGCATTGGCGTAGAGTAGAGGTGATGTTTCAACTCTACAAATGCCTTTTGTTGAGTTTCAGACCAAAAGAATTTTTATTTCTCTCCTCCTTTGGTGATTTGACTCAAGGGCCAAGTGATATGAGAGAACCCCAACATGAACCTGCAGTAGAAATTTGCAAGACCTAGGAAGTTGCGAAGCTTTTTCAGAGTGATTGGGGCTGGCCAATCCCAAATGAATTAGATCTTTGTTGGATCCACATGCACCCCCCATTCATCAATAATGTATCCCAAATACTAAACCTCGTTCATGCTGTTAGCACCTAAATCTGCCTCAGGCTGAAGGAAGGAAAAAATTAGGGTAACCACAAACCACGCTCAGTCTGGTAGCTAGCCCTACCAGAGCAGGAGAGGGCTCTCTCCGAGTCACGCTCAGTGAATGGATAAGAAAAAATGGTCTGAGATGACTTACAATGCAATATTTACCTTAGGCTAGTAAGTGAAAGTGGATACAAGAAACGATTTTTATGAATGACCGAGCTTCTGGGATGTTATGGGACTGGCGCTCAGCAAAGAACAAAGAATTTAATACAAAGGCACAGATTATTCCGTGAGGCAAGGTAGGTGGAAAATGTAACAATTTAGTTTGAGGTACCGTGGCATGAATAGATAGCTGAAGAAAGTGAAAAGGGCATAGTGACATGAATCCTTTTCAACAGAAGAAGAACACTGGACATGAAATTTTCCCACAGGCAGAGCAATATAAATTGAATTCTACCTAATCTCACTCATAAAATTTCACTGGAAATGAGCATGAAATGAATTATGAAACATAAAAAAATACATATGAACACATAAGAAATACATTTGCTACACTCACAACCACAAGAATCTCATGAAATAGAGCCGCTGCCTTTCATTAATTCTCTGTCAAAAATACACAGTGAAGAAACAAAGTTTCTTTCCCACAGTCTCCCAGAAGTTACAAGCCAACCAAACCTTTGCAAATAACTTGCATACAATATATAAAATGTGTGAGGAAGAGATAGAACACCCAGGGTTTGGGAAGTTACTCGAATCATTACAAAATGGAGATGGAGTGCCAACCATCAGCTACAGGTGCAATGCTGCAAACATGACATTTGGCATTGGGTGACCGTTTGCATTCCTTCACCACTTGGATAGATGCCCATCTGGAGAAAAAACACTTTAAATGCCACCTTTGGTGCCAAAAAACTGAAGTGTAGATGACCGGGCCCACTTGGAGAAGTCGCGAACCGAAATTTCGCGAAATGGGAGCAAATTTGCAGTTTTTTCCTCTGTGCACCGCGCCAAATTCTCTGTGCATTGCGACACTTTGGGGCCTGTTTTGGGGCACTTTCAGGTGTCCAAAATGTGCCCAAGTGGGCTTGTTGGAAATCTTGTCCTGTCTACTTTCTAACCCCACTGGAATTTCCAAATTTGGTGCTCAGTTTCCCCTCCAAATCTTCATTCTCCCAAGACTGCTTTCTGTGTGTCAAAAAAAGTGGGAGAGGGGCCATTTTTGGGTGTCTTTTGACCTTTAGGAGACCCAAATCTTGTCAAAATTTCTTGCCCAGACACCAGTAGTTGTGATTTTCCATGCTGAATCCAAAAATGCAAACCATTCCTTGATTGGAGCCCTAGAATTTTAGCGCCGCGCCACAGGGAGGAATTTCCTGTTTTTTGTCCAAAAAATCACCATGTGACCAAAATTTGCCCAAATTTTTTGAAATTTCGGCTGGAAGTTCTCTATGGGGTGCCATGCTAAGCCAAGGAAGCCTCAGCCAATATTCTAAGCCTATCTTTCTCTTTTTCCCGTTTTGCCCTTCTTGTTGCTTTCCTCAATTTTGCTTTTAAACTCCTTATCCGGGCTTGTGCACTCATGTTTCGCACCCTGTAACAGAAAGCCATATGTCTTAATAGAGCAAGGTCCCGGTCAGCTTTGTCCAATAGCCTCTCCAGATGCATATTGACCCTCTCAAGGTTGGCCTCTCGGTCCTCATTGATTGCTTGCTCCAAAGATGTGAGCGCAACCCTCCTTTGAGCAGCTTGGCGATGCTCGTGGATGTTCTGCAGCTCCATGATCATCTGTTGGTCGTCAAGCTATTTCTTTCTCCACTCCAGGTAGTTCATGTTCCACTTGGCCCTTTCTAAATCAATGGACAAGTCTTCAATCTCTGATTGCTGCTCCCGGATGATCTCTATAAGCTTTGCATTTGTTGGTTCTGCATCTGTCTCATCATCCTGGAGGAGAACAAACTCGGTATCTCGCTCACCTGATGGCCCTTCCTCCTGTATTGGCTCCTTGACCTTACCATGCTCCAGTGATGCTGATGTTAGAAGCGAGGCCCCTTCCACCCCGGGTGGAGATAACACTCGCTTTTCTGCTGCAAATAAGGGTCTGCTGCTTTTTTGATAGGTGATGTATACTGGCATAGTGGCACTCTCATGTCGCTCATACTGATGAGATGTGCCCCCTATCTCATGCTCTGCCTCTGAAACCACCTGTGGAGCACTGAAGGAGTCACGGGAGATGAAGTCCTCCCAAGCAATACCTTGCAATCCCAACTGATGGTCCACCAAAATACGGATAAGAGCAAAGTGATAAATGCTATTGAGCTGCTGTCGAGGGGTCTTGTGCTGCATGAAATTCTTCATCCTCTCTATGTTCCTGCAGATGAAAAATGGGAGGTTCATCATCCGCACCCTGGTGAAGTGCATGAGCAACTTGATGTGATAGGAATAAAGGCGAGAAAACCTCTTCTCGCATCTAAAATACTTCATGATCAATCTCATTAGTGGGGCATACTCATCCCTCAAAAATCTGAATGGAAAAACTCTCGTGAGTTGGCTCAAATAGCTATCTTTTATGTAAGGCTCATAATGATGCCTCTCCACCTTTTTCTTTTTGTGCCACTGCTCTCCAATGTTGGGTATGCCTATCACCAATGATATGGTCTCGAGTGTCAATGTGAAAGTGACCCCAGCCAAGATAGACTGTCCTCCATGTAGGTGAAGTGCAAAAAGTCGGGCCAACTCATGATGGACTCTGACATTTTCCACCTTTTGACAAAATTCATAACATGCCAAGTGTTGGAAGCAAGACATAGCAAGAGGGCATGCATGCAACTCGGTGAGGGTGTTTGGCTCGTCCCTAAGATGTCTGCCACTCCGGTGATGTCTCCTTTGGGCCCTTTCTCCCGAAGCTGTATCATTGTGGGTCCCCTCCTCATACTCTGATGAAACTTCTGATGCCATTTCTGCTGTTTGTACCCTGAGTTTTATGCTGCCTCTGAATCCAATGGAACTGGTAGATGCTCTGAGAATCTGTCACCAAGGGGACAACAAAACAGGTAGTATTAGGAGGGGAATGGTTAAATGGGGATATGGGTTAAAGGGAGAGATTTATCAGGGATTTGGGAGTGTTTTGAGTATAGTATTGATGGGGTAGGGTTTTGAATTTGTTTTGGTAGGGTTTGGGTTTTTGAGTCATAAGAGGAGGGGGAAAAGGAATATGATTGCAGTGGTGTTAGGGTGATGATTAGGGGAAAATGATACAGGGAAATTAGTTTGATAGGGGTGGGGTAGAAGAATACTTTGGCAACACTGTCACTGTAGCAAAACCCTAGTTTCTTGATTTTCTTTGTGTCTTCTTTTGTTCACTAAAATGTTTTTTTGGGATTGGATTTATACTCCTCAAAATCATGGTATTCTTCTCAATTTTAATGCAAAAAGTGAAGGTAGTTGGTCTACCTCTCAAATTTGATGGTCATATGCAAAATTTATGGGCGAATTTATTGTTTCTGGACTTATATCTCTGTGCGCCGCGCACACTGCCCAATGCGCTGCGCCTCCTCGTGTGTGCGCTGCACGGTGCGAAAGTTGCCCTGACTTGCTTGGAAGAATAGGGGGAGGGTTTTAGTGGTGGATTTAGGGCGGCCTTTAGGGAAAAATGGTCAAGGGGAGATGGGGAAAAATGAGAGGCGAGGGAAAAAAGGGGAGGGGAGTGAAAACCTTGGCACTAGCAACACAATCTTGCAACCCCAGCTATCGTTTCTTGGTGATTTTCTTATGGTTGGCCTCACGCCTTTGGGCAGCATTTGAACATCTTAAAACACCATATAAATAACAAAATTGATGGAGAAGAGGTGTCAACAGGGCCTACCTCTTGATTTTCTAGCCTTCACCAAGATTAGAAGCAGTTTGGCGATGTTTTTATGCCCCTGGTTGTGTGCGTCGCGCGCCAAGCCCAGTGCGCCGCATGCTGGGTGTGCGTCATGCCCTTGCAAATTTCCCACTGTGGGCTGGCTGCGTGTGCGCCGCGCCCTTTGTGTGCGCCGTGTTCCTTGGTGTATGCGCCACGCTCCTTGAAAACTAGCTCTCACTCACTTAGACTCTCCAAATTTCGCTCTATTACCTTTGCAATGTCTCTCCCAAGCTTGCAATAGCACAATGGTTTTGATTTGGGCCACAACAAGTATATATAGCCTTGGGAGGGATGGGTTTGATTTTTTCTTCCTTGAGAACCCACTTTCTAATGTTGTGTTTTTCTCTTTTTTTCATTGACTTTAAAACCCCTGATTTTCATTTTTTGTTTGAACTTTTGGCTCTCATGATGGGATTTCTGACATTTCTTTGCGAGGACTATATGACTAGGCATTTGGCCATGGAAACCATGTCTGCATCTGAAAAAGTCAACTGGTGATTTTTTGGAAAATTTTGTCATAAATGACCTTGTTTGACTTTTCTTCAAAACAGAGTTTTGAAGAAGAGTCGAAGTATATTCACCTGAAGATGAAACTCTCTGAACCATAGTTGTGTAAGGGCATCCTTCTGGCCTGCATGGCTTTACTGGACATATTTCAAAGACCAAATTGATGAATTTCTAGACCCAAACATAAAAAATGACCTTGACTGTCATGAACTTCAGTGATTATGGACAAAGACTTGAGCCAGCATGAGGGAAAATGATTAGCATGACTTTCTCCATCAGATCATGGCATGCCCCTAGCGAAATGCAGCTGAGTGAATGGAGCGGGACACCTAAAATTGAAATGCACAAATAGTTTTGATCTCTAACAGAGGGCTGACTAGACCGACTCTAAAATTGGCTCCAATGGGGGATGGTAGCTCCTTGGAGGTGCCAAGAACAACAGATCTCTGGAGGAGCTAGACAGTGCCTTTTTTCCATTGGGCTATGGAGTCATCATTTCGATAAACGGCATAGGACTCTGACTTATTTATGAAATTGAAATGACCAAGAAATTGGCTCTACTTGACATTGAAATAACTCAAAAACTAACTTTACAAACTGAAATAAAAATGGTATTTACAATGACAGTGGAAGCAACGTTAATAGATCAACAGTGATACCGCTTGAGTAGCCGACCATTGATCGGCCCTCCAGGACAATCTTCCCCGATCATTTCCTTTAGAAGAAAGGCATTCTGACCCCTATATGTTGCGATCTTGAAAGGACCTTTCCAAAGATTTTCGAACTTTCCGTGCTTGCTTTTCTCTTCATTCCTTGCATCCCACTTCAGCACCACATCATTCAACTGAAATTTATCTGCTTTTTCTTTTCTGCCATATATTTTATTTATCTTCTCCTGCAACTCGGATGTTTTTTTGAAAACTTCTTCCCTTGTTTGCTGCAAGTGGATCATTTGATTCAGCCTTCTCTGCATGGGGTCTTCTTCGCTGCCGGCCTCCTGAAGAAGTCTGACCACCGGGGCAGCAAGAGTGGTGGGGAATACTATGTCAACTCCATAAACAAGCTCAAACGGTGACATACCAATAGAATTTTTCTGATTGATCCGATCTGCCCAAAGCGCATGGACCAACCTCTTATTCCATCTCTTTTTATTTATTTCTAGCAGCTTCTTGATGATGTTGACCAAGGATTTATTTGAAGATTCTACCAATCCATTGCCTTGCGGATGATAGGCAGTTGAATGACCCAAAATTATGTGATATTTATGGAAAAATTCTACCATCCTTTTCGATTTGAAAGCTGCTGCATTATCAGTGATTAATTTGTTTGGACAACCAAAGTGAGACAAGATGTTATTTTCGAGAAATGAAATGATTACCGTGGCCGTGGCTTGTCTGGTAGGAGCTGCCTCAATCCATTTTGTGAAATAGTCTGTCGCTGTAAGGATCCATCTATGCTGTTCGGAAGAAGCGGGATGAATTTATCTAATGAAGTCTAATCCCCACTGCTGGAAAGGAGCGCTCACCTCAATAGGCTTAATTGGCAAAGGCTGTAATTTCTATTTTCCTTCGAAAATCTAACACTTATGACAGCGCTTGACCATCTTATACACATCAGCAAACAAAGTAGGCCAATAGTACCCTGCTCTCAAAATTTTGTTCACTGTTGACTTCCAAAAAAGGTGACCACCACACTCTCCTCTGTGAAAATCCTCCATGACTTTCTTTGCCTCCTCTTCCACCAAACAATTTAACAAGATGCCACCAGGTTCTTTCCAATACAACGCAGAATTCAAAATACAAAATTTGGGAGCCTTCAATTTGAGTGTTCTCGCTTTGTTTCTAGTCATGCCGGGCAGCGGTGATAGATTTTTCAGCACATATATTATATCTGAATACCATGGGGACAAAGCAAACATTTCAGATACCTGAATTGACGTTCCTTCCTCATTCTCATCGGACATGGCAACGATTAGATTTATGTCCAAGGCATGCAAGTTTGATTCGGCCATTAGCTTCGCCAACCCCTGTCCTTTGACCTGCTTTGTAGGCTTTATCTCCACATCATATTCCAACAAGGTTGCAATCCATTTGCCTCTTCTCCCTTCCGGATCGGTTTGCACTAAAACATCTTTTACAGAAGTATTAGGAACATAGGCTAGAATGTGAGAATGTAGGATATACACCCAGAAATCCTTCAATGCCTTCACCAATGCGAGGGCTTGCTTCTCAATGATGTTGTACTTTAAAGCTGCATCCCTTATAGCCTTGCTGAAGAATGCAATGGGTCTTTCATGATCATCTCTCTTCTGTAATAATACCGCTGCCATAGTGTGCTCAGAAGCAAGTGAGAACAGTATGAAATCCTGAGTGTAGTCTGGGCTGACTAGAACTGGAGCTGAAGAAAGGGCCAATTTGACCAAGTTGAAAGATTTTACCACCTTATCCATCCATTTCACCTGGCTGTCCTTCTTAAGAATGTTGGTCATTTCCCTTAAGTGTTCTTCAATATTAGGCACAAAACGCCGCAGAAAATTCATCTTACCATTGAATGATTGTATTTCCTTTTCGTTCTTGGGTGGATCGATTTGCTGAATTGCTTGCACACGTGCTGGGTCTATACGAATGCCATCCTTTGAAATGATGTGGCGAAGTAATTTACCTTCCTCCATGGCAAACAAGCTCTTCTTAGGATTCAGCGATAGTCCATATTTCCTGCATTTTTGAAAGACAATTTTTAGGTGATGCATGTGCTCTTCATCAGATTTGGAAAATACCGTTAAATCATCCAAGTACACCACCAAAAACAAATATTTCTCATTTTCAAAAGCCAAGTTCATTGCCTGCTGAAATGTGGCACCTGCATTCTTTAAACCGAAGGGCATTTTGGCATAGTGAAAGGTTCCCCATGGAGTGGTGAATGTTGTCTTGTCTCTATCATCTTCATGGATAGAAATTTGGTTATATCTGGAATAACCATCAAGCAGTGACATACGAGATGCCCCCACTACTCGCTGAAGTATATGGTCCATCTTGGGCAGCGGATAGTTGTCCTTCAACGAGACCTTATTTAGATTTATGAAATCGATGCATAGGCGGATGTCACCGGTCTTCTTGTGTACAGGCACTAAGTTAGATATCCAATCTGAAAATATGATGGGCACAATGATACCTAACTTGTACAACCTATTTACCTCTTTTTTGATAGATGGCAGTAACTTTGGATTTATCCTTCTCATCTTTTGTCTAAATGGCTTTTGATTGGGCTTGATAGGCATTGTGTGCTGAATAATATTTGTATCATAGGTCTTTAAATCAAAATAATCCCAAGCAAATACATCTACAAATGAAGCCATCAAACTGATGTATTTTCCCTTGATCTTTGGCAGTAATGCTTTGGACAATTTTACCAACTTTGGATTGGCAGTTGTACCCATGTTGACCTCTTCTACACCCTACTCTGTCGACTGCAATGTTGGCTTGTGGGCTACAACATCCTGATCAAAAAGTTCCTCTAGGGGTATCAAACCTTTAGGAATGATGTTATTCTTCAGCTGTAATACGTCCATTTAATTGATCTGCACTTCATCTGTACCATTCCCTTTGCCCTCATCATTTTCCACATCAATTGAGGTTTCTTTGAACTTACCTTTGTTGAGCAGAAAATCCTTAATCTCCTCATCATCTTGGAACACTTTCCAATGTCGCTGATTGTCTGGAATGGTTGGATGGTGCTTGACATGGATTTCAAATTTATTGCTGGAGTTCATGGGGATCTTCAAGCTGCTCGCTGCCTTGGCAAGAGCATCAACAATGCTATTTTGTATACGTGGCACACATGTCAAGGTGTATTCTGAAAATAACTTCAATATGTCTAAAATTGCATTACGATAGGCCCGCATCCTAGGATGTTTTGCTTGATACTCATCTCTGACCTGTTTTATTACCAACTCGGAGCTGCCATATACCGAAATCCTCTTTGCATTTAGCTTTCTAAGGATCTTCAGGCCAACAATCAGAGCTTCATACTCCACTTCATTATTCAAACATTCAAAGGCCAGCTTGTAAGAGCAAACCCTCACGCTGCTGGGCACTGTGTTTGGGGTGGAGAAAGGACTGCGTACCCAAATACCAATTCCAGCTCCATCATTGCCTACTGCTCCTTAAAATCCATGGTCCATAAGCCTTCTTCCTCTTCTTGCAAGTGCTGGAAATCTGTTTGCTGTACCTTGACTGTTTGTTGTCCATTGCTTTCAGATGATTGCCCAATCTTTTGCTACTTTTCTTGTCCTTCTTTCTTCAAGATTTCTCTGAAATTTTCTGTTATTTCTGGAATGTCGTCTGCTTCTACTATCTGACTATCTATATCATTTAAACTATATGAAAACAAAACAAAAGACTCTAAATCTATATGTACATAGTTAATAGGATGATTTATCGTTTTCTCCTTGCTTGTGATCATATATTTCATCTTTTGTTCTCTGTATAACTTCCTCATTTGTCCAAACACTGGGATTGTTGCATAGGAGAAATCCAGCTGTAGTGTCCCTTTCAATTTTGCTACCCAAGACCTGGAAAGAAGCATGCCAAACCTTGGAGGAATATCTGCTACCACCACATCCATCAAAATATTTTTCATAGGAAGTTGATCCAAACTCACAACCAAGTCTTTGATGAGTCCTATACACCTTACTCTGCTGGAATCGAATGAATAGAGATCATGATATTGCCGGGTGATGTCCAGACCAAGCTTATCCATGATAGCCTTGGGCATGAGATTGTGAGAAGCTCCGGAATCGAACATGGCATTGTGTAACACAAAATCATGCAATCGTAAACTGATATAGAAGGGTGGCACATCACTATCAGGAGACTCACCATTTGTTGCTGGTCCAAAAATCATTTCGGGCTGATCATCTTCTACATTTACCATGTCGGACATTGGGTCCAAATTCAACATTTTAGAAATCTGTCCTCTATAACTGTTGTTCTTCATTATTTCAGTCAAGGGGATGGATACCTTTAACTTAGAAATCTCATTCTCTAGGTAAAAGCGGGGTTTCTTTCTACCTCTTTGACTGGGATCTCTTTCCTTTCCTTCTATTTTGATGTGGCTGGTTACTGTGATTGTTCTGCTGATTTTTATTTTCTGCTCTCCGGACCAACCGCCTCCTTTCCCTTTCTTTGTGTAGCTAATGAATCATTTTTTGTTGTTTCACCCTCCTTCTTTTTCTGAATTGGTTTGGCCGACACATCTCTGTTTCTAAGTGAATATCGTTGTCGTTGTGCAGACAGAGCATTCATATACCCCCTTTGGTATTCTTCCGATTCTTCTTCCAACACAGTGTCGCTAGCTAGAATAAAATCAATGTCTTGGTGTGCAGCTGACTTCACTGCACATTCTTCCTCTTCGGTGATGTAAGTAGGCAGCTCATCTGGAGTAAAGAGATGGCTTTCCTCACCTTTTACATTCCTGTCCTCATCTGACTCTGGTCCATGCACAAAATTCTGCTGCAGAGGTGTTTGTATCGACTATTGTGCTGTCTGCTCTTGAGTTCGCTGATCTCTTTGTCTTATCCTATATTGTGGCTGTTGCTGACCACGAAAGTTAGGATTCCTAACTTGTGGCTCTAGCTTGTCAAGTTTTACCCTTTCAAGCATTTTCTCTACCTATTTAAGAAGCTGATCCATTGAAGAAGATTCTTCTTTCACAGTGGTTTTCTTCTCTACTTTCACTCTAGCTCTTTTGGACAGCAGATTTGCCTCAATGCTGACCGCAATTTTCTGCATGTCTTCCATTGTATCCGGTTATCTTTCTCTTAATTGGTACGCCATGTCAGCATCAAAAGCATCTGGAAACTTCATCATCGCTAGTCCCACAGGTGGCTTTAGATGGTCTGGAATTTCATTGTAGACTACATTAAATCTAACACAATAATCTTGGACCGACTTACCGGCATTCCGTTTGATTTGTTCATACTCGGCCAGAATTTGAAGGGGATTCATTTTCACTTCCCACCAGTTCAAAAATTGTCTTTGTAGTTCAGCCAAGGTAGTGATACTTGCAGCCGTGTTGAGGCCTCGAAAATCACTGCCACAACAAAGGGGAAACCACCCGGTCCGGACCTTGAAAGCAGCTCCTTTTCCGTTTGGGATAGTGGCTCCGACTGGGGATAATGGGACCAGTTTCCCAATAATAGATAAAAGTGGGATGGATGAATAACTTGTGAGGTATGATAGTGATGAATAAACAACTAAAACTATCAGCGAAATATATATTAACTATAATCTAATCCTGGGACTTATCAATCTTTCAAAGCGTAGCGTTTGATAATCTGTGCTTTAAGGCAGGCATATAGATGACTCTAACACTAAAGCATAGATGTTTAAACCATTTAAGATTGCTCTGCATAATTAGTTATGCAGAGCGATAATAGCAAATTACTACACATTGTCATTCATATCATTGCTACATGCATGATTAAAAGAAAGGCATATCACAAAACATCCAATAGTGGAATGAAATGAAGATTTGCTGTTACAGCGCATACACGTATTCAACAATAGCAAAAGATAATAACACAGCAATTCATATGAAAAGAAAGAGGACAGATGCAGATAAAAGTACCATGTAAGCTGCTCAACAATCCATTATATAAATCACTATGTCGCAGTCCTTTCTTCAAACTAGAAAGCATTCCAGACAAGAGACAATAGTGCACAAATGCATAAAACAGCCTTCTCGTCAAATAAAGGACTATTGGTCGAGTTTCACAAAAGAATATAGGCTGAAGCACAGTAGTGCAAACTTCAGCCTTTAAGTCTATTACAAAATTTTACGACCCTTTCCAAAACAATGAAAGGGTCTATAAATACTAATCTAATCTAAATATCTAAGAAAAACTGAACAACTATGAAATTGGCATCAATAAATGTTTTTCCATCTTTCTTGGTGATCTGGCAGTCGGTAGCAATGCTTCATTCAGTGGGCTCTTTGCCTTTAAACCTCAACTGACATATCGTAAGCATTGGCTGTACTTCTGGTGGAGTGTTGAGACGCGACGTGAGCTGGGCATCATATGTGGCATCTTGAAAGTCAGGGATTAGGCACTTGAGAGCATCTGTTAAACACTTAAGAGCCGACCTTTGAGTGTGCGGCTTGATTAGAAAGTGCCAATATGCGTCGGAGGTTAAAGTATTTACTCCAGCGATTAACTTTATCCTTTCTTCCAGTCCATGATAATTTGTTTGTTCAATTATGTTCGCCGTGGTTATGCTTCCAGGTGTACACTGAGAGATCATGTTGGCCCAATAGAGTGTATTGTTCACCAAATCAATCATATTGTTGGCAATCATTTTACACCTTGAAGCTGCCCTTTCCGCTTTCATCATCTGAGTGTTCCATTCCGTGAAGAGTATGTCTTTGAATGGCTCATAGATCCTAGGCAATTTTGCTTCTTTCCCCATATCAGTATCTTGCCAATCAAGATATGAAGTTATGGTTTCTTCGGTCTGATGTAGCTCATTTCTGGCCTTTTCAATCTGCTGACATACTGCTGTAGATACTTCACATAATGGCTCAGCCTCAGTTAATTGTTGGCACAAGAGTCTAACCTGAGAGATTAATGCATTATTTATTTGAGCTGCCTCTGCTCTGAAATTCTCGACTTTCTTAGTGCCCTTGATATCTTCGAGCTGTGCTAATAATTGAGCGATTTGCTCATCCTTTGACTTCGTCATTAGCTTGTTTGCCTCTCTCAATTGTGCCAATGCCTCCGTTAATTCTTTCTGCTTCTGGATTGCACTCTGATCAATCCTCTGTTTTTTAGTCTGTAGTTGCTGGGTTAATACATTGTTTGCTTGCTGTTGCGCTAGCAACTGCTCTTCTACCTGTGTTGTCTTGTTTCGTGCTTCGGCTACTTCTGCTTGCAATGTACAAATCTCTTGGTCCTTAGTCTTTAACAAAAGACTTACCTCTGATGCTTTATCTATAGTTGCTGCAGAATAAGCTCCCCCATACTGCGATAGCTTGGTAAGATCATCAGAGGGGTCCAATTCTTCCTTCCAGAATACATTCCCTGTGACTGTCTGCTCAGGAAAGATGGAAGGTTGATCAAGCCTTCGTCTCTTCCTTGAGCGCTTAACAACTGCTTTGAGCCTCGGGCTGTAGAAAACGTCCAGGGGAGGAATATCTTCCACCTGGAGCACAATCTGATCGGAAGGGTCTTTGGTGATTACCTCGAGATCCTTTGAAATGGGTGGGCCGCTGGTTCCGCATAGAACCTGAGAAGAAGTGGTGTCTGGTGCGTCTTTGGAGCCTTCCTTTCCACTGATAATGGAATCGAATTGATTCAATTGTTTCAGCAATTCAGGATCTATGGAGGTCTGTGATTTACTCTTCTCCTTTTCTTGTTCCAACCTCTTTTGCTCCTCCAACTCTTTCTGCTGTTGTTCTTCTAACTCCTTTCTCTGTTTCTCTTCTTGCTCTCTTCTTTGCTTATCTGCTAATTCCTTTTTCTGCCTATCTACCAGTTCTTTCCTTTGTTTTTCTTCCTCTTCCTTCTTCCGCTGTTCCTCTATCTGCTTCTGCTTTCTCTGCTCTTGTTCCTTCTGCTCTTTCTGCTGCTTAGCCATTTGCTCCTTTTTCTGCTTCTCTGCCTGCTGCTTCTCTTGCCTTTGCTCCTGTTGTTTATTTTGTTCTTTATTTACAACAGGAGATTGGGTTGTATGCTTCTGACCAGGCTCGCTTGAGGAGGACGCTGAGGTTAATGACAATAAATCTAGAGGCAGAGTTTGCAACCTCTGCTCTCTAAGTTTATTGAACTCAGTTAAACTCTCATCATTATATCTCATCTTGGCAAGCTGCTTGGTTTGGCCTATTGAATCGGCAGCTCTGAACAGGTCATCAAACTCATCCTCTTGATGGTCAATCTTAGTCAGTTTGGCCTGTTCTAGGGCATTGTAAGCAGTTTTATGTGGATCATAGAGTCTGGCTGGCATAGTGGGCAGGGATAAAGCTTGCATCTTTATAGCCTCCTTTTCTGCATGTTGGAGATTATGCAGAGTAAAAACACCCATCCTTAAGGGAAAAGAGGCCCAGCCCCTCTTCTTCTCTTTCTTGAGTGTTTGGGTTACACTCTCAGCCATAATTTGGTAGGATATCTCTCGGGCTAACAGTTTATCTGGAACATATAGAGGGAGAACATGCGGTTTGGCTTGGCTTCCATAAACCCTAATATAGGTAAAGTGCTCTTCTCTAAACCATCCTGCGATAGCTGGTAAGTCGAAGGAAGCGAGATAGGAGATTTTGGGAATAGGCCGATCAAAAATGGAATAATGAATGGGAACCATAAAACCATTGCAAATTTGATACAAATGGTCCTTGTAAGAGGACTTCCATAATTTCCGATGATACAAATGAATGGGCGAAGGGTCTTGGGTGGTCCATCTCCAACCGAGGATGGGAAACTCAGAGTTAAAACACAATGTGTCCATAATGTAGGCGCTATAATAAAATGGGGGGATTTTCCTTTCGGTGACTACAGATTTAGCTCTAAAATCCCGAATAGCTACAGTCAATTTATCAGAAAGAATGGTGGCCCAATCCATGATAAAACTATTAACAGCTGCTTCCATTAGGGGAACCATTTCTATATCGAAATTGGCAGAATCATGTAATCCCCATAGCCTACACATCATAATTCCCGCATAGCAATAGGGAGAAGCCAAGGAATCGACAGAATACTTACCCGAGCTCTCGTGCTTGTGTTTGGCCGGGTTCTGCCTCCAATCCCGAATGGGCTCAGATGGTACATCGTTTTCAGCTGCAAACTTCTCCATGAAGTCTTTTTTGTAGATTTTCTCTGGCTCAGGCAAATGATACATTTCCCTCAGGTGCTCTGGCTTGAACGACCCGAAAATCTGTCCGTCTCTTGTGTGGAACGTTCTGTTAGTGATTGGAATTTCCTCAATTGCCCATCGCACTACATCAGTGTAGGGAAGGACTTGGTCTCTAGCAGCTATTCTGTGAAGAAAGGAATCAGCCAACTCCTTGAGAGTTGCGTCGGACTTTTTGAGTGGGTCCGCAGTAGCTACTGTCACTGAAACTTGTGGTTGTTTGGCCTCTAATAGATTATATGTGCCCTGCCATGTAGTCTTGTTAAGACCAGTGCATGTAGTGTCTGAAACGAGGCCTTTCTTGCTATTTGCAGTAGCTTGACCTACTACAGGTGTAACAGTAGAGCCCGTAGCCCTCTTAGATCTTTTCCCCATCATGCTTAAGCTTCTCTCAAAAGATGAATTCTACACAATTGCAAGAGAAATCGTAACAACATAATAACAATGACGCTACACAGTGAGATAGATATATCATTTGAAGCGTGCCAAGATTAATTTTCAAAAGTGGCTGCGGATCCAATCGCTAAGAGTATATTGCAGATGCATTAATGGTGATTTGAGGCCTACTACTCATTAAATGTGATAATTATACCGTTATCCGGGTGAATGACTCACTTAAGCGTGCAACATATATTCTGGCGGTTAAACGCAGGTGCTCATTAATCGAAGGGGAAAAATCTTTTAAATACCCACGCATTACATTATCCCTTGTATTAACGGCATTTCGGGATTCGCGCTTTGTCAACCGGATATGAATATAAAATTAAAGCTTTTAAGTGATGGCTTTTAAGACTGCCGACCACCGATGAGCGATACCACATCGCTTCGGGGATTAGGTGCTGCACAATTATTACCAAAAGATCGTGCCGATAGCCGATAAGCGATATCGCATCGGGCTAGCGCATGGAAACAGAAGTAGGCACATATACAATGGTTTGGGGTTACCGATTGCGATATCGCATCGCATCGGGGGTAGGAACCGAATGCCTTACCGAAGTGCGCGACGGCCGATAGCGATATCGCATCGGGTCGGGATTTAAATCACAAGGCGGTTTCACATGAGGTATCGCCGATAACCGATCGCCGATATCGCGTCGCATCGGGACATGAGTTATGTGCCTTTACTTGGTGTGTATGTAACATTGCCGATCGCCAATAGCGATATCGCATCGGCGGAAACCAAAATGCCATTTGAATGCATCTCTCATGTTGTTGCGATATGCAATCTTGCGATCGCTTTATCACAATAATAAAAGATTGTTTGTTATTTGAAACATTAATGTCCGAAAAAGGCTTAAGTCCATGAAAGTTCATTTGATTATGCGGCCTTTTTTGAACATGCAAGCATTGATGCCAAAATTTTAAAAGGGACCCATTCCATATGTTAATTTTTTGAAAAATAAGAATGATATGAAATGGGGGGTTGTTGTAGGGCACAACAATTGGCGATTCGCTGGAAGAACCAGTTATCTCTGAAAGTAATCCAAACACTTAAGCTTTTCAAAATTAGAAACTCAATCAGAAGGGAAAAGCTTCTAATTTAACTGGATATTCGCGCGTTCTGAACCAAGTGAATTCTGTTAACTTCTATCCTTTTGGTTTCGAGAAAAATAAATACATTCTTAGTCTGAAAATAGGCCATTATTGGTTTATAATGATAAAACAAAAAACTTTCCCAAATCAGCTTTTATAATTAACCCCTCTGTCATAGGTAGAGCCTCTGTTGCCAGCAAACGTTTATAGTCTCGACAGGGATACCTTTTAACCATAGTATTATTCACTTTTCCATTCACATAAGATTGTAGTTAACAGAATGAAACTAAAATATGTTGCCATATTTTATTTTTTATCCATTTTTTCATTCTTTGTCATTGATAAGATAAAAAGCCATTGTCCTGGTTTGGTGGCCAGCTATTGACAATGCCATTCACTGGTAATAATTTAACTGAACAAGCCGGCTCGTGATGAGACCTCTTTGTCTTGAAATTTCAAGCCATTACCCTGTTATGATAGGCAGTATTGGTAATGTCAGTCAAACTACTTTCCTATGAACATGGTAAGCAGGCTTGTAATAAGACCTCTTATCTTTAATCTTCTATATTTTAGAATTACACTCTGAGTAACCATAAACTTTAGTGAATGGGGTGAACAATTTTCTCCTTAAGAGCAAATGGATGACAGGTGAAGAGTTGAAGATGCTGAAAATGGGTTAGTTTTTATCTTAAAATCAATAACCTTTGGAGACCAGTATTTAAAAACCGAGAATGATTTACAGAACTTTAACCTTTCGAGAAGAGTCTTCAAAACATTAAGTGGTGATTTCAGAACAAACAGATATCTAGTTCCCTAGAAATTATTCCTTTTGGTTGAGGGTTCTACTATCTAAAAGCAAATATTTGGATTATTTTGTGAGACAGCTTTTTCAAACCAAGCTAAAGGTCAATGGAGATACTCTACAGTTTTATTTCCTATCGATCCTACAAACTACACAAATCTACAAAGAGGAGAAGGGATCACCTTCTCAATTAAAGAATTTCTTCAAGACTAGGCCATTAACAGGGAGAGAATCTCTCACCCCTGATAAGTCTTGCAATATAAAGGTTGAATGGCCTATCTTGTCACAGATCTAAAATGGTCCAAGCCACATTTTCTGAAATTTGGTATGCTTACCTTTATCTTCATGGGCCTTGTCCCATTTGAGAACTAAGTCACCAACTTGGAAGTGTTTGGAACCGGATGAGGTTAAGTCAAAGGATTCTTTGATCATTTGTTGATGTTTGGCGTGAGTGATTCTGGCTTTCTCCCTTTCTTCTTCTAATTTGAGAATTTGGTCATGTCTAAGTTAGATAGAGGAAGAAGGAGTCTCTTCGATGTACTGTACTAGGGCTAAAGAGGGTAGAACAAGATTGGTAGGCAATACTGCTTCTTTTCCGTAAACTAGATTAAATGGGGAGGAACCTATAGAAGCCTTTTGTGTAATCCTATCAACCCATAATGCAAATACTAGAGATTTGTGCCAGTTTCTATGATTATGTTCAACAGTTCGCTTAATGATTTTGATGATATTTTTATTAGTAGATTCTGCTAAACCATTTCCCTGGGGTTAATAATTAGCAGAATATTTCAATTTAAACCCCCTCTTAATAGTAAAATCATATATAGCATTTCCTGAGAAATAGGAAGCATTATAAAAAACGAGAGCGTTTGGGACACCAAACCTAGTAATGATGAATTGGTCTATGAACTCGATGATTGCCTCTGAATTTGCTGCCTTCAAAGGAATAGCCTCTACCCATTTGGTAAAATAATCGGTAGCAGTGAGGATATACCTGTGTTGTTTGGAAGATGGTGGAGTAATCTCTCCAATGATATCTAATCCCCATTGTTCAAATGGCTGTTCAATGTTGACAGGTTGCAGGGGGAAAGCTGATTTCCGTTGTCTTCCACTAGCAGTTTGGCAATTGAAGCATTTTCTTACGTATTCATGAGCATCTCTAAACAGTGTAGGCCAATAATATCCAGCATGAATAACTTTGTGGGCTGTCGTGTCCGCCCCAAAATGTCCTCCCGCTGGCCCATCATGTAGTTCCTGTAAAACTTTTTGAGCTTCAGGTCTCTCAAGACATCTTAACAGGATAGAATCATAATTTTGTCTAAAGAGCACATCATTAATGAGAGTGAAATTCTTTGCTTTTAACCTAATGGCCCTTTTATTTTTGTAAGATAAATTTGGAGGAGCATAACCATTCTTCAAATAAAATATCAAATCTGCATATTGAGATTCGGAATCAGTGACACTTATCTGATTGATTGTTTGAGTCTGATCCATGTCACTTGATTCAGGAATGTTTGATGCTCCTGCCAATATCCTGCAAAAACCTTGGCCCCTAACAATCTTTGCTGGCTTTATTTCTAGGTCATATTCTTGAAGTGTTGTGACCCAATTGGCCCTTCTTTCACCTAGTTCTTTTTGAATTAAAAGTTTCCTTACCGCCGGGAAAGGGACTATAACTTTCGTGTGAGTTTTCAAAAGAAAGGGCCTGTAATGTTTAACTGCTTTGAACACAACAAAGGCTTGTTTCTCCACATCGGAATAATTTAATTCGGCACCCTGAAGATTTGAGCTAAAAAATGAAATGGGTGCTTCCAAGTTATGAGCATTTGGCTGCGTGAGAACTGCAGCATAGGATACATCGGACGCAACGGTATACAATGTAAAATGATTAGAAAAATTGGGAGTATTCAAGGCTGGGGCATTGATTATTGATTGCTTGATAACATCAAAAGCTTGCTTTTCTTCTGCTCCCCACTTGAAGACTGAATTCTTCTTGATCATTGTCTAAAGTGGTAATACAATTTGAGAGAAATCTGGAACAAATCGTTTGACAAAATTAATCTGACCCAAGAATGACTGCATCAATTTTTTATTGTGTGGGAAAGGGATTTCAGAAATTTCCTTAATCCGATCAGGATCAATATAAATGCCATCCTTGGATACTATAAAGCCTAAGAGCTTTCCTTGATCAAGAGCAAAGAAAGACTTCTTTGGGTTTAGAGAAATACCATACCTTTTGCATCGCTGAAAGATTTGATTTAAGTCATGCAAATGATTATATCTCTTTTTAGAATATACAGTAATATCGTCTAAGTAGACGACTACTGATCGATTAATCAACCCTTTGAAGGCTATATCCATGGCTCTCTGGAATGTCGCTCCTACGTTTATGAGTCCAAAAGGCATTTTCTGATATGCATAAGTTCCCCATTTTGTTCTGAATGTGGTTTTGAGTTGGTCATCAGGATGAACCAAAACTTGGTTGTATCCGGAGAATCCATCAAGAAAGGACATCAATTCAGAACCTGCTACTGATTGAAGAATTTGCTCCATAGTAGGTAACGGGAAATTATCTTTCAAGCTCGCTTTATTGAGGTTCCTGAAATCAATACAGATTCGAATGTCGCCATTCTTCTTCCTGACTGGCACCATATTAGAGACCCAACTTGAATGTCGGACCGGAAAGATAATTTTGGCTTTCAAAAGCTTATTAAGCTCCGACTTTATTTGGGTCTCCAAATTTGGATGTATTTTTCTTAATTTTTGTTGAATTGGTTTCTGATCAGGAAGCATAGGGATGGTATGCTGGATAATAGATGTATCATATGTCTTTAGGTCATCATATTTCCAAGCGAAGACCTGTTTGTTTTTTCTCAATAGTTTAATAAATGCTTCCTTTTCTTCTTGGGAAAGTCCTATTCCTAAGTTGATGTTTTGAGGAGCATCTTCTGTGCCTAGATTTATTAATTCAAACCTAAGGGTGGAACTTTGAAGCTTTGGATTAATTACAGGTTTAAACCTGTCTTTGATATCATAAAGGTCTTCAAGCTTCACCACGAGTTTAGGAATCGAATTTTCTTGAGGCGCTTGTTTCATCTGTAGATCGTGATCATCTTCCTCAATGACTTGATTGTCATGGGATTGTTCCGAAGTTAGAAACTGCAAGATATCTTCATCATGGTTAAATACTCTCCAATTAGTGACATTGTCAGGAATTGAAGGTCTAAAAAGTAATTCTACAGAAAATCTATCAAGGCTGTAGTCTTCGGAAGGTAGCAGTTTGGAGGCTACATTGGCTAGTAGGTCGGCTGCTGAATTTTGTGACCTAGGAATAGAAGAAATGTTGAAGGCTGAAAAGTGTGAGGTAAGATCCTGCACTAGCGATTGATAATGCTTAAGGTGAGTCGAAAGGCAATGAATTGCATTTCTAACTTGTTTAACAATGATTTCCGAATCGCCGAACACTTTTAGATATCGCACTTCAAGGCCGATCGCTTTATATAAACCCTGGACCAAAGCTTCAGATTCGGCTGTGTTATTAGTACACTCAAATTCTAACCTACAAGACAGCATTGTCTTTTCTCCTTTCGGGCTAACCAAAATGCAACCTGCTCCTGAGCCTTCACTGGACTTAGAGCCATCAAAATATAAAGACCAAAATAAAGGAGTATTAACAAACATATCTACAATTTTCTCAGCATCATTAAAACATCTGGACTTATCTGTTTGTGAAAAATTTTCAATCTGAGATGTAAAATGATTAACTGAAAAAGGAGATGGTTGGACAACAAAGTTGCCAAAGAATGATTCGGAAGAATAGTTCCCCAAAATATTGTTGTTGAATGCCACAGGTTGGTTTTCTTGCTCAAATTCAGTAACTGTGTGGGTCATATGCTTCTCCCGATCGATCCTTATTTGATTCGGCTTTCCCTTGTAGGGAAGCCACATATGTGACCAATCTGTGGAAATATACCCATGTAGTTTTTTGGACCAATCTCTGCTTAAAATCAAACCATAAAATTCAGGTATGTCGGCAATTAAGATGTCAATCCTCTGAACTATTCTGGGGTCGGCTGACAACCTGATGGTTACAGAATTAATTTCTCCCACAACCTGCACCTTAGTCCTATCCAACTGCACTATATGAATGGCAGACTTCTGGGGTTCAATGTTCAGCTTAGAGCAAACTGAAGTTGGCATTATATTAGATGAGGCCCCTGAATCAATTAAACAGCTGTGCAAGTTTCTATTATAAATCTCATAAGTGAGCAGGAAGGGTGGAGTGTGAGAATTAGATTTATCTCCGATTAAAACTGAATCGGTAATTTCAACCATACCTGCAGGAGGCTGGCCTAAATCGTTGGCAGCTCTTGCACTGGGAAGGGGAGTAGAGGGAACAACATTTAATTATTTGAGAAGTAGCTTTTGTTGATGTTTTAGTTTACTGAGTTCAAACATGGTTATATTTGCCTTAGTCTTCTTCATGTCATCAACAATGTTATATTCCATTGAATCCGATACCACCAGAGTCTTGGATGTTGAAGGAGAACTAGAAGTTGAAGGCTGGTTTTGAGGAACTACTACAGGTGACTTCTTTGGGGGAACTTTTTCCTTTGCTGTAGTAGCGCCTGCGCTCCTCTTCTTTGAAATTGCCTGGGCGGGTTCAAGAGTGCTTTTACTTCTTGTAGTAACCGGGAAGGCTTCTTCTTCATTCTCCGTATCAGAGTTTGGGAGTATAAAATCCCACATTCCGTGGCATTCAGCTACTTCTTCTTCATCATCGGTCTGTGAAGATGTTTCCTCTTCCTCTTCTTCTTGGTCTGAATCGGCGTTAGATATTACATTGGGCGGCTTTGATTCGGTTTTCTTAAAAGTTCTAAATGGTCTTTTGCTTGAAGTTTCGGCCACCTGCTTCTTTATCTCAACCATTTCGTTAGACATTGTTTTAAGGACCTTTTGTAAACCTTCCATGTCATACGGGTCCTTCGGGGTTTTCTTCTTGGAATCTTCTTTAAACGAGACTTTTTAAGCTTTTCTATCCTCTAGAGCAGCTTTCTTTTATAGAGCGTTAATGCGCTTTTCAACAGCAAGTGCCTCTCTCATGTTTTCAGCTAAGGTAGGTTTGCCAGCCCTGTCTACAAAAATGGCTATTTTGGCAGGTAGGGCAGTGATATACCATTCGCTTCGGATTTGTTCACTTGGTTTAGAAGCAGTAGGGATTTTATTCAGTAGTTTATTAAATCTGGCATTAAACTCTTTTATTGGTTCCCTGTGCTCTATTCTCAAATTGGAGAGGTCGTTTATTAAAGTTGCTAGGGACCTGTCATCTCCATATTTGGTGAGAAACTTCTCTTGGCATGTGTTCCAACTGGTAATTGAACCAGAAGGTAAGGAAAAATACCAGGATCCTACTGATCCTTGTAAAGTGTAAGGGAAAAGTCTTACAACAACATCTTGCTCTGTCACTCCTTTTAGGTTAACTGCTAACATAAAGTTGTTGATGTGTTCTTCAGCCTGAGTCCCATCATCTGGATTGAATTTAGGCAGCCATTTTTCGGGATAATCAGGTAGATCATGCAAGGGTGCAGGCATATTGACTGCTCCTGGCCTAGTCCATGGATATGCCATTATGATAGCAACAGTGGTTGAGACTACTGCTACGATTCCGGATGTATGGGAAGGGATTAAAGATGAGGAGTGAATAGGTTGGGATATCGAGGCTTCTGATCCCTGGTGAACGACAATTTGTAATGGGGGAGTGGATGGTCGACCTTGCAGTGGAGAAAATGAAATGGAGGACGTGGATGAAAGCCCTTCACTAGCAGACCCTTCAGTAATTTTCTTTGCCCTTTTCCTTTTAGGTAAAGGAAACTTAGTGGGTTCAATACCGAGTTTTTCGCTCTGAATTCTGGTGAGAGGGTGAGTGAGGTTGAATTGCGAAGTCGCACTGCTTTCTGATACCTCAGATTTCTGTGGTGAAATCGAGAAGCTCTGAAGTTTATGGATTAGAGACTAAACTTCAGGTGATTCAAGACTTAATTGTTCTGTGGTATGATGGGTTTGAGCAGTGGTAGTTGATTCCTCTTCTTGTTGTTTGGGTACCGACGAACCAGTATACAAATGGGAAGATCGAGGAGATTCGGAGGGCGAAGTACTCTTAGAATGGCTTATAGGTTTGGATTTATGTTCCATTCACAGCTGAGGCCCTCCTTCTAGCGCCAATTTTGTTGAGGCCTCGAAAATCGCTGCCACAACAAAGGGGAAACCACCCGGTCCGGACCTTGAAAGCAGCTCCTTTTCCGTTTGGGATAGTGGCTCCTACTGGGGATAATGGGACCAGTTTCCCAATAATAGATAAAAGTGGGATGGATGAATAACTTGTGAGGTATGATAGTGATGAATAAACAACTAAAACTATCAGCGAAATATATATTAACTATAATCTAATCCTGGGACTTATCAATCTTTCAAAGCGTAGCGTTTGATAATATGTGCTTTAAGGCAGGCATATAGATGACTCTAACACTAAAGCATAGATGTTTAAACCATTTAAGATTGCTCTGCATAATTAGTTATGCAGAGCAATAATAGCGAATTACTACACATTGTCATTCATATCATTGCTACATGCATGATTAAAAAAAAGGCATATCACAAAACATCCAATAGTGGAATGAAATGAAGATTTGCTGTTACAGCGCATACACGTATTCAACAAATAGCAAAAGATAATAACACAACAATTCATATGAAAAGAAAGAGGACAGATGCAGATAAAAGTACCATGTAAGCTGCTCAACAATCCATTATATAAATCGCTATGTCGCAGTCCTTTCTTCAAACTAGAAAGCATTCCAGACAAGAGACAATAGTGCACAAATGCATAAAACAGCCTTCTCGTCAAATAAAGGACTATTGGTCGAGTTTCACAAAAGAATATAGGCTGAAGCACAGTAGTGCAAACTTCAGCCTTTAAGTCTATTACAAAATTTTACGACCCTTTCCAAAACAATGAAAGGGTCTATAAATACTAATCTAATCTAAATATCTAAGAAAAACTGAACAACTATGAAATTGGCATCAATAAATGTTTTTCCATATTTCTTGGTGATCTGGCAGTCGGCAGCAATGCTTCATTCGGTGGGCTCTTTGCCTTTAAACCTCAACTGACATATCGTAAGCATTGGCTATACTTCCGGTGGAGTGTTGAGACGCGACGTGAGCTGGGCATCATATGTGGCATCTTGAAAGTTGGGGATTAGGCACTTGAGAGCATCTGTTAAACACTTAAGAGCCAAACTTTGAGTGTGTGGCTTGATTAGAAAGTGCCAATATGCGTCGGAGGTTAAAGTATTTACTCCAGCGATTAACTTTCTCCTTTCTTCCAGTCCATGATAATTTGTTTGTTCAATTATGTTCGCCGTGGTTATGCTTCCAGGTGTACACTGAGAGATCATGTTGGCCCAATAGAGTGTATTGTTGACCAAATCAATCATATTGTTGGCAATCATTTTACACCTTGAAGCTGCCCTTTCCGCTTTCATCATCTGAGTGTTCCATTCCGTGAAGAGTATGTCTTTGAATGGCTCATAGATCCTAGGCAATTTTGCTTCTTTCCCCATATCAGTATCTTGCCAATCAAGATATGAAGTTATGGTTTCTTCGGTCTGATCTAGCTCATTTCTGGCTTTTTCAATCTGCTGACATACTGCTATAGATACTTCACATAATGGCTCAGCCTCAGTTAATTGTTGGCACAAGAGTCTAACCTGAGAGATTAATGCATTATTTATTTGAGCTGCCTCTGCTCTGAAATTCTCGACTTTCTTAGTGCCCTTGATATCTTCGAGCTGTGCTAATAATTGAGCGATTTGCTCATCCTTTGACTTCGTCATTAGCTCGTTTGCCTCTCTCAATTGTGCCAATGCCTCCGTTAATTCTTTCTGCTTCTGGATTGCACTCTGATCAATCCTCTGTTTTTCAATCTGCAGTTGCTGGGTTAATACATTGTTTTCTTGCTGTTGCGCCAGCAACTGCTCTTCTACCTGTGCTGTCTTGTTTCGTGCTTCGGCTACTTCTGCTTGCAATGTACAAATCTCTTGGTCCTTAGTCTTTAACAAAAGACTTACCTCTGATGCTTTATCTATAGTTGCTGCAGAATAAGCTCCCGCATACTGCGATAGCTTGGTAAGATCATCAGAGGGGTCCAATTCTTCCTTCCAGACTACATTCCCTGTGACTGTCTGCTCAGGAAAGATGGGTTGATCAAGCCTTCGTCTCTTCCTTGAGCGCTTAACAACTGCTTTGAGCCTCGGGCTGTAGAAAACGTCAAGGGGAGGAATATCTTCCACCTGGAGCACAATCTGATCGGAAGGGTCTTTGGTGATTACCTCGAGATCCTTTGAAATGGGTGGGCCGCTGGTTCCGCATAGAACCTGAGAAGAAGTGGTGTCTGGTGCGTCTTTGGGGCCTTCCTTTCCACTGATAATGGAATCGAATTGATTCCATCGTTTCAGCAATTCAGGATCTATGGAGGTTTGTGATTTACTCTTCTCCTTTTCTTGTTCCAACCTCTTTTGCTCCTCCAACTCTTTCTGCTGCTGTTCTTCTAACTCCTTTCTCTGTTTCTCTTCTTGCTCTCTTCTTTGCTTATCTACTAATTCCTTTTTCTGCCTATCTGCCAATTCTTTCCTTTGTTTTTCTTCCTCTCCCTTCTTCCGCTGTTCCTCTATCTGCTTCTGCTTTCTCTGCTCTTGTTCCTTCTGCTCTTTCTGCTGCTTAGCCATTTGCTCCTTTTTCTGCTTCTCTGCCTGCTGCTTCCCTTGTCTTTCCTCCTGTTGTTTATTTTGTTCTTTATTTACAACAGGAGATTGGGTTGTATGCTTCTGACCAGGCTCGCTTGAGGAGGACGCTGAGGTTAATGACAATAAATCTAGAGGCAGAGTTTGCAACCTCTGCTCTCTAAGTTTATTGAACTTAGTTAAACTCTCATCATTATATCTCATCTTGGCAAGCTGCTTGGTTTGGCCTATTGAATCGGCAGCTCTGAACAGGTCATCAAACTCATCCTCTTGATGGTCAATCTTAGTCAGTTTGGCCTGTTCTAGGGCATTGTAAGCAGTTTTATGTGGATCATAGAGTCTGGCTGGCATAGTGGGCAGGGATAAAGCTTGCATCTTTATAGCCTCCTTTTCTGCATGTTGGAGATTATGCAGAGTAAAAACACCCATCCTTAAGGGAAAAGAGGGCCAGCCCCTCTTCTTCTCTTTCTTGAGTGTTTGGGTTACACTCTCAGCCATAATTTGGTAGGATATCTCTCGGGCTAACAGTTTATCTGGAACATATAGAGGGAGAACATGCGGTTTGGCTTGGCTTCCATAAACCCTAATATAGGTAAAGTGCTCTTCTCCAAACCATCCTGCGATAGCTGGTAAGTCGAAGGAAGCGAGATAGGAGATTTTGGGAATAGGCCGATCAAAAATGGAATAATGAATGGGAACCATAAAACCATTGCAAATTTGATACAAATGGTCCTTGTAAGAGGACTTCCATAATTTCCGATGATACAAATGAATGGGCGAAGGGTCTTGGGTGGTCCATCTCCAACCGAGGATGGGAAACTCAGAGTTAAAACACAATGTGTCCACAATGTAGGTGCTATAATAAAATGGGGGGATTTTCCTTTCAGTGACTACAGATTTAGCTCTAAAATCCCGAATAGCTACAGTTAATTTATCAGAAAGAATGGTGGCCCAATCCATGATAAAACTATTAACAGCTGCTTCCATTAGGGGAACCATTTCTATATCGAAATTGGAAGAATCATGTAATCCCCATAGCCTACACATCATAATTCCCGCATAGCAATAGGGAGAAGCCAAGGAATCGACAGAATACTTACCCGAGCTCTCGTGCTTGTGTTTGGCCGGGTTTTGCCTCCAATCCCGAATGGGCTCAGACGGTACATCGTTTTCAGCTGCAAACTTCTCCACGAAGCCTTTGTTGTAGATTTTCTCTGGCTCAGGCAAATGATACATTTCCCTCAGGTGCTCTGGCTTGAACGACCCGAAAATCCGTCCGTCTGTTGTGTGGAACGTTCTGTCAGTGATTGGAATTTCCTCAATTGCCCATCGCACTACATCAGTGTAGGGAAGGACTTGGTCTCTAGCAGCTATTCTGTGAAGAAAGGAATCGGCCAACTCCTTGAGAGTTGCGTCGGACTTTTTGAGTGGGTCCGCAGTAGCTACTGTCACTGAAACTTGTGGTTGTTCGGCCTCTAATAGATTATATGTGCCCTGCCATGTAGTCTTGTTAAGACCAGTGCATGTAGTGTCTGAAACGAGGCCTTTCTTGCTATTTGCAGCAGCTTGACCTATTACAGGTGTAACAGTAGAGCCCGTAGCCCTCTTGGATCTTTTCCCCATCATGCTTAAGCTTCTCTCAAAAGACGAATTCTACACAATTGCAAGAGAAATCGTAACAACATAATAACAATGACGCTACACAGTGAGATAGATATATCATTTGAAGCGTGCCAAGATTAATTTTCAAAAGTGGCTGCGGATCCAATCGCTAAGAGTATATTGCAGATGCATTAATGGTGATTTGAGGCCTACTACTCATTAAATGTGATAATTATACCGTTATCCGGGTGAATGACTCACTTAAGCGTGCAACAGATATTCTGGCGGTTAAACGCAGGTGCTCATTAATCGAAGGGGCAAAATCTTTTAAATACCCACGCATTACCTTATCCCTTGTATTAACGGCATTTTGGGATTCGCGCTTTGTCAACCGGATATGAATATAAAATTAAAGCTTTTAAGTGATGGCTTTTAAGACTGCCGACCACCGATGAGCGATACCACATCGCTTCGGGGATTAGGTGCTGCATAATTATTACCAAAAGATCGTGCTGATAGCCGATAAGCGATATCGCATCGGGCTAGCGCATGGAAACAGAAGTAGGCGCATATACAATGGTTTTGGGTTACCGATTGCGATATCGCATCGCATCGGGGGTAGGAACCGAATGCCTTACCGAAGTGCGCGACGGCCGATAGCGATATTGCATCGGGTTGGGATTTAAATCACAAGGCGAATTCACATGAGGTATCGCCGATATCGCGTCGCATCGGGGCATGAGTTATGTGCCTTTACTTGGTGTGTATGTAACATTGCTGATCGCCGATAGCGATATCGCATCGGCGGAAACCAAAATGCCATTTGAATGCATCTCTCATGTTGTTGCGATATGCGATCTTGCGATCGCTTTATCGCAATAATAAAAGATTGTTTGTTATTTGAAACATTAATGTCCGAAAAAGGCTTAAGTACATGAAAGCTCATTTGATTATGCGGCCTTTTTTGAACATGCAAGCATTGATGCCAAAATTTTAAAAGGGACCCATTCCATATGTTAATTTTTTGAAAAATAAGAATGATATGAAATGGGGGGTTGTTGTAGGGCACAACAAGCCGTCAAACCTCTGAACCATTTCCTCACATCACCTGCAAATGTTTGTACGAAGAGCCTCATTGCCACGTTCTTCGCATTGATCTCATGAAGTTCATAAAATTTTGCCATTTTGTCTACATGCTGCTGAGCAGTAATGCTGTTAGTACTGCCATCAAAAAATGAGATTTTGCTTTGATAATCCGTTGGCATGTCATCTAGAACTTGGGGCAGAACAAGAGGAGCAAAACGGGCAGCTATCGTTCTTGGTGGATTTTGCCTTGGAGGTGTTGGAGGAGTGTGCACAGTTTGCAAGGGGCTTGCAATTAGGGTTTGGGGCTGTGTTGCAATGTAATTATCAATTAATCTATTAGCTCTTTTGGTTTTGAGGTCTACAAGAAATTGCGGATTGGGGACGGTATAATCAACAACCCTTTCGGATTTAGACTCAAACAGTGATATCTCAAATCGTTCATCAAACTCAAGCTCTTCAAGATACTCAAAATTTTTGAGACATGAATGGGATTTGAACACGGGAGTTATGGTGCTTTCTTGAAGAAGGAGTCTTGGGATCAAATTGGGGTTTTCGTAAATATGAGGAGGATTCAGGTTTGGATTTTCTCTGGTATATCGTCTCGAAGCCAGCGTGTTATTGAGAAAAATTACAGGACACAACCAACTTACTCAGCCTTTCCAATCCTAAGCTCATCATCCGGAAGCATAGAATTATTATGAAACAAGGGGATTTGATTTTAACTTAGTCCCTAGTGGAGTCGCCACTATGTTAGAACCTAAATCTGCCTCAGGCTGAAGGAAGGAAAAAATTAGGGTAACCACAAACCACGCCCAGTTTGGTAGCTAGCCCTACCAGAGCAGGAGAGGGCTCTCTTCGAGTCACGCTAAGTGAATGGATAAGCAAAAATGGTCTGAGATGACTTACAATGCAATATTTAACTTAGGCTAGTAAGTGAAAGTGGATACAAGAAACGATTTTTATGAATGACCGAGCTTCTGGGATGTTATGGGACTGGTGCTCAGCAAAGAACAGAGAATTAAATACAAAGGCATAGATTATTCCATGAGGCAAGGTAGGAGGAAAATGTAACAATTTAGTTTGAGGTACCGCGACATGAATAGATAGCTGAAGAAAGTGAAAAGGGCATAGTGACATGAATCCTTTTCAACAGAAGAAGAACACTAGACATGAAATTTTCCCATAGGCAGAGCAATATAAATTGAATTCTACCTAATCTCACTCATAAAATTTCACTGGAAATGAGCATGAAATGAATTACGAAACATAAAAAAATACATATGAACACATAAGAAATACATTTTCTACACTCACAACCACAAGAATCTCATGAAACAGAGCCGCTTCCTTTCATTAATTCTCTGTCAAAAATACACAGTGAAGAAACAAAGTTTCTTTCCCATAGTCTCCCAGAAGTTACAAGCCAACCAACCCTTTGCAAATAACTTGCATACAATATATAGAATGTGTGAGGAATAGATAGAATGCCCAGGGGTTGGGAAGTTACTCGAATCATTACAAAATGGAGATGGAGAGCCAACCATCAGCTACATGTGCAATGCTGCAAACATGACATTTGGCATTAGGTGACCGTTTGCATTCCTTCGCCACTTGGATAGATGCCCATCTGGAGAAAAAAAACTTTAAATTCCAACTTTGGTGCCAAAAAACCGAAGTGTATATGACCAGGCACACTTGGAGAAGTCGCGAACCGAAATTTCGTGAAACGGGAGCAAATTGACAGTTTTTTCCTCTGTGCACCGCGCCAAATTCTCTGTGCGTCGTGCCACTTTGGGGCCTGTTTTGGGGAACTTTCAGGTGTCCAAAATGTGCCCAAGTGGGCTTGTTGGAAATATTGTCCTATCTACTTTCTAACCCCACTGGAATTTCCAAATTTGGTGCTCATTTTCCCCTCAAAATCTTCATTCTCCCAAGACTGCTTTCTGTGTGTCAAAAAAGTGGGAGAGGGGCCATTTTTGGGTGTTTTTTGACCTTTAGGAGACACAGATCTTGTCAAAATTTCTTGCTCAGACACCAGTAGTCGTGATTTTCCATGCTGAATCCAAAAATGCAAACCATTCCTCAATTGGAGCCCTAGAATTTTAGCGTCATGCCACAAGGAGGAATTTCCTATTTTTTGTGCAAAAAATCACCATGGGACCAAAATTTGCCCAAATTTTTTGCAATTTGGGCTGGAAGTTCTATATGGGGTGCCATGCTGAGCCAAGGAAGCCTCAACCAAGCTTCTAAGCCTATATTTCTCTTTTTCCCGTTTTGCCCTTCTTGTTGCTTTCCTCAATTTTGCTTTTAAACTCCTTATCCGGGCCTGTGCACTCATGTTTCGCACCCTGTAACGGAAAGCCATATGTCTTAATAGAGCAAGGTCCCAGTCGGCTTTGTCCATCAGCCTCTCCAAATGCATGTTGACCCTCTCAAGGTTGGCCTCCAGGTCCTCATTGATTGCTTGCTCTAAAGATGTGAGTGCAACCCTTCTTCTTTGAGCAGCTTGGCGATGCTCGCGGATGTTCTGCAGCTCCATGATCGTCTGTTGGTCCTCAAGCTGTTTGTTTCTCCGCTCCAGGTAGTTCATGTTCCACTTGGCCCTTTCTAAATCAATGGAAAAGTCTTCAATCTCTGATTGCTGCTCCCGGATGATCTCTATAAGCTCTGCATTTGTTGGTTTTGCATCTGTCTCATCATCCTGGAGGAGAACAAACTCGGTATCTCGCTCACCTGATGGCCCTTCCTCCTGTACTAGCTCCTTTCCCTTACCCTACTCTGGTGATGCTGATGTCGGGAGCGAGGCCCCTTCCACCCCGGGTGGAGATAACACTCGCTTTGTTGTTGCAAATAAGGATCTGCTGCCTTTTTGATAGGTGATGTATACTGGCATAGTGGCAGTCTCATGTTGCTCATACTGATGATATGTGCCCCCTATCTCATGATCTGCCTCTAAAACCACTTGTGGAGCACTGAAGAAGTCACGGGAGATAATGTCCTCCCAAGCAATACCCTGCAATCCCAACTGATGGTCCACCAAAATCCGAATAAGAGCAAAGTGATAAATGCTGTTGAGCTGCTATCGAGGGGTCTTGTGCTGCATGAAATTCTTCATCCTCTCTATGTTCCCGCAGATGAAAAATGGGAGGCTCATCATCCACACCCTGGTGAAGTGCATGAGCAACCTGATGTGATAGGCATAAAGGCGAGAAAACCTCCCCTTGCATCTGAAATACTTCATGATCAATCTCATGAGTGGGGCATACTCATCCCTGAAAAATCTGAATGGAAAAACTCTAGTGAGTTGGTTCAAACAATTGTCTTTGATGTAAGGCTCATAATGATGCGTCTCCACCTTTTTCTTTTTGTGCCACTGCTCTCCAATGTTGGGTATGCCTGTCGCCACTAATATGGTCTCGAGTGTCAATGTGAAAGTGACCCCAGCCAAGATAGACTGTCCTCCATGTAGGTGAAGTGCAAAAAGTCGGGCCAACTCATGATGGACTCTGACATTTGCCACCTTTTGAGAAAGTTCATAACATGCCAAGTGATGGAAGAAAGACATAGCAAGAGGGCATGCCTGCAACTCGGTGAGGGTGTTTGGCTCGTCCCTAAGATGTCTGCCACTTCGGTGATGTCTCCTTTGGGCCCTTTCTCCCGAAGCTATGTCACTATGGGTCGCCTCCTCATACTCTAATGAAACTTCTGATGCCATTTCTGCTGTTTGTACCCTGCGTTTTATGTTGCCCTCTGAATCTAATGGAACCGGTAGATGCTTTGAGAATTTGTCACCAAGGGGACAAAAAAATAGGGAGTATTAGGATGGGAATGATGAGATGGGGATATGGGTTAAAGGGAGATATTTGTCAGGGATTTGGGAGTTTTTTGAGTATAGTATTGATGGGGTAGGGTTTTGAATTTGTTTTGGTAGGGTTTGGGTTTTTGAGTCATAGGAGGAGGGGGGAAAAGGAATATGATTGCAGTGGTGTTAGGGTGATGATTAGGGGAAAATGATACAGGGAAATTAGTTTGATAGGGGTGGGGTAGAAGAATACTTTGGCAACACTGTCACTGTAGCAAAACCCTAGTTTCTTGATTTTCTTTATGTCTTCTTTTGTTCACTAAAAAAAATTTTTGGCATTGGATTTATACTCCTCAAAATCATGGTATTCTTCTCAAGTTTAATGCCACGAGTGAAGGTAGTTGGTCTACCTCTCAAATTTGATGGTCATATGAAAAATTTATGGGCGAATTTATTGTTTCTGGGCTTATATCTCTGTGCGCTGCGCGCACTGCCCAGTGCGCCACGCGCTTTGAGTGCACCGCGCTAGTGGTATTTTTGCACTGTGGCTGGGCTCCCAGTGCGCCGTGCCTCCTCGTGTGTGCACCGCGTGCTGCCAAAGTTGCCCTGACTTTCTTGGAAGAATAGGGGGAGGGTTTTAGTGGTGGATTTAGGGCGGCATTTAGGGAAGAATGGTCAAGGGGAGATGCGGAAAAATGAGATGCGAGGGAAAAAAGGGGAGGGGAGTGAAAACCTTGGCACTAGCAACACAATCTTGTAACCCCAGCTATCATTTCTTGGTGATTTTCTTATGGTTGGCCTCACGCCTTTGGGTGGAATTTGAACATCTTAAAACACCATATAAATAACAAAATTGATGGAGAAGAGGTGTCAACAAGGCCTACCTCTTGATTTGCTAGACTTCACCAAGATTAGAAGCGGTTTGGCGATGTTTTTATGCCCCTGGCTGTGTGCGTCGCACACCAAGCCTAGTGCGCCGCACACTGGGTGTGCATCGCACCCTTGCAAATTTCCCACTGCGGGCTAGCTGTGTGTGCGCCGTGCCCTCTGTGTGCGCCGCACACTCTGTGTGCACCGCGTTCCTTGGTGTATGCGCCGCGCTCCTTGAAAACCAGCTCTCACTCACTCAGACTCTCCAAATTTCGCTCTCTTACCTTTGCAATGTCTCTCCCAAGCTTGCAATAGCACAATGGCTTTGATTTGGGACACAACAAGTATATATAGGCTTGGAAGAGATGGGTTTGATTTTTTCTTCCTTGAAAACCCACTTCCTAATGTTGTGTTTTGCTCTTTTTTTCATTGACTTTAAAACCCCCTGATTTTCATTTTTTCTTTGAACTTTTGGCTCTCATGATGGGATTTTCGGCATTTCTTTGCGAGGACTGTGTGACTGGGAATTTGGCCATGGAAACCATGACTGCATCTGAAAAAGTCAATTGGCGATTTTTTGGAAATTTTTTTCATAAATGACCTTGTTTGAATTTTCTTCAAAACAGAGTTTTGAAGAAGAGTCGAAGTATATTCACCTGAAGATGAAACTCTCTGAACCATAGTTGTGTAAGGGCATCCTTCTGGCCTGCATGGCTTTACTGGACATATTTCAAAGACCAAATTGATGAATTTCTAGACCCAAACATAAAAAATGACCTTGACTGTCATGAAATTTGGTGATTATGGACAAAGACTTGAGCTAGCATGAGGGAAAATGATTAGCATGACTTTCTCCGTCAGATCATGGCATGCCCCTAGCAAAATGCAGCTGAGAGAATGGAGCGGGACACCTAAAATTGAAATGCACAAAGAGTTTTGATCTCTGACGGAGGGCTGACCAGACCGACTCTAACACATGCCAAAAGTGAATTTCTCCAAATTGGTCCACAACTTGTGTTGCCGCAGTGTTTGGAAAACTTGTCGGATCTGGTGGAGGTGCTCTTCCCTACTCTAGCTGAAGGTCAGGATGTCATCCAAGTATACCACTACAAATGAGTTGGTGAACGGCCACAAGATGTCATCCAGCATCCTCACGAAGGTTGCAGTAGCATTCGTCAACCCGAAAGGCATAACCAACCATTCGAAAAGGCCCTCCTTGGATTTGAAGGTAGTCTTACACACATCAGAGTGTTCGATTGGTACCTGGTGATATCTGAACTTCAAGTCGATCTTGTTGAAATATTTTGCCCCCTTGAGTTGGTCTAGAAGGTCATCAATCCATGGGATCAGGTACCTATTCCAGACATTGATCTTGTTCAATTGACGATATTCAATATAGAGTCTCCAAGTCCCATCCTTCTTCTATACCAACACGATCGGGCTCCCACAGGGCGATAAACTCGGCCGAATGTGACCTTTCTGTAGCAGCTCCTAAATTTTCTTCGTAATTTCATCATTCTCTAGAATGAAGTGCCGATAGATTGATCCATTGGATAATGGTGCACCTAGGGTTAGATCGATGGAGTTCTTGACATGATAGTGAAGAGGCACCCCTACGGGGGAGTTGAACATGTCCTCTTACTCTTCCACGACCTCGTCCATCTGTTGTTGTCGTGTGGAGGGCCCTGTCTGGAGGTCGTGGCCACTGTCTTCTTCTTTCCTTGAGATCGTATCATCAAGAAAACAATCTTCCTGGTTTTTGAAATGAGCTTACTGCATTATTTTGCAATAACCAAAGAGATGGTCGTAGGCGATGCTACCCCTGGTATCCTGTACGATTTATTTCTCAGTGTAACAATAACAACACGAGGCCTTGACTCATAAACAACATGTCTCTTCCACAAGTATGGTTGGCCTAATAATACATCACAAACATCAAGGGGAGAAATGTCACATAATACCTCATCCATGAAGGGTTTGATGTTGTATGGAAGGTGACATTGTTGGCTCACGCGCAGATCCATCCTTGGTGAAGCCACCAGATGGTGTACGATTGTGGGTGTGCTATGGTCACTAAGCCCAGTTGCTTCATGACCTTTGCTACAATGAGGTCCTTTTGGCTCCTGTCGTCGACAATGAACTATAGCGGGGAACCCTTTACCAACATATGGGAGTGGAAGAGATGCTCCTCCTACTCTGGATCTTTGGGTTCCTCTATGGATCTTTGTGGTGGCGTCGGTGGCATTGGAATCCACATCAATAATTTGCTTCCCTTTGTCATTCCCCTTGTTAGGTTATGACTTAGAGTCAGATCATGCATCTAATTCTGAAGCCTCTAGCTTGGCCACCAATAACTGCATGGCCTCACACTCACTTGTGTTGTTGGTCGAGCTCTTATGGAACTCACACCACTTTCCCGTGTCCTTCTTCGGCTTCACATTATTGTACTTTTATTGTGGCCTTGGTAGGTTGTCTTGGGCTGTCCTACCTTGGTTTTATCCTTTGTTTTGTGGTTTGGGAGCACCTTTCCCTTGCTTCATATTTGCATATCCAAAGTCTCGCTTATTCTATTTAAACTTCTGCTTGATCTTGACGGTGTATCAGTATGCCATGTTGAGCGAGGAGATGTCAAGGAACTCCATTTTGTCTTGGATGTATCTATGTTGGTAGTCATGTTACTTGAGTACCAAATGTTTCTCAGAATCCTTGATACCCAACTTCATGTGAAGGGTATGAAAAGCATTGGTAAACTCTAGCACATCGTTTTCCCTTCCCTACCATAGAATGGTCCACTTTATGTATTTTTCCTCGTAGCTCTTGAAAGGGTAGTACTGCTCCTTGATGGTTTCTCAGAATGAATTCCAAGTGGGAGAGACTAAAAATAGTGAGGTCGTACTTTCATCCTTCTCCTCATAATAGGTTTCCCACTAGTCCTTGACATAGGGGGTGGCTTTGAGAAGAGAAAAAGTAATCTTTTCTCGGCTGGAAAAATCATGAACAAAAAAATATCCTTCTAGCAGATTTAACCATTTATCTACAACATCTACATCTATTGATCTGGATTTAAACAGGAACGCCATGGGAGGCCGTCGGGATTTGCGAGGCTGGTCTTGCAAAGGTTCAACCAGTTCAAGCCCTAACTCCTTATATCCCGACCTTGTTGGGGAAATGCAAAGAAAAGCAGAGAAAAAGCAGACCGCTCTGATACCACTGATCCGGATTTAAATAGGAACGCAACAAATTACAGAGATAACCATATACACAAAGATGCAGTGGAAATAATACTTCATTTCATTAATGGAAAATACTGAAATATGCTTACAACCAGAAATGGAAATAAACCAGCTAGGGCGATGGTAGCTTATCTCTGAGAAGAGATGTGATGGCTACATGCCTCTGAACTGTGTTACAATGAGGCTCGAAGGCCTATTTATTGTTGAGAAACAATGGAAAACCCTTAACATTCCAAAACCTAACCCTAGGAGATGAAACGCCAAACTGTGGGCCCCGTTTGGGGTAAATTGGTACATCAACTTCCCGGGGTCGTAACTTTGGCATATGATCTCCGTTTGACGCATACAATAGCTCGTTAGAAATATCTATCCGAGAACTACCATTGTTGGAACGGGCAACATTTCCATGGACCCATGTTGCCCCTGGGTTCCCCAAAAAACGTCGTTTAGGGCCTCAAAATGGCTCCGGAAGTTCAGGACCCGAAAAACTGCTAAAAATAGTAAGTTGTGCTACAATTAAGGAAACTGAAAATGCTGAGAAAGACAATGGTGTGGGTCCAGGTGGACTTGGCAGGTGGCCACCAATATCCACTTGGATCATTCCTCCCCCCTTAGGAAGCAATGGTCCCCATTGCGTTGAGCTCCTCCATGAGATGAGGAAACTTTTGCTGAACTTGTTCCCTGGTGAGCCACTTGCCCTGCTAAAGGAGTTGGCCTGCTTTGACAACTAGATACAGTTGGATATTCTATTGGCGAGTGTTCTTGATCTGTGTGTCCATGATCCGATCAGTTGCCGCTTGTTCCATGCAATCTGGATTTAATTCTGTGGGTTTGAGCTGTTCTGCATTGTCGGATGTGTCTAGAAATGGTGGAAAGTATGGCCGAAGGCGGTCCACATTGAACACTGGGTGCAGGCCAAGGAATGGGGGAATGCTGAGCTCAAATGCATTGTCTCCCATAGCCTTAGTAATGGTGTAGGGACCATATCGGAGTGGTCTCAATTTCCGATAGGCTCCAGTAAGGCGTTCCTTTTGCAAATGCAACCAGACTTTGTCGCCCACCTGAAACTTGTGTGGCACCCGATGTTGATCATGTCGCTGCTTGTACTTGGCATTTGATTTCTCAAGAATGTCATGGACCTGCTGGCGAATATGTTGGATGCGCTCAATGAAGCTGGTGGCCTTATCTGTTTCGGACTGGACATGAGCTGAATTTATGTGAGTAGCTGCAAGTGGCATGGCCACATCAATGGGCCATAGTGGCTGGAATCCCAAACCCACCTAAAAAGGGATATGGCCAGTGGAGCTGTGAAGAGCTCGGTTGTAGCTGTGCTGAACATAGGGGAGGCTCTCATCCCATGTGCGTGGATGCTTTGAGTTATACATGCGCAGAATGTGCACAATCATCCTATTGACAACCTCTGTCTGGCCATCAGTTTGAGGATGGAAGGCTGTGGACTTTGTGAGTTTGGTGTCCAGCATTGACCAAAGACTGGACCAAAATGTGCTGAGAAACCGACTGTCCCGATCTGAGATGATAGACTGTGGGATCCCAAAGTGCACCCACACTCATTCAAAGAAGAGTTTAGCAGTGGCTTCTGCTGTGATATTCTTCTTGCAGGCCACCATAATGGCCATCTTCGAGAACCTGTCGACAACCACAAAAACACAGTCATTTCCATGCTTAGTGGAAGGAAGGCCTGACATGTAATCCATGGAGATGGATTCCCAAGGTCGACTAGGGGTAGGCAACGGGGTATAGAGGCCGTGCTTCTTAATGGTCGGTTTCGCAATGGCACAGGAAGTACATGATCTGATGTACTTCCCAACATCCTGTCGAAGATTCGGCCAATAGAAATAATTTTGCAGTACTGCCACTGTTTTCTCGACCCCGAAATGCCCAGCAGCCTGACTGTAGTGTGCTTCCCAAATCATCTTGGCATGCTCGCTTGAAGGAACACAAAGGTGACCGAGGTGGCATAATAGGGCATCCTGGAAGTGAAAATCTGCAACATGCCGACTCTCCAAGAGTGTCTGGTATGTGTGGCCGAATTCTGGGTCGCTTTTGTAGAGAAGTGGCCAATCAGAAGTCTCGTGCCCACAAGAGTTGAGCACGGTGGTTAACGCCATGATCGGTGGTCGACTGAGGCAATCTACAACATTATTTGTGCTGCCCTTCTTATACTTGATATTCAAGTGGAACTGTTTCAGGTATGTAGACCACTTCTGATGGCGATCATTCTGCAATTTCCCTTGGGTTTGTATGAACTGCAGGGGTCGTTGGTCTGTGTGGATGACCGTTTCCTTCCCCAAAATGTAATGCTTCCATTGTCGGCAGGCCTGTACAATGGAATACATCTCTTTATCATAAGTGGGGTACTTCCGGACTGTGTCTGAAAGTGTTTCACTGTGATATGCCACTGGATGTCCACGTTGAGTAAGGACTGCCCCAATAGCATAGTTAGAGGCATCTGTCTCGACCTCAAATGGTTGTTGTAAATCTGGTAATGCGAGCACTGGTGCCGTGTAGAGGCGATCCTTCAACTCCATGAATGCCTTCTGTTGAGATTCAGACCAAAAGAATTTTGCTTTCGCCCCTCCCTCGGTGACTTGACTCAAGGGCCAAGAAATATGAGAAAACCCCAACACAAACCTGCGGTAGAAGTTGGCAAGACCTAGAAAGCTGCGGAGCTCTGTTAGAGTGGTTGGAGAGGGCCAATCCCGAATGACTTGGATCTTGGCTGGATCGACATGCACCCCCTGTTCATCAATGATGTATCCCAGATACTGAACCTGGGTCATGCCAAAAGTGCATTTCTCCAAATTGGCACATAGCTTGTGTTGCCGCAGTGTTTGGAGAACCTGTCGGATGTGGTGGAGGTGCTCTTCCCAACTCTGGCTGAAGATCAGAATGTCATCCAAGTATACTACTACAAAGGAGTTGGTGAATGGCCGCAAGATGTCATCCATTAGCCTCATAAAGGTTGCAGGAGCATTCGTCAATCCGAAAGGCATAACCAACCATTCGAAGAGGCCCTCCTTGGATTTGAAGGCAGTCTTCCACACATCAGAGGGTTCGATTGGTACCTGGTGATATCCTGACTTCAGATCGATCTTGCTGAAATATTTCGCCCCCTTTAGTTGGTCTAGGAGGTCATCAATCCGCGGGATCGGGTACCTATTACGGACAATGATCTTGTTCAGCGCCCGATAGTCAATACAGAGTCTCCACGTCCCATCGTTCTTCTGTACCAACACGATCGGGCTCCCACAGGGTGATGAACTCGGACGGATGTGACCTTTCTGTAGGAGCTCCTGAATCTGCCTCTTGATTTCATTGTTCTCCAGAACAGAGCGCCGATAAATTGGTCCATTGGGTAGCGGTGCACCTGGGGTCAGATCGATGGAGTGCTTTACTTGATAGTGCAGAGGAACCCCTGTTGGGGAGGTGAAGATGTCCTCGTACTCCTCCACAATCTTGTCCATCTGTAGTTGTTGTGCAGAGGGACCCCGTCTGGAGGCCGTGGCCACTGTCTTCTTCTTTCCTTGAGGGCGTATCATCAGGAAAACAAATTTCCTGGTTTTGGAAATGATCTTACTGCATTGTTTTGTAGTAATCAAAGAGATGGCGGTAGGTGGTGCTACCTCTGGTATCCTGAACAACTTATTTCCCAATGTAATAATAACAGCATGGGGCCTTGATTCATACAAAACATGTCGCTTCCACAAGTATGGTTGTCCTAGTAATACATCACAAACTTCAAGGGGAGCAATGTCACACAATACCTCATCCGTGAAGGGCTTGATGTTGTATGGAAGGCGACACTGCTGGCTCACGCGAAGATCTCGTCCTTGGTGAAGCCACCCAATGGTGTATGGTTGTGGATGTGCTGTGGTCGGTAAGCCCAACCGCTTCACGAACTCTGCCGAAATGAGGTTCTTTTGACTCTCGCTATCAACAATGAACTGTTCGGGGAGCCCTTTACCCACATCTGGGAGTGGAAGAGACGCTCCTCCTCCTCTGGATCTTCGGGTTCATTTTTCTGGATCTTTGCGGTAGCAACAGTGGCGCTGGGATCTGCATCAATGATCTGCTTCCCTTTTTCATACCCCTTATCGGGTTCTGACTCAGAGTCGGAACATGCATCTGATTCTGAAACCTTTAGCTTAGCCATCAGTGACTGCTTGGCCCGACACTCACTTGTGTTGTGAGTGGAGCTCTTATGGAACTCGCACCATTTTCCAATGTCCTTTCTCGGCTTCGCGGCGCTGTTCTTTGCTTACAGCTTCGGCTGGTTGTCTTGGGCTGTCCCGCCTTGGCTTTGTCCTTCGTTATGCGGTTTAGGGGCACCTTTCCCCTGCTTTGGATTCGTAGATCCAAAGTCTCGCTTCTTTTGTTTAAACTTCTGCTCGACCTTGACGGCATATCGGTATGCTGCGCCGAGCAAGGGGATGTTTAGGAATTGTATTTCTTTCTGGATGTACTTGTGCAGGCAGCCACGGTATTTGAGTATCAAATGTTGCTCTGAATCCTTGATGCCCAATTTTGTGCGAAGGGTATGGAAAATATTTGTGAACTCCGGCACGTCTTGGTCCCTTCCCTGCCGCAACGTGGTCCACTTTATGTATTCATCCTCATAGCTTCCAACAGGGTAGTACTTCTCCTTGATGGCATCCCGGAACGAATCCCAGGTGGGTGCGGCTGAAAATAGTGAGCCAGTACTTTCATCCTTCTGCTCGCAGTAGGTTTCCCACCAGTCCTTGATGTGGGGGGCTACTTTGAGAAGAGCAAAAACAATCTTTTCCCGACTCGAAAATTCATGAACAGAAAAATAACCCTCTAGCAGATTTAACCATTTATCTACGACATCTGCGTCTATCTGACCCTCGAATATGGGGATTTCAAAATTAACTTGTACCTTAAAGGGTGTGGCGTTGCCAGAGTAGCTGCTGGAAGCCGATGCGTCGCTTCTGGGTAGCTGCTGAAGGATCTGGGCAAAGCTGTCCATCATTGCGTTCCGTTGTCGCTCGAGGGCTTCTTCGAGCAAGATTTTGATGGGATCTCCTGCCCCCTCGTCTTTCTTCTCATCCGCCATGGGAGGCCGTCGGGATTTGCGAGGCTGGTCTTGCAAAGGTTCAACCAGTTCAAGCCCTAACTCCTTATATCCCGACCTTGTTGGAGACATGCAAAGAAAAACAGAGAAAAAGCAGACCGCTCTGATACCACTGATCCAGATTTAAACAAGAACGCAACAAATTACAAAGATAACCATATACACAAAGATGCAGCGGAAATAATACTTCATTTCATTAATGGAAAATACTGAAATATGCTTACAACCAGAAATGGAAATAAACCAGCTAGGGCGATGGTAGCTTATCTCTGAGAAGAGATGTGATGGCTACATGCCTCTGAACTGTGTTACAATGAGGCTCGAAGGCCTATTTATTGTTGAGAAACAATGGAAAACCCTTAACATTCCAAAACCTAACCCTAGGAGATGAAACGCCAAACTGTGGGCCCCGTTTGGGGTAAATTGGTACATCAACTTCCCGGGGTCATAACTTTGGCATATGATCTCCATTTGACGCATACAATAGCTCGTTAGAAAGATCTATCCGAGCTCTACCATTGTTGGAACGGGAAACATTCTTCCATTCCATGGACCCATGTTGCCCCTAGGTTCCCTAAAAAACGTCATTTAGGGCCTCAAAACGGCTCTTGAAGTTCAGGACCCGAACAACTGCTAAAAATAGTAAGTTGTTCTGCAATTAAGGAAACTGAAAATGCTGAGAAATACAATGGTGGGGGTCCAGGTGGACTTGGTAGGTGGCCACCAATATCCACCTGGATCATCTATTTTTCCCTCAAGTATCAGAATGTCAAATTTTACTTGTACCTTAAAAGGTTTGGAGCCTCCAGAGTGGATGTTGGATATGGATGTGCCACCGGTGGGCAATCGTTGAAGGATCTGGACAAAGTTATCCATCATTGTGTTCCTTTATTTCTATAGGGCCTCCTTGAGAAATATTTTGATAGGATCTCCTGCTCCCTCATCTTTCTCTTCTTCCCCCATGGGAAGCCGTCAGGATTTATGAGGCTAGTCTTCCAAAGGTTCGACCAGTTTAGGCCATAACTACTTATATCCCGACCTCGTTCTGGACATGTAAAGAAAAACAGAGAAAGAGCAGACCATTCTGATACCACTAATCCGAATTCAAACAAGAATGCAAAAAATTACAGATATAACCATAAATACATAGATTCAAGAGAAATAACACTTCCTTTCATTAATATCAAATAATGAAATATGCTTACAAACAGAATGGAAATGAGACTAGCTTGGGCGATGGTAGCTTATCTCTGAGAAGATATGTGGTGGCTACATGCCTCTAAACTAATTTACAATGAGGCTCAAGGGCATTTTTATTATTGAAAAATAAGGGAAAACCATAAACAAACAAAACCCTAACCCGAGGAGATGTAACACCAAGAGTTTATGGGCCCCGTTGGGGTTAGTTGGGCAGCCAACTTCCCGAGGTCGTATATTGGTCATATTATCTCCATTTGACGCACATGATACCTTGTTGGAAATATCTCTCTGAGGAATACAACTAAAAATGAAATTTAAATGAAATCACCTAGACAAAAATTTCCAAAGAAACATAGTTTAGGGCCTCAAAATGGTTCCGGAAGTTTAGGACCTGAAAAACTGCCAAAAATAGTAAACTGTGCTACAATTAAGGAAACTGAAAAACTGAAAGAAACAATGGTGGGGGTCCATGTTGAATAGGTAGGTGGCCACCAATATCCACCTGGATCATTCCCCCCCCCCATTAGGAAGTAATGGTCCCAATTACATTGAGTTCCTCCATGAGATGAGGAAACTTCTGCTGAACTTGGTCCCTAGTGAGCCATTTTCCTTGGTGCAGGAGTTGTCTGAATTTGAAAACTAAATATAGTTGGATCTTCTGTTGGCGAGTTTCTTGATCTACATGTCCATGATCCGATCAATTGCAGCTTGTTCCATGCAATATGGATTTAACTCTGCTGGTGTGAGATGTTCTATAATGTCGGATGTGTCCAGTAATGGCGGAAAGTATGGTTGAAGGTGATCCACACTGAACACTAGGAGCAAGCCAAGGAATGGCAGAATTCTAAACTCAAAACCATTATCACCAACAACCTTGGTGCTAGTGTATGTCCCATATTGAAGTGAGCGAATCTTGCGGTGGGGCCCAACGAGGCGCTCCTTCTACAAATGTAGACAAATTTTTTCGCCCACCTGGAACTTGTGTGGCACACGATGCTGATCATGCTGCTACTTGTACTTAGCATTAGACTTGTCCAATATGTCATGGACCTATTGGAAGATGTGTTGAATGTTCTCAATGAAACTATTTTCCTTGTCAGCTTCAGACTGTACATGAGTCGAATCTACCTAAGTCGTTGCAAATGGTATGGCCACATCAATGGGACATAGTGGCTGGAATCCTAAGCCCACCTAAAAAGGGTTATGGCCAGTCGAGCTGTGGAGAGATCAATTGTAGCTATGCTAGACATAGGGGAGGCTCTCATCCCATGTGTGTGGATGCTTTGAGTTGTACATGCAAAGAATGTGTACGATCATCCTGTTGATGATCTCTGTCTGGCCATCAGTATGGGGATGGAAAGTTATGGACTTAGTGAGATCAGTGTCCAACATTGACCAGAGACTGGACCAAAATGTATTGAGGAACCTACTGTCTCGATCTGAGATGATAGACTGCTGGATACCAAAGTTTACCCACACTCATTCAAAGAAGAGTTTAGCAGTGGCTTTTGCTGTGATACTCTTCTTGTAGGTTTCCATAATGGCCATCTTCGAGAATCTATCAACGACCACAAAAAGATAGTCATTTTTATGCTTAGTAGAATGAAGGTCTGACATGTAATCCATGGAGATGGATTCCCAAGGTTGACTAGGGGTAGGCAGCAGAGTATAGAGACCTTACTTCTTGATGGCCAATTTGGAAATGTTGCAGGTAGTGCAGGACTTGATATACTTCCCGACATCATGTCAAATATTTGGCTAATAGAAATACTTATGTAGTACTGCCATCATTTTCTCGACCCCGAAATGCCGAGTGGCCCGACTGTAGTGCACTTCCCAAATCATCTTTGCACACTCGCTTGAAGGAACACAAAGGTGTCCTAGGTGGCATAAAAGAGCATCTTGGAGGTGAAAATCTAGAAATTGCTAACCCTTCAAGAGCATATGGTATGTGTGGCCAAATTCTAGGTCGCTTTTGTAGAGAAGTGGCCAATCATAAGTCTTGTGCCCACAAGAGTTAAGCATGGTGGTTAACGCCATGATTGGTGGTCGGCTGAGGTAGTCTGCAACATTATTTTTGCTTCCCTTCTTATACTTGATAATCAAATGGAACTGTTGCAGGTATGTGGACCACTTCTGATGGTGATCATTCTGCAACTTCCCTTGTGTCTCTATGAATTGTAGGGGCAGTGGTCTGTGTGGATGACCGTTTCCTTCCTCAAAATGTAATGCTTCCATTATCGACAGGCCTACACAATGGGATACATCTCTTTGTCATAAGTGGGATACTTCTGGACTGTGTCTGAAAGTATCTCACTATGATATGCCACTAGATGCCCTTGTTGAGTAAGGACTACCCCAATAGCATAGTCAGAGGCATCCGTATCGATCTCAAATGGTTGTTGCAAGTCTGGTATTGTAAGCACTCGTGCAGAGCAGAGGCGATGTTTCAACTCTGCGAATGCCTTCTATTGAGATTCAAACCAAAATAATTTTTATTTTTCTCGTCCTTTGCTAACTTGACTCAAGGGCCAAGTGATATGAGATAACTCCAACACAAACCTGTAGTAGAAATTAGCAAGACCCAGGAAGCTGCGGAGCTCTGTTAGAGTGCTTGGGGCTAGCCAATACTGAATGAATTAGATATTGGCTGGATCCACCTACACCCTTGCTCATCAATAGTGTATCCTAGATACTAAACCTCGGTCATGCCAAATGTGCATTTCTCCAAATTGGCACACAACTTGTGTTGCCGCAATGTTTGGAGAACTTGTCAGATGTGGTGGAGGCACTCTTCCCAACTCTGGTTGAAGATCAGGATTTCATCCAAGTATACCACTAAAAATGAGTTGGAGAATGGCCGCAAGATGTCATCCATCAGACTCATGAAGGTTGTAGGAGCATTCGTCAACCCGAAAGGCATAACCAACCATTTGAAAAGGCCCTCCTTGGCTTTGAAGGCAATATTCCAGACATCGGAGGGTTTGATTGGTACCTGGTGATATTCGGACTTCAAGTCAATCTTGCTAAAATATTTTCCCCCTTGAGTTGGTCCAGAAGGTCATCAATCCATGGGATTGGGTACTCTTTCCAAACAATGATCTTTTTCAGTGCCCGATAGTCAATACAAAGTCTCCAAGTCCCATCCTTGTGCTATACCAACACGATTGGGCTCCCATAGGGCGATGAACTAGGCCGAATGTGACATTTTTGTAGCAGCTCTTGAATTTTCCTCTTGATTTCATTGTTCTCCAGAATGGAGTGTCGATATATTAGTCCATTGGGTAACGATGAACCTGGGGTTAGATCAATGGAGTGCTTGACCTGAAAGTGCATAGGCACCCCTGCAGGGGAGGTGAAGATATCCCCGTACTCCTCCACTACCTTGTCCATCTGCTGTTGTTGTGCGGAGGGCCCTGACTGGAGGCTATGGCCACCGTCTTCTTCTTTCCTTGAGAGCGTATAATCAGGAAAAAGAATTCCTGGTTTTTGAAATGAGCTTACTACATTGTTTTCCAGTAACCAAAGAGATGGTGGTAGGCAGTGCTACCTCCGGTATCCTGTACAACTTATTTCCCAATGTAACAATAACAACTCGAGGCTTTGACTCATATACAACATGTCACTTCCACAAGTATGGTTGGCCTAATAATGCATCACAAACATCAAGGGGAGCAACATCACATAATACCTCATTCACGAAGGGCTTGATGTTGTATGGAAGGTGATATTGTTGGCTCAGGTGTAGATCTCGTCCTTGGTGAAGCCACCCAATGGTGTATGGTTCTGGGTGTGCTATGGTTAGTAAGCCCAATTGCTTCATGACCTCTACTTAAATGAGCTTCTTTTGGCTCCCACTGTGATCCAAACTTAAACAGGAACGCAACGAATTACATAGATAACCATAAACACAGATATGCAGCGGGAATAATACTTCACTTCACTAATGTAAAATACTGAAATATGCTTACAAACAGTAATGGAAATAAACTAGCTAGGGCGATGGTAGCTTATCTCTGAGAAGAGATGTGGTGGCTACATGCCTCTGAACTATCTTACAATGAGGCTCGAAGGCCTATTTATTGTTGAGAAACAATGGAAAACCCTTAACATTCCAAAACCTAACCCTAGAATATGAAACACCAAACTGTGGGCCCCGTTTGGGTAAATTGGTACACCAACTTCCCGGGGTCATAACTTTGGCATACGATCTCCGCTTGATGCGTACAATAGCTCATTAGAAAGATCTATACAAGAACTACCACTTTGGGAGGCAACAAGGGTCCTTGGACCCATGTTGCCCTAGATTTCCCAAAAAACGTTGTTTATGGCCTCAAAACGGCTCTGGAAGTTCAGGACCCGAAAAAATGCTAAAAATAGTAAGTTGTGCTACAATTAAGGAAACTAAAATGCTGAGAGAAACAATGGTGGGGGTCCAAGTGGACTTGGAAGGTGGCCACCGAGATCCACTTGGATCATTCCTCCCCCCTTAGGAAGTAATGGTCCCCATTGCATTGAGTTCCTCCATGAGATGAGGAAACTTTTGTTGAACTTGGTCCTTGGTGAGCCACTTGCCCTGGTGAAGGAGTTGGCCTGCTTTGACAACTCGATACAGTTGGATATTCTGTTGGCGAGTGTTCTTGATCTGTGTGTGCATGATTCGATCAGTTGTAGCTTGTTCCATGCAATCTGGATTTAATTATGTGGGTGTGAGCTGTTTTGCAATGTCGGATGTGTCTAGCAATGGTGGAAAGTATGGCTGAAGGCGGTCCACATTGAACACTGGGTGTGTTATAGACATTTTTGGGCATTGCAACCCCAAGCATAAATGTCCATAAACCAAGGGCTCCTAAGTCCCTAAAGGTGTTGTTCCAACCCCTAAAAAAACAACGTCAATTGATTACAGCATCTCCCAGAAGTTCTCCATGAAAAACTACTCAGAACTGGTCAAAACTGAACCATTTCACCTGCTCCATAGGCAAAGTGCATTGCATCCCACCTAAATACACACAGTAGGTGCGATGCATGTCAAAAATCCCTTCTATGTGGTGCGATGGGCGAGAAGGGACAAATGGCAGGGTCAATCCGCAAGGTGGAGAAGCATGGAATCTTTCAGAAACTTCTCCTGTGACACTTGCCTCTTTGAATTCGACCAGGGAGGAGTAAGAGATCATCAATCTCCAAGTGGAATCAAGAACTATCAGAGGGGAGACACTAATAAAATCTCAAAAGCTTACACACCTCCCTTGCAGACATCTATATATGGATACCTCATCCCAGAGATCGGGAGGCTGGAATTTTGTATCTTGTAAGGAAGTGTTGCTAGTTTCTTGGTGCAATATCATAGTGTTGGGTGATCTAAGCTTTTCATGAGGTGAAGAAGGGCTTCTTGCTGAGAGGATGATGCTGGGTCAGAACAATTGGTTGTAATTCTCTTGGCTATTTCTTTATTATCAATAAAACTATTCAAGTTTTCCTCCATACTCTTGTATGATTTATGTTTTATGCATTTGTACGGTCAATGTACATATGATCCTATATTGTTTATGATAATAGATCTATGTTCTTGGATAGTATTATGCTGCTTTGATTCTATAGGTACTCTATGAAACTGGGTACACAAGAAAGCAAGTAGCAAAGGACTATCAGAAGAGAGAGGAATCGAGCAAGGAACCAAGCGCAAGACAGAGGTTGGTCTCCTTTATTCTTTTCTCATCTATCTCTCATAAAGGAAAACGAAAGTAGTTTTAAGTTTGTTTATTTCTAAGGTAGCCACTAGCCTTAGTGGGATTAACAGCTCTACATAGACACTATTTCGGTAACAAAATGGCGACTCCGTTGGGGATGAGCGAGTAGATTGTTTGTTCATCTACATTTGTTTACTTTATAAACTTACAGACGGAGCTTGAAGTCAAGCGAGCTAGCCTTCAAACTGCATTTGCTATGCAAGTGCAAAGTAGATCAACGCTGCTTCAGTCAATCTCTGGGTTTTGTTTATGAATTAAACAAATGATTTACAAGCTCTCTAATTGCCCTTGTGGTGGCTCTAGTAACCTCCTTAGATCTACCCCTGTGATTGATTTACTGATTACCACTTGCTCGGCCAAGATCTCTGAACTGAACTGCAAACTGTGACCCTGAACCCAATCAAAGTCTCGTCCCTGGTCCAGCGCACTGTATGTTCTGTGAACTTCAAATGCAGCGCACTTCCTGAGTGTAGTAGGTGCGTTGCATTTCAGTTTCACTGTGTTACAGGTGCACTAATCAGACAAGGCCTTGTTCCTAAATTTTGATTTCTGTGTTCATTCTTTTCAGCTCTATTGAGGAGTTTTGCTGCCTGTAGTTAGTACACCTCTGTTTGAAACCCCTATCCTTGCTGTTATTCCGCCTCCATTGTGCAAAGAACTATAAAATTTTAATGTATTTTTTGAGTCATTTTCAGTTCTCCTTTACAAAGAAGTAGCGTAATTGTACCGTCGTTTCTTGATTTGAAAGTGTCGCAAGTGTCATTTTCAGTCGTAGAAGAGAATCCGATTGTTCTTGATAGTCGATTACACTGTTACTCTTGTATTTGATCTGAATTAGCAGTTTTTCTAGTGTCGAAAGCAAGTTTTCAATTCCAAATAGCAAAGTGTTGTCATTGTCCTCATTTTGTTTTGAAAAGAAACTTGTTAGTAATTGTCGCTTTGAAAAATAATTCAGATTTGCGCTTAGCTTTCTTTTTATCATTCACACATTAAGAAGGTTGAAAACAAATACATGCATGTGCATTTGCATTTAGACTGTTTGTTGGCTTGATTGAGGACAGTACATATAGTGTGTGCTCTGTGCTCTTTGTTGAAAGAACGCCATCTCTCTTTCCTTAGTAGCTAGGATTTTCATTCCAGAAAGAAGATTAAATGACTGTTTATCATCTTAGATTTCATTTTAGGAATTGTACATCTACATCACGAGGTGAACCTGAAAGTCAAATTTCTTAAGCAAGATCAACCATAAAATAAATTTAATGAATCTAAAAACGCTTTGGAACCTAACGCACAACATCTAGAAGTCTAGGATAGAGACGTATTCCAGCGTCGTAAAGCCTAGTAACTGTTGTTTTCATTGTTGGTTGGGTGATTCCTCCACTTTGAGATGACAAGTGCTAGTACGGACTTGTACTCCCATGTACCGTCAAGTATCATTTATCCATAGGAAGCCGTGTCTGCCAACCTATCGATCCAATGCACTGAACACAGCATTCAGGAAGATTGATTGTCGTACCGTAAAAAGTATTCTGCAGTTTTGCGATTGGTTTGGTAATCCCTTTGTCTAGATTTCCACAGCAGTCCCTTTCATTCCTTTTCAGACTCCTTAACAGAAAAGGTCCATCTGAGCATTTGTCACTTCAGGCTCATTAAAAATCGAAGGCGACTAGAGTCATCTTTTGTTTTTTCTCGACTCTTAAAAAATTAAAAAACAAGTTGTGTCAAAGCGTCTAAAATTTATTTTAATCGGAATAACATCACTGTTCCCTCGTTGGTCTTAGAAGTTAGTCTCCCTTCATCGCAAGTTCTTGTAGAATCGCTAGGAAATCTTTTGGATAGACTAAATATGTCTGAACAATCGTCGACAACCAGGACTATGTCATCTGACGCAGTAGCGACAGAGCCTCCTGCTGCCACTCCAACGATGTTTGCCGGTATACCATTTGTTTATGAGAAATTCTTCGGCGTAAATCACAGGATAAATCATTTGTCGACGCGTTTCGAACCAACAAGTGTGGTTCATCGTCAGGACAAGTTGAAGAAACAGATCCAGCTTAGCATGTTAAATAGTCTGAGCAGAGACTCCAACGACTATCTTGACTAACGGCTAATTTTGACTTTAGGACCAGAGTCAAGATTTAATTGAAGTTAGTTAAATTAAGTGAATAAATAAAAATATAAAATAATTTAAAATTGTTAAAGGTTAGTTAGAAAGTTTTTAAAAAATTATAATTTGTTTTTTAATGGGACTTAAATAATAAGTATAAATTTATTATTATTATTATTATTATTTATTCATTTATTTATTTTATTATTATTATTATTATCTTATTTTATTTTTATTTTTATTTTTTATTTTTATTTTTATTTTTATTTTTTATTTATTTATCTATCTATCTATTTATTTATTTATTTTTCCGCTCGCTTGTTTTATTTATTTTAATTAATTTATTCATTTATTTTATTTTATTTTATTTTTCGCTCACTTGATTTATTTATTTTAGTTAATTCATTAATTTATTTAATTTCCATTATTATTATTATTATTTATTATTATTATTTATTTATTTATTATTATTATTATTTATTTATTTATTATTTTTATTTTTGCTTTTATTTTTATTTTTATTTTTTTAATTTATTATTTATTTATTTATTTATTTTAATTTACCTTTTATTACTTTCGTAATTAAAATTCATTATTAATTTTATGTATATTTCAATTTTTTTTTTCTTTTCTTTTCTAACTAAACTTTGTATATATTTCTTTTATATATTTATACTTATTATTTAAGTCCCATTAAAAAACAAATTATAATTTTTTAAAAACTTTCTAACTAACCTTTAACAATTTTAAATTATTTTATATTTTTATTTATTCACTTAATTTAACTAACTTCAATTAAATCTTGACTCTGGTCCTAAAGTCAAAATTAGTCGTTAGTCAAGATAGCCGTTGGAGTCTCTGCTCAGACTATTTAACATGCTAAGCTGGATCTATTTCTTCAACTTGTCCTGACGATGAACCCACACTTGTTGGTTTGAAACGCATCGACAAATGATTTATCCTGTGATTTACGCCGAATAATTTCTCATAAACCTGATATGGATCACAGAAGCCTCAATTCAACAATTGAATCCTTATACCATTTGTCCCGGCAAGTTATCAACAACAAGCCGGAGTCCAATTAGGGACTGTTTCGACGACATGGTTAGTTCCTATTTCTTCATCCAGATTATCATCTGGTATTTCTTATGTTGAAACTCAAAAAATTGATCCAATGTGTCTTCAAAGGCCAATCTACCCTTTAAGTATTGGATTGCCACCATATGGAGGGCAGTATGCCTTTTCATTGTTCCCTCCCAGAGAACAACCATATGAGAGTTTACAACAAAGTTCAGGTCAAACTGGAATTACATCCAGTGGTTGGGTACCAATACTGCTTCAGCAACCAAGGGTTGTATATTCAACACAACCAATCCACCCTGTGTCCAATATTCCAACTATACCTGCTATGGTGACTGCATCGCAAGTACAAGCGCTACCTGTTGTATGTCAACCCCAAGTTTCTCAGGTTGCAATACAATAGCCTCTTGTCTCAAAGACTCAATCGCAACCTCAGGTTAGTGCCTCCCTATCTGGAGCGACTCAGGATCAAACAAGTACTATGACTCCTCATCTTGGTCAATCATCCAGTATTGGACAACAGAAAATGGTCCAACAACCAGGGCTGGTTCAATATCAACAACCACAATTCCAGCAATCATATCAAGGACCTGAGCAGCAAGTCTTTGTAAGTAATGGGCAACTACATTTCCAAAGCGGTTATCAACAACCATACTATAATGGTTATGCCCATCAACCTTATCAAAGTTACCAGCATCAAATACTTTATGTTGGTATGCAAAGTCCCACTGCTCAGGCGATTCCATCTTATCCTGGGTATGCTTCGCCTAACCTGAATCAACAGATGCCCTTTGTAGCAACTTTAGAATTACCAGATCTAAACCGGCTAACGAATGATCCAATTTCTTACGCTCCTTGGTGGCCGGCGATTCTGAATAAACTTATGTTAGATATTCCTAAATTTAATGGAAATCCGGGTGAAGATCCGTCGAATCATGTGATGACCTTTCATCTGTGGTGTTCATCAAAAACCCTAAACGATGATTCGATTAGGCTTCACCTTTTTCAGAGGATGTTAACTGGTCCGGCAACAAAATGGTATATTGAATTACCCAGAGCTTCGTTTGACAACTTCAGTACCCTAGCCATAACCTTTTTAACCCATTTTCAGTTACCGATAAGGTACAAAATAGGAACAGAACTTCTTACCAATTTCAAGCAAACAACGGCCACTCACATATCCAATCATATTCATGAGTGGCAACGTCGTCGTATAATGGTAAAAACGTATGTTCCTGATCAGCTTTTAGCTGAATGGTTTATTAAGTCATTATTGCCTTCCATTACAGAAGATGTGGCAAAAGGAAGAGTCGTCACCGAAGAGCAAGTTATTGCTCGTGCGCAATATTTAGACTTGATTTATACTCAGTCTGGCACACTCTACGATAAAATACCTGACACTCCCAGACCGGAATTTTCAATCCCCCCTCCTCCTAAATTGAACAATGACTCTCATGTCGACGATGGTGTGATTGGCGCGACAGACACGAAATTGACAAAGGCTACATCTAAAAAGGCCCGTAAGATTTCCAGTCAAAATGCGAAAGAAGAACTTCTTGCCTCGGAAGTAAATGCCATCTCGACTGATAAAGGAAAAGAAACCAAGCAACCAGGAGGCAAGAAGAAAAAGAAAGGGAGAAAAAAGAAGCAGGATGAGTCATCTCTTGAAAAACCTTCTGCAAACCCTTTTGGGCAAAGGAAACCCCCTGCGGGGTGTCAGATATGCAATGAGGATCATCGGACGAAAGATTGTCCACATAAAGCTGAAGTTAAGAAACTCTTTAAGAGTTCAAAAACCTTAGCAGTATTGACTGATCTGTTTCCAAACCGGGGAACCAAACTAGTTGCTAATCAAAATGCTTCCTGATCCCAAGTGCTTATGTTGTCTATCTCAAAGCAGCAAAATGATGCTTTGACAAGGAATAAAGATTACGGGAATCCACAGCTGTCGAATAACAAGGCTAATGAACAACCTAGTAGTTCGACAACAACTTTGACTGAAGTTGTGCCACCCATCATTCCTGAACCAATGATAAAGCCACCAAAGGGAGTAGTACACAAATCGACATTTAATCCTCGTGCCAAAGTAGCACAAAATTATAATATAGTAGAGGACCTGGCCCAATCACCGTCCGCTATGTCAACACTTGAGGTACCGCAAAATTGCCTCTCCCAAAAGCAGGATCTATTATCAGAAATAGGTGGGATTGACCCAACGGATTCCAATATTGTATCCTTTAATCACAAAGGATATGACCCTCAGTTACCAGCTCAACTAGCTTTCCTTATTCAAGTGAAAGCCCTCAACAAAACTGTTCATCGAACAATTATTGATGAGGGGGCATCTACATGTATTATGTCGATGAGTTGCTGGAAAAATTTAGGCTCACCACCCTTGTCGCAATCATAAATAATGTTAAAAGCATTTGATGGACGATCATACACTCCATACGGGATTTTAAGTAACTTGCAAGTTGAACTAGGAGGCAAAATAGTAGAAATTGATGTTGAAGTAATTGACAGAAACCTCGATTACAACATCCTACTGGGAAGGCCCTGGATATATGCCATGGCTGCAGTTGTGTCGAACTACTTCAGGAAGATTGCATTTCCCTTCCAAGGAGGAATTACAATCGTTGACCAACAAACATTTCTCCCCAACAGTTCACAAGTTACAGGAAGCATTCCAATGATCCATGGAAGCAATCAGTTGCTTCAAAATATTGGAGTAGGCCTCCTAAAATACCCTGCCTTAATGGGTACTTTTTCCCTACCGCCTCCGAGTAATCTGGCGGAAGTGGCCACAATGGAAACCTGCAATATGAAATCTTTTATATCTAATGGATTTGGAAGATTCCTAAACATTTTGTCAGCATGGATCATCGCCATTTTAGAAATACTGTAGCAATCAATTTTCTTGGTCTGGGGGGTAAACACAAATCAATGCTCATTGAGTGTTTGGATAGATAGGTATAAGGAATATGGTACCTCTTCAAATCCTTGGTCGCATGTACATTCTACAGACAAAGGAATCGTTCAGTCGATGATGTTAGGAGAGACACCATGGGAAGAATACCACCATCATTCCCATCTCCCGATTACAACGAAGATTATTCCAATGACCTTAATCATCCTTCAGTTTTTGATTTTCTATCAAATACTGTAAATATGGTGTAATTCGAGGATGGTTCTTATCTCGTGTCAACCTCATTAAAAAATGAAACAAGGAGTCATGAGGATAGTTCTTTTACTGTGTCAACCTCATTAAAAAATGGAACAACTCCCTTTCCAAATTGAGTCTTTCAAAGATCTCGAAGGTGAACCTTCATTCCAACCACCTCGTTGAATGCAATGAAGCTTGGGGGGCATGCACCTCGATTTGTGTTATTATGCTGGGGGCATGCAAACTTATAACAAGCATAGTTTTTCATTTCAAGCTTGTGAAAACATGAAACTGAATCTGAGCATATGTTGTCACAGGGTTCAAGCTCATTAAAAAATAAACCCGCCTCGAGCAGTTTTAACGCGGAATTCAAGCTTGTTAAAAAATAAACATAAGCAATGAGCAAGTGTTTCCCCCTGCGTTTAAGCTCATTAAAAAATGAACCAATTTCTGGTAAATAACCATCGTGAATGTAGTACTTTAGCCTTTAAAACCTTGGTCATGTTCTCATCATCACCTCCGCTCTGTATTGGCCGATCATTCACCTCCACTTGATTGTTTACCCCTTTTGAGGAACAACTGCGAAGAGTGATCTTGTTAGCCATCCTTGTGACACTGCCGTGATTGGAAAATTCCAAACCTTACCTAGAATCAGCTACTACCCGAATTTATCACTCGTTCCTCAAAACGAGTCTCCTTTAAGCTCTTTTCAACTGACTCGTAAAATATGAAAAGATTGCTAAGCCATTGGCCTCTCCAGCTCGTTAAAGTGACCGAAGTGCTATCCCTCCTTTAGATTTTAATCTTTTTGGACCCGAGGGATTATTACACAAAAATATCGAGCGCTTGTTTTGTTCGGCTCGTTAAAAGTACCGAAAATTCATCCCTTCTATATTATTTTATACTTTTTGGGACTTAAGGGATTAGATGAAGAAAAAGGATTTTTGGAGTTTCCTTTACGTCCCTTTTCAGACTCTCTAAAATTGAAAAGGACCGATTTATCTTTGTCGTTAAAATCGTTAAAACCTAATAGCGACAAACTTGTCCATAACATACAAGAACGAGTTTCACTATCGCTAGGCTCGTTAAAACATAGCAATGGGTTTGCCCGAAGGGAAAATTATAGAACAAGCATATGTTATCCTCCTCAAGCTTGACAAAAATAAAGAGGTATTGGTCAGCAATGACTGGGGAAAAATTTGGAAGAAAACTTGAAGAAACTTTGTTGGTAGCAAGTCGCTCTTGAACATGACACTTTCACTCCGCATCCGAGTCGGGTTGGGTTGTTCCATTCATTGGTCACATCACCATGGTTCCATAACACCATCCACATTTGGGGTTAATGCTACCAATCCATCATATCAATTTCACCGATATGTTCAAGAGAAGTCACTCAGAGAATTCACTTGTGTCTCACCCAATATAATACATTCACACTCCATTCTTTCATCACTGCCACCCTGAACCTTATGTCATCAGATTGTTTTCACCTCCATTAAAATCATTTGATCCATTCCATGTCATTGATGTGGGATTCACTAAGGCCCTCCTATGACGGATCGCTTCTTGTCGACATCAGCTCATTATCCAAGAAGTCGATTTAGGAACAACCCTTTCAGTACTTTGAAGCTTGCATGCCTCAATGGCAAGTTTCTCACTTACGGTGACAGGTTTACATCAATGGCCTTCGACCAAAAGATTTTGCGTGGTGTTCGATGCCAAGTGTCACACCTCTACACCTGCGGTGACCTTCCAACCGCTTGTAGCGAGGTGCGGCACCACCGAACGCGTTCTTTTTAACAATACTAACGTTTATGGGCTACACCTATTCCAACATAAACTTGCTTAACTTGTGTTCTTATAACCGAATAAAATGTTATCCAATGAACATTCTCATTCATTAACCATCAACAATAAACTGAGAACAATACACAAGTATAAAGGGAGGGGCAACTCCCGAACAGTCTGCGCAACAATAATATTATGTCAAGAATATCAGATTTTACAACAAGTGTGTCTTGGCTGAACCAAGTCTCACACTTAACCAATTTTTACAAAAGACAGGCCACCTGCCTTTTACAACATTTCAAGCACCCTTGCATAAGAGGGAGTGCTCACCCGAGCCACTCAACCTTCCTACCAAATCCTGCATAAAACCGTGTACAAGAAATCCACTCACAATGGCACTCTTTGCCAACCTTCAACCAAGATAATTTGCGCACTTCTTCCAAGTCCAATGCGCATGAATTATGCGCATTTACTTTACCCCTATGCGCACTTTCCTTTCTTATGCAAAGGATTTTAGAGCGAATGTCCTTGGTTCGAATGAGGAGCATCCTCCTCATATATATACACCCCATACGTACTTTCAAGGCCGACTTATGTTATAAGCCCTCCACATAATATTATATTTTATGTTTCATGTTTCAACATGTATAACCCTTCGTATCATATGGTTTTAATGTGCCCCATTATATTTTATTGTTTTATAATTCCATGCGTATTGTTACACAGTAATTTGTCACTGTCTCCCTGTCAGTCACCCTACTGTGTCAAGAATTCACAATAATCAAGTTCATGCCTTCTGAACTGGCCCAAAACCCACTTTTCCAAAGTTTTCCTCATCAGCGCGTCTGTTTCTAAAATATCCGCGTTGACCGGTGGCTCTTAGTGTATTCAGTGTGCTGCCAGCACGGAAGCACATCACTTTTCCGCGCTGGTCGCATTTTATGAGCCAGCGCATCTCTCCTTTGTATTGAGTCGCGCTGACGTGACTTTCCCAGTTTTTGAGGCGCGACGTCAGCGCGTCAGTTGCCTTATAATCCGCGCTGATCCTGTTTGGGCGAATTTGTTCCAACAACCAGCCTTCCAGATAACTCCAGGCTTGGTTGTTGGCTTTGTGAGTATCGACTCCCTTCTATGGCATGACTGTTCGACCCTTTGCAACCACTTCCCTTAAGGATAAGCTCATCCTTCCACCCTTTTAGGAGGCTCCTTCTCCTATATAAACTTCCACCATTACCATGAGCAGCTAGTTTTGGAATAGCTTGGATTGTATAGAGCTTATAGTGCTCAGATTGCTGCTACTATAGGTATTTGGTGTGCTAGGTGTGGAAGTGATTGATAGCTTAGGGAAGGTTGTTTTGTGTTGCTTGTGTGAGAGAGAGTTTCTTGTCTTGGGAGAATCATTTCCAAAGGTGAATGCTTGAGATGCTTGCTGACTGGCCCCTCCTGAGAAGGATACCGACGTCAGAACATTTGGTTGTACTCTTCTCTATCTTGATTAATAATAGATGACTGCTACTATTGTTCCATTCTCATTTGTACATGCAATGGTTAAATGTGAATTACATCTTTTCTGACTGATGTATGGTTGCTTTTATTAGATTTCACGCTTGCGTTTGTTTCCTCTTCGTGTGTGCAGGTATCTATTCACGGGGATCGCGGAGGATTGTGACCAGCCAAAGCGAAGGAGCGAAGGCAGCATCTCTTCGTCAAACGACAGCGCTGGAACCCAAGTAGGTGCTCTTTACCTCTTGTTTAATTGTAATCAGGAACATGCATAGCAGCATTGTGTGATTGTTGCTAGACCCTTGCTGGGCTAGTAGGGATCGCCTCTATCCGTAGAGGGGATTTACCTCTCCAACAATTTGGCAACTCCGCTGGGGAATAGCCTTTTTGTCTCTTGAGTCCACTTTTGTGTTTGAATTTGATTGTTCTCTTTTTTTCGAGATTCTGGGATTGTTTCTCTGTTTATAAACTTTCTGGGTGCATCTGGGAAGTGTTTTAACTGTTAAAAGGTCTTTACCTTTGGTTTGGGAAGTTTTTGCTTTGGCTTCACTTGTTTTTACACTCAGCGCGCTTTAATTCAAAACAGACGCGATGACGTCGCGTCCCTTCTTTTGTGTTGTCCTTGTCATCGCGCCTGTACCATCAATAGTCGCGCTGACCTCGTTTTCAGAGACAGCGCGCTTTATCCGTGTGCTTCCGCGCTGACATCGCACACTTGCTTCTTTGTCCTCCCTGTCATCGCGTCTGTGTGATTAATAGTCGCGCTGACCTCGTTTTTCTGAGACAGCGCGCTTTACCCACGTATTTCCGCGCTGACGTCGCAAAGTTGCTACAGGACACCTCCTATCAGCGCCGAGTTGCTGAAGGCCACCCGCGCTAATCCTGTAAAACTTGATTTTGTACAGATCAACCTCCTGAACCTGTTGCTTTAGCTTTCCCCTCTTCTCTCCACTGGGTTTGTGACTTGTTTTTTATCATCTGAGCTCTGAGCTGCTTGCTTGCGAAGTCTTGTTCCACAGGGTTTCGTTTTGCTCATTTTTTTGATTTTTGCAAGTACCTTCCTCTTTGCTTTCGCTGCTTAGTTTGTGTTTCCACCATCACTTTTACAGCTGCTGGTTTGTGTTGAATCTCTATTTGACTGGTTGTAACTCTCATCCTTCGGGTGTTTTCTTTTCTCCTTTGATTTCGCACTCTAGCCCTAGGGCATCTAGTGGCCGTGTGTGTGTCAAGCCTTCCGTCGGGATCTTGTTTTCTAGATTGAACCAGCCAACTTCAGATTTGTTGTTGCACTTGTTCAACGATTGTTGAAGTGTCTTGGGTTGTGTTTCCGAGTGGTTTTCGCTTCCTACTTGCTTGCAATCCTTGCTTGTCTTGCCGAGCTTAGATCACATAGCTCGTGCACAACTTAGTTTTCCTGTTGATTTGGAAGCCTTTGTTGGATGTTTTGGGAACTTTGTGTGCTTTCATTAAGTGATTTTATCCTTTTTTGCTTGGTGTTCCTGTTCCTCAAAATTCATTTTAGGTGCTTTGTGCCATTGAAAAAAAATCAAACTAGTATCTTTGTATTCAATAATTGAAAAGGAAAAGAACATTTCGTTGATTTGCATTCTCAAAAGAAAAGTTTCGTTTCCTTGCCTTTAGCTGCATTAGATTATTTGATTGCTTGCGTTCATTTTATTTGATCGAAAACTCTTAACCTTCTCATAGCTAGAATTCATCGAACAAAATGGTATTCTTTGGCATGTAGTTTGCATCTAAGTAATTGTGAGAGAACACACGATAGGACCTGAAATCGAAACTTAATTCAAGATCAACCATAAAATGAACTGAATTAACCTAAAAACGCATTGGAACTAAACACAAACATTTAGAGGTCTAGGTTAGAGACGTGTTCCGGCGTCTTTAAACATAGTCACTGTTGTTTCACATTAGGTTGGGTGATTCCTCCTTCTGTGACTCGATAGTGGTCTAACACGGACTGCGCTCCCACGTACCGTCGCGTATAGAGGGAGACCCCACTAGGCTTTTATCCTTTATCTATAGGAAGCCGAGTCTGCCGCCTTGTAAACCGTAACGCACCGAACACAGCATTCGGGAAGATTGACTGCAGTACGGAAAGTCCTTGGCTCTCATACGATTGCTGAGGTGTATAAGCAGTTTTACGGGTTGCTTGGTAAACCTTATACCTAGAGTCTCCAGAGCAGTCACTTTTGATCCTTTTCGGACTCCCTAAATGAAAAGGTGCCTGTGAGCGTCTTGTCACTTCGTGCTCATTAAACATTCGAAGGAGACTGGAGTCATCTTTTCGTCCTTTTCTCGACTCTCGAAACATGAAAAGGTCAAGTTTGGTTCTTGTGTCTAAAAATTAATTCGGCCACGATAACATCACCCGGTTAGATCTTGTGTACGTTAGCTTGAGTAGGTTTCGTTTTCGTTCGCTATGGCAACTTTTCCAGGATTCACTAACCCAGGTTCCCCCTCTGATGGGAATCCAGGACAATTCCCTCCTCTTGGGAATGTTGGTGCTCCGTATATGGCAACGTTGTCCCTTCTTGGGTTAACTGTCGGGTTGCCTGTGTGGTTGTTTTTAACCTCTTTGGTCCCTACCGTATCGGCTGTTGGTCCATTAGTCCCTCCACCTGAACAACGTCATGTTGATCCTAAGGTGGATCTCTCCCCTTTGATGCCTACTTCTACGTCATCCTCTTATACTTCGCCTGGTGAAAGTCTTGATTCGCATAACCAGGTGGCTAAGAAGAAGAAGAAGAAGACCAAGAAGAAGAAGTCCCCTAAGGGAGAGCCTACACACACAGTCCCCCCCTCAAGTCCAGCTATCCCCTCCAGTATACCTGAAGTCGGGTCACCTTCTGCTCCTCCGCGGAAGGTCAAGTTTCCTTGTCGATTATGCAAGGAGGACCATCTCCTTCGTGATTGCCCTGGCATTCCCAGGGTATTAGAAGTTTGGTCTCACGATCCGGCCCGCCCTCCATCGTCCACTGATGATCATGGCGATGCTACCTCATCAGTTGGGAATGGTAAGGAGAAAGGGAAGCTTCGAATCCCCTGTCGACTTTGTGAAGGCAAACATCCCCTTCACCTTTGTCCACTCATGGATAAAGCCTCTGCTGTGTTGGAAAGTCTTGCTGCTCCTCCGAATCCATTTCCCGCTGGTTATCAACGTCTTTCTACAGCTGTAGATCGCGCCCCTGTTCACAAAGAGATCGCTTCAGATTCCCCTTTTGTCCAGGCCCCTCTTCCCGAACCTGGCTGTTCCCAGCCTGTTCCAGACCCGCCGTTGGTCAGAACGGGTGTTGATTCGAGTTCACCTCCTCTCAACCACTCTGTTTCGGAAGAGAAAAATTCTCATGTTCTTCTCGTCTCCTCAGATTCTCCTGAGCTTGATAAAGGTTCTCCTGAAACCTCTCCGGAGAATTTAGATTCGGTTCTTTCTGAGCAGGGGGGCAACCATATGGTTCCTCCACCAAGTAGTTCGGTCATCTCCTTTGATTGGAGTCGTTTGACTGCCCCTCCCCTTCCGTCCCATGTGCCTTTCTGGGTTACCGCCTATGCTTGCAATAAGGCGCTGCCCGGCACTGTGTTAGACGAAGGAGCATCGGTTAGTCTCATGCCCGTTACTACTTGGCGAGCTTTGGGTTCCCCATCGCTTGTACCTGTCGCACCGCATCTCACCGCATTTGACGGAGGAATGAGTCAGCCATTAGGGATCCTCCCGAAGTTCCCTATTACTTTGGGAGGCAAGACTGTCTATATAGACATCTCAGTTACCCAATGTTCTTTAGACTTCAGTCTTCTCCTTGGTCGTGATTATGTGTATGCCATGGGAGCCCTTGTTTCTTCACTTTTCCGTGTGGTTTGTTTTCCACACGATGGAAGAATCGTGACGTTCGATCAATTATCGTTCGTTCGTCCACAAGCCCCTCCGGCGCACTCGTCCTTCCCTCCTGGCTTTCATCCACAAGTTGCATCTGCCTCGCCGCAAATCAACTACGTGGCCACCTACCTCGTGCCCGTACCCAGTGATGACACCATCGTGCATAGTGTCCTGGGGGCATTAGGTCCTGATTTCCAAGATGTCGGCCTTCCCTCCAGAGCCACTTTCTTGGGGGCTTCCACTTCCCGTTCATTATGATGAAGTCTGGTTGGAGCATAGTTCTTTTCCGGTGTCAAGCTCCTTAAAAAATGAAACTGGGTCTGGTTGGAGCATCGTTCCTTTCCGGTGTCAAGCTCCTTAAAAAATGAAACTAGGTCTGGTCGGAGCATAGTTCCTTTCCGGTGTCAAGCTCCTTAAAAAATGAAACTGGGTCTGGTCGGAGCATAATTCGCTTTCCTGTGTCAAGCTCCTTAAAAAATGCAACTAGGTGTTCGAGCATAGTTCCTGATCTTGTGTCAAGCTCGTTAAAACATGAAACAAGAGTTATGAGGATAGTTCTTTTACTGTGTCAACCTCATTAAAAAAATGAAACAACTCCCTTTTCAGATCGAGTCTTTGATTAAGATCTCGTAAAATCCCAGTCGAGTCTTTCCAAGATCTCGAAAGTGAACCTTCATCCCATCCACTTTGTCGAATGCAATGAAGCTTGGGGGGCATGTACCTCGATTTGCATTATTATGCTGGGGGCATGCGAACTTACAACAAGCATAGTTTTTCGTTTCAAGCTTGTGTAAACATGAAACCGAATCCAAGCAGAGTTCTCCATGGTTCAAGCTTGTGTAAAAATGAACCCATACCCGATTTATATCTCATGATTGCTATCTTTATCCGCTAAATTCTGCTAGATGAGCCTTGGTTGTTTTCATTCCATCGCCACCATCTCTTTGGCCGATCATATGCTTTCACTTGGTGTTATAGACATTTTTGTGCCTCGCCTCATGGAGCATGAAATGTCAATAATCACAGGGATCCTCAGTCCCTAAACATGTTGTTCTTACCCCTAAAAGAACAAGGTCATCAAACAACAACACTTCCAATCAGTTCTCCACCTGAAAACACTTCAAAACAGGCTTATTTTGGATCATGTCAGCTGCTCCACTGAGCATCTGCGCTGGAATGCAACTGTCCCTCCTTGTACCTGCGCTGGAAGTCAAGATTAATGAAGGCTACCTGCGCTGGGCGAGATTGGCCAAGTGGCACAGTCATTCTGCAAGGTGTCAACTGCCCAGGAAGCTTCCAAACTGACACTTGGTTCATGAGATTTGCCCTGTGATGAGTAAGAGGTACTTGATCACCATGTGTAAGCAAGGATCTCCAAGTGGACTCAAGAACTGAAGATTAACTGAAGAGGGAGAGGACACTAGTCAGCTCTATGCCAGCCTCAAGCTGACTCATCCTCTCTTCTTCTCTCCTATATATAGAGCTCTTCTATGAGGTCTAAGGGAGGCGGGAATTTTGTGTAAAGCAAGGAGGTGCTGTTGGTTTACAGTTAGAGCTATTGGGTGATTGTTTTACTAGAGGTGAAGAGGAGAGTTCTTGCTGCTGGGGAGGTGCTGCTGGATTGGAGCCATCATTGGTTGTAACCTTTTCAGAACCCTGTTACTTCTATCAATAAAGTTTTGCATGTTCTCCTATATACTTGTATTGCATTGATGTATTGTATTTACATGTATATTTGATTCACTCTAATCCATGTATCAGTTATGAGTACTTGTATCTTGTAGTTTCCTCTCTTGTTTGTGCAGGATCTGTGTGTAGCTGGACCGGCAAAGAGAGCAAAGAGCTGGGAACAAGAGACAAAGAGAGAGGACAAGGATCGACTAAGCGAAAGACACCAGGTTGGTTAATCTTTCTTCATTCTCTCTGTACTTTCATAAAGGAAATAATCAAAACTTTACTTTCAGTTGTTGCTAAAGACTGTCACCTTTAGAGTAGGGATAGGGTCATCCGCATCGGATACTTTTCCCCACAACACTTGGTTGTTTTACCTTTCCTGAAAGACCGCATTTATGAGTGGTTTTGATTAGCCAGCCTCTTGACCATTACATGTTTTGAGCAGTTCCACCATCTCCGGAACCAGTTGCTACCTTTTATACCACTCGTTCCTCTAGGACGAGTCACCTTTAAGCTCTTTTCTGACTCGTAAAATGTGAAAAGATTACCGAGTATTTTTCCGTTTTGACTCGTTAAAGAGAATAAAAATGGAGGTCTGCTTTCAGCTCTTTTCCGACCGTTTAAAGACGAAAAGATTGCCGAGTCCCCCTCTCGGCTCGTTAAAAGGAACGAGAGGTGGTCGCATTTAAAGCTCTTTTTTCGACCGTTTAAATTAAAAAGATTGCCGGGTGTTTGTCGTTTCGTGCTCGTTATTGGCTTTAAAATGACGTGTTTCCGACCGCTTTTTACTTTTTCGGGTCGAAGGCACTATTTACGAAAATTACTCCTCGATCGTAATGGTCGGGCGGTTCTTTCGAGCATTGTTTTATACTTTTTCGGGCTCGAGAGACACAACTCTACGAAAAAGGACCCCCCTGGAGTTTCCTTTTCCGCTGTCTTTTCAGACTCTCTAAACAAGAAAAGACGCCGAGTTTTTCCTTTGTCAAGCTCGTTAAACACTTGATGACATCGGGCATCGTCAAAATGACACTCTCCGAGCATATGCTATCCCCGTTAAGCTTGTCATCCAAAAATAACCAGGGTACCTTCCAGAAATGGTGGGGAAAATGGAACTGTAATTGTCGGGTCGGCAGTATGTCGCTCTTGAACATGGCACTGGTCTGCATTCGTGTCGGGTGGAAATTTCTCATTTTGTTTCACAACTGACCTCCGTGGGTACGGGTTATCCTATTTGACCTCTCATTTTCTCATTGCCGTCGTCATTATACCCTCTGCTCATTTGATGTCAAATACTGCCAAATCCACTGTCGTGCCGCCGATATGTTCAAGAGAAGTTGACCTCTGCAATAATACAACCTCATCTGCTATCTCACACAAATCATTTTACCTCTATCTCGTGTCGATGATGTGGGAAACATTATGGCCCACCTTCGATCAAGGTCACTTCCTGTCGACTCCAGCTCGTTATCCGGGAAGGTGACTTAGAGACTCTCTTCAGGTGCCTTAGAGCCTGCATGCCCTAATGGCAGGTTCTTCGTGTTCGGCGCGAGGTTTACATCATTGGCCTCCGATCAAATGATCCCGTGGGTGTTCGACACCAGCTCATTGATTCACACGCCGCGGATTGTACCTATAGTACCTTGAGGGCCATTGTCATTATTGGTGGTACCTCTCGCGTCTGTTAACAGTTTTCATCATTGACTGGTAATCAGACGATGTTCGTGCATGTTCGACTTCAGCTCATGTATTCACATGCTTGGACTTGTACTTTGTTGGGGTTGGGATGGAGCGCAAGACCTTGGATCCCTGTCTGTTATGGTCCAGGTTGCGATTTTGTGGATGATCATTACATGACTCATTGATGGATGGCTGTGCCCATACCTGAGTCTTCATGGATGGCTGCGACCATACCTTATCATTATTCTGGTCTCTTTAGGTGGGTGGCTGCGTCCATTCCACGGACCTTTTCGCATTTCTTTTGGATGGCTGCGCCCATGCCTAGACTGCATGTACTTGATTATCAGAGATATTCGGTCCTTCCTGGTGGTGTTCCAGTTCAGCAAAGTGTTGTAAAGCATTTCACCCCTCCCACTCTCTCGGTCTTCATGCTTTAGGGGGCATCTGTTACACAGTAATTTGTCACTGTCTCCCTGTCAGTCACCCTATTGTGTCAAGAATTCACAATAATCAAGTTCATGCCTTCTGAACTGGCCCAAAACCCACTTTTCCAAAGTTTTCCTCATCAGCATGTCTGTTTCTAAAATATCGGCGCTGACCGGCGGCTCTTAGTGTATTCAGTGCGCTGCCAGCGCGGAAGCACATCACTTTTCCGCGCTGGTCGCATTTTATGAGCCAGCGCATCTCTCCTTTGTATTGAGTCGCGCTGACGTGACTTTCCCAGTTTTTGAGGCGCGACGTCAGCGCGTCAGTTGCCTTATAATCCGCGCTGATCCTGTTTGGGCGAATTTGTTCCAACAGCCAGCCTTCCAGATAACTCCAGGCTTGGTTGTTGGCTTTGTGAGTATCGACTCCCTTCTATGGCATGACTGTTCGACCCTTTGCAACCACTTCCCTTAAGGATAAGCTCATCCTTCCACCCTTTTAGGAGGCTCCTTCTCCTATATAAACTTCCACCATTACCATGAGCAGCTAGTTTTGGAATAGCTTGGATTGTATAGAGCTTATAGTGCTCAGATTGCTGCTACTATAGGTATTTGGTGTGCTAGGTGTGGAAGTGATTGATAGCTTAGGGAAGGTTGTTTTGTGTTGCTTGTGTGAGAGAGAGTTTCTTGTCTTGGGAGAATCATTTCCAAAGGTGAATGCTTGAGATGCTTGCTGACTGGCCCCTCCTGAGAAGGATACCGACGTCAGAACATTTGGTTGTACTCTTCTCTATCTTGATTAATAATAGATGACTGCTACTATTGTTCCATTCTCATTTGTACATGCAATGGTTAAATTTGAATTACATCTTTTCTGACTGATGTATGGTTGCTTTTATTAGATTTCACGCTTGCGTTTGTTTCCTCTTCGTGTGTGCAGGTATCTATTCGCGGGGATCGCGAAGGATTGTGACCAGCCAAAGCGAAGGAGCGAAGGCAGCATCTCTTCGTCAAACGACAGCGCTGGAACCCAAGTAGGTGCTCTTTACCTCTTGTTTAATTGTAATCAGGAACATGCATAGCAGCATTGTGTGATTGTTGCTAGACCCTTGCTGGGCTAGTAGGGATCGCCTCTATCCGTAGAGGGGATTTACCTCTCCACCACGTATATATATAACCTCCATATTATATATAATATGTCCACATAATACTTAGTCGTATTATGATTCATTATTGTCGCATTGTGTCGTTTATCGTCGCATATGACTCGCAGAAACGTCGCACCGTCGTGTGCGCTCACCCGCCGTGCACCCGTGCCCGCCCATGTGCCCGTGCACGATCTCCCACCGTCGCCCTGCTGCACGAAGGCCTTACATTCTCCTCCACCTGAAATCGTTGTCGTCCTCGACAACATACCATCTCGGTAGTTCTCCACCAAGATCATCATCATTCAGGATGTCGACCTTTCTACACAAGGCAAACATCCTTGCAACATATGTAGAGACTCTTCTCCACTATGTCTCGGCCTAGTGTCCACTGCCACCAAGCTCACCATCCATAATCCATGCTCAGGTCCATGGAAACTCCATCCATCTCATCTGCAACATGTTGTCCATATCAAACCGACTCTTGATGTGCCCCATTCAGGTCCATGAAGCTCTCTCCATCATCTGCAATGTGCCATCCTCAAGTCTCATGTCTTCAAACTTCGGTTTAGTGAACTCGGTCACTCAACCATCTCATCATCATCACAAGGAAGCCTTCTCTCAAGGCTCCTTATAGAGTTGGTGTGGTTCCTCCCTACCAAGGCCTCCACACCAACCTTCTTCCAAGGTTGTTCATTGAGAAAGGAAAGCCAGGAAGCTTCCTCCCTGACTCTCATCCACCCATGTATTAGATTGATGTTGTGTCCTCAAGTATCCGTGCACAGCTTCAATCTCCTCACATGTACATCCAAGCTCACCTAGCTTGTCCTTTGTCAGCTGAAAGTCATATATGCCCATGGAATACCTGCAAAAGTCCACTATCCCGGCAGGATCTCTACCCTCATAACCTTCATCAACCACTGCCTTTGAAGTAGCACTCGGGCTTTCTTCATTTGCAACTCCATTGTGAAGATCCTTAGTAGAAGATGCCCCCATCAAGTGTCTCCAAGTTCGTGAGACCTTCTTCTCACTTCCTCCATTCTTCTTCCCAGCCTTTGCTACGAAGTCCTCCAACTTCTTTTCCTTTGTTTGCACAATACTCCCAAGTCCTCTTTGCTCCACATCCTCATGCTTCACATTAGGATCTTTGGGATACAAGATCATAGAATTTATCCTTGGTCTATAACCCAAGCAACTCCTCCTATTCATAGGCACCATCGTGGTTTTTCCTTCAGCTGTGATCAAGAGAATGTCCCGGTCCTCCATTGGCATGGCTTGTGCTAGCTCCATGAAGTCCAGCCCCAACACCATAGAATGATCATCCATGTCTATGACTCTCAAGTCCAACTTCCCGAACCACGGTCCTACTTTCACCTGTGTGTCCTTCAATACACCATCAACTGTTTTAATGGTAGAGTTGATAGCCTTGAAAGCACTCCATTCCTTTTCCATCTTTGTCTTCTTTCCCAAGGACTTTGCTGCTTTCCTACTTAAGAAGCTATGAGTAGCTCCTGTATCAACCAAAGCTGCAAACTTCTTCCCTTTCACGGTTACCTGCACAAAACTTGGCTTCAAGGAATCATCTCCTTCTGTTGGCTTTGTCTTGTGTCTCACCTCAGCAACCTTCTTCAAGAATTCGGCCTCAGAAGTGTCAATAGGCTCATGTTCCCTCTTGACATCCCTCTTAAGGTACTTCACCTCCTTGCTTGGCTCTTCTAGGGAACTCGGTTCCGGCCTAGCTTGACCTGCTTCAAGCTTTTCTTCCACCTTGTTCTGCTCAAGTGCACCAACCAAGTGTCCATTGACCAAGTTCATGGAACTTAGCTCCCGAATGCTCTCTCGGTAGTGAGTTCCCAACCTGTCAATGTAGTCGAGCTCCTCCTGCTCAATTACAACAGCCTTCTTACCAAGAAGCTTCTTCTTTATCTCTTCCTCAACTTGCTTGATTTCAGCTTTCAACCGGGCTCTTTCATCAAATAGCTCTTGAAGATCATCAAGTTCCTTGAGTTCCATATCTGCCATGTCATGAGCAACCTTTGCTCACCAGCTCCAACCGAGCTCTGATACCAACTGTCACGCCCCTACACCTGTGGTGATCTTCCAACCGCTTGTAGCGAGGTGCGGCACCACCGAACGCGTTCTTTTTAACAATACTAACGTTTATGGGCTATGCCTATTCCAACATAAACTTGCTTAACTTGTGTTCTTATAACCGAATAAAATGTTATCCAAAGAACATTATCATTCATTAACCATCAACAATAAACTGAGAACAATACACAAGTATAAAGGGAGGGGCAACTCCCGAACAGTCTGCCCAACAATAATATTATGTCAAGAATATCAGATTTTACAACAAGTGTGTCTTGGCTAAACCAAGTCTCACACTTAACCAATTTTTACAAAAGACAGGCCACCTGCCTTTTACAACATTTCATGCACCCTTGCATAAGAGGGAGTGCTCACCCGAGCCACTCAACCTTCCTACCAAATTCTGCATAAAACCGTGTACAAGAAATCCACTCACAATGGCACTCTTTGCCAACCTTCAACCAAGATAATCTGCGCACTTCTTCCAAGTCCACTGCGCATGAGTTATGCACATTTACTTTACCCCTATGCGCACTTTCCTTTCTTATGCGAAGGATTTTAGAGCGAATGTCCTTGGTTCGAATGAGGAGCATCCTCCTCATATATATACACCCCATACGTACTTTCAAGGCCGACTTATGTTATAAGCCCTCCACATAATATTATATTTTATGTTTCATGTTTCAACATGTATAACCCTTCGTATCATATGGTTTTAATGTATGTGCCCCATTATCTTTTATTGTTTTATAATTCCATGCGTATATATATAACCTCCATATTATATATAATATGTCCACATAATACTTAGTCATATTATGATTCATTATTGTCGCATTGTGTCGTTTATCGTCGCATATGACTTGCAGAAACGTCGCACCATCGTGTGCGCTCACCTGCCGTGTGCCCGTGCCCGCCCGTGTGCCCATGCACGATCACCCACTGTCGCCCTGCTGCACGAAGGCCTTACACCAAGTCCTTTATTCACACCATGTAAATTGTACTGTAGTACCTTGAGGGTCATCATCATTATCGGTGATTCCTCTCGCGCCTGTTAATGGCTTACATCATTGGCTGGTAATCAGGCGATGTCTTTCCATGTTCGACTCCAGAACATCTCTCACATGGATCGACTTGTACTTTGAGTGAAGATCGAACGAGATTGAAGACCCCAGATCTAGTTTCATCCATCCGAGCTGTGATATATATTCAGGAAAATAAAGACATCAAATGTACATCATTGTTGCACAGATAATCATCCAATCTAAGGGATGATGGCTCTACCAGAATCATCAGTCTACACTCAGACGATTGTCTGTCTCATGTACATGAAAAATGTATTTATAAAGCTGAGCATGGGAATGCCCGCCTCAGCTAGATCATGAAAATGTTATGAAGATAATGTATTGTATTGTATCTTATTACAGGTCTCCTTCTAGCTTGAAAGAACTTTGGATCCTCATGATAAAGCATTTCACCCGACATCAAAAGGATTAACGACCTCATGCTTTAGGGAGCAACTGTTATAGACATTTTTGGGCACTGCAAACCCAAGCATAAATTTCCATAAACCAAGGGCTCCTAAGTCCCTAAAGGTGTTGTTCCAACCCCTAAAAGAACAAGGTCAACTGATTACAGCATCTCCCAGATGTTCTCCATGAAAAACTACTCAGAACTGGTCAAAACTGGACCATTTCACCTACTCCATAGGCAAAGTGCGTTGCATCCCACCTAAATACACACAGTAGGTGCTATGCATGTCAAAAATCCCTTCTATGGGGTGTGATGGGCGAGAAGGGACAAATGGCAGGGTCATTCCGCAAGGTGGAGAAGCATGGAATCTTCCAGAAACTTCTCCTGTGACACTTGCCTCTCTGAATTTGACCAGGGATGAGTAAGAGATCATCAATCTCCAAGTGGAATCAAGAACTATCAGAGGGGAGACACTAATCAAATCTCAAAAGCTGACTCACCTCCCTTGCAGACATCTATATATGGATCCCTCATCCCAGAGATCCGGAGACTGGAATTTTGTATCTTGTAAGGAAGTGCTGCTGGGTTCTTGGTGCAATATCATAGTGTTGGGTGATCTAAGCTTTTCATGAGAAGAAGGGCTTCTTGCTGAGAGGATGATGCTGGGTCAGAACAATTGGTTGTAATTCTCTTGGCTCTTTCTTGATTATCAATAAAACTATTCAAGTTTTCATCCATACTCTTGTATGATTTATGTTTTATGCATTTGTACGGTCAATGTACATCTGATCCTATATTGTTTATGATAATATATCTATGTTCTTGGATAGTATTATGCTGCTTTGATTCTACAGGTACTCTGTGAAGTTGGGTACACAAGAAAGCAAGTAGCAAAGGACTATCAGAAGAGAGTGGAATTGAGCAAGGAACCAAGCGCAAGACAGAGGTTGGTCTCCTTTATTCTTCTCTCATCTATCTCTCATAAAGGAAAACAAAAGTAGTTTTAAGTTTGTTTGCTTCTAAGGTAACTACCAACCTTAGTGGGATTAGCAGCTCTGCATAGACACCATTCCCGGTAACAGGGTGTAGGCCAAGGAATGGGGGAATGTTGAGCTCAAATGCATTGTCTCCCACAGCCTTAGTAATGGTGTAAGGACCATATCAGAGTGGTCTCAGTTTCCAATAGGCTCCAGTAAGGCGTTCCTTTTGCAAATGCAACCAGACTTTGTTGCCCACCTGAAACTTGTGTGGCACCCGATGTTGATCATGTCGCTGCTTGTACTTGGCATTTGATTTCTACAGAATGTCATGGACCTGCTGGTGAATATGTTGGATTTGCTCAATGAAGCTAGTTGCCTTATCTATTTCGGACTAGACATGAGCCGAATCTGTGTGAGTAGCTGCAAGTGGCATGGTCACATCAATGGGGCACAGTGGCTGGAATCCCAAGCCCACCTGCAAAGGGCTGTGGCCAATCGAGCTGTGAAGAGCTCGGTTGTAGCTGTGCTGAACATAGGGGAGGCTCTTGTCCCATGTGCGTGGATGCTTTGAGTTGTACATGCGCAGAATGTGTACAATCTTCCGATTGACAACCTCTGTCTGGCCATCAGTTTGAGGATGGAAGGCTGTGGACTTAGTGAGTTTGGTGTCTAGCATTGACTAGAGACTAGACCAAAATGTACTGAGGAACCGACTGTCCTGATTTGAGATGATAGACTGTGGGATCCCAAAGTGCACCCACACTCATTCAAGGAAGAGTTTAGCAGTGGCTTCTGTTGTGATATTCTTCTTACAGGCCACCATAATGGCCATATTTGAGAACCTGTCGATGACCACAAAAACACAATAATTTCCATGCTTAGTGGAAGGAAGGCCTGACATGTAATCCATGGAGATGGATTCCCAAGGTCGACTAGGGGTAGGAAGCGGGGTATAGAAGCCTTGCTTCTTGATGGTTGGTTTTGCAATGGCACAGGTAGTACATAATCTGATGTTATTCCCGACATCCTGTCGAAGATTTGGCCAATAGAAATACTTTTGTATTACTGCCACCATTTTCTCGACCCTGAAATGCCCAACAGCCCGACTGTAGTGTGCTTCCCAAATCATCTTGGCACGCTTGCTTGAAGGAACACAAAGGTGACCCAGGTGGCATAACAGGGCATCCTGGAGGTGAAAATCTAGAACATGTCGACCCCCCAAGAGTGTCTGGTATGTGTGGCCAAATTTTGGGTCGCTTTAGTAGAGAAGTGTCCAATCAAAAGTCTCATGCACACAAGAGTTGAGCACAGTTGTTAACACCATGATCGGTGGTTGACTGAGGCAATCTGCAACATTATTGGTGCTGCCCTTCTTATAATTGATATTCAAATGGAACTATTGCAGATATGTAGACCACCTCTGATGGCGATCATTCTGCAATTTCCCTTGGGTCTGTATGAACTGCAGGGGTCGGTGGTCTGTGTGGATGACTGTTTCCTTCCCCAAAATGTAATGCTTCCATTGTCGGCAGGCCTGCATAATGGAATACATCTATTTATCATAAGTGGGATACTTCCAGACTGTGTCTAAAAGTGTTTCACTATGATATGCCACTGGATTCCCGTGTTGAGTAAGGAGTGACCCAATAGCATAGTCAGAGGCATCGGTCTCGACCTCAAATGGTTGTTGTAAATCTAGTAAAGCGAGCACTGGTGCCGTGCAGAGGCGATCTTTCAACTCTATGAATGCCTTCTGTTGAGATTCAGACCAAAAGAATTTCACTTTTTCTCCTCCCTTTGCTACTTGACTCAAGGGCCAAGTGATATGAGAAAACCCCAACACGAACCTGCGGTAGAAGTTGGCAAGACCTAGAAAGCTACAGAGCTCTGTCAGAGTGGTTGGAGATGGCCAATCCCGAATGACTTGGATCTTGGCCGGATCCACATGCACCCCCTGTTCATCAATAATGTATCCCAGATACTGAACCTGGGTCATGCCAAAAGTGCATTTCTCCAAATTGGCACATAGCTTGTGTTGCCGCAGTGTTTGAAGAACTTGTCAGATGTGGTGGAGGTGCTCTTCCCAACTCTGGCTGAAGATCAGAATGTCATCCAAGTATACCACTACAAATGAGTTGGTGAATGGTCGCAAGATGTCATCCATTAGCCTCATGAAGGTTGCAGGAGCATTCGTCAATCCGAAAGGCATAACCAACCATTCGAAGAGGCCCTCCTTGGCTTTGAAGGCAGTCTTCCACACATTAGAGGGTTCGATTGGTACCTGGTGATATCCTAACTTCAGATCGATCTTGCTGAAATATTTTGCCCCCTTTAGTTGGTCCAAGAGGTCATCAATCCACGGGATCGGGTACCTATTACGGATAGTGATCTTGTTCAGCGCCCGATAGTCAATATAGAGTCTCCAAGTCCCATCCTTCTTCTGTACCAACACGATTGGGCTCCCACAAGGCGATGAACTCAGACGGATGTGACCTTTCTGCAGCAGCTCCTCAATCTACCTCTTGATTTCATCATTCTCCAAAATGGAGCGCCGATAAATTGGTCCATTGGGTAGCGGTGCACCTGGGGTCAGATCGATGGAGTGCTTGACCTGACAGTGCAGAGGAACCCCTGCGGGGGAGGTGAAGATGTCCTCATACTCCTTCATGACCTTATCCATCTGTAGTTGTCGTGCGGAGGGGTGTTGTCTGGAGGCCGTGGCCACCATCTTCTTCTTTCCTTGAGGGCGTATCATCAGGAAAACAAATTTCCCAGTCTTGGAAATGAGCTTACTGCATTGTTTTTCAGTAATCAAAGAGATGGTGGTAGGCGGTGCTACCTCTGGTATCCTATACAACTTATTCCCCAATGTAATAATAATAGCACGGGGCCTTGATTCATACATAGCATGTCACTTCCACAAGTATGGTTGTCCTAATAATACATCACAAACTTCAAGGGGAGCAATGTCACACAATACCTCATCCGTGAAGGGCTTAATGTTGTACGAAAGGCGACACTACTGGTTCACGCGAAGATCCCGTCCTTGGTGAAGCCACCCGATGGTGTATGGTTGTGGATGTGCTGTGGTCAGTAAGCCCAACCGCTTCACGACCTCTACCGAAATGAGGTTCTTTTGGCTCTCGCTATCGACAATGAACTGTAGCGGGGAGCCCTTTACCCACATCTGTGAGTGGAAGAGACGCTCCTCCTCCTCTGGATCTTCGGGTTTATTTTTCTAGATCTTGGCAGTAGCAACAGTGGCGTTGGGATCCGCGTCAATGATCTACTTCCCTTTGTCATTCCCCTTGTTGGGTTCTGACTCAGAGTCGGAACATGCATCTGATTCTGGAACCTTTAGCTCAGCCACCAGTGACTGCTTGGCCCGACACTCACTGGTGTTGTGAGTTGATCTCTTATGGAACTCACACCATTTTCCCGTGTCCTTTTTCATCTTCGCGGCACTGTTCTTTGCCTGCAGCTTTGGCGGGTTGTCTTGGGCTGCCCTGCCTTGGCTTTGTATTTTGTTCTATGTTTTAGGGGCACCTTTCCCTTGGTTTAGATTCGTAGATCCAAAGTCTCACTTCTTTTGTTTAAACTTCTGCTCGACCTTGACGGCATATCGGTACATTGTGCCGAGCGAGGAGATGTTCAAGAATTGTACTTCTTCCTGGATGTACTTGTGTAGGATGCCGTGGTATTTGAGTATCAAATGCTACTTCGTATCCTTGATACCCAACTTTGTGCGAAGGGTATGGAAAATATTGGTGAACTCCGGCACGTCTTGGTCCCTTCCCTGCCGCAGCGTGGTCCATTTTATGTATTCATCCTTGTAGCTTCCAACAGGGTAGTACTTCTCCTTGATGGCATCTTGGAATGAATTCCAGGTGGGTGTGGTTGAAAATAGTGAGCCAATATTTTCATTCTTCTGCTCACAGTAGGTTTCCCACCAGTCCTTGACATGGGGTGTTGCTTTGAGAAGAGTGAAAACAATCTTTTCCCGACTCGAAAATTCATGAACAGAAAAATAACCTTCCAGCATATTTAACCATTTATCTACGACATCTGCGTCTATCTGACCCTCAAATATGGGGATTTCAAAATTAACTTGTACCTTAAAGGGCGTGGCGTTTCCAGAATAGCTGCTGGAAGCCGATGAGTTCCTTCTGGGTAGCCGTTGAAGGATTTGGGCAAAGTTGTCCATCATCGTGTTCCATTGTCGCTTGAGGGCTTCTTCGAGAAAGATTTTGATAGGATCTCCTGCCCCCTCGTCTTTCTCTCATCCGCCATAGGAGGCCATCGGGATTTGCGAGGCTGGTCTCGCAAAGTTTCGACCAGTTCAAGCCCTAACTCATATCCCGACCTCGTTGGGGACATGCAAATAAAAACCGAGAAAAAGTAGACCGCTCTGATACCATTGATCTAGACTTAAACAGGAACGAAACAAATTATAGAGATAACCATAAACACAGATATGCAGCGGGGAATAATATTCACTTCATTAATGTAAAATACTAAAATATGCTTACAAATAGTAATGGAAATAAACCAGCTAGGGCGATGGTAGCTTAGCTCTGAGATGAGATGTGGTGGCTACATGCCTCCGAACTGTTTTAAAATGAGGCTCGAAGGCCTATTTATTGTTGAGAAACAATGGAAAACCCTTAACATTCCAAAACCTAACCCTAGAAGATGAAACACCAAACTATGGGCCCCGTTTGGGTAAATTGGTACACCAACTTCCCGGGACCATAATTTTGGCATACGATCTCCTTTTGATGCGTACAATAGCTCGTTAGAAAAATCTATCCAAGCACTACCACTTTGGGAGGCAACATCAATCCATGGACCCATGTTGCCCCAGATTTCCCAAAAAATTTCGTTTAGGGCCTTAAAATGGCTCCGAAAGTTCAGGACCTGAAAAACTGCTAAAAATAGTAAGTTGTGCTACAATTAAGGAAATTGAAAATGATGAGAGAAACAATGGTGGGGGTCCATGTTGACTTGGTAGGTGGCCACCAAGATCCACCTGGATCACACTATCGACAATGAACTGTAGCGGGGAACCCTTTTCCCACATGTGGGAGTGGAAGAGATGATCCTCCTCCTCTAGATCTTCGGGTTCCTCCTTCTGGATATTTGTGGTGGTGACAATGGAATTGGGCTCTATATCAATAATATGCTTCCCTTTCTCATTCCCCTTGCTAGGTTCTAACTCAGAGTTGGAACATGCATCTGATTGAAGCCTTTAGTTCAACCACCAGTGACTGCTTGGCTTGACACTCACTTGTGTTGTGGGTGGAGCTCTTATGGAACTCACACCAATTTCCCGTGTCCTTCTTCGGCTTCGGTTTGTTGTCCTTTTATCATTTCCTTGGCGGGTTTTGATAATGTTAAGTCTCTCTGCGAACAGAGATGATTCCTCTAGCCCAATGAGTGGGTCTAGCAACTGAAGTGATAATCAGCGAGACATCTTCCTAGATTATAATTGAAAAGTAGAACAAGAGAGATGACCTACCTTACTCTGATTCTTATCTGATTTCCTTGGTTGATATCCTCGAACTAATTTTTTCAAGGACTTGTTCCTACTTCTTTCAGCGATTATGTACCTACACAAGTGACCAAGGGACAAAAAAGCATGCCAAAACCAATAGAAAAACCAATAATAACCTATTTAGCTGATCAAGGAATGCCAAACCAATACGTACATGAACATATATATTTTTGGATGATGAACCAATGGTTGTATTATTATTTAAAGAATAAAGGATAAGCTTATAACCATAGCCTTGATGTTGAAAGGCTATCCTTGAGTAGTAATCCAATTCCAAGCCAAGAAACTATCCAACACTTCTTCTCCAAGTCTAATGAATAGCCTCTAGGCACAAGCTTAGTATAGGGGTGAAAATGGACATAGATAAACCATTTGGGAATCGTAGAGGGGGAGTTAGGGCTCCTCCAAAGATAGGATTAGGCCCACATCTCAAGGAGGTAGCTCATAGAGATGAGACCAAGAGGTCCAATTAGGAGGATTTGACCTCATTTATGTGAAACGACCTCCAGCTTGCCGCTCTCGAAGCTTCTAGATCACGAAGCTTCTCATCCTCTTTGGGAAAACTTCCTTTTTTAGACCAAAGCGAGTATGAGAGAGAATGGATGGATTCCATCTTTGGCTTAACAAGGTGCAATAGGCAATCATCGTAGTTTTGAGCTTCATAAGGGCGATGACCCTCATTTTAGGGTTTCGTGAGCCATTTCTTTAGGGAAAGCTCCAGATATTTTCCAAGAAAATTTAAAGAAGGGATTTGAGCTGTATACATGGATGAGTATACTGTATAATGATCATGTTTCAGGAACTTTAGGGTATGTCACAGGGAAGTGTAGGAGGTGTGACAAAATACTGTGTAACAGATGCCCCCTAAAGCATGAAGGCAGAATGAGGAGTGATGGTTGAGATGATTTACGAGATTTTGGCAAGGAAAAGGACATGCACTATTAGGAGACCTGCTGTTGGCTTGTATGGGTATACATATTTTAGATCAAGACATGAATCCACAACATGGACGCAACCATCCAGATGATGAAGACTAGGTAAAATATCCATGGTATGGGCACAACCATCTAGATAATAAGGATCATCATGAATATAAAGTATCATGGTATGGTCACAGCCATATGTATAGTAGAAACATGTGTGCAATCATGAATAACATAAAACTCCATGTAGCCTAAGCTATAATAGACAAGACTCAGGGTCTTGCGCTCCATCTTGACTTGATCAATGTACAAATTCTAACATGTGAATAAATGTGTTGAAGTCGAACATGCTAGAAAACCACCTGATTACCGGCCAATGATGTGGATTGTTAATAGGTACGAGAGAAACCACCAATAATGAAAATGGTTCTCAAGGTACAATAGTACAATCTGTGAATGTGATAATGAAGTTGATGTCGAACACTCATGGAATCACTTGATTGAAAGCTAATAATGAAATCTTGTCGTCGGATGTGAAGAACTGGCCATTAGGGCATGCTAGCTCTAAGGTACTGAAAGGGAGTTCCTAAGTCATCTTCCTAGATAGTGAGCTGAAGTCGACAAGAAGTGACCCATCAAAGGAGGGCAATGATGAATCCTCCATCAGCGACACGAAACAAGGAATAATGTGGCATGATATTCAGGACTGTAGCAATGACTCAAACAATGTATAGGTAAATAAATGTAGATTGGTCATCTCTTGAACATATTGGTGACACAAATCTAGGGTGTGGTAGCATCTAACTTAACATGGGACTAAAGGTCATGATGACAGTGTGGAATAGTCAAATGAGAGGCAAAATGGATCACCCAAACCTGGGAGGACAAGTGACTAAGTGAGGATATCCCAAACTTGACATGAGAGCAGAAGAGTGTCATGTTCAAGAGCGATATGTTGCCTATACAAAGGATGTCTCATATTCATTTTTCCCCACTATTTCTAGCGATTACCCAATTTTTTTTTACCACAAGCTTGAAGGGGATAGCATATGCTTGTTATGTAAGTTCATTCTTCGATTGAATCCATCCTAGTAAGTTTTATGAGCCCTAGGAAGGAGAAGCTTGGTCTTGTTATGGTGAAAAGTCTTTCTTCACAAAGTTTTAACGAGTTCGATGTAAGAATAACTCGACATCTTTTTCATGTTTAGAGTGTTTGAAAAATAAATGAAAATGAAAACTCCATGATGTCCCTTTTCGTAATTTGTCCCTCGAACCCGAAAAGGTAGAAAACAATATCTAAGGGAACCTCTTGACCATGTTGACTAGGGTGTACCTTTTTCATAAATAGTCAATCTCAGACCGAAAAAGGGTAAACGTATACTGAGGTGATGTTTATTCATTTACTTTAATGAGTTTGAAATGACAAATACTCTGCAATCTTTTCAACTTCCGAGAGTCAGAAAAGAGCTAAAAGATGACTCTAGGGGGATTCCTTTTTTGTTTATTTAATGAGTCTGAAAAAGAGATAAAATAAAACTCCCATAATCGGTTAATAATGATCACCGTTCACATTAAGGGCACCTGTAACTTCACAAGAAACACACCCATCACCGATATTGAGAGAAAAAGATGAAATATTATGAAAATATTCAACAAAATGACTTTCAAAGGTTATAAATAGGTAAAAGTAGTTTTATTTGTTAACATTTTACCAAACTGAGCTCTGAAAGTGCTTTTGTGCCCTAATTCTCTTGATTTTCTAGTGGCTGCTGTGGGAGATCTAGGGTACCATTTCACGATCCGTCTACGACAGGTAAGAGCCTTATCCCTGTTCTTGTATTTCATTATTTTTTATGCGATTTAAACAATGAATTTTATGCCAGAAAGGAGAATTTTGAAATTTTAGGTAATCAACGACCATCATGGGTATGGTCATCAAACTCGCGATGGTCACATTCAAGCCCAAAGGCTCGCGTGATGCCATCGCATTGTTTTGAAAAACAGGCACGATGGCACCGAGAGTGATTTTTTGAGATTATAAATTCTATTTAAAGCAAAACAATGTTGATTTTTATCCAGGTAAAAAGCATTAATAAGTGTTTAAATGTTGTTTTGCAGGAGAATATGGTCTTGGAGTGGAAAGAAAGAGGCCATGATGCCGAGGATTTCCAAGCATCTCAGGATCCCGCATGTATAAATGCTCCGAGAGATTGTGGATTGCTAAAATTCTTCAGGACCACAGGTTTAAGGGCTCAGATGGAGTTGCTACCCTATGTGAACAACCTTTGGGATGTAGATCGAGAGATATTCATCATCAAAGGGCAAGAATTGGAACTAGAGGAGATGAACATCTATTTCATCCAAGGAGAAGCAGTTCAAAAATCCCTTGTGTTGCCGCAGTGTTTGAAGAACTTGTCAGATGTGGTGGAGGTGCTCTTCCCAACTCTGGCTGAAGATCAGAATGTCATCCAAGTATACCACTACAAATGAGTTGGTGAATGGTCGCAAGATGTCATCCATTAGCCTCATGAAGGTTGCAGGAGCATTCGTCAATCCGAAAGGCATAACCAACCATTCGAAGAGGCCCTCCTTGGCTTTGAAGGCAGTCTTCCACACATCAGAGGGTTCGATTGGTACCTGGTGATATCCTAACTTCAGATCGATCTTGCTGAAATATTTTGCCCCCTTTAGTTGGTCCAAGAGGTCATCAATCCACGGGATCGGGTACCTATTACGGATAGTGATCTTGTTCAGCGCCCGATAGTCAATATAGAGTCTCCAAGTCCCATCCTTCTTCTGTACCAACACGATTGGGCTCCCACAAGGCGATGAACTCAGACGGATGTGACCTTTCTGCAGCAGCTCCTGAATCTACCTCTTGATTTCATCATTCTCCAAAATGGAGCGCCGATAAATTGGTCCATTGGGTAGCGGTGCACCTGGGGTCAGATCGATGGAGTGCTTGACCTGACAGTGCAGAGGAACCCCTGCGGGGGAGGTGAAGATGTCCTCATACTCCTTCATGACCTTATCCATCTGTAGTTGTCGTGCGGAGGGGTGTTGTCTAGAGGCCGTGGCCACCATCTTCTTCTTTCCTTGAGGGCGTATCATCAGGAAAACAAATTTCCCAGTCTTGGAAATGAGCTTACTGCATTGTTTTTCAGTAATCAAAGAGATGGTGGTAGGCGGTGCTACCTCTGGTATCCTATACAACTTATTCCCCAATGTAATAATAATAGCACGGGGCCTTGATTCATACATAGCATGTCACTTCCACAAGTATGGTTGTCCTAATAATACATCACAAACTTCAAGGGGAGCAATGTCACACAATACCTCATCCGTGAAGGGCTTAATGTTGTACGAAAGGCGACACTACTGGTTCACGCGAAGATCCCGTCCTTGGTGAAGCCACCCGATGGTGTATGGTTGTGGATGTGCTGTGGTCAGTAAGCCCAACCGCTTCACGACCTCTACCGAAATGAGGTTCTTTTGGCTCTCGCTATCGACAATGAACTGTAGCGGGGAGCCCTTTACCCACATCTGCGAGTGGAAGAGACGCTCCTCCTCCTCTGGATCTTCGGGTTTATTTTTCTAGATCTTGGCGGTAGCAACAGTGGCGTTGGGATCCGTGTCAATGATCTACTTCCCTTTGTCATTCCCCTTGTTGGGTTCTGACTCAGAGTCGGAACATGCATCTGATTCTGGAACCTTTAGCTCAGCCACCAGTGACTGCTTGGCCCGACACTCACTGGTGTTGTGAGTGGAGCTCTTATGGAACTCACACCATTTTCCCATGTCCTTTTTCATCTTCGCGGCACTGTTCTTTGCCTGCAGCTTTGGCGGGTTGTCTTGGGCTGCCCTGCCTTGGCTTTGTATTTTGTTCTATGTTTTAGGGGCACCTTTCCCTTGGTTTAGATTCGTAGATCCAAAGTCTCACTTCTTTTGTTTAAACTTCTGCTCGACCTTGACGGCATATCGGTACATTGTGCCGAGCGAGGAGATGTTCAAGAATTGTACTTCTTCCTGGATGTACTTGTGTAGGATGCCGTGGTATTTGAGTATCAAATGCTACTTCGTATCCTTGATACCCAACTTTGTGCGAAGGGTATGGAAAATATTGGTGAACTCCGGCACGTCTTGGTCCCTTCCCTGCCGCAGCGTGGTCCATTTTATGTATTCATCCTTGTAGCTTCCAACAGGGTAGTACTTCTCCTTGATGGCATCTTGGAATGAATTCCAGGTGGGTGTGGTTGAAAATAGTGAGCCAATATTTTCATTCTTCTGCTCACAGTAGGTTTCCCACCAGTCCTTGACATGGGGTGTTGCTTTGAGAAGAGTGAAAACAATCTTTTCCCGACTCGAAAATTCATGAATAGAAAAATAACCTTCCAGCATATTTAACCATTTATCTACGACATCTGCGTCTATCTGACCCTCAAATATGGGGATTTCAAAATTAACTTGTACCTTAAAGGGCGTGGCGTTTCCAGAATAGCTGCTGGAAGCCGATGAGTTCCTTCTGGGTAGCCGTTGAAGGATTTGGGCAAAGTTGTCCATCATCGTGTTCCATTGTCGCTTGAGGGCTTCTTCGAGAAAGATTTTGATAGGATCTCCTGCCCCCTCGTCTTTCTCTCATCCGCCATAGGAGGCCATCGGGATTTGCGAGGCTGGTCTCGCAAAGTTTCGACCAGTTCAAGCCCTAACTCATATCCCGACCTCGTTGGGGACATGCAAATAAAAACCGAGAAAAAGTAGACCGCTCTGATACCATTGATCTAGACTTAAACAGGAACGAAACAAATTATAGAGATAACCATAAACACAGATATGCAGCGGGGAATAATATTCACTTCATTAATGTAAAATACTAAAATATGCTTACAAATAGTAATGGAAATAAACCAGCTAGGGCGATGGTAGCTTAGCTCTGAGATGAGATGTGGTGGCTACATGCCTCCGAACTGTTTTAAAATGAGGCTCGAAGGCCTATTTATTGTTGAGAAACAATGGAAAACCCTTAACATTCCAAAACCTAACCCTAGAAGATGAAACACCAAACTATGGGCCCCGTTTGGGTAAATTGGTACACCAACTTCCCGGGACCATAATTTTGGCATACGATCTCCTTTTGATGCGTACAATAGCTCGTTAGAAAGATCTATCCAAGCACTACCACTTTGGGAGGCAACATCAATCCATGGACCCATGTTTCCCCAGATTTCCCAAAAAATTTCGTTTAGGGCCTTAAAATGGCTCCGAAAGTTCAGGACCTGAAAAACTGCTAAAAATAGTAAGTTGTGCTACAATTAAGGAAATTGAAAATGATGAGAGAAACAATGGTGGGGCTCCATGTTGACTTGGTAGGTGGCCACGAAGATCCACCTGGATCACACTATCGACAATGAACTGTAGCGGGGAACCCTTTTCCCACATGTGGGAGTGGAAGAGATGATCCTCCTCCTCTAGATCTTCGGGTTCCTCCTTCTGGATATTTGTGGTGGTGACAATGGAATTGGGCTCTATATCAATAATATGCTTCCCTTTCTCATTCCCCTTGCTAGGTTCTAACTCAGAGTTGGAACATGCATCTGATTGAAGCCTTTAGTTCAACCACCAGTGACTGCTTGGCTTGACACTCACTTGTGTTGTGGGTGGAGCTCTTATGGAACTCACACCAATTTCCCGTGTCCTTCTTCGGCTTCGGTTTGTTGTCCTTTTATCATTTCCTTGGCGGGTTTTGATAATGTTAAGTCTCTCTGCGAACAGAGATGATTCCTCTAGCCCAATGAGTGGGTCTAGCAACTGAAGTGATAATCAGCGAGACATCTTCCTAGATTATAATTGAAAAGTAGAACAAGAGAGATGACCTACCTTACTCTGATTCTTATCTGATTTCCTTGGTTGATATCCTCGAACTAATTTTTTCAAGGACTTGTTCCTGCTTCTTTCAGCGATTATGTACCTACACAAGTGACCAAGGGACAAAAAAGCATGCCAAAACCAATAGAAAAACCAATAATAACCTATTTAGCTGATCAAGGAATGCCAAACCAATACGTACATGAACATATATATTTTTGGATGATGAACCAATAGTTGTATTATTATTTAAAGAATAAAGGGTAAGCTTATAACCATAACCTTGATGTTGAAAGGCTATCCTTGAGTAGTAATCCAATTCCAAGCCAAGAAACTATCCAACACTTCTTCTCCAAGTCTAATGAATAGCCTCTAGGCACAAGCTTAGTATAGGGGTGAAAATGGACATAGATAAACCATTTGGGAATCGTAGAGGGGGAGTTAGGGCTCCTCCAAAGATAGGATTAGGCCCACATCTCAAGGAGGTAGCTCATAGAGATGAGACCAAGAGGTCCAATTAGGAGGATTCGACCTCATTTATGTGAAACGACCTCCAGCTTGCCGCTCTCGAAGCTTCTAGATCACGAAGCTTCTCATCCTCTTTGGGAAAACTTCCTTTCTTAGACCAAAGCGAGTATGAGAGAGAATGGATGGATTCCATCTTTGGCTTAACAAGGTGCAATAGGCAATCATCGTAGTTTTGAGCTTCATAAGGGCGATGACCCTCATTTTAGGGTTTCGTGAGCCATTTCTTTAGGGAAAGCTCCAGATATTTTCCAAGAAAATTTAAAGAAGGGATTTGAGCTGTATACATGGATGAGTATACTGTATAATGATCATGTTTCAGGAACTTTAGGGTATGTCACAGGGAAGTGTAGGAGGTGTGACAAAATACTGTGTAACAGATGCCCCCTAAAGCATGAAGGCAGAATGAGGAGTGATGGTTGAGATGATTTACGAGATTTTGGCAAGGAAAAGGACATGCACTATTAGGAGACCTGCTGTTGGCTTGTATGGGTATACATATTTTAGATCAAGACATGAATCCACAACATGGACGCAACCATCCAGATGATGAAGACTAGGTAAAATATCCATGGTATGGGCACAACCATCTAGATAATAAGGATCATCATGAATATAAAGTATCATGGTATGGTCACAGCCATATGTATAGTAGAAACATGTGTGCAATCATGAATAACATAAAACTCCATGTAGCCTAAGCTATAATAGACAAGACTCAGGGTCTTGCGCTCCATCTTGACTTGATCAATGTACAAATTCTAACATGTGAATAAATGTGTTGAAGTCGAACATGCTAGAAAACCACCTGATTACCGGCCAATGATGTGGATTGTTAATAGGTACGAGAGAAACCACCAATAATGAAAATGGTTCTCAAGGTACAATAGTACAATCTGTGAATGTGATAATGAAGTTGATGTCGAACACTCATGGAATCACTTGATTGAAAGCTAATAATGAAATCTTGTCGTCGGATGTGAAGAACTGGCCATTAGGGCATGCTAGCTCTAAGGTACTGAAAGGGAGTTCCTAAGTCATCTTCCTAGATAGTGAGCTGAAGTCGACAAGAAGTGACCCATCAAAGGAGGGAAATGATGAATCCTCCATCAGCGACACGAAACAAGGAATAATGTGGCATGATATTCAGGACTGTAGCAATGACTCAAACAATGTATAGGTAAATAAATGTAGATTGGTCATCTCTTGAACATATTGGTGACACAAATCTAGGGTGTGGTAGCATCTAACTTAACATGGGACTAAAGGTCATGATGACAGTGTGGAATAGTCAAATGAGAGGCAAAATGGATCACCCAAACCTGGGAGGACAAGTGACTAAGTGAGGATATCCCAAACTTGACATGAGAGCAGAAGAGTGTCATGTTCAAGAGCGATATGTTGCCTATACAAAGGATGTCTCATATTCATTTTTCCCCACTATTTCTAGCGATTACCCAATTTTTTTTTACCACAAGCTTGAAGGGGATAGCATATGCTTGTTATGTAAGTTCATTCTTCGATTGAATCCATCCTAGTAAGTTTTATGAGCCCTAGGAAGGAGAAGCTTGGTCTTGTTATGGTGAAAAGTCTTTCTTCACAAAGTTTTAATGAGTTCGATGTAAGAATAACTCGACATCTTTTTCATGTTTAGAGTGTTTGAAAAATAAATGAAAAGGAAAACTCCATGATGTCCCTTTTCGTAATTTGTCCCTCGAACCCGAAAAGGTAGAAAACAATATCTAAGGGAACCTCTTGACCATGTTGACTAGGGTGTACCTTTTTCATAAATAGTCAATCTCAGACCGAAAAAGGGTAAACGTATACTGAGGTGATGTTTATTCATTTACTTTAATGAGTTTGAAATGACAAATACTCTGCAATCTTTTCAACTTCCGAGAGTCAGAAAAGAGCTAAAAGATGACTCCAGGGGGATTCCTTTTTTGTTTATTTAATGAGTCTGAAAAAGAGATAAAATAAAACTCCCATAATCGGTTAATAATGATCACCGTTCACATTAAGGGCACCTGTAACTTCACAAGAAACACACCCATCACCGATATTGAGAGAAAAAGATGAAATATTATGAAAATATTCAACAAAATGACTTTCAAAGGTTATAAATAGGTAAAAGTAGTTTTATTTGTTAACATTTTACCAAACTGAGCTCTGAAAGTGCTTTTGTGCCCTAATTCTCTTGATTTTCTAGTGGCTGCTGTGGGAGATCTAGGGTACCATTTCACGATCCGTCTACGACAGGTAAGAGCCTCATCCCTGTTCTTGTATTTCATTATTTTTTATGCGATTTAAACAATGAATTTTATGCCAGAAAGGAGAATTTTGAAATTTTAGGTTATCAACGACCATCGTGGGTATGGTCATCAGACTCGCGATGGTCGCATTCAAGCCCAAAGGCTCGCGTGATGCCATCGCATTGTTTTGAAAAACAGGCACGATGGCACCGAGAGTGATTTTTTGAGATTAAAAACTCTCTTTAAAGCAAAAAATGTTGATTTTTATCCAGGTAAAAAGCATTAATAAGTGTTTAAATGTTGTTTTGCAGGAGAATATGGTCTTGGAGTGGAAAGAAAGAGGCCATGAGGCCGAGGATTTCCAAGCATCTCAGGATCCGGCATGCATAAATGCTCTGAGAGATTGTGGATTGCTAAAATTCTTCAGGACCACAGGGTTGAGGGCTCAGATGGAGTTGCTACCCTATGTGATCAACCTTTGGGATGTAGATCGAGAGATATTCATCATCAAAGGGCAAGAATTGGAACTAGAGGAGATGAACATCTATTTCATCCAAGGAGAAGCAGTTCAACTCTTTGGATCTTGCCAAGGAGGTGAGAGTACTAGGAGTCTAGTCCAGAGATATTTTCCTAGTGCCGAGATAACCAATGGAGGTAAGGTGAATATTGCAACCATTACCAACAACCTTGTTTTGAGAACAATTTTTTTCACCATGGTGCGTGTATCTCACACGCAAGCTTTGCATGAAGCTTCCAAGTCTCAGTTTCAGTATGCTATCGCATGTTTGACCCCCACCACCTTCAACTGGTGTGGAGGCCTTTTGGTGAAAATGAAGTGCCAACTAACCAAGGGTAAGCATGAACACCTAAAGAAATTATTCTTGGAGTGAGTGCCCCTCTTATGGTATCAGTGGGCAGAAGTACCACTCCTACCCCCTGAGATCCGAGGCTTGTGAGATGCTCATGGCTCGAGGAGGCACACGTCAACATATGCATTATCCACCATAGTTCTTCATTTGTATTTAATTCCAACTGCTCATCATAGATGACTATGTTTATGCCAGCACAGATTTCAGAGGGGATCCAGATCTACCTTTGCCACCAAGCGAACAGTGGACCGACACAGGTAAAAACATGTTTTTTGAATTTTTTCAAGTTTTATGATTTTTTATAAAAGTGTGAACTAAGACTCAACTTATGATAAATGTGCATATGTGGGACCAGAGAGACCACTAGGCATGTTGCTAATAGCACAACGAGCTACCCATTTGATAGTGGGTGCAGACTACGAGGAAGGGGCTGACCCCTTAGCTGAGAAGGAGTGCAATCTGGAGGAAATCACTTGAGGGGTTCTAGATTATGCCACTATTGACGATGTTCCATTCTGTTGGCAGAGACATACTGTGGGAGTCTCTGTGAGACTGCGTTGGCTTCTAGGCTGAGTGATCAGAGCAGTCTCGTTCTATCATGAGCACCGTGCAGTTTGATAGTTTATCTAGTCTTTTACACATTTTGTAGGCTTTGAAAGCCAAGTGTCTCAGAACACTCTATTTTTTGATATTTTGATGTAAACACTCCGACAGACATGATATATATATATATATATATATATATATATATATGCATGTTTTATTTCTACTTATGTGTTCATAACATGATTTAGTTTTACAAATGACGCAAATTTCTATCAAGAACAAAATTTTCTAATGCATCAGTTAATGTATTTAAATTACGTGGAATATCTTGATATGTAATGTAATCAAAATTTATTTCCAGTAATATAACACGTAGATACATATGCAATATTTGTGGATTTCTCACTGAATAGCTATTTTTTAATAGTAACACAATGAGTTGCGAATCCAACTTGATAACTAAATCCCTAGTGCCAAGAGCAATTGCTTCTGACAAGAGTTCAATAATTTCACTATACTCAACAATATTATTGGTTGTTCGACCAAGGTAGATACCTTGTAAGTTAATCATCTCGCCATTAGGTTCATAGAGTACCCATGTTGCGGAAGATAGGTTCAGTGTGCTACGACAAGCACCATCAACAAAACTAATGTAATGGCCTGATGACATCTGCAAACCGAGTGGAACATAGGGTAAGCAGAAAAAACATATGCCTACAAAGCAAACAAACACACCAAAAATAAAAAATTCACACTAATGAATTAAAACACTAATGTACAAAAGTTATTACATGAATTTCATGCATAATAATTTTTGAGAAAAGTTCAAATGCAATCCATTTGCAGACTCGGGTAATCAATCAACGAAGAAGAAAACTGGAGTTTCACCATTGACATGATGTGTAAGCATCGACTTGGCCAAACAATAGAGTAAAAATCATAAAAGGCTCTACCCCCATGCCCCTTGAGTAAGTGAGGGTTACGAGTCATAAGATGAAAACCCCATTATGATAATGGGAATACCGTAGAGACTTGGTGAGAAAATATCATGAAAATAGGCATGAAAAACTTGATCTCATAACGAGGAAAAGGTGCCCCCAGTTGAAAGATTTTGACAATTTCAGGTTAAACTGAAAATTCAATACGTAAGGTTGCAGTGATGTTCCTCATATTACCCTCCAAAAAAACTTCATGAACCAAGACAGGGGTCTGAAGCGGAGGTGTAAAAAAATGAGAAACCCACACTTCACGACAAGAAGGCATCTCATCAAGATGAGGAAGAAAATAAGAACGATGATGTAGACTGTTCCATGGAATTTCATCTAGAGACATGACCTCCATGATACTCTCATCAGTGGGGAATGTCTTATTCAAAGGATTCAATGAATCCCAAGAACCGAGCCAAGGAGATGGCACGTAAGTGTCCAGGTTCATACTGAAGACAATATGACTTTCTAAAGTGACCATTGAAGCTAAGACAATTTCTTGATAATTGATCTACAATGGAATTAAAGGCATAACATCACCAAATGAGTCAATTTTATCATTGGTATGGATAAGCCAAGGATCCGTACAACTTGAGATCATATTTATTGAATGAACATTTGGAGGCAGGAGAGAAAAGGTACCCATTAAAGTAGATTCTTTGAAGAGATCTGCTCCCACACTCTCGTAAGGAATCTCATTATTTCCCACGTATGGAATGTTACCATTGGATGAACTAGAAGAAAAGAAACATAGTCGATCAACCGTGACAATTTGTCCTTCATGAGGAAAATGATGTACACAGAACAAAGAAGAAACCACAAAAGACATGGCATGAGTCCAACTTCACCCGAGAAGAAGGTTATAGTTGAGATTGGCATATACAACTTCTACTTCTAATTCAACAATCTTTCCTTCTAATGTAATAAGAAAGTTCGTGAGAATCCCATATGGTCGTGAACCTCTGCCATCAAAGGCTTCCAAGGTGTTCAAAGATTGGTTAAGAGGAGGAGAGCCAATGGATTTCCAACATGAAACTAACATGATACAGGTAGAGGCAACTTCATCAATAACCGTTTGATGGATTGTATTTCCTTTGATAAGGACCTAGATCAGAAATGTAATATGATGAGGAAGATGAGGTACATGATTCTCTAGATCGAAAGTAATCAAACTCAAATCAGAAGGATTGATAGCACCTATAGCAGATAGCAGTGACTTCCACTGCGTTGGACGGGATTGAAGAACCTCCAAGGCATACATCACTGAAGGTTCCTGAGCTAAATCCTCAACAATACTGCAATGTTGCGCATCTCTAGCATTCGGATTGAAAGATGACTTCTGAAGAACACCTTTTGGAGGTGGTCAGATGAGGGTCTCACTTTTAGGGAGCTTGATATGGAGTGAACCAAAACTGGACGGAGTAGAAGTAGAAGGATTATCATTGGCTTCTTTCTCCATTGTCTTCTTAAACGCAGCTTGATAGTCCTTAGTTCGGGTAGCGATCTAGATAGGTGATGAGCCTTGCATAATGAACACTTGGGAACCTGAGGAAGCAAAAGATTGAGGTTGGTCTACCAATTGGGTCTGTTGTGATGGAAAAGGTTCTTTTAATACAGCCGGAGTCCCTTTTAGTAGGTGACTAACTTCAGATCATTTGGGACAATCCTTAGTGTAATGATCCTCCTCATAGATGAGGGAGGGATATTTCGGCTTTCTTCAAGAAGCATCAACAACAGAAGATTTAGGAGGGTCTTGTTTTGTGGCATTGGCTTTGGCCTTACATTTTCCATTATTTTTACCTTTAGAGGTCTTGTTTTCTGCGGTAGACTGGACAACATGTACCTTAGAGGTTTTACCAGGACTGGATGAATTATTGGAGGGAATATTATTGGAAGTTGTGTTTGAGACAGATTTCTACTTCGAAGAAGCTTTCGTGGGAGTCTGAGACACAAAACCAATCACATCGTCAATAGGTGGTGTATCTGGAGACTTCGATGTTGTCATATCTGATGATGGTCTCGGAGCATCAGGTAACATCTCATACAATGTGCTAGATTGCGAATAGACTAGGTCTAAATACTGGGCACGGGCAATAGCTTGCTCTTCAGTAACACATCCACCCATGGCTATGTCCTTAGAAATTTTGCTGACGAATGATTTTGTGAACCATTTTTTCAACAACTCATCAGCAATCTCAAACTTGTTAAGGTGATGTTGACATCTCCATTCATGGATATGATAAAAAATGTGGGTCGTTGTGTCTTTCTTAAGTGATGTAAGAAAATGAGTGGTAGTTCCATAGCGAAATGGCAGTTGGAAATGAGTGAGGAAAGCCACAACGAGAGAGTTGAAGTCACTATAGGTACCTTGAGGAAATTCGATGTACCATTTAGTAGCAGCACCTATGAGAGTTCTTCGAAAGAGACGAAGACAGATAGAATCATCGACATATGAATTAGAGGAGCACCAGAGGTGATATGTCATCACGTGGGCTTGTGGATGATCCTTCGCATTTCCCTCAAATTTGGGGCAATCACTTGGAATTTTGGTCGGAACTGGAGGCCAATAAGGAAAATGAATAATGGGATCATTCATTAGCCTCGAAACATCGGGCAGCTCCAACGTAGCCAAGAAAGGAAATTGTGTGTTAAACAGTATATAGGGCCTTTGAGGAGACCCAAAATACAGAGTCCATCCTTGTTGGTAAGGATTTTTCCCCCACAGTGGAGGATTTTGTCCATATGGAATCTGGTTTTGTCCCCACTAAGGGTTACCTTACCCGTAAGGGTGATTCTGTCCTGGGTAGGTTTGACACTGCCTTGCCAGAGGCCGCTGATGAGCATTGTATGCGGCATATGGGTTATAAGGCTGTTGAACTTGCTGACACTGGACATAAGGATATTGACCCTGTTGATGTAGGGGTTGACCTTGACCTTGCTAATATGCATATAAGGCTTATTTCTGCCAAGGCTAACCTTGTTGCTGCAAAGGCTCGCTTTGCTACTGTAAAGGTTTACCTTGCAAGGACAAAGGTTGGGAGGATTGCTGCACAAATTGTGTCTACAGTTGCGAAGGTTGTTGCAACTATTGCAAAGGTTTCCCTTACAGTTGTAGTAGTTGTCCTTGATATTGCAATGCTTGCCCTTGCTGTTGCAAAGATTTTCCTTACTGTTGTGAAGGTTGGACTTGTTGCTACAAATGTTTTCCTTGTTGCTGCAAGGGTAGCTGGATAGTTCCTGGGGTTATACCCTGAGGGTATTGATAGTTCCTGAATTGGATCTCACCATATCCACTAGGCATAACAGATTGACCAGGCTAAACATAAGGTCCAACTTGAGGAATGTAAGGTGGATTAGCCATGGCTTGCAAACCATATGGGACATAAGCTGGTTGGAATGGAACTTGAGCCATATACGACTGCTGATATTGGACATTACCTGACCTAGACAGACCAACAGGGTTAGGAATAGTGCCATAAAAAGGTTGATTCATTCCAACCATGTGAGTTTGTAATCCACTCACACTGGTTTCGCCTGACATGAGAGGAATATTTGGATCTTTACCCAAGGAAGTGGCATAGTCTGTACACTCATTGGAGAGATAAAAAAACTTACGGAGACCTGACCTGAGACAGTCGGTTGAACTAAAAGAGTCGGTCAAAATGACAAAATAGGTTGAGACAGAATGGTAGGTTGAATCGGAATTGAAGTGACTGCAGTTTGTACAATCGTTTGAGAGGTCATGTTTTGAACGAATGGACCTGATGTAGGCATAACACGGGAAGACCAGATGGGGTTTAGATATAATGACGAGGCACTAGGAGTGCCCGAATCCAACTGAGCTAAAGATTTATAACCATGCGGCAACATGGATTCACTAATATCAGGATAAGAGAGAGATGGGAGTCTTCCTGTATAAGGAAAGCCTCTAGAGGGAACTCATATCGTAGCTCATCATCTACTTGAGGAGTATGGGTAGCGTAGACCTCGAAATGACGTGGAGAGGAGACTGTGATCTCACTTTTTGACTCCATAGGTGGAAACAACTGGCGGCAAGGAATCAGAGATGAACGAGGAGATAACTCCAAAGGAATACCAGGCTGATCGTATAGATTGTATGGACGTTGAGGAGATATCACAACAAGATCGAACAATGGGTTCGGTGGATAAATAACCAGATGTTGCAGACTTTCAGGAGTCTACAGACTCTCAGGTGTCTGTATAGGATTATCAGAGGAATCCAGATCAGATTCTTGAGGTGACCAGGAATCTAATGGAGGTGGATGAGAAGACAAAGGTTGGATACTCGGAACAATTCCAAGTTAAACACCTTGATCTTCAAGAAAATCACGAATTTCTATATGAACTCCTTGGGAGGACCCTTGTGTATCAGACAATGAAGGGGAACTATGAGATGGACTCAATGGTTCAGCCATGTTGGCTTCCCCTCAACCACAGAAAAGGAGAGGAAAAAAATCGATTAGGGCTTTAACAATCTTGAATGTAACAAGGAATTACTCAATTTGGTCTAAGAAGCAACTGCTTGGGATTGACATGTTTACCATGGGCAGTTAAATTTTAGAAACAAAAACATTTCCTTTTCAACTTTTAAGAGTTGAGAAAAGGGTGAAAGGGTGACTCTAGTCACTTTCAGTAGTTTTTCAAGCTTGAAAGGACAAGTTTCTTGATGATATTTTCAAATTTAAAGAGTCAGAAAAGATCAAATGACTTCTCAGGTGAATCTAGGTAAAAGGAGTACCAAGTAACCGTGAACTACAATATACATCTTAGCCAATAAATTGACCAAGGAATTGACGTATGTGTAGGCAATCTCCCTGAATGTTGTGTTTGGTGTATCAAGTTTACAGGGCAGCAAACTCGGCTTCCTACGGATAAAGGATTGCAACCTAGAGGGGTCTCCCTTCATATATGCGACAGTACGGGGAGCACAAGTCTGTGCTAGCGTTGTCTAATGCCGAAGCGAACAATAATTGCTATGTTTTTAAGACACCGGAACATGTCTCTAACCTAGACCACTAAATATGATCGATAATGTTTCAAATTCTCCTTAGGTTAACTGATAGATTTTAAAGTTGATCTTGTAATTATGTCTTAATTTCAAGGCCTTAACGATATTACCTCTTCCTAAAATGCAAACTAGATGATGAAACAAAATCCTTAAATTTGATGGAAGTTATCTATGTAGGGAAGAAGATCACTCAAATCATGCATCAAACCAAATGCAAAAATGCATCCATGAAAATCTTCAAATTTCATATGATAAGCAAATGCAATACCAAAACAAATCTTAAAGAAAAATTCCCTTAAGATATAATGATGCTTTTTCCTCTTTTGTAAAATGAAACTAATGTAATCTAGTGCAAAGGAAAAGAGAATGAAAGCAAGCCAAGAAATATGAAAATCTCTTTCACATCAATGATTTGAATGCAACTCAAAATGCTTTGAAAATTATGAAAAGAATAACACTTTCACTTTCACTTCAAAACACAAAAACTTCAAAGAAACACTTCCTTTTGATTCCAGTGAGACAATTGACTTGTAATCTATCATTCGTCAAATGAAGCTTACGTAACTTTCGCTATATCGACTAATGAAAACAACTTAAGACACAAGAACCAAAAATAATCTACAAAATATTTCTGAACACACAAAGACTCTTTAACACGGGCAATCGATCTCTGATCTCTGATGGGAAGACCAACGAGTGGAAGAAGGTTGACCTAGAAGACCTAGAACCCTAAAAAGCTAATAAAACTTCAAGGACACTCAATCCAAGTTAAAGGAGAATTGCAATCAGAAAATGAGAGAGTTAATGAAAAACAAACGAGTAAATCACATGGAGAAGGCAACTAGAACTGAAAATAAGCGAGAAAACCCTAAATTTCTCAATTTTCTACAATCATTGCACCTCTGAGGAGTAAAGTAGCGATAATCACTACTGTAACTAAAACAACCGCAATATCATCATGACTCTCGGGGTAAAATCGATGATGGTTGAGGAAAACAAAAAATAAATCCAAAATCTTCAAAAACAACTCAAGTCAACAATCTTCAAGCTTCTACTAGAGAATGGCACTGACTACAAACAAGCAATGAAGTCTAAAAATCAATGGTTGATCAAATTCGTCAAAAGACAAGGTGAAGGAAGGGAAGGAAAGGGTTATAGGCTCCCCAGTGGAGTTGTCATTTTGTTGACAAAGTTAATCCTCTCCGTGGACAGAGACGATCCCTCTAGTCCAATGAGTGGGTCTAGAAACTGAAGTGACAATCAACTAGACATCTTCCTAGATTATAATTGAAAAGTAGAATAAGACAGATGGTCTACCTTGCTCTGATGCTAATCCAATTTCCTTTGTTGATATCCTCAAACCGCTTGTGTCATGGACTTGTTCTTGCTTCTTTTAGCACTTATGTATCTGCACAAGTGACCAAGAGGCAACAAAGCATGCCAAAACCAATAGAAAATCCAATAACAACCTATTTAGCTCATCAAGGAATGCCAGACCAATACATACATGAACATATATATTTTGGGAAGATGAACCAATAGTTGTATTATTATTTAAAAAATAAAGTGGAAGCTTACAACCATAGCATTGATGTTAAAAGACTCTCCTTGAGTGGTAATCCAAGTCCAAGCCAAGAAACTCTCCAACACTCCTTCTCCAAGTCTAATGAATAGCCTCTAAGCACAAGCTCAGCATAGGGGTGTAAATGGACATATATCAACCATTTGGGAATGGTAGAGGGGGAATTTATAGGCTGGGAGAGGCAGTTAGGACTCCTCCAAAGATAGGATTAGGCCCACATCTCAAGGAGGTAGCTCATAGGGATGAGACCAAGAGGTCAAATTAGGAGGATTCGACCTCATCTATGCAAAACCACCTCCAACTCACCGCTCTGGAAGCTTCTAGATCACAAAGCTTCTCATCCTCTTTGGAAAAACTTCCTTTTTGAGACCATCGCAAGTATGAGAGAGAACAGAGCGATGCCATCATTGGCTTAACAAGGTGCAACAGGCGATCATCGCAGTTTTGAGCTTCATAAGGGCGATGATCCTAATTTTAGGGTTTCATGAGCCATTTATTCAAGGAAATCTCCAGATATTTTCCAAGAAAAGTTAGAGGGATCTGAGCTATATACATGGATGAGTATACTGTATAACAATCATGTTTCGAGCACTTTAGGGTATGTCACAGGGAAGTGTAGCAGGTGTGACAAAATATTGCGTAACAACGAGTTGTCTTGGGTCGTCCTACCTTGGATTTCTCGTTTTTTCTGTAGTTTGGGAGCACCTTTCCCTTGCTTCAGATTTGGAGATCCAAAGTCTCGGTTCTTCTATTTAAACTTCTGCTCGATGTTGACGGTGTATCGGTACATCGTGCCAAGCAAGGAGATGTATAGGAACTCCATCTCGTCCTGGATGTATCTATGTAGGTAGCCACAGTAGTTGAGTACCAAATGTTTCTCATAATCCTTGATACCTAACTTTGTGCGAAGGGTATGAAAAGCATTGGTAAACTCCAGCACATCTTGCTCCCTTCCCTACCATAGCATGATCCACTTTATGTATTTTTCCTGATAGCTCCCTACAGGGTAGTACTGCTCCTTGATGGTGTCCCATAATGAATTCCATGTCAGAGCTGCAAAAAACAGTGAGGTCGTATTTTCATCCTTCTACTCACAATAGGTTTCCCAGCAGTCCTTGATGTAGGGGGTGGCTTTGAGAAGAGCAAAAGTAATCTTTTTTCGAGTGGAAAAATCATGAATATAAAAATATCCTCTAGCATATTCAACCATTTATCTACGATGTCTACATATATTTGGCCCTAAAATATGGGAATGTCAAAGTTTAACTGTACCTTAAAAGGCGTGGAGCCTCCAGAGTGGTTGTTGGATGTGGATGCGCCACCGGTGGGCAACCGTTGAAGGATTTGGGCAAATTTATCCATCATCACGCTCCTTTGTTTCTAAAGGGCCTCCTCAAGAAATATTTTTATAGGATCTCTTACTCCCTCGTGTTTATATTCTCTCCCATGGGAGTTTGTTGGGATTTATGAGGCTGGTCTTGCAAAGGTTCGACCAATTCAAGTCCTAACTCCTTATATCCAGAACTTGTTGGGGACATGCAAAGAAAAATAGAGAAAGAGTAGACCACTCTGATACCACTGATCTGAATTTAAACAAGAATGCAAAAAATTATAGATATAACCATAAATACAGAGATGCAGTAGAAATAACACTTCCTTTCATTAATATCAAATAATGAAATATGCTTACAAATAGAATGGAAATGAGACTAGCTCAGGCGATGGTAGCTTATCTCTGAGAAGAGATGTGGTGGATACATGCCTCTGAACTGAGTTACAATGAGGCTCAAGGGCCTTTTTATTATTGAACAATAAGAGAAAACCCTAAACAACCAAAACCCTAACCCAAGGAGATGTAACACCAAGAGTTTATGGGTCCCGTTGGGGTTAGTTGGGATGCCAACTTCCTGGGGTCGTAACTTGGTCATATTATCTTCGTTTGACATGCATGATACCTCGTTGGAAATACATTTCCGAGGAATACAACTTAAAATTCAATTTCAATGAAATTTCTTAGAGGAATATTGCCAAAACAATGTCGTTTAGGGCCTCAAAATGGCTCCAAAATTTCACGACCTAAGAAACTAAAAAAAATAGTAAGTTGTGCTACAATTAAGGAAACTGAAAAATTGAAAGAAACAATGGTGGGGGTCCAAGTGGAATAGGCAGGTGGCCACCAATATCCACCTGGATCAAGCTCGCAATTGTCTAAACCAGATCCTAATATTTCCTTCAAGACATTGAACAAATAGTCTCATGTACACATCTTCATGCTCTATGTTCATATTATCAGCAAAATCCAAAAAGGAAGCCAAATGATCCTTAGCAGACAAACTAGTTTCCCCATTAAACCTAGGTAAGTGCTTTAGATATCCATATGGAAAATTATTAAGGTGACTAGGAAGGACTAAGGCTACATAACAAGCCTGAATGATAGGTCGAAAACCATCAATCCGATTAGTTGAAGATAGTGAAGATGGAGATGAACTTTGAGGGGGTAAGGAGGGTGAATATGAATATGAACTTATGGGGGATGAAGGGGGTGAAGACAATTGAGTAGAATTTCTAAATTTTTTTATTAATGGTGATTGAATTACTAACTTCTGCACTTATGGACCAAATTTTCATTCACTTTCAAATAAAGGATTTGTATAAACAGAGAAGTTATCTTCAGGTTTAGCAGAAGTAGATGGATATGTATGAATGACAAAAGAAATGAAATCACTAGGTTTTAATTCAGGTAATTCTAAACCTAATTCTGCTTCTGATTTGGGAGATTTTGAAATAGTTTCAGGAATTTGATAAGATTCTAACTGATAAACAAGAAGAGTTGACTGCAAATCAACCCCTTTAGATAAAATTTCTAACACTTTTGGTGGTAGATCTAATAGTTCAGGAGGAATTGGGACAGGTCTAAAAGGATCAGTTTCTGAAACAATTTCAGGTGGAAGTGATATAGGAGCAGAAGTAGAAGCTTCCAATCTTCGTCTTAAAGAGGCAACTCTCACCAGCCTCTCTGGATCTGACAATGGAGAATAAATATGAGGATCTGAGAGAGATCTGGTGTGCCTGCGTGAAGCCAGTTTTGTTTTGTGGAATTTCTAGGTGAAATATTTTAACCTACTAACCTTTTATTCACCATTAAAAGGAAAGCCTAATTGTTGTCCTAGGGAAAGATAATTCAAAATTTTTCATTCCCTAGCAATGACACCAATCTGATGTTGTACCTTTGTAGACAATTATAGGTTAAGGAATTGTGCTAGAGAATCTAATTTTTTTTTTTTTGGATTTTTGGATGACCAATGCTTTAAACTGTTAAACAAGTGTAGAATATTAATTATTTATGATATATATTAAAAGGGTTGATTCTTTACCTTTAAAATAATTTAGCTTTGAAATGATATGTAAGGTTGAACTTAAGAAAATATATGATTCATTATGTCTTCAAACATAGTATTAAACTAGTCATATACAGATGATGCGTATAAAATCCTTTTACAACCAAACAAAATATAATTAAAGCTTAAAGGGAAGTGGAAATTAAAATATGTATAGGAATTAATTAAAATAGAAAGTTCCAATTAACTAATCTTTGTAATTGATTATAAATTCATATGGATTTTTATATAGATTGATATTCAATCTTATCTTACCTAGATTTCCCATTTATTTTAAACATATGCATAGATAAAAAAAAATGAAGACATAAGTAACAATAGAAGTACTCACAAGAACACAAGTTGTTTCAATATGAATCCATAATCCTTATATTAATATCATAAAAACTTCAGAGGATTACAATTATGCTCACTAGTTTATCACAAGGGTTCAACCCTTCATACTTCGAGCTACAAAGTATTTATAGAGTTGTATTCAAAATATATTGATTTAAAAATCAAGATTTATTTACAAAATATATTTTAAAACTAATTACAAAAATAGAACTAGATAATAGGAATCTTGAACTACTTGGACATCTTGCACATAATTCGAGGCTTATGCTAATGACTGAGGCTATAAAGTTGTTATTCTGTTTCCTTTTCTAATTATCTATCCTTTTGCTCCTACAAACTTGCATCTTGTTGATGATTGTTTGTTTCCTACTATTGGAAACCTATTGTTTGTTCAGTCAATGAGCTGACATATTTTTTCCCATCTATCTTCATCAAGAATGTAGCACTTTGTAATTTTTTTGTAATCATCCACTTTAGTGTATTTCTGAAAGGTGGGTTTGATTATAAACAAGTGTTTGATCTCATGTTGGATTAATAAATCAAAACTCAAACCTTCAATAAAATACTTTCCTATAATGGTTCCCTTGATCTTAGCAAATATTGATTTATCTACAACTATAGAATGCAATCTACGCTGGTATTCTTCAAGAGGAACCAATTTGTCTCCCATTCCTCTCAAACCTGGAAGTCCTTTCTGATGTAGCACATTAAATGTTTTATGAAATTTTTGGATGCTAGCTTCTAAATTATGACACTTGTTTTCTAATTGCAGCATTAAATTTCTCTTGGTAAGTATCCTTTTGACTTATGGAATAGTTTGAACCTTGTCTTCAATATCATAATCTCCAAGATCTTCCTTTGTTTTTGAATTTAAAATTCTGATCAATGTTGTTGCATCTCCTGGTTTATGACCCAAGTCCTTCTTCACTTCTGCTATTACCTCCTTTGACTTCTCCAATAATTCTTCTTGCTCAAAAATGATTTCAATTGAAGGCCATAAGTTAGTTATGGATTCATTTATATCCATCCAGATATTCTCTTTGTCTTATGCAATAGTTTGAGCAATAACAAACTCATTTTCAAGGGTCTCTATTCTCTGAGTCAACCTATGACTCTCTGAAGCTCTGCCAAGTAAGCATTGTTAGTTTTGATTTTATGTTCCTAAAGATTATTGAGTTGATATTTTAATTTTCAATCTCTTGACCCTTTAATGATAAATCTCCCATAGCTTTAGCTAAATCAGCTGTTGAATATGTGGATTTTGTTTCTACTGTAATGGTTGCTGCAATAGAAGTTCTTGTTGTTGAAGTACCTACAATGAAAGTTGTTGCTATGGGAATAGTTGTTGATACATTAGTTTGCTATTATTTTTCCTTTAATAAATTCTCCAACTCAGTCTCCATCTTCTGTATCTGGAAATTTTGTGTAACTATAATCTTGAAAATGTTTTATTTCTCCTTTTCCAATTCACCAAATTCTTTGGTTTGTGGATCTTTTGTGGTAGGGATTTTTAGTTGTTTCCTTAATGCTAAGATTCCATCATTTTTTCTCTTGATAATTTCTTCGGTTTCTTTCACATCATTAGGATCATATCCTAACTTAGTCACTAGATCTTCTAAAGATTTAATTTTAGTATCCTTAGCTAGAGATGATATTTTTTCCAACTTTAACTGTGACTAAATATTATTTATTGAAATTTGCAGCTTGGATGTTGCCATTGTTGAGCTAGTCAAAGTAATCATTTTTGCATCTTTCCCTTGTAAGTCAATCTGATCAATAGCATGAATTTGTTTAGTATCAAAAGAAAAAATAGATTTCTTATAATCTTCTGCAGTCTTAGGGAAGGGAACTTTAGGCTCCAGGAGGGTCATCTGAAATTTCCCTTTCTCAGTATTAAGTGCAGAAAGAAGTTTGTGCTCAAAAGTTGAAGTTTGCCTCCAAAATTTGGAATAGGTAGTGGCCTTTAGTGCTTCATTTTTCCTTTTGATCTCCCTGTATCTGGAAAAAATATTTGGTTTTGTTGCACTTTGAGTTAGCTCTCCTATCTAAGTTGTTTCTAATGGATCTTGAGAAACCGAGGATACACGAGAAGTTGAGAAAATATCCTCAATTCTTGGAAAAGTTGTAGCATGAGGACCTATTAGAACGAATGTAGTTTGTTTCTGTGAACTTTCTTCTTGAAAATGTTCTTCAAGAGGATTAGTTTTTTTTCTTTTCTTAAACATTATAAAATCTATCTCTTGAACTTTTGAAATTGAAGGGGAAACACTTTCCCTTATTCTCTTACCATGCTTCTCTTGTGGAACTAGAGTCTGTGATGTTGTTGAAATGAAAACCTATTCTTCTGCTTCCTACAATGTATTTTCCTGCCATTCTTCTTCATTTGTATATTGTTCTATTTCTGGTCTGAGAGTGTGTGCATAAGGTGTAGTTTTATGTTCTACCTTTAACTTAGAAATAATCCCCAAGGGATCATAATACCAAGTAAAGCTTAATTTAAACTTCATTTGTTTCAAGAGACGGTCTACCTCCTTCACTGCTGCTCTGGTAATGAATGGCCCAATTTGTGCTTTTAAGTTGAATTGAGATTTATTTTTAGCTTACACAAATTGTAGCTCATCCATGTTCATCGTATGCCCAACATATTATAATGAAAAAATCCTAATTGGCACAAACTTTGGTTGTTTGTATAGAGGAAGCTCACATCCATATACTCTGATTTTTGTGTAGTTTTGGTATAGATACCAATCTCCAGTTTTTGTCTACTCACTAAGGTGAAGAATTCTTTTGATTTCAGGTGAAATCATAGGAACAACATCACTACTAAGCAAGCATGAAACCATATATAGAAATTGATTTGTATAATCACTGAAAGAAAATTCATTGGTGTGCTTCCTTACCAAGGAAGTCCAATGAATTGCAAACTGAGGATTTCGCTATTCATTTAATTTTTGTAATGGAAAATAAAATTTATCTGCTTGATAAAATAGGAACAAGTCTACATGAACTAATTTGTATTTAAAGGCTCCTTCAGTAGAAAACTTCAAAAATTGATCATGGATAGCTTCTGCCCAAAATTGACCGTAATTGAAGATAAGTGATGGTTTATCACCTACTAAAAACACTGATAAAAATACTAGAGTAACTTCATCAACTCACTGATCATTTGGATAAACTAATAAACACAAAACCATTGAAACAATATGTCTATTCATCTCTAGAAACATTGAGGAAGGGTATGGAGGAGTTGTTCTTGGTAATTCTGCATCTTCAGGTAAAAATATCTCCAAAAAATTGGCTCTTTGGGGAAAATTAATTTTTTGATAGATTTCCATGAAAAAATCTATAGAAAAAGGATGTAGAGTGGTTAAAGGTTTAACTTGAAGCATTTGGCATATTGACTCAGGGGATATTCTAAATAGGATATCATTGTTCTGGGCAATAATGGCTTTTTGATTCGGAATATACCTAAAATGACACCAGGCTACAAATTTGGGAAAGGAATTAGTCTGAGGGAAAATGAATTGAGGTAGGAAGGATTCCCATATGCTCCCATATGCTCAATTCATCACCAACATTTGAGAATTTATGTTTAGCCCAATTTTGAAGTTCATAGAGATCAAACTCATATTGGGTTTCATAAATTTTATATTGTTGGTCAACTAAGGGTAGTTTGTCCAAGTCCATAACAGGGGGCAACAATGGGTTTTCTGTAACTACTTTGAATTTTTCTTTAGAAGGAGACATATTGAAGATAAAATTTGATATAGCACTGTCATTTTACCAGGTGCATCGCTGGTTGGTGCAGTGGAAAATTATCTTTCTCTAATGTTGCTTGTAACAGAGATGTGTGGATACAAGATTAAATGAACAAAGGAAATGGATAAAAAACCTGTGTTTATTTTTATTTTGTGAGGATTAAACCATCTTAGGCCAAAGTAAATCGGTGATAGATGTTGATAGGAGGGAGGTATTAAATTGCAACAATTATGGTGAAATAACGGTTAATCCATTTGGAGCGAATGAAAGAGTGATAGATGGCAGAGGCGGAGTGGCGATTAATTATTTGTGGGAGCAGAAATGAATGATTGGTGGTTTTCGAGGGGTGGATGGTTTGTAGTTTTGGAGAGGGGGGTTCCAAAGTGTATGTGGGGGTGACACGTCGGTGGAGGCTGGTTTTACAATTTAGCTTTTCAGAACCCCACCCACCACGCCCCCCCCCCCCCCAACCATTTTTAAAACGTCAGAAGTGCAGGGGGAGAGGGGGTCTGAAATGCTCCCTCAGCTGTTGATCTGGGCAGGGAACATCTTGATGGTTCATAATAGTATGATACATATGATATTGGAAAAAAACATAAAATCTTGTTTATGAAATATTTAATTAGTTTCCAATCAATGTTTATACAAATTAACAACTAATTAACACATACGGTGACATTTAAATTCGCACACCAATTCCATGGGATTTTTTTATTTTTTTTTGTTTGTTTTTCTATTTTTTTTATATCCCTTTTCTTTTTTCTATATTTCTTTTCTTTATGTGTGTGTGTGTGTGTGTGTGTCTATCTATCTATCTATCTATCTATCTATCTATATATATATAGATATATATATATATATATATATATATATATATATATATATATATATATATATATATATATATATATATATATATATATATATATATATATATAGATAGATATATATATATATATATATATTTTCCCTTTTCAACAAAATTAAAATGTACAAAATACAAAATAGGTTACAACACAACCCACACAATTTGGGGGTTCCATAGGTTTAAATTTCTTCTACTAATCTTGCTTGTGATCATTTGGGATCCCTTTCAATTCAGGCAACCATGATGATCTTACTCTTTTGCCTTGATGCAATTCTAACTAAGAACAAATTTCGACCTATGAAATGAAATATTGGTGTATAATATCTCTATGTGTTTTCCGTATTTAGTAACTCTTAGTTTTACTTCAGTCAGACTAGTGGAGTGCAGTCATGCATGCATGAGTTTTACTTCTCTTCATTATGAGTGGAGTCATTCATGAGCCATGGAATAGTTAATTGATGATTGCATTATTTGAGATTCTCTTAGAACTGGAAAATTTAAGTATCTTTACAATGATGACATGTATATTTTGATATTATAATCAATTGATTTTTTTCTATACCACATAATATTATAATTCTCATATTCATATTAAATTTATTGGAAACATAATCTTCATGGATTATGTGAAATTGTATTATTCACATGAGAGGAAGGAAAAAATCTTAAGTGAACTTGAACAACTATCGAAATCCAAAAGACCTCTTGAAATATGAAACCAAGGTTCATAAAACATTATGTTTATGTGTATCATATGAATGATAATATAAAACATGGCTTGTCTAATTTACTCTCCATTTTTTTAGTGTGTTTTAACAGTGGTATCAAAACTTAGGTATTTCTAACTCTGGTTTTCTACTCTCTACATCCAGGAATCCTAACAAGTTGTATGAGCATAGGTCTTGGTTCCACTAAACAAAACTAACTCTCCAAGGTATGGTACCTTTCCCTATGTTCTATCTAACTTAGAATCTGTTAGATATCTTCATTTTTACTGTGTACCCATCCATTTTCTTTGCTATCTTTGTGTGTCCATCATATTCCTTTTCATCGTTATTGGAATTATGGTGTAAGATAAGCCTGTACTCAATTTGATAATGCACTCTTCTCTTGATTAGAAGCTCAATCATTCTTGCTCAAGTTGAAGAAACACTCTTGTCCTCCTAGGGTCTCATCCACTCTTAGTTGCAGACAATTTCCTCATCCATGAGAAGATAGGATTTTATCCTTTCAATCTTTAGGAAATAAAGTTTGCTTTTGATTATGGCCCTTCTTCTTTCTTTTTTTACGGTCCGTGAAAGTTGGGGGTGCAATAAGTTTAAATTTCTTCTTATCATCCTACTTGGGATCATTTGGGGAGCCATTGTGATTAAGGAAACCATTATGAGCTTTCCCGGGAGTTCCATAGGTTTAAATTTCTTCTTGTCATCCTAATTGCTATCATTTGGGGAGCCCTTGCGATTAACTAAACCATTATGAGATTTCCTTCACGTGACTCAAACTAAAAAAAAATTTTGACCTATGAAATGAAATATTTGTGTACAATGTCTCTATGTTTTTTTCCCTATTTAGTCACACTAGTTATTTGTACTTCTGTTAGATTAGTGGTGTGGAGTCCTTCATGCATTTGTTTTACTTCTCTTCACTATAGGTGGAGCCATACCTGAACCATGAAATAGTTAATTGATGATTGCATAAGTTGAAATTATTTTAGAATTGGAAAAAATTAAGTATTTTTATAGTGACAACATGTATACTTTGGTATTATAATGAGTTACTTATTTTTCTATACCACATAATATTAGAATTCTCTATTCATATTAAATTTGTTGGAAACACAATCTTCATGTATTATGTGAAATTGTATTTTTCACTTGAGAGGAAGGAAAATATGTTAAGTGAACTTGAACAACTATCGAATTCCAAGAGACCTCTTGAAATATGAAACCAAGGGTCATAGATGTAGAAATTAGGTTGTAGAGTTCGAAACTCCTCATGAAATTTACTAAATCACAAGACTCAAAGCTACTTTATTGCTTTGCGAAATATAATTCACAATATAGAACAAAAATCATAGACATGAAAAAGAAAACGTCACACATGCACATTGATTTATCTAGGGGAAAGAAACTTCTCAAACTTGAGCACAACTTGTAGTTGTATAATTTATCTCTTTGCCTGAATAATTGAACTTGGCCAATGCTTATCGAAATTTCAAGTCCTCCAAACTCTTAGTTGCTTGCGTTGTTCCATGACGAATTAGCCCCGATATTTTAGGGAAATTCCTCAATTGGATTGTGCAATTCCTGTAGACCCATTCTCTGACTGCATGCACCACCTGTACACATTGGAATAGCCTACAACTAATAGTACATTGCCTTGGAATCTCTATCTCAATAGGATAACTTGAATTCTCTACATGAAATATTTATTTTGGGTTGACTGATCAGTTAAATGGATGATCACTAAGTGTGATTGAAGTTACACTGCACAACTTGTCCTTCCACTAGTTCCTCTAACAATTAGAACTAGTTTAACTGGAAATAACACAATTTAACTGAAATAGTTTTCTACAAATTAGATATAAATCATACTGAACTGAACTCAATCTGCCCCAACTAGAATTAACTGAGTTAACTGAGTGAAAATTTCCATGTCACTTGAGTTAACTACCTTCAAGATTTTTGTTGAAATGGAAATTCAAATTTTCTCTAGTTTAACCAAGGGAAGGTCAAACTAAGATTTTCTTGATGCATTTTGAACACTCCCTCTCAACAAGAAATGGATTATCAACCACCCCAATCTTGCATTTTTGGAAATCAAACTTCCCTCTTGACAAAGCCTTTGTTAAAATGTCAAAATCTTGTTCCTCTATCAAAATGGACTGCAACAACATTATCCACCTCTGCACACAATCTCATAAATGGTGGTACTAAATATCTATATGCTGGGATCAATTGTGAAAAAACCATATTTTTGGAGAGATTGATGCAATCTTATTATCATAGTATATCATAGTTGGATCCATCATCTAACTAAACAATCCAACAAGTATCTTTCTCATCCAAATCGCCTCACATATTGCTTTACTTGTAGCCATGTATTCTGCTTCCACTGAGATGAGTGCCACATATATTTTATTCCTTTTGTACCATGAAACCATTGTGGACCCAACAGTGAAAATTCCACCTGATGTACTCTTTCAGTCTGATGGAATCCCCGCCCAATCTGCATTTGTGAAGCTATACAACTTCACTCCTATTCGTTTGTAACAAACTCCAAATTGAGTAGTGCCTCTCAGGTATCATAGAACATGCTTAACTTCCCTCCAAAACCATTGGGTTGGCCTAGCCATAGCCTGGATCAACTGGTTGACTGCATAGCACATATCTAGTTGTGTGTTCACAAGATACATTAGTGAACCCACCAATTGTTGGTAAATAGTAGAATCCACTTCCTCGCATGAAGTGGAATCCTCTTTTCTCCAATTTGTCACTAGAGGTGTCTCCATGGGTTTACAATTTTCCATGCAAAACCTATGAAGTATCGCGTTGGCATGCTTTCCCTGAGAAACAAATAGCTCACCATTACCTTGCCATAATTCCAATCCGAGGAAGTAATGCATGAAACCCATGTCCTTCATTTCAAACTCTCTTGCAAGGTCCTCCTTGCAAGATCTGATAAGCTACTCATCACTAGTTAAAATCAAATCATCAACATATAATACAATAATCAACAATTTACCTTCTATCAAAATATGAGAAATATTTTCATCTGCTTCACTTTCAGTGAAGCCAAAACTAGTGAGATAACTATCGATCCTGGTGTACCAAGCATGGGGTGCTTGCTTGAGGTCGTTCAATGCTCACTTTAGTCTACACACATGAGACTCTTGATCAAAAGTCTAGAAGCCTTTTGGTTGCTCGATATACAACTCCTCCTCAATAACACCATTGAGGATTGTCTTTTTCACATCCATCTAGTGGATCTTCCACCTTATTTGTGTAGCTAGAGCAAGGATTGATGTAATGGATGAGTACCTTGCTACAAGACCAAAGGTCTCCTCTTGGTCAATCCATTCAACCTAAGGGTACCCCTTTGCCACAAATCTGGCCTTGTACTTTTCTATGCTTCCATCTGCTGCATGCTTTACCTTGAAGATCCACCTTGAACCCACAACTAATTTGTCTGCTGGTCCTGGGACCACTTCCCAAACACTGTTGTTTACAATGGATTCGTACTCCTCCACTATTGCATCAACCCATACATGTTTCTCTACTACATCCTCGAAAGACGATGCATTAGTCTCTACAAGCTTAGTCATTAGAGCCATCTAGACAATGTACTAATCTAGTGACCTTCTCTGCCTGTGCTAATTTGAAGGAGCACCCACATTCTCCCTCACATACTGCATAAGTCTCTCAGCTCCCCTGGTCCTTTTCTACCTTCTCTGGATGGTTATGCTGAGTGGTTGTTTCCACTCCTCCTCAATTTCTAGTTGCTCTACAACTTCTTGAGGTTCCTCCTTTGGAGCTAAAATCTCCTATTTTGGTGGGATCTGAATCTCCCTCTCAAGAGAGCACCACCTGGCTTTGTCTTCATCAAAGTTTACATCCCTTTGCACATTGGGTGGAAAGTACACACGGTATTTGTGGGAAGTTTCTATGTAACCCAAAAATACCCCCAATTTTGTTGTCGGCTCTAGCTTCTTCGTTACATATTTGGATACATGGCAGTAAACAAAGGATCCAAAAATCCTGAAGTGTGACACATTCGGCTTCCTCCCCGAGAAATCCTCCTCCAGTGTAATCATGCCCAAAATCCAATGGGGAATTCAATTATGCAAATAGACTGTTGTGTTGCATGCCTTGACCCACAAGTGTATAGGTAGGCCTTGGTCATGCAACATCGTCGTCAGTGATCCAACAATGCTACGATAATTTCTCTCAACCACCCCATTCTGCTAAGTGTTGTGGAGTGTTGTAAACTCCTGTTGAATGCCCTCTTTTGCACAATTTTTTTTTAATTCATTTGACATGTACTGACGTCCATTATCTCTCATGAGAGCCTTCACCTTCTTTCCCATTTCTTTCTCAACCAGTGCCTTGAATTCTACAAACTTGGAGAATGTCTCATCCTTCTCCTGCATGAAGAAGATCCAACACTTCCGTGAGAAGTCATCAATAAAAATGATAAAATATTTGTGCCTAGTAGTGGAGGATGTCGAGAAAGGTCCACAGTCATCAGAGTCGATCCTTTCTACGACTACATGTGCTTTGTTGTCCCAATCATGTAAAGTGGCTTTTGTGTACTTCCCAAACGTACATCCTTTCCATACATCTAGTTGCTCAAGTGCTCCTTTGGGAAGGCATGTGGTTATCTGTTGCATGATCTTCAAGGTGCCATGATGCAAATTGCCAAGTCTTCTATGCCAAATTTCAACAACATCATGACTATGCACCTTCTCTGCCTTTGTGCTCCATGCAACACAATCCTCCACACCTATCTTGTATAGGTTCTTCACACAAACCCCGATCTTCTTTACCTGTCCCATGGCTATGTGTCTTAGGAATTCCTTTCCTTTGTTTAAGATCACATCATACCCATGGTCTTCCAAAATTGCAATAGAGACAAGATTTTTCTTTAGGCCCAGAATGGACATGACATCCTTGACCCTAAGGGGGTAGCTTGACTCCCTCTAAAAGGTGACTATACCAATCTCAGTCACATTGTACCTTCTGTTGTCCCCCATCTGAATGTGCATCTGCAAGTATTTTTTTCCAGGTCACTAGAAAAGTATTTATTCCCCGTCATGTGGAACGAGGCACCTGAGTCCAAGTGCAACATGCTCCCCATCACTGTGTTGGCCATGCATGTAATGAGGGTAAAGTCAAGCTTTAACTATGAATTCAAGGCTGCACCTTTTTTCCCTCATGAGGTCCTCTTGCTTGTCTTCTTATGTGGACACTTCATGGCATAGTGCCTGAATTGATGACAATGGAAGCATTTGATTTTTGACAGATCTTTCTTCTTGTCCCCTTGACTGGATTCTGGTTTAGATTTAGTTTTCTTCCCCTTTCCATTCTTTTCCTTTCTATCCAATGAAATTTTTTCTTCATCCTCACCCTTGGATGAAGTCCCATATCTGTTACTCTACCTTAATTCCTTCTATACCAAATTAGACCATAAGTTCTCCAAATTTGGTATTTTCTCCCTCCCATTCACTAAATGTTGATAGTTGTGCCGTCTCTTGGCAAGGCCCAAAAGGGCTAGGCTTACCAAGTCTTCTTCAGGGACATTAATACCGACCCCTCCAAGTTCATCACGACATTTTCTAAGCTTGCTCAGATACTGTAGAATTGTGGCATTCTTCTTCATCTTGATACTTTGTTGGCTTGTATGGGCCTGACCCAGGTTCAAAGGTGATATAGCCAAGCAAATCTCGGTACTACTGGCCCTTTCAGCAACAGTCCATGGAGCACGGACTGAGGTCTCACCCAAAGTAGTATGGGAAGGTGCTAGAACCAGGTTTCCACACCTCGGGGATGTCTGATGAGTTTTTGGTGGTTTGCGGCTTAACCCTGTGCGCACGTCGCTATGCACACCTATTGGTCCCTTGCAACCTGTGATGTTGCCTCCGCGCAGCCTTACTCAGGGCGTGATCCATATTATACCCAAGTTCCTTGCTATTTAATATGTTATTACCCAATTACTTAACTTATTTGTGTCAGAATAGTGATAATTAACAGTATATCCAAAAAACATATAAGTGCGCGCGATGAATGAAATAGTATAAATGTAAAGAAAGAAATACACAAGCAGATGCACTGAAATTGGAATCAACTTCTCTTTATTATTCTTCATTCAAGATTATAGACTTGACACTGCCCTACGCACTCAGCTACAGGGGTCCACGCACTCAGCTGCGAACTCTACCAAGCCTCTGCGCACTAAGCTGTAGAGCCTCTTCCTACTACTATGACCCAATACACTTAGACTCTTACTCTATGCTCTATCTTTGCTTCTCAGCTACTTCGATTACTTTTACAACTTAGATCCTCACTCTACTGATACAATCCCATGGTCTGCAGACCATGGGTAGGCCGACATGACATTACATTACTTTACAATACTTAGGGCAGACAACCATATGACTCAACCTATACTTCACACTCCGCGCTCGCAATTCATAGAGTCTTACAATACATTTGACCAAAACTTGCACTTTGAGCCCCAAAACATGCTATGGGGGGATTCCATGCCCAACATGCCCCCAACACAATCATCATGACTTGTCCCGAGTCACTCTGTTAGCATGGCGATCTTGGCGTGGAGTCCCTCCAACTGGTCCTGTACTGCTCGGAGGTCCACGATGCACTGTTCTGCGGTTTGTTGGACTTTCTGCATGAGCTCTTCCAATGCTTCTTTGATAGGATCAAATCCCTTTCTTAGTGCGTAGAGCTCTTGCATCTGTGAGAGCTTGCCCTCAATATCTACCGTAATGGTGAAGGCCTCATCAATCCATGGCTAGACGTGCACATTGAGAAGTGCCTCTTTCTGTCTCGTGACATCCACTTGCTCTTTCAGTGCCCTTGTTGCTGCATCTTTGCGAGTCGTTGAGTGAGGACGACTGTCTGCGCAGTTCCCCTTACATTGTCATATTGCTCCTGAAACTCGCACGCCTTTGTTTCTAGGCGCTATATGTTGGGGTCCTCTTGTAAGGATGTGAGGACTCCAAAGGCTTGGTCCAACATACCAATACAGTCCTTCACTGCCCGTCCAATTTCTTACAATCTTGTTTGAATAGCTAACACACTGCTCTCTAACTTCCATAGGAGTGGAAGGCTGCGCCTTCAGTTGTAGCTCAGAAATCTAGAGATTCAGCTCCAGTTGCACATGTGTTGTTTCCTTGCACGTGTTTCAGACTCCACTTGCCAGAAAATGGATCCGCATTTCTGTTGGTAGGTCTATGGTGATGGACAACTCTGGGACTCGCTGGCACCCTTCATCAACTTTGTATACTATCTATTGGTTTTGTGACACCAGTTCATCACACTGCAGGCTAAGTTGTTCGATGTTGATCTTTTGCTCACTCAACACCTGAATCACATGGCCCTCCCTGGTGTGGAGCTCTACTGTTATTCCATCTTGTAGTTGGTACAGTGTGTCTCACAGAAGTGTAGCCAAATTAAGGCCAAGTCCCTTGATCCTACAAATAGCGGCTTTGTCGATCTCATTCTCTGTTGTTAGTGCCTCTTCTGGTAGCATTATGGTATTGGCCATCTTTGCGCGTAGCATTTGCTCCGCTGCTGATGTGCCTATTGCATCGTAGGTGGCTACGGTTCCTTCCTGTGGGGGTTGCACCTGTAGTTCCTGCAGCTGCACCCTTAGGGCCCCCAACACAATCTGCTTCTCTGATATGGCTTCTTGGAGTGCTTCCTTGGTGACCTCGTGAACCATGTCACCGATGTCATAGAGGTTGCCTTCTGTTAACGTGATTTGGTCGATCGCCAATTTGGAGGCCTTGATATTTTCACAGAGTGTTGTGCATTGTGGGGAATAGGCACGACTGCCTATTAATCCACATCCGAACACTCGCCTCCATGAGCACCCTGAAGATCTTTGTCTCGCAAATACGCTTCGCGTCCTTGGTAGCCCAGAGTGACGCGTACTTGGCATCCTCTGGTAAATCCTACTCAATGCTCGGGAACTGACAATCCTCTAGCAGTTCTCTCGCTACCAGCAAAATGGACAAGAGCAACCACATGTAGTGGAAGGTCTTGCCCTACTCCTGGGCTTCCTTACAGTTGGTCAAGAATTCCTTGCAGAGGAACTCAGCCCGGTTGAATTGGACCCCCTTTGTGCATTGTTCAACCAATGTAACTATCGGCGTTGGTACCTTATCGTCGCGACATTTTCTCATTACCTTCCCGGCCAGGAGTTGGGTGGCTATGCACACCCCTTTATCTTTGATGCTGCTAATTGCGTAACCCCTATTTTTCTTCTCGAGCTTATATTTTTTCTTCATGGCCTCCACGAGAGCCAAATCTCTGCTTTTTCCTACTATCGCCGCGGGGTCGTTTCCCTTACTGGGAAGTCGAGAAATTCTATGGATGAAAACCGTCGTGATGGGAATAGGCTGCTCTAGCCATAAGTACCCATCATGCACCAGGCAAAGCAACTGCTTGATGATGAAAATAGTGATGGGCACGCGGTTAAAGTGTGGAATCCACAACAAATGAAGCAATCCAACCTTCTCCACACTGCGCAGCCATTTTCGTGGCTCCAATGTTGTGAATGGCCCCTCCATGCTCTTCTTCATGAGGCTCTCCATCTTTGAGTGTGGGAACTTCTCGCAGTCCATGAGGTCCCAATCTTCAAACTTCATTGTGGGCACATGGCCTAGGATTGAGCCCTTAAACATAATTCCTTCAGGGAGGAGCGGGGTCTGGAGTGCGCTCTTGGTGGCATCCAGATCCTTTGGTATCTTGGTTTTCCCTTTTCGTGGAGGGACATACTCGAGCAGTTTTTCTACAGAGCGCACCCGCTGGATGTCCTCTTCCATGTCCTCTACTTCCTCTATCTCATAACCCAGAGCCTGTAGGTCCTGTTATCACTCCAGGAAACTCTCCGAGGTTGTAAATCAGAGATGCCTCGTAAAATATAATTTTTAATATTGTTCTCTGAAATATTGGAATGAAAAATGGTTTGGATCAAGTCGGATAACCATTTCAGCTCTATTCACACTCAAGGCATGCATGAACACCCCCAATAACACAAGGCTTTAGACTGCTAATGCTCAATAGTTTGTAGATTTAATGGATAGATGGAGAACACTGACTATGCCAGCAGGTTGCATACATGGACCTATACGAATGGCTAGCTACAGGCAGCAAATGAACTTACTGACTATACCGGCAGATGCGTATATAATCACACATATATATGGTTGGCCATAGGCAGCAAAGAAGCTTGCAAATCTAATATATCAAAGCAGAGATAAGATGACAGTTATCTGGCCTCAAACACACAGAAAACCTGAACAAACTGTTCAAGTGCAAGCATAGAACAGAAGAGAAATGGACATTAAACATGTAGCAGCAAAAGAAGCTTGTATTACTAAAGACTACAGGTGAGAAGCTTGAGAAAACAGGGGAGGAATAATCTTAAAAAGCTAAAACCTTATTACATCTTGTTTTCAGCTATTTATAGCTTGTTTACAATGGTCCTCATCCTTTTGAGGCTTCAGGTGTCTTAATCTATCCTTCTGTCTTGTTTAACTGATTGATTCCCTTAATAGGTAGGCATGGCTCGACGGTTTTCCTCTTCTGACAGAGAAATAACCATACTCAGATATTTTGGGTGGCCTGCTGTGATGCATAGGAGCTCCCTCGTGCCAAAGATTCCCCATTATGTTCGTTAGGATGACTGCTGCACTGGCAGGGCCGTTAATGCTCCATGATTTTATTTGATTTGGGTTGAGGCGTGTAGTGGCCCTTCCCCTTCCCTTTATGGGTTATGTTTGCCGGCCGCTGTCCCTCCGCTGAATCCTTCTTCTGGTATATAACATAACTGCACGGTTCCTTCAAGGATGGCTTGTCGCTTGAACCTGCAATGGAGTGGCTGCCATTCTTATGAAATACCTGCACCGATCCCTTTCACGAAATAGCTGTGAATGTTTCTTTTCTGTTATTGTGCCTGTTTGGGTCATAAACAACGAAAATGCTGCGACACTGCTAAATCCCACCCATTTCTGTTTCACTTGGACTTCAAACATGGCATAACTTTCTATCGGGTCCGCCTTTCAGGTCACAGTCGCATATCGCAGCCAGCCGATCCCTTTCTTTTCTTTATATTTGGAAATTCATGAACAATGCTGTAAAACATGAGGAAATCGACTTTGGCGGACCTAAAAATATATGTATTTCACTTCCCGGACCCTTTCGGGTCCGGGCTTCATCGTTATCGGCATTCGCTAAGGCTTCCTGTGTATTTCCTTATACATTAACAATACACAAAATACAATAAAAATGGCCCCCGCGCGGACCTGAAATATTATGAAAAATCCTTTATAGTGTCATCAGGTCCGACCCATCGAATCAGAAGCATGCTATATGTAAAGGCCCCGCCCCTCAGAAAATGCCGATAAGGATATTCACCGCGGACCCGATAAGTTATCAAAAATAACTCATAACGTCATCGAGTCCAGCCCATCGGCGATCGCTGATATATGTTAAAGGCCCATCCCTTTGTTATCGCCGATAGCGATACGCCGAAGTGATATCGACAATCGCTCATCGGTAATGTATCATGTCACTGCCTCTGCCTCCTCCGACTTGCGATATGCCGACACGACCTGGACCGTTGATCGGCCAGATCCGACGGCTGAGGTTGATGCGGATTCATAAGCCTGCAATCTTGGTTTTTATGTGATTTTTTTGGGTATTTTCACCTTCCGATAGTGTAATTCTGCCCTCCAAAGGGCTTCCCTCTTGCAACCTCTTTGATCGGTGGGTAGCTTTTGTCATGTCTTGATGATTTGAACAACAAACATGGATTTTGGGCATGACTATAAGCATATTTGCAGCCTTTGAGAGATTTTTTGAATCTATTTTTAATCCATTTGCATAGCAAAGCTAACAATTCCTCCTTCTCATCATCTGTCTCAATGGTGACAGCCTTGACCTTTTCTTCCATTGAGAGCTTTCCGAACTGCGGATTCCTTGGGGACATGCGGACTAGTCCCACTGCCTGCTTATCTTTCTTGGGCCTCAGTGTCTGAGGTGATTTCGGGAATTCCAACGTGACCCCAGTATCTTCGGGAACGTCATGTACTGTGGGGTTCTATGCGGCCTCGTCGGTGGTTTCTTTTGCAAAGACCAAACCTCTCCTGGTAGCCACCATCTTGTTTGAACTGTTTGTGGTTTTTTGCGGACTTCGGGGCTCGAATATTGCTTGACGCACAACACTCTATGCTCTAATCAACCGCTCAAATCTCAAGTGAACAAGTGTTGTCTTGTGGCTGGCCCCTGGAGTTTTATAGTGCCTTTTGAATTCAAATTCGACCATTCCCACAAATTCTGGGTCATCAATGCTTTCTTGGTGGCAGATTGTCCCAAATCTTACCGTTACTTCGCATCTTAAATGCCCGCTACCCACTCCCTTTTGCCTTAAATTGGACATCCCGTCATGAACAGTGACACCAATGGTTTCTTCCTAGCCTACCCGCGCGGCAGCGAAACCCCCTGTGCACGGGCACGAACCTTGTGACATGCTGATTCTGCGCACACCTGCCTGATCACGCAGCTCCCAAACAGACTCTTTTATAGTCCCGTGCTCTCTTTCAGCTACTTGGAGCATTGAGACTATGCTTCCTACGGCTAGTTAGGTGGTCGCACCACTTGTGCAAGACTTCAACTCACCTTCCAGTATAGTCCGCGGAAACTCCTCAATTGCCTTCGTGACGCCCGGCGCCACACATTCTACTGTATGTAGTGTACTCCCCTAGTTACTGCATTTGGTGAGGTGCGGTCGTATCCATGGTAGTAGAGTCATAAGTTCTCGGCTACAATCTTCTAATCCAGTGGTATGATCATCTGCGCCTTGTTTTGTCATCCTTGGTTTATTGACGAGACATGCTTGCTTGATCTCGTTTTCGAGCCTCTTGATCTCGACGTCCATCAAAATTATTTTCTTCCTCAGTTGTACCTAGTCTTTTTCGAGTTTTTGGAGTCGAAGGTTCCCTCGTTGAATGGCTTCCTGAATCTTTATGTGTTTGACCTCGCGTAGCTCTGTGATTTCTTCATCCCGGTCTTTGCGCAATGTCACAACTGCGGGAGCCCTTACGGGTGGACTCCTCTTTGCATTCTCTTCAGAAATTACAGTCTCTACTCTGTTCTACATCTCTAGAATCATTTCCAGGGTCAGGGTTTTGCACATGGTCCTATAGGCCCATCGAACTGCTGGTGCGCATAGGTCCCAATCAGTGCGTCTCGCCTGGTGAATCCTGTTCATTACTTCACACACCCTATCGAATGCCTCTCTGTGGATAATTGGTAGTGTGCGTCACCTTTCATGCTACTACGGTTTGTTCCAATTCTCTATTCTAGGAGTGGTGTGCACTTGTAGGGTCTGTACAGCATATGTACGTACCCATCGAGAAAGGTGGGCACGCAAGTTGTTCCGCCCCTGCTGACTGGCTTGCATTCTGAGTTGGGGTTTTCCAAAGCGTAGGTGCATCATCCTTCTACATCCATGCCAGTCCTCAAAACTTCCTTGATGAATACCCCACCATCATGTGGGTGTGGTGCACAATGCCCACTTCAATGCATCGAACTGCTGCTGTTCTAGTACTGCGCTTTCAAATTTGCTTAGGAATTTATCCACCACTGTCAACCCATCATATATCAAAAGATCCCTTGCTTCTATTGTCATGCAAGGTAGTGATCTAACCATCATGTTGCAGTTAAGCATTCTTACTTTGTGCAGCCAATTCTGCCATCACTCTATCTCTTCGTTGGGATCCGAAGCGCAGGAGCTTTTGTGCTCCCACAAAATCCTTCCATCTATGGTTGGATTCACCCAATCCTCTTCTCACGTAGTTATCTTGTAAATACAATCAAGATCATCCTCACTATCGTCGTCGCACACCGGTTCAGTGTATTGCGCTCCTTCGGCTGGATCTAGTGGTACTACTATGTGTAGTGAATTTTTATCAAAGCTCATTTTGCGCTTCTTTAGATTTATGACTTCGTTCATATTGGTGGCCCAGTCTATTCCTAGTAGCGCAAGATAGGGATTACTATAATCGACAATCTCTATCACTTCAAAATCCACCTGCGCACTCGCACCTTCAATATCTACTGTTACCCCTTGTAATATTCCCATGGGCAAGATCTTCTGTTGGTTTTCCATTCGTAACTGAATAGGAGACCACTATAGCACGGGTCTACCCATGCATTCCCATGTTTGTTTTGGTAGTACATTCATGTCCGATCTGAGATCTAGGATTACCTGATCCATTTCGTATTCGTCGTTTTGTGTAGTCAACCTCATTTCCCTTCCTGTGTGCAATGCATGCTTTCCAAGTTTCCGGACCATGCGCGGTTCTCCTGACCCCACGCACCTAGTGATAAGTTCCTGTAGTCCTTTTACTGCCTTGCTGTCATGTAGCAGTTTCATGCATGTCTCCAGAAAGGTAGTGAGCATTGAAGGATCCATCCCTAGTTCTAATTGATCCTTACTACCTAAAGTGGAGGCCTCCGTGAAGCTCTTCTTAGCTTCCATGAATGTCTCCTTCACGCGTTCTAAATCAAATTCAGGTTCCTTAGTAGGAGCCTTGCGAACCCACACACTTTCTTCTGACTATTTCCCTTTATCATCGCCAGTGGTCACACCACTCTTGAGCATCATGTTTACATTCGAGTCTTCTTCGCGTGGTTCAGACCTCATCATCTACAAATTTTGAGTCGGAGGGGGCTGAAGTACCCCTTTTTCATGCAGTCTCACTATCAATGTAGGGTAGTCTTCTGCCTCATGATCAAACTGAGTATAGTACAAACATGATGTCCTTGTCAGGTTTGTACAATTGTGGGCATAGTGCCCTGGCCCTCTACAATTATAAAAAATTAACTGTCTGCGACCCCTTCCTAGTCCCATTCCACCTCGACCTCGACTACGCCCCTAAAATCCAACATGCGCCATTCTCGCATTATGGTCAAGGGTTCACGTTTTTTCCTACACCCTATAGGCAAGAGTTCGATCCATCATTAGTTCGTAGCTTTTGCAGGTGCATTCATCATGGCCTACCGACCTGCAGAAGTTACAAAAAAATTGTTGGGACATTTGTGTGTACTTCTGAAATAGATGACAATTATCCATAGTGTGTTTTCCTCTTATCTGGTAGATTTCACACCATAATGTAGGCACCATGCTTGGCCCTGCTTGTGCCTCAGGTCTTAACTGAATCATCCCTCCTCCTACCAAGTAGTTCGCGAACACTGGACAATGGTCCTTTTCATGCCCCTGGCCTTTGCATTTTATGCACCATACCTCCTCGTGTGCCTCCGACCGAGGTGTCCTATCCTATTTCAAACTTTGCATTTCCAGACATAGATTTTGCAGTTGCGCCTGGATTTGTTGGACTCCCAGACCAGGGTCTTGTCTAGGGGTCTCATGCAATCTCATCGCCATTTCTAAAACTTTAGCTTGGGTGGAAAGTTTTTGTTGTCACAGCGCCATCCGTAAGTGCGGTATTAGTGATGCTACAAACCATGCACGGTGCTGCCCATCCGTCAACATCATGTTGGCTTCGCGAATCATACCCTTTATTCTTTGGTCCAAATCTTAGGGGGTATTGCCCGGGAGCACTGTGATCTCCTTAAACCCGATGATTGATTATGTTTCTGACTTTGTCCTACTAAATTCCCTGTTCAGTTGGCCTGGATTTCTGTGATTCCTACGTTTGGATGGTCATTAGAATGTTTGATATACCATGTTAATCCGTGATCCTACAACGCGCTGACTAGTGTAGCCTTCTTGATATTGTCATCCAAAACACCCTGTGATTCCCATACTGCTCTTACCATGGACCAGAATTGGTCCGGATCTTCATTCCCCACTCCTCTGAATACTGGTAGTTTGATTGCACTCACCATACTGAACTGTGGTGGTGGTGGAGGTGGGGTGGGTGGAGATGGAGGTGAGGAGGGTGAGATGGGAAGCGGTGTGGGTGGAGGTGGTAAACGCAGAATGAGCTGCCTTATCAGACTGATTGCGCTTCTTGGAGAAACTTTCGCGAGCTCTTTCTCGCTTTCCTATGAGGGGGAAATTAAGGGACTGGTTTCCAATTCTTCACTACTTCCACTTCTATAGATATTCCCACTTCAAGTAGTCCCAAACATTAATTTATTCGCATAACTCGCTTTTCACACAATAGCATCTTAATCCAAGTGTTCAAAGATTTAATATACTTACCTCACCTTCCTTTGAGGAAATGTCGCTCCGCCTCACTGTAACTGACGGTCGTGTCTACCGTGAACTCAATGATAAATCCTCCTATAATTTAGTTGAGCCAATGGTCCATAGCTCGCGCGATCTTATCCCCTGATGCTTCTAGTCTGCGCACTAATTCCGAAGTCCACATGATTGGTATGTCAAGCCTACACCTTCCTTGACTGTCTGCTAGCTTCGCGATCCACTCATACAACTTAGAAGGAAAGGATGCAAAGAAAATTTCATGGATTTCCGTATAAAAGTAACGCTCCAACCATTGTTGCTTAGTTACTCATGGATTTCTATTTTCCTACGCCGTGAACTCATGAATCTTCTCATCCAACCACTCTTCAATTTCTTTCTTTGTTGGGTTCCAGTGGCACGACATCAGACATCCCTTATGAAAATCCCAGTCCTGACAATAGAACCATTTGTTGGCTTGTATGGGCTTGACCCAGGTTTAGAGGTGATTTATCCAAGCAAATCCTAGTACTACTGGCCCTTTCGACAATAGTCCACGGAGCACAGACTGAGGTCTCACTCGAAGTAGTATGGGAGGGTGCTAGAACCAGGTTTCCACACCCTGGGGATGTCTGATGAGTATCTGGTGGTTCGCAGTTTGACCCTGTGCACACGTCGCTACACACACCTATTGGTCCCTCGTAACCTGTGATGCTGCCTCTGCGCAACCTTACTTGAGGCACGATTCGTATTATACCCAAGTTCCTTGCTATTTAATCTATTATTACCCAATTACTTAACTTATCTATGTCATATTACTGATAATTAACAGTATATCTAGCAAACATATAAGTTTGCATGATGAACGAAATAGTAGAAATGTAAAGAAAGCAATACACAAACAAATGCACCGAAATTGGAATCAACTTCTCTTTATTATTCTTCGTTCAAGATTACAGACTCGACACCACCTTGCGCACTCAATTGCAAGGGTCCGCACACTCAGCTATGGACTCTACCAGGCCTTTGCGCACTCAGCTGTAGAGCCTCTTCCTACTACTACGACCCAATACACTTAGACACTTACTCTATGCTCTATCTTTGATACTTAGTTGCTTCTCTTACTTTTACAACTTAGAGCCTCACTCTACTTATACAATCCCATGGTCCAGGGACCATGGGTAGGCCGACATGACATTACATTACTTTACAATACTTATGGAAGACAAACCTATGACTCAACCTATACTTTGCGCTCTGCGCCCACAATTTGAGGAGTCTTACAATACATTTGACCAAGACTTGGGCTTTGAGCCCCAAAACATGCCATGGGGGGATTCCATGCCCAACATACTTTGAAGTTTATCCTTAAGTACCAGCTTTTTGTGTTAACTACTATTCTGGAAAAAATCTGTTAGTGCTTGCCACATTTCATATGAAGTATCTTTCCCTTGGAGATTTGAGACAATATGGTTTTGAACTCCCTCCAATAAGAATCTTCTTTCCTTGACTACACACTTCCATTCTACTAGATTCTGAGTATCAGTTGTTGATGGTTTCGAGATATGAATATTGAAAAATTCCTTCAATCCATTATCTTCTAGTATTGCCTCCATGCGGTCCTTCCAAGCAACACAATTTGGGCTTCCCTCAAGGGAATACTAGAGTCTTAGTCCATTGAAATCCATCTTATTAGTCCTAAAGAAAACCTGCAACACTAATCTCCAAAATCAAACCTCTGGTAACCAACTTTGAATTTCGTGCTCTACTATGAATCATGCTTAGATACCATGTATAAATTAGGTTGTAGATTCGTAACTACTCATGAAATTTACTAAATCAAAAAACTCGAAGCTACTCTACTTCTCTGCAGAATACAATTCACAATCTAGAACATAAATCATAGACATGGAAGAGGAAACATCACACATGCACATAGATTTATCTAGGGGAAATCAAATTCTCAAAACCCCTTCCTATATATATTACATTAATCAAAGAATAAAGATGAATACATATGCTTGCTCAAGCCTGAGCACAACTTGCAGTTGTATAATCTATCTCTCTACCTGACTGACTGAACCTGGCCAACACTTAGCCAAATTTTAAGTCATCCAAGCTCCTATTTCCTTGCAATGTTCCTTGAGGAATTAGCCCCTATTTTTTAGGGAAATTACTCAATTGGATTGTGCAATTCTTGTAGGCCTATTCTCTGACTGCATGCACCACTTGTACACATTGGAATAATCTACAACTAATAGTACACTGCCTTGGAACCTGCATCTCAATTGGGTAACTCGAGTTCTCTACATGAAACAATTATTTTGGGTTGATTGATTAGTTAAATGGATTATCAGTGAGTGCAATTGAAGTTACACTGCACAACTTGACCTTCCATTAGTTCCTCTAACATTTAGAACTAGTTTAATTGACAGTAACTCAATTTAATTGAAAAAAATTGCTACAAATTAGCAATCAATCATACAGAACTGAAATCAAGCTTCCCCAACTAGAATTAACTGATTTAATTGAGTGAAAAATTCCATGTCACTTCATTTAACTACCTTCAATATTTCCGCTGAAATGGAAATTTGAATTTTCTCAAGTTTGACTAAGGCAAGGTCAAACTGCGATTTTCTTGCTGCATTTTCAGCAATAAAACTTTATATTTATGCATATCATATGAATGATAATATATCACATTTCTTATCTAATCTACTCTCCATTTTTTGAGTGCATTCTAACAATGGTATCAAAACTTAACATGGGTATTTCTAACTATGTTTTTCTACTCTGTACATCTAGGAATCCTAACAAGATGGATGAGCACAAGTCCTAGTGCCCCCACACAAAACTAACTCTTTGAGTTCTAGTACTTGACCCTATGTTCTATCTGACTCATAATCCATTATATCTCTTCTTTTTTTGTGTACCCATCCATTTTATTTGGAGGTTTTATGTGCCCATCATATTCCCTTTCATCACTAATGGAATTTCAATGTAATCTAAGCATATTCTTAATTTTATTAATGTATTATCCTCTTGATTAGAAGCTCAATAATTCTTGCTCAAGTTTAAGTAACACTCTTGTCCTCATATGGTATCTTCTACTCTTGGTTGGAGATAATTTCCTCGTCCATGAGAAGATAATATTTAATCCTTTCAAGATTTAGGGACCAAAGCTTGCATTTGATGAGGGCCCTTGTTCTTTCTTTGTTTATGAACATCTCTAAGTATTTTCCCTATTTAGTCAAACTTAGTTGTACTTAAGTCATACTAGTGGAGTGGAGTCATGCATGCATGATTTTTACTTCTCTTCACTATGAGTTGATTCATGCATGAAGTTGAAATTCTTTTAGAATTGGAAAAAAATCAGTATCTTTATAGTGACGACATGCATACATTGGTATTATAATGAATTGTTTAATTTTTTATACCACATAATATTAGAATTCTTGTTTTCATATTAAATTTGTTGGAAACATAATATTCATGGATTATGTGAAATTGCATTGTTCACTTGAGAGGGAGGAAAAAGCTTAAGTGAACTTGAAAAACTATTGAAATCCAAGAGATCTGTTCAAATATGAAACCAAGGGTTATAGAGCATTATATTTGTGTGTATCATCGGTGAAAATGTGAAATTGGGAAAAACTTTTTAGAGTTTCAACAGAAATCACGTTGTGAATTATAAGGTTCTCGGTCGAGAAAAAAGTCAACAAATTTTCTTGTGTGATAGTTAAATAAATTTCTCATATGATAGTTTTAAAATGTTTCGTCCAATATTCTAGTCTATTTAATCTCAAGTTAACAAAATCTTGGCCAAGAGTTTGACAAGTTTTATGCCAAGAAGTTTATAAGCCTAATTTTCTTGGGCACAAACTCTTAGTCGAAGTTTAGATTCTATTTAGAACTCTCAACCAAGAGTTTAGATTACATTTATAACTCTCGGCCAAGAGTCTAGATTCTAATTAAAACTCTTGGCTGAAATTTTGTAGGGTATTAAAAAAAAGAAACGTCTCCATTACCATTTACCCAATGACATTAGTTGATCCACACAAGTGACTTGTCGACAACCCTGTGATTTTTCCCATGATAGTATGTGGCTTGAAAAAGTGACAAACCACCTTGCCATTTCCCCTGTGACAAAGCATTGTGCCCAAGTATGTGAACTTTTTGTCTAGGGTTAGGTACGTGAATTTTTTTCTAGGGTTAAGGTATTTTGCATTTGGAATTGAAATTGGGAATTACAATTTTTGAATTGACTAAATTAGGGTATTTGGTATTTGGTATTTCGAAATGAGTATTTATGTTGTTGTTTTTTCTCCTGTCTATTCTATTGTTATCTATCTCTTTTGTCTGTTTGATATTTAGTTATTCAATAGCATATTTGAGCACCAATTATCTTGCCAATTTAGAAATTTGAGACCCATGAGAAATGTACTTGGCCTTAAAATCAAAGGTTAATGTGCCAACAATCCTCAATCAAATATGAACCAAAATGGAAACAAGAAAGTCAAGGTCAAACTATTGGCTTTGTAAATAAATACTAAGGCAATGACCACTCACTCAATAGAAACAATATACTCCACATATTTGACATTGGTTGACTGAATGAAAGCTTTGATTGTCTAAATTTAGGTCCTTCCCATACTTCTAAGTCCAACACATACTTATATTCAATATAAGAACAAAACCAACCTCACTATCATCTTAGAATCCATTTATTCCAAAAATATAACTACCTAAACTGCCTTGGAGATCAAGTGGAGGCTATTCTATTATCAAATGGATGCCTCAACAACTAAGAAACGAAATAGTTCCTTGTTAGCCTTATCTAGATATCTCTTTTATTCATATTGTGGTATCCATATTGGAATTAGGATTTTTCACAACATTATTCACTTAGGCGAAAGATGAAACCACTACTTGCGTGGAAGACAAAATCATTTTCTTTGGTTTTTTAGATAACAGTACAATTTAGGACCATAAATATTATCTCTTCTTGGAAATGGAAACAACTAGCATATTCAGACATGAAATCATGATTTAATTCACTAAATGCATGGATAATCCTCCCCTCAACACTTTTGCTAATGGAGATACATGGAATTTGTTTAGTGGTAGGGCATGAAGGAAAAATGTGTATATTTACATTTTATTAAATATATAATTGACGTGTATATGATACATGTATGCCATATGCTATACTTGATAGTTATATGAACTATTTAAGGATTAGGAGGAAATTTTAGGTCAAGATTCCAAGAAGTCATACTTTTAGCACAATTGATGGCTAGTTGATATAATGAGTTTTATACTTTGTACATTAGCATATATAACTGTTCCATTAAAAAGTTGAGACTTTGATGATAGTTGATTTCTTGTGTTTCTTGGTACAAATGTGCTAATAAAAATTGTAGAAAAATAGAAATGATAGTTATCTATCTCCAATGGTTTTGATTTACTAACAAAATGGTGATAGTTTGTGTGACAACATTCAATGTCAACGTTGATGTATATAAAGAGATTAAGGTAGATTTAGATTTAGTGTGTGAACATTCTTCATGTTTTTGTTTAATGTGAGTCACCTAAAGTGATGTGGTAATACAACTTATTCACATTTTAGTCTAATGAGTATGGAGCTATCTATTTTAGGTAAATCACATCTATCTCATGGAAACACCTTAAGTTATGATGTGTTGAGCTAGGATTTTTTATTTCCTGTGTATACAAAAGAAAAAAGAACTTTAGTTCATTCATATATCTCATATAAGAATATGTGAAGTGGGAAAGAAACAAATCATATCAAATTGAAGTGGACCTTAGTTCAGTCACCATAATTTCTAATATGATTGAAGTGAAGAATGAATAGTTATAAAGGGCAAGTTACCTATCCAATGGATGAGTGCCAGTGAATGATAATGATTACGAGGTGGGCCTAGAGTTTTGCATCCTTCAAATAAAGAATATCTCACAAGTCAAAAATTGTTCAAAATGAATGATCCATATTACTTGTTCTATAGTAATTTGAGATTATGACGGTGGAATCTATGGGTGGAAGTAAGGAGGATAACAATAAGAGTTAAGGTGGAAAAAAATTATGCATGTTATGCAACCAGCTCACAAAATAGAAGAAAAGATAGAGAAACGACTTCAAAGTCAGCCCCTTCGAGGGGACACCCTCCTTTACATTACACAAATGAACAATTCTTGGACGATACAAATGACAAGACCTCCTTTCTATATATAGGAGTCTAAGGGGTCACAATATAGTCAAAGTTAGCATAACAATAATAATGTAAGAGCACAACAATAGAAATAATGGGCTACAATGACAATCATAATAAGAGGATACACTAGTACTATAGGGGCCTAACATGCCCCTCTCCTTCAAAAAATTTCTGTCCTCAACGCTTGAGTAGTTCTAGATGCTTTTGCATAAAATTCTCATCCTCCCATGTGGAATATTCAGCGGGTAAGTTCTTCCACTTGATGAGATACTCTGAAATTGATCAATTCCATAGCTGTCGAGTTATTGTTTCTATGACCGCTTTAGGTTCCAATATGATTTTTCCTTCCTCGTCAAGTTCTATAAATATTGTTTGAACTGGGAGCTTGGCACCTATAACCTTCTTTAAGCATGAAACATGGAAAACTGGGTGCACTCGGGAAGCTATAGGAAGCTCCAATTTTTATGCCATAGTACCAATCTTTTGCAACACCTTGTATAAACCATAATACCTATTTATAATTTATTATCCTTCTTAGCTTGCTTGTAGGAAATTTGTTTGTATGGTAACTGGTTGTAGCCGTAGAAATACCCAGTCACCTACATCAAAACTTCTTTCACTGTGATCTTGATCTGCCTGTCGTTCCATTCTATTTTGTGCCAAATTGAGGTTATCCTTTAAGAGTTGGAGAAAATGTTGTTGATGCTCGATGTGATATTCCATTGCTTGATCCTTAGAATTTTCCCTTAAATATGATGTGATGGATGGTGGATGATATCCATAAAGTGCCATAAATGGGGTCATTTTTGCTGCAGTATGGAAGGAAGTGCTATACCACCATTCAGCCAAAGGAAACCATTTGAACCATTGTGTTTGTTTATTAGATACAAAGCAACAAAGATATCCTTCCAAACATTTGTTCACTATCTCAGTTTTCCCATCAGATTGAGGATGATACGATGATCTATGAGCTAACTAAGTACCCAGACAAGAAAATAATTCAATCCAAAAATTTCTAGTGAAAATGGGATCTTTGTCACTTACAATAAACTTTGGGTTTCCATGTAGCTTTTGAATTGTTTCCATAAATGCAGTAGAAAATGTAATGGCTTTAAAGGGATGAGATAATGCACAAAAGTTTGCATACTTGGTAATTATATCAACTATCACCATGATGGCACTCTTTCCTTCAGACTTGGTTAAACCTTTGATAAAATCCATTGAAACCTCCTCCCAACGTTGACTTGGAATGGATAAAGGTTGAAATAGACTTGGACTCTTAATTGTTTCAAATTTATTTTGTTGTCACACCAAACATTCTGCCCAAAATTTTGAATATCATATTTAAGGCCATCCCAAAAAAATTCCTTCTTAACCTTGTGGTAAGTTATTAAAAATCTTGAGTGCCCTTCGAAGGGAGAGGTGTGCAATTCCATAAGAATAATTTGTTTGAGTTGGGAATTCTTACAGAGGTATAAGCGATCTTTGTACCATAACGAATCCTTTTTCCAGCTAAATGTATCAGATGTATTGGGGTCTTGTTATAACTTTTGAATGAGTGCCCACACTTCTTCATCATTCTTTCTTTCGTCCCTTGCTTCGTTTATCCAATCTGGTTGGATAATATAATTTTCGCAAAACAATTCTTCCACATCCTCATCTTTTCTTAAGAGTGCATCTGCCACAACATTTTTCTTCCCATTTTTTTAGATGATTTCAAAGTCATAAACCAACATCTTTGTGACCCATTTTTGATGCTATTCTGAAGGTAATATTTGTTCTAAAAAGTATTGAAGACTATCATTATCTATTTTTACCTTGAAGTGTCTTCCCATTAGGTAAGGTCATCATTTCTTAAGTGCATGTAGTATTCCCAACATTTCCTTCTCATAAATAGCTTTGTGTAAATAATTTCCTTTGATTAGATGACTTTCGAAATCATTGGGTCTTTCTTCTTGCATTAAAACAACACCAATTCCATTTCCTGAGGTATCACATTACACAATAAAGGTTTTTGTAAAGTCTGGCGTAGCTAAGACTGGTGCTTGGAACATTTCCTCTTTAAGATGTTCAAAGGCTTTCATTTCTTCTGGAGTCCAAGAAAATGCATCTTTCTTCAATAATGTTGTTAGAGGTGTTGTTATTCTCCCATAATCCTTAACAAACTTGCGATAATAACCTGTCAACCCGAGAAATTCTCGTAGACGCTTTATGGATGTGTGGATTTTCCATTCCTTAATGGCTTTAATTTTGTTAGGGTCTACCTTAACACCTTCATGAGATACAATATGACCCAAATATTCCACCTCTTGTACTCCAAAGCAACATTTGGAGGTTTTTCCATATAATTGTTTCTCCTCCAATAGTTTGAGCACTCTATCAACAGGTTGAACATGATCCTTCTAAGACTTGTTGTAGATTAGTATATCATCAAAAAATACTAACATAAATTTTAAAAGGAAGGGTTTGAAAATGGAATTCATCAAACCTTGAAAGGTAGAAGGTGCATTGGTAAGGCTAAAATGCATGACCAAAAATTCATAATGACCCTCATGAGTTCTAAATGTTCTTTTTTGCATGTCTTCAGTCTTCATTCTGATTTGACGATATCTTGAACGAATATCCAACTTGGTGAAGGAAATTGCTTCATGCAATTCATCCAATAATTCATCAATAACAGGAATGGGAAATTGTTACACTTAATTTTGTTACCATGACAAATAATCATCAAAATTGGATCTCTCACCATCCATCTAAGTGTCATGAAGCAGTCCCTTGCAAGTCAACAACTTATATACCTTGAATAAAGTGGAATTTATGGATCTATTGGTACAAAACCCTAATTTTGAGCATATGCGCGGTTTTGTTGGAAAAAAACCGCACATGTGCAGTTCCTTCCATTGTAAAATTGCACAGATCTGCACTTTGTTTCTGAACAAAAACTGCATGGGTCAATCAATAAAAAGTAAAAATAAAAAGTGAGATATAGAAGCATTGTTGGGTGAACCATTCCCAACAGAAAGCCTCGAACTCATGTTTATTCGAGCCTAACCTCATTTTTTATGGAACTTGTTAGGTTCCTATACCAATAGGAGTCATAATTTTGGATGACTAATGTTAAGCCTTGTAATATTGTACATACCTTTTCTTTCTGCAAATGTTTTCCATAATAAAAAAATAAAAAATGTAAAGAGGGTATGTCCTAAAAGAAAAATCAAAGGACAAAAAGAATAAGAGAAGGTAAAAAAAATTAAAATATATGAACCCCAAAAACAAAAAGAGACCATGAAAGTTTGCAAGTCTAAATGCCACTACTATTTACCTTTATGCATAATAATCATTGTATGCAACTTTTTATTCATGCCACAATCCATGGTAATCAAACTATTCAATGTTGGTTATTTCATTCTTTGGATTTTATGTTTATAGTTAGAGAATACAATTTGACCAAACAGTTTAATCTTGGTAGATCATAGATAGGTAGAGGAAATAAAAGGAGCTCATAAGCTTAATCTAGGCCCTTGGATGATATAAGGTTAGAAATAGATAGTTTGTTTTATAAAAGAAAAGATAAGATAACTATCTGCTAGCCTAAATGCACCCTAAGAAATGAAGAAAACATGTTAGGGTAAGAAATGGGTAAGTAGAAGAAAGGTTGCTGAACTACAAAGTTGATTGGATCAAAACACATGCATCATGCTTCGACACATGTTTCAATATGTATGATAAATTATGAAGGAAAAAGCAAAGCTTTACAAGTTGATATGATTAACTCCCCTTCATTCATTTTTTCGCCTATACTTACTAATTTCCTATCTACAAGCATATTCTAGTACTTTCAATCCTACAAGTGAAAGAGGCTCAAATAATTTCTTTGACTTTTGGTGGGATCGGACCCTCGGCTTAATGAGTTATGGACACCAAGTGCTAGAATCCCCTTCATAAAATCCTTTCCCCCCTCATTAACCCAATAAAACCCCTCTTCCTAAGGATAAACTTCATTTACCTAGGAAAAATGAAAACTCCCATGTTAAATCCATTTTTGCTCAAAAACCCACAAAAAACCTTTTATCCTAAGTATAAAGCGAAGTGCACAAGATGCATACATTTTACCTTTTTACTTAAGCATATACCCACTCTGCCACATTTCATATTAATTATTAACTTTATTATATAAATCCCTGATAAAACCCTTTTCCTGTATATTAGTTAAATCCCTATGTAAATACCCCCAACCCTTAGTTTTAATGAAAACTATACGTTTACCCCTTATCCCGACAAAACAAGCAAATCACCCATTAAAATTAAATAAACATAAGGCACTTGTGATTAAAGCATTAGGCCCCCCTAAGCCTCCATGCATTTCCTCCGTGCTATTTCACCACCCGACCATCGTATGATCATTTGCGCCCAAATCCTACGATGCGCAGACACATCGAGCTCACCCGACACTTGACCTTTACCCAAAGCTAAATTAAACCATCATTAAGCCTCGCCTGATAATTTTAAACCCATGATTAAACCTTAAATAATCGTATACCGCCGAAATTTAAAGCACTGGGTCCCCTCTAAACCCATGCTTTTATCATCGACGTGTCTCCCTTGCCTGATTGCCATCTAATCAACATCCCACTCATCCAATGCTCCACAACCATATCGGCCGTGCACGATGGCCAAACGCTACCCGCCCGATTAAGTGGTTTTCCCGGCCCCCCAATGGCTACGTGTCAGGCACTGGAGTATATTGGGTGAACCCTCCTAAAAACTACCTTCGCCTCATAAGCAGTGTGACGACCTCTAATACCGCCTCGCCACCAACCCGATAAACCACCTACTATCCATAAATATGAATTTCCGGCCATATTTAAAAAGTTGCCAGTTAAGACATAAAACCATAAAAACCCTCGTTTTCATGTCTTTTGCCCGTTTCACTGTAAAAACCCATTAAACCGTTCAACACCACCCTAAACCTCTGCAACATAATTCAACCTCCGATTACGTTCAAAACACTGCCACGACTCCTTTCCCAGAAATCCCTGTGCATAAGAGCCTTCAGTTGCCTTTCCTGTCGACTGATGTTTTCTTAATAATTGTTGAATTTTGCAGGTAATCCGCAGAAGACTAGACCTTGGATAAACAATTCTAATACTAGTCGCAGAACTTGTTTACTCCAATACTCGATAGGAAACCTATTCAAAAACCTGTATTGTGAAGAAGAAGACAATTATACAAGGAACATAGAAGAATACAATTACACATAGAGCCGAGAAGAAAACATTCACACAGAGCATTAACTGTCAAAACAGAGGAGTCAGACCGAATATGTAGTTAGAAGACAAACAGTTAAACATACAGAAACTTGACCAATATCCACTACCTGACATTGATACACATAAAAACTAAATAATTTAATATTGAAACACACAGTAAACAGTTAAAATGTACAGTAAAAGGAAAAATACAGTAAAGGATAAAGACTGGCCATAAAAGTGAAAGAGTATCAACGTTAAAGAGTATCAGATGAAAGCCTGAAGTAAATGAAGCCTCCAGCGTGAAAGATCCAAATAGAAAAGAGCATAAAGGGCTAAAACCAAACCATAAAGGCCATAAATACCACAATAAATGGGACAACATGAAAGCAGATCAATAGCTATCTCTATCTTCCTGTAAGAAGATATTTGTATTTCCTAGATTAAATCTCAAGTTAGTTTGAGATATTTTGTAATAAAACTTTAGTATAAATACTTCACAATTCGAAGTATTTAGGGTGCATTCTTAGACATTTCTATGGACTTCTTGATCAAAACACTGTAAAGCCATTGGAGAATTGACTGAGCCAACAAGCTGGATTGATGAATAAATACTAGATATTTCAAAGGTTTCATGTGTTGAGCGAAGTGCAGACAAGTATTTTCTCACGTTATTGTTATATTTCTTAAAGTTTTTCCGTAATGTATATATGAATTTGTATACTATAACTAGAGTATTATCTCAGAATTTGTTTGATTACGCTATGGTTTAACAGTTAGGAAAATACGTGTTTTTTACTGATATCTAAGTTAAGGAATTCTTAGTTGCTCCTTAGTTTAGGTTGTTTCTTTATAATCTATAGCAAAGGATTCTTAATTGCCCTTTGTTTCCGATTACCCTTTGTTCCTCGTTTCAATCTCGGTCTGAGAATTCTTAATTGCTCTCTCACCCTGGTTAAAACCTTTTCACCCCTCTGGCCCAAAGACCTGCACTCTACTATGTTATCTTGCCCTTTGAACATTCCCTTTAGTGAGTTGATCTAGTCTTGCTACCCTTCTTTTGACTCCATAGCCCAATGGTCTAGAGACATCATTCTATCCATCTGTTTCAAGCATCCCACCACCCTATCTTCAATAAAAATAAAAAATCCCCTAAACATTCAGAACTAGCCTAATATCCCAGTAAACAAATCTAAATCATATAGAGAGGGCCCTCTCTGAGCTTAGGTTGGCTAGAGCCTATGCCCAAAAGTTTGTTTGTGGTTAGCTCAGTCATTTTCTTTCTTCTAATAACTTCTAGAGAAAATTCTAAGTGATAACATAGTGGTGACTCCACTAGGGAACCAACAACTCCTCAGTCCTAATAAAGCTTTAAGAAAATTCTAATTCTATATTTTGAGCCTCTTAAAGTCGTTTGTTAGAAGTTATTTTGAAAAAATCTCACAAAAACAATTAAAAATTTTGAAATTCTGGCTTCTAGGAAGACTCATTTTACTAGGGCTAATCCAAATCCCAACCTGATTTCAAAAAAATCTAAAAAAGAAGAAAGTTCAGTTAGTCAAATACCATTAGTTAAAGCTAATTCATGTCCTGATGAGTGGTTATTTTTAGAAGAACTTCCCTTTGATGTGCTATTTGATCTTTCATTATTTAGAACAAAATCTGAAAGTGCAATCGATGAAACTGTTCTAGATCCTGATTTTATTGCAAACCTTGAAGTCCAATAGGCCAACAAATCAATTGATGAGTACATTCTGAAATCTCCACAATCATCCATTAATACTACCACTACCCCTAAGTTTTCTGAACAATTGTCCACTACTTTGAGTTCACCATTATTCCCTTCAACTCCAACAATAATACCTTTTGAAGTGCATTCTTCACCACCATTTATACCTTCATGCGCTCACCAACCTATCACTACTCATTCATCACCTACTCATCCTGGTTCTTCATCCACTACTGCATTATTTCCAAGTATCTCAACCCCACATCTTAGCCCCTCCCAACCTACAACAATGGCAAACAGATATGCTCCTCTCATTTTACGAGCCCAACTTCATGCTATGCCCACAGATTATCATAGTAATATTCACATGTTTGATGCTACTAGTCAGTACACTTCCCATCATCATGTAAACAAAATGTCTGAATTTTTTGAACTACATGAAATAGATGAAGCCAGTGTCCAGATGAGACTCTTTGCCCAAACTTTTACTGGTGATATCAAGAAGTGGTTTAAAGCCTTTCCTACCAACCACATAGTAGACCTAGCAAATTTCCAAAGGTTGTTTATTGATAGGTGGGAAAAGAAAAAGAATACCTTACAAATCCTTTCAGAATATGAGAATATTAGGAGAGGACCTAATGAAACTATTCAAGATTACTGCGCTAGATTCAATAACATATATAATGCAATCCTAGTGAACCTTAGACCCCCACCTGACTTAGTGTTAATAAAGTTCCTTGATGGTTTTGACACATATATGACATACCAACTTAGGGAAAGAAACCTCCCAACACTAGAAGAAATGCAAAGTGTAGCTGTTAATGTAGAAGCTAATTTGTTAGCTAAAAGGGCTAGAGTTGGAAATGAAAGGAGAGGAACTGCAAAGGATGAAACTTCACCAACTGACATTAAAATAGATAACTTAGCAAAAAGCATGGAAAGACTAATGGATAGAATAGGAAACATGGAAAGGAAACCCCAATGGGATAACCAAAAAGAACCTACAATTAGAAAACCAAATTTCAGAAACAACCAAAACATTGGGAAAAATGGAATAGACCAGAACATAAGACCTCCTTTACAAGAAAATTATACAGAGACATCCCATCCAGAAGATCCAGAGAAAGATACACATAGTAACCTAATGGGAATAAATGACGAGGACATTATTTTTCTGACACAAGATGAGCAGGAACTGTATATGCTGCATCAATTACAGGTACACTCTGGGGAATCATTTGATTATAAACAAGGATATGACTCTACCATCTTTTAATTTCATAAACAATATAATCTAAGAAGAAAAAATAATGTTGATGTCCCTGACCAAACTAAGAAAACAACACAAAATCAACCCAAGAAAATAAAAGAAGCCCCTGTTTCAAATATCCTCCAAATTCTCCCTAGGTAGAGCCCAAATCATTCTAGCCCCACAATTGTAGATATAACCCTTGATCAACCATCCACTTCAATTCAACCTAAGGAACTAGTGAACAAAGCTCAAAACATCAGATTTGAAAATATCCCCAATAAAGAAAAAGAAGATATTCCTACTCAAATCCCTGCTGCAGAAACTCAAAACCTTCAAACATAAAAAGTCTCTTTACCATTCAATTTAGGAACAAAGATAGACAAGCTAAAGATTTCAGTTACTTTAACAGAACTAATCAAGAATGAACCTTATAAATCACAGATAAACTAGACCTTAAACATTGCTAAAAATGAGGATTCATTTAACTTGTTTGATGACCAACCAGAACTCATATTTGGTCCAGATGTTAATGGCAAACCATTAGAAGGAGTTCCACATTTTTACATTAGCCTTAGTATCCATGACAAAATTCTACACAATGCAATGTTGGATTTTGGGGCCTCCCACAATCTAATGCCCAAATCAGTAATGGAGAAATTGAACCTAGACATTACAAAGCCTTACAAAGACTTATTCTCATTTGACTCTAGTCAAGTAAAGTGTCTAGGATTGATTAAAGACCTGTGTGTTACTTTAGTCCAATATCCTACCAAAAGCATCCTTATGGACATTGTAGTTGTTGACATCCCACCAAAGTATGGCATGCTATTATCCAGATCATGGGGAGCCAAACTTCAGGGATCTTTACAACTAGATATGTCATATGCAACAATATCTATTTTTGGACAACCTAAGAAACTATACCGAGAAACCTTAATGAAATATATGGTAAGTAGCCAGGATGGGACTCAAATCTTTCCCATCTACTCCATACACTCAGATATCGATTCTTTTATCTTGTATAATGCTGATCAAACACAACAAAAACTTTTAGACAGTACTAATACAGAACCAAAAGAAATTGCAGTTTCTACACAAAATGAAACTAACCAGACTATAGAGCTGTTCAATGAACAAGAAGGTCAAATTGTTGTAAATGATGAAAAGTTTGTTGCACAAGATAGTGAAAATTATGATCATGAGATATTATGGCATTTAATTTGATGGATCATTCAATACATTAGGAGCATGAGTAGGAGAAGGAGTGTGGATGCATAATTTGGAAAATAATTACTCAGAAGGCCATGCATATAGATTGAATTTTAAATGTACTAATAATATAGCTGAATATGAAGCATTAATATTAGGTCTTAAGTTAGTTATGAATCTAGGAGCTAAAATAATTTATGTCATGGGAGACTCTGAACTAATTGTAAAACAGATTGATGCTATATATATGACAAAGGACCCTAGATTAAGTTGTTATAGAGACACTATTGTAGAAATACTTAACACTTTCCTAGAAACAAAGCTTGCAATAATCCCTAGAAAACATAACATGCAAGCCCATAGTTTAGAAATGTTTTCCAGCACCTGCAAATTACCCTTCCAGCCTAACCATCAGTACACTGCTGAAGTTAGGCATAGACCTGCAATTCCAGATAATTTGAAGAATTGGCAAATATTTTCTAATGATAAACAGATAAATAACTTTTTAATTTCAGAAGAAGAGTTTGTAAATAACAATATAGATATTGATACATCAATAGATCCTGAATTTAAGGATAAGATAGAAATAAATGAGAGAGAAGATGATGAAATAGATATATTTAACCCAACTAAATTTACCAAATTAGATCAATGAAGAAACCAAAGTAATCAATCACAAGGATAACTTCATACTAAAGGGTTTAACCCCTCTGGAATATTTATTTAATTCAAATGATGTTCCTAGGAAACCTAAAATGGAACCATTAAGTTCTGATATAGAGGAATGTAATATAGGCACTGATGAAAATCATAAACTAATCAAACTTTCAAAATCATTACCTCCAACTGAAAAAGTGAAATACATTGAGTTGTTGAAAGAATTTCGGGATGCCTTTGCTTGGAGTTATGAGGACCTTAAATCCTATGACACCAACATCATCTAGCACACAATTCCTATTAAAGAAAACCAAAAGCCTTTCAAACAAAAACTTATAAGGATTAATCCTGTCTTATTACCTGCAATTGAAAAAGAAATTCGAAGGATGTATGATGCCAAAATAATTGCACTGATCAGATTTTCTAATTGGGTCTCAAACTTGGTGCCAATTAGAAAGAAAACTAGTGAGATCAGACTCTATGTGGATCTCAGAAACCTCAACAAAGTGTCACTAAAAGACAATTACCCTCTCCCCAAAATGGACCACATTTTACAGAGAGTAGTTGGATCAACTAGAATCTCATTGTTGGATGGGTTTTCTCGTTACAATCAAATCTTAGTTCATCCAAATGACCAAACCAAAACTTCCTTTAATAATCCTTGGGGCACATTTATGTATGTGAAAATTCCTTTTGGGCTAATGAATGCAGGAGCCACTTTCCAAAGGGCTATGGATATAGCCTTTGCAAAAGAAATTCATGATTTCCTTGTGATATATTTAGATGATATTACTGTATTTTCAAAGTCTGACAATCAACATTTGGATCATCTAAGGCAAGTTTTTATTAAATGCAGGAAGTTTGGAATCTCCTTGAACCCCAAAAATTCCTTGTTTGGGTTAGAAGAAGGAAAGTTGTTAGGTCACATAATTTCAAAAGATGGTATAAGAATAGACCTTGCAAGAATAGAAGCCATATTGCAAATAAGACACCCTAGGAACATTAGAGAATTACAAGCTTTCTTAGGAAAAATTATTTTTCTTAGAAGATTTATATCTAATCTAGCAAAGTTAATTAGATCACTAAACAACATGTTGAAAAATAACTCCACCATAAAATGGACTGTTGAGGCTAAAAAATCCTTTGAAGACAATAAAATAGCCTTAACTAAAACACCTATATTAATCAGTCCTAAATTTGACAGAGATTTCATCTTGTTTTCCTTTGCTTCTAAGCATACAATAGTTGTTGTCCTAATACAGAAAAATGACCAGGGCTATGAACAACCCTTCGCTTTCTTCAGAAAAGCCCTGAGAGATGCCCCTTTGAAATATAACATAATGGAAAAACAGGCCTTGGCGTCAGTTAAATCGATTAATGATTTTAGGTTATAAATCTTATATTCTCATATAGTAGCCTACATTCCTAATTCAGTAGTGAAAGACATCCTAACTCATGATGGTCCTGATGAAAAGAGAGGAAAGTGGATTGCTACTATTTTAGAGTATGATATAGAAATCAAACCTACTAAGTTAATCAAGGGCCAAGGTTTAGCCAAGCTCATGGCAGAATCAAACTGTCATGCCTTGGATATAAACTTTATTGCAGCAATAGATAATGAAGAGGAGATGACAACTCCACTAATCAGCCAGGCCTTTCTTGAATCACCTTGGTATGCTGATATTATTTATGTTTTACTGAATTTACAAGCTCCTCCTAAATTATCTAGGACTAAAATCAGGTTTTTGAAGATGAAATCCTTAATATTTTGTATATTAGACAATGTTTTGTTTTGGAGAGAACATGAAGGTGTTCTTCTCAATTGCTTATTAAAAGAAGAATCTGACAAAGTTTTGCAAGAGTTTCATGTAGGTGATTGTGGAGGACACCTTTATTGGAAGACCACTGTAGATAAAATCCTTAGAGTTGGTTTCTATTGGCCTACCTTGTTTGTTGATGTCAAAAAATATGTGACCTCTTGTCACAAATGCCAAATTTTCTAGGGAAAGAAAAAGCTCTTACCTTTACCCCTCAAGCCAATCTCTGCTGAAATACCTTTTCAACAATGGGGTTTAGACTTCATTGGTCAAATTCACCCACCCTCCTCTGCCCAGCACAAATGGATCCTCACAGCCACAGACTACTTCACAAAATGGATAGAGGCCATACCTTCAAGGCAAGCCATAGATACTGTTATCATAAACTTCATTGAAACCAATATTCTATCAAGATTTGGATGTACAACTAATCTCATTACTGATAATGCAAGAACCTTTAAATCCAAAAGAATGATAGATTTCTGCAATAAATACCATATCACCCTTGGCCATTCCACAACATATTACCCGCAAGGTAATGGACTAGCAGAATCCTCAAACAAAAGCCTAAGAAACATCATCAAGAAGTTACTAAAGGACAATAAGAAAACTTGGAATAAAAAGCTAGTCGACGCCTTATGGGAAGATAGATTAACTACTAAGAAATCAATTGGTACTTCTCCCTATCAACTAGTTTATGGAATGGATGTTGTCTTTCCATCCTCTTTGGGAGTACCAGTAATGAAGACTTCAAGAAATGTAGGTTGAACCAAATAGTATCTAAAGAAGAATCAACCAAACTATTCATCTACAACAAACCAGAGAACAGGTCTATTTTAGGTCTCAAGTTTTGCAGGAAAAGATTAAAAAAAAATTGATAAGAGAACCAAGGCTGAAGATTTATACATTGGTGACAAAGTGCTCAAGTGGGATTCAAGGAGGGAGGATACAGGCAAGCATGGGAAATTTGATTTCCTATGGAAAGGTCCCTATGTCATTTATGCTTATAAAGGAAATAATGCTTTCTTCTTGAGAGAAATTGATGGTACAGATGCAGAAGGTGGGCCAGTGAATGGTCGAATGCTAAAAGATTACTTTGAACCTAGTTACTAATTTTCATTTCCCATTTGTACATATTCTATTTTCAAAAGTCTAGTTTGGATTGGATAGTGATATTTGAAGTTGAAGCCCGAAGAGAAGGCCCTAAGCTTTAAAATATTCACTATCATAAGTATTAATAATGCAGATTCACAAAGGGACATTTTGCAAGGTAACATCAACAAAAATTCAAAGGCTACTGATCTCTAGAGTTCTTGAAATTTCACAAGGAAATGTCATCCCCAAGTGGAGCCACTATTAGGTTCATATACCAATAGGAATCATAATTTTGAATGACTAAGGTTAAGCCTTGTAATATTGTACATACCTTTTCTTTCTGCAAATGTTTTCCATATTAAAAAATAAAAAAATGTAAAGAGGGTATGTCCTAAAAGAAAAATCAAAGGACAAAAAGAATAAGAGAAGGTAAAAAAAATAAAATATATGAACCCCAAAAACAAAAAGAGACCATGAAAGTGTGCAAGTCTAAATGCCACTACTATTTACTTTTATGCAGAATAATCATTATGTGCAACTTGTTATTCATGCCACAATCCATGGTAATCAAACTGTTTAATCTTGGTTATTTCATGCTTTGAATTTTATGTTTATAGTTAGAGAATAAAATTTGACTAAACAGTTTAATCTTTGCAGATCATAGATAGGTAGAGAAAATAAAAGGAGCTCATAAGCTTAATCTGAGCCCTTGGATGATATAAGGTTAGAAATAGATAGTTGTTTTATAAAAGAAAAGATAAGATAAGGTTTTTCTAGCCTAAATACACCCTAACAAATGAAGAAAACATGTTAGGGTGAGAAATGGGTAAGTAGAAGAAAGGTTGTTGAACTACAAAGTTGATTGGATCAAAACACATGCATCATGCTTAGACACATGTTTCAATATGTATGATAAATTATGAAGGCAAAAGAAAAGGTTTACAAGTTGATGTCATTAACTCCCCCTCATTCATTTTTTCCCTATATTTACTACTTTCCTATCTACAAGCATATTCTAGGACTTTTAATCCTACAAGTCAAAGATGTTCAGAGAATTTCTCTGACTTTTGGTGGGACTGGACCCTCGACTTAATGACTTATGGACACCAAGTGCTAGAATCCCCTTCATAAAATCCATTTCCCCCTCATTACCCCAATAAAACCCCTTTTCCTAAGGATAAACTTCATTTACCTAGGAAAAATGAAAACCCCCATGTTAAATCCCTTTTTGCTCAAAACCCACAAGAAACCTTTTATCCTAAGTATAAAGTGAAGTGCACAAAATGCATACATTTTTCCTTTTTACTTAAGGATATACCCACTCTGCCACATTTCATATTAATTATTAACTTTATTATATAAATCCCCAATAAAACCCTTTTCCCGTATATTAGTTAAATCCCTATGTAAATACCCCCAACCCTTAGTTTTAATGAAAGCTATATGTTTACCCCTAATCCAGACAAAAAAAGAAAATCCCCCATTAACCTTAAATAAACACAAATCACTTGTGATTAAATCATCGCCCCCCCCTAAGCCTCCGTACATTTCCTTTGTGCTATTTCACCACTCAACCACCGTCCAATCATTTGCACCCAAATCCTACGATGCGCAACCATATCGGTCTCACCCGATGCCCAACCTTTACCCAAAGCTAAATTAAACCTTCATTAATCCTCGCCCGGTCGTTTGAAACCCATGATTAAACCTTAAATAATCCTATACCGCTGAAGTTTAAAGCGTTGGGCCCCCTCGAAACCCATGCTTTTATCACCCGCTTGTTTCCCTTGTCCGATTGCCATTTGATCAACATCCCACTCATCCAACGCTCCATAGCCATATTGGCTATGTCCAATGGCCAAATGTTACCCGCCCAATAAAGTGGTTTTCCCTGGCCCCCCAATGGCTACGTGTCAGGCGCTAGAGTATATCGGGGGACCCCTCCTAAAAACCGCCTTCGCCTCACAAGTGGTGCAATGACCTATAATACCGCCTCCCCGCCAACCCGATAAACTACCTATTATCCATAAATATGAATTTCTGTGCCATATTTAAAATTTTTATCGATAAGACTTAAAACCATAAAAACCCTCATTTTCATGTCTTTTGCCTGTTTCACTGTAAAAACCCATTAAACCCTTCAGCGCCACCCTGAACCTCTGCAACGTAATTTGACCTCTGATTACGTTCAAAACACTGCCACGACTCCTTTCGCATAGATCCTTGTGCATAAGTGTTGTGGGGAAAAGTATCCGACTCGGAATGACCCTATCCCTACTCTAAGGGTGATAGTTCCTTAGCAACAACTGAAAGTAAAGCTTTGATATTTTCCTTTATGAAAGTACAAAGAAGGAAGAAAAGATTGACCAACCGATGTCTTTCGCTTTTGTCGATCCTGTCTTCTCTCTTTGCCTCTTGTTCCCAGCTCCTTGCTCCTTTTGCCGGCCCAGCTACACAAAGATCCTGCAAAAACAAGAGAGGGAAACTACAAGAAACATGTACTCATAACTGATGCATGGATTAGAATGGATCAAATATACAGATAAAAACAATACATCATTGCAATACAAGTATATAGGAGAACATCAAAAGCTTTATTGATAGAAGATAAAGGTTCTGAGAAGGTTACAACCATAAATGGCTCCAATCCAGCAGCACCTCCCCAGCAGCAAGAAATCTCCTCTTCTCCTCTATAAAAGCAATCACCCAATAACTCTAACTGTAAACCAATAGCACTTCCTTACTTTGCACAAAATTCCAGCCTCCCTAGACCTCATGAGAGAGTTCTATATATAGGGTAGAAGGAGAAAGGATGAGTCAGCTTGAGACTGACATAAAGCTGCCTTGTGTCCTCTCCCTCTTCAGTTAAACTTCAGTTCTTGAGTCCACTTGGAGATCCTTGCTTCCACATGGAGATCAAGTACCTCTTACTCATCATAGGGCGAATTCCTTGAACCAAGTGTCAGTTTGGAAGCTTCCTGGGTAGTTGACACCTTGCAGAATGACTGTGCCACTTGGCCAATCTCGCCCAGCGCAGGTAGCCTTCATTGGTTTTGACTTTCAGCGCAGGTACAAGGAGGAGCAGTTGACATTCAGCGTAGATGCTCAGTGGAGCAGCTGACATGATCCAAAAATAGCCTGTTTTTGAGTGTTTTCAGGTGGAGAACTGATAGGAAATGCTGTGGTTTGCTGACCTTGTTCCTCTAGGGGTAAGAACAACATGTTTAGGGACTTTGGATCCCTATAATTATCGACATTTCATGCTCCATGCTGCGAGGCACAAAAATGTCTATAACAATAAGACCCTTCAGTTGCCTTTCCTGCCGACCAATGTTTTCTTAATAATTCTTGAATTTTGTAGGTAATCCGCAGAAGACTAGACCTTGGATAAACAATTATGATACTAGTCGCAGAACTTGTTTACTCCAAGACTCGACAAGAAACCTATTCAAAAACCTGTATTGAGAAGAAAAAGACAATTATACAAGGAACAAAGAAGAAGACAATTACACATAGAGCCGAGAAGAAAACATTCACACAGAGCATTAACTGTCAAAACAGAGGAACTAGACTGAATATGCAGTTAGAAGACAAACAATTAAACATATAGAAACTTGACCAATATCCACTACCCCATGCTGATACACATAAAAACTAAATAATTTACTATTGAAACACACAGTAAATAGTTAAAATGTATAGTAAAAGGAAAAACATAGTAAAGGATAAAGACAGGTCATCAAAGTGAAAGAGTATCAGTGTTAAAGAGTATCAGATGAAAGCTTGAAGTAAATGAAGCCTCCAGCGTGAAAGATCCAAACAGAAAAGAGCATAAAGGGATAAAACCAAACCATAAAGGCCAGCAATACCACAATAAATGGGACAGCATGACAGCAGTTCAATAGTTGTCTCTATTTTCCCGCAAGAAGATATTTTTATTTCCTAGATTAAATCTCAAGTTAGTTTGAGATATTTTGTAATAAAACTTTTGTATAAATACTTCACAATTCAAAGTATGTAGGGTGGATTCTTAGACATTTCTATAGACTTCTTGATCAAAATATTGTAAAGCCATTGGAGCATTGACTAAACAAGCAAGCTGGATTGATGAATAAAGACCAAATATTTCAAAGGATTCATGTGTTGAGCGAAGTGCACACAAGTATTTTCTCACATTTTTGTTATCTTTCTTAAAGTTTTTCCATAATGTATATCTAAATTTGAATGCTATAACTGGAATATTATCTTAGAATTTGTTTAATTACACTTTATTTTAACAGTTAGGCAAATACATGTTTTCTACTGATATCTAAGTTAAGGAATTCTTAATTGCTCCTTAGTTTAGGTTGTTTCTTTATAATATATAGCAAAGGATTCTTAATTTCCCTTTGTTTCTGATTACCCTTTGTTCCTCGTTTCAATCCCGGTCTGAGAATTCTTAATTGCTCTCTCACCCTAGTTAAAACCTTTTCACCCCTCTAGCCCAAAGACCTGCACTCTACTCTGCTATCTTTCCCTTTAAACATTCCCTTTAGTGAGTTGATCTAGTCCTGCTGCCCTTCTTTTGACTCCATAGCCCAATGGTCTAGAGACATCATTCTTTCCATCTATTTCAAGGATCCCACCACCCAATCTTCAATACAAATCAAAACCCCCCGAACATTCAGAACTAGCCTAATATCCCAACAAACAAATCTAAATCATATAGAGAGAGCCCTCTATGAGCTTAGGTTGGCTAGAGCCTATGCCCAAATGTAGTCATTTTCTTTCTTCTAATAACTTCTAGAGAAGATTATAAGTGATAACAGAACTAATTCCCATTCTTCAAGGATCCCTCATCCCTCTTTTAGTGGATCTCATCCTTGGACTAGGGATCTCACACTACTTCCTTTTGGACTATTTAATCAAGCCATAGGTGGGGTAATTGGGGGAGGCTACTGAGATTAAGTTTATGTTGGAGTAATCAGGTTGGAGAGCTTATCATTCTTGGATAGATTGAGATCAATGGGAGTAGCTTCACAACATCAAGGCACGGGTTTTGTAGCTCCTTTATGTTTTTGAAATTAACTACAAACAAGAATTAATTAATCAATTTCATGGATGGTTTATGTTATTTATATTTTTCCATTGGAATGATGTTTGTTACTAGTCTCCTTGATCACTAGTTTGAATTATTGAATCATTTATGTTGCATATGTCTTTGATCCTTTGTTGTTTCCTTGTGTGAAGGTCTAGATTCAAGCATGGAGGAGCTACACTGTAGCACAAAGAGGGATATTCATCAAGCATGTCGTATTAAGGTATGAATTTCCATTTCTCACCTTGTTATCTTATGATTCAAGGAAAGATATATTCAGGGAAGGAATTAGCTTGATTGCCTTTTTGTTTCTAGTTTCCTTTTAGGATCTAGGGAGATTGCTCTTCTCAACAAGAGGAATTTAGCCGCCTAACAAATTTCCGACTCCGGTGGGGAACAACTTGTTCTCTTCCATCTCCTTGTCTTTTATTCTCGAACCTATTTTGATAGCTTTATGTAAGTCTTGAAAAGTTAATGATCTTTCAAATTTTGTGATTTGTTTGGATACTTTTTTTAATGTTTTCTTTAAGTTTCTCAACTTGTACGGTTTCTGTTTAGAAATAGAGTGTAGATCTGTATAGATTACCTTTAGTAACAGTGCGTATGCACACTGTACTATACTATCTACTTGCGCATACTCTGAGAATTTTTGGAAAACATAGTTTTTTCCTCATTAAAATCTGATTTTTTTTTGTTTTTGTAAGGTTTCATTTCATTTTTCTATGAAAACAATCAGTATTCATGTGTTTTATTGGGTGTTGTGAAGGATTTTTCTTGATATTTATCCATTTTCAAGGATTGAAAGGTAGGGTTTCTTAAGAATTATTGTTTTGACGAGATGTGCTTCTTGTGCTGCATCGAAAGCAAGGGTCAATTTTATTTCATTACTGAATTTTAATCAAAATCACACTTTAAGCGTTGATTTCATAACATTCATTCAAGCATTTCCATTTTAAGGATATCATTGGGTGTTTTGAATTTGAATTCCTTTGGTCATTGCTCAAAGATTTGTCTCAGTTTGTTAATAATTTTTGCATGTTTTTTCTTTCATTTTTGCAAAAACATTTGTGTCTGAGTGTTAATTTCCTTTTAGTGTTAATATTTTTATCTTTGGAATTTTCACCTGATTTCCTTTACTTACACTCGATTGGTTCTTTAGTTGTATTAGTGAAGGGTAATGGCCTTGTTGTTCTTTCGCCAATATGGAATCATCCTATGTTTGTTTTGAAGAATTATCTTGCATAGATTAAATTTGCATGGTTAGAATTCTCATTTCAAGAACGAAAATTGTGCATAGATTACATTTGCATAGTGTTCACAGAAATTGTGGATAGATTACATTTGCATAGTTTCAGGAAAATTGTGCATAGATTAAATTGCATGGTTTGAAACTTAGAGCTTTGAATTGCATTGGAAAATTATAAGTGGTACGTTTTGGAGTTAGTATTTTAAAGAAGAACCTCTTTACTTACTCTAGCTAGAATTCATCAAAATGAAGAGATAACAAATTTCATATTTGATGCATTAGAGTTATGAGTCAAGTCATAATACCATCAATTTCATGTCCATTTACCCTTTGAGTAAATAACAAATTAATAACATTGCATTAATAAAATTCATCTAGAATTTACAATTTTTAGGGCTCTTTCCACCTACAATAGCTTAATTATAGGGCTTTGGAATAGGGAAGGAAGTAAACTTTCCAAAGCAACAAACAAACAATAGAATCCTGAGTTAGGGAGAGAAAATCCAATTATTTATGTTTTTCTCTGGGAAGGTCTTCTTGTACATGAGTTAAGCACGAGATCATGTCAGATCTAGTGAAGTGATCATACCCACTTCATTGGCTATGATAGAGAGATTTTCACGTATTACAATGGTGTCAAAAGGTACTTGGGATCACTTGAAAGTAAACCTCCAATTGATCATGTGGAGGAGCCTTCAAGGGGATTGAGCTTGCTACTTTTCCCTTGCATGTATGTCTGATATACGACTCTCCCTGCAGATGAAATTGTTGTAATTGGTAAACTTAGTGACCATAATCCTAGGTCTCTACCTAAGGTGACGACAGAGGGAAGGTCCTATTGTACCTAGAACATATGTTGACTAGACTCACTTGGACTTTTTGGAGGGAAATATTTGCTCGAGATGGCATAAGCAAAGTTACTTGCACCAGACTGTTTCATTAAGCAGGTTGTCAGGGTAACTGGTTCCAAATGCTCATATCTATAAAACTTTTCACTTTGATCTCTGTGACATTGGATTTCATCACCAACTAGTAAATATTGATCTCTGTGAAAGGTGAGTTTGTATGGTTTGAATCCCTAGATTTTTTAGCGTGTGTTACTTTGTTTGTTTTTACTTTTTACGAGACCTTACGTGTGGATTGTGAATATTATTTAATTTTAATAATAAAAACTTATTTGGATTGAATCTAATGGCTACCCATCTGGAAGTTACCAACCAAGGAAACCCCATTAATGAGAATCCTAGTCCTTTTCCCAATCTTGGAAATGTCGGTCCTCCTTATATGGCTACATTGTCACTTCCCAGATTCATGATAGGTTTACCTGTATGGCTGTTCTCAACTTATTTAATTCCAAATACTCCAATTGTACCAGCTCAACCGAGTTTTTCACCTCAACCAAGTTCACCATCTCAACATCACCAACCTACTGTTGACCCTTTACCTTCTTCACCCAACATTTCTTCCTCCCCTTCTTCTTCTTTGCTTGGTAAAATAGTTGATGCTAGTAACCAAGTGACTAAGAAGAAGAAGAAGCAAGATAAGAAAGTAGTCAACCAACCAACCATGGCCATAAGTATTGGTAATGTTGAGGGAACTTCTACAATGCATCGTAAGCCAAAATACCCTTGCAAGATTTGTAAGGGTAACCACTTCCTTATCAACTGTCCTGGTATTTCTTATGTTTTGGAAGTATGGTCAAATAATTCTTATCAACTTATTGTTGATCTATCAACCAATGATTCTCATATTCCAAGGAAAAATCTTAGGGTCGGGTTTCCTTGTAGGTTATGCAAAGGGACTCGTCATAGTCACCTTTGCCTTCACATGGATGAAGCCTCTGAATTTTTGGAAACACTTACTATTTCGCAGCAACAACTTCTAACTAATTATTGTAAACTTTCTTCCCATCTACCGTCAATTGATGAAGTGATTGATCTAAATCCAAGTACAGTCAATCCCACTCTTCCACTGGAGGGTGAAACATGTATCACTCAGGTTGATGGACTATTTGTTGATCAAGTGGTCGAATTGATTCCATCTTCGGTCGATCGCACTCTCCCTTTAGAGAGTGAACTTCATACCGCTCAAATTCTTCATGTTACTTCAAATTATTCTACACATGGGGGAATTCCATATGTTTCTTTTGAACCCCATCCAAGTATTGAGGCTAGTTATTTTGATTGGAGTAGACTGACAGAACCTCATCTTCCTTATTCCACCCCTTTCCAAATCATTTTGAAGGCTTATGGTAAGAATGTACATCACACAAATGTAGATGAAGGTGCTTCTATCAATATTTTATCCTCAACTTATTGGAAAGATTTGGGTTCCCCTCAGCTTGTGCCGGTTACATAGAATATGTTAACTTTTAACAGAACCGTTAGTGAACCTTTAGGGATCCTTCCTAAGTTATATATTACCTTGTAAGGTAACACTGTTTGTATTGATATTATGGTAGTCCAAGGTCCGTTAGATTTCATTTTTCTCCTTGGGTGTTAAGTTATGGTATGTTCTATGCTTATAACAGTTTACTTCTTTTTCTTATTATATTCCACCGATTAGCAATCACATGTACATAAAGTAAAGTGCAGATAGAACATTAAACGATCGACAGAAAACAAGCCAAGACAAGAGACACAAGATGTGGCGGCTAGCCAGGGACAAACCCCACAATGTGTGGGGAAACCCTTTGATCAAATCTTCTTTTATCTTCAATAATTCAGCATAGAGAAATAGTACAATAAATCTGATTCATATCAGTAGTAGCAAACCCTAGATCAGTAGCATCAGCATTAGCGACTTCATTATCAAACTAGGGCAGACGATATCTCAAAAACCGACCGTCGGATTGACTTCATTCCACCACCAAAAGTTTCGGCTTCCAGAGGAGGTTGAGATGAACCTACAGCGCAGTTTAGATGAGGAGATCTTCTAGGCAACGCAAGTCAATCTTTACTTCTACAGTTGCAGCTTCAGTTTCAGCAGTTTTCGGCTTCAAACTAAGGCAGTCGATATCTTGCAAACTGTTCGTCGGATTGACTTCATTCCACCACCAAAAGTTGCGGCTTTCAGAGGAGGTTCAGATGAACCTACAGCGTAGTTCCAAAGAGGAGATCTTCTAGGTCACGCAAGTCAATCTTTACTTCTGCAGTTGCAGCTTCAAATTCAACAACTTCCGGCTTCACATGTGTGAGAGAGAGAGACCCATTTCAGTGCAGTAGAGAAGAGACTCATATCTGCGCACTAGAGAGAGAGAGATGTGATTAGATGAGTGAGTCCAAATGAGGAAAAGTCCTATTATATTTATACACAACGTTGGTGGGTGAATAGATGCGACAGTTGGGCTTCTGAGCCTACATGAGTTGTAGGTCGGCTTGATAATAATTCCATAATCAAAATAAATTCATATCTCCATGAAGACTTATCGGAATTGGATGATCTTTATATCAATCCCACACCTCTCGACGAGAGGAATCTAATAAAAATATTATCAGCCATGAATAAGATGACCCACATGAAGTTTTTCCCTGGTTGTCAATTTTAACACTCCCTCTCAACCATGGAGAACTTCATCTGCAATCTGTCTATCGGTCATTACTATTCATCCATCAAATGCACTGCCCTGTACAGCCTGACCCTGGCCCTGCTCTGCTCTATTTTTCCTATTTTGCTTTGACTTGTTCTGCCCTGCACTCATCTGTACTGTTTTGTTCTGTTCTGCTTTGACTTGTTCTGCCCTGCACTGATCTGTACTGTTTTGTTATGTTTTTCTCTGCTCTTGCATTGTTCTGTTCTACTCTGCTTTTGTCTGAATTATGAAGAAGAAGAAATGATCGAGGATGTATCATACTGACTCAAAGTCAGTCTCAGAGTATGTACCACTGGTCCCAGACCAGTCTCAACCAACCCAAAGTCAGCGTCATAGTGAGTACAACTCCAGTGGTCCCAGACAAATATCATCTTCCACTGACTCAAAGTCAGTCTTAGAGTATGTACCACTGATCCCAGACCAGTCTCAACCGACCCGAAGTCAGCGTCATAGTATGGTACAACTCCTACCACTAGTCCCAGACCAGTATCATTGATCCCAGATCAATGGAGGTCATCCTAGCGTAGGGAGTACGGTAGTTACAACGATGCGTCCATCGATACTACTATGGTCCCTAACTTCATTTCCCTGCTCATTGATCAGATGAGAGGTACTTCCCATGAGTCCCAGACTACATGGGTAGGATGCCTCGACAGGAGAACTAATCAATCCTGTCCTCACAGGAGAACACATCAATCCTGCTACAATTGCCATGGAGAACACATCAATCCAAGCCTCACAGGAGAACAAATCAATCCTGCTAAAATCGTCATGGAGAACACATCAATCTAGGCCTCACAGGAGAACTAATCATCCTGCTACACAGGAGAGCGAATCATCCTGTTCCACAAGAGAGCGAATCATCTTGTTCCACAAGAGAGCGAATCATCTTGTTCCAGTGCGCACCACTAGGGGAGGGTGAGTCACCCTGTGGTCGTATGTTTCTCCAGTAAGAACCACAAGCCCTCAGAGCTCCCAGAGCTCAATGTATGCAACATGCAGGACCGTTGTACAAGGGTTTCTTGATGACTCCAAGTCGTCTGGGAAAATCACAAATTAGATCTTTTCTCGGGGCTTTGACAAGGTGTATCAACATGTACATCATCTTAATGCGATGGAGCCTCCTTGCTCATCAACTTACCTTATCCCAGATGATGTCTATCTGCTGGAGCAATCGACGAATATGGGATTCCTCAATAATCGAATCCCACCTCTGGTGGTTATAAAGAATCACAATGGTATCCAATGTAAATCCAAACAGCTCACTGAAGATCTTTCACAACCATACTGCCTCACACGAGGTCATGCTAGCAACAGTATATCCTGCTTCAGCGGTGCTCAAATTCACTGACTTTTGCTTCCTGCTCATCCAGTATATCGAAGCAGATCCCAAGGTGAAACAACACTCGGAAGTGCTCTTACGGTCCACCACACTGCCTGCCCAATCAGCATCAGTATATCCAAGTAGTCTCACATCTCCAACAATGTATCTTAACCCATAAGTGATAGTGCCACAAATATATCTCAGCAGATTCTTGGCACCAATCCAGTGTATGTGGTGGGGTTCAACCATATGCTGGGTCAAAGTGTTGACTGCGAAGCATATATCTGGACGGGAGTTCACTAAGAACATTAATTCTCTGACGAGTTGCCGATACTCGGTAGCATTTCGTAAAACAGGTCCAGCAGCACTACCGCTTAACTTCTTGAAGTCAAGCTCCATCGGAGTAGTTACAGGCTTGCAGTCCACCATTTTGAATCTTTCCAATATCTTCACCACATATTTTCCTTGAGATAGAAAAATTTCTCCTGGCTTTTGCCACACTTCAAGTCCTAGGATGTAGTGCATCAGTCCTAGGTCTTTCATTTTAAATTCAGAAGCCATCTCCCTCTTACATTTGTGAATGAGAGGGTTTGCACCTGTTAGAAAGAGGTCATCCACATACAACACTAGTATGAGAGGCTTGTCATCTTCAACCTTAAAGTAAAGGTTAGGATTAGCTTCACTCCTAGTGAATCCCAACTTCATCAAGTAGCTATCGATCCTCTCATACCATGCTCGGGGTGCTTGCTTCAGCCCATAGAGAGCCTTCTTCAACCTGCATACATGAGATTTTCAATCATAAATCTCAAATCCTTTAGGTTGCTCCACATAGACCTCTTCTTTGATAGAACCATGCAAGAACACGGTCTTAACATCCATCTGATGTAGGTTCCGTCCTTGTGAAGTGGCAAGGGCTATGATCGAGTGGATGGTCGTATATCTGGCAACAGGTGCAAATATCACATCATAGTCTATACCTTCCTTCTGGGAGAAACCTCGAGCAACAAACGAGCCTTATACTTTTCTGTGCTTCCATCTGCTGCATGCTTTATCTTGTAAAGCCATTTTGAAGTAACAATTGTCTTGTCCAGGGTCTGGGAACTACTTCCTAGACATCATTCTCCATAATAGACTCATATTCTACGGTCATAACATCCTTCCATACTTGATGCTTGACGGCATCTGAGAATGACGAAGGCTCATTTTGTATGATCGTGTTCATCATGGTCAGGTATCCTTGATACCTATTAAGTTTCTTACTTTGACGGAAGGTTCCTCAGGGTGCAGCATGTCCTTTAGCATCATCAAGTATCCCCCTAAGCCATGAAGGCCTCTTCCTAGAAGAGGAAGGCTCATGTGGATGAGAATCTATCAGATCCATGGGTTCTTCTACATCAGGCATTGATTCATCATCCTTTTCTTTCAGTTCCCTGGTGTTGGCTTCTTGAGAGCTCCTCAAAGTCGAAAGATTGTTCACCTTGCAGTGAACTTTTCTTTAGGAGTCTTGGAACCCAATGCTTGATGAGGGCATCAATTTTGTATATATACGACGGTGATTGTACTTTCAGCCCATAGAAACATCAGAAGTCTTTGATCATGTAGCATGGCCCAGACAGCTTCCATCATCGTGCGGTTCTTCCTTCCCACCACACGATTCTGCTAAGGAGTATGTGGTGTAGTAGTCTCCCTCTTAATGCCAACCTCAGGTATGCCTGAGTGAACCAATTGTAATATATCAGAGGTCTTGCTTTGGCTTGAGGGGAATGGTCCCCTTTTGAGCTTTCCTTTGGCACATCCCGGACATACACCTTCTTTCTCTACTTGGAATTCGGGCATCCCTGTTACCATCTGTCTTACATCGGGTAGAGCTTTGTAATGAAGGTGGGAAAACCTCCGATACCAAAGTTCGGACTAAAGAGTTGTGTCACAAGACATGACACCTAGCCGACTTCCATCCACCTGATATAATGAATCAACACTAAACCCAAGAGTAAAGGAATCTTTAACATTATTTTTCCATATACATACCTTGCCATTGCTGAAGGTTACCTTGTAGCCTCTGTCTTCCATTGCCAAGATGGACACTAGGTTCCTTTTGAGGTCAGGTGCATTTAATACATCCTGGACTTTCTAGCCTTCTTGAATGGTTGTCCTCTTCCTCGATCCCCAGCTCTCCTCTTACCTTTGCTGTTGAATTTGTCATTCCTTTGATTTGCCATCAGAGGGATTTTGATCATTGTCCCTGTGTGAGTCCTTTCTATCAGGGCACTCCCTTGCATAGTGACCTTCTTTATCGCAGATGTAACATCATCCTTTTCTTCCACCCTTAGGTCTAGCCTTTCCTTTTGATTTAGACCCAGAATTATTTCTTTTCTTAGCATGAGAATAAAAAGCAGCAGGAGGACCTTTAGGCAAGGGCATTTCGTGCTCTTCTACCCTTGTTTGTTCTTGAATGCATCTAGCCATTAATTCCTCGAAACTAGGAATTACATTATTCTTCAGAAGAGTAGTCCTGAACACATACCATTCAGATGGTAATCCTCCGAGAGTTGTGAGTGCCATTTCTCTGTCAGTAATGGTTTCCACAATAGATAGGAGATCGTTCTTGATCTCAGTGATTCTTAAGAAGTATGCTTGCATACTTCATCTTTACCCTTCTTGATTTCCCTCAACTTATTTCTAAGAAACAAAACGTGATTTGCATCATTAACTTTAAGTAAACTCACCAGTCTGTCGTAGATTTCCTTGGAGTTGTCTAGAACAGAGATGTAGGCCACCAAGCACTTGTCGATAGAGTCCCGGATGATCTTCTTTGTTTTGACTTCTCCATTTTTCCATTTGTTCCAGGCAGCAGCAGATGCATTTGATGAAGGCTCAACAATATTGCCTCTTACATGGTCCAGCACTCCTTGATCTTCAAGGGTTAGATCGATAGACATCTTCCATCCGTGATAGTCATCTTTCTCACGAAGCTTGTCTTCAGCAGGAAAGAGTGTTGAGGACCCCATAGTTCTTTCAGGATAGTCTTGCCAATCTTCTCTTCAGTGATTGCTCTTGCTCTTGCTCGGGCTTTGTCTTCACCTCAGCTCTGATACCATGTTAAGTTATGGTATGTTCTATGCTTATAGCAGTTTACTTCTTTTTCTTATTATATTACACCGATTAGCAATCACATGTACATAAAGTAAAGTGGAGATAGAACATTAGACGATTGACAGAAAACAAGCCAAGACAAGAGACACAAAATGTGGCAGCTAGCCAGGGACAAACCCCACAATGTGTGGGGAAACCCTTTGATCAAATCTTCTTTTATCTTCAATAATTCAGTAGAGAGAAATAGTACAATAAATCTGATTCATATAAGTAGTAGCAAACCCTAGATCAGTAGCATCAGCATTAGCGGTTTCATTATCAAACTAGGGCAGATGATATCTCAAAAACCGACCGTCGGATTGACTTCATTCCACCACCAAAAGTTTTGGCTTCCAGAGGAGGTTCAGATGAACCTACAACGCAGTTCAGATGAGGAGATCTTCTAGGCCACGCAAGTCAATCTTTACTTCTGCAGTTGCAGCTTCAGTTTCAGTAGTTTCCGTCTTCAAACTAGGGCAGTCGATATCTTGCAAACCGTTTGTTGGATTGACTTCATTCCACCACCAAAAGTTGCGGCTTTCAGAGGAGGTTCAGATGAACCTACATCACAGTTCCAAAGAGGAGATCTTCTAGGTCACGCAAGTCAATCTTTACTTCTGCAGTTGCAGCTTCAAATTCAACAGCTTCTGGCTTCACATGTGTGAGAGAGAGAGACCCATTTCAGCGCAGTAGAGAAGAGACTCATATCTGCGCAGTAGAGAGAGAGAGATGTGATGAGATGAGTGAGTCCAAATGAGGAAAAGTACTCTTATATTTATACACAACGTTGGTGTGTGAATAGATGCGACTGTTGGGCTTCTGAGCCTACATGAGTTGTAGGTCGGCTTGATAATAATTCCATAATCAAAATAAATTCATATCTCCGTGAATACTTATCGGAATTGGATGATCTTTATATCAATCCTACACCTCTCGATGAGAGGCATCTAATAAAAATATTATAAGCCATGAATAAGATGACCCACATGAAGTTTTTCCTTGGTTTCCAATTTTAACATTGGGCGAGACTATGTTTATGCCATGAAATTTTTCGGATCGACACTCTTTCACGTGATGTCCTTCCCTCACAATGGAAACATTGTGATGGTTGATCAGCTTTCATACATTGATCTTGCTTCAACTACCAGTCATCCAACACCCATGAATGTTCCTTATATGGAAGCGGTACCTACCCTACCACAGGCTAATTATGTGGAAACCTATCCCATGTTTTCATTTACCGATGCAAGTGAGCCTCTCGCTGTCTTCTTGACTTGTTTTGACTTAGATATGATAGCTGACATGGTTAAAACTCCAATGGGGGCATTTGAATATGATTTTCTTCACTGTATTGATTCCCTTGACATGTGTTCCTTCGAGAGAACTATTATTCCATCTGATGAAGACCTTTTGGAAGCCATGATCAAGGGGTGTCCCTTGTCATGCATTTATTCCATATGGAAGCCATGAACAAGGTTTTATCAGGATGGTTATTTTGCTATTTCAACCTCGTCAAAAAATGAAACAAGTGATTAAGCATATTTCTTTTACTATGTCAACCTCATTAAAAATCTTACGAACATAGTTATTTTTGTTTCAAGCTCGCATGAACGTTGAACCAACCATTGAGGATAGTTCTTTTACTGTGTCAAGCTCGTTAAAAAATGAAACATGTCATTTGAGGATGGTTCTTTTACTGTGTCAACCTTGTTAAAAAATGAAACAACTCTTTCTGAGGATAGTTCTTTTACTGTGTCAACCCCGTTTAAAAATGAAACAACTCTTTATGAGGATAGTTCTTTAACTATGTGAGTCTCGTTAAAAAATTAAACAACTCTTTCTGAGGATAGTTCTTTTACTATGTCAACCTCGTTAACAAATTAAACAACTCTTTATGAGGATAGTTCTTTTCTTGTGTCAAGCTCGTTAAAAAATGAAACAAGGTTCCATTGAGGATATTTTGTTTCCTGTGTCAACCTCATTAAAAAATGAAACAAATCCTTCTGAGGATGGTTCTTTGCCTATGTCAACCTCGTTAAAAAATAAAATAGGTCCCATGAGGATGGTTCTTTTCCTATGTAAACCTAGTTTAGAAATGAAATAGGTCTCATGAGGATAGTTCTTTTCCTGTGTCAACCTCGTTAAAAAATGAAATAGGCATGTTGAGGATAGTTATTTTACTGTGTCAACCTCATTAAAAAATTGAAATAGGTCTTTTCAGCATAGTTCTTTTCCTGTGTCAAGCTCGTTAAAAAATGAAACAAATCCTCCCATATTGTCATTGAGTCTTTAATTAGATCTCATAAATATTAAGTTGAGTCTTTCTGATATCGTAAAAAAGCCTTCATTTCATCTGCCTATTAGTAACCGATAGTCTACTTAGGTAAATGAAATGAAGCTTGGGGGGCATGTGCCTATGTAATTGTGTTGGGGGCATGAAACCACTTTAAAGCACACTTTTTCTTTGTTTCAAGCTTGTGTAAAAATCAAACTTATCTCGAGTCCATTTCGGTTATTATTTTCAAGACTTGTTAAACTCATGAAAATCCTGAGCTTCTTTTTATATCTTTTCATGCTCGTAAAACACATATGAAAATGTCGAGTTCTTTCTATCTTTTCATGCTCGTTAATTAAATTGAATGTCGGTAACAAGAATATATTTTTATCACTTTTTCGAACTCGTTAAAACTTAAGGAAAAGAGAAACAATAGAGTCTTCTTTTAATCCCTTTCCAGACTCTTTCAAAATGAAAAAATCGTCGAGTACTTGCTTGTTCAAACTTGTAAAATTAAATGAACAACCGTCCACTGAGTATAAGTTTACCCCTTTTATAGACTGAGCTAGGACTATTTAGGAAAAAGGTATACGTTGATCGAACATGGTCAATAGAGTTCTCTCTTGTATTATTTTATCCTTTTTCGGACATATGGGAATAAACTTACAAAAAGAACTTGATGGAGTCTACTTATGTTTTTCTTCTGACTCTCTAAAATTGAAAAACACTGAGCTTTACTTTCTCCGAGCTCGTTAAAATTTTACAGTAAAAGAACTGAATGATTTTCCTTTTTGTATATTTTCAAAATCTTTAAAATAAAATGACATTGAGTTACTTCTTTACTGGACTTGTAAAAATAAACAATATAGGACTCGTTAAGCATAATGGGACCGAACCATTCCTTCTTAAGGTTCATTAAAAATACTAGGATGAAATCATCCGAAGGTTGAGGTTATAGGACAAGCATATGTTATCCTCCTCAAGCTTGTAAAAACTAAAGAGGTACTTGCCAGTAATGGTGGGGGGAATTTGAGAAGAAAAGTTTTTTTCTTATATTTCAGGAAGTATGTCGATCTTGAACATGACACTCTGTCACATATTTGTTCGGGTTGGGAAATCCATTTGTCTTACAGTTAATCAAACCTCATAGAAATTCTTCATGGCTTTGGGTATTATCGTTAATTCAACCGTTGCCAAATCATTTTCTAGTGTCGCCAATATGTTCAAGAGAAGTCTAAACCTTAGTTCAAATTACCTTGAAATTTGTAGCCTTCAATCGTGTTAGCCATCCTTGATTCATTCCTTGCAAGTTGTTCTTCAAAACTTGACATCCGTTTCGTGTCGTAGGCCCTCCCGTGACGAATCGCTTCCTATCGACTTCAACTCATTATCTAGGAAGTTGATCTAGAAACCTTCAGTACCTTGAGACCTTCATGCCTTAATGGCAGGTTTCTTGCCTTCGACGATAGGTTCTCATTATTGGCCTTCGATTGAATGATTCTATGGGTGTTCAACATCAAATCATCTATTCACACTTCATAAATTGTACTGGCAGTACCTTCAGAGTCATTGTCATTATTGGTGGTTTCTCTCACACTCGTTACTGGTTCACATCATTGACCAGTAATCAAGTGGTTTCTACCATGTTCGACTTCAAGACATTTACTCACATGGTTAGATTCATACTATGGATCAAGAGATGGAGATCAACACCTTGGATCTAGTTTCATCCATCTAGGTTGCGAGGAGTTTTGTATTCATGATTATACATAAATTTTTATGTTTGATGGTTGCGTCCATCCTATATCTACTTTGACATTATGTATTTCCGTACTGTGCTTTAAGACTTTTATGTTTTGAGTATGGAAATGCCTACCTCAGTGATTATTATTATATTGCATTGTAATCCTTGATTGATTGTTAAAAGTTTCCAACCATGATCTCTGATCCAATCCTTGATATGATAAAGTACTGCAATCCTCAAAATTTTCTAACTTCGCACTTTAGGGGCAATTTATTACACTTCATTTTGTCACCATGAAAAATAATCATCAAAATTGGATCTCTCACCATCCATCCAATTTTCATGAAGCACTCCCTTTCAAGTCAACAACTTATATACCTTGAATAAAGTGGAATTTTTGTATCTCTTGGTACAAAACACTACTTTTAAGCATCTGCGCAGTTTTGCTGAACAAAAACTGCACACATGCAGTTTCTTCCACTGTAAAACTACGTAGATCTGCGCTTTGTTTCTGAACAAAAACTACGCAGGTCAATCAATAAAAAGTAAAAAAAAAAAGTGAGATCTAGAAGCATTTTTGGGCAAATCATTCCCAACATAAAGCCTTGAACTCATGTTTATTCGAGCCTAAATTCATTTTTTATGGAACTAATTCCCATTCTTCAAGGAGCCCTCATCCCTCTTTTAGTGGATCTCATCCTTGGACTAAGGATCTCAAACTACTTCCTTTTGGACTATTTAATCAAGCCATAGCTGGGGGAATTGGGGGAGGCTATTGAGAGTAATTTTATGATGGAGTAATCAGGTTGGAGAGCTTATCATTCTTAGAGAGTATTGATATCAATTGGAGGAGATTCTCAACATCAAGGCACAAGTTTTGTAGCTCCTTATGTTTTTGAAAATAATACAAACAAAAATTTCTTCTCACTTCATTGTTTAATGGATTAATTAATCAATTTCATGGATGATTTATGTTATTTGTATTTTTCCATTGGAATGATGTTATTTGTATTTTTCCATTGGAATGATGTTTGTTACTAGTCTCCTTGAGCACTAGTTTGAATTATTGAATCATTTATCTTGCATATGTCTTTGATCCTTTGTTGTTTCCTTGCATGTAGGTCTATATTCAAGCATGGAGGAGCTGCACTAAAGCACAAAGAGGGATCTTCATCAAGCATATTATAGTAAGGCATGAATTTCCATTTCTTACCTCGTTAGCCTATGATTCAAGGAAAGATAGATTCAAGGAAGGAATTAGCTTGATTGTTTGTTTGTTTCTAGTTTCCTTTTAGGATCTAGGGATATTTCTCTTGTCAGCAAGAGGAATTTATCCACCTAACAAAATTTTATCTTTAACAGTGAGCTTGTTGAGTTCCTTATAATCTGGACACATGTGCCATGAACCATCCTTCTTGTGCTCCAATATTACTGGAGAAGAGAAATAACTTTGACTAGGTTGAATTATACCAGCCTCTAGCATTTCTGCAACCATACATTCAATTTCACTCTTTTGGGCATAAGGATATATGTAAGGCCTGATGTTTAGAGGAACACTTCCTAGAATCAAATGAATAGCATGATCATGACCACGAATCGATGGGAGGCCTTTGGGAGTCTCAAATACCTTGGAATGATTACACCATGTTGTTATTTCTTTAGAAGCTTTGTCATGTCGTTAGAGTTGAATATCTTTCTTGGTTTCCCTGTGATACTCAGTTCAACTTCCTTTCCTTCTGAAAAAAAAATCAAGAAAATTTCTTGAAAATTAAAAGCTATTATACCCAAATATTGTAGCCATTGGACTCCTAGTACAACATTAGTACCACCCATTGGAATGGAAATCATTGGACTATTAAACACATATTCTCCCATGGATAGCTTGATATTATGGCACTTTCGAGAGCAATTTATGGTTCTTCCATTTGCAACCATCACTTGACCCTCTAGTGTTGGATATAGGAAGCAATTCAATTCCTTCGCTATCCTACAATGAATAAAATTATGGGTACTGCCTGAATCAATCAACACTATTACCTTTTTCTTCTTGATATGTCCTTCTATATTGATAAATTGAGGAGTGGTTATTCCGACCAATGCATTAAAATATATGGTTGGATTCATTTCTTCTTTCTCTAAGCTTTGTTCCTGGTGTGTATCCTCTTCTTTTAATGTTTCTTGTTCCTTTTCTTCTTACTGTTCACAATCTATGTAAAATAATTTCTTCTCAACACACTTATGAACTTTAGTGTATTTTCTATCACAACTGTAACAAATCCCTTTTTCTCTTTTTTCTTCCAATTGTTGTGGTGTCATCCTTGTAGATTGTGGAAGGCTAGGGGAAGCAACACTTCCATATTTATAGTTGTGATTGGTAGGCTTCCTTTGTTGCCAATAATTTTCTTTCAATTTTTCTTGCCAACTTGAATGCCTTCTCCAATTAATAAGGTTCTCAAATACGAACCTCATGTTGGATGTTATCCTTTAATGTCTCTATGAAAACATCAATCCTATGCTCCTTTGGAATATATTTTACCCTTATATTCAATTTTTGGAAGTCCTTAATGTGCTCCAAACCCACAAGTCTGATCAAGATTTTATTCTCCAAGAAAGCGGTATTCCAAATCTCCCACGATGACCTGAATATAGACTAGTTCCATAGAGCGAACTTGTATGAAGTTTCATGTGTCACTATTTCGACCTTCAGACCTGAAGCAAATATAAATAAAAATAAAGTCCATCCTCTTTTTTTTACCTTTTTACAAAATTTCAATCTGATGCTCAGAGTGAAAGTTATGACGATTTTCCCCAGGTCACCTATTTGAGATATAATTCAGGAGCTTGCAAAAACCCTAACTTCCTTGGATCAATATCTGAAACTATAGTGATAAAATATCTGAAATTCATACCCGAGGTTCATCAAGATTTCGTCTCAAATGGGTTTTAATTTTCACTTATGAAACGTCGTATAAAACAAGTTATAGCGAAAATTCCATGATGACCTATTTAAACCAGCGAAACCCTAGAATCCAAACCTCTCATACCAATTGTTATGCAACCAACTCACAAAATAGAAGAAAAGATAGAGCAATCACTTCAAAAGTAGCCTCTTCGAGGGGGAAGCCTCCTTTACATTAGACAAATGAAAAATTCTTGGATGATACAAATGACAAGACCTCATTTCTATATATAGGAGTCTAAGGGGTCACAATATAGTCAAAGCCGACATAACAATAATAATAAGGGGATACACTAGTATTATAGGGGCCTAAAAATGCATGATGGGTTTTAGTGATGAGGTGAACTCTCGTGGAGGTTCCCATTTTTTCACGCTAATTTCTAAGCATTTTGTCTAGATATATTTCAAATATTTAAGTATGCTGAAAACTCTTACACCACATTCAATGAGTTTCCCTACTTAAAATGTCTTACTTTGTATAACCTTGCAATGTTTTCCTTTTCTTGACATGCATTCCAATGACTCTATTTTATATGAAAACTAGAGCTCCAATATGAATACTCCTTGATCACAAGTGAACTCAAACCAATCTTATGTGTCATTCTATCATTTCTCTGTAAGGTGTTTTGGCATTAATAGGTAGTTAAGATTGTTGAATTCTTCATTTACCAAGGTTAGTGGTATCTCAAAAAAAATTATGTGAATAGTTATTTTCAATGGTGTTTGGTTGTGTTATATTCTTTCCATGACTAGCCCACATAGTTAACCAGGGGGTTAGAAGGGGGGTGGAGCCCCACCTTCGTTGCACCGATTACCTAGCAGGGGAAGTCACAGGGGGTTTGAGGGGTGCAAATAACCCCTCTATGGGGTTCGGGGAAGTGCCTTAGAAAATTTTGGTTTTGGGCCCTATGTTAGGTTGGGTGGACCTACCTATGGTTTTGTGCATGATTTTCACACATGGTTTTGGACGCAATGGTTTTTGGTCCATGGTATTGGATGCTTCGACATGTATAAATATGTATTGTAACATTGAAAGGAAAGTAATGAAAAATCAAGCTGGTAGTCCTGGTTTTGGGATCCAGGGGAAAATATCTGTGTATATGTGTTTTATGTGTTATGCTCTCCCATTGTTTATTTTCTGTGTTTTAGAATTTGTATGCAGGTAATTTCTGTATGGGGTTAAAACCTACAAATGGATGAACATTTTCATAATTGAATATGCAATCATTTAAATGTATAATCTTTCTTATTAGATTACAAATTTTTCATTAGGTAGTATGTCATGTTACATTTTGTCAATTGTTATGAATTGGTGATTCTTTCCAACGTAATCACTTAAATGCCATAGGTGAGAAAATTTGATGTGATAACACTTTCCTCCTAATGTTTGAGGTTAGGAGCATCTCTTATTTAAAAGAAATCAATGTTTCTTTCCCAATTTCCACGGGTTCTACCCCTTACTCTTTGAAAATATCAATTAGCTTTGTTGATCACATTCTTAGCCTTTATAGATAAACAACACGTAACCATGTCATCTCCAAAAAATATTTGATGTTCCAAGGAGGTATCCCTTTTTCTTAGGAATTTGTTTCTTGAATGCACTCACACATTTGTTATGAAAATTTAATTTCATTGAATGATTTTGTGGGTTCAAAGTTTCCTTCTTTCCATGGATTTAACCTAGCACAAATTACTAACTTGGTAGAATCTTGTTTGCAAAGGTTTTCGTGGACTGATATTCTACCCTCTTTGTTGCCAAAATGAAGAAATGACAAAATGACTTCTAATTCTTGCTCGCTTGATTCTCTTGACTTATATTGAAATATTACACACAATCCCATGTACCTAACTACATTCTAGATAAAATTAGAAAAAAGATCTTCATATTTTTATGGTCCAGAGATAAGTAGAATAAAGGTGTGTCTTTGGTGAAGTGGAGCTCTTTAGTGAAGCCAATGGAATCTCTCCAAACTCTCCTCCACTACACTTCCTTCAATGATTATATACACTAGAAGATTGAATGATATGAGAATGTGAAGTTTCCCATACCTAGCATAGCGGCTTTTGATGCAATGACAAAAGGGTATTATCATGAAAACTCATATTCCTAAACCAAAATATTCCTAGCTTATGCCATCACTTTGACTACAACTACTGAAAGTGATTTCTCATTCTTACAGGTTGACCTAAGTGTGCTTTTTTGGTATTTTATTTTAAGGTATTCTGAGAAGTTGAAAATAAGATTGAGTTTTTGTTACCTAATTTGGCCATAGGTCAACCACATAAGTCAAGTTGTAGTTGTGAAGTTCTTTTGTTATTTTATCAGAAGTGTTTGCATATGGTGAAAGTGGAACTAGTCAATGGATATGAATTCAAAACAATGGAATGATATAGGATCTAATGGTTGAAACATGAACATGTGAGTGTTTAGGGTGTTTGATGCAGGGTGATTTCCATGGTTCTATTTTACTATCATTACTATAATATTTTTATTTTTTCTTGCAATTATTGTTAGTTTTTCATTTTACTGGGATTTCTTGGTCATTGTTCGCCTCCAACACACAAAATGTATAAACTATGACACACTCAAAACATCCTACAAAAAAATAAGGGTAGTTTGGATGAGGGCACATGAGAGTAGTTTTGTAGACAACGGCATGGTACAGAGTGCATGAGAATATTTATGTAGAAAACAACCAAGTACAAGGAAAATAGAGCAGTTGTGTAGATAGAAATATGGTAAAGGGAACATGTATGGTATGCCTATGCTTAGAAATAATTCCATTTCTAGCATTTCTTATTTTTTGAATTTTCTTCTCTAGATTTAGCTTTTTCTAAATTAGAGTAGGTGCATGAGTTGGGAACTTCCAGTATTAGAACTGGGTGCATATTCCAAGGAGGAGGAGGTGGTGAATGCCTTTATGCATTACTCCTCTCCTCATGGTCACTATTCTAGGAATTCACCCATGCAAGATTGAGTGTGTTATTCTAAGAAAGCTTCCCCCACAAAATAGGCACGCTTCCAGGTAACTATGGTTAGGTTTTAGGCACCCTACCTAGTATGTATTCATGCATTGTAACTCTATCTATATTTATCTATACAAAATAAGTAGTGTCTTCCACTGATATAAGAGAGAGTTTTTGTTGGCACTAGTTGCATTGTAATTCATGCTTTTAGTTAATAAAATAGATATATGGAGATATTTGCATTTTAATTATTGTCTTCGGTTAATAATAAACCATTGAAATCCCTAAATTGGAAGAGATTGCATCCACAATAGGGAGTACCTATTATGTTATGATTTTATGAACAAGCGCACATGACACTTTTTATCGGCAAGACACAATTTGGAAAATTGGGGTATGAAACCTTCCAAGAGCATTTTGAGGCATAAAACGATGGTTTTGGGGATTAAAACTATGTTGCTTTAGCACTACACCTTTTTTTCCTATTCTGCACACAAATTCATTCCAACTATGCAATAATCACACCAATCAGAGTCGGTATACGAATGTTATGCCACTCATAAGTTGACCTTCCTATTTTCATCACCATAATTAGAGAGGTTGCCATGTCAACTCCCATTATTCATGAAAAATGGGCTAGTCACGTGATTATGATGATGAATCTAGAAGAGTATATATTATAATTATGGTTAAGAGTGGAGGTAGTCAAGCCTAACAAATAGTAGGTTATCGGGTTGTGTTATAACTAGGCAACTAGGATGAAAAGGGGCTCCATTATTTTGAGATCATTTGTTCCATATTTGAGAAAAAATAGTAGAGAGGGAAAGGAGATAGAGCACATAGAGAATATTTTTCCACTATAGTAGCCACAGGCCAAATGCCATACTTATTTGTGCTCACAAACATTTTTTATTTAGAGAAAGAGATCAGAGCAACCTCACCTTCCTGCTGCCTTTTTCTCCTAAAAGGGTTTCCCAAGTCATATCTTGTGTCAATTGTGTGTGTGAGATTTTATTTTGTTGTTCTCTATTTTATGCATAATTTTAATTCACATTCATACACTATTAACAATAATCTACATATCTATAAATGTAAAGAGATATAAAACTGTAATAGTATATGTTTTGGAACTTTTAAGTATAATTTTATCATATCCATTATGATAAATTGTCTAGTGGAATATCCATGACAATTTATCGATCATATTGGTATTAGAGCAGGTTTCTTTGAGTACATTATGGATATTTGTAGGGGATCTAGATCGGCTGGGCTAAAAGTCGTAAAGCCCTAATCATGGCCGATGAATCTGTTAATAACCTATGTGATCCTATAGAGGAGATGTTTTTTTGGAAGAAACAACAAGTCACAGACATAAATAATAATGTAAATCTCCTTATAGTGGCCCTAAGCAATAATATTTGGATATTCAAAGAATATGGGGGTTCTGATGTAAAGGACAAATAAGAGGGGAGATCATGAGATCAAGAAGAAATGAAGAACCAACTGAAGAAAGAAATTGAAAAGGATCAACCCAATTCAAGTGTCATGAATCATTCATAATCCCTATTGAAATTGGAATTGAAGGTCGATATAAAGCCATACCATGACAAGATTGATGCTTTGAAGCTAAGTCATTGGTTGCAACAATTGTAAATGTATTTAAGTGTCCATCAAATTAAGGAAGAACAACATATTTCATTTATGTGGCTGAAATTAGAGGGCCATGCCCTGACTTGGTGGGAAAGCCACACTGATTCCTTGATGTTGGAGGGGATAACCTACAATGACTAAGTGGTAGGACATCAAAACCCTCATAAAGCCATATTTTTACTTTATTGGATATGAAGAGAACCAGTGGATCTAGTGGCACTGCTTCAAGAAAAAGTGGAGGAAAATCTTGCAGGAGTATACTATAGAGTTCATAAAGATGGCCATAATGTTGGGTATATCCCTAAAGAACCTAGATGTACTCCTCTAGTATTTGGGGGTCTAAAATGCCATCTGTGGGAGTAATTGATGTTGTTCAAGCCCAAATTGGTGCACAAAGCTTGTGTACAAGCATAGTACCTGGAAAACATAAGCCTAAAGAGAGGGAAATCAAGTGGATAAAAGTAGAAGGAGCAACGAAACAATTTTAAGGAGGGGAAGAAGAAACAGAAAGGGGAAAAAGATAAAAATAAGACAACCATGACACATCAATGTAAGGATACAAACAATCACTACAACCATTACAACATTGATGACCATCCAGAGCTTAACCCGAAGAAAAAAGAGAAAGAAAATAAGAAGAAGAATTCCATGGCCACTAATTTGAGAAACTAAGTTGAAAGCAACCCATACTTGGATGAGAAGATCACATGTACATCTGTGTATAAAGAGTGAATTTGAGTATCCTTCAGCAATAGGAAGATAAATAAATGACAAAACTCTTCCATATAAAGATATAGATCAAGAAGACCAAGATTGATGCTCTGTTTGACTTAAGATCGCAACTGAATCTCATTGCAATAGAGCTGGTCAATAATTTTGGGTTGGAAGTTTTTGATCATCCAAGGCCATATCCATTCGGATGGGTAAATAAGGATGTAGAGTTGAAGGTAACAAAACAATGCAAAATTAGATTTTTTTATTTGTGTTTATTTTATTGATGAAGTAGAGCTAGATGTGGTTTCCCTCGATGTATGTGGAGTCTTGTTTGGGAGTCCCTACATGTACAAGCAAGAGTAATATTCATGTGGAGAGCCAACCAATATTGGCTCATCAAAGATGGAAAATCATTCACCATCAGCACGCACAAAGGAAAGTAAAAAAATTCGGTAGTAAGTGTCAACCAAGCCAAGAAATTGAACAGTTCTAACAAGAAGTATATTTTATTGTTTTTAAGAGAAAATAAGTCTGCGGAATAGTTAGTAAGAGGCAAGGAATACCTAGAATGGTTTACTAAGAAACATTTACAAGAACTGGAAGAGTTTCTACAGGCATGTAGGGATGTGATTCGAGAGCTAGACTAAAAGGTTACCACCTAAGAGGGAAGTGGAGCACGAGAACCAACTATTTCTAGACTCCCCATTGGCAAACATTGGGATGTTTAGGAAGTCTATTATAGAAGCAAGTGAGGTGAAGAAATAGTTTCAATAGCTACTAGAACAAGGTGTCCTTTGACCGAGTACATCAACATGTGGGTCACCCATCATCATTGTGCCAAAGTAGGATGGGACTTGGTGGATGTGTATAGATTATAGGCCATTGAACATTTCCTTTATTTTGTGATTTACAATATTTAAATGGATTTTTCTAATCCCAAATATTAGGTGTCAGCACAAAATAATGCATGTATTACATGGATGCCAAACAAGGGGTATGGTTAAGATAGAGAATTGTTACTGCAAAAATATTTAGTAAAATATTTATAATGTGTGTATGTGTTACACAGCAATTTGTCACCGTCCCTGTTACCCCTCACCCGCACACTAGAGGACTCATTCCGGGACTTGTGAGAAGTGACATGACCTGAAACCATTTGCATCATATTCCTCTAAGTATGAGCTTCATTTTCCCTGAAGACATCTCCTGCAAAATATCCATGAAAACAACTCTTTTTGCATTAGCGCGGGTCCACAGTTCACTGCCCGCGCCCATGAGGGAAATCCTCTAAAAAGGGCGCGCCATTGGCGCTCTGTCCCAGAGTCACACTCGCGCCAACTGAATTGAGTAAAGTTTTTAACCAACAAGCTCCCGAAGGTTCTCTTCAACCCATTCACCAACTGAATCTATGTTGAGCTAGGATGGTTTGGCTTCGAATCTCCATAGAAGGGAAAGTGGTTTGCCACCTTTCATGGAAGTTTCCAAGTGATAAAGCCAATCCCATGAATAATGTGGTCGATCCTATCTCTTTTCTCTCTATCTATAAAAGCTTGTCTCTATGCCTTGAGCAAGCTAGTTACATTAGTTCCAGTTATAGCATAGAGATAGAGAGTTTGAAGCTGCAAGAGCCTTCTTTGCACCCATAAGGCCAAATCTAAGTAAGGAGATTCTTGTCACCCAAAGAGAGAGAGGCTTGTTCCCATCCCAACAAGCTTTGCAAGACTTGTGTAGCTGACTACCCAACCAAAGGAGGATTTGACGTCAGAACAATGGTTGTATTCTTCTTTGTTATTTATTAATAATAGATGACTATCATTATGGTTCCACTCTCATTGTCTTATGTTTGATGTTGAGTTATATCTTTTCTGACTGATATATAATTGCATCTCCTAGATTTTGTGCTTGTATTCGTGTTGTTATTTGCATGTGCAGGTGTCCAATCACGGAGATCGTGGGGATCGTGACCAGCCGAGGCAAAGCAACGAGAGCGACATCTCTCCTACGAACAGTAGCGTTTGAATCCAAGTAGGTTCTCACCATCCACTTTTTATTTGCAATTAGGAACTTGCGTGATAGCATTGTGTGATTGTTTCTAGACCCGGTCTGGGCTAGTAGGGATCGTCTCTGTCCGCAGAGAGGATTTACCTCCACAACAATTTGGCGACTCCGTTGGGGAGTCTTGTCTCTTTGGTTTCTTGTTTGATTGCTTAGATAGCTTTCTGGGTTGGATTTCTTGCTGTTTCTTGCTTCCTGGTTTTCCTAGATACTGTTTTCAAGCCCTAGATTACTTGCCTTTGTTTTTGATTTAGCAAACTTGATTAGCATGCTTTTTAGCCTTACAGTCGCGCCAATTGGTGCAAGTTGCTCGAAGACAACCCGCGCCAATCCCATAAAAGCGCTAGTTGCAGCCTGACAGTCGCGCCAGGCCTGTCAACTTTTCCAGTTCACTTGTCTTCAAGCCCTCTAAGCTTGGATTTGTATCTTGCCACATCTTTTTCAATTACTGGAGTGTGTTTGATCCTTGTTTGACTGGTTTTAGACCTCCATCCTTCAGGTGTTTTCCTTTTTCTATCGATTTCACATTTTAGCCCTAAGGCATCTAGTGGCTTTGTGCATCGAGCCTTCCGTAGGAGTCTTGGGTTCTTTGATCATCCAGTCAACTTTGTGATTACTTTTTGCACCTGCTCAGTAGTTGTCAAAGCCTTTTATTGATATTCAAGTGATTTGCTCCTTTTCCACTTGGATTTCGCTTGACTTCGTTTGGGCTTAGATTACATAGCTCATAGAGGTCTTTGTGTTTTCTTCTTGGTTTGAAGGACTGTTTTGGTGTTTTGGGGATTCGATTGTGTGCTCATTGAGTGAAATTGGTCTTTTTTGCTCGGTGTCACTATCTCTCAAAATTTGTTTAGTGCACTTTGCCATTGAAAAGAAAACAAACAATCTCTTTTGCGTTGCATTAGTTAATTGAAATTAGAAGATTTTCATTGATTAGCGATTTAAAACAAAAAAAAAAGTTTCGTTTATTTGTCATTAGCTGCATTAGAGTAGTTCTTGATTGTTTGTGGTCATTTTGTTTGAAAAATTCTCAACTCTTTCGTAGTTAGCATTCATCGAACGAAATGATATTCTTTGGCATATAGTTTGCATTTAGCGAATTGTGAGAGATTACATACGGTAGGACTTGGAAATTGAAACTTAACTAAAGATCAACCACAAAATGAAGTGAATGAACTTAAAAATGCATTGGAACATAACGCTCACTGATTAGAGGTCTGGGCTAGAGACGTGCTCCGACGTCGTGAAACCTAGTCACTGTTGTTTCACACTACGGTTGGGTGATTCCTACTTTTGTGACTCGATAGTGGTCTAGCACGGACTTGAGCTCCCACGTACCGTCACGTATATAGGGGAGACCCCACTAGGTTATCATCCTTTATCCACAGGAAGCCATGTCTACCGCCTTACAAGCCGTAACACACCGAACACAGCATTCAGGAAGATTGACTGTCGTACGGGAAGTCCTTGGTTTTCATATGACTGCCAAGGTGTATATGCAGTTTTACAGATTTGTTTGGTAAACCCTTTGCCTAGTCTCTCCAGAGTAGTCACTTTTGATCCTTTTCGGTCTCCTTAAAAGAAAAGGCTCACTTGAGCAGTTTGCCACTTCGGGCTCACAAAACATTTGAAGGCGACTAGAGTCACCTTTTTGTCCTTTTCTCGACTCTTAAAACATGAAAAGGTCAAGTTGTGTCTTTGCGTCTTAAAATTTATTTGGCCACGATTAACATTACCTGGTTAGATCTTGTGTGCGTTAGTTTGAGTAGGGTCCTTTATTGTTAGATTCCCTTAGGTCCTGTTTGAAGTTTATCATCCTGGCTAAACCATCGACTCCCGTTCCGAGTGATCAAGGGTCTCCGTCTTCCGCTGCTCCTGAGGTACCGGTTGTGAGTGATACTCTTCCTGTTATCCCGAGTATCCAACCGATCAACTCTCGTGCCCCGGGCGACGAGGATTACGAAATCAATTGGAACCCCATCTGGGAGCCTGACGAGGACGATATTCCTGTTACCCCCCCTGGTGTTTCGTCTCTAATGTCTACCTCTCACATGGATGAGACATCTCCTAGAGTAAGTGAGACACCTATGTTGTCGAATATCGACACTCCCATCCCCACTACTTCTCCTTTCCCCCCACGCTACCAGTCGTTGAGGGATAGGGTAAGTGCCAGGATCCCTACTTCAACTATGTGGGACCCACATATCACTCCCACCACGGGATCTTTTGTTTCACAAGTCCACACTACACCTGTCACTTAAGTTCCGACAAATCCAACTGTTTGTATAACACATTCAACTCCGGTTGTTAGTGCCATTACAGCGTCTTCAGCTTTGAACACTAGTGCTGGTCCCCCTCACGGTCAAGTGAGTAACGGCCAGCCGGCACACACACCTAAAGTTATCCATCCTGCACAAAGTGCACCACCCTATTCTGGTTCCATCCCAGGAGGGGGGCCATATGATGCCTATGGACAAGCTGTTCAGGATCTGAATGTGCAAGGTCCATTCTATTATTACGATTCTGCTGGTCAATACCTTCAGCTTTCTCAACCCTTGCTTACTCAACCTATTGTTGAGGTTTCGGTACAATTATCCATTACTTGGAACGCCACCACTTTCCATGGGGGCCAAGTAAGGCCTGCACAGCTTCAGGGACTGCCTAACCAAGGCCATCCATCTTATGTGCAAACCCCCCAAGGGCAGCAATATTATGGCCAGTCTCACCCAGGACAGCCTGGGGGCCTATAAGGACAACCCTATCAGGGACAACCTTTGGCCGCTAGTGGTCCATCTTTTACTTATTTGACTCAACCTTCTGGTTACCCGGGGCGTCCTGGTACCCAGCAAGGTTACCCGTCTGGACAACCAGGACAACCTTACATCCAACAAGGTCAACCTGGTATCCAGCAGGGTTATCCCTCTGGACAAGCAGGACAACCTTATATTCCACAAGGTCAACCGGCAGTCCAACAAGGGTACCCTTCTGGGCAAGGGGGGCAGCCTTACGTACAGCAGGGCCAACCCACCACTCAGCCTAGTCATCCTTCTAGGCAAGCGGGTCAGCCTTCTGCACAGCAGGGCCAACCCACCGCCCAGCCTAGTCATCCCTCTGGACAGGCTGGCCAACCTCAAGGTCAACCGGCCGTCCAGCACGCTCAACCATCTGTTCCGCAAGGACCACCCTCGGTTACTCAAGGACAACCTGGTACCCAGCAAGCTCATCCTTCTGGGCAAACGGGACCGTCCCAAACCCAACCAGGACAACCTTCTGGCCAGATGGTCCAAGCTCAACCTGTTCAAGGACATCCTTCTAGGCCCCAAACTCAAATTGGTTATCAAATGCAAGGTGGGCCACAACACCAACCTTCCTACCAAGCGCAACCTTCTTACCAGGCTCAGTATGGAGCTTAGCAATCGTATGGCTACCAGCAACCCCAGGGGCAAACTCAATTTACCCCTTATCAAAATTATCAACGAATGCAGGTCACTCCTTACCAGAATTATCAGCAACAGTATGTTGCACCTGCAGGTCAAGTTGCTAATCCATGGGGTGCTGGGGGGCAGACCCAGGGTCAACTGTCTGCTTATGGACAGAATCCTTATGGACATAATCCTTATGGACAGAATCCTTATGGACAGAATCCATATGGACAAAATCCTTATGGACAGAACTCCTATGGGCAAAATCCCTATGGGCAGAACCCTTATGGGCCAGGCCCATCCGGACAAAGTCCATGGGGGCAACCACCACCTAGTTGGAACCCTGGTACTACCTCTTTTCCACAGCCACAAATGTCCTTTAATCCTCAGTTGCCTTTCTTAGCGACATTGGAACTTCCAGATGTGTCCAAGTTGACAAATGATCCCATTCTTCATAATCCATATTGGCGACCAGTTCCAACTAAGATACCCAGTGATTGCCCGAAATTCGATGGCAAAGCTGGTGAGGACCCTCAAGCCCATGTCATGACCTATCACCTTTGGTGCTCATCCAACTCATGGCTTGATGACTCCATCCGGCTCTGCCTCTTTCAAAGGACTCTCACCGGCTCGGCCGCTAAGTGGTATATTGAGTTGAATCGCAGAACATTTCAAGATTTCCACTCGCTGGCTATGGCATTCCTAACTCATTTTCAATTACCCATTCAGTATGAGATAGGGACACATCTCCTTACGTCTCTCAAACAGGACACGGCCACGCAAATATCTGATCATATACATGAATGGAGACGGCGTCGTCGCTTGATCAAATTTTGGATTCCTGATCAACTCCTTACTGATTGGTTCATGACCTCCTTTGTCCCCACAATCGCGCGAGACATCGCCATGGGAGCTTGTGTAACTGAAGAGCAAGCTATTGCGTGTGCTCAGTACCTTGACTTAGTATATTCTCAGTCAGGTACTTTATATGATTATTTGCCAGATGCCCCGCGACCCGGAACATCCAAAGCTCTGCCAAAACCATCTGTTGACGGTGTTATTGGCTCTGTAAACGCATCTTCAAAGAAATCATCTGCGAACCCTGGGAAGAAAAAATAGAATGCTTCCAATGGAAACACTTCTCAGGGTTAATCTAATTCTGGAAGTACTTCCGAGGTTAACGCCATTCAGTCCACCACGGCGGATAAATCCTCGAAAGGGAAAAAGAAGGGGAAAGCCAAAAATAAATCCGAACAGCCCAAGCAGGACTCCCCTAAACCTCCACCCGAGAAAGGAGCCAAACGAAAACCTAAGTATCGTTGTCTTATCTGTGATGAGGATCACTACACTAAAGACTGCCCCAGGCGGTCCGAAGTTCGTCGATTTTTGAAAGGTGCTCCTGGGACTCCTGTTGTGCTTAAAGAACCTTTCCCTTCACAGCAAACTCAAATGGTGGCAGATCCATCGCAACCCTCTTCTTCATTCAGCTCTCAAGTATTTATGGCTGGGTCGATTCCCATCCATGTCACTACTCGAGCAAAAGAATATCCATCTCATGCCGGGAAAGAGCCGGAGGTCCCCTCCAGCGCTCCTCCATCCAATTCTGGTCCACTCCACATTGAAAGACCTAGCACTGAGATGACTATCCGACTCCCTCCAAAAGGTGTACTCCGGAAATCTTCTTACAACCCTAATGCTCGTGCTGCCCAGCACTACAACATTGTTGAGGACTTAGCTTAGGCTCCGTCTGCTATGTCCGCTTTAAAAGTGCTCCAGAGTTGCCCCTCCCAGAGGAAGTCCTTGCTATCGGCCATCGATGGCATAGACCCAACTGACTCGGATCTGATTTCTTTTGATCTCGAGGGCTATACGCCGAGACTGCCTCACCAAATCGCTTTCCTTATACAGGTCATCATCAATGGTAAAACGATTCATCGTACAGTCATTGATGAAGGTGCCTCAACTTGCATCATGTCTGTTGCTTGCTGGAAAGCTATTGGTTCTCCAACCCTGAGCCAGTCTCCTACGACGTTAGAAGCCTTTGATGGAAGAGAGTCCCGTCCTTATGGTATCCTCCAACGCTTACCCATCTTCTTGGAAGGGAAGACGGTAGAAGTGGAGGTCGAAGTTGTCGACGCTAATCTTACCTACAAACTCCTCCTCGGATGTAGCTGGACATACGCCATGCAAGCCGTGGCTTCCTCACTTTTCCGTGTCATTCGTTTCCCTCATCAGGGGAAGATTGTCACAGTGGACCAGCTCTCCTTCTTCGCCTCTTCTTCCGAAGGCAATGTGCCTTTCGTGGAGCATACATACAAATCATTCGAGAGTGTGGGAGCCGGACTCTTTAAGGATCCCGCCCTAATGGGTGTCTTCCCACTTCCACCTCCGAATCTCGCCCCTATTAACATGATTTCAATGCGATCTGATCCGTGGTTCCTTCCTCCCGCTAATCAGATAGAATCATGGGGCGATATGATGCCGTTGAGTCCTGCCGAGCTCAACTACGTCGAAATCGTTGCTGCATCGGCTCCCCCTCCCGAGCCTGCTCTTTCGAGCGGTGTTCCCGACTCATATGTTCATTTCCCTTGGCTTGGAGATAATGCTACTTTGGATCCAGTAAAGGAAATATTTCCTTCCGATGAAGCTATCATAGAGACCATGTCTCTTGAGGAACCCCCTTGGTCAGATCATCACCACCGTTCCTCGTTTCTCCTTGCCCATCAGGAAATGATTACATGTCTCGAATGGTTTGCTTCGTGTATCCCATTCCAGCCCCTTCAAACACCTATTCAAATTTACCAAGTGTCTTCTGAGGGCAATATGGGAAACATTACACAAACCTAACCCATCGACATCTCTGTGGAACCAGGGATTGTCGAGCATATTCATATTGGAGTCACTTGCACTCCAGAGGAAGTTCAACTTTACACCGATCTATTTCGCGAATTTCATGATGTCTTCGCTTGGTCCTACGAAGAGATGCCAGGCATCGACCCTACCATAGTGGTGCACGAGATACCTACGTATCCAGGTGCTAATCCTGTTCGTCAATGCCTACACCCTGTGCACCCCCGAAAGGCCGTAGCCATTAAAGCAGAAGTCAAAAAGCTTCTCAAGGCTGGTTTCATTTACCCCATTCCACTCACGGATTGGGTTTTTAATATAGTCCCTGTGAACAAAAAGCAAGGTACTATTCGAGTCTGTGTTGATTATCGTGACATTAACCGCACCTATCCTAAGGATAACTTCCCCACACCTTTCATTGATCAGCTTATTGATGAGTGTGCAGGAAGCAAGATTTACTCGTTTATGGACGGTTTTTCTGGATATAACCAGATCAATATTGCGCCCACTGATCAACATAAGACGAATTTTATCTGTCCTTGGGGCACTTTTGCCTATAAGAAGCTCCCTTTCGGTTTAAAGAATGCAGGCACTACCTTCCAATGTGCAATGTCCTATGCCTTTCATGACATCCGTCACATCATACAGTCGTACCTGGATGATCTTCCAGCTCATTCAGTCAAGCGTCAGGACAATCCTTCCCATCTTTGCGAAATTTTTCTCCACTGTCGACACTACTGTATTAGGCTCAATCCTCATAAATGTGTCTTCTACGTCGAATCAGGCCGACGAATCGGGTTTATCGTCTCTCGAGAGGGCATCCGTCTGGACCCCCTCAAAGTCGAAGCTATTTTGAACCTTCCTCCCCCTACTTCTTTGCAGCAATTACAGAGTTTGCAGGGCAAAGCCAATTCCTTAAGACGATTCATTCCGAACTATGCCGAGGTGGCTAATGGTTTTACACGGTTATTGAAGCGATATACACCCTTCCATTGGGATGCTATCGCTCAGGAGTCTTTCGAGCGACTCAAGGGTCTCCTTGTCTCTGCTCCATTATTGCGACCTCCGAACTACCACCGTGATTATACTCTATATCTAGCCGCCGCCGATACCACTATCAGCATGGTTCTCGTGCAAGACGATGATGATGGCAATGAACATGTCATATATTATCTCAGCCGCAACCTCTTGGATACGGAAACTCGATACGCTTACGTCGAGAAGTTGGCATTGGCCGCTGTTTGTGCCATCCAACGCTTCCGGCATTATATCTTGTTGCACACCACGACCGTGATTTCTGAGTACAACCCGATGACGTACAATTTGTCACGTCAGTTGCTGGGGGGCAAATACTCAAAATGGATCGTAATCCTCCAGGAGTTTGACTTGGAATTTACCGCTGCCAAGTCTAAGAAGTCCCTGGTCTTTGCTGAGTTACTCTGTTCTTTGTCGTCTTCTTCTGCACCCTCTCTTTCAGAAGATCATATCCCAGACGAAACTCTTTTTCTGATCAGTACCCTCGATCCCTGGTACAGGGATATTATGGTTTATTTACAAATGTCCTCTTTCTGCCCCGCTGTGTCCAAAGATGCTTGGCGGCGGATCCGCCATCAATCTCAACCCTATCGTATCATAGGGGACACCCTGTACCGTCTTGTCGTTGACTCCGTTCTCCGCCGATGTCTTACCCTTGAGGAAGCTGAGAGAGTCCTGAATGACTACCACACTGGCGCCTGTGGTGGCCACATGTCCGGATATGCCACAACTCAAAAAATCCTTCGCGCTGGTTATTTCTGGCCATCCATTTTTAAGGATTGCATTCTTGTTGTCCACTCATGTCATGCATGCCAGATATACCAGTGGAAGATGCATGCGCCACTGGCCTCACTACACCCTGTAGTGACCGTAGGCCCTTTTGCAAAATGGGGCATTGATTATACGACCTGTAAGCCTCACTCGGCCGGGGGCATGGGTTTATCATCGTTACCGTCGATTACTTTATAAAATGGGCCGAGGCGATGCCCACATTAACTGAAGATGGTCATACAGCGGTGCAGTTTTTGTTCAATCATGTTATTATGCGGTTCGGAGTTCCACAGGCCATCGTCACAGATCACGGAAAGAATTTCCGTAATCGCATGATGACCGAGCTGACAACCCAACTAGGCTTACGGCACGATAGTTCAACCCCGTACTATCCTCATTCTAACGACCAGGTTGAAGCCGTTAACAAGATTTTGGTTACGATGCTTCAACGTACTGTTGACATGCATAAGTCTAATTGGCATCTGATGTTGTTTCCCGCCTTGTGGGCCTACCGAACCTCTGTGAAGGATGCCACCGGTTTCACCCCATTTCAACTAGTTTACGTACTGGAGGCTACCCTTCCTATAGAATGTGAAATTCCTTCATTGAAAATAGTTGTCGAGTTTCTTCCCAACACTACTCCGGTAGAGGAACGACTTCTTTATCTAGAATGGTTAGACGAGACCCGTCGCTTAGCCTCTCTAGCCATCGAAGCTCAAAAGAAGAGAGTCAAAACTCATTTTGACCATACCATTCATCCTTGTTCCTTTGTTGAGGGAAATCTAGTCCTGCTATACGACCAAGCAAATGACAAGCTGGGGGCAGGCAAACTCGAGCCCATGTGGCTAGGCCCTTACATTGTAAAGAGAGTGTTGCAAAAAGGGGCGTATGAGCTAGTTGACTACGAAGGTAATCCTCTTGATAAGCCCCGCAATGGGCTGTACTTGAAAAAGTACTATGCATGATTCATGCGCTTCAATTTGTACATGTGTGTGTGTGTGTGTGTGTGTGAGTTTTCATGTTTTCGTCTTGGTGTGAAAGCGTGATTTCCCCTTATTGTGTCTTTTTCTTCTTGTGCAGATGTCGGGTGCACCTTACATTGGTTTCGCTAATGGTGCCTGCCACAGCACTCGTAATTTGTCCTTTGTGGCGTGGGTGATCTACGATCCTCACGGTGAGTTGATAGATCTTCAAGGTGTGTGTTTAGACTATACTACAAACAATGTTGCTGAATATAGCGCTGTTATTGAATTATTAGCCGAGGCAATTAATCTCGGTATTCGTACATTGCTTGTTAACCTAGACTCTCAACTTGTCGTCCATCAGCTCAATGGGCGATATTCCATCAGAGACCATCACATTTTAAGGTTGTACTTACGTGTTAAATTGTTAGAAAGGAATTTTGACTTTATCACATATCAACATATTCCAAGACGATTAAACACATTATATGATGCATTGGCTAATCATGTATTAAATAGACATTTGCGTAATTTATAATCAAAACATTATACAAGCAAGCACATAAAAGCACAATAATAAACCATAGGCATATGTATATATATATATATATATATCTGTGTGTGTGTGTGTGTGTGTGTGTGTGTGTGTGTCGCAAAGTTTTGCACCGCGTGCATTACATAGTCCAAAAAATAATACATGTTCATCCTGATACATCCTCAGACAACATGTCCCTCAAAAAATATGCATGAAAGAAGCCTAGAAGTCTATTCGTGGTGGTGCTCATGATAGCATGTTACCGCGCACACCAAGCATCTCAACAGACGATGGATGCGGGTCGGCACCCCCACTGTGTGCCTTTGGTATGCAAAAGGCACGTCCGCCAATCTAGCGTAGCCTGGAATCCCTTGGATAAGTCCCTCGAGATTCTGCAACAGCTCTTCCCCCATGGCACCCCTTGCCTGAGGATCAGCTACAGGTTGGCCCCTCCGCACTATAGGAGACAAGCCGGCTGGTCGCTCTTGGCCCACATCTGCATATACATACAACTGTTATCAGAAGATGCATGTGTTAACAAAAAAAATGAAAATACATAAAACATCAAAAAGAGAAGATCATACCTAACTCCTCTTCCCACTCCTCTCCCTCTGGCAGTGGGAGGTCTGGATCCCCCATGAAGTTGGTTCCCGCGTATGGCCAGTCCTATACCATGATCAGCTGACGGCGAAGCCATATGAAGAACTCGTGCCACCAAGACATCTGCTGGCCCCCTCCTCCTCTGGGCATCAATGCTGCCCAGCGAGCCATCCTAGGCTCTCATGGCAATGGGTCCACCACTACAGCTCCCTGGTACTGGAAGAGGGGTAATCATTCCAAGAAGAACGACACCACAATTGAGCCATACCCGAACTGTTTCACTCCCCCGCACTTACACTTCGTAAGCTGCCTTTTGATATTTGTAGTCACCGCTGTAGCCCAGTCAAAAATGGTGGGGCTGAGGCATTCTGTCGCTAGTAACAGATGATTCTTGCTCACCTCGTGGGGCACCTGTACCCTAGCTACACACATGATGGTGAATAGTATCACCTTAAGAACCAAGTCATGGATCGTGGTGATATCCACCTTGGCACTGTTTTTCCCAAATTGTGCCTCTGGACAGACTCGGGCCTTCACTTCACCTATATTTTCTCCGGAAGGTCTGCTTCCGGTCAAAATAGGGCTCACCCCTCTCCGTGACAGCCTGGTAATGAAGTACACATAAGATACATCCAGCTCTAAGGTTTGATCCCGTAAGCGAAATACTTGGTCATCAACATCCCAAGCATCCACTATGAACTGTAATAGCTCCGGTTGAGCTCGCAGATAAGAGGTGAGGAAGAACTTCTTGAGACCACAGTCTCTCAAAGCATTCATACATCCCTCATCCGTTATGGCCAAGGCATCTACGACATCATGCTCCCGTTCTTTCCATTCCACCACCATTTTTGCTTGTTTCCTGCACCCACAAGGATGAATAAATCATTATTGGAACAATGGTAAGCTTACAAACAGGAAAAATTTCAAAAATGATGAGAAAATTCAAGCAAAAAGATAGGTCGCGCGGTTGGCGCGAAGATTTCTAAAACAGTCGCGCCAATGGCACGGCACCTTTGGGCAAATCACCCCATTGGCGCGGACCCGTGCCGGATACCCGCGCCAATGGGGCGCAACCCTAAATTTCAAAATCCCCCTTGCAGAGGCTCAATCAGGGAACAAAATGCATAAAAAGAGTATGAAAATGGAGCTAAGGGAAGCACCTCTTACTTGGAATTGGCGGAATCTAAAATGATTGCACGGATTGGCAGTAATCACTGCTCGAAGTTCGCTCCCCAAATGGACCACTACTACTATGCAAGAGGTAAAAAGTAAAAGTAATTCTATTTTTTACATTTTCACCATATTTATAGACTTTTTGACTTGTAATTAGGTTTAAAAAGTTGTTTTTTGAATATTTTAATATATTTTTGGTCGAAAATGGATTTTACGCTTGCTTTTGGTGCCATGACAGGTCTTTTTGCAACTTCGATGGTGAAACGAGTTGTATTTTATACTTTTTCGGACTCGGTAAATACACGAAAAAGTCACTGTGGAGTCATCTTTCAGCTCTTTTCTGACTCGCTAAAAATGAAAAGATCGCCGAGTTACCCCTCTTGACTCGTTAAACATAAATACGAGGCAGTCATCTTTAAACCCTTTTCCGACCGTGTAAAAACGAAAAGATCGTCAGGCCCTTGTCGTTTCAGGTTCGTTAATGGTTATGAAACGACGTGATATTGATCGCTTTTTACTTTTTCAGATCGATGTCACTATAAATGAAAATTACTCCTCGATCGTAATGGTCGGGTGGTTCTTTCGAGCATTGTTTTATACTTTTTCGGGCTCGAGAGACACAACTTTACGAAAAAGGACCCCCCTGGAGTTTTCTTTTCTGTCGTCTTTTCATACTCTCTAAATAGGAAAAGATGTTGAGTTCTTCCTTTGTCAGACTCGTTAAAACTTAATGACATTGGGTTCCGTCGCAATGACGCCCCACAAGCATATGCTATCCCCGTCAAGCTTGTAAAAAATAACTGGGGTACTCGCCAGCAATGGTGGGGAAAATGGAACCATAATTATTGTCGTGTTGGCAGTGTGTCGCTCTTGAACATGGCACTAGTGTGCATTCGTGTCTGGGTGGGGACATCTCATCTTGTTTTACACTTGCCTCCGTGGGTTTGGGTTATCCTATTTGACCTCTCATCTGCTCATTGCCTTGTCACCATGACCTCTGCTCCTTTGATGTCAAATACTGCCAAGTCCACCGTCGTGCTGCCGATATGTTCAAGGGAAGTTGACCTCTGCAGCATTACAACCTCCTCTGATACCTCACATAATTTTGATTCACCACAACATTCTTCCTCTATCTCGTGTCACTGATGTGGGAAAAACTATGGCCCACCTTTGATCAAGGTCACTTCCTGTTGACTTCAGCTCATTATCCAAGAAGCTGATCTAGAGACTCCCTTCCGGTGCCTTAGAGCCTACATGCCTCAATGGCAGGTTCTTCGTGTTCGACGAGAGGTTTTCATCATTGGCCTCTGATCGAATGATTCTATGGGTGTTCGACACCAACTCATTGATTCGCACGCCGTAGATTGTACCTATAGTACCTTGAGGACCATCGTCATTATTGGTGGTACCTCTCGTGTCCGTTAACAGCTTTCACTATTGGCTGGTAATCAGACGATGTTCAAGCATGTTCGACTTCAACTCCTGTATTCACATGCTTGGACTTGTACTCTGTTTGGGTCGAGATGGAGCGCAAGACCCTAGATTTTGTCTGTTGGAATCCAGGCTGCGATTTGTGGATTATTATGATCATTACATGACTCATTCACTGGATGGCTGCGACCATGCCTGAGTCTATTTATCGATCCTCTCTGGATGGCTACGTCCATGCCTTGGATCTAGATTATTATGTACTCTGTTATGGATGGCTGTGCCCATACCACATATATCATGTACTTGAGATATCAGTTGTACTTCTTTTCGCAGGTTCTCTGGCGGCCGTGTTTTCAGTCACGCATGTTCTTGTAAAGCATTTCACCCCTCTCTCTCTCGGGCCTCATGCTTTAGGGGGCATCTATTACACAACAATTTGTCACCGTTTGTCACCGTCCCTGTTACCCCTCACCCGCACACTGGAGGACTCATTCCGGGACCTGTGAGAAGTGAAATGACCTGAAACCACTTGCATCATATTCCTCTAAGTATGAGCTTCATTTTCCCTGAAGACATCTCCTGCAAAATATCCATGAAAACAACTCTTTCTGCATTAGTGCGGGTCCACAGTTCACTTCCCACGCCCATGAGGGAAATCCTCTAAAAAGGGCGCGCCATTGGCGCTGTGTCCCAGAGTCGCACTCGTGCCAACCGAATTGAGTAAAGTTTTTAACCAACAAGCTCCTGAAGGTTCTCTTCAACCCATTCACCAACTGAATCTATGTTGAGCTAGGATGGTTTGGCTTCGAATCTCCATAGAAGAGAAAATGGTTTGCCACCTTTCATGGAAGTTTCCAAGTGATAGAGCCAATCCGATGAATAATGTGGTTGATCCTATCTCTTTCCTCTCTATCTATAAAAGCTTGTCTCTATGCCTTAAGCAAGCTAGTTATAGTAGTTCTAGTTATAGCATAGAGATAGAGAGTTTGAAGCTGCAATAGCCTTCTTTGCACCCATAAGGCCAAATCTAAGTAAGGAGATTCTTGTCACCCAAAGAGAGAGAGGCTTGTTCCCATCCCAACAAGCTTTGCAAGACTTGTGTAGCTGACTACCCAGCCAAAGGAGGATTTGACGTCAGAACAATGGTTGTATTCTTCTTTGTTATTTATTGATAATATATGACTATCATTATGGTTCCACTCTCATTGTCTTATGTTTGATGTTGAGTTATATCTTTTCTGACTGATATATAATTGCGTCTGCTAGATTTTATGCTTATATTCGTGTTGTTCTTTGCATGTGCAGGTGTCCAATCACAGAGATCGTGGGGATCATGACCAGCTGAGGCAAAGGAACAAGAGCGAAATCTCTCCTACGAACACTAGCGTTGGAATCCAAGTAGGTTCTCGCCATCCACTTTTTATTTTCAATTAGGAACTTGCGTGATAGCATTGTGTGATTGTTGCTAGACCCGGTCTGGGCTAGTAGTGATCGTCTCTGTCCGCAGAGAGGATTTACCTACACAACAGTATGTATTGAGTTGCCATGTTGAACAAAGATTAAATGAATGAATAATACACTCATGAGATTAAATATGCTTCATAATGCATTCAGAGACTACATGAAAATGTGGGATGTATGAAGCAAATGTATGGACTACAATTTTGTTCATGAGTCCATGAGTATTGACCCAATAGTTTCTAAGATTGAGACAAGTGATTCTATCATATAATGTTGATTTTGTTGGTAAGGAACATGTAATTGAAGGATTGGTTTTTTCCTAGTCAATGTGAAAAGTGTATGAAATCTGTTGGCGAAAAATGGTGGACAGGTAGAGACCCTGGGTTCAGGAGCAAGGACGAACAAAAAGGGTTTGTTGTAGTCTATCATAATGATGAAAAATTCACCTAACTTAAGAAGAATAAGGCATATCACCCAAGGCATTCCGTAGCCTTACTTAGGTAAGGGATTGGAACCAAGCATCAGGAGGAATCGCACAGAGGCTACTAGTACTCTTAAACTTAGAAGCATTGCATCATACATATACCCATTGCAGAGTATAATCACCAAAGCATTCAAAGGAACATAAAATATGCACATTCATTCATAATAATGTTTTTAAAGGGGTCACATAAAACCAACATAAGTAGGTCATCAAAAATTCCTACAAATTTCTCTTTCATTAGTTTCAAGCAACATTACATCATTACATTCAGGACCAAATTCCTTCCTAATAGAACAGGAGTTAAGAACATATATTAATACATGGCCATGGGATCACAGAATCAAGCGAAGCTCAATAGGCTCTCTGACAGCAATTCAATATATTATCCTCTCTCTTTCATTTTGGTTTTTCCTTCATATTGTATGCACTACACTCACATGGATTGTTGACTTCTTCCTTGGATGCTTCACCCTCTACTTTTTGGCTACTTTTGTTTCACGGCTACAACTGCTTCCTCTGTTGTCAACGAACATTTCAGCTCGATTGTTACTACATGTGCCCTGATTTCCCTTTCTGGTATTCTACAACTGCCATACTTTGGCAGACTCCTTCTCCTTCCTCGACTTCCTTCAACGCGAGTTTATATCAATAAAATTTGTTCAAAATATGGTAAAAATATGTCAAAAAATTGTCCCCAAAACGAAGGACCCAACAAGCCTCGACCACATTCATTTGAATCTTCCCCAATTCAATCATTTTTTGGTGTTTCTAATGCTTCTTGTTGTTGTAGGGATCCTACTGGTGTTGCTCCTCCTTGCAATGTTCCTTCAAATTAATGACCCAACCCTGGGATAGATTGGATGGCGGTAGTTTTAAACTGTGTGTACTTAGCAAGGGCCACCTATCATGGACTTCTGAGAGTGTTGGCTTGCTCAATGAACCATGTTGTAAGTTCAGTTCTTGGTTAAACAGGTTGTGCCATCAGGAGGTCATTCCATTGAGTTTCTACCTCTACGTTGATGTAATGTAACTTTTGGAAGTGGACCTGTGCCAGTTTCTTAAGGTCATAGAGCAGAGACTTTTTCTCGTGTGATTCACCCTCAATTTACTAGATTTGTTTTTCGAAGACTTTTGTCTATTCAAGAATCTCCTTTTCTTGGTTGAGGTATTGGGTTGCCATGGCTTAGTTGAAGAGTTGGTTAGCTTGTTGGTGTAGCAGGTAGACCAATTGATTTTTCTTTGCAAGGAATCCTGACCAATCTCGAACTTGGGCAAAGAGTTCTTTAGCTTCCCCCATAGCCTATATAATAGATGCTTTTAGACAAGTCACTTTAGTGATTTTCTGCTCGATCTTGCTAGCATACTTGGTTGTTGGATCTGTTAGCACCATTTTGGTGGCATCAATAGTTCTTTTAAGCTCTTTGTTTATTGATACGAGGTTGGTGTAAGCAGTGCTGATATGATTGCAACACTCTGAAAGAGTGCAGGCCAAAAAGTCTTATGGTGCATATTTTACTATTTCTGTAGCACATGTTTCTCCTAAAGAATTTTATCTCTTTAAGCTACAATTGAAAGAAGTTGTTGATGTTGCTTCTCATGCTTGGCTACCAAATTATTATGCAACGCCTTTGCTTGGCGTGCAACCAGTTGAATAGAAGTAAACAATAGAGGTGAAGAACAACTTTGGAGGTCGTCAAGGGTCATAGTAGCAGGTTTAAGGTATCAAATTTGTAGTGGTTGGCCACTGACAATTGATTTCTTAGACTGCCCCTGGGTGAGGTCTCCGGCTGTAAGGGCTCGAAGATGTGAGTATCAATATGGTATGGACTGGAAAGCGGTGGTGATAGGGAGGAAGGATTGGGTGTTAGGGGCAAGGTGTGTATGGTTTTTGTGCCCGAGTTCTCAGAGTTGATTGGATGACTAGTTTTCATTAGCAGGCCTAGTGCCAATAGTAAAGATAACATAGATGTATTAACAGACTTTGTGCTAGTTTCCATAATGGACTGGATTACAAAGTCTAATTCAATTTCAATCTCGGAACCAAGAATATTTTTGGATGGAGGAATGTTTGAGATGGTGGATGAGGGGGAGGTTGTTTGGGGCAATCGATTGTGCGACATTGGGGATACAGTGGATGTGGATGACAATTTTTCCTCAGTGATTGGTGTGTTGATATGGTATTGTGGTTCCAACGACTTGAGTAGAGGTAGCTTTAATCGATTTCTTGGGAATTGATGGTGGCCTAGTGTCAAGTGGGTGAGTATTCTAGATGCTGGGTTCAATATGAGAATAAGGGCCCACGGATGGAATTGAAGCAATGGTCGTCCTGCAGGTTAAAGAAACAATAGGACTAACATTGATTAATTCATAAAATGAATGGAAAGGACTTAGTGACGCCTTGAGATCTTCCAAAGTATTACGAAAGGACCTCATCATTGTCTCAAGCTTCTTTAGCACTGGATTGAGCATTTCCTATGCCATTCACTTCTGGGAGGCGGAGGGGGTTTGCAAGGAAATGGCTTAGGAAACATCTGTTCGAATGAATATGTCGTCTTTCCATCCAAAATTTCTCCAAGAAATCCAGGCTAAGGCACGACTTCAGTATGGAATGCCTCCTCTGAGAGAATGAAGGGTTGAGCATGTTTCTGGGTTGACGCACTTAGGGGGAATCTAGGTGCTTCCATGGCTTACCCTAGACCAGATTTCTTGAAAATATTCATCTAGGAGGAATGGTGGGATCCTGGGCCTGGATTTGGTGACAACTAGCATATTTTCATACCATCCTATGAAAGAAGCCTCATTAATTTCCTTGTTGTTGGGGTCCCATGAAGTCCGCCATGGTAAGTATCTAAGTGCGACGGGATGATCCTAAGCAGCTGATGTTATCTCTCTTCCTTCCAGTGGGCACTACTTCATCATAGCTAAGGAAACAATAAGATATCCATATATAAAATATGTCACCCTCTTGTATTCATATTCATAAGCTTCAAAGAGCTCATTCAATAGATAACTGCATTAATTTATCTGTGTGCCTTTCTCACAAACTTCTACCACTGAAATGGTGTCCGAGATGCACTCGCCCTTTAGGTAATGGCACATTATTTTTCTAGCAATTGTATAGCAGGTGAACTTGATGGTAGGCTTGTTAATTAGGTCAATAATGGTTTCCTTACCACCACGTTGAGTATCATACTTGGTGTAGTAATTTTTGTCACCCGTCTTCTTTCCCTACTTGGAAGTATTATGGAATGCAGATGACACTGTGGCTCCTGCAGCATATAGTCTTGTTAGTCATTGAATGTCACTAGCGTGTATGAGGTATTCCTTGTCAAGCCAAAGAGAACCCCCATGCATTCAACTGATAAGGAATTTGTTACATTGCATTGCTTCTCCTGAAGTTCTGAACACTGGGAAACTTCCCAAATTTAGCAATTTCAACCTCTATAGGCCTCTAAAATCTTCTTTGATTGTAGATGACTGGATTCCATCTTACTTGGCTAAAGTTTTAGTAAAAACTTTATGCTTGAGAGTAGGGAAATGGAAAGAGTTTGAGAGGTTACTATCCACATGTGCAACCTTCTCATATTTTCCATAGAGAGACTCAATTTCAATGACTTTGGAGTCCGATTCAGGGGTGGGAATAGAGATTGTGGCGACCTTATTCATGGTTACAATTTGGAAACTATACAAAACAGATACAAAGGGGTTTGAATTTTCACTAAGGAGTGGGGAAATTCGACACACAATCTAAGCTAGGGAATTCGACCACCTAGGATTTTCTACTGAGAAACTTAACGTTTCCATGCAAACTAAATTAAAAGGCTCGACATGACATTTTTTATTAGACTATTTAACTAATTAATATAAAAACTTTCTATCCTTGATTGAAATCATGGTATTAATGATGATTTATGACCTGGACCTGACCCGGATGATGTGAAAACTGAAAAGTAGAGTGATCATGATGGTTAATTATGGCAAGATGATGGAAAATTCCAAAAATATGATAACCATATTGTGTCAAGGATATTATAGGAGAGATTTAGAACAAATTCGAAATAATGCAGGGAATTATTTCTCGTTATTATGAAGAAGATGATTTCCACATGTGACTCCCTGAACACAAGCAATTGTAAAGGGAGGCACTCAACTGACGCAACTTTATTGGTGACTGATGCGACTAAAATAGCTGACGGAAATTTATTCGTAACTAACACAACTGAAAAGACATAAACAAATAAGTTAGCTGATAGAATTTACCTAAACCTAAATATGATCCCCTTTTGGAGATCAAATTAGTTTGGTGTAAAACCAGTTGTGCGATGGAAAGGATGCAGGCATGCACCATTCACCTAGCTAGGCAATAGGACTCCATCTAGTTGTGCGAGTTTGAAAACTCTTGATTCTTTTAATTCCACAACAATGAATGGTCTTAACCAATGCATTCTCAACTTTCCAATATGTTTTAAGAAATTATTGTCGCATAAGAGAACTGTATCCCCGACTACAGAGGAATTTTTCTTTATGTGTTGGTAATGCCATGCTTTCTACCTCTCCTTCTTGACAGTTTGGTAGAAATCCACTAGGAATCTGGCTTCATCCAACTCCCAGAGCTTGTCCAGCCATTTTGTAATTTACTCATCTTCTGACATGTGAATGGCCCGTACAATGAAAGGGTTTGGGTTGATGAACTTGGTGGGTACGATGACTTCTCGTCCATAAATAAATTGGAAGGATGTATACTTGTGCAAGAAATTGAAATTTGTATGATAAGCCCATAATCTAGTCAGCACCTATTCGTCCCAATCATCTTGGTTAGTAGAACATATATTGTTGAGGCCTCTCTCTAGGATTTTGTTAAAAGATTCCACAGTGTTATTTTCCTGGGGGTGGTATGGATTACTCTTATGGTGTTGGATCATACATTTCTACAACAACAAGGCGATTGTTTCATTAATGAAGTGGTTCCCTTAGTCACTTGTGAGGCTTTTGGGGCACCCAAAATGAGTGATAATATTTTCAAATATGAACTTGGCAGTGGTGTCTATAGTGCAATCTTTAACTGGTGCATCTTCAACCCATTTGGTTAGGTAATATGTGGTAGTGATAATGTACCTGGTGTTGTCCCTTAAGAAACCAATTTCTTGGTTGTTGATAAATTGTGCTTAAAACATTAAATTTTATTATGCATGTCACTTATTTGTATAATGTATCTTCATGTGAAGGACCTGAATAACCTGACTTTTAACCCTTAATATTTAGCTGATATGAAAATCTCAAAATTCCATGTGATGCTGGATATAAATGTTGTGTGAAGAATGTCTTGAGAAATTAAAGATAATATGTTGTATTTGACAGGAACTATTATCTGTAACTTAGAAGAAATACAGAGGTAGGAGCTTTAAATATGGGAGCGCTCTTTTAAGGAATTTTAACTTTATTCACATTAGTAAACAAAGACCTGCAGCTTCATTACCATATTTAAAGAAAGGAAGAAACATAATGACACATAACAGAGAAATAACAAAATCATACCCAACACTGTGTGGAAAACTCCTGATTCTTTCATTAATCATCAATTTATCAAGTATACAATAGCATAGTCTTCAGGTTCTTCAAAATTCAGACCCTTTTTCTATAATTTTGCCTCTTTTTATACATCATGGGATAGTTGGTAACTACCAAAACTGTCAAACTACTTAACTACCTTCTAACTGTCTAAAGTAAAAGTCATTACAAAATATTACATTAGAGGGTAAAAGACACCTCATTTTTCTCAAGAAATAAGATAACATGAAGTAACAGAAATTAAAGTATGATTGGTGATTGTTGCTCGCTGTTTGAATCTGTGGCTTGAGTAGATGGTCCTGCTGATGCATCTTTGGTCTGCTCTATCATCCATTCTTTGCATTTCCTCCATAATGGTACATTTGACTTTGGTGCTTCCTCTAACTTTTCAAGTGTTATTCTGCAAGCTGTAATCCTACTATAAGTAGGCTTATTTGGAAACAAAGTCTTCACCATCCAAAGAAGCTTAAAATATTTGTTAAGGTAGTTCACAATGGTGGCTCCTTTTAATACTGTTGTCTTTTCACGAGTGTTACCAACTTTTCCCTTTGCCTCAACTAGAAAAGTCTCATATGTCTTCCATGGCAGCAAGTTTCCTTGTAGATCCCAATGATAGGGAAGTCTAGATCTGACTCTTTTATCAAATAGGATGTTAAACTTGGAAACTGCTTCCTTCATCTCATTTATCTTCTTCTCAGTAGTATTCCTATAAATATTTTTGACAATCATCTTATTGAAATCTATTGCACATAATGTTCTGTTTGGCATGTCATGCTCCTTCAATTCTGCAGTAGATTTAGAATTAATGAAATCTATCATCCTCTTTGCAAACTTTGATCTATCTAAATCTTTTTGTTTATTTTTCATGACCACCTCTTCCATGTCTCAGACTAGTGTTTTCTCTTCAGATATAATAACAAGAAATTCCCAAATGCCCTTGATAACCTCAATGACTTCATCCCATAGGATTTCCCTGGCTTGAATTAAGGACATATTGCCCTTCATTTTTTCCTTTAGCCTTTTGATTTCATCTTCAGCCCTTAGAAGATCTTCCCTATACTTCTTTGCATTTTATTTCTCCCTTCTTACTTCTTCTTCACTCAAATTCAATAGCTTGCAAGCTATTTCCAATTCTCTTTGGGCTTTCTTTACATCATGCTCAACCATTTTAAGCTTTGTTCCCAACTGTAAAACCTGTGTTGCTGGATCATCTATGTTGGCTGGCATTACTATTGTACAAACATGAGTGTCTACCTATCGTTGCAGCTTGTCCAAAGATTCTTTAAGTAAATAAACGTCTTCATTTTTTTGCAACACATCTTGTAGGAGCTTTTCCTTTTCATTTTCCACTTTAGCTATCCCTACAGCAATGGGATGCTCACTTGTAGGTAGATTCAACTTCTTTTTCAAAACCCCAATCTCTGACTTAGCAGATTGCAATAATTTCTAAATAGCAGGTTGGTCATCAGGATTGACACCTATTTTAATGATAATTTTCTTTAGCTCATCCACCTGAGCATTCAAAGCTCTGGAGTTGGCTTTCTCCAACTTTAATTGTTGAATTACCTTATTTAGCATTTTTTATGCCTTGATAGCTATTGCATTTGTCCTATGTAAATCATTTATGATCAATTGCCCAGTTTGCATGTGAAAATTGATCTTGTCAAGCATTGGAAGCTTGTGAGTGTCAATAGTTAGATTCACAATATTGAAATTACTAGTGGACCCCACTGATATTTTAGTAGGATGGGAAAAAGAAATTATAAGTTGGCTCCTCTCCAAATCCATAGCAGATAGCAATCTAGTTTGTTCAGGAGAAACTTGAGACTTAGCTTGAGCCTCCATATTTAGCTTCACCTTCTTGTTTCTCTCATCTATTTGAGCAAACATACTTTGAATTAAAGGAACCTAATCATGAACAGGTTCTCTAGAAGATGGGGAAGCTAGGGCTCCTTCTATTTCTCCTAACTGAATCACCAAACCAGGTTGTGCTGAAGACATTGCATCCATAAGCTTAGTCCTTTTTTCTACATCAGATTCTTCCTCATCTAAATCAATGACTTCTTCTCTAACCCTCTTGACACCTTTTTCTGTGATACTAGGGGTTTCAATCTCTGTCCCCTGAGTGTTTTTCAAACCTCCATTTTCCAATTTCTTTGCTTTAGGTCTACTTTCATGTACAAAGGATGAATATCCATTCTCCAACCTTCTCTTTGAAATAATTTGATGAGGGTCATAAGCCCACTCAACCACTTGTAAAAGACACATATCATTCAATAATTTCTCAACCTCTTGGGTAGTCTATCTGGTGTTCAGAATAAAGTGTCCCACTACTTTAGGCAACTTAAGGAAATATCCTTTCTTTATAGGAACAAAATGAACTTGATATACATTCAAGCTCTGCATGATAAATTCAAGGGAAAAAAGCCTCATTCGCACAAATTTTGGTAACCTATAAGGCTTGACAGAGGCTCCATAAAGCCTAAAATCTGCATGCTCTTCAAAGATGAACCAATCTCCACATCTCACATCCTTACTCAACTGAAGAAATTCCTGAGCTGTAGGAAGAAAAGTTGGGGGAAAGGTTCCATTCAAGATTGTATAAGCCATTGGAAGGAATAAAGAAGTGTTCTCAAATAAACCACCAACTCCTGGATCACCCCTTATTAGGTATGTCCAAAATACCATTGACTTCTTCTTTTTATTGATGTCAACAACATTTAGTCCCAAATCTGAAAAATGTTCAACATTCTGGTACAGAAATAAATAAGTAATAATTGAAGGAAACTTGAAGGACCCAGTGAGAGGCAAAGTCATAAATTGGGTATTGATAGTATCTACCCAGAATGCTGGAATGTCTAGTACTATCTCTGGCTTCATCATTAAAGAGGAAAATCCCAACACTACTTTATCAACTTGCTTGGAGTCTTCTTTTCCTAGAATCTTAGAAATTACTTGCAAAACAGGTCTTATATCAATTGCAAATATTTCTAAGGAGAATATATTCCCATCTAGGGAGAATTGACCAGATTTAGGAGCCAGGAAAAAGGTAACATGAGAAAGTGCCTGAGGAGACATGTTATCATAATATGAAACCAGAGACTCTTCAGTAAAGTTGGAGTAAGTTCTAGATACATGGTAATTCAAATCTTGATGTATTGATTGTGAGGTTACTTGAAAAACACTCTCCCCAGACTGATTCATTACAAAACACTTCTTAGGGTAAATTGCTAGGGCTAGCCATTGAATAAATTCAGGGAATAAATGAGTCCTAGGGACAAAAGTAGCTAAAACACCTGACCTAACCATTGCCATGAATATATGAGACTTTTTATGGTTCATAATGACCTCTTGATACAGTGAAAGATGCTTAATTGTGCAGAGGGTATCAGAAATATCACGTTCGACATCCATTAATGGGGTATGGATGACTGAGGAAGAACTTACTTGTTTGGCCATGGTGTCTGTAGATGATAGTTGCTGGTGACAGTTGCTGATGACAGTTGTCGGGACGGTTGCTGACTCAGACTGTTGAACTAGATGCGAGGTTTCTTAGTACTAAAAACAAAAGACTAATGCAATGGGGTTTTACTTTTCTTTTATATATATGATAATCAAAATGGAGGGAAATCCTGTAATTAATGTAACTAATTAATGGAGTGGCAGATGAGGTGACGGGGTACGGTGGGTGAGGTGGACGGTAATGAATGAGGGTGGTGGATGATGTGGAGGAGATGAGATGGAGTGAAACGATGGGGGTGGCCCATTGCGGGGGTAGGGAGTGTACGGGAGGTTCATTAGGCTTGAACCCCCATAGCAATCTCAGGCCGTAGATCTTAGTCAAATACCTTGATGTCATGGTCAACTACAGGGGTTGAGCTTGAGTTATAACTCATGCTCGTTGTTCCCTCGCAGAGCACTTTACCCGCCTCTTGAGCCCTCGCTTGCTTATATCTCATGATACCGCTTGAAATTTAATATTTGGGTTAGGACCCCACCTTATATCGGATTTGAATTCTGTCAATAATATAAAATAAATCATTGTTTTGGGACTTTCAAACTCTCTTTTGACATTTAAACATAATATTTGATTTTTTATTTTATTTTTTGTGATAATATTGAAAATGAAATTCAAATGACGATGGATGCTACAACACCTGGCATGGGAATGTTGCGTCGATGGATTAATGGGCCCCACAAAGTATACCACCCATTCCTCAAATGCCCGAATTTCTTGTACCAGTTGTAAAGGAAGTTCATCCTGGTGCGATGGACTTCCCACGTGTTGGCAACCATCACATTTCTTAACTTATTTCTTTGCATCTCGGAAAAGCATGGGCCACCAGAGACCTTCTTGCAACACTTTTCTCGCAGTGGCCTTCCCACCCATATGTCCACCTGAGACTCTTGAATGGCATTCCCATAGTACATCTTGTTTCTTATTATTAAGAACACATTGTCACAATATATGGTCAAGGTGCAACTTGTATAACTGTCCTATGACGAATTGGTAATATGAAACTCAAACTACCATGTGCCTTCATTGAGTTACTGTGTACTTCTCTGGCCATTTTCCTATGGCTAGGAATAATTTAATGTCCTCCAAATAGTCTGGTATGGCCTCAACTTGGAACAGGTCATCATCTGGGAGTTGATCATCTATTGACCCCCCGACGTCACCCAAATCTTGTCAGGAAATATGATCAAGACCCACATTCAACCTTCTCGACTTGATGATTACTTCAAATGTGAACCCTTCGAACAACATAATGTAGAAACTTTTTGAATAATTTAACACATATTCAACATAGATTATCCTGATCATGTACTATTGCGGAATACAAACACAATACATAAGCTCCTCTATGTTGATCATCAATATAGCAGCATCAATAACAATAAAACATCAAGAGCATTCACACATTAACATAGTATGTAACCCGGGGAAAACATCTCGCTAAAAACCCCACACTATCTGTATATTAATGATTGAGAACATGTAACATTACAAAGTATAATGCTTATCACAAGCAATCCAGTACCAGCTCCACCTGTTACACACAATACAACTCAGATCTGATCTCCAAATCTATTCCACTGCTTTCCTGCCTCTCCAGCTCAATACTTGCTCAAGAATTGATGAGAATGGTTTACCAAACTCGTATTTCACCTGCAAAGAATCACTCTTACTATGTTGGACGTGAGCACAAGCTACAATTCTTGATATTGGCCAATTCATTGGCATACTCAATCCCTCTGATTGTGCAAATCATCATGCACAATTATAGTCACAACTGATAGTAATCTGATCCTCTAACACCTGTCCCTGCTGAACTGAACATGCATTGACATGCAACTGAGTTAATTGATGTATTCTATAGTTGCATTATGAGTTAATAACTTGTGAATTAATTAATAACTAATTCACCCAACTCATCTCTAGTCTATTTGCCAGTTAGACTAAATACAACCAGTTTAACAAAGCTAAATGGAACACAACTCTATCAACTGCACCTCCACTCCACTAAACTCAACTCACTTGAGTTCTAACTGAAGTCCTACATGCAAATATTAGTCATCCCATAGGTAACCACGTATTTCCCTCTGGGATCTACATGTACCACATCCGTAGCTCATCTTGAAGTGCTCCAAGAGAATAAGATCAAGTTTATAGTCCAAATATTATTATGAGACAATAATATTTGACTTTTCTATTTTTGACAGCTAGTCTAAAAATAGACTTTGATCACCCACACTGTGATCACTCACACTATGGTCACCCACACTATGGTCACTCATACTGTGGTCACCCACATTGTGATCATCTCTGCTGGGATCAAAAATAGAACTTGCGCCATAATTTGCCTGCGGGCCCACTTAGTGAAGGCGACTCTTTTCATTAAGCTCCATCATCTTGTTGCAATCTCAACACTCCCTCTCGACAAGATATGGATTATCAGCAACCCCTATCCTGCCTCGGTTGTACTCGAATTTGCTCCTGGTGAGAGCCTTCTTCAGAATATCAGCATCCTGATCCTCCATTGGAATGTATGAAAGCAACATGATCCTCCACTGCACACAATCTCTGATATGATGGTACTTGATGTCAATATGCTAAGATCTATCATGAAATACAGGATTAGTCGAGAGTTTAATGCAACCATGGTCATCACAGCAAATCACAGTAGGATCCAAATGAGAACTGAACAAACCAACTAGGATCTTCCTCATCCATATAGCCTCGCATGCAGCCAAACTTGCTGCCACATACTCTGCCTCCGTTGAACTGAGTGCCACGGATCTCTACTTCCCGCTGTACCAAGAAACTGCTCTCGATCCAATATTGAAGACCCCTCCTGATGTGCTCTTTCTATCCATTGGGCTCCCTACCCAATCTACATCCGCGAAGCCACATAGCTTCACCTCATCCTCCTGTCTGTACCATAAACCATATCCCGATGTGCCTCTCAAGTAGCGCAATACATGCTTGCCTGCCTTCCAGAAGAGCTTGGTAGGCTTAACCATAGCTTGTGAAAGCTGGTTAACTGCATAGCATATATCAGGTCGTGTATTGACCAAATACATCAGCGACCCCACCAACTGTCGATAAATAGTGGAATCCACTTCTTCTCCCGAAGTGGCATCCTCCTTCCTCCAACCTCTAGGAAGAGGAGTATCAACAGGCTTGCAGCCATGCATGTTGAACTTCTCCCGTATCTCCCAAGCATACTTGCCCTGAGAAACAAACAGTCCACCACTGCACTGCCATATTTCCAATCCTAGGAAATAGTGAAGGAGGCTCAAATCCTTCATCTCAAACTATGTAGCAAGATCCTTCTTGCATGACAGTATCAACAGCTCATCACCCGTTAGAATCAAATCATCAACATACAGTACAATGATAAGCAACTTACCCTCCACCACAATCTGGTATAGGTTAGGATCCGCCTCGCTCTTGGAGAATCCAAGTCCTGTGAAATAGATGTCTATCCATGTGTACCAAGCATGTGGTGCTTGCTTCAACCCATACAATGCTCTCTTGAGCCTACACACATGCGACTTGCTGCTGAAGACCTCAAAGCCTTCAGGTTGCTCAATGTACACCTCCTCCTCAATGACTCCATTGAGGAACGCAGTCTTCACATCCATCTGATGAATGTGCCATCCCATCTGCGCTGAGAGAGCAAGAACCGTCCGTATGGAAGAATACCTTGTGACAGGTGCAAAATTCTCCTCATAATCGATCCCCTCTATCTGTGAAAAGCCTCGGGCAACAAATATTGCCTTGTACTTCTCCAAACTCCTGTCAGCTGCCTGCTTAACTTTGTAGATCCATCTCGAACCCACCACTGATTTCCCTTCCGGTCTAGGAACATTCTCCCATGCACTGTTTCTGACAATAGAATCATACTCTTCCACCATGGTGTCTACCCATGCGGGATCCTCCAAACTTCCTCAAAAGAGGATGGCTCAGTCACAACACACTTGCTCATAAGAGCCATGTATCTAGTGTACCGATCAGGTGACTGTCTTTGCCTGCGTTGGGCTATAGGTGGTCCTACAACTTTCTCTGCATCTTGAGCTAGTCGCTCAGCTTCTGTCAAGCGCTTTCACCCTCTGATGGTTGGTGCTACATGAGTGGTCTCTTCCACTCCATGAACCTTGTGCTGTGGCTGATCCACGTCCTGAAGCTCATCCTTAGGAACTAATAGCTCCTCATCTACATGCAAGCGTAGCTCCCTCTCAAGCGAACACTTCATGGCTTTCTCCTCCTGGAATTTTATATCCCGTCGCACAACAGTTTTTACCACTGTTTGGCAAATACACACGATAGTTGTGGGGCATATCAGTGTACCCCACAAATATCCCAACCTCTACGGTCGGCTCCAACTTCCTCCTGGCATCCTTCGTCACATGCATGTAGATGTTAGCACCAAAAATCCTCAAATGAGAAAGATCAGGCTTCTTACCAGAATAAGCCTCCATGGGTGTACTCATGTCAAGTATCCTATGAGGACAACGGTTCTACACATAAACTGCTGTATTGCATGCTTCCGCCCACAAGTGAAGGGGTAGGCCCTGATCATGCAACATTGCCCGTGCAGCACCCACAATCGTTCTATTCTTCCGCTCAGCTACCCCGTTCTGCTGTGGGTTATGGGGAGCTATGAGCTCTCTTTGAATCCATTCTACCTTGCATAAATCCTTGAACTCGTCCAAGATGTATTCACCACCATTATCGCTCCTAAGAGCCTTCACCTTCTTCCCCAACTCCTTCTCGACCAGTGCTTTGAATTCATAGAACTTTGAATATGTCTCGCTCTTCTTCTGCATGAAGAAGATCCAACACTTACGAGAGAAATCATCAACAAAAATCACATAATACCTATGTTTTACTATCGAAGCAACTAAGAAAGGTCCACACACATCTATGTGAATTCTCTCAAGGATCATCATGGCGCGACTATCCTTCTTGTGAAAGGTGGCTTTCACAAACTTCCCCAAAGTACACCCCTTGCACTGATTTGACTGTGCAAGTGAGCCTTTAGGAAGTCCTGTAGTGATCTGCTGCAGTATCTTCAAGGCTCCATGGTGAAGGTGACCCAATCTCCTGTGCCACAACTCACCATCATCCCGGCTCACCAATCCTTCTGCCTTGCCTACCATTGCTGCACATCCATCTACATGCAACTGACAAAGGTTCCTCACTTGAACCCCTATCTTCCGGGTCTCACCAGTTGTCTTGCTGCGCAGGAAAGATTTTCCCTCGCTGTAAACAAAATCATACCCTTTGTCTTCTAACATCACCACTGAGATAAGATTCTTCTTCAATCCTGGAACATGCATGACTTCCTTCAATACGAAGGGTTTACCAGACTCCCTCTCAAAGGAAATGGTACTGATACCGGTCGCACTATATCTACCATCATGGCCCATCTCGATGTGCACTCCTAGATCTTTTTCCTCCAGATCAGAGAACAAATCTCTATCTCCCGTCATGTGAAAAGACGCACCATTGTCCAAGAACCACACTGATCCCATCACACTTGAAACCAAGCATGTGATCAATGAAAAATCAAGCTCAAACTGTGAGGCCTACTAAAGATCCAGCAGCCTGCTTGTTCTTCTTCTTCTACAGACAATTAGTGGCATAGTGTCCGTGCTGGTGACAGTGAAAACACTTCACCTTGGACATATCCTACTTGTTGCCTTTCGCACCAGACTGAGAAGCTTTCTTGCTCTTCCATTTCTTTGCTTTGGTAGCCAAAGCACAATTCTCTTCATCAGCTCCCTTTGACGAAGATCTGTCCCTGGTACTCCGCCTGATCTCCTCCTGCACAAGATCTGACCATAGTCTTTCCCATCCTGGCAATTTCTCCCAACCATTGATAGAGTCCTGATAGGAATGCCAACTCTTTGGAAGACCAAGGAGAGCCAAGCTCACCAAGTCCTCATCATCGACAATAACCCCCACACTTCCCAGCTCATCTCGACACTGAGCGAACTTCGTGAGATACTTGGGAATACTGTCACCCTTATCGCATTTGATGTTTCTGAGTTTATCTTTGAGCACCAGCTTCCTCTGATTGCTCTTGCTTTGGAATAATTCTGTTAATGATTTCCACATCAAATATGGAGTAGCCTTTCCATGGAGGCTGGACACAATGTGATCCTTCACGCCCTCCAACAGAATCCTTCGACATTTTGCGGTCTTCTTTTGCCAAACTTCTGCCTCAGCAGCATCAGTAGGCTTTAGGATATCCGTATCTATGAACTGCTTCAGCCCGTTATCATCCAATACTACCTCCATCATGTCCTTCCATGCAATATAGTTTGAGCTACCCTCAAGAGCATACTCCAATCGCAATCCATTGAAAGACATTGTTGCGTTGTCACCAAGAAAACACTGCTGCAAATTCGAATTCCACCAGCAACCAACTCAACCAACTCAACTGCCTCGGATCTAACATTCGTGAGAACACAATATTTCTTGTACAGAGATTGACTGTATGGGCATTCACTGGATATCTCAACTTCCAAAGGAAGGATGAATCCAGAGGCTACCTGGCCCGATTACAGACTCTGCCTGAAGAAATAGAATGTAAACACTTCCTGAATAGTAGATCTAATGATCAACAACTCCGATACCATGTAGAAACTTTTTCTACAATTATCTAGCTCGCTCTGATACCATGTAGAAACTTTTTGAATAATTTAACACATATTCAACAGAGATTATCCTGATCATGTACTATTGCGGAATACAAACACAATGCATAAGCTCCTCTACGTTGATCATCAATGTAGCAGCATCAATAACAATAAAACATCAAGAGCATTCACACATTAACACAATATGTAACCCGGGGAAAGCATCTCGCTAAAAACCCCACACTATCTATATTTTAATGATTGAGAACATGTAACATTACAAAGCACAATGCTTATCACAAGCAATCCAGTACCAGCTCCACCTGTTACACACAATACAGCGCAGATCTGATCTCCAAATCTATTCCACTGCTTGCCTGCCTCTCCAGCTCAATACCTGCTCAAGAATTGATGAGAATGGTTTACCAAACTCGTATTTCACCTGCAAAGAATCACTCACACTGTGTTGGACGTGAGCACAAGCTACAATTCTTGATATTTTCCAATTCATTGGCATACTCAATCCATCTGATTGTGCAAATCATCATGCACAACTATCGTCACAACTGATAGCAATCTGATCCTCTAACACCTGTCCCTGCTGAACTGAACATGCACTGACATGAAACTGAGTTAAATGATATATTCTATAGTTGCATTATGAGTTAATAACTTGTGAATTAAATAATAACTAATTCACCCAACTCATCTCTAGTCTATTTTCCAGTTAGACTAAATACAACCAGTTTAACAAAGCTAAACTGAACACAACTCCATCAACTGCACCTCCAGTCCATTAAACTCAACTCACTTGAGTTCTAACTGAAGTCCTGCATGCAAATATTATTCATCCCATAGGTAACCACATATTTCCCTCTGGGATCTACATGTACCACATCCATAGCTCATCATGAAGTGCTCCAAAAGAATAAGATCAAGTTTATAGTCCAAATATTATTATGAGACAATAATATTTGACTTTTCTATTTTTGACCGCCAGTCTAAAAATAGACTTTGATCACCCACACTGTGATCACTCACACTGTGGCCACCCACACTGTGATCATCCCTGTTGGGATCAAAAATAGAACTTGCGCCATAATTTGCCTGCGGGCCCACTTAGTGAAGGCGACTCTTTTCACTAAGCTCCATCATCTTGTTGCAATCTCAACACATAAGACATCTACAAATCCTTCCTTCCTACACAGGATTATTCACTAGGTACTTCAGGGAAGAGCGATCAATAAAGAACATGAAAAATCCCCCAAAAGATAGTACCAAAACTTATGTAGTGAGTACACCATCACAAGAACTTTGCGCTTAGTTGTTGTGTAGTTCCTTTATGCCATGGATATTTTTCTTCTAGCAAAGTAGATAAGCTGATCGAGGTTACCATGTTTAGCTTGAGCGAAAACAACTTCCAAAGTGATTCCTAATGAATCAATATGGACATGAAATTGCTTGTTCCAATTCGAATAAAACAGGTTTGGTTCACTTGCCATATTTTTCTTTAATACATTGAAGGCAACTTCACACTCATCTGAAAATGCAAACCTTTCATATTTCCTCAAAAACTTCTCCAGTGGTGCGGTGATCGAGGCATAACTACGAATGAACCTACGGTAATACCCTGTGTGGCCGAGGGTAAATCTCAGCTGCTTAAAACTTGTTGGCGGAGAGATATTCAAGATTACAACAACCTTAGCAAGATCGACATATACTCCCTCTTTACAAACTATATGCCCCGGAAGTGTCCCGAAGGGGAAAAAGAAAGTGTATTTTTTCAAGTTTAACTAGATCTGCAGCTATCTACAGTGGTCAAACATCGCTCATAACAGCTTGGAGTGTATTTTTAACAAACTAAAGACTTTCCAATAATCCATGTAAACCTACAAAAATCTATGAATATAGTCCCGAAAGGAAGCAATTACAATCCTCAAAAACATTATTGGTGCATTCTTGAGTCTAAAGGGCATGAGATGGTAAGCATAGGACCCCCATTTGGTCATGAAACTATTTTTCTTCTTATCCTCCTCTGCGATACGAACTTGGTGGTAACCAGAGAATCTGTCTGTAAAAAAGTAGGCTTCATTACCCACAACATTGTCTGGGACTTCATTGCGGAAGGGGGTAGGAAAAGGGTCATGAACACAGGCACTATTTATACTCTTGTAATCCACACAGACCCGAATTTATTTGGAGTATTTTTTGTTTTGTATGCAAATTGGACTGACCCACTCAGGCTTGTTGGCTAGGAATATATACATGGCTGCCAACAATTTTTCAATTTCCCTTTTCACTTCTCTTTGACCCTCAGGTTCAATCTATATGGTTGGTGTTTCAGTGGATTCACATATGTCTTAAGCATAATCTTCATTTCACCTACCTCCCCGTTTATCCCCTTGAGTTCTGAAACTGGTGAAGGGAATAGTTTTTTTATTCTCTTAGGAGATCGAATATTTCCTTGGTACTCTCATCATCCCAATAATCCCCAATCGAAGCTAATTTTAGTTTCTCCTCAGTGTCAATACTTTGTTTCCACAAATTCAAAGGTATTAACTACAGACTAGTGGTTATAGGCCCATGTTCAATGCTCTACTCCACTTCAGATTCCTTAAATGTCAAGTTCCTTAATTCCTCTAATCATTCCCATTAGGCTCTAGATTTATCTTTTCTCAAGCCACAACTTCATGGAATCCGGATCCTTACATGTGATCGAATGAGTTCTAGTCCACGAACCTTTTGATGGTTTGCAGAGCAATAGTTGTCCTCTCTTCTTCATAAGTGAAGGAAAGATCACTAATAAATTGAGCTACCATACAATCCCATTCACTGGCCTATCTTCTTATATACTCCTTCACGTACCACGCTTGGGAAAATGTCCCTAGAGTGTGTACAAAGCTATGTGTTAACACCCAGGTTGTTCCCTTTGACTCCCAAGGGAATACGGCCGGGGTAACCACGAACCAATCTTTGGATTACAGCTTCTAGCCAAACTGTAATCAGAGAGGGCTCTCTCTTTATGATTTGTCTCTGTTTTGTTAATGTTTCAGGCTAGCTATTATGCTCAGGTTTTGATTTATGATTTGGGTTGGAGGACTTCTCTCATTGCTTTAAGATGTAATGTTTAAACAGTTATATTTCATTGGGCAATGGAGTCTAGAGGTTTGAAGTGCTTGAAATGTTTGAAAGAGAATGCTTAGCCTGCAGGGCCTATTGGGTATCCAACAAAACAATTTAAACTTAAGTGATGAAATATGATTAGCCCATGGAAAGCAGTTAAGAATTCTCCATTAAGCTGGTGATGTGAAAGTCAAATATGTTACCCAGGAGCAAAGTTGAATTCCTGAAAACTACGATCACTGTGAAAGATATATCCTGAAAGTGCAGGAATTAAGAAATACACTCATACAGATTATAGCTGAAGAAAAACATTCATTAACAACATAGATTGAGCCCAGGGTATTCAATGAATAAATCCTGAAGGCTATTCTTTTTCTTTGCAGTTAAACATTTAGAAACTCAGAAACATATATGGATTGCTAAAGATTTAAACACATAACAAAGAGAGTTACAGAAAAACTTATTGTATTGTGAGATGCACAGGGATCCTGCAGTATTCAGCAAACACCAGAACGCATTCAAACAACTTCAGAACTCCAGAAATTCCATCACTTTCCTTTATTAAACTGTGGAAAGATTACAACAGAAGAAATTCTTCAAGAGAAATTAACATTGATCAACCAACCCCCCAAGCTTCTGCGAGGGGCAAATATATACAAACAGTATCACAAAATATCTAAGGCGTTGAGTCATCTGAGAAATAAATGTTTTACCAACTTTGTACAGAATGGTAGATAAGAAGTTATTGCAGCCTTTAATAGAACATAAATGATCTTTTAATCTGTCAGAAGATATTTTGGCTTTTGGAGGCCAACAAGTCGGTTGAAATGATCTGCGTTAATGCTGAAGAACGCGCTTTTGGGGCTGCTCGGCTGTAGCTTCTCGGTCGGGACATCTGTAGCTTTTCATCTTGCTTTGTTGGCTGTAGGTTCTGCTGAGTTGGCTCAGCTTTCATCTTTAATGCATGCTGATTTTATTAAACTGTGCTTTGCATGACAATTCATATTTTTATAAACAAAATTTGGTGAATGGCTCACTGTTTACAAAATCGTTTGTATTGCTTTGGTCCACCAGTCCTGTGTAGGTAATTGATGCCTGAGGATTGCATCCATAGTCTCCTCCGCCTCTGTATACTTATAAAAATTTGAAGCTACTGCAAACAAGTGTTTGATTTCATTCATTATAAAAAATAAACTTTCCACTTTGTTGTAGAGAGTCTGTCCTGTAGCTGGCCTTGTTTCTTCTGAGGTGCTGGGCTTCTCATTGATCTGACTTGTGGCAAATGTATTCACCCTTTTGGCATACTGTTCATGTGTGAATAGTCTCCCTGAGCTGTTCAGTAAGCTAGGAAGCCCTCTGTTTTGTAGCACCTGAAACATCTCCATGAACCTGTTCACCTCAGTCTGCATGTCTTGGGTTCTTCTCTCTAATGTCTGCACTAGATTTCTCAGAGTAAGAACCCTCTTGATTAATTGAATGGTCTCAGTCCTATTGGGAATTCCCATGGTAGCTAACTGAGTACTTGTCTTATGATTAAGCACATTAATCATTCTGGTGGCAACTTCAGGCATATTGCTCAGGGCATTCCTTGATCTGTGAATCTCAGCCTGTGCCTTTGGAATGAGCTCTAGCTGCTCATGGATGGTTTCAATATACGACCATTGGTCAGTAATAGATTGGCCAATATTAGCCCACAGCACTGTTCTAAGCTCAGCCACAATTTTATCTAACTTGAGCTCATTTTCCAGCTCTTTGATCTTATCTTTGAGGGCTTTTACTTCCCTGCCCTTTTCTGCCACAGCCTGCTTTGATTTGTCATATCTATCATTGACTTTGGCCAATTTCCCCCTGGTCTCATTTAATTCTGTCATTTGAGCTTCCAGGGCTTGAATCTCAGTCCTTAGCTTCTGCATATCCAAGCTTTGGGCCTGTTCTGTTGTTGGTGGTGCTGAAGTAGAAGGTGCTGCTTGATCAGTCTGCTGAGGAGGAGGAGTAGTGATGGGAGCATTTTCCTCAAGATTAATGATTTGAGGAGGAGGCTGAGAGGTCTGGCCTTCTTCTCTTTGTTTCAAGGTTGCCTGTAATGATGCCTGTGCAGCCTCTGATTCTCCCAGCTTTTCTTGTGTCTGGATAAGCTGCTTATAGAGAGTCACCAGCAGAGCTATGGCATCTTTATCATGCCTTTGTTGAGCTACTTCATCTGTTTGAGGGTGAATCGTGGCTGGGAGTTTGATCTTTCTCCTTAGAGCTACCATATCAACATCCCTCAATTTCAATATTTCCTGTATTCCCTTGATATCTTTGGGATCATGCCCAATCTCAATAATTATATCCTCTAAGGACCTTATTTTGTTGTCCTTTGCCTGGGATGATGCCCTCTCCAACTCTAGTTGAGAGGCTGTATTATTAAGGCTACTTTGTAGCCTGTAGTTGTCCAATGTTTGGTCTGCCAGGGAAGCATACACCATCTCACCTGTCTGCTTATGCAATTCAATTTTGTCCATTGGGTGAATGTCCTTGGCAAGGACCTCAAGATTGGTCCTTAAGTAATTAGAATGGGACTGTGGCTGCAATGTAGTTGGCATGAAGTGGCTCATGACCATCTTGCTCTCACTAACATCAAATGCAGACATTAGGCGTTGCTGGTTGGTGGGAGCCATTTTCAACAAATGGTTATATAGCTGTATTTTTATTGGCTCACTCCTCTTCTTTATTTCAATGAACTGCTGCTTGATGCTCAGTTCACCCTCTCTCTGCTGGCTAGAGGAACTGACTTCTCCTCCCAATGTTCTATCTTGTTCCTGCTGAAAGGAATTGGCGGATGCTTCTCTGCTTGGTGGTCCCATGCCTAATGACTGCCTTATTGTCATATCCTCTTCAGAAAAATCATTCAATCTTTGCCTTTTTTCTCCCTGATTTATAGAAGATGTTAGGGGAGTCTCTCTGTCTCTCTTTCTTCTTACATCCTCCTTTTGTGGAGTTTGGAGGATTGATGCATCAACTGATGTTTCTTGCCTTGGAGGCACAATTTGTTGTGGCTGTTGCTCAGTGTATTTTGGGGTTTCCACTGTTTGTTCTGGCTGCACAGGCTGTTCCTGCCTTTGTTCTTCCTGTTGTTGCTGCTGTTGCTGTCCTTCTTGCTGCTGCACTTCTCCCTGCTGCTCCATCTCTTTATCTGTTTGTTCTTGAGTCATAGGAGGTAGATGTTCCTCCTCCACATGCTTTTCTTTGTCTTTGCTGGATGCTTGCTGAGTTTTCATGGCCGCTTGCTGATGTGTTGTTGAAGATGAGGCAGCTTCTCCAAGTTGCCTTTGGTATGAGAAAGAGATTTGTCCACATGTTTCCAAGTCAGCCTCCTTTTGTAGATTTCTAGCTTGATTCTCTAGCATCTGCTCTCTAGTAATTGGCTCTTCTAGAGTGCCTTCTTCCCAACTCAAGGCATTAGCATACTTCTCAATATGAGGCAGCCTAACATGTGCATAGTTACCCAATTTGTGTTTTATCCTCCTGAGGGAAATAAAATGATTACGGTCATAAGGTGACCATTTGAAACTGGTTTGCAATTTGAAACCCTCTAAGATCGTATCTGCCTCCTTCCATCCCTCCTCTCTTTTGTTGTACAAAAAAGGGCCTAGCTGGCTCCTTACCTTCATCTGTACCTTCTTGTTTTTGCTTTGGAAATGGAAGAAGTCAGTATATCCAAACTGCCTGAAGTATTCTAGGGCAAATAGTCTCATTGGGACATATCTTGGCAGCCTGTAAGGGTCCAATTCACAGCCATATATTCTGATCACTGTGTGGTGTTGGTAAAAGTACCAATCACCAATGTTGTAGGATTTGGAGAGATGGAGAACTCTCTGCATTTCATCGGTTAACCTTGGAGGAGGAACACCATACAGCAATGTCATAGCTGGGTGAATGAACAGGTCTATAAATTCACAGTATGTGTATGGTGATTGAGAACTATCATGGAAAACTGAAGTCCAAAACACAACTGATCTTGGATTTCCCTAGGCATTTAGCTTCTTGAGGGGGAACAGGGAAGCTGTCTGGTTGATAGAACAAGAACAGATGGTAGATGTATGAGGTGAATTTGAACACTCTTTCCCTTGGTAGATTCATTAGTTGCTCATGAATCTTTTCTACAATATAGGTAGCATAGTCATAGTGTACAGTAGGAGGCATTCCCGGGGAAAATATGGACAGCATTGCCATTATGGTGTCATCAACATCTTCAATTCCTCTATACCCCAGGACATAACTGATCAAGTCCACTAGCATTCTGCCCAAGTCATTCAGGTACACATATCCAATAGGAGGAGTTCTTACAGTTTCAGAGCTTGGATCTACAAACAACTGGTTAATTTTGACAATCTGGGCATTTGACAAACTAGTTCCCTTCTTTACTAAATCCAGCATGGACAGGGGTGTCAATGGTCTTGCAGTGTGGAAGTGGAGCATCTCATTAATGGTTTCTGGAGTGATGTAGAACAACACTGAGCCTGTAGGAGTAAGAACAGCTCTTTGGCAAGGATCATAGCATTCCTGGCACTTGTGGATCAAGTCTGGAAGGGGATTGACTTGAGGGAGGTTGTAAATGGGAAAATTTGAATCCCAAATCCCTAAAATATCAGCCCCACTAAGGTGCTGGGCTTTCATTTGATTGATCATATGAATATTATACTTGGAGCCCATTGGAAACCAATCTAACATTTGATAATCCATGTCCCCCAGGGGTTTCCAATCTATCTCTTTTTGAGGGGCATTCAGAGGCTGGATGTTTAGAGCTATTGGTGTCTCCATGGCTTCTGAGGCTCTTGATTTGTATGTAAACCGGTTCCAATTGAACAGAACGACACAGAGGAGTGTTTCTTGGTAAGGGAGGTGAAATATAAGAAACAAAAGGCAAATTGAGTAAAACAGCAATTGAAATACTGTTTAAAGGACTGATAAAATAGTAACAGGACTGAGCAAAGTGTTTTCTGTGGTGAATTTGGTCAGTTAAGGTTCTTAGTTCGCGACTGCGCGAACTAGCTTCAAATTTCAACTCAATTTGTCAAATGCGGCCCTGCAGGAGTTTAATGGTTTCACTGGCTGGATATAAGTGCAGGTCACTGTGTGTTTGACGGTGAAAACAGAGTTTTACAGTCTTTTAACAGTTTACTTGAGGAATTATGGATAAAACCAGGCTCATGGGATGATTTTGAAGAATACCTGATGAATTCGTCGGCAATAGTTGCGAATGCAGGTGCAATGGAGGCTCTGGCGGTCTCGGAATCGAATTTAGCAGGCTGGTGCTGGTTTGGACGTGAGCAGCATGGAAAAATAGCAGTAGTGTCTTTTGCCAAAAGTGGAAAAAAAACGAGATTTTGGCCTAAAAATGGATTTTTGGCAATATTGGTGCGTTTTTGGGATGACGTCAGCATGACGTCATCGGGTGGGGTCGGAGTCGGATGACGTCAGCATGACGTCACCGGGTGATGTGGCAGGTCTTGGTTGGTCCACGGATATGCTGAAGTGGCGGACATGTCAGCGAAGGGACGGACGAATGAGGTGATGCGACGGCGGGGTGGCAGCGACGTGGCTCTGACGTGGGCATGACATGGGACCAGCAAAACCAGGTGGTAAGTGAAACAACGGTAACGGTTTTCTCGGACCGCTTAAAATACGGCCCCGGTTTTGTCAGAGGCCGACCCAAGAAGTTGTGAGGGCGACGCGTGGCGGAGGCCTGACGTCACCCTCTGACAGTTTCTCGGGTGCTAAACGTCGGACCTCGAGCCCAACCCGATATGGATAATAGCCGTCCGATCAATGTTGCCCGATCGGACGGTTGACGGGTTGACGATGTGATCGATCGATATGGACGCGGGCGGGGGATTAAATATTATTTGTTTTGGATTTTGCGCCCGGCGGAAAACATTAGGATATGGTGTTTTGTAAAGCTTTTCAATGTATTTTGAAAAATCAAACATATGCGCCGAAACTTTGGATAAGTGCCAAAAGGTGGGTTTTTGGGTTATTTCACAATTTCAAAGGGGGTTATGGGTAGGAGGGGTTTTTTGCAAGGTTTTTTGGGGATTTTTTGGGTTTTTCTGAGTAGAGGGAAGGTGAGAGCTTAGAGGAAAGGTTGTTGCTCATAACCAGAGGTTAGAGCAACCCCAGGACAGGGTTGACCACAGTCCCAGGTGGACTAAAGTCTCCCTTTAGACAGACATATTTAGCTATAATGCTAAAAGGAGGATATTTATAGAATGCTTGGGGGTTTATACACCATGGTGTTAATAATACTAGGGAAACGGGTAACATAAGGGAATTACATATTAGAGTTAGGGGTTAATATGGATGAAAAAGTGAATGAGGGGGAAACCACTAAGTTTATTTGAAACTTACTTAGTTTAGGGAGTAGATCAAAATGAAAAGAATTTTAGACAAGAAATGTGGCTTCTAAAAAGATTAAGAACCACCATGAAACCATAATTTCTTCAATGAATCTCAACTGATGAGGGAGTGTTAGTAATGAAGTGGAGAGGGGAAAATTGGGAAGTTAGACATGCTTCTTTGCTTGCTGCAACCTGATGGAGAAGAAAGACTTCCCAATCCATTGACTTTGCTTTGTGAAATAGGTTAGCATACCTTCAATTGTAAGGAATGATACTTCTGCAACCCCAACTGCCTACCCATCTACTTGCCTAGCATTTTTTGTTTCTTCTTGGAGGGTGCACTTAGGCTTGCAGACCCTTATTTGCCTTTTCTTTTCTTTGGCTTTTTCTTTTGTTTCTCTATCTACTTCTACCCTTATTTCTTCCAAGGTCCCAGATTAAGCTGTTGGGAGCCCTTCTTCTCTACCTAAACTACTTGTTTGCCAAGATTAAACAGTTTGGACAGACTTCTTTCTCTATTCTACAATTGAAATTTCAAAACATGGCATGATCCAGATTAGGCTGTTGGACCATCCATCAAAATTTGAGTCCACATCAAGCTATAAGCACATATTATATTCTCTTGGAAATATGTGATCTTTGCATCATCAAAGTAGAGCATATTTGGACCTTTTCAATGCCAATCATGAAACATGAAACCTATTGGTATAGGTAGCTAACAGTGGCTCCACATGGGGATGGTTTTTCATTTGAAAGACCAAGAACAGCAGGTCAGATTGCCTTGCCCCTTGACTGCTCTTGCCAATCTTGAAGTTTGCTGCTTTGAAATGCCAAAATTGTGTGCTTCTCTTTTTGGTAGACCTCTGATTCTATTTACCTTTTGCTGGCAGTTTAAGAAAGGTTTGAGAAATTGCATCTTTACATGTTGAAAGAAAATAATATCTACATCTGGATATGTACAAGGGAAAACTCAGGCTGCACTTATGGGCGATATTCAAAATAGTGTTTCAGCATCCTGCCATTCACAGGACCTTCATCCAAATCAGTTTCATTAAGACCTTTAAGGAAATAAGTGTTGTTTCCTTGTACAGCTTGGACAGCAAATGGTCCTCTCCAAAGGGAATCAAATTTACCATGTTTTCCCTTATCCTCTCTTCTTGAATCCCACTTGAGGACTTTGTCACCAATGTTGAAATCTTCTGCCTTAGTTCTCCTATCAAAGGCCTTCTTTAATTTTTCTTGTAGAACTTGAACTCTGCTGAAAACTTGGTCTCTAGTTTGCTGTAAGCATATGATTTGATTGATTCTTCTTTGCACATCATTTGGTTCAGCTTGGCTTTCTTGAAGAAGTTTCATAACAGGCACTCCTAGTGATGAAGGAAATTTGGCTTCTAATCCATAAACCAACTCATACGGGCTGGTCCCAATTGATCTTTTGGTTGTTAGTCTATCTGCCCATAGAGCATTCACAAGCTTCTTATGCCAATTCTTTTTGTTTTCTTCTAGCACTTTCTTTATGATGTTTACCATACTTTTATTTGATGACTCAGCAAGGCCATTTCCTTGGGGATAGTATGCGGTAGAATGGCCTAAGGTAATGTGAAATTTGTGTCAAAAATTCACCATTTTCTTGGATCTGAAAGCAGCAGCATTGTATGTTATTATCTTGTCAGGGCAACCAAATCTAGCCAATATGTTGTTCTCCAAGAACTGAATGATAGTGGAATCATTTGCTTGTCTGCATGGAACAGCTTCAATCCACTTGGTGAAGTAGTCTGTGGCTGTTAAGATCCATCTATGTTGGCCTGAAGATGAGGGATGAATTTCCCCAATGAAATCCAGGCCCCATTGTTGAAAAGGTATCTCTGTTGCAATAGGCCTCAAGGGAAGTGGCAGCAGCTGTCTCTTTCCCTCAAACACTTGACATTTATGACATGAGGTTGTGAATTTCTTGACATCAGAGAACATGGTGGGCCAGTAGTAACCAGCCCTTAGTATTTTATCCACAGTGGACTTCCAGTACAAGTGTCCACCACAGTCACCTGCATGAAATTCCTTTATGATATTGTCAGTTTCATTCTCAATTAGGCAGTTTAGCAATATTCCTTCATGGTTTTTCCACAATAAATTTCCATCCATAACACAGAATTTAGAAGCTTTCATTTTTAAGAACCTACATTTAGTTCTGGACAATCCTGGGGGAGCACACAGGTTTTGCAATACATAACATATATCAGAGTACCAAGGGGATTGTTCAAAGGCTACATTGATCTTTGGAGTCGCCAGCTCCGGTTCACTGTCCAGCTGGTTGATGTTTAAGGCTTGGAAATTTGCTTCTGTCATTAGTTTGGCCAAACCTTGCCCTTTTATTAGTTTTGTAGGTTTTATCTCAATATCAAATTCCAAAATGTTGGCAATCCATTTTCCTCTTCTGCCCTCTAAATTTTCTTGGGTGAGAATGTCTTTGACAATAGGACTTGGTACATAAGCTATAACATGTGAATAAAGGATGTAAATCCTAAAGTCCTTAATGGCTTTAACCAAAGCATAAGCTTGTTTTTCCATGATTTGATATTTTAAAGGTGCATCTCTAAGAGCTCTGCTAAAGAAAGCAATTGGCTTCTCATTTCCTTGGTCATCTTTTTGTAACAAAACAGCAGCAATAGTATGCTGGGAGGCAAAAGAGAAAATGATAAATTCTCTGTCAAATTGAGGATTGGTCAAGACTGGGGTTTGGGTAAGGGCCAACTTTATACCTTCAAAGGCTTGATTGGCTTCAACAGTCCATTTTACTTTTGAATCCTTCTTTAGCATGTTATTTAATAATCTGATTAGTTCTGCTAAGTTGGGGATAAACCTTCTCAAGAAATTGATTTTTCCCAAGAATCCTTGCAATTCTTTGATATTTCTTGGGTGGGGCATTTGTAGGATAGCTTGTATCCTATCTGGGTCAATCCTAATGCCATCCTTTGAAATGATGTGTCCTAACAGCTTACCTTCTTCCAAACCAAATAGAGACTTCTTGGGATTCAAGGAAATTCCATATTTTCTGCATTTTAGGAAGATCTGTCTCAAATGTTTTATATGTTCTTGGTCTGATTTTGAGAAAGGTGTAAGGTCATCTAAGTAAATGACAAGGAAGTCATGAATCTCTTTGGCAAAAGCAATATCCATTGCTCTTTGAAAAGTTTCCCCTGCATTTTTCAATCCAAAAGGCATTTTCACATATTTGAAATTTCCCCATGGGGTTGTGAATGCAGTTTTGTCTTGGTCATCAGGGTGCACCAGGATTTGATTGAAGCCTGAAAATCCATCCAGTAATGAGATCCTTGAGGCCCCTACCACTCTTTGGAGAATGTGATCCATCTTGGGTAAGGGATAGTTGTCTTTGAGGGATACTTGGTTCAGATTTCTTAAGTCCACACACAGCCTTATTTCACCAGTTTACTTTCTTGTAGGGACTAAGTTGGAGATCCATTCAGAGAATCTGATTGGTGCTATGATGCCTACCTTGAACATTTTCTGTACCTCTTGTTCCATTTCTGGGAGAAGCATTGGATTGATTCTCCTCAGTTTTTGTTTAAAGGGTTTTTTATCAGGCTTGAGAGGGATAGTATGCTGGATAACAGAGGTATCATAGGATTTTAGGTCCTCATAACTCCATGCAAAGACATCCTGGAACTCTTTAAAGAGGTCAATGTATTTAGGCTTTTGATCAGGAGGTAAAGATGCAGACAATTTAATTATTTTGGGTTTGTCAATTGTACCAATGTTGCATTCTTCAATGGCTGCATTTAAGGGCTGCATTTTTGGTTTTCTGGGTATATCATTTGAATCAAAGATGTCCTCTAGTGGAGTTAGGCCTGTTGGTAGAAAATTGTCTTTCAGTTCTATGATGTCAGTTTCAGCATTGGCCACTTCTTCACAACTGCTTGGTTGGATTTGTTGAATGTTTTCCTTGCTGAAAATAGTTGGATTTAGCATTTGTTTTGCTGTTCTAGGTGATATTGGGTGAGTAATCTTTTGAAACTGTATTTGTGATGGACTTGCTCTTTCAAGTATTTGTGATTGACTTGCTGTATCAAGTATTTGTGATTGACTTGCTGTATCAAGTATTTGTGATTGACTTGCTGTATCAGTGTCAATATTTAATCCTGCAAATTCTTGTTGCAGAGTTAAAAAATGGTTTATTTGCTTGTCATCCTCAAATACTTGCCAATCATTAACATTGTTTGGAATGGAGGGTCTATGTTTTACCTCAGCTGTAAAACAATGATGGGGCTCAAAAGGCAGCTTGCAGGTACTTGCAAACGTGGCTAAACTATGAGCATGCAGATTGTGGGTTCTAGGAATTTTAGTGATTTGGAATTCAGAGAAAAAGTTTAGTACCTCAGCAACAGCAGACCTGTAAGTCCTTAGTTTTTTGTCATTGGTGATAAAATTTCCCTTCACTTGTTGGATAACTAAATCTGAATCACCCATGATTGAAACCCTGGCAGCTTGCAAGAACTTTACTACCTTGAGTCCTAGTAACAGAGCTTCATACTCTGCCATGTTATTAGTACATTTGAAGTTTAATCTATAGGCTCTGCCTTCTGCATGACTATTTTCTTTATTGTATACCCAAACTCCAGCTCCTACCCCTAACTTGTTGACTGAGCCATCAAATTCAAGGAACCATAGAATATCCTATTGGGAAGGAGATTTAATGATCTGTTCATGGGCTGGCAATGTAAGTAGAAGTTTTGGTTTTTCATCTGGCTTGTCTTCTAGGACAGTTTCATCATTTGATTGGGTATGCTTGATATTTAGAACAGCAGCAGTGTCTAGCATTTGATTGACTATTGTTTCATGGGTGGTAATTCTTTCATTAGAGTCTTCCTCCTGTATGAGTATCTTGGTTACAACATCATTTTTTGAGGGAGTTGTACTGTTATTGAAGAGAATGTATGAGTCTATGTCTGAATGGACAGCATATATGGGAAAGTTTTGGGGCTTCTTTTCACTGCTAACCATGTATTTCATGAGAGTTTCTCTGTATAGTCTTTTTGGCTGCCCAAAAACCGAGATGGTAGCATATGACATGTCCAATTGTAGGGAGCCTTGGAGTTTAGCTCCCTATGATCTTGATAACAGCATCCCATACTTAGGTGGGATATCAGCAACTACCACATCCATTAGGATTGTTTTGTTTGGGTATTGAACCAGAGATACACATAAATATTTTATGAGGCCTAAACACTTGACTTGGCTAGAGTAAAAGGAAAACAGGTCCTTGTATGGTCTTGTTATATCTAGATTCAATCTCTCCATGACTGCTTTTGGCATGAGATTGTGAGAGGCCCCTGAGTCAAACATTGCATTATGTAATATCTTATCATGAATATGTAAGCTGACATAGAAAGGTAACACCCCTGTGACTACTGTTTTTCCATCCACTTCTGGACCGAACAGTAATTCTGGGGTGTCATCCAGCACATTGACATCATCTTTGTTGCTAGTGAGTTGAAGGGACTTCTTGATCTGTAGTTTATAGATGTCATGCTTGGCTAGTTCTGAGAGAGGAATTGCTATCTTTAGTTTGCCAATTTCAGTTTCTAGGTCAAAGGGTTTTTCAGATTGGGTCTTAGGGTTATGGATAACAGTCCTTTCCTTGTTCATTAAATCTTCTTCTTGATTTTTATCTCGACTTTGGGACTTGTCTCTTTTACTCATCTCTTGGGGAGTAACACTTAAATTAGGTTGAGAGGGTGAAGTGGCCATAGGCTGCTGTTTTAAGGACAGTGGTTCAGTGATCTCTTCAATAATCACTTCTTCTGCAGGTGGATTTGTTTTGTCATTAGGCTCTGTGACTATGACTCTTTTAGGCTGCTGATTATCCTTTATCTTTTCAGGTTGATTTACGTTCACAGTTATGCTCCTTAGCTTGTATTGTTTATGGACTTCATAGACAACAGTGTCATAGCCTTGTTTAAATTCAAAGGACTCACCTGATTTAGTTTGGAACAGTTTGATTTCGTCATCCTCATGATCTTCTTGTGTTAAGAAAATTTGACTTTCACCATCTAGACCCATTAAATTAATCTCAGGATCTTCATTGGGCTCTGTTGATGTGGAAGTTTCTGCATAATTTTCTTGTAAAGGAGGTCTTATGTCTTGGTCAGCACCGGCCTTGCCAACGTTTGGGTTTTGAATTCTCCTAAAATTTGGATTCCTAGCAGGGTTGTTTTGTGGTGCTTCCCATGATGATTTTGTTTCAACCGATTCCACTCTATCACCCAATCTTTTCATTCCATTGAGTATTGCATCCAGCTTTTGATCAAAGGCAGAGGGTTCCTCTTTGAAAACAGTCCTCTTTTCCAACCTTGCTCTATTTCTTTTGGCAATTAGGTTGGCTTCCACTGTGACAGCAACCCTTTGGGCCTCTGCAAGGGATTGAGGATCTCTTTCCTTTAACTGATAGGCCATGTCAGGGTCAAAACCATCAGGGAATTTGTACAAAGCTAAATCAGGAGGGGGTCTTAAATTTTGTGGGATTGCATTATATACATTGTTAAATCTTGCACAGTACTCCAAAACAGTCTCTTGGGGACCTCTTTTGATAGTGTCATATTCACCAAGTATGTGCAGAGGATCCTTCTTCTTCTCCCATCTGCTAGTAAAGGCTTGATATAGTTCATCAGGAGTTGTGATGGAATTTGCATTTAGCGATCTAAACCAAGTTCTTACATCCCCAGTTAGGCTTTGCACAAACATCCTCATTCTCACACTGTCATCATCTATTTCATAGGTCTCAAAATGGTCTTGCATCCTTATGGCATGCTAGACAGCTGTCAGAGGGCCATTGGAGTCAAAATATGAGATGTTGGTTTGGTAATCTTGGGGTAGAGCTGCAGCATTAGCTGGTATTTGCAAGGGTGCATATCTGTTAGCCATATTTACAGGGTTCAGAGGATTAACAGGGGCAGCTGGGATAATAGGAACAGTGGGCACCACAGGGGTAATGGGTAAGGGTGAACCTGGAGTGTTGGTCAAGGGGATATTTGCAGTGGATGAAGATGTGAGAGGAGGACTTTGAGATGTGGATGGTGAACTAGGGGAACTAGGGGTAGACCGTAAAAGGACCTTGCATGGAGTAGAGATAAGGCTGGGATGATCTGAATCTGAGGTTAAATCAGCAGGCTGCTCCTACCTTTGCTGCCTCCTGATGTTTCTAGGGATGGTATTTGGATTATCAACAATGATGGGTGGATTAGGGTCAGGATTTGCCCTAGTATGCCGTGGATTTTTCTTGGGAGCCAGCTTCTAACTGTTTTTTAGGATTTTATAGGAAGTTTTTATGTCTGCAAGGACTGGATAAAGATTTTGGAATGGCTATATATATTCCAAAGCTGAGATGAAGACTCACTGAAAAAGCTCTTCCCTAAAGCTGTCAATGTGATACAGAAACAATTTTGAAGGCCTCCTGACTAATTTCAGGCTTGATTTGTAGCTTTGAGAGATGTATAGAAATTGGAAAATCCTAAGAATCCCCAGTGGAGTCGCCAATTATGTTAACACCTAGGTTGTTCCCTTTGACTCCCAAGGGAATACGGCCGGGGTAACCACTAACCAATCTTTGGATTACAGCTTCTAGCCAAACTGTAATCAGAGAGGGCTCTCTCTTTATGATTTGTCTCTGTTTTGTTAATGTTTCAGGCTAGCTATTATGCTCAGGTTTTGATTTATGATTTGGGTTGGAGGACTTCTCTCATTGCTTTAAGATGTAATGTTTAAACAGTTATATTTCATTGGGCAATGGAGTCTAGAGGTTTGAAGTGCTTGAAATGCTTGAAAGAGAATGCTTAGCCTGCAGGGCCTATTGGGTATCCAACAAAACAATTTAAACTTAAGTGATGAAGTATGATTAGCCCATGGAAAGCAGTTAAGAATTCTCCATTAAGCTGGTGATGTGAAAGTGAAATATGTTACCCAGGAGCAAAGTTGAATTCCTGAAAACTACGATCACTGTGAAAGGTATATCCTGAAAGTGCAGCAATTAAGAATTACACTCATACAGATTATAGCTGAAGAAAAACATTCATTAACAACATAGATTGAGCCCAGGGTATTCAATGAATAAATCCCGAAGGCTATTCTTTTTCTTTGCAGTTAAACATTTAGAAACTCAGAAACATATATGGATTGCTAAAGATTTAAACACATAACAAAGAGAGTTACAGAAAAACTTATTGTATTGTGAGATGCACAGGGATCCTGCAGTATTCAGCAAACACCAGAACGCATTCAAACAACTTCAGAACTCCAGAAATTCCATCACTTTCCTTTATTAAACTGTGGAAAGATTACAACAGAAGAAATTCTTCAAGAGAAATTAACATTGATCAACCAACCCCCCAAGCTTCTGCGAGGAGCAAATACATACAAACAGTATTACAAAATATCTAAGGCGTTGAGTCATCTGAGAAATAAATGTTTTACCAACTTTGTACAGAATGGTAGATAAGAAGTTATTGCAACCTTTAATAGAACATAAATGATCTTTTAATCTATCAGAAGATATTTTGGCTTTTGGAGGCTACCAAGTCGGTTGAAATGATCTGCGTTAATGCTGAAGAATGTGCTTTTGGGGCTGCTCGGCTGTAGCTTCTCGGTCGGGACATCTGTAGCTTTTCATCTTGCTTTGTTGGCTGTAGGTTCTGCTGAGTTGGCTCAGCTTTCATCTTTAATGCATGCTGATTTTATTAAACTGTGCTTTGCATGACAATTCATATTTTTATAAACAAAATTTGGTGAATGGCTCACTGTTTACAAAATCGTTTGTATTGGTTTGGTTCACCAGTCCTGTGTAGGTAATTGATGCCTGAGGATTGCATCCATAGTCTCCTCCGCCTCTGTATACTTATAAAAATTTGGAGCTACTGCAAACAAGTGTTTGATTTCATTCATTATAAAAAATAAACTTTCCACTTTGTTGTAGAGAGTCTGTCCTGTAGCTGGCCCTGTTTCTTCTGAGGTGTTGGGCTTCTCATTGATCTGACTTGTGGCAAATGTATTCACCCTTTTGGCATACTGTTCATGTGTGAATAGTCTCCCTGAGCTGTTCAGTAAGCTAGGAAGCCCTCTGTTTTGTAGCACCTGAAACTTCTCCATGAACCTGTTCACCTCAGTCTGCATGTCTTGGGTTCTTCTCTCTAATGTCTGCACTAGATTTCTCAGAGTAAGAACCCTCTTGATTAATTGAATGGTCTCAGTCCTGTTGGGAATTCCCATGGTAGCTAACTGAGTACTTGTCTTATGATTAAGCACATTAATCATTCTGGTGGCAACTTCAGGCATATTGCTCAGGGCATTCCTTGATCTGTGAATCTCAGCCTGTGCCTTTGGAATGAGCTCTAGCTGCTCATGGATGGTTTCAATATACGGCCATTGGTCAGTAATAGACTGGCCAATATTAGCCCATAGCACTGTTCTAAGCTCAGCCACAATTTTATCTAACTTGAGCTCATTTTCCATCTCTTTGATCTTATCTTTGAGGGCTTTTACTTCCCTGCCCTTTTCTGCCACAGCCTGCTTTGATTTGTCATATCTATCATTGACTTTGGCCAATTTCTCCCTAGTCTCATTTAATTCTGTCATTTGAGCTTCTAGGGCTTGAATCTCAGTCCTTAGCTTCTGCATATCCAAGCTTTGGGCCTGTTCTGTTGTTGGTGGTGCTGAAGTAGAAGGTGTTGCTTGATCAGTCTGCTGAGGAGGAGGAGTAGTGATGGGAGCAGTTTCCTCAAGATTAATGATTTGAGGAGGAGGCTGAGAGGTCTGGCCTTCTTCTCTTTGTTTCAAGGTTGCCTGTAATGATGCCTGTGCAGCCTCTGATTCTCCCAGCTTTTCTTGTGTCTAGATAAGCTGCTTATAGAGAGTCACCAGCAGAGCTGTGGCATCTTTATCATGCCTTTGTTGAGCTACTTCATTTGTTTGAGGGTGAATCGTGGCTGGGAGTTTGATCTTTCTCCTTAGAGCTGCCATATCAGCATCCATCAATTTCAATATTTCCTGTATTCCCTTGATATCTTTGGGATCATGCCCAATCTCAATAATTATATCCTCTAAGGACCTTATTCTGTTGTCCTTTGCCTGGGATGATGCCCTCTCCAACTCTAGTTGAGAGGCTGTATTATTAAGGCTACTTTGTAGCCTATTGTCCAATGTTTGGTCTGCCAGGGAAGCATACACCATCTCACCTGTCTGCTTATGCAATTCAATTTTGTCCATTGGGTGAATGTCCTTGGCAAGGACCTCAAGATTGGTCCTTAAGTAATCAGAATGGGACTGTGGCTGCAATGTAGTTGGCATGAAGTGGCTCATGATCATCTTGCCCTCACTAACATCAAATGCAGACATTAGGCGCTGCTGGTTGGTGGGAGCCATTTTCAACAGATGGTTATATAGCTGTATTTTTATTGGCTCACTCCTCTTCTTTATTTCAATGAACTGCTGCTTGATGCTCAGTTCACCCTCTCTCTGCTGGCTAGAGGAACTGACTTCTCCTCCCAATGTTCTATCTTGTTCCTGCTGAAAGGAACTGGCGGATGCTTCTCTGCTTGGTGGGCCCATGCCTAATGACTGCCTTATTGTCATATCCTCTTCAGAAAAATCATTCAATCTTTGCCTTTTTTCTCCCTGATTTATAGAAGATGTTAGGGGAGTCTCTCTGTCTCTCTTTCTGCTTACATCCTCCTTTTGTGGAGTTTGGAGGATTGATGCATCAACTGATGTTTCTTGCCTTGGAGGCACAGTTTGCTGTGGCTGTTGCTCAGTGGATTTTGGGGCTTCCACTGTTTGTTCTGGCTGCACAGGCTGTTCCTGCCTTTGTTCTTCCTGTTGTTGCTGCTGTTGCTGTTCTTCTTGCTGCTGCACTTCTCCCTGCTGCTCCATCTCTTTATCTGTTTGTTCTTGAGTCATAGGAGGTAGCTGTTCCTCCTCCACATGCTTTTCTTTGTCTTTGCTGGATGCTTGCTGAGTTTTCATGGCCGCTTGCTGATGTGTTGTTGAAGATGAGGAAGCTTCTCCAAGTTGCCTTTGTTATGAGAAAGAGACCTGTCCACATGTTTCCAAGTCAGCCTCCTTTTGTAGATTTCTAGCTTGATTCTCTAGCATCTGCTCTCTAGTAATTGGCTCTTCTAGAGTGCCTTCTTCCCAGCTCAAGGCATTAGCATACTTCTCAATATGAGGCAGCCTAACATGTGCATAGTTACCCAATTTGTGTTTTATCCTCCTGAGGGAAATAAAATGATTACGGTCATCTTATGATCGTATCTGCCTCCTTCCATCCCTCCTCTCTTTTGTTGTACAAAAAAGGGCCTAGCTGGCTCCTTACCTTCATCTGTACCTTCTTGTTTTTGCTTTGGAAATGGAAGAAGTCAGTATATCCAACTGCCTGAAGTATTCTAGGGCAAATAGTCTCATTGGGACATATCTTGGCAGCCTGTAAGGGTCCAATTCACAGCCATATATTCTGATCACTGTGTGGTGTTGGTAAAAGTACCAATCACCAATGCTGTAGGATTTGGAGAGATGGAGAACTCTCTGCATTTCATCGGTTAACCTTGGAGGAGGAACACCATACAGCAATGTCATAGCTGGGTGAATGAACAGGTCTATAAATTCACAGTATGTGTATGGTGATTGAGAACTATCATGGAAAACTGAAGTCCAAAACACAACTGATCTTGGATTTCCCTGGGCATTTAGCTTCTTGAGGGGAACAGGGAAGATGTCTAGTTGATAGAACAAGAACAGATGGTAGATGTATGAGGTGAATCTGAACACTCTTTCCCTTGGTAGATTCATTAGCTGCTCATGAATATTTTCTGCAATATAGGTAGCATAGTCATAGTGTACAGCAGGAGGCATTCCCGGGGAAAATATGGACAGCATTGCCATTATGGTGTCATCAACATCTTCAATTCCTCTATACCCCAGGACATAACTGATCAAGTCCACTAGCATTCTGCCCAAGTCATTCAGGTACACATATCCAATAGGAGGAGTTCTTACAGTTTCAGAGCTTGGATCTACAAACAACTGGTTAATTTTGACAATCTGGGCATTTGACAAACTAGTTCCCTTCTTTACTAAATCCAGCATGGACAGGGGTGTCAATGGTCTTGCAGTGTGGAAGTGGAGCATATCATTAATGGTTTCTGGAGTGATGTAGAACAACACTGAGCCTGTAGGAGTGAGAACAGCTCTTTGGCAAGGATCATAGCATTCCTGGCACTTGTGGATCAAGTCTGGAAGGGGATTGACTTGAGGGAGGTTGTAAATGGGCAAATTTGAATCCCAAATCCCTAAAATATCAGCCCCACTAAGGTGCTGGGCTTTCATTTGATTGATCATATGAATATTATACTTGGAGCCCATTGGAAACCAATCTAACATTTGATAATCCATGTCCCCCAGGGGTTTCCAATCTATCTCTTTTTCAGGGGCATTCAAAGGCTAGATGTTTAGAGCTATTGGTGTCTCCATGGCTTCTGAGGCTCTTGATTTGTATATAAACCGGTTCCAATTGAACAGAATGACACAGAGGAGTGTTTCTTGGTAAGGGAGGTGAAATATAAGAAACAGAAGGCAAATTGAGTAAAACAACAATTGAAATATTGTTTAAAGGACTGATAAAACAGTAATAGGACTGAGCAAAGTGTTTTCTGTGGTGAATTTGGTCAGTTAAGGTTCTTAGTTCGCGACTGTGCGAACTAGCTGCAAATTTCAACTCAATTTGTCAAATGCGGCCCTGCAGGAGTTTAATGGTTTCACTGGCTGGATATAAGTGCAGGTCACTGTGTGTTTGACGGTGAAAACAGAGTTTTACAGTCTTTTAACAGTTTACTTGAGGAATTATGGATAAAACCAGGCTCATGGGATGATTTTGAAGAATACCTGATGAATTCGTCGGCAATAGTTGCGAATGCAGGTGCAATGGAGGCTCTGGCGGTCTCGGAATCGACTTTAGCTGGGTGGTGCTGGTTTGGACGTGAGCAGCATGCAAAAATAGCAGTAGTGTCTTTTGCCAAAAGTGGAAAAAACACGAGATTTTGGCCTAAAAATGGATTTTTGGCAATATTGGCGCGTTTTTGGGATGACGTCAGCATGACGTCATCGGGTGGGGTCGGAGTCGGATGACGTCAGCATGACATCACCGAGTGATGTGGCAGGTCCTGGTTGGTCCATGGATATGCTGAAGTGGCGGACATGTTAGCGAAGGGACGGACGAATGAGGTGATGCGACGGCGGGATGGCAGCGACGTGGCTCTGACGTGGGCATGACATGTGACCAGCAAAACCAGGTGGTAAGTGAAACAGCGGTAACGGTTTTCTCGGACCGCTTACAATACGACCCCGGTTTTGTCAGAGGCCGACCCGAGAAGCTGTGAGGGCGACGCGTGGCGGAGGCCTGACGTCACCCTCTGACAGTTTCTCGGGTGCTAAACGTCGGACCTCGGGCCCAACCCAATATGGATAATAGTCGTCCGATCAATGTTGCCCGATCGGACGGTTGACGGGTTGACGATGTGATCGATCGATACGGACGCGGGCGGGGGATTAAATATTATTTGTTTTGGATTTTGCGCCCGGCGGAAAACATTAGGATATGGTGTTTTGTAAAGCTTTTCAATGTATTTTGAAAAATCAAACATATGCGCCGAAACTTTGGATAAGTGCCAAAAGGTGGGTTTTTGGGTTATTTCACAATTTCAAAGGGGGTTATGGGTAGGAGGGGTTTTTTGCAAGGTTTTTTGGGGATTTTTTGGGTTTTTCTGAGCAGAGGGAAGGTGAGAGCTTAGGGGAAAGGTTGTTGCTCATAACCAGAGGTTAGAGCAGCCCCAGGACAGGGTTGACCACAGTCCCAGGTGGACTAAAGTCTCCCTTTAGACAGACATATTTAGCTATAATGCTAAAAGGAGGATATTTATAGAATGCTTGGGGGTTTATACACCATGGTGTTAATAATACTAGGGAAAGGGGTAACATAAGGGAATTACATATTAGAGTTAGGGGTTAATATGGATGAAAAAGTGAATGAGGGGGAAACCACTAAGTTTATTTGAAACTTACTTAGTTTAGGGAGTAGATCAAAATGAAAAGAATTTTAGACAAGAAATGTGGCTTCTAAAAAGATTAAGAACCACCATGAAACCATAATTTCTTCCATGAATCTCAACTGATGAGGGAGTGTTAGTAATGAAGTGGAGAGGGGAAAATTGGGAAGTTAGACATGCTTCTTTGCTTGCTGCAACCTGATGGAGAAGAAAGACTTCCCAATCCATTGACTTTGCTTTGTGAAATAGGTTAGCATACCTTCAGTTGTAAGGAATGATACTTCTGCAACCCCAACTGCCTACCCATCTACTTGCCTAGCATTTTTTGTTTCTTCTTGGAGGGTGCACTTAGGCTTGCAGACCCTTATTTGCCTTTTCTTTTCTTTGGCTTTTTCTTTTGTTTCTCTATCTACTTCTACCCTTATTTCTTCCAAGGTCCCAGATTAAGCTGTTGGGAGCCCTTCTTCTCTACCTAAACTACTTGTCTGCCAAGATTAAACAGTTTGGACAGACTTCTTTCTCTATTCTACAACTGAAATTTCAAAACATGGCATGATCCAGATTAGGCTGTTGGACCATCCATCAAAATTTGAGTCCACATCAAGCTATAAGCACAGATTATATTCTCTTGGAAATATGTGATCTTTGCATCATCAAAGCAGAGCATATTTGGACCTTTTCAATGCCAATCATGAAACATGAAACCTATTGGTATAGGTAGCTAACACTATGCCCCCATAAATTTTTTGGAAGTCCTTCTCTGATCCACCTAGTTTTATAGTCTTTTAGGTGTTGCTGAGGGCCAGTATTTCCTCGATATTTAGTGAAATTGGGCCAATAATCCTCTGAATACTTGAATTTGGCCACCAACACAGTTTTAACCTCTTGCCATTCTCTAAGATGGTTGCAGTGGGAGCCCCACCATCTTGTTGGTGTTGCTTGGAGGGTGACGACCAATAAGGGTATCTTTTTCACTTCTGATATGGTTAAATCAACTTCACTAATAAAATTAGTAACAAAACCCATATCACTAAGAATGGGAAATTCTCGTACCTCAGTACCAACCCCGTGGATATGGTGGACCATGGCACAATGCATGTTGTTGATATCATGTCTTCCCTATTGCAAATAATCCCATGTAGCATGGATCCAACTTCAAAGATATGAACACTTCTTCAGCTGATAAACCCCCTCTATATTAGGATTGATGTAGTCTTCCCTTTTTCCCGTCATTAGATATTATAACTGGTTCAGTAACGTAGGTTCTTCTCTATCATCCGTTGGCTCAGTGAAACTTAGACCTTGATAGGGGTCCAAGGGTTAGATTACCCTAAATCCCTCCACTTCAAAGGTCATGGTATCTCTCTTTACATCAATTAATACATAGTTTTCAAAGGCCCAATCTATTCCTAGCAATACGAGATAGGGGTCTTTGTCTCCCATAATATATATTACCTCTAAGTTAGCATAAGTATTTACCCCTACTATGTCAACTTCTACATCTTCCATACATCCACCTGGGAGGATGAAATATTGATTCTCCATGCATACCTGAATTGGAGAGAATGCTAGTTTTGACCTTTCTAAGGATTCCCATGTTTTTCTTGGTGGAATATTCACACTTGAACCCAAGTCTAGCATTGTATCCTTGATCTGGAATTCTACAATCTGGGAATCAATATGAAATTCCCTCCCTGTCCTTTTCTTGTTTCTATGAACCCATATGGAGTTTCTTTCGGGAAAATTGTTGGAGATAAGTCCTTGCCCAACCGCCCCATATTAGAGAAACAACCTAAACCATTATAGAAACAATTTATAGAAACAACCTGAACCATTATGCTATAGGTTGGGAATTAAGTTTCGATAGTTTATGGCTTTTGGCCTTTGAAGGTTCTAGTTGTTCTCCTTAGGGATCAATATTTGGAGTCAATTTGTTAAATATATCTATAGCCTCTTTGTAGTACTGCTTTTGTTGGATGGAATCATACGAGTACTTTGGTGAGGTTGACTTAATAAATATTGACTATTTAGTGGCTCCAAAGTCAGCGCCAGCCTTCTTCCATCCCTGGGTGACTATATTAATGTTTGAAAGGGGAGTTGTCATGGGTTCCCTTGGTTCAACATTAATTAATTTTTCTCCCTGTTGGTGGTTGCACTCTTCCCATCTAGCAATTAGCTTTGGACAATATTTTGTTGCATGCATGTTGACCCTGCCTTGAGAGCACTAGGATATTTTGGGCAGCGAATAGTCTATTGCAACATGCCACTCTTGATAAAAATTATAACAACAGGATAGATATTTGCCTCCTGTTCTTCCCCCCTTGTTCCTCCACCTCGTCGTCCTCAAGGAGCTTCATTGATCCTATAAGCAGAACGATCCAAATGATCAGTCAGGGCATCTAATGCTCTACATTAATAAGTGTGGTGAGTAGGCGAACCATAGAACTCGTAGAAAAAATTATTTGGGACATCTGAATACTTCTGTAAAATTGGACAGAGGTGTGGGAGATACCCATAGATCCTTTAGATTTCAGAATATTCATTTGGAGTTCCACCTTGTTGATTAGGAAAGATGTGAAACTATGTGTGTCTTTCATATAAACCTTGCATACCGATATGCGCAACTCTAGCGGCGGGTAAAGTTTTGGAGTGCCCCACCAGTATATAGGGAGTCCTCGAGCCCCTTAGCCTTGGGAAAACCATGCCCCTCAATATGGAAGCTGGTACACCATACATGTGGTCATGAAGGTCGCACTAGATACATGTCCCTCAGCATCTCTGTCAGATCAATAATTTGATGTTACAGTCCTATGAGAGTGGGTTCGTGGGAAACCATTCCTTCTCGATGTTCATGTGGGTATCCTTCCATGGCCTCAATTCAGGTTTCCTTTTCTAGGGAATCTTGTAGAGTATCAATATTCTATTGAGTCAACAATGTGCGAGTAAGTGGAAATAACGCTTTGATGAACTAATCGCATTGATGATTGGGGTCTGTCATGCGGAAAGAGTCGATATTGCGGACAAAACCGACCTCCCTAGAAGCTAAGGCTTTCTAGTGACAAACAAGACAAATAAACACTACCTTTCTCTAAACATGCATTTAGAATACAAGTGATCAGGTGATTATAACATACCTTTAGTCCAACGCTTTGTAGTAGTCCAGCCTCGCCGATCCGGATGAGCTCCTCCTTCTCTTCGAAACCTGCATTCACTAACAAGCCAAAAGATTAAATAGCACCTGATAAACTTATAAAATAACACATATCCATCATACAGACCAAGGAGTATATGAAACAAATCATGAATAACAATCTGTTGAGAAAAATGAGTTCATTTGTATTAAGTGGAAACAAAAGAAACCATTACAACCTGAGCCTTGGTGTTGTGCAGGTCCCTCCTAGGGTCTAGCAAGAGTTTTCCTTTACTTTGATCAGCTCACCCACTTCCAAATAAGGCTAGGAAAGGATGGGAATCTCTCCTCTCAAGCTCTATAAGGGAGTCCTAATTCCAGCAGCATCTACCATTAGGAATGTTCAGCTTTCAACCTCTCCTCCCTCTGGCCCAATGCCTGTATTTATAGTTCTCTAGAGGAAGTTATTCAGGTCCACCATCAATGGGATAAGCCCCTCTTTGGATGGGATAGCTCCCCTCTTGATGGGATAAGTTCCTCTTTCATAGGGATACATGAACCATCTGGAGGCACTCAATACACGTCAAACAAGCTTCTAGAATGCTCTAGAAATGACCACAAGTAACTTTTTGGGAGTGAAACTTGCGCCTTTTGACCTTTACAGGAGTACGCACCCAACCCTTTACAGACAAAGCGTACAAGTACGCAGGTATTGTGAACTTGGGGTGCATACACGTAGGTAAGGCTAAGAGAAACTACGTACCCAGAGATATATAGATTCTTAAAGACTTTCTCTCTTTCTTGGAGTTTGACATGGAGAGCAGAGGTATGAGACTTGCCAAGGAGGATAGTATGACAGTTGATAGAGCCATACTAACTGTAAATAGTCATGGTGACAAATTTTAGCGTAACAGATTGCCCCCTAAAGTGTGAAGCCTGCAGTAGATTAGGGTTTCATATCATCTAGGAAGGGTGAAGTACTTTATCATTTCAAGGATTATCTTGTGGAGAGCCCAGTCGGAACCTGCAAGTATTCAACACAAAATACATATATAAGATCATATCATCACTGAGGTAGGAATTCCCATACTCAGATCAAAAACTTTAACTAACAAACTATCTACTGCTCTGATACAGGAATGATTTTGCAGTACATCATAATCATAGACTTTGTAGACACAGTATGGACGCAGCCATCTATTTATGATTAGTCTACTGTATAATGAATACAAAACTCCTCGCAGCCTGGATGGTGGAAACTAGATCCAGGGTCTTCATTTCTACTTCCCGAACAGGTACGATTCTATCCATGCAAATAAATGAGTTGATGTTGAACATGGTAGAAACCACTTGATTACCAGTCAATGATGTAAACTGTTAACAAGCGTGAGAGAGACCACCAGTGATGTCAATGGTTCTCAAAGTACCTAGTACAATCCATGAGATGTGAATAAATGAGTTGATGTCGAACATTTCACGGAATCCTTCGATCGAAAGTCAATGATGTAAACTGTCGTCAAAGGCGAGAAACTTGCCATTGATGCATGCAGATTTCAAGGTACTGACAATTTCTAGGTCATCTTTCTAGATAATGTGCTGATGTCGATAGAAAGCGACCCGTTGCAGGCAAGCCCACAACACGAAATCATAGATCAAGTTGAAGAAATGTAGCTGTAAGGACTGACTCAGGGATGGTCGAGATGGATGACGGGTATTTTGCAGATGAACAATTTATTTGCAGAGACTTCTTGAACACATAACGACACAACAAATGACTTGGTGACATTTGACCCAAAGTTAATACCTGGCTGAAGACTTTCAATGTGGTTTGATCAACTGTGAGGCAAAGGATTTCCCAACACAGGTGAATGAAAAGTGTCATGTTCAAGAGTGGTAATAAGGCTTCTTCTGAGACAAAGGATAACAAATAGGCTCATTTTTCTCTCTTTTCCCCCACCATTTCTGGCAAGTACCTCTTTATTTTTTAAAATCTTGAGGAGGATAACATATGCTTGATTATAAGCTCATCCTTCGGATGAGTCCAACTTAGTTTTGATTCGAACCCTAAGAAGGAGTGGTCCGTTCCTGTTTGTAATCGAACAGGTCCTTTACTGTGAAATTTTAACGAGTCCAGTATAGGAGAAACTCGGCGTTTTTCAATTTTAGAGAGTCTGAAAAAACTTAAGAAGACTCCAGGTTGAACTTTTTCGTAAAGTTGTGTCTCCCAAGCCCGAAAAAGTATAAAATAATACTTGAGAGAACCGCTTGATCTTGCGACCAAGGAGTACTTTCATGATTAGTGTCTTTGACCTGAAAAGTAAAAAGCGATCAAGGACACGTCGTTTTATTTCCAATATCGAATTTGAAACGACAAAAATCCGGCAATCTTTTCCTGTTTTTACGGTCAGAAAATGGCTGTAAGAGGACCGTCTTTTAATTCCATTTTAACGAGTGTAAAAGAAACGCTCGACAATCTTTTCATGTTTTAGGAGTCAGAAAAGGGCTTAAAAGATGACTCTGATGTTTTTGTTTGTGAAAAATGACATTTTCCCTGAAAATCCTTTTATCCTGCGCAAAAACCAACACACTACTCATACATGTTTAAAGATAGATAAAAATACTTGAAAAATACCTTTTCATGGTGGAAAATAAACAAATTTGACATTCATTTACTCAAAAAACCTATAAAAAGGGCTTTTACCATTTCATTTTTACCATTTTACTGTTGAGGAGAGAAAAAGAGCTTTTGGCAAGAAACTTCCCGTGGTCATTGCGGAGAATCTGACCATCAGAATCGAACGTCGTCTCATCAGGTATTCTACAACATCCTCCCTTGCATTTCCATCCATTTAGAATTTGTTTTTAGGCTTTAGATTTATTTTTTGGAGGCCTTGGGGGTTTCAAGGTCTGCTTTTCGGGGTACGCAGGTGCCCCATGGGAGACCTGCGTACCCCGACATTTTCTCAATTGGGAAAATGCCAGGCGTACGCAGCTTGCCTTAAGAGAAGCTGCGTACATACGCCCTGTCTCTAAAGGTGGGCTGCGTACACCGCGGAGTGGATTTTTAAACTCCAAATTCTCCAAAATGAACCAAAAACTCTTAATTTTATGGACTCTAAGAGATGTTTTATGGTGTGTAGATTGCCCACCATGCTTGATTGGCGTGAGACAGAACACGAAGATGTTGATTTGGCCGCGATTAATCACCAACCTTCCATTGATGCTTTGAAGGCATGCGGTCTTTACAAATACTGGGCCATACCTGGCATGAGGGACCAGGTGCACTTTCTAGAGTGGCTGGTCGAAAGGTGGAACGTTCAGGATCAATGCTTTTACATTGGAGGGCACCAGCTCGAGATAGAGCCCTCTGATATTTACTTTCTCACTGGTTTTCCCAAGAGGGGCGAACAATTGACTCTGTCCGGGACTAGGCCGGGTGGCCAGTCCATTGCTAGCCTCCGGGTAGAGTGGTGTAATAACCAAAACCAGGATAAGGGGATAGAAATCAAAAATATATCCCGACCTGAACTTATGGTAATTGCCTTTACAATTACCAAACTTTGCGGGGCTGCCGCTTTGCACATTTCCACCGGGTCCCAAACGTGGATGGCGATTGATTACTATCGGGGCACCATATTCAACTGGTGCGATGCTGTGTTGGCCAATTTAAAGGGCCAACTGACTAGGGCAAAAAACAGGCAACTGAAGACTTTTGGTTATGGGCCTTTAGTTGTGAGTTTTTCTCTAGAGAGGGTTCCGATGCTGATCCCGCATCAGCTCACTGTTGAGGCTGGGCTTCCCTGAGAGCCTAAGTTGATGCAATGGGTTGCGGTGATGGCTCGTCATCCTGACGAGGGCACAGAGGTTGTCCGATTTAGACCGGAGTATTTTCACTGGTTAGATAACCAGGTCTTCTCGATACAGGATTTTCCGTATGCCGGAGTTGATTTTCGCGGAGATCCAGACATGATTCTTCCACCGGGAGAACAGTGGGATGACACAGGTACTTCATTTTTCACAAGTTTTTAAATTATTTACTCTTTTTTTTGTTTTTATATCGTCTCAAAACTGACAGTGACAATTTTCAAAATGTAGATGTAGGTCCACAGCGTCCGGCCAATCTCCGGCCTTTCGAGAGGAGAGTACCAGTTGCACTAGTACCGGCCCCACAGGATGCGGCCGCAGAGACCTTAGCTGAGTTGGAACAGGACCTAGAGTGTCTTACGGCAGACATACCAGAGACGACTATAGATGATATTCCTATCAGACTTCAGTGCTATGTGGTCGCAGTCCCAGGACCTTTTAGGAGGTTCTTGTGTAGGCTAGCACGTGCAGTGGTGTCGTATAGAGAGCACCACCAGTGATTGGCTGGTCACTTTTGTAGACACATATGACATTTTGGTTTTTTGTACTTATCATTTTTGTCGATCATAAGGTGTTTTTCAACCTATGATCGAAGACGATGTATTTTTTGACACACTCCTATCTATATATATCATTATAACCGGCTTATCTTGTTAAACATGTGTGATGAAATGTTTTTAAATTTACATTTATGATTGTCGCAAATGTCTGTCTAACATTCGAGAAAAAATTGCATCTGCTAATGTATTTAATGACCTTGGAATATGCTGATATTCAATGTAATCAAATTCACGTTCCAAGAGGCGCACTCTCAAAAATAACCTTAATAACACTGGATTTCTAATGGCATACACTCTATTAAGCTGTAATACAACGAGTTCAGAATCTAACCTCACTACCAAACTCCGAATCCCAAACGAAATAGATTCAGACAATAACTCAATCACTGCACTGTATTCTGCAATGTTGTTTGTTGTTTGACCGAGGCTCACCCCATGCATAGAAACTAACTCGTCAGAGGGCGAATAGATAACCCAAGCTGCGGAAGAGATATTTTGTGTACTACGACAAGCATCATCAGCGAATCCAATGTACGTTTGGAGAGGCGTCGACATCTGCAATATCTAGAGTAAAACCAAGATAAGCCAGAATAACGACAAAAAACACACTCTCTAAGCTAAGCACATTGTCTATACTAACAAACACACCAGCTAGAAATAAAAATCTAACCTAACTAAATCTCCATACCCATCATTTAAGCATAATACCTCTTTAGGTAAAGTCCATTTCTGGGTTTACCCAAAGAGTCTCCATCAAAATCTACCAGCTCATAAGCCCCTTTTGCTAGCTTTCGCTTGACAATGTAGGGCCCATGCCACATAGAAATGAATTTTCCAGCACCTAATTTATCGTTAGCTTGATCATATAATAACTCTAGGTGTCCTTCCGAAAAATTTCGAGGGGTCACGTTGCGATCATACTGAGCTTTCATCCGTTTTGCGTGAGTCTCGATTGCCAATGCAGCGTCACGTCGAGTCTCATCTAATTGAGCTAAGTATAATAAATGTTTCTCCTCTTCGGAAGTAGCTGGAAGTAATTCGACAGCCATTTGAAGTGACGGGATTTCGCATTCAATGGGCAGCACAGCTTCCAAACCATAAACTAGTTGGAAAGGAGTGAACCCTGTTGATTTTTTCACTGAGGTTCGGTACACCCAAAGCGCGGAAAATAACATGTTGTGCCAATTCGATCGATGAATACCAATGATTCGTCGGATCATGATAACTAAAACTTTGTTGATAGACTCAACCAGGCCATTGGCTTGTGGATAATAAGGAGTTGAGCTATCGTGACGCAAACCAAGATGGCCTGTAAGTTTTGTCATCACAATGTTTCGAAAATGGCGCCCATGGTCAATGATTATCACTTGTGGGACACCAAACCTAGCAATAATGTGATTGAATACGAAAATTGCAGCTGTCTTGCTGTCTGCCTCGAATGTAGGCATCGCCTCGGCCCACTTAGTAAAATAATCAACCGCAAGGATGATATACGCATGCCCCCCGGCCGAGTGAGGGTTACATGTAATAAAATCAATACCCCATTTAGCAAAAGGACCAATGGCAATTATAGGGTGGAGAGGAGCAAGTGGTGCGCGCATCTTGCGATCAAACACTTGACAGTTGTGGCATTTCCGGACCGCAATAATACAGTCTTTAAACAAGGACGGCCAGAAGTAGCCAGCACACAATATCTTTTCGGCTGTGGCATACCCAGACATATGACCGCCACACGCTCCAGAGTGACAGTCATTCAAAACCCTTTCAGCTTCCTCATGAGTTAAGCAACGACGGAAAACCAAGTCCACCCCACGATGATAAAGAGTATCTCCAATAATTTTGTACTGTTGGGATTGGAATCGAATTTTCTGACGTTCCGTCTTTGAAACTTCGGGCCGAAAGGATTGGGTTTGGAGATAGACAATTATATCTCCATACCACGGATCTAAAGTGCTGATGAGAAACAAAGATTCGTCCGCAATGGGTTCCTCTGCCACAGTTTCTGTGTCAGCACGCGGGAAGTCACACATCAACTCTGCAAAAACTAAAGATTTCTTAGACTTAGACTTTTCAAATTCCAAGTCGAACTCCTGCAGGATAACGATCCATTTAGAGTACTTGCCCCCTAGCAATTGTTTAGTCAAAATGTAGATCATAGGGTTGCAATCCGAAATGACTGTAGTTTTACAGAGAAGAATGTAGTGACGAAAACGTTGGACAGCTTGAACAGCTGCCAAGGTCAATTTCTCCACATGTGAATATTTGAGCTCAGTGGGATTTAACGTCCGACTAAGATAATATATCACATGTTCCGTTCTGAGTTCGTCTTCCTGGACTAAGACCATTCCAATGGTGGAATGAGCGGCGGCGAGGTACAAAACGTAATCCTGGTTGTAGTTGGGAGGATGCAGCAACGGTGCATGGGTCAACACGTGCTTAAGCGCATCAAAAGATTTCTGAGCTATCTCATCCCAAGAAAATTGAGCATTTTGTTTCAACAACCTGGTAAAACCTTTGGTAATCCCGGCATAGTTAGGAATGAATCGGCGTAAAAATTTTGCTTTCCCCTGCAAACTTTGGAGTTGGCGAAGACTCGAAGGAGGAGGCAATTTGATGATAACTTCTACCTTCGAGGGATCGACGCAGATGCTGGCTTTTGAAACTACAAATCCCAGCAATCGTCCCAATTCTATACAAAAGACACATTTGTGTGGGTTCAACAGTATACATTAATTCCGACACCTCATAAAAATTGCTCGTAAATGGACAAGGTGATCAGCTCGATGTAAAGAGTGAGCGGGCAAATCATCGAGATACGGTTGCAAAAAATGCATAAGACATTGCCCTTTGAAAAGTGGCTCCGGCATTCTTAAGCCCAAAAGGTAATTTGCAATAAGCAAATATCCCCCATGGACAAATGAAAGCCGTTTTTGGTTGATCGGCAGGTAGAATATTGATTTGGTTGTAACCGGAAAAACCGTCCATAAAGGAAAATATTTCACTGCCGGCACAATCATCAATTATTTGATCGATATAGGGTGTCGGATAGTTGTCCTTGGGACAAGCACGATTGATATCCCTATAGTCGATACATATTCTTATTGTTCCCTGTTTTTTGTTAACCAGAACAATATTTGATACCCAATCCGTTAACGGGATCGGATAAATGAAACCTGCTTTCAACAGCTTCTCAACTTCTGCTTTAATCGCAGCCACTTTTCGTGGGTGAATCTGATGCAAACGTTGCCGGACAGGTTTAGCGTCCGGGTAAGTCTTGATCTCATGGACAACAATGGCGGGATCAATACCTGGCATTTCCTCGTAAGACCAGGCAAACACGTCGCGGAATTCTTGAAAAAGGGCCTTGTATGTCTGAATTTCATCATCTGAACACGAGGCACCTATATGAATGTGCTCAACAATTCCGGGCTTGACTGAAATGTCAATGGGAATAGTACGAGAAATGTTTCCCAAATTCAGATCTGAATCAGGATGTTTCATTGGACTCTGAGCTTCTTTGACATATTCAGCTGTAAAGATTGATGAGAAATCGTTTTCAAAACGATCATCCTCAGGTAAAAACGAAGATCTATGATGGAGATCTTCCCATGGTAAATCGTCTACGCATAGGACTTCACAAAGTTGTTCGTCAGATGACACAACTTCGGGAAACGTTATTAACTCCGAGGTTGACGCGAAAAGGGATTCCTCATGGACCACATTCATTTGGTCGATTTGGGTTGAACTCGTGTCGGTAAAAGACTGCACAGCTTCATAGGCAATTTCATATGGACTCAAAGGCATTGCATCGCCAAATGAGTCTATCTCAGATTCAGAAGGAACGATCCAAGGATCGTCATAAACAATAGTGTCTAAAGTAATCATATGAATAGATGCAAACAAAGACACGGCGTTGATTGGAGGAAAAGGAAAATTTCCCAGTAAACCGGCATCTTTAACTAATCCTACGCCAACATCCTTGTAAGGGATAGTCGTTTTACCGACACGCTGGATACTTTCTGAAGAGGCTGGGTCGGATAAAAAGTAAGCCAACTGGTCTATGGTTACGATCTTGCCATTATGTGGAAATTTTATTACTCTGAAGACCGTTGAAACGACCGCTGTCATAGCGTAAGACCAACTTCGACCCAAAAGAAGGTTGTGGTCTAGAGGGGCATCAACCACCTCCACATCTAGACTAGCGGTTTTTCCTTCAACCCCTATAGGCAAATCCTGTAGAATGCCAAACGGATGGAACCCACGGCCATCAAAGGCCTTAAGAATTGTCGGGGATTGATTTAGTGAAGGAGAACAAAGCGATCTCCAGCACTGTATCGACATAATACACGTGGAAGCTCCCTCATCAATTACAGTCCAATGAATAGGCCTGTTTTTGACTATCATTGGGATCTGGAAAGCCATCTGATGAGGCAAACGCGGTGTACTATTTTCTAGATCAAAGATTATTAGGTTCGGGTCCTAAACATCAACAGCTCCTATAGCCGACAAAAGTAATTTTTGCTGTGCTGAGCATGATTGCAGCACTTCTAAAGCTGACATTGCTGAGGGTGAAACAGCTAAATCCTAAACAATGTTGCAATTCTGGGCCGCTCTCGCATGTGGATTGAAAGCAGACCTTCGAAGTACACCCTTGGCGGGTGGTTTAATTACTAAGTCAGGGTTAGGTTTCTTGATCTATAGTGGATCAGAACCGGGAGCTAAGGTTGATGGATTTGAATGAGAATATTCTGCTTCTTTCGATCCATTAACAGGACTTTTACTACCATAATCTTGCGATCGAGTCGCAATCCTTACATGAGACATCATCAATATGGGTTCTTCACTGGCACTCGAGGAAGAACCTATCATCTTACTCTCCTGCTTTGGAAATGGATCTTTCAAAACAGTAGGAGTTGGGGAACCCTTGACGATTTTCACAACCTCGGCCCGATGAGGGAAATCTCTTGTAAAATGATCCTCTTCACAAGTAAGACAAGGATATTGAGGTTTGCGCTTTTCGTCATTGGTTTCCAACTTTTCTGTTTTCTCCTTTGGAGTCTTGTCTACTTTACTCTTCTTCTTACCTTTCTTCTTCCCACTGTTTTCTGATTTAGCCATAGATGACTCTACAGCGTGAATATCAGCAGAAATTTCAGGAGAAGATTCTCCTATCGGGGAATCTGGTAAGGTTATAATGGGCGAAGAATTCTTTGAAGACTTCTTCTTGCTTTTAGTATTCACCGTACCAATCATGCCATCAGCAGCATGAGATCCCGAAGGAGCAGCAGCGATTTGATTTGACTTTGGAAGATCTGGGATCTTTTCGTGTAACGTACCTGACTGAGTGTAAACTAAGTCAAGGTACTGCGCTTGAGCAATCACTTGCTCCTCAGTAACTACTCCGGCCTTAGCTACGTCTTCAGTAATCTTCGGTAACAATGATTTAACAAACCATTCAGCTAAGATTTGGTCCGAGATAAAAACTTTCACTAATCGCCTTCGACGTCTCCATTCATGTATATGATCGGAAATATAAGTGGACGTCGACTGTTTTAATGAAGTTAGTAGCTCCGTGCCATTATCATATCTGACCGGCAACTGAAAATGAGTTAGGAACGAGGTAGCTAACTGACTAAAATTATAAAAAGAGGCCCGTGGTAACTCAATGTACCACTTGGCCACGAGACCAATGAGCGTACGCTGGAAAAGACGTAAGCGGATCGAATCATCAGAGATATAATTTGAAGCACACCAGAGGTGGTAAGTCATCACATGATTTGACGGATCCTCTCTAGACTTACCTTCGAACTTGGGTATGTCACTGGGCAACTTATTTGGCATTGGCGGCCAAAACGAAAGATAATTTATTTGATCATTCGTTAGGCGCAACAAGTCCGGTAAATCCAAAGTTGCGATAAACGGTAATTGTCGATTAGGATCCCTAAAACTCTGGGTCACAAGACTAGTCCTAGGAGGAGGATATCCAGGATAACTTGGAATAGGAATTGCATTCGGGATATTGTATTCTCCTGGAAAACCAGGATTAACTAGACCGTACTGGGGTTACTGAGATTGTTGATAAGTGTATCCAGGATATGGTTGATACTGGTAAACTGGCTGTTGGACAGCAGGCCCGTATTGGTACTTTCCCTGGTACGGTTGATAAGCGAATTGTGGTTGACTAGTAACAACCGTACTTAAACCAGGTTGTCCTACAGGCATCTGAACCGTAGTTTGAATCGTGGATCCAGACAATGGTAAAGATGTCTGAGGAGTAGTTGTAGAGACAGTAGAAACTGGAGCTGTCGATACTCCAGAAGTAAGTGTGGTGGAAGGAACAGATGCTGCGGTAGTTGCAGCAGTCGTTTGAGATGGAGTACTAGGTGCAATAGGCGACTGAGTAACTACCAAAGGTACAGAAGTTTGAACATTAGACTAGACTGGTTGTTGGGGTGAACCAGCAACTAAGGGTTGTCCAGCTTGAGATGACAATTGTACGCTTGGCTGCAATACCTGTTGAACTTGCGATGGATCCCACACTATGTTCATTCCGGGGTATTGACCCATGACAGGTTGAGGATATTGAGATCCATAATTGGATTAAGGGTAGGATTGATAATTGAAAGGTACATTTCCCGTACCTTGAACATAAGATTGACCTTGGGGTGGTTGATAACCTTGACTCGAGTACTGACATTGAGGTAGATACCCTTGAGGTAAATATTGATACTGGGGTTGACCTTGAGCTATGAATTGATACTGAGGTTGACCTTGGGGTACATATTGAGGCTGGGGTTGACCTTGAGGAATGTATTGTACTATGGGTACATACTGTCCTTGAGGTTGCCCCCCAGACGCAATTTGTGTACCTTGAGGTTGCCCCCCAGGCGTTAATTGAGGCTGCCCCCCAGGCGGTAACTGGCCACCTTGAGGTTGAGAACCGGGAACTGAACCTGACATCATGTAAATGTCTCCTACACCCAACGGTTTATTACCATTGTTTCCAACTATTAACCCATGTTCAATGGGTTGAGGAGATGCTGCCGCAAAAGTACCAGAAAGTGACTGATACCCAGAGGGAACGGAAGGACCGCCGTACAAGAAAGATTCAGGAGATTGAGTGAACACGGATGACTGACCAGACATATTTACATGAGTATAAATACCTCCAGGTGGATAAGGAGTACGAGGTGGAGAAAAACTTAACCCTGAGTTGTCCAAATAATTGGTTAACGAAAGATACCAAGTAGTGCTTCTAGGAGGACTGTAAAAGATGGATTCACGCTCCCTTAGATCAATAGTAGGTTGATCTTCAAGGATAGAGACGCCAAATTCTTCCTCTGGAGCAAGTTCTTCAATAGCTATTAAACCAGCAGGAAGATTTTCGATGATGACTCTTTCTACCCTAGGTGAATCAGGAGCACTAGAAGTTGGAGTAACAGGTTCAGATATTTCAGGTTCTTCGCCTATATCACTAGTAGATGAAAAGCTACCAGCAAGCTCGGAAACTACAACAGCTTCGGGATTATAACCTGTTTCTAGACCTTAGTAATCTGGATGGACTACCAACGACAACTCTCCTTCTTCAGGTGAACCTACTTTACTGCCACTAGGAGTTACAAGGACTTTCAAACCTTTGTAATTACCCGGGACCTCTTCAAGAGGTTCACCCCGAAGTCTACAGGACTTCCTCAACAAATCGGCCACGGTAACAATCTCAGGAGACTTTCCCCGAAGTCTATGGGACTGTCTCGGTAATTCAGCCACAGTTAAAAAATTTTAACTACTGCAAACGCAAACAAAGTAAAATCTCAAAGCAAACCGCCTAAAGTCTCTAAAGAACCAAACAAATTCGAATCACACGCCTAAAGAATCTAGGGCGTCAAACCATACACAAACAGTAGCCTTCCGGACCGAAAACACTAGTTGGTGATGAAGCCCAACATCGCCGAATTCAGTACAGTAGTGGTGGGTGGAACAGTTACCCCGGCAACCTGCTTAATGAATAGACCGGCACAAGTTCCTCCACTTTAACCGTCTCGAGTGAAGTGAACCCCCAGGAAAATCCAAGTGATTCTAGCCGACGTCTGCTCCAGGTACAGTGGGATCTTCCCTCCACTGTCACCTCGGTAGAATCCTAAAGATAATGGTCACTAAGGTTACCAACAACAACAAACATACCTAGGGGAACAGTCTACGACCCGATAGCATGCAAGGGAAGAGTAACAAGCTCAATCCCCTTGCCGGCTCCTTGACAATAATCCAAGGTTTATCGACAAGTGACCCCAGGCTCCTCAACAATAATCTGAGGTTTACCGTTTGTAGTACGTGTGTATCTGGCGTCTTTCCCAATGAAGGAGGATTGATCCCTTCACTGGTTCGGACACGGTCTCGTGCTTCTCCTTTAAGAGGAGCTTTCCAGAGTACAAATGAAACAATTGGATTTATCCTACCACAAGATGAGCTACTTGTTTGGTTCTACTGTCTTGGAGAGTTAATTACTCTCCTACTCCAAGACACTAGCCTGATCTATATTGGTGTTTCAGAGCCCTAGTAAATAAAAAGTTACTAAGTTGATTTTACTTTAAGCGTTAATTTTATGGCTTTTCTTTAAGACAAAAGGTAGTGGAGATGAAACTGATGGTGTGTAGACTCGACTCAAATCCACTAAAAAGATGCACTTAGGATGATTTATACTAATTTTCCTTTTTCAATGAATTCCCTAGCTAAGAGAGTTGGAGAATGCAAAATTGATATAAAGACAACTTTCTTGGCAATGAAAATCAAAGAAACAAACTCTTTATCTTTTCCAAAACATACAACACATGACCACTAATTACTTCACGAAAATTCCTTTTCCTTTCAAAGACTCAAATGCTACCAAAGCAAACTTTTCTTCAAAAGAGTTTCTTTTTTTTTGTATTTTTCCTTATATTAACAAAACATGTAAAACTTACTTTAACAAAAATCAAAGTTAAAAAATCTATGACAATCAAATCAACTCAATTTCACACAAAAACAAATCTAAGAGAAATGCACCTAAAAGTAAATCTAATGAGGCAAAAGCCTACCAAGTATGATTCCCGGATGTTTTACTCAGTCAAAATTTAACTAAGGACTAGTTAATGCAGAATAAAAAACCAGTCAAAAACAAAAATCAAAATCTTTTGTTCTTTTTCTCAAGAATAAAATTCAAAGTTCAATCAACAAACCTTTTCGAGATTTGGCAAAGAGAAGACACAAAGGTAGGTCTCTCACAAGGGTGGATTCTACGATAGGTCCGACTCCTAAGAAGACTGAACAAAACCAGGGAGATCCAAGGTTTTTCAACTTCTAAAGCCAAAGTCACTACAGGACCAGTGCAAAAATCAAACCCTAGGGAAAAATCTCTATGAATTTGACTAAAACTCTTGACACTGACGAAACAAGCTTAGGTGAAGATTTATGGCAGAAAACCAGTGGATCTGGGCAGAAAAAACAAATTAAAAACAAAATCTAAGAGGCAAAAAAGGAGAAAATTGAAATTTTCTCAATTTTGACAGGGTACGCAGGCAACCTGTTTGCACAGGTGCGTGTACGCTCTGTGCACAAATCTGCAGTGCATACAGGTACGCATTGTGCTCAATGCAGAGGCTGCGTACTTCTAGCAAAACTAAGAAAAAGTAAAATCTAATTTAACCCTAAGCTAGCCCACCCAAATACACAGTCAAACAACCAAAAACCAGAAAACAAACGACTTTTCTTAGATCAAAGTTTCACACAAAGGAAAAATCATTCACATCAATGGATTCCCCAGCGGAGTCGCCATTTTGTCATGCGGAAAGAGTCGATATTGCAGACAAAACCGACCTCCCTAGAAGCTAAGGCTTTCTTGTGACAAACAAGACAAATAAACACTACCTTTCTCTAAACATGCATTTAGAATACAAGTGATCAGGTGATTATAACATACCTTTAGTCCAACGCTTTGTAGTAGTCCAGCCTCGCCGATCCGAATGAGCTCCTCCTTCTCTTCGAAACCTGCATTCACTAACAAGACAAAAGATTAAATAGCACCTGATAAACTTATAAAATAACACATATCCATCATACAGACCAAGGAGTATATGAAACAAATCATGAATAACAATCTGTTGAGAAAAATGAGTTCATTTGTATTAAGTGGAAACAAAAGAAACCATTACAACCTGAGCCTTGGTGTTGTGCAGGTCCCTCCTAGGGTCTAGCAAGAGTTTTCCTTTACTTTGATCAGCTCACCCACTTCCAAATAAGGCTAGGAAAGGATGGGAATCTCTCCTCTCAAGCTCTATAAGGGAGTCCTAATTCTAGCAGCATCTACCCTTAGGAATGTTCAGCTTTCAACCTCTCCTCCCTCTGGCCCAATGCCTGTATTTATAGTGCTCTAGAGGAAGTTATTCAGGTCCACCATCAATGGGATAAGCCCCTCTTTGGATGGGATAGCTCCCCTCTTGATGGGATAAGTTCCTCTTTCATAGGGATACATGAACCATCTGGAGGCGCTCAATACACGTCAAACAAGCTTCTAGAATGCTCTAGAAATGACCACAAGTAACTTTTTGGGAGTGAAACTTGCACCTTTTGACCTTTACAGGAGTACGCACCCAACCCTTTACAGACAGAGCGTACAAGTACGCAGATATTGTGAACTTGGGGTGCGTACACACAGGTAAGGCTAAGAGAAACTGCGTACCCAGAGATATATAGATTTTTAACGAATTTCTCTCTTTCTTGGAGTTTGACATGGAGAGCAGAGGTATGAGACTTGCCAAGGAGGATAGTATGACAGTTGATAGAGCCATACTAACTGCAAATAGTCATGGTGACAAATTTTAGTGTAACAGGGTCGATAGGATAGAATAGATTGCCAATAGCATCCTTAAATATTTTCATCATCTCCTAGGTAGTTTCTCCTTCCCACTTCTTAATTTCCCATAGTTTATATGACCCTTGTTGATTAGCCTAAGGGATTTTAAACTCTTGAACGAACTCCCATCAAACTTCATCTATCGTCAGATTCAGCTGTAATGTGTACCACTTGATGAACCTTCTCAATGCTCTGTCTCAAAGAGTGGTATGAAATTCAATAATATTTGTGGCATATGGAGTTTGAAGATATCTCCAGATGGCTTCATACATGTACCAATTTTGTTTGAAATCTTCATTCCCCTCCCAAGATAATTCAGGATATTGAGTAAAGCATCCCTCCATGTTACCAGCCGTACACTGCTCATCTTGTGGAATGTGTATGAATGCTTAAGAACCAAATTGTGAAGACCCTTGCGGACCCAAACTACAATTACTATTTCTACCACTAGAGGTATTGGCCTTGTAGGTACTATGCATTTTGTGGACCATTATAACTTTAACTAGCTTAGATAAAAACTGATGAGTGTTGTGATAAAGTACTAGGGGAAGCTTGGGGGAGGTACTACATAAACTTTTGGGAAATGAATCGCTACTCATGGGAGACACATCATTCTTGGAAAACAATCTTCTCATAGTGAGGTGCATGTCATCATTTGGGCCGTCCTCGAGGCCTATAGGGCCCAATCCATTTGACGTTCCCATCTCTGCTAGCAGAGCGAAATCTCTATTGCTTCTCTCAACCTCTATCACTGTGGCTATCTCGGCCCCTCCCATTGGAATAACTTTCACTGTAGTGTCATCCCCATTTCTCTACAGCTTCAACCAACTTCTTCTCCTCCTCGTACTTTCAGAATGCTTAACACTGCTCGTGCTTGGTGCAGCTCCCTTTGCCATCTATAGATCTCCTACAAATATTTCTCCCATCGTTCTTGGGTTATCTGTGCTCTCCTTTGTGCTCTTAGATCTATAGCCTTCTCAAATTTATTTGCATCCATTTCTCCAATATTTTCATAGTTCTCGGCCAAGTAAAATTCCTCCCATTAGGCCCTTCCCCCAGTACCAGGGCTAATAAGCTGCCATGGGTGGACCCTAAAACATCATTTAGTTGTCTCATACCATTAAAACTTTATTCCACAACGAGATTTCCTTCAGCATTCTACCTCGCAGTCCTAACTTGAATACGACCTCGCCCTTAGAGAAGGACCGGTGGCCCTCTATTGTAACATGCCTTATTTTTTACAAGTTAGTTTTTATTTTATAAAAGGGGGTATGAAAAAAATAAAGAAAAATGGAAATATGAAAAAATAGAAAAAAACAAAAAGATGAAATAAAAACCGATCAAAAGAAAATCAAAGTTTGTATAAGTGTGCATGTTTAAATTCCACTTCATATAAATAAATTTCATTTGTAATAAATAAAGGCTTGTGTGTAGGTTGTTTATATGCCACATACTTTTCTTCTGATTTGGATCAAACTATTTAATCTTGATCAAATCATTTAAGTTTATTTCTTAGATTAGAGAGTAAGTTCAACCAAATTGTTTAATCTTGGTCGAACACTAGAAGATAGGATAGAATAGGATAAATTAATGGCCTAATATGCTCAACGTCTCACCAAAATTGTATTAGATTAGGATTAATTACTGAATTAGGAAAATAATGGCTTCTAATCTAAATGTGTCAAAGTTAGATGTGTTTTTAGTCAAATTCATATAGGACAAAGGCGATTTGTCATCAAGTGCTAAAGTGCAAGCAATAAGCAACGGTGATCTGCTTCCCCACCCAGATCAATGGCAGGGAAGCCAAGGGTCAAGTCATTAGAAGACTTTGTGATTAAAATTGGATATGAACCTACTGATGTTAAAGCTACAGAAGATATTATCAAAAAGAAAAATGCAGATATCACAACATTAAGGAAGCAGCTCAAATTGCCTTCTACAAAGGACCCTCAGACCAAGGAGATAACAGAAATTGAATAACACAAGGAAGAAATGCTCAAGATGATCATCGAGCAGAATGTACAGATGAATACCATGGAGGAGAAAATTGAGAAATTGATTAAGGAAAAAGAGAAATATGCTCAATTATCTATAGCTCCCATCAAAACTATTCCTATTACAGTATCTGGAACAATAAGGGAATCAACATTAGCCGCAATAGAATCTACATCAACAACAGGAGATTTGAACAAACTCTTACAGGATCTAACTCACCAGAAAAAGGAAAATGAAAGGCTTCACAAGAAATATAAGAATCTGGAAGCTCAAAAGATAAAAAATGGTCCTCTGTATGTTGAAGAAATGGAAAAGACCCATAGGTTGACCAGAAGGATAGAAGAGTTGTAGAGTGAGTCATTAATGGCTCAAAACTTGGCCCAATTCAAGGAAATCATTTGGCAGATATTAGTCAGGCCATAACTAAAGTATGACCCTCCATTCAGATCATTTTTCAGCAGGAGGAACTTATAAATAGGTGTCAAATAGCTATTGATGAAGTTAAGCGACTTCTTAAAGAAAAACCGAGTGAGGCTACAGACATGACCAAACTTCTTAATTCAAAAACCAGGGCCGAGTTGGAGCAAATTGAGATTCTGGACAAAATATAAACCATTTTGGAGATTAATAAGATTTTGCAGAAAAAGAACCTTATGAATCAGTTAGAGACTAAGTGCCAAACCTTGAAGACTTTTGTTCAAAGGTTTCATTTTAAGTTTAATTTACTCAATTAGAGAGGATTTCCAGGATTAGTGGCCCCAAATCACAAGTTGATCAATTTGGAGGAATATTGTCAGAATACTTATACTATAGAAATTGATAAAAGCAAGTTTTGAAGGCATAAAGGGTCATATTACAGGAAAACAAATGTTAGAAGCTCTAGACTTTGACTTGACAATTAAGCATGAGATTAAACACATTTTTGTAAATAAGCCCACTTTTGAGAAGTACACTGAGGTTGATGAAGTTTAAGGGAAATTAGTAAATCTTGCTATACCAAGTGAAGACAGATGGGATCACTTGTGTGAAGTTATCGAGTAACTTTCATCAACAACTGACAGATAGTTGGGCAACACTTTTTGGGGACCACATCATCAACAGATTCCTAAAGGATAGTGCCAACACTTAGTAGTTTTGAAAATTCCTATGGTTTTGTACTATTTTTGTAATTTCGTTTTAAAATTTTCTAGAAGAACTTTGTATAAATAACTCCTCCTTTGAGTTATTAAGGGTTGAACCCTTGGATGAGATTTGAGAACAGAATTGTAACCGAGCTGGAGATTTGCTTCAAGTTAATGAAAGGATTCTAAATTTGCCTTCTATAGTTTGTCTCCTAGTAAGTTTTTCTTATGTGCTTATTTCATTATGTATTTCTTCATGTATTTAAGTCTTTATGCAGAGATCTAGGTAAGATCATACTGAGTATCAGTCAGTCTTAAATCCCCTGTGAAGTTATAAACAATAATTAGGGACTAGTTTATAAGACTATATGTTATTATAAACTCCTCTATATCAATTAATTGTCACACCCATCTGCATTCGTTTAAATATATTTTGTTCTACAAGAAATGTTGTTTGCCCAAAAATGTTTGTTCTACAAGAAATGTTGTTATGCACAATGATGAAGGTATAGCTAGTTACTTCTTACGTATAGATGAGGTTGTTAATTGTATGAAGAATCTGGGTGAAAAAATAAGGGAAGTTACCTTAGTTGAGAAAGTTTTGAGATCCTTGTCTGCTAAATTTAAATCAAAGGTGTCTATCATTGAAGAAAAATAGGATCTGTAGACTATCACTATGACACAGCTTCACGAAATCTTAACTGCCTTTGAGATGAGAAAAGGAGGGCCATCAGATATGAGAGAAGCCACATTTAAAGCTTCAGCAAAAGGAAAGGAAGAACACAATGAATCAGGACATATTTCAAAAGAAGAAGATGAGGTAAAATTTGTCAAGAAGCTTCAACAGGGTTCCGGAAGATTTAGAGGTAAGCTACCCTTCAAATTCTTTTCTTGTGGCAGAGTCAGTCATTATGTTGCCAAATGTCCTCATAAAGATAAATATGAAAAGGGGAACGAATATGAAAAATGGAATATAAAACAAGTTGTAAATAAAAGGAGTTACTATACTCATGAAGATAGCAATGGTTTATCAAATAGTGATGAAGATGAAAAAATAAAGTTTATAGACTTCTAATGGCTTATGATGATGATAATTTTTGGGATTCTTTAGAAGAGGATGACCTTCATGAAGAAATATCTAAACTCAAAATATTTTTAGAAAAGAATATGGTTATATATACCTTGACATACCAACTTGCTGAAAAAAGAAAAACACAATGAAAAACTAGAATGTGAAATTGCGGGTCTAAGAAAGGATCTTGAGAAAATGAAATCTCTCAATCTTAAATTTGACAAAGGATCAGAAACTTTAAATGAAATTATCAAAGTGCAACATTCTCCTCTGATAAAGATAGGTTTTGGATATACTGAAGAAGCATCTCAATCATGGAAGCCATCAACCTCCACTAAAAGCTATCTTGATGTAGCAAAGAACAGTGAATAGTATGACAATCGTCAGCAAAGGTATAAAGCAGATCACTAGGTAAATCAGACTCAATTTACTCCAAGGATGAATACAAGCCAAAACCAACCTCAGGTAAATCATACTCAATTTTCTCCAAAGATGAATATCAATAGAAACTACAATCACCAGGTCAATAGATTCGATAGTCGCAGGAACTTCTTTAATGGGCAATGTTTTTCATGTCATAATTTTGGACACAAAGCTGCTCAATGTGTTGCTTAAAAAACCATCATGACTAGAGAAGCATGAAATCAAAGGAATGTGACAGGGATCAAGAAAAGTTCCTATAATAACTTTTCTCTTCTTGAAAATGAAATAGAATGCTCAATCTATAACAACTTTGGTCATGAAGAATCTGAATGCAGGAGCAAATTTTGGTAAACATCTCAAAAGGAGAAAACTCCATTAAATCCCAAGATATGGAGAAGGAAAAAATCTCAAGCAGAAAGATGTGGTATAGCCTTGTATGCAGAAGGACAAGAAAATCAGTGGTACATCGATAGTGGATGCTCAAAACACATGACAGGTGACAAAGAAAAACTTCACTCACATAATGCCTTAGAAAAGGAAAAGAATGTCTCATTTGGAAACAACACTCTTGTTGTCATCAAAGGTAAAGGCTCTGTTTTCTTGAAAGAAAAGGTTAAAGTTGAAAATGTTATGTATGTAGATGGTTTAAAGCATAACCTGTTGAGTGTCAGTCAAATGTGTGATCAAGGAAATGAAGTGGTGTTTTGATCAAACGGATGTGTTCTTCATGAGCTTGATATAGGAGAGACCGTGATCAAAGGTACAAGAACTCCAAACAACTTATACATACTCAAGGGAGGACAACAACAATGCTATCTACGAAAAAATAATGAAAACTGGCTATGGCATAGAAGATTGGGACATCTAAGCTTTTCTCAAACAAGAAAAGCATGCAAATTCAAGGCTATTCGTGATCTTCCAGATATCAACATCCATGGAAATACAATATGCAAACCATGTCAAATCGGTAAGCGAACCAGAGTTCACTTCATTGAAAAAGAAGGGTCAGCTAGTAAGCCTCTTGAACTTTTCCATAGTGATTTATGTGGACCATCAAGGAAAAATTCACCTCATGGAGAAGAATACTTTATTTTGTCCATTCATGATTTTTCCAGAATGAGTTGGATAGGTCTTCTAAAGCATAAATATGATGCATTTAAAAAGTTCCAAGCCTTCAAAGTTTTGGTTGAAAATGAATCAGATCGAAAAATCAAATGCCTCAGATCTGATAGAGGAGGGGAATTTACCTCGAATGAATTCTTTGACTTTTGTGAACAACATGGAATAAAAAGGCAATTCTCCACCATAAGGACTCAGCAAAATGGAGTGGTAGAAAGAATGAATAGAACTGTTCAACAAGTGGCTCGAGCTATGCTAGATGAATCTGGAACTCCTGCAACCTTCTGGGGTGAAGCTACATTCGTCGTCGTAACTATTCTCAACCAAGCAAATGTTCTAGTAAATAGCACTCAAACCCCACATGAACTTTGGTATGGTAAGAATCCTACTGTAAAATACTTTAAATTTTTTGGAAGCAAATGTTATATCAAAAGGACTGATGAAAAACTTGGTAAGTTTGAGCCCAGGGTAAATGAAGGTATTCTTCTTGGTTAGTCTTCCCGAAATAAAGGATATAAATGTTATAATAAAAGACTTGGGAAAATTGTTGAAAGTATTGATGTTGTAGTTGATGAAGCATGCAAAAATCCAAAACAAATTAAAATAGAAGATTATAACAATGAAGAATATGGGGATTACTTTCCCACATCAAATCAAAATGATATTGAGGAAGAAACCAATGAAGCACCAGAAGAAGAGATAACAGTAGAAAAAAAGTCTCCATCCAGGTATGTACAGAAAAATCATCTAGAAACTCAAATTTTAGGGGAAAAGAGGCAAGTGTATAGACAAGAAGAACTATTACAGAAACCTCAATCTATCTAGCATTACTATCCTCCACCGAACCTCAAAATGTAAGTGAAGCATGCAAAGATGAATGTTGGGTCAAGGCCATCAATTAAGAACTTGAGAAAATTGAAAAGAATAATATGTGGGAATTAGTTCCTAGACCTCATGATAAAAATATTATAGGAACTAAACGGATATTCAAAAACAAGCTAAATGAAAATGGAGAGGTCATTAGAAACAAGGCCAAACTTGTTTGTAAAGGGTATGCTCAACAAGAAGGTATAGATTTTGAAGAAACTTTTGCACCTGTTGCTAGACTTGAAGCCATAAGGATGTTTCTTGTTCTTTTTAGCTTTCAGAAATTCAAAGTATACCAAATGGATGTAAAATTTGCTTTCCTTAATGGACATTTATAAGAAGAAGTTTATATTGAACAATCAGAAGGATTCATTCTAGGAAATGATGCAAAACTTGTATACAGACTCAAAAAGGCTCTCTATGGTTTGAAACAGGCTACAAGGGCCTGGTATTACTGCCTTGACAAATATCTACACCAACAAGGTTTTACAAAAGTTTCAACACATAACAATCTATATACAAAGATTGAAACTGATAAATTGCTACTTATTGTTGTTTATGTTGATGATATCATTTTTGGTAGCAATGAAGAATCCATGAGTCAAAATTTTTCTTCAGTAATGCAACAAGAATTTTAAATGTCCTTTCTTGGTGAACTTACCTATTTTCTTGGTCTACAAGTTCAACAAAATAAAGATGGTATTTTTCTTTCACAAATCAAATATCTCAAACAGATCTTGAAAAGTTACAGAATGGAATATTCTAAACCTGTATGTACCCCAATGGTAACAGGATGCAGTCTTAGCTCAAATGATGAATCAACATCAGTACATCAACCAAATTATCGATCCATGATTGGCAGTCTACTTTATCTAACAGGTACCCGACCTGACATCATGCTTGCAGTAGGAATAGTTGGAAGATTCTAAGCAAATCCAAAGGAATCACACCTTCAGGCAGTGAAACGAATTTTCAAATATCTTCAAGGAACTCAGGACTTTGGTTTATGGTATCCTAGAGATGAAGATCTTACTCTTCATGCATATATAGATGCAGATTAGGCAGGAAGTGTTGATGACAGAAAAAGCACTAGTGGTGGTACATTCTATATGGGTTCCAGGTTAGTGTCTTGGTTCAGCAAGAAACAAAGTTCAATTGCTTTATCTATAGTTGAAGCAGAATATGTGGTTGCTTCATCTTGCTACACACAACTAGTTTGGATGATGCAAACATTGCAAGACATTTAGATCACATGTACTCCACCCATCTCCACTCTATGTGATAATACAAGTGCCATCAATATTTCAAAGAATCCAGTCATGCACACCAAGACCAAGCACATATCCATCAAATACCATTTTCTACATGAACAGGTGCTTGAACAAAAAGTCAAATTGGAGTATGTTCCCTCCAAAGAACATGTTGTTGATATATTCACTAAACCACTACCCAGAGAAACATTTGAATATCTCAGACAAAAGCTCGGAGTAGTTGCTACATCATCCTGCTGTTAAATCAGTGAAAGGTATATACATGTGTTTCATGAAGTTGAGTCGCGTACACACATGGGTTTCTATGGGACAAGGAGCGTCTATGTTTTTTAGACAAGAAAAACAGTGGGGCGGGCTCTAATATGGGTGCTCTATCTGATGTTGATGATCACAGTCTATTGATATGCTCTGTTCATTAATTTTTATCTAACTGACAAAGATGCCTTTATCATTGACTTGTTAACAATGCACAGGTAGCACAGGTTCAGGGGGATTATTAGCCTTTACATACATTCAGCATTGTTGGCATTATGGTTGATGAGTCTAGCTATGGCTTCAGATATTTATACCTTTTGTTGCTTAAGCCATGTAAAAGTCTAGGATGTGATATGTCTTCTCATACATTTGAATGAGTCCTATTGGACAAATGATGTAATTTGTATCCCCACTTTGCATAATATGGATGATGTAATATTTAGTGGTTTTGTCATGTATAAGCAATTGGTATATCCCCACTTGGTTGGGTGGATGAGTCAAGTTTGGTATATCCCCACTTGGTTTGGAGATGGATGTATGTATGAGTCATTTGTGATAGGAAGGTCATCCTCACATAGTTGAGTTATCGAGTCATGTTATTCTTTTATAAAATATCCTTTTGCAGACTTTGCTTGTGCTTAGGGGGAGCATGGATGGTTTTAGTGCATCTCAGCATGTACAAAAGGGGAGCTCAATTAGAGAATTCAACATGTACTTAGGGGGAGCATGAACAACACAATGTAGGTCAAAGGGAGAAAATATCTTGGTCCATCCTTTACCCTTGATGTCAAAGGGGGGGAGTGACTTGGTGTTGTTGTTGCCATCAAGTCCAAAGGGGGAGATTGTTGGCATTATGATACAAATGTTGTCCTTGATGGAAACTCACTCATATGAAAGATCACAGTGTAGCATGTCAACAACAAAGAATTATAGATCAAACTCCAAAGAATGAAGAAAGAAAGTTATACGCAGGTTCACCTTGTCTAAGTTGCATATACACGTAGGTTTACTGAACAAAAGGAGTGTATACGTACACACGCACTTTCATAGAAGGAAAAGCGCGTATATCTTAGAAAACCAAAAGTTTTTGGTCCAAGGTATTTGATTGGTCCAAGGTATTGGTTCTAAGTAGTTTTGGTCCATGGTATTGAGAAAGGCCTAAAACTATATAAGGAGGAGAAGATCATTAGGCCAAGGGCGTGTAAGTATTTTGAATATCTTATGAAGTGTTGGATCATATATGTAGGTTAATTAACTTCTGATGGTTTTCTTGATCTGATCTAAGGAGGCACCTATATGGTTGATGAAGGCTGATGGGTTGGGATCATAAAGGCTTAAAAGTATTCTCATTATGTGGTTTGATCTTGAACAGTCTAGATATGAATAACTGACGCGTGTTTTATTTTGTAAATGTGATGATCTGGGTATGACTGAAGTCTAGAATAGTTGAGATGTTTTAAGTTAGCATTTACAGATCTGTACGCAGGTTCGCTTTAGTAAAAGATCGTATACACGTTGGTTCAGCATATCAAAGTAGCGTATACATCATAAATTGGAATTTGCAGATCTGTACACTGGTTCCCTTTGGTAAAAGTGCGTATACATGCTAGTTTGACACATGGAAGTAGCGTATACCTTATGAAGCATGATGTTTAAAGTTTCAGTTGTTTCTGTTTGCTGTTACAGAGTTCTGGGTTCTGCTTTGTGTTCTGGTGACTGTATTCTGGTAACAGTGTTCTGAATGATCAGATTGATTGATTGTGATTTTCTTCAGTGATGATGGGTTATTGATTGATTCAGTTGTGGTTGATTTAGAAAATGATGATTGAGTTTCAGTGATTGGTTGATGCAGATGTATTTGATGGTTGTATTGCAGTTATGATGTTTTGAGTTTCAATGTTGTTGATGGGTCCAGTATGAAAATTGGATGAAACGTGGCCTTTAGATTGTGGTGTTGTGTTCCAGGAGTATCTAGTCTGAAAATTCATGAAACATGGTCCCTAGTGGAAGAGTGGAGTTTTCTGTAGGTTGGCACCTATGTACTAGTAAACATATTGGCTAGTACAAGAGCTAGGGGGTTATAACTCCATTCCAGTAGTAGTTGGAGAACGAGAGAAGGTTGTAGGCTTCTGCAGGTGGGTGCCTGCGTACTAGTATGAGTCTGCACCTGTACAAGATTGTAAACAGATTTTCTTATTATTAAAAAGAAGACAGAGAAGATAGCAGCAGGTGGTTTTTACCCACATTGGGTTTCCACCTTATATCTTGGTGTTCATGTGTGTTTCTTATGTGTGATGCTTTATTCTACTTTTACTGCACTATCTAATAAATCTTTGATATACTAGTTTAAGCTCAATACATGATAAATTGTCTAAATCAAAAGTTCTTTGCATATACACTAGTTGCTTTAAGTACAGTCGCATGTACACTCTAGTTCACTTCACTGAAGTAGCGTATATAAATATGTTTGGGAAATAAAATTATAGATCTGATAATACTGATTCACCCCCCTCTTAGTATTATTTCCAACAATACACAATGTCAAATGTTTGCTAGAAAGTGGAGATTAGCAACGCTTCCATTGGTTCCATTCTTAGTCCAAGCACCATTCCTTCAATGGGGATTGGATTTCATTGGTGAATTTCACCCTCCATCAAGCAGTCATCACAGATGGATATTGACTAATACAAATTACTTTACCAAATGGGTAGAGGCCATTCCAGTCAGAAATGCAACTGATGTCGTTGTTATCAAATTTATTGAAGAATAAATATTGACTATATTTGGATGCCCCAGGAAAAGAGTGACAGACAATGTAGCAGCATTCAACATTACTAAGATGATTGAGTTTTGTTAGAAATATCAGATCTTGTTGCATCATTCTACTCCATACTATCCACGGGGAAATGGACTAGAAGAGTCCTCGAATAAAAATTTGGTTAAAGTTATAAATAAAGCATTGGAGGATCATAAAAGGTGTAGGGACAGTCATCTCATTTATCCACTTTGGACTAACAAGATTTCACCAAAAATATCAATAGGTAAATCCCCTTTTCAGCTCGTTTATGGTCAAGAAGCTATATTTCCCACATTTAGCTTTTCCTGTCATGAATTTTTTGTAAGAGTCAAATGAAGAGCCTGATGAATTCTCTCGAAGAATAAATCAGATCATAGAACTAAATGATGATAGAGATGAAGTTCATTACAAACTTAAGAAATATTAGAGTAAAATGAAAAGCTTGTTTGATAGGATAGATAGGGAAAGAGATTTCAGGGAAGGTGATTTGGTACTAAGATGGGATGTTTGAAGAGAAGACAAAGGGAAACATGGCAAGTTTGACAACCTCTGGTTGGGACCTTTTAGCATTGTTGAGGTTAAGGGTAATAACACTTTCATTCTCTAAAATTTGGAGGGAGAGTGTTCCTCATTGCATGTCAATAGGAAATACTTGAAGCACTACATTCAACATTGAGAGGTTCCTCGGAGAGTTTATTTTACATGCAGTGTGTATTTGTTTCAATAGAGACCCCATTAGCCCGAGGAGAAGGCACATGGATCTGCAAGTTCTCTACAACCTGCAAGAGGAAGCAGTCCCTAGTTGCAGCCGATTGTTATAGACATTTTTGTGCCTTAGAGCTCTAAGCATGAAATGTCCATAAACCAAGGGATCCGAAGTCCCTAAAAGTGTTGTTCCGACCCCTAGAGGAACAAGGTCAACAAATTACAACTTCTCTCAGAAGTTCTCCACCAGAAACTGCTCAGAATCAGTCAAATCAGAATCATTTCAGCTGCTCCACTAGCTAGCTGCGTTGCATAGCACCCAAGTACACTAGCTAGGTGCATTGCAACGCACCTAAATGCACTACCAGGGTGCATTGAGCGGGAAATGACAAATGGCAATGTCATTCTGCAAGGTGGCTAGACACTGGAAGCTTCCAAAATCTTCCCCAATGACACTTGCCTCACTGAGTTCGACCAAGGATGAGTAAGGAGCTCTCACTCTCCAAGTGGAAGCAAGAACTGATAGAGAGAAGCCACTAGTCAGATCATAAGCTGAGTCATCCTCTTTGCATACATCTATATATGGATCCCTCATCCCAGAGATCCGGAGGCTGGAATTTTGTACATTGCAGAGAATTGCTGTTGATTTTGAGATAGATATCAGAGTATTGGGTGATTTATGCTTTGTTGGAGGTGAAGAGGGGATTCCTCTGCTGGGAGGTTGATGCTAGATCTGGAATCATCGGTTGTAACTCCTCTTGGACCTTCTTGTTATATCAATAAAACTATTTGAGTATCTCCTACATGCTTGTATATCATTGACGTTTGTTATATTTGCATGTTTAGCTTAAATATGATCCTAAGCTATTTATGAATATAAATCCATGTCTTTGTGAAGCTGGGCAAGTAAGGGAGCAGGTAGCTGGAAGCTGTCAAGGAGGAGAGAGATTGGATCGAAAGGACTAGAGCAAGACACAGGTTGGTTCATCCTATTCCTCTTCGTTTATAGTTCATAAAGAAGAATACGAAAGTAGTTTTCCTTGTTTGTTTCTAAGGTCACTGTCACACCTTAGTGGGATAGGGTCGTTCTGAGTAGACACTTTTCCCGTTAACAAAAATGGCGACTCCGTTGGGGATCGTGTCTAGTTAGTTTGTTTGTGTTTCTCTTGTTGTTTGTTTCATAAACGTAGAAGTAGCAATTGAACTGCATTTGCCATTATCAAATGCAAAGTAGACATCTGCTACTTCAATCCATTCACTGGATTTGTTTATGATTTGAATAGCTGATTCACAAATGATCTGATTACCCTTTTTGATAGCTCTTATACCTCCTTTAAATCTACCCTCTGATTGTGCATTACTGATTGCTTTTACTTGGCCTAAAACCATAGATTAGACTGCAAACCGTGACCTAGAACCCAGATAGAATTCTCGTTTCTGCCCCAGCGCAGGCTGTGTGAAGAGATTCTGCATTTCAACGCAGTTCCCGAGAGGGCTACCTGTGCTGCAATCCAATTTCTCTATGTAATAGGTGCGCTGATCAGTCTAGCCCTGTGCAGCTGACGTTCTTTGCTTCATTTTTTCAGTTTTGTCTCTGATTTTTGCAGCCTGTGATCAGTGTGTGTCTATTTAAAAACCCCTTTTCTTTGCCTTAATTCCGCCTCCTTTGTACAAAAAGACTGTAGATGTTCTTTGTGTGTTTGTTACATCATTTACAGTTTTCCATTGAAAAAGTAGAATAGTCATACTGTCGTCCTTTGATTTAGATCTGTCGTAAGTGTCGATTTTGATCTTAGGAGAAAATATATTTGTGGTTGACAGTCGATTATGCTTTTACTTTTACCTTTGGTTTGAATTTGTCACTTTCTAGTGTCGAAACGAGTATTTATTTCAAAATCATAAAGTGTCGTAATCTTCTCTACCTTTTGATTTCGAAAAGAAGCTTGTTTGTGTTTGTCACTTGAAAGCAAATTCAGATTTGTACATCAACTTTCTTTTTAGGCATCAATATTAAGGAAGTGAAAACAAATACATGCACATGTGTATTTGCATATTGATAGTCTGCTTGGCTTGATTTAGGAAAAGTGCATTTACGGTGTGCTCTTTGCTCTTTGAGAAAAGATTGTGTCTTTCTTTTCCCCTTGTAGCTAGGATTTTCATTGCTGAAAAGAGATAAAAGTTTGCTTATCATATTTAGATTGCATTTTAGGAGTTACATCTACATCTCATGGTGATCCCAAAAGGAAAACTTCTAAGAAAGATCAACTTAAAATAAATTGAATGAATCTAACAACGCTTTGGAACTTAACGCACAACATTTAGAGGTCTAGGCTAGAGACGTATTCCGGCGTCGTAAAGCCTGGTAACTGTTGTCCTCACTGATGGTTGGGTGATTCCTCCACTATAAGACGATAAGTGCCAGTACGGACTTGTGGTCCCACGTACCATCGAGTATATATTGGGAGACCCCTATAGGCTTAAAACCTTTTATCCATAGGAAGCCGTGTCGGCCGCCCTACTGATCCAAATGCACCGAAGACAGCATTCGGGAAGATTGACTGCCGTACCATAAAAAGTATTCTGCAGTTTTGCGATTGGTTTGGTACTCCCTCTACCTAGATCTCCAGAGTAGTCCCTTTCGTTCCTTTTCAGACTCCTTAATGGAAAAGGTCCATCTGAGCACTTGTCACTTCAGGCTCATTAAAAATCGAAGGAGACTAGAGTCATCTTTTTTTTTTCTCGACTCTTTAAAACTGAAAAAACAAGTTGTGTCAAAGCGTGTTAAAATTTATTTTAAACGGAATATTCATACCCTTTTCCTACGTTGATCTTCGAGTTGAGAAAATGGAGCCTACCAACCAAGGAATTCCCCTTGGTGGAAATCCTAGTCCCTTCTCCTCTTGGGGAGATGTTGGTGCGCTCCATATGGCCACATTGTCGCTTCCACGACTGACAATTGGCTTGCCAGTATGGCTCTTCTCAACCAATGTTGTTCAAAACACCACTATTCCTGAACAATCGAATCAGCAATTAGATGAGTCCAGAGTTACCCACCAGCCTTCTACTTCCTCTAATTCGTCCTCTCCTCCTTCCTCTTCGCTTGATGGAGCTGGTAAAACTAAAAGCCAAGTTCCTAAGGAGAAGAAGGAAAATAAGAAGAAAGAGAAGAAGAAGAAGGAGCCAAAGGCGAATGGGGGAAAACGAGTGTCATCTAACGAAAATCCACACACTGCACTGACCAGGCCTAAATCGCCATGTGTCATTTGCAAAGGAGACCACTTTCATAGAGATTGTCCTTGCATCCCTCGGATACTAAGGGACTGGTCTCCTCGTTTGCACAATCCGGTGTCATCAACCTCTGATGATCATGTTGAAAGCACACCGTCAACTAGCGAAAGTGAAGCCCCAGGACAAAAAGGGAAAGCTAGATTTCCTTGTAAACTGTGCGAAGGCAATCATGCCGTCCACCGTTGTCCCTTCTTAGACAAAGCGAAAAGAGTTTTGGATGATCGTTCGGTTTCACCGTTACGACTTCCTCCTGGATATAAAAAACTCTTGCCGAGTCCGTCGCTAGTTGAGAATCCAGCTAGCCCACTCAAAGTGGTCGGCTGAAGCGCCTATCATTGAAGATAAACCAACTGAATCCATACCAGACGAAAGTCAAAAGGTCGAGGCGGTAGTTGACCCGGTCTTGCCTTCAAAGGTTTTATCTTCGAATGATACAGTCACTGAAGAGAACAAGGATGAAACCATCCAAATTCTCTTCGTCAACACAGACTCCGACAAACATGGGGGAAATCTACCCATTCCCTTACTGCAGGAGGGAAGTTCGTCAAAGCCATACCCAGCCGTCTACTCGGTCCCACCTCCAAGCAACCTAGTTGTCTCCTTCAACTGGAATCAACTAGGCAGACCCCGTTTACTAGCAAGCATACCATTCCGAATTATCATTCAAATATATAGAATGGTCATGGTTGGTACCATCATAGATGAGGGGGCTTCTGTGAGTATCCTTTCCTTTATTGCTTGGAAAGCGCTTGGTTCGCCATCGCTTTTGCCTGAGATGAGAAATCTGACAGGCTTTGATAAAGGAACCAGTCGACCTTTAGGGATCCTTCCCGATGTGCCCATAACATTGAGAGGGAAGACAGTTCAAATGAACGTAATGGTAGTTCAAGGACCCTTGGATTATAATCTACTCCTTGGACGAGACTATATTTATTGCATGGGAGCCATCGTCTCCTCACTCTTTAGAGTAATGTGTTTTCCACACGAAGGAAGAGTGGTCAAGCTCATGGACCAGCTTTCATTTCCCGGATCACGCGTAGCAAATAGTCATATACCATCCCTAAATGGTCTCTTCACGCAAGAAATGTCTCAATCCCCAGTCCGTCCTCCCGATGAGCGCGAGTAATTCAGAGGGATATGACTGAAACCCAGGGGGCATGCATCCTGGTCTGCTTCGGCAGGAAAACTTCGGGTATAGGGTAGGTTTCCGCGGGAGAATATGACTAGTTTGTACCTCATCCGTGATTGGAAGAGGGGTTATTCTAGAATAAGATTCTCTTGTCAAAGTTATGTGAGTTGGCGGGCATCATTTCTCACCTTTGTTTATCTCGGTAGACATCGCCGAAGTAGTGTTTTGTTTACACCGTAAATAAGACAATCTTTGGGTAACCTGTAAGAGGTAGTACCCTTCCTGATAAAATGAATGTTTTGTCAGCTCGAATAAAGGGTGACCCTTCCTGATTAAACGAAAGTTTTGTCAGCTCGAATAGAGGGAGACCTCGAAACTCTGTTTTATACCTGGGGGCATACAAACCTTTTGGAGTGCAAGCAAGGGGCGACTATTTATTTTTTAAATTTTTAGGACCTCTAACCCTTTAAACTCATAGGATTAGTCATCACCTAACTTGCATAAAGAAAGGATGTGGGGAAAAACTCTAAAAATTACCAATTTTATATGAGACATTCTTATCATATGACTGGATTAATCAAGCAGTGTTACCGCAAGGTTCAATCTCGTTAAAAAATAAACCCACACCGAGCAAATGTTTCCACCAGCGTTTAAGCTCGTTAAAAAATGAACTATTCCCCGGTAAATAACCACCGTGAATGAAGCATTTCAGCCATTAAAGCCTTGGTCGTGTTTGCACCGTCACCTCCACTTTTCCATTGGCCGATCATTCACCTCCATTTGATTGTTTACCCATTTTGAGGAACAGCTGCGAAGAGTGATTTCACTAGCCATCCTTGTGACACTGCCGTGATTGGAAAATTCCAACCCTTACCTGGAATCAGCTGCTACCCATTTTATCACTCGTTCCTCAAAAGACGAGTCTTCTTTAAGCTCTTTTCAACTGACTCGTAAAATATGAAAATATTGCCGAGTTTTGGCCTTCCAGCTCGTTAAAGTGACCAGAAGTGCTATCCCTCCTCTAGATTTTAATCTTTTTGGACCTGAGGGATTATTGCACAAAAAGATCGAGCGCTTGTTTTGTTCGGCTCGTTAAAACTATCGAAAATTCATCCCTTCTGTATTGTTTTATAATTTTTCGGACTTAAGGGATTAGATGATCAAAAAGGAATTTTGGAGTTACCTTTACGTACCTTTTCAGACTCTCTAAAAATGAAAAGGACTGAGTTATCTTTGTCGTTAAACTCGTTAAAAAGATTAATAGCGACAAACTTGTCTTTAGACGAGAACGAGTTTCACTATCACTAGGCTTGTTAAAACATAGCGATGGGTTTTCCCGAAGGGCAAATTATAGAACAAGCATATGTTATCCTCCTCAAGCTTGACAAAAATAAAGAGGTACTGATCAGCAATGACTGGGGAAAAATTGGGAGAAAACTCAAAGAATCTTTATTGGTAGCAAGTCGCTCTTGAACATGACACTTCCACTCCGTGCCTGAGTCGGGTTGGGTTGTTTCATTCACCGGTCACATCACCATGGTCATGCCATACCATCCACATTTGGGGTAAATGCTACCAATCCATCACATAAGTGTCGCCGACATGTTCAAGAGAAGTCATCCAGAGAAGTCACCCATGTCCCATCCACTACCATACATTATACTTCACTCTTTCATGACCGCCATCCTGAACCATATATCATCAGATCGTTTTCACCTCCATCAAAATCATTTGTTCTGTTCCGTGTCATTGATGTGGGATTCATTAAGGCCCTCCTTTGACGGATCGCTTCTTGTCGACACCAGCTCATTATCCAAGAAGTTGATCTAGGAACACCCCATTCAGTACTTTGGAGCTTGCATGCCTCAATGGCAAGTTTCTCACTTCCGGCGACAGGTATACATCAATGACCTTCGACTGAAAGATTTTGCGTGGTGTTCGACGCCAAGTCATTTATTCACACCATGTGAATTGTACTACAGTACCTTGAGGGTCATCATCATTATCGATGATTCCTCTCGCGCTTGTTAACAGTTTACATCATTGACTGGTAATCAAGCAATGTCTTTCCATGTTCGACTTCAAAACATTTCTCACATGGATCGACTTGTACTTTGAGTGAAGATCGGACGAGATTGAAGACCCCGGATCTAGTTTCATCCAGCCGGGCTGCGATATATATTCAAGAAAATAAAGACATGGAAATGTACAGCATTGCAGCACAGATAATCATCCTACCAAAAGGATGATGGCTCTATCAGAATCATCAGTCTACCATCAGACGATTGTCTGTCCTATGTACGTGAAAATGAATTTATAAAGTTGAGCATGGGAATGCCCGCCTCAGCTAGATCATGAAAACAGTATGAAGATAATGTATTGTATTGTATCTTATTACAGGTCTCCTCCCAGCATTGAAAGAACTTCGGATCCTCCTAATAAAGCATTTCACCCGATAAACGGCCTCATACTTTAGGGGGAAACTGTTATAGACATTTTTGTGCCTTACAGCTCTAAGCATTTAATGTCCATAAACCAAGGGATCCTAAGTCCCTAAAAGTTTTGTTCCGACCCCTAGAGGAACAAGGTCAACAAATTATAGCTTCTCTCAGAATTTCTCCACCAGAAACTGCTCAGAATCAGTCAAATCAGAATCATTTCAGCTGCTCCACTAGCTAGCTGCGTTGCATAGCACCCAAGTACACTAGCTAGGTGCGTTGCAACGCACCTAAATGCACTACCAGGGTGCGTTGAGCGGGAAATGACAAATGGCAGTGTCATTCCGCAAGGTGGCCAGACACTGGAAGCTTCCAGAATCTTCCCCAATGACACTTGCCTCACTAAGTTTGACCAAGGATGAGTAAGAGGCTCTCAGTCTCCAAGTGGAAGCAAGAACTGACAGAGAGAAGCCACTAGTCAGATCATAAGCTGAGTCATCCTCTTTGCATACATCTATATATGGATCCCTCATCCCAGAGATTCGGAGGCTAGAATTTTGTACATTGCAGAGAATTGCTGTTGATTTTGAGATAGATATCAGAGTATTGGGTGATTTATGCTTTGTTGGAGGTGAAGAGGGGATTCCTTTGCTGGGAGGTTGATGCTGGATCAGGAATCATCGGTTGTAACTCCTCCTGGACCTTCTTGTTATATCAATAAAACTATTTGAGTTTCTCATACATGCTTGTATATCGTTGATGTTTGTTATATTTGCATGTTTAGCTTAAATTTGATCCTAAGCTATTTATGAATATAAATCCATGTCTTTGTGTAGTTTTCTTCTTCTGTGATCTTATAGGAACTTGGTGAAGCTGGGCAAGTAAGGGAGCAGGTAGCTGGAAGCTGTCAAAGAGGAGAGAGATTGGATCAAAAGGACTAGCGCAAGACACAGGTTGGTTCATCCTATTCCTCTTCATTTATAGTTCATAAAGAAGAATACGAAAGTAGTTTTCCTTGTTTGTTTCTAAGGTCACTGTCACACCTTAGTGGGATAGGGTCGTTCTAGTAGACACTTTTCCCGTTAACACCGATGTTGTAGCATGCTTTATTTTTGATAAGTTAGTTTTTATTTTATAAAAGAGGGTATGAAAAAAATAAAGAAAAAAATGGAAATATGAAAAAATAGAAAATAAAAAACAAGAGATGAAATAAAACCCCATCAAAAGAAAATCAAAATTTGTATAAGTGTGCATGTTTAAATGCCACTTCATATAAATAAATTGAATTTGTAATAAATAAAGGTTTGTGTGCAGCTTGTTTATTTTCCACAACCTTTTCTTCTGATTTGGATCAAATAGTTTAATCTTGATCAAATCATTTAAATTTATGTTTTAGATTAGAGAATAAGCTCAACCAAACTATTTAATCTTGGTCGAACACTAGAAGATAAGATAGAATAGGATAAATTAGTGGCCTAATATGCTCAAAGTCTGGCCAAAATTGTAATAGATTAGGATTAATTACTGAATTAGGAAAATAATGGCTATTAATATGAATGCACCGAAGTTAGATTAAGTTCCAATTAGCATTTAATTGCCTTTTTTAAATGGTGATTAATCTTATGTAAATAAAAATTATACGTGTTTTTAGTCAAAGTCATATACGACAAAGGAAATTTGTTGTCAAGTGCTAAAGGCCAAGAAATAAGAAACGGTGATATGCTTCCTTGCCCAGATCAACGGCGGGGAAACCAAGGGTCAAATCATTAGAAGACTTAGTGATTAAAATTAGATATGACCCTACTAATGTTAAAGCTGCACAAGATATTATCAAAACGAAAAATGCAAATATCACAACATTAAGGAAGCAACTCAAATTTCCTTCTACAGAGGACCCTCAGACCAAGGAGATAGAAGAAAGTGAAAAGCACAAGCAAGAAATGCTCAAGCTTATCATTGATCAGAATGTACAGATAAAGACCATGGAGGAGAAAATTGAGAAATTGCTTAAGGAAAAAGAGAAATCTGCTCAATTATTTATAGCTCCCATCACAATATTCCTATTACAGTATCCAGAACAACAGGGGAATCAACATCAGCCACAATAGAATCTACATCAATAGTAGGAGATTTGAACAAACTCTTACAGGAGCTAACTCACTAGAAACAAGAAAATGGAAGGCTTCATAAGAAATTTAAGAATCTGGAAGCTCAGAAGATAACAAAATGACACTTTGTATGTTGAAGAAATGCAAAAGACCCACAGGTTGACCAGAAGGACAGAAGAGTTGCAGAGTGAGCCATTAATGGCTCAAACCTTGGCCCAAACCAAGGAAAGCATTTGGGCAGATATTAGTTAGGCCATAACTGAAGTATGGCCCTCCATTCAGATCATTTTTGCACAGGAGGAACTTATAAATAGATGTCAGATAGTTATTGATGAATTTAAGTAACTTCTTAAAGAAAAATCAAGTGAAGCTACAGACATTATCAGAGTTCTTAATTCAAAAACTAGGACCGAGTTGGAGCAGATTAAGATTCTGGATAGAACATAAACCATTTTGGAGATCAAGAAGGTTTTGCAGAAAAAGAAACTTATGACTCAGTTAGAGACTGAGTGCCAAACCTTGAAGACTTTTGTTCAAAGATTTCATTTTAAGTTTAATTTACTCAATCAGAGAGGACTGCCAGGATTAGTGGCCCCAAATAACAAGTTGATCAGTTTGGAGGAATACTGCCAAAAGCTTTATACTATAGCAACTGATAAAGAAAGTTTTGCAGGCATAAAGGGTCATATTACAGGACAACAAATGTTAGAAGATTTATATCTTTACTTGACAATTAAGCATGAGATTAAACACTTTTTTATAAATAATTCCACTTTTGAGAAGTACACCGAGGTTGATGAAGATTACAAGAAATTGGTAAATCTTGCTATACCAAGTGAAGACAGATGGAATGACTTGTGTGAAGTTATCGAGTAACTTTCATCAACAACTGATAGATAGTTGGGCAGCACGTTTTGGGGACCACATCATCAACAGATTCCTAAAGGATAGTGCCAGCACTTAGGAGTTTTGAAAATTCCTATATTTTTGTATTATTTTTGTATTTTTGTTTTAAAAATATCTAGAAGTACTTTTGTATAAATAACTCTTCCTTCGATTTATTTAGGGTTGAACCCATGGATGAGCTTTGAGAATAGAATTGTAACTAAGTTGGATATTTTCTTCACATTAATGAAAAGATTCTGAATTTTCCTTCCATAGTTTGTCTCCTAGTAAGTTTTTCTTATGTGCTTATTTCATTGTGTATTTCTTCAAGTATTTAAGTCTTTATGCAGAGATACGAGTAAGATCATACTGAGTATCAGTCAGTCTAAAATCCCCTGTGAAGTTATAAACAATAATTAGGGACTAGTTTATAATACTATTTGTTATTATAAACTCCTCTATATCAATTAATTATCACACCCATTTGCATTCGTTTAAATATATTTTGTTCTACAGGAAACATTATTTGCCTGTATTCTTTTCTAATAACCAATCAAATATTTTGTCTGAATGTTATGTAACCAGCTCACAAAAATATAGAAAAGATAGATAAATGACTTCAAAGTGAGCCTCTTCGAAGTGGCAACCTCCTTTACATTACACAAATGAAAAATTCTTGGATGATATGAATGACAAGACCTCCTTTCTATATATAGAAGTCTAAGCAGTCCCAATACAATCAGATCCTACATAACAATAATATTGAAGGGGCACAATAATATAATAAGGGGTTTGCACTAATAACAATAAGGGTTTACACTAGTAGGATAGGGACCTAACATGCCCCTCTCCTTCAAAAAGTGTTTTCCTCAATGCTTGAGTAGTTTTGAATGCTTCTGTATAAAATTATTATCCTCCCATGTGGAATTTTCAACGAGTAAGTTCTTCCACTTGATGAGATACTCTGAAATTGATCGATTTCGTGGTTGTCGATTTTTTTTTGTGACTACTTCGGGTTCCATTTGTTAGAAAAGTATATATTACGGAGCAATGGAACACATCAAATATTGCAGAAATATAAACACAGAAAACGCACAAAACAAGAGAGACACAGATATACGTGGTTCACCCAGTTTGGGCTACGCCCACCCCGAACAGCCAGTCCTTCCTTTCTATTATCCAGCAAAATGAAGAGACACAACCTATAGCAAATCCATTGTAATATCCTTTGTTTTCTCTCACAGTCTCACCTCTCTGTTTCTTGCTCACACTGAATACACATCTATCACACAGCCTCAAATAAAATACCCTCATAAAAAGAGAGGGGTTGCCTTCTAGGGCAAAAAACCTTAAACAAACATAAGTTCTACCGTCATATCATCTACCTAATGAACGGCCCAGATTGACTAGAAATTACTATACTTTTACAAGGCAATTTTACATTTATTTTTGGCTTCGGGGGCACTGCCCCCGAGCCCCTGGACCCCCCAGCCGGGGGGGATGGGCCCCCCCAGACACCCGAGGGGGGGACAAGTCCCCCCCTCACCCCCCCGCATGGAGGGGTGTACAAAACTTACTGGGGTATACATCCGGCTGAAACAAAGACCTCTGAACAATCATGCTCCACACACAACAATCTCCCACTTGGAGAATGATTGTAGCAACTCCACCGCTGCTTCATTTGCTGGACAATGGCTCCTCTTTGGCCCTGGCTGTTTCTCATCTTCATCATCATCCTTGAAGACCAATTGAAACTGAGCATGTTCTCAGTTTCTCCCTGGTTACAACATTTGTTAGCATATCTGTCAGATTCTGGCTAGTGTGTATCTTTTCCAGCTTCAACTCTCCATCTTCCAACATTGATTGTATGAAATGATACTTGACCTGTATGTGTTTAGTCCTGGAATGAAATGCTGAGTTCTTTGCAGGATGAATGGCACTTTGGCTATCACTGTATAATGTGCCCATATCATGCTTCTTACCCAACTCACCCATAAACCTTTGTAACCAAATCATTTCTTTACTAGCCTCTGTAGCAGCAACATACTCTGCTTCTGTTGTTGAAAGTGAAACAACACTTTGGATTTTTGAAACCCAACTGACAGCTGTTCCTCCAACAGTAAATACATATCCTGTAGTTCTCCTCTTGTTATCTCTGTCACCTGCCATATCTGCATCAACATATCCTTGTAGGAAGATGTTTGAACCACCAAAGCATAATGCTTGATTTGTGGTACCTTTCAAATATCTGAGAATCCATTTCACTGCCATCCAATGTTCCTTTCCTGGATTGTTCATGTACCTGCTTACAACTCCCACTGCATGTGCAATATCAGGCCTTGTGCAGACCATTGCATACATTAAGCTTCCAACTGCTGATGCATATGGAACTTTAAACATATAATCCATGTCTTCTTGGGTCTTTGGGCACATTTCCTTGCTAAGTTTGAAATGGCTAGCAAAAGGTGTACTAACTGGTTTTGCATTGTGCATGTTAAATCTTTTCAACACCTTTTGTATGTACTCATTCTGAGACAATGTTAATTTACGATTTTTCATGTCTTTAGTTATTCTCATACCAAGCATTTGTTTTGCAGCTCCCAAATCCTTCATTGCAAATGAATTTGCCAATTTTCTTTTGAGCACATTTATTTCCTGCATGTTAGATCCTGCAACAAGCATGTCATCTACATACAATAACAATATAATATAGCTGCCATCATTTTTCTTTTTCAAATAAACACAATGATTAGAGTGACATCTAGTATAACCTTGTTCAGACATAAACTTGTCAAATTTTAGATACCACTGCCTTGGAGCCTGTTTTAAGCCATACAAGCTCTTCTTCAACTTGCACACTAGTTTCTCCTTCCTTTTCACCTCATATCCTTGTGGCTGCTGCATATATATCTCTTCCTCCAAATCCCCATGGAGAAAGGCTGTCTTTACATCTAACTGCTCAAGATGCAAATCTTCAGCTGCTACAAGACTTAAAATAGTTCTAATTGAAGTCATTTTAACAACAGGAGAAAATATTTCATCAAAATCAATACCTTTCTTCTATGCAAACCCCTTCACCACAAGTCTAGCTTTATACCTCTGTTTTCCTCCATCTTCTTCCTTCAGCCTGTAAACCCATTTATTCTGCAATGTTGTTTTACCTGCAGGCAACCTGACTAACTCCCAAGTCTGGTTATGTGCTAAGGAGTCCATCTCTTCTTTCATGGCTTTCTTCCAGTTCTTCCTGGTTTCTACCTGCACTGCTTCTTCATAACATTCGGGTTCACCAGAATCAGTCAACAATAAATAATATAATGGAGAGTATCGTTCAGGGGGTCTACTTATCCTGGTAGATCTTCTAACACCACTTTCAGGTGTTTGGGGTGCCTGTTGCTGTTGTGGTGGTTGTTGTTGTTGATTATTATTATTTTCAGGCACCTTTACCTTTTCAGTGATGTCATCAAGAACTGCGTATTCCTTGTTTTCATTTTCTTTCTTCTTTTCCTGCAATTGATTCTTATACAAGACCTTTTCATTGAATATTACATCTCTGCTCCTAATGATTTTGTGATTTTCATAATCATATAAGCGATAACCAAAATCATTAACACCATATCCAATAAAGGTACATTTCTTTGACTTTGCCTCAAGCTTTGTTCTATTTTCTTTATCAATATGGACAAAGGCCTCACAACCAAAAGGCTTTAAAAAAGAGTAGTTTACCTTTTTACCCGTCCATGCTTCCTCTGGAACACCACCATCCATGGAACTTGAAGGCCTTCTGTTTATTAGATAAACAGCAGTATCTATAGCATCTACCCAAAACTGTAAAGGCAATCCTGCATGCAATCTCATGCACCTTGCAAGCTCCATGATTATTCTGTTCATCCTTTCTGACACACCATTTTCTTGTGGTGTTCTTGGAACTGTGTTCTCTCTGCGAATTCCATGCTCTGAACAATACCTATCAAACTCTTTGCTGCAATATTCACCTCCATTGTCTGATCTAAGACACTTCAATTTCTTTCTTTTCTCAATCTCAACCAAAACTTTCCATTTCTTGAAAGTATCAAATACATCAGATTTATTCTTAATACAATAAATCCAAGTTTTTCTAGTTGCATCATCAATAAAGGTAACATAATAACGAGAGCCACCAAGAGATGATACCTGAGCAGGTTCCCATACGTCTGTATGCACAAGCTCTAATTTTTCGTTCTTATTTTCTTTCCCAACTCTGAGAAATCTGACTCTCTTCTGTTTTCCATAAATGCAGTTCTCACAGAAGTCCAAATCAACATTCTTCAAACCTGGCAATAGATTCCTTGAGTGAAGAATCTTCATCCCCTTTTCACTCATGTGTCCAAGCCTATGATGCCATAATGCTGCATCTGCTCCTTTGGAAGTTAAAGCATTAACAGAGTTAGAAATACCATTGCATAAATAAAATGTACCAACCTTTTCGCCTTTTGCTATTACTAGGGCTCCTTTGGTGACCTTCCATGCTTTATCTGTGAAATTTGTCACACAACCTTCACCGCCTAACTGCCATGTTGAAATCAGATTTTTCTTTAGATATGGAACATGCCTTACCTCCTTTAATAGCCATTGGTTTCCATTCTGCTGTTTTACAAGAACCTTACCCATTCCAACGATTTTACAGGGTGTATCATCACCCAGACGAACTTGTCCAAAATCTCCTTGAACATAGTCATGAAAGTATTTCTTATCAGGTGTGGCATGGAATGAAGCCCCTGAATCTACCACCCAGGAATCAGTAATATTTTCGAAAGAAATAATCAAAGCATATTGTAACACCTCACCTGTCACATTTGCTTCATGATTGTTTTCTTGCTGTGCATCTCCTTCTTTTCCCTTCCGAGATCTACAGTCTTTATTTAGGTTTCCTTTCTTTCCACATTTCCAACACACTATTCCCGATATGGACTTGGATCTGCCTTTCCTTGATTTACTGCGATATCCTGAGCTCTTTCCTCTTTCCATTTTTCTTCCTCTAGACTCTGCACTCAAAGCATTTCCCGATGTCTCACCGGAGCTTTTCCGTCGCATTTCCTCGCTAAGGATAGCACCGACAACATCATCAAACTTTAAAGTACTAGATCCAGAAACGGAGTTACTAATGGCCATTACCAAACCATTCCAACTTTCTGGTAATGAGCACAAGAATAACAATGCTCTAACTTCATCATCAAAGTTTACCCCTACAGAACTTAACTGACTTGTAACTGTATTAAAATAATTTAAATGGTTTGCAACAGATCCACCTTCCGACATATTCATATTAAATAACCATTTCATAAGAAATACCTTGTTTGAGGCCGAGGGTTTTTCATATAGTTTCGACAACGCCTGCATCAAACCCTCTGTTGTGGTTTCCTTCAAAATGTTGAAGGCGACTGATGCAGCAAGGCACAACCGTATTGTTTCGAGTGCCTTTCTATCGAGAAGGTTCCATTCTTCGTCTTTCATACCCGTCGGCATCTTTGTTTTTCCGCCCAATGGTAGGTATAGATCTTTCTGATACAGATAATCTTCCATCTGCATCTTCCACTATGAGAAGTTTTGGCCGTTAAATTTCTCGACCCTAAGCTTACCATTTTCTGCCATTGCTCCCACTCGAACCAGGAACCCTTCTTTCCTGCGAGTTTATCAGCCAAATAGACCTTCGGCTCTGATACCAGTTGTTAGAAAATTATATATTACGGAGCAATGGAACACATAAAATATTGCAGAAATATAAACACAGAAAACGCACAAAACAAGAGAGACACAGATATACGTGGTTCACCCAGTTTGGGCTACGTCCACCCCGAACAGCCAGTCCTTCCTTTCTATTATCCAGCAAAATGAAGAGACACAACCTACAACAAATCCATTGTAATATCCTCTGTTTTCTCTCACAGTCTCACCTCTCTGTTTCTCGCTCATGCTGAATACACATCTATCACACAACCTCAAATACAATACCCTCATACAAAGAGAGGGGTTTCCTTCTAGGGCAAAAAACCCTTAAAAAACATAAGTTCTACCGTCAGATCATCTGCCTAATGAACGGCCCAGATTGACTAGAAATTACTATACTTTTACAAGGCAATTTTACATTTATTTTTGGCTTCGGGGGCACTGCCCCTGAGCCCCCGGACCCCCCAGCCGAGGGGGATGGGCCCCCCGGACCCCCGTGGGGGGCACAAGTCCCCCCCGCACCCCCCCCGCGTGGAGGGGTGTACAAAACATCCTGGGGTATACATCCGGCTGAAACAAAGACCTCTGAACAATCATGCTCCACACACAACACCATTATGATTTTTCGCTCTTCGTCAGGTTCTGGCAATATTGGTTCAACTGGGATCTTCTGCAACTTTTGAATGAGTGCCCACACTTCTTTGTCACTATTTCATTCATCCTTTTCTTCATTTATCCAATCTAGTTGGATAATATAAATGGCACAAAACAATGCTTCCACATCCTCATCCTTCCTTGAGAGTGCATCTGCAACAACATTTTGCTTCCCTTTTTTGTAGATGATTTCAAAGTCATAACTCAATGTCTTTGTGACTCATTTTCGTTGTTCTTCTGAAGATAATCTTTGTTCTAAAAAGTATTTAATATTATCTTGATCTGTTTTTACCTTGAAGTGTCTCCCCATTAGGTAAGGTCTGATGTTTGGAGGAACACTTCCTTGAATCGAATGAATAGCATGATCATGATCACAAATAGGTGGGAGGCCTTTGGGAGTCTCAAATACCTTGGAATGATTGTCCAATACTTTTTGGAGATCTGGAGAAATAGATGATTTCGATGTGGGAACCTCTAGTGAACATAATTGCGCAATTACACCTTCTTGTTCTTTCTTTAGAAGCTTTTTCATTCCATTACAACTGATTATCTTTCTCAGTTTCCGTATGATACCCCTTAATTCAAATTCCTTTCCTTCTGAAAAAAAATTCATGAAAATTTCTTGAAAATTAAAAGCTATTGTACCCAAGGATTGTAGCCATTGTACTCCTCGTACAATATCAGCACCACCCATTGGAATGGAAATCATTGGGTTATTCAATACATATTCTCCCATGGATAGCTTGATATTATGTCACTTTCCAGAGAAATGTATGGTTCCTCCACTTGCAACCATCACTTGACACTTTGGTGATGGATATAGGAAGCAATTCAATTCCTTGGCTATCTTATAATGAATAAAATTATGGGTACTGCCTGAATCAATCAAGACTATTACCTTTTTCTTCTTGATATGTCCTTCTATCTTGATAGTTTGAGGAATCTTAATTACGACCAATGCATTACAAGATATGGTCGGATTCATTTCTTCTTTCTCTAGGGTTTGTTCCTGGTATATATCCTTTTCTTTTGACGTTTCTTGTTCCTTTTATTCCTCCTCTTCACAATCTATGTAAAATAATTTCTTCTCAGCACACTTATGAAATTTAGTGTATTTTCTATCACAACTGTAACAAATCCATTTTTCTCTTTTTTCTTCTAGTTGTTGTGGTTTCAACCTTTTAGGTTGTCGAAGGCTAGGGGCAACAACACTTCCATATTTATAGTTGTGAGTGGTAGGCTTCCTTGTTGCCATAATTTTTCTTTCCATTTTTCTTGCCAACCTAAATGCCTTATCCAATGAATCAGGTTCCCAAAGACGAACCTCATGTTGAATGTTATCCTTTAAACTCCCTATGAAGACATCAATCCTCTGCTTCCCTGGAATATCATTTACCCTTATATTCAATTTTTTGAAGTCCGCAATGTGCTCTGCCATTGAACCATTTTTTTTTAGACTTATCAATTGGCTAAAGACGGTGTTTCTCTTTGTATCCTCATAATGTGTTATCATTTCATCCGTAAAAATTGACCAAGTGACAAGTGTTTTACGAGAACAAAGCCCTTTATACCTTAAAAATTGATTTTGTTCTAAATATAAAGATGCAATATGTACCTTTTGTAATAGTTGCACATAATGTAGATAAAAATATTTCTCCATTTGTAGTATCCATGTTATGGGATCCTTGCCATGAAAATTCCTCATATCAATATTTGCAATTTGGTGGTTCTTCAATCTAATTTTAGATTCTATGAAATCATGATTAACATTTATTTTTTTGTCATCATGAGTTTCCTCTATTACCTTTTTGTCATTAAGAGGTGTTTCTTGTAGCAGCTTTGTCCCACCTTCCTTCAAACCTTCCATGTCTTTCTTCAAATCTTCCATGTATTTCTTAAAATATGCTTCCATAGCACATATAAAACTATTTATCTTAGCTTTGATCACATTCTTCAAATCATCCATCCAATTTTTCTTACTAGGTGTTTCTATTTTCTTGATTCGAGTCATTATTTTTCATGCTTTTAGGAGCTCTATATTTAAATGACTGTAACTCTATAATTATAGATCTTCAAGTTCTGAAATTATGTCCTATGGTATCGCTCTGAGTCCTCTTTGTAAGCCCTCAAGTCTGATCAAGATTGGATTCTCCAATGAAGAGTTATGCCAAATCTCCCACGATGACTGTATTATAGACCGATTTAGTAGAGCGAACTTGTACGAAGTGCCATGTGTCCCTTTTTCGACCTTCAGACCTAAAAATGATACACAGAAAGCTACAGGTTGTCCTCTTTTTGTAGCTTCTTACCAAATTTCAATTTGATGCTCATAAAAAAGTTATGATGATTTTCCCCAGGTCACATGTTTGATATATAATTCAGGATCCTGCAAAAACCCTAACTTCCTTGGATCTATCTCCTGAAATATAGCGAGACAAGATCTACAATTTGGACCCGAGGTTTAGAAATATTTAGGCTCAAATTAGTTTTTTTTTCATCTTCTGAAACTTCGTAGAGAAAAATTTATATCAAAAATTCCACGATGACCTATTTGGAGCAACAAAACCCTAGAATCCAAAGCTCTGATACCAAATGTTATGTAACTAGCTCACAAAAAGATAGAAAAGATAGATAAACGACTTCAAAATCAGCCTCTTCGAGGGGGAAACCTCCTTTACATTACACAAATGAACAATTCTTGGATGATACAAATGACACGACCCTTTTTATATATAGGAGTTTAAGCGGTCCCAATACAATAAGAGCCTACATAACAATAATATTGTAGGGGCACAACAATAACAATAATGGGCTTCTATGGGGTACAATAATAACAACATGGGGACTATATGGGCACAATAATATAATAAGGGGGCTGCATTAATAACAATAAGGGTTTACACTAGTAGGATAGGGACCTAACACTGAATATTTATCAAGTTATATTTCATTAGCAATCTGCTATTCACCCATTTTAAATAAATTAACTATAGCTAGACAAATATCAGCCTTTTCATCGAACTTAGTAATTGTTAAGGCTTAAGAACATGTTTTCAAATTATTCATAACATTGGTCATCCAAAAAAATTAAAAACAAGAAAAACATTTTAGATGCTCTGGCATGACTGACTGACCTAGGTTCATCTTAGAGCACAACACCCTCCACAACAAAATCAATAATATACCCCTCTAGAGAAAATTTCACCCAGAAGTTGATAGCTTGAATTAGGTCTGTATCGAACCGATGTAATTCAACAATATGGACTTAGGTACAAGTACAAGGGGATTGACTTTGGCTACCAATATTTTCTTTGATTGGTAACCTTCACAACTAATTGTAGAGATCCTATAGAAAATTGCACTAGAAAATCTCATATTGATCACTCGCAGGCTCTGCGTACAAAATTTCTTCCTTCAATCACTTCATAGTTCGATCATGGAGCTGTGCTTGCTGGGAGTTAAACCACTCTACTATTTCATGCCACCAATCTTGCAAATCCTTCTTAAAGACTGTCGACACCATATTCTAGATCCCTTTGAAAGATTTCAGGTCCTAGCAACAAAAACATTTGTTGGAGAAAAATGGTGGATAGGTAGAGACCCTGGTTTCAAGCACAAGGGCGAAAGAAAGGGTCCATTGTAGTCTACCGTAACACCGAAATTTCCACCTTACTAAAGAAGAATAAGGTGTATCACCCGAAGCGTGTCACAAACTTACTTATGTAAGGGATTGGAACTAGGAATTGCGAGGAATCATGCGGAGGCTACCAATGATCTTAAACTTAGAAGCATTACATCAGGCATATACCCATTGTGGAATATAATAACAAAATAATTCAAAGGATCATAGAATATGCACAGACATTCATAATAAAAAATTTAAAGGGGTCACATAAAACCAACACAAGTAGGTCATCAAACATCCTGATGGGACTAGCTCGTTTATAAACCTTAATTAATCAAATAAATGTTGATTACAATGATTTAAGAATAATTGTATTATTGATAAGGGTTTAGCACAAATATTTTAGTTTGGGAATTGATTGCTGTATTAATTTCTTTGTACGCTGAGAGGACAAATGTCCAGGCCTCGGGCTTCCATCCCGCGTTTGGCTAAACCCTAGGGTGTTTGGTTCTCTTGGTCATTTTCACTATGTGCTATTGGTTGTGAGTTTTGCGTCTCTGTGAGGGTTTGTCACTGTTCTGCAACTATGTTTGTCTGCACCAACTGTGGATTCTCCGTTGGTAAGTTATAACTGTGCATCAAATTTTTTTTTTGGTCTACGCCCTTGTTGGCTTGGCTCTGCTAGTTTTTGGTAGAATTTTGTGAGGTTCTATTCTTCTTTGGACGGCTCGATATTCACTGCTTCTTTTTGGTTGTTCTTTGGTTCTTTAAGTTAGTTTACAGTTCCTCTGCTACTTATATGGTTACATAATTTGTTGTTTGGGTCTTCATATGCTTCTGTTCAGGTCGCGGCCTCAACGAGACCCTTCTGTCCGACGATTGCTTTCTCTGGCAAGGTAAAATGTCTCTATCCGCTGAAAGTTATGTTCTCATTTTTTCTTTGCACTAACAGTCTCAGCTCCTTGCGAGCAGGGTTCTTGTTTAATGATGGCTGTGATCAATTGTAATTCTCCTTGTCCAGCTTTTCTATCAAGAGGGTGAGCTCATCCGACATTCACGTTCCCTTTTTATCATTGTTCACATTTGTTGTCTAGTCTTCAAACCCACGATGCTAATACCTTGTCGTGTTCTCCTTGCAGGTCACTAGTCTCTAGTTGGAGTATCCCTCAACTCCTTCTTCGAATGGAACTGGTAGGATCTTTCCTTGTTGTCTCTGTTTGGTCGAAGGGTTTCTGGTTGTGTTTCTATTGTACTCGACCTGGTTCAGTTGCAATGCATTCGATTGTGAACAAATTTAGTTTTCTGGTTCGTTGACTGTGTAATGTGGATTTTGTCGTGGGCTGTAAAGAACTTAGTTTTAAGGATTTGAAACCACAACCCTCTTTCTATTAATCTATTTCTGAAGGAGGGTTTCCTCACCTTCGAAACCGCTGGCTTTAAACTTGTAATTACGTATTTGAAACCCCAATGTGGACTGTTGTGATATTTGTGAAAGATTAATGAAAAAAAAAAAATATTGTATTATCGTGCATAGGGTTACCTCTTGCTTGTATTCGATGCTAGAACTGTATTTGTGGATAATGATTTACTGTAGCATATCTTCGCGCCTCTGTAACCTTTTAGCGTGCACAGGGATTATGTGCTTGTCTTTATTTTGTAGATCTACATCTCGGCTATAGTTATGCTTCTGTTCAAGAAGGAATTTGACAGAGTGTTTGTCTGTTCTTATATTGCATGTAATAAGAATTAGATTATAGGAGATACAGTAGTCATTCAGATGGATGCAAGAAAATGAAATAATGAGAAGAAAATATCTTTGTTTCATATTATTATTCTCTGTCCAGAAAAGAATGAACCCCATCCATGTTGTGTACAATTGTTTTATAATTCCTTGCAATACAGTTAAGCAAATTGTTGGAAATTGCTTGTTTAGTTATGCAGTTGTCAACTATCTCGCTATTTCGATCCTTTTGTTCTATAAAATACAACGATAATATTTTATTTCCTGTTACTTTGTTGTTTTTTTTAAAGTGAATAACTAGAAAGTTAAACTAAACAAGAGACCAGACAACTAGGTGTCTACAACTGCTTCTAATAGACTGTACTGTCCCTAACTGTACTATCCCTAACTACTCACTAAAAGACAAAAACAAAACATAAAACAGGCTCCTAATACTATTCTTAATTAACAAACACAAATGAAATTTAAATTGTTGATGACCTCTCCTCCTTAGCTGAGACCAACACCCGGTCATGGCACCCTTAGCTGGATGCTCCTGCATCAGGCTCCCGGGGTAAGAAAAATTCATGACTCTGGTCCATGAGCTTCTCAATTGAATAACCCACTTGCTCTATCTGCCTGGAGTCAAGCCACGAACTATCCTCAATAGGATAGTTCCTCCACTTGACCAAATATTGCAGATACTCTTTCCGCCGAGTTTTCTTGGCCACCTGAGTATCAAGGATCCTCTCGATCTTGGGGGGCTGAATGTAAGGCATTTGTCTCATCCAAGTCTCACTTCCATCTTGGGTGTCCCATGTAAGCCGTGTGGTATTGTCTTCCTCTGAACCAGCAGTGTATGGAAATAGGTCTGCTACATTAAAGATGGGTGAAATGCCTATTCTTGGTGGTAGCTGTATTTCGTAGGCATTCGCTGAAAATTTTCGGAGGACTTTGCAGGGACCTATCTTCTTGTACTTCAGCTTGTTGTATGTACCTCTATGGAAGCATTCCTTGCACAAATGCATGAGGACTTCATCCCCCACATTAAACTGCACTTCTCTTTGTTTCAAATCTACTTGCTACTTATATTTTTGACTGTTGTCCTGCAATTTAGTTTTCACCTACTCATGCAAATATTTCATCGCGTTAGCAAAATCTTCTGCATCAGCACTTCACCTTTCCTACTGTCCTAGATCTCATAACTCATGCACTCCACGAGGATGCATGCCATATAAGATATAAAAAGGACTGCAACCCATGCTACGATTGGGCGAGTCGTTATAAGCAAACTCTGCCTGGGCAAGTACTCGATTCCCCATACTTCTGTTTACCACCTCTGTTTTCCCATTGGTCTGCAGGTGATAAGTAGAGCTGTAACTCAACTGCGTGTCCATCTTCTTCCACAGGGTGCACCAAAAGTGCCCTGTAAACTTCACGTCCCTGTCAGAAATAATAGACTTAGGCAAACCATGTAGCCTAACAATATTTGTAAAGAACAAGTGGGCCACGTGAGTGGCATCGTTGGCTTTTCTACAATGGATGAGCGCCATCTTTGAAAACCGGTCCACTACTACCATCACTGAATCATAACCCTGTTGTGTCCTTGGTAGACCCAAGATGAAGTCCAAGCTGACTGAGTCCCACAGTCTACTTGGAATGGGCAATGGTGTGTAAAGTCCCGTGTTTTGATTGTGTCCTTTTGCCAACTGACACACTTTACATCTAGTCACAAATCTCTGCACATCCCTTCACATTTTTGGCCAAAATTAAAAATGGTTGAGCTGCTCTAATGTCTTGTCTATGCCAAAATGTCTGGCTAGACCTCCATGATTCTTCTCCCGAATGATATTCTCTCTCATTGAGCAGCCAAGAATGCATAACTGTCCTCCTCTAAACAACAACTTCTCCTGCAAGTTATAGTCCAACCATGGACTATTGTCTCTCACCAAAGGATTCTGGCATGCTTCGTAAGCCTCCTTAAAATCTGTGTTTGTCTGATACAAATCTTTCAAGTGCTCAAAGCCCAACACTTGTATAGTACTCTCCTACAAGAGTAAGGCTCTTCTATTCAATGCATCTACCACCTTGTTGGCCTGCCCGCTGATGTGTTTCAACACAAAGGTGAAACTCTGTAAATATTCAACCCATTTAGCATGTTTTTGATTTAGCTTGTGTTGTTGCATCACATACTACAGTGCAGAATTATCTGAGAACAAAACAAATTCATTCCCCAACAAATAGTGTCTCCAATGCTTTAGCACTTAGACGACAGCATAGAATTCCTTGTTGTAGGATGAATACTTCTACTTGCTTTCATTCAACTTCTCGCTGAAAAATGCAATAGGTTTATCCTCTTGGCTAAGTACAGCTCCAATAGCCATACCGCTTGCATCACAACAAACCTGAAAAAGCTTTTTAAAATCTGGCAATCTCAGGATCGGTCTCTTTGTGATCTTCTTCTTCAGTAGCTGAAAACTCCTTTCTGCTGCCTCAGTCCATCGAAAAGGCTAACTTGTCTTCTTAATAGTGTCCAACATAGGTACACAGATTTCGCTGAAATTTCTTATAAATTTTCAGTAAAAACTCGTCAGCCCATGAAAACTACGTACCTCAAATAATCTTTTCAGGGATGGCCAGTTGACTATTGCTGCAATCTTCTCTGGGTCCATCTTCAACTCATTTTCTGCAATCACAAAACCCACATAAACCAACTCTTTTTGCAGAAAAGTACACTTTTTCAGATTTATCAGTAGCTCATTCTGTTGCAATTTCTCCAGCACTTTTTGAACATGTCGAAAGTGTTCCTCTTTCGTCTTGCTGAAAATTAATATGTTGTCCAAGTACACTATCACAAACTTCCCGATGTATTCTTTCAGCATTTCATTCATTAACTGCATAAAGGTACTGGGTGCATTGCTTAGTCTGAATGGCATTACTAGCCACTCATACAGTCTCTCGTTAGTCTTGAAGGCTATCTTCCACTCATCCCCTTCTCAAATTCAAATCTGATGATACCCGCTATTTAAATCAATCTTAGAAAAATATGCTGCCCCACTCAGGCAGTCCATGATGTCGTCCATCCATGGTAGTGGAAATCTGTACCGGATGGTGATCTTGTTGATGGCCCTCGAATCTATGCACATTCACCATTCTCCTCCTTTCTTGGGAGCGAGAATTGTTGGAACTGCACAAGGGCTAAAACTCTCCCTTATCACCCCTTTACCTAGCAATTCTTGCCCCTGTTTTCTAATATCCTCATTGTCTTTAGGACTCATTCGATATGCTGCCTCACTCAGCAAACTTTCTCCGGGTATAAAGTCAATATTATGACTTATACTCCTTTTAGGGGGCATTTTATTTGGCAAGTCATCCACCACTATATCGCTAAACTCTTGCAACATCTATTGAATTTCTGTGGGAAAATCTGACACCTCTGTGTGCAGCAGCACCGTCTTTGCTCTTCTTACAATAGCATAGCTCACCTCACTGTCTTCAACTTGTTTCAAAAACTATTTTTTGCTATTTAACAACACTCTCGTCTCACTTGTCCCAGCTGTCTCTTCCTCCACAGGCGTGTGCTTGATCCCATCTTTGACAAACTTGTAACAGTTTGTCTTCCCATCATGTACCACTTTCATGTCATATTGCCATGGCCTGCCTAGCAGTATGTGACATACATCCATCAAAATTATGTCACAAATGAATTTATCCTTATATCTGTCGATATGAAACTCCACTTCGCACTGCTCATCCACCAACAGTTGATGGCCTTTTTGCAGCCATGATACCTTATAAGGAGTGGGGTGTTTCAATCGCCTCAACCCAAACTTTTCCACCATCTCTGTGGCTACTAGGTTATCTTTACTCCCACTATCGATAATCAGCTTACAGCACTTACCGTGTGATTTAAAAACTGTCTGAAACAAAGCTTTCCTCTAAGTTTGTTCAGCTAATTCTTTGGCTAGTTTCAACAACACCTTGTTCAAAACTAAGGCTTCCCCTATTTCCGGCACATTTTCTATTTCTTGGGGAGGTGCCTCTGCTTCTTCTGGTTGTGCAACATATGCATCCCTCTGTCTAGATTTTTCTACTTCAGGACACTTAAAAGATCTGTGCCCCCACTTGTGGCACCTGTAACATTGATAACTAGCTCCTCTGCCTCGACCATTTCCCCTGCCTCGCTGATATGGCCTACCACCTCTCGTGTTGTCACCTTTTTCTGATGTTCCAAAAGCTTTAGAACTACTACCCTCTTCATTACTGCTAGCAATTTTCCCTCTGCCATAAGATTGTCCTCTTCCTCTGCCGGTTCCCCATCCTCTCCTAGCATTTTGTTTCCTGGTGATCTTCTCCTCTACTTTCATAGCACTCTGATATGCTTCTTCGATGTTTTTTGGAGAAAGAATACTTATTTCATCTAATATTTCTAACCTCAAACCATTTACATACCTGGCGGTTTTCTCTGGGGTGTCCTCTGTATAACCGGCCCTTAAATTCACTCAGTAAAATTCTTCAGTGTACTCCCTTACTATCATCCCTTTCTGCTTCAGATTTGCACTTTCCTGTGTAGTGCAATCTAGTAATCCTTAGGCAGAAATCTGCCTTTCAACTTGGCCACCATCCTTGACCATTTCTTGATCGGCAACTTATTCAACCTTCTTCTCTCTGTTTGGACACTGTCCCACCACAGGGTTGCGTGTCCTTTTAACTTTTTCACAGCGAACTTGACCCTCTGGTCTTCACTGACCTCTTCACACTCAAAATACTTGTCCAGATCGCTTATCCAATCCAATAGAACTTCTCTGGACAAGCTACCATCATAATTTGGGAGTTTTGCTTTGGGCTTGCTGCTCGCCAACAGGACCGACCTCAACAATCTCATCTCTAGCCCTTCTTCATCTGATCCATCTGTTGTCACTACAACTTCTTCTTCGCTGTCATCTCCTACCTCTGGATCCTTTCTTCTCCCTGCTTCAACTGCCTCCAAACAGGAAGTAAGGATCCTGATCTCCTCCCGCAATCCTTCCTCTGCTATCCTCCGAGCACCTCTTCCATGACCTCGTCTTCCTACCTCCATTTCTCAAGCCAATTCTAAAACCTACTCTGATGCCACTATGATGTGACCAACCTGTTTATAAACCTTAATTAATCAAATAAATGTTGATTACAATGATTTAAGAATAATTGTATTATTGATCAGGGTTTAGCGCGGATATTTTAGTTTTGCAATTGATTGTTGTATTAATGTCTTTGTACGCTGAGAGGAAAAATGCCCAGGCGTTAGGCTTCCGTCCCGCATTTGGCTAAACCCTAGGGTGTTGGGTTCTCCCGCTCTTTTTCACTATGCGCTGTTGGTTGTGAGCTCTGTGTCCCTGTGAGGGTTTGTCACTGTTCTGCAACTATGTTTTTCTGCGCCAACTGTGGATTCTCCATTGGTAAGTTATGGCTGTGCATAATTTTTTTTTCTTGAACTACACCCTTACTGGCTTGGCTCTGCTAGTTTTTGGTCGCATTGTGTGAGGTTCTCTTCTTCTGGATGGCTCGATATTCACTGCTTCTTTTTGGTTGCTCTTTGGTTCTTTAAGTTAGTTTACATTTCCTCTACTACTTATATTGTTACATAATTTGTTGTTTGGGTCTGCATATGCTTTTGTTCAGGTCGCGGCCTCAACGAGACCCTTCTGTCCGATGACTGCTTTCTCTGGCAAGGTAACATATCTCTCTTTGCTGAAAGTTATGTTCTCATTTTTTCCTTGCACTAACAGTCTCGGCTCCTTGTGAGCAAGGTTCTTGTTTAATGATGGCTACGGTCAATTGTAATTCTACTTTTCTAGCTTTGCTGTAGAGAGGGTGAGCTCATCCAAAGTTCACGTTCCCTTTTTATTAGTCTTCACATTTGTTGTATGGTCTTCAAACCCATGATGCTAACACCTTGTCATGTTCTCCTTGTAGGTCACTAGTCTCTAGTTGGATTATTCCCTCGACTCCTTCTTCGAATGGAACTAGTAGGATCTTTACTTGTTGTCTCTATTTGGTCAAAGGGTTTCTGGTTTTGTTTCTATTGTGCTTGACCTAGTTCGGTTGCAATGTGTTCGATTGTGAACAAATTTACTTTTCTGTTTCGTTGATTGTGTAATGTGGATTTTGTTGTGGGCTGTAAAGAAATTTGTTTTAAGGGTTTGAAACTCTAACCCTCTTTTTATTACTCTGTTTTTGAAGGAGGATTTCCTCGCCTTCAAAACCACTGGCTTTGAACTTGTAATTACGTATTTGAAACCCCTATGTGGACTATTGTGATATTTGTGAAAGATTAATGAAAATAAATAAATTTTGTATTATTGTGGACAGGGTTACCTCTTGCTTGTATTCGATGTTGGAACTGTATTTGTGGATAATGATTTATTGTAGCATATCTTTGCGCCTTTGTAGCCTCTTAGCGTGCACAGGGACTATGTGCTTGTCTTTATTTTGTATATCTGCGTCTCAGCTATAGTTATGCTTCTGCTTGACTTTGTATTCAGAAACTTGCTTCTGTTCAGGAAGGAATTTGATAGAGTGTTTGTCTGTTCTTATATTGCATGTAACAAGATTTAGATTATAGGAGATACAGTAGTCATTCAGATGGATGCAGGAAAATGAAATAATGAAAATAAAATATCTCTATTTTGTATTATTATTCTCTGTCTAGAAAAGAATGAACCCTGTCCATGCTGTGTACAATTGTTTTATAATTCCTTGCAATACAATTAATCAAATTGTTGCCAGTTTCTTGTTTAGTTATGCAGTTGTCAACTATCTCGCTATTTTGATTCTTTCGTTCTGTAAAATGCAATGATAATATTTTCTTTCCTGTTACTTTGTTGTTGTTTGTTTTTTAAAGTAAATAACTAGAAAGTTAAACTAAACAAGAGACCAGAAACCCAGGTGTCTGCAACTGCTTCTAACTGACTGTACTATCCCTAACTACTCACTAACAGATAAAAACAAAACATAAAACAAGCTCCTAATACTATTCTTAATTAACAAACACAAATGAAATTCAAATTGTTGATGACCTCTCCTCCTTAGTTGAGACCAACACCTGGTCATGGCGCCCTTAGCTGGATGCTCCTGCATCATATCCCTCCATCTTTCTCTTTCATTATTTTCAACCAACATTACATCATTAAATTCAGGCCCAGATGTTCCCAACATAAAAAGAGTTAAAAATATAGACTATTACATGGCCATGATATCACAGAATCAGGCAAAGCTCAATAAGCTTTGCGAAGACAATTCAATATACTCTCTTATCTCTTTCTTTTTGGATTTTCCTTCAAGGTTTATGCACTGTGATTTCTTGGAATGCTTCCTTCTTCCTTAGATTCTCCGCCATTTCCTCTTTTGTTGCTTATGTTTCTCGACTGTGACTGCTTCCTTTGTTGTTAACAAATGTTTCATCTTGACTATGACAATATGTGCCCTGATTTCCCTGGCCAGTATTTTGCAACTGCTAGACTTTAGTAGATTCCTTCTCCTTCCTTGGTACCCTTCTCCATAACTTTCCATCGGTCACTATTGGTCAAAATATGGTCAAAGTGTGTCAAACCTTTGTCCCCAAAATGAAGGACCCAACAAAATCTAATTCATATGTGAAGCAAGTTTGGAAAAGAAAAGAAAAAGGAAAAATATTTGATTTAAATTATTATGATTAATCTCATGGAAATTGTATACTTTTGATATAGGTGAGATGATGATATATCTAAGAAGGATAGATGATGGTTTTGGATTTGAAAATCCTAGGGACAAGTCTATTATGGTGGCACTGGAACCCTATGATATACAATGATAACCATGAGTTATGTTATCAAAATGTGTTACAATTTGGAGAACGTTAGAGGGATGCCTTGGATGTAAGACTCCATAAGTATTGAGACTCATCCAGTGCAAGGAAGCGTTGCTAAGGAATGGATCTCCCGAGGGAGTGGGGAGGTAGAGAACGGGGTTCCTGAACCTGAAAGGTCTGTGACTGCAATGAAGGGGAGACTTGAATGAATTGGTCTTCAATCATGTACATACTCATTGGGGTCATGAAGGCATTGGGTGTGTCTAATAAAAAAGGTCTAGAGATAACTAGCATTAGAGAAATTTTGAGGTCTGAAATGGGCCTCAAAACAAAAATGTACAACCAAAATCAACTTTAAAAGAACCAATAGGATTCAATATGATGATGTTAACCGTGTGTTATAGACATTTTTGTGCCTTACAGATTTGATCATGAAATGTCCATAATCCAAGGGATCCAAAGTCCCTAAAAGTGTTGTTCCTACCCCTAAAGGAACAAGGTCAACCAATGACAGCTTCTCCCAGAAGTTCTCCACCAAAAACTACTCAGAATCAGCCAAATCAGGATCAATTCAGATGCTCTACTAGCTGCCTGCGTTGCAAAGCACCCCAGTACACTAGCTAGGTGCGTTGCAACGCACCTAAATGCACTACCAGGGTGCGCTGAGCGAGAAATGCCAAATGGCAGTGTCATTCCGCGAGGTGTACAGACAATGGAAGCTTCCATAATCTTCCTCAATGACACTTGCCTTACTGAATTCGACCAAGGATGAGTAAGAGGCTCTCAGCCTCCAAGTGGAAGCAAGAACTGATAGAGAGAAGCCACAAGTCAAAACATAAGCTGACTCATCCTCTCTGCTTACATCTATATATGGATCCCTCATCCCAGAGATCCAGAGGCTGGAATTTTGTACTTTGCAGAGAATTGCTATTGGTTTGAGATTGAGATTAGTACATTGGGTGATTTATGCTTTTTTGGAGGTGAGGAAGGGATTCCTTTGCTGGGAGGTGGATGCTGGATGAGGACTCACTTGGTTGTATCTCCTCTTGGACTTTCTTATCATATCAATAAAACTATTTGAGTTTCTCCTATATGCTTGTATATCAATGATGCTTTGTTTGCATGTTTAGCTTAAATCTGATCCTAAGCTATTTATGAATGTAAATATATGTTTTTGTGTAGTTTTCTTCTTCGGTGATCTTGTAGGAACTTGGTGAAGTTGGGCCAGTAAGAGAGCAGGCAGCGGGAAGCGAACAAAGAGGAGAGCGATTGGATCAACAAACTAGCGAAAGACACAGGTTAGTTACATCCTTCCTCTTCGTTTACATTTCATAAAGAAGAATACGAAAATAGTTTTCCTTGTTTGTTGCTAAGGCACTATCACACCTTAGAGTGGGATAGGGGCGTTCTGAATAGATACTTTTCCCAACAACAAATTGGTGACTCCGCTGGGGAGCATATCTAGTTAGTTTATTTGTGTTTCTATTGTTGTTCTTCTCATAAACTTAGGAGTGGCGAATCGAACTGCATTTGCCATTTACAAATGCAAAGTAGAGATCTGCTACTCTAGTCCATTCACTGGGCCTGTTTATGATCTGAACAGCTGATCCACAAATGCTCTAACAGCCCTTTGTGATAGCTCTTAGTCCTCCTTTAAATCATCCCTCTAATTGTACCTTATTGATAGCTTTTATCCGGCCAAAAACCTTAGATCAAACTACAAACCGTGACCCAGAACCCGGAGACAATTCTCGTTTCTGCTTCAGCGCAGGCTCTGTGAAGAGACTCTGCATTTCAACGTAGGTCCCGAGAGGGCTACCTGTGCTGCAATTCAGTTTCTCTGTGCAACAGGTGCACTGATCAGCCTTTGCCCTGTGCAGCTGTGGTTCTTTGCTTCATTTTGTTCAGTTTTATCTCTGTTTTTTGCAGCCTGTTATCAGTGTGTGTACCTATCTGAAAACCTCTTTTCTTTGCCTTAATTCTGCCTCAGTTGTATAAAAGAAATTGTATTTGTTTTTGTGTATTTGTTACATCATTTGCAGTTTCCCATTACAAAATTAAACTAGTCATACTATCGCCCTTAGATCTGGACCTGTCGTAAGTGTCGTTTTGATCTTAGGAGTAAGTTTGTTTGCTGTTGACAGTTGATTACGCTTTTACTTTTGTCTTTTGGTTTGAATTTGTGAATTTCTAGTGTCGAAACAAGTGTTTACTTCAAAATCATAAAGTGTCGTAATCGTCTCTACTTTGTTGATTTCGAAAAAAGAAGCTTGTTTGTGTTTTTCACTTGAAATCGAATTCAAATTTGTACAACAACTTTCTTTTTAGGAATCAATATTAAGAAAGTGAAAACAAATACATGCACAAGTGCATTTGCATTTTGACAGTTTGTATGGCTTGATTTAGGAAAAGTGCATTTACAGTGTGCTCTTTGCTCTTTGAGAAAAGATTGTGTCTTTCTTTCCCCTTGTAGCTAGGATTTTCATTGTTGAAAAGAGATAAAAGCTTGCTTATCATCTTTAGACTGCATTTAGGAATTGTATCTACATCTCGTGGTGATCCAAAAAGGCAAACTTCTAAGAAAGATCAACCTAAAATAAATTGAATGAACTTAACAATGCATTGGAACTTAACGCACAACATAGAGGTCTAGGCTAGAGACGTGTTCCGGCGTCGTAAAACCTGGTAACTGTTGGCCTCACTGATGGTTGGGTGATTCCTCCTGAGAGACGATAAGTGCCAGTACGGATTGTGCTCCCACGTACCGTCGAGTATATATTTGGAGACACCTATAGGCATAAAACCTTTATCCATAGGAAGCCGTGTCGGCCGCCCTACTGATCGCAATGCACTGAACACAGCATTCGGGAAGATTGACCGCCCGTACCTTAAAAAGAATTCTACGGTTTTGCGAAAGGTTTGGCACACCCTCTACCTAGAACTCCAGAGTAGTCCCTTTCGTTCCTTTTCAGTCTCCTTAACAGAAAAGGTCCATCTGAGCACTTGTCACTTCAGGCTCATTAAAAATCGAAGGAGACTAGAGTCATCTTTTGTTTTTTATCGACTCTTTAAAATTGAAAAAACAAGTTGTGTCCAAGCGTCGTTAAAATTTATTTTAAACGGAATATTCACACCCTTTTTCCTGCGTTGGTCTTCAGGTTGAGAAAATGGAGCCTACCAACCAAGGAATTCCCCTTGGTGGAAATCCTAGTCCCTTCTCCTCTTGGGGAGATGTTGGTGCGCCCCATATGGCCACATTGTCGCTTCCAGGACTGACAATTGGCCTACCGGTCTGGCTCTTCTCAACCAATGTCGTTCAGAACACCACTATTCCTGAACAGTCGAATCAGCAGTTAGACGAGTCCAGAATTTCCCACCAACCTTCTACTTCCTCTAATTCTTCCTCTCTTCCTTCCTCTTCGCTTGACGGAACTGGTAAAGCTAAAAACCAAGTTCCTAAGGAGAAGAAGGAAAAGAAGAAAAAAGAGAAAAAGAAGGAGCCAAAGGCAAATAAGGGAAAACAAGTGTCGTCTAAAGAAAATCCACACACAGCACTGACCAGGCCTAGATCGCCATGTGTCATTTGCAAGGGAGACTACTTTCACAGAAATTGTCCTTGCATCCCTCGGATACTAAGGGACTGGTCTCCCCGTTTGCACAATCCGGTGTCGTCAACCTCTGATGGCCATGTTGAAAGTACACCGTCAACTAGCAAAAGTGAAGTCCCGGGACAAAAAGGGAGGGCTAGACCTCCCTGTAGACTGTGCGAAGGAAACCATGCCCTCCACCGTTGTCCCTTCTTAGACGAAGCTAAAAGAGTTTTGGATGATCGTCCGATTTCACCGTTACGACTTACTCCTGGATATAAAAAACTCTTGCCGAGTCCTTCGTTAGTTGAGAATCCAGCTGGCCCGCTCAAGTGGTCAGCTGAAGCATCTATCATTGAAGATAAACCAACTGAATCCATACCAGACGAAAGTCAAAAGGACGAGGCGGCAGTTGACCCGGTCTTCCCTTTAGAGGTTTTATCTTCGAATGATACAGTCACTAAAGAGGATAAGGATGACACCGTCCAAATTATCTTCATCAACACAGACTCCGACGAACACGGGGGCAATCCACCCATTCCTTTATCGCAGGAAGGAAGTTCGTCAGAGCGATACCCGGCCGTCTACTCGGTCCCACCACCAAGAAACCTAGTTGTATCCTTCGACTGGAACCAACTAGGCAGACCCTGTTTTCCAGCAAGCATACTGTTCCGAATTATCGTTCAAATATACAGAATGGTCATGGCTGGCACCATCATTGATGAGGGGGCATCTGTGAGTATCCTTTCCTCTATTTCTTGGAAAGCGCTTGGTTCGCCATCGCTTTTCCCTGAGATGAGAAATCTGACATGCTTTGATAAAGGAACCAGTCGACCTTTAGGGATCCTCCCCAATGTGCCCATAACATTGAAAGGGAAGACCGTTCAAATGAACGTGATGGTCATTCAAGGACCCTTGGATTATAACCTACTCCTTGGACGAGACTATATTTATTGCATGGGAGCCATCGTCTCCTCACACTTTAGAGTAATGTGTTTTCTGCACGAAGTAAGAGTGGTCAAGCTCGTGGACCAGTTTTCATTTCCCGGATCACGCATCGCAAATAGTCATATACCATCCCTAAATGGTCTCTTCGCGCAAGAAATGTCTCAACCCACTGTCCGTCCTCCCGATGAGCGTGAGTGATTCGGAAGGATATGACTGGAACCCAGGGGGCATGCGTCCTGGTCTGCTTCGGCAGGAAAACTTCGGGTATAGGGTAGTTTTCCGCGGGAGAATATGACTAGTCCGTACCCCGTCCGTGATTGGAAGAGGGGTTGTTCTAGAATAAGATTCTTTTGTCAAAGTTATGTGTTTGGCGCTCGTTGTCACTCACCTTTGTCTATCTCGGTATACATCGCCAAATAAGTGTTTTGTTTGCTGCGCAAATGAGACAATCTTTGGTAACCTGAAAGAGGTAGGCCTCTCCCGGTTAAACAAATGTTTTTCCTGCAAATTGAGGGGTAACCTTGAAACTCTATTTTATACCTGGGGGCATGCAAACCTTTTGAAGTGCAAGCAAGGGGCGGCTATTTATTTTTTAAATTTTTAGGACCTCTAACCCTTTAAACTCGTAGGATTAGTCGTTTCCAAACTTGCATAACGAAATGATGCGGGGCAAAGCTTTGTAAGGTGCAAGCTCCATAAAAAATGGCATCTTCAATGAGACATTCTTATCATATGACTAGATTAATCGAGCAGTTTTAGCACATAGTTCATGCTCGTTAAAAAATAAACATAAGATCGAGCAGTTTTAGCACATAGTTCATGCTCGTTAAAAAATAAACATAAGATCGAGCAAGTGTTTCAATCCGTGTTTAAGCTCGTTAAAAAATGAACTATCCTCCGGTAAATAACCACCGCGAATGTAACATTATCAGCCATTAAAGCCTTGGTCATGTTTGCACCGTCACCTCCACTTTTCCATTGGCCGATCATTCACCTCCATTTGATTGTTTACCCATTTTGAGGAACAGCTGTGAAGAGTGATTTCACTAGCCATCCTTATGACACTGCCGTGATTCGAAAATTCCAACCCTTACCTGGAATCAGTTGCTACCCGTTTTATCACTCGTTCCTCAAAAGATGAGTCTTCTTTAAGCTCTTTTCATCTGACTTGTAAAATATGAAAAGATTGCCGAGTTTTGGCCTTCCAGCTCGTTAAAGCGACCGGAAGTGCTATCCCTCCTCTAGATTTTAATCTTTTTGGACCTGAGGGATTATTGCACAAAATGATCGAGCGCTTGTTTTGTTTGGCTCATTAAAAATATCGAAAATTCATCCCTTCTGTATTGTTTTATACTTTTTCGGACATAAGGGATTAGATGACGAAAAAGGACTTCCGGAGTTACCTTTACATTCCTTTTCAGACTCCCTAAAAAGGAAAAGGATTGAGTTATCTTTGTTGTTAAATTCATTAAAAAACATTAATAGCGACAAACTTGTCTTTAGACGAGAACGAGTTTCACTATCGCTAGGCTCGTTAAAACATAGCGATGGGTTTGCCCGAAGGGCAAATTATAGAACAAGCATATGTTATCCTCCTCAAGCTTGACAAAGATAAAGAGGTACTGGTCAGCAATGACTGGGGAAAAATTGGGAAGAAACTCAAAGAACCTTTATTGGTAGCAAGTCGCTCTTGAACATGACACTTCCACTCCGTGCCTGAGTCGGGTTGGGTTGTTCCATTCACTGGTCACATCACCATGGTCTCACCATACCATCCACCTTTGGGGTAAATGCTACCAATCCATCATATAAGTGTCGCCGATATGTTCAAGAGAAGTCATCCAGAGAAGTCACCTGTGTCCCATCCACTACCATACATTATACTTCATTCTTTCATGACCGCCACCCTGAACCATATATCATTAGATCGTTTTCACCTCCATCAAAATCATTTGCTCCGTTCCATGTCATTGATGTGGGATACATCAAGGCCCTCCTTTGATGGATCGCTTCTTGTCGACATCAACTCATTATCCAAGAAGTTGATCTAGGAACACCCCCTTCAGTACTTTGAAGCTTGCATGCCTCAATGGCAAGTTTCTCACTTCCGGCGACAGGTATACATCAATGACCTTCGACCGAAAGATTTTGCATGGTGTTTGACGCCAAGTCCTTTATTCACACCACGTGAATTGTACTGCAGTACCTTGAGGGTCATTATCATTATCGGTGATTCCTCTCGCGCTTGTTAACAGTTTACGTCATTGACTGGTAATCAAGTGATGTCTTTCCATGTTCGACTTCAAAACATTTCTCACATGGATCAACTTGTACTTAGAGTGAAGATCGGACGAGATTGAAGACCCCGGATCTAGTTTCATCCATCCGGGCTGCGATATATATTCAGGAAAAATAAAGACATTGGCATGTACAGCATTGCAGCACAGATAATCATCCTACCAAAAGGATGATGATTTCATCAGAATCATTAGTCTACCATCAGACGATTGTCTGTCCTATGTACAGAAAAATGAATTTATAAAGCTGAGCATGGGAATGCCCGCCTCAGCTAGATCATGAAAACACTATGAAAAATAATGTATTCTATTGTATCTTATTACAAGTCTCCTCCCAGCATTGAAAGAACTTCGGATCCTCCTAATAAAGCATTTCACCCGATAAACGGCCTCATACTTTAGGGGGAAACTGTTATAGACATTTTTTTGCCTTACAGCTTTGAGCATGAAATGTCCATAATCCAAGGGATCCAAAGTCCCTAAAAGTTTTTTTCCTGCCCCTAAAGGAACAAGGTCAACCAATGATAGCTTCTCCCAGAAGTTCTCCACCAAAAACTACTCAGAATCAGTCAAATCAGGATCAATTCAGATGCTCTACTAGCTGCCTGTGTTGTAAAGCACCCCAGTACACTAGCTAGGTGTGTTTCAACGCACCTAAATGCACTACCAGGGTGCGCTGAGCGAGAAATGCCAAATGGCAGTGTCATTCTGCGAGGTGTACAGACAATGGAAGCTTCCAGAATCTTCCTCAATGACACTTTCCTTACTAAATTCGACCAAGGATGAGTAAGAGGCTCTCAGCCTCCAAGTGGAAGCAAGAACTGACAGAGAGAAGCCACAAGTCAAAACATAAGCTGACTCATCCTCTCTGCTTACATCTATATATGGATCCCTCATCCCAGAGATCCGGAGGTTGGAATTTTGTACTTTGCAGAGAATTGTTGTTGGTTTGAGATTGAGATTAGTACATTGGGTGATTTATGCTTTGTTGGAGGTGAGGAAGGGATTCCTTTGCTGGGAGGTGGATGCTGGATCGGGACTCACTTGGTTGTATCTCCTCTTGGACTTTCTTATCATATCAATAAAACTATTTGAGTTTCTCCTATATGCTTGTATATCAATGATGCTTTGTTTGCATGTTTAGCTTAAATCTGATCCTAAGCTATTTATGAATGTAAATCTATGTTTTTGTGTAGTTTTCTTCTTCTGTGATCTTGCAGGAACTTGGTGAAGCTGGGCCAGTAAGAGAGCAGGTAGCGGGAAGCGAACAAAGAGGAGAGCGATTGGATCAACAAACTAGCGAAAGACACAGGTTAGTTACATCCTTCCTCTTCGTTTACATTTCATAAAGAAGAATACAAAAATAGTTTTCCTTGTTTGTTGCTAAGGCACTATCACACCTTAGAGTGGGATAGGGGCGTTCTGAATAGATACTTTTCCCAACAACACCATGGGGGATGATTCACCTTTTTTAGTGTAAAAAAATAAAAAGATTAAAAAATATAAAAAATAAGAAAACTACTTTTTCAACTCGTATTTTGAACTTATCTCCCCATGTTTTTATTCAAATTTTGAGTGGGAGCACTCTTTGGATTCATAATTTAATTCCTCATCCAAGGAGTACCCATGTTTCATACTTTCGATGGATCCTGATGCATGAAAAATGAGAAATACATGAAAAAATGTGATTACAATCTTGCTTTTTTCATGTATTTCTCATTTTTGTGTATCAGGGTCCATTGAAAGTATGCAACATGGGTACTCCTTGGATGAGGAATTAAATTATGCATCCAATGAGTGCTCCTGCTCGAAATTTGAGTAAAACCGTGGGGAGTTAAGTTAAAAATCTAAGTTGAAAAGTAGTTTTTTATTTTTTTCCTCTAAAATTTGATGATGTAATCTAATCTTATTTTATTATTTCCACTATTATTTTATAATATTCATTAGGAGGCCCATTTTAGACCTCAAAATTTCTCTATGAATATGAAAAATGAATGACATTTCTTGAAGTGGCAACCATGAACATGGAAAATGTTGCTCATATGAAAGTGTCATATCACTTCTTCTGGATAAAATGGTTGTAAAAGTGGTAGAACATTGAGGATGATATTCCTTAAAGGGAGAGGGGATCATGACACCCCTTTCATTATCCCAATATTTTTAATGTAATTAAGAACATATAATGATGATGTAACTTATTTTTATTGATAAAAATGCTAGAGTTGAAGAAAGGTGATAGCCAACATATTATGATGCCTTGAGGAGGGGGAGAACTTGACAGAAGAGGAAAAATATACCTTGTCCAAATATTTCCCTTTGATGTGATGGTTAGTCTTCCTAAGAATATTAAAGGTTTGGAAGATGAAGGGCCAAGGTGTGATTATAAAAATAAGAGGGAGGAGAAATCGATGGGTTCTCCTTCTTCATCAAAGTCAACAAAGGTGAACCATAATTAGCGAATTCAACAAAAGTCACTATTGCTAGAAAAAGTCAACATTAGTCAACCAATTCCAACTAAAATTAACCATACTCAACTACATTCAACCATACTTAATGAAAGTCCATAAAGGTTAACTATGATTAGTAAAATCAACCACAATCAAACTCAATCACACTCAACCATGTTGACTAGAAATACCAAACTCAATTAATGTCAACCTTAGTCATCCAAATAAACTAATTAGAAGATATTATATTTCTTTAACACATATTTTCAAACTTGAATTTGTGGCAATTTTAAATATAAGTGAACATTTTCGTTATACACAATTTCATGCTTTTACTGTCATTGTATGAACTGTATATAATATTTAAGGAATGCCATAATCCAACAAAATTGTTAAGGAGTGTCAAAATGCAAAATAGCTCTTGGTGAATATTGCAATGCAACATTACCATTGAGGAACGCAACAATTCAACATAAGTCAATCAAGATAAATTTCATAATAAGACATAACCCTTCACAAACATCACAATCCAACATAACCCTTGAGGATCATTGCAATGAAAAATAACCCTTTATGAACATTTTAATGCCATATATGCATTGAGGAAAGTATCAATTTGACATAACCCAACCAAGATGGATGTCATAATGCAGCATAATCATTGAAGAACATCACAATCCAACTTAAACCTTGAGAAATGTTTTTTTTAGGACAGGTAGGTGGGACCACCCACGTGGTATTTGAACTTATGACATATCACAAGGAATACCTTAATAGTGCACCCATTCATCGTCAATCCAAAGCCCCATGGCCAAACCTTGAGTAATGTTACAATGCAATATAACCCTTGATTAGCATTATGGTGTGATATAACCATTCAAGAATGTATCAATTCAACATGAATCAATCAATCTGAGCATTGCAGTACAACATAAAATATTATCAATATCTTAGTGTCATAGTGTGACATAATATTGAAGTCAACATATTTATATCGCAATGTGATATAATATTATGATTCCCCATAATGTCACAGTTTGACATTTTTTAAATCCACTTCTTATTGTTGCAACGTGACATAATTTCAATTTCAGTTATTAATATTATAATCTAATATAAAATTCATGTCAACTTCTTAATTTCACAATGTGACATAATGTTAAAGTTAATCATAATATCACATGTGACATATTATTGTACTCAAGATATTCATGTTGCAATGTCATAGAAAATTGAAGACAAGTTCTTCATATTGCAATATTATATAACATCGAAGTCAATCTCTTTATATCATCATGTAACATAATATTGAAGTTAAACATATTTTCTAATGTGACAAGATATTGAGGTCAACATCTTAAGTTTATTTTTCTTAAAATGTCACAAATGTAGTTATTGTTGCATGAAGTCAAGCATAGAAAACCAAAGACAATATAGTTCATCCATAGTAAAACCATCATGCATAGTCAACCATCATCATCCAATGTCAATTAAAGTCAACCAAATACATAGTCAACCATTGTTAAGCAAAGATAACCAAACTCAACCATAGTTAACCAAAGTCAACCATGGTTGACCATACCAAATCCAGTTGTAGTTAACGAAAGAAAATCATGCTCAACCATAATTGAACATGGTCAATTGAAGTCATCCACAATCAAACATAGTAGACCATAGTCAAACATTTATCTACCAAGATTATTAACCATAGTAACCCAAAGTCAAACATTATCAATGATAGTCAACCTTAATGAAGCATAGTCAAATTTAATATTTCCAAATATGTTTAACCATAATGAACCATATCCAATCATGAAAAAATAGAGTTAATAATAATTACCCATAACTAACCATGTTCAAATAAAATTAACAATAATTAACTATAATCAACAATGATCAACATAAGGTAAAATCATAGTTTAATCATTAATAAATCACAGCAATGATGATTATACTTTTTATTTTAAGTTTAAAGTATAAAGTTTCTAATTTTTTATTTTATTTTAATGAACTATTATTGATTTTTATATTTATTATTCATAATGTTAGCATTCCTATATTTTAAAATCATTATTATTATTATCATTAGTAATCATATTTATAAATATAAACATATTTGCATTTATATTATTATTATTATTTATTTTTGTTAAAAATGATTTGACCACTATCAAAACCATATTAAATATGATCTATAGCAGCTAAGTTGTTTTCCCCACCTAAAGGAAATAGAAAATAAACCTCAAAATTATAAGGAATCTTGCTCCTTTGAGATGACCTTGCCTTAGGGAAATGAACCCTCATAAGGAAATCTTAGAGATGAATGAATGCTAGTGGAAGAGTGATATATATTGGATCATTATATTACTTTTCATCTATCTCAATGCTTTGAGAGTGGAAAAAAATGGAGGAATCATCTTGGATGGTCATTTTAATGGTAGTCCCAGTTTGGGAAATTTGGGTTTGAAACCTCCTTAAGCCACTTTGAGTCATCAAATAGAATTTTGAGGGGTTCAAAATTTTCCTTGGTTATGCCAAGATGCTTTACATTAATCTACACTCAAAAATCTTTCCAACAGTGTAACAATCATGTCAATTGCAGCGTGTATACAAGAGTTATGTCTCTCAAAAATTTACCTACCCTATTGACCAACATGGTATGAAAGGATGCCACATCACCCCTCACACATACAGGGCTAGACACATGTGGACTTTCAAGGATATTCAAGAATATCCAAAAGTGTATACTTCCAGAAAAGCTGTCCTCCATAGTCACCTTTATGAAACTCTTCCATCATAGTATTTTCTTCATCCTCTAATAAATAGTTCAATAAAATCCTCCCAACATCCTTCCAATATAAAGCTTGATCCAAAATGTAGAATTTACCATCTTTTAATTTCATAAATATTGCTTTAGTATTTGTCAAACCTGGTGGAACTTGTAAATGTTCTAAGACATAAACAATGTTTGTGTACCAAGGGGAAGTAACAAAACCCTCTGCTACCTGTTAGGCAAAGTCTTCTTCACCATCTAGAGCAACAATAAAATTGATGTCCAATGCATGCAAATTTGATTCAAACATTAATTTAGATAACCCTTGACCTTTAATAAGATTTGTAGACTTAATACCAATATCATATTATAAAATAACAACTATCCATGTACCCCTTCTTCCATCTGGATCATTTTGTGTAAGGATTTCCTTTAATACTACATTGGGATTATGTGAGAATGAAAGATATACTCTTTGAAATATTTTAGAACTTTTACCAAAGAAAAAGCTTACTGTTCCATAACATTGTATTTTAAAGATATCTTAACCTGCTAAAAAAAACCTATGGGCTGCTCATATCCCTCGTTTTTCTGCATTAGTACTGTTGTAATAGTATGTTCTGAAGCAAAAGAAAAAATAATGAAATCCTTAGTGAAATCAGGACTCGCTAAAATAGGAGCATGAGTCAAACTTGAAATTACCTCACTTAATAATATTTTTTCTTCTACATTCCATTTAATTTAATTATCCTTTCTCAACATTTTGGTGATAGCTCTTAAGATCTCAGCTAAATTTGGGATAAAGCTCCTCATAAAATTAATTCTACCAATGAAAGACATCACTTCTTTTTTGTTTCTTGGGGGATCAATTTTCATGATAACCTCAATTCTACTTGGGTCAATTTGGATACCATCTTTGGAAATTATATGACCTAGCAGTTTACCTTCTTCCAGACCAAACAAATATTTTTTAGGATTCAAGGAAATACCAAATTTCCTACATTTCTCAAAGACTATTTTTAAATGAAAAAAATGATATTCATCAGTTTTAGAAAACACAGTGATGTCATCTAGATATATCACAATAAATTTGTCCTTCTCATCTGTAAAATAAATATTCATTGATCTCTGAAAGTTTCCCCTACATTCATAATCCCAAAAGGCATCTTCACATACATGAAATTTCCCCATGGTGTTGTGAAGGTTGTTTTGTCTTGATCATCTGGATGCACTAAAATCTGGTTGTAACCTGAAAAACCATCAAGCAATGAAATTCTGCTAGAACCAACTACCCTCTGTAGAATATGATCCATCTTCGATAAAGGGTAATTATCTTTGAGAGAAACCTTATTAAGGTTTCAGAAATCCACACATAACCTTATTTCTCCAATATTTTTCCTCACTAATACTAGATTTGATAATCATTGATAAAATCTCAAAGGTACAATAGTCTTGGCATTAAAAATATTCCTTACCTCTTTTTCAATTAAAGGTAAAAAAAAGGGGATTCACTCTCCTTAGCTTTTGTTTGAAAGGTTTCTAGTCCTCTTTGATAGGAATAGTATGCTGAATAATATTGGTATCATAGGCCTTCAAATATTCATATCCCCATGCAAAAACATCAGAGTATTTTTTCAATAGATCAATGTATTTATGTTTCTCTTCTTGAGGCAAAGACTTAGAAAGCTTCACAATCTTTGGATTATCTTCAGTCCCTATGTTACAATCCTCTACTTCGGCTCCCACGGTTTCATTTTGGGCTTTTGAGCCACATCATTGAAATCAAATAATTATTCAAGTGGTACCAAACCTCTTGGTATTACATTATCTTTTAATTGTAAGACTTCAAGTTCTACTTCATCTTTATCAAAATTCTCACTGGTTTGATCCAAAACAGTTTGTTGTCAATCATCTTTAATAGTATTTTCTATATCAATATGCAAATTTTCAAACTCTCCCTTTAACTATAAAAAATTGTCTAATTGTTTGTCATTCTCAAACACTTGCCACACCTTATGTTATCCAAGATATAAATTCTATCTTTTACCTCAATCTCATATTTCTTATTTGGGTGGAAATGAATTTTACATGTGCTTGCTGAGGTAGCCAATGCATTAGAAAACGCATTTTGACTCTTTGGAATCAAAGACAACTAATACTCTAGAAAACATTGCAAAAAATATAAGACAACATTTTTGTATGCCCTCAACCTAGGATGTTTAGCTGAATACTCACCTTTGATTTGATTTATGATGAGTTCTAAATCACCATGGATTGAAATTATTTTAGCTCTTGATATTTTCAATAACTGCAACCCTAGAATAAGTGCCTCATACTCAGCTACATTGTTGGTACATTAGAAATTAAGCTTGTAGGAATATGTCTTTGATATGCCTGAAATTTTTGTCTAAGATCTATACACTAGCCCTCGTTGCTTCCTTACTAAGTGCCCCATCAAAATCCATATGCCAAAGGCCTTCATCTTTATCATCTTCTATTTCAGTGTTTAATTTCACATCCTCTGTTTTGCTTGATTGACTTTCCATATCTGACACTTCTTCCTCTAAACATATGTCATTATATAGAATGAAAGAATCCATGTCTGAATGTATATAATAAAGTGGGTAATTACTGGGTTTTTCATGGTTTCTTACCATATTTTTCATCAGAATTTCCCTGTAAAACCTCCTTCGTTGCTTGAAAAAAGGAATAGTTTTATATGTCATATCCATTTGCAAGGTGCCCTACAACTTTTCTCCCCACGATCTTGACAAGAGAATTCCATATTAGGAGGTATATTAGCCACAACAATATCCATGACTACGCTTTTTGTTGGGATTTGGGCAAGGTTTATAAATAAATCCTTGATCAAATCTAAGCATCTTACTCTTCTTGAATAAAAAAAGAAAAGGTATTTATATTGTCTGGCTATATCTAATCCAAGTTTCTCCATAATCTCTATGGGCATGAGATTATGTGAATCACCGAAATCCAGAATGGCATTATGAAAAATGAAATTATGAATGTTAAGACCAACATAAAATGGTGGTACATTACCATCTTGTGATTTTCCCTCAACTTCTGGTCCAAATACCAATTTAGGTTGGTCATCACTTAAGTTCGCAGTATATGTTCCCTCCTCTATCTTTAGTGTTTTTATAACTTAACTTCTATACACATCCTTTTTCACCAATTTAACTTTTGATAACTCATTTTCAATGTTGAAAGAAGGTTGAGGCTTTTCTACCTCTTTTTGAGTCATATCTTGTCTTTGTGGAATTTCTTTTGGAGGATCAGTCTTTGTTTGACTTGTAGAAGGTGTATCAATTTGGATCTTTTTAGGAGGATTGGCTGCAACTTTCTTGTTTCTCATATTATATTGTCTGTGCAATTCCATAATAGCATTTTGATAACCCTTTTTGTAATCCTTTGATTAAATAGGCGTGGAATATTTTTGTGCTAACATGAACAGATCTCGTTCCTCTTTGGTCAAGAAAACGTTATCTATTTGTCCTCCACCAAAAAGATTAATCTAATTCTCTTCTGGCCATAGAAAATTTTAGGGGCGAATGTTCGCCCTTTGGCTAAATTAAGGGCTTTTAAATTTTTAGTGGGTGAATATTTTGTATCATAGTACATTTTTACAAATCACCTCAAATAGCCCACCTTATTTTAATGGAGAGGGTAAAAAAGGTAAATTTAGCCCTTGAAATTAGGAGTTACAACCTTCCATTCACCCATTTTCAAGAATAGGTTTTATTTAAGTGAATCCATTCGCCCATTTTCAAAAATAGGTTTTATTTAAGTGAATCCATTCGTTCATTTTCAAGAATAGGTTTTATTTAAGTGAATCCATTCGTTCATTTTCAAGAATAGGTTTTATTTAAGTGAATCCTATGGGCCAAAGGCCCAAATACCATATTTATAAAAGAGGTATGGTAAATTAATAAAAATATAAATAAATGAGAGGTATGGTAAATAAATAAAACATTTTTTATATTTACTCCATAAGTCACCTTATATACATGCAAGGGTGTAAACAAATAAAAAATAAGTAAAGTGGAGGTATCGTAAATAAATAAAACGTCTTTTTATACTTACTCAAAAGGTATGGTAAATAAATAAAAATATAAATAAACTAGGCCCATGGTAAATAAATAAAACCTGTTTTTATATTTAGTCCATAACCCTCGTTCTATTTATGAAGGCTCAAGAAAGAGGTTTTATTTAAGTGAATCCTATGGGCCAAATACCATATTTGTAAAAGAGGTATGGTAAATTAATAAAAATATAAATAAATGAGAGGTATGGTAAACAAATAATTTTTTTTTTATATTTACTCCATAAGTCACCTTATATTTACGAACACTCAAAAAATGTGCTATATTTAGGTGAAACCTATGGGCAAAATACTATGGGACAAATACCATGGACTAGATTATTATTAATACCATGCAAAAAAACATTATTAGCCGTAATATTAGTATTAATAAAAATAAAAATGGCACATGGTATTGACCCATGGTATTCACCTGGAATGTAGCCTATTTAAATGGGGGAATTAAAGCAGCATAGATCCATCTTTACTCTGGATCTACTAACCCCCGAGAGGTATCAAATATCGTGGTATGAAAACTAGCATAGAGTGAAAAAATATTTGATCCGATCAAGAGTAAAAATGGATGTTGTAATTTAATGTATGTTAAAAATTTTAGCTTGGTTAAAATAAAAAATAAAATAAGGATCAACTATTAATCTTATTAATTTTTATAAATTACTAATAGTAATTTTTAAGCTCCAGGTTTATGATAACCCATGGTAATACCATGGTATTCACGTGAGCATAGACTATTTAAAGGGGAAATTCTATCATCTTAGATCCATCTTAATTCTGGGTCTACCAAGTGCTCAGAGGGATAAATAGATTTCATCCCCCTAAGAGTGGTAGATGTGGAATTGAGATGGATATAGGTTGGTTTTTATGATAATGAAGATATTAATTAGACTTAGGAAATTATATTGTAAAAACATCTTAAGGTGAATGGTTAAAGCATAGACATTAGACAAGTATATTTGTATACTTTTGCTTTAAACTGAAACAAATCTAGGGCTAAAAAGAATTGATTGATTGCACTAGTCACCCTTCTATAATTTTCCAACATTAGCTGGAGTAAACAGATTGTAATTTGGGTAATTTTGCTAATTGCAAACAGGAACATACTTGTGTACTTGCAGGTGGTTACGAGGTCCCTAGAAGTGATGAATTTGAATTTTTCTTGGTTTTATATATAGTATTGAGTTTTTTCTCATGATTTCTGTGAATGGCACAGGTGACTTTTATCCTACACCCACTAGGTTATCGATATGTAATTTTGGTAATTTTGATTTCAAAAGATATTTTAAAGAAATGCAATGATTTCATTTGTGTATTCAATAAACACAAAATTTTATAATTGAGTAAAATATTCGCCATGCCTCAAGATTTTATAATTGAGTAAAATATTCGCCATGCCTGGTGAGAGATTCGCTAAAAAATTATATATACATATCATATTATTAATAAAATCACCTTCCATTTTTTCTATATACCATGGAGATTCGCCCATTTATTATACATGTAAATTTAGGGGGGTTCTTAAAATTTTCCCTACTTCTGGCGCATTTGCTGTCTCATTTTCTTCCTTTGCATATTATTCCTAAAAAGGAGGTCTAATTTCTTGTTGATTTGTTGGGTTTCCTTGCACTCTTTGTTTAATTTGGGGTTGGTTCCTTCTAAAATTTGGATTCCTAATCTAAGGACCCCTTGCAGTTCTCTTGGTGGGGTTATATCTATCAAAGTAATTATTTCCATCATCCTTTCCATATTTTTTGATAAAGAGTCAAGTTTTGCATCTGATGAAGAAGAAGGTTCTTCTTTAATGGTCACTCTTCTTTAAGATTTTAACTTTGCTCTCTTGGCCAACAAATTTTCCTCTACACTAACAACATTTATTTCCATTTATTTCGTGGTATTTGGATTTATTTCTCTCAATTGATAACCATGTCAGCATCAAATCCATATGGAAATTGAATTAAAGCTAGTCCTGGTGGAGGTTTTATTGTTGCTGGAATAGAATTATAAATATTGTTAAATCTATTGCAATAATCCTGAACTAGTTCACTTGGAGCTCTCCTTAAACTTTCATATTCTACAAGGATCTGAAGGGGATTCTTTTTCACTTCCCATCTTGAAAGGAAGTTTTGGTGAAATTGTTGTAGATATACAATACTGCCTACTGGAAATCCTCTGTACCATTTTCTAACTTCCCCTCTCAAACTTTGTTCTAAGAGCTCATTTTCACATCATCATCAACAACTTCTTCTAAGTCTGTGAAATCATTCATTTTGTCTATGTGTTGCTGTGTTGTAATAGGTCAAGTGCCATCAAATTGGGTTATGCATTGTCCATAATGATGTGGCATGGAATTCAGTGGAGCTTGTAAAGCCAAAGGGGCATAACGAGCTTCCATGATTGTGATATGAGAGGAAGATGAAACAATAATTGTGCTTGATGTTAGGGGTGGTAAAGGAGGTGGAACGGTGACCCACTGAGTTGCTATAAAATCAGTCTGGATGAGAGGTGAAATGAGGATAGTGTTAAAAAGGGAAATCATAGGGGAAGTTAATGGTGGGGTAGAAAAATAAATGGCAGTTTGTTGAATTATAAATGGTTTTTGAGCAGCCTGATTCAATTGGGTTACCAGATCTTCAAGATTTTCAAATTGTTGTATATCTTTATCAAAATCTAAAGTGACAGATTTATGTGCTGAGATATGTGGTTTCAAAATGGATTCATCAAAGATTGTCTCAGGGACAAATCGTTCTAATTTGTTTTTGAAAAGACTATGCTCAAAGGGTGAATCAAACTCAATATCCTCAATTGTTATAAAACTTTTTGGGATTGAATTAGTTCTCAGTAAAGGATTATTTCTTTCTTGACTTTTTGTAAAGCTCTTTTTTCTAATTAACCTCTTGGGATTATTTACAACTTTGGGAGGATTAGGATTTGGATGTGATTAGGTGTAAATATTTCTAGGATCCAGATCTTCAAAGAAATTATTTACAACTCGGTATATATACAACTTCTAGGTGAATAATTCATCCCAAAGATTTCCTAACTCACTGTCACCCATAGGGGATAGATTTAAGCTTCTGAAATCAAAGTTACTAGGGAAGAAGTCCCCAATGGAGTCGCCATAATGTTAGCACTCTATATTTTTCCTAGGCTGAGGAGGAAAATTACAAAGGTAACCACAAACCACTTTAAAAGTTGGGATCTAGCCCTTCTAGCTTTAGAGAGGGCTCTCTCTATATGATTTTTAATTTTAATGTTTAGATTTTAGGCTAGGTATGAAAGGACAAGGTATATTTTTTAAATTTTGGTTGTAAAATGGAAGAGAAGTCCATTGGGAATGGAGTCATAAGGTCTTCAGTAATCAATTAGAATAAATAGAGGAGAAGCAAACAGGGTGAGGTAGGAAAACTCCTAGATCTCGTAGAGTTGTTGTGGTGTGAATTAGATGAATAAGAATTAAGTTAAATTAAATATATAGCATACACAGATGAATTCTATACTTAATATTAATATGAAAACATTGATATTGTTTAACAGGCCTTAGAAGAGTACTGAAAGTAAATTCGGCCCTTAATCTTCTTGTAAACAATTTAAGAAGGAAAACGTTCATGTGAAACTTGAAATGAAACAGATTTACAAAGAGGGAAACATCACCATTTGCTTGACACAAGAGTCCCAAACCAAAATGCCTCTGTATTACTGAATTGATTACTTCAAAAATATATTTGAATACTTACAACCACAGAAAAATATTTTGTTCTTTCATAATCCAATCCTTACTAAGTGTCTTTACAAAATATTTATAGAATTTGTCTCTACTAATTTCAGACTTCAAACAAAATTTATTACAAAATAATATCTACTAAAAACATGTAGATATTTCCAAAATAGAACTAATTAATAGGGAATCTAGACTATTTCTAATTTTCTGTTCAAACTTTGAGATGAATTTTTTCTGATTGTCGACACTTTTTCGCTTCTTCTGTTTGTCTATTGCCAAAACTGTAGGATTTTTGTTTATTTTTATTCAACTAGCTCTAGTAACTTATCCCATCGCTCTTCACTTCGAATGGAAATATTTACCATGCTCTTGAATCTCTCATCTACTTTTGTGTATGTCTGAAAAATGGCTTGTTCATAAATAGATGATGGATTTCATGTTGAATAAAGAGATCATGTTGTAGGCCTTCCATGAAAGCTTCTCCACTTATAGTTCCTTTGAATTTAGCAAATTTAGATACATCTGTGGCAATATTACATAATTGATCTTGATATTTTTCTAATGGAAGCAATTTTCTTTTAGAAGCTCTTAAGGCTAGGAGCTCCTTCTCCTGCAATACATTAAATTTTATGTTGAATCTTTTTACCTGTACTTTAATTATTTGCATCAATCTTCTAACTGCACGATAAGGTTTTTCTTTGTCAACACTCTTTTGAATTCCATTAGTACATCTATTCTATCATGAACGTTGAGCTCTTCAAGCTCATATTTAGTTTTGGAATTCATCATTTTTATAATTTTGTGTGTTTCTGTTGGTTTGTGCTCAATTTCAACTTTTGTCTTCTCAATTATTGCCTTAACATTATGCACCATTTCTTCTTGTTCAAAAGTGATCTGAATAGATGGCCACAATTTTGTAATATTTGCATTAATATTGTGCCAAATGTTGTGCTTGGCTTCTGCCAACATTTGAGTTGTAAGGGAATGATATTTATATTTTTTAATTTGCTGAATTAATTTAAAATTATTTTGTACCTCTGCAAGGTATGCATTGTATGCTTTGATCTTGCTTTCCTCCATCTTTGTGAGTATTGTTGTTAACTTCTTATTTTCCTTAATTGTTAATGATAATTCTATTAAAGCTTGTGCTAGCTTCTCAAAAGAATCTAGAATTGATGCTTGTGTTGTTTGTTGTGCTTCTTGTTGTGTTGATGTACCTATTGCTTCCAATTGTTCCTTCTCCTTCAACAGTGCTTCAATGTCTTGTTCCATCTTCTGTATTTGAACATTACATTCAACTATTATTTTGAACAATTTTTTGTTTTCCATTTCCACATTGGTTACTTCTTTGGCCTGAGGGTGCTCCGTTGTTGGAAGCTTAAGTTGTTTTCTAAGGGCTTGAATATCTAAATTTTTGTTATTAATTATTTCCTCGACTCCCTTGACATCACTAGGATCATATCCTAGTTTGATAATTAAATATTCTAAAGTTTTAATTCTAGTGTATTTGGCCAGAGAAAGCATTATTTCTATCTTCAACTCTCATTGCATATTATTTAGATATGTTTGCAGCTTGGAGGCAACCATGGTTGAACTGGTCAGTGTTAATTAAATTGTCTCAGTTGCTTGATTATGTAAATTGTTTTTTTTTTCACATGTGGCTCACAGATACCCGTGGTCACTGGGTGGCTGCTACATCCATAGAAATATTTGAGCTTCATAAAGGGTATCAATCCTCGTGGCCAATAGCTAGGCATAACCCCAAGGGCTTCACGGAGAATTGACCCTGTGGCCTCCTCAATGGCAAGGCACTTATTTGACCAGTTGAGATAACCCTTGGGGCTTATGTAGATTTGTTTGATTGATTGCATCAACCTTTTTGGTATCAAAAACAAATATTGAAGCTTTGTAACCTTTTTCACTTTTGGGAGCTAGCAATGTAGGTTCTAAAAAGGCCATTTGGAATTTCCCCTTTTCTATGTCAAATGCAGATAATAACCTATGTTGGGTGGTGGCAGTTTGCTTCCAAAACTGGGAATATGTTGAAGATTTCAAATCTTCATTCTTCAATTTGATTTCCATGTATCTTTCAAAAATAATTTGTTATGCTAGAATCTAAGATGTAGAAGATATAGGAGACTCAATTGTCTCCACTACATATGGAATAGAAGTGGTAGGAGTACATGTCAAGACCATTTTACTTTGCGCCTGTGAAGCCTTTTCTTCTGGGGATTCTTCTTGAATATTTATTACTTAAGGATTAGTCTTAGTATTAGTCTTTGGATCCTTGTTTCTCCTCTTGAAGACACGAAAGTCTGCAACATGAGCTTTTGAATTTATAGGGGACATACTTTCCCTTAGCCTCTTAATTTCTTTGTCTTTTGGGATAGGAGTTTACAGAGATGATTGAATGACCATTTTCTCTTCAACCTCCTGTAGTGTTTTTTCTATCCACTTCTCCTAATTAACATGTTGCTCTATATCTGGCCTAGGTGTATGTGCATATGTAGTAGACTTCTGCTCAACTCTTAGCTTTGAAATTATCCCTAATGGATCATAAGACCAAGTGAATCTTGGTTTAAATTTCATCTACTTTAATATTTCCTCCACTTCCTTTGGTGATGCTCCGGTATTTACAATATAAGGCCCAACATTTGCCTTCAATTTAAACTATGCCTTATTTTTATTTTATACAAAATGCAATTCATCCATATTTAACATATGTCTAGCATATTCCAAAGCAAAAAAATCTTGGTTTAAATTTCATCTGCTTTAATATTTCCTCCACTTCCTTTGTTGTTTCTCTAGTATTTACAATATAAGGCCCAACATTTGCCTTCAATTTAAATTTTTCCTTCTTTTTATTCGATACAAAATGCAACTAATCCATATTTAACATATGTCTAGCATATTCCAAAGCAAAAATCCTTATTGGCACAAAAAATGGTAATCTATAGGGAGGAAGCTCACGCCCATAGATTTGAATCTTTATATAGTTCTGGTAAATATACCAGTCTCTAACGTTTGACTGCTCTGGAAGATTCAAAACTTTCTTGTTCTCTGGTGAAATCCTTGGTATAACATCATTGCTAAGTAGACACAAGGATGTATGTAAAAACATATCCACAAAATTGGTGAATGAATCATTTCTGAATTTATTTTGACTAAAGAAGTCCAATGAATGATCGGATAATGGATTTCCCTGGTCATCCATCTTCTGTAATTGGAACTTGAACTTGTCTACCTAGTAAAATAGCATCAGATATACTAAAATTGATTAGTGTTTGAACACACCTTCAACTTCAAACTTGAGAAATTGATCGTGTATAACATCTGATAAGAACTGACTGTAATTAAAAAGAATTGAAGGCTTCTGACCAATTGAAAATATTGATAAAACCCTAACACTACCTCATCTACCCACTGGTCTGTATGATAACCTAATAAACAAGTAACCATAGAAATGACTTGTCTTGACATCTTTGGGAAGATAGAAGCATAGTATGGGGGATTTTTTCTAGGCAATTCTGAATTCTGAGGTAGAAAACTTTCAAAAATATGGGCTCGCTTGGGGAAAGTAAGCTTTTTATATATTTCCATGAGTGCATCAAGGGAAAATGGGTGCAGAGAGGCTTGAGGATTTATCTGAAGAACTTGACAAATGCTTTCTGGGGTAATTAAAACTTCATTCTTCTTGGCAATTACTACTTTCTAGCTAGGGAGGTACCTAAGATGACATCAAGTAGCAAATTCAGGGAAAATATGAGTATGAGGAAAGGTAAATTGAGGTAGAAGTGATTTCCAGATATTTAAATCATCACTCTGGTCTAAATATTTCTATTTTGACTAGTTATGGAGCTCATATAGATCAATCTCAAATTGTGTTTATGCTATTTTGTATTGGGTATCAATCAAAGGAGACCTATCTAAATCAGGGACAGGGGGTACCATAGGATTCTCATCAAGAATATTTCCCTTTCCTTTGTGCGAAGACATCTTAACTTCAATGGGAAAATTGGGGAAATAGAGTTATCGGGTTGTATTTAACTGAGATTTGCATAAGGATATCAATTTACATAGGGCGTGAGTAGGCTTCAAAGATGCTTCAAGTTGAACTTGCATAAGTCAAACAATTGTCGAAAGGGAAATTTGCAAGTTGAGGCAGGATTTTTATAGCATAGTTTGAGGGTGTTTAATAGGATTGTGACTGTTTTTGGAGTGTGCTATTAATGGGAAATTCATACGTTGGTGGGAGAAATTTATTATCCAACATTTACATGACTGTTGGAGGGTGATTTGAATGGTAATGGTCATATAATGTGGAAGGCAGGTGACATGGATGGAGGGATGAATGACAAATGGCGTAGGTTCATAGGACGGGAATGAACGAGTGGAAGGGAGCATCAAATGGTGGCTTTTTGCGAGGGGGGTAGGAGTGGTAAATGGTATCAGGAGGGGACCCTCCTAAAAGACATTGCAAAGATGGCACATAAATTGGGTGGTTTATTTAGAAACTACATCCCCCCATTCCATTAAGTCTTGAAAGCTTGGGGGGTCCGAACGTCATCCCTCACAAAAAATGAGTGCAGAGAGGCTTGTTTGCCTAGTAAAATAGCATCAAATATACTAAAATTGATTGGTTTTTTAACACACATTCAGCTTTAAACTTGAGAAACTACTCATGTATAACATATGATAAGAATTGACTGTAATTGAAGAGAATTGAAGGCTTCTGACCAACTGAAAATACTGATAAAAACCCTAACGCAACCTCATCTACCCACTGGTTTGTATGATAACTTAATAAACAAGTAACCATAGGAATGACTTGTATTGACATCTCAGGGAAGATAGAAGTAGAGTTTGGGGGATTTGTTCTAGGAAAGTCAGAATTTCAGATAGAAAACATTCAAAAATATGGGCTGATTGGGGGAAAGTAAGCTTTTTATATATTTCCATTAGTGCAACAGTGGAAAATGGGTGCAAAGAGGCCCGAGGACTTATTTGAAGAGCTTAACAAATTATTTATGGGGTAATTGAAAATAGGACTTAATTATTCTAGGTAAATATTGCTTTCTGGCTAGGGAAGTACCTGAGATGACACCAGGTAGCAAATTCAAGGAAAATATGAGTCTGAGGAAAGATAAATTGAGGTAGAAGTGATTTCCATATATTTAAATCATCACTCTGGTCTAAATACTTTTATTTTTCCCAATTATGGAGCTCATATGGATCTAACTAACATTGTGTTTCTGTTATTTTGTATTGGGTATCAATCAAAGGAGACCTATCTAAATCAGGGACAGGGGGTATCATAGGATTCTCATTAGGTGATTTGAATATAAACAAGAATGCTAAAAATTATAGATATAACCATAAATACAAAGATGCAGTAGAAAAAACACTATCTCTCATTAATATCAAATATTGAAATATTCTTACAAACAGAATGGAAATGAGACTAGCTCTGGTGATGGTAGCTTACCTTTGAGAAGAGATGTGGTGGCTACATGCCTCTGAACTAAGTTACAATGAGGCTCAAGGGAATTTTTGTTATTGAACAATAAGAGAAAACCCTAAACAACCAAAACCCTAACTCGAGGAGATGTAACACCAAGAGTTTATGGGCCCCGTTGGGTTTAGTTGGGCAGCCAACTTCTTGTGGTTGTAGCTTGGTCATATTATCTCTGTTTGATGTGCATGATACCTCGTTAGAATTATCTCTCCAAGGACTACAAAAAAAAATTCATGATCTCAATGAGATCACCTGAAGCAATATTTCCAAAAAAACGTCGTTTAGGGCCTCAAAATGGCTCTCGAAGTTCAGGACCCAAAAACTGCCAAAAATACTAAACTTTGCTACAATTAAGGAAATTGAAAAATTGAAAGAAACAATGGTGGGGGTTCACGTGGAATAGGAGGGTGGCCACCAATATCCACCTGGATCATCAAGAATCTTTCCCTTTCCTTTGTGAAAAGACATCTTAATTTCAATCGGAAAATTGGGGAAACAGAGTTACCGGGTTGTAGTTAACTGAGATTTGCAGAAGGAGATCGCTTTGTAGAGGGTTTTGGTAGGCTTTAGAGATGCTTCTAGCTAAACATGCATAGATAAAAGAATATTCGAAAGGGAAATTTGCAGGTTGAGGCGGGATGTTTACAACAGAGTTTGAGGGCGTTTAAGGGATTGTTAGCATTTTTAGAACATGCTATTAATGGGAAATTCATACGTTGGTGAGAGAAATTTATTATCCAATGTTTACATGACTGTTAGTGAGTGATTTGAATGGTAATAGTCATATAACATTGAGGGTAGTTTATGTGGATAGAGGGATGAATGACAACTAGTGTGGAAAAATAGCATGGGAATGAATGGGCGGAAGGGAGCATCAGATGGTGGTTATTCGGGGGGGAGGAGTGGTAAATTATATGTGTGTTGTTGTAGACTTCTTCTTTGGTCTACTATAATTACACCATTTCATTTATCTTTCTTTACACATCAGTTAATTCAACTTCTAATTCCTACAATATTTCATCACGGGAATTCCTAGGGAGGTAGGGAAAACTGCATCAACTCCATAAACCAATTGGAAAGGTGACATTCCAATTGATTTCTTAGTGCTCACCCTATCAGCCCATAGAGAATTTATTACTTTTTGTGCCAAGACTTATTTTTTTCCTATAAAAATTCTTTGTTATGTTGACCAAGCTCTTATTAGAAGATTCTTCTAACCCATTTCCTTGAGGATAATAGGAAGTAGAATGTCCTAAAACTATATGATATTTATTGTAGAAATATACCATCTTTTTAGATTTGAAAGCAGCAGCATTATCAGTGATGATTTACGAGGAAAACCAAACCTAGAAATAATATTACCTTACATGAATTGAATAATTACTGAGTCTATAGCCTGCCTAGTTGGAACTGCTTCTATTCATTTGGTGAAGTAATTTGTATTTATCGAAGTCCATTTGTGTTGGATTGAAGAACTAGGATGAATTTCCCCAATAAAATCTAAACCTCACTACTGAAAGGTACTTCTATTGAAATAGGCTTCAAATGAAAAGGTAAGAGTTTCTTTTTTCCTTCAAAAATATGACATTGATGACAAGTAGAAACCCTTTTGTGCACATCAACAAATAAAGTAGGCCAATAGAAACCAGCTCTCAAGATTTTATTTGTTGTAGTCTTCCATAAAATGTGTCCTCCATAGTCACCTTTATGAAACTATTCCATCATCTAATCTTCTTCATCCACTAACAAATAGTTCAATAAAATCCCCCCAGCATCCTTCCAATATAAATCTTGACCCAAAATGCAGAATTTAATAGATTTTAATTTCATAAATCTTGCTTTAGTCTTTGTTAAACCTGGTGGAACTTGTAAATGTTGTAAAACATAAACAATGTTTGTGTACCAATGGGAAGTAGCAAAACTCTCTGCTACCTGTTAGATAGAGTCTTCTTCACCATCTAGAGCAACAATAAAATTGATGTCCAATGCAATCAAATTTGATTTAGCCATTAATTTAGCTAACCCTTGACCCTTAATAAGATTTTTTGGCTTAATATCATTATCATATTCTAAAATAAAAACAATCCACTTACCCCTTCTTCCATCTAGATCATTTTGAGTAAGGATTTCCTTTACTACTACATTGGTAATGAAACCACTTATGTGAGAATACAAGATATATGCTCTAAAATCTTTCAGAGCTTTTACCACATCAAAATATTGCTTTTCCATAATATTGTATTTTAAATAAGTATCTCTTAACCCGCTTCCAAAAAATGCTATGGGCTGCTCATATCCTTCCTTTTCTTTCTTCATTAGTACTACTACAACAGTATGTTCTGAAGAAAATGAAAAAATAATGAAATCCTTAGTGAAATCGGGATTGGATAAAACATGAGCATGAGTCAAACTTCAATTTACCTCATTGAATGATCTTTTTTCTTCTACATTCCATTTTATTTCACTGACCTTTCTCAACATGTTGGCGATATCTCTTAAGATCTCGGCTAAATTTTGGATAAACCTCTTAATAAAATTAATTCTACCAATGAAAGACTGCACTTCTTTTTTGTTTCTTGGAGGATCAATTTTCATGATATCCTCAATTCTACTTAAGTCAATTTGGATACCATATTTGGAAATTATATGACCTAACAGTCTACCTTCTTCCAGACCAAACAAATATTTTTTAGGATTCAAGGAAACACCAAATTTCCTGCATTTCTCAAAGACTATTTCTAAACAAAACTAATGATCTTCATCAGTTGTAGGAAACACAACGATGTCGTCTAGATATATCACAATAAATCTGTCTTTCTCATCTGTAAAAGAAATATTCATTTCTCTCTAAAAAGTTTCACCTACATTCATAAGCCCAAAAGGCATCTTCACATACATGAAGGTTCCCCATGGTGTTGTGAAGGTTGTTTTGTCTTGATCATCTAGTTGCACTAAAAACTAGTTGTAACCTAAAAAACCATCAAGCAATGAAATTATGCTAGAACCAACTACCCTCTATAGAATATGATCCATCTTCGGTAAATAGTAATTATCTTTGAGAGAAACATTAAAAAGGTTTTGTAAATCCACACATAACTTTATTTCTTCAGTCTTTTTCCTCACTGGTACTAGATTTGATAACCATCTAGAAAATCTCAAAGGTACAATAATCTTGGCATCAAAAAGCACTACCAACCAGCATTGCGCAGTTTTTCAAGTGAGTTGTGAAACCAACACTCTTAGAAAGTCGTGAAGAGGCTATTGTTGTTGAGAAAGACCCATGCGTGATTAGAGTCATCAAGGATGATGAACCAACAAAGGACTCCAAAGACGTGAGTAGGAAGTCCCAAGCGATGGCGAGCAAGGGTAGATACAAGGAAGCAACTGACATTGAAACCCTTACTTGCCTCATCAAGAACTTGAAAATAGAAGTGTTAGAGATTAAACAACGGAAAACAGACACATCTGCAAGCAGCCATCCGCCCAGGTAGAGACAAGCGAGTAGCTCATCAGGCAACAACTAGTTCACTCCAAAAACTACAGAAAAACCTGTGTTCCAGGTTGAACAGTGCGCAGATCCTAAGTTATGTTCTTTCCATGAAGAACATCACCCCAAGAAATCTTATTCGAACTGGAAGCGAGTCGCAAGCTCTGTCTGAAGTCATACACTCGATGCAGAGAGAAATATGTAGGAGCAGTCAGAAGACATTGATGATGAAGAAGAGGTTGCACCTGATGAAGCATCAAGTTCTGGGCATGTGTTGAATGAATATCAGTTCTGGCAAGTAATGATGAAGATGAACAATGAGAAGCAGCCCCAAAATAAAAATTATTGCTACAATATTAGGAGTAAAGGGGCTCCTCTTACACTTGGGGAAGCACAAGAAAAAATGAGATTGTTGATGAGGAAGGGTGATCCACCAGATGCCCCAAAGCAGAAAACACAAACCAAGTCTAGGAAGACAACGATGGATAAGAATACATCCATGAGCAGCAAGCTGCAGAACACTCTGTCGGACGACATGAACTTTCATTCTACCCCGGACACCTCGATGAGTCTACCACCTCTTGACTACAAAATTGTTAATGACATAAAGAAACATCAGGTGAACATTAGTTTGTTTGAGTTATCTAAGATCAAGAGTCAGCGAGACATCCTATTACGTGCATTAGGACAAACAGCAACAGACAATGCAACCTATACAAGCAAGGGAGCAATCACACCTCCCGAATCACTTTCTAGTGTGCTCAACATGCTCCAGATGGAAGAAGCAAACTCAGGTTGCCCTCCATTCCTGCAATTCTTTGAAATAGTTAACTACAATGTTCACAACTACTTTGTTGATTCTGGTGCAGCTGCCAACGTCATTCCACTCTCCATTGAAAATCATATCAATGCAAAATGGAGCGAAACATATGCATGAATCATCCAAATTGATCGAACATCGGTACCAGCCATTGGTGAACTGCAAGACGTGATCATCCGATTATCTCATGACAGTCGAGTCCACCAATGCATCAACATAGTTGTTGTGGACATACCAGAAGCATACGGTATACTACTGAGCAGAGACTGGTCTAGGAAGCTGGATGGATATTTTGTTATAGACTAGTCCCATATGTGGCTTCCGTAAAAGGGAAAATCCAACAAAATCTGGGTACTATCCGAGAGGTATATGAAGCACAATGTCACCCCTCTTAATGGTGAGAATGAACTGTTGGCCTTCGTAGAACTCATGTTTGGAAACTTCCTCCTAAAAACAATGTTGGCGAGTTATCCCGCATGGCCAGATCCAACCCCACCAGACACCTAGTTGGGACTCATTCCTTGCCCAATTAATGGTAATGAAACATGTATATTGCATTGTACCAATAGTAGCAGTAGCAGTAGCAACAGTAGCAGCAACAGTACTAGCATGTCAAATGGTTCATGTTCAGACAAGCCATGGGCCATGGATTTTGATGAATCAAAGACACATGATGGCTCAAGGACCGGGTGTATTGTAATCACCCAAAATAATTGAAAATGCATGATTTAGAGCTTCTTGAAGTTTGAGTGCACAAACAATGTTGTTCAGTATGAAGCACTCGTGTTGAGCTTACAAAGTACCATGAGCCTCAATGCGGTCTCACTTAAAGTGATACTGCACCTTGTGAATAATGTTGATTCTTTCAAGGACATAACAATTGATGAAGGTAAGCATGAGTAGCCCCTAAAAACTGCAGTTGAGCGCAAGAAAGGCAACCCATGCCCAAGGGTGTGATTTCCCTTAATGAGCTCAATGATTTGCAGAACTTCTATCGAGGGCCAAGAAACAATAGAACCCATAGGTCCACCACTACGAACGAACAAAGCAACTTGGGAACCAATCATGATCTGACGATAGCCAATTTGGGTACAAACGACAAACCACAACAACAGCAAGTCTTTGACTGCTTGATCAAACAATACCAGGATGTGTCTACATGGACATATGTTGACTTGAGTACACACTATATGTGAGAAATCAAACATAGGGTTCTAGGTAAAGGATGATTCAAGCCATTGCACCAAAGGCCGTGTAAAACACATATGTCGTTTGAACTCCTTATACAGAAAAAATTGACTAATATTTTGGATGATTGGATTACTTGCAAATTTCATCATCATACTTGGGTTTCGAATTAAAATCCCACACATAAGAAATTCAGGGAAATCCACTTATGCATTGATTTTAGGAACTTGAACCACTCCCGGAATAAAAATAAAAAAAAAAACTACCCCATGCCATCATATGAGCCTATGTTGCACGCAGTATTTGAAGCAGTGGTGTCATATTCACTTAAAGGTATTTTGGAATACCACCAAGTTCTGGTAGTGGAGCCCAGTGGACTTACATTGTTCCATGAGAAACTTGGCACACACACATGTCGTATGCAATCACTTGACATGAGGGTTGACAACCTTCTTGTCAATGACCAAGATCTCAAGTGTTACTTCTAGTAGGTCGGGCGACACCCCGTGCCATGTACATAGTCTACTTGTTGCTTGTTGTTTTCATCTTGTTTTCTTTGCTTACTATCCTTGTTTTCAATTTTTTTGTTCTGCTTGCTATTTTTGGTTTAAGTTCATTTTGTTTGCTTGATATACTACTATTTTTGCTTCTAGAAATAAGTGTTGCCAACTACTACGTTCTAGATTTTGAATAAAGTATGTGGCTAAAATACGAAAAGACTTGTGACACTGCAGTACTTGTCCAATCTTATATCTATCTTATCCGTGCTTGGTTACAAACTTCGGCCAATGAAGTCCTGATGGAAAATATGAGCCATCTGCAAGTGAAGTTTTGGTCCAACCACGAGCTTGTGTCCACACTGGGAAGCCTCATGCCTACACTCAGCCTTCTACTCTGTGTGTTCAAGCTCATCCAACTAGTAGAAATGGAGAAGTGGAAAATCTAAACGAGCATCACTATGTCAGAGGTATTACATGCTTCTCTAAAGGAACAACCTCTTTTGCTCATAATAAGTCGGGATCCCTCTTCCACCCCAAAATAAATAAGTACCTATATGCACAGTCCTCTTGAAAAATACAAATTTGAAAGAAGAGAAAGGCTTCCTGTGTAGAGAGGTGAAGCATGCAACTCCATCGGGGTATTGACCAAGCTCATTGGCAGTGGAGCAATGTGTGCATTCCTGCGTGACTCCATCGGTGTACTGTTTAGGCCTGCTTGCAGCGGAGCAACACTAGAGATAAAAAATTATACTCTGAAAATATTCAACGTACAAGCTAAAATACCCTTCCTGGATTCGATACATTGCGATAAAGCTAAACTTTTGATTGTGTTTGATTGAGTTGGAAAAAGGTATACCATGAATGTCCATGGGGTAAATGGGGAAGCCAAAGTAACTCGTATAGTGATTCAATACTTCCCGAAAGACCAAGGCCCTGTGCTCTCAATGAACCAAAACAAAAAAGTTGGAATTCTACTAGTTTGTCACCAAGTGTTGTAGCGGCTACAACCACCCTCCAAAATTTTGGCCTGCACCCAATTTCAGAGCCTCCCTTGAGCATTTCACTTGATGACTGTACACACTTGGGTTCACTTCGTGAGCTCGTGTGAGTCTTTAAATTCACCTTGCTTGTTCATTTCACCAAGTCTTGCATGTTGATGTCAATGTCATGCTTACGACCATGTTCTGGTCATGCTCAAGGTCTTCGCTTCGTGTGTACATGTTATGCTCACTATGAAAACATCTGTCACACTCACACATGGAGTCACATTCATTTTCATGCAAGCATCATCACAGTCGATCAATGATCAATCACAAGTGTCACGCTTGTCGGATACACCATCAGTCAGTCATGTTGTACATGCGTGTCTGGTTGGTTTGAGTCGTCTCGTCGTCAAGTCATGTGGGTGTGTGTTTGTAGGATCACATTTTCATCTTTCACTTGTTCACACACTTAGTCATTTTACTAAAGTTTTGACAACCAAACTCCCCTATGACAGCTGGACCATCACCCCGCCATCGACTTGATCGACTATTGCCCAGAACAGTGCAAAAGCACCAAGCAAGTCTTTTCAAGCTACGCTGCCCACAAGAAATTCAATCAACCTTCATGCTGGCCACCTGGAGAGTTGGACCCGACAGCCACCTCGGAACTAACTCCCCTAAAAAATTTCACAGATGCTACTGACCTTGCCCACTTTTCTAACTGAAGAAACTGCGTAGATAGGCTGGAGAAACACCTAGTGCCCATCCCTGTCTCCCTCAGAAAATTGCGCAATTTTCCTAGCCAGTCCTCCTGATAGTCGACCGACTGCTCATCCAGAAAATTGTGTAGTTTTCATGAGCAGGCCCTCTACTACCAAGAGTCTGCTCAGCTTAGAAATTGTGCAGAGATGATCAACAGATCAACTTCCCAGCATCAGTGAAATTTATCTCGCCAATAGCAGACTACTAGTTCCCTCTAGGAATTGTGCAGTTTCTACCGTCAAGCTCTTGGCAGCTGACTGGAAGTTTCCCTCAGGAATTGTGCAGTTTCTACTACCAGTGACCCAACAACCAGCTGTCAGTTCCCTCCAGGAATTGCGCAGATTTGGTTGCCATGCTCCTGGCTAGTTCCTCCAAAAAACAGCGTAAATCTTGTTTGCCAATCCTCCCATCATCCTGACCTGTTCCTCCAAGAAATTGCACAAATTTTGTTGTCAAGCCACTACTTCCGGCTCATTCCAAAAAATGCACAGCTTTTGTCTGCCTTGCCTTCCCACAACCTGGACTGTCCCTCCCAGAATTTGTGCAGTTTTTCCTTCCAGTTGAGTGAGACCACACAGATAGTCATTGACGTCTCGAATTTCCCATCTTCATCACCTAGTGACCCTTTCGCAGTTTTCATCAGTAGTGCCTAGAGCCATCATACCACCTTGCAATCTTGTTTCACCTCCCAGTCACCTGCATCTGAAATAATCATGTGTCATGGTAGACTAGGAGGTTTTTGGATTTGATGTCATCTCGTCATGAGTGACTATAGATATAGGTACATAAACAAACATGACGCGACGACGAATGGGATGAACGAAGGGAGCACATGCAGAAGGACAGGTCCCCTAACGGACGAACAAATGATGCATGTGAAGACATGTGCTTGCGAATGGATCATTGTTATAGACATTTTTGTGCCTTACAGCATGAAGCATGAAATGTCCATAATCTAAGGGATCCAAAGTCCCTAAACATGTTGTTCCTACCCCTAGAGGAACAAGGTCAGCAAACCACAGCACTGAATAAAAGTTCTCCACCTGAAAACACTCAAAAACAAGGCAATTCTGGATCATGTCAACTGCTCCACTGAGCATCTGCGCTGAATGTCAACTGCTCCACTATCTACCTGCGTTGAATGTCAACTGCAAAGAAGGCTACCTGCGCTGGGCGAGTTTGGACATGTGGCACAGTCATTCCTCAAGGTGCCAATGCCCAGGAAGCTTCCAAAATGACACTTGGATCAAGGAATTCGACTGGTGATGAGTAAGAGGTTCTAGACCTCCAAGTGGAAGCAATAACCTCCAAGTGGACTCAAGAACTGAAGAATAACTGAAGTGAGAGAGGACACTAGTCAGCTTCATGCCAGCCTTAAGCTGACTCATCCTTTCTCCAAAACTCCTATATATAGATCTCTCTCAAGAGGTCTAGGGAGGCTGGAATCTTGTGAAAGTAAAGAATTGTTGTTGGTTTGAGTTTAGAACTATTGGGTGATTTGCTTTGAAGGAGGTGAAGAGGACATTTCTTTCTGCTGGGAAGGTGATGCTGGATTGGGCCTTTTATGGTTGTATCACTTCCTGAACCTTACTTCTTCCATTAATAAAGCATTTGAGGTTCTTCTATATGCATGTGTCTCAATGGTGTCTTGTTATACTTGTGTATTTGATTTATTCTAATCCTTGAATCAATTGTGAATGTATGCTTCTTGTAGTTTCCCTCTCTTGCCATTTTGCAGGATCTTGGTGTAGCTGGGCCAGTGAAAGAGCAAGGAGCTGGGGGCAAGCAGCAAGGAGAGAAGATTGGATCAACAATTAGCGAAAGACATCGGTTAGTGGATCTCTTTCTCCTCTCTTTTACATCTCATAAAGAAGTAATCTCAGATAGCTTTGCTTTGATTGTTGCTAAGGAACTATCACCCTTAGAGTGAGATAGGGTCATTCCGTATTAGATACTTTTCCCAACAACAAATTGGCGACTCCGCTGGGGATCGTATCTTGTTGGTTGTTTGTGTTTTTGCTATTCATTTCCTAAACACAGGGAGTACCGAATCGAACTGTATTTGGATCTTTCAAATGCAAAGTAGAGGGCAGCTACTCTAGCTCAGTTTCTGGGCATGTTTATGATTTGAAGAGCTGATCCACAAGGACTTTGAACAGCTCTTAGTGATAGCTTTTCATCCTCCTTTGAATCATCCTTTAGTGTGTACTTGATTGGTAGCTTTGATTTGGCCAAAAACTGTTGATTTTTGAGCAATCTGTGACCCAGAACCCAGAGAAACGAGAGTTTCTCTCTTCATTGCAGGCACTGTGAAGGTAGTCTGCATTTCATCGCAGGTCCCGAAGGGGCTACCTGCGCTGAATGTCAAACTGACAGTGTTCTACCTGCGCTGAACCAGTGTGGCCTTGTGCAACTGGGGTTCTCTGCTTTCTGTTGCCCTGTTTTCATCCTTGTTTTTGCAGCCTGTTATCAGTCAATGTACCTATCTGAAACCACCTTTCTTTGCCACTATTCCGCCTCGGTTGTATAAAGAAACTGTATTTGTTCTTTGTGTATTTCTTATATCATTTGCAGTTTGCCATAACGAAAGTGAACTAGTCTTGCTGTGGCCTCTTAGATCTAGACCTGTGATAAGTGTCGTTCTGATCTTAAGAGTTAGTTTGTTTGATGTTCATAGCTGATTGAGCTTTTGCTTTCGTCATATGGTTTGAATTTATGTATTTCTAGTGTTGAAACAAGTAAATCTTAAGGTGTCTATTGATTTTGGACAAAAGCTTGTTTGCTTTCACTTGAAATTGAATTCAAAATTATACAACAGCTTTCTTTTTGTAGTACACCAACATTAAGAAAGAGAAAAGAAATACCTGCATTGTGCATGTGCATTTTGACAGCTTGTATGTTGATTTAGGAAAAAGTGCATTAGTGTGTGCTCTATGATCTGTGTGAAAAGATGATGTCTTTCTTTTCCCTCAGTAGTTAAGATTTTCAAAGTTGAAAGATTGAAAAGCTTGCTTATCATCTTAGACTGCATTTAGGAGTTGTACCATACATCTCGTGGTGATCCATAAAGGCAAACTGCTAAACAAGATCAACCTAAAATAAATTGAATTTACATAACAACGCTTTGAAACATAACGCAAACACATAGAGGTCTAGGTAGAGACGTGTTCCGGCGTCGTTAAACATAGTGACTGTCGATCTCGAAGAAGGTGGGTGCTTCCTCTTGAGAGTCGGTGGCACTAATACGGACTTGTGCTCCCACGTACCGTTGCGTATATATTGGGAGACCCCTATAGGAACAAAGCCTTTATCCATAGGAAGCCGTGTCGGCCGCCCTACTGATCGCAATGCAGTGAACACAGCATTCACGAAGATCGACCACCCGTACCGTAAAACGTATTCTGTGGTTTTGCGAAAAGTTTGGCACACCCTCTGCCTAGAACTCCAGAGTAGTTTCTTTTGGCCTTTTTCAAACTCTATAACTGAAAAAGTCCATCCAAGAATTTGTCACTTCGGGCTCGTTAAAACATCGAAGGCGACTAGAGTCATCTTTAGCTTTTTCTCGACTCTTAAAAAGTGAAAAAGCAAGTTGTGTCTAAAGCGTCGTTATAAATTTTATTTTAAACGGAACATAATCACCTCCTATTCCTGCGTTGATCTGTAGGTTGAGAACATGGAACGCACCAACCAAGGAATTCCCCATGATGGGAATCCTAGTCCTTTCTCCTCTTGGGGAGAAGTTGGTGCGCCCCACATGGCCACATTGTCGCTTCCAGGACTGACAATTGGCCTGCCAATATGGCTATTCTCAACCAATGTAGTTCAGAACACCATGGTTCCTGAACAGTCGAGTCAACAGTTAGATCAGTCTAGAGCTGCCCACTAGCCTTCTACTTCCTATAACTCTTCCTCCAATCCTTCATCTTCGCAAGGTAGAGCCGGCAAAAGCCAAGCTCCCATGGAGAAGAAGGAGAAGAAGAAGAGAGAGAAGAAGAAGAAGGAGCCTAAAGCGACTGGGGGCAAGCAAAAGACATCTGAAAAAAATCCACACACAGCACAGACTGGGCCTAAATCACCATGTGTCATATGTAGAGGAGACCACTTCCATAGAGATTGTCCCTGTATTCCCCGGATACTAAGGGACTAGTCCCCTCGTTTGCACAGTTCGAGGGCGTCAACCTCTGATAGCCATGTTGAATGCTTACCGTCAACCAGCGAAAGTGAAGGTTCAAGACAAAGAGGGGGAGCAAGATCCCCCTGCAGACTGTGTGAAGGCGATCACGCCATCCACCATTGTCCCTTCTTAGACGAAGCGAAGAGAGTTTTGGAAGATCGTCCGGTTTCACCGTTGAGACTTCCTCCTGGATACAAAAAACTCGTGCCAAGTCCTTCGTTGGTTGAGAATACAGCTGGCCCGCTCAAGTAGTCAGCTGAAGAGTCAGTCATTGAAAATGAACCTACTGAATCCAGACCGGACGAAAGTCCAAAGGTCGAAACGGCAGTTGACTCGGTTCTCCCTTCAGAAGTTTCATCTTCAAATGACACCGTCACTGAAGATTCATCTTCAAATGACACCCTCACTGAAGAGAATAAGGATGACACCATCCAGATTCTTTTCATCAACACAGACTCTAACGAGCTTCAGGGCAATGCGCCCAGTCCTTTATCGCAGGAAGGAACATCGTCAGGGTCATATCCGGCCGTGTATTCGGTCCCACCACCAAGCAACCTGGTTGTGTCCTTTGATTGGAACCAACTAGGCAGACCCCGGTTGCCAGCCAGTATACCATTCAGAATCATAGTCCAAATTTACAGAATGGTAATGGCTGGCACTATCATTGATGAAGGGGCATCTGTGAGTATCCTTTTCTCTGTTGCTTGGAAAGCACTGGGTTCCCCGGCGCTTTTGCCTGAGATAAGAAATCTCTCGGGTTTTGATAAAGGAACCAGTCGACCATTAGGGATCCTCCCCAATGTGCCCATTACATTGAAAGGGAAGGCCATTCAAATGAACATGATGGTTGTTCAAGGACCCTTGGATTATAACCTACTCCTTGGACGAGACTATATATATTGCATGGGAGCAATAGTCTCCTCACTCTTTAGAGTAATGTGTTTTCCACACGAAGGAAGAATGGTCAAGCTCGTAGACCAACTTTCATTTCCGGGATCACGCATCGCAAATAGTCACATACCAACCCTGAATGGTCTATTCAATCAAGAAATGTCTCCACCCCCAGTCCTTCTTCCTGATGAATGCAAGTGATTCGGAAAGATGGGATTGGAACCCAGGGGGCATGCATCCTGGTCTACTTCGGGCAGAGAAAACCTTGGGTATAAGGTAGAATTTCCGCGAGAGAATATGACTAGTTCGTACCCCGTCCGTGGATGGAAGAGGGGTTGTTCTAGAATAGGATTCTTTTGTCAAAGTTACGTGTCTGGCACCAGTCATTCACCCTTGTCTATTTCGGTAGACATTGCCGAGGAAATGTTTTGTTTGAAAGATTAACGAGACAATCTTTGGGTAACCAGAAAGAGGTAAGCCTCCCTAAATAACACAAATGTTTTGTCTTTGAGTAGTGTTCTTCTCTTGTCGCAAGTAGCTGCTCTCTTGTCGCAAGTAGTTGTTCTCTTGCGATCTTGCGAAAAATCTGTTGAAAGTTGGGCTGACGAGAAGACAAGTATCGTCTAGACCCGTTAAAATTAACGAGAAGATAAGTATCGTTAAAATTGGACTAGCAAGACGACAAGTAGCTGTGAACACCCAAAGAAAAGCAGAGGTGGGAAGGAGGAGGGGCAGCCTTGAAATTGTATTTTATACCTGGGGGCATGCAACCCTTTTGGAGTGCAAGCAAAGAGCGGTTATTTATCTGTTTTTTGGATTAGCCGTTTCCGAACATGCATAAAGAAAGGAGTTGAGCAAAGCTTAGTGAGATGAAGCTCCATAAAAAATATAATCTTGAGGGAACATTTCTTATCTTATGACTGGTAATTCGAGCAGTTTTAGCATAAATTTCATGCTCGTTAAAAAATAAACGCAAGATCCGAGCAGTTTTAACGTGGTCTTCATGCTCGTTAAAAAATAAATAAAAGCAGTGAGCAATGTTTCTTCCAGAGTTTAAGCTCATTTTTATCTAAAAAATGAACCTATCCCGGTAAATAACCGCTGTGATCGTAAATTAATCAACCATAAAAGCCTTGGTCATGTTTGCACCTGCCACCTCCACTTTCATTTGGCCAATCGTTCACCTCCATATGATTGTTTACCCATTTTGAGGAACAACTGCGAAGAGTGATTTCACCTAGCCATCCTTGTGACACTGCCGTGATTGGAAAATTCCAACCTGTACCTGGAATCAGTTGCTATCCCTGTTTATCACTCGTTCCTCAAAAGACGAGTCTTCTTTAAGCTCTTTTCATCTGACTCATAAAATATGAAAAGATTGTTGAGTTTTGGCCTTCCAGCTCGTTAAAAGGACCGGAAGAGCTATCTCTCCTCTAGATTTTAATCTTTTTGGACCTGAGGGATTATTGCACAAAAAGGTCGAGCGCTTGTTTTATTCGGCTTGTTAAAGTTATCGAAAACTCATCCCTTTTGTATTGTTTTATACTTTTTCGGACTTAAGGGATTAAATGACGAAAAAGGAATTTTGGAGTTAACTTTATGTACCTTTTCAGACTCTCTAAAAATGAAAAGGACCAAGTTTTCCTTGTCGTTAGACTCGTTAAAATGATTAAATAGCGACAAACTTGTCTTTAGACGAGAACGAGTTTCCCTATCGCTAGGCTCGTTAAAACATAGCGATGGGCTTGCCCGAAGGGCAGGTTATAGAACAAGCATATGTTATCCTCCTCAAGCTTGACAAAAATAAAGAGGTACTGGTCAGAAATGACTGGGGAAAAATTGGGAGAACCTCAAAGCTTTAATGGTAGCAAGTCGCTCTTGAACATGACACTTTTCTTCCGTACCACATCGGGTTGGGTTGTTTCATTCACCGGTCTCATCACCATGGTCTCGCCAAACCATCCACATTTGGGGTAATGCTACCAATCCATCACATCAGTGTCGTTATATGTTCAAGAGATGTTGTTCAGAAAGAGTCAATCGTGTCCCATCCACTGCCATACATTATCCTTCATCCATTCATGACCGCCACCCTGAATCATATTTCACAAATCGTTTTCACCTTCATCACAATCATTAGCTCTGTTCCGTGTCACTGATGTGGGATTCATTAAGGCCCTCCTTTGACGGATCGCTTCTTGTCGACTTCAGCTCATTATCCAAGAAGTTGATCTAGGAACAACCCCCCTCAGTACTTTGAAGCTTGCATGCCTCAATGGCAAGTTTCTCACTTCCGGGGACAGGTATACATCAATGACCTTCGACCGAAAGATTTTGCGTGGTGTTCGACGCCAAGTCCTTTATTCACACCACGTGGATTGTACTGTCGTACCTTGAGGGTCATTATCATTATCGGTGATTCCTCTCGCGCTTGTTAACGGTTTACATCATTGACCGGTAATCAAGCGATGTCTTTCCATGTTCGACTTCAGCGCAATTCTCACATGGATCGACTTGTACTTAGAGTGAAGATCGAACGAGTTTGAAGACCCCGGATCTAGTTTCATCCATCCGGGCTGCGATATATATTCAGGAAATATAAAGACATTTGACATGTACATCATTGCAGCAGATGATCATCCTACTCAAAGGATGATAATTTTCACCAAAATTATCAGTCTACCATCAGACGATCGTCTGTTCTATGTACCAAAATGAATTTATAAAGCTGAGCATGGGAATGCCCGCCTCAGCTAGATCATGAAAGCAGTATGAAAAATAATGTATCGTATTGTATCTTATTACAGGTCACCTCTCAGCGATTGAATGAACTTCGGATCCTCCTGATAAAGCATTTCACCCGATAAACGACCTCATACTTTAGGGGGCAACTGTTATAGACATTTTTGTGCCTTACAGCATGAAGCATGAAATGTCCATAATCTAAGGGATTCAAAGTCCCTAAACATGTTGTTCCTACCCCTAGAGGAATGAGGTCAGCAAACCATAGCACTGAATAAAAGTTCTCCACCTGAAAACACTCAAAAACAAGGCAATTCTGGATCATGTCAACTGCTCCACTGAGCATCTGTGCTGAATGTCAACTGCTCCACTGTCTACCTGCATTGAATGTCAACTGCAAAGAAGGCTACCTGCGCTGGGCGAGTTTGGACAGGTGGCACAGTCATTCCTCAAGGTGTCAATGCCCAGGAAGCTTCCAAAATGACACTTGGATCAAGGAATTCGACTGGTGATGAGTAAGAGGTTCTAGACCTCCAAGTGGAAGCAAGAACCTCCAAGTGGACTCAAGAACTGAAGAATAACTGAAGTGAGAGAGGACACTAGTCAGCTTCATGCCAGCCTCAAGCTGACTCATCCTTTCTCCAAAACTCCTATATATAGATCTCTCTCATGAGGTCTAGGGAGGCTGGAATCTTGTGAAAGTAAAGAATTGCTGTTGGTTTGAGTTTAGAACTATTGGGTGATTTGCTTTGAAGGAGGTGAAGAGGAGATTTCTTTCTGCTGGGAAGGTGATGCTGGATTGGGCCTTTTATGGTTGTATCACTTCCTGAACCTTACTTCTTCCATTAATAAAGAATTTGAGGTTCTTCTTTATGCATGTGTCTCAATGGTGTCTTGTTATACTTGTGTATTTGATTTATTCTAATCCTTGATCAATTATGAATGTATGCTTCTTGTAGTTTCCCTCTCTTGCCATTTTGCAGGATCTTGGTGTAGCTGGGCCAGTGAAAGAGCAAGGAGCTGGGGGCAAGCAGCAAGGAGAGAAGATTGGATCAACAATTAGCGAAAGACATCGCTTAGTGGATCTCTTTCTCCTCTCTTTTACATCTCATAAAGAAGTAATCTCAGATAGCTTTGCTTTGATTGTTGCTAAGGAACTATCACCCTTAGAGTGGGATAGGGTCATTCCGTATTGGATACTTTTCCCAACAACAATGATCATACAAAGATGTGTTCACGGGTAGACAGATGAGCAAACATCCAAGATGTGTTCATAGACAGACGAACGGACAAACATGCACCTTTTGTGAACAGATGACCCTGTCAAGCCTTCCAACATACAAGCAAGGAGAAACGTGCAAAAGTAACATCAAGCGAACCAATGACCATCGAAGACTCCACACACTTTGCCATGTGGAGGTGAAGCTGTGACACACCATGAAGACATCCATCACCCAACAACACTACAGCTCAACATGTACTCTAGCAGCAGCACAAATGTACCATCACTATCATGTCAAGTCGTTTCATGAGTCATGTCATCCACATCTTTATTGTGGGCCATGTTGTCAATCAATGTAATGTAACGTGGAAGTCCAAGAGACCCACTTGTTCTAGAAAGATTCATGTAAAGTCAAAAATTCATGGAAGTCAAACAATCAAGAGGGTAGTCGAACATCCAGAAGGGTCAGTTTCACTCTTGGCTATAAATACCCCCTCATTTGTACATGCAAAGGACTTTTTCACCTCATCTCCTCCCACATAGCCAAGAGAGTATGTAATATTTTCTTTGAGGAGTAAGTAGTGGCTCCAACGCCCCGCACACGTGGTTAGTGATGTATCGTGTAACGATGTGTCTTGGAACTTTCGCTTAATTCAAAAGCCTGCTAACAAGCTAGCACATTTTCACACATGTATTGTAATTGTTGTAAGATTAATCTTGAACACTTGTAATGCATGTTGCCTTAACCTATGTTGAACACTTGAACTTATTTAAATTTTTGTAATACATAATTTGTTAATGAAAATGTTTTGTATATGATGTTAACATTGTCTCGCTCATGGTGGACATCTCCCCGGAAGTCAGACAAACCTTTCACATAAAACTTGTTGTAACAACAGTTTCACTCGTGTGGACTCATCCGTTGAGTGTTGTACATGTTACCTTCCCTTGTGTGTTGTGACTGCCACATCCATGTGGATTGCTCCTCCGGAAGCTATGCACATCATGTTGTGTTGTGTATTCCTAATAGAGTTGGAGCTTCCTCCCAACTGACTTAGGACTCAATCTAACCCTCTCCCTCTACAGTGAAGGAACCATCAACATAAGTAACACTAGAAATCACCAGGCACATAAACATCACTTATTGAAGACAAAGAAGATCACTCTCCTGTGCTGACAAGAAAGAGTTGAGGAAAATCCTTAAGACAATGGCAGTTGGGCCATCATACCGGATGGGACTCCCACACCAAACTATGTGAGGTCTAGTTGGGACTTCATTCCAGGGTTATCCCCTAAATGTTGGCGAGTCCAAAACCATCAACATTTTTGGTGCTAGAAGGAGGGCAGCCAGTTGTATATGGTTGAACATCCTCTCACACTCATTCATCAACCATCTATTCAAGGTAGTAACTCGCACTCCCTCTCACCTACACGTGACTCTACAATTGGTTACTCCAAACCACCCAGGATTGAACATGAGATTTTGTATCAACACCTTCGCTTCATCCGTCCCATCACTCGCTAGTTCGTGAAAGCAGTCAGACTGATCCTAGGCATATATCATCTTCCATACGCATCAAGGAAGCCAAAATCCACTCCCACAAGATTTGTTGTATCATCAGTGGAAGAAGAAGTCCTTGCCACACTTGAAGGTACGGTAGAATCTATTGAATATAGAGAGGAACCTTCGGTCTTCTAGCAAGGCAAATAAGACACTCTTGTGATCTAGGGACCGAACTCCAGTATAGGAGGCAGATGGGAAGGCAACGAAGGAGGTGGAGGCAAAGACGAACCAATGGACTTAGATCCAGAACCATCGGATTCTGAAAGAGAGGAGGAGGATGAAGAAGAAGAATAAATGACTAACCCAAATCTTGAATGGATGACTCAAGGTCCATTGGCTCTCCCAATTGTTCTACACAAGATGCCAAAGAGAGAGGAAAGAATGAACATCAAGTTCAACCCTGACAACATGGTGAAGGCATAAGACCACTTGGACAACTTCTACCTACAAATGTAGACCCATGAGGTACGGTATGAGAACATATCATGTATATTGTTCACATGTACCTTGGACAATCGTACAGCTGCATGGTATCATAGCCTTCCACCAAAATATATACAGAACTGGGGTGCATTCAAACGCAGCTTCCTTGAAACGTTTGTTGATGACAAGACCCCAGTCATGCTACTCAAAGAATTGGGAAGCCTTAAGATGGAGGGAAAATAAAAAGTAAAAGACTTCAATCAGAGGTTTACATGCATATTGAACAAGTTTGCAGTGGACACTAAACCTCATGACCCCATCACCGTTAATTACTACACGTCTGCACTACCAACCATGATTGCACAGTTTGTTAAGTGAGATGTGAAACCAACACTCTTAGAAAGTTGTGAAGAGGCTATTGCTGTTGAGAAAGACATACACACGATTAGAGTCATCAAGGATGATGAACCAACAAAGGACTCTAAATAAACAAGCAAGAAGTCTCAAGCGAAGGAAAGCAAGGGTAGAGACAAGGAAGCAACTGACATTGAAACCCTCACTTGCCACATCAAGAACTTGACAACAGAAGTGTCTAAGATTAAACAATAGAAAATAGACACATCTGCAAGCAGCCATCCACCTAGGTAGAGACAGGTGAGTAGCTCATTAGGTAGCAATTGGTTCGCTCCAAAAATTGCACAGAAACCTATGTTCCAGATCAAACAGTGCGCAGATCCTAAGTTTTGTTCTTTCCATGAAGAACATCACCCCAAGAACTCTTGTTCAGACTACAAGCGAGTCGCAAGCTCTATTTATATTCATACATGCAGGAACAACCGGGAGACACTAATGATGACAAAGAGGTTGCACCTGATGAAGCATCAAGTTCTGGGCATGTGGAGAATGCATATCAGTGCTTGCAAGTAATGACGAAGACAAACACCGAGAAGCAGCCCCAAAAGAAAAATGATTGCTACAATCTTAGGAGTAAAGGGGCTCCCCTTACACTTGGGGAAGCACAATAAAAAATGAGACTGTTGATGAGGAAGGTTGATCCACCGGCTACACCAAAGCAGAAAACACAAAACAAGTTCGGGAAGACACCGGAGGATAAGAATACATCCATGAGCAGTAAGCTGCAGAACACTCCGTCGGACAACACGAACATCCGTTCTACCCCAGACACCTCAGTGATTCTACCATATTTAGACTACAAAATTGTAGATGACATGAAGAAAAATCAGGCAAACATCAGCTTGCTCGAGTTAGCTAAGATCCAAAGTCAGCGAGACATACCGATGTGCGCATTGTGACAGACAGCAACGGACAGCGCAACCTCTACCAACAAGGGAGCAATCACACCTCCCGGATCACTTTCTACTTTGCTCAACACGCTCTGGATTGAATAAGCAAACTCAGGTTGCCGTATATTCTTAGTATCCTTTGAAATATTTAAACACAATGTTCAAAACTGCTTGGTTGATGCTCACGTGGCCACCAACATCATGCCACTCTCCATTGCAAAGCAGATCAATGCATAATGGAGCAAAACATCCACACGAATCATCCAACTTGATCGAACATCGGTACCATCCATTTGTGAACTACGAGATGTGATCATCTAACTATCTCATGACAGTCGAGTCCACCAATGTATCAGCATAGTTGTTGCGGACATACCGGAAGCATATGGTCTACTACTTAGTAGAGACTGGTCCAGTAAGTTGGACGGATCTTTTGCTACAAACTGGTCCCATATGTGGCTTCCATACAAGGGAAAATGAAATCAAATCCAAGTACTATCCGAGAGGTATATGAAGCACAATTTCACCCCCCTTAATGGTGAGAATGAATCGTTGGCCTTCGTAGAACTCATGTTTGGCAACTGCCTCCTAGAAAAAACGTTGGGGTGTTATCCTGCATGACCCGCTCCAACCCCACCAGACACACAGTTGGGACTCCTTCCTTTCCCAACTGATGGTAATGAAACATGTAGCATGCCAAACAGTCTGTGTATAGACAAGCCATGGGCCATGTATTTTGATGAATCAAAGTCACGTGATGGCTCAAGGACTGGGTGTATCTCAGTCGCACAAGATAACAAAAAATGCATGATTTCAAGTTGCTTGAAGTTGGAGTGCACAAACAACGTTTAAAAGTATGAAGCACTCACGTTGAGCGTACAAAGGACCATCAGCCTCAATGCGGTCACACTTAAATTGATACTGCACCTCGCGAACAGTGTTGATGCTTTCAAGGACATAACAATTGATGAAGGTAAGCACGAGAAGCCTGTGAAAACTGCAGTTGAGGGAAGAAAGGAAACCCCACCCCAAAGGGTTTGATTTCCCTCAACGAGCTCAATGATTTTCAAAAATTTTGTCGAGGTCCAAGAAACAGCAAAACCCATAGGTCCACCACTACGAATGAATATAGAAACCTGGGAACCAATCACGATCCGAAGGTAGCCAATCTCGGTACAAACAACAAACTGCAACAACAACAAGTCTTTGACCGCTTGATCAAATAGTACCAGGATGTGTCTACATGGACATATGATGACCTGAGTACACACTATATGCGAGCAATCCAACACAAGATTCCAGGTAAAGGAGGAGTCAAGCCATTGCAACAAAATCTAGGTAAAACACATATGTCGTTTGAACTCCTTATATAGAAAAAATTGACTAATATTTTAGATGATTGGATTACTTGCAAATTTCTTCATCATACTTGGGTTTCTAATTTAAATCCTGCACGTAAGAAATCTAGGGAAATCCACTTATGCATTGATTTCAGGAACTTGAATCACTCCCGGAATAAATAAAAAAACTACCCCATGCCATAATCTGAGCCTATGTTGCACGCAGTATCTGAAGAAGTGGTGTCATCTTCACTTAAAGGTCTTTTGGAATACCACCAAGTTCTAGTAGTGGAGCCTGCTGGACTTACACTGGTCCATGAGAAATTTGGCACACACACATGCCGTATGCAATCACTTGACAGGAGGGTTGACAACCTTCCTGGAAACAACCAAGATCTCAAGCATTACTTCTAGTAGGCTAGGCCACGCCCTGTGCAATGTACATAGTATGCTTGTTGCTTTTTGTTTTCATCTTGTTTTCTTTGCTTAATATCTTTGTTTTCACTTTATTTGTTCTGCTTGATATTTTTGGCTTACGTTCGTTTTGTTTGCTTGATATATTACTATTTTTGTTTCTGGAAATAATTGCTTCCAACTACTATTTTCTAGCTTTTGAATAGAGTATATGGCTGAAATATGAAGAGAATTGTGACACTACAGCAGTTGGCCAATCTTGGGTCCATCCTCTCCATGCTTGGTTACAACCTTCGGCTGATGAAGTCTTGACAGAAAATATGAGCCATCTGCAAGGGGAGTTTTTGTCCAAGCACGAGCCTGTGTCCACACTAGGAAGCCTCATGCCTACACTCAGCCTCCCTTGAGTATTTCACTTGATGACTACACACACTCGAGTTCACTCCATGAGCTTGCATGAGTCTTTGCATTCTCCTTGCTTGTTCATTTCACCAAGTCTTACATGTTGATTTCAATGTCATGCTTGCGACCATGTTCTAGTCATGCTCAAGGTCTTCGCTTTGTGTGTACATGTTATTTTCACTATGAAAATTTTTGTCGCACTCACACACGGAGTCACATTCATTGTCACGCAAGTGTCGTCACGGTCAAGTTTCGTGCTTGTCACCCACACCATCGGTCAGTCATGTTGTACATGCGTGTTTGGTTGGTTTGAGTCATCTCATCGTCAAGTCATGTGGGTGTGTGTTGTAATATCACATTTTCATCTTTCACTCATTCACACACTTAGTCATTTTGTTGAAGTACTAATGACCAGACTCCCCTCTAATAGCCAGACCATCACCTTGCCATCTACTCGATCAACTATCACCCAGAATAGTGCAGAAGCACCAAGCAAGTCTTTTCAAGTTGTGTTATCCGCAAGCAATTCAATCAACCCTAGCCACCTAGAGAGTTGGACCCAGTAGCCACCCCACAACTAACTTCCCTCAAAAATTGCATAGAGGTTGCTGACCTTGCCTGCTTTGCTGACTGAGGAAATTGCACAGGCAAGCCAGACAGACACCCAATGCCCGTCCCTGTATCCCTCAGAAAATTGCACATTTTTCCCAGCCAGTCCTCCTGACAATCAGCCGGCTGCACAGCCAGAAAATTGTGCAGTTTTCATGAGCAGGCCCTGTGCAACCCAACAATCTACTTAGCTCATAAATTACATAGAGATGATCAGTAGGTCAGCTTCCCAGCATCAGTGCAATTTCTCTCACCAGCAGTAGACTGCCAGTTCCCTCAATGAGTTACACAATTTCTGCTGCCACGCTCCTGGCAGCTAACTGCTAGTTCCCCTAAGGAATTACACAATTTCTGCTGCCATTGACCCAAAAGCCAGTTTCCAGTTCCATCCAAGAATTGCGTAGATTTGTTTGTCAAGCTCCTAGCCAGTTCGTCCAAAAAACTATGCAAATCCTATCTGCCAATCCTCCCTACATCCCATCCTGTTCGTCCAAGAAATTGTGAAAACTTTTATGTCAAGCCCCTACTGCCCATTTGTTCTGGAAAATGAGCAAATTTTGTTTGCCTTGCCTTCCCATAGCCTGGACTATCCCTTCCAAAATTTGTGCGGTTTTTCCTTCCAGCCAAGCCAGACCTCGTGGACAGTCACTTTCATCTCTGATTTCCCATCTCCATCACCCAGTTACCCTTGCACGGTTTTCATCAGTAGTGTTCAGAGCCATCATCCCACCTCACAACCTTGTTGCCTCTCCCAGTCACTTTCATCCGAAATAATCATGTGTCATGGTAGACTAGGAATATTTTGGATTTGATGTCATCTCGTCATGAGTGACTACAGGTATAGGTACACCAACAAACATGATGCGACGACGAATGGGATGAATGAAGGGAGCACATGCAGAAGGACAGGGCCCCCAACGAATGAAAAAATGATGCATGCAAAGAGATGTGCTCATGAACGGATGATCGTGCAAGGATGTGTTCGCGGACAGACGGATGAGAAAACATGCAAGATGTGCTCACGGATGGATGAACACACAAACATGCACCTTTTGTGTATAGATGAGCCTGTCAAGCCTTCCAACATACAAGCAAGGAGCAACATGCCAAAGCAACATCAAGAGAACCAATGACCATCAAGGACCCTGCGCACTTTTCCATGCAAACTTGAAGCTATGACACACCATGAAGGCATTCATCACCCAGCAGCACTACAGGCACTATCATGTCGAGTTGTGTCATGAGTCATGTCGTCCACATCTCTATTGTGGGCCATGTTGTCAATCAATGTAATCTAACGTGGAAGTCCGAGACCCACTTGTTGTAGAAAGAGTCATGTAAAGTCGAGAAACCATTGAAATTAAAGAGTCATGAGGGTAGTCAAACAACCACAAGGGTCAGTTTCACTGTTGGCTATAAATATCATCTCATTTGTACATACAAAGGAAATTTTTCACCTCATCTCCTCCCACATAGCCAAGAGCCTGTAATATTTTCTTTGATGAGTAAGTAGTGGCTCTAATGCCCCGCAAATGGGGTTAGTGATGTATGCTGTCACGATGTGTGTTGGAACTTTTGCTTAATTCAAAAGCCTGCTAACAAGCCAACACGTTTTCACACATGTATTGTAACTGTTGTAAGACTAATCTTGAACACTTGTAATGCATGTTGATTTAACCTGGGTTGAACACTTGAAATTATTTCACTTGTTGTAATACATAATATGTTAATGAAAATGTGTTGTATATGTTGTTAACGTTGTCTTGCCTATGGTGGCTACCTTCCCAAACATCAGAAAAACCTTTCACATAAACTTGCTGTAAGAATCGTTGCACTCATGCAGAATCATCCATTGAGTGTTGTACGTGTTATCTTCCCTTGTGAGTTGTGACTTCAGCATCTGGGTGGACTGCTCCTTCGGAAATTTTGCACATCCTATTGTGTTATGTGTTCCTATCAAAGTTGAATCTTCCTCCCAACCGAATTGGGAATCACTCTCACCCTCTCCCTCTACAGTGAAAGAGCCATTGACACAAGTAACACTAGCAATCACCAGGCACGTGAAAATCACTTCTCGAAGACAAAGTAGATCACTCTCCTATGTTGGCAAGAAAGAGTTGAGGCAAATCCTTAAGACAATGGAAACTGGGCCATCATAACGGATGGGACTCCCACACCAAATGATGTGAGGTATAGTTGGGACTTCATACTGGGGTGATCCCCTGAATGTTGGTGGGTCCAAAACTGTTAATAGTTCGATAGCCCTTCGCCAAGGTAAACTCAAGCAAAAAACTGGTAGATAATGGCTAATCTCAAAGAGAAATGTCTTGGTTCTAGTGGCCGATTGGTGGGCATGGAATCCCCCCGCAGCATGTTCTGGGGCTCAAAGCCCAAGTTTTGATTAATATTATTGTAAAGCTCTGCGAATTACAGGTGTGAAGTGTATGTTAGAGTCATAGGGCTATCCGCCCTAAGTTTGAATGTAATGTCGACCTACCCATGGTTCGTAGACCATGGGATTGTATAAATAGAGCAAAGCTCTAAGTGTAAAAGATAGTGAAGGAAGGAAGAGAAAAGTATGAGATAGAAGTACAGAGCAAGTGTCTAAGTGTGTCTTGGGTCGTAGTAGTAGGAAGAGGCTTTGCAACTGAGTGTGCAGAGGCCTAGAAGAGTTTGTAGCTGAGTGTGTGGACCCAATAGAGTTTGTAACCGAAGGAAGAGAATAATAAAGAGAGGTTTTATCTAAATTTTGTATATCTATCTTGGGTTATTATCTATTGCATATGAATTGCAATTATACTATTTATTTACTACACGCACTTGTATGAATTGTGAATATTGTTAAGTATAACTAAAAATATACAAATAAGCTAAGTTAGTCAACCAATATCGGGTTGCTAGTAAGGACTTTGGTAGGAACATTATTTAGCCCCTTAGTAGGGTTGTGTGAAGGCAGAATCTCAGTCTGTAAGGTAAGGGTAAGTGTGCATAGCGATGTGCATGCAGGGTCGAACCACGAACCACTTGAAAACATCAGACATCTCCAGGGTGCGAACACTTGGTTCTAGCACCCTCCCATACTAATTTGGGTGAGACCTCAATCTACGCTCCATGGACTGTTGCCGAAAGGGCCGATAGTACTGAGATTTGTTTGGCTAAATCACCTTTGAACCTTGGTCAGGCCCCAACAATCCAAAAAATGGTTCTATTGCCGGGACCGGGATCTGCATAAGGGATGTTTGATGTCGTGTCACTGGAATCCGACGAAGAAAGAAATTGAAGAGTGGTTGGTCAGAAAAATTCACGAGTTTGCAGCTCAGGAAAACAAAAATATACGAGTATCAAAGGAACAATGGTTAGAGTATTTATATAAGGAAATCCAAGAAATTTTCTTTGTATCTTTCCCCTCTGAGTTGTATGAGTGGATCGAGAAGTTGGAAAACAGTCAGGGAAGGTGTAGGCTCAACAAACTGATTGTGTGGACTCCAGAAGTGGTGCATAGGCTAGAAGCATCGAAAGATAAGACCGTGCACGATATGGAAAATTGGTTCAATCGAATTATAGGAGGGTTTATCACCAAGTTCACGGTAGATATGACTGTTAGCTACAGCGAGGCCGGATGATGCTTCCTCAAGGGACCACGAGGTAAGTACATTAAATCATTGAACACTTGGATTAAAATGTTATTGTGTGAAAAGTGGGTTATGCAAATAAATTGATGTTTGGGGCTATGTGAATTGGAAGGATCTATGGAAACAAAGGTAGCACAGAGATAGAAAATAGCCCCTTGATTTTGCCTCGGTGGGAAAGTGAGGAAGAGCTCGCGAATGTTTCTCTGAAAAGCACGATCAGTCTGATAAGGAAGTGAATTCCACGCATACCACCTCCACCAACACCACCATCAATCTCACCATCATCACCTCCATCTCCACCCACACCACCTTTGCCACCACCACAGTTCAATATGGCGAGTGCGATAAAATTGCCGGTATTCAAAGGAGTAGGGAACGCAGATCCAAACCAATTTTGGTTCATGGTAAAGGCCATATGGGAAGCACAAGGAGTTATGGATGACAATATAAAGAAGGCAACACTGGTAAGCACGTTGCAGGTTCACACACTAACATGGTACATTAAGCATTCTAATGACCATCCAAATGCGAGGATCACAGATATCCAGGCCGCACTAAACAGGTAATTTAGCAGGCCAAAGTCGGAGACACAATCGATTATCGGGTTTAAATAAATTGCGATGCTTCGAGGTGAAACCCTGTGGGATCTAGATCAGAGACTGAAGAGTATGATTCATGAAGCCAACATGACCTTGACGAATGGACAACACCACATATGGTTTGTAGCGTCACTAACGCCGCATTTGAGGATGGTGTTGTCGTAGCAGAAGTTATCCACCAAGGCTGAGGCTTTGGAGATTGCAATGAGACTGTAAAAGACCCTAATACAAGATCCTGGCCTGGGAGTTAAACAAATCCATGCACAACTACAAAATTTGTGTCTGGAAATGCAGAGTTTGAAACAGGACATGACAACTCACCCATAAGCGCGCGACGAAGTATGGTGCATAAAATGCAAAGGCCAGGGGCATGACAAAGACCATTTTGTAGTCTTCGCGAACTACTTGGCTGGAGGAGGGTCGATACCATTAAGACTAGAGGCACAAGCAAGACCAAGCAAGGCACCTGCATTATGGTACGTGATTTGTTAGATAGGAGGAAAATACACTATAGATAACTGTTACCTATTACAAAAGTATAAGCAGATGTCCCAGCAATTGTTATGTAATTTCTGCAGGTCGGTCGGCCATGATGAGTGCCCCTGCCAAAGTTACGAGCCAATGATGGATCAGACTCCTGCCTATAGAGTACATAACAAAACACGAGCCCTCAATCCAAATGTAGGAATGGCGCGCACTGGATTTTAGGGGCACGGACGAGGTCAAGGTGGAATGGGACCAAGAAGGGGTTGCGGATAGATGGTTTGTTACAATTTTAGAGGGCCAGGAAATTATGCCTGCGATTGTACAAATCTGACGAGAGCATCATGTTTATATTATACTCAATTTGATCATGATATGGAGGACTGCCCTACACTAATAGCGAGGCTACGCGATAAAGGGATACTCCAGCCTCCCCTGGCTCAGAAAGTGCAAATGATGAGGTCTGAGCCGCGCAAAGAGGACCAAAATGTAAACATAGTGCTCCAAAGCGGTATCATGACAGGAGATGACAAAGGTAAGTAGCTAGAAGAAAGGGCGTGGATTCTCAAGGCTCCTACAAAGGAACCTAAATTTTATTTGGAGCTCGTGAAGGAGACACTCATGGAAGCTAAGAAGAGCTTCACGAAGGCCTCCACTTCAGGTAGTAAGGATCAACTAGGACCAGAGATGGATCCTTCAATGCTCACTACCTTTCTCGAGACATGTATGAGGCCTTTGTGCGATAGCAAAGCGATGAAGGGACTACAAGAACTTATCACCAAGTGTGTTGGATCGGGAGAACCACGCGTAATCTGAAAGCTCGAAAAACACACATTACGAACAGGAAGGGAAATGAGATTGACTCCCTAAATCGGGGAGTATGAGATGGATCAACTAATTCTGGATCTAGGTTTGAACGCGAATGTACTGCAAAGTAGACATGGGAGTGTATGGGTAGGCCCATGTTGTAGTGGTCTCCTATTCAATTGTGAATGGTAAACTAGCAGAAGATCCTACCAATGGGAAGATTGCAAGGAATAACGGTAGACATCGAAGGTACGAGTGCGCTTGTAGATTTCGAGGTGATAGATATTGTCGATGACAGCAATCCCTATCTCGTGCTACTAGGAATATATTGGGCCACTGATATGAATGGAGTGATAAATATAAAGAAGCGCAAAATGATTTTTGAGAAAAAGTCACTATGCGTAGTGTTACCTTTAGACCCTATGGAAGGATCGCGCTACACAAAGCCAGTGTGCAACAACGAAAATGATGATGAGCTCGACTGTATTTACAAGATAACTACTCGGAAATAGGATTTGGTGAATCCTATAGTGGATGACAGGATTTTGTTGGAGTGCGAAAGCTCCTACACTTCGGATTCAGACGAAGAAATAGAATGATGGCAAAACCGGTTAGATGAGGTAACCACACTCAATTGAAACATGATGGTAAGATCACTGCGTTGAGTGACAAAAGTGGCAAGGGATTTTCCCATGTATGATGGGCTAACAATGGTAGATGAATTCCTAGACGAATTCAAAAGCGAAGTGCCAGAATAGCAGTAGTTTGATGCTCTGAAATTGGCACTACGCGCTATGCCCACAAGGTGGTGGGGTATGCACAAGGAGACTTTCGGGGACTGGCATGAATTCAGAAAGATGATGTTCTTATGTTTTGGGAAGCCTTAGATGAGGATGGAAGCCAGGCAAGATGGATGAAATAGCCTGCGTGCCTACCTTTCCATATGGGTATAGGTGTATGGTACATAACTTGCTCGAACGCACACCACTCTCACGATAGGAAATAGGAACAACACGCAGAAGAAGGTAGGAAAAGTGCACGAATGACAACGTATGATACAACCTAGCGCACCAAAAATCATACATGGGGAAGCCTTTGATAAGGTGTGCAAAGTACTGAACAAGGTCCACCATGTAAGACGCACCAATTGGGACTTGGGCGTACGAGCAGTTGTATGGGCTTATAGGACCATGCGCAAAACTTTGACTACGCAATCGTTTTCGAAGCTGAAGTATGAAGTAGAGGATGTAGTCCCTGTGGAGCATGCGAAGCTGATTCTGTGAATAATAGCTCCCGTAGATATGATGGTCCACGTAGACTAGAACGAATAAATCACACACCTACGTGAAATAGAACATATAAGACTTTAGGAAGAAATCCGACTTGGTACGGCTAAGGGAGAAAAGTGCTTTAATGGACGCAGAGGTTAAGAAGCTGGAAAAAAAATAAAGGAAGAATTTCTCATCGAAAAATTTAGGGCAAGGTGCGTATGATCATACTAATGAGTTGGAGGACTATCGTCGTGGACTGGTTAGTCTGTTGTCATGGCTAGGACCGCATATCGCCAAATAGGGTAGCACATTGCAAATAGGAGAGTGCGTGATGCCGATCATCAAAGTGGAAGATGGGAATTCTCTGCGAACTATGATAGAGGACGGGATGGAATCCCACAAAGGTGGTGCGACCACCTGACTAGCCATAGGGAGAACAGTCTTAGTGCTACAGGCAGCTGAAAGGGAGCGCGGGACTATAAAATATTCTTCCTGGGAGCTGCACGATATTGGAGATGCGCGCGAAATAAGAATGTCACAAGGTTTGTGACTATGCATGGGGGGCTGCGCTGCCGCATGGGTTGGCTAGGAAGTGACCATTGGTGTCACTATTCATGATGGGATGTTTGATTTGAGGCCAAATGGAGAGGGCAACGGGAATTTAAGACGCAAGTTATGGGCAAGATTTTGGAAAATCTACCGCCAAGAAAGCTTTAATGGCCTGAAATTGGGGGGAATGGTTGAATTCAAATTCGAAAGGTTCTATAAAACTCAAAAGGCTAGCCAACGAACAAAACTTTGGTCATTTGAAAATTGAGAACTTGAGTAGAGCAGAGAGCATTGAGAGCCAGGCGATAATTGAGCCCCTAAGTTCACGAGAGACAGAATATAGCCTAGAAAGGATGACTACTGTTTAGTCAATTTAGTGTTATCTAAATTGCTAGTATTTATTGTCAACCCGGGGCTCGTAAGCTGATGAAGCGAAGGTGTACTATATGTACTTAAGTAACCTCTTAGAGTTTTTCTTATCGTTGGGGGTGTTGTTGTGGTTAATTATGTTCCTAAGATGGAGTGATAATTTATAAACAAGTGAGTGATGGTGTGTGTGTAGAGTGAATCCTAAATGAGTGAAAGTGTGTGTTTAGTGATCTCTAACTACTTGCTGAAAGGAAATGCTTGAAAGGAATAAGTGAACTGAAATGACTTGAAATAAAATTGAAAGCAAATGACCACTTCCAATGGCACTAGACACCGTTCAAGCTGCTGCTAATAAAAGAAAAGAAAGTCACTTTTAAAACCCAAAAATAAAGATTATCTCTCTCTAACTTGATGCTTCAAAGCACATGTACTGTGTAAAGCACGGATAGAAAGTAGCTTAAGTTGAATTAGAAAAGTGAGAAAAATCTGCTTGAAAGACTAATGATAATGGTTTGCTCTTTCTAATTCTCTACTTCAGCCATATGTACTATGCAAAGTATGATTAGAAAGTAGTGAAAGAATAGTCTAAGAAGCACTTAAAATCAAAACTCTACTTTAAAGACTAGTGGTAATATTTTGCTCTTTCTAACTCTCTACTTCAGCCATATGTACTATGCAAAGTATGGTTAGAAAGTAGTGAAAGAACAGTCTAAAAAGCACTCAAAACTAACTGCAAATTAGTGATATTCTGATCTTAAAAGATAACAGTTTATGATGAAGATCATTCATGTGTTAGCAGCTCTTTGAGAAATAAGATTAAAAATCAGCTATAAAAACAAAGGCAGCACTTGAATTTGTCAACTTCAAATACCATTAGTTTGTAAAGCAAACACACACACATAAAAATAAATCCCGGGCTAAAAGAAACCTGCAAAGAAATAACACTGATCAGCTTGAAAGAAAGGAAAACAAGTAAATGAAACTATACATGCTTAAGGAAATGAATAAGAAAATAAAGAAATACTGCACATAAAATACTTTACAGAGGCTGAGATGAGCAGGGGCCCTCTATTCATTCAGCCACAAGAATACTCAAAGATCTGGAAACTTCAAAACAGTGCTATGTCTATTCCTCCATTTGCAAAAAGTGTACAAAACAGAGTGCTAGGATAGCACTAAAAAAACAGAGTTCACAACGCTCTTAAATTTAACACAAGTTCAGAAATTACAACTAATCAAAGTCTGATGAGCGTACGCAGACGCAGCTATTTATATAGGTTTCTACGATAGCCTACTCGTACAGCTAATTAACTGAAAAACAACAAACAGTCATGCGTATTTATGGTCCCTTGACACATCATACGGCTGCGTGGATGAGTTTAATGCTTCTGTCGTCATGGGTAATGAATCCCATGTTGGATCATGTCCCCTGCCACCTGTAGAACGTGGACAAGTCACCGTTTAAGATGACGTGACCAAGCAGCTCACAATCACCGTTAAACAGCCTTGAGTTGACCGTAACTTGACCAGCTTTGACCATGGGTAAAGATGACGTGGATGGCTGGAAAAATGGGACAGGAACCTCGAGCACGTTGATACCTAAGTGCCCATGTGGCTCATCTAGCAAACCGACACGTGGAACATTGCGTTTAACAAAAAGGCTGCAGGATCTTCAGATAGCTGCAGGATCGTCAGATAGCTGCGGGATTCCTGCAAGTAAGTCAAAATCTAAACAAATAGTCATTCATTAGCAAAACTTGCTTGATCATGCTTAATGACACCTAATGTAATGATCTGGGTGGTTTTATGGTGAAAATGAGGCAAAAGTGAAGGAAAGATAAGGAAAAACTGAGGAAAATGGTAGACAAGTAGGTGTAGAATAGAGGCTCTACATACCCCCACTCCGAGGGTATTGCATGTCCTCATGCAATGAAAACACAATTCAATCCACCTGCTGGGATGCCTTAGCTAAGACATCCAATCTCCTCCTCTTCCTTTGTGTGGAAACATTAACCTTTGGTCTCTTGAACATGCATCTGAATTTCAAATTGATTAAGGCTCTGTTCAGCCTTCTACATCTCTTCTTGAGTCTGCTGTGTTTCTTCTGCCACATGCTCATGTGAAGAAAGGTGTTATCTTGGATTGCTTTGGCAATATCAGCTTGCTGCTTCATTTCTTCATTTCTCTGTTTAATGTGACGGTTTAGCACCTCAAGTTCATAGATCTCTTGTTTGAGTAAGTCTATTTGCTGCTCATGAGGTATGACATTACTTGGGCCAGCAGTGTTCCGCTCCAATGTTTCAAAATAGTTGTACACCTCTTGTTGAATTGGGTCAACAATTGGTGACTTCCTTGGACTATATTCATGCTCAGTTTCAGTTTCAAACTCCGGCTGAAATGGACTGTCCTCCCTTGGAGGAGTAGCTGCCTCACGTTGTGGACTATCCTCAAGGTCTGTTTTTATAGCACCCTTCTCAGGTGTGCTTAGATCAACGAAGAGTGTCCTTGTGGCTTTCCCTTTATTCTGCAATCTACTACTCCTTCTTACAGTGGCAGCACTCTGTGTTTCTTTTTGTGCCTTTTTCCTTGGTTTTTGTACTTTTACTTTCTTGGAGAGGGCAATTTTCTCATGGAGTTTAGCTACCCTTTGTGCTAAGGGCTAGCTATCTCTTTCTTCATCACTAGAATGCTCTGGAGTCTGATCAGTTTCTTGAATTATGGATTTTCCCTTGTCTTGTTTTTGTTTCTTTTTATCTTCTCTTCTCTTTTTGGCAGCTTCTTTGGCAAGTTCAGCGAGGGTTTCTGAGATAATCTCTTGAGCATTGTCTTCAGTGGGTTCAATCTCAGGTTCAGGATGATGTACTTCTATTTCCTCTACAGTTTGTCCTTGAACAGTCTCAGAGATACTTTCTTTTCTCTTCCTTCTGCTTTTCCTAGGTATAGAAGATTCTCCAGGTTCTTCAAAATGATTCCTTACAAGGAATTTCTCCCATGTGTCTTGTTTTTCTTTTAATTGTTCTTTTATCAATAACTTAACAAGACTATGGTGACAGAGGTAAGCTTCTATGTTTCGTGGATTCCGTTGAGCCATGGAACACATTTTCCTAAGGCTTTGGAATAGAAAGTAGGGAAGATTTATATCATGTTCTCCTTGAAATTGCAGCATAATTTTACCATGATAAACGTACAATACTCCAAATCTCCCTTCACACGTGAAAAATTTTTGCACTAACAACAGTAGAACTTTCCATTCTTCTTTAACATGAGAGATAGGAATTCCTTTGGTGAAAACACTTGTATTCATACCTGGGTTTTTAAAAATTCGCTTCCATTGTTGATCCTGGACTGCCCGGTTTTTGAACCAACGTTCACCGGTTTGTGGAAGAGATGTAGCCTTTGCTATGCTTCCTTCACTGACTGCAAATGTTAAATCACCCACCTTTACTTGACTGTCTTTATCCTTGAATGACCTTGCAAAGGCTTTTGTTACTTCTTTGTGGTAGCCCTTAAACTTCTTGATGCACTGTAGCCAATTGGCTTTTTGCAATGCCTCCTCAACCTGAGGGTATGCCTCCAAGAATTTCGAACCTTCTGGTTCAGCCCTTAAAAGTTTTCCCATCGACTCCTCAGCTCTGTTTAAAACACGACTTTGATGGTGACTTTATACAGAAATTCCGTGACTTTACACAGTAATTCCTCGGTTCCTGTTCAGACTTTGTGGAACAGAGGATATATGGGTGCATCAACAGCCTCAGACACCGAGAACTCACGGCTTGAATCAGAGTTAAGCGGTGGATAACAGCGTGAACACAGTGAAACGGTGACTAGCAGTCGTAATACAACTGTATCACACGTTTACTGGCTATACAGCAGAGGGAAAAACAGAGTATGGTTTATGGAGGTAATCGTAGTGAGTGAAACGGAATAAGGGAGATGATAGCGAGGAATGGAGTGTTATGAGCGCAGAGGGTTTCGAGATGATGAATGGAATGGCTATATTCTCCGATTTCGGCTGTGGATTGACACATGGCTGCGGGATGAGAACTGAGAGACGTAATACGGTAGATTACGTCATTAGGGTACGAGACCTTAATGACAGAAACAGCCATATGTGATTTCAAAAATCATGGGTATTTATAAGCTGGTAGACGTGGAGGATTCGTGGATTTGTGGTCGCATGGGGAAAAAAATGGGTAATCATTACGATTAGTGGCCAACAAGACATAACCCAGAAAATTCCGCGTAATGAAATAACTATAGGTTTAAAATTTTAAACATACCTCAGATCCGCATTTGATTTGGCTTCTGATAATTTGCTACTAACCTTTTGTTAACTTTATTGCTAGCACATGATTCTTTCCTCTTTATCTTTGATGATTTTGAACTGTACATATTTTCTTCAGACAGACTGTGTTTCTTGTGCAGGTGCAGAAGGCTGCAGAAAGGCTAAACGGCTGCAGAATTGCCAAATAGCTGCAGGAACTGTAATGAAGTCTTCCAGCTGCATAAAATACTTTAGTTGCCTAAAAAAACTTTATTAATGAAATGAAATGGAATGAATGAATGAATGAATGAGTGGAAAGTAGTGAGGTGAAGTGAGAATAGTGAGATGGAAGGAAATGGTGAGATGGAATAAATGAAATGAGATGAAAGAGAGAGAGAGATTTTTTTTTGGAAAACATGAGGTGTCAGGTGACCCTGATTTTCACCTCATGTTTTCTGCATGAGACTGCCAATCAAAGATTGGTTTTCAGGCTCATACATTTATTTATTTTTCCCTTCTTTTTTTTTCTCTTTTTTTTTTTTTTTTTATATTGAAATTGAAAGAAACAGAGATTAGGCTGATGGAGGAGAAGAATTCTTCTCAACCAGCCTCATTTCAGAATCGCCTTGGAATAATTTAACAAACTCCTCTTTTGAGAGTGGCTTGTGGTAGACTTTCAACCGGTGGCCATTCACAATAAAGGGAGTTTGAAGTTCATCAATAGTCTTCACTCTAACTGCTCCATTATTAAAGACTTCATCAATCTCATATGGCCCAAGCCAATGAGTTTGAAATTTTCCTTTGAAGTCCTTAAATTTTGAATCAAACAAGAGTGCCCAATCACCCTTTTGAAACTTCTTTTCTTTGATATGTCAATCATGCCATTTGCTTCTTTGGTGCTGAACTAGATCAGTTCTTAGAATTGCATCTTGTCTCATTTCATCTAGTTCGTTTAACTGGTCCATTCTGTGCTTCTGGGCTTCTGATAAGCTCATCCCCAATTGAACTGCTGTCTTGAAGGTCTTGATTTGGAACTCAATGGGGAACAGGACTTCCTTCCCATAAACAAGTTCATAGGGAGAATGTCCTGTGGTGTTCCTCCATGTAGTTCTATAGGCCCATAAGGCTTCAGGAAGCCTTTCTGCCCAATCTCTTCTATGAAGATGAACAGTCTTTGTGATGATGCTTTCAAGAACTTTATTTGTAGATTCTACTTGACCATTCGCTTGCGGATGGTATGGAGTAGATGTTCTATGCTTGATCTTATATTCCTCCATCAGCTTCTCTATCATCCTTGATGTAAATTGGCTTCCCTGATCTGTTACAATTTCTCTTGGGACACCAAAACGAGTGAAAATATCCTTGAAAAGAAATTGAACAACTGAATTTTCAGTAGCAGAAGTTAATGCTATAGCTTCTACCCACTTGGTAACATAATCAGTACAAACCAGTATATATCTATTTTGTTTGGATGGCGGATTAATTGGTCCAACAAAATCTAGAGCCCATTTCTCGAAAGGTTCGATGCATACCTGTGGCTGTAGTGGCATTTCATTTGAAAGAGTTGGTCTCCCAATTCTCTGACAACTGTCACACCTCTTAACATATTGCTTCGCATCCTTAAAGAGAGAAGGCCAATAATATCCTGATGAAAGGATTTTAAAGGCAGTCCTCTTATCAGAAAAATGTCCGCCACAAGGTTCGTCATGACATGCCTTAAGGATGTCAGGCATCTCATCCTCCCGTACACATCTTCTGATCATCAAATCTGGCCCTATTTTGAACAATTCATTAGAAATCCAAGAATAATGTGAACTATCCTGAATGATTTTCCTTTTCTCATTAGGAAATAAATGTAAAGGTAACTTTCCAGTAACTAAATAATTAGCAATATCAGCATACCAAGGGGTTTTGGTAGTTACTGCAAACAAATACTCATCTGGAAATTTATCCTCTACAGGAGAGTCCTCATTAGTGTTTTGGATTCTAGACAAGAAGTCAGCTACTGTGTTCTGTTTACCTGGTCGATCTAACACAGTTATGTTGAATTCTTGTAAAAGCAAAAGCCATCTTGTAACTCTACCATTAGTGACTGGTTTGTTCATGAGGTATCTAATGGCAGAGTGATCAGTGTGGACAAAGGTTTCATAGCCGGTTATATAGTGTCTAAACTTGTTTATAGCATGAACAACGGCTAGAAATTCCTTTTCAGTAACAGTATAATTTAACTCAGTAGGAGTCAAATTCTTACTTGTGTAATAAATGGCATAAGGGATCAAATCCTTTTGTCCCAAAACAGCTCCTAAAGCTGTATCTGAAGCATCAGTAGAAATGTGGAAAGGGAGTTTCCAATTTGGACCCCTTAAAATGGGTGCTTCAGATATTCTAGTCTTTAAAGCTTCAAAGGCAGATTGACATTCAGGATCCCACTTAAATTCACAATCTTTAGTAAGTAGTTTGAAAAGAGGGGATGCTATCTTAGTGAAGTTTTCAATAAATCTTCTGTAATAACCAGTAAACCCAAGAAAACTTCTAACATCTCTTTGGCAATTTGGAACAGGTAACTTAGAGATGACTTCTACTTTAGATCTATCAACTTTGATTCCATCTCCTGAGATATGATGTCCTAAAACAATCCCTTCAATAAACATCATAAAACACTTTTCATGACTTAAAGAAAGATTTGTTTCCTTACATCTTACCAGTACTTTTTCCAAATTTGCCAAAGCTTCTTCAAATGTATTACCATAGACTGTGAAATCGTCCATGTATACCTCTACACAATCATGAATCAGATCTGAGAAGATTCCTAGTACAGCCCTTTGAAATGTAGCGGGTGCATTGCACAATCCAAAAGGGAGTACTCGATAGGCAAAAGTTCCCCAAGGACAAGTAAAGGTGGTTTTGTCTTGATCTTCAGGTGCTACCTGAATCTGATTGTAACCACTAAAACCATCCAAGAATGAGAAATACTTTTTACCTGCTAAAGTGTCTAATACCTGATCAATAAAAGGTAGAGGAAAATGATCCTTTAAGGTTGCCTTGTTCAATTCTCGATAGTCAATGCAAACTCTCCATTTACCATTCTTTTTGGGCACTATAACCAAGGGAGAAACCCATTGGCTATCTGAAATGGGGTAAATGAAGTTTACCTTGAGCAATTTCTAAAGTTCTTCTTTCACAATTTCCCTAAGATTTGGATTCATCCGTCTTTGTGGTTGCCTAATGGGTCTGCTGTTTTCTTCAGTATAAATATGATGAATACAAGTCTTAGGGTCGATTCCTTTCATGTCAGTATATTCCCATGCAAAGGCAGTGGAATGTTTTTGCAACAGTTTAGTTAATTCTTCTTGTTGTAGTCTTTCCAAGTTCTTGTTAATGTTCAATGTTTTTCCTGGAAAGATTTCAACTGTAGAACTACCAAACTCTTCCATTGAGAAGAGAGACATCTGTCTAGAGGAGAGATATTCAATATCTGCATCTAACTGAAACTGTGAAGAGTCATATTCTAAAGGTACCTCAAAATTTTCTAATGTATTTAGAATTTGACTGTCCTCACTGATCTCAGAGATGGTTAGAACAGGTTGAAGGGTATCCTCATCATCAATCCACTCATCTTCTCCTATTTCTGTTATTGCCTTTGCGGGAGGATACAAGTTGAATTTCTTGGTAGAATTACCATCTGATATATACATGTCTCCCGACCTACAACTTATGAAAGCATCAGCTGTGGCCAGCCAAGGTCTTCCTAGAATAAGAGGATGTCCTCCTAGATTGTTCTTGGGAGTTAAAATCATAAAATCAACTGGATATTCCCAAGAGTCTAGTGAGACTGGAATGTCTTCCAATACACCATCAAGTTTAATGATTGATCTATCTGCAAGTTGCAACAAAGTAGGTGTAAAGAGAAGGTTAGGAAGTTTTAACTGATCCATGGTCTGTCTACTCATAATGTTGATAGCGGCTCCTAAGTCAATCAAGGTATTTGGGATTTCAACCCCATTAATATGAGTTTTAACAATAGGGCTACCGGGATCTACATATTTTTGCATGGTAATTTTACCCATCATAATGTCTACAATTTTTCCAACTAGATGTATCCTTTTGGTATCTCTGGTTCTTTTTATTGTTTTTTTCAAACTCATCTCCTTTATTGTCTTTGCTAGAATGGGAATCTCCTTAATGGCTGTTAACAAGGGAATCTTGATACAGACATTTTTCAATTCATCTAGAAAGCTATAGTCAGGCAACCAAATCTGCTTCTCCACTCCTTTATCAATTTGCAATCTTTCAGGAAAAGGAGGAATAGCTGAAGATGTGGGTTGCTCTACTAAGGGAGTTAATTCTTTTTCTTTTTCTTTAATGATTGGGTTTTGAAGGGATACTTCAGAACCCTTATTGGCTTTGAGAGATTCTTCCTCAGAAATGCTTGGTTGTTGAGCACTTGTAGAAGGTTGGTCTAGGATTCTACCTGATCTGAGTTGGACCTCATTGAGAGGAACAACCATATAGGTAGGGAATGGTTGACCTTCCATGAGTGGTTGACCTTCCATCACATAAGCACTTTGAGGATTCCTATTATTGGGGTTTGGTTGAGGTTGAGAGGGAAGTTGATTTGGCCTCCGTTGAGATTGTAACAAGAGTTGAGAATTTTGATTTTGTGGAGGAGGTTGTTGTTGTTGAGGGAATGGTAATGACAATTGTTGACCTTGATTTGGAAGTTGGGGAGCTTGCTGATTTTGAAAGGATTGAGGATATTGATAGAATTGGGCAAATCTCCCATAAGGATTTTGTATTTGCATGCTTTGCAACCATGCTTGGAAAGGATTTTGTGGTTGTGACCAAGGTTGTTGCCAAGGATTCCAATTTGGTGGGGGTTGGAAATTCATAGAGTTATTAAACCCTTGATTTTTCTGCCCCTGCCAAGGTCTTCTTGCAACAAAACAAAGGGATTCAAGCGTACTTGGATCTTCTTGAAAGACTGCTTTGTGGCCAGGGATTGAAGGACATTCCTTGGTCTCATGGGTTTCTGAGCAAATTACACAGGTTTCCACAACTTGTGCTTCCAAGGGACATTCCCTTAAAGCATGCTTCTTTCTACACTTCGGGCAAAAGATAGTCATAGCCTCGGCTTCTGCTTTTTGTTTATTTTGAATCTTAAGGGTATCAATTTGTTCACTAAGACTCCCTAAGATGTCAGTTTTAAATTCATCTAGCATATTACCGATTTCAGCTCTACTCACTGATCCTGTTGCAGATTTATTTGCCCTAAGGAGAGAAGGATCTCTAGGCCCTTTTTGAGTTTTTGATTTGCCCCTTGAGAGATGGATACAAAGTTCTGCTATATCATTGAGAGAAAGTTGAGAAATATCCCCTTTTCCCATCATGTTTAAGATATCTATCCATTCATCCCTAATGGCTTTTAATAAGAGGGATTTTAAGGTCTCTTCATCCAAGGTACTCATTTTTGCTCTTTTTAAATTATATTGAAATCTCTCAAGTAAATCTTCTAAGCTCTCATCTTCTTTTTGCACCATTTTAAAAACCTCATCCTTATGATTAGTAGGCATACAATAGTCCAAATACCTATCCAAAAAGGTTTGTTTCATTTCATCCCAGGTCCTAATGGATTGAGTAAGTAACCCCATGAACCATTTCAAAGCTTGATCTTTTAATGTTGATGGGAACAGTTTGAGTTTCTGAGTATCATCCAGATAGTCATAGGTTCGACACACAACTTCAAATTCAAACAAGAATGTTTCAGGGTCCTCAGTTCTTAATCCATGAAAATTTGGGAGGACGGATGGTGATATGTTTTTCATGGTGGCTCGGGAGTCCTCATTAACAATGGGAAACCCAAATGAATTATCCCCGTCTCTATTTCCTCCAATGGGACCTCTACCTCCTCCATTGTTATTGTTATTTCCTCCTCCTCCTCTACCTCTACCTCTACCGCCTCCTTCTTCCTCTGCCATGATGATTCTCCTAGGGATTTCAAAATCTTCGGGTTCTTCTACAAAGGGTGAATGAGAAGAGATTTCTCCTTCCTCCTCAGGTGAGTCTATTTCCTCAATTACAATTGGTTTTCTTGTAGGAGAAAGAGAAGAGTCTCTTCCTAGTTCAAACTCAATAGAAGGTATAGGAGAGTCAACTCTTGGCTCTTGAATTTCAGGACTAGGAGTTTCGGTTGGAGATAAGGGAGGTGTCTCTTGTCTATCTCTTGAAGCAGATGGACTTGTAAAAATTGAACTTCGAGCTCTAGCTAAAAACCTTCCCCTAGAATCTCTAGCTCTATGCATGTCATTTTTTTATTTTATCTTCAAGTCAAGTTAAATAGTTCTTTTTCTGATCTTCCAGTTCACTCTAGGTGCAAGAAGAGAGCATACTCAAGAAACTATTAAATCAATAACTTTCTCCTTTCGGATCCTCCAGATCACTTCAAAGTGCAAGAGGAGAGCATACTTAGATAGGCTATTAACTTCTTTCCTTGAAACTTTATATATTTTTTTTCCTTCTAAGAATATGGCTACTTAATTTCACTTCCCCGGCAACGGCGCCAAAATGTTTAGTCAATTTAGTGTTATCTAAATTGCTAGTATTTATTGTCAACCCGGGGCTCGTAAGCTGATGAAGCGAAGGTGTACTATATGTACTTAAGTAACCTCTTAGAGTTTTTCTTATCGTTGGGGGTGTTGTTGTGGTTAATTATGTTCCTAAGATGGAGTGATAATTTATAAACAAGTGAGTGATGGTGTGTGTGTAGAGTGAATCCTAAATGAGTGAAAGTGTGTGTTTAGTGATCTCTAACTACTTGCTGAAAGGAAATGCTTGAAAGGAATAAGTGAACTGAAATGACTTGAAATAAAATTGAAAGCAAATGACCACTTCCAATGGCATTAGACACCGTTCAAGCTGCTGCTAATAAAAGAAAAGAAAGTCATTTTTAAAACCCAAAAATAAAGATTATCTCTCTCTAACTCGATGCTTCAAAGCACATGTACTGTGTAAAGCACGGATAGAAAGTAGCTTAAGTTGAATTAGAAAAGTGAGAAAAATCTGCTTGAAAGACTAATGATAATGGTTTGCTCTTTCTAATTCTCTACTTCAGCCATATGTACTATGCAAAGTATGCTTAGAAAGTAGTGAAAGAATAGTCTAAGAAGCACTTAAAATCAAAACTCTACTTTAAAGACTAGTGGTAATATTTTGCTCTTTCTAACTCTCTACTTCAGCCATATGTACTATGCAAAGTATGGTTAGAAAGTAGTGAAAGAACAGTCTAAAAAGCACTCAAAACTAACTGCAAATTAGTGATATTCTGATCTTAAAAGATAACAGTTTATGATGAAGATCATTCATGTGTTAGCAGCTCTTTGAGAAATAAGATTAAAAATCAGCTATAAAAACAAAGGCAGCACTTGAATTTGTCAACTTCAAATACCATTAGTTTGTAAAGCAAACACACACACATAAAAATAAATCCCAGGCTAAAAGAAACCTGCAAAGAAATAACACTGATCAGCTTGAAAGAAAGGAAAACAAGTAAATGAAACTATACATGCTTAAGGAAATGAATAAGAAAATAAAGAAATACTGCACATAAAATACTTTACAGAGGCTGAGATGAGCAGGGGCCCTCTATTCATTCAGCCACAAGAATACTCAAAGATCTGGAAACTTCAAAACAGTGCTATGTCTATTCCTCCATTTGCAAAAAGTGTACAAAACAGAGTGCTAGGATAGCACTAAAAAAACAGAGTTCACAACGCTCTTAAATTTAACACAAGTTCAGAAATTACAACTAATCAAAGTCTGATGAGCGTACGCAGACGCAGCTATTTATAGAGGTTTCTAAGATAGCCTACTCGTACAGCTAATTAACTGAAAAACAACAAACAATCATGCGTATTTATGGTCCCTTGACACATCATACGGCTGCGTGGATGAGTTTAATGCTTCTGTCGTCATGGGTAATGAATCCCATGTTGGATCATGTCCCCTGCCACCTGTAGAACGTGGACAAGTCACCGTTTAAGATGACGTGACCAAGCAGCTCACAATCACCGTTAAACAGCCTTGAGTTGACCGTAACTTGACCAGCTTTGACCATGGGTAAAGATGACGTGGATGGCTGGAAAAATGGGACAGGAACCTCGAGCACATTGATACCTAAGTGCCCATGTGGCTCATCTAGCAAACCGACACGTGGAACATTGCGTTTAACAAAAAGGCTGCAGGATCTTCAGATAGCTGCAGCATCGTCAGATAGCTGCGGGATTCCTGCAAGTAAGTCAAAATCTAAACAAATAGTCATTCATTAGCAAAACTTGCTTGATCATGCTTAATGACACCTAATGTAATGATCTGGGTGGTTTTATGGTGAAAATGAGGCAAAAGTGAAGGAAAGATAAGGAAAAACTGAGGAAAATGGTAGACAAGTAGGTGTAGAATAGAGGCTCTACAACTACCACTAAGGATGAGTTGGGAATTGAAGAGGTACCAGCTGGCGAGGATGTTCCAGAAGGCACAGAGGTGGTGATAGAAATCCCCAAATCACTGCGAACACCAAGGCCCAAGAAGGATAAACAGGCAATGGGACCAGTACGCATGTCCCTAAGGAATCTGGGGCACAAACTATCCATGGAATAGAAGGGGAAGGTAGTCACAATAGAAACAGATGAGGAAGAAGAAGACTTGCAGGCCCTGATTTCTACAGCAGAGGAAGAAGAAGACATGGAGGAGGATATCCAACCATTATGCTCTGCAACAAAACTGCCAGTGTATGTCCCTCCACAGAAAGTTAAAACCAGAGTGCCAAAGGACCTGGACAAAATGAAAAGCTCACTCCAGACCCCGCTCTTCCCCTATGGCATTGTATTTGAGGGTGCACCCCTAGGTCGTGTGCCAACCATGAAATTCAAAGACTGGGACCTCGCTGACAGCAAGAAATTTCCGCACCTAGAGATCGGGAACTTAATGAAGTAGAACACCGAGGGGGCGGTGATAATGTTAGAGCAGCGGAAATGGCTGCGTGGTGTGGAAAAGGCCAGGTTGCTGCACTTATTATGGATATCACATTTCCACCGTGCACCCATCACCATTTTCGTCATTAGGCAACTGCTCTGCCTAGTGCATGATGGGTATCTATGGTTGGAGGAGCCTATTCCCATCACCGCAAACCTCATTCACCAGATTTCTTGGCTCCCCTGTAAAGGAATGGACCCCGCGACTATAGCTAGAAAAGGTAGAGATTTCACTCTTGCGGAAGCCATGAAGGCGAAATATAAGTTGGAGAAGAAGAAGAGGGGCTACATCATCTCCAGCATCAAGGACAAAGGCATGTGCATAGCAACCCAACTCTTGGCTGGCAAAGTAATGAGGAGGTGTCGCGCCGATGAGGTACCGACGTCGATGGTCGCACTGGCAGAGCAGTGCATGGAGGGGGTTCAGTTCAACTGGGCCGAATTCCTTTGCAAAGAATTTTTGACAAACTGTCATGAAGCCGAGGAGTAGGGTAAAACCTTCCACTACACATGATTGCTTTTATCCATATTGTTGGTAGTAGGAGAACTATTGGAGGACAGTCAGTTCCCCAGCATTGATAGAGAGTTACCAGAGGCTATGAAGTACACTTCGCTCTAGGCCACCAAGGACGCGAAATAGATCCGCAACATCAAAATTTTCTGGGTGCTCATGGAGTTGAGCGTCCGAATGTGGATCAACAGGAGGCCACCCCTGTCACCTATGGTGCACAATAGGCTACAGAGTTTTGCATACTTCAAAGATGATATGCACAACATCTATATCAAGGTGCGAAAGGATCCTGCGAAGCAGTGGACGAAGCTACCGTTTGTAGCCACTAACGACGTGATTTTTACTGTCTTGGAGACATGTCCTCCTGAATGGCATGCTCCAGACCTAGCAGAACTAGAGAAGGTGGCATACTAGAAGAAAAAATTTGATTCTAAGCTACGCGTCACTCAATTAGCAGAGAAAAGATGGAACGAGAAAGCAACAACTGAGGAAAGGGCAGTGCGCGAAGTAGCATAAAAAGCCGCAAAGTAGAAGAAGGCAGCAGAGGCAGCAACAAAACAAGAAGACGAGGGACAAGAAACGTCCTCAGGGCAGGAGGCAGAGGACACAGAAACAACAGAAGGGAGCGCAGACCTAGGGGTCACATCCACACAGTTGAAGTGGCCACACATTGCAGAATGAGCAAGATCAAGGAAGAAGGTCAAGGCCTCGAAGTTGGCCATTGACCCGATCACCTTAATCTAAGGTGATCTCCATGACATTGGCAAGACGATTCGTGATGTCATAAGTGAATCACTTCAGGAGTTCATGCAGGAGCATCAGACTATGTTGGGGGCCCTCAGGGCGCAACTGCAAGAGTTATAGGTACGGTCCCTCAGGAAGGCACCTTGTCAACGCACGTTGCAATCAGAACTTTAGCAGTAGAGTAGATGTTTTGTGCAAGGATGGCGAACACAATAGTGTTGTTGGAGGGAGCTCTAACTCGTCAAATGCAATGGATCGATTGTCGATTATCATGATGAAAGGCCTTGGCCTTAATCTATCTACCCTTCCCCAGGAAACACTATATCAGTTGCAGGATGGGATAACGACAGAGCTATGGGTCAGGGAGAGTCATGCGATCCAGGTTCTTAGTGAGTAGAAAATAAACGTAGAACATCTCATCTTTTAGCACGACGAATTGGTGTCACAGAATCAACAGTTGGTGCAAACAATATATGACGCTTGTCAACGCATCTAGGAGTTGGCCATCGCAACAGATCTACTGGTAGAAGTGCAGATCCACAGTTTGACAAGTGGAGTATGCGACGCGAGAGAAGAGAGGACAAAGATTCAGCTAGAGCTCAATCTTCAGATCATCGAGCTACGTTTGAAGGTGCAGCCTTCCACTCCCCCGGAAGTCCGAGAATAGCACGCTAGCACTATTGCAGCAGGGATGGAAGAAATTGGAGGTGCCGTGCGTGACTGTACCGCCATGTTGGAATAGGCACTTGAGGTCCTCACGAATCTGTAGGAGGACCCCAACATCTAGCAGCTAAAGACAGAGGCATGTGAACTCCAGTAGCAGTACGACAACATTAGAGGAACTGCGCAAGCAGTGGTCCTCACTCAACGGCTTGCAAGGATGCAGCAAGCCAAGGCATTAAAGGAGTAGGTGGATGCGGCGTGCCATAAGGAAGAAGTTCTCAAAGCACGTGTTCAACCATGGATTGACGAGGCCTTCACAATCACAGAAAATATTGAAGGGAAGCTCGCACACATTCAGGGGATGCACGTGCAGATGCAGGAAAGCATGCCGGTCAAGGAGGTCTCAGAATAACAAATGCAGCAGGTTCAGCAAGCAGCAGCTCAGTGCACTGTAGACATCAACACCATATGAGAATAGTTGGAGGGACTCCGCACCAATATTGTTGCATCGATAGAGTGACTCTATGGTGAGTCACGATGTTTTTGTTGGGGGTCTATTGGGCATGGAATCCCCCCGCAGCATGTTCTAGGGCTCAAAGTCCAAGTTTTGAGTAATATGATTGTAAAGCTCCATGAATTACGGGCGCGAAGTGTATGTTAGAGTCATAGGGCTGTCCACCCTAAGTTTGAATTTAATGTCGGCCTAACCATAGTCCGCGGACCATGGGATTGTCTAAATAGAGTGAAGCTCTAAGTGTAAGAGATAGTGAAGGAATGAAGAGAAAAGTATGAGATAGAAGTACAAAGCAAGTGTCTAAGTGTGTCTTGGGTTGTAGTAGTAGGAAGAGGCTCTGCAGCTGAGTGTGCAAAGGCCTAGAAGAGTCCACAACTGAGTGCACAGACCCTTGCAGCTGAGTGCGCAAGGTAGAATAGAGTCTGTAACCAAAGGAAGAGAATAATAAAGAGAAGTTTTATCTGAATTACGTGTATCTGTCTTGGGTTATTATCTATTGGATATGAATTGCAATTATACTATTTATTTACTGCGTGCACTTGTATGAATTGTGAATATTGTTAAGTATAACTAAAAACATACAAATAAGCTAAGTTAGTCAACTAATATCGGGTTGCTGGTAAGGACTTGGGTAAGAACACTGTCTGGCCCCCGAGTAGGGTTGCGCGAAGGCAGCAGCTCAGGCTACGAGGTAAGGGTAAGTGTGCGTAGCGATGTGCATGCAGGGTCGAACCTCATGCCACTTGAAAACATTAGACATCTACAGGGTGCGGAAACCTAGTTCTAGCACCCTCCCATACTACTTCGGGTGAGACCTCTGTTTGTGCTCCATGGACTGTTGCCGAAAGGGCCAGTAGTACCGGGATTTGTTTGGCTAAATCACCTATGAACCTGGGTCAGGCCCCAGCAAACCAACACCAATACACAACAATATGCAGCTTAACATTGTTGTTGTAGTATAGGTGAACGAGAGGAAGGAAAGGAGGAAAATCGATGTAGAGGGCTGGACATAACATAGAATCCTAAGAAACAATCTCCAACAGAAATATGGAAGAGTGAGGAGGTGAAAATGTGGAAAATGTGGAGCGTGAGGTAAGGTCTTAAGCTCTATGCCTCATGAATACATTTGTCACCAACTAGAATAAGTAAATCTATGTTGACATACATGTATTGTAGGCTATCAAATAACACAAGTAAATTTGTGTTTACACATGTACTTCTCACTACTTAGAAGCATACATACAACCATGAGAGAGTGAAACGGACAACTTCATTACACAATTTTAGAAGAGGAAAGACATACATGAAGTGATATACAAAGGAGAATACATGCTGAAAATTGCTCTGATTGGAATCAACAAAACTACTTCATTATTCTTTAAAGATGGAGTCCAAATCACCAGTCCATTACATTTAACAATTTTATCATCCCAAGAACCTCGTGAATAGGAAAATTGAACCAAAGTGGAACCACTTTCTCTGCAAACAGAGGGCCTCTATAATGTAGAATTTGGGAACCCTTGTTAAGTGTTTCTTCCCTCTTTTTATAAGGAGAGGGGGAGCTCTGAAAGCAGTTACAAAATATCTTAGCTGAGCTCTAGATGTCTCAGTGTGTGAAGTTCTTCTACCAAAATCATTATAAAGGATTTGATTTCTTTCTTTAAAATGCAGAAATTACGGAATAAAAGAAATAAGGAAAAAAGAATGATGATTGAGGAAAATATCTCTTTGCCATTCCTGTGATGGCCTTTGATCAGGGCACATCTCTTCCATAATGTTCCTCTTTAGTTTTTCGATCAGTTTTCCTGTCGCTTTCCCCTTAACATCTTGAATTTCCCACTTTCTAGAGCTAGGAACGATCAGTTGTAGTGGCCTTTGTAGTGTCATGGAATCACAGATGTCGACTCATCCATCTCATAACTCTCTTTATTACACTATCAGAGCCCAATATTTCCTATATTATTTCAAGAGTGTTATATTAGAGCTTTCACTCATCGATACTTTTATTCTTAAAGACATTACGAAAATAGAATTTTGATGTCCTCGGCCCCTTTTGTTTACCCCCTTTCTATTTTCCTCTATGGGACTGGGTGCGGTGAATGGAGGCTTAGCCTTAAGGAACTAGGGCATTTTGTTCCTTCCCAGGGATCCTTTTTCCTTTGTTAAGAGCTTAGCGCCCTTGGTTCTTTGAGTTCTTCTCAACCATGTGCCAACCTTAATATTGGAGCCCCCTTATCAGCACTTTTTTGATTTCCAATTGTTATAAAGTGTCGAAATCCTCAACCTCCAAAATTTTGACCTCTGATATGATGTCATCACTCCATTGGCACCTCCTGAGTGGTGACACGTGTCACTAATATTTTCCCCCTTCAGCCACTCAAAACGCCAAAACTGCCTGTCAGGTGTCTTGTTGTATCACCACATCATGTTGACGCCAGGTGGCACTGTAGTTTTATCGAAGCCAATCATATGTAGCCACGTGTCTTTATTGGATCCAATCATATGCTTCCACGTGTAGCTTATCGGAACCAATCATATGTTGCCACATGTCCTGCTAGAGGAGAGAGAAAAGGGCCCATCCACCTTTGGTTTTGCAATGAAATCCTTTGTTAATCCTTATTAGCACTCCCTGGCAGTTTTTGATGCAATCAAAACTTTTAATAAGTTCCGATCCACTGATTATTGATGTTCTGATCTCATCCGAGCTCTAATGTTGCTTGCTTCGATGTATTGGATCTCCAACATTGCGGCCACTGATAATGCAACCTCCGACATCCTGACCTCCAATATTGCAATGTGTCAATAATTTGATTGTCGATATCTTTGACCTCCAATATGCAATCATCGATATCTCTGGACCTCTGATATTGCGATCTCTAATAATCAAATATGCCTTCCTCAGGCATCAATCCTTGAAACTTCAGAAGACCATATCTTTTGATCCAGAAGTCCATTTTTGGAATTCCACATATCATTGAAAAGCTTGTTCACAGAAATTTCCAATGGAGAGGGTCCTATGTAGGCTTGAGTCCTTCTCCTACTTGGAGAATGACTGCAAAATTCTATGTTCATTTACTCTTTGCGCAGTTGAAAACACATTTTTCAGTAAGTAACAACAATGGCTCCAATTGGGGAGAGTGCCTTGCTGGCAAGGTGCTGAGAACCTATAGACTATTGTCCTTCATAATTGGGAATAGAGTCAAAAAATACATTGAATCTATAAAACCATGAAATCTCCATGGAAATTTATTTTTTGGGAGTCATTTCCTCATAATACTAAAATGCAGAACCATCACTTCTAGAAACCAGAGATTAAATGCTCACCTGGTGAATTTATTTATGTACAACTCCTACTTATGTACAAGGCTCAATTCATCCAAGTGAAGTTAACCTTCCAATGATACCTTCTCAAAATAAGAGTATTGGACATTATGTCATTGTTCTCTAGAAATTCAACAATTAAAATATGCATGTACCACATAAAATATTTGGCCAAAAAAAAATGATGTGTGCCCACAACTTGATATTTGATTCTCAGCTCTTTTAATATCCTCCATGAACCTTCTAATTGGGTTGTGTTCTTTAAAATTAGTGACTAAAATACACATGCACCCTATAAGAACTTTAGACCAAAAAATTGACACATACCATGGAATTGATGTAGCCAAAGAAAGATGCCATATAGTCAGCTACTGGATCATGGAACTGATGAGAAAAATTTAAAGTTGTCTCCCCTTCTTGAACAGTTTTTAGGGAGGAATCTTTTTGCAACAGGCAGCTAGAGACATTGCTTGGCTCTTCAAATTTGGGCTCCTCTTAAAGAAGTTTTTGTTGGTCATCTTCTCCCCACTTATTTATAAGCAAATCCATTTGAAAGTCTGCAACCATCTTATACTACTCTGAATCATTTAAATCATATATTGGAGAAGGTTCTTGAACTTGTTTTCCAAGTGAAGGATGTGAATCATAAACTGAAGCCTCTTTTTTAACCTCCTGGTGGGCCTCATCTTTTTGTGCAACTTCCCATGAATAAGACTGTTGTGGTTCTGCATCGCTTGACTCCCCATCTGAGTCATACACATCATAAGAAGGAGAATCACTAAATTCTGTAGGATAATATCTTTGAGATTTTATTTGCAACTTGATAATATCTCCTTCCCTTTCTTGATCATTGGGTGATTCTTCATGATGCAAGTATATGTTTTCTTGGAGTTGAGCCCCACAAAAATCTTCAGCAAGGTCAATAACCTCATAAATATTTACAACATTAAAATGTGCACAACAATCTTCAAACAAAGCACCTAGTGGATATAATTATTTGCAAAAGAGATTAAATGCTATGTCAAACCTCTTTAACGAAGATATGCTACCATGAGGTATTTTTTTGTACCAATCTCTAGCATTTTCATCTAAAGAATGCATGAATAATTTAATTTTCACATCTTCAAAAACAATACCTAGTTATTCCATGCATTCATTAGAATCCTTGAGGTGTTGTTTCGACATTTTATCTGTGTTTCCACTGAATCTAGGAAAAAATGTATACCATTCATGAACTGAAGGGACATGATGGGGATAACCAGCGATAGAAAAAAAATTTAGAGGGGAATTTTTGTTGGCCAAGAATGTAGGAATGGCCATTTTTCCCTCTAGCTGAGTGATTTCAAGTTCAAATGTGGGGGAAGTTTTTTGTTGTTTGGCATCAGAGCGAGTATGAGGCCTCTTGAAATCCAAGATGAAAAAATATGGATATAGTTATTGGATTCACCGGGATTTTTACAATAAGATTGAAACAGTGGAGTCGCCATGGTGAGATATCTTCAACCCACACTTTCCTTTCTCACCCGATAGGGGGAATGTAAAAATTGTTGTACCCAGGGAGAAATATTCTTATTCATTCCCCAAAAATGGTGCTAGAAAGGTGTTGTAGATTTTTCTATCACCTATCACACAAGTGATTTTAGAAGATATACAAGCCTCCTAGAGATAGACCCTAGGTTGATAGGAGACCAGTGCCTAGGGAATCCGAAAGGAGTGATTTTGAAAATTATCTAAAGGCTTTCTACTGCACTACGTATGTCATGTAATTTGGAAAGGGATAACTCAGAGCTTGGTTCAATAGCCCTTTACCAAGGTAAACTCAAGCAAACAAACTATTAGATAATGGCTAATCTTAGAGAGAAATGTCTTGGTTCTCGTGGCCGACACACAACAATATGTAGCTTAACATTTATGTTGTAGTATAGGTGAACAAGAGGAAGGAAAGTATTAAAATTGATGTAGAGGGTTGGACATAGAACATAATCCTAAGCAACAATCTCCATCATAAATATGGAATAGTGACGAGGTGAAAAATAAAAAAAGTGGAGCACGAATTAAGGTCTCAAGCTCTATGCGTCATGAATAAATTTGTCACCAATTAGCATAAGTAAATTTTTCCTTACATACAGGTATTGTATTCTATCAAATAACACAAGTAAATATGTGTTTACATAGGTACTTCTCACTACTTAGAAGCATACATAAAACCATGAGAGAATGAAACGGGAAGCTTCATTACACAATTTCAGAAGAGGAAAGACACACATGAAGGGATAGACAAAGGAGAATACATATTGTGCATTTCTCTGATTGGAATAAAAAAAAATTACTTCATTATTCTTTGAATATGGAGTTCAAATCGCCATTCCATTACATTTAACAATTGTATTAGCTCAAGAACCTCGTGAACAGGAAAATTGAACGAAAGTGGAACCACTTTCTCTGCAAACAGAGGGCCTCTAGAATGCAAAATCTGGGAACCCTTGTTAAGTGTTTCTTCCCTCTTTTTATAAGGAGGGGGGGAGCTTTGAAAGCAGTTACAAAATATCTCAGTCGAGCTCCCATTGTCTAATCGACTAGTTGTCTCGATGTGCGAAGGTCTGCTACCCAAATCATTACAAAGCATTTGATTCCTTTCTTTTAAATGCAGAAATTATAGAATAAAATAAATAAGGAAAATGGAATGATGATTAAGGAAAATATCTCCTTCCATTCCTATGATGGCCTATGATCAGGGCATGTCTCTGCCACAATGTTCCTCTTTAGTTTTTCAACCGTTTCTCCTGTCACTTTCCCATTAACAGCTTGAATTTTCCACTTTCTAGCACTGGGATTGATCAGTTGTGGTGGCCTTAGTAGTGTCGAGGAAACACAACTGTTGACTCATCCATCTCATAACTCTTTGTATTACATTATTGGAGCCCAATATGTCTTTTATTATTGCAATAGTGTTATAACGGATCTTTCACTCATCGAGACTTTTATTCTTAAATACATTACAAAAATAAAGTTTCAATGTCCTTGGCCCCTTTTTTTTATCCCCTTTCTATTTTCCTCCATGGGACTGGGTGCGGTGACCGAAGGCTTAGCCTTAAGGAACTAGGGCATTTTGTTCCTACCCAGGGCACATTTTTCCTTTGTTAAGAGCTTAGTGCCCTTGGTTCTTTGAGATCTTTTCGACCGTGTGCCAGCCCTAATATCGGAGCCCACCTATCGGCACCTTTTCAATTGCCAACTGTTATAAAGTGCTAACATCCTTAACCTTCAACATGCTGACATCCAATATGACATCATCACTTCATGTGGCACTTCTTGAGTGGTGAAACATGTCACCCATCTTTTCCCCCTAAGGCCCCTCAAAATGCCAAAACTACCTGCCACGTGTCCTATCGTACCGCAATGCCATGATGACGCCAGATGCCACTGTAGCTTTATCGGAACCAATCATATGTTTCCATGTGTCTTTATCACAGCCAGTCATATGCTTTCATGTGTAGCTTATCACAACTAATCTTATGTTGCCACGTGTCTTGCTAGAGGAAAGAGAAAATGGCTCGTCCAGATTTGGTTTTGATATGAAATCCTTTGTTAATCCTTATCGGCACTCCCTGATAGTTTTTAATGAAATCAGAACTTTTAACAATATCGCAACTTTTTAAAGTTTTGCACTTTCATAAGTTTCGATCCTCTGATTGCCAATGTTCCAATTTTCTCCGAGTTCCAACGCGACTTGCTTCGATGTATTGGATCTCCGACATTGCGACCGCCGATAATGTGATGCGCCAATAATGCAACCTCTGACAACTTGACCTCTGATATTGTGATGCGTTGATAATGTGATTGTCAATATTTATGATCTCCAATATGTGATCGCCAATATCTCTATACCTTCGATATTGTGATCTCTGATATTTTGATATGCCTTTCCAAGGCTTCAATCCTTGAAACTTCTGAAGACCATATATTTTGATCTAGGAGTCCATTTTTGGACTTCCACATATCATCAGAAAGCTATTTCACAACACTTTCAAATGAAGAGGGTATGATGTAGGCTTTGAGTCCTTCTACTACTTGGAAAATGACTGCAAAATTCTCTGCTCATTCTCTTTGGGAAGTTGAAAACACATTTTACAGTAACAAAATTGGCTCCATTAGGGACATTGCCTTGCTGGAAAGGTTCTGAGAACCTGCAGATTAGTAGGTTTCACCATTGGGAATGGAGTCAAAAAATACGTTGAACCTATAAAACCAGAAAATATCCATGGAACTTTATTTGCTAGGAGTCCTTTCCTCATAATACTAAAATGCAAAACTATCACTTCTAGAAACTGGAAATTAAATGCTCACCTGGTGAGTTTATTTATGTACAACTCCTACTTATGTTTAGGGCTCAATTCACCCAAGTGAAGTTAACCTTCCAATGATACCTTCTCAACATCATATTACTAGACCTTATGCCATCGTTCTCTAGAAATTCAATAATTAAAACAAGTATGTACCACATAAAATATTTGGACAAAAATTTTGATACGTGCCCCCAACTTGATAGTTGATTCTCAGCTCTTTTAATCTCCTCCGTGAACCTTCTAATTAGGTTGTGTTCTTGAAAATCAGTTACTAAAATAAGCATGCACCCTGTAAGAAATTTATACCAAAAATTTCACACATACCTTGGAATTTATGTATATAGTTGCAGGCCAACGAAAGATTCCATGTAGTCAGCTATTGGATCATGGAACTGATGAGAAAAATTTATAGTTGTCTCCCTTTCTTGAATAGTTTCCAGGGAGGAACCTTTCTACAACAGGTAGCCACAGACATTTCTTGGCTCTTCAACTTTGGGCTCCTTTTGAATAATTTGTTGTTGGGCATATTATCCCCACTTATCTGTAAGAAAATCCCTTTGAAAGTCTACAACCATCTTATACTCCTCTAAATCATCTAAATCATAGATTGGAGAAGGTTCTTTAACTTGTTCTCTAGGTGAAGGATTTGAATCGTAAACTGGACCCTCTTTTCTAACCTCCTAGTGGGCCTACTCTTTTTGTGCAGCTTCCCATGACTGAGACTATTGTGATTTTGCATCGCTCGACACCCCATCAGATTCATACACATCATAATAAGGAGAATATTTAAATTCGACAAAATAAGATCTCCGAGGGTTTATTTGTAGCTTGATAATGTCTCCTTATTCCCTTTCTTTATCGTGGGGTGATTCTTCTTGATGCATGTATATGTTTTCTTGGAGTTGAGCCCCACAAACATCTTTAGAAATATTTTTAGCATTAAAACATGCACAACAATCTTCAAACAGAGCACCTGGTGGATATAATATTTTTCAAAAATGATTAAATGCTATGTGAAAGATCTTTAAGGAAGATATGCAGCCACAAGGTATTGTTTTGTACCAAGCTCTAGCATATTCATCTAAAGCATGCATGAACAATTTCATTTTCACATCTTCAAAAAAAATACCCAGTTGTTCCATGCATTCATTAAAATCCTTGAGGTTGTTGTTCCAGTCGTTTATCTGTGTTTCCACTGAATCTAGGAAAAAAGGTATACCATTCATGAACTGAAGGGACATGATGGGGATAACTAGTGATAGAAGAAAAATCCAATGGGGGAAATTTGTTGTCCAAGAATGCAGGAATGGCCATTTTGAAAACCCCTCTAGGTGAGTGATTTCAAGTTCAAATGTGGGGGAATTTTTTTGTTGTTTAGCATCAGAGAAAGTATGAGCCTCTTGAAATCTAGGATGACCAAATAAGGATATATATAGTGGAGTCGCTAGGATTTTTACAATAATATTGAAACAGTGGAGTCTCCAAGGTGAGAGACCTTCAACCCACACTTCCCTTACTCACCCAACAGAGGGAATGTAAAAATTATTGTATTCAAGGAAAAATATTCTGATTCGTTTCCCGAAGACGACGCCAGAAAGATGTTGTAGCTTTTGCTATCTCCTATCACACAAGTTATTTCAGAAGATATAGAAGCCTCCTAGATACAACCTCTAGTTTGAGAGGAACCCAGTGCCTAGGGCATTCGAAAGGAGTGTTTTTGAATATTATCTAAAGTTTTTCTACTGCACTCCATATGCCACATAATTTGGAAACGGATAATTCATAGCTTGGTTCAATAGCCCTTCACCAAGGTAAACTCAATCAAAAAAATTGGTAGATAATGGCTAATCTCATAGAGAAATGTTTTGGTTCTGGTGGCCAACACATAGCAATATGCAGGTTAACATTGTTGTTGTAGTATAGGTGAATAAGACGAAGGAAAGGAGGGAAATCAATGTGGAGGGCTAGACATAGCACAAAATCCTAAGCAACAATCTACAACATATATATGGAAGAGTGAGGAGGTGAAAAGGAAAAAACAATGGAGCAAAAATTAAGGTCTCAAGCTCTATGTCTCATGAATACATTTGTCACCAATTAGCATAATTAAAGCTGTGCTTACATACAAGTATTGTATGCTATCAAATAACACAAGTAAATATGTGTTTACACAAGTACTTCTCACTAATTAGTAGCATACATAAAACCATGAGAGAGTGAAATAGGCATCTTCATTACACAATTTCAGAAGAAGAAAGACACACATGAAGTGATAAACAAAGGAGAATACATATTGTGCATTGCTCTGATTGGAATCAACAAAACTACTTCATTATTCTTTGAATATGGAGTCCAAATCACTAGTCCATTACATTTAAACAATTGAATCAGCCCAAGAACCTCGTGAACATGCAAATTGAACCAAAGTGGAACCACTTTCTCTACAAACAGAGGGCCTCTAGAATGCAGAATCTGGGAACCCTTGTTAAGTGTTTCTTCCCTATTTTTATAAGGAGAGGGGGAGCTTTGAAAGCAGTTACTAAATATCTCAGTTGAGCTCCAACTATCTAATCGACTAGTTGTCTTGGTGCGCGAAGGTCTCCTGCCCAAATCATTACAAAGGATTTGATTCCTTTATTTAAAATGCATAAATTACCGAATAAATGAAATAAGGAAAACATATTTATGATTGAGGAAAATATCTCCCTTCCATTACTGTGATGGCCTATGATCAGGCCACGTCTTTGCCACAATGTTCCTCTTTAGTTTTTTGTTCAGTTCATCTGTTGCTTTCCCCTTAACATATTGAATATCTCTCTTTCTAGAGCTAGGAGTGATTAGTTGTGGTGGCCTTAGTAGTGTCAAAGAACCACAACTACTGACTCCTCTAGCTCATAACTCTTTGTATTACACTATGGGAGCCCAATATGTCCTCTATTATTGCAATAGTGTTATATCAAAGCTTTCACTCAATGGGACTTTTATTCTTAAAGACATTATGAAAATAGAGTTCCGATGTCCTTGGCCCCTTTTATTTATCCCCTTTCTATTTTCCTCCATGGGACTAGGTGCGGTGAACGAAGGATTAGCCTTAAGGAACTGGGGCAGTTTGTTCCTACTTGGAGGCCATTTTTCCTTTTTTAAGAGCTTAGTGCCCTTGATTCTTTGAGTTCTTCTCAACAGTGTGCCAGCCCTAATATCAGAGCCCACTTATTGACACTTTTTCAATTGCCAACTGTTACAAAGTGACGACATCCTCAACCTTCAACATGTCGACCTCTAATATGACATCATCACTCCACATTGAACTTCCTTAGTGGTGACACATGTCACCTAGATATGCCCCCTTAGTCCCCTCAAAATGCCAAAACTGCCTACCATGTGTCTTCATGTACCACCACGTCATGATGACTTCAAATGCCACTGTATCTTTTTTTAAACCAATCATATGCTACCACGTGTATTTATTGGAGACAATCATATGCTTCCACGTGTAGCTCATTGGAACCAATCATATGTTTCCATGTGTCCTGCTAGAAGAGAGAGAAAAGTGCCCGTCTACCTTCGATTTTGTGATGAAATTATTCCTAATCCTTATCGGCACTCCACGATAGTTTTTAACGCAATCAAAAATTTTAACAATATCACAACTTTTAAAGGGTTTCACTTTCATAAGTTATGATCCTTCGATTGCCAATGTTTTAATCTCCTCCGAGCTCCGATGATGCTTGCTCCAATGTATTGGACCTCCAACATTGCAACCATCGATTATGCAATGCACTGATAATGTGAACTCCGATATTGCGATGCACCGATAATGCGACCGCTAATATTTCTGACCTCCGATATGTGATTGTCAATATCTCTGGACCTCCGATATTGCGATCTTTGATATTCTGATATGCCTTCCCAAGGCTTCAATCCTTGAAACTTCAGAAGACCATATCTTTTGATCCAGGAGTCCATTTTTGGACTTCCACATATCATTGGAAAGCTTGTTCAAAGAACTTTCAAATGGAGAGGGTCTGATGTAGGCTTTGAGTCCTTATAATTCTTGGAAAATGACTACAAAATTCTCTGCTCATTTACTCTTTGGTTATTTGAAAACAAATTTTGTAGTAAGTAACAACATTGGCTCCAATTGGGGGCATTGCCTTGCTGGCAAGGTGTTGAGAACCTACAGACTAGTAGCCTTCACAATTGGGCATGGAGTCAAAAAATACATTGAACCTATAAAACTAGAAAATTTCCATGGAACGTTATTTGTTGGGATTCCTTTCCTCATAATACTAAAATGTAGAACTATCACTTCTAGAAACTGGAAATTAAATGCTCACCTAGTGAGTTTATTTATCTACAACTCCTACTTATGTACAAGGCTCAATTAACCCAAGTGAATTCAACCTTCCAATGATACCTTCTCAACATTAGAGTACTGGACCTTATGCCATCATTCTCTAGAATTCAACAATTAAAACAGACATGTACCGCATAAACCTTTGGACAAAAATTTTGATATGTGCCCCCTACTTGATAGTTGATGCTCAGCTCTTTTAATCTCCTCCATGAACATTCTAATTGGGCTATGTTCTTGAAAATATCACTACCATTCATGTGATGGCCTTTGATTAGGCCATGTCTCTACCACAATGTTCCTGTTTAGTTATTCAATTGGTTCACTTGTCACTTTCCCTTTAACGATTTGAATTTACCACTTTCTAGAGTTGGGAGTGATCAGATGTGGTGGTCGTAGTGGTGTCACGGAATCATAGTTACCGACTGATCCATCTCATAACACTTTGTATTATAGTATCGAAGCCCAATATGTCCTGTATTATTGCAATAGTGTTATATCGGAGCTTTCACTCATTGGGACTTTTATTCTTAAGGACATTACGAAAACAGAGTTATGATGTCCTTGGACCTTTTTGTTTAGCCCCTTTATATTTTCCTCCATGGGACTAGCTGTGGTGACGAAAGGCTTAGCCTTAAGATGTTAGGCCATTTTGTTCCTGCCCAGGGACCATTTTTCCTTTGTTAAGAGCTTAATGCCCTTAGTTCTTTGATTTCATCTTGACCATGTGCCAACCCTAATATTGGAGCCCCCTTATTGCCACTTTTTCAATTTCCAAGTGTTATAAAGTTCTGATATCCTCAACCTCTGATATGATGATCTCCGATATGATATCATCACTCCACGTGGCACTTCCTAAGTGGTGACACGTGCGACCCAGATTTTCCCCCTTAGACCTCTCAAAACACCAAAACTGCCTGCCACGTGCCCTATTATACCACCACATCACGCTGACATCAGATGCCATTGTATCTTTATCAGAACCAATCATATGTTGCCACGTGTACTGCTAGAGGAGAGAGAAAAGGGCTCGTCCACCTTTGATTTTATGAGGAAATCCTTTTTTAATCCTTATTGGCACTACCCGGCGGTTTTTAACGCAATCGGAACTTTTAACAATATCGCAACTTTTTAAAGGTTTTCACTTTCAGAAGTTCTGATCCTTTGATTGTCAATGTTCCGATCTCCTCCAAGCTCTGACGGTGCCTGCTCCGATGTGTTGGACCTCCGACATTGTGACCGCCAACAATGTGATGCGCCAATAATGAGACCTATGACATCCTGTCCTCCTATATTGTGATGTGTTGGTAATGTGACCACCAATATATCTGATCTTTGATATGTGATCATCGCTATATCTAGACCTCCGATATTGCGATCTCTAATATTGTGATATGCCTTCCCAATTGTTCAATCCTTGAAAATACAGAAGGCTGCATATTTTGATCCAAGAGTCCATTTTTGGAATTCCACATATCATTGGAAAGCTTATTCAGATCTATTTCCAATGGAGAGTGATCGATTTAGGCTTTGATTCCTTCTACTACTTGGAAAATGACTGCAAACTTCTCTACTCATTTACTCTTTGGGGAGCTGAAAACACATTTTGCAGTAAGTAACAACAGGTGACACATAAATCCTTAATAAAACCTAAGCATCTTACTATGATTGAATCAAAAGAGAAAAGGTCTTTATATGGTCTGGTTATATCTAATCCAAGTTTCTCCATAATAACTCTGGGCATGAGATTATGTGAAGCACCAGAATCTAGCATGGCATTATGTAAAATGAAATCATGAATGTTAAGACTGACATAAAATGGTGGGACATTATGATCTTGTGATTTTCCCTCAACTTCTGGTCCTAATAACAATTTAAGTTGGTCATCACTTAAGTTCTGAATAGTATTTGTTCCCTCCTCTATCTTTAGTGCTTTTATAAATTTACTTCTATACACATCCTTTTTCCCCAATTCAGTTAGAGGAACAAAAATTCTAACTTTTGATAACTCATTTTCAATGTTGAAAGAGGGTTGAGGCTTTTCTATCTCTTTTTGAGTCGTATCTTGTCTTTGAGGAATTTCTTTTGGAGGATCAGTTTTTTTTTACTTGTAGAAGGTGTATCAAATTGGTTCTTTTTAGGAGGATTGGTTGTAACTTTCTTATTTCTCATATTATATTATTTATTTTTGTGAAGGAAAATCCCCTTTGCAGATAGAGGCGATCCCTCTAGCCCAATGAGTGGGTCTAGCAACAAACTAAAAAAACTAACATATACTTTCCTAGTTTATGTTTAACAAATTCAAAGAGGAGAAACCTGCCTCGTTTTGATGCTAATCGCTCGCTCCTTTGAAGATTACTTTGAATCTTTCGCTCCAGGCCTCGCTCCTTACTTGTTCTCCATGTCTGAGTACCTGTAAGGAAGATCAAAGAATTATGCAAGATACAAGAGCATATATGGCATACATCAAACATAAACTACTTAATAGATCAAGGAGTATTAAGCTAAAAGCATAAACATTTACACAATTATGGAAAGTGAACATTAGATGTATATATTAATAAGCTAAAAAGGGAAGCATACAACCTATGCCTTGATGTTGGAGACCTCCTTTTGGTGGATGTCCAAGTCCAAGCAAAGACTCTTCAAGCACTCCTTCTCCAAGCTAGAATGGGTAGCATGTAAGCATAATCTCAACATAGGGATGCACCAATCAAAGATCAACCATTTTGGGATGGAAGGGAGTGAGTTTATAGGAAGGGATAGGGAGTTAGGGATCCAAAAAAGAGGGAGGAAGGTCCACATCTCAAGTGGAAATCCCATGATGATAAGATCAAGAGGCCCAAATAGGAGAGCTCGACCATATCAACAACAACCAATATCTAGATCGTTGTTCCCGAAGGTTCTAGTGTACGAAGTTTCTCCTCTAGTTTGGGAAAACCTGTTAGAAGAGGCTCAGTGTTGGTTTTCCTATGAAAACTTGCGCTGGCAACACAAGTGTATAACTGAGCAACCTTCCATCAGCACAAGCAGGCAGTGAATTAAAACGTGTTGATGCTAAAATTTGGGTTTTTAGTCAACCTTCTTCAGAATGGATTCAGGAGAGTTTTCCTTTGATTCTTTAGGGATGTTTTAGTTGTATATCATGATGGATATGCTACACAGTAGTCAATTTTTTGGCACTCTGAGATATGGAACAAGAAGTAAATAGGAGATATGACAAAATATTGTGTAACAGATGCCCCCTAACGGATGAAGTAGAACAAGGAGTGATGGATGAGATCCTTTACAAGTCAGTGCAAGGACAAGAACAACACCATCAAGAGACCTGCAAATCAAGCATATACATATACATATGCATATCTGACATCTCTTATGATCATTCCAAATGATACATGAACAGGCATCTAATAGTACATGAATCTTCAGTATGGACACAACCATCTGAATAGGAGGGATCATGTCCAAAGATCCTCAGTATGGTCACAGCCATCCGTCCAGAGGAATCATGTGTACATCATGAATAACTCATAACTCCACGCAACCTGAACTTTATAAGACAAAATCTAGGGTCTTGTGCTCCGTCTTGACTTGATCAATGTATGAATTATAACATGTGAATAGATGTGTCGAAGTCAAACATGACAGAAAACCAACTGATTATTGGTTAATGATGTAAGCCGTTAACAGGCACGATAGAAATCACCAATAATGACAATGGCTCTCAAGGTATAATAAGCACAATCCATGAATGTGAATAATGAAGTTGAAGTCAAACACCCGTGGAATCATTTGATCAAAGGTCAATGATGTAAACTTGTGATCGAATGCAAAGAACTTGCCATTAAGGAATGCAAGCTCGAAGTTACTATTGTAGCGGCTACAACCACCCTCCAAAATTTTTCCTTAGCTTTGTTTTGGAGACTCCCTACCAACCTTCCACAGCAGCATGTCTTGCCTTATCAAGTACACAAGCTTCAGTAATTTTCTTGCAGAATGACAGCCTATCCATGAGAGCTTGTTGCATCCCTATCATAGGTTGTCTCTTCAGACTTGGTCTAGTTGCAACTTGAGCAGCTCCATCAACAAATTGTGTGATTCTAGAGGGGAACTAGCCTTCCCTCCAAAAATTGCGCAATTCTGTTTGGTAGCTTGCTGGGCTCTAGAATTGTGCAAATCTGCCAGTGAAGCTTCACTAAGAAAATTGTGCAATTCCTCCCAGCAGGGTTGCTTAGCCTAGGAATTGTGTAATCCTGGGCAGTAGTTAGTTTCTCTGCCTAGAAAATTATGCAAATATTCTGGGTAGCTAGCCCAGCTCCCTCCCAGAAATGCGCATTTTTTCCTCCCAACTGAGCAGACTATTGCATGTGTAGTTGAGTTGACTGTTTCCACCCGGGACCAAGAAAACTTGACTTGTGTGCATGGGCTACTTTTTCCCTGAATAGAAAAAGGCAACATGCAAAAATCATCCCTATATATATTAGGGAGATATTTTTAGCAACTGGAGGTTACATGCAAAGATTGTTTTAGGATTTTTCCTCGAAGTGTCACTTTTTCCTAGATTTGTGGCATGCGCATCATGGGTTCAAACTTATTTATTTGACACTTCAAAGCTCATTCATTCACATTGATCTTGGAGATCTGACATCCCACAGCACATCTAGGAGTTTTCGACACATCTAGCTCAGTTATTCACGGGTAAGTCGCCTTTGTATAAATTTTGAATAATGTAACACATATTCAACAGAGATTATCCTGATCATGTACTATTGTGGAATACATACACAATACATAAGCTCCTCTATGTTGATCATCAATATAACAGCATCAATAACAATAAAACATCAAGAGCATTCACACATTAACACAGTATGTAACCCGGGGAAAGCATCTCGCTAAAAACCCCACACTATCTGTATATTAATGATTGAGACCATGTAACATTACAAAGTACAATGCTTATCACAAGAAATCCAGTACCACCTCCACCTGTACACACAATACAGCTAAGATCTGATCTCCAAATCTATTCCACTGCTTGCCTGCCTCCACTGCTCAATACCTGCTCAAGAATGAATGAGAATGGTCTACCAAACTCGGTTTTCACCTCCAAAGAATCACTCACAATGTGTAAGACGTGAGAAGAAGCTACAAACTGGGAAAATACATAAGAAAACTCATTGGCATAGTCAATCCCTTGATTGTGCAAGATCTAATGCACAAATTTAGTCACAACTAATAGCAATTTGATTCTCTAACACCTGTCCCTGCTGAACTGAACATGCACTGACATGCAACTGAGTTAACTGATGTATTCTATAGTTGTATTATGAGTTAATAATTAGTTTAACAACTCATCATTAGTCTATTTGCAGTTAGACTAACTAGAACTAGTTTAACCAAGTCAAAATGAACACAACTCCATCAACTCCACAATCAACTCCACCAAACTCAACTGATTGAGTTCTAACTGAAGTCATGCATGCAACAACTCAACTGACTCATAAGAAAAGTGTACTTCCTTCTGATAGTTGCATGGGCCACATCTGTAGCTCAAACTGAAGTTCTCCAAGAGAATAAGGTCAAGTTTATAGTCCAAATATTATTATGAGACAATAATATTTGACTTTTCTATTTTTGACAGCCAGTCTAAAAATAGACTTTGATCACCCACACTGTGGTCACTCACACTTTGGTCACCCACACTGTGGTCACCCACACTATGATAAAAAATAGAGCTTGCGCCATAATTTTCCTGCAGGCCCACTTAGTGAAGGTGACTCTTTTCACTAAGCTCCATCATCTTGTTGCAATCTCAACACTCCCTCTCGACAAGATATGGATTATCAGCAACCCCTATCCTGCCTCGGTGGTACTCGAATTTGCTCCTGGTGAGAGCCTTCGTCAGAATATCAGCATCCTGATCCTCCGTTGGAATGTATGAAAGCAACATGATCCTCTGCTGCACACAATCTCTGATATGATGGTACCTGATGTCAATATGCTTAGATCTATCATGAAATACAGGATTAACCGAGAGTTTAATGCAACTCTGCTTATCATAGTAAATCACAGTAGGATCCAAATGAGAACTGAACAAACCAACCAGGATCTTCCTCATCCATATAGCCTCGCATGCAGCCAAACTTGCTGCCATATACTCGGCCTCCGCTGAACTGAGTGCCACGGATCTCTGCTTCCTGCTGTACCAAGAAACTGTTGTCGATCCAATACCGAAGACCCCTCCTGATGTGCTCTTTCTGTCCGTTGGGCTCCCTGCCCAATCTGCATCCGTGAAGCCACATAGCTTCACCTCATCCTCCTATCCGTACCACAAACCATATCCTGATGTGCCTCTCAAGTAGCCCAATACATGCTTGCCCGCCTTCCAGAAGAGCTTGGTAGGCTTAACCATAGCTTGTGAAAGCTGGTTAACTGCATAGCATATATCAGGTCGTGTATTGACCAAATACATCAGCGACCCCACCAACTGTCGATAAACAGTGGCATCCACTTCTTCTCCCGAAGTGGCATCCTCCTTCTTCCAACCTCCAGGAAGAGGAGTATCAACAGGCTTGCAGCCATGCATGTTGAACTTCTCCAGTATCTCCTGAGCATACTTGCCATGAGAAACAAACAGTCCACCACTGCACTGCCATATTTCCAATCCTAGGAAATAGTGAAGGAGGCCCAAGTCCTTCATCTCAAACTCTGTAGCAAGATCCTTCTTGCATGACAATATCAACAGCTCATCACCCATTAGAATCAAATCATCAACATACAGTACAATGATAAGCAACTTATCCTCCACCACAATCTGGTATAGGTTAGGATCCACCTCACTCTTGGAGAATCCAAGTCCTGTGAAATAGCTGTCTATCCGTGTGTACCAAGCACATGGTGCTTGCTTCAACCCATACAATGCTCTCTTGAGCCTGCACACATGCAACTCGTGGCTGAAGACCTCAAAGCCTTCGGGCTGCTCAATGTACACCTCCTCCTCAATGACTCCATTGAGGAACGCAGTCTTCACATCCATCTGATGAATGTGCCATCCCATCTGCGCTGAGAGAGCAAGAATCATCCGTATGGAAGAATACCTTACGACAGGTGCAAAGTTCTCCTCATAATCGATCCCCTCTATCTGTGAAAAGCCTCGGGCAAAAAATCTTGCCTTGTACTTCTCCACACTCCCGTCAGCTGCTTGCTTGACCTTGTAGATCCATCTCGAACCCACCACTAATTTCCCTTCCGGTCTAGGAACAATCTCCCATGCACTGTTTCTAACAATAGAATCCTACTCTTCCACCATGGCGTCTACCCATGCGGGATCCTCCACAGCTTCCTTGAAAGAGGATGGCTCAGTCACAACACACTTGCTCATCAGAGCCATGTATCCAGTGTACCGATCAGGTGACTGTCTCTGTCTGCGTTGGGCTGTAGGTGGTCCTACAACTTTCTTTGCATCTTGAGCCAGTCGCTCAGCTTCTATCAAGCGCTTTCGCCCTTTGATGGTTGGCGCTGCATGAGTGGTCTCTTCCACTCCATGAACCTCGTCCTATGGCTGATCCACATCCTGAAGCTCATCCTTAGGAACTAATAGCTCCTAATCTGCATGCAAGTGTAGCTCCCTCTCAAGCAAACACTTCATGGCTTTCTCCTCCTCAAATTTTATATCCTGTCGCACAACAATTTTACCACTGTATGGCAAATACACACGATAGTTGTGGGGCGTATTAGTGTACCCCACAAATATCCCAACCTCTGCGATCAGCTCCAACTTCTTCCTAGCATCCTTCGTCACATGCATGTAAACGTTAGCACCAAAAATCCTCAAATGAGAAAGATCAGGCTTCTTACCAGAATAAGTCTCCTTAGGTGTACTCGTGCCAAGTATCCTATGATGACAATGGTTTTGCACATAAACTGTTGTATTTCATGCTTCCGCCCACAAGTGAAGGGGTAGGCACTGATCATGCAACATTGCCCGTGCAGCACCCATAATCGTTCTGTTCTTCCGCTCAGCTACCCCGTTCTGCTGTGGGTTATGGGGAGCTATGAGCTCTCTACGAATCCCTTCTGCCTTGCAGAAATCCTTGAACTCGTTTGAGATGTATTCACCACCATTATCGCTCCTAAGAGCCTCCACCTTCTTCCCCGACTCCTTCTCGACCAGTGCTTTGAATTCACAGAACTCTGAATATGTCTCACTCTTCTTCTGCATGAAGAAGATCCAGCACTTACAAGAGAAATCATCAACAAAAATCACATAATACCTGTGTTTTGTTGTCGAAGCAACTGAGAAAGGTCGACACACGTCTGTGTGAATTATCCCAAGGATCGTCGTGGCGTGACTATCCTTCTCATGAAAGGTGGCTTTCACAAACTTCCCCAAAGTACACCCCTTGCACTGATCTGACTGCGCAAGTGTGCCTTTAGGAAGCCTTGTAGTGATCTGTTGCAGTATCTTCAAGGCTCCATCATGAAGGCGACCCAATCTCCTGTGCCACAACTCGCCATCATCCCGGCTCACCAATCCTTCTGCCTTGCCCCCCATTGTTGCACATCCATCTACATGCAACTGATAAAGGTTCCTCACTCGAACCCCTATATTTTGGGTCTCACCAGTTGTCTTGCTGCACAGGAAAGCCTTTCCCTCGCTGAAAACAACATCATACCCCTTGTCTTCTAACATCGCCACTGAGATGAGATTCTTCGTCAATCCTGGAACATGCATGACTGTTGTGGGGAAAAATGCCTATGCAGGACGATCCTATCCACCTAAGGTGTGGCAGTGCCTTAGCAACAAACGAGTACAGCTATTCTGGTTTCTTCCTTTATGAAATGTGAAAGAAGAGAGATCAATAGACTTACCGGTGTCTTCCGTTTGTCCCTCGATCCGGTCTCTCTTCTCTTTGGGTGTTCACAGCTACTTGCCTTCTTGCTTGTCCAGCTTCAACGGGTTCCTGCAAGATCACAAGAGAACAGCTACTTGCGACAAGAGAACAGCTACTTGAGACAAGAGAAGAACACTACACAAAGACAGATGTTCACATTCATAACTAGTTTAGGATTAGAAATAAACCAAATACACTAATACATTCATACATCAAAATACATCAACATATAGGAGAAACCAAGATAGCTTTATTGATGAATAACAAGGTTCAGGAAGAGATACAACCCAGAGGGCTCCAATCCAGCATCTCCTTCCCAGCAAATGGAATTCCTATCTTCACCCCTTTCAAAGCATTAAGCACCCAATGATTCCAATCTCAAACCAACAGCAATTCTTTGCAATAACAAAATTCCAGCCTCTAGATCTCATGGAGGAAAGATCCATATATAGATGTTTGGAGAGAGGATGAGTCAGCTTGAGATCTAACTAGTGTCCTCTCTCTCTGTCAGTTCTTGAGTCCACTTGGAGGTTCTTGCTTCCACTTGGAGATTTGGAACCTCTTACTCATCACCAGTTGAATTCCCTGAGGCAAGTGTCATTTTGGAAGCTTCCTGGGTTTTGACACCTTGAGAAATGAGCCTGCCACTTGTCCATTCTCGTTCAGTGTAGGTAGCCAATGTTCCAGTTGACATTCAACGCAGGTAGCCAGTGTTGGCTTTGACATTCAGCGCAAACAGCTAGTGTAGCCACTGAAATGATCCTGAATTGACTTGTTTTTGAGCAGTTTCTGGTGGAGAACTTCTGAGAATTGCTGTGGTTTGTTAGCCTTGTTCCTCTAGGGGTAGGAACAACATGTTTAGGGACTTTGAATCCCTTAGATTATGGACATTTCATGCTCAATGTTGTAAGGCACAAAAATGTCTATAACAGTTGCCCCCTAAAGTATGAGGCTGTTTATCAGGCGAAATTCTTTATCAGGGGGATCCGAAGTTCATCCAATGCTGAGAGGAGACCTGTAATAAGATACAATACAATACATTATTTTTCATACTGCTTTCATGATCTAGCTAAGGCGGGCATTCCCATGCTCAACTTTATAAATTCATTTTTCTGTACATAGAACAGACAATCGTCTGATGGTAGACTGATAATTTTGATGAAATTATCATTCTTTGAGTAGAATGATTATCTGCTGCAATGATGTACACTTCAATGTCTTTATCTTTCCTGAATATATATCGCAGCCCAGATGGATGAGACTAGATCCGGGGTCTTCAAACTCGTTCAATCTTCACTGTAAAGTACAAGTCGATCCATGTGAGAAATGTTCTGAAGTCGAACATGGAAAGACATCACTTGATTACCGGTCAATGATGTAAACCGTTAACAAGCGCGAGAGGAATCACCGATAATGATAATGACCCTCAAGGTACTGCAGTACAATTCACATGGTGTGAATAAAGGACTTGGCGTTGAACACCATGCAAAATATTTCGGTCGAAGGTCATTGATGTATACCTGTCGCCGGAAGTGATAAACTTGCCATTGAGGCATGCAAGCTTCAAAGTAATGAAGGGGTTGTTCCTAGATCAACTTCTTGGATAATGAGCTGATGTCGACAAGAAGTGATCCGTCAAAGGAGGGCCTTAATGAATCCCACATCAGTGACACGAAACGGAGCTAATGATTTTAATGGAGGTGAAAACGATCTGTGACATATGATTCAGGGTGGCGGTCATGAAAGGATGAAGGATAATGTATGGCAGTGGATGGGACACGGTTGACTTTTCTGAACGACTTCTCTTGAACATGTGGCGATACTGATGCGATGGATCGGTAGCATTACCCCAAATATGGATGGTATGGCGAGACCATGGATGTGACCGGTGAATGAAACAACCCAACCCGATTGTGGTACGGAGGAAAAGTGTCATGTTCAAGAGCGACTTGCTACCATCAAAGTTTTCTTTAGTTTCTCCCAATTTTTCCCCAGTCATTGCTGACCAGTACCTCTTTATTTTTGTCAAGCTTGAGGAGGATAACATATGCTTGTTCTATAATCTGCCCTTCGGGCAAGCCCATCGCTATGTTTTAACGAGCCTAGAGATAGTGAAACTCGTTCTCGTCTAAAGACAAGTTTGTCGCTATTTAATGATTTTAACGAGTCTAACGACAAGGATAACTCGGTCCTTTTCATTTTTAGAGAGTCTGATAAGGTACAGAAAGTTAACTCCAAAAGTCCTTTTTCGTCATCTAATCCCTTAAGTCCGAAAAAGTATAAAACAATACGGAAGGGATGAGTTTTCGATAGTTTTAACGAGCCGAATAAAACAAGCGCTCGATCGTTTTGTGCAATAATCCCTCAGGTCCAAAAAGATTAAAATCTAGAGGAGGGATAGCTCTTCCTGTCCCTTTAACGAGCTGGAAGGCCAAGGACTCGGCAATCTTTTCATATTTTATGAGTCAGTTGAAAAGAGCTTAAATAAGACTCGTCTTTTGAGGAACGAGTGATAAACAGGGTTAGCAGCTGATTCCAGGTACAGGTTGGAATCTTCCAATCACGGCAGTGTCACAAGGATGGCTAGGTGAAATCACTCTTCGCAGCTGTTCCTCAAAATGGGTAAACAAACATATGGAGGTGAACGATCGGCCAATGGAAAAGTGGAGGTGTCGGTGCAAACACGACCAAGGCTTTAATGGCTGATGATATTACATTCACAGTGGTTATTTACCGGGTACGTTCATTTTTTATTTTAAAATGAGCTTAAACGCTGGTGGAAACACTTGCTCATTGCTTATGTTTATTTTTTAGCGAGCATGAAGTCCGCGTTAAAACTACTCGGATCTTGCATTTATTTTTTTAACGAGCATGAACTTTGTGCTAAAACTGCTCGATTCTTATATGGTCAAATTTTTTTATTTTTACCATCACTAGCTTTGCCCTTTTCAAAGATAGTACTGTATCCTCCATTGCTGCATCAAACTAGTTAGAAATGAATAACATTTGCATGAAAATGAGATTAGAACCCTGATATTTCGCTTTGAGCTACGTAAAAAGCAATTAAAAGGTGTTTTTACCTCTCATTTTACCATTTCATTTGAACTTGGTTTGTTGGAGCTTTGGAGGTGTCTCTTCCCCCTTGATTTTCACCAGCTGATTCCGGGAGATTCTGCGGACGATTTTTGGCGCCGTCTGGACCAGGTAGGAGCTAAACTCTAGCTCTTTCTTTTCATGGTTTCCTTTTTCCAGTCTGTGCCTGTTTTCCTGTTCCCATGAGCCCCTGGGGTTTTGCTAGGGTGCTCTGCCATTAGCGCAGGCAGTCCATTCGAAACCTGCGTTGAATGTCAATTTACATGAAGGCAGTTTGACCTTCAACGCAGGTAGGACACTAGCCAGTTGCGTTGAGCATAGAAAAACAGTCCTGTTGCACAGTTTTAGATGAAAATTTTGCCAGTTTCTCATCAAATCCAGGATCTTTACTCTTTCTCTTGTTTGTTTTGCAGGGACTTTTGAGCAAAATGACCCTCACATGGCAAGAACGAGAACATGAAGAAGAGGACATGATTGCCCTCCATGACCCTGTCACGGTGAACGCGCTGTGGAACTGTGGCCTGCTGAAGTTTTTCCGTATCTCTAGTATGAGAGCACAGATCTCTTTACTGCAGTATATGGTTGATGCTTGGGATCCTATTAACCAAGTATTTCAGATCAGGAGCAAATCCATCCCTCTAACCGTGGTAGACATTTACTTCTTGATTGGTTTGTCGAGGCGGGGTGCCCCCATTTCTTTGTCAGGTTCGGCCCGAGGGAATGACTCCGTGAGAGATTATGTCTACCAGTATTGTAGGGAAGGATCCCAGCCGAGTAGAGATGGCAAGGTTTTTATCCGTGAGATTACTGACAGGTTTCTCAGGTCCATTCTATATACTATTGGTAGGATGGCCGGTAGCGCATCCTTACATGTTGCCAACAGATCTTATGTGCAGCACGCCTTGGAGTGTCTCCAACCGAAAGTATTCAACTGGTGTGATGTAGTACTTCTTCAGATGAAAAGTCAGTTGAACAAGGTAAAGGACGGGAAGCTAAAGAACTTTGGACTATTCTGACTGCCTTTGCCTTGGAGAAAATACCACTGATGCAGCCTCAGTATATCGCACTCGACTTGCCTTCTCCTACCGAGCCACGCATGCAGAGATGGGTTGATCACATGTCTAGGCATGCTGGTCAATCTCAGATTTCTTTCACTGATACCTTCTTCAGTTGGTTCGAGCGTCAGGAGATGGTCTATTCCGAGTATCCATATGTTGGTATGGATTTCCGAGGTGATCCAGACTTGGTACTGCCGGATGGCGAACAGTGGGGCGCTATTGGTAAAATCTTCGACCATATTACTGTTTACTGTTCTTATTTATAATGTCCTTGTGCTTTATTCTATCAAGACTTTAATCAAACTCATGTGTGCATGCAGATGTTGGTCCTGTTCGTCCAGCAGTTCGCCCAAGAGCGCCAGTTGCTGCCCCAGCAGGGGAGACTGCTGGGAGAGTTATTCTCCGCGACCTTGACGTAGCCGAGACCCTTACAGCTGTGTAGGAGCAGGTTGAGAGCCTTACTCTCGGCATTCCCAATGTGAGGATTGATGAGTTACCTTTACAGTTGCAGCGGCATACTACTGGTGTGCCTAGACGATGGACTTGTCTCTTGCGCATGATTGCACAGGCCGTGACGTGCTATCATGAGCATCCCTAGACTAGGGTGCCCCCTAGCATTTTTGAGTTTTTGGGTCATATGACCGATTTTGTCTTGGTTACAGAACATTATGTATGAACGATAAACAACTTATATATATTTTGATTTTCGAGTTTTATTCTGGTTGAGTTATATGATCCATATGTACAACATTAATGATGTGTCTCTTTTTATAAATGTCGCAAATGTCTATCTAACACATAGTTTGCTAATGAGTTGGTTAATGTGTTTAAGTTTCTGGAAATATGCTGGTATTGAATTGAATCAAATCGTCTTTCCAAAATCTTAACCCTTAGGAACATGCGATAAATAGCTGGATTGCGAACGGAATATATACCATTGAATTGTAGTATTACGAGTTGTGAGTCTAGCCTGACAATTAATCGGCGTATACCATGGGTGATGGCATCAGAGAGTAGTTCTATCAACGCGCTATACTCAGTGATGTTATTCCTTGATTGCCCAATACATACACCTCTGAAACTTACTAACTCGCTGCTTGGATCAAAAATGGCCCAGGCTGCGGAGGACAGGTTCCACGAACTACGACTCACTCCGTCGGCATATCCAACACATGTCTCCAGAAGGTTTGACATCTGCAATAAATGTAAAAAGGTGGATCACTCGACCAAAACAAATACTTTAGCGAAAACAAAATACAACAAAAGCATACAGGTTACTATTTAAGCATAGTAACGCTTGAGGTACAACCCATTGCGGGGTTGCGCCAGTGGAATTCCCTCATAATCCATTAACTCGTAGGCTCCTTTTGCTAACACTCGTTTAACAATATAGGGGCCCATCCACAAAGAATTAAATTTACCTGCTCCCAATTTATCGGATTCTTGGTCGTAAAGCAAGACCAAGTCACCTTCCGAGAAGACACGGGGCTTGACATTTTTGTCGAACTGCGCCTTGACTCGTTTCTTATGGGCTTCGTTAGCCAAAGCGGCATCACGACGGGTTTCATCCAATTGGATTAATTCCAAGAAATGAGCCTCTTCTTCCGAAGTTCCGGGGAGGAGATCAATTGCGAGTTTAAGGGACGAAATTTCACACTGGATTGGCAAGACTGCTTCCAGGCCATACACCAATTGGAAAGGTGTGAACCTGGTCGCGTTCTTTACCGATGTTCGGTAAGCCCACAGGGCCCGAGTACAGGATTAGGTGCCACCTTCTTTTGTGAACCCTGATCATCCTTTGCAACATACGCTTCAAGACCTTGTTGATTGCTTCAACTTGTCCGTTGGCTTGCGGATAATACAGGGTAGAGCTTTCGTGAGATAGCCCTAGCTTGGCAGCTAATTCAACCATCATGTGATTGAAAAAATGCGACCCATGATCTGTAACTATGGTCTATGGTACGCCGAACCTGGCGACTACATGATTGAAAAAGAAAAGGGCAGCTGTTTCACCAGTGTTATCTAATGTAGGCATCGCCTCAGCCCATTTGGTAAAATAGTCAACAACGACTATAATATACCCATGCCCCCCAGTCGAGGTGGGGTTAGATGTCATGAAATCGATGCCCCATTTGGTGAAAGGCCCAACAACAACTATTGGCTGTAAAGGTGCGGGTGGTCTTCTGGTTTTGCTATCGAAAATTTGACAAGCATGGCAACTTCTGACTGCGATTATGCAATCTTTGAACATGGTTGGCCAGAAGTATCCTGCTCGTAAGATTTTCTGTTCTGTAGCATATCCAGATTGATGCCCCCCCCACACGCGCCTGAATGACACTCATTCAGGGCTTTTTCGGCCTCTTCATGGGTGAGGCACCTCCTCAGAACTGTATCGATACCACAACGGTAAAGCGTATCACCGATGATCATGTAGTCTTTCGCTTGGTATCGTACACGTTTCTGTTCTGAGTGAGAGGTGTCAGGCCTGAATTTTTGGGTTTGGAGATAAATTATGATATCTCCATACCACTCATTGCTTGCAGATATGAGAAACAAAATTTCGTCCACGATTGACTCTTCTGATGTTTCATCGTTGGACGACGATGGGAGATCGCACAATAATTCTACGAAAACTAAAGCTTTCTTTGATTTGGATTTTACAAATTCCAGATCAAACTCTTGAAGGATGGCTATCCATTTTGAATACTTGCCCCCCACAAACTGTCGCGACAATATATAAGTCATGGGGTTGCAATCTGATAGAATGGTAGTTTTCCGAAAGAGGACATAATGTCGAAATCTTTGTATCGCTTGAACAGCAGCGAGTGCTAGCTTTTCAACATAAGAATATTTTCTTTCTATATCATTCAAGTTTTTACTTAAATAGTATATAGGATGTTCAATTCCATCGACTTCTTGAACTAAAACCATCGCAATGGTCGTATCCGCTGCAACCAGATACAGGTTAAAATCTCTTTGATAGTCCAGGGCATACATTAATGATGCTTTTACTAGAGAATCTTTCAGAGCATCAAAGGATGCTTGCGCCTCCTGATCCCAGACAAAAGGTACATCCTTTTTCAAAAGACAAGTATAACCTTTAGCAAGTTCTGCGTAATTTGGAATGAACCTCCTCAGAAAGTTTGCTTTCCCTTCGAGTTTCTGAATCTGAAGCAAATTTGAAGGTGGAGGCAAATTAATGATTGCCTGAACCTTGCAAGGGTCGAGCCGAATCCCATCCTTAGAGACTACAAAGCCAAGTAAACGACCAGAACCGATGCAAAACACACATTTGTGTGGATTGAGTCTTATCTTGTAGTGTCGGCAACGTAGAAATATCGCTCTTAAATGCTGCGGATGATCAGTCCGCTTTCGCGAATGAGCCGGAAGGTCGTCGAGATATGGTTGAACGATGTTCTTGATGTCATGGAAGGCATAATTCATTTCCCTCTGAAACGTCGCCCTTGCGTTCTTTAAACCAAAGGGTAATTTTCGATAAGCGAATGTGCCCCACGGACAGATGAATGCAGTCTTTGACTGGTCCTATGGGCGGATATTTATTTGATTATACCCGGAAAATCCATCCATAAATGAAAAGATTCCACATCCGGCGCATTCATCAATTATCTGGTCGATGAAGGGTGTAGGGTAGTTTTCCTTCGGACAAGCTTGGTTTACATCCCTATAATCGACACACACTCTAATTGTCCCTTGTTTCTTCATAACAGGGACAATATTCGATACCCAATCGGTTAGAGGAACCGGGTAGATGAATCCAGCATGGAGAAGTTTTTCAACTTCTGCTTTAATGGCAGCGGCTTTCTTGGGGTGCACCTGCCGAAGCCGTTGTCTTACTGGTTTGACATCAGGATACATTTTAATTTCATGTTCAACGATACTCGAGTCAATGCCTGGCATTTCATCATATGACCAAGCAAAGACATCTCTGAACTCGTGAAAAAGAGCGTTATATATTTCCAGTTCTGAAGGAGAACATCCTTTGCCGACATAAATATTCTCTACAACATTTGTTTTAGTCGAGATATTTATGGCTATAGTCTCTTCAATATTGGATAAGTTTCATTCAGAATCCACCGTATTTACAGTATTTGATAGGAATTCAAAAACTGAAGGGTGGTAAAGGTCATGCTGAGTATCTTCTTCATATTCCAGAAGAAGGGAATGATGGTGGCAATCATTCCATGGTGCCCCCTCAATCAACATTGATTGTAGGATTCCTTCGTCAGTCCCATGTACTTTCGACCAAGGATCTAACGGGGTACCATATTCTCTAGACCTATCTACCCAAACGCTTGATGAGCGTTGATTTGGGTTCGCCTCCCATGCTCGAAACATTGATTGCTACAATATTTCTATAGGGCTTGGGGGCAAAACCATTGCATGATCCATGTCGACATCGTCTTTTGAGATCTTTGTGGAAGATATCATGTTGCAGGTTCTTACCAATGCTACTTCTCCTATATAGACTGGAGGTGGAAGTGCGAAAGTTCCCATTCATGTGGGGTCTTTCAGTAGGCCTACTCCGATGTCTTGAAGCGAGTGGTTGCTTCCATGGATCATGGGAATGCTTCCTGTAACTTGTGAACCATTAGGGAGGAAGTCTTGTTGGTCGACGATCGTAATCCCTCCTTGAAAAGGGAATGCGATCTTCCTAAAATAAGTCGACACTATAGCTGCCATGGCATATATCCATGGTCTTCCCAGTAGGATGTTGTAGTCCAGATTCCCATCGATGACTTCAACATCTATTTCTACTGTTTTTCCTCCCAGTTCAACTTTCAAGTTATTAAGGATACCGCATGGGGTATATGTCCTTCCCTCGAATGCTTTTACTGTCGTCGAAGATCGCGACAAGGTTGGAGATCCTAAAGTTTTCCAGCAACTCATTGACATAATACATGTAGATGCCCCCTCATCAATAATTGTTCGGTGAACAGTTTTGTTGAGGGCTTTCACTTGAATAAGGAAAGCTAGTTGAGCTGGTAACTGAGGATCGTATCCTTTGTGATCAAAGGATACAAGATTGGAATCCTTAGGATCAACCCCACCAATAGCCGATAACAACGCCTGCCTTTGGGATGGGCAATTTTGTAGTACTTCAAGAGTCGACATAGCGTATGGTGATTGGGCCAAATCTTCCACTATGTTATAATGCTGCGCCGCCATGGCGCGAGGATTAAATGTCGACTTGTGTACTACTCCCTTTGGCGGTTTTATTGTTAATTCAGGAATGATGGGCGGTACAACTTCTGTCGAAGTTGTCGTCGAACTACTTGGTTGATCTTTACCTTTGTCGTTCGACAGCTGCAGATTCCCGTAATCTTTGTTCCTTGTCGAAATCAAAGCATCATTCTGCTGTTTTGAAACCGACAACATGAGCGCTTGCGACGGGGAAGCATTTCCACTATCAACCAGATTTTGACCTGGGTTTGGGAATGGATCAGTTAACACAGCTGAGGTTTGCGAATTTTTGAAGAACCTTCTAAGCTCAGCTTTGTATGGACAATCGGCTGTCCAATGATCCTCATCACATATCATGCATGGAATTTTTGGTTTCCCTTTCCTAGGAGGGTTTGAAGAAGTTTTTTCAGGGGATGACCCACCCTGTTTCTTCTTCTTCCCTTTGTTTTGCTTCTTCTTGCTTCCTGGTTGATTGGTTTCTTTGCCTTTATCTGCTGATACGGAATTTACTTCCGAAGCAAGAATTTCATCTTTTGCATTTTGATCCGAATTCTTACGGGCTTTCTTAGAAGAAGCCTTTGTCGATTTCGCGTTTGCCGTGCCAATCACACCGTCGCCGGCATGAGAGTCACTATTTGATTTAGGAGGAGGAGGAATTGAGAATTCCGGTCTAGGGGCGTCAGGTGTTTTGTCGTAGAGCGTGCCAGACTGAGTATAAACTAAGTCTAGATATTGTGCACGAGCAATAACTTGCTCCTCTGTTACGACTCCCCCCTTTGCCACATCTTCTGTTATAGCAGGAAGTAACGACTTTATAAACCATTCAGCTAACAGCTGATCGAGAACGTATGTTTTCACCATATTACGACGATGACGCCACTCATGTATATGATCGGATATATGAGTGGCCGTTTTCTGCTTGAAGTTGGTTAAGATTTCGGTTCCCGTTTCATACCTTATCGGTAATTGAAAATGGGTTAAGAAAGTCGTGGCTAGGGAGCTAAAATTGTCGAACAAGGCTCTAGGTAATTCAATATACCATTTTGCCGCTGGACCTGTTAACGTCCTCTGGAAAAGGCGAAGCCTTATCGAATCATCATTTAGGGTGTTTGATGAACACCACAGATGAAAAGTCATCACGTGATTCGACGGGTCTTCACCCGGATTTCCATTGAATTTAGGAATGTCAGATGGAAGTTTGTGAGGAATCGTTGGCCACCAAGGGGCGTAAGCAATCGAATCGTTGGTTAACCGGTGTAAATCGGGTAACTCTAAAGTTGCCACGAACGGTAACTGTTGATTCAGGTTAGGTGAAGCATACCCAGGGTACGATGGGATCGCCTGAGCAGTGGGCCTTTGCATACCAGCATAATGTAATTGATGTTGGTATGACTGATACAGTTGGTGGACTTGACCACTGTAAAGCGGTTGGTTTTGACCGTTTTGAATATACGGTTGTCCACTATTCACAAAGATCTGCTGCTCAGAACCTTGGTACACTTGCTGGAATTGTGGTTGTTGGTATTGCATCAGCCATGGTTGTGAGGCCATGTTCTGTTGTGCTATACTAACTGTTGGACCAAGGTGTGGGGTAATGGTACCCGTTTGGACCTGTGTCGCCCCACCAGTTGGCGATTGTGGTTGTGTCCCAGGGTCAAGGGGCTGTTGCATTACAACCTGAGAAATCTGAGGTTGACATACAACAGGCAACGTTTGAACTTGCGACACTATCACAATAGCCAGTGTGGTCGAGATGTTCGACATAGGTACACACTGTTGCATAGAATATACAACCCTTGGTTGTTGAGGTAGCATAGGTACCCAACCACTTGATGTAATTGCAGTATAACCTGAATACTGTTGCGAACTCCCATGTGGATACCCTCCCAGAGGGGGTAATGAAAGGGCATACTGCCCCCCATACGGTAGCAATCGGGAACTCAAGGGGATTGTTTGCCCTTGGGGACTGGATTGCCCAAATTGACCTCCAAATGGATCAATCTAGTGAGTCTCAACATAAGAGTTGCCGGACATTATTCCGGATGAACAAACTGGAACGGACCATACTGTCGAAATAGTCCCTTGGTGGACTCCTTCTAGCGGTTGTGAGCTAGTCGGGACAGATGGTATGCCGACAAACATTGTCGGAATGATGGCAGGGGCTTCTGCTATCGCTGTGTCGTTCGACAAAATCCTAGATGTTGACGGTTGTTCAGACATTTTGAGTCTATCCAATAGATTGCCTAGCGATTCTACAGGAACTTCCACTTGTGGTGGATTAACTTCTGATGAAGGAAATAGAGTGACCCCGACTCCAAAATGGGTTGGAGTACTTGCTTGCGGATCCTCTACAATTTCCTCTATCGCAATCAAACCCGGTGGAAGAGGAAGACCGTCAGGTCCGTAAAATATTTCTGGTGCCGAAGAAGGGGTTGAATCGACAGTGACAGTTGTTTGAGGAGCAAGACTCTCTAAACCGATTACAGATGGAACTGGTTCAGTAACGCAAGTATTTGCTCCCAGACTAGGATCAGTGTTACTGTCCCTCTGTGGCTGTTGAACTTCTTCTATAGAGGCAGGGTTTCCAGAAATGTTTGGAGTAACCAGAATCTCAGATGTGGTTGGAACACTTGTTCTAACTTTGATAGGATATTTTGAACCGGTTAAATGAGTTCGCTTTGTCCGTACTGTTTTCGATTCCGGAGACAAAGACGGTTGACTCGTAAGCCTCCGCGAACGACGGGGTTTCAATTGACTTTCTTCCACGATTGCGGATTACTCGATCAACCAAAATACAAAAGAGAAAAGTGTGTTTCCGAATTAAATGAATTTTTAGACGCTTTTAGACACAACTTGCTTTTTCACTTTTAAAGAGTCGAGAAAAAGCTAAAGATGACTCTAGTCTCCTTCGATATTTTAACGAGCCCGAAGTGACAAATGCTCGGATGGATTTTTTCCATTATAGAGTCTGAAAAAGGCCAAAAGGAACTGCTCTGGAGTTCTAGGTAGAGGGTGTGCCAAACTTTTCACAAAACCGCAGAATACTTTTTGGGTACGGGCAGTCGATCTTTCTGAATGCTGTGTTCAGTGCATTGCGATCAGTAGGGCGGCCGACACGGTTTCCTAAGGATAAAGGTTTTATGCCTATAGGGGTCTCCCAATATATACACGACGGTACGTGGGAGCACAATCTGTACTGGTGCTATCGTCCCTCAGGAGGAATCACCCACCATCCACGAGGTCGACAGTCACCAGGCTTAACGACGCCGGAACACGTCTCTAGCCTAGACCTCTATGTTGTGCATTATGTTGCAAAGCGTTGTTAAGTTCATTCAATTTATTTTAGGTTGATCTTTTTAGAAGTTTTCCTTTCAAGGTTCACCACGAGATGTATGATACAATTCCTAAATGTAGTCTAAAGATGATAAGCAAGCTTTATATCTTTTCAACTTTGAAAATCCTAGCTACTAAGGGAAAAGAAAGACACCATCTTTTCTCAAAGAGCAATCAGCACACTCTAATGCACTTTTCCTAAATCCAACATGCAAACTATCAAATGCAAATGCACAATGCAAGTGTTTTTTTTCCGCTTTCTTAGTATTGATGCCTACAAAGAAAGCTTTTTGTACAACTTTGAATTTGCTTTTAAATGATCAAATACAAACAAGTTTACTTTTTCGAAATCAGAGAAGATAGAAGAGATTACAACACTTAACGATTTTCGAAATGAATACTTGTTTCGACACTTAAAAGAGACAAACTCAAACCAATAAGCAAGAGTAAATGTATAATCAATCTGCAAACAGCCAATGAACTCTCTTCTAAGATCACAATCAACAGATCTGAATCAAGGGCTTCAGGATGACTATTTCACTCATGCAAAGGAAAACTGTAAATGATTCCACAAACACATAAAAACACTCACAGTATTTTTGTACAAAAGGAGGCGGAATCTAAGCAGAGAAAAGGAGTTATCAGACTGGTACCTATGCTGGTTACAGGCTGCAAAAATCAGAGATCAAAACAAGGCAAAACAGAGCAGAGAACCCCAGCTGCACAAGGACAAACTGGTTCAACGCAACCTCAACACAGGGGTTTTGACATTCAGCGCAGGTAACCTTCACGGGACCTGCGTTGAAATGCAGAATCCCTTCACTGGGTCTGCGCTGAAGGAGAAACTCTCGTTTCCCTCAGGTTCTGGGTGACAGATTTCTATTTAATTCACTGTTTTAGGCCAAATAAAAGCAACAAGCAAGGTGTAATCAAAGGGATGCTTTGAAGGGCTACTAAGATCTATCACAAGGATCATCAAATCATTTTTGAATCCATTGTTAAGATCATAGACAAGTCCAGTAATTGGATCAAAGCAGCAACTGTCTACTTTGCACCTGGGAAAGATGCAGTTCGATTGTTGCTGTCAAGTCTATGAAACAAACAATGATAGAAACACAAATAAAATGACTAAACAGATTTCCCCAGTGGAGTCACCAATTTGTTGTGGGGAAAAATGCCTATGCAGGACGATCCTATCCACCTAAGGTGTGACAGTGCCTTAGCAACAAACGAGTACAGCTATTCTGGTTTCTTCCTTTATGAAATGTGAAAGAAGAGAGATCAATAGACTTACAGGTGTCTTCCGTTTGTCCCTCGATCCGGTCTATCTTCTCTTTGGGTGTTCACAGCTACTTGCCTTCTTTCTTGTCCAGCTTCAACGGGTTCCTGCAAGATCACAAGAGAACAGCTACTTGCGACAAGAGAACAGCTACTTGAGACAAGAGAAGAACACTACACAAAGACAGATGTTCACATTCATAACTAGTTTAGGATTAGAAATAAACCAAATACACTAATACATTCATACATTAAAATACATCAGCATATAGGAGAAACCAAGATAGCTTTATTGATGAATAACAAGGTTCAGGAAGAGATACAACCCAGAGGGCTCCAATCCAGCATCTCCTTCCCAGCAAATGGAATTCCTATCTTCACCCCTTTCAAAGCATTAAGCATCCAATGATTCCAATCTCAAACCAACAGCAATTCTTTGCAATAACAAAATTCCAGCCTCTAGATCTCATGGAGGAGAGATCCATATATAGATGTTTGGAGAGAGGATGAGTCAGCTTGAGATCTGACTAGTGTCCTCTCCCTCTGTCAGTTCTTGAGTCCACTTGGAGGTTCTTGCTTCCACTTGGAGATTTGGAACATCTTACTCATCACCAGTCGAATTCCCTGAGGCAAGTGTCATTTTGGAAGCTTCCTGGGTTTTGACACCTTGAGAAATGAGCCTGCCACTTGTCCATTCTCGTTCAGCGCAGGTAGCCAGTGTTCCAGTTGACATTCAATGCAGGTAGCGAGTGTTGGCTTTGACATTCAGCGCAAACAGCTAGTGTAGCCACTGAAATGATCCTGAATTGACTTGTTTTTGAGCAGTTTTTGGTGGAGAACTTCTGAGAATTGTTGTGGTTTGTTAGCCTTGTTCCTCTAGGGGTAGGAACAACATGTTTAGGGACTTTGGATCCCTTAGATTATGGACATTTCATGCTCAATTCTGTAAGGCACAAAAATGTCTATAACAATGACTTCCTTCAATACGAAGGGTTTACCAGACTCCCTCTCAAAGTAAATGGTAACGATATTGGTCGCATTGTATCTACCATCATCACCCATCTCGATGTGCACTCCAAGATCTTTGTCCTCCAGATCAGAGAACAAATCTCTATCTCCTGTCATGTGAAAATACGCACCACTATCCAAGAACCACACTGATCCCATCACACTTGAAACCAAGCATGCGATCAATGAAAAATCAAGCTCAAACTGTGAGGCAAGAGCCTCTCTTGCTGAAGATCCAGCAGCATGCTTGTTCTTCTTCTTTTTCGGACAATTATTGGCATAGAGTCCATGCTGGTGACAGTGAAAACACTTCACCTTGGACATGTCCTACTTCTTGCCTTTCACACCGGAATGAGAAGCTTTCTTGCTCTTCCCTTTCTTTGCTTTGGCAGCCAAAGCACAATTCTCTTCATCAGCTCCCTTTAACGAAGATCCGTCCCTGGTACTCCACCTGATCTCCTCCTGCACAAGATCTGACCATATTCTTTCCCATCCTGGCAATTTCTCCCGACCATTGACAGAGTCTTGATAGGAATGCCAACTCTTCGGAAGACCAAGAAGAGCCAAGCTCACCAATTCCTCATCATCGACAGTAACCCCCACACTTCCCAGCTCATCTCGACACTGAGTGAACTTCGTGAGATACTTGGGAATACTGTCACCCTTCTCGCATTTGATGTTTCTAAGTTTATCTTTGAGCACCAGCTTCCTCTGATCGCTCTTGCTTTGGAATAATTCTGTTAATGATTTCCACATCAAATATGGAGTAGCCTTTCCATGGAGGCTGGACACAATGTGATCCTTCACGCCCTCCAACAGAATCCTTCGACATTTTGCGGTCTTCTTTTGCCAAACTTCCGCCTCAGCAGCATCAGTAGGCTTTGGGATATTCGTATCTATGAACTCCTTCAGCCCGTTATCATCCAATACTGCCTCCATCTTGTCCTTCCATGAAATATAGTTTGAGCTTCCCTCAAGAGCATACTCCAATCGCAATCCGTTGAAAGACATTGCTGCGTTGTCACCAAGAAAACACTGCTGCAAATTCGAATTCCACCAGCAACCAACTCAACCACCTCAGATCTAAGATTCGTGAGAACACAATATTTCTCATATAGAGATTGACTGTATGGGCATTCACCAGATATCTCACCTTCCAAAGGAAGGATGAATCCAGAGGCTACCTGGCCCGATTACAGACTCTGCCTGAAGAAATAGAATGTAAACACTTCCTGAATAGTAAATCTGATGATCAACAACTCCGATACCATGTAGAAACGTTTTCTACAATTATCTAGCTCGCTCTGATACCATGTAGAAATTTTGAATAATGTAACACATATTTAACAGAGATTATCCTAATCATGTACTATTGCGGAATACATACACAATACATAAGCTCCTCTACGTTGATCATCAATATAGCAGCATCAATAACAATAAAACATCAAGAGCATTCACACATTAACACAGTACGTAACCCTGGGAAAGCATCTCGCTAAAAACCCCACACTATTTGTATATTAATGATTGAGACCATGTAACATTACAAAGTACAATGCTTATCACAAGCAATCCAGTACCACCTCCACCTATTACACACAATACAGCTAAGATATGATCTCCAAATCTATTCCACTGCTTGCTTGCCTCCACTGCTCAATACATGCTCAAGAATGAATGAGAATGGTCTACCAAACTCGTTTTTCACCTCCAAAGAATCACTCACAATGTGTAAGACGTGAGAAGAAGCTGCAAACTGGGCAAATACATGAGCAAACTCATTGGCATACTGAATCCCTTGATTGTGCAAGATCTGATGCACAACTATAGTCACAACTGATAGCAATCTGATTCTCTAACACCTGTCCCTGTTGAACTGAACATGCACTGACATGCAACTGAGTTAACTGATGTATTCTATAGTTGTATTATGAGTTAATAATTAGTTTAACAACTCATCATTAGTCCATTTGCAGTTAGACTAACTACAACTAGTTTAACCAAGTCAAATTGAACACAACTCCATCAACTCCACCAAACTCAACTGATTGAGTTCTAACTGAAGTCATGCATGCAACAACTCAACTGACTCATAAGAAAAGTGTACTTCCTTCTGATAGCTGCATGGGCCACATCTGTAGCTCAAACTGAAGTGCTCCAAGAGAATAAGATCAAGTTTATAGTCCAAATATTATTATGAGACAATAATATTTGACTTTTCTATTTTTGACAGCTAGTCTAAAAATAGACTTTGATCACCCACACTGTGGTCACTCACACTTTGGTCACCCACACTGTGGTCACCCACACTGTGATCAAAAATAGAACTTGTGCCATAATTTTCCTGCAGGCCCACTTAGTGAAGGAGACTCGTTTCACTAAGCTCCATCATCTTGTTGCAATCTCAACAGCCTTAACTTGTCTTTTGTAGCATTCCTGTCGCTTTTTGTGTTTTTTCTTTTGTGAGGGTTGTTTGCTTTATTTCTGTGAATTCTTGTTGTCATTTACATGCATACTAGCTTGTACTAGCATAGTTTTATTTTTTGATAGCATCTCATTGTTGTCTCATGCATGAAACTATTTTGCACGAACGGTTGTCGATTCGGTGACTCGCTTCACCCACATGCATGTTGTTCCATTTTCTGAATCTTTCATTCATTGTTTGCATGCATGATCATTCACTCTTGCTTACACTCAATATCGCCATGCATTCACATTCAAATTTCCTTTCAATTTCCCGTCAACAGGTCTAGGCACCCTTGACCCAGACCCTACCTCACTCAGACAACATTACCCAATCCTGAGAAGGAAGCCTCTGTCTTCCTCTTAGGAAATGCACATTTTTTCCTAGTGACTATCAAATAGTCTTGCATTGCACAATTTTGAGGGACAATGACTGCTGGCCCAGAAAATTGCAGAATGTAGTCATTGGGCCTCCAACAACTACCAGCTGAAAGTGTGCATTTTGCAGTTCCAGCAGCCAACAGGCCAGCCTGGATTACACATCACGTAATTCTAACAGCCAGCCAACCTCCCTAGATAGCCCAGAATTGTTTTTACACAGTTCTAGCAGCCAATCTCCCAGCCTCCCAGAAGAAATTGTGCAATCCTTGCCAGTAAATTCCCAGGTATGTTGCATGTCGTTCCTTAAATTTTCTTTGATTTTCGCTGACATATTTCTTGCCATGCATGTTTCTTTGTCTCAAGATCTAGAAGGTGCTCATCTGCCTCTTGGTAGTTAAAGAATAATGGCCCCCAAGAGAGCAAGATCAAAGGACACTGACGAAAGTGAAACTGGAGCAACAGTTGAGCAAGTGTCTAAAAGTCTCTCGATCTATGAAGATACCAAACTAGTTGTTGACAAGGACATCAAGATGAAATGGCAAGAGGTCAATGATGCATTTGCAGACACATTTGGGGAAGACCACGAAGACCGTTAAGTCTATGTGAACATCGACATGTCCAACTTCTACTGGATTTCATGCAAGTATCCTGTGATCCCATGCATAGACATGATACATTGGATCATCTCGCACACTGATTCTGAGACAATGAAATTGAGCAGTGTCAACGCAACGAATATTTCTACCTTCATGGTACAGGATTATGATGAGATGTATCAGATGTCGGAGCCCATGATCATCATGGAGACTCCCTTCAGCTTACCCAAAAGCAATGCCAACTCCAGAGATAACTTGAAGAACTTGGTGAAGGAACCAGCTAAATTCAGGATGACACCCAACCAGATCTACAAGACTAAGATACTACGGAAGGTATATCAATACATGGTCATCTTTGCATGTCGACTATATGGCCAAGAAAGCACGGAAACCTTCCCAGAGAGTTGGGTGATCACATTCAACCAACTGGCAAGAGAAGCGAAAGCATGCAACTAGTCCGACATGTTGGCTCATTAGTTGAAGGAATAGGTAACAATGGCCCGACAAACGCCCAAAGGTATGAAAGCAAAGATCTACATATCTGCCTGCATATTGGATGCAATATGTGCCCAACACAAGTTCCCAGGCTTGAAGTGGGCATGGACACCGGTGGAGACTGTTATGAACACTTATTGTAATATATTGTCTGAATGCAGCTTCAGAGGAGTTATCATGTAGCTGTCTGATCATTTTGTCACCTCGAATTACAAGATGATATTCGAATAGGATCCACCCTGCATGTCGAAGGTAGAAATGGAGGTACTAATCGACATAGCTGATTGGTATACTTCACCGTCAAACACCTTCATATGAATGTACATCACGGAGAAGCCTTCGCATGTTCTACTGAAGTTCTCCTTGGACAAACTTGTCATTCAGGAAGTATCATATCACATCTCGGTAGGATTGACAGCTATGCTGCACCAGAAGAAGAAGGCACCTTGGCCCACTCTTCCATTTGGGATCGGGTTATACGAGATATGGAGTTTCAAGCATGCAAATGTTGAAGCAGAGTAGATGAAGAAGTATCCATTCAACCTCCGAAGTTACAATCCATATGATCTGCATTGTCTTGTGAAAGATCACTGCATGAGAGTACAGTTCAACTAGATCCATGGGGCATGTCATTGGTTGAAGCAGGACCCATGGAGATATTGTTACAACTCCTCTAGACTTAATGAACTGGTTGGCCTCGATGTGGAATGGATAGTGAATCAAGGTGAAGCAGCATCCTGGAGAGCACCAGAAGCAGCAACAGCAGTAGAGGTGAACATACTAGTGTGCGACAAGGGAAAGAGGAAGATTGTCAACCACATGGAGGAAGAGCAAAGCTGCAAGTCCCAAGCAGACCCGCTTGTACAAAAAACATCTTTGGAAATAGAGGCAAAGAGCCAATAGCATAACAAGAGAAACATGCAAAGGCAGAGAGAGAAATGGAGAATGGAGGAGACAGAGAAGGAGTTGCATGAGTTGAAGGAGCAACTCCAGAAGGAATAGGAGTTGCACAGATAGAAGAAGGAAGTGTAGGAGGAATAGGTACAACAGGGGGTGCAACTTTTGCAGACAGATAAAACAACACCCATATAGGTAGTAGACTCATCAGAAAAGTTGGCATCAAGTAGACAAGGTGAACCATCACAGGAGCAGGACATTGCTCAGGAGATAGAGAAAGCACTTGAACATATGGATATGAATATGGAGCAATAGGAGTTAGAGAAATATATTGACCTCATGCCTCATCACCAAGAGGTCAATCCACCAACTTCACCGTGTCTAGAAGAGGAGAAAGTCCCAAGCAACCAAGGAGACACAGAAATCCTTGGAGACAATCTAGAGGAGGAGATGCAAAACATCTCATTCGATGAGTCTCAACATAGAGTTTTGCAATCTCACAGAGTTTCAACTTTGGATGATTATACATCTCCTACATAGTTCGAGGAACAAGTGATCGTGTCTGACGTGCGCAAACATCTAGCAGCATTGACCAACGCTAACAGAGCACATGTCCAAGCCACTAGCTTGAGTTCTTGATGAGCCTCATAAATGTGTAATTATATAGGCTCATTTTACCTCCTAACCTAGTCAAATCAACCATTCTCTTAGCTTATTGTATGATTTTCTGATTATATTTATCCTTATAGGGTGAGTTGAGTTAGTTATTATGCCATGTGGTCTAACATGTATTTAATGCAGATTATTGATGGATTTCAAGGTCAAAGACAAGGATATAGTGGCCAAACCGTAGCAATAACTCGAAGTGGATAGAGGAGAGGACTTATAGGAGGGAATCTCCCTCATTTATTTCTCCTCACTTCGAATTCCCCTTCATTTAGCTCAGAGTACAAGCAGCCAAATCATGCACTAGAAGGCAACCGAGCAAGTGGAAGATGATTGAGAGTTATCTCGAGTTTTGGGAGCCAAGCCTCCATGATTTTAAGGAAGTTGTTAGTAGCTTCAGATGTATAAGTAGAGAGGCCTAGGGCCTCGCTAGGGTTGACTTTTTGCTTATGTAAACTCTGCTAAAATTTCGAGCTTACTATTTTATGACAATTTTATGTAATCTTTCTATTTTTTGATAATGAAGATGGAATCCTTTTTGAGCTAGCACTGAGTTACCTCAGAGGGCTGAAGCTCTTGGGTTAGGGCCCAATCCAAGTAGCCAAGCTCCTCTTTACTTGTATTTGTATGCTTTACTTCAGTTTTAGATTAGTTTGTTGTTAGATGTATTTCTTTTATGGTTAAGAATAGGTTTCTTTTGATGATTTAGTAGTTTTCTTCCATTTTTGCTTTCTGTAGCAGGTTAAGTAGTGATCAGGGGAGATTCAAAAGGCTAGCAATAGTGCCTTAGCCTCTCTTCCTCCCTCTGGGACCATAATTTGAGGCAAAGACTCTCTTGCTGCCCCAAAAACACAGATTTTCCTCATTCCTAGGACTTCTAGTGTTTGCAGCTCTCTAGTAGGTTTATAGTCTAGTTTTGCTTTGCTTCATATCTTCTTTATCATGTTCACTTCCTGATTTTCAATAGTCCTTTTACATGCTGCCCTTTCTTATAGTTTTTCCTTCTATTTATCATAGTTCAGGCCATTTTAATGCAAAACAATTTTTTTCCTAGATGCACTCATTTCATTGGTTGCTTGATTTTCTTGGTTGACTGTCAGTTTCTATGTAGTAGATCTTTTCTAGCAGTAGGCCATCTCACCATCAATCACACCCTCCATCTGATCCATGCCCTACAGGTCTCCCAAACCTCACCTCAATTCTACCCTAGTTTCCTTCATTTTTCATAGAACTTCTTCCTCTCTCCTTGAGCAAACCCAATCATCCTTCTCTCTCCTAGTGATTCATGGTAGATCTTAGGTGCCCTAACACCTCATTTGAACCTTCATCCACCTTTTCCACCCACTCTCACACCCTCGAAACAATGAAAATTGCTCTCGGTCTCCTCCTGTAAGTCTCCTGTAGTTACCATGTTTTCCTCTTGTAGTTTTCCTGTGTCCTCCTGTAGTTTTTCCTGTAGGATTTCTTTTGAAGGCCGAGTGTGGGAAAAGCCTCCAGAAGGCCACCTAAGACCTCCTAGGACCCATCCACACCATCCTATATCATCCCAAGTGTTACTGGGAAATCTAGTGTCTATTCAGAACTGCTAGTCCCACTAAGACAGGTAGCTATCTTAGAAACAAACAAAATAAAGTCACTTGTGTTTTCCTTTACGAGAGAGAGATGAGAAAGAAGTAGAGAGTACCAATCTCAGTCTTTCACTTGGATCCTTGCTTGTTTCCTTTCCCCTTTGATAGAATCTTGCCACTGCTTCCTTACTTGTCCCGCTTCAAAGAGCACCTATAGAGTCACAGCAGCATAATACCATCAAAGTGTAGAGATCTATCACTGTAAACAATATAGGATCAGATATATATTGACCATACAAATGCATATATCAACACAATATTCAGAGATACACAAGAATATGGAAGAAAACTCAAATAGCTTTATTGATAAAAGTAGTAGAAGAGAGGATTACAACCACTTGGTCTGGCCCAGCGCCATCCTCCCAGCTTGAAAGCCCTCTTCACCTCATACAAAGCAAGATCACCCAACAATGTCTTCAAAGAGAAACCAACAACACCTCTTTGCAAATGACCAAATTCCAACCTCCAGCCTGTGGATCTCTAAGATGAGGGATCCATATATAGGTATTTGCAGAGGTGTGAGTTAGCTCTGGGTTTTTGATTAGTGTCATTTCACTGATAGTTCTTGGTTCCACTTGTATATTTCATTTATCTCTTACTAATCCTTGGGCGAATTCTGAGAGGCAAGTGTCATATGAGAAGTTTCTAGAAGATTCCTTGATCATCCACTTAGCAAATTGTCTCTGCCATTTGTATATTCTCGTTCATCGCACCCTATAGAAGGAATTTTCAGTATGCATCGCACCTCTCGTGTGTAGTAGGTGAGATGCATCGCACCCTGGCCATGGAGCATGTGAGATGGTCCAGTTTTGACCATTTCTGAGTAGTTTTTCATGGAGAACTTCTGGGAGATTATGTAATTAGCTGACCTTGCTCCTTCAGGGTATGAAACAACACTTTTGGGGACTTAGAAGTCCCTGGTTTATGGAAATATGTGATTGGGGTTGCAGTGCCCAAATATGTCTATAACACCAACCTCCAAAATTTCCCTCTAACATCACATGTTCGCTGCCAAACTCACACACAATAAATTAAATGCATGTTAAATTCACATAAAAACACACAAAAATCCAAAAATATGTTTTTTGCTTATTTACTTCCAGAAATAGCATGGTTAGATGTTGTTTACTTCCTTGAGTAGGTAATGGCATTCATTTTATGGATTTCATAGTGTTTTTGGAAAAAGTAGAATTAGCATGTTAATTAGGGTTTACTAGGTTGCTTTACATTCCATTATTTCTCCTTTCTGCAGTTAGAATAGCATCTGTAAAATAATCTTTCTTTCCTTTCATCATACATAGAGCTTCTTCTAAAATCTATAGAATTTGGCTTGAGTTCCTAGTGATCTTGTGCTGGCTAACCAAGTGTCAACCTACAGTGAGAACTAGTACTTGTGCATACAGCACCGATGCTTCCAAGTTTTCTATGAACTACCGGGTTGATAAAAGTAAAGTTGGAAGCCCAGGAGTTGCAGCATTCTTGCTGCAATACTAGCACTCACCACTTTTTGGTGCCGTTGCCAAGGAAGCGTCACAGTATTCTATGGTTACTGCTTCTATTTCCTATTGCAACATTCTGCCAATAGTTTATTTCAACAAAAGTAGACTAGTCATTTCTTTTCTTTCAATTCTGCCTTTCCTTGCTTTCCTTTTCAATTCTGCAAGTTTCCATTCAGCAAGTTCATTTCAGCTAGTTGCAATTTGTTCTGTTCAATCACATTTTCAGTTTTTGCAGGTACTTTCACTATGGGGAAAACGAAACAAAAACCAACCAAAAAGATTTCCTTTCATGCCTCGTAGGAATAGAGATAACTCGGGAAATTTTTTGCCCAACATCGCCACTGCTTCACACAGCCAACCTTCTCTCTTCTTTGGTGGCTACACTCAAGAAGAACCCTTAGTTGAACATCCATAAATATTTGAAGAACCTATAGGGGAATAAGAAGAAGAAGAAAACATACCTCCTGAGCCAATGGCTGAAAGGATAAATGCTAGGGGAAATGGAGAGAGAATAGAGGGTACCTTCCCCATTCAGGAGACCAATGGGGACACCAAAATGAAGAATATAAGTCCTTTAACCCTACCTCACTTCCATGGTATGACTACAGAAGATCTTGACACCTTCTTGTTCAAGTTTGTTGTCATCTATCGAACTTATGACTATGCAGAAGACGAGAAAAAGTTGAAACTGTTCCCTTCTACTCTTAAGGACGCAGCACTATGTTTGTTCATGGGATTACCTGGCAATAACATCACAACTTGGGCTTATATGCAACAAGTCTTTAACAACAAGTATCGAGACTATTGTAGGTCAAAAGATACTAAAGAAGAAATCTTCCGAATGACCATGGGAAGTGATGAGTCCCTGGAAGACTATGAAGAGAAGTTCCAGCTCAGTTACAAAAGGGCCAGGTGTACACTTGACCCTGAGTCTCTGAAGTTGGTCCTACTCAAGGGAATTAGGGAAGACCTTCTAGACACCCCCCATCTACTAGTCAGGGGAGACATATACCAACTATCCTATAAGACTATTTTTAGAAACCATTCTAGAGTAGCCAGAAAGAAAGGTAGGGGGAGTCAACCCATAGCCAATACCTCTTCTTCCAGTTCATCCTTTAAAGGTGAAATTGGAAACATGCTGGAAGACTTCAAGAGTGAGATGCTGCACACTCTTGCCATGCAAATGGATACCTTACATATCAAAAGAAAACAAGAGGAAACAGAGAGGGCTTTGGCCATTTTTTACCCTAGATGCGTCAAGAGGCATCCTAGGAATGAATGCCCATTGAACTCTATAGAAGTTTGTTCAGTCTGTGAATAAGATCATTCTACAGATAAGTGCCCTTCCTTGCCCGAACTTATCGCTATATACCAAGGGGGCCAAAGGAGTCACTGAATAGATCTATTACATAAACCAAAGGAGACCACATGGACCTAGACCATACTAGCAGGGGATGCAAGGGACATCTCAGGCATACTACAACCCCAACCAAGTCACCTCCATACCTTCTTGGGCCCCCCCTGCTCATCCTTCCTGTTCCATGCCTCCTCGTTGGTCTTTCCATCTCAATATCATGCCCAACAAGCCACCCATTCATTTCAATCCTATGCTCAGTTGCAACCTCAGTGGAATGCATCTCATCAAGGGTGGAGGCCCCAGTACAACTCTCTTCCCACTCTTCTGCCTCCACCACCTGCCCAACCACAACCGTTACCTTCTGCTCCACTAAGGCAACCCCAAATTCCTGCCCAACCAAATCCGAACCCGAACAATAGACAGGCTCAGCAAGTGTATAGTGGGGAACCATCATGCCCAACTTATGCTATGGAGATTCAAGAAATTAACTTGTGATCTAGGAAAGTTCTCCCAGATATCCAACCTCCACCCAGGGAGGTTGAGGAAGATAAAGAGGAAAGCGAACCTAAAGAAAATCCACCCTTTCCTAAGAGACTATCCATGACAATCTAGCCTACCCCAAAAGAAACTAAACTCCTGGGAGAATTGAAACGTTTATGCGTGAAGATACCACTTCTCCAAGCCATAAAAGATGTGCCTATCTACAATAGGTTGATTAAAGAGAAGTGCTTTAGGCATCCAAGAAGGCGTAAGAGAGATGCCCCAAACATCAATGTCATAGGACAATTATCCGACCTGATGTTGGGGCAGACAATCTGTCCAAAATATCTAGACCCTAGAAACCTAGTAGTTGATGTCCACATCAGTGGCACAATGATCCCACATACCTTGATTGATCTGGGAGCTGCCATTAATGTGATGAAAAAGGACACAATGCTCAAACTTAACCTCCAGTGCACCTTGAGGAAGACCATGACAGTGCTACAGCTAGCAGACCGCTCCACAGTGACCCCTGAGGAGATTGTGGAAGATGTGATGGTCTCCATTGATTCTTGGGAGTACCCTACTGATTTCTTAGTTCTCCAGCCAAACGAAAAGCTCACTGGGTATCCTATTATTCTGGGAAGACCCTGGTTGGCTACAGCCGATGGCTACATCAGCTGCCGAGCTGGGAACATGACCATAAAGAACAGACACATGTCTAAGTAGTTAATCCTATATCCTCCGGCCCAACCCTTGCTAGAACATGATCTACCTCTCTGGTTGGAGGAGGAAGATTAGGATGAAGTTTATTCTACAACACTTTGTGCATTAGAAATCGCCATGGGGGGGAAAACCACAAGATGAGGATGATATGATTGAAAATTTGATTCAGAATCCACCTCCTAGTGTATCACCATTAGAACACAAAGTAAGAGAAACCCAAAAAAACCCTTCAACTGATCTCTATGTGGCCGACCCTACTTCTCTCTGTGTTAAAAATATAGAGTTCGGCCCAGATAGAACATTGAAAATCAATCCATCCCTATCTACATGCCAGGAGAAGGAGCTATGTAGCATACTAAGAAAACATCTAGATGCCTTCACCTAGAGTTATAAGGAGATGAAGGGAGTGCACCCTTCAGTATGTACTCATCATATATAAATCAAGGAAGATTGCAAGCTATTTAGGTAGCCTCAAAGGGGGATGAACCCAACGCTTAAAGATATTGTTAAGGAAGAACTGCAGAAATTGCTTGATGCAGGGTTCATCTATCCCATCTCTGATAGTGAATGGGTCTCTCCTTTGGTGCTAGTGCCAAAGAAATATGGTAAGTGGAGAATCTATGTTGACTATTGGGAATTGAACAAATCCAATAAAAAGGACTAGTTTCCTTTACCTTTCATAGATCAAGTGTTAGACGGTCTGGCAGGTAAATTTTTTTTCTCTTTCCTAGATGGGTTTAGCGGGTACAATCAGATTCAAATCAGCCCAGAAGACCAAGATAAGACTACTTTCACTTGTCCTTGGGGTACCTTTGCATACCGGGTCCTTCCTTTTGGTTTGTGCAATGCTCCAGCCACTTTCCAAAGAGTATATTGAGTGTATTCTCTAAACTAGTTCATGATGCAGTAGAAATATACATGGATGATTTTACTCCTTATGGCTCTAACTTTCAGGAATATTTATCACCTAAGAAAAGTTCTAGATAAGTGTATTGAGATGAGCCTGTCCCTCAGTCTGGAAAAATGTGAATTTTTGTGACTTAAGGGACCGTGCTAGGTCATGCAATATCTCAACAAGGACTACAGGTGGACCCCAACAAAATTGCCATCATCCAAAGGGTCCCACCTCCTCAAAAGGTGAGAGATGTCAGAAGCTTTCTAGGCTTAGCTGGATATTACATGAGATTCATTAAAGACTTCAACTAGATAGCCTCTCCTTTGTTTGGCCTCCTAGGTAAATATATTGAGTTTATATGGTCGGAAAACTGTCAAGAAGTCCTAAATACCATAAAAAGCAAGCTAGTGACTGCCCCAATTCTCAGAGGCCCAAACTGGGCCCTACCATTTCACATTCACATAGATGCCTCGAAAAAAGTAATAGGAGCAACCTTAGGACAAATTGATGAAAAGTTACCTTATGCCATATAATTTATAAGCAAAAACTTGTCAAAGGCAGAGTTAAACTATACAGTGACCGAGAAGGAACTCCTAGCTGTCGTGCATTGCTTAAACACATTCAGACATTATATCATAGGCTATCAAACCTTTGTGCACACTAATCATGCTGCAATTATATATTTAATGAACAATCCAGATGTAAATGCTCGCATTATTAGATGGTTTCTTTTACTATAGCAATTTGATCTGACCATTATTGATAAGCCTGGTAAAGAGAATGTTGCTGCTGACTTTTTTTCTAGAGTAAATTTGCATGCAGGTGAAGAAGGAATGGTGGATGACCAAATGCTGGATGAACACCTATTTTCTATATCAGTACTCTCTCCATGGTTTGCTGATATAGCAAACTACTTGGTTTCAGCACAGTTCCCACCACACCTATCCTTAAAAGAGAAGAGCAAGATAGTAAGGAAAAGCGCCCCTTTCACATGGATTGGAGGCAATCTCTTCAAACTTGGCCCAAATTAGATCTTGAGAAGGTGTGTCAGGGAGGAGGAAGTCTTTGACATCCTCCTAACCTGTCATAATGGGCCTTCTGGAGGTCATTTTGCATCAAAAAGAACCGCCTTCAAGATATTGCAAGCAGGCTACTACTAGCCCACTCTTCATCAAGATGTGAGGAGATATACAAGCCAGTGTGATCGGTGTTAGAGGATGGGGAAACCCACTCCAAAGGATGAAATGCCCATGAAACCTCAAGTGACTTTTGAGCCATTTGAGAAGTGGGGCATGGACTTTGTGGGGCCTATCAACCCCCCTTCAAAGCAAAAGCAGTACATCATTGTGTGCACCGACTACCTGACAAAGTGGGCAGAGACAAAAGCAATCAAAGTAGCGATAGAGGAAAAAGTAGTTGATTTTTTGAGGGAAAACATATTCTACAAGTTCGGGTATCCAAGAGAATTAGTCACATACCAAGGCAGCCAGTTCACTTCCAACCTGATTGAAGACCTACTCACACATCATAAGATCAAGCACAGGACTTCCACTCCTTACCATCCACAAGCCAATGGGCAAGTGGAGGTCACTAATAGAGAATTGGAAGGGATCCTAACCAAGGTAGTGAGCAGCAGCAGAAAATACTGGGCGAACAGATTAGTTGAGGCCACTTGGGCCTATAACACAACATGGAAGACCACCACCAGGTTCACACCTTATGAACCGGTCTATGGGAAGAAGGATTTGCTATCAATAGAGTTTGAATTCAATACCCTAAGGATGGAAACTCAGCTGGACCTAGACCTCAGTCATGCACAGAAAGAGAGATTACTTCAACTCAATGGATTGGATGAATACAGATTGCAGGCCCTTCTCCATACAGAGGTAGTTCGGCTTCAAAGAAAGATATGGCATGACAGAAATATCAGGGAGAAGCAATTCTAAGAGGGAGACTGGGCATTACTCTATTATTCAAGACACAAGGATTTCAAAGGCAAGCTGAGGACAAGATGGCTGGGACCCTACACTATGGAGAAATGCAATGACAATGGCTCAGTTCTGATTAGAACCGTTGATGATAAAGCCATCCCCATGCTTGTCAATGGACATTGGTTGAAATTCTACAAGAAACCCCTCTCCAAGCGAGAGTTTATTGAAGATTTGAATAAAATAGTGATGGTAGTGGAGCATGTCTTAGCTTCCACTTCACCCACTCACTGAAGAAAAATAAATAAATAAAGGCTCAAGTGAAAACCTCCATGAGGCGCTTGAGTCCCATCATTGGGTTGAAAACCTCTTTTGAGGTGGCCCAGTGATGTCAAAAGAAAACAAAAGAAAAAAGGGAAAATAATAAGATCCCTAAGTGAAAACCTCCCATGGAGGTACCTAGGGTAGGCAACTAAGGTGAAAACCTCTCTGAGGTGCCCTAGTTGTTTTCAAAAGAAAAAAAAAAAACGAGAAAAGAAAAAAAAATGAATTTTTATTGCATTGCAGGTTTGCAGGAGGACTACAGGGAGCAGGAGAAGGTGCCAAGGGGACCTTGACATTCACACCAGCATCCATCTCATCTTCTCCACACCTTCCTCCATCATTTTTGGTATCTCTTTCACCCCACTGTACCTCTTTTTCCAAAACTATGTTTTCTACAGGAGGCTCCTGTAGGAATTACAGAGAGCCAAAAATGTCTACAGAAGGCAGTTTGAGGGACAAGAAAATCTTCATGAGGAACCTATAATCCCTCTTACCATCTTCAAACCTCTTTGCCATCATTTCCAAGCCTGCATCACACTCCAAGCATCATTATTCTTTTCCTTTCCAAGAAAAAAAACACAGAAAAATAGTTTTTCAATTTTGAAAAAAAAAAAAGGAGGAAAAAGCACCATCAACTTCACCTAAAACTTACCTACTATCCCTCCATCATGCATATCCACCTCTTGCATCATTCTCGAGCTCCAAGCACATGGAAATAGATGAAGTTTCAGGGGGAGAAGTAGGTACAGAGCTCCTGTAGGAATTCTTGTAGCACCTGATCCCATAGAATTCCAGCACCAGCAGCAAGGGACAACAAATCTAAAGGTTGAAAAGTCACATGCATCTCAGCTCCAGCAAAAGAAGAACCTACAAAAGCACACAACAACACATCAGAAAGTAGAGACAACATGCATGAAGGAAAATTAAGGTATGCAGCAGAGAAAGCCACAACACCTCACAGTCGATGGCAGCAAATACACTTGGATCACAGGTAAGTAGCTAAATCACTACTCTATTTGCATTTGTGTAATTAGAAATCATGCGAAGGCAACAAGATGGTTGAAATCAAAAGAGGAAAAGGTGGCCAGTTAACTTGGCCACCTTCATGTAGTTGACTCCACTTAACTGAGATGTCACCCACATGTGTGCACAGTCAACTCAAGCAAAATATGCCAAGGACAGGTAGTGGAGGAAGAGTAAACTCTGATGCAATAATGAGGGATGATTATGAGGAGGGGGCATGATGACCAAGCAAGTGGGGACCAACTATCCTAATCGGGGCAACGTACACCTTGCCAGCTCAGCACTCATAACCGAAAATATCCATAAAGGGTAATGAGCACTCCTCCCGGAGCATTCTCACCACCTTTTCTTCAGCTTCTCCTCATAACTCAGCCACACAGTAGTCTTCTTATGCCCCCACAGCCTCGTGACCACCATCCTCCATCAATTTCCTTCATATTTTCACTCTCCGCATTTTCTACAGGAGCACCTACAGGAAATATACAAGAGCGACAGCGGGCTTCTACAGGAGGGGCAGTGAGTCATTTTGAAGGGAGGAAACGTGATTTGTGGCACGAATTTTAGTCTAAAGAGGTAGGGTTCATGAATACCCTCTGTTGAATACCAAGATGTGAAAGGTTTGGTCTTAAATTGAAAGTAAAAGGAGTCTTTAGGAGGGTAGAAATACATAGAAAAATTTATGTTTAAAAAAAAAACACAGTCCCCTCTGTTTTTCTAGTTCACTCAAAATTCCGTCTCCACCTCCATATCTATTTTTTTTTTAAATAAGTACAGGCAATATGATAGGGGGGTTTATGAGAAAAGAGCTCACTAACTCCACTAGGCTCCATGCACATCCTCAAGTGTTGGACATATTTACAAGGGCAAACTAGATGAATTTCTTTGAGAAGTTTAGAGGGTTTGATGATGAAATTTCCAATGAATTTTATCTCTCTCTAGTCCCTCACACAAGAACTCATGCTATTGTAACCGTTAGAGGCCTCTCCATTGAAATAACCCCTGAATTCATCAATAGGGTCACTACCCTTCCTCTTGGGTTGCCTTGGAGAAAATATGAGAAACCACTTGGCCAGGCTGCCAAGAAGAAATTCTTCCAAGATAATGAAACCCCTGTTGAAGACAAAAATGGAATTAGGGGGGCTAGTATACCATATCCCTAGGATGAGGTTAGCTACCAAGTGATCAAATACATTTCTTTTGGGGGGAGTTACAACATTGTTTATGGATACCATTTTAGAATCCTTCAAGACTTGAGATAGGCATGGATACCCCAGCACATCAAAAGCTCAGTATCCCTTACTTTCTCCTTCAATCCCTCATTGACTCCAACACCAAGGTGCAAGAAGGAAATTCATAGCAGCTAGCTCACCATGGCCTAATCAAAATCCTAGTAGAAGAGGCCCTCCATACCCTTACACTCCCTATAGCATGGGAGGTTTTCAGAAACATGACAGCTGATGATGACATCAAGGCATGAACCTATGATGTCAGTCCTGCTGTCAGTGAGGAGGGAGAACAACAAGGAGGAGAAGATGAAGCTAGTGGTGACATAGTAGAGCAAGAGAGGAAGGAGGAAAGAAAAGACACAGAGTAGGAGGAGAAAAAAGAGACAAAAGAGAAAGAAAAAGAGGCAGAGCAAAGAGAAGAATCTCCTAAAACTTTGGAAAGAGAAGCAGCAGCTGCCCTCACTACCCTCAATACACCAAGCAAGCAGAAGTAGAAGAGGAAAATATAAACCTCCATGTATTTCAGGGCAAGGAAGAGTACCCGAATTAAAACAGGCAAACCTCAGCCCTCATCAAAGACTCCCATCCACATTGAAGATTCACCATCTACCAAGGTGAATGACTCTCCTTCCAAGACACCGATAACTTATGAAAGGGAGACTACAAGATCTTCTACATGGAAGGGGAAGGAAATTCTACAGGACCAAAAACCAAACCTACAGGAGGCTGAAACAGTCCTACAGGAGACACTGTCCAAACTACAGGAGATTCAAAAACTTGAAGAAAGGATAGGAGGACAGACAAAGGTGAAAGAAGAAGCACAAGAGCTACAAGAACCTGGCCCCAGTCTAATCTTGACTCCTATTACAGAATACTTGAGGGAGGCAAGATAATCCCATAGAAATTTGCAATTCCATTGTTTTTCGAATTGGAAAAAGAGAGAGTGAGAACACATAGGTGGATGCAGATAGCCAAATCCAAAGGAGTTGAGGATATTGGCCACATGGAAAACAAACTCAGGGAAATGGGCAGGGAATTGAGTGCTCTCAGAGACAAAGAAGCCATCACAAGAAGCCACCTTGAGAAGGAGAATGAAATACTAAGGAGGCAGCTGCAGGAGAAGGAGACTCATTTGGTATACATGGCTAGCTTATCCATGGAAGAATTACAATGAAGAACACTAGCCAAATCTTATGGTCTCTATCTGAAGGATCAATGGCTTCAATTCCAAATAAAAACTTTGGCACAAAGAGGCACAATGCCTTTCCAAGATTATAGGCAGTTCATGGATTTGTGTGACCAAAGCACCTCCGAGGACAAAGAAAAGATGGAAGAGTTCTATCTACATAACATGGCCCTCATAGACCTAAATGTGTGGGACCCCAATGCCAAGCTAGGGGATCTGAAATTAATGGCCATGGCATCATGGATGAACCATGAAGAATTGAGGGCAGCAGAAATGAAAAGATTGATGATAAAAGAGCAGAATGAACCATTAATGATAAGATCTGAGCCATCAAATCCTATGGTACTCATTAGCACACACAACCTTCTTGCCAATGACCCTCAGATTGCCCCTAGATATCTAGCCAATTAGGCACAAGCCATTGCACACTTTGAAGATATGCAAAGGCTACTTGGGGATGATTGTGTGCATGCAAGTATGAGAAGATGGAACACCCTACCACACAGCTTGCAGATCAGAGAATACCATTCTCCCATGAGGCTGAGGGAGGCATTGAAAAGAGTGCCAATGTATAAGCACTCCATGCAAAGGCTGAAGGTCAACTGGATTGGCCTCAAACTGAGTCCTCCACTCCTATTAGGCATGCTGGAAGGCATAAGAGAAGAAGAAGAGAATGAGCAGTGGAAGGACATAGACAGAACAATAGGGTTTTATGGAGAACATGAGCAGACCACATCAGAAGCCTAGAATGCTAGGGAGGCCACTAGGGCCATAAAAGATGAAGAGATTGACTAGGTTTCTCAGAGGATGAGCAACACCTTCAGTAGGGGGTGATGATGAGCCTCATAAATGGGTAATTATATAGGCTCATTTTACCTCCTAACCTAGTCAAATCAACCATTCTCTTCGTTTATTGAATGATTTTCTGATTATATTTATGCTTATAGGGTGAGTTGAGTTAGTTATTATGCCATGTGGTCTAACATGTATTTAATGCATATTATTGATGGATTTCGAGGTCAAAGTCAAGGATCTAGTGGCCAAACTGTAGCAATAAATCGAAGTGGATAGAGGAGAGGACTTATAGGAGGGAATCTCCCTCATTTATTGCTCCTCACTTCGAATTCCCCTTCATTCAGCTCGGAGTACAAGCAGCCAAATCATGCACTAGAAGGCAACCGAGCAAGTGGAAGATGATTGAGAGTTATCTCGAGTTTTGGGAGCCAAGCCTCCCTGATTTTAAGGAAGCTATTGGTAGCTTCAGATGTATAAGTAGAGAGGCCTAGGGCCTCACTAGGGTCGAATTTTTGCTTATGTAAACTCTGCTCAAATTTCGAGCTTACTATTTTATGACAGTTTTATGTAATCTTGCTATTTTTTGATAATGAAGATGGAATCCTTTCTGAGCTAGCACTGAGTTACCTTAGAGGGCTGAATCTCTTGGGTTAGGGCCCAGTCCAAGAAGACAATCTCCTCTTTACTTGTATTTGTATGCTTTACTTCATTTATAGATTAATTTGTTGTTAGATGTATTTCTTTTATGGTTAAGGATAGGTTGCTTTTGATGATTTAGTAGTTTGCTTCCATTTGTGCTTACTATAGCAGGTTAAGCAGTGATCAGAGAAGATTCAAAAGGCTAGCAATAGTGACTTGGCCTCTCTTCCTCCCTCTGGGACCATGATTTGAGGCAAAGACTCTCTTGCTACCCCAAAAACACAGATTTTCCTCAATCCTAGGACTTCTAGTGTTTGCAGCTCTCTAGTAGGTTGATAGTCTAGTTTTGCTTTGCTTCAGATCTTCTTTATCATGTGCACTTCTTGATTTGTAATAGTCCTTTTACATGCTTTCCTTTATTACAGCATTTCCCAGCATTTCCTTCTATTTATCATAGTTCAAGCCATTTTAATGCAAAACACTGTTTTTCCTAGATGCAATCATTTCATTGGTTGCTTGATTTTCTTGGTTGACTGTCAGTTTCTATGCAGCAGATATCTTCCAGCAGTAGGCTAGCTCACCAACAATCACACCCTCCATCTGGTCCATCCCTATAGGTCTCCCAAACCTCACCTCAATTCTGCCCTATTTTCCTTCATTTTTCATAGAACTTCTTCCTCTCTCCTTGAGCAAACCCAATCATCCTTCTCTCTCCTGGTGATTCATGGTAGACCTTAGGTGCCCTAACACCTCATTCCAACCTTCATCCACCCTTTCCACCCACTCTCACACCCTCAAAATAGTGAAAATTTCTCTCGGCCTCCTCCTGTAGGCCTCCTGTAGTTTTCCTATGTCCTCCTATAGTTTTTCCTATAGGCTTTCTTTTGAAGGCCGAGTGTGGGAAAAGCCTCCAAAAGGCCACCTAAGACCTCCTAGGACCCATCCACACCATCCTACATCATCCCAAGCTCCAAAACTGCCCTCTAACGCCACCTGTTCGCTACCACACTCACACACAATAAATTAAATGCATATTAAATTCACATAAAAACACACAAAAATCCAAAAATATGTTTTTTGCTTATTTACTTCTAGAAATAGCATTGCTAGATGTTGTTTACTTCCTTGAGTAGGTAATGGCATTCATAGTGTTTTTGGAAAAAGTAGAATTAGCATGTTCATTAGGGTTTACTAGGTTGCTTTACATTCCAGTCTTTCTCCTTTCTGCAGTTAGAATAACATCTGTAGAGTAATCTTTCTTTCCTTTCATCATACATAGAGCTTCTTCTGAAATTTATAGAAGTTGGCTTGAGTTCCTAGTGATATTGCGCCAGCTGACCAAGCGACAACCTACAGTGAGAACTAGTACTTGTGCATACAACACCAACACTTCCAAGTTTGTTACGAACTACTGGGTTGATAAAAGTAAATTTGGCAGCCAAGGAGTTGCAGCATTCTTGCTGCAATACTGGCGCTCACCAGTGCTCGCCTCCTGATAGTTGAGAATGAGCGAATGGAAAAGGAGCTACAGATAACCAAGCAAGGTGGAGAATTGGTTACAGCATCTGCTCAAGCAGAACTGAAGAAGGCAATACTAGATGAAGTATTTTCCCTTGACACAGTCATGAAGGCGTTGTATTCCAAGTTTGGTACTGTGCATAAGGCAGGCATCCATCTCAATCGATGGCAGCAACGATGCACTAGAAGAGCACGAATCTTGTCAAACGTGCATGTTTTTGTTGATTACATGCAAACATGGACAATGAGATACAAGAGAGCCTCGCTTCACTTGCCTAATATGATTAAGCCTAGAGCAGTTGAGATAAAGGCAAGCATCCTGAGTTAGATATGAAACTATGAAGAGCTCTCGCGGCTCATCACTAGTCTACAGGCTTCCCATGCACATGTATTCAAGAGTATGGGTGTTTTAGTGTGTGCACACGCAATCCCATATATTGGGACTCTCACCCAGGAATATACAAAGGCACAGGTCCAACTAGAGCTTGACTCGTACTTCGACGAGTTGATGTGCATAGCCACCAGACCAGACTTGTCAATCAGTGCAGACACCATGCACAAGTATGTTGTTGGTCTAGTTGCACTGAAGACAATGATGCGCATGCTATCAGATGAGTTGGAAAAAGGAGCCCAAGCAGTGTACCCAAATGCTATGAAGGCAAGAGTCAAGTCCCAGAAAGATGTCACCTTAGAGTACACAGACACCATCACGGACTACCGATCTTTACATCAGTTCGTTATTGTCGACCACCGTGAGGATGTCGAAGAGTTGGTCTTCCAACAGTTGTCTGAGTCATAGTGTTAAGTTATGGTATGTTCTATGCTTATAATAGTTTACTTCTTTTTCTTATTATATTCCACTGATTAGCAATCACATGTACATAAAGTAAAGTGCAGATAGAACATTAAACGATTGATAGAAAACAAGCCAAGACAAGAGACACAAGATGTGGCGGCTAGCCAAGGACAAACCCCACAATGTGTGGGGAAACCCTTTAATCAAATCTTATTTTATCTTCAATAATTCAGCAGAGAGAAATAGTACAATAAATCTGATTCATATCAGCAGTAGCAAACCCTAGATCAGCAGCATCAACATTAGCGGCTTCATTATCAAACTAGGGTAGACCATATCTCACAAACCGACCGTCAGATTGACTTCATTCCACCACCAAAAGTTTCGACTTCTAGAGGAGGTTCAGATGAACCTACAGCGTAGTTCATATGAGGAGATCTTCTAGGCCACGCAAGTCAATCTTTGCTTTTGCAGTTGTAGCTTCAGTTTCAGCAGTTTCTGGCTTCAAACTAGGGCAGTCGATATCTTGCAAACCGATCGTCGGATTGACTTCATTCCACCACCAAAAGTTGTGGCTTTTAGAGGAGGTTCAGATGAACCTACAGCACAGTTCAGAAGAGGAGATCTTCTAGGCCACGCAAGTCAATATTTACTTCTGCAGTTGCAGCTTCAAATTCAACAACTTCCGGCTTCACATGTGTGAGAGAGAGACCCATTTCAGCACAGTAGAGAAGAGACTCATTTCTGCGTAGTAGAGAGAGAGAGAGATGTGAGGAGATGAGTGAGTCCAAATGAGGAAAATTCCTCTTATATTTATACACAACGTTGGTGGGTGAATAGATGCGACTGTTGGGCTTCTGAGCCTACATGAGTTGTAGGTCGGCTTGATAATAATTCCATAATCAAAATAAATTCATATCTCCATGAATACTTATCGGAATCGGATGATCTTTGTATCAATCCTACACCTCTCGATGAGAGGAATCTAATAAAAATATTATCAGGCATGAATAAGATGACCCACATGAAGTTTTTCCCTGGTTTCCAATTTTAACACTCCCTCTCAACCATGGAGAACTTCATCTGCAATCTGTCTATCGGTCGTTACTATTTATCCATCAAATGCACTGCCCTGTACAGCCTGACCCTTGCCCTGCTATGCTCTATTATGCCTATTCTACTTTGTCTTGTTCTGCCCTGTACTGATCTATATTGTTTTGCTCTGTTCTTCTCTGCTCTTGCATCGTTCTGTTCTGCTCTGCTTTTTTCCGAATTATGAAGAAGAAGAAATGATCGAGGATGTATCATACTGACTCAAAGTCAGTCTCAGAGTATGTACCACTGGTCCCAGACCAGTCTCAACCAACCCGAAGTCAGCGTCATAGTGAGTACAACTCCACTAGTCCTAGACTAGTATCATCCTCCACTGACTCAAAGTCAGTCTCAGAGTGCGTACCACTGGTCCCAGACCAGTCTCAGCCGACCCGAAGTTAGCTTCATAGTAAGTACTACTCCTACCACTGGTCCCAGACCAGTATCGCAGTCTCAGAGAGTGTACCACTGGTCCCAGACTAGTCTCAACCGACCCGAAGTCAGCGTCATAGTGTGTACTACTCTCATTGGTCCCAGACCAGTACTGCATTGACACGAAGTCAATCTCGGAGTATGTACCATTGGTCCCAGACCAGTCTCAACCAACCCGAAGTCAGCATCATAGTATGGTACAAATCCTACCACTGGTCCCAGACCAGTATCGCAGTCTCAAAGAGTGTACCACCGGTCCCAGACCAGTCTCAACTAGCCCAAAGTCAGCGTCATAGTATGTACCACTCTCACTGGTCCCAGACCAGTACTGCACTGACACGAAGTCAGTCTCGGAGTATGTATCACTGGTCCGAGACCAGTCTCAACCGACCCGAAGTCAGCGTCATAGTATGGTACAACTCCTACCACTGGTCCCAGACCAGTACCATTGATCCCAGATCATTGGAGGTCATCCTAGCGTATGGAGTACGGTAGATACAACAATGCATTTATCGGTACTACTATGGTCCCTAACTTCATTTCCCTTCTCATTGATCAAATGAGAGGTACTTCCCATGAGTCCCAGACTGCATGGGTAGGATGCCTCGACAGGAGAACTAATCAATCATGTCCTCACAGGAGAACACATCAACCCTGCTACAATCACCATGGAGAACACATCAATCCAGGCTGCCATGGAGAAAACATCAATCCAGGCCTCACAGGAGAACTAATCATCCTGCTACATAGGAGAGCGAATCATCCTGTTCCACAAGAGAGCAAATCATCTTGTCCCACAAGAGATTGAATCATCTTGTTCCAGTGTGCACCACCACGGGAGGGTGAGTCACCCTGTGGTCATATGTTGCTCCAGTAGGAACCGCAAGCCCTCAGAGCTCCCAGAGCTCAATGTATGCAACATGCAGGACCCTTGTACAAGGGTTTCTTGCCAACTCCAAGTCGTTTGGGAAAATCACAGATTAGATCGTTCCTCGGGGCTTTGACAAGGTGTATCAACCTGTACATCATCTTAATGTGATGGAGCTTCCTTACTCATCGACTTACCATATCCCAGATGATGTCTATCTGCTGGAGCAATTGACCAATGCAGGATTCCTCAATAATCGAATCCCACCTCTGGTTGTTATAGAGAATAACAGTGGTATCCAATGTAAATCCAAACAGCTCACTGAAGAGCTTTCACAACCAGACTGCCTCACACGAGGTTATGCTAGCAACAATATATCCTGCTTCGGCGGTGCTCAAAGCCACCGACTTCTGCTTCCTACTCATCCAGGATATCGAAGCAGATCCCAAGGTGAAACAGTACCCGGAAGTGCTCTTACGGTCCACCACACTACCTACCCAATCAACATCAGTATATCCAACTAGTCTCACATCTCCGACAGTGTATCTTAATCCATGAGAGATTGTGTCCTGAAGACATCTCAGAAGATTCCTGGCATCAATCCAGTGAGGCTCAACCAAATATGAGCTCACAATGCTAACTGCAAAACATATGTTCGGACGAAGGTTCACCAAGAACATCAATGCGAATGAATTTTTGAAACTCAGAGGCATTTCCCAAGTTTGGTCCGACATCACTACAATATAAATTCTAAAAGTTAAGATCCTCTAGGTAGTCATAGGCTTGCAGTCCATCATACCGAATCTTTCCAATATATTTACCACATATTTTCCTTGAGATAGGAAAATTTCCCTTGGCTTCTGCCACACTTCAAGTCCTTGGTCCTTCATTTCAAATTCAGAAGCCATCTCCCTCTTACATTTGTGAATGAGAGGGTTTGCACATGTTAGAAAGAGGTCATCCACATAAAACACCAATATGAGAGGCTTGTCATCTTCAACCTTAAAGTAAAGGTTAGGATCAGCTTCACTCCTAGTGAATCCCAGCTTCATCAAGTAGCTATCGATCCTCTCATACCATGCTCGGGGTGCTTGCTTCAGCCCATAGAGAGCCTTCTTCAACCTGCATACATGAGATTTTCAATCATAAATCTCAAATCCTTCAGGTTGCTCCACATAGACCTCTTCTTTGATAGAACCATGCAAGAACGCGGTCTTAACATCCATCTGATGTAGGTTCCATCCTTGTGAAGCCACAAGGGCTATGATCAAGCGGATGGTCGTATATCTGGCAACAGGTGCAAATATCATAGTCTATACCTCCCTTCTGGGATAAACCACGAGCAACAAAATGAACCTTATACTTTTCCATACTTCCATTTGATGCATGCTTTATCTTGTAAAGCCATTTTGAAGTAACAATTGTCTTGTCCAGGGTCTGGGAACTACTTCCCAGACATCATTCTCCATAATAGACTCATATTCTATGGTCATAGCATCCTTCCATAGTTAATGCTTGATGACATCTGAGAATGATGAAGGTTCATTTTGTATGATCATGCTCATGATGGTCAAGTATCCCTGATACCTGTTAAGTTTCTTACTTTGATGGAAGGTTCCTCAGGGTGCAGCATGTCCTTCAGCATCATCAAGTATCCCCTAAGCCATGAAGGCCTCTTCCTAGAAGAGGAAGGCTCATGTGGATGAGGATCAATCGGATCCATGGGTTCTTCTACATAAGGCATTGATTCATCATCCTTTTCTTTCGGTTCCCTAGTGTCGGCTTCTTGAGAGCTACTCAAAGTCAGCAGATTGTCCACCTTGGTGAGAGCCATATCTTTGTCAAAGGTGACATCATGACTAATCATGACTTCCCTTTGACTGGTGGTGAACATTTCTTCAGGAGTTTAGGAACCCAATGCTTGATGAGGGCATCGATTTTGTACATATATGGCGGTGATTGTAGTTTCATCCCATAGAAACTTTGGAAGTCTTTGATTATGTAGCATGGCCCGGACAGCTTCCATCATCGTGTGTTTCTTCCTTCCCACCACACCATTCTGCTCAGGAGTATGTGGTGTAGTAGTCTCCCTATTAATGCCAACCTTAGGTATGCCTGAGTAAACCAATTGTAATATATCGGAGGTCTTGCTTTGGCTTGAGGGGAATGGTCCCCTTTTGAGCTTTCCTTTGGCACATCTCAAACATACACCTTCTTTCTCTATCTGGAATTTGGGCATCCTTATTACCATCTGTCCTACATCGAGTAGAGCTTTGTAATGAAGGTGGGCAAACCTTCGATGCCAAAGTTCGGACTAAAGAGTTGTGTCACAAGACATGACACCTAGCGGACTTCCATCGACCTGATATAATGAATCAACACTAAACCCAAGAGTAAAGGCATCTTTAACATTATTTTTCCATATACATACCTTTCCATTGCTGAAGGTTACCTTGTAGCCTCTGTCTTCCATTGCCAAGATGGACACTAGGTTCCTTTTGAGGTCAGGTGCATTTAATACATCCTAAAATTTCTAGCCTTCTTGAATGCTTGTCCTCTTCCTTGATTCCCAGCTCTCATCTTACCTTTGCTGTTGAATTTGTCATTCCTTTGATTGCCATCAGAGGGATTTTGAGTTGCACCACTGCATACTGTACCATGCTTCTCTAATCATGATTATCATCATGCTGCCCATGTCCATGATTTTATCCATCATAATGCTGCTCAAACTAGTGTGCATCATCATCATGCTATCCTATATGTCCATGATCTCATGTTTCCCTTATGTCCATGATCTCATTCATCATGATGCTCATGATCTCATACATAGTGACTTGCTTTATCGCAAATGTAACATCGTCATTTTCTTCTAGCCTTAGGTCCAACCTTTCCTTTTGATTTAGTCCCGGAATTATTTCTTTTCTTTGCATGAGAAGAAAAGGCAGCAGGAGGACCTTTAGGCATGGGAATTTCTTGCACTTCTTCCCTTGTTTCTTCTTGAATGCATCTAGCCATTAATTCATCAAAACCAGGAATTACATTATAGTTCAAAAGAGTAGTCCTGAACACATACCATTCAAATGGCAATCCTCCAAGAGTTGTGAGTGCCATTTCTCTGTCAGTAATAGTTTCCCCAATAGATAGGAGATCGTTCTTGATCTCGGTGATTCTTAAGAAGTATGCTTGCATACTTTCATCTTTACCCTTCTTGATTTCCATCAGCTTATTCTAAGAAACAAAACTTGATTTGCATCATTAACTTTAAATAAACTCACCAGTCTATCGTAGATTTCCTTGGAGGTGTCCAGTTCAGAGATGTAGGCCACCAAGTGCTTGTCGATAGAGTCCCGGATGATCTTCTATTGTTTTGACTTCTCCATTTTTTCATTTGTTCCAGGCAGCAGCGGATGCATTTGATGGAGGCTCAACAATATTGCCTCTCACATGATCCAACACTCCTTGATTCTCAAGGGTTAGATCGATAGACATCTTCCATCCATGATAGTCAGCTTTCTCACGGAGCTTGTCTTCAGCAGGAAAGAGTGTTGAGGACCCCATAGTTCTTTTAGGATAGCCTTGCCAATATTCTCTTCGATGATTGCTCTTGCTCTTGCTCAGGCTTTGTCTTCACCTCAGCTCTGATACCATGTTAAGTTATGGTATGTTCTATGCTTATAACAGTTTACTTCTTTTCCTTATTATATTCCACCGATTAGCAATCACATGTACATAAATTAAAGTGCATATAGAACATTAAACGATCGACAAAAAACAAGCCAAGACAAGAGACACAAGATGTGGCAGCTAGCCAGGGACAAACCCCACAATGTGTGGGGAAACCCTTTGATCAAATATTCTTTTATCTTCAATATTTCAACAGAGAGAAATAGTACAATAAATCTGATTCATATCAGCAGTAGCAAACCCTAGATCAGCAGCATCAGCATTAGCAACTTCATTATCAAACTAGGGCAGACCATATCTCACAAACAGACCGTCAGATTGACTTCATTCCACCACCAAAAGTTTGGGCTTCCAGAGGAGGTTCAGATGAAACTACAATGTAGTTCAGATGAGGAGTTATTCTAGGCCACGCAAGTCAATCTTTACTTCTGCAGTTGCAGCTTCAGTTTTAGCAGTTTCCAGCTTCAAACTAGGGCAGTCGATATCTTGCAAACCGTTCGTCGGATTGACTTCATTCCACCACTAAAAGTTGCAGCTTTTAGAGGAGGTTCAGATGAACCTACAACGTGGTTCAGAAGAGGAGATCTTTTAGGCCACGCAAGTCAATCTTTACTTCTGCAGTTGCAGCTTCAAATTCAACAACTTCCGGCTTCACATGTGTGAGAGAGAGATCCATTTCAGCGTAGTAGAGAAGAGACTCATTTCTGCGTAGTAGAGAGAGAGAGAGAGAGAGAGAGATGTGATGAGATGAGTGAGTCCAAATGAGGAAAAGTCCTCTTATATTTATACACAACGTTGGTGGGTGAATAGATGCGACTGTTGGGCTTCTGAGCCTACATGAGTTGTAGGTCGGCTTGATAATAATTCCATAATCAAAATAAATTCATATCTCCATGAATACTTATCGGAATCAGATGATCTTTATATCAATCGTACACCTCTCGACGAGAGGAATCTAATAAAAATATTATCAGCCATGAATAAGATGACCCACATGAAGTTTTTCCCTGGTTGCCAATTTTAACACATAGTGATGTCTTGAATGCCTTGATCAAGCCATTTTGTATCACATGGGTACATGTGCATTGTAATGTAACGTCTTGTCAAGTGTAAGTTCAAGTGTCGATAGTTGGATGTAATAGTCATAGAGTAGATGAAGAGTCATGAGGGTAGATGAACTGTCACAAGGGGAATGTCAAGGACCACCCCACTCTTTGCTATAAATAGTCCCTCATAACTCATTGTAGAGGCTTTTGGTCAGCCAAGCTTCCAATAAGACTATCTTAGAGAGAGCTTGGACAGTATTGTAACGTGCCTTGGCTTCTCCACTGCACAGAGCTAGTATATCTCTTTGGAGGAGCAAGCGGTTGTGGCTGTAACGTTTCGCTATCAGAACTAGTGGTTGGACATGGATGTATTGTATGACTGGAACTTACACTTCTTAATATAACAGAGCCAACACATTTCATGCATATGTCATATTGTATTCCAGCTATCTTGTTTACTCTAAATGATATATGTATATGTTTTCTTACACATGCATGTATGGACTAGTATGTATAAGTATGTATGAATCTTACTAAAATATGTTGATTGGTTTAACCATCACTTTCGATTGTTAGCTAACTTTCTTTCCAGTTTGTGATGCATCTTCGCTCTTATGTTCCCTTCCAAGCCACGTGTTATCACAAGTTTCCAAGGGGCTCACTCACTCAACTTTTCATGTGTTAGAACCATTCATGCACCTTGTCTCGCCCCAACTATCACACCCTTGCTACCAATAGGGACATCTTACTTGCATCTGTGAGAAATCACAGTCAAGGCATTACTGTATGACCCACTGTTGGGACTCCTACACCAAATGGTCTGAGGTCTAATTGGGACTTCTTACCGAGGAGATCCCCTGACATGTTGGCGGGTCTAGCACCGTCAACATTTCTGGTGCTAGAAGGAGGTTTAGATGACAAGCTGTGTCCTCTCATCCTATTTTGAACCTTTTCATATCTATCATGGAGTCTTGCACTCTCCTCCCTCCACGATGTTTTTCGCATGTTGAATTTGTTACCATCATAAGGGAATTTTTCAATCTCTTGTCAACATACACATATGATGGTGAAGGCGAAGTGGCCTGGCCTGAGTTATTAAATGAATTCCTTGCCTTGCTTCACGAGGATGATGGATGTTCTAATGAACAGGCAAGTCTTTTGTTTGCATACACACTTCACAAATCTCCACATTGATGGCTATGCAGCCTACCGGCTGATAGTGTGCACTCACTTAAGCACTTATGTGATCTCATTGAAGACACTTTCTATCATTTTGATCCAGAACATCTTGACCAAAAACTGTTACAACAATGGAAGGCTCTGCATGAATTTCTTATCGCTTTTTGGCAACACTTCGGTGATTTGCAGTTTCAAGCTCCGAAAATCCAGATGAAAATTTTCTATTTTTGGGACCAATTCGATTATTGTCTTAAGAAATATTCTCATCACAAGAAGAATTTGAACTCAAGCCTCGCTCAAAATTCTTCAATGATGGAGTTTCATAATCACAGATGGACACGGCCACTGTCACAAGTGACTGTTCGCCCTCCCCTCATCAAACATCTCCACCACTGCAGAGTGATGTGGGAGATCATGCTCACACATATGCTCAGCTGTCACATCCTCCCAACATCACTCCGCTTAATTTTCACGTAGATTTGGTTAAGATTCCATCGAGTTTACATATGAATTTTGTACCACAACCTTCATATTTGTACTCAGATGATCCTTCAGATGAAACTGCCTTTTGTTCTTTCATTTCGGACTCTACACTTGCTATGAACGAGGATCAAGCCATCGACAGATTTGGTGTTTCAAAAGCAACATGCACTATCATTCATTAAGAGTATGACTAGGAGCTTGAGCATCAACACTCGGGAAAGGATGACTCCCATCTGTCCAAGCCTCCTCTTTTCTTTCTTGACATCTTTGGTGAACCTGCCATCCATGATTTTGCATGTGTATCTTCATCTACGGATGCACCCATTGTTGATCACTCGTAGGACACACTGGATGTCAGTCCATCATCTGACAATGGAGAGGATAAATTATTCATTGAAAATCCACTTGACCTTTCATCTTCCTTTTCTGGAAACACAGAGAATGAATTTGTTCTCTTCTCATCTACCCCTCTGTTTCATTTGTCAATTCATGAGGATGTCGATGAAATCATTGATTTTTCTGATTGTGGTTGTCATGATCCATTTACTCATGTATTCGATCATGATGATGATTCTATCACTGTTGAATTTTCGAAGCCAAATTTTTATGATGATCCATCTGATGACGAGGTTGAAACCCCCAGACTGTCGAGGCACTTCAGCCCAAGTTGATGGTTATGTCAGGCCCTCACTGTCCCGAGGATGGTTTCACTTCCGACCATGAAATTGTTCAATCACCTAAGGCTCCTAATCACTCATCTATATGCATTGAAGATCAATCTCACACACAGATCATGCTTCCTCCACTCGAACTGCACGATCCCATTTCTCATGCATTGGAGGAATCTTACATTGCAAGAACATGTGCATGATGCAAGTTGTCTTTGTTTCTTTCACTTTCTTACATGTCACAGTGAAGAGTATGCGTATGCTTCAAAGCTACATGAAATGTCGCATAGCCCCATGACAAGTCCACAGACCATGTACCATGTACTTGCACTCACTTATGTCCCATGGACACCTTTAAACATGAAGTGTGTTTGTCTTCATTGTTATATCTTTCTTTTTTGTTGGTTCGCACAATCGGGTTACTCGCAGACCAAGCCTTCACCAACATGGGTCAGCCAATGCACTGGTGGCTGCATTGGAAATATCACTTCATGTGATCAGGCCCATGCACTGTTAGCTTAGGAGTAGGAGTAGTCTTTTATTTTAGTTTGTTTACTTGCATGGTTGTTTGCTTACTTGTTTGCTAAATCACTTTGCATTTAATTTTGCCTTGGTTTTGCTTTGTTTTTTGTTTGCTTGTTTTGTTCATAGGTTAGTTTCGCATGAAACCATGCATGACTCTTGAACCAATCTAGGTAAATTATAATAGGCCTTGTGCAACTATCACTACTTGGTTATCTTTCACCCTGCCTCCGCATGATGAGCTTGTTACTTTTAGTCCATGACACATCGATGGAAAATACGTATTGTTCAAAGTGAACCTTGGTGAAAACAGAACGCTTGCGCACTAACAAGTGTCACAAACTCTAGTCAGTTGTTTTTTGGTTAACCCTTGTCAGCTTAATCAAGTAGAGTAAGGTGAGGGGGAAAACCTTAACAAGCACGTCAAAGGTATATAATAAACTACTTCTCTGAAGGAACAACCTCTTCTGCTCTCAATAAGTTTGGATCCCTCTTCCGCCTTTGAAATGAATAAGTGCTATGCACAATTATGAAAATGAAAAGACAAAAAGTGAAAAATTTTAAAAATGAAAAATGATTTAGGCGAAAGAAGAGAAAGACTTCCTGCGCAGAGAGGTGATGCAAGTAACTCCATTGAGGTACTCACTAGGCTCGCTGGTAGCGGAGTGATGCTTGTGTTTTTGCATGACTCCGCTAGGGTACTGTCCATGCCTGCTGGCAGCAGAGAAACACCAGAGATGAAACTAAGACTCAGACGACTATATTGCTTGTTCACCAATATACCCCTCAACCCGAATCGAAACAAATGTGTTGCCTTAGCTTGGAAAGTGTGTCAATTGACCAAGAGCTTGGTGGATGCTACATCTTACAATCAAGCAAGTGTGGAAACCAAGATGAACTCAGAATTGAACAATACTTCCAGAGGCGTTAGACTTGCTTTTCACGAATAAGGTCCATTCAAAGAGCTGGATTTCTACCAGTGTGTTGCCAAGTGTTGTAGCGGCTACAACCAACCTCCAAAATTTTTCCTTAGATTTGTTTTGGAGACTCCTAAACAACGTTTCATAGTAGCATGTGTTGCCTTTTCAAGTACACAAGCCTCAGTGATTTCCTTGGAGAATGACAGTCTGTCCATGAGAGCTTGTTGCATCCCCCTCACAGGTTGTCTCTCAGGACTTTTTCCAGCTCCAGGCTGAGCATCTCCCTCAAGAAATTGCAAAATTCTGGAGGGGAACCATCCTTCCCTCCAAAAATTACGCAATTCTGTCTGGCACCCTGCTAGTCTCCAGAATTGCGCAAATCTGCCAGTCAAGCTTCACTGAGAAAATTCCGCAATTCCTCTTAGCAAGGCTGCTCAGCGTAGGAATTGTGCAATCCTGGGCAGAAGTTAGCTACTCTGCCCAAAAATTACACAAGGGCAGCCAGCCTAGCTCCCTCCTAGAAATGTGCATTTTTTCCTCCCAGCTGAGGAGGCTGTTGCATGTGTAGTTGAGTTGACCATTTCCACTTAGGCCAAGAAAATTTGACTTGCATGAATGGGCTGGTTTTTCTCGAAATAGCAAAAGGAAACATGCAAAAAGTATCCCTATATTTTAGGGAGCTATTTTTAGTAGCTGGAGGCTACATGCAAAGATCATTTTAGGATTTTTCCTCTAAGAGTCATTTTTTCCTAGATTTGTGGCATGTGCATCATTCGCTTCAAATTTATTTATTTAACACTTCAGAGCTCATCCATTCACATCGATCTTGGAGCTCTGACATCCCACAACACATCCAAGAGTCTTTGACACATCCAGCTCATCTATTCACGAGTAAGTCACCTTAACTTGTCTTTTGTAGTATTTCTGTCACTTTTTGTGTTTTCGCTTGTCTGAGTGTTGTTTGCTTGATTTCTATTAATGCTTGCTCTCGTTTACATGCATACCAGCTTGTGTTGGAAAATACTGAGAGGTGGAGGTCAACCAGTATTCCTAAGAAATTATCACTTTTAAAACTTTTCAGAGCATTAGTTAATCTTCAATTATCATTAATGTTTATGCAGTAACAACAGTGAATAAAAGAACACAGGAGGCACAAAAATTTTAGGTGGAAAACCCCCTCCAGGTCAAAAACCACTGAATACTTTTCTAATAATTCTTTAATCTTCAAATCCAATTGAAAAGAAAGCTCCAACTTCCTAGAATCTAGAAAAGCATTCTTCTCCAGCTCCCACTGGATGGATGCTCCAACGCCCGAGATTCTTCAGCGATCAACTGAATGGATGCCCCAACACCCAATGAGCTACAACTCACCCTAGTACCACCCTACCACCCTAAAATTTTGAACCTGTTGGTGACTTCATGCACCAGCCTAGCACCACCCTACCACCCTATAGAAGAATAAAATAAGAATGGACTCTCGTACCAGGGAAAATGGTCCACTTTACAATGATATAGAATGATGTAGAAGAAGACAACACACTACACCATAACCCCAACTATGACACAACCACCTAATGATGATCCTAGACCTCCCGACATTGCCTCTTCAACTCTTGGTAGATAGACACTTGTACAACTTTTACAAATATGCTTTTACAATTATACTTTTACAATGTTTGTATGCAGTGTTGCCCACTTGAAGACTTCATGTGGTGAACTTCTTGCTGCTGTTCTGCACCTTGATTGTTGCTCTTATCATGCTACCCTTTCTCATTCTTTAGAACGTCAAATTATGCATTGAGTCTTATCTTGATGAATATATAATACCTGCTAAAAGTCTTCAAGGAAATACTCATGACATGATAATAACAAAACTTACCTCATCCTACGAAGCATATGTTAGTGCTAAACAAAAAAAAAAAATTAGAATACAAAGAACCTAATGCAATTAAGAGATGAACATGCATATACAGAAGATACTTACATGTATCTTACCTCTACTACATCATTTTGCTGCATCTTGCTCTTTGTTGCCCTAGAAAGTCAGGTCCTTTGCACGCCTTGACAACATTTGATCTAGTTTTTATTTCCTTCTAGGAGCACGATATTTAATCTGGTGTATCTCTACGATTTCATATCCCCAACATGTGATATTTAGTCCTGTAGAATCCCTATGAGTCTTCTTTCCTATGCCACAGGTTTGACCTGATTTGGACTCTTCAAGACAATGTTATGTCCAATCTCTCACAATGACCTTATTATGGAATAGTTCAGTAGTGTGAACTTGTACAACGTGCCACATGTCATTGTTTCCTCCTTCGAATCTCAAATGGATACACAGAAAACTAAATTCTGTGCAATATCCATCACTTTTTACAGAATTCCAATCCTCTTCTCAGAGAGAGAGTTATGACGACTTTCCCAAGGTCATTTCTTTGAGATGAAATTCGGCAGCCTACAAAAACCCTACCTTCCACAGATCATATATCCAAAAATATAGTGAACCAAGATCTGAAATTTGGTCACGATGTTCATTAGCATTGTGAATCAAATGGGTTTTAATTTTTGAATCTAAGACTTCGCAGAAATGAAGTTATAGTGAAAATTCCACGATCACTACATTTGGAAGATATATGAGATTTCTTTTTATAGAGTTGAGAGGGGCTTCTATAGATAATGTTGGAGGGATTTTAGGAGCTTAAAAAATTATTAATTATTGACTACTCAATGACCAAAACCAATTATGAGTGCCATGCCACAACCCCATAGGGTTTTAGCCCACTAACTGGGGTTACTAACTTCAAACATGAATATCTCTCAAACCGTGAAGAATTAATTGGCATGCCATATATCAATGGAAACATCTCAATGAGTAGAATCTATCTAGAAGATCCTTGAATCAAAATAGAGTAATTTTTCAAGTTAAAATTCCCTTGAAAGATTAGGGTACCCCCTGCTTCTGCTTGGGTTGACATCAATGACAACCTCAGATCATCTTTAGATCAACAATCTCCCCCTTTGGCATTGATGGCAACACAAGTACTACCCCTGCAATCAGGGCACCTCTTCCTATTGCCTTCTCTCCCCCTTTGACATCAAGGCAAAGGGTAAACCCCCTTGACACACAACCATCCTGTGGACCTATATACACTTCCATTCCTCCTTTATTTTTTGAATAAGGAAAATCTAATGAGAACTTTGGAGAATCCCATGCTTCTGGTGAAGATATTCAAATGCTTCACGAGGTAAAGGTTTACAAAAGATATCATCGATTTGTTCTTTTGTACCAACATATTCATGTTTGATATTATTTTTAGCGACTTGTTCTTTAATAAAATCATATTTTATTGGAATGTGTTTTGTTTTTGAATGCATGACAGAATTCTTGGAGATGTTGATGGCACTGGTGTTATCACAGAAGATGGGAATAGGCTCACTAAATTGTACATGAAGATATTGCAAAGTTTGTTTCATCCAAAGGAATTGAGTACAACAAGTTGACGTTGCAATGTATTCTGCTTCCACTGTAGATAATGAGATTAGGGTTTGCTTTTTTCTCAACCATGATATGAGACAACCACCTAGATAGAATTCTGCTCCACTAGTACTCTTACGATCAATAATGCTTCCTACCAAATCTGCATCTGTAAAGGATTGAATAATGAGATTGTTGCCCTTGGGATACCACAAGCCATATTCTGTTGTGCCCTTTAGATATCGAATAATTCTTTTGACGGAAATAATATGTGATTCTTTTGGTGTTTCTTGGAATCTTGCTACTTGTCCAACTTCTTGCATAACATCTCGTCGGGAGGCTGTTACATATAGAAGACTACCAATCATAGATCTGTACAACCTATGATCCACATCCTTAGATGAGTCGTCTATGCTAAATTTGTAACCTATTACCATCAAAGTAAGGACAGGTTTGCAATATTCCATTTCAAATTTCTTGAGCATTTCCTTGATGTACTTGGTTTGACATATAAATATTCCTGTCTCTTGCTAAGATATTTGAAGCCCTAAGAAGTATGTCAACTCACCAAGTAAAGACATCTCGAACTCACTTTGCATATTCGTAGCAAAGTTCTTACTTAGTCGATCATCATTGCTACCAAAGATTATATCATCCACATATACCTCAAATCCACATATACCTCAATGATTGTTAAATTATCCTTATCTATTTGTACGTAAAGATTGTTATCAGAAGTACCTTTCTTGAACCCTTGTTGACATAGATATCCATCAAGACAAGTATACCATTCTCTATGAGCCTTCTTGAGACCATATAGAGCCTTCTTTAACCTGCAAACATAGTCTTCTTTTTCTGATAGTAGAAAACCTTTAGGTTGTTTGATGTAAACTTCTTCTTCTAATTCTCCATTTAGAAATGTTGACTTAACATCCATTTGGTATACTTTTATTTTTCTTGAACATGCATAGGTGAGAAACATTCAGATGGCTTCCATTATGGAAAATGGTGCAAATGTTTCGTCGAAATCAATTCCTTCCACTTGTGCATAGCCTTTGTAAACCAATCTTGCTTTGTTTCTGGTAACCTATCGATCTTCATTCAATTTTTTCCTAAACACCCATTTAGTCCCAATGACATTTTTATCTTTTGGTCATGGAACTAATTCACAAGTGTTATTCTTCTCGATTTTATCCAATTCTTCATTCATAGCTGCTACCCAATGTTCATTCTGGTTGGCTTCCTCAAAATTGCTAGGCTCAAAGGTTGCTAGAAAAGCAATGTGAGATTGTTGTGATGAACAAAGTTGTCGACCTTTTCTTGTTCCAATTCCTTCATTTATGTCACCAATGATTTGATTTGATGGATGGCTCTTTTGAATCCATTCTTTTGTTTTCTTTGGAGGAGCTTCTTGTTGTTGTTCTTGTATATCTTGTTGATCATTATTTACTTCTTCCTGGTTGACAGTTGCTTCTTGTTCTAGAATTTTCTCTCTACCTTTTTCAACCTCTGTCTCAAGTTTCAAAGATTCTAGATCCTCATCATTATTTGTTAGAACATTATCTTCGTCAAATGTAACATTTATTCTCTCCACTATATTTTTTTGTCTTGTATTATAGCATTTATAGGTCTTTTTTTTTCCTGAGTAACCAACAAATATACCTTCATCAACACGCGATTCAAACTTACCCAACTTTTGATCTTCTCTTTTGATATAACATTTGCTTCTGAAGATTCTGAAATATTTTACATTAGCCAGTTTTCCTTTCCATAATTCATATGGGTCTTATTGCAATTATTTCTGAGAAGACTTTTGTTGATAATGAAGATTTCCCTATCAATTGCTTGACCCCAGAATTTTTCATCCAAATTTGAGTCCTTCAGCATTGTTCTACCCATTTCCTGTATAGTTTTTTTCTTTCTTTCAGCAACTCCATTTTGCTGAGGTGTTCACGATGTTGAAAATTGTCTTTTTATTCCATTTTCGTCACAGTATTTGTGAAATAATTTGGAAGTGAATTCTCCGCCATTATTTGATCTTAGACACTTTATTTTTAAATCAGTTTAATTTTTTACCAACTCCTTGTAGATCTTAAAGCACTCAAATGCTTCAGATTTTTTCTTTAGGAAACTGATGGCTGTCATCCTGTTCTATTCATCTATCATTAACATGAAATATAATTCTCCATCTAAGTCTTTTGTTCCCATAGGACCACATAGATTAGTATGTATCAATTCCAATGGATGTGATGCAAAGTGTTATTTTGTTTTAAATTTGCATTTTCTCTACTTGTCGTGCTAACAGGCCTCACATAGTGTGTTGGAAGGTTTTGAGATTTTCGGCATTTCTCGTACTTCTTCCTTTTTTCTTATCCTCAAAATATTGTCAAAGTTTATGTGACCTATTCATTTGTGCCATAACCAACTTTCATCTTATTTAGCTAGTAGACATGCTTTAGTTGCTTCATCCAGAAAATATATGTCGTTTGGAGCTCGACTTGTTGTAGCCACAATTTTACCATACCTGCCTTTCCTGATTTCACATTTTGTGGAGTTGAATAGCATTGTGTGTCCTTGATCACACATTTTTCCAACATTGAGCAGATTGTGATTCAAGTTTTCAACCAATAGAACATTCTTGGCTAGAGCATATTTGCTTCCAAGACTGACGGTACCTAATCCTATAACATTTGAAGATCCATCATTTCCAAAGGACACGGTTCCATCCTTCTTCTCTTTCAGAGATACAAATTTCTTTCTATCTCCAGTCATATGCGTTGAGTAACCACTATCAACATACCACACATATTTGTTGTTTTGAGCCTTGAGAGCGAAAGCACAATTATCAAGATTCTTCTTCTTCCATGTTCATTCGTTCTGGGGCTTCGAAGATTCTTCTGGAGGATTTTCAAGTCTGCAGTCTCTGGCTATGTGTCCAAAGTTTCATCATTTGTAACATTTAATATTACTTCTTAAATGTTCAAATCTATTGATGTTTCTTTGAGCCCTTGGAGGTTCATATTTGATAGATCTCGTAGAATTGTATTGGTTCCTAGGGTACGTACAACATTTTGTAGCTTTATGACCAAATTTTCCACATGAATAACAATAGCCATGAAAAATATGTTGGTACCTGGATGCAAATATTCGTCAGGGAATTGTCTTCCAAGGTTGTTCTTGTGAATGAAGTCTACATACCTGTTAGATCTCATAGGTTTATTCTATTTTGTTGTAGAAGGTCCTACTTCTTCTTATTTGTAACCGAGGCTAGTTATGTCATTGTAAGATCGTTGATTGTTGATGAGTTCTTCCAACGCCCTTGAGCTATTGGCATAGTTTTAGACAGTTTTTCCCTTCTTCACTTCCTTACGTAGCGAGACTACTTCGGCTTCTAATGCTTCCCTTTCTCGGTTGCTTTCTTCCAACTTCTTTTGAAGTGACTCTTCAATACATTTGTGTTCTTCAACTTCAATTTTGAGACCTTGAACTTGTTCTTCAAGAGTATTGGAACGGATCTTCTCAGCCTTGAGCTCTTTTATAAGCTTGATTGCCTCCTTAGAAAATTATTCTATGGTCAACCCTTTTTCTTCGTTATTTGATACCTCTTGTTTATTGTGCTTGACCATAAACAATACTCTCTCGTTGGCTTCTTCTTCACTGTCACTGTCTTCATCATCTTCCTTTTCTTCATACTTGTAGGTGCAAGTCTTTGCCTTTGAAGGTTGTTTTTCCTAATTGGTTTTCTCAGATGTAGCGAATGCAATTTCTAGATGCGAAGTACCCTCTTCTTCATCCAGTTTCATTTCATATGCTATGAGAATTCCATGTAATTCCTCTTGGCCAAGTTTGTCCAGATTTGCACTATATTCTAAGACCGATACCTTTGGGTTGAATCTTCTTGGTAAACATTCTAAGAATATTTCGTATAATAGTCTTCTCATCAATAGGCTCTCCCAATCCTTCCAGAGTGTTGGTAATTTCATCAATATGTTGGAAGTATGCAGCAATGTTGTCATATTCTTTCATTCGAAGTTGCTCAAATTTTTCTCTGTATATTTGAATCTTTGCTTCTTTGACATTTGAGTCACCTGCATATATATTCTCAAGCTTGTCCCATACATTTTTTGCAGTTTTACAAGCCAACACCTTATGATAAGTAGATTCTTCTTACCTTGTTCATCTACGGTTGGTGTAAATCCATTTTGAACATAGTCCCATACTTCATAACCTTGTGCCAAGAGATAGACCTCCATTCTTCCTTTCCAGAGTGCGTAATTATTTTCGTTGAATAGAGGTACACCATTCTTGGTATGCTCCATGATCTCCTTCCAGTTGTTAAACTACTATTGAAGGAACCAAGTTGTGATAACAATTATTGGAAAATACTGGGGGGGGGGGGAAGGTGAATCAATATTTCGTAGAAATTAGCACTTTTAATTCTTTTCAGAGCATTAGTTAATCTTCAATTATCATTAATGTTTATGCAGTAACAACAACGAATAAAAGAACATAGGAGGCACAAAAAGTTTAGGTGGAAAACCCCCTCCGGGTCAAAAACCACTGAACTCTTTTCTAATAATTCTTTAATCTTCAACTCCAATTGAAAATAAAGCTCCAAGTTCCTAGAATATAGAAAAGCATTCGTCTCTAGATCCCACTAGATGGATGCTCCAATGCCCAAGATTCTTCAGTAGTCAACTAAACGGATGCCCCAACACCCAATGAGCTACAACTCACCCTAGTACCACCCTACCACCGTATAGAAGAATAAAAGAAGAATGGACTCCCATACCAGGGAAAATGGTCCACTTTACAATGATATAAAATGATGTAGAAGAAGACGACACACTACACCATAACCCTAACTATGACACAACCACCTAATGATGATCCTAGACCTCCCAACACTGCCTCTTCAACTCTTGGAAAATAGACACTTGTACAACTTTTACAAATATGCTTTTACAATGACTTTGTACAATGATACTTTTACAATGTCTGTATGTGGTGCTGCCCACTTGAAGACTTCATGTGGTGAACTTCTTGCTATTGTTCTACACCTTGATTGTTGCTCTTGTCATGCTACCCTTTCTCATTCTTTAAAACATTAGATTATGCATTGAGTCTTCTCTTTATGAATATATAATACCTTCAAAATGTCTTCAAGGAAATACCCATGGCATGATAATAGCAAAACTTACCTCATCCTACAGAGCATATGTCAGTGCTAAAAAAAAACAACAAATTGGAATACAAAGAACCTAATGCAGTTAAGAGATGAACATGCATATACAGAAGATACTTACCTATAGCTTACCTCTGCTGCATCATTTTGTTGCACCATGCTCTTTGTTGCCCTAGAAAGTATGGTCCTTTGCACCCCTTGACAACATTTGATCTAGTTTTTCTTGCCTTCTAGGAGCACGATATTAAATCTGATGTATCTCTGTGATTCCAGATCCCCAACATGTGACCTTCAGTCCTGTAGAATCCCTATGAGCCTTCTTTCCAATGTCATAGGTTTGACCCGATTTGGACTTTTCAAGACAAAGTTATGCCAAATCTCTCACAATGACCTAAACATGGACTAGTTGAGTAGAGAGAACTTGTACAAAGTTCCACATGTCATTGTTTCCTCCTTCGGCTCTGAAATTGATACAAAGAAACTATATTTTGTGCACTATTTACCACTTTTTATAGAATTCCAATCCTCTTCTCAGAGAGAGAGTTATGACAATTTTCCCAAGGTCACTTCTTTGAGATGAAATTCGACACCCTACATATACCCTAACTTCCACAGATCATATCTCCGTAAATATAGCGAACCAAGATCTGCAATTTGGTCACGATGTTCATCAGGATTGAGAATCAAATGGGTTTTAATTTCAGAATATAAAAATTCGCAGAAATTAATTTATAGTGAAAATTCCACGATCACTACATTTGGACGATATATGAGATTTCTTTTTATAGAGTTGAGAGGGGCTTCGATAGAGAATTTTGGAGGGATTTTAGGAGCTTAAAAAATCATTAATTAATTACCTCAAAATAGTGTAAGTTGTCAAGCCAAAATTCCATTTCAAGATCAGGGTAGCCCCTACTACTGCTTGGGTTGACATCAATGACAACCTCAGATCATCTTTAGATAAATAGCTTGTACTAGCACTGTTTCAGTTTTCGTTAGCATCTCACTACTGTCACATGCATGAAACTGTTTTGCACAAACAGTCGTCGATTCGGTGACTCACTTAACCCACATGCATGTTGTTCTATTTTTTGAATATTTCATTCACTGTTTGCATGCACGATCATTCACTCCTTCTTACACTCAGTATCGCCATGCATTCACATTCACATTTGATTTTTGTTGCTCGTCGGTGAGTCTGGGTAGCCTTGGCCTGGAACCTACCTCACCAAGATAGCATTGTGTAATCCTGAGAAGGAAGGTTCTATCTTCCTCTGAGGAAATGTACATTTTTTCCTAGTGACTATCCTCTAGTCTTGCATTGCGCGATATTGAGGGATAGTGACTCTTGGCCCAGAAAATTACGTAATGTAGTCACTGGGCCTGCAACGACTCCCAGCTGAAAGTGCACATTGTGCAGTTCCAACAGCCAGTATGCCTGCCTAGATTGTGCATTACGCAATTCCAATAGCTAGCCAGCCTCCCTAGACAGCCCAGACTTCCTTTTGCGCAATTATGGCAGCTAGTCTCCTAGCGTCCCAGAAGAAATTGCGTAATCCTTGCGAGTCAATTCCTAGGTATGTTGCATGTCATTCCTCAAATTTTCTTTGGTTTTCGATGAAAGATTTCTTACCATGCATGTCACTGTGTCTCCATATCTATCAAGTGTTCGCCTACCTCTTAGCAGTTTAGGATCAATGGCATCCAAGGGAGCAAGATCAAAGGACACTGACGGAAGTGCAACTGGAGTAGCAGTTGAGCAAGTGTCTACAAGTCTATCGATCTATGAAGATACCAAACTAGTTGTAGACAAGGACATCAAGCTGAAATGGCAAGAGGTAAATGATGCATTTACAAGCACATTTGGGGAATACCTCAAAGACAACCAAATCTATGTGAACATCCACAAGTCTGGCTTGTACCGTATTGCATGTAGGTATCTCGTGCTCCCATGCATGGACATGATACATTGGATCGTCTTGAACACTGATCCAGAGACAATGACATCTAGAAGTGTCAGTGGGGTGGATATTGCTACCTTTAGGGCACATGATTATGATGAGATGTATCACATGTTGGAGCCCGTGAGCATCATGGAGACTCCCTTTAGCTTACCCAACAACAATGCCAACTCCAGAGATACCTTGAAGAACTAGGTGAAGGAGTCGGCTAAATTTAGGATGACACCCAACCCGGTATACAAGACAAAGATACTGTGGAAGGTATATCAATAATTGTTCATACTTGCATGTCGATTGTATGGCCAAGAAAGCACGTAAACCTTCCTACAGAGTTGGGTGATCGCGTTGGACAAACTAGCCAGAGAAGGCAAAGCATGAAACTAGTTTGACATGTTGGCTCATCAGCTGAAGGAATAGGTAACAAGGGCTCGACATCCACCCAAAGGTATGCAAGTAGAGATCTACATGTCCGCCTACATCTTGGATGCAATATGTGCCTGACAGGAGTTCCTAGGCTTGAGTGGGCATGGACACCGGTGGAGACTGCTGTGAACACTTATTGTAAGATGTTGTCCAAATGCATCTTCAGAGGAGTTATCACATAACTGTCTGATCATTTTTGCACCCCGGTTTACAAGATGATATTCGAATAGGATCCACCCTGCATGTCAAAGGAAACAATGGAGGCACTGATTGATATAGCCAATTGGTATGACTCACCGTCCGACACCTTCATACGAATGTACAACGCGGAGAAGCCTCCTCATGTTCTACCAAATTTTGCCTTGGACAAACTCGTCATGTAGGAAGTATCATATCACATCTCGGTGGGATTGATAGCTAGGCTGCACCGAAAGAAGAAGGAACCTTGGTCCACTCTTCCATTGTGGATTGGGTTATACGAGATATGGAGTTTCAAGCATATGGATGTCGAAGCAAAGCATATGAAGAAGTATCCATTTGACCTTCGAAGTTACAATCTGTATGACCTGCATTGTCTTGTGAAAGATCATTAAACGAGAGTACAGTTCAACTGGATCCATGGGGCATGGCATTGGGCGGAGGAGGACCCATGGAGATATTGTTACAACTCCTCTAGACTCAATGAAATGGTCAGCCTCACTGTGGAATGGATAGTGAAGCAGCGTGAAGTAGCATCCCGGAGAGCACCAGAAGCAGCACTAGTAGCAGAGGTGAACATACCAGTGCGGGACAAGGGCAAGAGGAATATTTTCAACTGCATGGAGGAAGAGAAAAGCTGTAAGTTCCGAGCATACCCACGTGGGCAGAAAGTAGCTTTGGCAATAGAGGCAAAGAGGCAATAGCACAACAAGAGAAATGTGCAAAGGCAGAGAGAGAAATAGAGAATGGAGGAAACAAAGAAGGAGTTGCATGAGTTGAAGGAGAAACTCTGGAAGGAACAGGAGTTGCACAGACAAGGGAAGGAATCATAGCAGGAAAAAGTACAGTAGGGGGTGCAACTTATGCAGATAGATGAAACTGCACCCATATAAGTAGTAGACTCGTTAGAACAGTTGGCATCAGGTAGATAGGGTGAACCATCATAGGAGTAGGACTTTTCTCAAGAGATAGAGCAAGCACATGAAAACATGGATATGGATATGGAGCAATAGGAGTTAGAGAAAGATATTGACATCATGCCTCATCACCAATAGGTTGATCCACTAGCTTCACTATGTCTAGAAGAGGAACAAGTCCCAAGCAACCAAGGAGACACCGAAATCCTTGGAGACAATCCGGAGGAGGAGATGCACAACATCTCATTCAATGAGTCTCAACATAGAGTTATGAAATCTCGCAAAGTGTCCAATCTAGATGATCATACATCTCCTGTGCAGTTCAAGGAAAAAGTGATCATGTTTGACGTGCGTAAACATCCAGCAGCATTGGCCGATGCTACCAGAGCATACGCCGAAGCCACTAGCTCGAGTGTTTGCCTCCTGATAGCTGAGAATGAGCGAATGGTGAAGGAGCTACAGACGGCCAAGAAGGGAGGAAAATTGGTTACAACATCTTCTTGAGCAAAACCGAAGAAGGAAATATTGGATGAAGTATTTTCCCTTCACACATTGATGTGGGCATTGTATTCCAAGTTTGGTACCATGCATAAGGCAGTCGTCCATCTCAATGGATGGCAGCAACGATGCACTAGAAGAGCACAAATCTTGGAAAACGTGCATGGTGTTGTTGATTACATGCAAACATGGATAATGAGATACAAGGGAGCCCTGCTTCACTTGCCTAAGATGATGAAGCCCAGAGCAGTTGAGCTAAAGGCATGCATCTGGAGTCAGATCTGGAACTATGAAGAGCTCCCATAGCTCATCACTAGTCTACAAGCTTCCCATGCATGTGTATTCAAGAGTATGGATGTTGTTGCACATGTACATGTGATCCCATCTATTGGGATTCTCACCTAGGTGAAGAGAAAGGCACAGATCCAACTAGAGCTTGACTCATACTTCGACGAGTTGATGCGCATAGCCACCAACCCAGACTTGTCAATCAATGCAGATGCCATGCACAAGTATGTTGTTGGTTCGGTTGTACTGAAGACAATGATGCACATGCTATCGGAGGAGTTGGATAGAGGAGCCCGAGAAATGCACCCGATGCTATGGAGGCAAGAATCAGGTTCTAGAAGGATGTCACCTTAGAGTACATGTACACCATCGTAGACTACTGATCTTGGCATCAATTCGCTACTATCAATCACCGTGAGGATGTCGAAGAGCTGGTCTTCCAATAGTTGTCCGAGTCATAGTGATGTCTTGAATGGCTAGCTCAAGCCATTTTGTCTCACATGGGTACATGTGCATTGTAATGTAACGTCTTGTCAAGTGTAAGTTCAAGTTTCAATAGTTGGATGTAATAGTTATAGAGTAGATGAAGAGTCATAAGGGTAGATGAACTATCTCAAAGGGGAATGTCAAGGGCCACCCCACCAGCCTTTGCTATAAATAGTCCCTCATAACTCATTGTAGAGGCTTTTGGTCAGCCAAGCTTCCGATAAGACTATCTTAGAGAGAGCTTGGACAGTATTGTAATGCACCTTGGCTTCTCCACTGCACAGAGCTAGTATATCTCATTGGAGGAGCAGGCGGTTGTGGTTGTAACGTTCTGATATTGGAACTAGTAGTTGGACATGGATGTATTGTATGACTATAACTTACACTTCTTAATATAGCAAAGCCAACATGTTTCATGCATATGTCATACTGTATTCCAGCTGTCTTTTTTACTCTAAATGATATATGTATCTATTTTCTTACGCATGCATGTATGGACTATTATGTATAAGTGTGTATGAATCTTACTGAAATGTGTTGATTGGTTTAACCATCACTTTATATTTTTAGATAACTTACTTTCCAGTTTGCGATGCTTCTTCACTCATTTGTTCCCTTCCAAGCCGCGTTCTATAATAGGTTTCCAAGGGGCACACTCACTCAACTTTCCATGTGTTAGAACCAATTCATGCACCTTCCTTGTCTTGCCGCAGCTGTCACACCCTTGCTACCAACAGGGACATCTTACTTGCCTCTGTGTGAAATCACGGTTAAGGCATTACCGTACGACCCAATATTGGGACTCCTACACCAAACGGTCTGAGGTCTAATTGTGAATTCTTATCAGGGAGATCCACTAACATGTTGGCGGGTATAGCACCATCAACAAGTACCAAAAGGAAGTTTCCAGATCATCTTCCTGGATAATCAGTTGAATTCGACAAGAAGAAATCCATTGAAGGAGGGCCATAATGAATCCCACATCATCGACATGAAACAAAATGATGTAGTAGAGTAGATAAGTGTGATCCAGGATTGTAGCATAAATTCAGATAGTGTATAGGTGGTAAAGAACTGCAGATGGGACTTCTCTTGAACATATCAGCAACATGACTCTAGAGTTTGGAAGCATCTGACTCACCATAGGATCATAGGTCATGATGAAGAAGTGGTATAATCATATGAGAGGAAAAATGGATTCCCCAAACCCAGGAAGGCAAGTGACTAAGTAACGATGTCCCAAACCCGATACGAGCAGCAGATCAATGTCATGTTTAAGAGCGACATGCTGCCTTTACAGAATACAACAGATGATCGCTTTCACTTTCCCCCCACCATTTCTGGTGAGTACCCCATATATTTTTTATTACAAGCTTGAATGGGATAGCATATGCTTGCCATATAAGTTCACCCTTCGAATGAATCTATCCTAGTAAGTTTTACAAGCCCTAGGAAGGATAAATTCAGTCTTGTCATGGTGGAAATTCATGTGTCGTTTATCTTTTACGAGTCAGACAGAAGTGAAACTCGGCAACTTTTTCATGTTTAGGGATTTTGAAAAAGAAGCAAAAAAGAAAAATTCAAAGGTCCCTTTTCGTAAATCATCTCTTGAACCCAAAAAGGTAGAAAACAATATCCAAGAAAACCTGTTAGCCTTGTTTGACTAAGGTATTCCATTTTTGTACAATAGTCTATCTCAGTCCAGAAAAGGGTTAAACTTATACTGAGTAGACATCATTTCATTTACTTTTACGAGTTTGAAATGACAAGTACTCAGTAATGTTTTCATTTTTCGAGAGTCAGAAAAGAGCCTAAAGATGACTCCAAGGGGTTTCTTTTTTGTTTATTTTTTATGAGTTCGAAAAAGTGATAAAATAAAACTCATTGAATCACTCAAGATAAGTCACCATCACCAAGAACATATGACCTGTGACTGCACAAGGAAACGCACATTACCGATTTTAAGGAAAAATATGAAAAAATGAGTGAAATATTCCATCATTTGGTAAAAATATTATTTAAAACTTATAAATAGGGAAAAAGTAAGTTACTTTTACCATTTTACCAATTTGCAATTGTGAGAGCATTTTTACCTCATTTTACCTTGATTTTCAGGCAAGGAGCATGATCAATTTAGGACACCATTCACCGAGTTGCTTGTTGTAGGTAAGAAATTTGTCCCTTCCCTTCATTTTGGTATTCATTTCATTCATTTTAATCCATATGATAGGCTACAGGAGAAATTGCAAAAAGTTCATATTGTGGGTGACCAATGTGGGTTTCATCCATCAGACTCGCATTGCTCACCCTGTGGTCAATTAGGCCCTCACACTAGCAGCACGACAAAATTCATACACAGACGAACTGGCGCCGAGGTAGAAAATTTAAAGTGAAATCCTCCATGTAAAATAGTTTATCTTGGATTTTTTCTCATGGATGCTCATGAAATGTTGGTTTATTGATTTTCCACAGGATAACCAGTCGAAAATGGTAATCGAATGGAAAGAAAGGGGTCATGAAGTTGAAGACCATCAGGCTATGTAGGATCAAGATTGTGTTGATGCCTTACAAGCATGTGGATTACTCAATTTCTTCATGATTCCTGGGATTAGATCATAGCGTGAGTTATTGCAACACCTAACTAGTTGGTGGGATGTAGATATCCAACTATTCATGTTCGAGGATCAAGATCTTGAAATAGAGGTCACCGACATTTCTTTCATCACTGGGTTGTCTAGAAAGGGACAATGGGTACAATTGTCTGGATCACACACTGGAGGAGAGAGCACAAATATGCTCATTGTGAGGCATTGTCTGGGGGCCAAGAAGACCCACAGTGGGAAAATTGACATAAAGACCATTACCAACCTCCCATTGCGAACAATCCTACACACCATGGCCCGAGTAGCTGGGGCACAAGCGTTGCATAAGGCAACAAAGTGTCATTTCTAGTATGAAATCGAGTGTTTGAATCCCACGTTTTCAATTGGAGTGAAGGTTTGTTGGTGTGCATGAAGCACCAACTAACCAAGTGCAAGTCAGGGAATCTGAAACAATTTGGTTTCAGATCTATTTTGGTGACGTTCATCTTGGAACGTGTGCCATTGTTCTATTATCAGTGGTTGGAAGTGGATCCACTGGTGCCCAAAGATCCACGATTACTCAGATGGGGAGAGTTGATGCCTCGACATGGAGGTGGCCAACAAATGACATTCCCTCTGGTATTTTTTGGATGGTTGCATCAATATCTAATGATGGTCAATGATTGGGCATATGCAGGCACGAATTTTTGAGGAGATCCATATCTTCCACTTCCTCCAGGAGCACATTGGACCAATTTAAGTAAAAACTATTTTTGAAGTTTTTCTATTTTTTTTTATGTGTACTAAGATTTGACTTATGATGTTGTTAAAATGAGGGACCAGAGAGAGCTCTAGGGTTTTCTCCAATAGTCAGGTGAGAAACACACTAGATTAAGGAGTGAGCAGATGCTATCATCAAGGTAGAGTGTAACCTGGAAGTTTTCACTAAGGGGATTCCAGAGTATGCCTCGATCGATGAGGTGCCATTACACTACCAGAGGCACACCATAGGTGTTTCCACTAGACTGCATCGGCTGATGGGCAGAGTCATTAGGGTTGTCTCATGCTATCATGAGCACCATGTGGGTGAATAGCCAACTCTAGTTTACTTTCTGCATTGTTGTAGGCTTATAAAGCCATGTGTCTCAGAACACAAATTTTGTTATTTTGATGTAGCAAACTCTTTTGCAAACACTCGATATATATATATATATATATATATATATATATATATATATATATATATATATATATATATCTATATATATATATATATATATATATATATCTATATATATATATATATATATAGATATAGATATAGATATAGATATATATAAACATGTTTTTTATGTTTACCATATCTGATTTACAAGTTTCGCAGATGTGTATCTAACACATAGTTATCCAATCCATCTGTTAATGTGTACATATGTCTCAGAATGTGATGATAAGCAATAAAATCAAATTCTTATTCCAATAGACAAACTCGCAAATACATTCTCAAAATTTGAGGGTTTCTAACTTAATATTGTCCATTAAGCAGTAGTATAATGAGTTGTGAATCAAGTTTTATGATTAACTCTCTAATGCCAAGAGAAATAGATTCTAACAAAAGATCGATGACCGCACTATATTCAAAAATGTTATTAGTCGTACGACCTAAAAATATACCTTGTAAATTCACTAACTCACCATTAGGGTCATAGATTGCCCATGCAGAAAAAGATAGATTCTGTGTACTACGATAAGCACCATTTGGAAAATCGACGTAAAGGTTGGATGACATCTGCAAACCAAGTAGAGCACAAGGTAAGCAGAAGAAAATGTTTTCAAAAGAAAACTAACACACCAAAACCACACTGCACAGTAATCTACATAAGTATTTACACAAATAATCACACATAATAATTATTTAAGTAAAGCCCATTTCAAGGCTTGGCCAAAGAATTTCCTTCATAGTCTACTAACTCATGGCCATCTTTTTGTAAAACTCGTTTAATAGTTTAAGGTCCATGCCACATTGGTTCGAATTTCCCAGCTCCCAATTTATCATTGGATTGATCATAAAGCAAGACCAAGTCACCCTAAAAAAAAATGTGGGGAGAAACAGTTCTATCATATTGAGCCTTAACTCGTTTCTTCTGGGCTTCAATTACTAACATTGCAAAGTGGAAAGTTTCATCGAGCCTTTCGAGATAAAGTAAACGTTCCTCTTCAGGTGAGGTATTGTTGGGTCCCTATAATACTAGTGATTACCCCATTACTATTAAAGTTATACCCCTTATTAATATTGTTGTGCCCCTATTGCCCCCATATTTTTATTATTGTGCCCCATAGAATCCCTCTATTGTTATTTTTGTGGCTTTATATTATTATTGTTAGGGCGGCTGGATTATATTGTGACTCCTTAGACTCTTATATATAGAAAGGAGGTTTTGTCATTTGAATCATCCAAGAATTGTTCATTTATGTAATGTAAAGGAGGTTTCCCCCTCAAAGAAGCTGAATTCTAAGGCGTTGATCTATCTTTTCTATATTTTCTTGAGTTGGTTTCATAACATTTGGTATCAGAGCTTTAGATTCTAGGGTTTCGCTGCTCCAAACAGGTCATCATGGCATTTTTGCTATAACTTTTTTCTGCGATGTTTCAAAAGCTACAAAAACAAACCCATTTGAGAAAAAATCGCTCTGAACCTTGGGTCCGAATTCCAGAGATTTTTGCACTATACTTACGGAGATATGATATGAGTAATTTGGTCTTTTTGCATACTCCTGAATTACATTCCAAACAGGTGACCGGGGGAAAATCCTAATAACTTTCTCTCTGGGGATTGGATTGAAATTTCGTAAGAAGGTATAGAAAGAGGACGGACTTTAGTTTCTTGAATACAGTTTTCAGATCCAAATGTCGAAACAGTGACTCGTGGCACGTTGTACAAGTTCACTCTACTGAACTAGTCTATAATCAAGTTACTGTGGGAGATTTCGCGTAACTCTTCCTCGGAGAATCCGATTTGGGTCAGACTTGTGGCATTGGAAAGAGGACATAGAGAGCTACTACAGATCACAAATTCAGAACTATTTTTAGAAAGTACAGAGATACATCAGAGGCAATATCGAGCTCCTACAAAGTGAAAAAAGATGTGTAGATTTTTTTAATTTTTGCTTAAGCTTGGTTTGAAAATTTATTTTGAAGGAATTCAAAGGGCATAGTAGAGCATTATTATCGGTAACTGATGCCCCGAGGAAATAAAATGCAAACACCTAGTAAGGAACCTGAAAGCTCTAGCATGACTCATGAAGAAGAGGAAGAAATGCTACATGATATATCAAAATTACAAGAACAAGTGCAACAAATGTCACGCTCACAAAAGTTAACAGAAGCTAAGATAAATGGCGTGGAAGCTAAGATGAATGGCATGGAAGCTAAGATGGACAATTTGAAGATAGATTTGAACAAAAATTTGAAGATAGGCATGGCAGATTTGAAGACAGATTTGACAAATTTTCTACAAGAAATACTTACTAATGGTGAAAAGGTAGTAAAGGAAACTCATGATGAGAACAAAAGAAATGTTAATCATGATTCCATAAATGCTAATGTTGGATCGAAGACTCACCATATTCCAAAAATCGATATGAGGAAGTTTGATGGCAAGGATCCCACCACATGGATATTACAGATGGAGCAATTCTTCGATCTCAATAATGTGCAAAACACACAAAAGGTACGTATGGCAACGTTATATTTGGAACCAAATCAGTTTGTATGGTATCAATGGCTTTGCTCTCGTAAACAATTTATCACTTGGGAAATTTTTATGGAAGAATTGATAGCACATTATGAGGATACAAAAAGCAACACTTTTTTTAGCCAATTGATAAGTCTCAAACAAAAGGGTTCAATAATGGAGCACATTGAGGAGTTCCAAAAATTGAACATAAGGGTAAAAGATATTCCAGAGGAGCATAGGATTGATGTGTTCATAGGGTCTTTAAAGGATAATATCCAACATGATTTTCGCCTTTGGGAACCTGATTCATTAGAGAAGGCATTCAGGTTAGCAAGAAAAATGGAAAGCAAAATTATGGCAACCAGGAAGCATACCACTCACAACTATAAAGACGGAAGTGTTGTTGCCCCTAGTCTTCCACAACCTATAAGGTTGACACCACAACAATTGGAAGAAAAAAGAGCAAAAGGGCTTTGTTACAGTTGTGATAGCAAATACACTAAAGGTCATAAGTGTGCTGAGAAGAAATTATTCTACATAGATTGTGAAGAGGAAGAAGAAAAGGAGCAAGAAAGGTCAAAAGAAGAGGATATACTCCAGGAACAAAGCCTAGATGAAGAACAAATAAATCCGACCATATCTTGTAATGCATTGGCAGGAATTACCACTCCTCAAACCATCAAGATAGAAGGACAAATCAAGAAGAAAAAGGTAATAGTGTTGATTGATTCAGGAAGCACCCACAATTTTATTCATTGTAAGGTAGCAAAAGAATTGAATTGCTTCTTATATCCAGCACCAGAGTGTCAAGTGATGATTGCAAATGGAGGAACAATAAATTGCTCTGGAAAGTGCCATAATATCAAGCTATCCATGGGAGAATATGTATTGACTAGCCCAATGCTTTCCATTCCAATGGGAGGTGTTGATGTTGTACTAGGAGTCCAATGGCTACAATCCTTGGGTACAATAGCTTTTAATTTTCAAGAACTTTTCATCAAATTTTCTACGGAAGGAAAGGAAGTTGAATTAAGGGGTATTGCAGGGAAACCAGGAAAGATAATCAGCTCTAATGGTATGACAAAGCTTCTAAAAAAGGAGCAAAGAGGTGTAATTGCACAATTATGTTCGCTAGATGTTTCCACATCGGAATCATCTATTTCTCCAGATCTCCAAAAAGTCCTGGACAATCATTCCAAGGTATTTGAGACTCCCAAAGGTCTCCCACCTATGCGTGATCATGATCATGCTATTCATCTGATTCCAGGAAGTGTTCCTCCAAACATCAGGCCGTACAGATATCCCTATGTCCAAAAGAGTGAAATTGAACGTATGGTTGCAGAAATGCTAGAGGCTGGTATAATTCAACCGAGTCAAAGTTCTTTCTCTGCTCCAGTAGTATTGGTGCACAAGAAGGATGGATCATGGCGCATGTGTCCGGATTATAGGGAGCTCAACAAGCTCACTATTAAAGATAAGTTCCCCATTCCTGTCATTGATGAATTACTGGATGAATTGCATGGATCAATTTACTTCACCAAGTTGGATCTTCGTTCAGGATATCATCAAATCAGAATGAAGACTGAAGACATTCCGAAAACAGCATTTAGAACTCATGAGGGTCATTATGAATTTTTGGTCATGCCTTTTGGCCTTACCAATGCACCTTCAACATTTCAAGGTTTGATGAATTCAATTTTCAAACCATTCCTTAGAAAATTTGTGTTAGTATTTTTTGATGATATACTAATCTACAACAAGTCTTGGAAGGATCATGTTGAACATGTTGACAGGGTGCTACAACTATTGGAGGAGAAACAATTATATGCAAAAAGATCCAAATGTTTCTTTGGAGTCCAGGAGGTGGAATATTTGGGTCATATTGTATCTCATGAAGGAGTTAAGGTAGACCCTAGCAAAATTAAAGCCATTAAGGAATGGAAAATCCCCACATCCATAAAGCATCTGCGAGGATTTCTTGGGTTGACAGGGTATTATCGCAAGTTTGTTAAGAATTATGGGAGAATAGCAGCACCTCTAACAACATTATTGAAGAAAGATGCATTTTCATGGACTCCGGAAGCAACAAAGGCCTTTGAACATCTTAAAGAGGCAATGTGCCAAGCACCGGTCTTAGCTACACCGGACTTCACAAAAACCTTTATTGTGGAATGTGATGCTTCAGGAAATGGAATTGGTGCTGTTCTAATGCAAGATGAAAGACCCATTGCTTTTGAAAGTCGTCCAATCAAGGGAAAGTTTTTAAGCAAAGCTATTTATGAGAAGGAAATGTTGGCAATACTCCATGCACTTAAGAAATGGCGACCCTACCTAATGGGAAGACACTTCAAGGTAAAAACGGATCATGATAGCCTTAAATACTTTTTAGAACAAAGATTATCCTCTGAAGAGCAACAAAAGTGGGTCACAAAGATGTTGGGTTATGACTTTGAAATCATCTACAAAAAAGGGAAGCAAAATGTGGTGGCAGATGCACTCTCAAGAAAGGATGAGGATGTGGAAGCATTGTTGTGCGCCATTTCTATTATCCAACCAGATTGGATAAACGAAGCAAGGGAGGAATGGAAGAATGACGAAGAAGTGTGGGCACTTATTCGAAAGTTACAACAAGATTCCAGTACGTCTGATACATTTAGCTGGAAAAATGATTCGTTATGGTACAAAGATCGCTTATACCTCTGTAAGAATTCCCAGCTAAAACAAAAGATTCTTATGGAATTGCACACTTCTCCCTTAGGAGGGCACTCAGGATTTTTAAAAACTTACCACAGGGTTAAGAAGGAATTTTTTTGGGATGGCCTTAAATCAGATATTCAAAAGTTTGTGGCGGAATGTTTGGTTTGCCAACAAAATAAAGTTGAAACAATTAAGACACCGGGTCTATTACAACCTTTATCCATTCCAAGCCAACGTTGGGAGGAGGTTTCAATGGATTTTATCACAGGTTTACCCAAGTCTGAGGGAAAGAGTGTCATCATGGTGGTAGTTGACAGACTTACCAAGTATGCACACTTTTGTGCATTATCACATCCATTTAAAGCCAGTACAGTTTCTACTGCATTTATGGAAACAATTCAAAAGCTACATGGAAACCCAAAGATTATTGTAAGTGACAGAGATCCCATTTTCACTGGAAATTTTTGGACAGAATTATTTTCTTGTCTTGGTACTCAGTTAGCTCATAGCTCATCTTATCATCCTCAATCTGATGGGCAAACTGAGATAGTAAACAAATGTTTGGAAGGATATCTTCGTTGCTTTGTATCTGATAAACAGACACAATGGGTCAAATGGTTGCCTCTGGCTGAATGGTGGTATAACACTTCCTTCCATACAGCAACAAAAATGACCCCATTTATGGCACTTTATGGGTATCAACCACCATCCATCACATCATATTTAAGAGAAAATTCTAAGGTTCAGGCAGTGGAACATCACATCGAACATCAACAACAAGTCCTCCAACTCTTAAAGGATAACCTCGTGTTGGCACAGAATAGAATGAAACAACAGGCAGATCAACATCGCAGTGAAAGAAGTTTTGATGTAGGTGATTGGGTATTCCTACGGCTACAACCATATAAGCAAATGTCCCTCAAGCAAGCTAAGAAGGATAATAAATTATCACCAAAGTATTATGGTCCGTACAAGGTGTTGCAAAAGATTGGTACTATGGCATACAAATTGGAGCTTCCTGCAGCTTCTCGATTGCACCCAGTTTTCCATGTTTCATGTTTAAAGAAGGTTATAGGCGACAAGCTCCCAGTTCAAACAATATTGCCAGAACTTGACGAGGAAGGAAAAATTATATTGGAACCAGAAGCAGTCACAGAAACAAGAACTCGACAGCTACGAAATCGATCAATTTCAGAGTATCTTATCAAGTGGAAGAACTTATCCGCTGAAGATTCCACATGGGAGGATGAGAATTTTATGCAGAAGTATCCAGAACTACTCAAGCGTTGAGGAAAACACTTTTTTTAAGGAGAGGGGCATGTTGGGTCCCTATAATACTAGTGATTACCCCATTACTATTGTAGTTATACCCCTTATTAATATTGTTGTGCCCCTATTGCCCCCATATTGTTATTATTGTGCCCCATAGAATCCCTCTATTGTTATTTTTGTGGCTTTATATTATTATTGTTAGGTTGGCTGGATTATATTGTGACTCCTTAGACTCCTATATATAGAAAGGAGGTTTTGTCATTTGAATCATCCAAGAATTGTTCATTTATGTAATGTAAATGAGGTTTCCCCCTCGAAGAGGCTGAATTCTAAGGCGTTGATCTATCTTTTCTATCTTTTCTTGAGCTGGCTTCATAGCAGGTATCAGAGAGTAATTCGACAGCTAGTTTCAGTGAAGGAATTTCACACTCAATTGGAAGAGTTGCCTCCAAACCATACACCAGCTGAAAGGGTGTGAATCTAGTGGCAATCTTAGTTACGGTTCGGTAAGCCCAAAGAGATGAAAATATCATAAGATGCCAATTTCATTTATGCATCCCAATGGTGCGTTGAATAATAGTAACCATGACTTTTTTTATTGCCTCAACCTAGCCATTAGCTTGTGGATAATACGAAGTTGAGTTGTCGTGACGCAAACCTAATTGAGAAGTAAGCTTTGCCATCATGTCATTTTGGAAATGAGATCCATGGTCAGTAATGATGGCTTGAGGGACCCCAAATCAAGCTATGACACGGTTCAAAAGAAATTGAGCAGCAGTTTTACTTTCAGCATCACGTGTGGGCATCGCCTCATCCCGTATAGTGAAATAATCAATGGTGACGATGATATAACCATTCCCCCTGACTGAGCGAGGGTTACATGTCATGAAATTAATACCCCATTTAGCAAAGGGGACAATGCTAACAACTGGGTGTAGGGGTGCGAATGGGACACAATGTTTATGGCTATAAATATGGCAAGCACGATATTTTTGGACTACTAAAATGCAATCTTTAAAGATCAAAGGCTAGAAATAACCAACATGAACGATTTTCTAAGCAGTATTATACCCTCACATGTGACCACCATAAGCCCCACAGTGTTAGTCATTGAGGACTCTCTCAGCTTCTTCCAGTGTCAAACATCTATGAATGATAGAATCGACACAAACATGGTACAAAGTATCGCCAATGATTTGATATGGTTGGGACTGTTGTCGAATGTGGAAACGTTCAAAATTTGACAACTCTAATCGAAAAGTTTGTATCTGGAGATAGACAATAATATCCCCATACCATGGGTCGAGCGAGCTGAAGAGAAAGAGAGTCTCTTCAAGAATGAGCTCATCAAAAGCCGTAGATGTGGTTGCAGAGGGAAGGTCACAAATTTACTCAGTGAAAACCAATGATTTCTTTGATTTGGTTGTAGCAAACTCCAAATCAAATTCCTGAAGGATAATAATCCACTTAGAATATTCCCCCCCCCCCAGCAACGGATGGGTTAGGATGTAGGTCATGGGGTTGCAATCACAAATCATAGTAGTTTTCTGAAAGAGAATATAGTGTCGAAAGCATTGAATAGTGTGAATAGCTACTAAAGCAAGTTTCTCAACATGGGCGTATCGAGTTTCGAAATCGATAAGATTTTTTCTTAATTACTAGATCACGTGTTCATTTCCATCATCATCATCTTGCACCAGTACCATGGCAATAGTACTATCGGCTACAACCAAGTACAAGAATTAATCACGGTGATAGCTAGGGGGATGCAGCAAAGGAGCACTAATGAAGGTGTTTTTTAATGCAATGAAATATTTTTGAGCGATTTCATCCCAAATAAATGGGATCCCATTTTTCAGTAAATTATTAAATCCCTTGGCAAGTTTATCGTAATTGGGTACAAAACAATGAAGGACATTAGCTTTCCCTTGAAATCTCTACAACTGATGTAAAGATAATGGAGGGGATAAATTTATAATGGCCTCAGCGGGTCAATCAGGATGCCTTCCTTAGATACCACAAACCCTAGGAGACGACCAGATTCAACACAGAAGACACACTTATGTGGATTCAAATGAATATTGTAGTGTCTAGAGCGAAGAAAAATTGCTCGTAGGTGGTTAGGATGATCATGACGCTTAGCAGAATGAGTCGGTAAGTCATCAAGATACGGTTGAACGATGTGTTTGATGTCATGAAAAGCATAAGACATCGCTCATTTGAAGGTAGCACCGACATTTTTCAGACTGAAAGGGAATTTCTTGTAGGAAAAGGTTCCCCATGGATAGATTAAAGAATTTTTATTCTAATCAGCGAGAAGAATGTTAATTTGGTTGTAGCTAGAAAAACCATCCATAAAAGAAAAAATCTCACTCCCCACACACTGTGGTGTAGGAATATCCTGTACGGACAAAGACGATCCATCTAGCCCAAGAGAGTGGGTCTAGCCACAAACAAGACAATCTAATGTAAATTTCCTTAGATTAGAATCGAATAATAGTGCCTACCTCTTATAACACTAATCCACTTGATGGTGATCTTGCTTCCTTGCTCCAGCTTCCTTTCGTTCCTTTCATTCAAGTACCTGAAAAAAACATGCAAGAAACAACAACAAACATGATAGCATAAAATTGAATCCAATCTACTTAAAAGGTTAAGGAATTCTAAGCTATCAAATGTAATATTACACTTGATATAGGAAATAAACCATTAGTTGTATTAAAATAAACTTCAAAGAGAAATACAACCGAAGCCTTGACGTTGGAGATCTCCTTTGCGGTATCCAAGTCCTGCTACACACCTTTTCAACACTCTTTTCCTCCCCTATCTTGACATGAAATGGCTCCCAAGATTTAACTCTCTTTCCTCATGCTTTAGCTATCAAAGACTATTCTTTTGTCATCTAAGACTAATATTCTTCTATCAAAAGCTAAATATTTCACAATTTTGCAGCTGGTTCTAACTCTCCAGCACTTTGACTATGTGTTGTATTGTATTGTCTAACCAATAATGGTAAGAGGAAGTGGTTTATATATGGAGAGGAGGATAAGAATGAGATCCGCTCAAGGGGGAAGAAGGTCTTATCTCCTTTGGAAGGTCCACTTTTAAGGGGGAAAGAACCTTATATGGAGTTCTCAACCCTTATCCAACCAAACGAACATCCAACACATCGCCACTAGAAGTTTTTAGACATGAAACTTCATTTCCTTTTATAAAAACTTTCCAAAAGTAGACTGGCATAGATATTGGGCTAACAATAGCACTGATCGGGGCAGGTCACAGTGTTAAACTCTACAAATCAGTGTGGGTGAGACACTGGGAAAGAGCGTTGATCTTAAAAATTGGGTTTTAAGAAGGATTATCTAGAAATGTTCTGAAGGGAGTGGGGACTACTTTCTTCAAACTTCAATGGATGCAAGAGCATAGGTTTCATGGTGAAAGTATAACATAGTAGTCACTACTAGGGTTCTCCAAGATTAGGAATAGGGAGTGACAGGAGAGTGACAAATTATTGTGTAACACACACTCATCAATGATTTGATCAATAAAAGGAGTTGGATAATTGTCTTTCAGACATGCCTGATTGATATCACGATAATCAACAAAAACGCGAATATTCCCTTGTTTTTTAGTCACATGGACAACCTTCGAAACCCAATCTATTAATGGAAAGGGGTAAATGAAACCATCCCTTATAATTTTTTCAACCTCTCCCTTAATAGCCGCTACCTTTCTAGGATGCATTGGATGAAGTCAGTGACTAACAGGCTTGCATCTAGATAGGTAGGGATTTTTTGCACAACTATACTCAAATCTATGTCAAGCATTTCTTCATATGTCCAGACAAATACATCGTTGAATTCCTTAAAAAGCCAAGTGTAAATAATGATCTGGAGAAAAAGAAACCTTGACATGGATGTTCTCGACAATTCCTAGTTTAAAAGAAATTTTGATATGAATCGTAGTAGTAATGTTCCCCATGTTTGCCTCAAACAAAACTTCATGCACCAAAATGGGTGTTTGAAGCGAATGAGTGAGTGTATGGTAAAAAGAGGTATCTAAACATGATGAAATATCTCTGAGACTCAGGAGAAACGAGGAACGATGATGAGCATCATTCTAGGGAGTTTCCTCAAGAGACATAACCTTGATGATACTCTCCTCAATGGAAAATGTCTCGTTCAAGGGATCCATAGAATCCCAAGAACCAAACCAAGGGTATTTTGAATATGCATCTAGATGCATACTAAGAGTAGCATGACTTTTAGAAGTGACCGTTGAAGCCAAAAAAATAGCTTGATGGGCTTGTTCTGCTGGGTTGAGTGGCATGACATCACCAAAAGAATCAACCTGATCGGGTGAAGGAACAATCCAAGGATCATGAGAAGTGGATATCATGTTAATAGAAGCGATGTTTGGAGGTGGGAGGGAAAAACTTCCCATAAGAGAAGATTCTTTGAAAAGACCTACCCCAACACTCTAATAAGGGATGTCAGTATTTCCCACATATGGAACATTGTCATTCGAAGAACCAGAAGAGAAAAAGGCTAACTGATCAACAGTGACTATTTTCCTCTCATGAGGAAAATAGAGCACACGAAACAAAGAAGAAACAATGTAAAACATAGCATGAGTCCAACTATGTCCAAGTAGAAGGTTATAATTCAAATTTGCATCAACAAATTCTAATTCTAATTCAATAGTTTTCCCTTCCAACATGATGGGAAAGCTCATGAGAATATCATAAGGATGAGATCCTCTGCCATCAAAGGGTTCTAAGGTGTTCAAAGACTCGTTGAGAAGCGAAGAGCTGATAGCTTTCCAACATGAGATAGACATGATGTAGGTGGAAGCACCCTCATCAATCAAAGTCCTATGAATCATCTTCCCTTTTATAAGGAATTGGATTAAGAAAGCAAGTTGATGGGGAAGACATGGAACATGATTCCCCAGGTCAAAAGTAATCAAACTTGAATCTATAGGGTCAATTCCTCCTGTAGCGGATAGTAATGTTTTTCACTACAATGGATGACTTTGGAGAACTTCCAAGGCAGACATCTCTGAAGGCACTTGAGCTCAATCTTCGACAATATTATAATGTTGGGCAGCTCGATCATTTGGATTATAAGATTATTTCTGAAGGAAACCCTTGGGAGGTGGTTGGATAATGGAGTCATTACTAGGTCTCTTAATATGAAGAGGACCGAAACTAGGTGGAGTAGAAGTAGAAGGTGTATCAGTAACTTCTTTCTCCACAATCTATTTGGGAGGAGTTAGATCATCATTTGACCTGGTGGCAACATAAGTAGGTATTATTCCACTCATATAAGCTTGAGAACCCGAAGATGTATAAGATTGCAGTTGTTCTACCAATTGGGTCTGTTGTGATGGAAAGGTTCTTCTAGTATAGTCGATGTCCCTTGAGTGCCTTTTAACAAGTGACTAACTTCCACACGACAAGAAAAATCCTTGGTATAGTGATCTTCCTCAAAAATGAGGTAATGATATTTGGGCTTATGTTTAGATGAATCATCAACAGATGATTTTGGAGGATCTTGTTTTGGGGTATCATATTTTTCTTTTCCTTTACCCTTATTTTTACCTTTTGAGGCTTTGTTTGCCGCGGTAGAGTGAACGACATTAACCTCATAGGTTTTACCAAGATTTGGAGAGGGATTCAAAGGAGGATTGGATGTAGTAGTTGAAACAGATTTTTTCTTCAAAGAAGCTTTATTGGAAGTTTGAGTCACTAATCCAATGATACCATCGACAGGTGATATGTATGGAGGTTTAGAAGATGTTGGATCCATAGATGGTCTCAGAGCATCAGGAAAGAGATCATATAACGTGCCAGATTGGGAATATACCAAATCTAAATAATGGGCATGGACAATGGCTCTATCTTTTGTTACACAACCTCCCATAGCTATGTCCTTAGCAATTTTGTTGATGAATGATTTGGTAAACCATTCAATTAACAGTTCATCAGGTATATCAAACTTGATAAGGCAATGTTGACGTCTCCATTCATGGATATGATCAGAGATGTGGGTAGCAGTATTATGTTTCAAAGATGTAAGCATATGGGTACCAGTTTCATATCGAACTGGTAACTGGAAGTGAGTAAGGAAGGCCATTGCAAAAGAATTGAAGTCTTGATAGGCACCTCGAGGTAACTCGATGTACCATTTCACAGCATCACCCGTTAGGGTTCGCTGGAAAATACATAGACAAATAGAGTCTTCAACCCAAGAATTGAACGAACACCATAAATGGTAACTCATAACATGGGCTTGGGGGTCTTCTCTAGAATTTCCTTTGAATTTCAAACAATCGCCAGGAATCTTAGTAGGAACCAGAGGCCAATTAGTGAATGAAGTATTGGATCATTAGTAAGTCTTGACACATCTAGTAGTTCCAGCGTTGCTAGAAATGGCAATTGTTGATTGAAAGGCACGGGAGGCCTTTGATAAGGCCCAGCTTGTGGATTCCATCCTTGTTTGTATGGGTTTTTCCCCCAAAGTGGTAGATTTTGACCATAAGGAGTTTGATATCGCCCTCATTGAGGGGTATTCTCACCATACAAAGGTGTATTCTGTCCCCACAAAGGTGGGTTTTGACTAGGGTAAGGTTGATACTGAACCTCCATGGGCCATTGAGAACCATAAGGTGGATAAACATCTTATGAAGCATATGGATTATAAGGTTTTTTTTGCAACTGTTGACCGTGGTGATAAAATTGTTGGCCCTGCTGCTGCAGCGGTGATCTTGTGGCTGTAAGGGTTGGCCTTGTTGATACAAGGGTTGGTTTTGTAACTGCAAAGGTTGTCCTTGCTATTGCAATGGATGTTGATAAATCCCTTGTTGCACATAAGGTCCTTGTTGTACATAAGGTTGTTGTTGTTGGAAAGTTCCTTGTGGAATTTGTTGAGTTCCAGGTTGGTACAAATAAGTTCCAACTTGAAATTGACCAGATGCCCCAAATAATGGATTTGAATGAGGTTGCATTTGGGGGCTTTCCTATTGAATAAAAGGTGGATTTTGAGGCTTTTGCAAGCCATACGGAGGGTACAGTTGTTGGTAGGGTATCTGGACTAGAAGAGGTTGTTGATACAGGATTTGACCTGATCCAGATGGAATTGATGATCCACTAGGATAAGGTACACTACCAACATTTTGACTAGCTTTGGTAGTGTGAGTTTGAGGTGCACTCACATAAGCTCCACCCGAAACATGAGGTACATATGGATGAGGTGGTTTTTGCCCCCCATGCGGTGGGATGTGTGGTGGAACATAGTTTCCACTTAATGGAGGACCTAGGGAACATATAGGGACATTAATTTCCCCAACCATAACTGTTGATTGTATAGGAACTAACGAAATTGCAGTCGGTACAGGAATTTGAGAGGCCACGTTTGAAACAAATGGACCAGAAGTAGGCATGGTGCTTGATGACCAAATGGGATTGTGATAAAGTGAAGATTCACTTGGAGTACCTGAAACCAATTGAGCCAAAGAGGTATAACCAGCTAGAAACAAAGATTCATTTCTTTCAAGCAACAATGGAGGTGCAACACTTCCCACATATGGATAGCCTTCGAGTGGAAAGTCATATTCAGAATCATTTTCGACACCAGGAGTATGAGTGGCTAAGACTTCTAGAGGACCTTGAGAAAATGTCAAAAACTCAACTTCTGATGCCTTGGGAGGAAACAATTGGCGAGGGGGGATCTGAGATTATCATGGAGATAACTCCAAAGGCACACCAAGATTATTGTATTGACTATACATCTATTGAGGAGATATCACCAATGGATCAAAAAGTAGATTCAGAGGAAATAGAAAAAACCTCTATGGACTCTCAGGAGTTCCTGGATCAGATTCCTAAGATGATGAGTCTTGAGGTGGAGGACGAGAAGCAAGGGGTTGAATACTTGGGATAATTCCAAGTTCAAGACCTTGGCCTTCAATTGACTATGAAATCTCAAGGTGAACTCCCTGTGATGACCCTTCAGTGTTAGATGATGAAGGGGAAATTTAAGGTGAACTTAGTGGTTCAACTACAATTTCCTTTTCTAAAAAACACTAAGGGGTGGTTGATTTGAGCCTATAATTAAAATTTACTATTAATTAGGCAATATGAGGCCAAGGATAACTGCATATGCAAGTCATGTTATCGTGGGCAGTTAAATTTTAGAACTTAAAAATAAGAAATAAATCGAAAAGGGTGTACTAGGCAAGAGGGTTTACCAAATATCTGTGAACTGTTATATGCACCTTAGTCGAAACCAAGGACTTAATGTATGACAGTCGATCTCCCTGAATGTTGTGTTCAGTGTATCACGTCTACAAGGCGGCTGACTCGGTTACCTGTTGCTAAAAGATAGAAACCTAGTGGGGTATCCCAATATATACTCAATGGTACAGGGAGAACAAGTCTGTGTTAGCGTTGTCTAATGCATAATCGTTCAGTGAGAGCGTTCCCATATACTTTCCATACTAGATTTCCTCTGATATACCAGAGAATACTAGAGAACCTCCGATATACTTTTGCACTGGAACCAATTTGACCCCCAGGATATAATGTAGGTAGTTAATGACAGCTGCTAGTTTTATAGTCATTGGAGCACGTCTATGGCCTAGACCTATAATTTTTTGCATTAAGTTCCAAATTCTCCTTAGGTTAATTCAGTAAATTTTAATGTTGTTCTTGAATTATGTTTCAAATTTGAGCTCAAACGATGTCACTTGAATCCTAGAATGCAACTATATGAGAAAAGGAAACTTTCATTTCAATGAATTCTATACTAGCAAGGGAAGAGAGTTCAATCAATAAAGGCATCAAACAATATGCCTCCACTAACTTTTCCAAATGCAACATGCAAGAGAAAAAGTAAACTTCACTTTCACTAATGCACAAGCAATCTATTGAAAGCAAAAATGACTTTTACTTTACTAAGATGCACTTTACCTATATGATGTTCTCTTTGATTTTAGATGTTGATATGCAACTAAGCTTCAACTAAAGCAAAAAATGAAGATTTTCATTCAAAATGCTCCTAATGCAAATAATGCATCAATCAAAGTAACACCAAATTCAAAAGCAGTCAATGAAAATGCCTTTCACTTTCTCTTTCAAATAGATAAACAAATACACTCATTTCATTTTGTAAACCAAACAATGTAATCTATGTTTGATGAATGACAAAGATGGATTTCAAATGCAAGATGACAGAGTAAAAATGTAAAGAAACTTTGCACAAAACAAACCAAAACCAATGCAATTCAATGTTTCAAATGATTTTACCAAATGATCAGACCTAAACAATCAGCAAACACAGACTCAATGACACTCACAAGTAGCAAGTGACAATCAAATGACCTATAAACCCTAAAATCAGTCCAATTTCACTCAAATACTTGAAAGTTCAAAAATGTAAGAATTTTCCAATAAAATGAGGTAATCAATAAAAACATTAACAAATCCAGTCATGTAGGACAAAAAAAGACCTCAGGGGCTCAGACGCACTAGAGTTTAACAGAGAAACCGTAGGATTTTTTCTAATCTCAGACATGAGCGTGGTTGTTATGACCAAACTGGCACTGAACAGGGGATCAACATGACTGCTTTAATAAAAAGCGCACTGGTAGCATGATTGTCAGAGAAAAAATCGTGTTGGGAAGGAATAAGGAAAAAAATAAAAATAATTTCACAAACACTTCCAGACTGAGCACTCTAAGATAACAACCAGTGATTGTGTAGATCGATGCGGACCCAAACTAACTGAGAACATGATGGTCAGTCAAACCGATCAAGAGATCAGTTATGAAAGGAGGATGAAAAGGCTATAGCTTCCCTAGCGGAGTCGCAATTTTGTTGTGAAGTGAAATCCCCTCTGTAGAAAGAGGTGATACCTCTAGCCCAATGAGTGGGTCTAGCAACAAACTAAAAAACTAACATACACTTTCCTAGTTTATGTTTAACATATGCAAAGAGAATGAGAAACCTACCTCGTTCTGATGCTAATCGCTCTATCCTTTGAAGATGAACTTTAATCTTTCACTCTAGGCCTCGCTCCTTACTTTTTCTTCACATCCTGGTACCTACAAGGAAGATAAAAGAACTATGAAAGATACAAGAGCATATATGGCATACAATCAAACATAAACTACTTAATAGATCAAGGAGTATTAAGCTAAAAGCATAAACATTTACAAAATTATGGAAAGTGAACATCAGATGTATATATTAATAAGCTAAAAATGGAATCATACAACCTATGCCTTGATGTTGGAGACCTCCTATTAGTGGATGTCCAATTCTAAGCAAAGACTCTTGAAGCACTACTTCACCAAGCTAGAATGGGTAGCATGTAAGCATAATCTCAACATAGGGATGCAACAATCAATGACCAACCATTCGGGGATGGAAAGGAGTGAATTTATATGAAGGGAGAGGGAGTTAGGGATCCAAAAAAGAGGGAGGAAGGTCCACATATCAAGGGGAAAGCCCATGACGATGAGATCAAGAGGCCCAAATGGGAGAGCTCGACCATATCAACAACAACCAATATCCATCTCGTTGTTCCCAAAGGTTATATTGTATAAAGATTCTCCTCTAGTTTGGGAAAAATTGATAGAAGAGGTTCAGCGCGGGTTTTCCTATCAAACCCCACATTGGGAACACGAGTGTATAGTTGAGCAACCTACCATCAACATGGGAAGGCAGTGGAGCAAAACACGATGATGCTAAAATTTGGGTTTTTAGTCAACCTTCTTCAGAATGGATTCGGGGCAGTTTTCCTTTGATTCTTTAGGGAGATTTTGTTTTGTATATCATGATGGATATGTTGCACAATAGTCAATCTGCTGGCACTTCAGGATATGGAACAAGAAGTGAACAGGAGATATGAGAAAAAATTGTGTAACATTTGTGCGCTTCCATAATAGTAGTTTGATAACCCTGTTTGTAATCCTCTGATTCTATAAGCATGACATCTTTTTGTGATAACAAGAATAGATCATGTTCCTCTTTTGTTAAGAAAACATTATCTATTTCTCCTTCACCAAAAAGATTAATTTGATTCTCTTTTGGCTCATATTTTGTCTCATTTTCTTCCTTTGCATAATTTTCCTGAAAAGGAGGTCTAATTTGTTGTTGATTTGTTGGGTTTCTTTGCTCTCTTTGTTTAATTTGGGGTTGGTTCCTTCTAAAATTTGGATTCCTGATCTGAGGACCCCCTTGTGGTTCTCTTGGTGGAGCTCTATCTGTCAAAGTCATTATTTCCATCATCCTTTCCATAGTTTTCACTAAAGTGTCCAGTTTTGCATCTGATGAAGAAGAATGTTCTTCTTTAATGGTCACTCTTGTTTTAGCTTTTAACTTTGCTCTCTTGGCCAAAAACATTTCCTCTACACTAACAAAATTTATTTTCATTTCTTCAAGGGTATCTATATTTCTTTCTCTCAATTGATAACCCATATTAGCATCAAATCCATCTAGAAATCGAATTAAAGCTAGTCCCGATGGAGGTTTTATTGTTGCTAGAATAGAATTATAAATATTGTTAAATATATTACAATAATCCTGAAATGTTTCACCTGGAGCTCTCCTTAAACTTTCATATTCTGCAAGGATCTGAAGGGGATTATTTTTAACTTCCCATCTTAAAAGGAAGTTTTGGTGAAATTGTTGTAGATCTGCAATACTACCTACTGGAAACCCTTTGTACCATTTTCTAACTTCCCTTGCCAAACTTTGTGCAAAGACCCTCATTTTCACATTATCATCATCAACTTCTTCTAAGTTTGTGAAGTCATTCATTTTGTCTATGTGTTGTTGTGTTGTGATAGGCCCAGTTCCATCAAATTGGGGTATGCGTTGTCCATAATTCCGTGGCATGGCATTCAATGGGGCTTGTAAAGCCAAAGGGGCATAACGAGCTTCCATGATTGGAATATGAGAGGAAGATGAAACAATAGTTATGCCTGGTGTTAGGGGTGGTAAAGGAGGTGGAACTGTGACCTATTGAGTTTCTATAAAAGGAGTATGGATGAGATATGAAATGGGGATAGTGGGAAAAAGGAAAATCACAGGGGAGGTCAATGGTGGTGTAGAAAAATTGAATGGTAGTTTGTTGAACTATAAATGGTTTCTAAGCATCCTGATTCAATCAGGTTACGAGGTCTTCAAGCTTTTCAAATTGTTGTACATCTTTATCAGAATTTAAAATGGCAGTCTTATGCGCTTAGATATGAGGTTTCAAAATTAATTCATCAAAGGCAGTCTCATGGACAAAGCTTTCTAATTTTTTTTCTAAAAATACTATGCTCAAAGGGTAAATAAAACTTAATATCCTCAATTGTTATAAAACTTTTTGGGAGTGGATTAGATCTCGGCAAAGGATTATTGCTTGCTTGACTTTCTATAAAGCTCTTTTTTCTAATTAACCTCTCATGATTATTTACAACTTTGGGAGGATTAGAATCTGGATGGGATTGGGTGTAAATATTTCTAGGAGCCATATCTTCAAAGAAATTATTTACAATTGGGTGTATATACAAATTCTAGGTGAAGAATTCAGCCTAAAGATTTCCTAACTCACTATCACCCATAGGGGATAGGTTTAAGCTTCTGAAATCAATGTTACGAGGGAACAAGTCCCCAGTGGAGTCACCAAAATGTTAGCAGTATGTATTTTTCCTAGGCTAAGGAGGAAAATTACAAAGGTAACCACAAACCACTTTCAAATCTAGGATCTAGCCCTTTCAACTTCAGAGAGGTATCTCTCTGTATGATTTTTAATTTTAATGTTTAGATTTTAGACTAGGTATGAAAGGAAAAGGTAGATTTTTAAAGTTTTGGTTGTAAAATGGAAGAGAAGTCCATTGGGCATGGAGTCATAAGGTCTTCAGTAATCAATTAAAATAAACAGAGGAGTAGAAAACAGGGCGAGGTAGGCAAACTCCTGGATCTCGTAGAGTTGTTGTGGTGTGAATGAGATGAATAAGAATTAAGTTAAATTAAATATAGAGCATAAAAAAATGAATTATATAATTAATATCATAAATAAAACATTGATATCCTTTAACAAGCCAGAGCAGAGTACTTGAAAGTAAATTCGGCCCTTATCCTTCTTGTAAACAAATTAAGAAGGAAAACATTCATGTGAAACTTGAAAGGAAACATATTTATAAAGAGGGAAACATCACCATTTTCTTTACACAAGAATCCTAAAACCAAACTGCCTCTGTATTACTAAATTGATTACTTCAAAAATATATTTGACAGCTTACAATCACAAAAAAAAACTTTTCTTCTTGCATAATCCAACCCTTACTATGTGTTTTTACAAAATATTTATAGAATTTGTCTCGAATAATTTTAGACTTCAAATAAAATTTATTAGAAAATAATATCTACTAAAAACATGTCTTTATTTCCAAAATAGAACTAATTAATAGGGAATCTAGACTATTTCAGATTTTCTATTAAGACTTTGAGATGAATTGTTTCTGACTATAGCCACTTTTTCGCTTCTTTTGTTTGTCTATTGCCAAACTATAGGATTTATTTTTATCTTTATTCAACCAGATCTAGTAACATATCCCATTTCTCTTCACTTGGAATGGAAAAATTTACCATGCTCTTGAATCTCTCATCTACTTCTATGTATGTATGAAAATTTGGCTTGTTCAGAAATAGATGATGGATTTCATGTTGAATAAAGAGATCATGTTATAGGCCTTCCATGAAATATTCTCCACTTATAGTTCCTCTGACTTTAGAAAATTTAGATGCATCTACAGCAATATTACATAATTGATCTTGATATTTTTCTAATGGAATCAATTTTCCATTAGAAGCTCTTAAGGTTGGGAGCTCTTTCTCTTGCAATACATTAAATTTTTTGTTGAATATTTTACCTGTAACTCCAATTCTTTGCACTTATTTTCTAATTGCACCATAAGATTTTTCTTTTTTCAACACTCTTTTGACTTCCATCACTGCATCAGTTCTATCGTGAATGTTGATCTCTTCAAGCTCATCTTTAGTTTTTGAATTCAACGTTTTTATAATCCTATATGCTTTTGTTGGTTTGTGCTCAATTTCAACCTTTGTCTGCTCAGTTTTTGCCTTAACATTCTGCACTAACTCTTCTTCTTCAAAAATTATCTGAATGTATGGCCACAATTCTGTAATATTTGCATTAATATTGCGTCAAATTTTGCACTTGGCTTCTGCTAACATTTGAGTTGTAAGGGATTGATCTTCATATTTTTGAGTTTTTTGAATTAATTTAAAATTCATTTGTACCTATGCAAGGTATGCATTCTCTACTTTGATCTTTCTTTCCTCCATCTTTGTGAGTGTTGTTGTTAACTTCTCATTTTCCTTATTTGTTAATGATAATTCTCCTAAAGCTTAGGCTAGGTTCTTAGAAGAATATGGAGTTGATGCTTGTGCTATTTATTGTGCTTCTTGTTGTGTTGCCGTAATTGTTGTTGATGTACCTACTGGTTCCAATTGTTCCTTCTCCTTCAACAATGCTTCTATGTCATGTTCCATCTTCTGGATTTGAACATTTTGTTCAACTTATTTTGAACAGTTTTTCTTTTTGCATTTCCAGACTGGTTACTTCTTTGGCTTGAGGATGCTTTATTCTTGGAAGCTTAAGTTTTTTCTAAGGGATTGAATATCTTCATTTTTGTTCTTAATTATTTCCTCGGCTTCCTTGACATCACTAGGACCATATCCTAGTTTAATAATTAAATATTTTAATTTTTTTATTTTGGTGTCTTTGGCCAGAGAAGACATTATTTATATCTTCAACTATGAGTGCATATTATTTAGAGATGTTTGCAACTTGGAGGTAGCCATGGTTGAACTGGTCAATGTTGAGTAAATCATCTCACCTGCTTGCTTATGAAAATCGATTTGATCGATTGCATGAACCTTTTTGGTATCAACAGAAAATATTGAAGCCTTGTAATCTTATGCACTTCTAGGAGATGGCATTGTAGGTTCCAAAAAGGCCATTTGGAACTACCCATTTTCTGTGTCAAATGGAGATAGTAACCTATGTTGGGTATTAGCAGTTTGCTTCCAAAACTCTGAATATGTTGAAGCCTTTAAAGCTTCATTCTTCAATTTGATATCCCTATATCTTGGAAAAATACTATGTTGTGCTGGAATTTGAGATGTAGAAGAGATAGGAGACTCAGTTGTCTCCTCTACATATGGGAAATAAGTGGTAGGAGTACCTATCAAAACCATTGTACTTTTCTCTTGTGAATCATTTTCTTCTAAGGATTCTTCTTGAATATTTATTAATTGAGGATTAATCTTAGTATTATTCTTTGGATCCTTCTTTCTCCTCTTGAAGACACGGAAGTCTACAGCCTAAGCTTTTGAATCTATAGGGGACATACTTTCCCTTGGCCTCTTGATTTCTTTGTCTTTTGGGATAGGATTTTACAGAGATGATTGACTGATTATTTTCTCTTCAGCCTCCTATAGTGTCTTTTTTGTCCACTACTCCTGATTAGCATACTGCTCTATCTTTGGCCTAGGTGTATGTGCATATGGAGTAGACTTCTGCTCATTTCTCGTCTTTAAAATTACCCTAATTGATAATAAGACCAAATGAAGCTTGGTTTAAATTTCATCTGCTTTAATATTTCCTCCACTTCCTTTGTTATTGCTCTGGTATTTAAAATATAAGGCTCACCATTTGCCTTCAATTTAAACTATGCATTATTTTTATTTTATATAAAATGCAATTCATCCATATTTAACGTTTTTCTAGCATATTCCAAAGAAAAAATCCTTACTGGCACAAAAATTTGTAATCTATAGAGAGGAAGCTCTAAATCTTTGTATAGTTCTAGTAAAGATGCTAGTCTCCAACTTTTGACTGCTCTGAAAGATGAAAAAATTTCTTGATCTCTCATGAAATCCTTGGCATAGCATAAATTCTAAGTAGACACAAGAATGTATGTAAAAACTTATCCACAAAATCAGTGAATGAATAATCTTCTGAATTTCTTCTGACTAAATAAGTCCAATGAATGACTTATAATGGATTTCCCTGGTCATCCATCTTCTATAATTGGAAATTGAACCTATTTGTCTGGTAAAATGGCATCAAATATATTAAAACTAATTGGTGTTTGAACACGCCTTCAGCTTTAAACTTAAGAAATTTATCATGTATAACATCAGATAAGAACTGACTGTAATTGAAAAGAATTGAAGGCTTTTGATCAACTGAAAATATGGATAAAAACCCTAACACTACCTCATCTACCCACTATTTTGTATGATAACCTAATAAACAAGTAACCATAGGAATGACTTGTCTTGACATCTCTCGGAAGATAGAAGCAAAGTATGGGGGATTTGTTCTTGACAATTCTGAATTCTCAGGTAGAAAACATTCAAAAATATGGGCTCGCTAGGGGTAAGTAAGCTTTTTATATATTTCCATGAGTGCATCAGTGGAAAATGGGTGTAGAGAGGCCTAAGGATTTATTTGAAGAGCTTGACAAATGCTTTCTAGGGTAATTGAAAATAATACTTCATTATTATGGGCAATTACTACTTTTTGGCTAGGCAGGTACTTGAGATGACATGAGGTGGCGAATTAGGGAAAATATGAGTCTAAGTAAAGGTAAATTGAAGTATAAGTGACTATCATATATTTAAATCATCACTCTGGTCTAAATATTTCTGTTTTTCCCAATTATGGAGCTCATATAGATCAAACTCACATTTTGTTTCTGTTATTTTGTACTGGGTATCAATCAAAGGAGACCTATCTAAATCAGGGATAGGGGGTACCATAGGATTCTCATCATGCATATTTCCCTTTCCTTTGTGGGAATACATCTTAATTTCAATGGGAAAAATGGGGAAACATATTTACCAGGTTGTAGTTAACTGAAATTTGCAGAAGGAGATTGCTTTGCAGAGGGTGTTGGTAGGCTTCAGAGATGCTTCAAGTTGAACCTGCATAAATCAAACAATTGTCGAAAGGGAAATTTGCAGGTTGAGGCAGGATTTTTATAACGGAGTTTGAGGGCGTTTAATGGGATTGTTACCATTTTTGGAGCGTGTTATTAATGGGAAATTCATACGTTGGTGGGAGAAATTTATTATCCAATGTTTACATGACTGTTGGCGGGTGATTTGAACAGTAACGGTCATATGACATGGAGGGTAGGTGACATGGATGGAGGGATGAATGACAAATGGTGTGGGCGGATAGTGTGGGAATGAACAAGTGGAAGGGAGCGTAAGATGGTTGTTTTTCGGGGGGGAGGAGGAGTGGTAAATGGTATTGGGAGGGGACCCCTCGAAAACACTGTAGAGATGAGATGTAACTTGGGTGGTTTATTTGGAAACCACATTTCGCCCCCTCACCCCCCCCCCCCGCCCTTTCGTTAAGTCCCGAAAGCTCGGGGGGTCCAAACATCATCCCCCGCCATTGATCTAGGCAATGACAATCGCAACCATCGGAAAGTGCAATTGTTTTATTCAAAATGACAAAATGTCGTATCAACTTTATTTCAAACTTTTTAAGACAAACTTTAATAAAAATTTCAATTGGCAACATTTGAACTAGTGTGCCCTTCAAGGTTTTATTATTTATTATTTTTTTATTTTTCTTTTCCCCTTCAATTTTTTATTTTTTCTCTTTTATATTTTTCTTTCTTTCTATTTTTTCTTTTCTTTTCTATTTTTCTTTGTTAAAGGCTAAAATTTTAAAATGGAAAATAATTTACAATATCCCTGTGGGATAAATGGCTAAATAACCATACCTGGACTACTATATTTATAGGACCCTAACATGTACAACTTGGGCAACTCACAATGGTAGTAGATGCTCAATAACTTCAAACAATCTCTGAATATTTAGATTTAATTATACTTCATATTCTACTAAAACTAAAGTCGTAAATTTGAGAAAGGAACTCATTCCTAAAATGTTGATATTACTAAATTTAAAATAGGATCATCTTACATTGAAGTCGCGGATATTGTGACTAGTCAGACTTAGAGATTTTCACTACCCAAAAGTGGACAATGGAGATGACATTATTCTCATATGTTGAGTGATCTTAGCCAATTGAGCCACCTCATCCACCATTAGATATATTTGTTTTGGTTTATTATTTTGTCTCTACTCTTTTGTTCCTTCATAGAATGAAACTTCTATCTCTACTCTTTTGTCTCTTCATAGAATGCAATTAAATTGGGTTTTCTCTATAATTTTTTCAATGTGCTTATATCTCTTCATAGAATGAAATTTCCATTTCTACTCTTCATTCTCTTGATAGAATGAAGTTAAATTGTTTTTATGGTGGACTTGTTTTTCACAATTATAAAATGTAAGTCAAGTTTTGAGGAGGGTGGAGGATGAAGCGACGGCTCCATGGATGAAGCAATTTCTCTATGCACCTTGCTCAATGGATTAGACTTTGTGGTGTTCTAACACACTGTCCTTCCCAAATTGCACCATAACCTATATTGCAATGTTATATATTTAATTTCATTATCAAACCTTTGATTACACATTGTCAAATCCTACAAAGTAGGTAATGAAAAATATTATTTTTAATAGTATATACTACAAAAATATAGAACTATCACATCTCATTTATCCAATCAAAAAATTAATATTTGAATATATGTGTTTGTGTATATGTGTGGAATTAACATATATTTTTTTGTAAATTTAAAAACTTTGTATTAATCAAGAAAACTGAGATACATAGATAGTCTTAAGTTAAGAGAGGGACTTATATGAAACAAATATCAACCTCTATTGATTATACCAACTTACATTGATTACGTAAATGCATTAAAAATTCTTATCTTTCAACCTTCTCAAGCCTAAAAGTGAACAAGAGAACACTGAAACTCAGATTGAGGCCATGCCCATAAGATCATGGTGAATGCCAACTGAGCTGCTTCTTGCTCGCCCATGATTTCCCACCCAAAATTCGAAAGGAAAAGACCCCAATGGCATCCCTCCCATCATCCCACCACTGAAACAAGAACTCCATCATCATCCCACAAAATAATAGAACATTAGTGTCATACCCCTTCATTGTGATAACCCAAGTAACATAAAAACTCCCCACCAAACACGAAGCATCGGTAACTGGGAAAATACTATAACCAAACCAAAATACACAGTGATGACTTTGATATGTCATCGTAATCCTAGGAAATAAAGGCCAACATGGGGCCAACCAGAGAGAAAATAACAAGTGGTTGAGGAGGGAAACTAGATCCCTCAACCACAATCCAATTTCACTATTCTCCATCTAATGAGGACACATTAGTCAAAACACAAGCACTAGAACCAATAGGATAATTGATGCCTCCTCCATATGAATCACAATGGACATGGATCTCCATGTGCATAAGGCGAGCATCATTTCGATCCACACAGAAACACAAATTCCTTAACATCCTTTTAACATCTTACAAGGAGGCAAAGACATTTTATTTCTCAGCATGTTTATCTCTCAGTACTAATCCCATCATCTTCTTCATTTTCTAATGAATATTAAGTGAGTTCAAGTATTGTTTCTTTCTACCTATGGTGTGTCTATGATCTGGCACCCACCTAGCCAGGTCTCCTAACAATCCCGAGTCATACATCGACTTCCTCTCCTTCCCCACTTTTATCTCCAACTTCCTTATATCTTGGTGTGTTTCTGGTTGAATCACGTTGAAATATATTTTCATAGATTCATGACCAAATAACCTTGCTCCCCTCTATCCTAGCTATGAAGCATCGTCGCCACACCTTTTTCTTCTTTCCCTCTACCTATGCGATATCTCAAACTCACGAAGGGACTGAGCTAGATCCATATGAGGTTTTCCCCTACCCGTAAAAGGAAAAACAAACCTAACCCAATCTTTCTCAATCAATTCAGGACACTAGCACACTAGTTCATCACAATAACTCCACATAAAGTGACTAAATTTTGACAACAATCCACCCGATAAAGTAGAAGGCAACACAAATTCAACCGTTGAATTAATTCCTCCACCATTGAGCAAAGCAAGCACCACCCCAATACAACAAACCTACCACAACACAACAACCAAAGACTTAGTTTAAAACCCTTCTCATAGAACTTGACTCAATAAGAAAATACCACTTCCCGCAACAAACTCAACCTTCCTAGCCAACGAAGGCCACCAATGGCACAGCCAATCTGACACATACCTAGGCACCCAACAACCCAAGACAACACAAAATAAAAACATGACTTCTAGGAGTAATTGACAAGCCACAACTGACATATGCATGCTTCTAGAACCAAATGACCACAAAGACCCAAATTATCTTCTAACCAGACTCAAAAAAGTACCAAAACAAAAGAAATAGACTTACAGACTAAGTGCTCCAGCCCAAAATGAGGAAGAAAAGGCTTTCCCATCCAGCAAGACCCATATACACAAGCCACTACAACCTCTCCACACCAGAGGGTGATGAGCCTCAAGACTCCTTTCCACCTCGAGTGAAGCAAAAGAAACTTCTACACTAGGGAAACACTCTTCTTCCTTTTCTTAAACAAAATACTCTAGGAGGCCTAGGTCTCACTCTTGACTCTCAAACTCTCTCCCTAAGTGAAAACTCCAACTCCCCATGCTGTAAAAAAAGACCCAATCCAAACATTTAATTGCATATTTGTGCATGTGAAGCTCATGTCACATACCATAGAAATTAAATGGAGGATTGAAAGCTCGAGGGTGGTGGTCATGACATCCTAGGCCTTATGTAACATCCTCCTCCCACATCTACCCAAGCAACCAGCTAGTTGGGGTAAATATGTGACGAGAGGCCACTATGATATGATTCGACCTCCTAGGTCACATTAAGGAAGTGGAACCAGTGGAAACACACCATACAGACATTAAACATCAGCTTCAAGACCCTCAAGAACCAATCCAACAATTCAAACAACTTGCTCTTTGGTCCCATTGAACTTTTGGACAACTTAAGCCTCAATCGCTTTCATGTTATTGGCATGACAGTGTCCAGAAACCCAAAGTCACTCTCACAGGCTTACCTGTCAGCATCCAGACACTAAATTTGTTAGTGTTATGCCAGCATCCCTCAGATTTGAGCCACTTTTTTAGGCCCAAAGACCAAGTCATTGCCTAGAAGTTCATGACACCTTCCAAATAGTAAAATAACATGGAAATGATAGTACTAAAGAAAATGCTTGAATGAAACCTTGATTGGACCCCTTGTAGAGCCTCATGAATGCTTCATCTTGACACTCTTCTTCACTCATTTTCCTTCTTGTTGACCATTTATTTTAACTCGATAGGCATCAAATTGCAAGTTTTTGACATAGGTAAGCTAGTAATTATCCTATTTTTCATATTTCCTAAACATTCCTTATTATTAAGTTAAATTTTGCATTGGTTACCAGATTCATGCAATTCTGCTACTAACATTCATTTCTGTAGCCAACTCCATTTTTAAACAGGGTCTGAGGGACCACTCAAGGAAAGAGAGGTATGGGCAGAAAGAGGTTGATCCCCTCAACGATCTCCTCCTATTCATCTGCACAAAATCATTAGAGGAAAGCCCAAATCACGCGGTAAAAGACAACAGTCAACATGTAGTTGGAGCAAGTGAGCGAGAGTCTGAGATGAAAATGCCTCACGATTTGCTTTGTGAAATAGCAAATCGTGAGGGAATTGTTTTCTATTTCTCATTTTATAGTTAAATTAGAACTCTGTTAGCCAAAAGTAGGCGTGAAAGCCTCAAACAGTTATTAAATGGATTTTATAAATACTGTAAGGTAGGAAAAAACAGGGGAGGATGTGAATGAATTTTTGGTTACTGTAATCATTTTAAAACTCTGTGTTTTTGTTTAATCTAAGTACCTTTGAAGACTTGATGCACAGTTAATTGTTTATTGGAGCTTGTGACCGCCTATTGTTACACAACATTTTGTGACTGTCCCTGTACTTCCTATTCCTCGATCCTGGAGGACCTCTATAGTGACCCTCATATGTTTCCCTGCCATGAACAACATGTCCCTACATCCCTCTTCATATGTAGTACATTTTCCTCTTACATCATTTCCCAAGAATCTTTCTTGAAACCCAGTTTTCAAGATTAACACTAGTGCTCAGTTCCTTCCTTGCGCCGATTTGCAGAGTTTAAAAATAGGACTAGTGCCGAATGGCACAAGTGACCCGTTCATCACCCACACCGACCCTCTTTTGGCAAGTTTTTAAAAATAGAGTCAAAGCTTCCAGGTCTAGAAGCTTCATGAACTGAAGTCTAGTAAATGGTTGGGCAAGATACAACTGAGAGAGACTGTTTGGGCTCCTTTCCCCTCTTAAAATGGAACAAACCCAAAGGGATAAGAATGTTATGAAACCAGCTCAAGAAAAGATAGAAAAGAAAGATCAACGCCTTAGAATTCAGCCTCTTCGAGGGGGAAACCTCCTTTACATTACATAAATGAACAATTCTTGGATGATACAAATGAAAATACCTCCTTTCTATATATAGGAGTCTAAGTGGTCCCAATACAATCAAAGCCTACATAACAATAATATTGTAGGGCACAACAATAACAATAGTGGGCTTCTATGTGGCACAATAGTAACAATATGGGCACTACATGGGTACATCAATATAATAAGTGGGTTGTACTAATAACAATAAGGGGTTACACTAGTAGTATAGGGGCCTAACATGCCCCTCTCCTTCAAAAAGCGTTGTCCTCAACGCTTGAGTAGTTCTTGATGCTTCTGTATAAGATTCTTGTCCTCCCATGTGGAATCTTCAGCGGGTAAGTTCTTCCACTTGATGAGATACTCTGAAATTGATTGATTTCGTAGTTTTCGGGTTCTTGTTTCTGTGACTGCTCCTAGTTCCAATATGATTTTTCTTTCCTCTTCAATTTCTGGCAATATTGTTTGAATTGGGATCTTTTGCAACTTTTGAATAAGTGGCCATACTTCTTCGTCCTTCTTCCATTCATCCCTTGCTTCGTTTATCCACTCTGGTTGGATAGCACAAAACAATGCTTCCACATCCTCATCCTTGAAGAGTCTTCCCATTCGGTAAGGTCGCCATTTTTTAAGTGCATGTAGTATTGCCAACATTTCCTTCTCATAAATAGCTTGCTTGAGATGTAGCAGTAAAAATACCCAATCACCTACATCAAAAATGTTTTCACTACGATGTTGATCTACCCGTTGTTCATTTGATTTTGCACTGAAGTGGCGTTATCCTTTAAAAGTTGGAGAACTTGTTGTTGATGCTCGATGTGATCCTTCACTGCTTGAACCTTTTTCTTCTTGATATGTCCTTCTATCTCTAGAGTTTGAGGAGTGGTAATTTCTTCCAATCCTTTACAAGATGTGGTCGGATTCATTTCTTGATGCTCGATGTGATCTTTCACTACTTGAACATTTTTCTTCTTTATATGTCCTTCTATCTTGATAGTTTGAGGAGTGGTAATTTCGAACAATGAATTACAAGATATGGTTGGATTCATTTCTTCTTTCTCGATGTGATCTTTCACTTCTTGCACCTTTTTCTTCTTGATATGTCCTTCTATCTTGAGAGTTTGAGGAGTGGTAATTCTTGTCAATGCTTTACAAGATATCGTCTGATTCATTTCTTCTTTTTCTGGGGTGGGGTCGTGGCGTATATCTTCTTCTTTTGTTGTTTCTTGATCCTTTTCTTCCTCCTCTTCATATTCTATGTAAAATAATTTCTTCTCAGCACACTTATGACCTTTAGTGCATTTTCTATCACAATTGTAACAAAGCCCTTTCTCTCTTTTTTCTTCCAATTGTTGTGGTGTAACCCTTGTAGGTTGTGGAAGGCTAGGAGAAACAACACTTCCATCTTTATAGTTGTGAGGGGTACACTTCATGGTTTCCATAATTTTGGTTTCCACTATGTCACAAAGCCCTTTTACTCTTTCCAATTGTTGTGGTGTTGCTCTAAAGAAGGTGTTGCTCTTTGTATCCTCATAATGTGCTATCATTTCCTCCGTGACCACGTAACAAGTTGTTTACGAGAACAAAGCCCTTTGTACCATAAAAATTGATCTGGTTCTAAATATGAAGATGCAATACATACCTTTTGTAATAGTTGTACACCATGTAGATCAAAATATTGCTCCATCTAAAGTATCCAATTTACCGGATCCTTGCCATCAAACTTCCTCATCTTGCTTTTTCTTTATTTTAGGAGCTCAAACTTGAAACGACTGTAACTCTGTACTTTTGGATCTTTAAGTTTTGAAATTGTGACCTGTAGTAGCCCTCTGTGTCCTCTTTCCAATGCCACCAGTCTGATCCAAATTGGATTCTCCAAGAAAAAGTTATGTGAAATCTCCCACAGTGACTTGCTTTTAGACTAGTTCAGTAGATCGAACTTGTACGACGTGCCACGAGTCACTGCTTCAACCTTTGACTCTGAAAAATACATAAAAAAAACTACAGTCCGTCCTCTTTCTGTACCTTCTTATGAAATTTCAATCTGATGCTCAGAAAGAAAGTTATGATGATTTTCCCCAGGTCACCTGTTTTGAGTGTAATTCAGGAGTCTGCAAAAAGACCAACTTCCTGAGATCATATCTCCGAAAATGTCACGCGAAAAGCTCTAAAATTCGGACCCAAGGTTCAGCGCGATTTCTTCTCAAATGGGTTTTGTTTGCGACTTCTGAAACGTCCCAGAAAAAACGTTATAGAGAAAATGCCACGATGACCTGTTTGGAGCAGCGAAACCCTAGAATCCAAAGCTCTGATACCAAATGTTATGAAACCAGCTCAAGAAAAGATAGAAAAGAAAGATCAACGCCTTAGAATTCAGCCTCTTCGAGGGGGCAACCTCCTTTACATTACATAAATGAACAATTCTTGGATGATACAAATGAAAATACCTCCTTTCTATATATAGGAGTCTAAGTGGTCCCAATACAATCAAAGCCTATATAACAATAATATTGTAGGGCACAACAATAACAATAGTGGGCTTCTATGTGGCACAATAGTAACAATATGGGCACTACATGGGTACATCAATATAATAAGTGGGTTTTACTAATAACAATAAGGGGTTACACTAGTAGTATAGGGGCCTAACAAAGACCTATTCCACCATAATAGGATCCATTTCCCCTCTATCAAAGCTATATAAACTCCTCATTTCACAACCTCAGCTAGCTAATGAAAGGGCTGGAATTATCTGCAAATCTTAATAGCCATCTTGAGAAACTTAGCCTTCTAGTTTGTGTGTGAAGGGAGAATAAGCTTATAGTGTTTGGTTTGGAGCAAAGGGAAAGAGGCCTTGAACTTCCATTGTTTCGAGGGTGAATCATGAGATGCTTATAGTGGTGCTGGAACCAAGACATGCCAGAGGGAACTTGTAACGTCAAGGCCCCTTGTTGTATTTCTCTTTGAAGTTTATTTTAATACAACTAATGCTTTTATTTCCTATATCGTGTGTAATATTACATTGGATAACTTAAAACTCCTTTACCTTTTAAGTAGATTGAATTTTATTTTATGCTATCATTCTTGTTGTTGTTTCTTGCATGTTTGTTTCAGGTATTTGAATGAAAAGAACAAAAGGAACTTGGAGCAAGGACGCAAGATCACCATCAAGTAGATTAGTGTTATAAGAGGTAGGCCCTCTTATTTGATTCTAATTTAAGGAAATTTACATTAGATTGTCTTGTTTGTGGCTATACCCACTCTCTTGGGCTAGAGGGATCGTCTCTATCTGCAGAGAGGATTTTTCTACTCCACAAATTGGTGACTCCGTTGGGGATCCATTCCTCTCTTTAGATTGTTTTCATTTCATGACTTGTGTTGACTTTTTTCATATCACTCTTTATTTTTTGTTTTTTGTGATTTACATTGTTTGCTACCTAGATTCTTGAATTTAGAGTGACAAGTCTAGTTTTGATTTCTGAAAATTTTTATTTTTTCTTTGATTCGCTCGATCAACGTCGTTTATTTTCTAATAGTCGTGTCAACCAGCATGATTTACCCTCAAATAGTCACGTCGTACCCCCTTGTGGCACTTTTTGTCAGTTAGACGATCGCGCTGATTCCTGTAGGTTAAAATCAGGGTTTCTCCTTAATCATTGCTATTGTGTCTTGTCCTCATAAGCTCTATCTCTTAGCTTGTTTGCCTATATTCTCCCTAGCTAGAAATCTTCATTAGCTTGATTTGTTTCCTTGATTGGTTTGAGTTTTCCTTACTTGATTTTTGAGTTTTTGGATGGTTTGTGACCCTAGGGCATATAGGTCATTGTCCATTCAACCATTTGTTTGCTCATCAAGTCAATTTGTTGGTTAGCTACCCCATGCATTTCATGTTTTATTCCTTGTACTGCTTTGTTTTCAATTGAACAAGTAAAAATTTTCGTTTTCTCTTCTCTTGATTGAACGTCTCTTTTCAAGAATAGATTACATTGCTTGTTTTGTTTCGATTGAGTCTTTTCATGCTTGGTTTCAAAGGAGTTCTTCTTATCTTTCTTGGTATATGATTGATGTTGGTTGTTGGAAAAATTTTCATTAAAATGTTTATGTGAAAGATTCATTTTATCATTCCATTGAAAAAATACATCATTCTAGATTGTTAAATTGATATGTTGGATTAAGTAGCATCATTGAAAGCTAGAATTGCATCATCATGAGCATTTGAAATGAAAGGAACTTACTGTTGAAAGGACTAGTTGAAGTGAACTTGATAGGAAGGATAGGAAGTGGAAAGAATTTTCATTATTTTGTTTTGAAAAGTGAAGTAGTGAAGAGTCATCTTGATTTGAGTTGCTTGCTTGTTGCATTGATTGTTTTCTCTACTCTAAATTAGTGTAAACATTCATCGAATTGAAATGGTTTTGTCTCATATAGGAGTTTTTCATGTGACATTGATAGGGCATGGAAATTGAGACTTAATTTCAAGATAAACTTTTAAAATGTATTCAATTAACCTAAGGCACATTTGAAATTTAATGCTCACATTTAGAGGTCTAGGTTAGAGACGTGTTATGGCGTCTTTAAACATAGCAGTTGTCTTTTGCTTCGGCACTAGACAACACTAGTATGGACTTCTGCTCCTCGTACTATCATGTATATAAAGGGAGACCCCACTAGGTTTGCAATACTTTATCTGTAGGAAGCCAAGTTTGTCGCCTTGTAAACATGATACATTGAACACAGCCATCAGGGAGATTGTTTGCTCATACTTCTCGGTTCACCGAGAGGTATTCTACAGTTCACGGTTACCTGGTAATCATTTTGCCTAGATTATCCTAAGCAGTCATTTTGGTATTTTTGACTCTTTAAATTTAAAATATCATCGAGCACTTGTCCTTTCGAGATCGTTTAAACCGAAAGTGATTAGAGTCATCTTTGCTTTTTCTCCACTCTTAAAACATGAAAAGGCATCAGTCTGTTTCTGCATTGTTATCACTTAGAATTTTCCCTAGAAGTTACCAGAAGAAGGAAAAGACCAAGGTAACTACAAACCAATCTACTAAGTATAGGCTCTATCCAACCTATGACTCAGAGAGGGCTCTCTCTATATGTTTTATCTTTGTTTGCTGAGATTTTAGGCTAGTTCTTAAAGTTCAAGGAGATTTTGGATTTGTATTGAAAGTTGGATGGTGAAATCCTTAAGCAAATGCATATAATGATGTCTCTGGCTATTGGGCTATGGAGTGAAAGAAGGGCAGCAGAACTGGGATTATATCATTAAAAGGAGTGTTCAATGGGCAAGCTAGCAGAGTGAAATACAGGTCTTTAAATCAAATGGGTGAAATGATCTTAACCAAGGTGTGAGAGCACTTAAGAATCCTTAAATCGGGATTAAAAGGAAGAAAATAGAAGGATCATGAGCAAAGGGTAGTCAAGAATCCTTTACTATAGACCAGAAGGAAACTGCCTAAACTAAGGAGCAATCAAGAATTCCTTAACTTAGATAATTTGCAGAAAACATAAAAATGCATAATAGTTAAAACAGAGTGTAGTGAAGCATCTCAGATATTATTCCATATTACTGCATTTAGATTTCAAATACACTCAAGATTATGGAAATTTTTTTAAAGAAAAGTGACAACACAAAATAAGATACTTGTCTGTATTTCGCACTACACATGAATCTAGTGAAATGTCCTTGCTTTATTAAATAATCCAACTTGCTGGTTCAACAGTGATACAATAACTTACAGTCTTTGATCAAGAAAACTATAGAAATGTCTAAGAATCCACACTACATACTTCGAATTGTGAAGTATTTATACAAAAAAATTATTACAAAATATCTCAAAACAACTTGAGATTTATTTTAGGAAATACAAATATCTTCTTGCAAGAAGATAGAGACAGCTAATGAACTGTTTCTTGTTGTCCCTTTTATTATGGTTGTGCTGGCCTTTATGGTTGAGGTGTAGCCCTTTATGCTGGCTTACAGTTGTGGAGTTTCACGCTGGAGTCTTCTTTACTTTCATCTTTCAACTGATACTCTTTAACCCTGATACTCTTTGACCCTGTTGTGTTGTTTTTACTTGTTTCACCTTTCTCCCTTTATTTTTACTGTGCAGTAGCTTTCAGCTTTTTATTTATCCCAGTAAATCTATCATTTTATCCCACCATTCTGCATCTAGTAATTTCACAATCACCATTCTCCTGTAGATTTCATTAGCCTCAATATACTTTGTGAAATTGGGCTTGGTGAGGAAAAAATGTTTGACCTCATGCTCAAGGAAAAACAAGTTCTCAAATGTGTCATCTAATACTTTGCCTGTTGGCAGGGCTTTAATGGATGAAGAACTGGCTTGTTCCTTAGCCAATTTTCTAAGTCTATCATCATAGTTCAACTGTGTCATGAGTTTTTCATTGATGACCATAGGACAAGGCAGATCTTTCTCCCTCAAAATCTGAAGTTTAGCCATGAACTTACCAATGGATACATGCATATTGTGGCACTTTTCTTCCAAATTAGGCATAAGGTTCCTTTTGGAAAGGACCTTCCTTATTTCTAAAATGGCAGCAGTCATGTTTTCTATATTTAGCTCTTGGAGCTCATATCTATTCTTGTTGTTGAGGAAGTGGATGAGTCTATTAGCATCCTCTGGCTTATTTCCCAACTCCTCCTTTACTTTCTGGATAGATTCAGTAGCTATCTTTACTAGCTATGTTTGCTCAAAAATAACTTGGATTGATGGAAAAATATCATTGACAGAGTCAATGATATTGGCCCAAAGCATTTCCTTGGTTTTTCCAGGTGGTTTTTCCAGTGTTAAATCCTTCTCTAGGATTTTGATTCTCTCACCCATTCACTGTGCCTTTTGTGTTTCTTCTTTTTACTTGAATTGGGCTAGTTTGCAATTAGTTTCCAACTTTGCAACCTTTTCCTTTAGCTTTTTCATCTCTGTAGCCTAGATGGTCATTTCTTCCATGGCTTTCACAAGTTTTGTTACTTTCTCTCTTGATACACTTGCTGCTGATGTAGATTCTATTGTTGTTGGCAAGGTTGTTCCAAGTGGAGCTGCAGGTGCCAAATATGCTGCTAATGTGGATGGCACTGCTGTACAGACTGTGGAGATAACATTTGTTGAAGAGGTGGCCATATCTTCTTGTTTTAATTGGATCAAAGCATCCAATTCCTTTTCAATATTTTTAAGTTGGTCATTCAATTTCTAGACCAAGTCCATTAGTTCTTCATGCCCCTACTGGGCTTCTAGGACGTCCAGTGTTTGTGGATGTTGTAGCTGAGGTATTTCTAGTTATTTCTTTAATGCAGATATGCCATTGTTATTCTTTTTGATAAGCTGTTATGTGGCTTTTATATCCTTAGGATCGTGTCCAAATTCAATTACTAAGTCCTCTAAGGACTTTATCCTTGTGTCCTTGGCCTATGAGGAGGCCTTCTCTAACTAGAATTGTGCTGAGATGTTGTTCAGGGAGTTTTTTAGTTGATGGGCAGCTATGGCTTTACCTGTCAAGGTGGAGTATATCATCTCTCCAGCCTATTTGTGTAGCTCAGTCTGGTCTATGGGATGGATATCCCTTGCCAACACTTCGAAATCTACCCTTTTGAAATCTGATGTTGTCTTTAGTTGTTGGGTTGTAGGTTTCATAAAGGTCATCTGCAGCTTCCCTCATTTAATGTCAAAGGTTGACACTACCCTAGTTTGATCGGTAAGAGTCAACTTCAAATATCGCGCATATGTTTGGGCCTTCAGCTTCTCATTCCTAGCCTTAATTTCTTTATACCTTTCCTTGATATCTTGGTCTTTGTCAACTGGCATTGTAAAAGAAGACACCTCAACACTGAGCTACCTTTCCAACATCTGAGTTTGTGATGTAGAAGGCTCTTGCATGCCTCTAGATGGAGTGGCAGGCCTGCTTCTTTCTACTCCCGTATTAGTGACCTCAGCTGAGTCTTCAGTATACTCTTGCTCGGAGGCTGGATTTAGCTTTTGCCTCTTGTTTGATTCTTGCTGCAAATCAGAGGTGGCTCTTCCTAAAGTGGAAGCCCCTTCTCTGTTTATTTTTGGGATCTTCTCCTCATTCTGAGGAGTCTGCATGATTGGAGGAGTACTCATAGTAGTCTCTGTTTCTTCTGGTACCTGTAGAAAAGAGTTGTCATCAAGCTTCTTTTCTAAATCAATGAGAGCATTCTCTACATCTATTCTGGTGTTGTCCTAGTCTACTAGGGTACCTTCCACCCATTCTGTTTGGTTTGCATATGCTTCTATTTCAGGTATGGGATGGTGGATGAAAGGTCCTAGCTTGACCTTTTGTCTCTTCTTTGTGATAAATTCCAAAGGATCATATCTCTAGACAAAACTTCTATGGAAATTCATATTTTGTAGCATCAAATCTGCCTCTTTTCCAGCCTCTCCAGAGTTGCATATGAAGGGGCCTAGTTGGTCTTTTATTTTGAAATTGGCCTTCTTCTTGGCATTGATGAAGTTTACCTCATCTGCATTGATAATTTTCCTATAGTATTCTAATGCAAACAACCTCATAGGGAGGTATCTTGGCAACTTATATGGTGCAAGCATGCAACCATATATCCTGATTTCTATGTGGTTTTGGTAAAGGTACCAATCACCCACTTTGGTCTGCTTTGACAGTTGAAGGACTCTCTTTATTTCTAGACTGATTCTTAGAGGAGGGTTTCCAATCAACATTGTCATACTTGGATGTAAAAATGAGTCAATGAGGTCTGAATAAGAGTATGGAGACCGATACTCGTAGACTAATGGGGTACAAAAAATGACTGACTTGGGTTGACCCTTGGTGTCTAGTTTTTGGAGGGTGAATGGGAATTTCTCTGATTGATAATATAAGAACATATGGTATAAAATTGAGGAGTATTTGAAAACCCTTTCATTTCCCATTCTTGTGAACTGCTCATGCATTCTGTCAGCTATGAATGTGGCAAAGTCATAAATGGTTGCAGGAGGTTGTCCTGGGGTATAGATGGACATGAAAGCTAGGATAATTTCATCAATGTACTCACTTGTGGAGTAACCCAAAACACAAGATATCATGGCTACAATATTTCAGCCCCAAGGGGAAAATATAGCTGCTACATATGGAGGGGGTCATTAGGGATGTGCTTCTCTTCTCTGATGAAGGTTTGGAGCAATTGGGCCAATTTTGCAGAGCTGAGTTTGGGATATAAGTCCAACAGATCTCCAATTGAGAGGGGAGTTAGGTTTGGCCCTAGTTGGAGCTGCAACATTTCATTTATAGACTCAACAGTGATGGTGAAAAGGACCTTTTGGTCATGAGACATGATGGTTCTATGACTTGGGACGTAACAAGCATAGCACATATGCACAATTTCAGGAAAAATGTGGACTTGGGGGAACTGGTACTTGGGAAAATTTGACTCCCAAAGGCCAATTTCATCAGCATGGTTCAGGAACTTGTCCCTACTTTGGCAATGTACTTTGAGCAGGAGCTCTATGACAGTGGTATCTTTTATCTAGAAATCTTTATCAACTAGGGGAAGGTGGTCCAGGTCTAAATGGGGTGTAGATATGGATCTCACATCCATAGAAATTGGGGTAGCCATACTTAGTTGTTATGGATTTGAGTATGGGGGTAATTTTAAGTGTTTAGGGCAACGATGTTCTTGCAAATGGTTTGGTCTAAAGTGTAAAAACAAAAATAGATCCGATTATTTTCCACTTAATTTAAAGTGTTATGAGGGAAATTTATTGGAATTAGACGACTGAGTCGGTTTTCCACTGTCAAATACCTAGAATTGGGCGAATTTGACTGTAACTGGTAGTCGACAGAGGTTCACAAGGGTCTGTATGGCACTAGTATGGATGGATGACTGTGTCTGACTGTCTGCAGCTTCTGTGGAGCAATTGCGGAGGTTCATGAGCTATTTCAGCAGTTTGCAAGAGTTGCAATGACGCTCTGAGTTCTCAAAGACAAACACATGAAAAGAGAGAAAAGAAGGGTAATCAGGCTTTTATAGGAAAACGGTTAATTTTGGTGGGTTTTCACTAATGGATGAACAATGGCAATTTTCAATTAGAAAGTGGAAGTGGTTTGGGAGTTCCATCACACCGCTTTTGTGGTGCGGGCAGTATTTGAGAGGGGTTTCCTGATTCCATTAAGCACTTGACACATAGCGTCGGGGGCCAAGGGGAAAACCACCTCATCTGGCAGGTAAAGGGTGGACATCAGGTCGGCTCAATATGGATGAGAGGCATTGGATGTAAAGGAGGGACAATCAATGGTGGTCAAGAGATGGGAGTTGCGCAGTGATTTAACCATAAAGTTTTCGTGGGGGGGGGGTGCCATGGGCCTAATCATGGCGGTATGAGATTATCTTAATATTTAATCTCATTGAGGTGCTCTAATGTGGGATTAAGGGCTAAGGCGAGGTTATTAATATATTTTTGCGGGATATGGGTAGTAATATATTTTATAATTAAACTAAGGGGTGGGGTTAATTTATACATAGGAATTAAATATATACAGGAAATTGGGTTTTTCAGGGATTTTGTATATATTAATAAAAGTTAATATGAAGTGAAATGAGCAGGGGGGGGTGCTTGACTTAGGATAAATGTTACATGGTAGGTTTTAACATAGAACATGTTTGTTATGGGTTTTCCCTAGGCAAAAGACTTAGCCTTTAGGAAAATGGTTTTTGTTGGGGGGGGGGGAGGGTGAATGAATTGTAAGGGGTTTTTATCACCTTTGTTTCTTAAGTCATCAAGCTGAGGGTCTGGTCCCTCTAGAAGTCAGAGAAATGCTCTGAGCCTCTTTGACTTAAGGAGCTAAAGATATTAATCTTTTATTATGAAGGGGAAGTTAATGAGTGATGTAGGGGTTAAAATGAAAGATAGGGATGTTAAATGAATCATGTTGTGAACCATTGTCTTTTCTTTATGTACCACTTATGCATATTTAAAAGATGCATTTGGAAAAATATCATAAGTGCTTTTCATGTAATCACAAGACATTTCTGCAACCTTTCTACTACTTACCCATCTACTTATCCTACCATTTTTTCTTCACTTTATTTGGGTGCATTTAGGCTAGCAAACCCTTATCAATATTTTTCTTTTCTTTACAAAATAAACTATCTAAGTCTAACCTTATATCATCCAAGGGCTCAGATTAAATAGTTGAGCTCCTTCTATTTACTCTACCTATCTAATTATCTGCCAAGATTACACTGTTTGGTCAGATTTATTCACTACCTATGAAACATAAAATTCAAAGCATGAAATAGCCAAGTTTAAAAATTTTGACTATTCATGGATTGTGGCATAAGTAATAATCTTCACACAATCATTTACTATGCATAAAAAGTAAATAGTAGTGGCATTTTGACGTGCACACTTTCCATGGCCTCTTTTGTCTTTTGGGGTTCATATATTTCATTTTTTTGACCTATTTTCATTCTTTTTTTCCTTTGATTATTATTTTAGGACATACCCTCTTTACATTTTTTAATTTTTTAATATGGAAAACATTTGCAAAAAGCAAAGGTATGTACAATATTACAAGGCTCACCTTTAGTCATCCAAAATTATGACTCCTATTGGTATAGGAACCTAATAGTGGCTCCACTTGGGGATGGCATTTCCTAGTGAAATGTCAAGAACTTTGTAGATCAGTAGCCTTTGAATTGTTGTTGATATTACCTTGCCAAATGTTCCTCTATGCTTCTGCATTATTAATACTTATGACAGTGAATCTTTCAAAGCTTAGGGCCTTCTCTTTGGGCTTCAACTTCAAAAAACACCACCCAATCCACACTAGACTGTTTGGAAAATGAAATATGTACAATGGGAAATAAAAATCAGTAGTTAGGTTCAAAATAGTGTTTGAGCATTCGACTATTCACTGGCCCTCCTTCTGCTTCTGTACCATCCATTTCTCTGAGGAAGAAAGCATTATTACCTCTGAAAGCATAAATGATATATGGGCCTTTCCATAGGAAATCAAATTTCCCATGTTTACCTTTGTCTTCCCTCCTTGAATCCCACTTGAGTACTTTGTCACCAAGGTAGAAATCTTCAGCCTTGGTTCTCTTATCAAAAATCTTCTTAATCCTTTCCTGCACAACTTGAGACCTAATATAAACTTCCTCCCTAGTTTGTTGAAGGTGAATGGTTTGGTTGATTCTCCTTTGGATACTATTTGGTTCAACCTGCAACTCTTGAAGCAGCTTCATCACTGGTGTTCCCAAGGAGGATGGAAAAACAACTTCCATTCCATAAACTAGCTAGTAGGGAGAAGTACTAATTGATTTCTTAGTGGTTAGTTTGTCTGTCCATAAGGCATTGACTAGATTTTTATTCCATGTTTTCTTATTGTCCTCCAACAACTTTTTTATGATGTTCACCAAGCTTTTGTTTGAGGACTCTACCAGTTCATTTCCTTGAGGATAATAGGTTGTGGAATGGCCCAGGGTTATATGGTACTTGTTGTAGAACTCTATCATTCTTTTGGATTTAAAGGTTACTATGTTATTAGTAATGAGCTTAGTTGGACATCCAAATCATGACATAATGTTATTTTCAAGGAAAGTTATGATAACAGTGTCAGTGGCTTGCCTTGAAGGTATGGCCTCTATCCATTTGGTGAAATAGTCTGTGGCAGTGAGGATCCATTTGTGTTGGGAAGAGGAAGGTGGGTGAATTTCACTAATGAAGTCTAGACCCCATTGTTGGAAAGGTGTTTCAATAGATATTGGCTTGAGGGGTAACGGTAGAAGCTTTTTCTTTCCCTAAAAAATTTGACATTTGTGACAGGAGGTCACATATTTCTTTACATCAGAAAACAAGGTAAGCCAGTAGAAACCAGCTCTAAGAATTTTATCAGCGGTGGTTTTCCAGTAAAGGTGTCCTCCACAGTCACTTGCATGAAACTCTTGCAATACTTTGTCAGATTCATCTTTTAATAAACAGTTGAGAAGAATACCTTCATGATTTCTCCAAAACAAAGCATTGTCTAATATACAAAATTTTAAGGACTTCATCTTCAAAAATCTACTTTTGGTCTTAGATAATTCAGGAGGAGTTTGTAAATTTTGTAAAACATAAATGATATCCTCATACCATAGTGATTCAATAAAGGCCTAGCTAATTAGCGGAGTTGCCATCTCCTCTTCATTATTTGTTTGTGCAATAAAGTTTATATCCAGGGCCTGACAGTTTGATTCAACCATGAGCTTGGCTAAACCTTGGCCCTTGATTAACTTAGTTGGTTTGATTTCTATGTCATATTCTAAAATAGTAGCAATCCATTTTCCATCTAGACCACCCTGAGTTAGGATGTCTTTGACTACTGAATTGGGAACATAGGCTAGTATATGAGAATATAAAATGTATACCCTAAAGTCCTTGATAGCTTTGACCAAATAAAAGTCTTGTTTTTCCATTATGTTGGTATTTTAAGGGGGCGTCTCTCAAGGCCTTGCTAAAGAAAGTAATAGGTTGTTCATAGTCTTGGTCATTTTTCTGCAGTAAAACTACAACAATTGTGTGCTCAGAAGCAAAGGAAAATAAGATGAAATCTCTGTCAAATTTTGGACTGATCAAAACTGGTGTTCTAGTTAAGGCTAGTTTAATGTCTTCAAAGGATTTCTTAGCCTCAATAGTCCATTTTATGGTCGAATATTTTTTCAACATATTGTTCAGTGATCTAATTAATTATGCTAGATTAGAAATAAATCTTCTAAGAAAGTTAATTTTCCCTAAGAAATCTTGTAATTCTCTAATGTTCCTTGGATGTTGTATCTGTAAGATGGCTTCTATTCTTGTAGGGTCTATTCGGATACCATCTTTTGAAATTATATGACCTAGTAACTTTCCTTCTTCTAACCCAAACAAAGACTTCTTGGGGTTTAAAGAAATTCCATATTTCCTACATTTAATAAAAACCCGCCTTAGATGATCCAAATGTTGGTTGTCAGATTTTGAAAATACAATAATGTCATCTAGGTATATCACTAGGAAATCATGGATTTCTTTGGCAAAGGCTATATCCATAGCCCTTTGGAAAGTGGCTCCTGCATTCATTAGTCCAAAAGGCATTTTCACATACATGAATGTGCCCCAAGGAGTAGTGAAGGCAATCTTGGCTTGATCATCAAGATGAACTAAGATTTGGTTGTAACCCGAAAACCCATCCAATAATGAGATCCTGGTTGATCCAACTACCCTTTACAAAATATGGTCCATTTTGGGGAGAGGGTAATTGTCTTAAAGGGATATTTTGTTGAGGTTTCTAAGGTCCACACAGAGTCTGATATTTCCATTTTTCTTCCTAGTTAGTACCAAGTTTGAAACCCAATTAGAAAATCTAATTGGTGAAATTATCTTAGCATCATACATTCTCTAGATTTCTTTTTCAATTGAAGGTAATAGGACAATATTTATTCTTCTAAGTTTTTAACTGGAAGGTTTTTTATTTTCTTTTATAGGGATTGTGTGTTGTATGATGCTGGTGTCATAGGATTTGATGTCCTCATAACTCCAAGCAAAGACATCCTAAAATTATTTTAATAACTCAATGTATTTTACTCTTTAAGTAAGAGGTAATGATTTAGAAAGTTTGATCAATTTTGGATTTTCATCAGTGCCAATATTACACTCCTCCATATCAAATTTCAAAGGTTCCATTTTAGGCGTTCTAGGAACATCATTTGAATCAAAAAATCCTTCCAAAGGGTTTAATCCTTTAGGCAAGAAATTGTCTTTGAGATTGATTACTTCAGTGTCTTCGTTAATTATCTCATCAATCTCAACTTGCTCTAGGTTTTCTACCTCTGATTTAGTAAATTTAGTGGGATGAAATCTGTCTATCTCTTCAACTTCTATCTCATTTATTTCTATTTATCTTTAGTGTTAGGATCTATTGATGTGTCAGTATCTATATTTCTATTTAAAAATTCTTCTTCTGAGATTAAAAAGTTGTTTATTTGTTTGTCATCAGCAAATATTTTCCAATTCTTTAAATTATCTGGAATTGCAGGTAGGTCCCTAACTTCAGCAGTGTACTGATAGTTAGGTTGAAGGGGTAACTTGCAGGTGTTGGAAAACATTGCTAAACTATGAGCCTGAATATTAGGTTTACTAGGAATTACAACAACTTTGGTTTCTAAGAAATTGTTTAATATTTCTATAATGGTACCTCTATAACAACTTAATATAGGTTCTTCGGTCATATATACAGCATTAATTTTCTTTTTCACTAATTCAGAGTCTCCCATGACAGAAACTCTTATAGCTCCTAGCTTCCTAACTAATTTAAGACCTAAAATTAGTGCTTCATACTCAGCCATATTGTTAGTACATTTAAAATTTAGTCTGTATGCATGGCCTTCTGAGTAATCATTCTCTAGATTGTATATCCAAACTCCTGCTCCTGCTCCAAACTTATTGACTAACCCATCAAACTCAAGATGCCACAATATCTCATGTTCATAATTAGCATCATCTGTTTCCACCAACTTTTCCTCATCTTGACTACCTTGTTTAGTGGAAAGTTCTAAAGTTTGGACAATTTCCTCTTGTTTTGAAACTGCAATTTCTTTTGGTTATGTATCAACACTGTCTAAAAGAGTTTCTTGTGTTTGATCAGTATTATACAAAATAAAATAATCAATGTCTGAATGTACAGAGTAGATAGGAAAGTTTTGAGGCCGATCCTGGCTACTCACCATGTATTTCATTAAAGTTTCTTGGTACAGCTTCTTGGGTTGTCCAAAAACAGAAATTGTTGCATATGACATATCAAGTTGTAGAGATCCCTGAAGTTTGGCTCCCCATGACCTGGATAATAGCATGCCATACTTCGGTGGGATGTTAGCAACCACAATATCCATCAAGATGCTCTTGGTAGGATATTGAACTAAGGTAACACAGAGGTCTTTAATCAACCCTAGACACTTTACTTGACTTGAGTCAAATGAAAATAAGTCCTTGTAAGGCCTTGTAATGTCTAGGTTTAATTTTTCCATTACTGATTTGGGCATTGAGTTGTGGGAGGCCCCAGAATCCAACATTGCATTATGAAGGATTTTGTCATGGATGCCAAGGCTAATGTAGAAAGGTGGTATTCCTCCTTCTAGTGGTTTTCCATTAACATCTGAACCAAATATAAGCTCTGGTTGGTCATCAAATAGGTTAACGGAGTCCTCATTTTCAACAATGTTTAGGGTTTGGTTTATCTGTGTTTTGTAGGTTTCATTCTTGATTAATTCTATTAAAGGGACTGAAATATTTAGCTTAGCCACCTCTGCTCTGAAATTAAAAGGAAAAGGGGCTTTCTCTGTTTGAGGGTTTGGAATTTTGACAACAGGGATTTGAGTGGGATGCTATTTTCTTTTCCTTTATTAGGGACCTCTTTTTGTGAATTTTCCGATCTAGTATTTTGAGGTGTGTCCACTGGATTTTTGGGGGGAATTGAAGTAGAGGGTTGATCATCAGAAGGTTGATTAGGGGTTATATCTTCAATGGTAGGGCCAGAAGAGTTCTGGTTTTGTCTGGGGAGAATCTGGAGGATTTTAGAAACCGGGGCTTCTTTGATTTTCTTAGGTTGATTTGGCACTGTTTTCTTGGTTTGGTCAGGGATATCAGAATTATTTTTACTCCTTAGGTTGTACTGCTTATGTACTTCAAAGATGGCAGAATCATAACCTTGTTTATAATCAAATGACTCTCCAGACTGGATTTGCAATTGTTGCAGCATATGAAATTCCTGATCATCTTGGGTCAGAAAAACAGCACCTTCATCATCTAATCCCATCAGGCTAATCCATGTGTCTTGCTCTGGGTCTTTAGGATGGGATTTTTTTGCATAATTTTCTTGGAAAGGAGGTCTAATATTCTGATTAGGTCCATTTTTTCCAATGTTTTGTTTTTGGTTTTAGTTTTGGTTTTGGTTTTTCCTAAAGTTCAGGCTTCTAACTGGAGGTGCCTCTTGATTATCCCACTGGGGTTTCCTCTCTATATTCTCTATTTTATCCATTAACTTTTCCATGTCTTTCACTAAGCTATTTATTTTAATTTCAGAGGGTGAAGGCTCATGTTTAGCTGAGTCTCTCCTTTCATTCCCAACTCTAGCTCTTTTAGCTAATAAATTAGCCTCTACGCTTATTGCTACACTTTGCATATCTTCTAGGGTTGGGGGGTTTCTTTCCCTGAGCTAGAATGCCATGTCTGTGTCAAAACCATCAGGGAAATTTATCAAAGCTAAGTCAAGTGGGGGTCTAAGATTAATTGGAATTGCATTATATATATTGTTAAATCTGTTGCAGTAATCTTGAATAGTCTCATTGGGTCCTCTCCTAATATTTTCATATTCTGAAAGGATCTATAGAGGATTATTTTTCTTTTCCCATCTATTCAGAAATTGTCATTGAAATACTTCTAAACTATCAATACTATTATCAGGTAGTGATCTAAACCATTTCCTAACATCACCAGCTAAAGTCTGGGCAAATAATCTCATTTGGACATCCACAATATCAATTTCATGAAGTTCAAAGCAGTCTGTCATTTTATTAACATAGTGTTGTGCAATGTAGTGTCTTATGCCATCAAACTCGATGATTTTAATCTGGTAGTCTGCTGGCATGGCACCAAGTGGAGTAGATAAGATAAGGGGAGAATATCTATTTTCCATGGCTATAAGCTGGGAAGGGCTAAAATGTGGGGTTGAGGCACTAGAAGATGATGCAGTAGTGGAGGATGAACTAGGACCAGTAGGTGGTACCTGGGATATGATAGGTTGGTAAGGGAGTGAGGGTATGAATGGAGGTGGGGAATGGGCTTCAGATGTTGAAGGGAATAATGGTGAACTAAGAGTAGTGGACAATTGTTCAGAAAGCTCAGGGATCTTGGCAGTACTAAGGGATGATTGTGGTGAATTTAGAAGGTACTCATCAATTGATTTGTTGGCTTTTTGGACTTCGAGGTCTGCAATAAACTCTGGATCTATGACAGTGTCACAAATTTCACTTTCAAACTTTGATCTAAATAATGACAAATCGAATTTCTCATCAAAGGGAAGATCTTCTAAAAACAACCATTCATCAGGGCATGAATTAGCTTTAACTAAGGGTGTGTGACTGGCTAAACTTTCTTCTGTTTTGGATTTTCTTGAAATCAGGTTGGGATTATCAAATACTGGGGGAGGGTTTGGATCTAGGTTAGCCCTAGTATAATGAGTTTTCCTCGAAGCCAGAATTTCAGAATTTTTTAAATTGTTTTCTTTTCATGAGAAATAACTTCTAATAAATTACTTTAAGAGGCTCTAAATATAGAATTAAAAATTTCTTAAAGATTTATTAGGACTGAGGGTTGTTCCTCAGTGGAGGCGCCACTATGTTATCACTCAAAATTTTCCCTAGAAGTTATCAAAAGAAGGAAAAGGTCGAGGTAACTACAAACCAATCTTTTAAGTATAGGCTCTAGCCAACCTATGACTCAGAGAGGGCTCTCTCTATATGTTTTAGCTTTGTTTGCTGAGATTTTAGGCTAGTTCTTAAAGTTCAAGGGGGTTTTGGATTTGTATTGAAATTTGGATGGTGGAATCCTTAAGCAGATGGATAGAATGATGTCTCTGGCTATTGGGCTATGGAGTCAAAGAAGGGTAGCAGAACTGGGATTATATCATTAAAAGGAGTGTTCAATGGGCAAGCTAGCAGAGTGAAATACAGGTCTTTAAATCGGATGGGTGAAATGATCTTAACCAGGGTGAGAGAGCACTTAAGAATCCTCAAACCGGGATTAAAAGGAAGAAAAGAGAAGGATCATGAGCAAAGGGCAGTTAAGAATCCTTTACTATAGACCAGAAGGAAACTACCTAAACTAAGGAGCAATCAAGAATTCCTTAACTTAGATAATTTGCAGAAAACATAAAAATGCATAATAGTTAAAACAGAGTGCAGTGAAGCAAGTTCTGAGATATTATTCCATATTATTGCATTTAGATTTCAGATACACTCAAGATTATGGAAAAACTTTTAAAGAAAAGTGACAACACAAAAGAAGATACTTGTCTGTATTTCGCACTACACATGAATCCAGTGAAATGTCTTTGCTTTATTCAATAATCCAGCTTGCTGGTCCAACAATGATACAATAGCTTACAGTCTTTGATCAAGAAAACTATAGAAATGTCTAAGAATCCACACTACATACTTCGAATTGTGAAGTATTTATACAAAAAAATTATTACAAAATATCTCAAAACAACTTGAGATTTATTTTAGGAAATACAAATATCTTCTTGCAAGAAGATAGAGACAACTAATGAATTGTTTCTTGCTATCCCTTTTATTATGGTTGTGCTAGCCTTTATGGCTGAGGTGTAGCCCTTTGTGATGGCTTACAGTTGTGGAGTTTCATGTTGGAGTCTTCTTTAGTTTCATATTTCAACTAATACTCTTTAACTCTAATACTCTTTGACCCTGTTGTGTTGTTTTTACCTGTTTCACCATGTTGCCTTTATTTTTATTGTGCAGTAACTTTCAGATGTTTATTTATCACAGTAAATATGTCATTTTCTCCAACCATTCTACATCTGGTAATTTCACATTCACCATTCTCCTATAGATTTCATCAGCCTCAGTATACTTTGCAAAATTGGGCTTGGTGAGGAACAAATGTTTTACCTCACGCTCAAGGAAAAACAAGTTCTCAAATGTGTCATATAATACTTTTCCTGTTGACAGGGCTTTAATGGATGAAGAATTGACTTGTTCCTTAGCGAATTTTCGAAGTCCATCACCATAGTCCAACTGTGTCATGAGTTTGTCATTGATGACCATCGGACTAGCCAGACCTTTCTCCCTCAAAATCTGAAATTTAGCCATGAACCTAATAATGGCTACATTATTGTGGCACTTTTCTTCCAAATTAAGCATAAGTTTCCTTTTAGAAAGGACCTTCCTTATTTCTAAAATGGCAATAGTCCCATCTTCTATATTTAGCTCTTGGAGCTCATATCTATCCTTTCCGTTGAGGAAGTGGATGAGTCTATTATCATCCTCTAGCTTATTTCCCAACTCGTCCTTTACTTTCTGGATAGGTTCAGTAGCTATCTTTACTAGCTATGTTTGCTCAAAAATAACTTGGATTGATGGCCTAATATCATTGACAGAGTCAATGATATTGGCCCAAAACATTTCCTTGGTTTGTCCAAGTGGTTTTTCTAGTGTTAAATCCTTCTCTAGGATTATGATTCTCTCACCCATTATTTGTGCCTTTTGTGTTTCTTCTTTTTGCTTGAGTTGGGCTAGTTTGCAATCAATTTCCAAATTTGCCACCATTTCCTTTAGCTTTTTCATCTTTGTAGCCTAGATGGTCATTTCTTCCATGGCTTTCACAAGTTCTTTTGCTTTCTCTCCTAATGCACTTGTTGTCGATCTAGATTATGTTGTTGTTGGCAAGGCTATTACAAGTGGAGCTATAGGTGCCAAAGATGCTGCTAATGTGGATGGAACTACTGTAGAGACTGTGGGGATAATATTTGTTGAAGAGGTGGCCATATCCACTTGTTTTAATTGGATCAAAGCATCCAATTCCTTTTCAGTCTCTTTAAGTTGGTCATTCAATTTCAAGACCAAGTCCATTAGTTCTTCATGCCCCTGCTGGGCTTCTAAGACTTCCAGTGTTTGTGGATGTTGTAGCTGAGGTATTTTTAGTTGTTTCTTTAATGCAGTTATGTCATCATTCTTCTTTTTGATAAGCTATTCTGTGGCTTTTATATCCTTGGGATCGTGTCCCAATTCAATTACTAAGTCCTCTAAGGACTTGATCCTTGTGTCCTTGGCCTGTGAGGAGGCCTTCTCCAATTGGAAATGTGCTGAGATGTTGTTTAAGAAGTTTTGTAGTTGATGGGAAGCTATGGCTTCACCTGTCAGGGTGGAGTACATCATCTCTCCAGCATGTTGTGTAGCTCAATCTGGTCTATGGGATGGATATCCCTTTCCAACACTTCGAAAATCTACCCTTTTGAAATCTGATGCTGCCTTTGGTTGTTGGGTTTTAGGTTTCATAAAGGTCATCTGTAGCTTCCCTTATTTAATGTAAAAGGCTGCATTAGCCTAGTTTGATTGGTAGGAGTCAGCTTCAGATATTCTGCATATGTTTCAGCCTTAAGCCTCTCATTCCTAGCCTTGATTTCTTTATACCTTTCCTTGATATCTTGGTCTTTGTCAGCTGGAATTCTAAAAGAAGACACCTCAACACTGAGCTGCCTTTCCAACATCTGATTTTTTGATGTGGAAGGCTCTTGCATGCCTCCAAATGGAGTGGCATGCCTACTTATTTCTGCTCCCATATTAGTGACCTCAACTGAGTCTTCATTATACTCTTGGTTGGAGGCTGGATTTAGCTTTTGCCTCTTGTTTTATTCCTACTGCAAATCATAGGTGGCTATTCCTGAAGTGGACGCCCCTTCTCTATTTCTTCTTGGGATCTTCTCCTCATTCTGAGGAGTCTGCATGATTGAAGGAGTACTCATGATAGTCTCTAGTTCTTCTGGTAGCTACAGAAAAGAGTTGTCATCAAGTTGCTTTTCTAAATCAATGAGAGCATTCTCTACATCTATTCTGGTGTTGTCCTAGTCTACTAGGGTACCTTCCACCCATTCTGTTTGGTTTCCATATGCTTCTATTTCAAGTATAGGATGGTGGATGAAAGGTCAACCAGCTCAAGAAAAGATAGAAAAGATAGATCAACGCCTTAGAATTCAGCCTCTTCGAGGGGGAAACCTTCTTTACATTACATAAATGAACAATTCTTGGATGATACAAATGACAAAACCTCCTTTCTATATATAGGAGTCTAAGGAGTCACAATATAATCCAGCCGACCTAACAATAATAATATAAAGCCACAAAAATAACAATAGAGGGATTCTATGGGGCACAGAAATAACAATATGGGGGTAATAGGGGCACAACAATATAAATAAGGGGTATAACTACAATAGTAATGGGGTAATCACTAGTATTATAGGGACCCAACATGCCCCTCTCCTTCAAAAAAGTGTTGTCCTCAACGCTTGAGTAGTTCTGGATACTTCTGCATAAAATTCTCATCCTCCCATGTGGAATCTTCAGCGGATAAGTTCTTCCACTTGATAAGATACTCTGAAATTGATCGATTTCGTAGCTGTCGAGTTCTTGTTTCTGTGACTGCTTCCGGTTCCAATATAATTTTTCCTTCCTCGTCAAGTTCTGGCAATATTGTTTGAATTGGGAGCTTGTCACCTATAACCTTCTTTAAACATGAAACATGGAAAACTGGGTGCAATCGAGAAGCTGCAGGAAGCTCCAATTTGTATGCCATAGTACCAATCTTTTGCAACACCTTGTACGGACCATAATACTTTGGTGATAATTTATTATCCTTCTTAGCTTGCTTTAGGGACATTTGCTTATATGGTTGTAGCCGTAGGAATACCCAATCACCTACATCAAAACTTCTTTCACTGCGATGTTGATCTGCCTGTTGTTTCATTCTATTTTGTGCCAACACGAGGTTATCCTTTAAGAGTTGGAGGACTTGTTGTTGATGTTCGATGTGATGTTCCACTGCCTGAACCTTAGAATTTTCTCTTAAATATGATGTGATGGATGGTGGTTGATACCCATAAAGTGCCATAAATGGGGTCATTTTTGTTGCTGTATGGAAGGAAGTGTTATACCACCATTCAGCCAGAGGCAACCATTTGACCCATTGTGTCTGTTTATCAGATACAAAGCAACGAAGATATCCTTCCAAACATTTGTTTACTATCTCAGTTTGCCCATCAGATTGAGGATGATAAGATGAGCTATGAGCTAACTGAGTACCAAGACAAGAAAATAATTCTGTCCAAAAATTTCCAGTGAAAATGGGATCTCTGTCACTTACAATAATCTTTGGGTTTCCATGTAGCTTTTGAACTGTTTCCATAAATGCAGTAGAAACTGTACTGGCTTTAAATGGATGTGATAATGCACAAAAGTGTGCATACTTGGTAAGTCTGTCAACTACCACCATGATGACACTCTTTCCCTCAGACTTGGGTAAACCTGTGATAAAATCCATTGAAACCTCCTCCCAACGTTGGCTTGGAATGGATAAAGGTTGTAATAGACCCGGTGTCTTAATTGTTTCAACTTTATTTTGCTGGCAAACCAAACATTCCGCCACAAACTTTTGAATATCTGATTTAAGGCCATCCCAAAAAAATTCCTTCTTAACCCTGTGGTAAGTTTTTAAAAATCCTGAGTGCCCTCCTAAGGGAGAAGTGTGCAATTCCATAAGAATCTTTTGTTTTAGCTGGGAATTCTTACAGAGGTATAAGCGATCTTTGTACCATAACGAATCATTTTGCCAGCTAAATGTATCAGAAGTACTGGAATCTTGTTGTAGCTTTCGAATAAGTGCCCACACTTCTTCGTCATTCTTCCATTCCTCCCTTGCTTCGTTTATCCAATCTGGTTGGATAATAGAAATGGCACACAACAATGCTTCCACATCCTCATCCTTTCTTGAGAGTGCATCTGCCACCACATTTTGCTTCCCTTTTTTGTAGATGATTTCAAAGTCATAACCCAACATCTTTGTGACCCACTTTTGTTGCTCTTCAGAGGATAATCTTTGTTCTAAAAAGTATTTAAGGCTATCATGATCCGTTTTTACCTTGAAGTGTCTTCCCATTAGGTAGGGTCGCCATTTCTTAAGTGCATGGAGTATTGCCAACATTTCCTTCTCATAAATAGCTTTGCTTAAAAACTTTCCCTTGATTGGACGACTTTCAAAAGCAATGGGTCTTTCATCTTGCATTAGAACAGCACCAATTCCATTTCCTGAAGCATCACATTCCACAATAAAGGTTTTTGTGAAGTCCGGTGTAGCTAAGACCGGTGCTTGGCACATTGCCTCTTTAAGATGTTCAAAGGCCTTTGTTGCTTCCGAAGTCCATGAAAATGAATCTTTCTTCAATAATGTTGTTAGAGGTGCTGCTATTCTCCCATAATTCTTAACAAACTTGCGATAATACCCTGTCAACCCAAGAAATCCTCGCAGATGCTTTATGGATGTGGGGATTTTCCATTCCTTAATGGCTTTAATTTTGCTAGGGTCTACCTTAACTCCTTCATGAGATACAATATGACCCAAATATTCCACCTCCTGGACTCCAAAGAAACATTTGGATCTTTTTGCATATAATTGTTTCTCCTCCAATAGTTGTAGCACCCTGTCAACATGTTCAACATGATCCTTCCAAGACTTGCTGTAGATTAGTATATCATCAAAAAATACTAACACAAATTTTCTAAGGAATGGTTTGAAAATTGAATTCATCAAACCTTGAAATGTTGAAGGTGCATTGGTAAGGCCAAAAGGCATGACCAAAAATTCATAATGACCCTCATGAGTTCTAAATGCCGTTTTGGAATGTCTTCAATCTTCATTCTGATTTGATGATATCCCGAACGAAGATCCAACTTGGTGAAGTAAATTGATCCATGCAATTCATCCAGTAATTCATCAATGACAGGAATGGGGAACTTATCTTTAATAGTGAGCTTGTTGAGCTCCCTATAATCTGGACACATGCGCCATGATCCATCCTTCTTGTGCACCAATACTACTGGAGCTGAGAAAGAACTTTGACTCGGTTGAATTATACCAGCCTCTAGCATTTCTGCAACCATACGTTCAATTTCACTTTTTTGGACATAGGGATATCTGTACGGCCTGATGTTTGGAGGAACACTTCCTGGAATCAGATGAATAGCATGATCATGATCACGCATAGGTGGGAGACCTTTGGGAGTCTCAAATACCTTGGAATGATTGTCCAAGACTTTTTGGAGATCTGGAGAAATAGATGATTCCAATGTGGAAACATCTAGCGAACATAATTGTGCAATTACACCTCTTTGCTCCTTTTTTAGAAGCTTTGTCATACCATTAGAGCTGATTATCTTTCCTGGTTTCCCTGCAATACCCCTTAATTCAACTTCCTTTCCTTCCAAAGAAAATTTGATGAAAAGTTCTTGAAAATTAAAAGCTATTGTACCCAAGGATTGTAGCCATTGGACTCCTAGTACAACATCAGCACCTCCCATTGGAATGGAAAGCATTGGGCTAGTCAATACATATTCTCCCATGGATAGCTTGATATTATGGCACTTTCCAGAGCAATTTATTGTTCCTCCATTTGCAATCATCACTTGACACTCTGGTGCTGGATATAGGAAGCAATTCAATTCTTTTGCTACCCTACAATGAATAAAATTGTGGGTGCTTCCTGAATCAATCAACACTATTACCTTTTTCTTCTTGATTTGTCCTTCTATCTTGATGGTTTGAGGAGTGGTAATTCCCGCCAATGCATTACAAGATATGGTCGGATTTATTTGTTCTTCATCTAGGCTTTGTTCCTGGAATATATCCTCTTCTTTTGACCTTTCTTGCTCCTTTTCTTCTTCCTCTTCACAATCTATGTAGAATAATTTCTTCTCAGCACACTTATGACCTTTTGTGTATTTGCTATCACAATTGTAACAAAGCCCTTTTGCTCTTTTTTCTTCCAATTGTTGTGGTGTCAACCTTGTAGGTTGTGGAAGACTATGGGCAACAACACTTCCATCTTTATAGTTGTGAATGGTATGCTTCCTAGTTGCCATAATTTTGCTTTCCATTTTTCTTGCTAACCTGAATGCCTTCTCTAATGAATCAGGTTCCCAAAGGCACACATCATGTTGGATATTATCCTTTAAAGACCCTATGAACACATCAATCCTATGCTCCTCTGGAATATCTTTTACCCTTATGTTCAATTTTTGGAACTCCTCAATGTGCTCCATTATTGAACCCTTTTGTTTGAGACTTATCAATTGGCTAAAAAAAGTGTTGCTTTTTGTATCCTCATAATGTGCTATCAATTCTTCCGTAAAAATTGCCCAAGTGATAAATTGTTTACGAGAACAAAGCCATTGATACCATACAAACTGATTTGGTTCCAAATATAAAGTTGCCATACGTACCTTTTGTGTGTTTTGCACATTATTGAGATCGAAGAATTGCTCCATCTGTAATATCCATGTGGCGGGATCCTTGCCATCAAACTTCCTCATATCGATTTTTGGAACATGGTGAGTCTTCGATCCAACATTAGAGTCTATGGAATCATGATTAACATTTCTTTTGTTCTCATCATGAGTTTCCTTTACTACCTTTTCACCATTAGTGACCCTTTCTTGTAGCAACTTCTTCAATTCTTCCATGTCTGTCTTCAAATCTATCTTCAAATTTACCATCGAATCCTCCATCTTAGCTTCCATGCCCTTTATCTTAGATTCCACACCATTTACCTTAGATTCCACGCCACTTATCTTAGCTTCTGTTAGCTTTTGTGAGCGTGACATTTGTTGCACTTGTTCTTGTAATTTTGATATATCATGTAGCATTTCTTCCTCTTCTTCATGAGTCATGCTAGAGCTTTCAGGTTCCTTACTAGGTGTTTGCATTTTCTTTCCTCGGGGCATCAGTTACCGATAATAATGCTTTACTATGCCCTTTGAATTCCGTTAAACCAAGCTTAGATAAAAAATAAAAAAAAAACTACACACCTTTTTTCACTTTATAGAAGCCTGATATTGAATCTGATGTATCTCTGTAATTTCGGATCATCCAGTTCTGAAATTGCTACCTGTAGTAGCCTTCTGCGTCCTCTTTCCAATGCCACAAGTCTGAGCCAAATTGGATTCTCCAAGGAAGAGTTATGTGAAATCTCCCACAGTGACTTGCTTTTAGACTAGTTCAGTAGAGCGAACTTGTACGACGTGCCACGAGTCACTGTTTCAACCTTTGAATCTGAAACACACATACAAGAAACTACAGTTCGTCCTCTTTCTGTACCTTTTTACGAAATTTCAATCCGATCCTCAGAGAGAGAGTTATGACGATTTTCCCCAGGTCACCTGTTTTGAATGTAATTCAGGAGTCTGCAAAAAGGCCAACTTCCTCAGATCATATCTCCGAAAATATCGCGCGAAAAGCTCTGAAATTCGGACCCAAGGTTCAGCGCCAATTCTTCTCAAATGGGGTTTTTTTGCGACTTCTGAAACGTCACAGAAAAAAAGTTATAGCGAAAATTCCACGATGACCTGTTTGGAGCAGCGAAACCCTAGAATCCAAAGCTCTGATACCAAATGTTATGAAACCAGCTCAAGAAAAGATAGAAAAGATAGATCAACGCCTTAGAATTCAGCCTCTTCGAGGGGGCAACCTCCTTTACATTACATAAATGAACAATTCTTGGATGATACAAATGAAAAACCTCCTTTCTATATATAGGAGTCTAAGGAGTCACAATATAATCCAGCCGACCTAACAATAATAATACAAGGCACAAAAATAACAATAGAGGGATTCTATGGGGCACAGAAATAACAATATGGGGGTAATAGGGGCACAACAATATAAATAAGGGGTATAACTACAATAGTAATGGGGTAATCACTACTATTATAGGGACCCAACACCTTCTCCAACTGGAATTGTGCTGAGATGTTGTTTAAGAAGTTTTGTAGTTGATGGGAAGCTATGGCTTCACCTGTTAGGGTGGAGTACATCATCTCTCCAGCATGTTGTGTAGCTCAATCTGGTCTATGGGATGGATATCCCTTTCCAACACTTCGAAATTCTACCCTTTTGAAATCTGATGCTGCCTTTGGTTGTTGGGTTTTAGGTTTCATAAAGGTCATCTGTAGCTTCCCTTATTTAATGTAAAAGGCTGCATTAGCCTAGTTTGATTGGTAGGAGTCAGCTTCAGATATTTTGCATATGTTTCAGCCTTAAGCCTCTCATTCCTAGTCTTGATTTCTTTATACCTTTCCTTGATATCTTGGTCTTTGTCAGTTGGAATTCTAAAAGAAGACACCTCAACACTGAGCTGCCTTTCCAACATCTGATATTTTGATGTGGAAGGCTCTTGCATGCCTCCAAATGGAGTGGCATGCCTACTTATTTCTGCTCCCATATTAGTGACCTCAACTGAGTCTTCATTATACTCTTGGTTGGAGGCTGGATTTAGCTTTTGCCTCTTGTTTTATTCCTACTGCAAATCATAGGTGGCTATTCCTGAAGTGGACGCCCCTTCTCTATTTCTTTTTGGGATCTTCTCCTCATTCTGAGGAGTCTGCATGATTGAAGGAGTACTCATGGTAGTCTCTAGTTCTTCTGGTACCTACAGAAAAGAGTTGTCATCAAGTTGCTTTTCTAAATCAATGAGAGCATTCTCTCCATCTATTCTGGTGTTGTCCTAGTCTACTAGGGTACCTTCCACCCATTCTGTTTGGTTTTCATATGCTTCTATTTCAAGTATAGGATGGTGGATGAAAGGTCCTAGCTTAACCTCTTGTCTCTTCTTTGTGATAAATTCCAAAGGATCATATCTCCAGACAAAACTTCTCTAGAACTTCATATTCTGTAGTATCAAATATGCCTCTTTTCCAGCCTCTGTAGAGTTGCATATGAAGGGGCCTAGTTGGACTTTTATTTTGAAATTAGCCTTCTTCTTAGCATTGATTAAGCTTACCTCATCTGCATTGATAATTTTCCTATAGTATTCTAATGCAAACAACCTCATAGGGAGTTATCTTGGCAACTTATATGGTGCAAGTATGCAACCATATATCTTGATTTCTCTATGGTTTTGGTAAAGGTACCAATCACCCACTTTGGTCTGGTTTGACAATTGTAGGACTCTCTTTATTTTTGGACTGATTCTTGGAGGAGGGTTTCCAATTAGCATTGTCATAACTGGATGTACAAATAAGTAAATGAAGTCTGAATAAGAGTATGGAGATCAATACTCATGGACTAATGGGGTCCAAAAAATGACTGACCTAGGTTGACCCTTGGTGTCCAGTTTTTGGAGGGTGAATGGGAATTTCTCTGATTGATAATATAAGAACATATGGTATAAAATTGAGGAGTATTTGAAAACCCTTTCATTTCCCATTCTTGTGAACTGCTCATGCATTCTGTCAGCTATGAATGTGGCAAAGTCATAAATGGTTGCAGGAGGTTGTCCTGGGGTATAGATGGACATGAAAGCCAGGATAATTTCATCAATGTACTCACTTGTGGAGTAACCCAAAACACAAGATATCATGGATACAATATTTCGGCCCCAAGGGGAAAATATAGTTGCTACATATGGAGGGGAGTCATTAGGGATGTGCTTCTCTTCTTTGATGAAGGTGTTATAGACATTTTTGGGCCCTACAAACCCAAGCATGAAATGTCCATAAACCAAGGGCTCCTAAGTCCCTAAAATTGTTGTTCTAACCCCTAAAGGAACAAGGTCAACATATTACAGCTTCTACCAGAAGTTCTCCATGAAAAACTGCTCAGAAATGGTCAAAACAGGATCATTTCAGTTGCTCCACAAGCCAAGTGCGTTGCATCTCACCTAAATACACTGTGTGGGTGTGTTGCATTTCAAAAGGCCCTTCTATGGGGTGCGATGGGTGAGAAATGACAAATGGCAGTGTCATTCCGCGAGGTGGAGAGGCAATGGAAGCTTCCAGAAACTTCTCCTGTGACACTTGTCTCTCTGAATTCAACCAAGGATGAGTAAGAGATCATCAATCTCCAAGTGGAAGCAAGAACTATTAGAGAGAAGACACTAATCAAATCACAAGCTGACTCATCTCCCTTAGAGATATCTATATATGGATCCCTCATCCCAGAGATCCAGAGGCTGAAATTTTGCATATTGTAAGGAATTTCTGTTGGTTTCTTGAGACAAACATCAGATTGTTGGGTGATCTAAGCTTTGTATGAGGTGAAGAGGGGCTTCCTTGCTGAGAGGTTGATGCTGGGTCAAAACAACTGGTTGTAACTCCTTTTGGCTCTTTCTTGTTTATCAATAAAAGCTATTCAAGTTTTCCTCCATACTTTTGTGTTATTCATGTTTGCTGCATTTGTACGGTCAATTTATATCTGATCCTAGATTGTTTATGATTATAGATCCATGTCTTTGTATAGTGCTATGCTACTGTGATCTTACAGGTACTCTGTGAAGCTGGGCGTGCAAGGGAACAAGTAGCAAAATACTATCAAGGAAGAGAGGAATCAAACCAGGAGATTAGCGCAAGACAGAGGTTGGTCTTTTTGTTCCTCTCTATCTATAATTCATAAAGGAAAAACGAAAGTAGCTTTTCTTTGTTTGTTTCTAAGGCAGCTGTCACACCTTAGTGGGATAAGCAGTTCTGAATAGACACTTTTTCCTGTAACAAAATGGCAACTCCACTGGGGACGAATTAGTTTGTTTGTTTATCTTCCTTGTTGTCTATTTCATAAACTTACAGGTAGCATTCGAACTGCATTTGCCATAGCAAATGTAAAGTAGATAAATGCTACTTCAGTCCATCTACGGGATCTGTTTATGATTTAAACAACTGATTCACAAACTCTCTAATTGCCCTTGTGATAGCTCTTAGATCCTCCTTAGATCTACCCCTGATTGTTGAGTTACTGATTACCTTTTGCTCGGCCAAAACCCATGAACTGAACTGCAAATTGTGACCCGGAACCCAAACAGAGTCTCATTTCTAGCCCAGCATAGGTACTGTTCTGAGAATCTGAAATTCAGTGCACTTCTCGAGTGTAGAAGGTGCGCTGCATTTCAAATTCCCTGTGTTGCAGGTGTGCTGATCAGGCTAGGCTTTGTGCAGTTTTGGTTTATGTGATTCATTCTTTCCAGTTCTATTCCTGAATTTTGCTACCTGTGATCAGTATATGTTTGTTTGAAACCCCTTTTCCTTGTTGTTATTCCGCCTCCTTTGTACAAAAGAACTGTAAATGTTTTTGTGTGTTTGGTGAGTCATTTTCAGTTCTCCTTTGCAAAAGTAGTGTAATCGTACTGTCGTACTCTGATTTGAAACTGTCGCAAGTGTCGATTTTAATCGTAGGAAAGAGTTTGATTGCTGTTGATAGTCGATTATCCTGTTACTATTGTTTTTGGTCTAAATTTGTGATTTTTCTAGTGTCAAAACAAGTATTCATTTCAAAATCGTAAAGTGTTGTGATTGTCTCGATTTTTTATTTCGAAAAGAAACTTGTTGATATTTTTCGCTTGAAAAGAAATTCAAATTTGTGCATCAACTTTCTTCTTATCATTCATATACTAAGAAAGTCGAAAACAAATACATGCATGTGCATTTGCATCTAGACAGTCTGATTGGTTTGATTTAGGAAAGTGCATTTATAGTGTGCTCTTTGCTCTTTGTGAAAGGATTCTGTCTTTCTTTCCTTAGTAGCTAGTATTTTCATTGCACAAAGAAGATAAAAAGATTGTTTATCATCTTAGATTGCATTTTAGAAATTACATATACATCTCGCGGTGATCCTGAAAGGAAAACTTCATAAAAAAGATCAACTATAAAATAAATTCAATGAATCTAACAACGCTTTGGAACTTAACACACAACATTTAGAAGTCTAGGCTAGAGACGTATTCCGGCGTCGTAAAGCCTGGTAACTGTTGTTCTCACTGATGGTTGGGTGATTCCTCCACTTTGAGACGATAAGTGCCAGTACGGACTTGTGCTCCCACGTACCGTCGAGTATATTTTGGGAAACCCCAATAGGCTTAATCCTTTATCCATAGGAAGCCGTGTTTGCCGCCCTATCAATTGCAATGCACTGAACACAACATTCAGGAAGATTGACTGCCGTACCGTAAAAAGTATTCTGCAGTTTTGCGATTGGTTTGGTAATCCCTCTACCTAGATTTCCAGAGCAGTCCCTTTCGTTCCTTTTCAGACTCTTTAACAGAAAAGGTCCATCTGAGCACTTGTGACTTCAGGCTCATTAAAAATCGAAGGAGACTAGAGTCATCTTTTGTTTTCTCTCGACTCTTAAAAATTGAAAAAAAAAGTTGTGTCAAAGCGTCTAAAATTCATTTAATTCGGAAACATACTTCCCCTTTATTTTTAGTTGATCGAGTAATCCGCAATCATGGAAGAAATTCAATTGAAACCTTGTCATTCACGGAGGCTTACGAGTCAACCGTCTTTGTCTTCAGAATCAAATCTAGTATGGACAAAGCGAAATCGTTTAACCGATTCCAAATCTCCTGTTAAAGTTAGAACAAGTGTTCCAAAAACATCAGAGACTCTGGTTAATCCAAACATTTCTGGAATCCCTACCTCTACATAAGAAGTTCAGCAGCCACAGAAGGACTGTAGTACTAATCCTAGTCTGAGGGTAAACACTTGTGTTACCGAACCAATTCCATTTACAATCGGTTCAGAGAGTCTTGCTCCTCAAACATCTGTTGCTGCGAATTCCATACCTTCTTCGGCACCAGAAATATTCTACGGACCTGACAGTCTACCCCTTCCACCTGGTCTGATTGCCATAGAAGAGATTATGGAAGATCCTCCAACTCGTACTCCATCGCAATTTGGAGTCGGGATCACTCGGTATCCTTCTTCGTCAGAAGTTAGTCTACTGCTAGCGGAAGCTCCTGTAGAATCGCTAGGCAATCTTTTGGATATACTAGAAATGTCTGAACAACCGTCAACATCTAGGACTATGTCGTCTGACACAGTGACGACAGAAACCCCTACTATCACTCCAACAATGTTCTCTGGTATACCATATGTCCCAACTAGCTCTCAATCGCTAGAAGGAGCCCACTCAGGGGCCATTTTGACAGTATGGTCTGTTCCTGTTTGTTCATCCGGATTAATATCCGGAAACTCTTATGTTGAGTCTCAACAAATTGATCCATTTGGAGGTCATTTTTGGCAGTCTGGTCCTCAAGGGCAAACTATTCCCTTAAGTTCTGGATTACCACCATATGGGGGGCAGTATACCCTTTCATTATCCCCTCTGGGGGGACAACCATATGGGAGTTCACAACAAAATTCGGGTTATGCTAGAATTACTTCAAGCGGTTGGGTACCGATACTACCTCAACAACCAAGAGTTGTATATTCGATGCAACAATGCTTACCTCTGTCAAACATACCAACTACGCCAGCTATTGTGACGGTGTCGCAAGTTCAAGCGTTGCCTATTGTATGCCAACCTCAAGTTTCTCAGGTTGTAATGCAACAGCCACTTGACCCTGCGACTCAACCACAATCGCCGACTGGTGGAATAACACAGGTTCAGACGGGTACAATTACCCCTCATCTTGGTCAAACAGTTAGTATCGGGCAACATCACATGGCTTCACAACCATGGCTAGTACAATACCAACAACCGCAATTCCAACAAGTATACCAAGGTTCTAAGCAACAAATCTTTGCAAATATTGGGTATCCGTTTATTCAAAATGGTCAAAATCAACCATTTTACAATGGTCATACCCACCAACCTTACCAAAGTTACCAGCATCAAATGCATTATGCCGGTATGAAAAGACCAGCTGCTCAGGCAATCCCATCTTATCCTAGGTATGCTTCACCTAACTTGAATCAACAGTTACCCTTCGTGGCAACTTTAGAGTTACCTGATTTAAATCGGTTAACAAACGATCCAATCGCTTACGCCCCTTGGTGGCCAGCAATTCTGCATAAACTTCCATCAGATATTCCTAAATTTAATGGAAATCCGGGTGAAGATCCGTCGAATCATGTGATGAAATTTCATCTATGGTGTTCATCAAACACCCTAAATGATGATTCGATTAGGCTTCGCCTTTTTCAGAGGACGTTGACTAGTCCAGCAGCAAAATGGTACATCGAATTGCCTAGAGCTTCATTCGACAACTTTAGTACCTTAGCCACAACCTTTTTAACTCATTTTCAATTACCAATAAGGTACGAAATGGGAACGGAACTCCTTACCAACTTCAAACAGACGACAGCCACTCAGATATCTGATCATATACATGAGTGGCGACATCGTCGTAGAATGGTAAAAACGTATGTTCCCGATCAGCTCTTAGCTGAATGGTTTATCAAGTCATTACTACCTTCCATCACGGAAGATGTGGCAAAGGGGGGGGTCGTAACAGAAGAGCAAGTTATCACTTGTGCGCAATATTTGGACTTGATTTACACTCAGTCTGGCATGCTCTACGATAAAATACCTGACGCCCCTAGACCAGAATTCTCAGTTCCTCCTCCTCCTAAATCAAACAATGACTCTCATGTCAGCGATGGCGTGATTGGCGCAACAAACACGAAATCGACAAAGGTTACATCCAAAAAGGCCCGTAAGATTTCAGGTCAAAATGAAAAAGATGAACTTCTTGCCTCAGAAGTGAATGCCGTATCGATAGATTAAGGCAAAGAAACCAAGCAACCAGGGGGAAAGAAGAAAGGCAAAGGGAAGAAGAAGAAACAGGAAGAATCATCTCCTGAAAATTCTTCTGCAAACCCTCCTAGAAATAGGAAACAAAAATTTCCATGCATGATATGCGATGAGGATCATCGGACACTAGATTTTCCACACAGAGCAGAGCTTAAAAAATTCTTCAAGAATTCAAAAACCTCCGCAGTGTTAACTGATCCGTTTCCAAATCCAGGAACAAATCTAGTTGACAGTGGAAATGCTTCCTCGTCTCAAGTGCTAATGTTTTCGGTTTCAAAACAGCAAAATGATGCTTTCATATCGACAAGGAACAAAGATTATGGGAATCCACAGCTGTCGAACAACAAGGATAAAGATCAACCTAGTAGTTCGACAACAACTTCGACAGAAGTTGCGCCACCCATCATTCCTGAACTGAAAATAAAACTGCCAAAGGGAGTAGTACACAAATCGACATTTAATCCTCGTACTAGAGCAGCACAACATTATAATATAGTGGAAGATTTGGCCCAATCGCCATCCACTATGTCGACTCTTGAAGTACTACAAAATTGCCCATCCCAAAAGAAGGCTTTTTTATCGGTCATTGGTGGGATAGACCCAAAGGATTCCAATCTTGTATCCTTCGATCATAAAGGATACGATCCTCAATTACCAGCTCAACTAGCTTTCCTTGTTCAAGTGAAAGCCCTCAACAAAACTGTTCATCAAACAATTATTGATGAGGGGGCATCTACATGCATTATGTCGATGAGTTGCTGGAAAACATTAGGATCTCCAACCTTGTCGTGATCTTCAATGACATTAAAAGCATTCGACGGAAGAACATATACCCCATATGGTATTCTAAGTAACTTGAAGGTTGAACTAGGAGGGAAAACAGTAGAAATAGATGTTGAAGTAATCGATGGAAATCTCGATTACAACATCCTACTAGGAAGACCATGGATATATGCTATGGCTGTTGTTGTGTCGACCTATTTTAGGAAGATTGCATTTCCCTTTCAAGGAGGGATTACAATCGTCGATCAACAAAACTTCCTCCCCAATGGTTCTCAAGTTACAGGAAGCATTCCTATGATCCATGGAAGCCCCCATTCGCTTCAAAATATCAGAGTAGGCCTACTAAAAGATCCTATATTAATGGGAACTTTCACCCTTCCACCTCCAATCAATCTGGCGGAAGTAGCATCGGTAGGAACCTGCAATATGATATCTTCTAAAAAGATCTCAGAAAATGATATCGACATGGATCATGCGATGGTTTTGCCTCCGAGCCCAACGGAAATATTGTAGCAATCAATGTTCCTAGCCTAGATGGCAAACCCAAATCAACGCTCATCGAGTGTTTGGATAGATAGGTCTAAGGAATATGGCACCCCTTTAGATCCTTGGTCAAGAGTGCATGACACCGACGAAGGAATTGTTCAATCAATGGTAATTGAAGGGGCACCATGGGATGATTACCACCATCGTTCCCTTCTTCCAGATTATGGAGAAGATACTCCTGATGACCTTTATCATCCTTCAATTTTTTATTTTCTATCAAATACTGTAAACACGGTGGATTCTGAGCGAAAATTGTCCAACATTGAAGAGACTATCGCCATAAATATCTCGACCAAAACAGATGTTGTAGAGAATATTTATGTTGGCAAATGTTGTTCTCCTTCAGAAATGGAAATATATGACGCTCTTTTTCGCGAATTCAGAGATGTCTTTGTTTGGTCATATAGTGAAATGCAAGGCATTGACTCGAGTATCGTTGAACACAAAATTAAGATGTATCCAGATGTCAAACCAGTACGACAATGGATATGGCAGGCGCACCCCAAGAAAGCCGCTGCCATTAAGGCAGAAGTTGAGAAACTTCTCCATGCTGTTTTCATTTACCTGGTTCCTCTAACCGATTGGGTATCGAATATTGTCCCTATTATGAAAAAACAAGGAACAATTAGATTGTGCGTTGATTATAGGGATGTAAATCAAGCTTGTCCAAAAGACAACTACCCTACACCCTTCATCGACCAGATAATTGATGAATGCGCCGGATACGAAATCTTTTCATTCATGGATGGATTCTCCGGGTATAATCAAATAAATATCCGCCCACAGGACCAGTCAAAGACTGCATTTATTTGTCCATGGGGCACATTCGCATATCGAAAATTACCCTTTGGTTTAAAGAACGCAAGGGTGACGTTTCATAGGGCAATGAATTATGCCTTCCATGACATTGAAAACATCGTTCAACCATACCTCGACGACCTTCTGGCTCATTCACAAAAGCGGACTGATCACCCGCAACATTTAAGAGCGATATTTCTACGGTGCCGACACTACAAGATACAACTCAATCCACACAAATGTGTAATTTGCGTCAGTTCTTGTCGTTTACTTGGCTTTGTAGTCTCAAAGGATGGGATTCGTCTCGACCCATGTAAGATTCAGGCAATCATAAATTTGCCTCCACCTTCGAATTTGCTTTAGATTCAGAAACTCCAAGGGAAAGCAAACTTTCTGAGGAGGTTCATTCCAAATTACGCCGAACTTGCTAAAGGTTATACACGTCTTTTGAAAAAGGAAGTACCCTTTGTCTGGGATTAGGTTGCACAAGCTTCCTTTGATGCTTTAAAAATCCCTAATGAAAGCATCATTAATGTACGCTCCTGATTATCAAAAAGACTTTAACATGTATCTGGCTGTAGCGGGTATGACCATCACAATGGTTTTAGTTCAAGAAGACGACGGAATCGAACATCCTATATATTATTTAAGTAAAAACTTAAATGATACAGAAAGAAAATATTCTTATGTTGAAAAGCTAGCGCTCGCAGCTGTTCAAGCGATACAGAGATTTCGACACTATGTCCTCTTTCGAAAAACTACCATTCTGTCAGATTGCAACCCCATGACTTATATATTGTCGCAACAGTTGTTGGGGGGCAAATATTCAAAATGGATAGCAATCCTACAAGAGTTTGATCTGGAATTTGTAAAATCCAAGTCAAAGAAAGCTCTGGTTTTCGCAGAATTATTATCCGATCTCCCATCGTTGTCCAACGATGAAACATCTGAAGAAACGACCGTGGACGAAAGTTTGTTTCTGATATCTTCAAGCAATGAGTGGTATGGGGATATAATAATTTATCTCCAAACCCAAAAATATAGGCCAAATACCTCTCGCTCCGAACAAAAACGTATTCGATATCAAGCAAAAGACTACATGATCACCGGTGATACACTTTACCGTCACGGTATCGATACAGTTCTGAGAAGGTGTCTCACACATGAGGAGGCCGAAAAGGTCCTGAATGATTGCCATTCAGGCGCGTGTGGGGGGCATTCAATCTGGTTATGCTACAGCGCAAAAAAAATCTTACGAGCAGGATACTTCTGGCCAACAGCAGGATACTTCTGGCCAACAATGTTTAAAGATTGCATAAACGCAGTCAGAAGTTGCCATGCTTGTCAAATTTTCGATAGCAAAACCAGAAGACCACCCACACCTCTACAGCCAATAGTTGTTGTCAGGCCATTCGCCAAATGGGGCATCTATTTCATGACATGTAACCCCACCTCGACTGGGGGGCATGGGTATATCATAGTCGCAGTTGACTATTTTACCAAATGGGCCGAGGCGATGCCTACATTACATAATACTGGTGAAGCAACTACCCTCTTCTTTTTCAATCATGTAGTCGCCAGATTCAGCATGCCACAAGCTATAGTCACAGATCATGGATCACATTTTCGCAATCACATGATGCTCGAATTAGCTGCCAAACTAGGGTTGTCTCACGACAGCTCTACTCCATACTATCCGCAAGCCAACGGACAAGTTGAAGCAATCAACAAGGTCCTGAAGCGTATGCTGCAAAGGATGATTAGAGTTCACAAAAGAAGATGGCACCTAATCCTGTACTCAGCTTTATGGGCTTACTGAACATCGGTAAGGAATGCAACTGGGTTTACACCTTTCCAACTGGTATATGGCCTGGAAGCAGTCTTACCAATCTAGTGCAAAACCTCGTCCCTCAAACTCGCAATTGATCTCTTCCCCGGAACTTCAGAAGAAGAAGCTTGTTTCTTGGAACTAATCCAATTGGATGAAACCCGTCGTGATGCCACTTTGGCTAACGAAGCCCATAAGAAACGAGTCAAAGCGCAGTTCGACAAAAATGTCAAACCCCGTGTCTTCTCAGAAGGTGACTTGGTCTTGCTTTATGACCAAGAATCTGATAAATTGGGAGCAGGTAAATTTAAGTCTTTATGGATGGGCCCCTATATTGTTAAGCGAGTGTTAGCAAAAGGATCCTACGAGTTAATGGATTATGACGGAATTCCACTGGCGCAACCTCGTAACGGGTTGTACCTCAAGAGTTACTATGCGTAATTCAGTATGGTAACCTGTATGCTTTTGTTATGTTTTTTTTTTCGCTAAAGTGTTTATTTTGGTCAAGTAATCCACTTTTTACATTTATTATAGATGTCAAACCTATTAGATTCATGCGTTGGATATGCCGACGGAGTGAGTCGTAGCTCGCGGAACCTATCTTCCGCGGCCTGGGCCATTTTTGATCCAAGCAGCGAGTTAGTAAGTTTCAGAGGAGTATGTATTGGTCGATCAACGAATAACATCGCTGAATATAGCGCGTTGATAGAACTCCTCTCTGATGCCATCAAACGTGGCATACGCCGACTGATTGTCAGGCTAGACTCACAACTCATCATACTACAACTCACTGGTATCTACTCTGTCCGAAATCCAGCTATTTATCGCATGTTCCTAAGGGTCAAGATTTTGGAAAGGCAATTGGATTTTATTCAATATCAGCATATTTCCAGAAACTTAAACACATTAACTGACTCATTGGCAAATTATGTGTTAGATAGAAATTTGCAACATTTATAAAAAGAAGAATACCATCAATGTTTGCATTTGGATCATGTAACTTAACCAAAATAGAACTCTGAAAATCAAAAATATATATAACTGTTTATGGTTTACACATAATGTCCTGTAACCAAGACAAAATTGGTCAAATGACCAAAAAACTCAAAACGCTAGGGGGCACCCTAGTCTAATGATGCTCGTGATAGCAAGTCACAGCCTGTGCAATCATGCGTAAGAGTCGAGTCCATCGTCTTGGCACACCAGTAGTATGCCGCTGCAACCTCAAGGGTAGCTCGTCAGTCCTCACATCTGGAATACCAAGAGTGAGGCCCTCAACCTGCTCCTGTAATGCTGTAAGAGTCTCGGCCACATCGAGGTCGTGAAGGATAGCCCTTCCAACAGCCTCTCCTGTTGGGGCGGTAGCTAGAACTCTCAGGCGTACTATTGTCCGAACAGGACCAACATCTGCATGAACACATGAGTTTGATTAAGTCTTGATAGAATAAAGCACAAGGACATTATAAGAGAAAAACGATAAACATGGATATGTTCAAAGAATTTACCAATGGCACCCCACTGTTCGCTAGCCGGCAGTACTAAATCTAGGTCACCCCGGAAGTCCATACCAGTGTATGGGTACTCAGAATAAACCATCTCCTGATGATCAAACCACCCGAATAAGGTATCAGAAAATGAAATCTGAGACTGACCAGCATGCCTAGACATATGGTCAACCCATCTCTGCATACGTGGTTCAGTAGGTGAAGGTAAATCGAGTGCGATATACTGCGGCTGCATCAGTGGTATCTTTTCCAAGGCAAAGGTGGTCAAAATAGAACCATACCCAAAGTTCTTCAACCTCCCGCTCTTTACCTTGGTCAACTGTTCTTTCATCAGAAGAAGTATTGCGTCGCACCAGTTGAACACCTTCGGTTGGAGGCATTGCAAGGCATACTGCATATAAGATCGGTTGGCTACATGAAGAGCCGCACCACCAGCCATCCTACCAAAAGTAAACAGAATAGTCCTGAGGGACCTGTCAGTGACATCATGAATGATGATCTTACCGTCTTTACTTGGCTGAGATCCCTCTCTGCAATACCGGCGAACATAATCTCTCACAGATTCACCTCCTCGGGCCGAACCTGATAAAGAGATGGGGGCACCCCGCCTCGACAAGCCAGTCAAGAAATAGATGTCTACTACAGTCAAGGGGATGGATTTGCCCTTGATCTGAAACACCTGGTTGGTAGGATCCCAAGCATCGAGCAAATACTGCAGTAAGTTGATCTGTTGTCTTATTTTTAGAAATGCGGAAAAACTTCAGCAAGCCACAGTTCCGCAGTGCATTTACTGTAACTAGATCATGTAGGGAAAGCATGTTCTCTTCTTCATGTTCATGCTCTCACCATGTAATAGTCATCTTACTCCAAAGATCTCTGAAAAACAAACAAGAGAAGAGTTAGATCCTGATTTTGGTAATAAACAGGAAAAATTTCCATCAAAAACTGTGCATAAAATTCCTTCTTTGCGCCCATCGCACCTACAGTAGTGCTCTGGGTGCGTTGCATGTCAGATGGCCAGTAGACAGGCCAAAATCCAATGCACTTTTCGACACACAGAGGGTGCGCTATAGGTAGAACGAGTTTTTCAAACCCCGGAGGCTCAGAAAAACTAGGAATCAAGCTCAGAATGCAAAATGGAAAGCATGAAATGAAAGAGATCAAGTTTAGCTCCTACCTGGTCCAGACGGCGCCGAGAATCGTCCACAGAATCTCCCAAAATCAGCTGATGAAAATCAAAGGGGGAAAGCACCTCCAAAGCTCCAACAAACCAAAGTTCAAATGAAATGGTAAAATGAGAGGTAAAAACACTTTTTCATTACTTTTCACGTAGTTCGAAGTAAAATATTAAGTGTTCTGACTCATTTTTCAAGCATATATTGTTCATTTCTGACTAGTTTGATGAAGCAATTGAAAATACAGTACAATCTTTGAAAGAACAAAGCTATTTATGGTAAAGTCAAAAAGAGACCATCTAATCGAGCAGTTTTAGCACAGACTTCATGCTCGTTAAAAAATAAACATAAGCAATGAGCACATGTTCCCCCCAGAGTTTAATCTCATTAAAAAATGAACCAATTTCCGGTAAATAACCATCGTGAATGTAATACTTCAGCCTTTAAAGCCTTGGTCGTGTTTGCACCGTCACCTCCACTTTTACATTGGCCAATCATTCACCTCCATTTGATTGTTTACCCATTTTGAGGAACAGCTGCGAAGAGTGATCTCACTAGCCATCCTTGTAACACTGTTGTGATTGGAAAATTCCAAACCTTACCTGGAATCAGTTGCTACCCATTTTATCACTCGTTCCTCAAAAGACGAGTCTCCTTTAAGCTCTTTTCAATTGACTCGTAAAATATGAAAAGATTGCCGAGCCATTGGCCTCTCCAGCTCATTAAAGGGACCGGAAGTGCTATCCCTCCTCTAAATTTTAATCTTTTTGGACCTGAGGGATTATTACACAAAAAGATCGAGCGCTTGTTTTGTTCGGCTCGTTAAAAGTATCAAAATTCATCCCTTCTGTATTGTTTTATACTTTTTCGGACTTAAGGGATTAGATGACGAAAAAGGAATTTTGGACTTAACTTTATGTTCCTTTTCAGACTCTCTTAAATTGAAAAGGACCAAGTTATCTTTGTCGTTAAACTCGTTAAAATTTTTAATAGTGACGAGAACGAGTTTCACTATCGCTAGGCTCGTTAAAACATAGCGATGGGTTTGCACGAAGGGAAAAGTATAGAACAAGAATATGTTATCCTCCTCAAGCTTGATAAAAATAAAGAGGTACTGGCCAACAATGACTGGGGAAAAATTGGGAAGAAAACTTGAAGAAACTTTGTTGGTAGCAAGTCGCTCTTGAACATGACACTTCCACTCCGCATCCAAGTCGGGTTGGGTTGTTTCATTCACCGGTCACATCACCATGGTCCCATCATACCATCCACATTTGGGGTTAATGCTACCAATCCATCACGTCAGTGTCGCCGATATGTTCAACAAAAGTCATTCAGAGAATTCACCTGTGTCTCACCCACTACAATACATTTATACTCCATTCTTTCATGACCGCCACCCTAAACCTTATATCACCAGATCGTTTTCACCTCCATTAAAATCATTTGCTCCATTCCATGTCATTGATGTGGGATTCATTAAGGCCCTCCTATGACAGATCACTTATTGTCGACATCAGCTCATTATCCAAGAAGTCGATCTAGGGACACCCCATTCAGTACTTTGAAGCTTGCATACCTCAATGGCAAGTTTCTCACTTCTGCCGACAGGTTTACATCAATGACCTTCGACCGAAAGATTTTGCGTGGTGTTTGACGCCAAGTCCTTTATTCACACCACGTGAATTGTATTGCAGTACCTTGAGGGTCATTATCATTATCGGTGATTCCTCTCACGCTTGTTAATAGCTTACATTATTGGCTGGTAATCAAGCGATGTCTTTCCATGTTCGACTTCAGAACATCTCTCACATGGATAGACTTGTACTTCAAGTGAAGATCGAACGAGATTGAAGACATCGGATCTAGTTTCATCCATCCGGGCTGCGATATATATTCAGGAAAATAAAGACATCAAATTTACATCATTGTTGCACAGATAATCATCCAATCAAAGTGATGATGGCTCTATCAGAATCATCAGTCTACAATCAGACGATTGTCTATCTTATGTACATGAAAATGAATTTATAAAGCTGAGCATGGTAATGCCTGCCTCAGCTAGATCATGAAAATATTATGAAGATAATGTATTGTATTGTATCTTATTACAGGTCTCCTCCCAGCTTGAAAGAACTTCAGATCCTCATAATAAAGCATTTCACCCAACATCAAAAGATTAACGACCTCATGCTTTAGGGGGAAACTGTTATAGACATTTTTGGGCCCTACAACTCCAAGCATGAAATGTCCATAAACCAAGGGCTCCTAAGTCCCTAAAAGTGTTGTTCTAACCCCTAAAGGAACAAGGTCAACAGATTACAACTTCTCCCAGAAGTTCTCCATGAAAAACTGCTTAGAATTGGTCAAAACAGGATCATTTCAGCTGCTCCACAAGACAAGTGCGTTGCATCTCACCTAAATACACTATGTGGGTGCGTTGCATTTCAAAAAGCCCTTCTATGGGGTGCGATGGGCGAGAAATGACAAATGGCAGTGTCATTCCGTGAGGTGGAGAGGCAATGGAAGCTTCCAGAAACTTCTCCTGTGACACTTACCTCTCTGAATTTGACCAAGGATGAGTAAGAGATCATCAATCTCCAAGTGGAAGAAAGAACTATCAGAGAGGAGACACTAATCAAATCACAAGCTGACTCATCTCCCTTACAGATATCTATATATGGATCCCTCATCCCGGAGATCCAGAAGCTGGAATTTTGCATATTGTAAGGAATTGTTGTTGGTTTCTTTTAGACAAACATCAGATTGTTGGGTGATCTAAGCTTTGTATGACGTGAAGAGGGGCTTCTTTGTTGAGAGGTTGATGCTGGGTCAGAACAACTAGTTGTAACTCCTCTTGGCTCTTTCTTGTTTATCAATAAAAGCTATTCAAGTTTTCCTCCATATGTTTGTGTTATTCATGTTTGTTGCATTTGTATGGTCAATTTACATCTGATCCTAGATTGTTTATGATTATAGATCCATGTCTTTGTATAGTGCTATGCTACTGTGATCTTACAGGTACTCTGTGAAGCTAGGCGTGCAAGGGAACAAGTAGCGAAAGACTATCAAGGAAGAGAGGAATCAAACCAGGAGATTAGCGCAAGACAGAGGTTGGTCTTTTTGTTCCTCTCTATCTATAATTCATAAAGGAAAAACGAAAGTAGCTTTACTCTGTTTGTTTCTAAGGCAGCTGTCACACCTTAGTGGGATAAGCAGTTCTGAGTAGACACTTTTCCCTGTAACAGAAGGTTTGGGGCAATTGGGCCAATTTTATAGAGCTGAGTTTGGGATATAAGTCCAAAAAATCTCCAATTGAGAGGGGAGTTAGGTTTGGCCTTGGTTGGAGCTGCAACATTTCATTTATCGACTCAGTAGTGATGGTGAAAATGACCTTCTGGTCATGATACATGATGGTTCTGTGACTTGGGACGTAACAAGCATAACACATATGCACAATTTCAGGAAAAATGTGAACTTGGGGGAACTAGTACTTGGGCAAATTTGACTCCCAAAGGCCAATTTCATTAGCATGGTTCAGGAACTTGTCCCTACTTTGGCAATGTACTTTGGGTAGGAGCTCTATGACAGTGGTATAGTTTATCTGGAAATATTTATCAACTAGGGGAAGGTGGTCCAAGTATAAATGGGGTGTAGATGTGGGTCTCACATCCATAGCAATTGGGGCAACCATACTCAGTTCTTGTGGATTTGAGTATTGAGGGTAATTTTAAGTTTTTAGGGCAACGATGTTCTTGTAGATGGTTTTGGTCTAAAGTGTAAAAACAAAAATAAATCTAATAATTTTCCACTTAATTTAAAGTGTTATGAGGGAAATTTACTAGAATTAGACGACTGATTGGGTTTTCATGGTCAAATACCTGGAATTGGGAAAATTTTACTATAACTGGTAGTCGACAGAGGTTCGCAGGGGTTTGTATGACTCTGGTACAGATGGATGACTGTGTCAGACTGTCTGTAGCTTCTGTGGAGCAATTACGGAGGTTTGTGAGCTATTTCAGCAGTTTGCAAGAGTTGCAATGATGCTCTAAATTCTCAAAGGAAAACGTGTGAAAAGAGTGAAAAGAGGGGTAATCATGCTTTTATAGGAAAATGGTTAATTTTGGCAGGTTTTCACTAATGGATGAATAGTGGCAGTTTTTGGTTGGAAAGGGGAAGCGGTTTGGGAGGTCCATCACATCACTTTTGTGGTGCGGGCGGTATTCAGGAGGGGCCGCCTGATTCCATTCAGCACTTGACACGTAGCATCGGGGGCCAAGGGGAAAACCGCCTCATCGGGCAGGTAAAGGGTGGACATCGGGTCAGCCCGATATGGATGAGAGGCATTGGATGTAAAGGAGGGACGATCAACGATGGTCGAGAGATGGGAGTTGCGTGGTGATTTAACCATAAAGTTTTCTAGAGGGGCCCATGGGCCTAATCACAGTGGTATGAGATTATCTTAACCTTTAATCTCATTGGGGCACTCTAATGTGGGATTAAGGGCTAAGGCGGGGTTATTAATATATTTTTGTGGGATATGGGTAGTAATATAGTTTATAATTAAACTAAGGGGTGGGGTTAATTTATACACAGGAATTAAATATATACGGGAAATTGGGTTTTTTGGGGATTTTGTATATATTAATAAAAGTTAATATGAAGTGAAATGAGTGGGGAGGTGTTATAGCTCCAAATCTCACTCTTAATTTCGAGGATTGCTTCTTCAGAAGGTAGAACCGAATCTAAGCAGTCCAAGGCAGAGTTAGAATCAAAGCTCCAAGCGGGGGCCACATGACCATCTAGCTCCTCTTCGGAAAAGGGAGTAGAATGGTTATCTGCAGAGTCTACGATAGCCTGATATCTAAGCTCAGCTGCAGATATAGGAAACGCCATTCCATTAACTTGCCCTTCAACTAATGTGGTCGTAGGTGAAGGCAAGGTCCAAGGGTCGGAAAAATGATGAGTTCGGAAGAACCCCTCTCGAGAAGATTCCTTGGATGATGAAATAGCATTGATTCTTGCAAAAGGAGAGGGAAGATCAAACGTACCCATCAATGAGGAATACATCCCTACCCCTAAATTCTCAGTCGGCGGGCGAGGGTTATCCACCAAAGGAACAGTAGAGTCGGAGGTTGCTTGAGGATCGATTGGAGCATAGTCCAATTGATCAACCTTAACGATTTTCCCCTCATGAGGAAAGCAAATGACACGAAACAAAGTCGAAACAACGGCTTCCATCTCGTACACCCAGTTCCTTCCTAATAGGAGATTATAGTCTAGGTTAGCATCTACGACTTCAACTTCGATATTAACGACCTTCCCTCCAACACATATAGGAAAGGCCGGGATAATCCCATGCGGCTTGTGAGAATGGCCATCAAATGCAGTTAAGACGGTTGGTGAAGGAACAGCCGAAGGTGAACCGATAGCCTTCCAACAAGACATGGACATGACGCATGTGGAAGCTCCTTCATCTATAACGGTGCGAAAAATATTGATTTTCCGGTATGTTGACTTTACTTGAAAAGCCATATGATGAGGGAGTCTCTTTTTGACATTTGACATGTCAAAAGAGAGCACCAGAGAGTTAGCTGAATCGACTGCTCCAATGGCGGAAAGTAAAGCACTTCTCTGAGACGGACACGACTGGAGAACTTCCAAAGCGGACATAGCACATGGGCTTTGAGCCAAATCCTCCACAATGGAGTAATTTTGAGCAGCTCTAGCATTGGGGTTAATTGTCGCGCGTTTGGCGGAACCTTTCGGTATCCTAGGTACAGTCTCAACAGGAGGTCGCTCAATATGAAGGTCATTACTTCCGGGAACCGTTTTATCCTTAGATGTTTCGGCTTCACCATAATCACGTGACCGAGTAGTCACGTTAACGTTTGAACCCATCATAAAAACATTTGATGCTTTTTCCCCTTCCTGGTTGCCCCCAGAGGAGGTCCCAGGATTCGAATTCGCGCCAGCAAGAAGTTGCTGCCCTTGGGGAAACGGGTTAGTCAACACAGCTTGCGAACTAGAAGTCCCTTGCTGTGCTAACAAGCGCTGAGCGTCTTCGATTTTAGGGCAAAGATGAGTTAGATGGTCTCCACTGCATAACTTGCAAGGAAACTTGACTTTCTTTCTCGACTCACCCTTACCACCACCAGCGTTGTTGCCGGATTTATTTGCATCGGGCTTCCCATCCGAGTTCTTCTTTTTACCACGTCCTTTCTTTTTCCCATCGGAATTTTGATTTCCTTTGGGGTTATTGGATTGGACGGCGTTAATGGAAGAATTTTGGGAAGCAGGAGGATTAGACATTGTGACTTGGTTGTTAGGAGCAGTTTGTAATGACAACTGCTGCAATTGATTCAGCAAGTTCACTGTAGTTGAGTCTACAGACCCCACGATACCATCCGCATGCGGACCTGGCTTTGGCTTAGCTAAATCAACCTTAGATCCAGGAGCATCTGGCAAGTACTTTTGGAGGATCCCAGACTGAGAGTAGATCAGTTCTAACTGCTGGGCCCTGAAAATGGCTTGCTCCTCAGAATAGACCCCAGACATGGAGACATCCTTGGAGATCTCAGGTTGCAAAGACTTCAAAAACCACTCTAGACGGTACTCCGGAGGGATTTCGGCTTTAATGAGCCTTTTTCTCCGTCTCCATTCCTGTATGTGATCAGAAATGTGGGTTGCCTTATCCTGACGAAAGGTAGCCAGAAGTTCAGTTCCGGCATCATAGCGGACAGGCAACTGAAAGTGATTCAAGAAGATATTAGCTAAGTCTGCGAACGATGTAAAGCTGCCCCCTGGCAACTCTATGTACCATTTAGCCGCATTACCAGTCAAGGTGCGCTGAAAAAGTCTCAACCTAACCGAATCTTCGATGAGGGAGTTAGATGAGCACCACAAATGGAATGTGGTTACATGATCGCCCGGATCTTCACCACTCTTCCCTTCGAATTTTGGGATGTCCAAAGGGAGTTTGGTTGGGACCGGAGGCCAGGCTGGATTGTATCTGATAGGGTCGTTCGTTAGCTTAGTGAGATCTGGCAAGTTTAACGTTGCCAGAAATGGAAGCCTAGGAGGACCTAGGGGATTCCACCCAGACTGGGCAGAACTCCCCAAGTTCTGAAAAGATTGTCCTGGGATTTGAGAGGCACCAGGCTGCCCCAAGTGACCAGTAGAACCAGCTGAACCAAAGGGCAAGCCTTGTGGTCCAGCAAAATTCGGAGTTTGACCAACTCCTGCCGTATAAGCTCCATAGCTTGCAAAGTTTCCTCCTATAGAATTGTAAGGAGTCGATAACCCCTGATATGGGTTCCAAGCCGAAGCGAGGGGAGGAATACTTTGAAACATGCTAACCGTGGAATACGGCCTACTTCCTTGTTGACCGATGAATGGATTCGCAGTTCCTGCGTTACTAGCCCCAGGGTTATTCCAACCTTGGAAAGGATTGCTGCTTTGTCCTATTGAAGAAAAAGGCATGGATCCTACCGTTGGGTTGGAATGTGGAATATGACCACTTCCAAAAGGAAAACCCTGAAATGAAGCCGATCCGCCCATCATGGACGTAGCGGCATTGAACGGAACTGACGGAATACCCTGTGATTGGGTGCCAAAAAGGAAGGAACCAGTACTAAAAGCATTGGTTTGGGTATTTCCACTCGTGGACGGAATGGAGGTAGACCCAACCAAAGATGTGCTAGCAAACGATCCGAACAAGGAAGCGGAGGGGATGGAAATGGTTCCTCCCCCTTGCACTGATGTTGGGGTTTGCATAGTCGCAGCACTTGTGGAAGCCATGCTTCCAGTAGTGATCATAAATGGTAAGCGCGTAGCGTAACCTGGACTCGCTGGTCTATATAATGGAGGCCCAACGTATTGCAATACGTCTGGGTAACTAGATGGCAGTGGAGAATTTGGAATCACTAATGATTCTGAAAGTTCTTCTACCTCTACGTTATCCTCCGCTTGAAAGCGAACTTGAGAAAAGACTGGAGCGTCCCTCTCTTGTTCAAAAGTACCAGGCCTTGCTTGGCCGCTAATATCCCCGAGAGGAGGATCAATCCCCGATGCGTCAGCCGGCGTGGGACGGACCCCACCGGTAGTATTCCCTCTGCGCCTTCTAGGAGAAGGCTCTAAACTAGGTGGCGAGAGACCACGAAGTCTTCGAGACCGTCTAGGAGACCGGTCAGCCACTTTGAATTTTTTGTTATGATCTTATCTAAAGACTCAAAAAATTAAAAGCTAGGCCAACTAGGAGCACAGAGCACACACTAAAAAGTTCCTAAAGATACAGCCAGTCAAACAACTTTCAAGTATTTCCGCTCCGGGTGATTGAGACCGGACACCAAAATACGAGAAAGTGAATCAAAGGGCCTTCCGAGGATAGTCTGGGATGATGAGGGCCCAGTCCTATCAGCGAAGGTATCAGAGGAAGTTACGCTGACCTCCTAACAACAGTCTGCGCCGGTGCAAGCCCCCAAGCTTCGCAAGGGTGCCCTCCGGAAGTACTGTCGAGAGTGATACAACGTCGACCTCAGGTGCCACGGGATTCCCCTCCGCAGCCACCTATGCAGATCCCTAGGAGAGGCAACTATGGGTACCAACTCATCGCAGAAGCCAGGCGGAACAGTCGTGAGGTAAGTTCGGACAAGTAGGAGAGGGGGTATCTCTCTTCCCTGTCTTCACAGACCCTCGTGCTTAACTCCCAGATCCGGAGTCTTCCTGGTCTCCCTAACGCTATTGGATTTACTCTCTTTAATCAGACTCTTATGTTTGACGTTTTGTGTGGCCTTGGAGAGTTAACTCTCCACTCGCCTAATCCAAGGCCCTAAAATCCTAAACTTGTTGGTGTAATAACTAAAACAAAAAGTTCTAGTGGATTTTAATTAAGCGCTTGATTTTATTAGGCTGTTCTTTAAGTCAAAGGTAATGGAGGTGAAACTTGTGGTGTTTTATGGACGCAAAAGAAATTAATAAAACCTAGCTACATGCACATGCACTTTTGTTTTCGATGAATAGCAATTTCTATGAGGTTCAGAAGGCACTTGTAATATAAACAAAAATTTTTCTTTTTCTTTTCAGACTCCACACTCACAAAAACTAACGAAACTAAATATGCCTAAAAAGAGATGCAAATCTTTCCCTAATGCAAGAACTAAATGTGGATGCACAATTCAAAGACTACACTAAAAACAAAGAAGGAAAGTTGCTGCTTTACCAAATTTTGTCTTGCCACTGAAATGCTTAGATAGAAGATGATTTGTTACTAATCATTTCATCCAAACAATAAAAACAAGTTTTAAGATAAAAAACAAAGCACTTTCACTTCGCAAAAAAGGAAATCGGATGAGAAGCAAGTTTAAGAAAGCGAAACTCAAAAACTTTCAAAAGATTTTCTTTCAATCAAACCAAAAAGTCTTTTTCAAAGGAAAAACTCTCAAAAATACTGACACCAATGATTGATAAACAAGCAACCAAACACTTTTGTGAATTGACACCAATGAAATGATGAGAACTCAACAAAAATAAAATGTGTTCGAAGTCGCTTTTGACAATCAAAAGCAGCAATGAAAGTCCAAGAAATCAAAAGACAAGTTTCAAGGAAATGGTAACAAACAACTTTCCCGAAACGAAGGAGCAAATGGTCATAAAAATGATTTCGTTAAGCAAACACAAATGTCATGAAAACAAAATGGACACAAAGATTTTAAGACAATCTTCCCACTCTGCCGAAACAGAGCAATCAAGATTCTTAAACAGAAACCTTGTGTGTCAAAAATCAATGACGCTTGCAATCAACGAAAAACAAGACTAGCACTCCTAGAGAGAGTTCGAAACAAGATGCCCCCTGTTAAACAGAGAACTGTCACTGGGAATTGACTGCTTTAAACTGACCCAAACCACCAGACAGACATTCAGCCAAAAGAAAAATTATAAATCTTGAAAATTATGTGATATACGCGCCTGCAATTATTTGCAGAATGCGTGTACACGCGACTGTAACTAAGGAAACCTGCGTATACGCGGGTTTACTTAGTGCAACTTGCGTATATACGCTTCTGTAATCCAGAAAAAGTGCGTATATGAAGTGTTTCAAGAAAAATAAAAAACACAAACTGAAAAACTGGAACAGCTTGGAGTTCAAGAAAATATCAAACAGTCAGAACCAACAAACAGAGGGACTGAGCCTAGATTGGCTTGAGGACTACCCAAACTAGGAACAACAAGAATGTTGTCCCCAGTGGAGTCGCCAATTCTGGTTGAAGGGAAAGTACCCCTAGAGTCCTTTGGGCTGAGACTCTACCAGACTGAAAATTGCTTATACAAAGAAACACACACACACAGCCATCTTTTTTACTTTTAAGCAAATTCTAATGTTTAGGGTACATACCTAAGGTCCTACGTCCGAGAAGACCGTTAGGGTGCAAACCCTTCTTGGAGTTCCCTTCTTCTTTCTCTGACCTGCAAGACAAACAAATCAAAGAACACAACAGTACATGTATAGAAGTTTATGTATAAATCATCTTTATGCTATAAAGTTAGTTATAAATAATCTTTAAGTAACTACTTTCATAAGAATTCAACACAAGAATCTCATAAGCATAAAGAAAGATTATTCGGGAACAAAGACGTGTTTCTTTATATATAAAGGCAAATAAAGTACATATATCGGAAAGATATCACCTGAACACCTTCAGCAGGCTCCAAGCAAGCTTCCTCCCGGATTCGTTCCAGCCTCCAGCCTTCAACAAGAGCTCCTTCCAAGTCTTACTCAATGATGATGTCAAGGATGAATGATCACCAATACACATGGAAACAAGGGTTTCCTATGCAAAATGGGGGAAGTGCAGGATGCACCAAGGACTTCAGACCTGGTCTAAGGGAAAAATCTCAGCATAATAATCTTGCTCTCCTTTCTCTCTCCCCTTGGCCTTCCCTTTGATGTCTTTTTATACCCTCTCCAAAGTAGTTTTTTAGTTAGGAGTTGGTTGGGAACAGTTGGGCCACGGGCACTAACAGGTGATCCAGCAGGTAAACCCGCGATCACCGCCCGAAAAAGAGGAAATTATATTTTTTTAAGTGTTTTAATAGATACACGCGGGTTGGGTATGACAGACCCGCGTGTACACGCGTTTAACACAGGGCAAAGTCGCGTACAGGGAATAAAACACTGTTTTTTAAATTTTTGGACCAGGTCTGGAAGGAGGGGTTGCCCTAGGCCATAAGTGCAGCATCACAAACCATAAGAGTGAGATTTGGAGCTATAACAGGAGGGGGGTGCTTGGATAGGATAAATGTTACATGGTGGGTTTTTTGACATAGAACATGTTTGTTATTTGTTTTCCCTAGGCAAAAGACTTAGCCCTTAGGAGAAAGGTTTTTATGGGGGGGATGAATGAATTGTAAGGGGTTTTTAACACCTTTGTTTCTTAAGTCATCAAGCCGAGGGTCCGGTCCCTCCAGAAGTCAAAGAAATGCTCTGAGCCTCTTTGAATTAAGGATCTAAAGATATTAATCTTTTATTATGAAGGGGAAGTTAATGAGTGATGTAGGGGTTAAAATGAAATATAGGGATGTTAAATGAATCATATTGTGAACCATTGTCTTTGCTTTATGTACCACTTATGCATATTTAAAAGATGCATTTGGAAAAATATCATAAGTGATTTTCATGTAATCACAAGACATTTTTGCAACTTTTCTACTACTTACCCATCTACTTATCCTACCATTTTTTCTTCACTTTATTTAGGTGCATTTAGGCTACAAAACCCTTATCAATCTTTTTCTTTTCTTTACAAAACAAAATATCGAAGTCTAACCTTATATCATCCAAGGGCTCAGATTAAAAAACTGAGCTCTTTCTATTTACTCTACCTATCTAATTATCTGCCAAGATTACACTGTTTGGTCAGATTTATTCACTACCCATGAAACATAAAATTCAAAGCTTGAAATAGCCAAGTTTAAACATTTTGACTATTCATGGATTGTGGCATAAGTAACAAGTTGCACACAATCATTTATTATGCATAAAAGGTAAATAGTAGTGGTATTTTGACTTGCACACTTTCCATGGTCTCTTTTGTCTTTTGGGGTTCATATATTTCATTTTTTAACCTATTTTCATTCTTTTTGTCCTTTGATTATTCTTTTAAGACATACCCTCTTTATATCTTTTAATTTTTTTAATATGGAAAACATTTGCAGAAAGAAAAGGTATGTACAATATTACAAGGCTCACCTTTAGTCATTCAAAATTATGACTCCTATTGGTATAGGAACCTAACAGGCATCTTAAAAAAATTCCCACGATCACATCACATTCCTGATAGTCTTATTTTGGACCACGTCGTGAGTATACCTTTAATACATTTTAAAGAAGCCCTGAAATTAATCTCTTTTCTCTTCTTGTTTGAGAGAAAGTCATCATGGCAGAACCATCAGGTTTTCCTAGTTCGTCTTCCACTCCTCCATCCGAAAGATCATCTAAGGAACCTCTCCCTGAACTCCCGTAGTCACTCGAGGATCAAGGTGTTGAGCTTGGAATTATTCTGAGTATTCAACCTTTGTCATCTCATCCTCCTCCATCATATACTGGATCACCTTACAAATCTGGCTCGAAATCTCTGGATAGTCCTATCTAGACTCCTAAGAGTCTGCCGACTCTTGAAGGTCAACAAGGACTGGTTGTTTACCCTCTGAATCCTTTGTTCGATCCTGTTGTGATATCATCGCAGTGTCCGTACAGTCCGTACGATCGACCTAGCATTCCTTTGGAATTATCTCCTTGAACATATTCGGTTGTCTGTCATCGTTTGTTTCCACCCATGGAATCAGAAGGCGAGATCCCACTCTCCTCTCTAGTTCACTTAGAGGTTTCTGATACATACACTCCTCACGTAGTTGATGAGTAGGGATATCTGTTCACTCTAGAAGGTTTCCCTTATACGGGAAGCATTCTAATTGGCGTCTACCCTAAGTATAGTGAGCCTTTATTGCCACATGGTTATACCTCTCTAGCTTAATTGGTTTCAAGAACTCCCAGAACCTCGTCATTATATCACAACCCTGTCTGGTCTTTAGACGTTGTTAGCCTCCTATTGCGATAGGTGTTCATTTTTCATGATTGACATCTTTACATGCCAAATATGTCATACTTTTCATGTTGCAGTGTTCCATATTTCCAAAAAGAGGTTAAAGAAGATACTGTGAAAGTGTGCCAATCCAAATGCCACTGTTGAATTCAAATTTTGATGACTCAACCATTTTTGTCCTATAAAAGGGAGGGCCAAACGGCTTAAACTTGGTCTCCCTAGGTTTCAATTTCCTGTTTTAGAATATAGAGAATGATATCTATCCAAACAGTTTAATCTTGGCAGATTTGTAGATAAGTAGAGAATCAAAGGAGCCCAACTGCTTAATCTGGGCCCTTGGTAGAAATAAGTGTAGACTTAGATAGGATAACAGAAAAAAGAAAAATTTGTAAAGCTGGGTCTGCAAGTCTAAGTGCACCCAAACCAAAGAGAAGAAAGATGTCAGGATGGTAGGCTGGGTAGGTAGTTTTTGAGGTTGCAGAATGATGATTCATGATCAATTTTGTGTTTCTAAGTGTTATATCTTTTCAGATCACAACCATGATGCAGTTTTCATCTGGAGGAAGTCAAGCTGGACATAACTAACTCCCCTGTTCATTTTTACTACTCAAATCACTCACTAATTTTCCCAAAGAGGTCAAGATCTGCTTGATGTCTCTTAGTCATCATTTTCCACATCATTGGCCTTGCTGAAGATCTGCTTTACTCAAGGATTTCCATTCTTCTATTACAAAGTCCTATTCCCCCAAAATGGCCTAAGGTTCCTTACCTTAGCGCTTTCTCATGATCTCCATATTAACTCCTGACTATATTATATAGCCCCCTATCTATTTCCCCCTCCCCTAATAAATCTATACTAAATAACTCCCCTATATACATACCCCGCCCTCTAGCACTATAGCTATGTATTTATCAGTTCTGGGACATAATAGTCCACCTGGGACTATCATGAACCCATCCGCGTCCTAACAAGAGTTAGTGTGACACCTGTTCATGCTAACAACCTTTTTCCCTAACCCTAGCCTTGAAAAACCCTCTTTTCCGCCCTTAACCTAAAGTTTTGTGCATAAAACATTAACCCCGCTCGTTAAACAACCCCATAACCAACATTTCCTAAGTTCTAAACCTCCCCCGCCACGCCGTATAAAGATTCGCATATTCGAGCGCCCGTCCATTATGCTCCCGCCAGCTCCGCGCTCCGTACACAGTTGGATCGGACCCTCCCCATCTGACGGCTCTCAGTGTTTTCGGAGGTGCCCCGCTGCTCCGTCGTTAGGTTCCGATAGCGAGGTAGTTTTTCCGCCGTACCCAAAGAAACTTGTCCACTTCCTATTGCATCGGAGGGGCTATGACGGATACCGTCCCCATACAGAAAGAGGTCCGATGAAACCGCTTTCCACCTTCTGTGCGCACGCCCCATGTTGCATGTCCGGTTCCACGTGTCTGCCAAGTCACCTTCACCACGTCATCTGCACACGTCGGCCCTCTGCCGAGTCACCCTTGCCACGTCATCAACTGTACATGCTGACGTCACCCTGCCACGTCATCCACCGTACCATGGTCCCAACTGCTGACGTCATCATCAATTTCGAGGCAAAAGGCAAAAATCATGCTTAGGAGTCCCGGATTCAAATCCCGAGGCAGTTTTTCATGCGCGATTAGCGCCTAGCGCTAATCGCGCATGGCTACGGGAAAAGGACCGAAATGGAAAATCCCTCATTGCGTAGCCCCCAGTAAGCCCAAAAGGCATTGAATGACCTATTTTTCTTTGCAAGGCATGCAGAGATGAACAAAAGACAATTCTAAAGAAAGCAGAGGGTCGAACAACAGCCATTAAGTTTTGATTTGACCCGCAGTGAGAGAGAAACCATCCCAATTCATTTGTCAAAGAGTATCAGAGGAGAGATGAAGCGGCAAAGAGTATCAGTTAATTTTTTAATGGAAATCTATAGTTCTCAAGGCAGGTCAGCATTAATTGGCCTCCAGCAGAGTCAAGTCAGGAGGTGTAAGCCCATCCCAGCTCTCAAATCACAGTTAAAGCACTTAAAGCCACCGAACTACAATGGAGTAGAAGTCCATGCTCAGTTATTACAGAAGCACTGCACCAAGCCACCGAGGACAACGCATTGATTCAGTTCTGATACGGCTACCCTCAGTGCAGCTCATAGATATTTTTTGCATTTATAAGTTTAGGTTAGAGTAATCATTTACTTTGAGACCTGCTTAGGTCATAGTTGTAATAAACAATTTTGGAGAATCTTACCTATATATACCACCCACTGTATTGTTTCAAGGGTTGGTTGATTGATAACTTTTCATTAGAGACTCGCACTGTATGTCTGATACTTTTCTTTAATCAAAGATTGCTGAAGAGATTGGAAGAATGACTGCCTGATCTGTTTTACTGGTCTCTAGAGACTGAATGATGGAATTCTTGTGCTGCAGCATGAAGCAATAAGTGCCTCTTACCTATGTTTTCATTTTTCAACATCCAAATAGCAAAAAGAAGGATTAGCTTAGAATTTGTTTAATTGCACTCTAGGCTCAGTTTCTGCTATTTCTTTATGTTTTTTCATCTGAAATGAACTGGACATGAATATGAATTCGTTGTGGCTCATATTTACTCTTATTCACATGTGTTTGATAGTTATCTAAGGATTCTTTACTGCCCTTAGATAGAGATCATCCACTTTCCTCTGTTAAGCTGACTGAGAGATTCTTAATTGCCTCTCCTTCCTTAGCATTCTTTCCACCCTTTAGATTTGGAAAATTGTTCCATGTGCAGCTACCTTGCTCCTGATTCCTCTTGTGACCAAGAAAACGCACCAGCAATCTTACATCCTTGACTCCATGCCCAATGGTTTGAAACTTTCACACCACACTTGCCTCTTTACTTGAAAACATCAATTTTCCCACCAAAACACATACAAAACACAAACAAAAAATCATAAAGAGAGAGCCCTCTTTGACTGCAAGTGGGCTAGAACCTGCAGTCCAAAGTTGGTTTGTGGTTACCTCGGCCGTATCCCTTTACTCCGACCTGGGGGACAACCTGAGTGATAACATAATGGCGACTCCACTGGGGAAATCCTCAGTTAATTTCATGAAGAAGGTTGGAAAAATCCACTGAGCAAATCGATTTTCTAATTGCTGTATATCCCTTTAAACTACAGATGAAGCCTGAATGTCAGCCAGGAAGCCTTTGAAACTGTCTCTGCTTTGCATTGACAGAAGTAAATAAAAGCTGCTTCAGTCAATCTTCATGCTAGTTTTAAGCTATACATAGCTGTTTCAAAATTTGATCAGTTCCTTGCTAATTCTAAAGAAACATTCCCAGAAAAAATACCAAAATAGTTCGGAAGCTGGCTCCCAAAAAGAATCCACGATACACAAGGTCAAATCCAGATCCAGACCCTCCGGCTGTTTTTGAAAATCCGAATCTAATCCCAAAGATCCTCAGGAAGCAAGAGAAAAGACAAGATTTTGCTGATTTGAGTCCTGAAACAGCTCCTCCGAGTTGTGTTCCAACCCCTGTTAAAGTTTTATTTCGTTCAACCCCTACTTCCCCTTATTCATCATCCACATCTCAAAGTACTCCATCCACACCTCCATTCACTGCACATACTACAAAAACTACAATTGTTGTTCCAGTTACTTCAGTCACTCCTGTTATCCCTGTTATCCCCTTCATCCCACTTATCCCTGCCAATATGGCTAATAGATATGCACCCCTGCAATTTCCTGCTAATCCCAAGGCTTTACCGCAAGAGTACCAATCTAAAATTACCTATTTTGACAGCATCGGTCCTTTCACAGCCCTTCAGCATACTAAAAAGATGCAAGACTATTTTGAAAACTACGAGATAGATGATGATAGCGTGAGAATGAGAATTTTTGTTCAAAGTTTAACCGGTGATGTAAGAACTTGGTTTAGATCACTTGCTGCAAATTCCATAACTACTCTAGATGATCTTTACCAATCCTTTACCAATAGATGGGAGAAAAAGAAGTACCCCTTGCACATACTAGCTGAATATGATACAATTAAAAGAGGTCCTCAGGAGACTATCTTGGAGTACTGTGCAAGGTTCAACAATGTCTATAATGCAATACCACAGAACTTAAGACCCCCACCTGACCTTGCCTTGTATAAATTTCCTGATGGATTCGATCCAGATATGGCATACCAGTTAAAAGAAAGAACTCCTCAGACCCTTGCAGACATGCAAAATGTTGTTGTCAACATAGAGGTCAATCTAATTGCCAAAAGAAACAGAGCCAAAATGGAAAGAAGAACCACCTTTAAGGAGGAACCCTCAGCCTTTGATCACAAGCTTGATGCGATTATCAGTGGCCTACAAAGGCTGGGAGAAAGAGTAGAAAATGTTGAGAGAAGATCATCATGGGAAGGGAAACAGTCCAATACCATAAGGAACCCAAATTTTAGGAAAATGCAGAACACAAATGTTGGTAGGTCAAGCCTAGACCAAGACATAAGACCCCCTTTTCAAGATAATTATGTTGAAGGATCTACATTCAATGAGCAAACAAAAGACAATCATATGAATCTGATGGATCTAAAGGGTGAGCATAAAAATTCTGAGCCAAGAAGACCAAGATGAATATAACTTTAGCTAATTTCAGACTAAGTCTGGCGAGTCTTTTGATTTTAAACAAGGATATGATACTGTTGTGTACGAAGTACACAAACAATACAAGCTGAGAACTAGAACCATTGACATTTCTGAACCTAACAAAATAAAGGATGGCAAACAACCCAACAAGATTAAGAGCAAGGCTGTCATAACAGAACCAGCTGATACAACTGTCCCAAATCCGCATCAAGTAACTGTAGAAGACATTACAGAAACGCAGCCTTCTATAGATCAGCTTTTTCCACTTTCTTCCTCTGAGCAAAACTCGAACAACGCTCCAAAAGGCCTTCCTGAAGTTGAAAAACCACAAGTAATCAATTCCCATAACACTGATAAAAAAGAGCAAAATGCTAATAATGCAAATGAAACATAAAAAACTACCAGCATCAATACCAAGACTCCATTGGAAAAGCAATTTAATTTAGAGGTAGCCAAGTTGAAGATATCCATCCCCCTCCCAGAACTTTCCAAACATGATGTATATAGGCAACAAATTCAAAGATCACTTCAAATCCCAGAGAATAAGGACGATGTGAATGTCCTAGATGATACCCCTGAACTGTTGTTGGGCCCAGAAGTTAATGGAAAATCAACATATGGACCTATTCCACCCTTTTATGTCAATTTGCATATACATGACAAAGTTCTGCACAACGCTATGTTTGACTTAGGAGCATCACACAATCTGATGCCCAAAGCAGTTATGGAAAAGTTGAAACCTTGATATTACAAGACCCTACAAAGATTTGTACTCATTTGACTCAAGTCAAGTCAAGTGTTTAGGCCTCATCAAAGACTTGTGTGTCTCCTTAGTCCAATATCCCAATAATACCATCCTCATGGACGTAGTAGTGGCTAACATCCCACCAAAATATGGTATGCTCCTATCAAGATCATGGGGAGCAAAACTCCAAGGATCCCTTCAACTAGACCTCTCCTATGCTACTATTTCGGTCTTTGGGCAACCAAAGAGACTGTACAAAGAAACCCTCATGAAATATGTGGTGAGTAGTGAGAGTAAGCCTGAAAACTTTCCCATTTACTCAATCCATTCAGATATGGATTCATTTATTTTGTTTAATGATAATACAAATTCTCTAACTGATGATGAGCCGTTGGCTCTAGAACAACGAGCACAAATCAATGAAGAATCGATTGCATATACCCATGAGACTGTCACAACAATTAATGCAACCAGCATGATAGAGGAAACTCCCCAAACAGAAATTTCAACTCTGCCCAATCCTAACATAGCTGAAACTCTTGGCACAAACCACAAGCAAGAAATCACATGGTATTTAGAGTTTGATGGTTCTGTCAACAAGTTGGGAGCAGGGGCAGGTGTTTGGATTCACAATACACATGACAACCATGCGGAAGGCCATGCCTACAGACTGAATTTCAAATGCACCAACAACATGGCAGAGTATGAGGCTCTGCTGTTAGGCCTTAAACTGCTCAAAGCTCTAGGAGCTGCAAAGGTGTCTATTTTAGGAGATTCTGACCTAGTCATACAGCAGATGAAAGGTAACTTTGTAACCAATGACAATAGAATGAGGGCCTATAGGACTGCTGCCACTAATATACTCAATGCATTTACTGAATTCAAACTGGCCAAAATTTCAAGAGAGCATAACATTCATGCACACAGCCTAGCCACCTTTGCTAGTACATGCAAGCTTCCTTTTGACCCAAACCATCACTTCACAACCGAAATAAAACATAGGCCCACTGTCCCAAACAACGTGAAAGATTGGCAAGTGTTTGAAAATGATGCCCAGATCAACAATTTCCTCACCCTTGAGCATGAGTTCTCTAATATCAACATTGACATGGATGATATGATTGATGTCCAACAACAAACAAATGAAAACCAACAGGTTGTAACAACTACAACATCCAAACAAATCCTAAACCCCACTATTTTTGACAAAACAAACATAGAACAGCTAAAACAAATACATTTGGAGGAAATTGCCAAAACAGAGGCAGAAATCATTGACCTGAAGGATAATTTTCTGCCTGCTAGCCTAACCCCATTAGAAGACATGTTTGACGCCAATGATGTTCCCAGAAAGCCAAAATTGCAACCATTGAACACTGCTATAGAAGAACACAACATTGGGACAGCAGAGAATCCCAAGATGATCAAATTGTCCAGAAATTTACCACCTGATCAAAAGCCCAAGTACGTTGATTTGTTCAAATAATTCCAAGATGTATTTGCTTGGAGTTATGAGGATTTGAAATCCTATGACACCTCGGTGATCCAACACACAATTCCCTTAAAACCAAACCAGAAACCTTTCAAACAGAAACTTAGGAGAATTAACCCTATGCTTCTTCCCATGATTGAGAAGGAAGTAAAGAGGATGTTTGAAGCAGGCATAATAGCACCCATCAGATTTTCTGAATGGGTATCCAACCTAGTTCCTACAAGAAAAAAGACAGGTGAGATTAGACTCTGTGTAGATCTAAGAAATTTAAACCAAGTCTCCCTAAAAGACCACTATCCTTTGCCCAAAATGGACCACATCTTACAAAGAGTAGTGGGGTCATCTAGAATCTCTTTGCTAGATGGCTTTTCAGGTTTCAATCAAATACTTGTTCACCCAGATGAACAAGACAAAACAGCCTTTACCACACCCTCGGGAACATTTAAGTATGTTAAGATGTCATTCGGACTTAAAAACGCTGGTGCAACCTTTCAAAGAGCAATGGATATTGCTTTTGCCAAAGAAATACATGACTTCCTAGTTGTCTAGACTCTATCTTAATGACCTAACCCCGTTTTCCAAATCTGATAAAGAGCACCTCAAGCATCATAGGCAAATATTCATCACATGCAGGAAATATGGCATTTCCTTGAATCCCAAGAAGTCTCTATTTGGCCTTGAAGAAGGAAAATTACTCAGTCACATCATATCAAAAGATGGGATTAGAATTAATCCTGAAAGAATCCAAGCCATCCTCCAAATCCCATATCCAAGAAACATAAAAGAGCTACAAGCATTCCTTGGGAAAATCAACTTCCTAAGAAGATTTATTCCAAATCTAGCTGAACTAATACGACTGTTAAGCAATATGTTAAAAAAGGATGCCAAGGTAAAATGGTCTCTTGAAACCAAACAGGCATTTGAGACTATCAAATCCACCCTAACACAAACCCCTATCCTCACCAGCCCACAATTTGACAAAGATTTTATCATTTTTTCTTTTGCATCTGATCATACTATAGCTATTGTCCTTTTGCAAAAGGATGAACAGGGAGCTGAAAAGCCAATTGCGTTTTTTAGCCGAGCCTTAAGAGATGCCCCTTTGAAGTACCCAATCATGGAAAAGAAGGCCTATGCACTTGTTAAGGCCATCAAGGATTTCAGAGTGTACATTTTATATTCCCATGTGATTGCCTATGTCCCACACACTGCTATAAAAGACATATTGACTGAAGAGGGATTAGAAGGCAAAAGAGGCAAGTGGATAGCAAACATCCTTGAATATGACATAGAAATAAAACCAACCAAGCTGATAAAGGGACAAGGTTTAGCCAAAATGATGTCCGAAACAAACTTTCAAGCCTTAGACATTAACCAACTGGACAATGAACAGGAGCTGGCGACTCCACAGATCAGTGACACCTTTTTACAATCTCCCTGGTATGCTGATATATGTTTTGTACTGTTAAACATGTTTGCTCCCCCAGGATTGTCCAGAACCAAGAAAAGATTTTTTAAAATGAAAGCTTTAAAGTTTTGTGTCATAGATGGTGCATTATTCTGGAGAAATCATGAAGGTATATTGCTTAACTGTTTAACCGTGAGCGAAACTAACAATATCATGAAAGAATTCCATGTAGGTGACTGTGGAGGACATCTATATTGGAAGTCCACTGCGGATAAAATTTTAAGGGATAGTTTTTATTGGCCCTCTGTTTTTGCAGATGTAAAGAAGTTTGTCATGTCATGCCACAAATTCCAAGTCTTTGAGGGCAAGAGAAAGCTGTTACCTTTGCCCCTGAAACCCATCTCTACCGAGAAGCCTTTTCAACAATGGGGTCTTGACTTCATTGGAGAAATCCATCCCTCTTCCTCAGGTCAGCACAAATGGATCCTGACAGCAACCAACTATTTCACTAAGTGGGTCAAAGCCATTCCCTGCAGGCAAGCCAATGACACCGTCATTATCCAATTCCTTGAGTGCAATATCCTTTCCAGATTTGGCTGCCCTGAGAAAATCATCACTGACAACGTTGCTGCCTTTAAATCCAAAAAGATGGTTAGTTTTTTCCACAAATTTCATATTACCTTGGGCCACTCTACAGCCTATTACCCTCAAGGCAATGGCTTGGCCGAATCATCCAACAAGAGCCTCATCAACATCATAAAGAAAGTGCTGGAAGAGAACAAGAAGAACTAGCACAAGAAGCTGGTAAATGCCCTATGGGCAGACATACTTTCAAGCAAGAGATCCACTAGAATGAGCCCTTATGATCTAGTGTATGGCATGGAGGCTAGATTTCCATCATCCCTGGGCATTCCTACTATCAGACTATTATATGAAATTCAAGCTGAACCAAATGACATTCAAAGAAGGATTAATCAGACCATTTATCTCCAGCAAACCAGAGAACAAGTTTATGACAGAGCTCAAATTCTGCAAGAAAAGCTCAAAAAGATGTTTGACAAGAGAGTTAAGGCTGAGGATTTCTACATTGGTGACAAAGTTCTGAGGTGGGACTCACGAAGAGAAGACAAGGGGAAACATGCCAAGTTTGATTTTTTATGGAAGGGACCATTCGTTATTTCTGTTGTTCAGGGAAATAACACTTATTTTCTCAAGTCTGTAGGGGATTGTTCTATTGAAGAAGGCCCTGTCAATGGCCGTATGCTGAAACATTACCATGATCCCTTTTAAGGGACACAGTGCAGCTTTGTATATGTCTTTTGTACGGCGATATTTGTATATATCAGCACTTTGTTTTCATTTTTTTTTTTTATATAGCAAACCTATTGTCAAGGGAGCAGCAGTGAATTTTGAGAAGACACAGCCAATACAAGTGCTCCAGTTCAAAAGCTCTGTCTCTACACTAACCTCAACAAAACAGTAAAAATGGCAAATTCACATCACAACAATGCATGGTAAAGGGAAGTTGTTGGTAGTCTTCAGTCAAAAGTAGCAAAACATACCAGTATTTCAGTACATAGCAGCACCCTGGTCAAAGGAAAGTAAAGCAAACATATCAGTTTTGATCCATGTTTTGAAAATGTTTCAAAGGCAATGCTCAAGCAACATTCTACATAATAGCAAGCACGTAGAAGAAAGCAGGCAGTGCTATGCATTTCACAATATTTCAGTTGAGGAGGAGGTTGTTTATATTACAGAGTTTTAATTATCTAACAGCCAGCATAAAGAAGTTCCTTCAATCTGCAGCAACCATAGAAGATCAAGGCATTCTGACCTGCTGTTCTTGGCTTTTCACAAGGAAAAGCCATCCCCAAGTGGAGCCACTGTTAGCCTCCTGTTGCGACAGGTGTTCATTTTTCATGATTGACATCTTTACATGCCAAATATGTCATACTTTGCATGCTGCAGTGTTCCATATTTCCAAAAAGAGGTTAAAGAAGATACTGTGAAAGTGTGCCAATCCAAATGCCACTACTGAATTCCAATTTTGATGACTCAACCATTTTTGTCCTATAAAAGGGAGGGCCAAACAGCTTAAACTTGGTCTCCCTAAATTTCAATTTCCTGTTTTAGAATATAGAGAATGATATTTGTCCAAACAGTTTAATCTTGGCAGATTTGTAGATAGGTAGAGAATCAAAGGAGACCAACTGCTTAATCTGGGCCCTTGGTAGAAATAAGTGTAGACTTAGACAGGATAAGAGAAAGAAGAAAAATTTGTAAAGCTGGGTCTGCAAGTCTAAGTGCACCCAAACCAAAGAGAAGAAAGATGTCAATATGGTAGGTTGGGTAGGTAGTTTTTGAGGTTGCAGAATGATGATTCATGATCAATTTTGTGTTTCTAAGTGTTATATCTTTTCAGATCATAACCATGATGTAGTTTTCATCTGGAGGAAGTCAAGCTGGACATAACTAACTCCCCTGTTCATTTTTATTCCCCAAATCACTCACTAATTTTCCCAAAGAGGTCAAGATCTGCTTGATGCCTCTTAGTCATCATTTTCCACGTCATTGGCCTTGGTGAAGATCTGTTTTACTCAAAGATTTCCATTCTTCTATTACAAAGTCCTATTCCCCCAAAATGGCCTAAGGTTCCTTACCTTAGCGCTTTCTCATCATCTCCATATTAACTCCTGACTATATTATATAGCCGCCTATCTATTTCCCCCTCCCCTACTAAATCTATACTAAATAACTCCCCTATATACATACCCCGCCCTCTAGCACTATAGCTATGTATTTATCAGTTCTGCGACATAATAGTCCACCTGGGACTATCATGAACCCGTCTGCATCCTAACAGGAGTTAGTGTGACACCTGGTCATGCTAACAACCTTTTTCCCTAACCCTAGCCCTAAAAAACCCTCTTTTCCACCCTTAACCTAAAGTTGTGTGCATAAAACATTAACCCCGCTCGTTAAACAACCCCATAACCCACATTTCCTAAGTTCTAAACCCCCCAACCGCGCCGTATAAAGATTCGCATATTCGAGCGCCCGTCCATTATGCTCCTGCCATCACCGCGCTCTGTACACCATCGGATCAGGCCCTCCCCATTCGACGGCTCTCAGCGTTTTCAGAGGTGCCCCGCTGCTCGGTCGTTAGCTTCCGATAGCGAGGCGGTTTTTCCGCCGTACCCAAAGACACTTGTACACTTCCTATTGCATCGGAGGGGCTCTGACGGACACCGCTCCCGTATAGAAAGCGGTCCGATGAAACCGCTTTCCGCCTTCTGTACGCGTGCCCCATGTCGCCTGTCCAGTTCCACGTGTCCGCCGTACCATGGTCCCACCTGTTGACGTCATGCTGACATCATCATTAATTTTGAGGCGAAAGGTGAAAATCGTGCTTAGGAGGCCCAGATTCAAATTCCGAGGCAGTTTTTCATGCGCGATTAGCGCTTAGCGCTAATCGCGCATGGCTACGGGAAAAGGACCGAAATGGAAAATCCCTCATTGCGCAGCCCCCAGCAAGCCCAAAAGGCACCGAATGACCTGTTTTTCTTCGCGAGGCATGCAGAGATGAACAAAAGACAATTCTAAAGAAAGCAGAGGGCCGAACAGTGGCCATTAAGTTTTGATTTGACCCGCAGCGAGAGAGAAACCAACCCAATTCATTTGTCAAAGAGTATCAGAGGAGAGATGAAGCGACAAAGAGTATCAGTTAATTTTTTAATGGAAATCTACAGTTCCCAAGGCAGGTCAGCATTAATTGGCCTCCAGCAGAGTCAAGTCAGGAGGTGTAAGCCCATCCCAGCTCTCAAATCATAGTTAAAGCACTTAAAGCCACCGAACTACAATGGAGCAGAAGTCCATGCTTAGTTATTACAGAAGCACTACACCAAGCCACCGAGGACAACGCATTGATTCAGTTCTGATACGGCTACCCTCAGTGCAGCTCATAGATATTTTTTGCATTTATAAGTTTAGGTTAGAGTAATCATTTACTTTGAGACCTGCTTAGGTCATAGCTGTAATAAACAATTTTGGAGAATCTTACCTATATATACCACCCACTGTATTGTTTCAAGGGTTGGTTGATTGATAAATTTTCATTAGAGACTCGCATTGTATGCCTGATACTTTTCTTTAATCAAAGATTGCTGAAGAGATTGGAAGAATGACTGCCTGATCTGTTTTACTGGTCTCTAGAGACTGAATGATGGAATTCTTGTGCTGCAGCATGAAGCAATAAGTGCCTCGTTTTCATTTTTCACCATCCAAATAGCAAAAAGAAAGATTAGCTTAGAATTTGTTTAACTGCACTCTAGGCTCAGTTTCTGCTATTTCTTTATGTTTTTTCATCTGAAATGAACTGGACATGAATATGAATTTGTTGTAGCTCATATTTACTCTTATTCACATGTGTTTGATAGTTATCTAAGGATTCTTTACTACCCTTAGATAGAGATCATCCACTTTCCTCTGTTAAGCCGACTGAGAGATTCTTAATTGCCTCTCCTTCCTTAGCATTCTTTCCATCCTTTAAATTTGGAAAATTGTTCCATGTGCAGCTACCTTGCTCCTAATTCCTCTTGTGACCAAGAAAATGCACCAACAATCTTACATCCTTGACTCCATGCCCAATGGTTTGAAACTTTCACACCACACTTGCCTCTTTACTTGAAAACATCAATTTTCCCACCAAAACACATAGAAAACACAAACAAAAAATCCCTGAACTCGATAGCTAGCCTAGAATCATCATCAACAAAGCTAAAATCATAAAGAGAGATCCCTCTCTGACTACAAGTGAGCTAGAACCTGCAGTCCAAAGTTGGTTTGTGGTTACCTCGGCCGTATCCCTTTACTCCGACCTGGGGGACAACCTGAGTGATAACAGACGCTATGCCTACCTTGTGTCCATTCGTTCAGAACCCGACCTCTTGGTCAATTGTGCAAACTGCAGTCACTTCAGTTCCGGTGCAACCCACCATCCCGACTCCACTTGTTTTGTCATTTCAAGCGACTCTTCCGGTTCAACCGACCATCTCAAGTCAAGTCTCGGTAAGTTCCTCGACCCCTTTAGTAAGTGGACAGAATGTGCCACCCCCTGGGGGGTAAGACCCTAATATCTCCATGATGTTTGGTGCAACCAATGTGAATGGCTCATAAACTCACACGGTTGGAATGAGTTAGCTCTCTTACGGTGTTATTTTGAACCCTGTTGGTTCGTCTAAGTCAAGTAACGTCTAGTACCAGTAGCCATATGTGGCTCAGGTTCTGTTCCAATCTCCTTATGTTCCATATGGTTCATAAGCGATGGTAAATCTACCAGATCCAATTTGGACACTTTTAGTACCTATCACCCCAGGAACTATCCAGGTACCCTTGCAGCAGCAAGGACAACTACAAAAACCACAGGGGAAACCCTTGCAAGAATTGTAGAAAACTTTGCAGCCGCAAACATAGTTTGTTCACCAATCCTCCCAAACTATGTCCTCGCAAGGTCAACCTTTGTAGCTGCGTGGACAACCTTTACAGCAGCAAAGCCAACCTTTGCAGCAACAAGGTCAACCCGGTCAGTATCAACTCTTGTATTCATATCAGTAAGGTCAGCCTTTGCAAGTTCAAGGTCAAGTCCTCCAGCAGAAGTTTCAAAATCCTTATGTCCAGGGGCAGTAGGTGCAAAATCCATATGTCTAGGGTCAACAATTTCAAAATATTTATGTCCAAGGTCAACAGGCTCAATAGTATTTAAACCTGTATGTTGCTTATCAACAACCTATGGTAGGATAATATCAAGGCTACCCAGGACAGAATCCTCCCTACGGGCAAGGTAACCTACAGTGGTGGAAAAATCAGATGCCATATGGATAAAATCCTCCACTGTGGGGGAAAAATCCTTACCAACAAGGATGGGTTCCACATTTTAGGCCTACTTAGAGGCCCCAAATGCCTTTTAATACACAATTATCGTTCTTGGCCACGTTGGAACTATTGAATGTGTCAAGTCTTACCAATGATCCTATTCTTCATTCGCCTTATTGGCCTCTAGTTCCAAAGAAAGTTTTGAGAAATTTTCCAAAATTTGAGGGAAAAATGAAGGAGGATCCACAAGCCCATGTGATGACATATCACCTCTGGTGCGCCTCCAATTTGTACATTGATGATTCTATCTGTTTACGAATTTTTCAAAGAACTCTCATAGGGGTCGTCGTGAAATGGTACATCGAATTGCCTCGAGGTACCTATACTGACTTCAACACTCTCTCTATGTCTTTCCTCACTCATTTCTAGCTGCTGGTTTGCTATGAAACTAGCACCTATCTACTTACTTCACTTAAGCAAGACACTGTGACCCATATCTCAGATCACATCCATGAATGGAGACGTCAGTGTCACTTGATCAAGTTTGAAATTATTGATCAGTTGTTAAAAAAATGGTTCACCAAATCATTAGTCGGCCCAATTGCTAGGGACATAGCTATGGTGGGTGTGTTACAGAGGAGCAAGCCATCGCTCGTGCCCAGTATTTGGACCTAGACTACTGGCAATCTGGCACATTATATGAGATGTTCCTCGATTCTCTAAGACCATCATCTAATCTAAAAACATAGAAGTCTCTTGCTACCCCACCTATTGATGGAGTGATTAGTTCTGTGTCTCAAACCCCCATTAAATCTTCTTCCAAGTAGAAAGTGGTCTCGAACACTGGTTCCAATGATCCCTCTCAAAATTCACCTGGTCCTGGTAAAACCTATGAGGTTCATGCTATCCAGTCTACCATAGCAGACAAATCCTCTAAGGGTAAAAATAAGGGCAAAGGCAAGGCCAAAGCTGATGCCCCAAAATAGGGCCCTCCTAAGTCATTTGTTGGCGATGCTTCTCAAAGAAATCCCAAGTATCCATGCCTCATCTGTGAGGAGGATCACTACACTAAAGATTGTCCCTAACGATCTAAAGTTAGTCGCTTGCTCAAAGGGACCCCGGTTGTCTTGAAAGAGCCCTTTCCATCCCAGCAGACCCAAATGGTAGACCAACCTCAATCTTTCGCTTCCACGGGTTCCCAAGTGTTCATGATGAATATGCCTATAACTGTGGCTACCAGATCAAAAGATTATCAAACACCCACTCTGACATGAGGGAAAGAGAAAGAAGGTACCCCTTCCTCCTCTATCCCATCTACTTTCGTACTCTCCATATAGAGTGACCTAATCTTGATTTCGCTATTCGACCACCCTCTCGGGGTGTGCTGCAAAAGTCCTCATATAATCCAAATGCTTAAGCCACTCAGAATTATAACATTGTTTAGGATTTGGCTCAAGTTCCATCAACTATGTCTGCTCTCGAGGTCCTTCAAAGTTGTCATTATTAGAGGAAAGCTTTCTTGTCGACTAGTGGAGGTATTGATCCATCTGATTCCAATCTCATTTTTTTGATCTGGAAACCATGTTCCGCACTTACCTCATCAGATTAATTTTCTCATTCAGGTGATCATTAATGAGAAGACAATTCACAGGATCTTCATTGATGAAGGTGCCTCCACCTACATCATGTATGTCTCTTGTTGGAAAGCAATTGGTTCTCCTAACCTAAACCAATCACCTAACACATTGGAAGCCTTTAGTGGACGTGATTCTGGACCATTTCGGTGTCCTTCCTAATCTTGCCATTACCTTGGAAGGTAAGACAGTTCATGTTGAGGTAGAAATTGTTGATGCAAATCTTAATTATAATCTTCTACTCAGATGGAGTTGGACCCATGCCATGCATGTTGTAGCCTCCTCTATGTTCTCTGTGCTCCGTTTTCCTCATTAAGGGAAAATTTCCATGGTCGACCAGTTGTCTTTCTTCACCTCTTTCCTCTTATGTGAAGCATATCGATTCTCCATATGAGAGTGTGGGGGCTGGACTTTTCAAAATCCTACCTTGATGGGTATTTTTCTTGTCCCACCTCCGGATGTTACCTCAGTCAACATGATCTAGGTTAATTCTTATCCTTGGGTCATTCCTTCTCCTGATTTTGTTGATACATGGGTTGATGTCATGTCATTAAGCCCTGTGGAGATCAATTATGTAGAGATATTTTCAGCTTCCTCTTTGATACCTACTAATCATATTGCTTCAAGCATGTCTCTTAACATGTGTTCTCAATCCCTGTGGCTTGGTTCTTTGGATTCTCCTGATCCCTTAGCTGAGATGTTTCCTTCTTACGAAAGTATCATGGAAATTATGTCTCTGGAGGAAGCGCCGTGGAATGATACTCATCATCATTCCTCATTCTTTCCTAGCCCGACAATCATGTCTTCTTGTCTTGATAAGTTCTCTTTTCGTTTTCTTACCTAACCACTTCAAACACCCATCATGACCCATGAATTTTGGTTGGGAGGGAACATATGTAATATTACCCAAATGATACCTATTGACATTTCTGTTAAACCGAGTATTGTTGAAAACATTCATATTGGGGTGACTTGTTCTCCTGATGAGATCAAGCTCTACACTCATCTTTTTCAAGAGTTTCAAGATTTTTTTTCATGGTCATATGAAGAAATGACCGGCATTGACCCAAGTATAGTCATGCACAAAATTCCAACTTATCCTAATGCAAAGCCCATCCGTTAACGAATTCATCTAGTGCACTGTAGAAAAGTGGTTTCCATTAAAGGGGAAGTTGAAAAACTTCTTAAAGTTGGATTTATTTATCCTATCCCCCTAACAGATTGAGTGTCCAATATCATACCAGTGAATAAAAAACAAGGTGCCATTCAAGTCTATGTTGATTACCATGACCTTAATCGTCCCTATCCAAAGGATAATTATCCACTCCTTTTATAGACCAGATCATCGATGAATGTGATGGGAGTGAGATATTTTCCTTTATGGACGGTTTTTCTAGTTGTAACCAGATAAACATTGCATCGGTTGATCAAGATAGGACCACCTTTATCTGTCTCTGGGGGAATTTTGCATATAAAAAGCTCCCTCTTGACCTTAAGAATGATGGGGCTACTTTTTAACAAGCGATGTCCTATGCTTTCCATGACATTAAAAACATCGTTCAACCTTATTTGGATGATATTCCTACTCATTCATGTAAGCACCATGACCATCTCGATCATCTTCGACAAATCTTTCTCCATTGCAGACACTATAACATTTGGCTGAATCTGCATAAGTGTGTCTTCTACGTCGAATCCGGATGACTCCTCGGTTTTGTTTTTTTGAAAAATGGAATTCATCTTGATCCTCTCAAATTTGAGGCTATTGTTAATCTACCCCCTCCCTCTTCGTTGCATCAATTACAGAGTCTGCAAGGGAAAGCAAATTTCCTTCGTCGCTTTGTGCCTAACTATGTTGAGCTAGCTTCAGGGTTCACCCGGTTTCTTAAGCAAGGAACTCCATTAATTTGGGATGAGGCTGCAAAAAATTCTTTTCATGACTTGAAAGTTGTCCTCATTAATACTCCTTTGTTGCATCCTCTGAACTATCATCACGATTATTTCCTTTATCTAGCTGCAAATTCTAGCACTATTGCCATGGTACTGGTGCAAGATAATGAAAAAGGTCATGAACATGTCATTTATTACCTCAGTTGCAATCTCCTCGATACTGAGATCTGTTATGCTCATGTCGAGAAATTAGCTTTGGCTATTGTTCAGGTCGTTCAATTCTTTCGGCATTATATTCTCCTCCGCACTACAACCGTGATTTCTGAATGTAACCCCATGACCTACATTTTGACTTGTCAGTTACTTGGGGGAAAGTATTCTAAGTGGATTGTCATCCTCTAGGAATTTGATTTGGTGTTCACTACTACCAAATCCAAGAAATCACTTGAATTTGTTGAGTTGATTTTCTCTCTTGCCTCTACTTCTCTTCCTACTGGTGTTGATGAGCAACTCCTCGAAGAGACTCTCTTTCTAATTAGCACTCTCGATCCTTGGTACGGTGATATCATTATGTATCTCCAAACTTCTACCTTCTGGTCTGCGTTGTCCAAGGATGATCACCAATGCATTCGGCATCAATCCCAACCTTACCGCATCATTGGGGATACTTTATACCGCGTTAGTGTTGATTCAATTCTTCGCCAATGTTTAACTCTCGATGAGGCTGAAAGAGTCTTGAATGATTTCCATTCTAGCACATGTGGTGGTCATCTGTCTGGCTACACCACTGCTCAAAAGATACTTTGTGCTGGCTATTTCTAGCCCTCTATCTTTAAGGATTGCATCCTTGCTATTCACAAATGCCATGAGTGCCAGATTTATCAACGAAAAATGCGTGCCCCATCCACTCACCTTCACCCTGTTATTACCGTTGGTCCCTTTGCCAAATGGGGCATTGATTTTATGACATGTAAACCTCGTTCGTCTAGGGGGCATGGTTATATTATCATTGCATGGATTACTTCACCAAATGGGCCGAAGCGATGCCTACATATTCAGCTAACAATAAAACGACGACGCAGTTTCTCTTAAATCATGTTAGTTCCATGTTTGGAGTGCCTCAAGCCATTGTCACTGACCATGGCTCCCATTTTCATGATTACATGATGGCTGAGCTGACTTCTACATTGGGCTTGCGTCACGATGGCTCAACCCCTTATTACCCTCAGGTCAATGGCCAAGTTGAAGCTATAAACAAAGTTTTAGTTACTATGCTTCAGCGCACCATTGGGATGCACAAATCCAATTGGCATCTCATGTTTTTTTTAGCTCTGTGGGCCTACCAAACCTCGACCAAAGATGCAACTAGATTCACACCTTTCCAGCTAGTCTACAGTCTGGAAGCTACCTTACCGATTGAATGTGAAATTCCCTCACTCAAACTGGCTGTCGAATTGCTCCCTGATACCTCACCTCAAGAAGAGCGTCTCTTATATTTGGAATGACTGGATGAAGCCTGTTGTCTCACTGCTTTAGTCATTGAAGCACAAAAAAAGCGAGTTAAGTCCCATTTTGATCAATCGGCCTCTCCTCATGCTTTTTCTAAGGATGATCTAGTCTTGCTATATGACCAAGCTAATGATAAGCTAGGGCCAATAAAACTCGAACTCATGTGGCATGGGATCTATATTTTCAAGCATGTATTACAAAAAGGGGCCTATGAGCTGATTGATTATGAGGGTAACCCCTTGGAAAAGCCCCAGAATGGGTTGTACCTCAAAAAGTATTATGCTTGAGTCATCTTGCATGGTTACTTTTGTACATAAGTTTGTTATTCATTTTTGTGCAGTTTGGTTTGGTGTGTTTTTTCAAGCAGCTTTCCTGCTTATTATGCCTTCACCTGCTTTGCAGATGTCTGTGACTCCTTATGTTGGTTTCACTGATGGTGCTTGTCATAGTACCCGGAATCTATCATCTGTGGCATGGACTATTTATGCCCCTCATGGTCAGTTGATTGATCTTCAAGGTATTGGTTTGGGTCAAACAACTAATAACATTGTTGAATATAGCGCAGTTATTGAACTCTTGTTAGAATCCATTGCTCTTGACATTCGAGAAATGGTTGTTAAACTTGATTCACAACTTGTTGTTCTTCAGCTCAATGGGCAATATTCTGTCAGAAACCCTTAGATATTGAGAATGTATTTGCGTATTCATCTATTGGAAAGAAATTTTGATTATATTACATATCATCACATTCCTAGGCATATGAATACATTAACAGATGCATTGGCTAATTATGTGTTAGACAGACATTTACGCAATATGTGAAAAACAAAACATTGTATCATAGTAAATAGGAAATGTAGCATATATATATATATATATATATATATATATATATATATATATATATATATATATCGATAATGTTTGAGTGTCATACATCAAACTCAAAAAATAATATATGTGTTCCAAGTACATCTATGGCTCACAGGCCTCAAAACTATAAATGCTACAACTATGGACTACTCGACATTGTGCTCATGATAGCACATTACTACTCGTACTATGTGAGTCATTAATCTGTGGATCTGATCTAACACTCCTACTGTGTGCCACTGATAATAGCATGGAATGTCCTCCATTCGAGCATACTTTGGGATGCCTCTGGTCAAGTTATCGAGATTCCGCACAATCTCCTCCTCATTGTCGACTCCTTCCTGATAAGGAGCAATCTCAAATTGTCGAGCAACGCGTCTAGCGATCGGGAACATCCCGGTTGTTCGGTCTAGTCCCACATCTGTAATTACAAAATCAAAGTGTCACGAATGCATATATTTCAAAAACAATAAAAATCAAAAACAAAAAATTGTTTTTCTCACCTCCATCATCAAAATCCTCCCCTTCTGGGAGCGGCATGTCAGGATCACCGCAGAAGTCAATCTCACTATATGGCTAATCTTCCACAACAATCAGCTGACGCCTCAGCCACGAAAAGAAAGTGTGCTGGTATGACATGTGTTGGCCCACTCCAGTCATGGGCATCAGTTCACTCCATCGACCATCTGTGGATCTCGTGGCATTGGGAAATTTACCTTTGCCAGATGATAGTGGAACAATGGGATCTGTTCCAAGAAGAAAGTCACCAAAATGGAACCATATCCAAATTTCCTCAAGTTTTCCTCCTTGCATTTGGATAGTTGGTGTTTCATGTTCACTTTCATGGCTTCCGCCCAGTTGAAGACAGTGGGCGCCATGCAGTCTATGGCATACTGGAACTTAGACTTGTTGGACTCGTGCAATGCCTGAGCCCCAGCAACTCTGTTAATGGTCAAGAGCAGCACTTTCAGTACAAGGTCACCTATGGTCATGATGTCAACCTTGCTGCTTTTAGATTTTAGTGCTTCTGGACAATGTTTTGTAAGGGGTGTGTTCACACTCGCCCCAATGGGCCTGCCTCCATACAATTGGATTGGTTCCCCTCTACGGGACAGTTTGGTAATGAAGTAGATGTCTAAAGTCTCTAGCTCCAACTCTTGATCATGGATCACAAATACCTCTCATCCAACGTCCCACAGACTGATCAGGTATTGTAGTAGCTCAGGTTGAGCTTGAAGGCCTGGTGTAAGAAATAAATTGAGGAGCCCGTAGTTCCTCAATGCATCCAAACAACTTTGACCTTCCAATGCCAATGAATCAATTCCTTCGTGCTCACATTCTTTCCATTCAATCACCATCTTTCCTACTATGATTTTCCTGCAAACAACATGCATTTACCTAAACATCAGTTTTTGCAAAAGGAATTTTGGATTAAAAGTAGTTAAATCGGTTGGAATTTGAAAAAATCCTACTCTCTGCACCTGTGGGACCATTTTAAAAATAGTTGCACTGATGGCACAAGTTCCTGAGTTATAAGCCCTCGATCGACGTGATCTCGTGCCTGGGTCTCATGCCAACCAAGGGTGAGAAAAATTTGCAAAAAAAATCCTCAAAAAACCCTGAAAAATGGCTAAATGCATAAAAAAACAGGTATGAAAACAAAGCTTAGGGCCTCAACTCTTACTTGCAACAGACGGTTCATCGATCAGCCTCCTAGATCTGTTGCAATCCACTCCTAAAGATTTAGGGCACAAGTGGGTAAAATTGCTCCAAATGAGGTAAAAGAGGTAAATGGTAAAAATGTTTTAACTTTTCCCTTTTTATAAACATTTAGCCATGTTTTGGGGTTTTTAAGAGCATTTCTTCACTATTTTTACCTTAGAAACGGATAATACATTTGCTTCTTGTGCAACGACAGGTGATGGTTTGTTGATGATGGTGTTGGAGTCATGTTTAAGCTCTTTTCTCGACTCGTAAAAAACTCAAATGAAAAGATCACAGAGTATTTCCCTTTTTGGCTTGTTAAAGAAAATAAAAGCAGGGAATCTGCTTTAAGCTCTTTTCTAACTCTTAAAACATGAAAATATTGCCGATCTCTTGTTGTTTTGAACTTGTTAAATGTTGTGAAACGTCGTTTACCCAGTATACATTTACCCCTTTTTTGGGATGGGATAAACTATTTACGAAAAAGGTACTCCTTGGCTGACATATTCAAGAGGTTCTCTCAAGTATTGTTTTCTACCTTTTCGGGCTCGAGAGACAACTTTATGAAAAGGGACCTTTCAAAGTTTTCTTTTCTATGTCTTTTTCAAACTCTCTAAATATGAAAATGATATCAAGCTTTCCCTTTGTCGAACTCATTAAACCTTAAATGACATCAGATTCGTCACCGTGACGGACACGAGCTTCTCCTTCCTAGAGCTCATTAATCTTACTAGGTCGAATCTATCTGAAGGATGTGTTGGCATTATGGCTAAAGTGTTGTCCTTGATGGCAACCTATACAGGTAATGGATCACAGTACAACCAGTCAGTCGCAAAGATTAATGAGTAGTCTCTCGGATTGGAAGAAAATAAGGGGTACGCAGGTATACCTTACCTAAGGTGCGTACACGCAGGTATATCTTACATAAAGTGCGTACATACACGCGGTTATCCTGTTCATGAGGTGCGTACCCCCAGTTCCTTATTTTAAGGAAAAGAAAAAGCACACGTGGGGTTTTCTTATGTTTTACCCTTGGTATTTAGCCGACGGTATTGTGTTATTATGGTTTTGGCCCGTGGTATTGATCCATGATTTGAGGAAGAGCTTGCCTATATAAAGCAAAGGAGATCATTTGGCTTGGGCATGCTTTTGGGTTGAACATCTTATGAGAGCTAGATCTGAAATATTATGATCTCTTGGGAGTAATGTCTAGATCTAAATAAGGCAAATCTACTGATGGATTGAGATCTCTTCGGCGCATGATCAGATCTGTAGATCTGACTATTTGGGCTATTCTTGAAGTCTTGAAATCATCTATGCCCGAAGGTACGCAGGTACAGTGAAAGAAAAGTGTGTATATACGCTCGCACGAAGCGTTTCAGGCGCACCGGTATGCAGGCACAGAAGGGTTGCAGGTGCAGAGGCCCGTAGGCAGTTCAATGGACACAGAGCGTAGCTAAGCAGGTGAGCAGTTGAGTACAGTGCGTACATAAGCAGGTGAGCACTTGACTGCAGTGCGTACGTAAGCAGGCGAGCAGTTGAGCAGAGTGCGTACTGTAAGCAGGCAGTACATGGGTGAAGCTGCTTACTTCTCTTAAAATCTCTGTTTTATCATTTTTATGATTTGGGTTGTTGAAGTGATGTTTGGTTCTGGTATTATGTTCAGATAATAGCGGTGATTGAGTGAATGATTATGATTAACTTCAGTTTTTTTGGATGAATGGATCGGTTTAAAATGACTTATCTTCATGTGATCTGATGTACTAGATCTGGTTGATAACTCTCATAATATCATTGTATATGTATGGATCTGGTGATTGGGTGATTCAGAAGGTTGTTTGATTATGAGCTTCAAAGTTGTTGTTGGGTCCAGTATGAAAATTGGATGAAATGTGGCCTTTCAGATTATGTGTTGTGCTTTAGTCTATCCAGTCTGAAAATTGATGAAACGTGGTACCTGGAGGAGAGAAGATTGTAGGCCAGCGCCTACGTACTAGTATCTAAGCTAGTACAAAAGCTAAGGGAGATCTTTGGAGCATTGTAGCAGGTAGTAGCCTGCGTACTAGTAAATGGATTGGCTAGTACAAGAGAAAAGGGGGTTGTAGCTCCCATACTGGTATAAGACTGCACCAGTACAAATATTGTAAAAGGATTTTCTTATTAAGAAGAATATTGAGATGACTTGCAGCAGGTGGTTTTCTCCCGCATTGGGTTTCCACCTTATATCATGGTGTTCATGTGTGTGCCTTATGTGTGATGATCTATTCTATGTTACTGCATTTGTTAACTGATGATATGGTTAATAAAGTTCTAATGCACTCATTGAAGATTAATTAACTTAATCATAAGGAGTTGTGGAAGTAGCATATATGAATCTGATTATGGAAATGAAAAAGTTTTATTAATGTGATAATACTGATTCACCCCCCCCCCCTCTCAGTATTATTTCCAACAATTGGTATCAGAGCAGGTCCTTTGATAAAAGATTGATCACTTGAAGGAGATCCGTGGAACAATGGGAAAGAAGCTTAAGAAGAAAGCTCATAGGAAAAAGAAGACATCTCAGAAGAACTATGACAGTGGGAGAATCGATTGTGGATTAGGTATAAGAAGCTCTTGAGATTCAGAATCAGATTCAGAATCAGTTCAGAATGAAAATGATCATTCAGGTATGAATTTGCTATCCTCTGATGTTCTAGCTATCTTTTCTTTTGGAAAAGATGAAAGTGATAGTGAGACTACTGAATTTGCTCTTATGGGTGAGCAAGAAAGATATCAAATAGAGGCAGAATTTAACAGGCTGACAAACAAAATTAGTGAACAAGAAAAACTTCTGGACATAAAGAGTGGTGCCCTCAAAGAAGCTGTTACTAGACAAAAAGCTCATCAAAAGTTATGCAAGGAAAAGTATCAAAAGTTGCAGGATGAAGCAACATCTCTAAGAAATGAAGTCATTGAAAAGAACACAACAATCAAGGAGCTCAGAGATCGATCCAGTTATTATGAAAGTCTTGAAGCCACGATCCTCTCACTAAAGGAAGAACTTGAAGAATCAAAGAAGCAGAATGAAGATCTACACCAAGCAATTGAAAAACAAAACAACGAAGTCATCAGCTTAAAATCCCAGCTGGAAAGTGCCTTCAGGGTTCGTCAAATGCAGCAAGATCTGAATGAAGAACAAGAAAAGGAGATTCTCAAACTAAGGGAACAAATGGAAGAAGGAAGGAAAGCTGAAGAAGATTTGAAAAAGCAATCTCTTGAAAAGGAAGAACAGCTTCAGGTTGAGGTAAATATCTTGAAAGGTAAACTAGAAGAAAAGGATAAGCTTTTACGATTTCAAGATAGTTCTAAAGTCTTGGATGATATTCTTAGTAGTCAAAGGTCTCCTGCTATAAAGACTGGTCTTGGTTTCCATGAATCTGTTGAAGGTGAATCTAGTTCACAAGGTGAGGCAAGGAACTCTAAAGAGAAATCTAAAGTGATCAACGAAGAAATGAAAGATCAATCTCATCATCAACCAAGAAAAGAGATTCCTCAAAGAAAATCCTTTACTCCTCCTATGAATAATGTTGAATGTTATGCATGTCATAATCTTGGACATGTTGCAGCTAGATGTAGAAGAAGAAGGGTTCAAGACCATTATGCAGAAAGATCATCACAATCAAGGTACTTTTATGGATATTGCTTTGCTTGCAATATGTTTGGTCACAAAGCTGCTGATTGTTACAGGAGAAACATGAAACATGTAAGATGTTATGCATGTAACAAGCTCGGACATATAGCTAAGGAATGCAGGAACAAAGTATGGGCACCATATCAAAAGAAGAAAATGACATCATCATGCTTGAAGATATGGAGGAAAAAGGAAGTACAGTCAGAAAAAGGCGGCACAACACAACGTACAGACATACCAGAATCAGAGGGAGCTGAAAGTACAAAACTTCAGTGTCCTGAACCTCATATGCAAACTCCATAAAGGGAAGTCGCGTATATACGCGAATTGGATACTGCACAATCGCGTATATGATTGTTTGAAGAAAGGCAGTAGGGAAAGTGAAGTTGATCTATGAAGTATGATCTCTCGAGCACATGAACAGATCTGGGCATCCGTCTAACTATGGCACACTTGTATTCGGCCCTACTTAGAAGTACACAGAACAGACGAAGGAAATCTGCGTGGGTACGCAGAGCAGAAAAAGGCGAGCTGCGTGGGTACGCAGTGAAGAAGAGGGAGCCCTGCGTGGGTACGCAGAGCAGAAGAGGCTCAGGTGCGTACGCACAGTAAAAGTACGCGGCGCGATTGGTTCTATGAGTGCGTGCTTCCAGTAGCAGTGCGCGGCGCGATAGTGTCTCTGGGTGCGTATTTACAGTAACAGTACGCAGCGCGATTGAAGAAGCAGTGCGTGGGTTCGCTGCGAAACAGAAGGCTCTCTGCGGGTATACGCAGGGGAGGACATGGAGAAGTGCGTGGCTACGCAGGACAGATAAAGCACAACTGCGTACCTGTCTTAAAGCATTTATTGGCTGACTCTTCTTATTAATATGCATGATCAGATCTGATTGATGGCACCAGTTTAGGGGGAGCATATGTTCTTAATGCATGGTTGGCATTATGGTCCTTGGTGACGATGCTTATGATTCATCTTGCTATGGTTATGAGTTGTTCACTTGATCAGATTTGTGGTTGATTCTCTAATGGTGCTTGCATGGAGTCTTTATTGTTCTTGGCACATATATGGATGAGGATCGTTGGCTGGATACATGGATGATTATTCAATGTTGCATTTTTGGAGACTTGATGATGATGAGATCTTACCTATATGATGATAGGTTGTTTCATATGTTGATTGATGCAGATATTCCCAATTGATGATACTTGGTTCATGCAGATCTGGATGGCTATGGTGTTTCTCACATATGATAGAATGATTCTGTATATACAGAATTCTGATTCAAAAGGATGAGTTGATACGGACATACCTTGATGATTCGTACACTAATACAAGTTGCTGGTCTAGTCGCTGATGACAGACGCTATGTTGTTGCTGATGTTTATCATGATCTTATTTAAGTGTTTGGTATTTGTTATAAATGTCAAGTATATCATTCGATGTAAAGGTCATATCAAGACTCATGATGTAATAGTGTGTCTCTATTTATTATAGTCATTTGATGAGATCTCTTCAGGTCATGTAACGGCCTATGTTGGTTTCCCCACTATGCCTGGGATGAATGATGTAATGTACTTGGTTGTCATTTTCTGGTATATCCCCACTTGGTTGGGAGATGGATGTATGTATGAGTATTTGGTGCTAGGAAGGTCACGTATGATGTATAGAGTCATGATTCTTGTAGAACACCTTTTTGCAGACTTTGCTTACAGTCAGGGGGAGCATGAACAACACAATTCAGAAAGAGCAGAGCTTTCAGCATGTAGCATGAACAGATTGGTACACCTTGGCATATACAAAGGGGGAGCTCATTCAGAGATTTCAGCAGGTACTCAGGGAGAGTGATTTGATGGATTATGTTTCTTCTTTGCAGATCTGGTTCATATTCAGGGGGAGCATGTTCTTAGGGGGAGCATAACCCTTTGCCCTTGATGTCAAAGGGGGAGAGTGATTTGGTGTTGTTGCCATCAAGTCCAAAGGGGGAGATTGTTGGCATTATGATGCATGTGTTGTACTTGATGGCAACCCACTCATAGAAGAACATTTCACTTATATACATTCAGATGAATCTACAGAAGAGATATCAGATGTGACATATTACATAGATGCTGTACAGTTCAAAGGAATCAAATAGCAAGTTCTTAGTAAGCTTTGCCATCAAGTCCAAAGGGGGAGATTGTTGGCATTATGGCTAAAGTGTTGTCCTTGATGGCAACCTATACAGGTAATGGATCACAGTACAACCAGTCAGTCGCAAAGATTAATGAGTAGTCTCTCGGATTGGAAGAAAATAAGGGGTACGCAGGTATACCTTACCTAAGGTGCGTACACGCAGGTATATCTTACATAAAGTGCGTACATACACGCGGTTATCCTGTTCATGAGGTGCGTACCCCCAGTTCCTTATTTTAAGGAAAAGAAAAAGCACACGTGGGGTTTTCTTATGTTTTACCCTTGGTATTTAGCCGACGGTATTGTGTTATTATGGTTTTGGCCCGTGGTATTGATCCATGATTTGAGGAAGAGCTTGCCTATATAAAGCAAAGGAGATCATTTGGCTTGGGCATGCTTTTGGGGTTGAACATCTTATGAGAGCTAGATCTGAAATATTATGATCTCTTGGGAGTAATGTCTAGATCTAAATAAGGCGAATCTACTGATAGATTGAGATCTCTTCGGCGCATGATCAGATCTGTATATCTGACTGTCTGGGTTATTCTTGAAGTCTTGAAATCATCTATGCCCGAAGGTATGCAGGTACAGTGAAAGAAAAGTGCGTATATACGCTGGCACGAAGCGTTTCAGGCGCGCCGGTACGCAGGCACAGAAGGGTTGCAGGTGCGGAGGTCCACAGGCAGTTCAATGGACACAGAGCATAGGTAAGCAGGTGAGCAGTTGAGTACAGTGCGTACGTATGCAGGTGAGTAGTTGACTGCAGTGCGTACGTAAGCAGGCGAGCAGTTGAGCAGAGTGCGTACTGTAAGCAGGCAGTACATGGGTGAAGCTGCTTACTTCTCTTAAAATCTTTGTTTATCATTTTTATGATCTGGCTTGTTGAAGTGATGTTTGGTTCTGGTATTATGTTCAGATAACAGCAGTGATTGAGTGAATGATTATGATTAACTTCAGTTTTGTTGGATGAATGGATCGGTTTAAAATGACTTATCTTCATGTGATCTGATGTACTAGATCTGGTTGATAACTCTCATAATATCATTGTATATGTATGGATCTGGTGATTGGGTGATTTAGAAGGTTGTTTGATTATGAGCTTCAAAGTTGTTGTTGGGTCCAGTATGAAAATTGGATGAAATGTGGCCTTTCATATTATGTCTTGTGCTTTAGTGTATCCAGTCTGAAAATTGATGAAACGTGGTACCTGGAGGAGAGAAGATTGTAGGCCAGCGCCTACGTACTAGTATCTAAGCTAGTACAAAAGCTAAGGGAGATCTTTGGAGCATTGTAGCAGGTAGCAGCCTGCGTACTAGTAAATGGATCAGCTAGTACAAGAGAAAAGGGGGTTGTAGCTCCCATACTGGTATAAGACTGCACCAGTACAAATATTGTAAAAGGATTTTCTTATTAAGAAGAATATTGAGATGACTTGCAGCAGGTGGTTTTCTCCCGCATTGGGTTTCCACCTTATATCATGGTGTTCATGTGTGTGCCTTATGTGTGATGATATATTCTATGTTACTGCATTTGTTAATTGATAATATGGTTGATAAAGTTCTAATGCACTCATTGAAGATTAATTAACTTAATCATAAGGAGTTGTGGAAGTAGCATATATGAATCTGATTATGGAAATGAAAAAGTTTTATTAATGTGATAATACTGATTCACCCCCCCCCCCTCTCAGTATTATTTCCAACAGGATGGACTTACATTACAAGCATATGCTATCCCCTTCAAACTTGTGATAAAAAATAATTGGGGTACCTTCCAGAAATGGTGGGGGAAAATGGGAAATTTTTACCAGTTGTGTCGTAGCTTGTCACTCTTGAACATGACACTCTTTTGCTTCATGTCAGGTTGTGATCTGGACTTAAATAGGAACGCAAAAAATTATAGAGATAACCATAAACACATATATGCAGCGTAAATAATACTTCATTTCATTAATGTAAAATACTGAAATATGCTTACAAACAGTAATGGAAATAAACCAGCTAGGGCAATGGTAGCTTATCTCTGAGAAGAGATGTGTGGTGGCTACATGCCTCTGAAATGTGTTACAATGAGGCTCAAAGGCATATTTATTGTTGAGAAACAATGGAAAACCCTTAACATTCCAAACCTAACCCTAGAAGATGAAACGCTAAACTGTGGGCCCCGTTTGGGTAAATTGGTACATCAACTTCCCGGGGTCGTAGCTTTGGCATATGATCTCCATTTGACGCGTACCATAGCTCGTTAGAAAGATTTATCTGAGCACTACCACTTTAGGAAGTTGAACATGGGTCATCGACCCATGTTTCCCCTAGATTTCCCAAAAAACGTCGTTTAGGGCCTCAAAACGGCTCTGGAAGTTCAGGACCCGAAAAACTGCTAAAAATAGTAAGTTGTGCTACAATTAAGGAAGCTGAAAATGCTGAGAGAAACAATGGTGGGATCCAGGTGGACTTGGCAGGTCGCCATCAATATCCACCTGGATCATTCCTCCCCCCTTAGGAAGCAATGGTTCTCATTGCGTTGAGTTCCTCCATGAGATGAGGAAACTTTTGCTGAACTTGGTCCCTGGTGAGCCACTTGCCCTGGTGAAGGAGTTGGCCTACTTTGACAACTCTATATAGTTGGATATTCTGTTGGCGAGTGTTCTTGATCTGTGTGTCCATGATCCGATCAGTTGCAGCTTGTTCCATGCAATCTGGATTTAATTCTATGGGTTTGAGCTGTTCCGCAATGTCAGATGTGTCTAGCAATGGTGGAAAATATGGTCGAAGGTGGTCCACATTGAACATTGGGTGCAGGCCAAGGAATGGAGGAATGCTGAGCTCAAATGCATTGTCTCCCACAACCTTAGTAATGGTGTAAGGACCATAGCAGATTGGTCTTAGTTTCTGATAGGCTCCAGTAAGGCGTTCCTTTTGCAAATGCAACCAGACTTTGTCGCCCACCTCAAACTTGTGTGGCACCCAATGTTGATCACGTTGCTACTTGTACTTGGCATTTGATTTCTCCAAAATGTCATGGACCTACTGGTGAATATGTTTGATGTGCTCAATGAAGCTAGTTGCCTTGTCTGTTTCGGACTGGACATGAGTCGAATCTGTGTGAGTAGCTACAAGTGGCATGGCCACATCAATGGGGCATAGTGGCTGGAATCCCAAGCCCACTTGGAAAGGGTTGTGGCCAGTCGAGCTGTGAAGAGCTCGGTTGTAGCTATGCTGAACATAGGGGAGGTTCTCATCCCATGTGCGTGGATGCTTTGAGTTGTACATGCACAGAATGTGTACAATCATCCTATTGACAACCTCTGTCTAGCCATCAGTTTGAGGATGGAAGGTTGTGGACTTAGTGAGTTTGGTGTCCAACATTGACCAGAGACTTGACCAAAATTTACTGAGGAACCGACTATCCCGATCTGAAATGATAGACTGTGGGAACCCAAAGTGCACCCACACTCATTCAGAGAAGAGTTTAGCAGTGGCCTTTGTTGTGATATTCTTCTTGCAAGCCACCATAATGGCCATCTTCGAGAACCTGTCGACGACCACAAAAACACAGTCATTTCCATGCTTAGTGGAAGGAAGGCCTGAGATGTAATCCATGGAGATGGATTCCCAAGGTCGAATAGGGGTAGGCAGCGGGGTATAGAGGCCTTGCTTATTGATGGTCGGTTTGGAAATGGCACAGGCAGTACATGATCTGATGTACTTCTCGACATCCTGTTGAAGATTCGGCCAATAGAAATAATTTTGCAATACTGCCACCGTTTTCTCGACCCCGAAATGCCCAACAACCCGACTGTAGTGTGCTTCCCAAATCATCTTGGCACGCTCTCTTGAAGGAAAACAAAGGTGACCCAGGTGGAATAACAGGGCATCCTGGAGCTGAAAATATGGAACATGCCAACCCTTCAAGAGTGTCTGGTATGTGTGGCCGAATTCTGGGTTGCTTTTGTAGAGAAGTGGCCAATCAGAAGTCTTGTGCCCACAAGAGTTGAGCACGATGGTTAACGCCATGATCGGTGGTTGACTGAGGCAATATGCAACATTATTGGTGCTGCCCTTCTTATACTTGATATTCAAATGGAACTGTTGCAGGTATGTAGACCACTTCTGATGGCGACATTCTACAATTTCCCTTGGGTCTGTATGAACTGCAGGGGTTAGTGGTCTGTGTGGATGACCGTTTCCTTCCCCAAAATGTAATGCTTCCATTGTCGGTAGGCCTACACAATGGAATACATCTCTTTATCATAAGTGGGACACTTTTGGACTGTGTCTGAAAGTGTTTCACTTTGATATGCCACTGGATGCCCTTGTTGAGTAAGGACTACCCTAATAGCATAGTCAGAGGCATCTGTCTCAACCTCAAATGGTTGTTGTAAATCTAGTAACCCGAGCACTGGTGTCGTGCAGAGGTGATATTTCAACTCTATGAATGCCTTCTGTTGAGATTCAGACCAAAAGAATTTTTCTTTCGCTCCTCCCTTGGTGACTTGACTCAAGGGCCAAGTGATATGAGAAAACCCCAACATGAACCTGCAGTAGAAGTTGGCAAGACCTAGAAAGCTGCTAAGCTCTGTTAGAGTGGTTGGAGATGGCCAATCCCAAACGACTTGGATCTTGGCTGGATCCACATGCACCCCCTGTTTATTAATAATGTATCCCAGATACTGAACCTGGGTCATGCCAAAAGTGCATTTCTTCAAATTGGCACATAGCATGTGTTGCACAGTGTTTAGAGAACCTGTCGAATGTGGTGGAGGTGCTCTTCCCAACTTTGGCTGAAGATCAGAATGTCATCCAAGTATACCACTACAAGTGAGTTGGTGAATGGCCATAAGATGTCATCCATTAGCCTCATGAAGGTTGCAGGAGCATTCGTCAATCTGAAATGCATAACCAACCATTCGAAAAGGCCCTCCTTAGCTTTGAAGGCAGTCTTCCACACATCAAAGGGTTCGATTGGTACCTGCTGATATCCTGAATTTAGATCGATCTTGCTGAAATATTTTTCCCCCTTTATTTGGTCCAAGAGGTCATCAATCCGCGGGATCGAGTACCTATTACGAACAATGATCTTGTTCAGCGCCTGATAGTCAATACAGAGTCTCCAAGTCCCATCCTTCTTTTGTACCAACACGATCGGGCTCCCACAAGGTGATGAACTCAGACGGATGTGACCTTTCTGCAACAGCTCCTAAATCTACCTTTTGATTTCATTGTTCTCCATAATGGAGCGCCGATAAATTGGTCCATTGGGTAGTGGTGCACCTGGGGTCAGATTGATGGAGTGCTTGACCTGACAGTGCAGAGGAACCCCTGCGGGGGAGGTGAAGATGTCCTCGTACTCCTCCATGACCTTGTCCATCTATAGTTGTTGTGTGGAGGAGCCTTGTCTGGAGACCATGGCCACCGTCTTCTTCTTTCCTTGAGGGCATATCATCAGGAAGACAAATTTCCTGGTTTTGGGAATGAGCTTACTGCATTGTTTTGCAGTAATCAAAGAGATGGCGGTAGGCGGTGCTACCTCTGGTATCTTGTATAACTTATTTCCCAATGTAATAATAACATCATGGGGCCTTGATTCATACACAGCATGTCACTTCCACAAGTATGGTTGTCCTAATAATACACCACAAACTTCAAGGGGAGCAATGTCACACAATACCTCATCCGTGAAGGGCTTGACGTTGTATGGAAGGCGACACTGCTGGCTCACGCGAAGATCTCGTCCTTGGTGAAGCCACCCGATGGTGTACGGTTGTGGATGTGTTGTGGTCAGTAAGCCCAACCGCTTCACGACCTCTACCGAAATGAGGTTCTTTTGGCTCCCGCTATCGACAATGAACTATAGCGGGGAGCCCTTTATCCAATCTGGGAGTGGAAGAGATGCTCCTCGTCTTCTGGATCTTCGGGTTCATTTTTCTGGATCTTGGTGGTAGCAACAGTGGCATTGGGATCCGCATCAATGATATGCTTCCCTTTGCCATTCCCCTTGTCAGGTTCTGACTCAGAGTCAAAACATGCATCTGATTCTGAAACCTTTAGCTCAGCCACCAGTGACTGCTTGGCCCGACACTCACTTGTGTTGTGAGTGGAGCTCTTATGGAACTCACACCATTTTCCAGTGTCCTTTTTCGACTTCGTGGCATTGTTATTTTCTTGCAGCTTTTGCGGGTTGTCTTGGGCTGCCCCGCCTTGGCTTTGTCCTTTGTTCTGTGGTTTAGGGGCACCTTTCCCTTGCTTCAGATTCGCAAATCCAAAGTCTCGCTTCTTTTGTTTAAACTTTTGCTCAACCTTGGCAGCATATCAGTATGCTGTGCCGAGTGAGGAGATGTTCAGGAATTATATTTCTTCTTGGATGTACTTATGCAGACAGCCACAGTATTTGAGTATCAAATTCTATTCCAAATACTTGATACGCAACTTTGTGCGAAGGGTATGGAAAAGATTGGTGAACTCCGGCATGTCCTGGTCCCTTCCTTGCCGCAGCATGGTCCACTTTATGTATTCATCCTTATAGCTTTCGACAGGGTAGTACTACTCCTTGATGGCATCCTGGGATGAATTCTAGGTGGGTGTGGTTGAAAATAGTGAGCCGGTAATTTCAACCTTTTTCTCGCAGTAGGTTTCCCACCAATCCTTGACGTGGGGGGCTGCTTTGAGAAGAGCGAAAACAATATTTTCCCGACTCGAAAATTCATGAACAGAAAAATAACCCTCTAGCAGATTTAACAATTTATCTAGGACATCTGTGTCTATCTAACCCTTGAATATGGGGATTTCAAAATTAACTTGTACCTTAAAGGGCGTGGCATTTCCAGAGTAGCTGCTGGAAGTCGATGCATCACTTCTGGGTAGCTGCTGAAGGATCTGGGCAAAGCTATCCATCATCGGGTTTCGTTGTCGTTGAAGGGCTTCTTCGAGCAAGATTTTGATAGGATATCCTGCCCCCTCATCTTTCTTCTCATCCGCCATGGGGGGCCACCAGGGTTTGAAAGGCTAGTCTTGCAAAGGTTCGACCAGTTCAAGCCCTAACTCCTTATATCCCAACCTCGTTGGGGACATGCAAAGAAAAACAAAGAAAAAGCAGACCGCTCTGATACCACTGATCCGGACTTAAACAAGAACGCAAAAAATTATAGAGATAACCATAAACACATATATGCAGCAGAAATAATACTTCATTTCATTAATGTAAAATACTGAAATATGCTTACAAACAGTAATGGAAATAAACCAGCTAGGGCGATGGTAGCTTACCTCTGAGAAGAGATGTGTGGTGGCTACATGCCTCTGAACTGTGTTACAATGAGGCTCGAAGGCCTATTTATTATTTAGAAACAATGGAAAACTCTTAACTTTCCAAAACCTAACCCTAGAAGATGAAACGCCAAATTGTGGGCCCCGTTTGGGTAAATTGGTACATCAACTTCTCGGGGTCGTAACTTTGGCATATGATCTCCGTTTGACGTGTACCATAGCTCGTTAGAAATATCTATCTGAGAACTACCACTTTAGGAAGGGAAACATGGTCCATGGACCCATGTTACCCACAGATTTCCCAAAAAACATCGTTTAGGGCCTCAAAACGGCTCCAGAAGTTCAGGACCCGAAAAACTGCTAAAAATAGTAAGTTGTGCTACAATTAAGGAAACTGAAAATGCTGAGAGAAACAATGGTGGGGGTCTAGGTGGACTTGGCAGGTGGCCACCAATATCCACTTGGACCAGGTTGGGATATCCCCACTTCATCATTGACCTCCCTGGGTTTGGACCGCCATTTTCTTCCTTTCCATTTTATCTCTGCCACATCATCATGACCTCCAATCCTATGGATTCAAAAGCTGCCAAACTCCAGAGTCGTGTTGGTGATATGTTCAAGATTTGATCCTTTTGCGATTTACACTCATTCCCAATTCTCTGTATCATCCATAATCGTTGCATCCCTTGTCTCGTGTCGATGATGTGGGATACATCATGGCCCTCCTTCGACAAGGTCACTTCTTGTTGACTTCAACTCATTATTTGGGAAGTTGGCCAAGAGACTCCCTTCCAGTACCATAGAGATGTCATACCCTAATGGCAAGTTCTTCACACTCGACAACAAGTTTTCATCATTGGCTTTTGATCGAGTGACTTCACAGGTGTTTGACATCAGTTCCTTATTCACACTCCGTGAATTGTGTTGCTAGTACCTTAAGATCCATTGTCATTAGTGGTGGTTTCTCTCGTGCTTGTTAACAGTTCACATCATTGATTGGTAATCAAGTGCTTTTCTAGCATGTTCAACAGCAACACATCTATTCGCATGCTAGAATTTGTACTTTGATCTGGTCGTGTTGGAGCGCATGACCCTGGGCTCAGATCGCACAAGTCCAAGTTATAGGGTGATGTGACATGATCATGCTTACATACATGTCTCTTCAATATGGATGGATGTGACCATACCATGAGTTTGTTATAGGTGATCCTTCTCATTATTGGATGGCTGCGACCATACCTTGGGTTTGATATGATCCTTCTTACTGGATGGTTGCGCCCATACCTTGGATCCATTTACAAGATCTTCTTATGGATGGTTGTGTCCATACCACGATTCATGTCTCAAAGATTTCAGTGATGTATATGTTTCTATGCTTGCTTATAGTTTTTCTGACGACAATCTCTAGTTCCATGCATCTACTCATAAAGAATTTCACCCTTCACTCTTGCTCAAACTTCATGCTTTAGGGGGCATCTGTTACATAGCATTTTGTCATTGTCCCTCTACTTCCCGTTCCTTGATCCTGGAGGAACTCTACAATGACCCTCATATGTTTCCCTTCCATGAAGAACATGTCCCTACATCCCTCTTCGTCTGCAGAACGTTTCCCTCTTACATCATTTCCAAAGAATCGTCCTTCAAACCCAGTTTTCAAGACTGGCGCTAGTGCTCAGTTCCTTCCCTACATCGATTTGGAGTGTTTAAAACTACGACTAGCACCAAACAGCACAAGTGAGCTATTAATCACCAACGCCGACCCTCTTTTGGCAAGTTTTTAAAAATGGAGTCGAAGCTTCCAGGTCTAGAAGCTTTGTGAACAGAAGTCTGGTAAATGGTTTGGAAAGATACAACCAAGAGAGATAGTTTGGGCTCCTTTCCCCTATTGAAATGGAACAAACCCAAAGGGATAAGGCCTCTCCAACAATAATAGGATCTATTTCCCCTCTATCAAAGCTATATAAACTCCTCATTTCACAACCTCAGCTAGCTAATGAAAGGGCTAGAATTATCTGCAAATCTTGATAGCCATCTTGAGAAACTTAGCCTTCTACTTTTTTGTGTGAAGGGAGAATAAGCTTATAGTGTTTGGTTTTGAGCAAACGGAAAGAGGCCTTGAACTTCCATTGTTTTGAGGGTGAATCATGAGATGCTTATAGTGGTGCTAGAACCCGAACATGCCAAAGGGAACCTTCAACGTCAAGGATCCAATTGTATTTCTCTTTGAAGTTTATTTTAATACAACTAATGGTTTATTTCCTACATTGTGTGTAATATTACTTTTGATAGCTTAAAACTCATTAACCTTTTAAGTAGATTGAATTTGATTTTACGTTATCACGATTGTTGTTGTTTCTTACATCTTTGTTTTAGGTATTTGAATGAAAAGAACAAAAGGAACCTAGAGCAAGGAAGCAGTATCACCATCAAGTGGATTAGCGTTATAAGAGGTAGGCTCTCTTATTCAATTCTAATCTAAGGAAATTTATGTTAGATTGTCTTGTTTGTGTCTAGAGCCACTCTCTTGGGCTAGAGCGATCGTCTCTATCTGTAGAGAGGATCTTCCTACTCCACACCTGTTTGTGGAGGGCCCTTGCAAACAATGAGGATTTTTAACTCATAGATTTACCTTTCTATTATTAATTGTTGCAGTATTTTCATACATGTTCATTTCATAATTCTTAGTTTGATTTTAGATTGGATAGCAGCAGTGATATTTATTCTAAATTGGAAAAGCAGTAGTGAAGTTATCCATTAGTTTTTTTTGGATCATCGAATATTAATCCTAGCCATTTGTAGTTTTTATATTCTTATGATAGCATTACAACTCTCTTTTATAGTTTATGCAGTTGATTTGACTCATTAAAATACCAGTGGTTTCCTTGTGATTTCTTTGGAATTTCATCAAAAAGCATTTCAACTTCATAGCATAATATGTTTCTCTCTATAGATTTAGGTATATAGATTCCTCTCAACTTTATGTTCAGAGCATATTTATTCAAAAAATTCTTAGTTCAATTTCAAAAATAAGTGTGGTTTGATTGTAGTTACTTTCTTTAACTTTCAATTTTGAAGAAAGTGTGAGTTAATATAATTTTCATTCAGCGAGTGTGAGTTAATATAGTTTCCATTTTGCAAGTGTGATTTCTTTATAGTTTCATTTTTCAAGAAAGGAATATTTCTTTAGATTCACAATCATTTTATTTTCACTAGATAGCAATGTTAATTTCATTTTTAAAGTAGGAATACAAAACTTAAAAACACATTTCCAATAACTCAATAAATTAATAAATCCAACTTAATAAAAAGGCTTCTAGCATATATTGTGTGCTTTCACTTCCCAAATTTACCAAATCCAGTCGATGATTTATGTAATCAATTTAAGAAAATTAAATTGATGAACATTTTGGCGTCATTGCCGGGGAGGTGTAAATAGAAGTCTTGATTTCTCCTGAATAAAAAAAAAACACAAATAAAGAATTAAAAAAAAAAAACATGATATGAATAGGGAAAGAGACTCTAGGGGTAGATTTGTAGGTAGAGGAAAGAGCTTAATTCCAACAACATCACTTACCCCACCACGACCTCATAGTGCCACACCACCCACACAAACTTGAATTCCATCCATAGCAGGAAAACATAAACTCCTTGAGGTATTAAGATCCGAAATCCAACCTAGAGATTCACCAACTTCATCAACAAAAGCCATAATAGAAGAAGAAGATCCCATATCCCCAACAACAGGAGTAATTTTCCTATCTTCAACTGGAGAACAACTTCTATCTCAAGAGTTGGAAGTTCCTATTGAAAAAGAGGAAGAAGAAGCCTATTTCAAAGCATTGATAGAGGAACCAGGGGAACTAGAGGAATTTGAAAACCCAATTTTAGAGCCAAAATTAGAACCCTATATTACTTTTGAAGAATCTACAATGGTTGGAGAAGGGGAAGGAGAGGTACATAATTTGAATGGTGAATAACCTAGTATTGGAGGGGAAGAGGAGGGGGAAGAGGAGGTGGAAGAGGAGGTGGAAGAGGAAGAGATATAAATCTAGGACCCTTTGGATTTCCTATCCTCGATGAAGATACAACTGTGACAATGAAAAATATCTCACCCTCTATCCTTCTAAACTTTCATGGATTAAGGACTGAAGATCATGAGACATTTCTATTTGAATTTGAAGTCTTTTGTAGATCATATGATTATCTGCATGATGCTCTTGAAATTATTCCCTACAACCCTTAAAGATGCAGCATTAAAATGGTTTATGAGTTTAGGAATAAACTCCATAAGAACATGGGAACAAATGAAAAATACATTCTTAAAGAAATATAAGTTTATTGTATGCCCCATAATATTAAGGATGAAGTCTTTAAAGTGGTATAGAAAGAAGATGAAAATTTTAAAGACTTCGTTGAAATATTTTCTTATAATGTTAAAAGGGAAAAAATGAATAAACTAAATGAGGAAACTTTGAAAGATATCTTATTGAAATCCATTAGAGATGGGTGGATTGATATTCTCAATATAATGGGTAAGGGAGACATTTCTCAGTTGTCACTAGGAGAAATTTGTGAGTTGTGCATACACATTTCAAGAGGCAAAGCAAGAACTGGGAAAAATCCAAGAGATCCTCTTTTATCCAGGATTAATAAATCTGCAGTTGAGACAGTAAGCGGAGAAGAATTAGGAAATTTTCTTGATAATTTTAAAACAGATATTTTAGGGAGTCTTAGTGAACAAATTGACACCCTTAAAATAAAAAACAAGCAAAAAGTTGAAAATGATGCATTGTCCATTTTTTTCCCTAAGTGCAAACATGCCATGAGAGAATGTCCTCTTGATTTAAAGAGTGTAGAAACTTGTGTTACTTTTGTGGGAAATCATGATACAAAATAAATGTCCCTCAATACCATGTCTTAAAGATGTATATCAAGAAGGAGTACCAAATCAGGTAGATCCTCTCTATTTTATTGCTAAAAGACCTTGGTAGAATCCATAGCCAAATACAACTCAAGGTTTTAACACTCAACCATTTGCACAATCTTCACAAATTAATTGGACTACCCCAATGCCTTGGCAATCTTGGCCACAACCTTGGCCACAAGGATGGAAAAATCCTTATGGAAAATATCCTCAATTTCAACAATTTCAACAATCATATCCTACTTTTCCTCCACAATATTATCCTCATCTTGTTCAACAAACTCAACCTCACAATTTGAATCCATAACTTTCATTACCATTTCCTCAAAGACCAAACCAATTACCTGCCCAACCACTCCCAAATCCAATCAATAATAAAAATTCACAACCTGTTTACAATATGGAAGGACAAAATTTTCAAACTTATATGATAACTCCACTAGATCTAAACAATTTTCAACTTAGATCTGGTAGAATATTAGAAAAGAAGTCCCCATCAATTGTTATTCAAAAAAATGAAAAAGAAGAGATCTCTGAAGAAGAAAAGTCTCTTAATTAAAAAGAAAAAACTCAAAAACAAGATACTCGAACACATTCAAATAACTCAACTCCTACTATGGAACAACCTTTAGTATCTATTTCAAAACTACCTTTCCCTGAGAGATTAAAAATTGATGAAGGGGTAGAAAAATAGATTTTATTGCTTGATTACGACATGTTAGATGAACTAGAGAATGTTTGCATAAAGATTCCTTTGCTTCAAGCCATTAAGGAAATACCAATTTCCACAAAGAAAATTAGGGACTTGATCATAAAAAGACTAGGAAGAAAAAGAAAACAAATCAAAAGAATCTAACTAGTTGGAAAAATTTCAAATATCATGATGGGTAAGACAACAATTCATAAATATCTTGACCTGGGAATTCCCATTGTGAAAACACACATCAATGGTGTAGAGATCCCAAATACATTGATTGATCTAGGAGTAGCCATAAATATCATGAGTAAACAAACTATGAATCAATTAAAACTTTATAATCTTCAATATACACCTACAATGTTAAAATTGGCAGACAGATTTGTAATAAAACCTGATGGTGTATTAGAAGATATATATGTATCCTTAGATTCTTGGAAATACCCTATTGATTTTATGATTTTAGCACCTAGAGGACATCCATTGATTCTCGGAAGACCATGGCTAGCTACAGTCGATGCTTTTATAAGTTGTAGATCTAGTGATATGTTCATTTCTGATGGGAGCACAACAAAAAAATTCACACTGTATCCACTAGCAAAAACAACAGTAGAGGTTGAAAATGAAGAATGGATAGATGATGACATTGATATAAGACCAATATTTTCTACTTTACAAATAGATGAGGAAGATCGAATTTTGAATTTAATGGAAAGTAATGAATCTTCATCATATTTTGAATCTAGTCAGAGTTTTCAAGAACAATACAATATTGAATATTTATCATCTTGTCAACCATCCTTGCATTCTATGGAAATTTTGGCAATTCTACAATTGAAATTTTTCAAGGAAAAACTTTTAATATCAACAATAATTTCGAAGAATTTAAAAAGAAAGAATTAATAAAGATGATACAAGAACATTCCTATTCTTATGCATGTGAATATACTGACATGAAGGGAAATGATCCTAATACTTGTATACATCATATATACATTGAATAAAATTCCAAACCAATTTGGCAACCTCAAAGAAGAATGAATCCAAATCTAAGGGAAATTGTTAAGGAAGAACTACAAAAATTGTTGAATGTCAATTTCATCTATCCAATATCAGACAGTCAGTGGGTTTCACCCTTAGTAATTGTTCCTAAAAGAATGGAAAATGGAGAGTGTGTATTGACTATAGGGAATTGAATAAAGCCACTTTAAAATATCACTTTCCACTCCCTTTAATAGATCAAGTTTTAGATACATTAGCAGGAAAGAAATATTTTTCATTCTTAGATGGTTTTAGTGGGTATAATCAAATACAAGTAGCTCCAGAAGACCAAGATAAAACTACATTTAACTGCCCATGAGGAACTTATGCTTATCGAGTACTTCCTTTTGAATTATGTGATGCATCAGCAACATTCCAAACAGTAGTATTAGGCAATTTTTTCCGATCTAATTCATGATTGTGTGGAAGTGTATATAGACAAATTTATAGTTTATGGAAATTCTTTTGAAGAAGCTCTTAGAAATTTGGAAAAAGTTCTCATTAGATGTAAAGAGGCAAATCTCTCATTAAGCCATGAAAAATGTTTTATGATGTTTACTGAGGGAATTTTTTAGGACACCATATTTCAAGAAATGGAATTAGAGTGGACACATCTAAAGTAGAAGTTATTTCTAAATTATCAATTCCAACCTGTCAACAAGATGTTAGAAGTTTTCTTGGTTTTACTGGTTATTATAGAAGATTCATATAAAACTTTACAAAAATTGCATTTCCACTTTTTAAATTTCTCACAAAAGACTGTGAATTCAATTGGAATTATGATTGCCAAAAGGCCTTTGAGTCATTAAAAGAGAAAATCTTTGAAGCACCCATTCTTAGAGGACAAAATTGGAAATTACCTTTTCACATTTCAATTGATGCTTCAGACACAACTTTAGGAGTTGTACTAGGAAAAAAATACTTAACTCCATATGCTATTTATTACAACAGTAAGAATTTGACTCCTGTGGAGTTAAATTATACTGTCACGGAGAAGGAGTTTTTAGTTGTTGTTCATGCCATCAATAAATTCAGACATTATATTACTGGCTATGAAACTTTTGTACATACTAGTCGTTCTGTAATTAGATACTTAATGAATAAGCCAATCACTAATGGCAGAATCACTAGATGATTGTTGTTGTTGCAAGAGTTTAACATTACTATTTTGGATCGACCTGGAAAACAAAATACAGTTGCTGACTTTTTATCAAGGATTCAAAATGATAACAATGACATGCTTGTAGAAGATAATTTTCCAGATGAATATCTTTTTGCAGTATCTACTAAATCTCCATGGTTTGCAGATATTGCTAACTATTTGGCTACAAGAAAATTACCATCATACTTGTCTCCTTGAGAAAAAAGGAAGGTAATTCAAATTAGTGCATCTTATTCATGGATAAATGAAGAATTGTATAAAACAGGGCCAGATCTGATCATTTGAAGGTGTGTTAGAGAAGATGAAGTACCAGAGATATTGAAATCTTGTCATGATGAGCCATGTGGAGGACACTTTGCTAACAAAATAACTTCTTACAAAGTCCTTCTCTTAGGATACTATTGGCCTTCCCTTTTTAAGGATGCCAGGGAGTATGTTAAGAGATGTGATAGTTGTCAAAGGATGGGGAAACATGTTCCTTCTTATGAGATGCCTCTACAACCTCAGGTACTTATTAAGCCTTTTGAAAAAAGGGCTCTAGATTTTGTTGGTCCAATAAATCCACCTTCGAGACAGAAAAGGTACATGTGTTTGCACTAATTATCTTACAAAATGGGTAGAAGCTAAAGCACTTCCTTTTTCTACTGAAAATGTTGTATTTTCATTTCTTTTCTAGGATATCTTTACTCATTTTAGGGTCCCAAGAGAAATTATAACAGATCAAGGTACTCAATTCACATCCAAGTTGGTACAGAAGATAATGGAGGAGTACAAAATCAAACATCGGAAGTTTACTCCATATCGTCCTCAAGCAAATGGACATGTGGAGTCCACCAATAAAGTCATCGAGGCAATTCTCACCAAACATATGCACCTACATAGAAGAGATTGGGCAGAAAAGCTTCCAGAAGCTTTATGGGCATACCATACCACATGGAGAAATACTATAGGGCATACTCCCTATGAGATTGTTTATGGGAAGCAAGTCATGTTTCCTATTGAGTTTCAAGTCAAAACTTTCAAGACAACAGTTAAATTAGGTCTGATCTTTCAGAGGAACAAAAACAAAGAATGGAGAAACTAAATGAACTTGATGAGATAAGACAAGATGCAATCCAAAGAGCCAATCTAGTTCAACAACAAAGATCCATATGGCATAACAAATATATCAAAGAGAGAAATTTCTAGCCAAGAGGTTGGGAATTATTATTTGATTCAAAATTCAAACATTTCTAAGGGAAATTTCAAACTCAATGGCTTGGGCCTTATGAGATTGAAACAGTCTTTGATAATGGCGTAGTTAGGATCAAAACTATTGATGAAGAAAGGACCACTTTTCTTGTGAATGGTCATCGACTGAGAACTTATCATAAGCCATTGAACAAGGAAGAATTTATCAAATATTTGCAAGATAAGATTGATTTAAAGTTGGTGAAGAAGGATTTTTCTTCTTCCCCAACTTGATCTCCAAAAGTCTTTTTCTTTCTTTAAAAATAAAAATTAAAAAAATTAAAAATTAAAAAAATAAGAATAAATGTATAAACTTGAAAACCAACAATGTTTGGCATGTTTATGCATAAAATCTAAGGTGAAAATCAATTTTTGACACCTCAATTTTTCCTCATACCTGTTCTAAACCCCTTTTCTTTATATCCCACTCTTTTCTTTTAAAAAATAAAATAGTTACAGAATAGTAAGAAATCTGCAACTTTTACAGAATTCTACAGCTAATGTTTAACAGGAACCACCAATTGGGAAATTGAAGCAGTGATCAAATTCATTCTTGAAAGCACCTGAAGACAATGAAGAAAGGAGAAAACAAAGGTCAAAAATATCAATGTAAAGGTATTCAAAGGTATGCAAACATTTAATTTAGTAATAAGGATAAAAAACATTTAGTATATGAATTTTATGATGATTGTACCACCAGTTAAAAACCATCATTGCCTAAGGTTGAAAGATATTTTGGTCATATCACCATAACACCGCCATTGTCTCCAATCATTTCACAACACTCCCAACTCAAATTCGAATTCATTGAAGAGATCACCAAAATCACCAACTCACATTCATTAAATCCTCCAGAATGGTCATTTCATTCATTCCTCTCTCGTCCTCATTTCCATTTATACCCTTGTTGAAACCCTTTATTTTAAAACCCTAATCCATTTTCTATCAAGAAGAAAGTCAAAGGCAAAACTTTCTAATTATGGGGATCATTGTGAGGTCTGAGCCGAATGAAAGAAATTTCATGGAAGGTTACCTGCAAGTGAAAGAGATGTTGTAGAAAGTGCAGTGGCCACATTTCATGGAGAATTTTAATGGTTTCAACAAAGAGGTGACCAAATCCTTCGCTGGAGCTTTTGATGGAGTAGAAGTTGAGATTGGAGATATCAAATTCGTAGTGACAGAGTTCCTTATTGCTGAAGCTATGGGTCTATCCAGAGGAGGAGAACGACAGTTTAAAAACAGAGGCATAGAAAGTGAAGAGTGGAGAATTTTCTTAAAGAATCTAGGTATGGATGTATCCATTTTCATGAAAGGAATCCCAAGTGCTACACTTAAAACTAAATGGAGAAATCTATTAATGGTTATTCAAAAAATTATCTCTTGCGAAGGAAGGTTTGGTTTCATGTTCTTTTATCACATTCACCTAATGATGCATTTTCTAAAAGGGAATGAGATCAATATCCCATACTTTTTGTTGAATAGCTTAAGAAAAATGTCAGGAAATGTACAGAAAAATATTCAATTTATAGAAACGACTATGTATCATCATGGCCTCATCAAAATGCTTATTGAATTCCACCTTAAGGGTTTAGGAGATGACTGGGAAAACTTCTTACTTAGAAACCATTTTAAGGAAGAAGAAGAGGAACAAGCCAGTAATAGTAAAGGAAAAAGAGGGAGAAAAAGAGTATCTGAAAGCCCTATTCAAAAGTTACCTCAACAACAGTCCCAGGAACAATCAGAGGATGAAATTCCTATTGCAGAAATTTTAGGAAGCATAAAAAAGCAAACTGTTAGAAGAAAGAAAGTCAGCAAAGAAGAAGAAAACACATCCAAGAAGATAGAAGAGGTCAAAACATGAAAGAAAAGAATTCAAATAAAAAACCCTCCTCCATCAATTGTGAGAAGAAGTGCCAGGCTTAATCTAGCATTGAAGGAACCATCTCTAAAAGACATGGAATATGATTCAGAGGAAATAGAGAAACAGAGGACTCCCTCACCTATTGTCATTTCACCCATTCAAATCCTAGGTCGAAAAACACAGGATATATATACAGTACAACAAGAGATATACAATTATATTGACTCTTTGGAAAAGAAAGCTGCAGAAAAGACATCTGGTTCAACAGTGCATGAAAAATAAGATTAGTCTAGTAGCCCACAAGAACCTCCAGTCATAAAAAAATTAAAACAAGAAATATTTGAACTAGAGATGCTAAATAGACACATACAAAGGGAACATGAAGCCTTGAAGATGTAGAATGAAATCCAAAGGACCCAAAACGACAATATTCTCTTACATTTGAGTTTGTGGTATAATAAAAATAAGAAGTTGAAACAAAAGAATAAGGTCCTTAAAAGAAAAGTGATAAATTTGAAATACAAAATTCTGATGAAGAAGCCAAGGATGGCAGTAGCAAGGAAAAGGGTGAAAATGACAAATTTGGATGTGCTAGCTCGAGTTTCAGATGAGATGTACTGGCTGACAGAGGCACATTTTTGCATTTTTGCATGAGGACATGCAATGACCTCTGTGTGGGGGAATGTAGAGTCGCATGAATGCTTCATCTTGACACTCTTCTTCACTCATTTTCCTTCTCCTTGACCATTTATTTTAACTTGATAGGCATCAAATTGCAGGTCTTTTACATAGGTAAGGTAGTAATTATCCTATTTTTCATATTTCCTAAACTTTCCTTATTATTAAATTAAATTTTCATTGGCTACCAGATTCGTGCAATTCTGCAGCTAACATATGTTCCTGCAGTCAACTCCATTGTTGAAAAGGGTCTGAGGCGCCATTCAAGGAAAGAGAGATATGGGTAGAAAGAGGTTCATCCCCTCAACGATCTCCTCCTATTCATCTACACAAAATCGTTAGAAGAAAGCCTGAATCACGTGGTCAAAGGAAATGGTCAACACGTAGTTGGAGCAAGCGAGCAAGAGTCTGAGATGAAAATGCCTCATGATTTTCTTTGCTGAATAGAAAATCATGAGCGAATCATTATCTATTTCTCAATTTTATAGTTAAATTAGAACTATGTTAGCCAAAAGTAGGCATGAAAGCCTCAAACAGTTATTAAATGGCTTTTATAAATATCGTAAGGTAGGAAAAAACATGGGAGGACATGAATGAATTTTTGGTGACTGTAATTGTTTTAAAACTCTATGTTTTTATTTAATGGAAGCACCTTTGAAGACTTGATGCACAGTTAATTGTTCATTGGAGCTTGTGACTACCTGTTTGTGGAGGGACCCTGCAAATAGTGAGGGTTTTTAACTCATAGATTTACCATTTTGTTATTAATTGTTGTAGTATTTTTGTACATGTTCAATTCAAAATTCTTAGTTTGATTTTATACTAGATAGCAGCAATGATATTTCTTCTAAATTGGAAAATTAGTAGTGAAGTTCTCCATTAGTTTTTTTTGGATCATTGAATATTAATCCTAACCATTTGTAGTTTTGATCTTCTTATGATAGCATTACATATCTCTTTTATAGTTTATGCCGTTGATTTGACTCATTAAAATACCAGTGGTTTCCTTATGATTTATTTGGAATTTCATCAAAAAGCATTTCAACTTCATAACATAATATGTTTCTCTCTATAGATTTAGGTATATATATTCCTCTCAGTGTTATGTTCAGAGAATTTTTATTAAAAAAAATCTTAGTTTAATTTCAAAAAGAAGTATGGTTTGATTGTAGTTACTTTCTTGAACTTTCAATTTTGAAGCAAGTGTGAGTTAATATAGTTTTCATTCAACAAGTGTGAGTTAATCTAGTTTTCATTCTGCAAGTGTGAGTTCTTTATAGTTTCATTTTCAAGAAAGGAATATTGCTTTAGATTCACAATCATTTTATTTTCACTAGATAGCAATGTTAATTTCATTTTTAAAGTAGGAATACAAAACTTCAAAACACATTTCCAATAACTCAATCAATTAATAAATCCAACTTAATAAAAAGGTTTCTAGCATATATTGTGCACTTGCACTTCACAAGTTTACCAACTTCGGTCGATAATTTATGTAATCAATTTAAGACAATTAAATTGACAAACACCCCTACTAGCCATGACAGACATTTCGTCAAACATGTCACGAATATGTAAACTATAGGTGTAAATAACAATTATGAGCATAGAGGTCTCACATTTAGCTGAGAATCTCTAAGAACCATTGATGCCTCAACACATCAACTTCCATTCCATCCATTAGGTCATAGATACATTGATCATTCAATTACAAGTAAAAACATGGTGAAATCTAGATGTAGTTGTCATAAAACACATACATGACCAATATAATAGCAACATAAATACTCATGAAAGTACATCCATGTAGACCACATATAATCCATCAAAATTCTCATAGAAATACAAGGATAAATAACCTTTCATTAATGATGAAAAATCCAAAGCCGTGATGGGACTTCCACATTCCACCCGACCATAGAATAGCTTAGCCAAATCTCTCTTCATCCATTCACCCCCATGCCATATTCCAAGCATGAATGTGGGATCTCTTAGAACATAGCAATCAAAACTCATCCAGAGATTCCAGAGGCCACCCACCTCAACCCATCAAATATTGATTCCACCTCATGATCAAACATCACAAAACCATCATCAGATCTGTCTTTATCCCAACCATCCAGGGCTCTAGAGCATCTGTTCCAACCAAGGCTCCAAGAATAGTAACTCAACCCACAACTATCATTGGGATCTAGAGCATTTGTCCAACCAAGGCTCCAGGACTAGTATCTCAATGCACCAAGGGCTCAAGAGTGTTTTTCCAACCAAGGCTACGGGACTAGTAACTCAACTCAAGATGTTACAAGGCTCCAGAGTGTTTTTTCAACCAATGCTCCAGGAACTAGTAACTCTACCCCAACTAAGGAAACATGAGAACCAACCAAAAAACAAACAATGAAAGTAAACCTACAATCACCATGGCTATCCAGGAAATGACAAGCTAGGCAATCCATTGTCAATCTAGGCAATCCTCCATGCCAATGATAGATTACAATCAACAAACCACATGCATATGTCATGCATTTCAAAAGTAGTGAAGAAATCATACATGCAACTTGGTACCTGCAAGCAAATCTGATGTAGTTGCTGATCCCGGTGCCTTCTTGCGCTTTCCTTCTCTTCCTTTACCTTCTTGCTCCAAGAATCTAAGTATGCTACACCTGCCAAGAGTGCTCCAAGAAAACTCTAAGTCTCCAAGAGTATGAGAGACAGAGAGAATAATGAGACAGCTCCAAAACTTAACTGAAAAAAGGTTACCAACTGATCCTAAGAAGCCTTTTTATGAATGAGGCCTCTATTTTCTTCATTTTCTGTTATTTTCCTTCAATTTCCTCCTCACATGCAACATGTGACCTTTCACCTCCTTTTTCTCCTAATTTCCATTATTTTCATAAATAAATGTGTCAAAAATGTCATTTCCTTTGCCAATTTCCTTAGCCATAAACAATCACAAGTGATCCCCATCACTAGGATTTTGCCCACCATTCAGCTTCAAATAAGTGTCCCATCATCCATGGTTATTATTTTGCCTTTATTTATTTTTATTACATGCAATTTTCACTAGGGTTGTTACACCCTGTCCCATCTACCATAACACCCCCATCAAAGATTATGTGCAATTAACATATAGTTTACACAAAACTTTAAAATGTGCTTAAAATTTCAAATTAAATAAAGATGGACTTAACATTAAATATAATTAATAAATTAAATTAAATAATAATAATTTAATGTAGTTTAAATCACCATCTATATAATCTAAATAATCAACCTTTTTTATGAAAATTGAACAATATAATTTTGAATAAGATTATGATTTCCTATTATTTAAAATATATCAAGTAGAAAAGCCTTAAAACATTTGAATTTTAAAAATTAAATACTCAAACATCATATTTATCAACTCCAATGTCCCCCAGAATGACTCTTCCCCCCAAAGATCCATTGGGAGCGATATTTAATTCTTGATGCATAATCTTGTCAAGGACCTTGCCCCCTTTACCATACATATGGCTGATGATCCTTCCCTGGTCCCTTCCATCAACCCTAGGTCAACTATGAATATCACGGTCTATCAGTGGGGTGGTAGGGGTAGTCAACACTTCCTGGGGAAATTGGTGGCAAAGTCATTGTCCTTTGTTGTGGAAGGTGATCTGCAGGATGTTCCCATCATTTCCTCTATTGATTCTTGGGCCCTTAGAGCCAATGAGTCTGCTTTTGGGAAGTCCTCATGAATATTCTCTCCTTAAATCTTGGGGGGCTCGGGGATGCCTCAAAGAGACTATCCCTTAGAAATTCAATTGTATTTGTTAGACCTATAATCATCTTTATTTAGGAATCCATGGCTTCGGTGGACAAAACCAAACCTTACTTTTTGTCCATATGTTGGAACTAGTATTTTGTGGTTGATGATTAATGAAGTTTATCTGGTGGTTTGGAGGAATTATGGGACCCTCGGTGGTTTAATTTAAAAGATTACAAATTTTTTGTAGGCATTTTGTTGTGAGGTTTTGTTAAGGTTTTATTCTATCATCTGCATTTCCTCAATGTATACTCTCCTTTCCGAGACAGATGGGATTTTTGGAATAAGATGGGTGAATTGGAGTTTTGAATATTGGCTTGATGATTTTAGTTGGGGATTTAAATGCTACAATTTCGAGAGAAGAATGTTGGGGAACACGATGTCATTTTTACCCTCTGGGAAATCACTTACGAGATCTTTTTGTGGATAACCATTTAGTGGATGTTAGACCATTCCCCCTAGTCCTACATGGAGCAATGGAAGATCTTATTATGCTATATTGGGAAAAGTTTAGATAGGTTTTTGATTCATGAGAATATTTTGGAAATTTCAGGGAATGTTAGATTGTGGGTTTCACATGCAAAAATTTCGAGCCATACTCTAATTATTCTACATGGAGGGGGGAGAAGGCCTCAAAGGGTCTCACTTTCAAATTCAATAGGTCCTGGCTCCACGAGGAGGACTTTAACAAAATGGATCGAGATTCCTAAACGTCTTTTAAATATTCTGAAGAAGGATTCATGATGGGCCAAATTATGGATAAGTTAAAACGAGTGGTTCGATCGAGGGAGCATAAAAAAAAATTAAAGATGCGGGTGGACTTGGAGGAGATTGAGTTTGAGATGGAAATTCTTTGTCACCACATTGACCCCCTGTGGCTCCATCCCCTTTGCAACAATCTTACCTAAAGGAGTTGGAATTAAATAAAAGACATATATTAAAGATTCAGTAGGCCACATGGCATTTGAAAAGATGGGAAATTTGGATCAAAGAGGGCGATCGAAATACCCATTTTTCTAGCACTATGCCAACCAAAGGAGGAATATGAATACCATATGGGAAATGGAGACCACTTCTAGTGGCAGAGTTTATAGTACTGAAGACATTCAAAGGGAGGCTGCCAAATATTTTGAGAGCATGTTCTTGGCTCGCATAGAGGTGGATATCTATTAACAACTCTAGGGTATTGCGGCTTTCCCTATTATCTTCATGGCGGAATCAAATGTCGTGGTGGGGAGGGTTTCTTCATTGGAAGAGGTATCCATGTTTCTTAGGTATTTCTCAAAGGACAATCGTCCTGAACTGGATGGGAGGATGATAGAGCTTTTCTTACATTTTTTGACATTATGGGCAATGATATTTTGAATATAGTGGAGGAATCACGCAGTTTTGGTTGGGTTTCTGGGGCGATTAACTCCACTTTTGTTTCTCTCATCGTGAAGTCTTCCCACCCGACTACTTTCACAAATTTTTGGTCGATATTCCTATGCAATATTACCTATAAGATTAGTTTAAATATCATTGCATTCAGGTTAAAAGACACTTTATTTGGCCATATTGTTACATAGTAATTTGTCACCAACTCTGCATTCCCTGACCCTGTATACTACCAATCCATGTTACTGACATCTATTATGTATCATGTTGCCAATGATGTGTCAAAACCTTCCTTTTAATCTCAGGAAGAATGTCTTAGTTCATTATCCTTGAAGCAAACCCCTTTTTACCTAAGTTTTTGGGTCGTTGTGAGTCAGAAGTTATCCGTCCCGAGAAGATGGTCAAGTTAACACTAGCCCTAGAGAAGTCTTCGCTCTGTCCCTATGTTGCACCCACAACAAGCCAGATTTGGCAAGTTTTTTTAACAACTCTTCGAAGCTTCGAGATGAAATTGCTTCATGGGCAGTCCTAGGGCTGGTTGTTGGGTCAGTTGAGCTCTCCTCTCTCCTCTGGGATAGTTGTTCCACCTTTTGTGCAACCTTCGTAAGAATTAAGCTCTTCCTCCCATCTCTTATGGAACCTCTCCCTCCTATAAATGTCTCCTCCATGAATGAGATCAGTTAGCTTAGATGTAACTGGGTGATAGCTAGATGTATTTTGGTAGCTTCAGGCTTCTAAGAGAGGAGTAGAGGTATAGAGTGTCATTGGAGTGTAGAAGTGGCCTCACATGTATTTTGGTTTGAGAGATGTTTGAGTAGAGTTGATTTGAGAACTTTCTAGCATCAATATTTTGAACAAAAGAGAGATTCATTTGTTCCCTTGGGAGATGGTTCACAAGTAAATGCTTATGGAGACATGCCGACGAGACCCTTCAAGGAGACTTATGATGTCAAGGCTCGTTTGTAAGTTTTACTTTGATTTATATTAATACAAATCAATAGCTTGTTTCCTATATCGTATGTTGAATTGTATGCCGATAGCTTGAGGTTCCTTGACTCTTCAAGTAGATTGTTTGGTCGTTTTCTATTTCATTTGTGGTGTTTCTCTACATGTTGTTTTCAGGTATAAGTGACTAGAAGAATGAGAACTGGAGCAACACAAAGAGGACTTCATCGAACAACGGACTGAAGGTAGGCCTTCAAAACACCAACTTTCTAAGGAAAATTGCTTTGGTATTGTCTTTGCAGTGACTAGACCCAGTCTAGGGCTAGAGGGGTTGTCTCTGTCCATAGAGGGAACTTGCCTATGTCACAAGTTGGTGATTCCACTAGGGGGAGGAATCTCAAACTCCCGCTCAACTCTCTGAGCAATTGGAGACAAACTGGTAGGCCTTGTGATAGATGCAAGTTCCCTCTGTAGATATAGGCGACCCCTCTAGCCCGAGAGTGGGTCTAGTCACTGCAAAGAAAATACCAAAGAAAATTTCCTTAGAAAGTTGGTGTTATGAAGGCCTACCTTCAGCCCATCGTTCAATTAAGTCCTCTTCGCATTGCTCCAGTTCTTGTTCTTCTAGTCACTTATACCTGAAAAATCATGTAGAGAAACACCACAGAAATAGTAGAAAATGACCAAACAATCTACTTGAAGAGTCAAGGAACCTCAAGCTATCATCATACAATTCAACATACGATATAGGAAACAAGCTATTGATTTGTATTAATATAAATCAAAGTAAAACTTACAACCAAGCCTTGACGTCATAATTATCCTCGAAGGGTCCCATTGGCATGTCTCCATAAGCATTTACTTGTGAACCATATCACAAGGGAACAAATGACTCTCTCTTTTGTTCAAAAGATTGATGCTAGAAAGTTCACAAACCAACTCTACTCAAACATCTATCAAACCAAAATACATGTGAGGCTACTTCCACACTCTAATGACACTCTCTACCTCTACTCCTCTCTTAGAAGCCAGAAGCTACCAAATTACATCTAGCTATCACCTAGTTACATCCACGCTAGCTAAACTCATTCATGGAGGAGACATTTATAAGAGGGAGAGGTTCCATAAGAGATGGGAGGAAGAGAATATTTCTTAGAGAGGTTGCACAAAAGGTGGAATGTTAAAATTGGCAACCAAGGAAAAAATTCATGTGGGTCATCTTATTCATGGCTGATAATATTTTTATTAGATTCCTCTCATCGAGAGGTGTAGGATTGATATAAAGATCATCCGATTCCGATAAGTATTCATGGAGATATGAATTTATTTTGATTATGGAATTATTATCAAGCCGACCTACAACTCATGTAGGCTCAGAAGCCCAACAGTCGCATCTATTCACCCACCAACGTTGTGTATAAATATAAGAGGACTTTTCCTCACTTGGACTCACTCATCTCATCACATCTCTCTCTCTCTCTACTGCGCAGAAATGAGTCTCTTCTCTACTGCGCTGAAATGGGTCTCTCTCTCACACATGTGAAGCCGGAAGCTGTTGAATTTGAAGCTGCAACTGCAGAAGTAAATATCAACTTGCATGGCCTAGAATATATCCTCTTTGGAACTGCACTGTAGGTTCATCTGAACCTCCTCTGAAAGTTGCAAATCTTTGTGGTGGAATGAATTCAATCCGACGAACAGTTTGCAAGATATCAACTGCCCTAGTTTGAACCTAGAAACTGCTGAATTTGAAGCTGCAACTGCAGAAGTAAAGATTGACTTGCGTGGCCTAGAATATCTCCGCTTTGGAACTTCATTGTAGGTTCATCTGAACCTCCTCTAAAAGCCACAACTTTTGGTGGTGGAATGAAGTCAATCCGACGAACAGTTTGCAAGATATCGACTGCCCTAGTTTGAAGCCGGAAACTGCTAAAACTGAAGCTGCAACTGCAGAATTAAAGATTGACCTGCGTGGCCTAGAAGATCTCCTCATCTGAACTATGCTGTATGTTCATCTAAACCTCCTCTGGAAGCTAAAACTTTTGGTGGTGGAACGAAGTCAATCTGATGGTCGGTTTGTGAGATATCATCTGCCCTAGTTTGGTAATGAAGCCGTTAATGCTGATGCTGCTAATCTAGGGTTTGCTACTGTTGGTATGAATCAGATTTACTGTACTATTTCTCTCTGCTGAATTATTGAAGATAAAAGAACGTTTGATCAAAGGGTTTCCCCACACATTGTGGGGTTTGTCCCTTGCTAACCGCCACATCTTGTGTCTCTTGTCTTGGCTTGTTTTCTGTCGATCGTTTAATGTTCTATCTGCACTTTACTTTATGTACATGTGATTGGTAATCTGTGGTATATAATAAGAAAAAGAAGTAAACTTTTATAAGCATAGAACATACCATAACTTAACATGGTATCAGAGCTGAGGTGAGGACAAAGCCCGAGGAGGAGCAAGAGAAATCATCGAAGAGAAGATTGGCAAGGCTATCTTAAAAGAACTATGGGGTCCTCAACACTCTTTCCTACCGAAGACAAGCTCTGTGAGAAAGCTGACTATCACAGATGGAAGAAGTCTATCGATCTAACCCTTGAGAATCAAGGAGTGTTGGATCATGTGAAAGGCAATATTGTTGAGCCTCCATCAAATGCATCCGCTGCTGCCTAGAACAAATGGAAAGATGGAGAAGTCCAAACAATAAAAGATCATCTGGGACTCTATCGACAAGAAATTGGTGGTCTACATCTCTAGACTGGACACCTCAAAGGAAATCTACGATAGACTATATTACCATCTGAATGGTACGTGTTAAGGACTACTCTTCTGAACTATAATGTAATTCATGGTTTCAAGGAATTAATGGCTAGATGCATTCAAGAAGAAACAAGGGAAGAAGTGCAAGAAATGCCCATGCCTAAAGGTCCTCTTGTTGCCTTTTCTTCTCATGCTAAGAAAAGAAATAAGTCCGGGACTAAATCAAAAGGAAAGGCTGGACCTAAGGCTAGAAGAAAATGACGATGTTACATTTGCGATAAAGCAAGTCACTATGTATGAGATCATGAGCATCATGATGAATGAGATCATGGACATAAAGGACGAGATGAGATCATGGACATATAGGATAGCATGATGATGATGCACACTAGTTTGAGCAGCATTATGATGGATAAAATCATGGACATGGGCAGCATGATGATAATCATGATTAGAGCAGCATGGTACAATATGCAGTGGTACAACTAGAAATCCCTCTGATGGCAATCAAAGGAATGACAAATTCAATAGCAAAGGTAAGAGGAGAGCCAGGAACAAGGAAGAGGACAAGCATTCAAGAAGGCTAGAAATTCCAGGATGTATTAGATGCACCTGACCTTAAAAAGAACCTAGTTTCCATCTCGGCAATGGAAGACAAAGGCTACAAGGCAACCTTCAGCGATGGCAAGGTACGTATATGGAAAAATAATGTTAAAGATGCCTTTACTCTTGGGTTTAGTGTTTATTCATTATATCAAGTCAACGGAAGTCTGCTAGGTGTCATGTCTTATGACACATCTCTTCAATCCGAGCTTTGGCATTAGAGGTTTGCCCCCCTTCATTATAAAGTTATACTCGGTGTAAGACAAATGGTGACGGGGATGCCCGAATTCTGAGTAGAGAAAAAAGGTGTATGTCCAGGATGTGCCGAAGGAAAGCTCAAAAGGGGACCATTCCCCTCAAGCCAAAGCAAGACCTCTGATATATTACAATTGGTTCACTCAGGCATACTTGAGGTTGGCATTAAGAGGGAGACTACTACACCACATACTCCTGAGCAGAATGGTATGGTGGGAAGGAAGAAATACACGATGATGAAAGTTGTCCGGGCCATGCTACATGATCAAAGACTTCCGAAGTTTCTATGGGCTGAAACTACAATCACCGCCGTATATGTACAAAATCGATGCCCTCATCAAGCATTGGGTTCCAAGAATCCTGAAGAAAAGTTCACTGTAAGGTGAACAATCTTCCAACTTTGAGGAGCTCTCAAGAAGCCGACACCAGGGAACCGAAAGAAAAGGATGATGAATCAATGCCTAATGTAGAAGAACCCATGGATCTGGTTGATTATCATCCACATGAGCCTTCCTCTTCTAGGAAGAGGCCTTCATGGCTTAGGGGGATACTTGATGATGCTAAAGGACATACTGCACCCTGAGGAACCTTCCGTCCAAGTAAGAAACTTAACAGGTATTAGGGATACCTGACCATCATGAGCACGATCATACAAAATGAGCCTTCATCATTCTCAGATGTCATCAAGAATTAACTATGGAAGGGTGCTAGGACCATAGAATATAAGTCTATTATGGAGAATGATGTTTGGGAAGTAGTTCCCAGACCTCGAGACAAGACAGTTGTTATTTCCGAATGGCTTTACAAGATAAAGCATGCAACAGATGGAAGTACGAAAAAGTATAAGGATCTTGGTTTCTCCCAGAAGGAAGGTATAGACTATGATGTGATATTTCCACCTGTTGCTAGATATACGACCATCTGCTTGATCATAGCCCTTGTCGCTTCACAAGGATGGAACCTACATCAGATGGATGTCAAGACTGCGTTCTTACACGGCTCGATCAAAGAAGAGGTGTATGTGGAGAAACCTGAAGGATTTGATTGAAAATATCATGTATGCAGGTTGAAGAATGCTCTCTATGGGCTAAAGCAAGCACCCTGAGCATGGTATGAGAGGATCGATAGCTACTTGATGAAGCTGGGATTCACTAGGAGTGAAGTCGATCCTAACCTTTACTTTAAGGTTGAAGATGACAAGCCTCTCATACTAGTGTTGTATGTGGATTACCTCTTTCTAATAGGTGAAAACCCTCTCATTCACAAATGTAAGAGGGAGTTGGCTTCTGAATTTGAAATGAAGGACCAAGGACTTGAAGTGTGGCAGAAGCCAAGGGAAATTTTCCTATCTCAAGGAAAATATGTGGTAAAGATATTGGAAAGATTCGGTATGATGGACTGCAAGCCCGTGACTACCTCAAGGATCTTAAATTTTAGAAGTTATATGGTAGTGATGTCGAACTAGACTTGGGAAATGCCTCTGAGTTTCATAAACTCATTCGCATTGATGTTCTTGGTGAACCTCCATCTGAACATATGTTTTGCAGTTAGCATTGTGAGCTCATATTTGGTTGAGCCTCACTAAATTGATTCCAAGAATCTTCTGAGATATCTTCGTGGTACAATGGGTTAAGATACACTGCGGAAGATGTGAGACTACTTGGATATACTGATGTTGATTGGGCAGGTAGTGTGGTGGACCGTAAGAGCACTTCCGGGTGTTGTTTCACCTTGGGATCTGCTTCGATATCCTGGATGAGCAGGAAGCAGAAGTCGGTGGCTATGAGCACTGCCGAAGCAGGATATATTGTTGCTAGCATGACCTCGTGTGAGGCAGTCTCGTTGCGAAAGCTCTTCAGTGAGCTATTTGGAATTACATTGGATACCACTGTGATTCTCTATAACTACCAGAGGTGGGATTCGATTATTGAGGAATCCCATATTCGTCGATTGTTCCAGCAGATAGACATCATTTGGGATATGGTAAGTTGATGAGCAAGGAGGCTCCATCGCATTAAGATGATGTACAGGTTGATACACCTTGTCAAAGCCCCGAGGAAAGATCTAATCTGCGATTTTCCCAAACGACTTGGAGTCAGCAAGAAACCCTTGTACAAGGGTCCTGCATGTTGCATACATTGAGCTCTAGGAGCTCTGAGGGCTTGCGGTTATTACTGGAGAAACATGCGACCATAGGCTGACTCACCCTCCCCTGGTGGTGCGCATTGGAACAAGATGATTCGATCTCTTGTGGGACAATATGATTCGCTCTCTTGTGGAACAGGATGATTCGCTCTCCTGTGTAGCAGGATGATTATTTCTCCTGTGAGGCCTGGATTGATGTGCTCTCCATGGCGATTGTAGCAGGATTGATGTGTTCTCCTGTGAGGATAGGATTGATTAGTTCTCTTGTCGAGGCATCCTACCCATGCAGTCTGGGACTCATGGGAAGTACCTCTCATCTAATCAATGAGTAGGGAAATGAAGTTAGGGACCATAGTAGTACCAATGGACGCATCGTTGTATCTACCGTACTCCCTATGCTAGGATGACCTCCATTGATTTAGGATCAATGATACTAGTTTGGGACCAGTGGTAGGAGTTGTACCATACTATGACGCTGACTTCAGGTTGGTTGAGACTAGTCTGGGACCAGTGGTACATACTCTGAGACTGACTTCGTGTCAATGCAGTACTGGTCTGGGACCAGCGAGAGTGGTACATACTATGAAACTGACTTCGGGTCAGTTGAGACTGGTCTGGGACTAGTGGTACACTCTTTGAGACTGCGATACTGGTCTGGGACTAGTGGTAGGAGTTGTACCATACTATGACGTTGACTTCAGGTCGGTTGAGACTAGTCTGGGACCAGTGGTACATACTCTGAGACTGACTTCGTGTCAGTGCAGTACTGGTCTGGGACCAGTGAAAGTGGTACATACTATGACGCTAACTTCGGGTCAGCTGAGATGGGTCTAGGACCCGTGGTACACTCTCTGAGACTGCGATACTGGTCTGGGACTAGTGGTAGGAGTGGTACTTACTATGAAGCTGACTTCGGGTCGACTGAGACTGGTCTGGGACCAGTGGTATGCACTCTGAGACTGACTTTGAGTCAGTGGAGGATGATAGTGGTCTAGGACAAGTGGAGTTGTACTCACTATGACACTGACTTCAGGTTGGTTGAGACTGGTCTGAGACCAGTGGTACATACTCTGAGACTAACTTTGAGTCAGTATGATACATCCTCGATCATTTCTTCTTCTTCATAATTCAGACAAAAGCAGAGCATAATAGAACAATGCAAAAGTAGAGCAGAACATAGAAAAACAGTACCGATCAGTACAGGGCAGAAGAAGACAAAGCAGAATAGGTAGAATAGAGCAAAGCAGGGCAAGGGTCAGGCTATACAGGGCAGTGCATTTGATTGATGAATAGTAATGACCGATAGACAAATTGTAGATGAAGTTCTCCCTAGTTGAGAGGGTGTTAAAATTGGAAACCAGGGAAAAACTTCATGTGGGTCATCTTATTCATGGCTGATAATATTTTTATTAGATTCCTCTCATCGAGAGGTGTAGGATTGATATAAAGATCATCCAATTCCGATAAGTATTCGTGGAGATACGAATTTATTTTGATTATGGAATTATTATCAAGCCGACCTACAACTCATGTAGGCTCAGAAGCCCAACAGTCGCATCTATTCACCCACCAAGGTTGTGTATAAATATAAGAGTACTTTTCCTCATTTGGACTCACTCATCTCATCACATCTCTCTCTCTCTCTACTGTGCAGAAATGAGTCTCTTCTCTATTGCGCTGAAATGGGTCTCTCTCTCACACATGTGAAGCGGGAAGCTGTTGAATTTGAAGCTGCAACTGCAGAAGTAAAGATTGACTTGCGTGGCCTAGAAGATCTCCTCTTTGGAACTACGCTGTAGGTTCATCTGAACCTCCTCTGAAAGCCGCAAATTTTTGTGGTGGAATGAATTCAATCCGACGAACGGTTTGCAAGATATCGACTGCCGTACTTTGAAGCTAGAAACTGTTGAATTTTAAGCTGCAACTGCAGAAGTAAAGATTGACTTGCGTGGCCTAGAATATCTCATCTTTGGAACTGCGCTATAGGTTCATTTGAACCTCCTCTGAAAGCCGCAACTTTTGGTGGTGGAATGAAGTCAATCTGACGAACAGTTTGCAAGATATCGACTGCCCTAGTTTGAAGCCGGAAACTGCTGAAACTGAAGCTGCAACTGCAGAAGTAAAGATTGACCTGCATGGCCTAGAATATCTCCTCATCTGAACTGTGCTGTAGGTTCATCTAAACCTCCTCTGGAAGCTAAAACTTTTGGTGGTGGAATGAAGTCAATCTGACAGTCGGTTTGTGAGATATCATCTGCCCTAGTTTGATAATGAAGTCATTAATGCTGCTGTTGCTGATCTAGGGTTTTCTACTGTTGGTATGAATCAGATTTATTGTACTATTTCTCTCTGCTGAATTATTTAAGATAAAAGAAAATTTGATCAAAGGGTTTCCCCACACATTGTGGGGTTTGTCCCTTGCTAGCCGCCACATCTTGTGTCTCTTGTCTTGGCTTGTTTTCTGTCGATCGTTTAATGTTCTATCTGCACTTTACTTTATGTACATGTAATTTCTAATCTGTGGTATATAATAAGAAAAAGAAGTAAACTTTTATAAGCATAGAACATACCATAACTTAACATGGAACAACTATCCCAGAGGAGAGAGGTAAGCTCAACTGGCCCAACAACCAGCCCTAGGACCGCGCATGAATCAATTTCATCTCAATGCTTTGACGAGTTGTTAAAAAACTTGCCAAATTTGGCTCGTCGTGGGTGCAACATAGGGACAAAGCGAAGACTTCACTAGGGCTAGTGTTAACTTTACCATCTTTGTGGGAGGGATAACTTTTGACCCGCGAAAACCCAGAAACTTAGGTAAAAAGGGGTCTGCTTTAGGGATAATGAACTGAGACATTATTCTTGAGATTACAAGGAAGGTTTCGACACATCATGGCAACATGACACAGAATAGATGTTAGTAACATGGACTGGCAGTATCTGGGATCAAGGAATGCAGATTCACTGACAAATCACTGTGTAGTCTTCATTCTGCCCTGATTTGTCTAAGGATTCTCGGTGATGCATTGGCCACCATTCTCAACCCTCTCGTATATTTGGAGACACTTTATATTGTCTTGGCATTGGTTCAGTTCTCTGTCATTGTCTGACTTTCGAGGAAGCTGAAAAAGTTTTAAATGACTGCCACTCTAGTGCCTGTGGTGGTCATATGTCCGGTTATGCTACTACTCAAAAGATTCTTCGTGTTGGTTACTTTTGGCCATCCATCTTCAAGGATTTCATTCTTGTTGTTCGCTCCTGTCATGCATGTCAAATTTACTAGTGGAAGATGCATGCGCTACCTTCCCTTTTGCATCTTGTCATTACCATCAGCCCTTTTACTAAATGGGGCATTGATTTTATGACCTGTAACCCTCGCTTGGCTAGGGAGAATGGCTATATGATCGTTGTCATTGATTATTTTATGAAATGGGATGAAGCAATGCCTACATTGTCTAACGATGGTAAGACAGCTGCGCAATTTCTGTTCAGTCATGTAATTACCCGGTTTGGAGTCCCTCAGGCTATAGTCACTGATCATGGTTCCCATTTCCATGGTTATATGATGACTGAGTTGACAACCCAGTTAGGCTTGCGTCATGATAGTTCAACGCCATATTACCCTCAAGCCAATGGCCAAGTCGAGGTAGTAAACAAAGTGTTGGTTACTATGCTTCAGCGTACCATTTGAATGCACAAATCCAACTTGCATTTTGATGTTGTTTTCCACTCTATGGGCCTACCGTACCTCGGTTAAGGATGCGACTAGGTTCACACCATTTCAACTTGTTTATGGTCTGGAAGCTACCCTTCCAATTGAATGCGAAATCCATTCTCTCAAATTAGCTATCGAATTGCTACTAAATACTACTCCAGTGGAAGAATGCCTTCTTTATCTAGAATGGCTTGACGAGACTAGTCGACTTGCTTCTTTAGTCATTGAAGCATAGAAGAAGAGAGTGAAAACTCACTTCGATCAAATAGTCAACCCACATTCTTTCACGGAGGGGGATTTAGTCCTACTATATGATCAAGCTAATGACAAGCTAGGGGCAGGCAAATTTGAACCCATGTGGCATGGGCCCTATATTGTCAAACGTGTTTTGCAGAAAGGGGCCTATGATATAATTGATTATGAAGGAAACCTTATAGATAAGCCCCGAAATGGGCTTTATCTCAAGAAATACTATGCATGAGTCTTTCGTGCAATTCTATGTACATAAGTGTGTTTTTCATTTTGTACATGTTTGGCTTGGTGTGTAAGCATTTGCCACTTATTGTGTCCTTTTTGCTTCTTATGCAAATGTCTGTCACACCTTATGTCGACTTCACTGATGGTGCCTGTCACAGTACTCGAAATCTTTCCTCCATGGCATGGGTTATCTATGATCCTCATGGTGAGTTGGTAGATCTTCAGTCTATTTGTCTAGGGTGTACTATGAACAATGTCACCGAATATAGTGCAGTCATTGAATTACTGACTGAGGCTGTTGCCCTCAATATTCGGGAATTGATCATGAATCTAGATTCATAGCTTGTTGTTCTTCAACTCAACAGGCGTTATTCCATCAGAAACCCTCAAATTTTAAAGTTGAATTTACGTGTTCATTTACTGGAAAGGAATTTTCATTATATTACATATCGACATATTCCTAGAAGACTAAATACATTATCTGATGCATTGGAAAATCATGTATTAGATAGAAATTTGCGACATTTGTAAAAAATAAACATTAAAGACATACCAAGTCAGTATATAAAAACATAGGTATATATATGTATATCAAGTGTTGCACATCGCAGTGCTCAAAAAATATATATTTGGGCTACATCGCAAGACAACATGTCTTTCAAAATTTTAGAAATTAAACCTAGGAGTCTAATCTTCGTGGTGCTCTCTATAGCACACGACTACTCGGACAACATGTCTGAGTAGTTGGTGAATCCTGCCCAACACCCCTATTATGTGTCATTGGTACCGTCAAGGGACATCCTGGAATCTCGCGTAGTCATGGATGCCCTCCTTTAACCCCTCCAGGTCACGAGCAATCTCGTCCTCTATATCTCCACTGGGGGGAGGAATCTCGAACTCCTGCTCAACTCTCCAAGCAATTGAAGACAAACCAGTAGACCTTTCCAACCCGAAATCTGCAAAATTGAAACATAATGATCAGAACATATATGTGAAAAATGATAAAAATTACAAAATCTTTAAAAACTCAAAAAATCAAAATTTGTTACCTTTATTGTCCCAGTGTCCCTAGGGGGAGTGCTAAATCTGGATCACCCCTGAAGTCTATCCCATCATATGGCTAGTCCTCGACAACAACAAGTTGGCGATCCAACCATTGGAAAAACTCAGGTCTCCATGACATATGTTGACCCCTGCCTCCTCGGGGCATGAACATCATCCACCGAGTCATTCGTGGCTCCCGCGGAGTCATCCATGCCATGACTGCTTCCTGTCTCTGGAAGAGAGGAAGAAACTCAAGGATGAATGATATGAGAATAGACTCATACCCAAACTGTTTGACATCCCATGGCCGACACTTTGTTAATTGTCGTTTTAAGTTATCTGCTACAGCCTCAACCCAGTTGAAGACGGTGGGATCCATACAGTCAGCTGCCAGTCAGAGTTAGGTTTTGGTGGCCTCATGTGGGGCCTGTGAGCTAGTTACTCTAGTGATGGTAGAGAGGAGAACTTGAAGAGATATGTCTCTAACTGTAGCGATCTTGATTTTTCCGCCCTTATCTGATTTCTCTGCCTCTAGACACAATCTTCCCATGAGCATATCCATGGTTTCTCCAGTGATACGAGTCCCAGTGATATGGGTCCTTTCCCCCCTTCGTGACAACCCTATTAGGAAATAAATGTCTCTTGCCTCCATCTCCAAATCTTTCCCTCGGATGTTGAGCTTACCCTCATTCGGATCCCATGCTTCAAACAGATATTGGAGTAGGTTCGATTGTGCCCTCAGACAGGGCACCATGAAAAATTTCAGAAGCCCGCAATTTCGGAGCACGTCCAGGCAATTTTGATCCCCCATGGCTAATTCATCATCACCATTGCACTCCCATTCCTTCCACTCAATCGTCATGGTTTTATCCTGCATGCACACATAAGCGATCATAAGTGCTCCATTTATGCTTAAAATCCACTGAAATTGCTTAAGTTTTGAGAAATACCAAATATCAACGCTCGGCGTACCTGTTTTTCTAACAGGTGCCCCGAGCCAAAATCCACCATTCAGAAAAATCAGGATCTTCGTGACTTTCTGTGTACAGTCGCGAATACCCCGTTTTCTCCCTGTGGATTATTTTGGGTCGTCGCGGTCCTGAGCTGGCGACTCGTGACAACCATCGCGCATATGTTTGTGTCAGGCGGAAAGAGTCGATTGTGCGGACACAACCAACCTCCCTAGGAGCCTAAGACTCTCTAGTGACAAACAAAACAAACAAGAGCAATCCTTCTCTAAACATGCATTTACTATACGGGAAATCAAGTGTTTAGATCCTACCTGTAATCCAACGTTGTTGTAGCAGTCCAGCTCCGCTGATCCGGATGAGCTCCTCCTTCACTTTGAAACCTGCATACACTAACAATCAAACGATTAAATAGCACTTGATAATCTCATAGAATAAAACATATTTAACACATAGACCAAGGAGTACATGAAACAACTCATAAATAACAAGTTATTGAGAAGAATGGACTCATTTGCATTAATAGGTAACAAAAGGAACAAATACAACCTGAGCCTTGGTGTTGTGCAAGTCCCTCCCAGGGTCCATCAAGAGTTCTCCTTTACTTTGACAAAGCTCACCCACTTCCAAATAGAACAAGTAAAGATGGCAATCTCTCCTCACAAGCTTCTAAATGGGAGTCCTAATTCCTGCAGCATTTACCCTTAGAAATGTATAGCTTTCAACCTCTCCTCCTTCTAGCCCAATGCCTGTACTTATAGTGCTCAAGAGGAAGTTAATCAGGTCCACCATCAATGGGATAATCCCCTCTTTGGATGGGATAGCTCCCCTATTGATGGGATAAGTTCCTCTTTGGTAGGAGTGCATGAACCATCTGGAGGCGCTCAATACACGTCGAACAACCTTCTAGAATGCTCTAGAAATGACCACAAGTGACTTTTTAAAGATGAAACTTGCGCATTTTAACCTTTTCAGGGGGACGCACCTGCACCTTTACATACAGAGCGTCCAAAGACGCAGCTTTTGTGAACATTGGGTGCGTCCCTGCAGGTAAGGTTGAGAGAACCTGCGTCCCCAGAGATAAATACATTTAGAAAGACTTTCTCTCTTTTTTGGAGTTTGACATGGAAAGCAGAGGCATAAGACTTGCCTAAGAGGGTAGCATGACTGTTGATAGAGTCATCCTAACTGTAAATGGTCATGGTGACATTTTTTAGTGTAACAGTTTGCCTTAAAACCTTCCTAAGAAGTGGCTAACACCGCCCAAAATAGATCATAATCTATCTAAATATGCAGGAAATAGAGTAGCGCCTACATAGACCAGATGAATTTGCTAACAAGGTGTTGATCTTCCTCCAATCGACCGTTGGAATTTTGAATGTGCAAGGGTAAATTTTTCACTCTGAAGTAAAACAGTGAGATGTAATTTGATTTTTACCTAATGACTTTTTTATAAGCCTTTTTGGTAAAATTATGGTTTTTATCTATTTTTGAATATTTCATGTATTTTTATATCAAAAACAAATCTTACACTCGTTTTTGTGCAGCGAAAGGTTTCCGCGGACTCTGGTGATGAACTTACGAGCTATATTTTATACTTTTTTGGACTCGGTAAAAGAATGAAAAAGTCCCTTTTGGAGTCACCTTTAAGCTCTTTTCTGACTCTCAAAACATGGAAAGATCGTCAAGCTCTTGTCGCTTTGAACTCGTTAAAGGTTGTGAAGCGTCATCTACCAAGTATAAGTTTACCCCTTTTAGAGGTTGGGATAGATTACTTACGAGAAAGGTATACATTGATCTCTCATGGTAAATAGTGTTGGAAATAATACTAAGAGAGGGCGTGAACCAATATTATCAAGTCAATTACTTTTCATTTCATAATCAGATTTGTATACGCTACTTCAGTTAGTGAAAACTACGTATATATGCAACTGTAGTTAAGGAAACTCGCGTATAACCTGCATACTTATAATTTAATTTATTCTTCAGATATTGATCATTAATCTGTGTGTCAGAACCATATAAGCAATAACCAGGAACAGAAAAATAGAGCAGACAGTCACACAGAAGAACACAAGATGTAAGGTGGAAACCCAATGTGGGTGAAAACCACCTGTTGTAGTTCGTCTCTAGCGTCTTTCAATTAGAAACTTCTTTTTACAATGTTTCTATACTGGTGTAGTCTTATACCAATACATAGGCTTCTACCTGCAGAAGGCTACAACCTTCTCTTTCTTCCTCCAGGTACCATAACATAAAGGAACACCCAGAATTCTGCATCAACAACCAGAACCAATTGTGATTTCAAAAATCATAGTTCACAAGGTATACACTGCCTATATGTGTCGAACTTGCATGTATATGCGCTTTCACCGAAGGGAACCCGCGTACAGATCTGAAAATAATTACTTATACCTTCACTTCAGTTTTCAACTTTAGATATACCCAGAACATAAGATATAAAGGATAAGACATGCGTCAGTATTCAAATCTGAACTATTCACAATCATACCACATAATGACAATGCATTATAGTCTTCATGATCCCGGTCCATCAACCTTCATCTACCGTATAGGTGCTTCCTTGATTCAGGTCAAGCAAAGCATCAGAAACCGATAACCAACAAGCTAGATCCCACACTTCATCAGATATTCATCACTTGCACACTTGCACTTTAGCCTAATGATCTTCTTCTCCTTATATAGGTTTAGGCCTCTCTCAATACCATGGTCCAAAACCATGTAGGACCAATACCTTGGACCCAATACCTAAGGTCAATTCCTTGTATCAAATACCATGGACCAATTACCAAAATACCATGGACCAACTACCACGGACCCAAAACTTAGTTTTCCAACATGTACACACCTTTCCTTGCGTGAAAGTGCGTGTGTATAGTAAACGCACCTTTGTATATAGTGAACCTGCGTGTATACACTACTTGGTATATAGCAAACCTGCGTATGTACGCGACTTGGTATATAGTGAACCTGCGTGTGTACACGACTTGGTATATAGTGAACCTGTGTATGTACGCGACTTGGTATATAGTGAACCTGCGTATATACTTCTCTTCCTTCATTCTTTGTAGTCTGATCATCAATTCTTTGCTACTGACCTACTGCACTATGATCTGTCATCTGTGTGAGTTTCCATCAAGGACAACACTTGTATCATATCTGTATCATAATGCCAACAATCTCCCCCTTTGGACTTGATGGCAACAACCACACCAAGTCACTCTCCCCCTTTGACATCAAGGGCAAAGGGCGAACCAAGATATTCTCTCCCTTTGATGTTCATTATGTTGTCCATACTCCCCCTGAGTACATGCTGAAATCTCTACATGTTGAGATGTACCAAGCCGTTCATGCTCCCCCTGAGCACATGTTGAGTTCTCTGATCAAACTCCCCCTTTGTACATGCCAAGATGTACCAATCCGTCCATGCTCCCCTTGAGCACATGCTGAGTCTGCAAGAATATTTTTTCAATAGAATGACATGACTCTACAACTCAACTAAGTGAGTATGACCTTCCTATCACCAATGACTCATACATACATCAATATCCCAACCAAGTGGCGATACACCATTTTTATCATCCATCCAACCAAGTGGGGATATACCAAATGTTTATACATGATTGAAAATAGAAATCATTACATCATCCATCCCATGCATAGTAGGGTAACAAATTACATCATATGACTGAAAGGGATTCATCACATGACTACAATAGACAGAGACAAACTATTACATCATGGGTCTTGATATGACCTTTACATTGAATGATATACATGACATTTATAACAGAGACCAAATATCTAAACAAGACCATGATAGTCATCAGCAACTATCATACACAATGTATGATCTACTCCATAGGCATCTGTCAACAACATCTAGACCAGCAACCTATATATGTCCATTAGTGTAGATATCATCAACCTGTAAGAAGGTATGTTTGCATATAGATATCAACTCATTCTTTCGAACATTATCATAGCCTTCCATGAATGAATTCTGCATATGTCATACAAAATCATTCACATTATATCATATGTGAAAAACACCATAGTCATCTCATCATCATCAAGATCTGCATGATCTTTTATACCATACATGTATCATCACTCAGGAACATCCCTCATCTGATAAGCATCAATCAACATATGTGAGTATCAACCTATCATCATATAGGTAAGAACTCATCATCATCATGTCTCCAACAATGCAACATTGAGTAATCATCCATGTGTTAGTGTCAGTCTTTCCAGCCTTCCTTCAATGATCAAATATGCTCTTACAAAGTGGTCTTAGAGTGTCAAGGTTAAATTTTGTCATTTCAAAGAGTCTTCAAGCAAAATTTGGTCACTAGGCATTAGGTCTAAGGTTTGTTTTCACTCTTTTCAAAGTTGTCCAAATGGCAGTCCATGTCATCATTCAGCTGAGTGTATCATCATTCAAAGGGTTTTCATCATCATGTCAAGTTCCATTGGGTCATTTTACACCTTGTTCATGCTTCAGTTGCTCCTAGGCAAGGTTCATTTCCCTCTCCTAGGGTTTTGAAGGAAATTTCTCTTGAATGGTCAAATCATTAGCAAAACTTGCGTCCGGATGTTCATACACCTTTCCCTATCCTTAATGTACCCTATTAAACACTTCCCATCACTGAGATCCCCCAAATTCTTCATTTTCGCACAAATCCTAATTTCTTGCTACAACCTGGCAATTTTCTAGGTTGGGCCTGTGTTTTTCCCTTTTGGACCCCTTCCCCTCACTTGATCTTTGAGATTCCACTTTCCCATGCTTCCTAACATCCCTCCCTACTTCCAAAAATTTCCCCAAGAATTTAGAAGCCCCTTATCCCCTTCATTTCGCTTCATTTCGACAAAATCCCTTGTTCCACACATCGGGATAGGTTTCACTCAAATGATGTTTCTGAGCAATAAAAGATGAATTTGGAAAAACTGAGAGCGGTTTTTGTCCAAAATAGGCCATGGAAGAAACACCTCCTTCACTTTTTACACAGGTGTAATGGTTTTGGAGACATGTCAAAAATACAATCGCCTCGGGAGAATTGATGCACCTCTGAAGTGACCTTGGGAAAATCAATTTTTCTCCTAGCTTGGTTGGCCAAATAACTTTCTTGATGATTCAAAGGATAACTAGAGAAAAATATCTTTCCAATGAGCTATCATGAGCTCAATTTGGAGTTGCAGAAGGCATTCCAACGTTGACTGAAACAGCACTCTGCCTTGAGGCAGCCTCATTTGGCACATTTTGACCAGTCTTTGGAGATTTGATTTTTGACAAGGCAAATGAACTCCAAATTGAAAAATTCAAATTGGGTTGGAAAGTAGACTAAATACCTTTCCAATGAGCTATCCTGAGCCCAATTTGGACACTAGGAAGTGCCTAAAAATCAGCCTGAAAAGTGTGCTGCACATAGAGATCAGGGCGCTGCGCATTGAGGATTTTGGCCAATTTTTCACCTTCCAGCTCAGAATTTCAGCCAGTTATGACCAGTTTCACCTCTTGATGTAATTTTTGGTTTTCCTTGATGTAAGTTGATGTATATGATTTAATTTTGGCACTATATTACCTATTCTAGATGATTCATTCACAAAATAGCAAAAATTTAATGAATGAATCGGTTTCCTAGCATATAGGGGTTAGTTGTTTGACTACCTAATTTTCAGTTCCTTGTTTAGAATTGGTTGAAACAGCTCCTAGAAGGAGGATTTCGACCCCTAGAGTTTAGGGAATGAGGTTATCTTGATCTATATATGTAAATTTTCATTCAGTAGCAAGGTTTGGACTCTTGGGGAAGAGGCTTTGAGACTTTATTGTACATTTTACTTCAGCATTTTGGCAAAGGAAAGACCAGGGTTTTGCAGCACTGTTTGGAATTCTTGTGGCTTTATGTCTTGATGGTGTGCTTCTTTCAGTACTTTTAAGTTTTTTATGTGTATCATTTTCCTTCTCTCATCTTCTACAATTGAACAAATGAAGTGTTAAGATAGAATTCATAATCTGTAATGCTCTGCCTTTAAGTTTGTTTGATATCCTATGTTTTCATCTATTTAAGGAGAACTCTTGAGGTTTTCTTGCTCTCCTTATCTCCTCACCTGTCTAATCTATTCACCTCATTGCTTTTAAAGCATCAAAACAATTGCCTACCCTGCTCCAATCAGACCTCTGCAGAAACTGTGTCTCATCCCCGCACCCAAAATTGCCTTTCCCTTTGATTCAACAAAAACCCCAAAAAATCATCTTTAAACCTCTGCACTTAATACCTAGCCTAAAATTAGTTACAATTTTAGTCATCTTGAGCCTCATTGATTATATTTTTCTGAGATTGACCCGGAGAGAGCCCGCTTCTGTCCTCGTAGGGCTAACTACGAGGCTAAGCGTGGTTTGATGTTGCCTTGAGTTTTGCCTTCCTCAGCCTGAGGCAAATTCGAGCGTTAACATAGTGGCGACCATACTGGGGATGAAAAAATGGTTTACTTGCTGATGTCAATTGTTTTATAAGCTACAAACGGAGCCTGAAGTTATGCCAGGTAGCCTTCGAAACGCTTTTGCTTTGCATTAGCGGAAGTAGATAAACGATGCTTCAATCAATCTCCGGTCTAGCTTGTAAACGTGACATTTAACTTGTTAATTGCCCCAGTACATGTATCAAGTTCAGATCTGATTGTTGATGGTGGACAACAATCAGACACTGGCAAGGCTGAAATCATTCACCTGGCGACTTCATTCACTGAAAAATTCAGAAATCAATGCTTCATGGTGACTTCACTGCAGGGAGATCAATGGCTGTGAGATTTTCAAGATGGACTGAATCACAAGAAGATATGCTCCAATGAGCCGAGATCACATTCCAAGTTTTCCGAATAAGATTCCCAAGGTAGATTGGTCAAGGAATCTGCCTACATTTAACGATGATGGTAAGAAGGATGCTGCTTTACATCTAGTTAGATTTCATATGCATATTCGTAAGTTGAAGGTGGATTTTCCTGAAGATTGCTTGATGAAAATATTCCTGGCCACTCTGGAAGGTGAAGCCCAATCTTGGTATGAAAATTTGCCGCTGGCCTGTATTTACTGTTTAAAGGATTTTCATGCCTTGTTCATTGAAAGATATCAAGTATCTTACCCATCATTAAAATTAGTTCATGACTGTTGCAAACATGCTTCTACTTTTATTGAAAGCCTTGAGAAATATTATGAAGATGATAATTTTATGGATGATGAGATCATGGAGGCTCTGTATGAGAATCCATTTCAGCAACATGAAGACAACCTAGTGGATACCCATCAAGATGATCAGGAAATTTTGTAGCAGAATCAAGATCAGCTGGTTGAAGATGGCCATATGGCTGGAATTGATGAAAGAGAAGAGCTTGTTTCAGATCTGCCCACAGAAGAAGACAACATACAGATTGCAGAATGTAATAATGTTAGGACAGCTACTTCAGAACTAGATTCAAATTGTAATGACCAACCATATCTTGTGCTGAAGCCCATCAAAGAGAGCTCTGCTGTTGAGATCATAGACAGAGTTTTGGATTCAGATGTTCATAAAAAACAGAATGAGATCTTTGTACAAGTAAGTGATAAATCTCCTTTCAATAACTCAGTAATAAATGATAGTTTGAATGCCCTGTCATATGAAGATAATTACTGTTTAAGCAGAAGAAAACAAAAAGCATTGTCTCCTTTGTCTGAAGATGAGATAGATCTACTTTTGAGAGGTCTTGTTACAGCCCAAGCTACAGCAGATTTGCAGTGCACACATAGTCAGGAAAGTGTTGGTGAAACTTCTTCCTCTTTTGAAAAAGATGACTGTCTTATAATCAGTTTTGTAGACCAGCAAAAAGATAATTTTTTCTTTCACAAAGATGATAAGGCTGTCATGTTTGATAATCTCGAAGATTGTTTTTTGTTTAAGAATGACCTACAGCACATTCACACCACAGAAGATCATAGCATACAAGATTACCTTTCAGATTCTTCATATGTTGCATGTGTTGAAATGTTTTTACAAGAGGAGATATGCTCATCTACCTGTTAAGGGTTTTTTGAAGCCCATGAGCATTCTTTTACCGAAGCATATGATGAAAGCAGATCAGAATTTGAAACAAAGGACACCTTGTTCTTTCAGTAGGAGGTGGCAATGGCCTATGTTAATGCTCGAATTTGCCTCAGGCTGAGGAAGGCAAAACTCAAGGCAACATCAAACCACGCTCAGCCTTGTAGCTAGCCCTACAAGGACAGGAGAGGGCTCTCTCCGGGTCAATCTCAGAAAAATATAATCAATGAGGCTCGAGATGACTGAAATTGTAACTAATTTTAGGCTAGGTATTAAGTGCAGAGGTTTAAAGATGATTTTTTGGGGTTTTTGTTGAATCAAAGGGAAAGGCAATTTTGGGTGCGGGGATGAGACACAGTTTCTACAGAGGTCTGATTGGAGCAGGGTAGGCAATTGTTTTGATGCTTTAAAAGCAATGAGGTGAATAGATTAGACAGGTGAGGAGCTAAGGAGAGCAAGAAAACCTCAAGAGTTCTCCTTAAACAGATGAAAACATAGGATATCAAACAAACTTAAAGGCAGAGCATTACAGATTATGAATTCTACCTTAACACTTCATTTGTTCAATTGTAGAAGATGAGAGAAGGAAAATGATACACATAAAAAACTTACAAGTACTGAAAGAAGCACTCCATCAAGACATAAAGCCACAAGACTTCCAAACAGTGCTGCAAAACCCTGGTCTTTCCTTTGCCAAAATGCTGAAGTAAAATGTACAATAAAGTCTCAAAGCCTCTTCCCCAAGAGTCCAACCCTTGCTACTGAATGAAAATTTACATATATAGATCAAGCTAACCTCATTCCCTAACCTCTAGGGGTCGAGCTCCTCCTTCTAGGAGCTGTTTCAACCAATTCTAAACAAGGAACTGAAAATTAGGTAGTCAAACAACTAACCCCTATATGCTAGGAAACTGATTCATTCATTAAATTTTTGCTATTTTGTGAATGAATAATCTAGAATAGGTAATATAGTGCAAAAATTACATCATATACATCAACTTAAATCAAGGAAAACCAAAAATTACATCAAGAGGTGAAACTGGTCATAACTGGCCGAAATTCTGAGCTGGAAGGTGAAAAATTGGCCAAAATCCTCAATGCACAGCGCACATTTCAGGCTGATTTTGAGGCAGTTCCCGGTGTCCAAATTGGGCGCAGGATAGCTCATTGGAAATTTCTTTGAGTCTTATTTCCAACTCAATCTGAATTTTTCAATTTGGAGTTCATTTGCCTTGTCAAAAATCAAATCTCCCAAGACTGGTCAAAATGTGCCAAATGAGGCTGCCTCAAGGCAGAGTGCTGTTGCAGTCAACGTTTGAATGCCTTCATCAACTCGAAATTGAGCTCATGATATCTCATTGGAAAGCTAGTTTTGTCTAGTTATCCTTTGACTCATCAAGAAAGTTATTTGGCCAATCAAGCTAGGAGAAAAATTGATTTTCCCAAGGTCCCTTCCGGAGTGCATCAATTCTCCCACGGCGATTGTATTTTTGACATTTCTCCAAAACCATTATACCTGTGTAAAAAGTGAAGGAGGTTTGTCTTCCTTGACCGATTTTTGACAAAAACCTCTCTCATGTTTCCAAAATTCATCGTTTATTGCTCAAAAACATCATTTTAGTGAAACCTATCCCGATGTGTGAAACAATGGATTTTGTCGAAATGAGGCGAAATGAAGGGGATAAGGGGCTTCTAAATTCTTGGGGAAATTTTTAGAAGTAGGGAGGGATGTTAGAAGCACGGGAAAGTGGAATCTCAAAGATCGAGTGAGGGGAGGGGTCCAAAAGGGCAAAACACAGGCCCAACCTAGAAAATTGCGAGGTTGTAGCAAGAAACTAGGGTTTGTGTGAAAATGAAGAATTTGGGGGATCTCAGTGATGGGAAGTGTTTAATAAGGTACATTAAGGATAGGGGAAGGTGTATGAACATCAGGATGCAAGTTTTGCTAATGATTTGACCATTCAAGAGAAATTGCCTTCAAAACCCTAGGAGAGGGAAATGAACCTTGCCTAGGCGCAACTGAAGCATGAACAAGGTGTAAAATGACCCAATGGAACTTGACATGATGATGAAAACCCTCTGAATGATGATACACTCAGCTGAATGATGACATGGACTGCCATTTGGACAACTTTGAAAAGAGTGAAAACAAACCCTAGACCTAATGCCTAGTGACCAAATTTTGCTTGAAGACTCTTTGAAATGACAAAATTTGACCTTGACACTCTAAGACCACTTTGTAAGAGCATATTTGATCATTGGAGGAAGGCTGGAAAGACTGAAACTAACATTGGCTCCAATGGGGATGGTAGCTCCTTGGAGGTGCCAAGAACAACAGATCTTTGGGAGAGAAGACCAGTGCCTTCATCCATTGGGCAATGGAGTCATCACCTCATCTGTCATCACTCGGGAACATCCCTCATTTGGTAAGCATCAATCAACATATGTGAGTATCAACCTATGATCATATAGGTAAGAACTCATCATCATCATGTCTCCAACAATGCAACTTTGAGTAATCATCCATGTATCCAGTATACTGTATATAGCACTATGTATCTTGAGCTCAAGATCCTTTGTCAAGAATTCTTTGTAGCAACAATCCTCATCCATGTGAGAGCCAAGAACTATAGAAATCCTACATCATAACTGTATTATATGATCTTTATGCATATGACGACAACAGCATATGAGTGACTTATCATGAAGTTGAGTATTCAAGCTTTGTACTTCTCCTTATCCTTTTAAGATCATCATGTAAGCAACATATATGCATCATCAGAGAGTCATCCACAAGTCTGATCTGAACACCAACTATGTAGCCCCAAGAGTCATATGAGATTTTGTCATGGGCAACTCATAACCATATCATAGCAAGATGTATCTTTTAGCCATATAAGCATCATCACCAAGGACTTCTAACCATAATGCCAATAATGCATTATTCAAATCATATGCTCCCCCTGAACCTGTGCCATCTGTTCACTGTCAGATCTGATCATGCATATATCATCAAGAAGTATCAAGGCATCATCATCATCAAGTTAGGATCAAAAACATGTTATGAGTACCAAGGCATTTCCACACAACATCAACAGATTGTAACCATTATCAAACAGAGAAAATAATGGACTGAATCATATTAGACCCTTTTTCCTAAGCCTGTCCCACTGCTTTTCCTCAAACTAACATATATCTGACCGTGCAGTAACTAACTCACATATATACGCGACTTCCCTTTATGAAACTTGTGTATGAGATTTAGGACACTGAAGTTTTACACTTTCAACTCCCTCTAAGTCTCTTATGTCTGTATATTGTGCTATGCCACATCTTTCTAACTGTACTTCCTTCTTCTTCCATATCTTCAAGTGTGATGATGTTTTCTCCTTTTGGTATGGCGCTCGTTCTTTGTTCCTACATTCCTTTTCTATATGTCCAAGCTTGTTACATGCATTACATCTTACATGTTTCATATTCCTTCTGTAGAAATAAACAACTTTGTGACCAAACATATTGCAAGCAAAACAATATCCCTTAAAGTACCTAGAACGTGATGATCTTTCTGTGTGATGGTCTTGAACCATTCTACTTCCACATCTGGCTGCAACATGTCCAAGATTATGACATACATAACATTCAACATTATTCATCAAAGGAGTAAAATATTTTCGTTGAAGAATTTCTTTCCTTGGTTGTTGATGGGATTGGCCTCTCATCTCCTTGTTGAGTCCATTAGAGTTCCCTGTCTTATTTTGTGAACCAGATTCACCTTCAACAGATTCCTGAAAACCAAGACCAGTTTTGATAGCAGGAGACTTTTGACTACTAAGAATATCATCCAAGTTCTTAGTACTATCTTGAAATCGTAAGAGCTTATCCTTTTCTTCTAAGTTATCTTTTATAATATTTACCTCAACTTGATGTTTCTCTTCCTTTTCACGATACTGCTTCTTCATGTTTTCTTCAACTTTTCTTCCTTCTTCCAACTGATGTCTTAATTCAACAACTTCATTTTCTTGTTTTTCAAGAGCTTGGAGTAGTTCTTCATTTTGCTTATTTGATTCTTCAAGATCTTCTTTTAGCGAGAGGATCGTAGCGTCAAGACTTTCATAGTAACTGGATCTTTCTCTGAGTTTCTTGATTGATGTGCTCCTTTCATTTACTTCATTTCTTAATGATGTTACTTCATCCTGCAACTTTTGACATTGATTTTCCTTTTCCTTGAATAGCTTCCTTACCTTGTTTCCTTCTTCTAATTGAGCTTTTAGATTGGTAACTTCTTCTTTGGAGACACATTCCCTTTTGTGCAATAGATCTTGTTGATCTCTAATTTTGTCTGTAAGCTTTTTAAATTCTGCCTCTATTTGATATCTTTCTTTCTCACCCATAAGAGCAAATTTAGTTGTTTTTCTATCACTTTCATCATCTTCAAATGGATGGAGAACTGTATCACCAGAGGATAAAAAATCCATACCTGATAGTTCTTTTGATTGTTCATCCTCATTCTGAAGTGATTATGAATCTGAAGTGTTTCTTCCACATATTCCCCAATCAATTCTCCCACTATCATAGTTCTTTTGAAATGTCTTCTTCTTTTGAGGCACTTTCTCCTTTAGCTTCCTTCCCATTGATCTACGGATCTCCTTCAAGCGATCAAGCTTCTATCAAAGGGCCTGCTCTGATCCCAATTGTTGGAAATAATACTGAGAGGGGGGGGTGAATCAGTATTATCAAGTCAATTACTTTTCATTTCATAATAATATTTGTATATGCTACCTCAGTTAGTGAAAATTGCGTATATACGCAACTGTAGTTAAGGAAACTCACATATAACCTACAGACTTATAATTTAATTTATTCTTCAGATGTTGATAATTAATCTGTGTGTCAGAACCATATAAATAGTAACCAGGAACAAAAAACAGAGCAGACAGTCACACACAAGAACACGAGATGTAAGGTGGAAACCTAATGTGGGTGAAAACCACCTGCTACAATTCGTATCTATCTTCTTTCAATTAGAAACTTCTTTTTACAATGTTTCTGTACTGGTGTAGTCTTTTACCAATACACAGGCTTCTACCTGCAGAAGGCTACAACCTTCTCTCATTCTCCAACTTCTCCTGGAAGGGAGCTACAACCCCCTTAGCTCTTGTACTAGCTGATGTACTAGTACGTAGGTGCTGACCTACAGAAGGCTACAACCTTCTCTTTCTTCCTCCAGGTACCACATTTCATAAATTTTCGGACTGGATACTTACGGAACAAAACATCATAATCTAAAGGCCACGTTTCATCCAATTTTCATATTGGACCCGTTAATATCATTGAAGCACAAAAACAATCACCACTTGCATCATCAATCTTTGAATCACCCAATACTAAATCACTGATCCCTGTCAAAAAAATTCAGTCACCAGAACACAGTGCAGAACACAGAACTTTGCAACAATGTCCAGATCCAACTGTATCATCAAAATCATGCACCAGAGTGTATACGCTACGTGGAAGAGCTGAACCAGCATCTATACACAAATTCACCAAAGCAAACCAGTGTATATGTCATCAATTACTTTCTTATAACTTCGCTACACTTCTTGACTTCATACATACCCAGATCATTACATATACAAGGATAATATGTATGTTAGCAACCAAATCTAGTCCATCAGATCACATAAAGATGATTCATTATGATCATGATCCATTATAGATCTCATCCATCAACACTGAAGCAAATCTCAATCAATCAATCTGAACATTGTTTCCAGAATGCAATCACCATAACATAAAGCAACACCCAGAACTCTGCATCAACAACCAAAACCAATTGTGATTTCAAACATCATAGTTCACAAGGTATACACTACTTAGATGTGTCGAACCTGCGTGTATACGCGCTTTCAACGAAGGGAACCTGCGTACAGATCTGAAAATAATTACTCATACCTTCACTGCATCTTTCAACTTTAGATATACCCAGAACATAAGATATAAAGGATAAGACATGTGTCAGTATTCAAATCTGAACTATTCACGATCATACCATATAATGATAATGCATTCTAGTCTTCATGATCCTGGTCCATCAACCTTCATCTACCACATAGGTGCTTCCTTGATTCAAGTCAAGCAAAGCATCACAAACCCATAACCAGCAAGCCAGATCTCCCACTTCATCAGATATTCATCACTTGCACACTTGCACTTTGGCCTAATGATCTTCTTCTCCTTATATAGGTTTAGGCCTCTCTCAATAGCATGGTACAAAACCATGTAGGACCAATACCTTGGACCCAATACCTGGGGTCAATTCCTTGGATCAAATACCATGGACCAATTACCAAAATACCATGGACCAAATACCACGGACCCAAAACTTAGTTTTCCGACATGTACATGCCTTTCCTTATGTGAAAGTGCGTGTGTACGGTAAATGCACCTTTGTATATAGTGAACCTGTGCGTATATACTACTTGGTATATAGCAAACCTGCGTATATACGCGACTTGGTACATAGTGAACCTGCGTGTGTACACGACTTGGTATATAGTGAACCTGTGTATGTACGCGACTTGGTATATAGTGAACCTGCGTATATACTTCTCTTCCTTCATTCCTTGTAGTCTGATCATCAATTATTTGCTACTGACCTACTACACTATGATCTGTCATCTATGTGAGTTTCCATCAAGGACAACACTTGTATCATATATGTATCATAATGCCAACAATCTCCCCCTTTGGACTTGATGGCAACAACCACACCAAGTCACTCTCCCCCTTTGACATCAAGGGCAAAGGGCGAACCAAGATATTCTCTGCCTTTGATGTTCATTATGCTATCCATACTCCCCCTGAGTACATGCCAAAATCTCTACATGCTGACATGTACCAAGCCGTTCATGCTCCCCCTGAGCACATGTTGAGTTCTCTGATTGAACTCCCCCTTTGTACATGCCAAGATGTACCAATCCGTCCATGCTCCCCCTGAGCACATTGTTATCGAGAAAACTATTTTCTATTCAAAGATACTAGTCCCACTAAGATGGGTAGCTATCTTAGAAACAAATAGATTAAAATTACTTATGTTTTCCTTTATGAGAGATAGATGAGAGAGAAGCAGAGAGTACCAACCTCAGTCTTTCACTTGGCTCCTTGCTTGTTTCCTCCCTCCTTTGACATTGATTCTACACTCCTTCCTTACTTGTCCTACTTCAAAGAACACCTGTAGAGTCAAAGCAACATAATAGCATCAAAGAATAGAGATCTATAACCATAAATAGTATAGGATCAGATGTATATTAACCATACAAATGCATATATCAATACATGATTCAGAGATATACAAGAATATGGAGGAAAACTCAAATAGTTTTATTGATAGAAGTAGTAGAAGAGAGGATTACAACCCATTGGTCTGACCCAGTGCCATCCTCCCAACATGAAAGCCCTCTTCACCTCATGAAAAGCTTAGATCACCCAACAATACAATGTTGCATAGAGAAACCAACAACACTTCCTTACAAAATACAAAATTCCAGCCTCTGGATCTCTAGGATGAGGGATCCATATATAGATGTTTGCAGGTGGGTGAGTCAGCTTCTGGGATTTTGATTAGTGTCATCTCTCTGATAGTTCTTGGTTCCACTTGGAGATTTCATGATCTCTTACTCATCCCTGGGTGAATTCAGAGAGGCAAGTGTCAAATGGGCAGTTTCTAGAAGATTCTCTGGGTTTCCACCTAGCCAACTGCTTCTGCCATTTGTCTGGTGTCACTCATCACATCCTACAGAAGGGATTTTCAGTATGCATTGCACTTTTTGAATGTGGCAGGTGAGATGCATTGCACCCTTAGCACTGGGCAGTCTGTATGGTCCTGTTTTGACCAGTTCTGAGTAGTTTTTCAGGGAGAACTTCTGGGAGATGATGTAATCAGTTGACCTTGCTCCTTTAGGGTATGAAACAACACTTTTAGGGACTTAGAAGCCCTTGGTTTATGGACATATGTGATTGGGGTTGCAGTGCCCAAATATGTCTATAACAGTTGCCCCCTAAAGCATGAGGTCATAAATCTTCTGATGTCGGGTGAAATGCTTTATCATGAGGATCCGAGGTTTTTCGAACTGGAAGATGACCTGTAATAAGATACAATATAATACATTATCTTCATAATATTTTCATGATCTAGCTGAGGCAAGCATTCCCATGCTCAGCTTTATAAATTCATATTCATGTACATAAGACAGACAATCATCTGTGTGGCAGACTGATGATTCTGGTAGAGCCATCATCCTTTAGTTTGGATGATTATCTGTGCAACTGTGATGTACATTTGATGTCTTTATTTTCCTGAATATATCATAGCCCAGATGGATGAAACTAGATCTGTGGTCTTCAAACTCGTTCAATCTTCTCCCTAAGTACAAGTTGACCCATGTGAAAAGATGTTCAGATGTTGAACATGGAAAGACATCGCCTGATTACCAGCCAATGATGTGAGCTGTTAACAGGCACGAGAGGAATCACCGATAATGATGATGACCCTCAAGGTACTGCAGTACAATTCATGTTGTGTGAATACATGATTCAATTTCGAACATCACGCAAAATATTTCAATCGAAGGCCATTGGCGTAAACTTTTCGCCAGAAGTGAGAAACTTGCCATTGAGGCATGCAAGCTTCAAATTACTGAAAGAGTTGCTCCTAAGTCGACTTCTTGGATAATGGGTTGATGTTGACAAGAAGTGACCCATCATAGGAGGGCCTTAATGAATCCCACATCTACGACATGAAACGAACAAATGATTTTGTGTAGGTGAAAACGATTTGATGATACAAGGTTCAGGGTGGTGGTCATGAAAGAATGAAGCATGAAGGTATTACAACGAATGAGACATAAGCTGGGTTGGTGAATTCTTTGAGTGACTTCTCTTGAACATACTGGCGACACTGAAATGGATTGGTAGCGTTAACCCCAAGGTGGATGGTATGGTGGACCAATGGTGATATGACCGGTGAACAGAATAACCCAACCCGACTCAATCATGGTGATGGAGTGAAAGTGTCATGTTCAAGAGCAACCTGCTACTAATAAAGTTTCTTCAAGTTTTCTTCCCAATTTTTCCCCAGTCATTGTTGACCAGTACCTCTTTATTTTTGTCAAGCTTGAGGAGGATAACATATGCTTGTTCTTAAATTTTCCCTTCGGGCAAACCCATCGCTATGTTTTAACGAGCCTAGTGACAGTGAAACTCGCTCTTGTCTGCATGGACAAGTTTGCTGCTAGTTTCTTTAATGAGTTTAATGACAAGGATAACTCGGTCCTTTTCAATTTTAGAGAGTCTGTAAAGAGACGAAAAGGAAACTCCAGTAATCCTTTTTCATAGTATAATCCCTTAAGTCCGAAAAAGTATAAAATAATACGAAAGGGATGACTTTTCGATAGTTTTAACAAGCCGAACAAGACAAGCGCTCGATCTTTTTGTGTAATAATCCCTCGGGTCCAAAAAGATTAAAATCTAGAGGAGGGATGGCACTTCCGATCGCTTTAACAAGTTGGAGAGGCCAATCGCTTGGCAATCTTTTCATATTTTACGAGTCAGATGAAAAGAGCTTAAAGGAGACTCGTTTTTTTATGAACGAGTGATGTTTTTGGATAGCAGCTGGTTCCGGTAAGGTTTGGAACTTTTCAATCATGGCAGTGTAAAGAATGTGGTGAATAGGATCACTCGTCGCAGTTGTTCCTCAAAAGGGGTAAACAAGCAAATGGAGGCATATGATTGGCTAAAAAAGAGTGGAGGTGATAGTAAGAACACCACCAAGGTTTGAAAGCTGATAATTATGTGATCGCAATGGTTATTTACCGAAGGTGGGTTCATTTTTTAATAAGCTTAAACTCTGGTGGAATGTATGCTCATTGCTAGGATTATTTTTTAACGAACTTGAACTTCGCGTAAAACTACTCATGATAGTTGTCAGAGATGTACGATTCACCGTTAACACTATGTTCCCTTGACAGTCATACTAATTGCTCCATCAACCTGATTAGAAATGAGAATACATGCTTGAAAAATGAGTTAAAAAACTAATACTTTACTCGAATTACATGAAAAGTAACTTAAAAGTGGTTTTTACCCCTCATTTTACCATTTCATTTGAATTTGGGATTGTTGGATCTTTGGAGGTGCTTTCCCCCTTGATTTTCATCAATTGATTCCAGGAGATTCTGTGGACGATTTTCGGCACTGTCTGGACCAGATAGGAGCTAAACCTGAGCTCTTCAATTGCATTCTTTCATTTCTGAATTCTGAGCATGTTTTCCTGCTTTTCTGAGCCTCAAGGGTTTAAACATTTTGTTCTGCCCCCATCGCACCTAGTATACATCGAAAAGTGTGATGCATACTAGGATGGCCATTGGCAAGTCAGTATTCATCCCACCCAGTACACATCTAGGGTGTGATGGGCGCAAGGAGGAAAGTTTTTGCACTGATTTTTCATGGAAATTTTGCCTATTTTTTGCCAAATCAAGATCCTAATTCTTCTCTTGTTTTCTTTTCAAAGATTCAGCGGAGCAAAATGGTCGTTACATGGCGTGAACATGAGCATGAAGAAGAGGACATGGTTGCCTTACATGATTCGGGTACGATAACTGCATTGCGAAACTGTGGCTTGCTCAAGTTCTTCTGCATATCTAGCATGAGGCAACAAATCAACTTGTTTCAATATTTCCCAATGCATGGGATCCTACCAACGAAGTGTTCCAGATTAGAGGCAAATCCATCCCTTTGACTATTGAGAACATCTACTTTTTGACCGGTTTATCGAGGCGTGGTGCCCCTCTCTCACTATCAGGTTCCGCCTGTAGGGGTAAACCCATGAGGGATTATATTCGTTGATACTGTAGAGATGGATCTCAGCTAAGAAGGGATCGTAAGATCAGTATCCGAGATGTCACTGACCGGTCCTTGAGGACTATCTTATTCACCTTTGCTAGATTGGCTGGTAGCACGGTCCTTCACTTGGCCAACATGTCCTATATGCAATATGCCTTGGAATGCCTTGAACCAAAGGTATTCAACTAGTGTGATGCAGTACTTCCAGTGATAAAAGAACAACTTACCAATGTGAAAAATGGAAGATCCAAAAACTTTGGTTATGGTTCTATTCTGATTGCTTTCGCCTTGGAGAAGATCCCATTGATGCAGCCACAATACATTTCACTCGGCCTACCACCACCGACTAAGCCACAGATGCAGAGATGGGTTGACCTTGTAACAACCCAAATTGAAAATATCTAATGTAACATTAATTTAAATGAGAGTGCCACTTACCTAACCTAATAACCATGATTTTAATTAACTAAATGTTAATTAAATGAATAGTGCTCACTTGTTTACCTGTGGTCGAAGTAGGCTTACCGCAACAAGGTTTTGGGGATGACTCTCCACCCAACCGTAGGCTCAATTGTGCAACGTCTTGCTACAACTGGCCACCCCCGAGCCCTCAATCAACGTTCTACTGCCAGTGACTCCTAGGTCTTAGTATACCATTCTCCCAAGAGAATGAAAGACAGAATCTCGGAAAGATGGAATGCTGGAATACCTCTCATCTTCCTCACCATCTATTAAATAGAACAAAACATTGGAAGGGGAACCACATGCACACACTCCATGTGTCTGCATGCAACTTTTTTTTTATTTTTAGCCTTCTTGTTTTATTTCTTTACTTTTCTTTTGATTTTTAGCTTTCTTGTTTTATTTCCTTCTTTTTGATAGTTTTCTTGTTTTATTTCTATTTATTCTGATTTAGAGTTTTAGTATAGTTATTACTATTTTTATTTTTATTATTTTTATTTATTTTCTTGTATATTTTTAAATATCATTTATTATTTATGATTTATTATTTTTATTATTTATTATTAAGTGATTTATTATTTATTATTTATATTATATTTATTTGTATTATTTATTATTTTTATTATTTATTATTTATTATTATTTTTATTTTTATTATTTATTATTTATTATTAAGGGGAGGGATATTACATACTCTCCCACTTTAAGGAACTTCGTCCCGAAGTTAAGTTGAATTATTTATTACTTATTATTTTTATTATTTATTATTTATTATTTATTAACTTCATGTTGCCAACACCCTCTGCTGAACTAGTATAACCAGCAGGCATCGAAAGTTCCCAACACCCTGGGAAATCTCAAGGAATCTTTGTCCTTTTTCCCACTTTCGGCACCAGGCTAAGCCTGACCCGGTCTGTATCCTAGTCCAAGGCTGGCCCCAAGGCTTGCGCCTAACTCAGACCTCATCTGCCCCAAGGTAGGCATCCGGTCCGGTACTCAATGACCCCGGGCATCTGGCAAGGCTGGCCCACTCCCTCCACAGCTACTAAGGCGCACAGCCTTAGGCATCGAAGTCCTTTACATCCCTTCCATACTTCGGCATCCCAATCCAATAACAGGCACCAAGCCTAGAAGATCAGGCACTTGGCCTCCTCAAGATGGTCCCATAGCTCTTCTAGAACTATCCATCAAGAGCTATACACAAGACAAAGGAACCACTGGCATACGTAGTGTTGATTTAGTTTTGTCCCCAGCCCATATGGTGTTACTTATTCTCCCTTGTGCGTATGGGCTCACACAAGATCATCAAATAAACCGGCCCTCTCGGCCCATTTGTGGAGTCCTCTGAATCATCACATCTCAACATGCGACCAATGCATCATAGTATCATAGAAAATAATCCACATGCCAAGTTTTGCATGTCATCATGAGAACATTCATCTTTTTAATCGCGACATTATAAATGATAACGAACTGCATGCTCATGCATGTCATACATTGTACGCAACTATCACATGAATTCCATCATAAATCAAAACATCAACATATTTGCATCAAGACATATCATGACTTCACATAATAACTGAACCACATGTCAATAACCTCATATTATAGCATCATAATTCCTATGCTACGTAATGCATATCATCATCATCATAAGGATACATCATCACTATAAGAACCACATTTACATCATTATTCTATGAAACATCGTCTATATGAGAACATCTCAATACTTATCAAATATAGAATAATTCTCTATAAGAGTTCTTATCATGATTCATCAGAAAAATCAACTTCTTTACAAACATTCAACTATGAACTAAGATTATTCAACATCCATCTAGGCTCTATGTTATCTCATCAGTGTTATTAGTGTTATGTTTTCATCAAGATACCAATTAGTTTTATAATCATTTCCACTTATTTCAACTAGGAAGTTGACCATTTACACCATAGGTGTAATCATCTAAGTACCTCGTTAAATTTCACATGAGCCTCATCATCTTGAGTCTTAATCTCTTCCCTAAGGAAATTCTAGTGAAATTCATTTAAGATATTACTAGTGACACCATCATTATTTAAATCATCTATCTTAGAATTAAAATCCCTTGATTTTACATCCATTTACCCTTTGGCTTAGTGATTCCAATACCGCTATATGCAATTGCATATAAACGTTTTTTCATCATGATTTAATTTTATATCATGCTTAATTTACTTGCAAGGATTTGTTAATCCATGTTGACTTACTTAACAATCAACACTTCATCCCCAGAAATATTTTCTGATCTCGTCGAGTTCATAAAGTTCGTATCTCAATACCACTTGATTGCTTTCTCATAAATTCAGTTTCATCAAGTTGGTCAAAAGACTCTTTCTTATTAAATAGTATCATTATTTTAGATTTTGAAACAGTTGGAAACACTACTACCATCATTGTCCATGAGAAACTTAAATGTGGAAACGACCTCTTTTAACGTTATGGAAAGTCTTACTCATGAAACAATGAGTCAACTACAATCTCTATTACTTGACTTTCACTTCTTTTGTCACTATGTACACAATCCTTCTCAAGGTATTCGTCTAAAATTTCTAGCAACATTCCTTCCTATATCTTCCTCGTTTATTATCATTTGGTCATCATGCAACTTCACACCTTCACATTTTTAAAATATGTAGATCATCATTATGATCATTACCAATGGTGTTTCTAGCGCTACTCATTAATACCTTTAAAAGAACTTTCTTCTTGATAGAACATTCCTTCATTTTCTCCTATCCGATATTCATAGTATATTTTTCTTTTTCTCCCTATTTTGATTTCCTACTATTCCATGTCTATTGGCTTCAAAAATGGAAGTTTCTTCACTTCCTTCTATTTTATTAAATTGACTTGAATTTCTCACCTCCAATCATTGTGGTTTTTCCTCTTCTCCTATAGCACTGATATACCTGGGAAATGTTGTTACTATTTCCAACTTGGGTAAGACCTGATAAATAAATTCATTAAGACAGTTACCAAGTGTAATCCACTTATCTTTTCCTGTTTTAAGACATCAACATAATAAAATCTCCTTATGATACGTCTTGTTATCCATAATTCATTCATATAGTTAGTCACCTGTGAAAAACTTTACAATGTAGCTCTCCCATTGTTATAGATGTTGTTATGCACACAACTTATCTTCTCCAATCATTCTATTTATCATACCTTACAGGTTCCTTAAAATAACCTTCATTATTACCCTGATTTTTCAAGTTCATTAGTTGATTGCCAATATTTTCTTCTTTATGTGCATCATCCTTAGATAGACCTTATAGTGATACTGTTAGGGTACCAAGTCATGATTATACCAACTCTTCCATTGTGTTCTAAAATCGGTTGTTTCTTCTTATTGATTTCTTACACCTGCTGTGATACTTCTTCTCTGCGATCCAAGTTGGTCATAATCACATGAACTATCCTTAGCAAGTTTCTCCTTTCCAATCCACTATATGTAATTAAACTTGAATCACGAAACCTCATGTAACATTATACTCAACATCTAAACTGAAATCCAAGTCTGTACGATTTGCCATTGAGAATATGGTAGTAAATGAGCAAATACATGTAATCTGAATGGCAATGGCAGTGCAAAATTAAATTTATTAGAAGATCATATTGAGAGTGTTGTGTTCTTGCAATAATGGACCAGAGAAATGCCAAGCATCTGCTATTGCTAAAGGTCAGTAATCCAACAAATAATTAGTGAATAATATGATCAACATTCACAGAATGTTATTGCTGTGTTTTTAGATCAGATTGAACCATAAAATAATGAGCAGATGCAAGTGAACAATGATCAGCTAAAGGTAATAAGATATCAGAGTTTATCCATTGTGAATTGGAACAGATCTCACTATTTTAGAGCACTTTAATTGGTGACAATTTCAACTTCAATTATCCAATTACTTCAAGTGCTATGTAAATTGTGTTGTAAAATGAACCAGTGGTGAGTAGTTATGCCAGTATACCATATCAATAGTGTGATCTTTTAGAGAATTTATATATCGTCAATAAGATTATATTCTTTTCCAATGAACCATTGAATCATAATAAAACTATATCTTAATTATGTGGCTCATTTAGAATTTCGCTTTATGATTTGTAAAAAGAAAATAAGGTTGATATAGAGATCTTGTACTAGAAATAAAACACTACTATAACTCAATATCAAGGTTCATCACCGGAAGAAGCATAAAAATAAGAACCAATATACTCAAGAATCTACACCAATATTAATTCTACAAATTCATGATTTTTAACGATAAAGATCACTGAAATTTTGTGTTGTGGAGTGAAATATTTAAGTATCTGTTTAAGCAATCATAACTTATGTTAGAAGAATTAAATGGACTGCTTTCAACAAATAAATCATTTAAACAAATTTATTGAGTGTATCTTGAGATTCTTATGGTTATTAAATGATTACTCTAAGGAAATTTAAGAAATCAAACGACTAAATAAATATTCCACACCATAAAGAGGAGACACTGCCACCCGATCTAGAACCAGATCGGATGACTGGGAAGGTTATTCCTCCCCAACACAACAAAAAATCATTTTATTAATTATATGGTCTGCCTGCAAGTGCACCTGCGAAGGCAACACCATTTCGAAACCCTTAAATTACAATACATTTAGCCATAAAATTGCTTGCATAAGGCAGAAGTTTGTAAGTTTGCATCCATGGCTATGCGTGTTCCTGCAAATTCCATTGTTCATTTCGACAATAATGTCGAGAAATCTGCACATACTATAAGATCAACTGATCAACCTCACATTGTGGTTTGAAACATTTGTTGAGAGATAGTACCATTTACACACTCAATTGTACTATTTCCTCATCCAAAGTAGGTAATTGTTCCTACAACAAATTATACTCGTTACAATTTGTTCTTGCAGCTATCAAGAAACAAGCAGCAAAGGAAGGATTCGGTGAAAGACCCAGGTAACTGTTCGGGCCGAAGTACACTCATCATACTTCCCCCATGCAGTGTGTCTTCAGAAACAAAATCTGAATGAACAATCATGTTAATATGAATCTGAATGAACAATCATATTAACCCATGGCACGTACGCCGTATGCGCCTGAAGAGGGTTTACAAATAGAGCTTTAAATAAAGTCTTATCATTAATTTCCTTAAATTCCCAAGTTCAAACCCCAAAAAAAAAAAAAAATATTCTTTCTGCAGGACGACTAGCGACAAAGATTTTGGCACCATAAGAAAATGAATGGTACAGTACAATTCATCCTACACAATATGTGTTTGACCGGGAATGCACCGAACTTTTAGAGATTAAAAAAAAAACCATTGTATATCGTTGAACGAGAAGGCAGAGAGGAGGCAGATATGTGCGCTCAGTGCAAACATAGAATTAGCAGACTACACAAACTCGTGAGCAACAATGCGCCACAGCAGAGGCAACAGTCTCAATGAGTAGGGAGGAGCTCTACCTACAGGCAAAGTCACCGAATATAACATGGAACAAATGGATATGCACTCCCAAGTGCAACATCCGTGTATAAAAAAAATTAAATGTATCCACACGTAAGCCTTGATTGTGGATGCCTTTTCCATGGAGAAGACAATATCAGCAAAAAGCTTGTAAAGGAATAATTAGCAAACATAGGTAAATCAGGGAGTTCCGACTAAGATGTACAAGGAAATGGAAATAAGGATGCCTGCCTGGCACCATTTCACCATTTCCACAAGAAACATGTTTGTAATTTTTCCATGGCATTCCTCGTCTAACATAAGTTGATACAAAAACATGCAGAATCAAATGAATACGCATATACTATAAACTTGTGTGTCAGTAGAAGGGGTTTTGTTGGTCTGTTATGTGGAGTCTGGTATTTGGGGTCAAAGTATTCAATTTCTAAATATGAGATAGTTTATGCAATTGTATAATATACACCAAGGGTTAAATCAAAGCTTAATGAGCGAACGAAAAAACACCAAACGCCAAACTTAATATCAGAAAAGAGAAAACTCTCAGAATATAGATGTGACTCTACAGTAGTGTTATATTAATTGAAAACTGCAGTGTCATGTCCTCCTTCAATAATTCCAATCTAATGCAAATTTTCTGATTTCCAACCAAGTAAGAAACCTTCGAAACAAGGGTTGCATAATATTAACTTTTTTCCCAAGAAAAAACAGGAAAGAAAAACAAGAGTGCACATTAAATCACAAACACATTGGAAGAAACCCGCTTCAAGCTAAAATCCAGTTTTAGAGCAGAATAAACCTTGATGTGCCATCGACCAGACTTCTCATTTTTCTTTCAAATGCAAATGATGAAAGTGTTTTACAAGTACAAAACACTTGAAGCAGTTTTTTTTTTTTAATTGATCGGTTGACACTCCCGCAGATTTTATCTTTTCTAACAACCAACCAAGTTTTTCTATAGTGGGAATTTTATGCATGAGTACATAGCAGGGTACAGATTGTAGTTGTAGCATAATAAGGCAGGTTTCACCGAAGTTCATAAATTAAAGCATTATTATAGCATAAATTAAATACTACTGCCTTTAGTGATAGACTTATGTTAAGTGTTTTATAGCAGCATAACCGAAGAAATATGTAATTGCCTAATCGCATCCATTATAGCTTCTTTGGCTTATTTAAGGACAGTTTACTCGGACTTTAGTTGTGGATAGAATAGATGAGAACCATATCCTGAATAGAAACCTGTAAAATTTGTAAAACGGTCACCTGCAACTTCAAGAAAAGCAACAAGAAACTATAGATTTTAATCAGATATACATTATCTTGACCAAATTACCTGTCAAGAAAGCCCCATGAAGCTGCCAGTATCAGATGAATCTTATCTTCGTTGCCACAATATAGTCCTTGATTTTTAACTTGAACACCACAATAATGGTTTGGATGAAATTTAACTTTGGCTAACTGGAGTTAATTAGGTTCAGTAAATTGAATTTGAAATCAATAAATAGAAATTACTTAACCGTAACCGATTGAAATTAAACACAACCTCAACTAACAGAGGTCAAATTTAACCACAGCTGATAGAGGTCAAATTATAAGCGTCACAAGCATGTGCATATGGAAGGATAACTTTGTGCAGTTTTTGAATATATCAATGTGTTTTGATATACACATCATATACTAAAAATCTATGCATATTTATTTGATTGCTTACAAGGGAGTCCGGAAAAGGGAGTAGTAAAGAATCTCTGATGAAGCAATACATATGAAACAAATTGAGTCCAGAAAATGGCTTAGTAAAGAATCTTCCATGAAGCAATCTATATAAAACAAATTGAGTCCAGAAAAGGGCATAGTAAAGAATCTCTTATGAAGCAGTCCATATAAAACAAATTACACTCACTCAATACAAGTTGAAAAATACAAATTTTACTCCAATACAAAACCAAACAGAGACAGAAGAGAGGGCACCCCACAGGAGGGCACATTCACGTGCAAGTAGGAAGTACAATGAAGGGTTTGCAAGGAAAGTATTTTTGACACCCCTTGAAGAATCCAAAGAGCATTTTATAGCCAATAAATGGCCCAAAAAACTCATTTCTTGAGTACACAGCTTGAGAAAATATGGCATACAAGCAAGAACAGATAATACTTGAGAATGTCAAGAAGATCATAGCTTATGTAGAATACATTGTTGTTGGACATTATGGTACCTACTTTGAAAAGCGAAAGAATGCCTTTCTAACGGTTTGAAATAATGCAAACCAGAGCAACGCCAATTGCTTTTTTTATCCAGCTTCCAAAAGTATTGCTGCTGGTTGCATTTCTTTTGTGAGTATTTTGTTGTCAAGAAGGCATGTCTATTTATTGTTGTAACTGTTCGTGGTGACAAGCGTTCTTTTAGTTAGAGCATCAGTAAGCTTTGAACCAGGGTTGATAGCTGACTGTGTTTTCACAGTACAAAACAAGTCATGCTTAATATATATATGCCGGGTTGTGAAAAACAATTTGGTCTTTGCCTGGTTTAGTCCGGCTGATGCTGTGAATTAGCCTCGGTTAGGCATTGAAATAAATTATTGTTTTATTGAGAGATTTTGAAATATGAATAGATAAATGAATGAGAATTAAAAAGTCGGTATGAGGATTGTGACAATGCCGTGGCATTACGGAGGTTCTACAGACGTGAGGCAGAACAGAGGTCAGACAGTTAAATGATATACATCCCTAAACTTAATTTAAAATTCATACCTTAAAGATGTTGAGTGACCAATACACATTGTCAGAATCACAGAAGTTAAATGGAAAGAATTATGCATGGAGGGAGTCATTTTCTAGGCCCACACCGTATGCTCAAGTGATTTCTCATTTCAACGAGCTTCTATCTACCCTTAACAAGCTTATGCCATCAAACTAATTTGAGCAGAGAAAACCCTTCAAATGAACATTTTCCACGCCTAAATGTACAGTAATTTAGTGAAGCACAATTCAACACTTTCCTCGAATTGATGGTTTGATCATTCCTTGGTCAAGCGTTTTGACATATTACATGAACTAGCAAGAGATAAATGGAATGGAAAATGGCTAATTTGCAAGACCGACATTAACCTCAAAACCTCAACCTACGAGATTCTAAATCCTTACACTCGGTTTGATTTCAAAATACAACAACGAGTATACACTGCTAATCCAACAACCACAACAAAAAGGATGCGCGATCCACACCAGACTCATTTCCATGAAATTTTAAAATCATGGCAGATAAACCAAAAGAATTATATTTTGAATGCACATTTTTCTGTAGTTGTACTCAATTGCATCGGGTAACATATCAATAGAATGATACATATGATAAGCACAAATCTATAATGCACGTATTTGCCACCATTTCTGATATGTCATATAAATCTTATGAATCTGAAATAAATCTAGAGAATCATTTCAATGATTGAAAACGAGCAATAATGTCTAATTCGTCATTTATTTTGTTGGCAATTTTTCTGGCAATGAAAGCAAACCTGGATATAAATGACGCAAAGCTATAATTTCCCATTTGCGTCGACACGGTCAGTGAATATGTTACATGTGAAATCGCAAAGAAGTCAAAAGATTTCGCTCCGGACACTTTCTTCGTTACTGCCAGCGTAGTCCACGCGGCAGGAATTCCTCGGAAATATAGAGTGTCAGACAGAAATTAAAACCGTGTCCACCCAACCGTAGGCTCAATTGTGCAACGTCTTGCTACAACTGGCCACCCCCAAGCCCTCAATCAATGTTCTACTGCCAGTGACTCCTAGGTCTTAGTATACCATTCTCCCAAGAGAATGAAAGACAGAATCTCGGAAAGATGGAATGCTGGAATACCTCTCATCTTCCTCACCATCTATTAAATAGAACAAAACATTGGAAGGGAACCACATGCACACACTCCATGTGTCTGCATGCAACTTTTTTTTGATTTTTAGCCTTCTTGTTTTATTTCTTTACTTTTCTTTTGATTTTTAGCTTTCTTGTTTTATTTCCTTCTTTTTGATAGTTTTCTTATTTTATTTCTATTTATTCTGATTTAGAGTTTTAGTATAGTTATTACTATTTTTATTTTTATTATTTTTATTTATTTTCTTGTATATTTTTAAATATCATTTATTATTTATGATTTATTATTTTTATTATTTATTATTAAGTGATTTATTATTTATTATTTATATTATATTTATTTGTATTATTTATTATTTTTATTATTTATTATTTATTATTAAGGGGAGGGATATTACAGACCTTATCGCCAGACATGCTGGTCAATCATAGGTTTCATTATTTGAGGCCTTCTTCGAGTGGTTCAACCATCAGCAGATGGTTTATGCCGAGTATCCATATGCCAGGATGGATTTCCGGGGTGACCCAGATTTGGTGCTACCGGCTAGTGAGTAGTGGGGCGTCATAGGTAAAAATCTCTGACCATATCTATGTTTATTGCTTTTATAATGTTCTTGTGCTTTTTCCTTTTATATTATCAAGACTAATCAAAATTCATGTGCGTGCAAATATTGGACCAGTGCGACCAGTAGTGCGTCCGAGAGTAGCAACTCCCATTCCTGCGGGAGAGGTTGTAGGGAGGGTTGTCCTTTGCGATATGGATGTAGCCAAGATCCTTGCAGTATTGCAGGATCAGATTGAGGGTCTCACGCTTGGTATTCAGGATGTGAGGACCGACGAGTTGCCTCTGAGATTACAGTGTCATACTACTGGTGTGCCACGCCGATGGACTAGGTTCTTACGTATGATTGCACAGGTAGTGACCTGTTATCACCAGCACCATTAGTCTAGGGTGCCCCCTTGCATTTTTGAGTTTTTGGGATCGATTTTGTCCTGGACACAGAGCACTATGTATAAACTATAAACAGTTATATATATTTTTTATTTTCGGAGCTTCATTTTGGTTTAAGTTATATGATCCTGATGCGAATATTGATGAAATGCTTTTTCTTTTATAAATGTTGCAAATGTCTATCCAACACATATTTTTCTAATGAATCAGTTAATGTGTTTAATTTTCTGGAAATGTGTTGATATTGAATAGAATCGAACTGCCTTTCCAAAATCTTGACCCTTAGGAACATACGATAGATTGCTGGATTCCGAACAGAATAGATGCCGGTAAGCTGTAGAATGACGAGTTGTGAGTCTAGCCTAATGACAAGTCAGCGTATTCCATGTGTGATGGCATCATAGAGGAGCTCTATTAATGCATTGTATTCAGTGATGTTGTTTGTCGACCGACCGATACATACCCCTCTGAAAGTCACTAACTCGCCGCTTGGATCAAAGATGGCCTAGGCTGCAGAAGATAGGTTCTGCGTACTACGACTCGCTCCGTTGGGGTATCCGACAAATGATTCCAATAGGTTCGACATCTGCAACAAATGCAAAAGTGGATTACCTAACCAAAATGATCACTCTTAACGAAAACAAAAATGTAACAAAAGCATATGAAAAGGTGTTAAGTTATGGTATGTTCCATGCTTATAACAGTTTACTTCTTTTTCTTATTATATTCCACCGATTAGAAATCACATGTACATAAAGTAAAGTGCAGATAGAACATTAAACGATCGATAGAAAACAAGCCAAGATAAGAGACACAAGATGTGGCAGCTAGCCAGGGACAAACCCCACAATGTGTGGGGAAAACCTTTGATCAAATCTTCTTTTATCTTCAATAATTCAGCAGAGAGAAATAGTACAATAAATCTGATTCATATCAGCAGTAGAAAACCCTAGATTAGTAGCATCAGCATTAGCGGCTTCATTATCAAACTAGGGCAGACCATATCTCACAAACCGACAGTCGGATTGACTTCATTCCACCACCAAAAGTTTCGGATTTCAAAGGAGGTTCAGATGAACCTACAGCGCAGTTCCAAAGAGGAGATCTTCTAGGCCACGCAAGTCAATCTTTACTTCTGCAGTTGCAGCGTCAAATTCAACAGCTTCTGGCTTCACATGTGAGAGAGAGAGAGAGACCCATTTCAGCGCAGTAGAGAAGAGACTCATATCTGCGCAGTAGAGAGAGAGAGATGTGATGAGATGAGTGAGTTTAATGAGGAAAAGTCCTCTTATATTTATACACAACGTTGGTGGGTGAATAGATGCGACTATTGGGCTTCTGAGCCTACATGAGTTGTAGGTTGGCTTGATAATAATTCCATAATCAAAATAAATTCATATCTCCATGAATACTTATCGGAATTGGATGATATTTATATCAATCCTACACCTCTCGACGAGAGGAATCTAATAAAAATATTATTAGCCATGAATAAGATGACCCACATGAATTTTTTCGCTGGTTGCCAATTTTAACACTCCCTCTCAACCATGGAGAACTTCATCCGCTATCTGTCTATCGGTCATTACTATTCATCCATCAAATGCACTGCCTTGTACAACTTGACCCTTGCCCTGCTCTGCTCTATTTTTCCTGTACTGCTTTGTCTTGTTCTGCCCTGCACTGATCTGTACTGTTTTGTTCTGTTCTGCTCTGCTCTTGCATTGTTATGTTCTACTCTGCTTTTGTCTGAATTATGAAGAAGAAGAAATGATCGAGGATGTATCATACTGACTCAAAGTCAGTCTCAGAGTATGTACCACTAGTCCCAGACCAGTCTCAACCAATCCAAAGTCAGCGTCATAGTGAGTACAACTCCAATGGTCCCAGACCAATATCATCCTCCACTGACTCAAAGTCAGTCTCAGAGTATGCACCACTGATCCCAGACCAGTCTCAACCGACCCGAAGTTAGCGTCATAGTATGGTACAACTCCTACCACTGGTCCCAGACCAGTATCATTGATCCCAGATCAATGGAGGTCATCCTAGCATAGGGAGTACGGTAGTTACAACGATGCGTCCATCGGTACTACTATGATCCCTAACTTCATTTCCCTGCTCATTGATCAGATGAGAGGTACTTCCCATGAGTCCCAGACTACATGGGTAGGATGCCTCGACAGGAGAACTAATCAGTCCTATCCTCTTAGGAGAACACATCAATCCTGCTACAATTGCCATGGAGAAAACATCAATCCAGGCCACCATGGAGAACACATCAATCCAGGCCTCACAGGATAACACATCAATCCTGCTACAATCGCCATGGAGAACACATCAATCCAGGCCTCACAGGAGAACTAATCATCCTGCTACACAGGAGAGCGAATCATCCTGTCCCACAAGAGAGCGAATCATCTTGTTCCAGTGTGCACCACCAAGGGAGGGAGAGTCACCCTGTGGTCGTATGTTGCTCCAGTAATAACCGCAAGCCGTCAGAGCTCCCAGAGCTCAATGTATGCAACATACAGGACCCTTGTACAAGGGTTTCTTACCGCCTCCAAGTTGTTTGGGAAAATCACATATTAGATCTTTCCTCGGGGCTTTGACAAGGTGTATCAACTTGTACATCATCTTAATGCGATGGAGCCTCCTTGCTCATCAACTTACCATATCCAAGATGATGTCTATCTGCTGGAGCAATCGACGAATACCGGATTCCTCAATAATCGAATCCCACCTCTGGTTGTTATAGAGAATCACAGCGGTATCCAATGTAAATCCAAACAGCTCACTGAAGAGCTTTCGCAACCAGACTACCTCACATGAGGTTATGCTAGCAACAATATATCCTACTTCGGCGGTGCTCAAAGCCACCGACTTCTGCTTCCTGCTCATCTAGGATATCGAAGCAGATTCCAAGGTGAAACAACACCCAGAAGTGCTCTTACGGTCCACCACACTGCCTGCCCAATCAACATAAGTATATGCAAGTAGTCTCACATCTCCAACAGTGTATCTTAATCCATGAGAGATTGTGTCCTGAAGACATCTCAGAAGATTCCTGGCATCAATCCAGTGAGGCTCAACCAAATATGAGCTCACAATGCTAACTGCAAAAAATATGTTCGAACGGAGGTTCACCAAGAACATCAATGCGAATGAGTTTATGAAACTCAAAGGCATTTCCCAAATCTGGTCCGACATCACTACCATATAACTTCTAAAAGTTAAGATCCTCGAGGTAGTCACAGGCTTGCAGTCCATCATACCAAATCTTTCCAATATCTTTACCACATATTTCCCTTGAGATAGGAAAATTTCCCTTGGCTTCTGCCATACTTCAAGTCCTAGGAAGTTGTGCATCAGTCCTAGGTCTTTCATTTCAAATTCAGAGGCCAGCTCCCTCTTACATTTGTGAATGAGAGGGTCTGCACCTATTAGAAAGAGGTCATCCACATACAATCCCAGTATGAGAGGCTTGTCATCTTCAACCTTAAAGTAAAGGTTAGGATCGGCTTCACTCCTAGTGAATCCCAGCTTCATCAAGTAGCTATCGATCCTCTCATACCATGCTCGGGGTGCTTGCTTCAGCCCATAGAGAGCTTTCTTCAACGTGCATACATGAGATTTTCAATCATAAATCTCAAATCCTTTGGGATGCTCCACGTAGACCTATTCTTTGATCGAGCCATGCAAGAACGCAGTCTTGACATCCATCTGATGTAGGTTCCATCCTTGTGAAGCGGCAAGGGCTATGATCGAGCAGATGGTTGTATATCTGGCAACAGGTGCAAATATCTCATCATAGTCTATACCTTCCTTTTGGGAGAAACCTCGAGCAACAAAACGAGCCTTATACTTTTCTGTGCTTCCATCTCCTGCATGCTTTATCTTGTAAAGCCATTTTGAAGTAACAATTGTCTTGTCCAAGGTCTGGGAACTACTTCCCAGACATCATTCTCCATAATAGACTCATATTCTACGGTCATAGCATCCTTCCATACTTGATTCTTGACGGCATCTGAGAATGATGAAGGCTCATTTTGTATGATCGTGCTCATGATGGTCAGGTATCCTTGATACATATTAAGTTTCTTACTTTGACGGAAGGTACCTCAGGGTGCAGCATGTCCTTTAGCATCATCAAGTATCCCCCTAAGCCATGAAGGCCTCTTCCTAGAAGAGGAAGGCTCATGTGGATGAGAATCTATCAAATCCATGGGTTCTTCTACATCAGGCATTGATTCAACATCCTTTTCTTTCGGTTCCCTGGTGTTGGCTTCTTGAGAGCTCCTCAAAGTCAAAAGATTGTTCACCTTGCGATGAACTTTTCTTTAGGAGTCTTGGAACCCAATGCTTGATGAGGGCATCAATTTTGTACATATACGACGGTGATTTTAGTTTCAGCCCATAGAAACATCAGAAGTCTTTGATCATGTAGCATGGCCCAGACAGCTTACATCATCGTGTAGTTCTTCCTTACCACCACACCATTCTGCTCAGGAGTATGTGGTGTAGTAGTCTCCCTCTTAATGCCAACCTCAGGTATGCCTGAGTGAACCAATTGTAATATATCAGAGGTCTTGCTTTGGCTTGAGGGGAATGGTCCCCTTTTGAGCTTTCCTTCAGCACATCCTGGACATACACCTTCATTCTCTATTCAGAATTCGGGCGTCCCTATCACAATTGTCTTACACCGAGTATAGCTTTATAATGAAAGGGGGAAAACCTCTAATGCCAAAGTTCAGACTGAAGAGATGTGTCATAAGACATGACACCTAGCAGACTTCCATCGACCTGATATAATGAATCAACACTAAACCCAAGAGTAAAGGCATCTTTAACATTATTTTTCCATATACATACCTTGTCATCGCTGAAGGTTACCTTGTAGCCTTTGTCTTCCGTTCCCGAGATGGACACTAGGTTCCTTTTGAGGTTAGGTGCATTTAATACATCCTAGAATTTCTAGCCTTCTTGAATGCTTGTCCTCTTCCTTGATTCCCAGCTCTCCTCTTACCTTTGCTGTTGAATTTGTCATTCCTTTGATTTCCATCATAGGGATTTCGAGTTGCACCACTGCATACTGTACCATGCTTCTCTAATCATGATTATCATCATGCTACCCATGTCCATGATTTTATCCATCATAATGCTACTCAAACTAGTGTGCATCATCATCATGCTATCCTATATGTCCATGATCTCATGTTGCCCTTTATGTCCATGATCTCATTCATCATGATGCTCATGATCTCATACATAGTGACTTGCTTTATCGCAAATGTAACATCGTCATTTTCTTCTAGCCTTAGGTCCAGCCTTTCCTTTTGATTTAATCTCGGAATTATTTCTTTTCTTTGCATGAGAATAAAAGGCAGCAGGAGGACCTTTAGGCATGGGCATTTCTTGCACTTCTTCTCTTGTTTCTTCTTGAATGCATCTAGCCATTAATTCCTCGAAACTAGGAATTACATTATTGTTCAAAAGAGTAGTCCTGAACACATACCATTCAGATGGTAATCCTCCGAGAGTTGTGAGTGCCATTTCTCTGTCAGTAAGAGTTTCCCCAATAGATAGGATATCGTTCTTGATCTCGGTGATTCTTAAGAAGTATGCTTGCATACTTTCATCTTTACCCTTCTTGATTTCCCTCAGCTTATTTCTAAGAAACAAAACTTGATTTGCATAATTAACTTTAAATAAACTCACCAGTCTGTCGTAGATTTCCTTGGAGGTGTCTAGATCAAAGATGTAGGCCACCAAGCGCTTGTCGATAGAGTCCCGGATGATCTTCTTTGTTTTTACTTCTCCATTTTTCCATTTGTTCCAGGCAGCAGCAGATGCATTTGATGAAGGCTCAACAATATTGCCTCTTACATGGTCCAGCACTCCTTGATCTTCAAGGGTTAGATCGATAGACATCTTTCATCCATGATAGTCAGCTTTCTCACGGAGCTTGTCTTCGGCAGGAAAGAGTGTTGAGGACCCATAGTTCTTTTAGGATAGCCTTGCCAATCTTCTCTTCAATGATTGCTCTTGCTCTTGCTCGGGTTTTGTCTTCACCTCAGCTCTGATACCATGTTAAGTTATGGTATGTTCTATGCTTATAACAGTTTACTTCTTTTTCTTATTATATTCCACCGATTAGCAATCACATGTACATAAAGTAAAGTGCAGATGGAACATTAAACGATCGACAGAAAACAAGCCAAGACAAGAGACACAAGATGTGGGCGCTAGCCAGGGACAAACCCCACAATGTGTGGGGAAACCCTTTGATCAAATCTTCTTTTATCTTGAATAATTCAGCAGAGAGAAATAGTACAATAAATCTGATTCATATCAGCAGTAGCAAACCCTAGATCAGTAGCATCAGCATTAGCGGCTTCATTATCAAACTAGGGCAAACCATATCTCACAAACCGACAGTCGGATTGAATTCATTCCACCACCAAAAGTTTTGGCTTTCAAACGAGGTTCAGATGAACCTACAACGCAGTTCCAAAGAGGAGATATTCTAGGCCACGCAAGTCAATCTTTACTTCTGCAGTTGCAGCTTCAAATTCAACAGCTTCCGGCTTCACATGTGTGTGAGAGAGAGAGACCCATTTCAGCGCAGTAGAGAAGAGACTCATATCTGCGCAGTAGAGAGAGAGAGATGTGATGAGATGAGTGAGTCAAAATGAGGAAAAGTCCTCTTATATTTATACACAACGTTGGTGGGTGAATAGATGCGACTGTTGGGCTTCTGAGCCTACATGAGTTGTAGGTCGGCTTGATAATAATTCCATAATCAAAATAAATTCATATCTCCATGAATACTTATCGGAATTGGATGATATTTATATCAATCCTACACCTCTCGACGAGAGGAATCTAATAAAAATATTATTAGCCATGAATAAGATGACACACATGAAGTTTTTCCCTGGTTGCCAATTTTAACAAGAGGTTACTACGCTTAGTCAAGCATAGTAACGCTTAAGGTACAACCCATTTCAGGGTTGCGACAGTGGAATCCCATCGTAATCTACTAGCTCGTAGGCTTGTTTTGATAATACAAGTTTAACAATATAGGGACCCATCCACAAAGACTGGAACTTACCTACTCCCAATTTATCAGATTCCTGATCGTAAAGAAAGACCAAGTCACCTTTTGAGAAGACACGGGGTTTGACATTCTTGTCAAATTGCGCCTTGACTTTTTTCTTATGCGCTTCGTTAGCCAAGGCGGTGTCACAACAGGTTTCATCCAGTTGGATTAATTCCAAGAAACGAGCCTCTTCCTCTGAAGTTCCAGGGAGAAGGTTGATTGCGAGCTTGAGAGATGAAATTTCGCATTGAACTGGTAATACTGCTTCCAGGCCATACACCAAATGAAAGGGTGTAAATCCGGTTGCATTTCTTACTAATGTCTGGTATGCCCATAGGGCCAAGTATAGGATTAGGTGCCAACTCCGTTTATGGACTCCAATCATCCTTTGCAACATGCGCTTCAGGACTTTGTTGATTGCTTCAACTTGCCTGTTAGCTTGTGGATAATACGGAGTAGAGCTGTCGTGGGATAGTCCTAATTTGGCAGCCAATTCAACCATCATGTGATTATGGAAATTCGATCCATGATCTGTGACTATAGCTTGTAGAACACCGAATTTGGAGACTACATGATTGAAAAAGAAAAGAGCAGCCATTTTGACGTTGTTGTTTAATGTAGGCATTGCCTCGGCCCATTTTGTAAAATAATCAACTGCGACTATGATATACCCATGCCCCCTGGGCGAGGTGGGGTTACATGTCATGAAATCTATGCCCCATTTTGTGAATGGCCCAACAATAAGTACTGGATGCAAGGGTGTGGGTGGTATTCTGGTTTTGTGATCGAAGATTTGACAAGCATGGCAACTTTTGACTACGGTTATGCAATATTTGAACATTGTTGGCCAGAAGTAGTCTGCTCGTAAGATATTTTGTGCCGTGGCATAACCAAATTGATGCCCCCCACATGCGCTTGAATGACAATCGTTCAGGACTTTTTCGGCCTCCTCATGGGTGAGGCACCTTCGCAAAACTGTATCGATACCACGACGGTAAAGTGTATCACCGACGATCATGTAGTCTTTTTCTTGGTATTGAGTACATTGTTGTTCTAAGCGAGAGGTATTAGGCCTATATGTTTGGGTTTGGAGATAGATGATTATATCTTGATACCACGAATCGCTTGAAGATATCAAAAACAAAGATTCATCCACGATTGTTGCTTTGGATGTTGAATCGTTGGACGACGATGGGAAGTCACATAGTAACTCCGCAAAAATTAGAGATTTCTTTGATTTGGATTTTACGAATTCCAGATCAAACTCTTGCAAAATTGCTATCCATTTCGAATATTTTCCCCCAAGAAACTGTCACAACAAGATGTAAGTCATGGGGTTGCAATCTGACAAAATGTTAGCTTTACGAAAGAGGATATAGCGTCAAAATCTCTGTACTGCTTGAATAGCTACAAGAGCCAGCTTCTCAACATAGGAGTACTTGTTTTCTGTATCATTTAAGTTTCAACTTAAATAATAGACAGGATGTTCAATTCCATTGTCTTCTTGGACTAAAACCATTGCGATGGTCGTATTTGCCACGGCCAGATATAGGTTAAAGTATTTTTGATAATCAAGAGCATACATTAATGATGCTTTTATTAAGGATTCCTTTAGAGAATCAAAGGAAGCTTGTGCAACTTGATCCCAGTTGAAGGGTACTTCTTTTTTCAACAGACGTGTATAACCTTTAGCAAGTTTAGTGTAATTTGGAATGAACCTCCTCAGAAAGTTTTCTTTCCCTTGGAGTTTCTGAATCTGAAGCAACTTTGAAGGTGGAGGCATATCGATGATCGTCTGAACCTTACATGGGTTGAGACGAATCCCGTCCTTTGAAACCACAAAGCCAAATAAACGACCAGAACTGACACAAAACACACATTTGTGGAGATTGAGTCGTATTTTGTAGTGTCGACAACATAGAAATATAGCTCTCAAGTGCTGCGGATGATCAGTCTGCTTTCACGAATGAGCCAGAAGATCGTCGAGATATGGTTGAACGATGTTCTTGATGTCATGGAAGGTGTAATTCATAGCCCTTTGAAAAGTCGCCCCTGTGTTCTTTAAACCAAAAGGTAGTTTTCAATACCCGAATGTGCCCCACGGACAAATAAATGCAGTCTTTGACTAGTCCTGTGGGTGGATATTTATTTGATTATACCCGAAAAATCCATCCATAAACGAAAAGATTTCACATCAGGTGCATTCATCAATTATCTGGTCGATGAAGGGTGTAGGGTAGTTGTCCTTTGGACAAGCTTGATTTACGTCCCTGTAATCGATGCACACTCTAATTGTTCCTTTCTTTTTCATCACAGGAACAATGCTCGATACCCAATCAGTTAGAGGAACCGGGTAAATGAAACCAGCATGGAGAAGTTTTTCAACTTCTGCCTTGATGGTAGTGACTTTCTTTGGGTGCACCTGCCGAAGCCGTTGTGTACCAGTTTGACATCTTGATACATCTTAATTTCGTGTTCAACTATGCTCGAGTCAATGCCTGACATTTCTTCATTTGACCATGCAAAGACATCTCTGAACTCACAAAAGAGAGCGTAATATACTTCCATTTCTAAAGAAGAACAAGATTTTCCAACATGAATATTCTCTACAACATCTGGTTTGATCGAGATATTTATGGTGATAGTTTCTTCAATATTGGACAGATTTCACTTGGAATCCACCGTATTTACAGTATTTGATAGAAAATCAAAAACTGAGGGATGATTAAAGTCGCTGGAACAATCTTCGTTGTAATTCGGAAGATGGGAACGATGGTGGTAATCTTCCCATGGTGCCTCTCCTATCATCATCGACTGAACAATTCCTTCGTCTATAGAATGTACATGTGACCAAGGATCTGAGGAGGTGCCATATTCCTTAGACCTATCTACCCAAGTGCTCGATGAGCGTTGATTTGGGTTTGCCACCCAGGCCAAGAACATTGATTGCTACAATATTTCAATGGGGCTTGGAGGCAATACCTGGTGATGATCCATGTTAACGTCATGTTCAGGAATCCTCTGAATAGAGGATACCATATTGCAGGTTCCCACTGTGGCCACTTCCGCTAGATTGTTTGGAGGCGGTAGGGCAAAAGTACCCATCAATATAGGGTCTTTTAGCAGGCCTACTCCGATATTTTGAAGCGATTGAGAGCTTCCGTGGATCATCGGGATGCTTCCCATAACTTGTGAACTGTTGGGGAGAAAGGTTTGTTGGTTGATGATTGTAATTCCTCCTTGAAAAGGAAATGCAATCTTTCTAAAATATGTTGACACAACAGCTGCCATAGCATAAATCCAGGGCCTGCCCAGTAGGATGTTGTAATCAAGGTTTCCATCGATAACTTCAAAATCAATTTCTACTGCTTTGCCCCCCAGTTCAACTTGCAAGTTACTTAAAATCCCGTATGGAGTGTATGTACATCCATCAAATGCTTTTAACGTCGTTGACGATCTTGACAAGGGTGGTGAGGCTAAATTTTTCTAGCAACTCATTGACAAAATACATGTAGATTCCCCCTCATCAATAATTATTCGACGAACAGTTTTGTTGAGGGCCTTCACTTGAATGAGGAAAGCGAGTTAAGCTGGTAACTGAGGTTCATATCCTTTATGGTTAAAGGCCACAAGATTGGAATCTGTTGGGTCAATCCCACCTATCGCTGATAATAGAGCCTGCTTTTGGGAGGGGAAATTTTGCAGTACTTCAAGTGTCGACATAGCGGACGGCGATTGGGCTAGGTCCTCTACTATATTATAATTCTGTGCTACTCTGGCATGAGGATTAAATGTCGATTTTTGTACTACTCCCTTTGGCGGCTTTATTGTTAGCTCAAGAATGATGGGTGACACAATTTCAGTCGAAGTTGTTGTCGAACTACTAGGTTGATCAGTAGCCTTGTTGTTTGACAGTTGTGGATTCCCGTAATCTTTATTCCTTGCCGATATCAAAGCATCATTTTGTTGTTTCAAAATGGACAACATAAGCACTTAGGATGGGGAAGCAGTGTCGCTAGCAACCAGATTGGTTTTTGGGTTTGAAAATGGATTAGTCAATACCGCTGAGGTTTTTGAGTTCTTGAAGAATTTCTTAATCTCGGCTTTATGCGGACAATCTCTCATCCAATGATCCTCATCGCATATATGACACCTCGAAGGAGGTTTCCTTTGCCCAGAAGGGTTTGCGGAAGATTGTTCAGGAGACGAATCCTCTTTTTTCTTCTTTTTGCTTTTCCCTTTCTTCTTGCCCCCTAGTTGCTTTGGTTCTTTGCCCTTGTCAGTCAACACGACATTAACCTCTGAGGCAAGAAGTTATTCATTTGAATTTTGACCAGAAACCTTATGGGCTTTCTTAGATGTAGCCTTTGCGGATTTCATGATGGTCATACCTATCATGCCATCGCCAGCATGAGAATATTTGTTTGATTTAGCAGGAGGAGGAATGGAAAACTTTGGTCTAGGAGCATTAGGGATTTTGTCATAGAGCATTCCAAACTGAGTATAGATCAGGTCTAGATACTACACACTAGCAATAACTTGCTCTTCAGTGACAACCCCCCCTTTAGCCACATCTTCTGTAAGAGAAGGTAACAATGACTTAATAAACTATTCAGCTAGCAGCTAATCAGGAACATATGTTTTTACCATTCTACGACGACGTCGCCACTGATGAATATGATCAGATATGTGAGTGGTTGTCGTCTGTTTGAAATTGGTAAGAAGCTCTGTTCCTGTTTTGTACCTTATGGGTAGCTGAAAATGGGTTAAAAAGGTTGTGGCAAGGGCGCTGAATTTATCGAAAGAAGCTCTAGGCAATTTGATTTACCATTTTGTTGCTGAACTAGTTAACATTCACTGGAAAAGGTGAAGCCTAATCGAATCATCATTTAGAGTGTTGGACGAACACCACAGATGAAAGGTCATCACATGATTTGACGGATCTTCACCCGGAATTCCATTGAATTTAGGGATATCTGACGGAATTTTATGAGGAATCGTTGGTCCCCAAGGGGTGTAAGCAATTGGATCATTTGTTAGCTGATTCAAATCTAGTAATTCTAAAGTTGTAATGAAAGGCAACTGTTGATTCAGGTTTGGCGAAGCATACCCAGGATAGGACAGGATCGCTTGAGCAGTGGGTCTTTGCGTATTAGCATAATGTATTTGATGCTGATAAATTTGATAAGGTTGATGGGCATAACCATTATGATAGGTTAGATGGTGACCATTTTGAATATACCACTGCCCATTACCTGCAAAGCTTTATTGCTCAGGTCCTTGGTAAGCTTGCTGGAATTGTGGTTGTTGATATTGCACCAGCCATGGCTATGAAACCATTTGTTGTTGCCCAATACTAGATGTTTGACCAAGATGAGGGGTTATAGTACCCGTTTGAGCCTGGGTCGCTTCAGTTAAGGATCCACTAATCGACGGTTGTGATTGGGTCGTGGAGACAAGAGGTTGTTGTATTACGACCTGAGAGACTGGAGGTTGACATACAACAAGTAGCGCTTGTACTTGCGACACCATCACAATAGCCAGTGTAGTGGGAATATTCGACACAGGTTGATTCGGTTGTATAGAATATACAACCCTTGGTTGTTGAGGCAATATTGGTACCCAACCACTGGATGTGATTCCAGCCTGACCCAAATTCTGTTGTGAACTCTCATATGGTTGTTCTCCCAGAGAGAACAATGAAAAGGCATACTGCCCCCCATATGGTTGTAATCCAGTGTTCAAAGGAAAAATTGATCTTTGGAGACTAGACTGCCCAAATTGATACTATTGCGAAGGATCAATTTGCTGAGACTCAACATAAGAGATTCAAGATAAAGTTCTGGATGAACAAATAGGAACAGACCATACTGTCGAAATAGTCCCTGGGTGGACTCCATCTAGTAGTTGAGAACTAGTTGGGATAGATGGTACACCAGCAAACATTGTTGGAGTAGCAGCAGGAGGTTTTGTTGCTGCTGTGTCAGATGACATAGTCCTAGATGTTGACAATTGTTCAGACATATCGAGTCTATCCAAAAGATTTCCTAGCGATTCTACAAGAACTTGCGATGAAGGGAGACTAACTTCTGAAGTAGAAGGATATAGGTGGATCCCAGTTCCAAAATGCAATGGAGTACCAGATGGAAGATCCTCCACAATCTCTTCTATAGCAATCAATCCAGGTGGAAGAGGTAGACCGTCAATTCCGTAAAATATTTCTGGTGCCGAAGAAGGTATAGACTCTGCAGCGACAGATGTTTTAGGGGTGACACCTTCCAAATCAGTCCTAGATGGAGCTGGTTCAGGAATAGGAGTGTTTACCGTTACACTAGGATCAATTCTAATGTCCTCTTGTCGCTACAAAACTTCTTCTATAGAGGCAGGGATACCAGAAATAGTTGGAGTAACTGGAGTCTCCGAGGATGTTGAAACACAAGTTTCAAGCAAACCAGGAGACTTTGACCCAGTTAAATGAGTTCATTTGGCCCAGAATGGCTTAGTTTCTGGAGTCAAAGATAGTTGACTCGTTAGTCTCCGCGAACGACGAGGTTTTGATTGACTTTCTTCCACAATTGTGGATTACTTGATCAATTCAAAATAAGGAGGGAAAATGTTATTCCGAATTAAATTAATTTTACGACGCTTTGACACAACTTGCTTTTTCAATTTTTAAGAGTCGATAAAAAGCTAAAGATGACTGTAGTCGCCTTCAATTTTTAATGAGCCTGAAGTGACAAGTGCTCAGATGGACCTTGTCTTTTAAGGAGTCTGAAAAGGAATGAAAAGTGACTACTCTAGAAATCTAGACAGGGGGATTACCAAACCAATCGCAAAATTGTAGAATATGTTTTATGGTACGGCAGTCAATCTTCCCGAATGTTGTGTTCAGTGCATTGCGATTGATAGGGCGGCAAACATGGCTTCCTAAGGATAAAGTATATAGCCTATTGTGGTCTCCCAATATATACTCGACGGTATGTGGGAGCACAAGTCCATACTGGCACTTGTCATCTCAAAGAGGAGGAATCACCCAACCTATGATGAAAGTGATAGTTACCGGGCTTTATGACGCCGGAATACGTCTCTAGCCTAGACTTCTAAATGTTGTGCGTTAGGTTCCAAATCGTTTTTATGTTCATTGAATTTATTTTACAGTTGATCTTTCTTACGAATTTTTCCTTTAAGGTTCACCGCGTGATGTAGATATACAAATCCTAAATATGCAATCTAAGATGATAAACAGTTGTTTACTTTCTTTTTGCAATGAAAATCCTAGCTACTAAGGAAAGAGAAGCGAAATTCTTTCAACATAGAGCAGAGAGCACACACTATGATGCACTATCCTAAATCAATCTCCACAAGCAGTCTAAATGCAAATGCACATGCATGTATTTGTTTTCCACTTTCTTAATGTGTGAATGACAAAAAGAATGCTAAGTACAGATCTGAACTATTTTTCTTTTAAAGTGACAGTACTAACAATTTTCTTTTCAAAAGCGAAAGGAAGATGAAGATGACACTTTGCGATTTCAAATTCAAAAAACGAAAGGAAGACTAAGACAATACTTTGCGATTTCGAATTCAAAAAATGAAAGGAAGACTACTTTGCGATTTCGAATTCAAAAAATGAAAGGAAGGCTAAGACGACACTTTGCGATTTTGAATTTGAAAAACGAAAGGGAGACTAAGAGCTACACTTTCAATTTCAACTTGAAAATTGCTTTCGACACTTCAAAGAATTAATGATTCAAATAAAAAACAATGGCAAAAGTGTAATCAACTATCAAAAAGAGGAAGACTCTTTTCTTTGACTAAAAATGACACTTGCAACACTTTCAAATCAAAAGACGACAGTTCGATTAAGCTACTGTTTTCCAAAAGAGAACTGTAAATGGAAAAAAATACATAAAAACATTCACAATTATTTATACAATGGAGGTTGAATAATGCAAAGGAAAGGAGTTTCAACAGTGATATACTGATCACAGACAATAAAACTCCTAAATAAAGCTGAAGATAATGAAGAAAAAACCAAAATCTGGAGGCAGAAACAGTCTTATCTGATCATCGCACCTATAACACAGGGAAACAGGGATGCATCTCACCTACAACACATGGGAGGTGCGATGCATCTAGACTGTCAAAGGGAGAAAGTGCGACTGGGCTTGGTTTTTTCTCAGAGTTTGCATCTTAGTTCAGGGATTTAAGCTGAGCTAATGATAGTCAGTAAATACAAAGTACAGGGGTGGATCTAATGAGGTTACTTGAGCTACCACCAGGGCACTTAGGATGTTTGCAAGTCAGTTGTTCAGTTCATAAACAAACCTGGAGATTGACTGAAGTAGCGTTGATCTACTTTGCACTTGCATAGCAAATGCAGTTCGAAGGCTAGCTGGCTTAACTTCAGGCTTTGTCTGTAGTTTATGAAGCAAACAAATAGAGACAAGCAATCAAACTATTCGCTCCCCAGTGGAGTCGCCATTTTGTTATCGGGAAAACTAGTGTCTATTCAGAGCTACTAGTCCCACTAAGATGGGTAGCTATCTTAGAAACAAACATATTAAAGTTACATGTGTTTTCCTTTATGAGAGATAGATGAGAGAGAAGCAGAGAGTACCAACCTCAGTCTTTTTCTTGGTTCCTTGCATGTTTCCTCCCTCCTTTGATAGATATTTGCCACTCCTACCTTACTTGTCCCACTTCAAAGAACACCTATAGAGTCAAAGCAGCATAATGCCATCAAAGCATAGAGATCTATAACCATAAACAATATAGGATCAGATGTATATTAACCATACAAATGCATATATCAATACAAGATTCAGAGATATACAAGAATATGGAGGAAAACTCAAATAGCTTTATTGATAGAAGTAGTAGAAGAGAGGATTACAACCCATTGGTCTAACCCAACACCATCCTCCTAGCATGAAAGCCCTCTTCACCTCATGAAAAGCTTAGATCACCCAACAATACAATGTTGCACAGAGAAATGACAACACTTACTTACAAAATACAAAATTCTAGCCTCTGGATCTCTAGGATGAGGGATCCATATATAGATGTTTGCAGGTGGGTGAGTCAACTTCTGGGATTTTGATTAGTGTCATCTCTCTGATAGTTCTTGGTTCCACTTGGAGATTTCATGATCTCTTACTCATCCTTGGGCAAATTCAGAGAGGCAACTGTCAAATGGGCAGTTTCTAGAAGATTCTTTGGGTTTCCACCTAGCCAACTGCTTCTGCCATTTGTCTGCTCTCGATCATCGCACCCTACAAAAGGGCTTTTTAGTATGCATCGCACTTTTTGCATGTGGCAGGTGAGATGCATCGCACCCTTAGCACTGGGCAGTCTGTATGGTCCTGTTTTGACCAGTTCTGAGTAGTTTTTTAGGGAGAACTTCTGGGAGATGATGTAATCAGATGACCTTGCTCCTTTAGGGTATGAAACAACAATTTTAGGGATTTAGAATCCCTTGGTTTATGGACATATGTGATTGGGGTTGCAGTGCATAAATATGTCTATAACACACATGCCAAGTCTGCAAGAGTATTTTTTTCAATAGAATGACATGACTCTACAACTCAACTAAGTGAGTATGACCTTCCTATCACCAATGACTCATACATACATCAATCTCCCAACCAAGTGGGGATACACCATTTTGACTCATCCACCCAACCAAGTGGGGATATACCAAATGTTTATACATGACTAAAAATAGAAATCATTACATCATCCATCCCATGCATAGTGGGGTAACAAATTACATCATATGACCAAAAGGGATTCATCACACGACTACAATAGACAGAGACAAACTATTACATCATGGGTCTTGATATGACCTTTACATTGAATGATATACATGACATTTATAACAGAGACCAAATATCTAAACAAGACCATGATAGTCATCAGAAACTATCATACACAATGTATGATCTGCTCCATAGGCATCTGTCAACAACATCGAGACCAACAACCTATATATGTCCATTAGTGTATATATCATCAACCTGTAAGAAGGTATGTTTGCATATAGATATCAACTCATTCTTTTGAACATTATCATAGCCTTCCATGAATGAATTCTGCATATGTCATACAAAATCATTCACACTATATCATATGTGAAAAACACCACAATCATCTCATCATCATCAAGATCTGCATGATATTTTATACCATCCATGTATCATCACTCCGGAACATCCCTCATCTGATAAGCATAAATCAACATATGTGAGTATCAATCCTCATCCATGTGAGAGCCAAGAACTATATGAATCCTGTGTCATAACTGTATTATATGATCTTTATGCATATGACGACAGCAGCATATGAGTGACTTATCATGAAGTTGAGTATTCAAGCTTTGTACTTCTCCTTATCCTTATGAAGATCATCATGTAAGCAACATATATGCATCATCAGAGAGTCATCCACAAATCTGATCTGAACACCAACTATGTAACCGTAAGAGTCATATGAGATTTTTTCATGGGCAACTCATAACCATATCATAGCAAGATGTATCTTTCAGCCATGTAAGCATCATCACCAAGGACTTCTAACCATAATGCCAACAATGCATTATTCAAATCATATGCTCCCCCTGAACCTATGCCATCTGTTCACTATCAGATATGATCATGCATATATCATCAAGAAGTATAAAGGCATCATCATCATCAAGTTAGGATCAAAAACATCTTATGAGTACTAAGGCATTTCCACACAACATCAGCAGATTGTAACCATTATCAAATAGAGAAAATAATGGACTAAATCATATCAAACCCTTTTTCCTAAGCCTATCCCACTGCTTTTCCTCAAACTAACATATACGCGGTTGTGCAGTAACTAACTCACGTATATACGCGACTTCCCTTTATGAAACTTGCGTATGAGATTTAGGACACTGAAGTTTTACACTTTTATCTCCCTCTGAGTCTGTTATGTCTATATATTGTGCTATGCACATCTTTCTGACTGTACTTCCTTCTTCTTCCATATCTTCAAGTGTGATGATGTTTTCTCCTTTTGGTATGGTGCCCGTTCTTTGTTCTTGAATTCCTTTGCTATATGTCCAAGCTGGTTACATGCATAACATCTTACATGTTTCATATTCCTTCTGTAGCAATCAACAACTTTGTGACCAAACATATTGCAAGAAAAACAATATCCCTTAGCGTACCTGGAACGTGATGATATTTTTGTGTGATGGTATTGAATCATTCTACTTCCGCATCTGACTGCAACATGTCCAAGATTATGACATGCATAACATTCAACATTATTCATCGGAGGAGTAAAAGATTTTCTTTGAAGAATTTCTTTCCTTGGTTGTTGATGGGATTGACCTCTCATCTCCTTATTGAGTCCATTAGAGTTCCTTGTCTTATTTTGTGAACTAGATTCACCTTCAACAAATTCATGAAAACCAAGACCAGTTTTGATAGCAAGAGACCTTTGACTACTAAGAATATCATCCAAGATCTTAGTACTATCTTGAAATTGTAAGAGCTTATCCTTTTCTTCTAAGTTATATTTTAGAATATTTACCTCAACCTGATGTTGATCTTCCTTTTCACGATACTGATTCTTCATGTTTTCTACAACTTTTCTTCCTTCTTCCAACTGATGTCTTAATTCAAGAACTTCATTTTCTTGTTTTTCAAGAGCTTGGAGTAGTTCTTTATTCTGCTTGTTTGATTCTTAAAGATCTTGTTTTAGCCAGTGGATCGTAGCTTCAAGACTTTCACAGTAACTGGGTCTTTCTTTGAGTTTCTTGATTGATGTGCTTCTTTCATTTACTTCATTTCTTAATGATGTTACTTCATCCTACAAATTTTGACATTGATCTTCCTTTTCCTTGAATAGCTTCCTTACCTTGTTTCCTTCTTCTAGTTGAGCTTTTAGATTGGTAATTTCTTCTTCAGAAACACATTCCTTTTTGTGCAATAGATCTTGTTCATCTCTAATTTTTTCTATAAGCCTTTTAAGTTCTGCCTCTATTTGATATCTTTATTTCTCACCCATAAGAGAAAATTTAGTTGTTTCGCTATCACTTTCATCATATTCAAATGGATGGAGAAATGTATCACTAGAGGATAAAAAATTCATACCTGATAGTTCTTTTGCTTGTTCATCCTCATTCTGAAGTGATTCTAAATCTGAAGTGTTTCTTCCACATATTCCCCAATCGATTCTCCCACTGTCATAGTTATTTTGAGATGTCTTCTTCTTCTAGGGCGCTTTCTTCTTTAGCTTCCTTCCCATTGATCTACAAATCTCCTTCAAGCGATCAAGCTTCTATTAAAGGACCTACTCTAATCCTAATTGTTGGAAATAATACTAAGAGGGGGGGTGAATCAGTATTATCAAGTCAATTACCTTTCATTTCATAATCAGATTTGTATCCGCTACTTCAGTTAGTGAAAACTGCGTATATACGCAACTGTAGTTAAGGAAACTCGTGTATAACCCGCAGACCTATAATTTAATTTATTCTTCATATGTTGATCATTAATCTGTGTGTAAAAACCATATAAACAGTAACCAGGAACAGAAAAACAGAGCAAACAGTCACACACAAAAACACAAGATGTAAGGTGGAAACCCAATGTGGGTGAAAACCACCTGCTACAATTCGTCTCTATCTTCTTTCAATTAGAAACTTCATTTTACAATGTTTCTATACTAGTGTAGTTTTATACCAGTACACAAGCTTCTACCTATAGAAGGCTACAACCTTCTCTCATTCTCCAACTTCCCCTGGAAGGGAGCTACAACCCCCTTATCTCTTGTACTAGCTGATGTACTAGTACGTAGGTGTTGACCTACAAAAGGCTACAACCTTCTCTTTCTTCCTCCAGGTACCACATTTCATAAATTTTCAGACTGGATACTCATGGAACACAACATCATAATTTGAAGGCCACGTTTCATCCAATTTTCATACTAGACCCATTAATATCATTGAAGCACAAAAACAATCACCACTTGCATCATCAATCTCTGAATCACCCAATACTGAATCATTGAACCCTGTCAACAAAATGTAGTCACCAGAACACAGTGCAGAGAACAGAACTCTGCAACAATGTCCAGATCCAACTGTATCATCAAAATCATGCGCCAGAGTGTATACGCTACTTGGAAGAGCCGAACGAGCGTGTATACGCAACTTCACCAAAGCAAACCAGCGTATATGTCATCAATTATTTTCTTATAACTTCGCTGCACTTCGTGACTTCAAACATACCCAGATCATTACATATACAAGGATAATATGTATGTTAACAACCAGATCTAGTCCATCAAATCACATAAAGAGGAGTCATTATGATCATGATCCATTATAGATCTCATCCATCAACACTGAAGCAAATCTCAATCAATCACTCTGAACATTGTTACCAGAATGCAGACACCATAACATAAAGCAACAACCAGAACCAATTATGATTTCAAACATCATAGTTCACAAGGTATACACTACTTAGATGTGTCGAACCTGCGCGTATACACGCTTTCACCAAAGGGAACCCACGTACAGATCTGAAAATAATTACTTATACCTTCACTTCAGTTTTCAACTTTAGATATACCCAGAACATAAGATATAAAGGATAAGACATGTGTCAGTATTCAGATCTGAACTATTCACGATCATACCATATAATGATAATGCATTTTAGTCTTCATGATCCCGGTCCATCAACCTTCATCTACCGTATAGGTGCTTCCTTGATTCAGGTCAAGTAAAGCATCACAAACCCATAACCAGCAAGCTAGATCTCACACTTCATCAGATATTCATCACTTGCACACTTGCACTTTGGCCTAATGATCTTCTTCTCCTTATATAGGTTTAGGCCTCTCTCAATACCATGGTCCAAAATCATGTAGGACCAATACCTTGGACCCAATACCTGGGGTCAATTCCTCGAATCAAATACCATGGACCAAATACCACAGACCCAAAACTTAGTTTTCTGACATGTACACGCCTTTCCTTGCGTGAAAGTGCGTGTGTACAGTAAACGCGCCTTTGTATATAGTGAACCTACGTGTATAGACTACTTGGTATATAGCGAACCTGCGTATATACGCGACTTGGTATATAGTGAACCTGCGTGTGTACATGACTTGGTATATAATGAACCTGTGTATCTACGCGACACGGTATATAGTGAACCTACGTATATACTTCTCTTCCTTCATTATTTGTAGTCTGATCATCAATTCTTTGCTACTGACCTACTGCACTATGATCTTTCATTTGTGTGAGTTGCCATCAATGACAACACTTGTATCATATCTGTATCATAATGCCAACAAATAGGTTCCCTTGGGTATTGTTTTCTACCTTTTCTGATTCGAGGGACAAATTTACGAAAAGGGACCTTTGGAGTCTTCCTTTCCATGTCTTTTTCAAACTCTCTAAACATGAAAAAGACTGTGAGTTTTACCTATGTCGGACTCGTTAAACCCTGACGACATTGGACTTGTCACCATGACAAGACCGAGCTCCTCCTTCCTAGGGCTCATTAAAAATTATTAGGTCGGATTCTTCAGAAGGATGAACTTACATTACAAGAATATGCTATCCCCTTCAAGCTTGTGTTTCAAAAATAATTGGGGTACTCACCAGAAATGGTGGGGGAAAATTTGGAAACATTTTGTTTGTTGTATTATTTATCACGGTAGCTTGTCACTCTTGGACATCGACACTCTTTCTGCTCCGTGTCGAGTTGGGATATTCTCATTCTATCATTGGCCTTCCGAGTTTTGGGTTATTCATTTTGCCTCATTCCATCTGATCCCTATTGCATCATCATGACTTTCGATCCCTTGGTCCCAAAATGCTACCAAACTCCAGAGTCATGTTGTTGATATGTTCAAGAGCTTAATTCTTCTAAATTTTGTAGCCTTACACACCTTCCTCGGATTCTCTATCTCATCCACATTCATCTTGTTCCTTTGTCTCGCATCGATGATGTGGGAAACATTATGGCCCTCCTTCGACCGGTCACTTCCTGTCGACTTTAGCTCATTATCTGGGAAGTTTATCTAGAGACTCCTTTCTGGTACCTTAGAGCTTGCATGCCTTAATGGCAAGTTCTTCGCATTAGATGAAAGGCTTGCATCATTGATGTTCGACCAAGTGATTTCACAAGTGTTCGACTTCAGATCATTCTTCGCACTTTGTGGATTGTACTAGCAGTACCTTGAGAACCATTGACATTACTGGTGGTCTCTCTCATGCTTGTTAACAATTTACATCATTGGCCACTAATCAAGTGATTTTCTAGTATGCTCAACTTCAACACATCTATTCGCATATTAGAATTTGTACCATGGTTAGGTTGGGGTTCAAGACGCTGGGCTCAGATTACACAAGTCTAGGTTGCGTGGATTGATTCATATATGACTCTTTTGATTGGATGGTTGCGACCATGCCAGAGTATTTTTTTATGGTCTTTCTGATTGGATGGTTGCGTCCATACCACAGACCATTTATGCTTATCTTCTGGATGGCTATGTCTATGCCTTATAAACATGTATTTCCTTTCACTATGTATTCATGTATCCGAGAGATCAGTTGTACTTGCATTTGCAGGTTCTTCACGAAGATGTTCTGCTTCGATTATGGATTCGTAAAGCATTTCACCCCTCCCACTCTCTCGACCTTCATGCTTTAGGGGGCATCTATTACACAGTAATTTGTCACCGACTCTGCATTCCCTGATCCCTGATATTGCTGGTCCATGTTACTAATATCTATTATGTGTCATGTTGCCAATGATGTGTCAAAACCTTCCTTGTGATCTCAGGAAGAATGTCTCAGTTCATTATCCCTGAAGTAGACCCATTTTTACCTAAGTTTCTTGGTCATCACGGGTCAGAAGTTATCCCTCCCGCGAAGATGGTCAAGTTAACACTAGCCCTATCAAAGTCTTTGCTCTGTCCCTATGTTACACCCTCGACGAGCCAGATTTGGCAAGTTTTTTAACAACTCGTTGAAGCTTCGAGATGAAATTGCTTCATGTGTGGTCCTAGGGCTGGTTTTTGGGTCAGTTGAGCTCGCCTCTCTCCTCTGGGATATTTGTTCCACCTTTTGTGCAACCTCCCTAAGAAATAAGCTCTTCCTCCCATCTCTTATGGAACCTTTCCCTCCTATAAATGTCTCCTCCATGAATGAGATCAGCTAGCTTGGATGTAACTGGGTGATAGCTAGATGTAATTTGGTAGCTTCGGGCTTCTAAGAGAGGAGTAGAGGTACAAAGTGTCATTGGAGTGTGGAAGTAGCCTCACATGTATTTTGGTTTGAGAGATGTTTGAGTAGAGTTGGTTTGAGAACTTTCTAGCATCAATCTTTTGAACAAAAGAGAGAGTCATTTGTTCCCTTGGGAGATGGTTCACAAGTAAATGCTTATGGAGACATGTCAACGAGACCCTTCAAGGAGACTTACGATGTCAAGGCTCAGTTGTAAGTTTTACTTTGATTTATATTAATGCAAATCAATAGCTTGTTTCCTATATCGTATGTTGAATTGTATGCTGATAGCTTGAGGTTCCTTGACTCTTCAAGTAGATTGTTTGGTTGTTTTCTATTGCATTAGTGGTGTTTCTCTACATGTTGTTTTCAGGTATAAGTGACTAGAAGAACAAGAACTGGAGCAACGCGAAGTGGACTTCATCGAACGACAGACTGAAGGTAGGCCTTCATAACACCAACTTTCTAAGGAAATTTTCTTTGGTATTGTCTTTGTAGTGACTAGACCCACTCTAGGGCTAGAGGGGTTGCCTCTATCCGAAGAGGGAACTTGCCTGTGTCACACATATATCTCGGGAATAATTCATATTTCTCTCAAATCGACTAATCCAAGATGTTGTTACAATTGCTCAGGAGTGCATATATTTCATTTGTATGAAGAAGAAAGATGTTTTGGTTATGAAGTTGGATCTTCACAAGGCTTATGACAGTGTTGGTTGGTCCTTTCCGCGGATGATTCTTCCTAAGGTTGGGTTATATATGGACAATGTTGCCTCGATCATGGCGTGTGTCTCATATGTTAATTTTGCAGTTTTAATTATTAGTGTCCCATTGAACTTTTTGTAGGATGGCACAGGTCTCCACTAAGGGTGCTCATTATCCCCGTTGTTATTGATCCTATTCATTGATGGACTGAGCATGAAAATTGGATAGGCACAAGTTGGAGGTGCATTATGTGGCTTGCAGGTAACTCGTAGAGTCTTTGTCTCTCAATTATTGTTTGTTGATGATGTTCTTACCTTTGAACATGTTTGTTTGGCACAATTGAATGTATTTCATTCCATTTTTTTAAGATATGGTGTAGCATCAGGCTTATGTTCAAATGGAAAGAAATATTTATTGATCCACTCCTTTGGAAATGTTGAGGGGGTAGCCAATATTGTTAGCCTTTTTGGGGTGGTTGTCTCTCGTCTTGAAGAAGGTTTCTCGTATTTGGGTTTCATATGGAAACCAAATAAATCTAGGATAATGGATTGGAATTGGCTTCTGGATAAGTTTCAGAAGCATCTATCTCGATGGTCTCATCATTGGTTATCTCTAGGAGGCATATATATGCTCATTCAATCAGTCCTCCAACAAATATTTGTGTATTGGATGCACCTTTACATGATTCCTATGAAGGTCATCCAGAGGATCAAGGTTATTGTTGCACATTTTCTATGGTAGGGGGTCAGGGGGGTTCGTAAGTTTCATCTGGTGCATTTGGATTCCATTTCTAGAGGAAAGGAGTTTGGTGGTTGGGGCTTACTGGATCTAAGGTTTTTTGGGTGGGCATTATTAACCAAGAGTCTATGGAAAAATCTATATGGGGAGGGTATCTAGAAGGAAATCATTAATGGTAAATACTTGATCACATGTCTCTCTTGGAATGGTAAAGGTGCAAGGGTGATGGTATGAAGAAGGGATCTCATCTCTAGAATAGTTTCCAAAAAGTTGGGAGGTGGCTCTTTGATAATTTGCAGTGGTCCTTCGAAAGTGGGGATAAAATTATGGTTGGGATCGATGTAATTCAGGGAGTGTGTAATAACCATATTCTACCTTTTAGGGTAATTGATGCCTTGCATGTGAAGGGAATTTTCTTCCCTGACCAGGTCTATGGACACAGGGACAATATTTTTCCTTACCCTCCTTGGATGGATGTTGTGGAGGTGACTATTTGGTTCAAACGTTGTTTATTGGAATCGATTCATTTCAGATATACAGTTAACAAGTCTTGTATTGAGGGGGCGAGGGGATGGCTTGGTTTGGAGAGGAACCCATTGTAGTGGAAGCGTGGTAGTCTTGGAAATATACAAATACATTTCATGCATTACACATGACTTGACAAATAAATGTTGGTATAGGAAGGTTTGGATTTGGAAAATGCCTTTGAAAAATAATTATTTTTGGGTGGTTTGCATGGAAAAATCGCATTCTTGCTTGGGACAACATTTGTAAAAGAGGCATTAATGGCCCAGGATGGTGTACTTTCTATAGGGAGCCACAAGAGAATGTCCTTCATCTTTTTTTACAATGTCCTTTTTTTGTTGCAATGTGGGTGAGGGTCCTGGATATTTACCAACTTCCTATAGTTTGGGCTTTCTCCTCGCTTGAATCTTGCTATCAATGGTGGTTCAACAAGCGAAGGAAGTACAAATATATCCCTCTGTTCATCACTTGGAAAATTTGGCGAGCGAGGAATTCTATGATATTTGAGGATAGTCCCTTGAATATTGCCCAGATTTGTACCAACATTTAGGCTTGGTTGGAGGTTGGGATGCAGGAAAGCAAAGCTGACATGGCACCCAGGCTAAGGAGGGAATTTTTACAGGTGAGGTATCCCGCTAGTTTTTTTTGGTGCCTCGCAATTTGGAAGATATGGTTGTGGGGCTGTGCTAGTGATCAATTCACACATTCAAATTCAGTTCTTTTGGCTGTGGGGACACAAATACAAGAGTAGAGACCCTTTCCCTTTGGGAACTGTTATACATGGCCACTAAACATCAACCAGATTAGATTTCTGTCTACGGAGACTCCAAGACTATTATTGATTGAGTTATAGGACAGACAATTTTTTCACCCCCAACTTGGTCAATTGGCTAGCTGGTATTGAGATTTTAAAACAATCCTTTACGGGTATCTTCTTTTAACATGTGTATAGGGAGTTAAACAACATGGCGAATGAGATGTCAAAGAAAGGTTTCGTGGGACTCTAGGTTTTTTCACTAGAGTTTTAGATATGATGGTAGAGTGTAGGATGAGGGCGAAATCGTTCTATGTTGATCACTCTTTCAATGTGGACGGATGCTTCTCCATATTCCTCATTTTTGTTTTTTGATATTTGATCGAGCACATAGCTCTCTGCACTATGGATGTATATGAGTCTTTAACATGTTTAGTGCTGTGTTTTGAGGATTTTGCAGAACATACATACCCAATGTGATGACAGCATGAGATTGACTTTTTATGTCTTTTTTGGAACTGTAGTATTTGGTGTGCATGGGCCATATATGTATGGATTTTTCATGTTCGAATTGAACTTCCAGGGTTTTTTTCTCCATGAAAAAACATCAGATTTAAACACTTCTCCACTGAATTTGAAACATAAGATTTAAAAAGATCTCCACTAAATTTAAAATAAAATTAAGTGGAAAAATTGTTCCCAAAAGGTTAAAAGGTCCAATACATCAGAGATTTTAAAACCTCTGCACCAGATTTGGGACAAAAGATTTAAAAACATCTCCACCAGATTTGGGACAAAATTAAATGGACAAAACCCCGGAGAAGCTTTTATGCGAGCGCCTTTCTGCGTTGCTTCAGGGTTTCTCGTGCAGAAGGTGGGGAGGAAATGACCCGAAAAGCGCCTTTCTGCGTTGCTTCAGGGTTTCTCATGCCCAAGGTGGGGAGGAATGACCCGAAAATCACTTCGTCTGCCGAGTACAGCCTATACATTTTGAGGATCTCACTTTTAAACAATTCTCGAACTTCGTGTCTTTCAGCATCTCCATGCACTCAAGGCAGCGTAGTTTTCACCTACTTAGTTTTGAACGTGGATGCAGATGGAACGTGTGGATTCTATTGTAGTTATAATTTTGTTGGAATAAATTTTTTGGATGGTAAAATTTTAGTGTTGTAATCACTAGTTTAGATGGGTTTACCATCATCAAAAATGTTTGGAGAATTCCAAATTTCACCACCATTATAGCCTTAGTTTTTTAAAAGTTAGGACCAGATTAAACCAAAAATTACTTATTAAGAGAAAATGTGGCTGTTTAGACCACGCTGTTATAATTTAGATTCTTGTCATTAATGACAATGCAGAACTTGGTTTCCACATTTTTGAGTCCGAATCTGAAAGCCTCGTCTCGTCTTGAAAAGAGAGAGCAAAATTGAGACTGAAAGTCAATGAGGTCACTATGAAAGTGGAGTGCATTTGTTCAATAATATCAAATGAATATTTATTTCAAAGAACTTTTAGAATGTCTATTCATTATAGCTTATAAAAATTCTGAGATTCGAGACCACCTTTCATGTATTCCAAATCAAAGGCAAGAAGCAAATGCGTCAGGTTTCAGGAAGGTATGTGGAAGCAACCATGTTGTCTGTATTTTGACCAATTTGCCTCTCCATTAGTATCTACATCTGACCACTCATATTTCCTGGATTTCTAGGCTATCCTCATCTTTGGGCATTGTTCCCTCATCACATGCATACTTAGCTGTAATGCCATATATATATCTGAAATCCATACACTTATCAGTGAATAATTAATCAAATAATTGAAAGATCTTGTGGGGAAGATTCAAGCGAGATTTCAGACGGTGCTGAGTTGCTATACACACGTCCAAAATACCTAAGCCGGACTAGTCGACAGTGTGATATTTTAAAGCCTGGAATGACTGAACCACCCAGCTCGGTTGTCTGCCACGACTCTGACAAGCTATGGTGGCGAACCTTTTATCTGGAAGCTTCTGATAAATTGACGAGCAGAGAGGCCTCCATATATATAGGATATTATTGGGTACTTAATTGTCGTTCATGTTAGAGATCGCAAGCTGATTTGAACCAGTACTCGAAAGAAAGTTAGAGAGAAAAATGGAAAAAGTTGGGATCGATTTTAATGGATTAAAGACATGCAATTTGGCACTTATGTCAGTGGCTTTCTTCTGTTTGTTCAATCTCAGTGCAGCAACTCTTTTATCAATTAAATGCTCTTCAGTTCCTCATTCCTCTGTGCCTTCAATTCCAGTGGTTTATTGTGAAAATCTTCCACGTTCTTTAAGGCACCGTTTGTTGGTGAAAGCTCCCTCTCCTGGACCTTCCCATGATCATAAGGTGTTCATTAAGGAAAACAATGATATTAAGACTGCGGAATCTGTTAAAAGGGGGGATTCTGTGAAAGAGAATTCTTCAGCTCACATGATGGAGACTGGAATTACAGAGTCAAAAGAAGTGGCCCGTCGTCACAGAATGAAAATAGAATCTGCAGCCGTAGGAGGCATCATAATTGGAGTGCTGGTGAGTACAGTAATAGGAGCGCTGTTATGTTATGTTCGAGTTACCAGACAACCTGTTTCCTAGCATTATATCTGAGCAATTCTCGTATCTTAAGAACATGCAGTACATTTACATAAATGTAAACGGTGTTTTTTGTTATATTGGCTAGGAATGGCAGTTCTCTGGCCACAGAATTCTAATGGGAAATTTACTGTAAAAAATGTAATAATGAATTGCAATTAAAGTCCCAAAAATTCACTTATACTTTCAGTAAAAGCATATGGTATATCCTAGAGCTTCAGAAAAAACTTATTTTTCAAGTTAGAAGCCTTTTAGTTCGTAGTTTAGATGGGATTGTCATAAAATGTTTGTAAATTGTTATTATGTGGATTAATGTTCACTATGAAGTTTAGCACATCAATTTTTTTTTAATTATAAATCTCAGTTTTATGGTAAAGAAATCAATGATGTTAATATATTTTTGTTTTCACGTAGTTTTTGCATTTCTACATCCAGGTTTATATTTTTATATTTAATCAATATGCTCATAAATTTATTGCGCATCTTATTGATTACCACAAACTAGAATTAATGAAAATGAAATCAAAGCAATTTGCTGTGCCTCTACCTCTGCGCAGGCATTCCACTCAGTAAAACCTTGACCTTAGACATTAAATTTAGGTTTCGATTTTAGTATCATTTGCGCGCATTTGCCTTATCCAATTAAGGTACAAATGGATAACCAAACCATCTATTATTAATGTAATTGTGGTAGTTATATTTTCACAATATTATAATGTTGTGAATTTCAAAAGAGTATCATCAACATTGTAACATGGCGTTATGAATTCCAAAGAATAAATTTTCGTATGTGTTGAGAATGCAGTCTTAAGGTTTTTCTCCTCGGTAGTGTAACGGTTCAAGCGCTTGCGAGCACAGATACTCTGCATGTGCATGGAGATCATTTGTAAAGCAAATTATTGTCGATTGGGTCGATGGAATCGCATTCTTAATAAATGCTCCATGAGAATTGGGTCGATGGAATCACGTTCTTAATAAACGCTTCATGACAAATCCCGAATCTCGAAGGGCCACTGGGTGAGAAGAGATCTAATCGAATCTGTATCTTTTGACTTCCCTGAACTTCAATTTATAAAAGCAAAGATATTTAAATGATCTTCAATTTATAAAGTCAAAGATGAACATTTTTATGTCAAAGTTTCAAATCTGAACTGGCATCCATCCTTATTCATAAGTTTTGATAATGGATCTCAGTTGGGATTTGAAAAATTGGCATAAAAATGTTCATACTGTGGATATGTTCATACTGTGGATTCTTGGATAAGTAAGTCAAATACAAACCACAGATCTCTTAAATCCAAAGTCAAAAATATTTAAATGATAATAAAAATAATTACAAGTGAATCATGCTAATAAGATTTCACAGAGAGCCTTAATGTTTTTATGTAAGTTTTTTTCATTTGAATCGAAAAAAAGAAGTGAGAAACACTCTCCAGCATATAGATGGAAGAAGAAATATTTTATATTTGGTAAAATATTTTATTAGGAAAAAAATTTCCTTTGTTTTTCCTATGAATTTGGTTGACTTATGAGTTAAATATTTCTTTTATAAATTTTAAAAAATAAAATAAAAATAATAATGAAAAAATAAATTAATTTAAAATAATTAATAATTTTGTAATATAAATTATTTTGATTATTTTTAATTTTAATGAAGAAATTTAAATTTTATAAAATTGAAATTATAGTGAATCTATATTTATAAATAACAAAATTCAAGTTAATTAATATTGGATTAAATACCCAATGATTAAATTGATTAGCAGAAACATTTATAGCACAATTTATATCTGACATTTAGTAAGCTTAAAAGCATGAGTTCTATGTTTCTAACACAATTTATATCTGACATTTAGTAAGCTTAAAAGCATGAGTTCTTAATAGATAATTAAGGAAAAAAAAAACTATTTTTGAGTACAGAAAATAAAAATTGCCCATATTTTCTTAGTTATATTTAATTTAAGACTTTTTTTTTTATCAAAATGGCCTTTTATACATTGAGACTCTGAAGTTCATTATATATATATATATATATATATATATAAAAGAAATGGGATGGTTGGTATGTTTTTTAATCATGGTTTGAAAAACATTAATAAGATTTTAGAAATTTATGTAATAGTGTTTAATTCTGATTTTGAATATTGAATTTTTTTTCAAGCACCAATGTTGAATGGAATGATCTTTTGGAAAACATCAATAAAATTTAAAAAATTGATATATTAGTGTTTAATTCTAATTATTATGGGATGATATTTTGAAAAACATCAATAATATTTTAGATTTCAGAAATTCCGATAAGTGTGGGAATTTTGTTTTCCAGAGCACCAATGTTGAATGGAATGATATGCTGACTAGTGAGACATTTTTACTAGAATTGTTGGATTTAATCCACCCAAAGCTGGATCCCATCCTCAACCCTTCTCCATGAGATATTTTTTACCAAAATTGGATCCGATCCTCAACCCTTCTCCATGAGATATCCACCCAAAGGTCCCATCCTCAACCCTTCTCCATGAGATTTGAGCATGAGACCAAGTAAACACTAAACTCTTTTTGTTTTCCGGAGCACCAATATTGAATGGAATGATATGCCAACCAATGAGAATTTTTTATGAGAATTTTCGGATTTAATCCAACCAATGGTGGATCTCATCCTTAACCCTTCTCCATGAGATCTTTTTTACCAGAATTAATCCAACCAAAGCTGGATCCCATCTGCAACCCTTCTCCAACCCTTCTCCATGAGATCTTTTTTACTAGAAATAATCCACCCAAAGGCGGAACTTGTTGTAGCTTTTTCTATCTCCTATCACACAAGTGCTTCAGAAGAAATAGAAGCCTCCTAGATACAGCCTCTGGGTTGATAGGAGACCAATGCCTAGGGCATCCGAGAGGAGTGCTTTTAAATATTATTTGAGGGATTTATGTTGCACTCCATGTGTCACATAATTTGAAAGGGATAATTAAGATCTTGGTTCAATAGCCCTTCGTCAAGGTGAACTCAAGAAGATACACATTGGTAGATATGGCGGATCTCAAAGAGAATTGTCTTGGTTCTAGTGGCCAACACACAACAATAGGCAGCTTAACATTGTTGTTGTAGAATAGATGAACAAGAGGAAGGAAAGGAGGTGAATTGATGTAGAGGGTTGGACAGAACATAGAATCCTAAGCAACAATATCCAGCAGAAATACGGAAGAGTGAGGAGATGAAAATGTAGAAAGAGTGGAGCGTGAATTAAAGTCTCAAACTTTATTGTTGTTTGTAACCAAACAACAATAAGTAAATATGTGCACATACATGTATTGTAGGCTATTCAATAACACAAGTAAATATGTAGTTAACACAGGTATTTTTTACTACTTAGCAGCAATCATGCAACCATAAGGAGAGTGATACCAGCAGCTTCATTACACTATTTCGGAGGAGAAAAGACATACATGAAGTGATAAAAAAAGAGGAAACATAGTGTGCATTGCTCTGATTGGAATCAATAAAATAGTTTCATTAATCCTTGAAGATGGAGTCCAAATCACCAGTCCATTACATTTAGCAATTGTATCAGCCCAAGGACCTCATGAACAAGCAAATTGAACCAAAGTGGAAACACAAAATTTGGGCCTCTGGGTGTAAAATTCTAGAACCTTTGTTAAGATTTTCTTCCCTCTTTTTATAAGGAGAGGGGGAGCTTTGAAAGCAGTTACAAAATATCTTATCCAAGCTCCAGCTGTCTAATTGAATAGTTGTCTCAGTGTGCGAAGGTCTACTTTCCAAATCATTACAAAGGATTTGATTCCTTTCTTTAAAATGAAGAAATTGCAGAATAAAATAAATAAGGAAAATTGAATGATGGTTGAGGAGAATATCTCCCTACCATTCCTGTGATGGCCTCTAATCAGGCCATGTCTATGCCACAATGTTCCTCTTTAGTTATTCGATCAGTTCGCCTATCGCTTTCCCCTTAACAACTTGAATTTCCCACTTTCTAGAGCTGGGAGCAATCAAATGTGGTGACCTTAGTGGTGTCATGGAATCATAGTTTTCAACTCATCCATCTCATAACCCTCTATATTACACTATCAAAGCCCAATATGTCATGTATTATTGCAATAGTGTTATATCAGAGCTTTTACTCATCAAGACTTTTATTCTTAAAGACATTATGAAAATAGAGTTCTGATGTCCTTGGCCCCTTTTGTTTAGCCCCTTTCTATTTTCCTCCATGGGACTAGGTGCGGTGACCGGAGGCTTAGCCTTAAGGCACTAGGGCATTTTGTTCCTGTCCGAGGGCCGTTTTCCTTTGTTAAGAGCTTAGCACCCTTGGTTATATAAGTTCTTCTTGACCATGTGCCAACCCTAATATCGGAGCCCACTTATTGGCACTCTTTCAATTTCCAACTATTATAAAGTGTCAACATCCTCAACCTTCGATATGACATCATCATGCCACATGGCACTTCCTGAGTGGTGACATGTGTCACCCAAATTTCCCCCCTTATACCCCTCAAAATGCAAAAACTACTTACCACGTGTCTTGTCGTACCACCACGTCATGTTGACGTCAGATGCCACTGTAGCTTTATCAGAACCAATCATATGCTGCCACGTGTCTTTATCGGAGCCAATCATATGCTACCACATGTAGCTTATTAGAACCAATCATATGTTGCCATGTGTCCTGCTAGAGGAGAGAGAAAAGGGCCCATCCACCTTTGGTTTTGCGATGAAATCCTTTGTTAATCCTTATCGGTGCTCCCTAATGGTTTTTAACGCTATCGAAACTTTTAACAATATCACAACTTTTTAAAAGTTTTCACTTTCATAAGTTATGATCCTCCAATTGTTGATGTTCCGATCTCCTCCAAGCTTCGACACTACTTGCTTCGATGTATTGGACCTCCCACATTGCAACCGTTGATAATGAAACCTCCGACATCCTAACCTTTGATATTACAATGCATCGATAATGCCACCGCGGATATCTTTGAACCTCTGATATTGCGATCTCCAATATCTTTGGACGCCTTATATGCGATCACAGATATTATGGACCTTCCTAAGGCTTGAATCCTTGAAACTTTAGTAGACCATATCTTTTGATCTAGGAGTCCATTTTTGGACTTCCACATATCGTTGGAAAGCTTGTTCAGAGCACTTTCCAATGGAGAGGGTCCAATGTAGGTGTTGATTCCTTATGTGGACTGGAAGGTGACTACATAATTTGGCACCATTCGAACAATTTTTCAATAAGTGACAACATTGGCTCCAATTAGGGACAGTACCTTGCTGGAAAAGTATTGAGAACCTATAGACTAGTAGCCTTCACCATTGGGCATGGAGTCAAAAATATATTGAACCTATAAAACTAGAGAATCTCCATGGATTTGTTGGGAGTCCTTTCCTCATAATACCGAAATGCAGAACTACAAACTCTAAGAAAGGGAAATTAAACGCTCACATAGTGAGTTTATTTATATATAAATCCTATTTATGCATAGGGCTCAATTCACCAAAGTGAGTTCAACCTTCCAATGATACCAGGTCAGCATTTAGGTGTTGTACCTAATGCCTCCATGCTACTGAAATTTAAAAATCAAAAGAAGTATGCACCATGAAAAATCTTCAAAAAAAACTTGAAATGTACCCCAGAAACAACATTTGATGTTGACCAAAGAATGTTTCCATGTAGTCAGCTACTAGTCATAGAACTGATGAGAGAAAATTGCAATTGCCTCATTTTCTTGAAAAGTTTGTTGACCAATATCTTCTTGGTTAGGGTAGCCATAGACATTACTTGGCTCTTTTTCTTTTTCACAGATGGGCCTAGAGGGGGGAGGTGACTTCTCTTCTTTGAGGACTTCAAGCTTAAAGTAGTTTAGATCTGAGGACTCCTTTTTTTGAATAAATGGATCTAAAGGCCCCTTCCCCTTGTCAGCTAGCTTATGAGGCTCTTGGGAGGAAGTTCCGTCATTTTGGTCTTGTTCCCTTGATCTCTTTCTAGATGAACGAAGATCATATTTCTTATGCAGTTGAGCATGCATGAAATCAGTGAATTTCTTGCAGTAATCATCAATCTCACCATCGTTTAGTGTTGCATCAAGATCATCCCCCTCTTATTCATATGTTCTAACTTCTTGTTCTTCATCTGAGAAAGAGGAATACATGTTCCCCTGAACTTCATTGGCATCTAATATCTGCTCCTCCGGGTCATCTAAGGCCCCTTCCCCTTGTCAGCTGGCTTAGGAGGCTCTTGGGAGGAATTGAATTCGATTTGGTCTTGTCCCCTTGATCTCTTTCTAGATGACTGAATAACATATTTCTTATGTAACTGAGCCTACATGAAATTAGTGAACTACTTGTAGTAATCATCAATATCATCATCATTTAGCGTTGCATCAAGATCATCCCCCTCTTCTTCATACATTTTGACTTCTTGTTCTTCATCTGAGAAATAGGAATACAAGTTCCCCTGAGCTTCGTTGGAATCTAGTATATGCTCCTCTGGATCATCTTATATATATAATTGAGGATGGATGTGGTCCTGTTGTTCTTTCCTCTCCCTTTGCAATATATGTAGGGGAGGCCTTCTGTATTGGGGATTGAAACCTCGATTAGCAACTGGGAAGTTTTATCGTTGAAGGTTTTTATTTTCTATCTCCATTTTTGTCAGTTTGTTTGATAATTTCTTTATCAACTTATCCATCTCCTCTATCTTATGTTCTTGGGATTCTCTTCCTTGACTTGAGGAAGTTGCCTCCTCTTTCCCCTTTTCTTCTCTCCAGGGTCAGTCCTACTTCTTGACTTCCCTATTGATGTAAAATTTGCTTCTACCTTGAGAGCATCAGTTTGAATCTAGTCTAAGGTACTGGCCTTCCTCTCTCTGAGTGTGAAGTCAAAATCTTATTCAAAGTCCCCAACAAAATCTACTTAGGCAGTGGCCTATGGAGGTTTAATCTCATCATGTATATTGTTGTACGATTTAGTAAACCTTTTTATAAAATCTGAGATATCCTCATCAGGTTTCTTCTTCATAATATTGAACTCGGTAAGAATGTATCCATCATCTCTCTTCTCTCCCCATTTCTGCATAAAATAATTTTCATCTCTTCCCAAGTGGAAATGGAAGCATTCGGTAAGTATTTGAACCATTTCTTGGCTTCTCCATCAGGGATTGGACGAAGAGCCTCAGCACTACATCTAGGTGCTTGACATTAAACATTTCTACAAATACATAGAAATATTCTATGTGACTCTACATTGATGTGTCATCTTCTCCATTGAAACTAGGTAAGAGTTTGAGATAGTCCATTTAAAGGTTGAGGTAGGTCTAAAGGAGCATATTTGTTTAACAGGAACCCTGGAGCAACCATCTAGAGAAGAGGTGGTAGTGCTTGGTTTATTAGGGGTCTTTGAGCTATAACCAATTGCGAGACAGTTGACTGGCTATGAAATGTGAAATTGTTCACACTATGGGTAGGGATTCTATGGAGGATATGTTTTACCTCCTCAACTTCAGGGAGGGGAGGAAATGAGAGAGAATGGGTGTTGACTAAAAATTCTTCTTCCTTGACCTCTAAGAAGGTGGTACTATGTAGCTGACCACTTTCTGAAGGATATACGAGGACTCTAGGAGGAAAATTCGAGCAATGAATTATGGCATTATGTGAGTTGGATGAGGATGTTTTAGGAAACGAAGAGATAGTAACATCAGCATTAGGGGTTTTTTCCTTCCAAATCCTTTTGGATATTAGTCTTTTTGGGTCAAATACAGATGGAATTCTTTATTGAGAGGGATTTGAGTGGGTATGGGGCCTCTTAAAAGCTAGGATGATGAACTTATGATTTAATAGTGGAGTCACGACTTGCCAAGGTGATAAATATATAACCCACACATATTTTATTACCTTATCAAAGAGTATATGAATGTCATAACCAAGGGAAAATTTCTCTAATTTGTTCCTCGGCAACGACGCTAGAAAGATGTTTTAGCTTTTTCTATCTCTTGTCCCACAAGTGCTTCAAAAGATATAGAAACCTCCTAGAAATAACCTCTGGGTTGATAAGAGACCAATGCCTAGGGCATCCGAGAGGAGTGCTTTTGAATATTATTTGAGGGATTTTTGTTGCACTCCATATGTCACGTAATTTGAAAGGGATAATTTAGATCTTGGTTCAATAGCCCTTCGTCAAGGTAAACTCAAGCAGATACACACTAGTAGATATGGTTGATCTCAAAGAGAAATGTCTTGTTTATGTTGGCCAACACACAACAATTGGCAACTTAACATTGTTGTTGTAGTATAGATGAACAAGAGGAAGGAAAAGAGGGGAATTGATGTAAAAGGTTGGACGGAACATAGAATCCTAAGCAACAATATCCAACAAAAATACGGAAGAGTGAGGAGATGAAAATGCAGAAAGAGTGGAGCGTGAATTAATGTCTCAAACTCTATGGCTCATGAATACATTTGTCACCAAAAAACAACAAGTAAAACTGTATACATACAAGTATTTTAGGCTTTTAAATGACACAAGTACATCTATAGTTGACACGTACTTTTTACTACTTAGCAGGAAACATACAACCATAAGGAGAGTGATACTAGCAACTTCATTACACTATTTCAGAGGAGGAAAGACATACATGAAGTGATAAACAAAGGGGAAACATATTATGCATTTCTCTTATTGGAATCAACAAAACAGTTTCATTGATCCTAGAAGATGGAGTCCAAATCACCCGTCCATTACATTTAGCGATTGCATCAGCCCAAGAACCTCATGAACAAGAAAATTGAACCAAAGTGGAACCACAAAATTCAGGCCTCTTGGGTGTAGAATTATGGAATCTTTGTTAAGTGTGTCTTCCCTATTTTTTATAAGGAGAGGGGAAGCTTTGAAAGCAGTTACAAAATATCTTAGCCGAGCTCCAGTTGTCTGATCGACTAGCTGTCTCGACATGCGAAGGTATGTTGCTCAAATCATTACAAAGGATTTGATTCCTTTCTTTAAAATGCATAAATTATAGAATAAAAGAAATAAGGAAAATTGAATGATGGTTGAGGAAAATATCTCCTTGCCATTCCTGTGATGACCTCTGATTAGGCCATGTCTCTACCACAATTTTCCTCTTTAGTTATTCGGTCGGTTCACATGTCGCTTTCCCCTTAACAACTTGAATTTCCCACTTTCTAGAGCTAGGAGCAATCAGTTGTGGTGGCCTTAGTGGTGTCGCAGAATCACAACTGTCGACTCATCCATCTCATAACTCTTTGTATTAGACTATTGAAGCCCAATATGTCTTGTATTATTGCAATAATGTTATATCAAATATTTTACTCATCCGGACTTTTATTCTTAAGGACATTACGAAAATAGAGTTATGATGTCCTTGGCCCCTTTTGTTTAGCCCCTTTATATTTTCCTCCATGGGACTGGGTGCGGTGACTGAAGGCTTAGCCTTAAAGAGCTAGGGATCTTTTTTCCTGTCTGGGGGTCATTTTTCCTTTGTTAAGAGCTTAGCACCCTTGGTTTTATAAGTTCTTCTCGATTATGTGCCAGCCCTAATATCGGAGCCCCCTTATTGGCACTTTTTCAATTGCCAACTGTTATAAAGTGTCAACGTCTTCAGCCTTCGATATGTCAACCTCTAATATGACATCATCATTTCACATGGCACTTCCTTAGTGGTGACACGTGTCACCCATATTCTCGCCCCTTAGGTCCCTCAAAATGCCAAAATTGCCTGCCACGTGTCCTGCCATATTGCCACGTTATGCTTTTTATAGCTCCAAATCTCACTCTTGATGTTTGTGATGCTGCACTCATGGCCTAGGGCAACCCCTCCTTCCACACCTGGTCCAAATATTTAAAAAATAGTGTTTTACTCCCTATACGCGACATTTCCCTGAGCTAAACGTGTGTGTACATAGGTCTGTGTATACCCAACCCACGTATATGTATTTAAACACTTAAAAAAATTAAATCTCCTTAATTTCGAGTGGAGATCATAGGTTTTACCTATTGATTACCTATTAGTGCTTGTGGCCCAACTGTTCCCAACAAATTCCAAACTAAAAAACTACTTTGGGAGAAGTATAAAAAGGCTTCAATGGGAAGGCCTAAAGGAGGAGAGAAGGGAGAGAAAGATCACTCTGCTGAGATTATCCCTGATTAGGTCTAAAGATCCTTGTGCTTCCAACACTCCCCCCATTACAGGAAACCCTGGTTTCCTTGAGTTATGATTTCTTTCCATTAGTTGAGATATCCTTGAGTGAGTTATGGAAGGAGCTTGTTGAAGTCTTGAGATTGGATGAATTTGGAGGACGGTTCCGCTTGGAGCCTGTGAAAGGAAGACTCAGGTGAAATCATTCCTTACTGTATTTTAGTTATCTATACTAAAAGAAACACTTGTCTTGTTCCTGATATGAATCTTCTTCGTGCTTATGATATTGAGGTTATGATTTACGTATGAATGGTTATTTCAATTGTATAACTAAATTTCAATATGCTATGAAGTTGATTTCCTTATGATGTTTAGTCCATATACTGCTATGCTTTCTTTAATTGATTGTTTTGCAAGTTGAAGGATCGAAAGGAACTCCAAGAGGATTTGGACCCTGACTGGATCTACCCAAACGAAGGACCCCCAGGTGCACCTCTATTTGCGTAGTTCGTTTATATTAGCATCATGGCTGTGTGGAATGCTTTTTTTTCTTTATAGATAACCCCCGCTCTGCTAGGGTATTGACCCAAGACCCTAGGGGACTTTGTCCCTAAACAATGCTAATGTCAAATGCCACTCTAGCTTTATTGGAACCAATCATATGTTGCCACGTGTCTTTATCAAAGCCAATCATATGCTACCACATGTAGCTTATCAGAATCTATCATATGCTGCCACGCGTCCTGCTAGAGGAGAGAGAAAAGGGCATGTAGACCTTTGGTTTTCGAATGAAATCCTTTGTTAATCCTTATCAACGCTCCCTGATGGTTTTTAACGTTATCAAAACTTTTAACAATAATCCAAATTTTTAAAGGTTTTCACTTTCAGCATTTCTGATCCTCCATTTTCCGATGTTATGATCTCCTTTGAGCTCTAATGTTGCCTGCTTCGATGTATTGGACCTCCCACATTGCAACCACTAATAATGTGATGCACCAATAATGTGACCTCTGACATCCTGGACTTAGATATTGCGATGTGCCAATAATGAAAACGTCAATACCTCTGAACCTCCGATATTGTGATCTTCAATATCTCTAGAGCTCTGATATGCAATCTTCAATATTTTGACCTTCCTAAGACTTCAATCCTTGAAACTTTAGCAGACCATATCTTTTGATCCAAGAGTCCATTTTTGGACTTCCAGATATCGTTGGAAAGATGGTTCAGAGAAATTTATAATGGAGAGGGTCCGATGTAGGTGCTGAGTCCTTTTTTGGCTTGGAAGGTGACTGAAAACCTCCCTGCTCTTTTTCACTCTTTTGACATCATTTGGGACCATTCAAACAATTTTTAAGTAAGTGGCAATAGTTCCCATTATCAAACCTTCTCCATGATATTTGAGCTTGAGACCAAGTAAAAACCAAACTCCACACAAGAAAACTCCATGATTTAATCCATCCAAAGTTGGATCCCATCCTCTTCCCTTCTCCATGAGAAATCTTTTACCAAAATTAATCCACCCAAAGGTGGATCCCATCCTCAACCCTTCTCCATGAGATTTGAGCCTGAGAACAAGTAAAAGCCAAACTCCACACAAGACAGCTCCATGAGATTTAAGCCTGAGAGTAAGTAAAAGCTAAATCCCACACAATCCAAATGGTCTACACATCATAACTAACCACCATAAAGTTTGACCAATTCAAGATATATAACATCAATAACAACTACAACTATCAAAATACATGGAAAAGTTAATGGACATAACAATCCACATCTTCATATCTAACAACTAGCTGCCTATCATTAATGGGTATGTAAGGGTATGTTATGAACGGGTAGATATCTAACAGCTAAGAGTGCCTATCATGAAAAGGATATGAAGCTTAGTGTTAGAAAAACTTACCATCCAAGGGCATATCATATTTAAACTATAGTAATCTTTGGATAGAATTCTTGGATAGGGGTATATATTTAACAGTTCAGAGGGATTGTCATGAAAATGGTATATAGGTCAATAGGTCATTGTTGGAGCAACTCACTGCCCTAGGGAAGATAACATTTAAACCATAAAATTCTTTTGACAAATTTGTTGGGATAAGGTATATGTCTAACATTAAAGGTGTGTGTCTCCAAAAAAGGTAGAACAACTCACTGTCCAAGGAAAGATATTTAAACCATAATAGTCTTTTGACAGATTTGCTAGGAAGGTTAGAAATATACATTTTCATTTTGGACACATTATATATCTTTTCTACATCTAAAACATAAGTTATTTCCAATTTATTTTTTATTTATTTTTTTTACTCTGAATACCTTATAGATCTTTTCCACATCTAAAACATGGGGTATTGGCCATTTTTTGGTATTCTCCCTCATGCTTAAACATGTCTTTTATGGGATCTGAATATGGGTCTCACCCATTAGAACATGGGCCTCTCTAGTTAAGTTTGTAAGATGAATAACGATGTCACATTACTTTCAATATATGTATTCCATCAGGATTTCATCCAGGAAATTATGTAAAATTAGAGGTCTTAACCAATTTATTAGCTCCATAAAATCATAAAACATTTCATTTTCCAATTGTCAAATTTTACATCTTCTAACGGCGAAGAACATCCAAAAGCCCTAGAACTGCTACTTCTGCATCTTTTGGGCAACAACTAAGGATATTCCCCCGATTGTAATAATGACACTCAGGACCAAATAAGCCTTGCAAGAGCATGAACCAAATACGAATCATAATATTACCTCATTCAGAAGGAATTGGATTCTTCAAGCTCAAATAAAAGATGAAGGATCATCATAGTAAAGCCTTTTAGGATCAAATAAAGTTGACTTATGAACTACTGCAGAGTTTTCATGACCAGTTGTATGAGCTATAAATTGTATGAGCTAGAAGGTCAATCATATGATAAAAATCTCAGTTTCAATCCAAGGCCTCTCTTCAATCAAATTCTTTGAAATGTATTATAAAAAGTTCATATGTTGTTGATGCATAACTTTGCATCCATGGAGTTATATTTAAGCCTTTTTCCTTTTCACGAAATTATAATTTACCTATAAAAGAGTATGGCGCTTTGTGTCAAATAAAGGATCACCATTAAGGGATTCTTGTTTGTGGGTCTGAACATAAAGCCAAGATAAACTTTTTAGCCTTCCATGATATGCCTTCAACTGAATAACATAGAATCCAAATAGAGCAATTTGCATTGTTGTCAAACTGCAAAATAAAAGCTTACCCTCTCAAGGTCTTCCCAAAGTTCCATCAATGCCCTGCGTTGAAGACTAGAATATCTAAAATCCTTAAAATATTGAGACGTCCAGTCAACCAAATCCAATTTTAGTGTAATTCTAACTCCACGAGGGAGCTTTTAGGAGGATGACCTTGCAAAACCAAAAATAGTGCCCTGTAATATTCCACAGTGCAATTGAACTCCTCGAATTTGAAGGAAAAAAATCCCTTGTGCTTTGAAATGGGGCTTCCACTCACCTAATATATTTGGAGTTTGTTTGGAACTGCACCCTGCTAGCATGAAAATGAGTGATTCCAATTATTTCTTATGATTGAATCACCATCAAAAATGCTCGATGGTTTCATATCCTATTTAGCATGTTTCTTGCATTGAATCTAATCTCACATAAAACGAAATTGGTTCAAACATGGAATCTATATCTGCCCACAAAGGTTACCAGACTGTGCTTAATTCTCTTTAAAATTCTAATGGTGTTCAATCTGAAACTATATTAAAATTCTGAGATCAAAGAGAAATATTTGTGTTAAAATTATGACATCAAGGAGAAAAATATCAGTAAAAGACTACCAATAAAATTAAACAAAGAATGTCAATATAATAATGTCATTGGTCTCACTCTAAACTTTCTTGAATCACATAATATCAACATAAGATATGAATGTCATTATTTTGTTTTCGATCCTTCTTGAATAGAACAACACAGAGGATATAAGATTGTCATTCAAGTGTTTCGTATTATTCTTGGTATGAATATCAATTTTGATTTTTAATTGGAAAATATCGGGGCTCAAATGTGATGTAGGAGGTTGACGAAAATGGGGTGGTAGTCTGTACTTTGACTACTGGTTAGCTTTAGAGCCAATCAGTTGTGCAAAAACAGATTCTGTATGTGGATTTTCCCCTTGAGTGTCCCGCTTATCTCACCAATCATTGTCGGTCCTTCATTGACTTCTCCTTTTATCAAGTGCTTCAATCCACACCATTGATCTCACTTCTCTAGATCCAACAGATATCGCGTCATCCGCTCACCAACTAACCCAGACAATCTCCATCATCAATGTGACCCATCCAATCGAACGGCTATCACGCAACCTCGCGCAGATTCTTGCACGACCAATGTCAAGTCGAGACTGCACAAGAAAAGTAGTTTTCTCATGCTACGTGTCACCCACTTAGGCTAATCGCGTGAAATTTAGGGATACCACATACCACCTTTAGGGCGCACGAGATACCACTTCCCACTTATCGAATACTACCACGTGCTTAATTCACAATTTTAATAAAGACACTTAAGGAACGTTTAACACTTAAGCTCAATATTAATCAACTATGATATTAAATCAAATGTATGAATAGATAAAAATACTTGATTAGGGTCCAAAATGCCGATACATAGTCATAAGAGAATTTTTGCACCAGAACAGTGCGTCTACACCACACTTCAATCAATTATTCAAAAAAATGGAAATTACAGAGTCTTGGCCCTCTCGTCTCAATTACAACAGTTTGTGTGACCTCTATTTCAATCTCAAACCCTATCTCTCACTCAAACTCTCGCTTACTCACTCTGTTCTCGATCATCTAATCTCTTAGTCATTACATTCTTTACACTTTTATGAATCAAATCCTATCCTAACTTCATTGACAACTCAATCTCTATTTTTATCAACTCAACCATTAAATCCCTATTCTCAAGCTCTGATACACACCTATACTAACAACTTATCTCCCATTCTAAAAATAATACAATATTCTAATTATTACAATTATTAAAGCAAATATAAATTCTAGAGATCCAACCTGCTCCACTAAAACTGATTTTGACCACTCAGGTCAATGAAATTCATCTCATGTTAGCCACAACATGTGAACATACAATCACATTGTTGGCTAAGTCCGGATGCTCCTGCATCAGACTCCCAGGGAAAAAAGAATACTTCGTCAAACTTTCAAGATTTACTCCATACTTTTTTAATTTTGTTGATGTCAACTAACTGGCATTCTCTATTGGTTGTCCCCTCTATTTGACTAAATATTGAAAATAAACATGTCCTCTGGTTCTTTTGGATACTCTTTTCTCCAAGAAAACTTCCACCTCTTTCTTGACTGTCGTTGGCATTTTTTCTTCCCAGTTTAAAGTTTGAACTTCATCTCCTGCAGGTTCCTTCTGTAGCTCTAACTCTCTCTCCTTATAGATACAGATCTTCAACATTGAAGATAAGTGATATTCCAATCCCTTCTGGCAATTTGATTTCATAAGCATTAGTTGAAAACTTCCTCACAATTCTACATGGCCCTATCTTTTTCATCTTTAGTTTATTGTATGTCCCAGCAGGAAATCTTTCTTTTCTCAAGTATACCATCACTAGATCTCCCACTTGGAATTATTTTTTCTCTCCTCCTCATATCAGCTCTCTGTTTGTATTTTCCACTGCTTTCCTGCAATCTGTCTTTGGCATCTCCTTGTAGTCTCTACATCTGCTCTACAAACTCTTCAGCTTTTGCACTTATTGTCTCTTGTTTACCCAAATTTCTGAGTTCATACACACCTCCTGGATTCATTCCAAAAACAATTTGAAATGGACTCATCCCGGTACTTCAGTTTGGAGTGTCATTATAAGCAAACTTAGCTTGATCAAGTGCTAAATCCCACTGCTTAGGATTGTTATATACTAAACTTCTTAATATGTTTCCCAAGCTTCTGTTTACCACTTCGGTCTGTCCATCTGTTTGAGGATGATATGCTAAACTGAAACTAAGGTTGGCACCTAGTTTCTTCCAAAGAGTTCTCGAGAAATTCCCAACAAACATTGTATCCCTATCAGACACAATACTTATAGGCAATCCATGTGTGTGGTCTAAAATGCGGATGAAAATTAGAGTTTAATTTAATGTCAACCTGGGAAGGTAAACTTAGAAGTGTTTATCTAAAATATATAGATCTAGAAAGATTCCTAATTTGTCCAAGATCTTAAAGTCCCCTTACAGGAACATATTCATTAAGATCCCTTTCAATAACTAATCAAGCCTAGATCTAACAATTGTTTGAGATCTATGATTCTCTTACAAGAACATATTCTACAAGATCTCTTCCAACATTAGAACATCTAATAAGAAATTAAAAACTGAAATGAAATAAACCTATATCTAATAATTGTATGAGATCTTACGGTTCTCTTACAAGAACACCTTCAAATAAGATTCTTCCAATATTAGAACATTTAACAAAACTTGAAAGCTGAAATAAAACAAAAACATAAAATAAATTATAAACAAATAAGCATGCAAGTGAGGCCATGGGGGCCCTCCATAACTCCACCATCACACCACTTCAATGGAGACTCAGATGTAGAAGCAAAATTGAAGTATGATCCCTTTATTTCAAAATCTTCATTACAAACCAACTCTAAGATTACAACTCTAAGCTTCTAAGATTACATACTCCAAAATTCTAAGATTAAAAAATCTTCCAGATTACAAATGGAGGATATTGTACTCCTATTTATACAATGGGATGAGTAACAAAATCATAATGATCATCCACTAATCTACTTTCCCATTATTACAAAATATGATCCCACAGATCTCTCAAGAATTTTTAACTACTTTCCCATTATTACAAAATATGATCCCTTTGAATCCTCCATAAATCTCTCACATATCTTGGATAAGATATGCCAACCAAATCCTCCATGATCTTCTCCTTAGGAATTGGATAAGATATTCCAACCAAATCCTCCATGATTTTATCCTTAGGAATTGGATAAGATATGCCAACCAAATCCTCCATGATTTTCTCCTTAGGAATAGGCTTGCATAATTATCTTCTTAATATGGTGGAGGAGATATTAATTCTTCACATATTTCCTACACATCACCAAACTCACATATTCTTGAGATATATATAAAAATATGTATATTTTCTAATATTTAATCATAAATTCACTTGTAATACAAAAATGAATAAAATGGAAAATAAGAAGGTGAAACCCAAATGTATGTATGAAAATGATATGATAAAAGGTTAATGGGATGATGAAATGTAAGGAATAGTAAAGAAAAAGGTGGATGAAAATATGACATTTATGAGTCCCAACACCATGTAACCTTACAACCTCTAAAAAAACAAATTAGAAATATGCGTTGCATCACTAGTCTTTTTACATGCAATGAAATGTGCCATTTTGGAAAATCTATCTACCACAACATAAATGGAATCATTCCCTCTTTGATTTCTAGGTAACCCAAAACAAAGTCCATACTAATTGCATCCCATGGTTGGTCTGGTATTGGCAATGGCTCGTACAATCCTGTATTTTGGCTTCTCCCTTTAGCATGTTGACAGATTCTGCACTTCTCAACAAATTTCTTAACATCAGTTTGCATATTTGGCCAATAGTAAAAAGCATTTACCTGAGAAAAGGTTTTGTCTTGTCCAAAGTGACGAGATAATCCTCCACTGTGTTTCTCTTTGATTATATTTTCCTCATAGAACATTTGGGAATGCATAATTTGTTACCTTTAAACAATAATCCTCCTTGGATAAAATAATCTAACCACTGACTTCTATTATGAACTATTGGATTTTGTACAACTACATAAATATCTTTGAATTTTGCATCATCTTTATACATATCAACCATTTCTTCAAATCCTACACCACCAACTCTTAATTCTTGTACAATGAAATTTACCCTACTCAAAGCATCAACAACTTTGTTCAACTTACCACTTGTATGTTTTATCACAAAAGTAAAACTATGTAAAATCTCTACCCACTTGGCATGTTTTTGGTTCAATTTTGGTTGGTTGTTTATGAACTGTAATGCATGATTGTCAGAATATAATACAAACTCCTTTGGTAGAAAATAATGTCTCCATTTTTTCAAAGCTTGCACAATAGCATAAAATTATCTATCATAAGAAGAATACTTCTTCTTAGCTTCATTTATTTTCTCACTAAAGTAGGCTATTGGTCTCTGTTCCTTACTCAAAACTGCTCCAATTGCAACTCCACTAGCATCAGTTTCAACTTGGAAAACTTTCCCAAAATTAGGTAAAGCTAAAACTAGTTTCTCTGTAATTTTCTTCTTCAGCGACTTAAAATTTCGGTCTGCTGCTTCTGTCCACTTGAATGGTTGATTACTCTCTTTGATTGTTTCAATAATTGGTACACAAATCTAACTAAAACTTCTGATAAATTTTCTATAAAAACTTGCAAGACAATGAAAGCTTCTTACCTCAGATATGTTTCTTGGAGTAGGCTAGGTCCAAATTGCTTGGTCTTTCTCTAGATCCATTTTCGAATCTTCTTTAGAAACTACAAATCCCAAAAAGATTAATTCTTCTTTCATGAAACTATATTTCTTCAAATTTATGAGTAGTTTCTCTTTCTGCAAAGTTCTTAAAACCAACTTAAGATGCTCTAAATGTTCTTCTTTGCTTCTACTGAAAACTAGAATATCATTAAGATAAACAACGAAAAACTTTCCTGCATATTCCTTCAAGACTTCATTCATCAATCTCATGAATGTGTTGGGTGCGTTAGTGAGTCCAAAGGCATCACTAACCACTCATACAACCCACTATTTGTTTTAAATGTAGTTTTCCATTCATCTCCTTCTCTAATCCTTATTTGATGGTATCCACTCTTCAGATCTATTTTAGTTAAATACTTTGACCCACTTAAAGAATACATTAAATCATCCATGCATGGTTAAGGAAATCTATACTTGATAGTAATATTGTTTATGGCTCTTGAATCTGTACACATACGCCATTCACCACCTTTCTTTGGTCTGAGTACTGATGGTACAACACATGGACTAAGACTCTCTCTAATTAATCCCTTATCCATCAGTTCCTATACTTGTCTTCCAACTTCCGCATTTTCTTGAGGAGTTAACATGTATGTTGCTTTGTTTGGAAAACTTGCTCCAAGTATTAGATCAATATGATGACTAATACTCCTGATGGGTGGTAATGCATTTGGCAACTCATCCACAATAATATCAACAAAATCATTCAACAGAGTTTTGATTTCTTCTGATAAATCATCTAAATTTGTGTAAGTTAAAATCTCCTTAGGTCTCCTTATGACAACAAAATGCATCTGTTCATCCTTCTTGACTTCTTGCAGCAATTCTTTCCCACTCATCAGCATAACATTGTTTCCAGACCCTTCAATGGCAGAAGTGTTTGTTTATTTCCATCCTTCTCCAGAGTGTAATTATTTCTTCTCCCATCATGGATAGATTTCCGATCAAACTGCCAAGGTCTTCCCAGCAACACATGGCATACATCCATTGGCATTACATCACACAATATCACATCCTTATAAGTACCAATCTGTATCTCTACCTTGCATTTTTCTATCATAATAAATTGATGTCCTGTTTGCAGCCATGATGCTTTGTAAGGAGCAGGGTGTACTATTTTCACTAGTCCTAAGTTGTCCACCATTTCTGTGAAACAAGGTTATCAATGCTTCGACTATCAATTATCACTTTACAACATTTTCCTTTGGACTTGCATGTAGTTCTAAATAAACTCTTTCTCTGAGCTGGTTCTCCTGTCTCTTTCTTTGCCTTAAGCAATACCCTTTTCAATAACAAAGATTCACCTACTTAAGGTGATTCTTCCTTGTTTTCAATTTGAGTTTTTTCCTCCCTTGCCTCAGCCACATTCACATTCCTCTAATTTGTTACTTTATTATGAGGACAGCCCCATGATCCATGTCCCCATTCTCCACATGTGTAACATTGAATTTCTCTTACTCGGCCTCTTCCTCTTGGTGCAAATCTTCCTCTACTAAATTCTCCTCTCTGTGGTGGTCTACTACTTGAACCTCCTGCTTCACCCTGAGGGTGCTGAAATCTTGATCTGGTAGTTCCTCTACCTCTTGCTGAACTTTTTCCTCTATTCCTCTAATTTTTCTTCCTCAACATCTTCTCTTCTGCTTTCAAAGCTACTTGATAGGCTTCTTCAATTTTCTTTAGACTGAACAAGCTAACTTCATCTTGTATGTCATATCTCAACCCATTTATGTATCTGGCTACCTTTTCTACATCATCCTCTGCATGTCCTGCTCTAATGCTCAGCTTATAAAACTCTTTTGTGTATTCTTTGACAGTGATTCCTTTTTGCCTCAAATTTTGTAACTGTCTGAAAATATTTAACTAATAATCTTTTGGCATAAATTTGGCTTTCAATCTACTTACCATTTTATCCCATTTTTTGATCTTGAGCTTTCCCTTTCTCTCCTTGGATGTTTGTAGTTAATCCCACCAGATAGATGCATGACCCTTCAATCTAGTAACTGCAAATTTCACCTTCTTTTTATCATCAACCTCCTCATAGTCAAAATATTTGTCCAATGAACTGATCCAGTCCATTAATTCTTCTACATTGAGATTCCCATCATAAAAAGGTATTTCCACCTTTGGTCTTCCACTTGCTTTGGCCAATATCTTGAGAACTTTGGCAGTTTCACTTTCATCCTCTTCTTCTTCCTCAGAAGATTCTTCTTCAGCATTGGAATCTCCTTCATCAGGTAATCTCCTTTGAGCAGTCTCCATTGTCTCCATCCTTGTACGTAGATTTCAGATCTCATCCAGCAAAACTGCATTTGCTATAGGTCTTCCCTGACCTATGCCTCCTTCTCTCCTCGGTGGCATGTTTACTATAGCAAAATTTAATCTCTGGGCTCTAATACCAAAATGGTGTAGGAGGTTGACGAAAATGGGGTGGTAGTCTGTAATTTGACTACTAGTTAGCTTTAGAGCCAATCAGTTGCGCACAAACAGATTATGTACATGGATTTTCCCCTTGAGGGTCTCACTTATCTCACCAATCACTGTCACTCCCTCATTGACTTCTCCTTTTATCAAGCGCTTCAATCTGTGAAGTTGATCTCACTTCTCCAGATCCAATGGATATCGTGTTGTCTGCTCACCAACTAACCCAAATGATCTCCACCGTCAATGTGACCCGTCCAATCAAACAGCTGTCACACAATCTCGCGCAGATTCTTGCATGACCGATGTCAGGTTGAGAGCGCATGATAAAAGTAGTTTTCTCATGCTACATGTCACCCACTTAGGCTAATCACGTGAAATTTAGGAATACCACTTACCACCTTTAGGGTGCGTGAGATACCACTTCCCACTTATCGAATACTACCATGTGCTTAATTCACAATTTTAATAAAGAAGCTTAAGGAAAGTTTAATGCTTAAACTCAATATTAATCATTAATATTAATCGACTGTGATATTCAATAAAATGTATGAACAAAGAAAAGTACCCGATTAGGGTCCAGAACGCCGATACACAATCATAAGAGAATTTTTGCACCAGAACAGTGCGTCTACACCACACTTCAATCAATTATTCAACAAAATGGAAATTACAGAGTCTTGGCCCTCTCGGCTCAATTACAACAGTTTGTGTGACCTCTATTTCAATCTCAAACCCTATCTCTCACTCAAACTCTCACTTACTCACTCTGTTCTCGATCATCTAATCTCTCAGTCATTACATTCTTTACACTTTTATGAATCAAATCCTATCCTAACTTCATTGACAACTCAATCTCTATTTTTATCAACTCAACCATTAAATCTCTATTCTCAAGTTCTGATACACACCTATAATAACAACTTATCTCCCATTCTAAAAATAATACAATATTGTAATTATTACAATAATTAAAGCAAATATAAATTCGAGAGATCCAACCTGCTCCACTAAAACTGATTTTGACCACTCAGGTCAATGAAATTCATCTCATGTTAGCCACAACATGTGAACATACAATCACATTGCTGGCTAAGTCTGGATGCTCCTACATCAAAATGCAACTAAATTTTTATCATGAAAACATGTCCTTACTATAGCTTGAAACACGGCTCCAAACTAATTGAAATTCTAGATCAAACTTAGGCCTTCTATTTCTCCAAACTAATATTAACATTAGGGTAGAATTATAATGACCTGGGAATATTGCAGCCTAAAGGTTTCATATGCCATTTATGTAAAATTTATCTAGTCTCCCATTCTCCTAACATCGAAATATGGGATCAATAAAAAGGAAATAGGGGGCCTATTAAAGGGGATATGATTCTTCCCAAATCAATGATCGAGCATGAAAGTAACATTGATTAAAATATTTTGAATACTCAAGCTTGGGAAGATCCAAGATGTTCATAATACCAGAGCCCTCTTCCATAACAGAAGAATTTTATGCTAAAATATTGTGTTTTCCTTGATCATTATGAATCTTGAAGCCTACAAGTATTTCCTTGATGCTGATGTACACAATGTTATCACTTGGATTGAACCTCAAGCTGAAAGAAGGCAATGCTAAGGTAACCACAAACCATGCTTAGCCAAGTAGCTAGCCCTACTAGGCTAGGAGAGGGCTCTCTCCATAAGGATCTCAACCAAGATGACTGGATCAAGAAAATGATATTAGGCTAGGTATAGTAGCACAAGGTTTGATTTGATTTGAAGGGGTTTTGCTGGATCAGGAGGAGCCGGACAGTTTGGGCAAGGAAATTTGGTAAAAATTGCAAGGTGTTTGATGGGGCAAGGTAGGCACAAGGCTCAACACCTTAAGGTTTTATGGATGCAGTGAAAATATAGGTGAGGAGTTAGGAAGAGCATGTAAACCTTATGGATTCTTCCTAAACTAAAGAAAAAACAGACTGTGAAATGTCTACCCAAAACAGAGCATAAAGATATGGATTCTACCTCTCAGACTTGTATACATTCACATAAAGGCAATGAAATGATGAAATGGAGTCAAAAATACATTTTAACACATGAAAACATAAGAAAAACTGAACTGAACATCATACCACATGGATCCCAAAGAAATAGCTGCAACTTTTCATTAATCTCCTGCTAAAACTGATACAAAATGATGTCTCTTCAAAGCATAAGCATCCAACTGAGTCCAACCTTTTACAATGAGAAATAAGAAGAATATATAGACATTTATTCAACCTCCTCCCATCCTGAGGGGTCAAATCCCTAAGATGAGGAGCTAATATAACCAAAACAGAACAAGAAACTGGAATCTAGGCATTCTAACAACTTGCCTCTAAAAGTGAGGAAACTGATTCATTTGTGCTAAAAATGACTTTTAATCTAATGAATCTACCTTCTAATACTTATTATAAATCATATTTACAATCCTAGTCATCATTTACATCAGTAAAACATCCTCCATGAGAGAAAGCCCAAAATTACAGTCAAGGCACAGTGAAATGGAAACCCAGTGCAATTTTTGTCCTATGCGTAGTGCTTAAGCCCTATGCATAGCGCCTCTTGCAGGTCGATTTTGGAGGCCTTCCCAGTCTCCAAATTGAGCTCATCATAGTGCATTGGAAATCTCTTCAAGTATTTTTTCCAAGATATCTTGAATTTCTTCATTTTAAGCTCATTTGACTCATCAAATGCTAATTCTCCCAAGACTGCTTCTGTGTGTCCAAAAAAAGGCAGAAAGGTCATTTTTAAAGTGTTTTTTGACCTTTTGGTTGACCAGTTTTGCTCAAAAATCTTAGAAAATGCACAAGGTGCGTGTACTCATCACTATGAATCCAAAAATGCAAACCATTCTCCCATTGAGTGTCCCTAAGAAAAGTGCAGCGCCAGTGGCGCTGCGCATGGAGCCAAAATTCCTGTGTCAAAATTGCCAAATTTGTCAAAAGGCAAAAATTCTTCAAAATTTGTGGAAAATACCACCATCAAGTATCTTGATCAGCCAAGGAAGCTTCCGCAAGCAACTTGACATAGGAGGTTGGAGAAAACAAGGTGAAGTCTTCAAAATAGAATGTTGGTTACTTTAGAACCAATCGGGTGCTTTCAACGGATTCTATTCGTGGCTCGCTTTACATAGAGGGTCCCCACTTTTTATTTAAAAATTTGGTCCCACATTGACTTTCGCTTTATAAAAAACACTTCAATCCACACCGTTGATCTCTTCTTTATCAGTTCCAACAGTCAACACTCAACCCGATCAACAAAACAGCCCATTGATCCTCCACCGTCAATCAACTGTGTGCTAGATCTAATGGTTCACAAGGATATCGGGTGAACCACTTGCACAAAGAATACCTGCCTAATAAGGTGGTTTTCTCTCTCCACCTGACTGCTATGTGTCACCTGGTTAGTGGAATCAAGTGACTCCCCCGAAATACCACTTACAGCTCTTTGTCCACCCGATAACCACCTTCACTATTTAAAACTCGCCTTTCGGATATAACCACGTGCATTAACTCAATACTTGAGTAAAACGCTTAATCAATGGTTTTAGCGTTTAATCGCAAGACTAAACATTAACACAAGATAACCACGATTTATGAGAAAATACGTTAAACACTGATATTTTCGTTTAAAGCGTGAAAGTAAAGGAAATACCCGATTAACTGTCTGAACGCGGATACACGGAGTAAACAAGAGTCTACACCAGGGATACTTGAAATACACACTGAATCAATTTCATTAATATAATATCTGTTACAAAGTCTTGGCCCTCTCAGCTCAATTACAACAATATATTGACCTTTGTCTCAATCTCAAACCCTCGCTAACACTCAAACTCTTGCCTCTCACTCAAACCTCAATCATCTCAGCCCAGCTAATCTTTTTCCATTAAATTTTCTTTCTTTTATGAATCAATCCTATTCTAACTGCACTAACAACTCGATCTATATTTTGATCAATCTAACAATCAAAGCTCTATTACACACCTATGCTAACAACTTAGCCTTAGTCTAAAATAAGATAATTTACTAACTATTACAATAATGAAGTAAAACTTATCTTCGAGAGATCCAACCCTCTCTACTAAAACTGACTTTTTGACCACTCAGGTCATGAAATTCAACTCTTTAAGCCACAACATGTGAACAAACAATCGCATTTTTGGCTAATTCCAGATGCTCCTGCATCAGACTCTCGGGGAAGAAAAGAATCATCCCTCAGACTTTCAGGGTTTACTCCATACTTCTGCAACTCTGCTGTTGTCAACCAACTAGCATCCTCCACTAGTTGTCCTTTCCATTTGACTAGATATTAAAAATAAATCTGTCCTTTGGTTCTTTTGGTTACTCTCTTCTCCAAAACAGCTTCCACCTCTTTCTTAACTGTCTTTGGCATTTGTTCTTCCCAGTTCAAAGTTTGAACTTCATTTTCTGTAGTCTCCTCCTATAGCTCTATCTCTGTCTCTTTGTATGGATACAAATATGCAGCAATGAAGATAGGTGATATCCCAATCCCTTCTGGCAATTCAATTTCATAAGCATTACTTGAAAACTTTCTTATAATTCTGCATGGTCCTATCTTTCTCATTTTCAGTTTATTGTAAGTCTTAGTAGGAAATATTTCTTTTCTCAAATACACCATCACTAAATCTCCCACTTTGAATTCTTTCTCTCTTCTTTTCATATATGTTCTCTGTTCGTATTTTCCACTGCTTTCCTGCAATCTGCCTTTGACATCTTCTTGTAGTCTCTGCATCTACTCTGCAAACTCTTCATCTTTTGCACTTCTGATCTCCTGTTTACTCAAATCTCTGAGCTCATACACACCTCTTGGATTCATCCCAAAAAAAATCTTAAATGGACTCATTCCAATACTTCGATTTAGAGTGTCATTATAAGAAAAATCAGCCTGAGCTAGTGCTAAATCCCAATGTTTAGGACTTTGATATGCTAAACTTCTCAATATGTTCCCCAAGCTTCTATTTACTACTTCGGTTTGTCCATATGTTTGAGGATGGTATGCTAAACTGAAACTAAGGTTAGCTCCTAGTTTCTTCCAAAGAGTTCTCCAAAAATTCCCTACAAACTTTGTATCTCTATCAGACACAATACTTATAGGAAATCCATGTAATCTTACAATTTCTAGAAAAAATAGATTAGCAATATGTGTTGCATCACTAGTCTTCGTACATGCAATGAAATGTGCCCTCTTAGAAAATCTATCTACCACAACATAAATAGAATCATTCCCCCTTTGATTTTCAGGTAACCCCAAAACAAAATCCATGCTAACTGCATCCCATGGTCGGTTTGGTATTGGCAATGGCTGGTACAATCCTGTATTTTGGCTTCTCCCTTTAGCATGCTAACATATCTTGCAATTCTCAACAAATCTCTTAACATCAGTTTGCATCTTTGGCCAATAGTAAAAAGTATTTACCTGAGCAAAGGTTTTGTCTTGTCCAAAGTGACCAGATAATCCTCCACTATGTTTCTCCTTTATTATGTTTTCCCTCATAGAACATTTGGGAATGCAAAACTTGTTACCTTTAAACAATAAAACTCCTTGGATAAGATAATCTAACCACTGACTTCTATTATGAACTATTGGATTTTGAACTTTTGTATAGATATCTTTGAAATTTGCATCATCTTTATACATTTCAACCATTTCTTCAAATCCTACAGCACCAACTTTGAATTCTTTCACAATAAAACTTACTCAGCTTAAAGCATCAACAACTTTGTTCAACTTACCACTTGTGTGCTTTATCACAAAAGTAAAGCTCTGCAAAAACTCTACCCACTTGGCATGTTTTTGGTTCAATTTTGGCTGGTTGTTTATGAACTGCAATGCATGATTATCAGAATACAATATAAACTCCTTTGTGTGCAAATAATGTCTCCATTTCTTTATGGCTTGTACAATAGCCTAAAATTCTTTATCATAAGAAGAATACTTCTTCTTAGCTTCATTTAGTTTCTCACTAAAGTATGTTATTGGTCTTTGTTCTTGACTCAAAACTACTCCAATTGCAATTCCACTAGCATGTGTTTCAACTTGAAATACCTTTTCAAAATCAAGTAAAGCCAAAACTAGTTTCTCTGTGATTTTCCTCTTCAGCAACTTAATATTCCTGTCTGTTGCTTCTATCCACTTGAATGGTTTATTAGTCTCCTTGATTGTTTCAAGAATTGGTGTACAAATTTGACTAAAACCTCTGATAAATTTCCTATAAAAACTTGCAAGACCATGAAAGCTTCTTACCTCAAATATATTCCCTGGAATAGGCTAGTTCCAAACTACTTGGACTTTCTCTGGATCCATTTTCAATCCTTCTTTAGAAACTACAAATCCCGAGTAAATTAATTCTTCCTTCATGAAACTACATTTCTTTAGATTTATCAGTAGTTTCTCTTTCTGTGGAGTTCTTAAAACCAACTTAAGATGCTCCAGATGTTCTTCTTTACTTCTACTAAAGACTAGAATATCATCAAGATAAACAATAACAAACTTGTCTGCATATTCCTTCAAGACTTCATTCATCAATCTCATGAATGTGCTAGGTGCATTATTGAGTCCAAAAGGCACCACTAACCACTCATACAACCCAGTATTTGTTTTAAATGCAGTCTTCCATTCATCTCCTTCTCTAATTCTTATTTGATGATATCCACTCTTCATATCTATTTTAGTAAAATACTTTGATCCACTCAAAAAATCCATCAAATCATCCATGTGTGATAAAGGAAATCTATACCTGATAGTGATCTTGTTTATGGCTCTGGAATTTGTACACATCCACCATTCACCTCCTTTCTTTCGACTGAGTACTGTTGGTACAACACATGGACTAAGACTCTCTCTGATTAGTCCCTTATCCATCAATTCTTGCACTTGTCTTCCAACTTCTGCATTCCATTGAGGAGTTAGTCTGTATGCTGCTTTGTTTGGAAAACTTGCTCCTGGTATTAGATCGATATGATGACTAATACTCCTGATTGGTGGCAATGCATTTGGCAACTCATCCACAATAATATCAGAAAAATCATTCAACAAAGTTTTGATCTCTTCATGTAAATCATCTAAGTTTGTGGAAGTCAAAATTACCTTAGGTCTCCCTATGACAACAAAATGCATGTCTTCACCTTTTTCAATCTCTTGCAACAACTCCTTTCCACTCATTAGCATAACACTATTTCCAGGTTCTCCCTTGTTAGTTTCATCCTTCAATGGCAGCAGTGTATGTTTATTTCCATCCTTCTCCAGAGTATAATTATTTATCCTCCCATCATTGAATAACTCTCTGATCAAACTGCCAAGGTCTTCCCAAGAATACATGGCATACATCCATTGGTATTACATCACACAATATCACATCTTTATAAGTACCAATCGGTATCTACACCTTGCATTGTTCTATCACAATGATTTGATGTCCTTTTTGCAACCATGACACTTTGTAAGGAGTAGGGTGTAATGTCTTCACCAATCCTAGATTGTCCACCATATCTCTAGAAACAAGGTTATCAGTGCTTCCGCTGTCAATTATCACTTTACAATATTTACCTTTGGATTTGCATGTAGTTCTGAATAAACTCTTCCTCTGATCTAGTTCTCCAATCTCTTTCTCTAATTTAAGCAATGCCCTTTTTAACAATAGGGATTCTCATACTTCAGGTGATTCTTCCTTGTCTGCAACTTGAGGTTTTTCTTCATTTGCCTCAGCCACATTCACATTCCTCTGACTTGTTGTTTTATTATGAGGACAGTCCCATTATCCATGTCCCCATTCTCCACATATGTAACAATGAATATCTCTTCCTCTGCCTCTTCCTCTAGGTGCAAATCTTCCTCTGTTAAAATCTCCCCCCTGTGGTGGCCTACTACTTGAACTTCCTACTTCATGCAAATGTTGTTGACCCCTTGGTCTAGTAGTTCCTCTACCTCGTACTGAACTTCTTCCTCTATTCCTCTAATTATGTTTTCTCAACATCTTCTCTTCTGCATTCAAACCTGCTTGATAGACATCTTCAATAGTCTTTAGACTCAACAAGATAATCTCATCCTGGATGTCATTCCTTAAGCCATTGATATATCTGCCTACCTTCTCGATGTCATCCTTTGCATGTCTTGCTCTAATACTCAATCTATAAAACTCTTATGTATAGTCTTTAACGGACATTAATTTTTGCCTTAAATCCTGCAATTGTTTGAAAAGATTTAACTGATAATCTTTAGGCATAAATTTAGATTTCATTTTACTCACCATTTTATCCCATTACTTGATCTTGGACTTTCCTTTTCTCATTCTGGATGTCTGTAGTTCATCCCACCAAATAGCTACATGACCCTTCAATCTGGTAACTAAAAATTTCACCTTCTTTTTGTCATCAGCTTCCTCTTCATAGTCAAAATATTTGTCTAATGAACTAATCCAATCCATTAGCTCTTCTGCATTGAGACTCCCTTCATACGTAGGAATTTCCACCTTTGGTTTTCCTCCTACTTTTGCCAACATCTTGATAACTTGTAGTTTCATTTTCCTCCTCTTCTTCTTCCTCAGAAGATTCTTATTTAGCACTGTCAGCTCCTTCATCAGGTGTTTTTCTCTGAGCAGTCTCAATTGTTTCCATTCTCGTACGCAAACTCTGGATCTCTTCCAGCATAACTGCATTTGCTTCAGGTCTTCCTCAACCAATACCATCTCCTCTCCTCGGTAGCATGTTTACTACAATCAACCTTAATCTCTGGGCTTCAATACCAAAATAACGCAGGAGGTTGGTGAAAACAAGGTGACGTATTCAAAATAGAATGATGGTTACTTTAGAACCAATCGGGTGCTTTCAGTGGATTCTATTTGTGGTTTGCTTTACATAGAGGGTCCCCACTTTTTATTTAAAACTTTGGTCCCACGTTGACTTTTGCTTTATAAATAGCACTTCAATCCACACCGTTGATCTCTTCTTTATCAAATCCGAGAGTCAACACTCAACCTTATCAACAAAACAACCTGTTGATCCTCCACCGTCGATCAATCACACGCTAGATCTAACGGTTCACAAGGATATTGGGTGAACCACTTGCACGGAGAATACCCACCCGATAAGGTGGTTTTCTCTCTCCACCCGAGTGCTACGTGTCACTTGGTTAGTGGAATTAGGTGACTCCCTTGAAATACCACTTATAGCTCTTTGTCCATCCGATAAACACCTTCACTGTTTAAAACCCGCCTTTCATATATAACCACGTGCATTAACTCAATACTTAAGTAAAATTCTTAATCAATGGTTTTAGCATTTAATCACAAGATTAAACCTTAACAAAAAATAACCATGACTTATGATAAAATATGTTAAACACTGAGATTTTTGTTTAAAGTGTGAAAGTAAAGGAAATACTTGGTTAACTGTCTAAACGCAGATACACAGAGTAAACGAGAGTCTACAGCAGGAATACTACAAATACATGTTGAATCAATTTCATTAATATAATATCTGTTACAGAGTCTTGGCCCTCTCGACTCAATTACAACAATATATTGACCTCTGTCTCAATCTCAAACCCTCTCTAACACTCAAACTCTTGCCTCTCACTCAAACCTCAATCATCTCAACTCGGCTAATCTTTTTCCATTACATTTTCTTTCTTTTATGAATCAATCCTATTCTAACTGCACTAACAACTCGATCTATATTTTGATCAATCTAACAATCAAATCTCTATTATTAAGCTCTATTACACACCTATGCTAACAACTTAGCCTTAGTCTAAAATAAGACAATTTCCTAACTATTACAATAATGAAGTAAAACTCATCTTCGAGAGATCCAACCCTCTCTACTAAAACTGACTTTTTGACCACTCAGGTCATGAAATTCAACTCTTTTAGCCACAACATGTGAACAAACAATCACATTGCTGGCTAAGTCCAGATGCTCCTACATCACAACCTAAGCCTATCCTCCTCCTTTCTTCCTTTGAGTGCTCTTCTTAGCCTTGCTTTCATTTGATTGACCCTTATATTACAAATTTTGTTCTGGGTCCTATAATGGTAAGCCATATGCCTGATGATTTGGTTGTCCCTATTGGCCCTTTGTGGTAGCTTCTATAAATGGAAATTGACCTTGTTAAGACAATTTTCTCTATCCTCCTCCATTTCCTTCTCAATTCTTTGTTTTGTAGTCAAGGTGACCGGTGTTGCTTCCTCTTGCATTGCTTATTTTCCCTTGTCACTTTGCCTCTTTTCTTTGAGAAGTTCCAGCTCCATGAGGACCTACTTATAACTCAGCTGCTTGTTCTCTTGTTCAAGATATGAAATGGCATACTTAGCTCTCGCCAAGCTGTCCATCAATGCTTGGATTTGTGCATCTTTCTCCTGTATGATTATGTTTTCCTTTGTTGCCTCGTCTTGAGCCTCCAAGTCAACTGTCTCAATGCCATGATGGATATGTGGTTGTTTTGGTTCATCATGTTCCATCAAATCAAAATCCCTCTCCTCCTCATCATCAAAACTTTCCTCCAGCATCTTTTCCTTCCCTTTATCCAGCTGCCGCACCTGTTGTACCTGCTGTGTTGATGAAGAAGGCAAAGCCCCTTCCACACTTTGTGGAGAAAGCATTTGCCTATGAGTTGATGAAGAAGGCGAGGCCCCTTCCACACTCAGTGGAGAAAACACTTGCCTATCTATTGCGAAAAAATTTCCAGCCCCCCTCTGATATGTCTTGTAGGTTTTAAGCACCTCAATGGCTCTAGTCTCTTTGACCTTCTCATCTTTCTTTATCTAAGCACTGCTGGAAGGTTTTTATGATTCTTAAGACACTGGTGGAGGAATTTTAGGACCGCTGAAGATGTCGTTGGCAATGAATGTCTCCCAAGAGATGTTAAGGATATTAAGATGATGTAGCATAATCATCTTGATCAGGGAATAGTGATAGAGACTATTCATCTGCTGGGGGTATGGCTTTTTCTGTACAATGTAAGCCATCTTCCAAATGCTCCTGAACAAGAAATAAGGAATTTTCAACATTCTCACCCTTTTAAAATGCATAAGAATCCTAATGTGATAGTTGTACAATCTATAAAATATGCCCTCACATGTGAAATATTTCATAATGATCTTCATCATAGGGGCATACTTGTCTTCAAGGAACCTGAAAGGAAAGGTCCTTGTTAGGGTCCCACCCTAACCCCCTTATTTATGTCACGGGATCACGTCATAGTCAAGAGTCAATAAAGCCCATATTAATATTTGTAAGTGGTTAACCCGCAATTAATGACGGGACCACAGTTAGTTGCAAATGGGCGGTAGTATTAGATAGATGGTAAATGGGCGGTAGTATTAGATAGATGGTATTAATAAAACCCACGGTATTGGCCCGTGGTATTGCATGTATGAGTCATATATAAAGGATACAGACTCCCTGCGAGGAGTATCGTTTCTTGTTTTTGTAATCGAGCTCTGCTCTATTGGAGGTTGCCCCCTTGAAGAGGCCTGTGAACATTTCTCTCTGAATAATAAAATCATTGCTATTTTGTGTTCTGGGTATCTTTTCTTCGCATATTCTGTGTTCTGGGTATCTTTTCTTCACATATTCTGTGTTTGGGTATTACTCTGCAGGTTAAGAGCATAACAAGTGGTATCAGAGCACTTTCCAGGGCTCGGTGGGATCTCCAAATTTTAGCAAAAAACATTTTTGGCTAGAGACGTGTTCCGGCGTCTTTAAACCATGGGATCTGTCGTTAAGCGCATAAACCTGTGGATTTGGGGAGGCATGCACGCAGGAAATACAAGAGGTGGTCACGTCTGTTAGACTCCCTTGTAACCCCTGTGGGTACCCCTTCGAGTAGTAGCGCATTATACAGAACCGCGCACAGACTGTCTTCCACGTACCCTATGGGTATATAGGAAGCCCCCTAGCTCCCTTGAAACCTCGCCATAGATAAACCTTCGGCCTTCTTGTGGCTACAATACATCGAGAACAGCACTCGGAGAGATTACTCGCCCGTACGATAGGGTAGTCGGGTTGTACGGCTAAGGGTACGGTCGATCCTCCTTAGTCAGAGCCCTGAAACATTGGGCCGAGTACTACTGTCAAACCCTTATGTATATTGCGATCTGTAGCACTTGACACTCCTCAAGACCATAGTTCCCTTTCTTTCGAGGGATCACACATCATCTATTCCAGATCAGCAAGTGCAGCAACAGCAAACATCAGTCCCGCAGCTCCATCAAATCAGCAGCAGCAGTTGTTCCACCATTCAGATCTCTCAGATCCACCAGATCGGAGTAGTTGTGAAGGGTTCCTGTACCTGGATATAATTTTCGCAAGACTTTTGGTGGCATTGACATTTTGAGGATTTGGCGACTACAGTATTGATCAGGAAGGAGTAAAACTCCGTTAGGAGTTTTCCAAAAAAAAAAAAAAGAGTCTGAGATCTTCTGGGGCGCTTATTGGTGACCTAGCCCATCAGAATCAAGACGACGAGCTGAGCAAGGTGGTACTATTCAATTTCTTAGTAAAACTTTTTTGGCGGTCCCAATTTTTCATCAGGTTGGTGTATGGTAGAAACTCGCACTCAAGCAATGGCCAATGAAAGGATGGAAAAAATTGAAGACCAGGTGAACTCCATCCAATTTTCGGTGAACGAAATACAACATGAGATTAAAGGAATAAGTATCCAGATACAGAACGCACTGAAGGGCAAGGAGCCAGCCGACGAGGAGGTGAATAATGGTCATGAATACCATGAGGGTGAGTCTAGCCACTCTCCCCACGTCTGGCACACCCACCCACCACCCAGTCAGCGACCTCCCAAGCTGGATATGCATAAATTTGATGGTTCTCACACGTCCGCATGGCTAGCACAAATGGAGCAGTATTTCCAATTGAATCATATCATAGATGAGGGGACTAAGCTTATGGTGGGCACCATGTACTTGGACAATGAACGATGGCAATGGAAGGAATGGCATCAGCGTTGCAATGGACATTTTCAGAATTGGGCCCAATTTGCCAAAGCTCTTCGAAATCGCTTTGAACAGGAAGACTCTTTTTTGGGGCGTCTCACTAAGCTCCGACAGACGGGTACAGTGGAGGAATATATTACTTCTTTTGAAGCCTTAGCCTTCCGCACTAAGGGTATCACAGATGAGTTCTACATGGAATGCTTTATCAGCGGTCTTAAAGAAGCCATCAAAGCTTAGGTTCTACTCCACCACCCTCCCACATGGATAGAGGCTTGCCAGGTAGCTCGTAAGGTGGAACGTGCATTGACAGCCCAATCCAGCCGCCCCAACTTCCCCGCTAAAGGTTGTCCCTCACAGGCTCCCAACACGACTCAGACACTTAAGATTCAAAAGGTGTCACCTGCAGAAATGGTCGAAAGAAGGAAGCAAGGACTATGTTACTACTGTGATGAAAAATATTCCCCGGGTCATAAATGCAAAGAGCCCAAGTTTTTTCAAATAGATGCCACTGACTACAGCTCCACCGAGGAAGATCCACCACTTGAGGAACCGTAGGCGATTGAAGAAGATAACCAAAAGGAGATTGTATCTGATGAACCAATTATTTCGCTAAATGCATTGGCAGGAATTTCTTCCCCTCAAACTCTCAAAATCAGGGGTTTTCTTAAACATCGCCCAGTAGTAGTCTTGATTGATAGTGGAAGTACCCATAATTTCATCCATCAAAAGATCGCTGAAGCAGCACATTGTTTTGTCCGGGCAGTTTCTAACTTCCAAGTCCAGATTGCAGATGGGGGCACAATGAAATGTGAAGGTCACTGTGAAAATGTCAAACTTCAAATGGGGGATTATCAATTGAAAACCCACATGTTTGCAATAAACATGGGGGGTTGTGACATTGTCCTAGGCGCGGAATGGCTCCACACTCTTGGGCCAATCACAATGGATTTCCAAGAGTTATATATGAGTTTTAAGTAGAAAAACTCCACATATACCCTCCGTGGACTACAGGCGAGAGCCCCCTCTATCATCAGCTCGCAAAGGATGGAAAAATTGTTAAAAAGGGCCATCATGGAGTGGTAGCTCAATTTAATGCCATCCAGGTAGTCGACACCATGTCTCTGCCAATTCATCCTCAGATGCAACAGATTTTAAATAAACATCGGATGGTCTTTGACAAGCCTCATGAGCTTCCACCCTCGCGAGGGGAACATGATCATAGCATCACATTGGTTCCAGGGGCCCAACCCCCAAATGTGCGGCCATACAGATATCCGTTCACCCAAAAGAATGAAATAGAAAAAATCATCAAGGAATTGTTGGAAGCAGGTGTCATTCGTCCCAGCATTAGTCCTTATTCATCCCCAGTGGTCATGGTCCTCAAGAAAGATGGGGAGTGGCGGATGTGTCCCGACTTTAGGGCCCTCAATAAGTTGACAGTCAAAGATAAATTTCCCATCCCGGTGGTTGACGATTTGCTGGACGAACTCAATGGGGCTCAATTCTTCACTAAGTTGGATCTTCGCTCAGGCTACCACCAAATTCGCATGAAGGAAGTCGACATTCCCAAGACGGCTTTCAAAACTCATGAAGGCCATTATGAGTTCCTGGTCATGCCATTTGGTCTCTGTAATGCCCCCTCTACTTTTCAGAGCCTTATGAATCACCTCCTCAAACCATATCTCAGAAAATTTGTCCTTGTCTTCTTCGATGACATCCTCATCTATAGTGGCACTTGGGCAGCACATCTTCAGCATGTAGATCTACTCTTGCAACTCCTCCGCACGCATAAATTATTTGTCAAGATGTCTAAGTGTTCGTTTGGCATGGAAGAAGTTGAGTACTTGGGCCACATTGTGGGGCGTGAAGGTGTCAAGGTTGTTATAGACATTTTTGTGCCTTACAGCATGAAGCATGAAATGTCAATAATCTAAGGGATCCAAAGTCCCTAAACATGTTGTTCCTACCCCTAGAGGAACAAGGTCAGCAAACCACAGCACTGAAAATCAGTTCTCCACCTGAAAACACTCAAAAACAAGCTATTTCTGGATCATGTCAGCTGCTCCACTGAGCATCTGCGGTGAATGTCAACTGCTCCACTCTGTACCTGCGCTGAATGTCAAATCTAATGAAGGCTACCTGCGCTGGGCGAGATTGGCCAAGTGGCACAGTCATTCTGCAAGGTGTCAATTGCCCAGGAAGCTTCCAAACTGACACTTGGGTCAAGGAATTCGCCTTGTGATGAGTAAGAGGGTCTTGATCTCCAAGTGGAAGCAAGAAACTCCAAGTGGACTCAAGAACTGAAGTATAACTGAAGTGGGAGAGGACACTAGTCAGCTTCATGCCAGCCTCAAGCTGACTCATCCTTTCTCCAAATCTCCTATATATAGAGCTCTCTCATGAGGTCTAAGGAGGCTGGAATTTTGTGCAAGTAAGGAAGTGCTGTTGGTTTGAGTATAGAACTATTGGGTGATTGCTTTGAAGGAGGTGAAGAGGAGATTTCTTTCTGCTGGGAGGTGTTGCTGGATTGGGCCTATTATGGTTGTAACACTCTCAGAAATTTACTTCTTCTATTAATAAAGTATTTGAGGTTCTTCTATATGCATGTGTCTCTATGGTGAATTGATGCTTGTATATTTGATTTATTCTAATCCTTGAATCAGTTATGGATGTATGCTTCTTGTAGTTTCCTTTTCTTGTGCTTTTACAGAATCTTCGTGTAGCTGGTCCGGTGAAAGAACAAGGAGCTAGGAGCAAGCAGCAAAGAGGGAAGACTGGATCAACCATTAGCAGAAGATAACGGTTAGTGGATCCCCTTTCTCTCCTCTCTCTCATCTCATAAAGAAGTAATCTTGAATAGCTTTGTATTCAGTTGTTGCTGAGGTACTATCACCCTTAGAGTGGGATAGGGTCATTCCGTATTGGATACTTTTCCCAACAACAAATTGGCGACTCCGCTGGGGATCGTATCTTGTTGGTTGTTTGTGTTTTTGCTATTCATTTCATAAACAAAGGGAGTACCGAATCGAACTGCTTTTGAATCATTCAAATGCAAAGTAGAGGGCAGCTACTCTAGCTCAGTTTCTGGGCAAGTTTATGATTTGAAGAGCTGATCCACAAGGACTCTAATAAGCTCTTAGTGATAGCTTTTCATCCTCCTTGTCATCCCTTAGTGTGTCCTTGACTGATAGCTTCTGATTTGAGCGAAAACTGTGAATTTTTGAGCAATCTGTGACCCGGAAACCACCAGAAACGAAAGTTTCGTTCTTCAGTGCAGGCTGTACAAAGGTTGTTTGCATTTCAGCGCAGTTCCCGAAGGGGCTACCTGCGCTGAAGGTCAAACAGGCAGTGTTCCACCTGCGCTGGACCAGTCCTGCCCTGTGCTGCTGGGGTTTCCTGTTGTTTCTTGCCTTGTTTTCACTCTTCTTTTTGCTGTTTGTTACCAGTCAGTGTGTCTATCTGAAACCAACTTTCCTTGTCACTATTCCGCCTCAGTTGTATAAAGAAACTGTGTTTTTTCTTTGTGTATTTCTTGTACATTTATAGTTTCCCATAACGAAAGTGAACTAGTCTTGCTGTGACCTCTTAGATCTAGACCTGTGATAAAGTGTCGTTTTGATCTTAAGAGTTAGTTTTTTTGCTGTTCATAGCTGATTGAGCTTTTACTTTCGTCATTTGGTTTGAATTTATATATTTCTAGTGTCGAAACAAGTAAATCTTAAGGTGTCTTTTGATTTTGGACAAGCTTGTTTGCTTTCACTTGAAATTGAATTCAAAATTATACAACAGCTTTCTTTTTTGCATTACACCAACATTAAGAAAGAGAAAAGAAATACTTGCATTGTGCATATACATTATGACAGTCTGTATGTTGATTTAGGGAAAAATGCATTAGTGTGTGCTCTATGATCTGTGTGAAAAGGTGTTATCTTTCTTTTCCCTTAGTAGTTAAGGTTTTCAAAGTTGAAAGATTGAAAAGCTTGCTTATCATCTTAGACTGCATTTAGGAGTGTTATCGTACATCTCGTGGTGATCCATAAAGGCAAACTGCTAAACAAGATCAACCTTAAAATAAATTGAATTTACATAACAACGCATTGAAACATAACGCAAACACATAGAGGTCTAAGCTAGAGACGTGTTCCGGCGTCGTTAAACATGATATCTTAGCGTTGAGTGGTTGGGTGATTCCTCCACGGTGAAGCGATAAGTATCAATACGGACTTGTGCTCCCACGTACCATCGCGTATATATTGGGAGACCCCTATAGGAATAAAGCCTTTATCCAATAGGAAACCGTGTCGGCCGCCCTACTGATCGCAATGCAGTGAACACAGCATTCACGAAGATCGACCACTCGTACCGTAAAACGTATTCTGTGGTTTTGCGAAAAGTTTGGCACACCCTCTGCCTAGAACTCCAGAGCAGTTTCTTTTGGCCTTTTTCAAACTCTATAACTGAAAAAGTCCATCCGAGCATTTGTCACTTCGGGCTCGTTAAAACATCGAAGGAGACTAGAGTCATCTTTAGCTTTTTCTCGAATCTTAAAAAGTGAAAAAGCAAGTTGTGTCTAAGCATCGTTATAAAATTTATTTTAAACGGAACATAATCACCTCCTATTCCCGCGTTGATCTTAAGTTGAGAACATGGAACGCCCCAACCAAGGAACTCCACATGATGGAAATCCTAGTCCATTCTCCTCTTGGGGAGAAGTTGGTGCGCCCCACATGGCCACATTGTCGCTTCCAGGACTGACAATTGGCCTGCCTATTTGGCTTTTCTCAACTAATGTAGTTCAGACCACCATGGTTCCTGAACAGTCGAGTCAACAGTTAGATCAGTCTAGAGCTGCCCACCAGCCTTCTACTTCTTATAACTCTTCCTCCAATCCTTCATCTTCGCAGGGTAGAGCCGGCAAAAGCCAAGCTCCCATGGAGAAGAAGGAGAAGAAGAAGAAGAAGAAGGAACCTAAGGCGACTGGGGGCAAGCAAAAGACATCTGACAAAAACCCACACACAGCACAGACCGGGCCTAAATCGCCATGTGTCATATGTAGAGGAGACCACTTCCATAGAGATTGTCCCTGTATTCCCCGGATACTAAGGGACTGGTCACCTCGTTTGCACAATTCGGGAGCATCAACCTCTGATAGCCATGTTGATTGCTTACCCTCGACCAGCGAAAGTGAAGGTTCAAGACGAAGAGGGGGATCAAGATCCCCCTGTAGACTGTGTGAAGGCGATCATGCCATTCACCGTTGTCCCTTCTTAGACGAAGCGAAGAGAGTTTTGGAAGATCGTCCGGTTTCACCGGTAATACTTCCTCCTGGATACAAAAAACTCGTGCCAAGTCCTTCATTGGTTGAAAATACAGTTGGCCTGCTCAAGTGGTCAGCTAAAGCGTCAGTCATTGAAAATGAACCTACTGAATCTAGACCAAACGAAAGTCTAAAGGTCGATACGACAGTTGACCCGGTTCTTCCCTCAGAGGTTTCATCCTCAAATGACACCGTCACTGAAGATTCATCTTCAAATGACACCCTCACTGAAGAGAATAAGGATGACACCATCCAGATTCTTTTCGTCAACACCGACTCTGATGAGCATCAGGGCAATGCGCCCATTCCTTTATCGTAGGAAGGAACATCGTCAGGATCATATCCGGCCGTGTATTCGGTCCCACCACCAAGCAACCTGGTTGTGTCCTTTGATTGGAACCAACTAGGCAGACCCCGGTTACCAGCCAGTATACCATTCAGAATCATAGTCCAAATCTACAGAATGGTAATGGCTGGAACTATCATTGATGAAGGGGCATCTGTGAGTATCCTTTCCTCTATTGCTTGGAAAGCACTGGGTTCCCCAGAGCTTTTACCTGAGATAAGAAATCTCTCGGGTTTTGATAAAGGAACCAGTCGACCGTTAGGGATCCTCCCCAATGTACCTGTTACATTGAAAGGGAAGACCGTTCAAATGAACGTGATGGTTGTTCAAGGACCCTTGGATTATAACCTACTCCTTGGATGAGACTATATATATTGCATGGGAGCTATAGTCTCCTCACTCTTTAGAGTAATGTGTTTTCCACACGAAGGAAGAATGGTCAAGCTCGTAGACCAACTTTCATTTCCGGGATCACGCATCGCAAATAGTCAAATACCAACCCTGAATGGTCTATTCACCCAAGAAATGTCTCCACCCCCAGTCCTCCTTCCCGATGAATGCGAGTGATTCAGAAAGATGGGACTGGAACCCAGGGGGCATGCATCCTGGTCTGCTTCGGGCAGAGGAAACCCCGGGTATAAGGTAGAATTTCCGCGAAAGAATATGACTAGTCTGTACCCCGTCCGAAAAAAGGAAGAGAGGGTTGTTCTAGAATAAGATTCTTTTGTCAAAGTTATGTGTTTGATGATTTCTAGTCATTCACCTTTGTCTAAATAGGAAGGCAATGCCAAAGAAAGAGATTCCTTTGCGGCAGCAAATTGTAACCATCTTTGGGTAAAAAGGCAAGCCTCACCCATTAAAACAAATGTTTTGAAGGATAAGTAGGGGCAGCCTCCAAAGAAAGAGATTCCTTTGCTGCAACAAATTGTAACCATCTTTGAGTAACCTAATGATAGACATCGCCGAAGAAAGAGTTTCATTTGCGGCAGCAAATAAAACCATTTTTTGGATAACCTGAAAGAGGCAAGCCTCACCCTTTAAAACAAATGTTTTATCGGATAAGTAGGGGCAGCCTTGAAATTGTACTTTATACCTGGGGGCATGCAAACCTTTTGGAGTGCAAGCTAGGGGCGGTTATTTATCTGTTTTTGGGATTAACCGTTTCCGAACTTGCGTAAAGAAAGGATGAGATGGAGCATAGCTTATGTGAGGTGCAAGCTCTATAAAAATTGGAATCTTGCAGGAGACATTTCTTATCTTATGACTGGTGTTTCGAGCAGTTTTACCGCGGAATTTATGCTCGTTAAAAAATAGAAAAGCGAGATCCGAGCAGTTTTAGCGTCATAGTTCATGCTCGTTAAAAAATAAACATAAGCTTTTGAGCAGTCAAGCTCATTAAAAAATGAACTTCCCGGTAAATAACCATTGTGATCGTAAATTTATTAGCCATAAAAGCCTTGGTCGTGTTTGCACCTGCCACCTCCATTTCATTTGGCCAATCGTTCACCTCCACATGATTGTTTACCCATTTTGAGGAACAGCTGCGAAGAGTGATTTCACTTAGCCATCCTTGTGACACTGCCGTGATTGGAAAATTCCAACCTGTACCTAGAATCTACTGCTATCCCTGTTTATCACTCGTTCCTCAAAAGACGAGTCTTCTTTGAGCTCTTTTCTCCTGACTCGTAAAATATGAAAAGTTTGCCGAGTTTCGGCCTTCCAGCTCGTTAAAGTGACCGGAAGAGCTATCCCTCCTCTAGATTTTAATCTTTTTGGACCTGAGGGATTATTGCACAAAAAGGTCGAGCGCTTGTTTTATTCGGCTCGTTAAAGTTATCGAAAACTCATCCCTTCTGTATTGTTTTATACTTTTTCGGACTTAAGGGATTAGATGACGAAAAAGGAATTTTGGAGTTAACTTTCTGTACCTTTTCAGACTCTCTAAAAATGAAAAGGACCGAGTTTTCCTTGTCGTTAGACTCGTTAAAATGATTAAATAGCGACAAACTTGTCTTTAGACGAGAACGAGTTTCCCTATCGCTAAGCTCGTTAAAACATAGAGATGGGCTTGCCCGAAGGGCAGGTTATAGAACAAGCATATGTTATCCTCCTCAAGCTTGACAAAAATAAAGAGGTACTGGTCAGAAATGACTGGGGAAAAATTGGGAGAACCTCAAAGCTTTAATGGTAGCAAGTCGCTCTTGAACATGACACTTTGTCCTACGTATCACATCGGGTTGGGTTGTTTCATTCACCGGTCTCATCACCATGGTCCTCGCCAAGCCATCCACATTTGGGGTAATGCTACCGATCCATCACATCAGTGTCGTTATATGTTCAAGAGATGTGTTCAGAAAGAGTCAACCGTGTCCCATCCACTGCCATACATTATCCTTCATCCACCCATGATCGCCACCCTAAATCATATTTCACAGATTGTTTTCACCTCCACTAAAATCATTAGCTCCATTCCGTGTCACTGATGTGGGATTCATTAAGTCCCTCCTTTGACGGATCGCTTCTTGTCGACTTCAGCTCATTATCCAAGAAGTTGATCTAGGAACAAACCCCCCAGTACTTTGAAGCTTGCATGCCTCAATGGCAAGTTTCTCACTTTCGGTGACAGGTATACATCAATGACCCTCGACCAGAAGATTTTGCGTGGTGTTTCGACGCCAAGTCCTTTATTCACACCACGTGAATTGTACTGCAGTACCTTGAGGGTCATTGTCATTATTGGTGATTCCTCTCGCGCTTGTTAACAGTTTACAGTATTGACCGGTAATCAAGCGATGTCTTTCCATGTTCGACTTCAGCGCAATTCTCACACGGATCAACTTGTACTTAGAGTGAAGATCGAATGAGTTTGAAGACCCCGGATCTAGTTTCATCCATCCGGGCTGCGATATACATATTCAGGATATAAAGACATTTGTTATGTACATCATTGCAACAGATGATCATCCTACTCAAAGGATGATAATTTCAGCAGAGAATTATCAGTCTACCATCAGACGATCGTCTGTTCTATGTACCAAAATGAATTTATAAAGCTGAGCATGGGAATGCCCGCCTCAGCTAGATCATGAAAGCAGAATGAAAAATAATGTATTGTATTGTATTTTATTACAGGGCACCTCTCAGCGATTGAAGGAACTTCGGATCCTCCTGATAAAGCATTTCACCCGATAAACGACCTCATACTTTAGGGGGCAACTGTTATAGACATTTTTGTGCCTTACAGCATGAAGCATGAAATGTCAATAATCTAAGGGATCCAAAGTCCCTAAACATGTTGTTCCTACCCCTAGAGGAACAAGGTCAGCAAACCACAGCACTGAAAATCAGTTCTCCACCTGAAAACACTCAAAAACAAGCTATTTCTGGATCATGTCAGCTGCTCCACTGAGCATCTATGTTGAATGTCAACTGCTCCACTCTGTACCTGCGCTGAATGTCAAATATAATGAAGGCTACCTGCGCTGGGCGAGATTGGCCAAGTGGCACAGTCATTCTGCAAGGTGTCAATTGCCCAGGAAGCTTCCAAACTGACACTTGGGTCAAGGAATTCGCCTTGTGATGAGTAAGAGGGTCTTGATCTCCAAGTGGAAGCAAGAAACTCCAAGTGGACTCAAGAACTGAAGTATAACTGAAGTGGGAGAGGACACTAGTCAGCTTCATGCCAGCCTCAAGCTGACTCATCCTTTCTCCAAATCTCCTATATATAGAGCTCTCTCATGAGGTCTAAGGAGGCTGGAATTTTGTGCAAGTAAGGAAGTGCTGTTGGTTTGAGTATAGAACTATTGGGTGATTGCTTTGAAGGAGGTGAAGAGGAGATTTCTTTCTGCTGGGAGGTGTTGCTGGATTGGGCCTATTATGGTTGTAACACTCTCAGAACTTTACTTCTTCTATTAATAAAGTATTTGAGGTTCTTCTATATGCATGTGTCTCTATGGTGAATTGATGCTTGTATATTTGATTTATTCTAATCCTTGAATCAGTTATGGATGTATGCTTCTTGTAGTTTCCTTTTCTTGTGCTTTTACAGGATCTTCGTGTAGCTGGGCCGGTGAAAGAACAAGGAGCTAGGAGCAAGCAGCAAAGAGGGAAGACTGGATCAACCATTAGCGGAAGATAACGGTTAGTGGATCCCCTTTCTCTCCTCTCTCTCATCTCATAAAGAAGTAATCTTGAATAGCTTTGTATTCAGTTGTTGCTGAGGTACTATCACCCTTAGAGTGGGATAGGGTCATTCTGTATTGGATACTTTTCCCAACAACAAAGGTGGACCCCAAAAAGATCCAGGCAATGCAAGAATGGCCTCAACCTAAGACCTTGAAAAGCTTGAGAGGATTTTTGGGTCTCACAGGCTATTATCATAAATTTGTCCGCAATTGTGGCCACATAGCGAAGCCCCTAACTCAACTCCTAAAGAAAAATTCCTTCTTCTGGAACGAGGAAGCACAACAGGCATTTACCACTCTCAAAACCGTCATGTGTTCCACTCCCGTCTTAGCACTACCTGACTTCTCCAAATCCTTTGTCATTGAATGTGATGCTTCGGGTACAGGTATTGGAGCGGTCTTAATGCAGGAAGGGCAACCATTGGCCTTCACTAGCCAACAACTAAGTGGGAGGAATCTGGGCCAATCTACCTACGAGAAGGAAATGATGGCCATCTTACATGTAGTCGAGACCTGGCGACCTTACTTGTTGGGGCGACGTTTCCAAATCCGCACAGATCATCACAGTCTTAAATATTTTTTGGAGCAATGCCTATCTTCCCCACAACAAAATAAATGGTTAGCCAAAATGCTGGGATATGATTATGATATCATTTACAAGAAAGGGAAAGACAACAGTGTAGCAGATGCATTGTCGTGCCAATTTGAGGAGGAAAGTACTCTGCTCGCAATTTCCCTCCCCATTTCAGACTGGATTGAAGAGGCTCGCAAGGAATGGTTTTCACATCTCGGGCTCTCCCAACTCATTTCTCAATTGCAGGTAGATCCTAATTCCAACAAGGGCTACTCGTGGCAGAATGATATTCTTTGCTACAAGGACCGAGTCGTAATATCACCAACATCCACCCTCAAAAGTCGCATTTTGGTAGAATTGCACTCATCTCCCATTGCAGGACATTCGGGCTTTCAGAAGACGTATGCTCGCACCAGAAGATCATTTTTTTGGACCGGCATGAAACAGGACATCCTTACTTTCGTATCAGAATGTGACGTCTGTCAACGCCACAAAGGGGAAACCGTCAACACACCAGGCACATTACAACCATTGCCCATTCCGGCGTCAATTTGGACGGAGGTCTCCATGGATTTCATTACAGGTCTTCCAAAGTCTGGGAACAAGTCAGTCATCATGGTGGTTGTGGACCAACTGTCGAAGTCTGCTCATTTCTGCGCCCTACCCCAACCGTTTACACCAACTTTGGTTGCTCAAACTTTCATGGATCAGATATTTAAATTGCATGGCATGCCCACTTCTATTGTGTCCGATCGCGACCCGATCTTCACCAGTAATTTTTGGCAGGAACTCTTCAGAATACAAGGCACTCAACTCAAACTCAGTACTTCATATCATCCGCAAACAGATGGTCAAATCGAAGCCGTCAACAAATGTCTAGAAACCTACCTTAGGTATTTCACTTCAGAAAAGCAACACCTTTGGGTACAGTGGTTACCTCTGGCTGAATGGTGGTATAACACCAACTATCATGCCACCACCAAAATGACTCCCTATGAAGCAGTCTATGGTCAACTTCCGCCTTCCCCTACTTCTTATCTCACGGGGTGCTCCAAAGTACAAGCCGTGGATCAACTCCTACACCACCGCACAACCATGCTTGCCCATCTGCGCGAGAATCTTCATCAAGCTCAGAACCGTATGAAGCAACAGGCCGACCAACATCGCTCAGAGCGCCAATTTCAAGAAGGGGATCAGGTCTTTTTGAGGCTGCAACCATATAAGAAAACATCACTCAAAGACAAGGGTTGTCAAAAGCTCTCTCCAAAATTCTACGGACCATACCAAGTACTTCAGTGCATTGGAGAAGTGGCTTACAAGTTGGCTTTGCCACCTACAGCAAAAATCCACCCAGTTTTCCATGTATCATGCCTCAAGAAAGTGATTGGGAACAATTGCCGAGTTCAAACCAGTCTACCTGAATTGGACGAATAAGGGTCAATCTGGCTTCAACCTGAACAGGTTCTAGACACACGAGACAAGCACCTGCGCGGCCACATTATTAAGGAGGTCCTCGTCAAATGGAAAGACACCTCTCCGGAAGATGCAACTTGGGAACCATCCACTATTCTTCAGCAGTTTCCGCAGCTTCAGCCTTGAGGACAAGGCTAGTCTTAAGGGGGAGGGCATGTTAGGGTCCCACCCTAACCCCCTTATTTATGTCATGGGATCACGTCATAGTCAAGAATCAATAAAGCCCATATTAATATTTGTAAGTGGTTAACCAGCAATTAATGACGGGACCACAGTTAGTTGCAAATGGGCGGTAGTATTAGATAGATGGTAAATGGACGGTAGTATTAGATAGATGGTATTAATAAAACCCACGGTATTGGCCCGTGGTATTGCATGTATGAGTCATATATAAAGGATAGAGACTCCCTGCGAGGAGTATCATGTCTTGTTTTTGTAATCGAGCTCTGCTCTATTGGAGGTTGCCCCCTCGAAGAGGCCTGTGAACATTTCTCTCTGAATAATAAAATCATTGCTATTCTGTGTTCTGGGTATCTTTCCTTCGCATATTCTATGTTCTGGGTATCTTTTCTTCGCATATTTTGTGTTTGGGTATTACTCTGCAGGTTAAGAGCATAACAGTCCTCTTCTTTTCATTTCTGTACCTAGATTTGATGTAGGGCTCATAATAATGTTCATCTAAATCTTCTGCCTTATACCATTTCTCTCCCACATTTGGAATCCTTGTTGCATCCGCAATGATGGAGGATGAAACTATGAAAGTCACCCCAGCAAGAGTTACCTTGTTATCACAGAGATTGGCTACAAAAAGCGTGGTGAGCTCAGGATGATGTTAAACTCTTTCCACCTACTCACAGAACTCATAGCACCTTATATGCCTAAAACAAGTGACAGTCATATGAGATGCCTGCAACTCTCTGAGGTTTTATGGTTCTTCCCTGATAATCCTACCCCCCTCGTGTGGTTTTCTCTGATGCCGAGGTTCATCTCCCGAACTGTCACTGCCACTATTTTCCTCCTCCTCATAATCTTTGTCTTGTTTGTCCATGTTTGCCAAGTTTTGAAGCTGTGTACCCCTAGAGAAGTTATGGAAGGAGTGAGTATTGGTGATTAGGGATAATGGAAGGGGAAATGAACTTATGTGGTATTGGTGGACTATATAGACTATGAAAATGAGCGGGAGGGTATAAACTATGAAAATGAGAGAGAGGGACTTGGGTTTTAAGATGTTGCTTTGGGGATGAGGAAATAAGGGATATGGAGGGATATGTAGGAGGGGTTAGGCTTTTAGGAATAGGTGAAGGGATGTATAGGAGGAGTTAGGGTTTTAAGGAATAAGTGGAGGGATTATAGGGTTTCAGTTTTTCCATACAAATAAACCTCAAACAAATGAATTGAATGCCAAGAGAATAGTTTAGGGGTTATACTTACTTGTTTATGGGCTAAAGAAGGCAAACACAACTTTTGGATGGCAGGCAGAGCATTTTGGCCATTGCTAGCCCTATGCACAATGCCACCTACAGGTGCACAACACCTCCTCCTATGCAGAACACCATTAAATTTAACACTGGGGAAACTGCCATATACGCAGCACTCCCTTCCTATGCACAACGCCTCCTCCAACTGCCCTCTGCGCAATGCCTCTTCTCCTTAGCTACCAATTTGCCTCAGTTCCCCTCTCTCCTTCAATGCTTGTCTTTCTCTTTGTCAAATAAGAGTGATGATTTTGGAAAAGGTGACATATTATATAGAGATGGATTTTGATTTTTCATTAGAAAAGCCCACTTTCTAATGTTTTGGAACTTTTCTTCTTTTCTCCAAATATCTGTTTAATACCTTTTCTTTCATTGTCCCTTTTCAGGTGGATGACGCTTGAATTGAACTGATTTTTGCAGTGGTTTAATTTTCTTGTAGCAAGGAGAAATTCTTGGTGCAGTTGGGATCAATTATTACATGAATTGACTTGAGTTACATTAATAAAAATAAAAATAAACTAAAAATACTTTATTTTCATCTCAAAAACATGTTTTTGAGATGAAAATTACATTAGTGAAAAAAATTATTTTTACTGTAACCATAACTTACTAGCAATCACCTTTGGTTTATTGGTCATCCTCATACCTTTGTTTCCCTTCATTTACACTTTGAAACTATGCTTTGACCTTGGAAATGAACCCTAAGACCTAATGGAAACATAACTCTTTTGACTCTGAAACCATAACTGGATACAACATAGAGAAGGGTCAACAAGTGTACCTTATGAGGGAAAACTTGGCTTTTTGAGAAGAAGACAACCATCAGTGGACCAGCTTGACATGACCTAGTGAAATGATGCAAAAAGTTCAGTATGAGACCCCTAAAATGAAAATGGAAAGAGCAGATTTGATCCCAGATGGAAGTATGCAAATATTGACACTAACACACGAAGCAGAAGAAAATGACAATGGGGGAAGACAACCCAAATGTATTCACATTACAAACTTGTAGGTATATTTTAGAGTTGCAATATAATAGTTTGAATCTCTTGTGAGAGATGGAAGATTTCCATGCATCAACAAAGAAATCCCTTACAAGGTTTTATCTGCATTGTATCTCTACTACTTATTTTCCTTGATACCAGGACTGTGTTTTCTACAAAATATGCATTAGGAAGTGTAATATGGGATTTATGATTGTAGACAAAAGAATCTCCCCTAGCTTTGGTGGCTAACCTAGAACAACTTAGAAACAAGGAACCAAATGCTTTCCTTAAAGTAAATAGATGACAGAATGAATCCTACCTAGAATCTATCCTGGGCTTCGCTCCTTCTTTAGCTTTAATGCTCCAATTCCAGCTCTGATTTCCAAAATTAGAACTTGCACAGTCAGATAACACAAGCTAAGAAAATACAAGATCTGTGCAGTATCATCCAAATACTATATTCAATACATCAACATGGTATTGAAATATATGAAATAACAACATCACATATAGGAAAACAAAGAATTATTTTCATTAATATAAATGGAAGGAGTTTACAACCATAAATAGTTGTTGATCTTGTAGAAAAGCTCCTCCAAGCTGACTTGTCCTTTCCTTGTCACAATGTGCACCTCCAATCGCCCTAAATTCATTAAATGAAACCTCTCACCATAGCAGCATAAAGGTAAAATCACTCTCCAAAATTCAACCTCTTGTATATGGAAGATTGTAAATGTATAGAGGAGTGGGGTAAATTGGGAGTTCTTATCCAATTACCAATATAAGGTTTTAGATCAACCTTTGATGGGAGGATGGGATCAAAGGATAAGGGATAGAAACTCCAAAGTAGGGTAGGATAGGATCCGAATGTTTTATTTGAGGTAAATGGTTGAAACAAATTCTGGAAGAGGAATCTTCCATAATTTCTCTCTTTTTCCCAGATTTCTAGAACCAACGTAGGTTCAAAGGGGAGCAACCTGTAGGTGATCAATGCAGGCCATAGTGGAGAAAATTGTAGGTGAACGTTGTCCAACAAGAGGCTAGGGAGCGTTGATCCTAAAACTGGCTCAAATGACACATTTTCAGGGAGAAACTCTAGTGAATGAAAGAGACATGCTTAGGGATTTGTGCAAGATGATGACAAGGGGGAATAGGATATTGATTGATCCCATTAGGAGGCCTATTCATCGAATGTCACAAAATGGCCTATAACAGGAAGGAATCCATTATGTAGGGCTAAACGCTTGATTGTTTCTTTAGCTATGTTCTGGAAACAAACACTAACAGAAGAAATAGTGTCATGTTCTTCTCAATTCAATTCCAAGACATGCTAAAATGAATTTGGAATTCCCAATATAAAAGCACTAAACACACCCACAAGGAGGCCTTTTCCTGTGTAGAATGTGTGTGTCAGAATTTTTCAGATGGGCTTCTCTAGAAATCTCTGCAAACATTTAAAAATATTGAGCAATGTCCCACTTACAGTTCCTTTGCACTCTCTACCAGACCCGCAATCATTTAGCCCTAGGAAGCCTAGATCTAGTTACATGGAGTGTTGTGGCAATCTCATGACTATTTTATAATATTTCCCTTTGAAACATTTGAGTAGGCAGGGAAATGGGCAGGGCCCTCTGAAAAATTAGAGCAAGAAAACATCAAGCTGGCAGGGCTCTCTCGTATTGGGGAACTCTCTAGTTATATCCATCGAGAATAATTGACAACATTGTGCACCACCACAAAACCATGTTGTTCCTCATCATTTTTGCAATCACTCTACTTTCACAGAGGTGCCAGCAAGACTCCTAAAAGATTCAATATGACTTTAAGATGTATAATATCACGTGAGAACCACTAAGTTTTGGAGTGATTTGACAATGGTGAAACCTAAATCCCTTTTGAACAAACTAAAATACTAAGCTTTGGAGTGCTTTGACAATGGAAAAACCTTTTCTCATATTTACAATGTGAAGGATTATCAGGGCATCCTCGACGAAGCTCCTTTGATCTGGGACAATTTCTGTTGGAAGTGTAGTTAATATCGGCTTGATCTCATACTTACAAAGTGTTGAACATTCGTCTGAACATTTCGATCATTCTTTTTTTTTTTTTGGTGCACAAAATGGATTTGAATCATTTAAAAATAGAACTACCATGACCCATGACCCATAACCCCTAGCTCAAGTGAAAACCATACGATCCTACCAATCTAAGCGAGCTATGAATAGATGGAAAAAATGCAATCGCTTGTGACAATAATGAAGGATTGAATGGTGATACCAAATCAAGACTCATAAATGTAAAAATCCAGTGATTTCACCCAAGAAAGTTTTGGTTCTGACCAACCAAAATAGGCTTGAATGCCTGACTGAACCTGGGAGCACCAGAAAGCCAAACATGGTTAAGAGTAGTTTCCTAAAGATGATTCATCAAGGTTTCAATAGAAGTCATTCTATATGCACCAATTTCATAAGATCTTATGGTGAAGTCTTTCTTGAAAACCAGGTTGTCTTCCACAAACCTGCCAAGTCTAAAAACATCACCAAACATGTCTTCTTTCCTTTGACTCCAATCAAAATTGGTGCACTTCTTCTCGGCTGCGAGGATAATGGTAGTAATAGTTGCAAGAAGCATACTCCAATTTGGGAGTTGATTGACCCTGCACTTAGTGGTGCTTTCTTCCTCGAGTGCTTCCTTCAAACCAACATTATGCTTCACACTATCCATTGTTGTTATGTTCACCTTGGTGCCATCGATCTTATTAGCCGCTAGGGGATTTCCATTGAATTGGAGTCCCTTGTATGTAGTGGGTTCCATCTTAACATTAACAAGCTCAGGAGATCTCATTGACATTGTGGGCTTTCCTGATGAAGCAACTGACGAGATATTTTTCTGTGTGTTGCATTGGGAGCTTGAAGAAAACATTAGCATTGTTGTAGCAATGGCTACCATCTTGAACCCCTTTGGATTACGAGCATGGATCTCCCCTGTTATTGTGTATACAATATCAGAGCCCAAACCAGACCTTGTTCAATCCCATGTAACTTGTTTTCTAAGAAATGTGGAGTCATCAAGAAATGAAAAAGATCTTCCTCCAACTAAAAACTAGTAGACTATGTATAGGCCATATGACCGCACTGATTAAAATGCAATGAGGTGCCAATAAACCACATGCTGCCAGTGGTTAATCCTAATAATTAGGTGGGATGGGACAAGTTTTCTAGATCATGTTGAGGACAACGAATCTAAATAGTGTCACCAAGACCAACCTCACCATATAATGCCTATTAGCATAACAAATGTGTTAAAAGTCTGACCATGGAAGGAGTTGAGCATGAAATATATTGTGTATTTTTATATAAATTTTGATATGAGTTATTATAAAATTTGACATTTACTTTATTTTTATTTTTACCTTAAATATTTGTATTTTTACTTTTGTAATTATAAGATCAGTTATGTATTTTATATTTAATTTTAGGTGTTTTTTAACATTTAATTTATGCAGCCTTTGCAATAATTTATTGGGAAAGTGTTATTAAACCAGCTCACAAAAAGATAGAAAATATAGATGAACGCCTTAGAAATAAGCCTCTTCGAGGGGGAAACCTCCTTTACATTACACAAATGAACAATTTTTGGATGATACAAATGACAAGACCTCCTTTCTATATATAGGAGTCTAAGGGGTCATAATATAATCAGAGTTGACATAACAATAATAATGTAAGGGCACAATGATGCAGGAGCATCAAGACCTTTTTCTCCATTTGTAAATATGGGGTGTGATAATGTTAATTTGTAAATATGGGGTGTGATGATTTTTAATATTTTATTAATTAATTTGAATTAAATAGGAGAAGGTGAGGATTTATGTAAATATACTTTTATTAATAAAAGGATATGAGGAAATTTAATGAATTGAAAGATTTTAGGGATAAAAACCTATCCTTTAGGGATGTTGAGAAACTTAGGGGTTTGTTGAGGATTTTAAGAGATTGAGCATTTAATTAAATGATTTTTAAAAGTGTGTAAATAGGAATGGGTTTTAGAGAGAAAAATAGAGAAAAGTGAGAAGAGTAGAGAGCTGGTTGGGAGCCTTCAGGCAATTTGTAAGGGCCACAAATTCTGATTATCTGGCCACGCTTGTAAGTAATTGTTTTGTTTTAAATCATATATACATAGATTTTATGATTGTGAAATCACTGTAATGGTTGAGGATTTGCAATTGATAGACATAACCTGTGTGTTAATGCTTGCAAGTGCTGTTGAATTTGATGGAATAATATAGCCTGTGCGGAAGACGGTTGGGGCATTTTGGTGTTTACTGTTTGCATGAAATTTAACTTTGTAATCGCTGGATATGCCATTGTTTGATATCTGACAGCGCCGAGGCCAATCGAATGAGGGCTAGTAAACCTGCGTGTTTTATATGAGGATTGTGTCAATTGTTATATAAGTGTGTTAATCTTGTGACTGTGTGCAGATTTCATTTATTATAGTTAGAGGAAACCACAGGTTACACATATCAATTACATTAATTTTTCAAGGAACAGTATGGCAGCGTTACTGGAGAGGCGTTCACTGTGTATTAATCCAATTTATGTCATTTTCCGATTGGAAGCCAGCCAATAAAACAGTGGCTTTGTAGAGGCGCGATAAACTGTAAGTTACCACAGATTCCCGGATTCTCTCAATATTGAGAGATTAATCACTGTCCACATGGAGAGGTATGCCGATTCTTGGAAACAGTTTCGCATCTCCAAAATCTGAATGGTTTGATTTGTTCAATGAAAATTTGTTGCGTTTGAATTTGAATCGTTGTATGATCTGGAGGCGTGGTTCCGAGGGCAATTGTTAGGCACACACGGATTGACCATTGTATCATGGAGTTTAAGTCTGGCATCTTATTTCTGTGGATCTAAATTGTCTAGCATTAGCATTGATTTTTTTCTCTGGGAATCATGCGATTCAAAGTTGTATTCTTCGCAGTCTGGAGATTATTGAAGTGGCGGTAAGGAAAGGTGCTTGCAGCGAAAGGTTCCAGGTTGGCAGGTACTCTGCTTGCAGAGAAATCTGGGCATGCGTTTGAGTTTTGTAGGAAAAGCTATTGACATTGAAGCCAGGAGCATTCATGTATTATCTGCGTGGAATAGCGTTGGAGTTCTTATGGTTTTGGATTGAATAAAGATAGTTGCGCGTCAATGAATGTGTGGACAGCGCATTTATGTGGTTCATATGCACAGAGCTGTAGACATGTGGATTATGTAAGGAGAAACTTTGTATATGATTGGCTCTAGTGAATCATATGACAGCATTTGAATTGGAAAAAAACTGAAGAGCGTTTTTTTCACAACGTTTGAAAGATCCTGGTTATTTGCAGGCCTAACCTGCGTCAATTTGGTATCAGAGCTTGGCTCTGTTGAAATGATTGGTTTGTTTAATTTTGAATTGGGATTGATGGTTGAATAGCGTTTGATTGAATAACCATTTCTGTTGAGTCATGATAAAATGCAGGTCTAAATTACTATTCTGAAGATGAATGTATGATTGCATTCTAATGGAGCGCCCAAGAAAAGTGATTGAAAGGTATGCATTCACATTAAGTTGGTTTGCAAATAATTTGAGTTTGCCAGAGGATTAGAAATGTGTGAATGTTTGATCTGTAGCATCAAGATTCAAAAGGGAATGCAGAGTGTTGAAACTGCGTGTGGAAATGTTGAAAGAAATCCATCACATTAGAGACGGCGTAATTCCAAAGGTCGAGTCCAAGTGGGTGCAATAAAACTATGGAGTAGTTAAATTGAATGGAGTATTGAATTGCAGGGTTGAACGCATTAACTAGCATTGTTTAATTTGAACGTTGTTTGACAGAAATTGAAGGCGCAAGGCATGAAGGAAGCGTTAAACACTGATTCGGTATATGGACAATGTTGAAGGCGTTAAGCACTGGAGATTCGTTGTTCTATCCAAGAACGTGTTAATGTTGAATGAGATTGCTGGATCGATTCTCATTTCTGTTGTGAAATGACGGAGCACTATTCTTATGGTATTTTGTCTGCAAAGTAAGTATTTATTTGTGAATGAATTGCAGGGATTACGTGGCCCAAGACTGCGTTTGGATAGTGCTGGAAGTGATCAGTGGATCGAAGTCTGAAATGATCAAGCGAAGTTGGGTCTTATTGCTTGGTCAGTCGATTTGAATATCGATTTGTTTTGCATAAATTTCTGATACAAATCTTGAGTGTTGCTGTGGTGATCGATTGTAATTACCAGAAATTTCTAAATTCCAGATCTATTTAGATGTGTGTTAAACGTTTGACATTGACTTTGTGTGAAAGTGCTGAGGATTTGATAGCAGTATGTCAAAAAGTAGTACAGCAAATGAAAGTAAAGGCAGAACGATGGCATGGCAATTGAATTAACGCAGGTAAACAGAGTTTTGTATTAAAATTGAAGTGAGACCGCTAGTACACGGAAATGGAAGAGGCGCGCGTATACAAATTTGCAGAAGTGGTGATATTCTGAAGGTAGTTGAAGAGTTTGAAGACACAAGCTGATAGCTAGTGGGAAGAACGGTCCATTTAAAAGTACAGGCAAATGAAAAGACAAGATCAGACTGAGATCTTGAAGGTAAGGTGATCTGGGTTTATTTGAATTTGAAGATTGTAGTCTTTGCATTAAAGCAAAAGTATTTTTGCAACTCCCAAAAGGAAAATCCATAGAAGACATGTTTAAAATTGCTAACAGAAAACTGGTGAAAGCATAGGTGTGGCAGAACCTTGAGGAAATCCAATAGAGATTGGATAAGGAAGACAGTTGTAAACAAGGAGATGAGTTGAAGCCAGGAAGAACAAAGAGAAATGCTCAAAGGAGGTTCCGGAGATAGAACCAATTGCTTGCCAAAAGACCGAGTGAGGAGGGCTTGGTGAGGTAAGTGGCGGCAGGACAGGACTTGCTGCGAAAGATACTTTAATGCAACTCATAGTAAAGTGAGTAAGGAACTCATAGAGATGGAAATGATGATGACTCGTGACAGTCATAACAAAGGTTCTGAAATAAATCACAGCAGAGGACAAAAAGAGAAGGATGCCAAGGCAGTTGGCATACAGAGACAGTTAAGCAAAGAGGAATATGAAAGGGAGAAGGCTGAGATAGCAGTTCAGCTTGAGGTGTTGATGGAGATGTTGCAAAGAAATGAGGAAAACCAGAAGCATGGTTATGTCACAAGAAAGAAGTTGAGGTGGCAGAGACTACAAGAGAAGTGGAATCATCAGGTAAATTTGCAGTTGATAAAGGAACTAAGGGAACTTGAACAGGTTATAGATGCCAGACAGAAGAGAGAGAAGCTCGAAACAGTTGAGCTACAGCAAAATGAAGATGCTGAAGAAGAGGTTGAAGTTTCGCTATGTTACCCAGAGAGTGGACCATTACTTTTTGAAAGTGATGAAGAGCTAGAGGAGTTGAATCATATGAATGATTCAAGGCAGCCCAAAGATTTGACGGCTAAAGCATCAAACAAGACCGTAAGGTCTTGTGATTTTAAAACTAATGATTTGTGTGTGATTGCAGGTTTGGAGGAAGAAGAAGAACATCTACTGAAGGATGTTAAGGAAGATTTAGCAGAAGAAAGACCATGTGAGGAAATGGAAGATCGTGTAAAATTTCCAAAGTCCACTCCAAGTAAAATCATTGCGTTATATAAAGAAATGGATTTTCAAAGGAGGAAATTGGAAGAACAGAGGATGAATGTCCAGGATAGATTGCTGATGAGGGATGACAAAGCAGTTGTCATAAAAGAAGTTGCAGATGATGAGCAAAGGAATGTTGCAGAGGGAAAGGAAGATTGGGAGGCCGCAACATTCATAGTGACAGTACAAACTGAGCAAGCCGTCTTAGCTCAGCAGACAGCTGGAAATCAGCAGCCGGGAGATTATTTGGACCAAGAGATTGAAAGTATCAGAAGACTGATGACTAAAGAATCCCGGAAGAGACCAGCAGCAGGAAGAAAGAAAAGGAACGACAACAAGAGAATAACAGTGAAAGATTGCAAGAGCAGAGCAAGTGGAGCACTACAACACAAAATATGGAAACCTGGAAGACAACAACAGATGACAACAACAATGAAGCAATCAACAAGCACGGAAGGATTACAAAATAAAATTTGGGATCCAGGAGGAGATATCCAGACTTATGACCAGGTGGTCATGAATTTTCTTACATGGGGAGTCTGATGCAGGAGCATCAAGACCTTTTTCTCCATTTGTAAATATGGGGTGTGATAATGTTAATTTGTAAATATGGGGTGTGATGATTTTTAATATTTTATTAATTAATTTGAATTAAATAGGAGAAGGTGAGGATTTATGTAAATATCCTTTTATTAATAAAAGGATATGAGGAAATTTAATGAATTGAAAGATTTTAGGGATAAAAACCTATCCCTTAGGGATGTTGAGAAATTTAGGGGTTTGTTGAGGATTTTAAGAGATTGAGCATTTAATTAAATGATTTTTAAAAGTGTGTAAATAGGAATGGGTTTTAGAGAGAAAAATAGAGAAAGTGAGAAGAGTAGAGAGCTGGTTGGGAGCCTTCGGGCAATTTGTAAGGGCCACAAATTCTGATTATCTGGCCACGCTTGTAAGTAATTGTTTTGTTTTAAATCATATATACACATATTTTATGATTGTGAAATCATTGTAATGGTTGAGGATTTGCAATTGATAGACATAACCTGTGTGTTAATGCTTGCAAGTGTTGTTGAATTTGATGGAATAATATAGCCTGTGCGGAAGACGGTTGGGGCATTTTGGTGTTTACTGTTTGCATGAAATTTAACTTTGTAATCGCTGGATATGCCATCGTTTGATATCTGACAGCGCCGAGGCCAATCGAATGAGGGCTAGTAAACCTGCGTGTTTTATATGAGGATTGTGTCAATTGTTATATAAGTGTGTTAATCTTATGACTGTGCGCAGATTTCATTTATTATAGTTAGAGGAAACCACAGGTTACACATATCAATTACATTAATTTTTCAAGGAACAGTATGGCAGCGTTACTGGAGAGGCGTTCACTGTGTATTAATCCAATTTATGTCATTTTCCGATGGGAAGCCAGCCAATAAAACAGTGGCTTTGTAGAGGCGCGATAAACTGTAAGTTACCACAGATTCCCGGATTCTCTCAAGATTGAGAGATTAATCACTGTCCACATGGAGAGGTATGCCGATTCTTGGAAACAGTTTCGCATCTCCAAAATCTGAATGGTTTGATTTGTTCAATGAAAATTTGTTGCGTTTGAATTTGAATCGTTGTATGATCTGGAGGCGTGGTTCCGAGGGCAATTGTTAGGCACACACGAATTGACCATTGTATCATGGAGTTTAAGTCTGGCATCTTATTTCTGTGGATCTAAATTGTCTAGCATTAGCATTGATTTTTTTCTCTGGGAATCATGCGATTCAAATTTGTATTCTTCGCAGTCTGGAGATTATTGAAGTGGCGGTAAGGAAAGGTGCTTGCAGCGAAAGGTTCCACGTTGGCAGGTACTCTGCTTGCAGAGAAATTTGGGCATGCGTTTGAGTTTTGTAGGAAAAGCTATTGACATTGAAGCCAGGAGCATTCATGTATTATCTGCGTGGAATAGCGTTGGAGTTCTTATGGTTTTGGATTGAATAAAGATAGCTACGCGTCAATGAATGTGTGGACAGCGCATTTATGTGGTTCATATGCACAGAGCTGTAGACATGTGGATTATGTAAGGAGAAACTTTGTATATGATTGGCTCTAGTAAATCATATGACAGCATTTGAATTGGAAAAAAAAACTGAAGAGCGTTTTTTTCACAACGTTTGAAAGATCCTGGTTATTTGCAGGCCTAACCTGCGTCACACAACAATAACAGTAGTGGGCATCTATGGGGCACAATAATAACAATATGGGGACTACATGGGCAAAACAATATAATAAGGTGGTTGTACTAATAACAATAAGGGGTTACACTAGTAGTATAGGGACCTAACATGCCCCTCTCCTTCAAAAAGTGTTGTCCTCAACGCTTGAGTAGTTCTTGATGCTTCTGTATAAATTCTTGTCCTCCCAAGTGGAATATTTAGCGGGTAAGTTCTTCCACTTGATGAGATACTCTAAAATTGATCTATTTTGTAGCTGTCGATTTCTTAGTTCTGTGACTGCTTCAGGCTCCAATATGATTTTTCCTTCCTTGTCAAGTTCTCGCAATACTGTTTGAACTGCGATCTTCTGCAACTTGTGAATGAGTTCGCACTCCTTTGGGCATATGGAACTCTGTAAGGCCTGATGTTTGGAGGAACACTTCCTAGAATCAAATTAGTAGCATGATCATGATCATGATCATGAATAGGTGGGATGCCTTTGGGAGTCTCAAATACCTTGGAATGATTGTCCAAAACATTTTGGAGATCTGGAGAAATACATGATTTCGATGTGGGATCCTCTAGTGAATATAATTGTGTAATTACACCTCGTTGTTCTTTATTTAGAAGCTTTTTCATGCTGTTAGAGTTGATTATCTTTCTTGGTTTCCCTTCGATACACCTCAATTCAACTTCCTTTCTTCCCAAAAAAATTTCAAGAAACATTCTTGAAAATTAAAAGCTATCATACCCAAAGATTGTAGCCATTGGACTCCTAGTAAAACATCAGCACCAACCATTAGAATGGAAAGAATTGGGATATTCAATACATATTCTACCATCGATAGCTTGATATTATGGCACTTTCCTGAGAAATTTATGGTTCCTCCACTTGCAACCATCACTTGACACTCTGGTGCTGGATATAGGAAGCAATTCAATTCCTTGGCTATCTTACAATGAATAAAATTATGGGTAATGCTTGAATCAATCAACATTATTACCTTTTTCTTCTTGATATGTCCTTCTATTTTGATAGTTTGAGGAGTGGTAATGTCGTCCAATGCATTACAAGATATGGCCAGATTCATTTCTTGATGCTCAATGTGATCTTTCACTTCTTGAACATTTTTATTCTTGATATGTCCTTCTATATTGATAATTTGAGGAGTGGTAATTCTAGCCAATGCATTACAAGTTATGGTCGGATTCATTTCTTCTTTATCAATGTGATCTTTTTCTTGAACCTTTTTCTTCTTGATATGTCCTTCTATCATGAGAGTTTGAGGAGTGGTAATTCTTTCCAATGCTTTACAAGATATGGTCGGATTCATTTCTTCTTTCTTGGTGTTGGTTCCTGTTGTATATCCTCTTCTTTTGATGTTTCTTGATATTTTTCTTCCTCCTCTTCATAATCTAAGTAAAATAATTTCTTCTCCGCAAACTTATGACCTTTAGTGCATTTGCTATCACAATTGTAACAAAGCCATTTTTCTCTTTTTTCTTCCAATTGTTGTGGTGTAAACCTTGTAGGTTGTGGAAGGCTAGGAGAAAAAACACTTCCATAATTATAGTCATGAGTGGTGGGATTCCTTGTTTCCATACTTTCACTTTCAATTTTTATTGCCCACCTGAATGCCTTCTCCAATGAATCAGGTTCCCAAAGACGAACCTCATGTTGAATGTTATCCTTTAAAGTACATATGAAGACATCAATCCTTTGCTTCTCTGGAATATCATTTACCCTTATATTCAATTTTTGAAAGTCCTCAATGTGCTCTGCCATTGAACACTTTTGTTTGAGATTTATCAATTGGCTAAAGAAGTTGTTTCTCTTTGTATCCTCATAATGTGCTATCATTTCCTCCGTGAAAATTGACCAAGTGATAAGTGATTTATGAGAACATGGCCCTTTATACCATAAAAATTGATTCGGTTTTAAATAATTAGATGCAATACATACCTTTTGTAACAGTGGTACAGCATGTAGATCAAAATATTTCTCCATCTATAGTATCCAATTTATTGGATCCTTGCCATCAAACTTCCTCATCTCACTTTTCCTTGATTTTAGGAGCTCAATCCTGAAATGACTGTAACTTTGTACTTTCGAATCTTTAAGTTCCGAAATTTTTCAGATCTTGTAGCGAACTTGTACTAAGTTCCACGTGTCACTCTTTCGACCTACGGACCTGAAATTGATACAAAGAAATCTACAGGAATTCCTCTTTCTTTAAATTCTTACGAAATTTCAATTCGATGCTCAGAGAGAATGTTATGATGATTTTCCCAAGGTCACCTGTTTAGGATGTAATTCAGGAGTTTGCAAAAACCCTACCTTCCTTGGATCATATATCTAAAAATATAGCGAGACAAGATCTGAAATTTGGAGCCGAGGTTCAGATCGATTTCTTCTAAAATGGGTTTTTGTTTTAGCTTCTGACACTTCGTAGCGAAAGGGCTATAGAAAAAATTCCACGATGACATGTTTTAGAGGAAATTACGGAGCTTGAACAAACCCTAACATCCTCATATCATATCTCTAAAAATATAGCGAAACAAGATCTAAAATTCAGACTCGAGGTTCAGCGCAATCTTGTCACAAATGGGTTTTGTTTTTAGCTTCTAAAACATCGCAGAAAAAAGTTATAGTGAAAATTCCACAATGACCTGTTTGGAGCAGCGGAACCCTAGAATCCAAAGCTCTGATACCAAATGTTATGAAACCAACTCACAAAAAGATAGAATAGATAGATGAACGTCTTAGAAATAAGCCTCTTCAAGGGAGCAACCTCCTTTACATTACACAAATGAACAATTCTTGGATGATACAAATGACAAGACCTCCTTTCTATATATAGGAGTCTAAGGGGTCATAATATAATCAGAACCGACATAACAATAATAATGTAAGGGCACAATAATAACAATAGTGGGCTTCTATGGGGCACGATAATAACAATATGGGGACTACATGGGCACAAAAATATAATAAGGGGGTTGTACTAATGACAAGAAGGGGTTACACTAGTAGTATAGGGACCTAACAGAAAGTTTGTATTATGTAAAAGAAATATTTATGATTAAATTTTTATTTTTAATTCTTAGTGTTCACAAATTTATATGTTGTTTTAGGAGTGTCGAGGTTACACCTAGAAGTTCTAATGACAGTAGTTGGACTCAACATGATAACAACTTAATTATTACCAAAAAAACAAATTTCTTAATATATCATTATTTTAATATAAAAAATTATGAAAAAAAGCTAAATTAATAATGGCCATATTATAGAATACTATGTAAAATGTGGATTTCAAACTTCAATTGCCTATACGTGTTCACTCCAAAATCTCTATAATATAAAATTAAATAATTAAATAATTATATTTTTAAATATTTAGTAAATTCAAATTTAAATTAATAACTCTTAAATCAAATGTTTTCTATAATAATATATATGACTTGTTAATGTGAAGAGATTTTGATGAGAGCTAGCATGATGACGGAGCTCCCGAATATTCTGCCTAGCAAGGGTTTAGGGTAATTTTTCTCAGTTTACTGCAGGCTCGCCATTTACCCCATAGACCTTAGGCTGGCTCTTCGACTGTGTTCGTTCCCTTTGTTGCTGCCTTCTATCGTCGATGGTCATGGTGCTGTTTCCTTGCTGAATATGGAAGAAGACATGGACTTCAAGGAGGTGAATTACTCACTAGACCTGTTTCCCAACTAGCCTATTTTTGGAAGCCCTAACCCTAACCCGACGTTTTCTGTTTCCTCTCCGCCTTTCATATCTGCTCCATCCTACTCTGCCCCAGTGGTCACCCTCCCTGGTCTCACAGCATCCTCCCTTCATTTCGGCACCCTCTCTATAGACTCACCTGCTTTGGTTGTCTGCCGCTCTCCCCTGATACCCTTCACCTGCTTGTCGTGGTCTCACTACCCTTGCCCTAGTTTGAGCCAAACCCTCCGGAAGACATTCTTCATTTGTCTAGCTCTCCACCACCTTAGGATCAAGCGAGGACTGGAGCTGCAGATCACACAACTGGGGTTCCTTCAAATCTCGGCTCCATCCCATCAATTTCTATTGCGAATTCCCCATCTGGATGCTTTGAAACACTTGTGATTAGGGTTAAATCAACATCTCAATTTCAATAGGATGGGCACACTCCTTCCGACCCACTTCAGGATCATCCTACTATGCCCCAGACTGGTAAGCGGAAAGTTAAGTGTGTAAAGGCTTCGTCAAAGGATTTCACCATCTGATTCGGTGAGGGTTTGTCAATGGGTGAATTCATGGATAAGCCTAGCTCTGTCCTGGTCAGGCATGTCCGCGGTAGGGCTTATTCGGTGGGGGGATTGACCCTCTAGGTACAATAAATCTGGGGAAATACCCTCAAAGAACTGCCAGAGGTTCAGATCCTCCCTCGCGGGTGGTTTGCTCTGCATTTCTCAAAGGAGGAATATATAGATCTGGTAATTTCTTAATACTAGCATATAGAGATGGCTTTGGTCCTCCTTAAGCATTGGAGTCCATTGTTTGATTCGGATAGGGAATATATTGGGGCTGGACCACTCTCGGTTTGTTTACCGGGACTCCCACTATAGTATTGGTCGGAGGATGTTTTCGTCAGGATTGGGAATATTCTTGGCACCTACCTTGACTATGATAAATCCTACATTCAGTCCAAGAATCGAACCCTAGCCCACATTCTAGTTCATTTGGATACCTGCGAGGGTTTGGAGGAGAAAATGACATTACAATGCAGGAATTTCACTCGGGTTCAGATTTTGGACTATGAAGGAGTACTGTTTTGATGCAGAAGATGTCATAAGGTGGGGCATATATTCAAGGAATGCCCTCTGGTCAAAAAATTACCTGATCCTCCGATTGCACCAGAAGCCACAAAGGGTCAAGCAGTTTCTCTTTCAGACCGTACTCCTGTTTCGGTCCCCCAGGCCACCGTTCGGGCTGCTTCTCCCCCGGCTGTAGAATGTTTGCACAGGACACCATCTCCTCCTATGACGCGCTCCCGGGCTGCTGCTGAGGCTGCGAGAAAAGCGGGTACTCCTCTTTCCTCTCACCCTAACTCCTCTGTATCTAATTCTAGCATTGCATTTCAATATTCATCATCTTTTAAGCACTTTACTCCCTCCATACCCTGCACTCTCATAATTCCCCCTCCCATCATTTCTACCACTACTCCATCATTCCCACCATCACCCTCCATTCCTCTCTCATCCTCTGAGGACTAGTTTGAACTGCCTCATTAATACAATTTTCGCTCTCGCTCTCACTCAGAATTTCAAACACCCTCCTATTTAGGGTTGGGACTTGCCCTCCCCGATATTTAACCAAATCGTCTCATGGCCGAAAATCTTATCTCTCTAAAGCCATTCAAAAGGCTGGGGCATAAGTTGTTTCGGGAAAACAATCCTCCTTGGATAGGGTTCTTAGAGTGTTGAATACCCAGGGGTGGCTTCCCCATGAAGTGGCTTTCCTTCAATTGTAGAGGTATGGCTAGTGCCTCCAAAAAAATAGCCTTGCGCAGATTATTTGATACTGAGTCTTTGGATATCATTATGTTGCAAGAAACCCTTGGTGATGTTGATCTCATCACTAGATCTTTGGAATCCTTAAAACCTGGTTGGCACTTTTATTCTCTTGATGTTATGGGGCATTCTGGTGGGTTAGCCATTGGATACAATCATCACACCATTAGGGTCATATCATCGTGGGGTGGATTAGGGTTTATTGGTATGGATATTTTCTTGGCCGAACTTGGTATGGATCTCTGAATCATTAACATATATGGACCCTGTCATAGGCAAGAGGATTTCTGGAACAGATTCCTCAATCTATCTATAACTTCATCTGATCACCTTGTCCTTGGGGGTGATCTCAATTTCTCCCTAGGATTTGGGGAATCATGGGGTTCACAGGCCCAAGTGGATCCTCTATTAGGGTATATGATGAATTTATTGGAGCAGCATAACCTCTCTGATGTCCCCATGAATAATCCCCTTCCTACTTGGAGGAACATAAGGATTGGGGATGCAGCTCTAGCTAGAATGCTTGATTGATTCCTGATTAAGGTACCCCTGTTACAATATCTGAATAGATATAGACAATGGGTGGGTTCTGGGGGCATATCTGATCACTCTCCCATATTTTTGGAGATCCTTGGTCCCCATTCAAAGCCTAAACCCCCCTTTAAATTCAACCATGTGTGGCTACAAGATCTCGGATACATCAAGCTGGTCACTCACTACTAGAAAGCAAATCCCATATTGGGACATAGATCTCTGGCTGAGGGTTTCTGCTACAATCTTCCTCATCTCAAGCAATTATCTATCACCTGGGCTAAAGATAAAGTACAGAGGGATGATCATATCCTATCTCAGATTGAATTAGAACTGAATGATTTAATGGATGATCGTAACAATGGGTAACAAGGGGTTTACAACTGTTAAAGAAAAATCCCATCTTATTGAGCTTGAGAAACAGAAGGGTAAGATATTGAAGGAGAGAGAAAACTTGGAGACTCAAGAGCAGGGCCATTTGGCTTCTTGTAGGAGATGATAACACAAAATTCTTTTAGAACTATGCGAAGGGAAGAAAGGTGTCTAACACTATTTGGAATCTGCCCTTACCTGATGGAGGTGTGGCAGACACTTTCAATAAACTTTCTCTTCTAGGCACCTCTCATTTTCAAAATCTCTACAAAACCCCTCCTAGGTCCAATCTAGCAGACATTATTCAAGTAGCTGGCCATTTTCCTCGGTTTGTGGATGAAGATATGGCGAATGATCTCACCTCACCAGTGACGACTGCTGAACTTGAGGGGACCCTGAAATGGCTTTAAAAATATAAAAGTCTAGGGCTGGATGGATGGACTATTGAATTTTATCTGGCCTTTTATGAACTCTTGGGACAAGACCTGCTCAAAGTAGTGGAGGAATGCAGGACCACTGGAAAATTATATGATGCCATTAACTCCACCTTCATTGCTCTTATACCCAAGTCTGATTCTCCATCATCTTTCAATGACTTTCGCCCCATCTCTCTCTGCAATTGTCTCTACAAAATCATTACAAAGATTATTGCCAACAAGATCAGGCCCACCCTCTCTCTCCATATATCACCCGAGAAATTTTCTTTTCTTGAGAATCGACAGATTCATGAAGCCATTATTCAAGAGGCCATACACTTGAACATGACCAAAAATCTAAAGGGAATCATCTTAAAGATTGACCTGGAAAAAGCTTTCGACCATGTTAGCTGGCTTTACATCAAAATTCTTCTCATTCATCTCAGCTTCCCCCATTATTTCATCACCTGGATCATGTCTTGCATCACCTTATCCTCCTTTAGTGTACTCATCAATGGATATGCTTCACATTTCTTTCATGCCGAGAGGGGACTCAAACAAGGATGCCCCCTATCTCCCCTTCTTTTCCTTATTGTCATGGAAGGACTCAGTTGGCTCCTTGCACAGGAAAAGAGAAATGGTCGACTGTTTGGACTAATAGTGAATGACCTATGTTACCTCACTCATCTATCTTTTTTTGACAATGTTCTCATTTTTCTTGATGGTAGCATACAAGACTCTGCCTCCTTTTCTAATATACTCTCCCTTTTCTCTCGAGCTACGGGCATGATGGCTAACCATGGGAAATCCACTATAACCTTAGCCCACACTTCCATCCAGGAGTCTCGATATGCTTAGTAGAAATTCCCATATAGCATCCTCCCACTTGATCTTGGTTTTAAATACATGGGGTTCTGGATCAAACCCCTGTGTCACAAAATTGTTGATTGGATATGGATGGTCATTAAGTTGGAGAAAAGGCTATCAAATTGGTGTCATCGATCCTTATCTAGAGCAGGAAGATTAGTTCTCATCAAATCTATACTGGAGGCGACACCTGTTTTCTGGATGGTTTTGGCATGGATTCCCATAAGCATCCTTACCTACCTTCAACAGATATGTAGCAGATATCTATGGAACGGTCATCAAGACAAGAATATTTTTGTCTAGGTTAGCTAGAATAAGATTTATTTGCCTAAAAAATGGGGAGGTTGGGGATTAAAAGATTTAAATCTCTTTGCTCAGGCTCTTACTGCAAAAAATGGGATGGACACTTCTCACTGGATAGAACCTCTGGACCACTGTCACTTATCACAAATCCATTTGGCCTCTACAACTCATGGACTGGGTGCATCTGCCAAGATGGTCTAGGATTGGCATATCTTCTATTTGGAAAGCTCTACTTCACTCATTTCCTATCATCCACAATAATTTGGCCTAGAGGATAAATGATGGTTCAAAAGCACACATTGGTCTAGATCCCTGGACTGGTGGAGGCGATCGACACCATCTTCCGAGAGAGCTTATCCAACTTCTAAATCAGAGAGACATCAAAGTTATTTCTCACATTGCAGATCAGGATAATACCTCCATCTTTTCACGGGGATGGAAGTCTCCTCACTTACTTGATATCCCACCCCAATGGCACCAAACGTGGCAAAATTATACTTCTACACTAACTGAATCTCACATCAAAACTAAGGAGGGACCTGATTAACTTATTTGGTGCTTAGCTGATAATGGATTATATACTCCAAAAGTTGGTTATCTCATGCTAATTAATAGCAGATAGTCGGAGGTTACTCAACATTGGTGGCAAACTATCTGGAAGCTTCAAACTCCACCAAGAACCAGGGTCTTTTTCTGGTGTGTGCTCAGTAAAAAAGTTTCCACTGGGTAATATTTAACCCATCGTGCCATATATGGACCGCACTAGTGTGTCCTCTGTAAGCAAGCGTCAAAATCGATTGAACACCTTTTTCTAAAATTTGGTTCCACTGTAAGCCTTTGGTAGTCCATATCTACATCGATCCAATTTGCTGGCAGATGGGATGGGGAAAACTTAAATCATGCCTGGAGAAACTGGTATACCACACATCACGGATCAAAACTACTTGGCCTCCCTTTTCTTATATGTTGGTCTATCTGGCTGACCTGGAACAAAATTATCTTTGAGGATGGTGTTGCTAGATGGCAGATTATTTCTGCAAAGATCATCTCCACCTACCATGAACTGCCTGATTTCATAGTGCCTCTTCCTCAATGACCACTTTTACCTGATCCCATTGATAAATCAATCCCCTGGGCATACTTTGATGGTGCTGCACAGGAACATGGGTGTGGGGAAGGTTTCCTATTGTATCTATCTGATCATCATCATTTCAAGGTCAAGCTGGGACTTGGAGGAGGGACAAACAATTATGCTAAATTAATCACCCTCCGACATTTACTGCATTTCTCACTAGGCCATGACTGCATCAATCTACAGATTTATGGAGACTCAAAAATCATTATAAATTGGTTCAATAACATCACCTCCTGCCATGCACACACTCTTAGAAATATTTTGGATGAAGTGGTCATATTCAAATCTCAGTTTAACTCCATCTCATGTCATCACATTTACAGGGAACATATCAAAAACATTGATAGGCTTTCCAAGGAGGCCACACTACTACCCAGAGGCTAATGGATGATTCAGGAGTAGAGGTGTACAGCCCAGTACCAATACTACCACAAGCCTTATATTGATCAGGCATATCATAGGGCAGATAGGCCCTAAATATTTTTGGGACATATCCAGACATAATATTATTCATTGTATATATCATAGTATGTTTTTATTTTTAGACTATCTGTTATGCTATCACCCTACATGGTGAATCTATATTGTAGATATCTCAGTTATGATTTTCTATTTTAGACACTATCATGTTATCACCCTGTGTGGTGAATACGTTTATTACTTAGCACCATTTTTGAAAGGGACATGGATGTATATATTTTTGGCTTGTATACACTGATATGGCTAAGGGCCAAATGCTACATATGCTACCAAGCATCTACTATATGTAATTTTTCAAAAATAATGAAAGATTACAATTTTTCCTTGGGAAAAGAAATATGACTTGTTAATGTATTATTTAATTTAATTTAAGTTTTTGAATTTTTATTTATAAAAATCAAATAGAAATATTGTTGTAGTGATTTAGTATATATATTAGTCAAAGTAAATGTATATCTCTTATAAACTTCTATTTCAAAATTCTTATAAACTATGCATTATTTTAAACATTCTTATAAGCCATACATTCTTACATTATTTTAAATACCATACATTATTACATTATTTTAAATGTTTTACTTTTTGAATAATAATAATTATTTCACCTATATTTACACTTAAGGTGTCTCTTTTTGAAATTGTTCAAGCTAGGTATTGTCTACCTTTTTTATCTCCTTTTGACATTTGTACGTCTATTGTTTTACCCATTAACTCACATTTGTTCAAAGTAGCTCATCTGAGTTCGATCTATTTTTCTCTATCTAACTTGGAATTTTGAACCGTATGAAAAAGATGAATGATTATTTCGATATGTGGATTCTTGAGAAGAATTGGAACAATAATTACCTCCTACTTTGCCTGCACCTCCTATCATTCTAGACAACTCCACCCTCACTTCTCTCATGATCGGACGCAGCATCAAGTCCCTCTCCATGCATAAATTTTCCAACATGGCCACTTTGAAACTTGTCTCCACATGCTACGACCCGACTCCATCTAGTTTAATCGCAGGGTCCACCCAATCCATCAGATATTCCTTGGGTTTTTCACTTTCCATCAGATTCCTTATCTCTTCAGAAAGCAGCACCCTTTCTCCACCTCTGAAATCCCCAAAGTTGGAACCCACATCCACGACCTATTTTCTCGAAAGAATTTCGAGCATTATCACCCCAAATGCAAACACATCCAGCTTCGGTGTCACCAGCCCGTCTCTAATAAATTCTAGAGCCATATATCCATGATCCCCAACAATGTGGCTTGTCACCGCATGAACTTGCGATCCTTCGATATCCCCAGATTTGGCCAATCTGAAATTGGAAATCTTCACTCGGAAATTCTTGTCCAGAAGAATATTGTTGCTCTTAAGGTCCTTGTGAAACAAGGTGGGAGTCGTGCTATGATGAAAATACTCTAGCCCCTCTGCTATGTCTAGAGAAATCTATAGCCTCTAGTTCCAAGTCAGATTCGAACCCCCTATATTGTTGGGTTGTGTTATATTCGTTCTACGACTAGCCCACATAGTTAACCGAGGGGTTAGAAGGGGGGTGGAGCCCCCCTCTTCGTTGCGTCGATTGCATAGCGGCGGGTTACATGGGGTTTGAGGGGTGTAGGTAACCCCACTCTATGGGGTCTGGGGCAGCACCCTAGAAAATTTTGTTTCTGGACCCTATATTAGGTTGGGCGGACCTACCTATGGTTTTGTGCATGATTTTTCGCACATGGTTTTGGATGCGATGGTTTTTGGTCCATGGTTTTGGACGCGATAGTTTTCGGTCCATGGTATTGGACACTTTGGCATGTATAAATATGTATTGTAACATTGAAAGGAACATAATGAAAAATCAAGCTAGTAGTCTTGGTTTTGGGATCCAAGGGAAAATCTCTATCTATATGTGTTTTATGTGTTATGCTCTCGCATTATTTATTTTCTATGTTTTAGAATTCGTATGCAAGTAATTTCTATACGGGGTTAAAACCTACATTTGGTATCAAAGTTGTTTTGGCTTCAAGGGGACACCTTTGTTGCTAAGGGGTTTCGCTCGGGCCAGTGGTAGACCCTGTTCAGTGGGAGATATGCGAGATCAATTCTGGTAGTGAAAGAAGATGGCAAGTAGTGGAAAGATAGAGATCGAGAAATTTAATGTTCAGAGTTTTGAGTTATGGAAACTCAAGATGGAGGATCTGTTGGTGGATAAAGATCAGTGGATCGCAGTAGATCTGGGTACTAAACCAACAGGAGTGTTTGATGAAGAAAGGAAGAAGTTGGATCGGAAGGCTAAGAGCACAATAAGATTGTGTGTCTCGGATTTAGTATTGCTACATGTATCAGGGGAAGCTACGACAAAGGTTTTGTGCGACAAGTTAGGGACTTTGTATCAATCTAAGTCTCTCATGAATAAGATGTTCCTATGGAAAAATCTGTATAACCCGAGGATGAAAGATGGAGACTCGGTGATAGAACATCTGAACGCATTTAATACTGTGGTAAGCTAGTTATAATTTGTTGATATTAAAATTTCATATGAAGATAAGTGCATCAATTTGTTGTGTTCTCTACCAGATTTGTGGGATAGTCTGGTTATTGCAATAGGTAGCAATGGAACTTCCTTGCAGTTTGATGAAATTGTCTCATCCTTGCTGACGGAGGAGATGAGACAGAAAAATATGGAGAGCCAAAATGGTGATGCCTTGTCTATACAAGGATAGTCCTAGAACAGAAACAAAAATAAGTCATCGAGTGGAAGATCTAAATCTAGAGGTAGATCTAAATCTCCAGGAAAACCTATAAAGGTGGTGTGCTAGAAATGTGAAAAGGAAGGGCACTACAAAAGGTACTATAAATCTAAAGCTCCTGATAAAGGAAAGGGATCTGATGATGCTCCTTCTGCAGAGGAAAAAACCACCTTAGATGAAGGTGGGGATGTGTACTTGGCTTCTTCAAGTACACATGTAGATCATGAGGCATGGTTGATTGACTCAGGTGCATCCTTTCACTTCACTCCCCATGGAGAGTGGTTCTGTGAGTACGATAAATATGATGGTGGTGATGTCTTCTTTGGGGATGATAGGAAGGCTAGAATCATTGGTCGTGGAAAAGTAAAGTTGAAGTTGCAAGGTGGAAGGGTTATAACACTTCTGGGTGTTCTGCATATTCTTGCATTGGCCAGAAATCGGATTTCCGTAAGCAAGCTGGATGATGCAGGTGTAAAAACAGTGTTCGAGAAGGATACTTGCAAGATGGCTTGGGGACCACTGGTATTGATGTGGGGAGTTTGGATTGGAACTCTGTACAAGCTGGAAGGTAGCACTGTTTTTGATGGGTGCAACAATTTTGTGGTTCCTGAAAGTGGAGCAGAAAATCTAGTGGTCTCTGGAGAGAATACCATGCTATGGAATCAAAGGCTTGGAAATATTGGAGAGAAGGGCCTTCGAATACTTCATGGTAAAGGTATGGTAGAAGGCATGAGTAATATCTCTCTGGATTTTGATTTCTGTGAAAATTGTGTATATGGGAAGAAGAATCAGGTGAGTTTCCCCTATTGTGGTAAGAGGGCGAAACATATATTAGAGCTTGTGCACAGTGATGTGTTTGGACCTATGAAGGTTCCATCACTGGGTAAGTATGTGTACTATGTATCATTTATAGATGACTTCTCAAAGAATACATGGATATATTTCCTTAAGAAGAAACCTGAAGTCTTTGACATGTTTAAAGAATTTAAGGCTCTAGTGGAAAACCAAACAGAAAAGAAGATAAAGGTGCTGAGGATAGATAACGGTGGAGATTTTTGTAGTAAGGAATTTGAAGAATTCCATAAAAAGTGTGGTATAGCACGACATAAGTCTACTCCATATAAACCTGAGAAAAATGGAGCTGCAGAAAGAATGAACAAGACGTTGATGGAAAGGGCAAAAAGCATGCTCAGTGGTGCTGGTTTAGGACAAGAGTTATGGGCAGAGGCGGTGGAGACAACATGTTACCTAGTCAATAGATCACCTACATCAGTGTTGGAGGATAAGACTCCACAATTGGTATGGACCGGTAAGAAACCCTCTCTTTCACATCTGAGGGTATTTGGATGTGATGCATATGTACATGTTCCAAAGGATAAAATAACCAAGTTGGATAGTAAATCTAAAAAGTGTATCTTTATTGGGTATAAGTATGGTTTAAAGGGTTATAAGCTTTGGAACCCTGTAACAAGGAAGGTTGTGTACAGCCGAGATGTGGTGTTCAAAGAGGTGAAAGATTTTATTAAGCATGAAATCCCATCAAAGGAACCTGAGAAGATAGAGTTTGAGCTAAAGGAGGAAGATTCAGACTCTACAACAGAGGAGGAATTAGAAGATGAAGAGCCACAAACTCCGGGCATGAGAAGATCAGTTCGAGAAAGAAGGCAGTCAAAATGGTATAGTCCATCTGCTTTCTGTTCAAATTTTGCTTTATCTATTACTGATGATGATCCCAGAACTGTAAAGGAAGTAGTAGATTCATAGGATGGAAAACTCTGGAAAGAGGACATGCTTGATGAAATGGAATCTTTGCACAAAAATGAGGCTTGGGATTTGGTGGAGTTGCCGGCTGGAAGGAAACCCATTGGCATCAAATGGGTGTTCAAGAAGAAGACAAATGTAGAAGGAAAGGTGGAGAAATACAAAGCTTGGTTGGTAGGAAAAGGTTATTCCCAGGTTCCAGGAATTGATTTTGGTGATATTTTTTCTCTTGTTTCCAAGGTAACTTCTATTATATTACTTTTATCTGTTGCTGCTGTTTTTGATTTTGAGGTAGAACAGATGGATGTGAAGATAGCATTTCTTCACAGGGATCTGGAAGAGGAGATCTACATGAAGCAACCTGAAGGTTCTATGGTGAAGGGTAAGAAATAAATGGTATGTAAGTTAAAGAAGTCTTTGTATGGGTTAAAACAATCACCAAGGATGTGGTATCACAAATTTGATACATTTATATGGGGACTTGGCTTCACCAGAAGCAAAGCAGATCACTGTGTGTATTTTAAATTAATTGGTGACCATGTTATTTATTTGGTCTTGTATGTGGATGATATGTTGCTGGTTGGAAATGACAAAGAAATTATCCAATATTTGAAGACCCAATTGTCCTCCAAATTTGACATGAAATATCTTGGTGCTGCAAACTATATTTTGGGCATGGAAAGTAAACTAGACTAGGCAAAGAGGAAGCTCTAGTTAAAGCAAAGGAAGTATGTCAAGACAATATTGCAGAGATTTAATATGCAGGATAGTAAACCAGTGAAGGTTCCTATTCCTGTAGGTGTAAAGTTATATGTTGAAGAGTGTCCCAAGACACAAGAAGAGGAAGAGGACATGTCACGTGTTCCATATGCAAGTGCATTTAGTAGCCTGATGTATGCAATGGTCTATATTAGACCAGACATTGCACATGCAGTGGGAGTATTGAGCAGGTTTATGTCAAAACCAAGAAAGGAGCATTGGACAACAATGAAGCGGGTTTCAGGTATTTGTGTGGCACTAGTGATTATGGTTTGTGCTACCAAGGAAGACCAAGATTAGACAGAGTGTTGGATATTCATGGCTGTGTTGATGCAAACTGCGCTGGAGATCTGGATCAGAGAAGATCTACAAGTGGTATGTTTTTAACCTATTTGGGGGTGCAATCAGTTGGATGAGTAAGAAACAATCTGTAGTGGCACTATCAACTACATAGGCAGAATACATGGCAACCACTCATGCAAGCAAGGAAGCAGTTTGTTTGCAGAGATTGTGTTCAAGTATGGGTTAGTACAGGGAGCTATAAGGATAGATTGTGACAGCCAAAGTGCAATTTTCTTGGCAAAGAACCCAGCATATCAATCAAAGACAAAGCACATTGATGTTTACTATTACTTTGTGAGGGATATGATAGAAGAAAAAAAGGTGTTGCTGGTAAAGGTGGACACTTTGAAGAATACTGCAAATGCATTGAAAAAATATGTGAGCTCTGAGAAGTTCTCTTGGTGTAGAGAAACAATGGGCATTGTAGGGTTGGATAAATGACTAAGCTCTCTTGTGGCCCCCTGTGGAAGGAAAACAGCAAGTGGGAGAATGTTGGGTTGTGTTATATTATTTCCATGACTAGCCCACGTAGTTAACCGAGGGGTTCGAGGGGGGTGAAGCCCCCCTTCATTGCACCAATTGCGTAGTGGGGGGGTCACAGGGGGTTTGAGGGGTGCAGGTAAACAAATTTGTTTTTCGACCCCATATTAGGTTGGGCGGACCTACCTATGGTTTTGTGCATGATTTTTCGCACATGGTTTTGGACGCGATGGTTTTCAGTCCATGGTTTTGGATGTGCTAGTTTTCGGTCCATGGTATTGGATGCTTTAGCATGTATAAATATGTATTTTAACATTGAAAGGAACATAATGAAAAATCAAGCTGGTAATCCCAGTTTTGGGATCCAGGGGAAAATCTCTGTGTATATGTGTTTTATGTGTTATGCTCTCGCATTGTTTATTTTCTGTGTTTTAGAATTCGTATGTAGGTAGTTTTTGTATGGGGTTAAAACTTACATACATGTGACCATGCACTGCGGATCCAATGGCTTAAAGATCCATTTTCCACATACTCAAAGATGAGATACGAGTTTGGGTCTGACGACTCTTTGGCACAGATGCCAAGTAGAGTGACAAGACTCGTGTAATGGAATCTGTGAACGGCGTTGGTCTCCTTCGATACCTTCCCTCTCATCTGCTTGATCGCCACTCTATTTCCATGCAGAACTGCGTGGAAAACGAAACCATAGATTCTATGCTCCCTGCTGAAATTTCTAGTGGCCTCCTAGATCTCTTTGAATGAAAAGTGTATTAATCTATCTGATGCCAGCAATTCTCACATGTTTGAAGGAAGGCTCAATTTGATCTCTAAACCCTCCGCATCCCCTGCCTCTCAGCTTTATTTTCTCTGGTTTGCTTCACCTTCTTCTTGAAAATAAGAGGGCTTCTAGAAGCCCTACTCCAAGAAGTAGCGCTCCTCCCACAGATGAAATAATTGGTAGATAAATATGATTGTAGCTCTTGTGGGAGAAATGTTCAGGATTATAAACGAAGGCAGGCACCTTCGCTATAGCAGGAGGAGGGGGTAGCACGAATTGGGTAGAAGGGGGAATCACAGGGTTGTGGTTGAGGGGAATTAACAGAGTTGTGTACGGATAAATATCAGGATTTATGGACTCTAGATTATTAGCATAGATGAAATATGCATAACTATATTGAACTTTTCCATGATTATATGATGTGGGAACATCTAACCTAGGGTATCATGTTTAATAAAGGTGTTAGTTCCCTAAGTTAGGATTTAATTATTAAATGTATTTTTCCTATAGTTTAGGAGAGAATGAGAATTATTAAAAATAGGATAAAGTTCGATAGTATTTTGGAAGAGTTGAGAGATTTGAGGGTTAGTTATATCTTATCTAGAGATAAGGGATTAGGTGAGAGTTTTTATGGATCATGAGAGATATTGTGGGAGTTTGTTTAGGATATAGAACCTACTTTGGGTTCATATCCGCTTGTATAAATCTAGGTGAGCCCGTGAGGCATGTAAATGTAAAGTAGAGCGAGGAATGAGAGGCCAATGATTAGGCCAAGAATTCTCTTGTAAATATTTTATTTATTAATCAATTATTTCTGATATTTTATGTGCATACATATTGTATGGATTTCATAATGTGTAGTGCGTTAGATTTTTAAGTTGCAGATCCCTAGCCTACGACATCATTTTTGGTATCAGAGCATCTATTGGTGCACACTACAAAGTGTGTGGGGAATGTAAGCGGTATTTCCTGAAGATTTTGCACTGTATCAAGGGTTGGACTACACAAATAAGTGACTTAAAATATTTAAAGCAAATTTGAAAAAGTAAATATGGAATCCTCACTTGTGGATTGTTTCACATGAAAGAATAAGTGGTGATGTAAAGAGGATTATTAATTATTCCTTTATATAATAAGGAGGTAAGATAATGAATGGGATGTGTGAGTATAGAATGTGAGTTTATGGTGTTAAGGTAAAATGAACATATAAATGTCTTAAGGGTGAATGTCAAAGGTCAATGAAGAAATTTGTGAAATTTGTGAAGACAAGGTCTAAGTTGTATAGCTTGAGTCAAGTCAAGAATGAATTAAAGTTAGATTCAAAGTCCACCATTAATCGTTGTAATTATTTTAATGAAGTATTATCTAAATTTAAGCTTTAAAGTCAAATAAATGTTTATAGTCATGTATTGGTATGTAAAATGGTTCATTTTCAGTTGCAACCAACACCCAAGGTCCATTGATGTAAAGAGTTAATGTCAAATTATAATTCTAGAGTTAAAGAGTTATAAATCAAGTCAAAAGTGAATTTAAGTTTGAGTCATTAAATGTAATGAGTGCATTATTGGTAGAAATGACACCCAAAGTCTAGTCGATGTGCTTGCAACAATTGCGGGTGAATGTAACAAAAATTGTAGCAAAAACAAGATAGCAATGTAGCCAAAGCAAGACAAACAAAATTTCTCAATAAGTAGGTGAAGTAGCCAAAGGAGCAAGTAGCGCTCAAAAATAAGGTTCAAGTGGAATGAACCATTAGCCAAGTTTAGAGGAAGTAACTTAGAAAAGGAGTCAGTTTGATTTCATTTTATAATGAACAAGGTGAAGTTCATGAAAGGAGAAGGAAGATGACTATCGATAGTAATTTGCAGAATTCAAAGAAAATCCACAATGATGCCATAGGAATTGGCATAAATGATGAAGAATTTGAGAAAGAGATTGTTGAGTTAAATACACGACTTGACGTGTTGATGGAGTTGCTACAAAATCATAAACATGGATGGATAATGAAGAGGACATCTATATGGCCAATCAAGAAGTTGATTGCAAGGAGATAAAAACACAAGTTGAAATTTTTGTTAAGGGAAGTGGAAAAACTCTAGATAACCAAGATGAATGTATGCATTTGTGAACCAAAACAAGGATTGATGTTTGGTGAGGACAATGATGATTCTAAAATGAAATATGTTGATATGAACGTGGGTTCAATTCCCATAGATGGCACCACAAACTATTTAGAAGGTCAGCATAAAGACTTGAAGACAAAATCATCTATCGAGACTATAAGGACTTATGTTTCTAAATCTGACAATTGGTATGTAGATGCAAGATGTGTTGCAAATGATGGACAAGACACTAATTTTGTTTCATCCAGAGATGAGGACTAGACTATTGAAATCATTTCTGAAAGTGACTGTAAAATTCTTATGAAATGTGAAGAAGAATTACAATTGCTAGAAAAGATGTTGGTGGAACCTAACTCTAAGCAAGTTGCAGATAAGGAAGAAAAATGTTCAAGCAGAGAAAAATTTGTAGAATCTGAATTAAATGTTAGAGATGATGAAGTGATATTCCAACCTAGTAACAACAAACTTCAATAGGAAACTAGATTGGATATTGAAATTGAATAATTAAGGAAACTAATAGAAAAAGTGCACAAACCAAGATATTGTGAGATGAAGCAGAAGGACAATAACATAATACATTTTACTACACAAGTATACATCAACAAAGAAGGAGGAAAATTACAACATAAAGTTTGGAAGCCTAGAAAATGAGAAAAGGAAACCATGAAACAACAACAACATGACAAAGCAATTGATTTATTACAAGTGAAACTTTGAGATCTAGGAGGAATTTTATCAACTTATGAATATATATGGTCGGGAGACCATGATTTTCTTTTATATAGGGAGTTTGATGCAGAAGCATCTAACCTAGGGTATCATGTTTGCTAAAGGAGTTAGTTCCCTAAGTTAGGATTTAATTATTTAATGTGTTTTTCCTACAGTTTTAGGAGAGGATGAGAATTATTGTAAATAGGAGAAATTTCGAGAGTATTTTGGAAGAGCTTAGAGATTTGAGGGTTAGTTATATCTTATCTAGAGATAAGGGATTAGGTAAGATTTTTTTATGGATTATGAGAGATATTGTGGGTGTTTGTTTAGGATCTATAACCTACTTTGGGTTCAAATCCACTTGTATAAATCTAGATCAGCCCATGAGGCATGTAAGTGTGAAGTAGAGGGAGGAATGAGAGGTCAATGATTAGGCCGTGAATTCTCTTGTAAATATCTTATTTATTAATTAATTATTTCTGAGATTTTATGTGCATACATATTGTATAGATTTCATAATGTGTTGTGTGCTAGATTTTTAAGTTGCAAGCCCCTAACCTGCAACATCATTATATCATCATTGTCATCCAGATCTATGATCTAGGAGAGAAGAAGCTTGACGCCATTGGCAACCTATTTATCAGTTGGGCATGTGTAGCACAAGGGTGCAATGAGTTTTATTCTAGGCCTTAAATCATTAATTTTGTACCTTGGATTCTGCTCTCGTATGGCCTGGCAGGTCGTGAGGCCCTGTAATGTCTGGTTTGAGATATTGATGTACATATCATTGTCCTGAATAGTGTATGTGTCGTTATCCTACGATAAATTTCCCAAACACTTGCAGTGAATTGGAATGAGGACAACTTGATTTAAGGGAAAAGGCTTCGAGTAATCCTTTACCGCTGATAGATTACTTAAAGATGCTATGATGTTGTGCGTTGTGTAGAAGTGTGCGTTGATGTTGTGGAGGGACATATAAAGGGGATGAGCTCAATACAGGGAAAATGTGTGACATTCTTTGGTAGCACCATTGTAGAGGTAGCATGAGCATACTGTGTGATAATTGACACAGTCTTCAATGAAATCATTCAAATACGATTGATGAGCTGCTGCAAAAAACCCATTATCCACCATTGTTCTTCTATTCGGGAATTGCATTAAGCAGGCACAAAAGATAATAAAAACAACCTTCGAGAATCGATTAAGAAACATAATAGCCATGTTCGTTGTACTATAATGTGATGAAATGCCAATGGTTGTCTTTATAATACTTGCACCTCAGCCACTGCCGCTGAGAATATGAGACTTTCACAGTGTGAACATGCATAAACATCTCTCCTAATTTTGACTGGAATCAACTCATCTACTTTATGACATGGTTAGTCTAGAAGGCAGTAAACATATATTTTATTTTATTTTCCATGGAAGATCCACCAGAGGGAACACATCTTACAAGTTTTTACCCCAAGGTGTCTAGGAGAATTGAACACATGAACTCTTTTGCGAAAAGAACTCAACCAATTGATTAATAGCTGGCAACTATCCCAAAAGGTGCAAAGAGAGGCTAATAAGATTTTTAAATTGAACTTCTTTTGTTTTTAATTCCATAATCAATAAAAATAATAATACTAAATTAATTATTATATAATAAAATATACTTTTATGAATATAAATTTATTTATAATTATAGATATGAAAATTGTAAAATAAACTTTTAGAATAAAAGATTCTGTTTACAAAAATGTTATAAAAAAAATTCATGCATAAATAATATGAAAATAATTTTATATTATAAAATTTTATGCATTAAATAATATGAAAGTTACATAAATAACAATACACATAATACATAAAAGAAATAAAGTTTGTATAAACATCAAAATTACTTAATAAATTTTGTTGCATCAATTAAATTTGATATTCTTAACACATCAAATAAACTTGATGAAATTATTAACATTTTTCATATTGATAAATAATTCATTGAGTTAGCAGGGAACTAATAAAAAGAAATACAAAAAGGGATAATACACAACTTCACTGTAGATAAGATTTCTTTTGAATTTACTCTGACTCGACACCACAACAAATGTGTTGATTGTGTGTCATGGAATTAGGAAGTGGTTGGTCATGCACCATAAAAATAGTTGGTCATGAAGTCGTGCACCATGAAACTCACTAGAAGCGTCATAGATCTACCTTTCAAAAATTAAGTGGAAACAACAAGTGTATCGACGTAATAAAGTACTAAAGTACTTGAACTAGAATAAGGTGAAACTAAAAGTCCAACTTCCATTCAACCCTCTATTTTTTTTCATAAATCCAAGGTTAGCCATTGATTAAGAGGCTATCAAAAACCCCTGTAGGCATAGAGGAAGTATGCTCTCAAACTTTTATGCCCCTATGACCTTATATTTGCAATTTAGATCGAAACCTAGAGTGAATCTTCTAAAATCCCTATACTTCCTCCATGATTTTTCCTTCTTACATCTGAACCTCCATGTTACATCACATTCATTTAGTTTGGACCCATGATTAGGAAATTAAAAGTTGGGGTTATAGAAATAATATCATCACAAGTGCGAAGTATGGATTCATCCTATTTAAATGTGGCATGTTCTACAACAGAAAAAACTTTGGACATTGCCTTTGATGATTCGAGCCAAGGATGTGGCAATTGATAAGTTATTGCAATCACTGTGATTACCACTACAATAAGCACAAAAAAATAAACTTAATTTTTGTGACCACATGAGAATGAAGATATCTAAAGGTATATGTTTCACTTGCCAATGAATATATTCAAATTCATTCTTAAAGAAAGCCCATTATTTGTTGGTATTTAGAGCCTGTAAAAATTAATTAAATGAGAAAGACAAATGCACAATGAGCAAGAAACAAATCAAAAAAAAAAAAAAAAAAAATTACGTTGTAAAACCCTAACAATGTGTCAAGGAAACCTCAACGGGGAAAAGGATTGGAATTCTTATTATTCAAGGTCAAAAATGACTCTCCAACAACACATCAACCCAGGAAACATCATTTTAATATGAATACTTCATTACATAACTTCCTATCATTGCGGTTAATTAGGGTTTACACCCAATTAATCTCACATATATGCGAAACGAGAAGAAAAGAGTCTGACTACTGAAGATGTCGGGTCAGGTTATTGCGCGTGAGGGGTTTGGTTAGGGTTTTTACTGAACCCTGAAGCTGCAGTAACCGCGTCGCCCTCCGTTTACCCTCGCCGCTACCGCAGTCAGCGCCTACCCTCCTCCGTTACACTGCCGCTGTTGGTTCGAAGCTCCGCGCCGGGGGAACACTGTGCCGTGACTTCCGTTTCTACCTGTGACGGTTTACATTTTACCTTGCACGGTCCGTCAACTGTAACTGCAACCTGTCTTTTTCCCCGGGATTCTCTACTCCTCAAGGTGTCCGCCGTCCCGAGGTGCAGCTGGCCATGGAGGATCTGGAGGCTGTTGATTATTCCGCTGACCCATTGGAAGGGGTCCCCATCTGGCGATCTCCAAATGCCACCTCAGAAGGTATGTTCAACTCTGAAATTCCCGGAAATTTCTCTCAGTTTTTCTTCGGTGAATCGTCGAGGGCTCAGCCTGTGGTCCTTCCGGATGAACCTCCTACCTGGCCAGCCCTCTCCACGCCGCCTCACTCTCCGGCAACCCTCGGTTTTGTCTCCGGTTGCCTAAACCCTAACCCTGGTTTAGACCTCCCGGAAGCTGGCTCATTTTCACGGCCGCCGCATAACCCTTCTCTGCCTTCCTCCTCCGCCGGACCCGCGGTCTCCCTTGGTCACTCCTCCGGTAGCTTCACTGCCGTACCTCCGCTCTCGGGCCCCCCTTTTGTTTCTGGCTCCGGAATCCCTGTCTCTCATCAGATCTCGGCCCCTTTGAATGCTACCGCTCCGCCTCCTGGTCAGCCTCAGAACCCCCCACCTCCGCGCGGCCCTAAACGGAAATATAAGTGCTTCAAATCCAAGGAGGACGATATTTTTCTCAGACTGGAAGAGGATATTCGGTGGGGAGAAGCGATGGACTTTGCAGATCGGGTCTTGGTTGGTCGCATCAGGGGGCGCAGCTACACGGCAGCACAATTGAAGACCTGGGTAACTGAAGTTTGGGGGCATCATTTGGTGAACATCCCTCATGTGCAGACATTCGTGAGGGGATGGTTCGCACTGAGGTTTGCTCGTGCTGACCACACAAATTGGGTCTTGTCCTCTTACTGGCATTTTGATCATGCCCCTGTGCTCCTTAAGAGATGGACACCTTTATTCGACCCTGAGATAGAGCAGATAGGTATTGGACCAGTATGGATTAGGCTCCCGGGATTACCTCTCCAATACTGGTCTGAAGATATATTCAAACGTATTGGTAATGCACTTGGCACATTCATGGGCTATGATAAATCCTATCATCAGACTGGCATGATGGCTTATGCCAGGATCCTTGTCAACATGGACACCAGAGGCGGGCTTTATGAGCACATTACTATACAGTGGAGAGACTCAGCTCGCAGACAGATCATTGATTACGAGGGCATTCCCTATCGATGCCGCAGGTGCCACAAAGTAGGGCATCTCTACAGGGACTGCCCTCTCCTCCGGAAAGGGCCTAGGAAGGGCGATGAAGGTGGAGTCGACCCACCCCGGGACACCTCCCCTATACAGCCACCTGATCAGCATCCTGAGCCACATCTGCACGAACAAGAAGATGGTGTCCCTCAGAGCTCTCCTGCGGCTGCTGATACTGACACAGTCCCTGACGCTCCTCCTACTTCATCATCTCCTGTGCTATCAGCGCCACAGCAAGAGGACGCAGCGAACTCGGGTATGTCTTCATCTCCCCCCTCTTTGATATCTCATGCATCCTGCACTGCATTGGGCATATCATCTCTCCCTCTTTGCACTGATCCTCTCCCCACATTATCATCTCCCGCTCCACATTTCACCCCCTCTCACTCTCCCCTCACTTGCTCCCTACCGCTCCCTCCTCCGTTGGCCCCTCCTCTATTGATCACATCGACCCTCGCTTCCCTTTCCATTCGATCGTCTCAGACATCTCCTCGGTACTCGCTGCGATCCCGGGTGAGAGACAAGGGTCCTGACGCTGTTGGTCTCGACTCTGTAAGTGTCTCCTCCTCTCTTAAGACCTCTCGGGGTCGACCCTCCCGCATCACCAAAGCTAGGCACACTGCCGATGAAGAAGTCGCCCTCGGGCGACAACAGACTATTTTTAGGGCGCTTAGAGCAAGGGATGGCCCTCTTCCCCTCCCCTCATGAAGGTTCTATCTTTTAACTGCCGAGGGTTTGCTAGCTCATCCAAAAAACTAGCGCTCAGGAGGTTGCTTAATTCGACTCAACTGGACATTTTTTTCCTGCAAGAAACCCTCAGCTTGGCTGAACCCCTCATACACACCCTCTCCTCCTGGCTCCCTAACTGGACCATCCATGCTCTGGATGCGTCTGGGCGATCCGGTGGATTGGCTATCGGGGTCTCTAACAGGGCTGTGGATATTCGAAATCTCTGGGGTGGCAGGGGTTTCATTGGCCTTGACATTTTTGTCCACTCTTTGGAAAGAGATATGCGCATCATCAACATCTACGGCCCCTGCTCTGACCGTGCAAACTTCTGGAGATCTCTAATGGAATCTGAACTTCTACAAGCCGATAACATCTTATTGGGAGGGGATTTGAATTTTTCCCTGGGCTTCTGCGAATCATGGGGGCATATGGCACAGGTCGACTCCCTCTCTGATACCCTCTCCACCTTATTGGAAGATCATCACTGGGTAGACATTCCATCTGCTCGTTTACAATACACCTGGACTAATAATAGGAGTGGGGATCAGAGTTTGGCCAGGAGGCTCGATCGTTTTCTTATTAAGGAAGCCCTGTATAACAGCCTCCCCAGATTCCGCCAATGGGTCGGATCCGGTGGCATATCCGATCACAGGCCTATCTTCCTAGAAGCTGAAGACCTTAATCACAAAATCAAGAGCCCCTTCAAATTTAATGCTTCATGGCTTCTGGACCCCTCATATATTCAGCTGGTCCAAAATTACTGGCAGAACAATCCCATCAGGGAAGAGGAGGAACTCTCTGCGGGTTTTGTTAGAAAACTTATTGAACTCAAGCAGATCACCAAAACTTGGGCTCACCAAAAGCGAATCCAAGATAATCATACTCTGAAAGAGGCGGAACAGGTCATAGCAGAGTTTGAGGACACATCATCTGGAACTTTCCCCACACAGGAGAGCAAGGAACTGTACACCTCTCTCATCGCAAAGCGCTCTCAAATTCTGAAAGAAAGAGAAGAAAGTTGGAGGCTGAGAAGCAGGGCTATCTGGCTCTCTATAGGCGAGAATAACTCTAAATTTTGTCACAAATTCGCCAACGGACACAAAGCCATCAACACTATTTGGGAATTAAAGGATAATCAAGGCCACATTGTTACATCACAACAGAATCTGGCCAGGCTGGCTACTGAGCATTTTAGAGGCATTTATTCTGCTCCTGGAGACATTAATATTTTGGAAATTATGAGAGTTGTTGAACTCTTTCCCAGATATGTTGATCAAGATGACTCGGATGAGCTTCAGAAGGAAGTAACCATGGAGGAACTGGAAGCTACACTAAAATGGTTTAAGAAAGATAAGAGCCCTGGCCCAGATGGGTGGACCATAGAATTCTACCTCGCTTTCTTCGACATCTTGGGGAATGACCTCCTGAAGATTGTGGAAGATAGTAGGAGGAGAGGTAGGATATCCTCAGCTATCAAATCCACCTTCATCGCCCTTATTCCTAAATCCGATGCCCCGTCCTCCTTCGATGACTTCCGCCCCATCTCACTCTGCAACTGCCTTTATAAGATCATTGCCAAAATTATCGCCAATCGCCTTAAGCCCATCCTCTCACATCACATATCCTCCGAACAATTTGCTTTCTTGCATCAAAGGCAGATCCATGAAGCCATCGCCACTGCTCAAGAACTTATGCACTCCCTGCAGATCAAAAAACAGAAAGGCATGATTCTTAAAGTGGATCTCTCTAAGGCATTTGACAGAACAAATTGGCTGTATTTGAGGCTGCTGCTAACTCATCTTGGCTTCCCTTTTGGCTTCATTAAATGGACGATGAGCTGCATCACCGACGTATCCTACAGTGTTTTACTCAATGGGGAAGCCACCTCCTTCTTCACATCTGAGAGAGGACTTAGACAAGGATGTCCTCTCTCACCTCTGCTGTTCTTACTGATCATGGAAGGATTAAGCAGAATTATCTCTACAGCCAGAGATAGGCATCAAATGACTGGCATCAAAATTGTGGACAATTTCTTCCTCACACATCTGTTATTCGTTGATGACATATTGATCTTCCTAAATGGCAGCATTGGCGACTCCACTGCGCTTCACAATTCCTTCCTCCTATTTCAGCAAGCCACTGGAATGAAGATAAATGTAAACAAATCTACAATCACCATGGTAGGCTGCTCTATTCATGAATCTACCTTTGTCACTCAGCGCTTTCCCTTTGTTCTATTGAATCTGAAGGATGGAATAAAGTACCTTGGCTTCAGACTAAAACCATCTGGCTACAGAATCGCTGACTGGTTATGGCTAATTGCAAAAGTGGAAAAGAGACTTCAGGTATGGTACCATCGATACCTCTCTCGTGCAGGCAGATTAGTTCTTATCAAAGCTGTTATTGAAGCCACACCAGTCTATTGGATGGCACTAGCCTGGATTCCAAAAGGCATTTTGAATAGGCTCCAAGGTATTTGCTGCAGATTCCTTTGGAAAGGACAGCAGCAGGGGAGACTCTTCGCTTGGGTAAAATGGGACACCATTGCTAAGCCCAAGCGATGGGGCGGATGGGGCATCAAGAGATTGGACTCTTTCTCCAAAGCCTTGGCTGCTAAGCTCGGATGGCGTCTACTTACCTCAGATGGTCTCTGGTCTCAAGTTGCATATGCTAAATATATCAAACCACAGACAGTACTGGACTGGATGTGCACTCAGCATGGCACCAATCACCAGATCTCCAATATCTGGAAAGCAGTCATCGGCACCTTACCACTGCTACGAGATGGTATCACTTGGCGCATTAAGGAAGGCAACGCTGTTCGCATCGGGCTGGATCCATGGGTTGGATGCGGAAATGCCCATAGATTATCTGCTGATCTAATTAGACATCTCCAGGACAGAGGAATTACACATATCAAACATATTGGAGATCATGCAAACTCCTCGTTCCTTCAGCAAGCTTGGTTATCCGCCCAAGCTTTGGAAGTGCCTGCACAGTGGACAAACGAATGGGCGGAGTATACAAACGCACTATCTCAAGCTCATATCAGGCTCACTGATGGACCAGACGAGATCATTTGGGCGTTCGCCAAGCATGGAGTCTATACACCAAAGCTTGGATATCTAAGGCTCATGGAACCTTATAGACCCCCTGAAATACTTCCCACCTGGAAAGCGCTCTGGAAGCTTAAGTCAGCCCCCCGGACTAGATTGTTGATGTGGAACATCCTATTCGATAAGATTCCCACCGGCACCAACCTCATGAAGAGGTCCTTTTATGGACCCTTTCGATGTCACCTCTGTCATAACGCCGAAGAAAGCACCGATCATTTATTCCTATTATGCAGCTCTTCTAATCAATTCTGGAAATCTCTCACCTTACAGATCCCGCTATTGAAAGAATGGCATGGTAACAACCTCTCGGAAGCCTGGAATGCCTGGTGCCAAAATCACTCTGGGAAAGCTATTAATATGCCTCTACTGGCTTGCTGGGCCATTTGGATCGCGCGGAACCAGTCAATCTTTAATCTTAAAGCCCCTCATTGGCCTTCTATTGTCCTCCACACGGTTGCAGATTACAATATGCTACCTGAAGAGGATCCTCCCGCCCCGCCTCGCATCTTCAGACCTGTTCCCATTGATATATCAAAACCATGGGCTTTTTTTTATGGCTCGGCCCAAGAAGCGGGCTATGGGGGTGGTGCTATCCTCCATCTCAACGAGAGGCATTGTTTCAAGCTACAAATTAATCTTGGTGGAGGCACAAACAATTTTGCAGAACTGTGCACCGCCAAACACATCATCCACTTTGATATCCATAAACAATGTAGACACCTCCAGCTTTTTGGAGATTCTAAAATTGTTTGCAACTGCCTGAATGATGCATCCCATTGTCATGCATTTTCTTTGAGGCACATACTTGATGAAGCAAAGAGATTGACTGTTGCTTTTGAATCTTTTGTTTTCCATCATGTTTACAGGGAGAAAAACACCGTCGCCGACCAGCTCTCCAAAGAGGCCGTGCATAGAGATGGAGAAGACTGGCTGATCCAGGAGGAAATAGATGGATCCTACTACCAGCACTACCACAGACCTTTTGACGACCACATGGACGAGGGGCTATGAAGCCCACACTATATTTCTGAGTAGCTTTTGTTTATAGTATGTACATAGACACTGTCTAGACATGGTTTCAGTTTCACTCTATTTTGTTTATATACAGTATATATATGGCTCTCTGCGAAGAGCACAGTCAATTTTTGATCTCTGACAAACTTAACAGTTTTTCTTTTTTGAAAATGCTCCCTGCGTGGAGACATCTTGGACTACTCTACAGTTATTTTTTGATCTCGACAGGCAATGCTGCCTCCATATGAATATGCTTCGGCATCTGCAAAATGTAATTTCTTAATACATAATAGAAATTACGACTTTTTCCCAGGGGAAAAAACTTCCTATCGTTGCACAAAATTGAATCTCCAATAATGCATCAACCCGAGAAACATCATTTTAATATGAAGACTTCAAACGCTAGCAACATCATTTTAATATGGATAATTAATTGCATAACTTCCTATCGTTACACAAAAATGACTCTCCAACAATACATCAACCCGAGCAACATCATTTTAATATGAAGACAATACATCAATTCGGGTAACATCATTTTAATATGAAGACTTCATTACATAACTTCCTATTGTTACGCAAGTGTTTGAACAATGAAGTCACATTTTATGAGATTGTTACATTTTAACAATTGTTGTCATTCCTAACGTTATTTTGTCAAACAATTAATTATGTATAAAAAATTTTAATTCAAAATTTTTAATCTGGTGTAAGATATCCATATACACATTTATCTTTACAAAACATTAATTTAAAATGAATGGTCATTTTATTATGAATATGTTAAATTTATAAGTTTTTATATAGATCAACTCACATCTAAACAAAAAAAAGCAAATAATAATTTTAAAATATGATAATTTATTATATAAATTAAAATATTAGAAAAAAAATATCCTTGTAAATAAACCTGTTAGCCTCCTATACCAATAGGTTTTCATCTCTCATGATTGATAGTGGAAGTGCCAAAAATGTTCGCCTTCCATGCTACTAAGGTTCCATTTTTGAAGGAAGCAGACAGTTAAAAAATGTAAAGAGGGTATGCCTTAAAAGAAAAATCAAAGGGCAAGAAAATGAATTGGTCAAAGAAAAAACAAAAGAAATGAACCCCAAACAAACACCATGAAAGTGGCTAGTCCAAATTGCCACTACTACTTTGATGGATGGTCCAACAGCTCAAGTTGGGCCTCACCATGTTTTAAATTGCATGTTGTAGACTAGAGAGGAAGTACCTGTTCAAATAGCTCATGCTTTGACAGATGACTAGGTGGATAGAGAAAGAAAGGAGCCCAACTGCTAAATCTGGGCCCTTGGAAGTCATAAGGGTAGACTTAGATAGGAGGGCAGCAAAAAGAAAAGAGAATTATCAGGGTTTGCAAGGCCAAGTGCACCCATCCAAAGGAAGAAAAAATGTTAGGCATATTAGGAGGGGTAGGCAGTTGAAGGTTGCAGAAAGCAAGATTGAAGCATATCACATGGGAATAATCAAAATGATGTCACCAGCAGGAGAAAGGCAAGAGCAGTGGCCTATTTGGTAAACTACTAAACCATCACTAATTTCCCCCCATCCCCTTCAAAAAGTTTCTTACTAACCTCCCCATGAGCACTGCAGGATCTGCCTGATCAGTCATCCTTAGACTCTTCACTTGTACAAATTTCATGTTAGAAGTGACTTCTTGCTTTGAAAAGAAGCCACATTTCTTGTGTAAAAATTCTTTTCATTTTGATCTACTCCCTAACTAAGTCTATTTTCTAAAAAGCTTAGTAACTATCACTTCCCATTCCCATTCCCCTCCAAATACTAACTACTAACTCTATCTACACTAAATCCCCTATGTTCCCCTTTCCCTATTACTATAACACCATGGTGTATAAAACCCCAAGCAATGTATAAATATCCCCCCTTTAACATTATAGCTAAAAATTACTTCTAAGGGAGACATTAGTCCACCAGGGACTATAGTCAACCCTACTTTGGGATTACCCTAACCTCTGGTTAGATTAATAACCTATACTCAGCCTTCATTTTCCCTCTTTCTGAAAAAATTCATAAAAACCCCCTCTCCCCCTCTCAAAACCCAATATCCATATGTTTTTATAAAACCCGACAGTCTAACCCGCATACCCCAAAACCCACAAAAACCCCTTAACCAAAGTTTAAAACCCCGAAATATTAAAATGAATATTTTAATTGGCCGGCGGGTCCCCCCAACATGCACGACGAATCGGGGCGCCCGCCAGCCCTTGATCTCCCGCCCCCCTTCATCCAACGGTGGGCGGGCGATTTGAGATTTGAAGCCCCCGCCCTTTAACGTCCGGGGAACGGGCGGTTTTCCCCACCGTATGCTAGACGCATGGCAGGCAGCGGAGGTGTTCGGAGCCCCCCTCCTCGATACCGACTTCTCCCAAAAGCGGTGCGGGGAGACCGCTTACCACCCTCCCGCTTACCACCTCCTCTGTCACGTCAATCCATGTCATCCTGACGTCATGTCACCGGCCCCCACCCTCGCGCCTCGTCGCCCTCCATGTCACTTTCCCACCCCACACCACCCGCCACCGTGCCTGGCCACGCTGGCCTCCAGCTCAGCGCCCATGTCACCTTCCGTACCTGGGCCCGCCATGACGTCATGCTGACGTCATCGGCGGAAAAGCGCCAATGACCCATTTTTTCCAAATTTATCGTTAAAAACGCGCTATTTGGCTGTTTTATGTCATTTTCGTTGGAAACAAAGAAGAGTCGTTGTGAGCTGTTCAGTGCGAAATTTACCTCCAAGCCGCCAAATTCAAAGCTGCAGATGCCGCAAATTCACCAATTTACCTGCATTATTCATCCACTGTCGACCCGGAGGCTCTCGGCGTTTTTTATCTAGGTATTTGCCAGAATTCACCTGTTTCACCCGTGTTTTTTCCATTTCTCTGCCAATTTTCCATGAAACACCTGTTAAATCCCAAATTGAAGATTGTCTCTTAGTTAATTCTGAACTAAAGCAACCTGCATTGCCCCCTGCCCCAAAAATTTGATGTTAAAACAATAATTCGCGGCCTTAATTTGCAAATTCATCCTCAAGCTACCCGGCATTGTTCCCTTTTGCTGAGTGCAGGCTTGAATAGCTGCATTTCACCAATTTTAGTCCTGCCCGCTCTCTGCATTTTATCCTAATTGGTCCCAATCACTATGAATTTACCCAAGCAGAGCAGAGGCAAGCCTACCTAGCCTACCTATTTCTCTTTGAAGAATATTTTTAGCATGATCTGCATTCAATCTGTCACCTGAGCTTTGAGGAACCTTGCAAACCATTGCACTTACCTTGTTCGATTCAGAAACTACATAATGGTTGCTCCTGCACCCACAGCTCTTAGTGTTGCCCCCATAAATCCACCAAATAAAGAGCTGGAGTCCCTGCCTCTTGCTGACAGGGACTACCTCATCCAAGACTTTGTGGGTGATAGGAACCATTTGCAGACCTTCAGGGAATTGAGAGATGACTATTTGAATGGCAAGGATACATATGGGATATGGGAATCAAATCTGCCATATTACTTTCTCCCATCTGTTAACATTTTTCCAGAGATTATCTGCCTATGTGCTGAGAATTATGATGCAAACCACAGAGATGTCAAGTCTCCATCTGGGAGCATCCTCTTTCACATTAATGCTGAGTCCATCAACCAGATGCTCAACTTCAAACAAGCTCAGCTGTTGTTTCCTTTCTCCATGAACTATCTACTGGATACAGGTGCCAAGATGTCCACTCCTGACATTCAGAAGATCACCCAGACATTTATGAGGCCTGACCACCAGCCCACAGGGCCACCTCCCTACTTATATGTCCACTTTAGTGATACAGGCAAACTTCTGCTGGACATGATTTCATATGTGTTGGGCTATAAAACCAGTGAATTTGTTGATGAGACAGTGCTGGTATTGCTAGCTGCTTATAGCGCAGGCCAACCTCCGGCCTACAAATATAATTTTGCTAAATTCATAGCCAACAAGATACATGAGCAGCTTTTCAAAGTGGACAGGGAGGGCATCTTCAAGTATTTATCTTATATCTACCACATGTTCATGTACTACCAGTCTGAGGCTTTTCCATGCTACATCAAAAAGCTGGATTCTAGAGGAGAAAGAAGATCTGTTATCTTCTGGACATCTGTCTTCGACCAAGTCCAAAATTCACCATATTCATATTGTGAATTTATTGATCAATTTGTATACCCAGTCTCTTGCTTATTGATGAGGTCCCCTCCTCCCAGAGTGTCATTTGAAATACAGAAAACCCTGTAGCTCTCTAAAAACTATAAAATAGGTGATTGGTACCTATACCAGGATCATATAGTCATCAGAATCTATGGCTGTGAGCTCTGTCCATACAGGCTCCCAAAATATGTGCCCATGAGACTGTTTGCCTTTGAGTATTATAGGCAGCTCATTCACTCTGACCTCACCCACTTCCACAATGCCAAAAAGAAAGCCCACCTCAAGTTCAAGCACCACCTGGGCCCCTTCATCATCAACAAAAAAGAGGGATGGCAAGATGCTGAGCAAATCCTCAAAAACAAGTACATGCTCTCAAAAATCTTCCGGTGGGTCCCTTATGACCCTGAAGGCTTCATCTGTGCCAGGAGGGTTAAGTATAGGCTGTTAGGCTATGAGCATTGCAAATATCCACATATTGAACAGTATGCCAGTCAGCAAGAATGGCTGCAAGATACTTTAATTGAAAAACTAACTGAAGAAGAGATAATGCAAAAGAATGTCAAGGATTTGGAAAAAACTCTTGACTTGGATTCTGTGCAGCAGGTAATCTTCAAGAAACCACATCCAGTGGGAGAAGGAACCTCAGCCACAACAACTGCACCAGCCACCCAGGCACCTTCTACAGCAGCATCAGGTACAGACAAGGGTAAAGGAATAATGGGTGTTGAAGAAGAAACAGTAAAAGAACAGCCTGCCTCCTCAATTGGGCAGCAACAAGAGTAGACCCCTCCACTGCAAACTGAACCACCTACAGCACCTATTTTGCAGACTCCAGCACATGAGGAGAGGGGTAAGAAAAGAGACAGAGAAGAGTCCACTCCTGCTAGTGGATCCTCCCAGCAACCTGAGGCCAAGAGCAAAAGGTTGACTCCCTAGTAATAGAAGAGATAAGTGAAGAAGTCCTTGACAGTCCAAGGAAAGATGGGGAAGGTAGCCAGAAAACAGGTACAAGCTCCTTTCAGTAGGAGCAGGGATTGCAGCTTGGCTTGGAGGTGTCCTCCTCCACTTAGCAGAGCAAGAAGCCTTCAAGCACCAAGGCTTCCTTCAAACAAATAAAGGCACAGAATGACTTGCTGAGAATAGAAGTATACAAACAGTTTCTCAAGGCAACACCAGCCAAGCAAGAAAGGCTAATGTCTGTATATGACATTCAAGAGGATAAAATGATCCTCAGCCACTTCAAACCTAAGGTGCCGCAGCCTAAATCAGCTACAGATTTTGTAAGGACAAGGGTGGAAGTCATGGAAAAAGACATTCACCCCATGGACCAAATTGAACTGTACAAGCAGACTGGAGAAATGGTCTATGCCACCTTGGTGGACAGGGCAACAATGGCCCATGAATTAAAGGAATCATTAAAGAATACCAACATTCAGTTGGATTTTGAGAGAATGTCCTCCATGGCCAAGGACAACAGGATCAAATCATTAGAGGACATCATTATAGACCTAGGACATGATCCCAAGGACCCAAAGGGCGTGAGGGCCCTCATGAAGAAAAAGGAAGATGACCTTAATGCATTGAAGAAAAGGTTAAAGTTGCTGCCCACCGAGCACCCCCAAACAGCAGAATTGCAAAAGGAAAAGGAGGCCGATGAGCAACTTGATCTAATAATGCAGCTTAACCAGAAGGTCCTTGATTTTGAAAAGGAGCTTGAAGGGGCACTACAAGATAAGCAGGGAGAATCTACATCCCAGGCTCCTCCAACTACTTCAACCACTGCAACAACTACAGAGGTAGCAGTGGCCCCTGTAACAACAACAGCAACAATAGAAGCAGCAGCAACAACAACAACCCCAGAGTCCAGTTTAAACATGGAAGATTTGACTAAGGCTATCAAAGAAATGGAGCTCCAGGTTACTGAGATTAAGCAGGCCAAGGAAAATTTGGCAGATCTAGAGGCCAAATATGACAAATCAAAGATGACTGTGGCAGAGAAAGGTAGAGAAATAAAGGCCCTGAAAGAGAAAATAAAGGCCTTGGAGAAAGAGCTCAAGCTAGAAAGTGCTATGGCAGAAATAAAAAGAATTTTATGGGTCCGAATTGACCAATCCATTACTAGACAATGGAAGTCAATCAAGATTGTGCATGAACAAATGGAATTAATTGCCAAAGCACAGATCGAGATCCAGAAGGCCAGAACAGTACTGGGGAACAGGCCTGAGCAGGCCAATAGAATGATACACTTTTTGAACAATCAGACCCAGGAGGAGCTAGCAGCCATCAACATTGTCAATAGAACAGAGGCTGTCCTTATGGCTAAAAAGGTGCTAACTCTCAGGAATTATGTACAGACTGTAGAGAGAAAGTGCCACGAAATACAGGCTGAGGTGGATTAATACAAGCTCAAAATGGGAGCACTACAAGGAAAGGGATTGCCCAGCCTACTAACCAGCACAGGGAAACTGCTCCCCCGTGAGCAATATGCTGCCAGGATGTCAACTTTTATTGAAAATCATATCACTGCATCTGCAAGTACTTCTGAGGAAGTAGGGCCTCCAACAGGGCAAGGCCTTTATGACAAACTTTAAAATCTGTTTTTCATTGAAAATGAAATCCACCACCTTTTTGAGGTTCCTCCTAATTTTTACAGGTATACAGAGGCAGATGAAACAATTGTGAAAATTTGAAGACACCAGCTGCCCAAAGAGGATTGGTGGCAGGCAATGCTACAAATTTTGCCAAAGTAGTCTCAATTGCTCGGTCCTACTCAGCTTCAACTCAGCAAAAGGCAAAAAAGCATAATAAAGACAACACTTTAGGCAGCCGAAAGGGTGACTCAGCAAAGGACAGCGACAACAAGCAAAAGATCAAAAATACGCAAATTTTGGGGAGCATATCTTCAGCCGACTCCAACGGTCACAAAGTCAATATTCTCTGACCATTTTTGACAGCTAAGGCACTGAGGAGTTACTACAGCATTTACTTTCTCAGCTACAATGCTCCAGGAGTTGGCACGACATTAATGAAACATTTACTCATCAGCTAGATATTTTCTTATGTAAATTATGTATATATACCTCCCCTGGCAACGTATGCGGGGTTGGTGATTTCATTCTGAGGCAAATGTATTGTATATTTTCAGATTATCTAATGAAAAAGGCTGGAAAAGCTCAGTGATTTCCTGAATGTTTGATGTCTTGGTGATACTATGCGTGCTGTTGCAGAATTCCTGTGTTGTCTGATGGAACAATAAGTTTTTCTCAATCTATGTTTTGTCTTCTTATGTTTATTAAATCATACACATGTCTCACTAATCTAGCAGTAGAGAAAAGGAATAGTACATGAAATGTTTGGTTACACCTTGTGCTCAATATTTATTGCTGAAAATGTTTTCTTCAGAATTTATCATGAACATGAATTCTTAATTGCTCATGTTTTCATTAATTCTATAAATATGAATGTTATGTAGAAATTCTTCACTGCTTCTAAATAATATTCTCATTGTTTCTCCATACCAGTTTGTTGAAAGATTCTTAATTACCTTTCATGCCCTGGTTACATCACACACAATCACAGATTCAAAGAATTATTTCTCAGACACTTATCTGGCTCTGCAGCATCACTACTGTATCAACACAGACATTTCAAACAAATTAAGCACCACTGACTCCATGCCCAATGGCCTAGAACACCCTGGTAAGCACATATATATCTTGACCAAAGTGATCATCCAGCAAATTTCAAAAACAAAACCTTGAGCATCATAACTAGCCTAAAATATTATACAAACAAAGTTAAATCATAAAGAGAGATCCCTCTCTGGTCATAGGTAGGCTAGAACCTGTGACCCAAAGATTGGTTAGTGGTTACCTCGGCTGTATTCCCTTGGGAGTCAAAGGGAACAACCTGAGTGATAACATAATTGGCGACTCAACTGGGGACCAGAACGTATTTTTCAGCTGTTGTCTGTTTTTAGACAGTGGTTCCAAAAGCTTGAGCAGTCCCTTAAAATAGTTCTAAAAAATATCCTCAAAAATACCAAAAACAAGTTCAGAAGCTGGCTCCTAAGAAGAGAACTAGGCACACCAGGTCAAATCCTGATCCAAATCCCCCACCTGTTTTCAAAAATCCAAATTTGATCCATAAAACTCTTAGGAACCAGAAGGAACCCGAACAGTCCCCTGAAACTAGCCCTGAGGCAGTTCAGCAAAATTTTATTCCAACACCTTCTAAGCTAGTTGTTCACCTCCATACGACTCATTCTTCCCCCTCATCATCATCCACTTCACAAAACATATTGTCCACAACCAACACACAAACTGTTGTTACTGTCCCTCTTGTCCCTGTTGTCCCAGTTGTTCCCTTTCTACCAGTTGTCCCACTTATTCCCCCAAATATGGCTAATTGTTATGCACCCCTCCAGTTGCCTGGAAATCCTGGGGCCATGCCTCAGGACTACCAAGGCAAAATTACTTATTTTGATGGAACCAGTACATACACTTCCTTACAGCATACTAAGAAAATGCAAGACTACTTTGAGAACTATGAGATAGATGATGATGATGTAAGGATGAAAATCTTCGTCCAAAGCTTAACAGGTGAAGTAAGAACCTGGTTCAGGGCACTAGCTACACATTCTATAGCTGATTCAGGTGCCCTTTATCAGTCCTTCCTCAACAGGTTGGAAAAGAAAAAGGACCCTCTACACATTCTATCTGAATATGATACCATAAAAAGAGGCCCACAAGAAGCTGTCTTGGACTATTGCACTAGATTTAACACTATTTATAATGCCATTCCTCAAAATCTTAGACCTCCACCTGATTTAGCATTGATTAAGTTCCCTGATGGATTTGATGTTGATATGGCATATCAGCTAAGAGAAAGAGCCCCTGCAACTCTAGCAGACATGCAAAACATAGCTGTGAGTGTAGAGGCAAATCTAATTGCCAAAAGAAACCAGGCAAGGACTGAAAGGAGAACTACTTTCAAAGAAGAACCCTCATCATTTGAGCAAAAGCTAGATGCAATCATCAAAGGGATGGATAGACTTGGAGACAGGGTGGAAACCATAGAAAGAAAATCATCATGGGAAGGTCAAACAAGCAATATTAGAAACCCAAACTTCAGAAAGAATCAAAATCCTAATGTTGGAAGGACTGATCCTGACCAGCATGTCAGAGCTCCTTTTCAAGAGAATTATGCTAAGGCTTCAACATCTAGTGAACCTAATGAAGACCCTCACATCAACCTAATGGGTTTGGACAGTGAAAATCAAGTCTTTCTGACACAAGAAGACCAAGAGGTTTACAATGACAATCAATTCCACACTAAGTCAGGAGAATCATTCGATTTTAAAGAAGGGTATGATGCAGCTGTGTATGAGGTGCACAAACAGTACAAACTAAGGAGTAGAACAATAGATGTACCTACACCCCTCAAACCAAAGGACAGTAAGCAACCAAAAAAGATAAATGAAAACATTACTCTCCCCCAATCAGCTGGTAGCTCAAACCCACCTGCCACAGGAGTGACTGTGGAGGACATTTCAGAACAACAGTCCTCTCAGAATCAGCCAGGTCTACCCTATCCATTAAAGACAAAGGCAGATGCTCCCCTAGCAAACAAACATGGCACCAGTTTTACTCAAAATGGACCTAACTATGAGCAAAAGACACTTGATAACTCCGCTGAAAAGGAAAAATCTGTTGCACTGAATGCCAAAATTCAAATGGAAAAACCTTTCAACTTGGAAACAGAAATAAGTAAGCTAAAGATATCAGTTCCTCTTTCGGAATTAGCCAGACATGACATATACAGACAACAGATAAATAAATCACTCCAAGTATCAGACAACAAGGATGTTGTGAATGTCCTAGATGACCAACCAGAGTTGCTGTTTGGGCCTGAGGTTAATGGAAAAACAGAAAATGGAGCAGTACCACCATTTTATGTCAGTCTAAACATTCATGATAAGGTCCTACATAATGCAATGTTCGATTCTGGGGCCTCACACAACTTAATGCCCAAATCTGTAATGGAAAAACTTGACTTAGATATCACAAGACCTTATAAAGATCTATTCTCATTTGATTCAAGCCAAGTCAGGTGTTTAGGCCTTATCAAAGACTTATGTGTCTCCCTGGTCCTGTAGAAATTTTGAATAATTTAACACATATTCAACAGAGATTATCCTGATCATGTACTATTGCGGAATACATACACAATACATAAGCTCCTCTACATTGATCATCAATATAGCAGCATCAATAACAATAAAACATCAAGAGCATTCACACATTAACACAGTATGTATCACGGGGAAAGCATCTCGCTAAAAACCCCAACTATCTGTATATTAATGATTGAGTCATGTAACATTACACAGCATAATACTTCTCACAAGTATCTCCACCTCTGTTACACACAATACAGCTCAGATCTGATCTCCAAATCTCTTCCACTGCTTGCCTGCCTCCACTGCTCAATACCTGCTCAAGAACTGATGAGAATAGCTTCCCAAACTCGTTTTTCACCAGCAAAATAGTCACTCACTCTTTGTGGACGTGAGCAAAGGCTAAAATGTGGGCCAAATACATGAGAAAACTCATTGGCATACTCAATCCCTTGATTGTGCAAGATCTGATGCACAAATATAGTCACAACTGATAGCAATCTGATTCTCTACCACCTGTCCCTGTTGAACTGAACATGCACTGACATGCAACTGAGTTAACTGATGTATTCATTAGTTGTATTATGAGTTAATAACTTGTGAATTAATTAATAACTAATTCACTCAACTCATCTCTAGTCTATTTGCCAGTTAGACTAAATACAACTAGTTTAACAAAGCTAAACTGAACACAACTCCATCAACTCCACAATCAACTCCACCAAACTCAATTGATTGAGTTCTAACTGAAGTCATGCATGCAACAACTCAACTGACTCATAAGAAAAGCGTATATCCTTCTGACAGCTGCATGTGCCACTTCTGTAGCTCAAACTGAAGTGCTCCAAGAGAATAAGATTAAGTTTATAGTCCAAATATTATTGTGAGATAATAATATTTGACTTTTCTATTTTTGACAGCCAGTCTAAAAATAGACTTTGATCACTCACACTGTGATCACTCACACTTTCATCAAAAATAGAAGTCCATATATTTTTCCCAGCTTTGATCAATCATCCATAAACATAGACATGATCCATATGTCTAAAAATAGACATAGTCTAAAAATAGACTTGCGCCAAAAATAGCCTGTGGGCCCACTTAGTGAAGGCGACTCTTTTCACTAAGCTCCATCATCTTGTTGCAATCTCAACACTCCCTCTTGACAAGATATGGATTATCAACAACCCCTATCCTACCTCGGTGGTACTCGAATTTGCTCCTAGTGAGAGCCTTCATCAGAATATCAGCATCCTGATCCTCCGTTGGAATGTACGAAAGTAACATGATCCTCCGCTGCACACAATCTCTGATATGATGGTACCTGATGTCAATATGTTTAGATCTATCATGAAATACAGGATTAGCCGAGAGTTTAATGCAACTCTGGTTATCACAGTAAATCACAGTAGGATCCAAATGAGAACCGAACAAACCAACCAGGATCTTCCTCATCCATATAGCCTCGCATGCAGCCAAACTTGCTGCCATATACTCGGCCTCTGCTGAACTGAGTGCCACGGATCTCTGCTTCCTGCTGTACCAAGAAACTGTTGTTGATCCGATACTGAAAACCCCTCCTGATGTGCTCTTTCTGTCTGTTGGGCTCCCTGCCCAATCTGCATCCGTGAAGCCACATAGCTTCACCTCATCCTCTTGTCTGTACCACAAACCATATCCCGATGTGCCTCTCAAGTAGCGCAATACATGCTTGCCCGCCTTCCAGAAGAGCTTGGTAGGCTTAACCATAGCTTGTGAAAGCTGGTTAACTGCATAGCATATATCAGGTCGTGTATTGACCAAATACATCAGCGACCCCACCAACTGTCGATAAACAGTGGCATCCACTTCTTCTCCCGAAGTGGCATCCTCCTTCCTCCAACCTCCAGGAAGAGGAGTATCAACAGGCTTGCAGCCATGCATGTTGAACTTCTCCAGTATCTCCCGAGCATACTTGCCCTGAGAAACAAACAGTCCACCACTGCGCTGCCATATTTCCAATCCTAGGAAATAGTGAAGGAGGCCCAAATCCTTCATCTCAAACTCTGTAGCAAGATCCTTCTTGCATGACAGTATCAACAGCTCATCACCTGTTAGAATCAAATCATCAACATACAGTACAATGATAAGCAACTTACCCTCCACCACAATTTGGTATAGGTTCGGATCCGCCTCGCTCTTGGAGAATCCAAATCCTGTGAAATAGCTGTCTATCCATGTGTACCAAGCACGTGGTGCTTGCTTCAACCCATACAGCGCTCTCTTGAGCCTACACACATGCGACTCGCTGCTGAAGACTTCAAAGCCTTCGGGTTGCTCAATGTACACCTCCTCCTCAATGACTCCGTTGAGGAACGCAGTCTTCACATCCATCTGATAAATGTGCCATCCCATCTGCGCTGAGAGAGCAAGAATCGTCCGTATGGAAGAATACCTTGCGACAGGTGCAAAGGTATCCTCATAATCGATCCCCTCAATCTGTGAAAAGCCTCGGGCAACAAATCTTGCCTTGTACTTCTCCACACTCCCGTCAGCTGCCTGCTTAACTTTGTAGATCCATCTCGAACCCACCACTGATTTCCCTTCCGGTCTAGGAACAATCTCCCATGCACTGTTTCTGACAATAGAATCATACTCTTCCACCATGGCGTCTACCCATGCGGGATCCTCCACAGCTTCCTCGAAAGAGGATGGCTCAGTCACAACACACTTGCTCATAAGAGCCATGTATCCAGTGTACCGATCAGGTGACTGTCTCTGCCTGCGTTGGGCTGTAGGTGGTCCTACAACTTTCTCTGCATCTTGAGCCAGTCGCTCAGCTTCTGTCAAGCGCTTTCGCCCTTTGATGGTTGGTGCTGCATGAGTGGTCTCTTCCACTCCATGAACCTCGTCCTGTGGCTGATCCACGTCCTGAAGCTTATCCTTAGGAACTAATAGCTCCTCATCTGCATGCAAGTGTAGCTCCCTCTCAAGCGAACACTTCATAGCTTTCTCCTCCTGAAATTTTATATCCCGTCGCACAACAGTTTTACCACTGTCTGGAAAATACACACGATAGTTGTGGGGCGTATCAGTGTACCCCACAAATATCCCAACCTCTACAGTCGGCTCCAACTTCTTTCTGGCATCCTTCGTCACATGCATGTAAACGTTAGCACCAAAAATCCTCAAATGAGAAAGATCAGGCTTCTTACCAGAATAAGCCTCCTCGGGTGTACTCATGCCAAGTATCCTATGAGGACAACGGTTCTGCACATAAACTGTTGTATTGCATGCTTCCGCCCACAAGTGAAGGGGTAGGCCCTGATCATGCAACATTGCCCGTGCAGCACCCACAATCGTTCTGTTCTTCCGCTCAGCTACCCCGTTCTGCTGTGGATTATGGGGAGCTATGAGCTCTCTACGAATCCCTTCTGCCTTGCAGAAATCCTTGAACTCGTTTGAGATGTATTCACCACCATTATCGCTCCTAAGAGCCTTCACCTTCTTCCCCGACTCCTTCTCGACCAGTGCTTTGAATTCACAGAACTTTGAATATGTCTCGCTCTTCTTTTGCATGAAGAAGATCCAGCACTTACGAGAGAAATCATCAACAAAAATCACATAATACCTGTGTTTTGCTGTCGAAGCAACTGAGAAAGGTCCACACACGTCTGTGTGAATTCTCTCAAGGATCGTCGTGGCGCAACTATCCTTCTCGTGAAAGGTGGCTTTCACAAACTTCCCCAAAGTACACCCCTTGCACTGATCTGACTGCGCAAGTGTGCCTTTAGGAAGCCCTGTAGTGATCTGCTGCAGTATCTTCAAGGCTCCATGGTGAAGGTGACCCAATCTCCTGTGCCACAACTCGCCATCATCCCGGCTCACCAATCGTTCTGCCTTGCCTGCCATTGCTGCGCATCCATCTACATGCAACTGATAAAGGTTCCTCACTCGAACCCCTATCTTCCGGGTCTCACCAGTTGTCTTGCTGCGCAGGAAGGCCTTTCCCTCGCTGAAAACAACATCATACCCCTTGTCTTCTAACATCGCCACTGAGATGAGATTCTTCTTCAATCCTGGAACATGCATGACTTCCTTCAATACAAAGGGTTTACCAGATTCCCTCTCAAAGGAAATGGTACTGATACCGGTCGCACTGTATCTACCATCATCGCCCATCTCGATGTGCACTCCAAGGTCTTTGTCCTCCAGATCAGAGAACAAATCTCTATCTCCCGTCATGTGAAAAGATGCACCACTTTCCAGGAACCACACTGATCCCATCACACTTGAATCCAAGCATGCGATCAATGAAAAATCAAGCTCAAACTGAGAAGCTAAGGCCTCTCCCCCTGCAGATCCAGCAGCTTGCTTGTTCTTCTTCTTCTGCGGACAATTTGTGGCATAGTGTCCATGCTGGTGACAGTGAAAACACTTCACCTTGGACATATCCTGCTTCTTGCCTTTCGCACCAGAATGAGAAGCTTTCTTGTTCTTCCCCTTCTTTGCTTTGGCAGCCAAAGCGCAATTCTCTTCATCAGATACCTTTGATGAAGATCCATTCTCACCTTTATTGTTACTGAGTTTATCCTTGAGCGCCAGGTCGCTCTTGCTTTGGAATAACATTTTCAATCCGTTGAAAGACATTTCAACAACACTGCTACAAATTCGATTTTCCACCAGCAACCAACTCAACTACTTCCGATCTAGAATTCGTGAGAACACAATATTTCTCGTACAGAGATTGACTGTATGGGCTTTTACCGGATATTTCACCTTCCAAAGGAAGGATGAATCCAGAGGCTACCTGGCCCGATTACAGGCTCTGCCTAGAGAAATAGAATGTAAACACTTCCTGAATAGTAGATCTGATGATCAATCCCCGCTTGATATCCTGTAAAAATCTCTTCTACAAATCAAGCTGCTCTGATACCATGTAGAAATTTTGAATAATTTAACACATATTCAACAGAGATTATCCTGATCATGTACTATTGCGGAATACATACACAATACATAAGCTCCTCTACATTGATCATCAATATAGCAACATCAATAACAATAAAACATCAATAGCATTCACACATTAACACAGTATGTATCACGGGGAAAGCATCTCGCTAAAAACCCCAACTATCTGTATATTAATGATTGAGTCATGTAACATTACACAGCATAATACTTCTCACAAGTATCTCCACCTCTGTTACACACAATACAGCTCAGATCTGATCTCCAAATCTCTTCCACTGCTTGCCTGCCTCCACTGCTCAATACCTGCTCAAGAACTGATGAGAATAGCTTCCCAAACTCGTTTTTCACCTGCAAAATCGTCACTCACTCTTTGTGGACGTGAGAAAAGGCTAAAATGTGGTCCAAATACGTGAGCAAACTCATTGGCATACTCAATCCCTTGATTGTGCAAGATCTGATGCACAACTATAGTCACAACTGATAGCAATCTGATTCTCTACCACCTGTCCCTGTTGAACTGAACATGCACTGACATGCAACTGAGTTAATTGATGTATTCATTAGTTGTATTATGAGTTAATAACTTGTGAATTAATTAATAACTAATTCACTCAACTCATCTCTAGTCTATTTTCCAGTTAGACTAAATACAACCAGTTTAAAAAAGCTAAACTGAACACAACTCCATCAACTCCACAATCAACTCCACCAAACTCAACTGATTGAGTTCTAACTGAAGTCATGCATGCAACAACTCAAATGACTCATAAGAAAAGTGTATTTCCTTCTGACATCTGCATGTGCCACTTCTGTAGCTCAAACTGAAGTGCTCCAAGAGAATAAGATTAAGTTTATAGTCCAAATATTATTGTGAGATAATAATATTTGACTTTTCTATTTTTGACAGCCAGTCTAAAAATAGACTTTGATCACTCACACTGTGATCACTCACACTTTCATCAAAAATAGAATTCCATCTATTTTTCCCAACTTTGATCAATCATCCATAAACATAGACATGATCCATATGTCTAAATAGACATAGTCTAAAAATAGACTTGCGCCAAAAATAGCCTGCGGGCCCACTTAGTGAAGGCGACTCTTTTCACTAAGCTCCATCATCTTGTTGCAATCTCAACAGGTTCAATACCCAACCAAAACTATCTTGATGGATGTAGTGGTAGCTGGCATACCCCCAAAGTATGGCATGCTCTTGTCCAGATCCTGGGGGGCCAAACTTCAAGGATCTCTGCAATTAGATATGTCATATGCAACTAGTTCAGTCTTTGGGCAGCCAAAGAGATTGTACCGGGAAACTCTGATGAAATATGTGGTAAGCAGTCAAGAGAAGCCCCAAAACTTTCCAATCTATTCAATACACTCAGACATGGATTCATTTATTCTCTACAATGCTGACATCTGTCACAAAGCTTATTCTGAACTATTAATGACAGTAGAGACCGAGGAGTCAGATGAACAATCTACTTTCAAAGACCAAGGGACTGTGGGTATAGCTGATAAGAAGACAAAGGAACAGGATGCACCAAGTAACTTGCAAGAGACAAATCTGCCCATGATCCAACTTACTAAAAATTTCAATCCAGATCTTGATCATGAAACCTTATGGTATCTAGAATTTGATGGCTCTGTAAACAAGCTAGGAGCTGGGGCAGGAGTCTGGATCCACAATATGCACAATGACCAAGCTGAGGGCCATGCATACAGACTAAACTTTTGATGCACAAACAACATGGCTGAATATGAGGCCCTTCTGTTAGGTCTGAAACTTATAAAAAATCTAGGTGCAACCAAAATCTCAATCTTGGGAGATTCAGATCTAGTCATACAACAGATGAAGGGAAATTTCACCACAAATGATCTTAGGTTGAGAGAATACAAGGGGGCAGCTATTCAAATACTTGAGAGCTTCTCACAATCACAGTTGACTAAAATTTCCAGAGAACTTAATCTACATGCTCACAGCTTGGCAACTTTTGCCAGCACTTGTAAGTTGCCTTTCAAAACCAATCATACATTTACTGCTGAAATCAAACACAGACCTTCAGTTCCGGATAACATCAAGAATTGGCAAGTCTTTGAGAGTAACAAACAGATAAAAAACTTTCTCACTTTAAAAGAAGAATTTTCGGGCATGAACATTGACACTAGTACTAGAGATGATCAACCACAGATCTGCATAATTACACAGGAAATATCAGCTGAAACAGTTGATCTAGTTTTGCATCCTACCACCTTTGACAAGGAAACTATACGGGAGTTGAAACAATCAGATGAAGAGGAAATGGTTGAAATAGAAGAGGAGGTAATTGAGCTAAAGGATAATTTTCTGCCCATAGGTCTAACCCCTTTGGAGGATCTGTTTGATTCAAATGACATCTCAAGAAAACCAAAAATGCAACCATTGAATGCTGAAATAGAAGATTGTAACATTGGGACCCCTAAAAATCCCAAAATGATTAAGCTATCCAAAGCATTACCGCCTGAACAGAAACTAAAATACATTGAGTTATTCAAAGAGTTTCAAGATGTCTTTGCTTGGAGCTATGAGGACCTTAAATCTTATGATACATCAGTTATCCAGCACACTATCCCTCTAAAAGAAAATCAAAAGCCGTTCAAACAGAAGCTTAGGAGGGTCAATCCAGTCCTCCTCCCCCTTATTGAAAAAGAGGTCAAACGTATGTATGAAGCTGGGATCATTGCCCCAATTAGATTCTCAGAATGGATCTCAAACCTTGTGCCTACTAGGAAAAAGACAGGGGAAATCAGACTGTGTGTTGACCTTAGGAATCTGAACAAAGTATCTCTCAAAGACCATTATCCCTTACCTAAAATGGACCACATCTTGCAAAGGGTAGTGGGAGCTGCTAGGATCTCTTTACTAGATGGTTTCTCAGGATTCAATCAAATTCTAGTACACCCAGATGATCAAGACAAAACTGCCTTTACAACACCTTGGGGAACATTCAAATATGTCAAAATGCCGTTTGGACTCAAAAATGCAGGGGCCACATTCCAAAGAGCAATGGATATTTCTTTTGCCAAGGAAATTCATGACTTCCTAGTTGTCTACCTTGATGATCTAACTGCCTTTTCAAAATCAGATCAAGAACATTTGGAACACTTGAGGCAGGTTTTCACAATTTGCAAAAAGTATGGCATATCTTTGAACCCTAAGAAGTCCCTGTTTGGGCTAGAAGAAGGTAAACTTTTGGGGCATATAATCTCAAAAGATGGAATTAGGATTGATCCAGACAGAATTCAAGCTATCCTACAAGTACCACATCCAAGAAACATCAAAGAACTACAAAGCTTTCTAGGAAAGATCAACTTCTTGAGGAGATTCATTCCCAATCTGGCTGAACTCATTAGACTGCTAAACAATATGCTGAAAAAGGATTCCAAGGTCAAATGGACTATGGAAGCTAAACAAGCCTTTGAGGATATCAAAAGAGCATTGACAAACACACCAGTCCTAACAAGCCCTAGATTTGATCAAGATTTTATCATATTCTCTTTTGCTTCTGAGCATACAATTGCTGTTGTTTTGCTACAAAAAGATGACCAAGGCTGTGAAAAACCCATTGCATTTTTTAGTAGAGCCCTTAGGGATGCTCCTTTGAAATATCAGATCATGGAAAAACAAGCCTATGCCTTGGTAAAAGCCATCAAGGAATTCAGAATCTATATTCTTTACTCTCATATAATTGCCTATGTTCCTAATGTAGTGGTCAAAGATATTCTAACCCAAGAAGGAATTGAAGGCAAGAGGGGCAAATGGATTGCCAATATCTTAGAATATGACATTGATATTAAACCTACCAAACTGATAAAAGGATAAGGCCTAGCAAAACTAATGACTGAAACCAATTTTCAAGCCCTTGACATTAATGAACTGGACGACGAACAGGAGATGGCGACTCCACAAATAAACCAAGCCTTTATGCAATCTCCCTGGTATACTGATATATGTTTCGTATTATTAAACCTGCAAGCTCCTCCAGGGTTGTCCAAAACCAAGAAAAGATTCTTGAAAATGAAAGCATCAAAGTTTTGTATTATTGACAATGTTTTATTTTGGAAAAATCATGAAGGGATCTTACTCAATCGCTTAACAATAGAATAAACTGATAATGTCCTCAAATAATTTCATGCAGGTGACTGTGGAGGACACCTATACTGGAAATCTACAGCTGATAAAATTCTAAGGGCTGGATTTTATTGGCCCTCCTTGTTTGCTGATGTGAAGAAATTTGTAATTTCCTGTCACAAATGCCAATTTTTTTAGGGCAAGAGGAAGCTACTGCCTTTACCACTCAAACCAGTTTCAACTGAGAGGCCATTCCAGCAATGGGGTTTAGACTTCATCGGTGAAATTCATCCTCCATCCTCTGGCCAGCATAGGTGGATTCTCGCTGCCACAGATTATTTCACCAAATGGATAGAAGCCATCCCTTGCAGGCAGGCCAATGACTCCATTATTATACAATTTCTAGAAACCAACATCTTGTCCAGGTTTGGCTGTCCAGACAAAATCATTACAGACAATGCTACAGCTTTCAAGTCCAAGAAAATGATCAATTTTTGTCACAAGTATCACATCACCCTAGGTCATTCCACCGCCTATTATCCTCAAGGTAATGGCCTAGCTGAATCTTCCAATAAAAGTCTCATCAACATCATTAAAAAAAATTTGGAAGAAAACAAAAAGAATTGGCATAAAAAATTGGTAAATGCACTGTGGGCTGATAGACTGACCACCAAGAGATCAATTGGCATGAGTCCATATGAACTGGTCTATGGGCTAGAAGCAACGTTTCCTACATCTCTTGGAATTCCTGTGATCAAGCTACTGCAAGAAATACAAGCTGAGCCAAATGACATCCAAAGAAGAATTAATCAAACAATTCATTTACAGCAAACAAGAGAAGAAGTGTATCAAAGAACCCAAGTTCTACAAGAAAAGCTCAAAAGAATATTTGACAAAAGAACCAAAGCTGAAGATTTCTGCATAGGAAATAAAGTGTTAAGATGGGATTCCAGAAGGGAGGACAAAGGCAAACATGGCAAGTTTGATTTTTTATGGAAAGGACCCTATGTCATTTATGCCATACAAGGAAACAACACCTATTTTTTAAGACGTTTGGATGGCTCAAACACTGAGGAGGGCCCAGTTAATGGGAGAATGCTCAAGCATTATTTTGACTCCCTTTGATCAAACACTGAACATGCATATATTGTACATAAATATTTGTATTTCCAGTATTTTCAATTACAGCAGATAAATAAAGCACCGAGTGCAACATATTTTGAGAAGACCAGGGTGCTGCATGTTTCCCTTTTTGAACATATATGATCCTGGCATTTGGAAAGCAAAGAAAAACACAGGACAACGATCAAAGTCATGAAGAGAAAGTATGAGAAACAGGTAAAAAACAGATCTGCAAAGTCACAGCAAATCAGCTCACTGGGTGCTGCCTGCAATTATCTAGGACCCCAGCCAATGGTCTCCAACAAAAAGAGAAATTCAGCCTACAGCAAGAAAGCAAAAACTCAGGCAATCTGACCTCTTGTTCTTGGCTTTTCACCTGGAAAAGCCATCCCCAAGTGGAGCCACTGTTAGCCTCCTATACCAATAGGTTTTCATCTCTCATGATTGACAGTGGAAGTGCCAAAAATGTTCGCCTTCCATGCTACTAAGGTTCCATTTTTGAAGGAAGCAGACAGTTAAAAAATGTAAAGAGGGTATGCCTTAAAAGAAAAATCAAAGGGCAAGAAAATGAATTGGTCAAAGAAAAAACAAAAGAAATGAACCCCAAACAAAGACCATGAAAGTGGCTAGTCCAAATTGCCACTACTACTTTGATGGATGGTCCAACAGCTCAAGCTGGGCCTCACCATGTTTTAAATTGCATGTTGTAGACTAGAGAGGAAGTACCTGTTCAAAGAGCTCATGCTTGACATATGACTAGGTGGATAGAGAAAGAAAGGAGCCCAACTGCTAAATCTGGGCCCTTGGAAGTCATAAGGGTAGACTTAGATAGGAGGGCAGCAAAAAGAAAAGAGAATTATTAGGGTTTGCAAGGCCAAGTGCACCCATCCAAAGGAAGAAAAAATGTTAGGCATATTAGGAGGGGTAGGCAGTTGAAGGTTGCAGAAAGCAAGATTGAAGCATATCACATGGGAATAATCAAAATGATGTCACCAGCAGGAGAAAGGCAAGAGCAGTGGCCTATTTGGAAAACTACTAAACCATCACTAATTTCCCCCCATCCCCTTCAAAAAGTTTCTTACTAACCTCCCCATGAGCACTGCAGGATCTGCCTGATCAGTCCTCCTTAGACTCTTGATTTGTACAAATTTCATGTTAGAAGTGACTTCTTGCTTTGAAAAGAAGCCACATTTCTTGTGTAAAAATTCTTTTCCTTTTGATCTACTCCCTAACTAAGTCTATTTTCTAAAAAGCTTAGTAACTATCACTTCCCATTCCCATTCCCCTCCAAATACTAACTACTAACTCTATCTACACTAAATCCCCTATGTTCCCCTTTCCCTATTACTATAACACCATGGTGTATAAAACCCCAAGCAATGTATAAATATCCCCCCTTTAGCATTATAGCTAAATAATACTTCTAAGGGAGACATTAGTCCACCAGGGACTATAGTCAACCCTACTTTGGGATTACCCTAACCTCTGGTTAGAGTAATAACCTATACTCAGCCTTCATTTTCCCTTTTTCCGAAAAAATTCATAAAAACCCCCTCTCTCCCTCTCAAAACCCAATATACATATGTTTTTATAAAACCCTACAGTCTAACCCACATACCCCAAAACCCACAAAAACCCCTTAACCAAAGTTTAAAACCCTGAAATATTAAAATGAATATTTTAATTGGTCAGCGGGTCCCCCCAACATGCACGACGGGTCGGGGTGCCCGCCAGCCCTTGATCTCCCGCCCCCCTTCATCCAACGGTGGGTGGGCGATTTGAGATTTGAAGCCGCTGCCCTTTAACATCCGGGGAACGGGTGGTTTTCCCCCCCGTACGCTGGACGCGTGGCAGGCAGCGGAGGTGTTCGGAGCCCCCCTCCCCGATACCGCCTTCTCCCAAAAGCGGTGCGGGGAGACCGCTTACCACCCTCCCGCTTACCACCTCCTCTGTCACGTCAATCCACGTCATCCTGACGTCATGTCACCGGCCCCCGCCCTCGCGCCTCGTGGCCCTCCATGTCACTTTGCCACCCCACACCGCCCGCCACCGTGTCCGGCCACGCTGGCCTCCAGCTCAGCGCCCACGTCACCTTCCGTACCTGGGCCCGCCATGACGTCATGCTGACGTCATCGGCGGAAAAGCGCCAATGACCCATTTTTTCCAAATTTATCGTTAAAAACGCGCTATTTGGCCGTTTTATGTCATTTTCGTTGGAAACAAAGAAGAGTCGTTGTGAGCTGTTCAGTGCGAAATTTACCTCCAAGCCGCCAAATTCAAAGCTGCAGACGCCGCAAACTCACCAATTTACCTGCATTATTCATCCACTGTCGACCCAGAGGCTCTCGGCGTTGTTTATCCAGGTATTTGCCAGAATTCACCTGTTTCACCCGTGTTTTTGCCATTTCTCTGCAAATTTTCCATGAAACACCTGTTAAATCCCAAATTGAAGATTGTCTCTTAGTTAATTCTGAACTAAAGCAACCTGCATTGCCCCCTGCTCCAAAAATTTGATGTTAAAACAATAATTCGCGGCCTTAATTTGCAAATTCATCCTCAAGCTACCCGGCATTGTTCCCTTTTGCCGAGTGCAGGCTTGAATAGCTGCATTTCACCAATTTTAGTCCTGCCCGCTCTCTGCATTTTATCCTAATTGGTCCCAATCACTGTGAATTTACCCAAGCAGAGCAGAGGCAAGCCTGCCTAGCCTGCCTATTTCTCTTTGAAGAATATTTTTAGCATTATCTGCATTCAATCTGTCACCTGAGCTTTGAGGAACCTTGCAAACCATTGCACTTACCTTGTTCCATTCAGAAACTACATAATGGCTGCTCCTGCACCCACAGCTCTCAGTGTTGCCCCCATAATCCACCAAATAAAGAGCTGGAGTCCCTGCCTCTTGCTGACAGGGACTACCTCATCCAAGACTTTGTGGGTGATAGGAACCATTTGCAGACCTTCAGGGAATTGAGAGATGACTATTTGAATGTCAAGGATACATATGGGATATGGGAATCAAATCTGCCATATTACTTTCTCCCATCTGTTAACATTTTTCCAGAGATTATCCACCTAGGTGCTGAGAATTATGATGCAAACCACAGAGCTGTCAAGTCTCCATCTGGGAGCATCCTCTTTCACATTAATGCTGAGTCCATCAACCAGATGCTCAACTTCAAACAAACTCAGTTGTTGTTCCCTTTCTCCATGAACTATTTGCTGGATACAGGTGCCAAGATGTCCACTTCTGACATTCAGAAGATCACCCAGACATTTATGAGGCCTGACCGCCAGCCCACAGGGCCACCTCCCTACTTATATGTCCACTTTACTGATACAGGCAAACTTCTGCTGGACATGATTTCATATGTGTTGGGCTATAAAACCAGTGAATTTGTTGATGAGACAGTGCTGGTATTGCTAGCTTCTTATAGCCCAGGCCAACCTCCGGCTTACAAATATAATTTTGCTAAATTCATAGCCAACAAGATACATGAGCAGCTTTTCAAAGCGGACATGGAGGGCATCTTCAAGTATTCATCTTATATCTACCACATGTTCATGTACTACCAGTCCGAGGCTTTTCCATGCTACATCAAAAAGCTAGATTGTAGAGGAGAAAGAAGATCTGTTATCTTCTGGACATCTGTCTTCCACCAAGTCCAAAATTCACCATATTCATATTGTGAATTTATTGATCAATTTGTATACCCAGTCTTCTACTTATTGATGAGGTCCCCTCCTCCCAGAATGTCATTTGAAATACAGAAAACCCTGCAGCTCTCTAAAAACTATAAAATAGGTGATTGGTACCTATACCAGGATCATACAGTCATCAGAATCTATGGCTGTGAGCTCTGTCCATACAGGCTCCCAAAATATGAGCCCATGAGGCTGTTTTCCTTGGAGTATTATAGGGAGCTCATTCACTCTGACCTCACCCACTTCCACAGTTCCAAAAAGAAAGCCCACCTCAAGTTCAAGCACCACCTGGGACCCTTCATCATGAACAAGAAAGAGGGATGGCAAGATGCTGAGCAAATCCTCAAAGACAAGTACATGCTCTCAAAAAGCTTCCGGTGGGTCCCTTATGACCCTGAAGGCTTCATCTGTGCCAGGAGGGTTAAGTACAGGCTGTTAGGCTATGAGCATTGCAAATATCCACATATTGAACAGTATGCCAATCAGCAAGAATGGCTGCAAGATACTTTAATTAAAAAACTAACTGAAGAAGAGATAATGCAAAAGAATGTCAAGGATTTGGAAAAAACTCTTGACTTGGATTCTGTGCAGTAGGTAATCTTCAAGCAACCACCTCCAGTGGGAGAAGGAACCTCAGCCACAACAACTGCACCAGCCACCCAGGCACCTTCTACAACAGCATCAGGTACAGACAAGGGTAAAGGAATAATGGGTGCTGAAGAAGAAACAGTAAAAGAACATCCTGCCTCCTCAATTGGGCAGCAACAAGAGCAGACCCCTCCACCGCAAACTGAACCACCTACAACACCTATTTTGCAGACTCCAGCACATGAGGAGAGGGGTAAGAAAAGAGACAGAGAAGAGTCCACTCCTGCTAGTGGATCCTCCCAGCAACCTGAGGCCAAGAGGCAAAAGGTTGACTCCCCGGTAATAGAAGAGATAAGTGAAGAAGTCCTTGACAGTCCAAGGAAAGATGGGGAAGGCAGCCAGCAAACAGGTACAAGCTCCTTTCAGCAGGAGCAGGGATTGCAGCTTGGCTTGGAGGTGTCCTCCTCCACTCAGCAGAGCAAGAAGCCTTCAAGCACCAAGGCTTCCTTCAAACAAATAAAGGCACAGAATGACTTGCTAAGAATAGAAGTATACAAACAGTTTCTCAAGGCAACACCAGCCAAGCAAGAAAGGCTAATGGTTGTATATGACATTCAAGAGGAGAAAATGGTCCTCAGCCACTTCAAACCTAAGGTGTCGCAGCCTAAATCAGCTGCAGATTTTGTAAGGACAAGGGTGGAAGTCATGGTAAAAGACATTCACCCCATGGACCAAATTGAACTGCACAAGCAGACTAGAGAAATGGTCTATGCCACCTTGGTGGACAGGGCAACAATGGCCCATGAATTAAAGGAATCATTAAAGAATACCAACATTCAGTTGGATTTTGAGAGAATGTCCTCCATGACCAAGGAAAACAGGATCAAATCATTAGAGGACATCGTTATAGACCTAGGACATGATCCCAAGGACCCAAAGGGTGTGAGGGCCCTCATGAAGAAAAAGGAAGATGACCTTAATGCATTGAAGAAAAGGTTAAAGCTGCTGCCCACCGAGCACCCCCAAATAGCAGAATTGCAGAAGGAAAAGGAGGCCGATGAGCAACTTGATCTAATAATGCAGCTTAACCAGAAGGTCCTTGATTTGGAAAAGGAGCTTGAAGGGGCACTACAAGATAAGCAGGGAGAATCTACATCCCAGGCTCCTCCAACTACTTCAACCACTGCAACAACTACAGAGGCAGCAGTGGCCCCTGTAACAACAACAGTAACAACAGAAGCAGCAGCAACAACAACAGCCCCAGAGTCCAGTTTAAACATGGAAGATTTGACTAAGGCTATCAAAGAAATGGAGCTCCAGGCTACTGAGATTAAGCAGGCCAATGAAAAGTTGGGAGAGCTAGAGGCCAAATATGACAAATCAAAGATGATTGTGGCAGAGCAAGGTAGAGAAATAAAGGCCCTGAAAGAGAAAATAAAGGCCTTGGAGAAAGAGCTCAAGCTAGAAAGTGCTATGGCAGAAATAAAAAGAATTTTATGGGCCCGAATTGACCAATCCATTACTAGACAATGGAAGTCAATCAAGATTGTGCATGAACAAATGGAATTAATTGCCAAAGTAGAGATGGAGATCCAGAAGGCCAGAACAGTACTGGGGAACAGGCCTGAGAAGGCCAATAGAATGATACACTTTTTGAACAATCAGACCCAGGAGGAGCTAGCAGCCATCAACATTGTCAACAGAACAGAGGTTGTCCTTACGGCTAAAATGGTGCTGACTCTCAGGAATTATGTACACACTGTAGAGAGAAAGTGCCACGAAATACAGGCTGCGGTGGATGAATACAAGCTCAAAATGGAAGCACTACAAGGAAAGGGATTGCCCAGCCTACTAACCAACACAGGGAAACTTCTCCCCCATGAGCAATATGCTGCCAGGATGTCAACTTTTATTGAAAATCATATCACTGCATCTGCAAGTACTTCTGAGGAAGCAGGGCCTCCAACAGGGCAAGGCCTTTATGAAAAACTTGAAAATCTGTTTTTCATTGAAAATGAAATCCACCACCTTTTTGAGGTTCCTCCTAATTTTTACAGGTATACAGAGGCAGATGAAACATTGGTGAAAATTCGAAGACACCAGCTGCCCAAAGAGGATTGGTGGCAGGCAATGCTACAAATTTTGCCACAGTAGTCTCAATTGCTCGGTCCTACTCAGCTTCAACTCAGCAAAAGGAAAAAAAGCATAATAAAGATAGCACTTTAGGCAGCCAAAAGGGTGACTCAGCAAAGGACAGCGACAGCAAGCAAAAGATCAAAAATACGCAAATTTTTGGGAGCATATCTTCAGCCGACTCCAACGGTCACAAAGTCAACATTCTCTGACCATTTTTGACAGCTAAGGCACTGAGGAGTTACTACAGCATTTACTTTCTCAGCTTCAATGCTCCAGGAGTTGGCACGACATTAATGAAACATTTACTCATTAGCTAGATATTTTCTTATGTAAATTATGTATATATACCTCCCCTGGCAACGTATGAGGGGTTGGTGATTTCATTCTGAGGCAAATGTATTGTATATTTTCAGATTATCTAATGCAAAAGGCTGGAAAAGCTCAGTGATTTCCTGAATGTTTGATGTCTTGGTGATACTATGCGTGTTGTTGCAGAATTCCTGTGTTGTCTGATGGAACAATAATTTTTTCTCAATCTATGTTTTGTCTTCTTATGTTTATTAAATCATACACATGTCTCACTAATCTAGCAGTAGAGAAAAGGAATAGTACAGGAAATGTTTGGTTACACCTTGTGCTCAATCTTTATTGCTGAAAATGTTTTCTTCAGAATTTATCATGAACATGAATTCTTAATTGCTCATGTTTTCATTAATTCTATAAATATGAATGTTATGTAGAAATTCTTCACTGCTTCTAAATAATATTCTCACTGTTTCTCCATACCAGTTTGTTGAAAGATTCTTAATTGCCTTTCATGCCCTCGTTACATCACACACAATCATAGATTCAAAGAATTGTTTCTCAGACACTTATCTGGCTCTGCAGCATCACTACTGTATCAACACAGACATTTCAAACAAATTAAGCACCACTGACTCCATGCCCAATGGCCTAGAACACCCTGGTAAGCACATATATATCTTGACCGAAGTCATCATCCAGCAAATTTCAAAAAAAAAACCTTGAGCATCATAACTAGCCTAAAATATTATACAAACAAAGTTAAATCATAAAGGGGGAGCCCTCTCTGGTCATAGGTAGGCTAGAACCTGTGACCCAAAGATTGGTTAGTGGTTACCTCGGCCGTATTCCCTTGGGAGTTAAAGGGAACAACCTGAGTGATAACAAAACCCACATGCAAAAGTATAAATATTTGTGTTATTTTGATTTACTTGTACAAAATATGAAATGAGTGATAAGTATTTAATTTAATTCATTGAAAAATGCAAAAGATCCGTTGGTCACATAAAAAAAATTGATTCAAATGTGTGTTTAATTAAAGAAATTAAGCATCACTAAATTTCAAATTCTCTACTTAATGTATTGCACTAGCATTCTAGGAGAATTAAGGACATGCTATCACTCCAAAATTTCTTGTAATTTGTTCAGAAAAAGAAATGATAGAGGTAACCACAAATCAACTTTGGAGATCAAGATCTAGCCTTCCTGATCTCAGGGAGGGCTCTCTCTTTATGATTTATTTTTGTTTTAGTTAATTTTTTTAGGCTAGTTATGATTGTGTTGGGGTTTTTTATTTGAATTTGGGTGGTGGGGTCACTTACTTAGATGAAAAAAATTTGTCTTTTACCATTGGGCTATGGGGTCGAATGTCAGACAAACTAGACTGGATCAAGCCTTAAAAATAGTGTCTACAGGGCAAGATAGGTGAGTTATTACAGATCTCAAATATCGGATGGTGAAATGGTTTCTAATCGGATCCAGGGAGCAATTAAGAGTTCCTTAGGTCGGATTATGGAGAGAATGAAAGAGGTCAAGCAAGATGGGGGAGAAATTAAGGGTTCTCAAATCCAGATATCAGAGGAAAACATATAAATGACTAACTGTGCAAAACAGAGAATACTTAAACAAGTTCTGAGTTATATTTCCAATTAATTCATTCAAATTTGAATAACATTTAAGTTTATGAAACACATAAGAAAGTAACAAAATCAAACAAAGAAGATACTTCACTGCAAATAGCTCATCTCATGAATCTTGTAGTGCAATCTTTTTATTACTTGCTCTAGTTTGTTGACTTGAAAATTGGTACAATCACCCTTAGGTTTAAGATCAAAAAAACTTTACAAAATGTATAGCAATCCACCTTCAATACTTCGAACTATGAATTATTTATACAAAAATAATTTACAAAATATCTCAAACTTTATTGAGAACTAATCTAGGAAAATGAAATATCTTCATGCAAGAAGATAGATATAGCTATTGAACTATTGTTTGTTTTCCCTGTTATTTAGGTTCTGTTGTCTTTTAGTATTTGATCTTTTTCCCTTTAAGTTGCTTGGCCATTTGGTCTTCATGCTGGATGTCATATTTACTTATGACCTTTCATCTCATACTCTTTGACCTTGTTGGCTTTTTAATATCCTTTTACTATGCTCTTTTACTTTTTATTGTACATTTATATTTTTATTGTGTATTTCGTATAGTAAATCATTGAGTTTTTCCCATGTCTCAACATTTGGTAATTGGATATTGAGCATTTTTCGGTATATTTCATGTGCCTCTGTGTATTTGGCAAAAGCAGGCCTATTGACAAAAAGGTGTTTTACCTCATGCTGGAGGTAAAACAAGTTTTCAAAATTTTGGTATAATACTTTGCCTATCGGTATGCCCTTCATGGATGAAGTGTTTACCTGATATTTGGCCACTTCCCTGATCTTCTTATTGTAATCCTCCTGTGTCATTAGCTTATCATTATTATAATTTATAACTATGAGATTTGGTAATACCTTTTTCCTCAAATGTTTGAACTTAACCATGAACCTGTCAATGGCCAGTTGCATGGTTTGACACTTATCCTCCAAGTTCAACATCAAATTCCTCTTAGTGAGGACTCCTTTAACTTCCAAAATTGTACCTGTCCTATCGGGTATCTCTAGTTCTTGCAGCTCATACTTTTTCTTGGAGTTGAGGAAATGAATGATCCTTGTTGCCTCCTCTGTCATATCTCCAAATTCCTCCTTGACTCTTTGAATGGCTTTTGTAGCCTGCTTTATGAAATCAATTTGTTCACAAATGACCTGGATGGATGGCCAAATATCATTGACAGATTCAATGATATTGGCCCAAAGTTTCTCCTTAGCCTGACCTAGAGGTTCATTTAGTGTCAGTTCCTTCTCCAAGATTTTGATTCTTTCAGTCATCCTTGTGGCCTTCTGTTGTTCTTCTCTGTGCATGATTTGGGCCAATTTGTAATCTGTTTCCAGGCTGGTGAATTTTTCCTTAATTATGTTCATCTCCATGGTCTGGATGGACATTTCTTCCATTGCTTTGACTAGCCTATTTGCTTCATCACCTGTAGAGCCTGTTGTTGTCAATCTTGTTGCTAATGTAGTTGGTGTAGATGTTGGTAGTGCAGTGGCCATTGGAGCAGTGGGAGCTAAGGATGCTACCAAAGTAGAAGGTACAACAAAGGTAACTGTTGGAATGACAGTTGCAGGAGCATCATCCCGATTAGCTTGTTTGAGCTGCATCAAGCTATCCAGTTCTTTCTACGTCTCCTTTGACTGATCATTCAGTTGCAGCACTAGTTCCATCATCTCTTCATGATTTCTTTGACTTTCTAGGACATCCTTTGTCTGTGGGTGTTGTGAATGAGGCAACTTAAGTTGTTTCTTGAGGGCTGCTATGTCCTCATTATTCTTCTTGATTAATTTCTCTGTGACCTTAATATCACTTGGGTCATCGCCCAATTCAATGACTAAGTCCTCCAAGGACTTTATTATGTTGTCTTTGGCCTGTGAGGAGGCCTTCTCTAACTTGTATTGGGTTGTCACATTATCCAATGAATCTTGTAGCTTATAGTCATCCATGGCCATTCCTGTGAGGGTGGATTAAATCATTTCTCCAACCTGCTTATGTAACTCTATCCGATCAATGGGATGAACATCCCTAGCCAACACCTCAAAATTAGTCTTCTTGTAGTCTATCGAGTTCTTTGGTTGCTATACAGTCGGCTACAAAAATGACACCTGAATATTGCCTACTTTGATGTCAAAGGCTAACATCAATCTGGTCTAGTTTGGTGGTGTAAGCTTGAGGTATTGGGCATATGTATTTGCCTTCAACTTTTCATTCCTCATCTTTATTCTTTGAATCTGTCTTTGATATCATTTTCCCTGTCAGCTGGCATGACAAAGGAAGAAACCTCCATACTTTTTTGTCACTCTATCATCTATGTGTTGGAGGTTGATGGTTGCTGGGTTTCACCTGATGAAGTTGTTTCTTTTTTTCTTTGCCCCATTGTCTCAGTGTCAGCTATTTCCTCTGAAGCAATGTTCTCCTCCTGTTCAGACACAATATTCAACTTGGGTTTTTTCCTTAGCTTAAACATCTCATATGTAGTCTCCATGGCAGAGATAGATTCCTCTTCCTTGTTCCTTTTAGAATTCTTCTCATCATTGGCTAGTGCCTGAAGCACAGGATGAACATTCATTGTTTCTCCTAATTTTGGAACCTGCAGGAAAGAGATCTGGTCAAATTGCTTTTCTAAATCAATTAGTGTGTTCTCAACATCGACAACTGTGATGTCCATATCAATCAATGTGTTCTCCACCCACTCAGATTGGTTGACAAACTATTCAATGTCTGGTCTTGGATGGTGGATGTAAGGTGCCAATTTGACCTTAAGTCTCAACTTGTTTATGACCCCATGAGGGTCATACTTACATATGAAGTTGTTTCTAAATTTCATCTGTTGTAGTAACCTGTTGGCCTCTGGTGCAGCCTATCTATTATTGCAAATGAATGGGCACAATTGGTTTTTCACCTTGAACTCGGTTTTCTTCCTAGCAGATAGGAAGTGGACCTCATCAGAATTGATGATTTGTCTGAAATATTCAAGGGAAAATATCCTAATAGGGAGGTATTTTTGAAATTTATAAGGGGCTAACTAGCAGCCATAAACTTTGATCTCAATGTGGCTCTGGTAGAGGTACCAGTCTCCCACCTTGTTGTTCTTTGCTAATTGCAGCACTCTCTTGATGTCTTGGTTGATTCTATGCTGAGTATGAGAAATCAGCATGTTCATGACTGGGTACATAAAGGAGCCTATGAAGTCTTTGTAGGTGAATGTTGTGGAAAAATTCTGGACCAAGGGTGTCCAGTAGACCACTGATCTCTCCTTTCCCCCGGTGTCCAACTTCGGGATGCTCACAAGGAACTTATATGTCTAGTAATACAAAAACATATAAAACAACACTAAAGAGTATTTGAAAACTCTTTCAGTGGGAAGTCTCGTGAATTGTTCATGCATTCTATCTGCAATGCACTGAGCATAATCATACATGATATCAGGAGGCTTACCTGGAGTGAAAATGGACAGGAAGGCCAGGATGACCTCATCCACATGCTCATCTGATGTGTATCCTAGGATGCATGAGAGCATGGTGACTATGTGTCTGCCATTTTCTGAGAAAATGGTGGCAGCATAGGGTGGGTTATCTGTAGGAGTATGGCAGTCTTCAATGATAAAATTCTGGAAGATTTTCTTGATTTTCACCTGGTTTGATGTGATGTATAAGTCCAACAGGTTTCCAATGGATAGAGGGGTCTGATTAGGGCTAGATTGGATTTGTAGCATTTGGTTAATTGACTTAGGTGTAATGGTGAATAACAACTCTTGGTTTGGGGCAACAATAGCCTTTTGGCTAGGGATATAACAGTCATGGAAAAAATGTATAATATCAGGGAATGGTGAACTTATGGGAATGTGTATTTGGGTAAATTGAATTCCCAAAGGCTGATGTCATCCATATGGTTCAAAAATCTATCCTTACTCCAACAATGGAGCTTCAAAAGGTGGGCTAGAGTTGCAATGTCTTTTATTTGGAAATCCCTATCTGCTAGGGCCAAATGGTCAATGTCCAGGTGAGGAGTTGACATAGGTATGACATCTAGAGAGGTCTGGGTAGCCATTGTATGGGGAAAGGTGTGAATTGGGCTCGCACAGACTGTAGAAGTGAAGCTCGAATAAGTCTGGTGGAGTGAAAGGGCAGTTTGTAGGTCGAAAAAGAGGGGTTTGGGTATTTAGGGGGGAAATACTCTCAATTTAGGGGAAATCAATTAAATTCAATCAATTTAATGTTTGAATTCATTGTACGATTTTAAATTTGAGAGGGCCATTTTGGTTTCCTGTCAAAAATATGTGGAAATGGTGGTATAGGCTGAAAAGTGGTTTCAATGGTAGCTACAGAGGGTACTGTGGCTTCAGTTGTGTACTGGATGGCTGAATTGGGCATCCAGAGCATGTTCGGGAGGTAGTTGGTGGTGAAATTCGACTGTAGAGGCTCAAGGTGGTGCAGGAAGGCTTAGGAAGCTTTCACAGAGGGAATGAGCGAAAAGGGTGAAAATGAGCGTCTTCAGCATTTTAACCAGCAATGGTTAGAATTTTGCGTGGAATTTCATAATGAATAGTGGGTGGTTTCGGCTTTTTGTGGGGAGGTGATTTTGGGGGCGGTCGTATCGCTTTTGGAAGTCAAGCGGTATTTCCTCGAGAGCACGCAAGTTCACCTAGAGCTGCCACGTAACCAAAAGGGGACTGAGCAAAACCACTAATTTCGCATGCTCTTAGGCGGGTAAAGGTTGGAAAGGAATTTTGTGTGATATGGATGCACACCATCAGATCTGGGGGTGCAAGATCTAATGGTTGTCGCGCAATGGAGCTACACAGATGGAACTTGGGCGGAGATTTGCGGGGCCCGGGGGGTTAACTATAAATAATTGTAATTATTTAATGAATAAGTGTGGGGTTAAAAGTATAATGCACAGGTTTATGAAGTGGGACTAGGGTTTGATTTTGGTGGGGTTTGTTAACTACACCGAGGGGGTGGGTTAAAAGGGATTGTATTGGGAAAAGTGAATTTGCGCAGTTAATTTAAATAAAGCAAGAGGAAGAGAAAACTTAGAGTAAAGGGGTTTTATGGAGTAAAAGGGATTGTGTCGAGAAATATAGGAATGTGGGAGTTAATAAAGTAATGCGGGGGGGGGGATTTAAACTTTTTATAAGGGTTTTTAGTGGGATTTTAGGCAAAATAGGTAAATTAATAAGGGGAAAGTGGTTTCTTCAAAGGGGAATGGGTTTCACACTAGGGAAAAGGGGTTTTGGGTTGGGAAATGAATTTTGGAAGGTAATTTGCTAGGGAAATGTGTGAAACCAAGGGGTAAGGGTGAAAATGAAGGGAAAAAGGGTATTTTAACAAGAAATAATGGGATAATGGGGAAATTAGTAAGTATGTAGTGGGGGTGAAATGAAATGAGGGGAAGTCAACTAAATCAGGTTGCGAACATCCTTTCACTTTCATAACTGCTCCTGCACACTGAAACATAGGATTAAGCATGATAAATGTGTTTATGTTTCAATCAACCTTGTACTTCTGCAACCTTTCTTCTACTTATCCTAACATTTTTTTCTTCACTTTATTGTGTGCATTTAAGCTAGTAGACCCTTTCTTTCCATTTTCCTTTGAAGAGTAAAATATCTAATTCTAACCTTATATCTTCCAATGGCTTAGATTAAGCTTATGAGCACATTTTATTTCTCTACCTAACTTTTGATCTACCAAGATTAAACAGTTTGGCAAGATCTTTTATTCTCTAACTATAAACATGAAATTTAAGGCATGAACTAGTCAAGATTAAACTATTTGACTATCATGGGTTGTGCATTTTTGACAAGTTGCACACAACCATTATTTTTCACAGTAAAGTAAAAAGTAGTGGCACTTAGACTTGCACACTTTCATGATCTATTTTTGTTTGGGGTTCATATATTTTCACTTCTTTGATATTTTCTTATTCTTTCTGTCCTTTGATATTTCTTTTAGGACATACCCTCTTTTCATTTTTTAGTTTTTAATATGGAAAAAATTTTGCAAAAGGCAAAAGCATGTACAATATTACAATATCAACCACAGGGAATTCAAAATTATGAGCCCTATTAATATTTGACCCTAACAGTGGCTCCACATGGGGATGGCATTTCCTAGTGAAATGTCAAGAACTTTAAAGATCAGTAGCCATTGAATTGTGACTGAAGTGACCTTGCAAATTGTTCTTCTGTGATTTCTACCTTATTGATACTTATGATGGTGAACCCTTCAAATCTCAGGGCCTTCTCTCTGGGCTTCAACTTCAAAATATTACCATCCAATCCAATCTGCACTCTGCAATGTTATGTACAATGATGCAAAGTAAAATGAACCATGGTTAATCAGTGGAAAAATAATGCTTCATCATTCTACCATTGATAGGTCCTCCAGGTAGATCTGATCCATCTCTCTCAAGAAAAATGCATTGTTACCCCTATAATTATAAATGACATAAGTCCCTTGCCATAAGAAGTCAAATTTGCCATGTTTGCCTTTGTCTTCTCTTCTTAAATCTCACTTAAGAACTTTATCACCTATGTAAAAATCATCTGCTTTGGTCTTTTTATCAAATACCTTTATGATTTTGTCCTAGATTGTAGGTTTTAACCCTGTACAAAAATTACCTGCATAAAAATTCTAAAACACAGAAAATAAACAATGCAAGAGCATAACACATAAAACGCATATACACAGAGATTTTCCCCTGGATCCCAAAACCGAGACTACCAGCTTGATTTTTCATTATGTTCCTTTCAATGTTACAATACATGTTTATACATGTCAAAGCATCCAATACCATGGACCGAAAACCATCACGTCCAAAACCATGGACTGAAAACCATCGGGTCTAAAACCATGTGCAAAAAATCATGCACAAAACCATAGGTAGGTCCACCCAACCTAATATAGGGTCCAAAAACAAAATTTTCAGGGGCACTGCCCTGGAACCCATAGAGTGGGTTACCTGCACCCCTCAAACCCCTTTTGACCCCCCCCCCCAAACCCCCTGCTACGCAATCGGCACAACGAAAGGGGGGCTCTTCCCCCCTTCTAACCCCCCAATTAACTACGTGGGTTGGTCGTGGAAAGAATATAACACAACACAACATCCTCCCACTTGATGTTTTCTTTCCATAGGGGGCCACAAGAGAGCTTAGTCATTTATCCAGCCCTGCAATGCCCATTGTTTCTCTACACCAAGAGAACTTCTCAGAGCTCACAAATTTTGTTAATGCATTTGCAGTATTCTTCAAAGTGTCCACCTTTACCAGCAACACCTTTTTGTCTTCTATCATATCCCTCACAAAGTGATACTGAACATCAATGTGCTTTGTCTTTGAATGATATGGAGGGTTCTTTGCCAAGAAAATTGCACTTTGGATGTCATATTCTATCCTTATAGCTCCCTGTACTAACCCCATACTTGAACACAATCTCCACAACCAAACTGCTTCCTTACTTGCATGACTGGCTGTTACAGGGAAAAGTGTCTATGCAGAACTGCTAATCCCACTAAGGCTGGTAGCTACCTTAGAAACAAACAAAGTAAAACTACTTTCTTTTTCATTTATGAAAGATAGATGAGAGAAGAATAAAGGAGACCAACCTCTGTCTTGCGCTTGGTTCCTTGCTCGATTCCTCTCTCTTCTGATAGTCCTTTGCTAATTGCTTTCTTGTATACCCAACTTCACAGAGTGCCTGTAGAATCAAAGCAGCATAACACTATACAAGAACATGGATCTATTATCATAAACAATCTAGGATCAGATGTAAATTGACCATACAAATGCATAAAACATAAATCACACAAGAGTATGGAGGAAAATCGAATAGATTTATTGATAATCAAGAAAGAGCCAAGAGAGTTACAACCAATCGTTCTAACCCAGCATCATCCTCTCAGCAAGTGAACCCTTCTTCACCTCATGAAAAGCTTAGATCACCCAACATTATGATGTTGCCTCAAGAAACCAACAGCAATTCCTTACAAGATGCAAAATTCTAGCCTCTGGATCTCTGGGATGAGGGATCCATATATAGATGTTTGCAAGGGAGATGAGTCAGCTTGTGATTTGATTAGTGTCTTCCCTCTGATAGTTCTTGATTCCACTTGGGGATTGATGATCTCTTACTCATCCCTGGTCGAATTCAGAGAGGCAAGTGTCACAGGAGAAGTTTCTGGAAGATTCCATGCTCCTCCACCTCGCGGGTTGACACTGCCATTTTTCCCTTCTCGTCCATCATACCCCATAGAAGGGCTTTTTGAAATGCAACGCACCTACTATGTGTATTTAGGTGGGATGCAACGCACTTTGCCTATGGAGCAGGTGAAATGATCCAGTTTTGACCAGTTCTGAGTAGTTTTTCATGGAGAACTTCTGGGAGAAGCTGTAATCAGTTGACCTTGTTCTTTTAGGGGTTGGAACAACACCTTTAGGGACTTAGGAGCTCTTAGTTTATGGACATTTATGCTTGGGGTTGTAGTGCCCAAAAATGTCTATAACAGTTGCCCCCTAAAGCATGAGGTCGTTAATATTTTTGATGTCGGGTGAAATGCTTTATCATGAGGATCCGAAGTTCTTTCAAGCTGAAAGGAGACCTGTAATAAGATACAATAAAATACATTATCTTCATAATATTTTCACGACCTAGCTGAGGCGGGTATTTCCATGCTCGGCTTTATAAATTCATTTTCATGTACATAGGACAAACAATTGTCTGAGTGTAGACTGATGATTCTGGTAGAGCCATCATCCCTTAGATTGGATGATTATCTGTGCAGCAATGATGTACATTTGATGTCTTTATTTTCCTGAATATATATCGCATCCCGAATGGATGAAACTAGATCCGGGGTCTTCAATATCGTTCGATCTTCACTCAAAGTACAAGTCGATCCATGTGAGAGATGTTCTGGAGTCGAACATGGAAAGACATCGCCTGATTACCAGCCAATGATGTAAGTTGTTAACAGGCGCGAGAGGACCGATAATGATAATGATCCTCAAGGTACTGCAGTACAATTCACGTGGTGTGAATAAGGGACTTGGCGTCGAACACCACGTAAAATCTTTCGGTCAAAGGCCATTGATGTAAACTTGTCGCCGAAAGTGAGAAACTTGCCATTGAGGCATGCAAGCTTCAAAGTACTGAAATGGGTGTTCCTAGATCGACTTCTTGGATAATGAGCTGATGTCGACAAGAAGCGATCCATCATAGGAGGGCCTTAATGAATCCCACATCAATGACACAGAACGGAGCAAATGATTTTAATGGAGGTGAAAACGATCTGGTGATATAAGGTTCAGGGTGGCGGTCATGAAAGAATGGAGCGTAAATGTATTGCAGCGGGTGAGACACAGGTGAATTCTCTGAGTGACTTCTCTTGAAAATATTGGCGACACTGACATGATGGAATGGTAGCATTAACCCCAAATTTGGATGGTGTGATGTGACCATGGTGATGTGACCGGTGAATGAAACAACCCAACCCGACTTGGATGTGGAGTGAAAGTGTCATGTTCAAGAGCGACTTGCTACCAACAAAGTTTCTTCAAGTTTTCTTCCCAATTTTTGCCCAGTCATTGTTGACCAGTACCTCTTTATTTTTTTCAAGCTTGAGGAGGATAACATATGCTTGTTCTATAATTTTCCCTTCAGGCAAACCCATCGCTATGTTTTAACGAACCTAGCGATAGTGAAACTCATTCTTGTCTATTATGGACAAGCTTGTCGCTATTAGGTTTTAACGAGTTTAACGACAAAGATAACTCGGTCCTTTTCAATTTTAGAGAGTCTGAAAAAGGACGTAAAGAAAACTCCAAAAATCATTTTTCTTCATCTAATCCCTTAAGTCCGAAAAAGTATAAAACAATACAGAAGGGATGAATTTTCGGTACTTTTAATGAGCCGAACAAAACAAGCGCTCGATCGTTTTGTGTAATAATCCCTCAGGTCCAAAAAGATTAAAATGAGGAGGGATAGCACTTCCGGTCACTTTAACGAGCTGGAGAGGCCAATGGCTCGACAATCTTTTCATATTTTACGAGTCAGTTGAAAAGAGCTTAAAGGAGACTCGTCTTTGAGGAACGAGTGATAAATTCAGGTAGCAGCTGATTCCAGGTAAGGTTTGGAATTTCCCAATCACGGTAGTGTTACAAGGATGGCTAATAGGATCACTCTTCGCAGCTGTTCCTCAAAAGGGGTAAACAATCAAGTGGAGGTGAATGATTGGCCAATACAAAGTGGAGGTGATGATGAGAACACGACCAAGGCTTCAAAGGCTGAAGTACTACATTCACGATGGTTATTTACCGGAAATTGGTTCATTTTTTAATGAGCTTAAACGTTGGGGGAAACATTTGCTCATTGCTTATGTTTATTTTTTAACGAGCATGAAGTCCGCGTTAAAACTGCTCGATTAATCCAATCGTATAATAAGAATGTCTCATATATAAAAACGACATTATTTCAAAGAATTTCCCCACATCCTTTCTTTATGCAAGATAGGAAACGACCAATCCTACGAGTTTAAAGGGTTAGAGGACCTACAAATTTAAAAAATAAATGGTCGCTCTTAGCTTGCATGCCAAAAGGTTTGCATGCCCCCAGGTATAGAGACATAGAATTTCAAGGTTATCCCGCAATTTCGCAGACAAAACATTTGTTTTGTCAAAAAGGCCTACCTCTTTCATGTTACCAAATATTGTTCTATTCACACCGCAAACAAAACACTTCTTCGGCGATGTCTACCAAAATAGACAAAGGCGAGTGGCACAGACGCCTCCACCCACATAACTTTGACGAGGGAATATTGTTCCAGCCCAACCCCCTTTTCCAATTGCGTACGAGAGTGTCAAACTAGTCATATATCCTTCGCGGAAACCTATGCTATACCTGAAGTTTTCCTGCCAAAGCAGACCAGGGTGCATGCCCCTTGGGTTTCAGTCATGTCCCTCGAATTACTCGCGCTCATCAGGTGGACAGACTGGGGATTGATGAGACATTCCTTGCATGAAAAGACCATTCAGGGATGGTATATGACTATTTGCTATGCGTGAACCAGGGAAAGAAAGCCGGTCTATGAGCTTGACCACTCTTCCTTCGTGCGGAAAACACATTACTCTAAAGAGTGATGAGACAATGGCTCCCATGCAATAAATATAGTCTTGCCCGAGGAGTAGATTATAATCCAGGGGTCCTTGGACTACCATTACGTTCATGTGAACGGTTTTCCCTCTCAATGTTATGGGCACATTGGGAAGGATCCCTAACGGTCGACTGGTTCCTTTGTCAAAGCCTGTTAGATTTCTCATCTTAGGCAAAAGCAATGGCGAACCAAGCGCTTTCCAAGTAGTCGAGGAAAGGATACTCACAGAAGCCCCTTCATCTATGATGGTGCCGGCCATAATCATTCTATATATTTGAGCAATGATTCGGAATGGTATACTAGCCAGTAAACGGGGTCTGCCTAGTAGATTCCAGTCAAAGGAAACAACTAGGTTGCTTGGAGGTGGGACTGAATAGACGGTGGGGTACGACTCTGATGAACTTCCTTCCTGCGGTAAAGGAATGGATAAATTTCCCCCATGTTAATCGGAGTCTGTGCTTACGAAAAGAATTTGGACGGTGTCATCCTTGTTCTCTTTAATGACTGTATCATCTGAAGATGGAACCTCTGAAGGCAAGACCGGGTCAACTGCCACCTCGACCTTTTGACTTTCATATGGTATGGATTCAAATGGTTTTTCTTCAGTGATAGATACTTCAGCCAACCACCTAGGCGTGTTAGTCGGATTTTCAACTAGTGACGAACTTGGCAAGAGTTTCTTATATGTAGGATCAAGTCGTAATGGTGAAACCGGACGATCGTCCAAAACTCTTTTAGCCGCGTCTAAGAAGGGACAACGGTGTACAGCGTGATCGCCTTCACACAGTCTACAAGGAAATTTGCTTTTTCCTTTTTTTCCAGGGGCTTCACTTTCACTAGTCGACAGTGTATTTTCAACATGATCATCAGAGGTTGACGACACCGGGTTGTGCAAACGAGGAGACCAGTCCCTTAAGATCCAAGGGATGCAAGGACAATCTCTATGAAAGTGGTCTCCCTTGCAAATGACACATGGAGATTTAGTCTTGGTCGGTGCAGTGTGTGGATTTTTGCTAGACGACGCTTGGTTACCCCTTTTCGCCTTTGGCTCCTTCTTCTTCTTCTCTTTCTTCTTCTTTTCCCTTTTCTTCTCACGTACTTGATTTTTGGCTTTACCAGCCCCATCAAGCGAAGAGGAAGGAGGAGAGGAAGAATTGGACGAAGTAGAGGGTTGGGGGTAACTCTGGAATTGTCTAGTTGCTGACTCGATTGTTCAGGAATCGCGGTGTTCTGAACGACAGAGGTTGAGAAAATCCATACGGGCAAGCCGATTGTCAATCCTAGAAGCGACAATGTGGCCATATGGGGTGCACCAACATCTCCCCAAGAGGAGAAGGGACTAGGATTTCCTCCAAGGGGAACTCCTTGGTTGGTAGGCTCCATTTTCCTCAACCTAAGACCAACGTAGGGAAGGTGATGATTATTCCATTTAAAATAAATTTTAGACGCTTTAACACAACTTGCTTTTTCAATTTTAAAGAGTCGATAAAAAACAAAAGATGACTCTAATCGCCTTCGATTTTTAATGAGCCTGAAGTGACAAGTGCTCAGATGGACCTTTTCCGTTAAGGAGTCTGAAAAGGAACGAAAGGGACTGCTCTGGAAATCTGGGCAAAGGAATTACCAAACCAATTGCAAAACTGCAAAATACTTTTTACGGTACGGCAGTCAATCTTCCCGAATGTTGTGTTCAGTGCATTGCAATCGATAGGGCGGCAGACACGGCTTCCTATGGATAAAGGATTAAGCCTATTGTGGTCTCCGAAAATATACTCGACGGTACGTGGGAGCACAAGTCCGTACTGGCACTTATCATCTCAAAGTGGAGGAATCACCCAACCAACAGTGAAAGCAATAGTTGCTAGGCTTTACGACGCCGGAATACGTCTCTAGCCTAGACTTCTAGATGTTGTGCGTTAGGTTCCAAAGCATTGTTAGATTCATTAAATTTATTTTATAGTTGATCTTGCTTAAGAAATTTTCCTTTCAGGTTCACCACGTGATGTAGATGTACAATTCCTAAAATGCAATCTAAGATGATAAACAGTCGTTTTATCTCCTTTGTGCAATGAAAATCCTAGCTACTAAGGAAAGAGAAATGGCGTTCTTTCAGCAAAGAGCATAGACCACACACTATATGCACTGTCCTAAATCAAACCAATAAAACAGTCTAAATGCAAATGCACATGCATGTATTTGTTTTCATCCTTCTTAATATGTGAATGATAAAAAGAAAGCTAATGCACAAATCTGAATTATTTTTCAAAGCGACAATTACTAACAAGTTTCTTTTCAAAATCAAAATGAACACAATGACAACACTTTGCGATTTGGAAATGAAAACTTGCTTTAGACACTAGAAAAAATACTAATTCAGATCAAATACAATAGTAACAGGGTAATCGACTATCAAGAACAATCAGATTCTCTTCTATGACTGAAAACGACACTTGCGACACTTTCAAATCAAGAAACGACAATACAATTACGTTACTTCTTTGTAAAGGAGAACTGAAAATGACTCAAAAAATACATAAAAAAATTTACAGTTCTTTGCACAATGGAGGCGGAATAACAACAAGGAAATGGGTTTCAAACAGAGGTGTACTGACTACAGGTAGCAAAACTCTTGAATAGATCTGAAAAGAGTGACCACAGAAACCAAAATTTAGGAACAACGCCTAGTCTGATCAGCGCACCTGTAACACAGTGAAACTGAAATGCAACACACCTACTACACTCAGGAAGTGTGCTGAATTTGAGATTCACATAACAGATAGTGCGCTAGACCAGGGACGAGACTTTGATTGGGTTTCGGGTCACAGTTTGCAGTTCAGTTCAGGGATTTTGGCCGAGCAAGTGGTAATCAGTAAATCAATCACAGGGGTAGATATAAGGAGGTTACTAGAGCCACCACGAGGGCAATTAGAAAGCTTGTAAATCAATTGTTTAATTCATAAACAAAACCCGGAAATTGACTGTAGCAGTGTTGATCTACTTTGCACTTGCATAGCAAATGCAGTTCAAAGGCTAGTTTGCTTGACTTCAGGCTCCATCTGTAAGTTTATAAAGTAAACAAATGTAGATAAACAATCAATTTATTCACTCCCTAGTGGAGTTGCCATTTTGTTACAGAGAAAAGTGTCTATGCCGAACTTCTAATCCCACTAAGACTGGTAGCTACCTTAGAAACAAATAAAGTAAAACTACTTTCGTTTTCCTTTATGAAAGATAGATGAGATAAGAATAAAGGAGACCAACCTCTGTCTTGCGCTTGGTTCCTTGCTTGATTCCTCTCTCTTCTGATAGTCCTTTGCTACTTTCTTTCTTGTATACCCAGCTTCACAGAGTACCTGTAGAATCAAAGCAGCATAACACTATATGAGAACATGGATCTATTATCATAAACAATCTAGGATCATATGTAAATTGACCATACAAATGCATAAAACATAAATCACACAAGAGTATGGAGGAAAACTTGAATAGATTTATTGATAATCAAGAAAGAGCCAAGAGAGTTACAACCAATCGTTCTGACCCAGCATCATCCTCTCAGCAAGTGAGCCCTTCTTCACCTCATGAAAAGCTTAGATCACCCAACACTATGATGTTGCCTCAAGAAACCAACAACAATTCCTTACAAGATGCAAAATTCTAGCCTCTGGATCTCTGGGATGAGGGATCCATATATAGATGTCTGCAAGGGAGATGAATCAGCTTGTGATTTGATTAGTGTCTTCCCTCTAATAGTTCTTGATTCCACTTGGAGATTGATGATCTCTTACTCATCCCTAGTCGAATTCAGAGAGGCAAGTGTCACAGGAGAAGTTTCTGGAAGATTCCATGCTCCTCCACCTCGCGGATTGACACTGCCATTCGTCCCTTCTCACCCATCGCACCCCATAGAAGGGCTTTTTGAAATGCAACACACCTACTATGTGTATTTAGGAGGGATGCAACGCACTTTGCCTATGGAGCAGGTGAAATGGTCCAGTTTTGACCAGTTCTGAGTAGTTTGTCATGGAGAACTTCTGGGAGAAGCTGTAATCAGTTGACCTTGTTCTTTTAGGGGTTGGAACAACACCTTTAGGGACTTAAGAGCCCTTAGTTTATGGACATTTATGCTTGGGGTTGTAGTGCCCAAAAATGTCTATAACAGTGGCTGCCATGTATTCTGCCTCTGTATTTGATAGTGCCACTATATATTGTTTCTTACTCATCCAACTGATTGCACCTCCAAATAGGTTAAACACATACCCACTTGTAGATCTTCTTTGATCTAGATCTCCAGCCCAGTCTGCATCTAAAAAGCCACAAATATCGAACACTCTGTCCAATCCTGGTCTTCCTTGGTAGCACAAAGCATAATCACTAGTGCCACACAAATACCTGAAAACGTGCTTCACTTCTGTCCATTGATCCTTCCCTGGTTTTGACATAAACCTGCTCAATACTCCCATTGCATGTGCAATGTATGGTCTAGTACAGACCATCGCATACATCAGACTACCAACTGCACTTGCATGTGGAACACGAGACATGTCCTCTTCTTCTTCTTTTGTCTTGGGACATTGTTCAGTAGATACCTTTACACCTACAGGAATAGGAACCTTCACCAACTTACTATCCTGCATATTAAACCTCTGCAATATTGTCTCGACATACTTCCTCTGGTTTAACCAGAGCTTCCCCTTTGTCTGATCTCTTTTAATTTCCATGCCCAAAATATAGTTTGCAGCACCAAGATCTTTCATGTCGAATTTGGAGGAAAAATGGGTCTTCAAATCCTGGATAATTTCTTTGTCATTTCCAACCAGCAACATATCATCCACATAAAAAACCAGATAAATAACACAGTCACCAATTAATTTATAATACACACAGTGATCTAATTTTCTTCTGTTGAAGCCAAGTCCCCGTATAAATGTATCAAATTTCTAATACCACATCCTTGGTGACTGTTTTAACCCATACAGAGACTTCTTTAACTTTCATACCAATTCTTTCTTACCCTTCACTGCAAAAACTTCAGGTTGCTTCATGTAGATCTCCTCTTCCAGATCCCTGTGAGGAAATGTTGTCTTCACATCCATCTGTTCTACTTCAAAATCAAAAGCAACAACAACAAATAAAAGTAATCTAATAGAAGTTACCTTGGCAATAGGAGAAAAAATATCACCAAAATCAATTCTCGACACCTGGGAATAACCTCTTTTTACCAACCGAGCTTTGTATTTCTCCACCTTTCCTTCTTCATTTGTCTTCTTCTTGAACACCCATTTGCTGCCAATGGGTTTCCTTCCAATCAACAACTCCACCAAATGCCATGCCTCATTTTTGTGCAAAGATGCCATTTCATCAACCATGGCCTCTTTCCATAGTTATTCATCCTCTAAATCCACTACTTCCTTCACAATTATGGGATCATCATCAGTAATAGATAAAGCAAAATTTGAAGAGAAAGCAGATGGACTATACCTTTCTGGCTGCCTTCTTTCTTGAACTGATCTTCTCACACCTGGAGTTTGTGGCTCATAATCTTCTAATTCCTCCTCTGTTGTAGAGTCTGATTCATCCTCCTTAAGCTCAAACTCTATCTTCTCAGGTTCCTTTGGTTGGACTTCATGTTTAATAACATCTTTTACATCTCTAAACACCACATCTCTTTTGTACACAACCTTCCTTGTTAATGGGTTCCAAACCTTATAACCCTTTAAACCATCCTTATACCCAATAAAGATGCACTTTTCAGATTTACTATCCAACTTGGTTCGTTTCTCCTTTGGAACATGTACATATGCATCACATCCAAATACCCTCAGATGTGAAAGAGAGTGTTTCTTACTAGTCCATACCTCTTGTGGAGTCTTATCCTCCAACGTTGATGGAGGTGATCTATTGACCAGGTAACATGCTGTCTCCACCGCCTCTACCTAGAATTCTTGTCCTAACCCGACACCACTGAGCATGCTTCTGACTCTTTCCATCAACGTCTTGTTCATTCTTTCTACAACTCCATTTTTCTCAGGTGTGTATGAAGTAGTATTTTTCCTTGTTATACCACACTTCTTACAGAATTCTTCAAATTCCTTACTGCAAAACTCTCCACCGTTATCTGTCCTCAACACCTTTATCTTCTTCTCTATCTGGTTTTCCACCAGAGCCTTAAATTCTTTAAACCTGTCAAAGACTTCAAATTTATTCTTAAGGAAACATATCCATGTATCCCTTGAGAAGTCATCTATAAATGACACATAGTACACAGACTTACCCAGTGATGGAACCTTCACAAGTCCAAACACATCACTATGCACAAGTTCTAATATCTGTTTAACCCTCTTACCACCAGAGGGGAAACTCACCTGATTCTTCTTCCCATATACACAATTTTCATAGAAATCAAAATCTAGAGAGCTATTACTCATACCTTCTACCATACCTTTACCATGAAGTACTTTAAGGCCCTTCTCTCCAATATGTCCAAACCTTTGATGCCACAACATCATCTTCTCTCCAGAGACCACTAGATTTTCTGCTCCAATTTTAGGAACCACAGAACTATTGCGCCCATCAACAATAGTGCTACCTTGCAGCTTGTACAAAGTTCCAATCCAAACTCCCTGCATCAATACCAGTGCTCCCCAAACCATATTGCAAGTATCCTTCTTGAACATTGTTTTTACACCTGCATCATCCACATTGCTTACAGAAATCAGATTTCTTGCCAACGCAGGAATATGCAGAACACCCAGAAGTGTTCTAACCCTTCCACCTTGAAACTTCAACTTTACATTCCTGCGACCAACGATTCTAGCCTTCCTATCATCCCCCAAGAACACATCACCACCATCATATTTCTCATACTCGCAGAACCACTCTTTATAGGGAGTGAAGTGAAAGGATGCACCTGAGTCAATCAACCATGCCTCGTGATCTACATGTGTACTTGAAGAAGCCAAGTGCACATCCCCACCCTCATCTGAGGTGGTTTTCACCTCTGCAAAAGGAGAATCTTCAGATCGATTTCTTTTTTCAGGAGCTTTATATTTACAATCCCTTTTGTAGTCTCCTTCCTTTCCGCATTTCCAGCACACCACCTTTATAGGTTTTCCTCGAGATTTAGATCTACCTCTAGATTTAGATCTCCCACTCGATGAATTATTTTTGTTTCTGTTCTGTGAACATCCTCATATAGACAAGGCATCACCATTCTATCTCCCCATATTTTTCCGTCTTATCTCCTCCATCAGCAAGGATGAGACTATCTCATCAAACTGCAAGGTAGTTGCATTGCTACCTATTGCAATAACCAGACTATCCCACGAATCTGGTAGAGAACTGTTATAGACACTTTTGGGCACTGCAACCCCAAGCATAAATGTCCATAAACCAAGGGCTCCTAAGTCCCTAAAGGTGTTGTTCCAACCCCTAAAAGAACAAGGTCAACTGATTACAGCTTCTCCCAAAAGTTCTCCATGAAAAACCACTCAGAACTGGTCAAAACTACACCATTTCACCTGCTCCATAGGCAAATTGTGTTGCATCCCACCTAAATACACATAGTAGGTGCGTTGCATGTCAAAAAGCCCTTCTATGGGGTGTGATGGGTGAGAAGGGACAAATGGCAGGGTCAATCCGCAAGGTGAAGAAGCATGGAATCTCCCAGAAACTTATCCTGTGACACTTACCTCTCTGAATTCGACCAGGGATGAGTAAGAGATCATCAATCTCCAAGTGGAATCTAGAACTATCAGAGGAAAGACAAAAATCAAATCTCAAGCTGACTCACCTCCGTTACAGACATCTATATATGGATCCCTCATCTCAAAGATCCGGAGGCTGGAATTTTGTATCTTGTAAGGAAGTGCTGTTGGTTTCTTGGTGCAATATCATAGTGTTGGGTGATCTAAGCTTTTCATGAGGTGAAGAAGGGCTTCTTGCTGAGAGGATGATGCTGGGTCAGAACAATTGGTTGTAATTATCTTGGCTCTTTCTTGATTATTAATAAAGCTATTCAAGTTTTCCTCCATACACTTGTGTGATTGATGTTTTATGAATTTGTATGGTTAATATACGTCTGATCCTATATTGCTTATGATAATAGATCTATGTTCTCGTATAGTGTTATGTTGCTTTGATTCTACAGGTACTCTGTGAAGCTAGGTACACAAGAAAACAAGTAGCAAAGGACTATCAAAAGAGAGAGGAATCGAGCAAGGAACCAAGTGCAAGACAGAGGTTGGTCTCCTTTATTCTTCTCTCATCTATCTCTCATAAAGGAAAACGAAAGTAGTTTTTGTTTGTTTTTTTCTAAGGTAGCTACCAGCCTTAGTGGGATTAGCAGCTCTGCATAGACACTATTCCTGGTAACAAGAACACAATAAACTGATGCACTTATCTTCATCTAAAATTGTAATATCAATAGATGATAACTAACCTACCACAGTATTAAATGTGTTCAAATGTTTTGTCACTGAGTCTCCATCTTTCATCCTCAAGTTATACAGCTTTTTTCGTAGGAACAATTTACTCACGAGAGACTTAGATTGGCACAAAGTCCCAAACTTGTCCCACAAAGCCTTCATCATAGCTTCCCCTGATACATTCAGCAAAACTGAATTTGAGACACACAATCATTACTTGCACCCCTCAAACCCCTTGTGACCCCCCTACTACACAATTGACGCAATGAAGGGGGGGCTCCGCCCCCCTTCTAACCCCCCAGTTAACTACGTGGGCTAGTGGTGAAAAGAATACAACACAACCCAACATGGATTACCTGTGATTTTACATATACTTCTTCTCTGGTCTGCTACAAGTGTATAGTCTTATTTATCCTTCTCTAGATATCATTTGGTTCTACCTGCAACTCCTAGATTATCTTCATCACGGGCACTCCCAAAGAGGATGGAAAAACAACATCCATCCCATATACTAGCTGATAGGGAGATGTTCCAATGGACTTCTTTATAGTTAGTCTATCTGCCCACAAGTCATTAACCAACTTTTTGTTCCATGTATCTTTGTTGTCTTCTAGTAATTTCTTAATGATATTGACCAGATGATTATGCAAGTCCATTACCTTGAGGGTAATAGGCAGTGGAGTGGCCAAGGGTGATGTGGTATTTGTTATAGAAGTCTATCATTCTCTTGGATTTAAAGGTAGCTTCATTATCAGTAATGAGATTTTGGGGGCATCCAAATCTTGACATGATATTATTTTCTAGGAAGGAGATAATGACAGTGTTTGTGGCTTGTCTAGAAGGGATGGCTTCTATCCATTTGGTAAAATCAGTGGCTGTCAAAATCCACTTATGCTGGGCTAAGGAGGCTAGGTGTATTTCTCCGATGAAGTCTAACCCCCGTTGTTGAAATGGCATTTCTGTGGATATTGGTTTAAGAGGTAAAGTTAAAAGCTTTCTTTTTCCCTCAAATATCTCGCACTTGTGATAGGAGGTCACATGTTTTTTAACATCTGCAAAAAGAGTGGGCCAGTAGAAACTAGCCCTCAGGATTTTTTCAGTAGTAGTTTTCCAATACAAGTGTCCTCCACAATCCCTACATTAAATTCTTGCATAATTTTATCAGCTTCATCTTTCAGTAAACAGTTCAAAATAATACGACTAATGTCTTTCCAAAAAAAAGCATTATTTATGATACAATATTTTAATGACTTCATTTTCAAAAATATAGCTTTAGTTCTTGTCAACCCAGGAGGAGCTTGTAAGTTTAGTAGTACAAATATGATATTTGCATACCAAGGTGAATCTGTAAAATGTTCACTGATCTGTGGAGTCGCCATCTCTTCCTGATCATCAAGGGCACCAATGAAATTTATATCTAGGGCCTGACAGTTGATGAGCCCCAAATTTGGTATTTTGGGCTCATTTGGCCTAACTACCCTTGTTCAATCCTTCCTTTTTCATAACTTATGAATTATTTTTTAGTATGTTTATGTCATTTGTACGAATAAGGGTAGTCACTATTCCTAGGTGGCTAACACGTACTCATTTCAGGATTAATTGACACATGTTGAAGCAAAACCGAGCAGACATGGGCTAGGAGACAGCCAAGCTTAGGTTGAGGATTCGTAGGGGGTTGTCTATGGCATTAAATAGCCTCCCTCGGGATCTTCACCCCCAACTCCGAGCTCCGAAGGCCACCAAAACCAGATCTAGAAGGCAGCCAAGTAGATTTCTTGGAAGGAGCTATTCACTCACAGTTTGGGCAGCCAAGTCCCATAGATTTAGGAGGCCAGCTAGGGCCTCGTAGTGTATAAATGTTAAGGATTCAGCCTTCGAAAAGGACTTTTGAAAAATTCTTGCATATTCACACTACCTGTTGCTAGCTCTATTTTGTTCTTTTGTAGCCATTATTGACATAACTCTTGACTTATGATTATTTTTTTGATAATGGGAAGCAGTCATATTTGATATCAGCTCTGAGAGTTTTTATAGGAGCCATAGCTCTCGGGGTTGGGCCCAACCTGAGAGCCTAGGGCATCCTTATTTGTATTGTTATCTTTCCTTTCAGCACCGTGATTTTCCTTTTATGCATCTGAAACGAAGTTTGTTGAGCTAGATTTAGTTGTGTTGGTTAAGTAGGTTATTGTTGAGGAATAGAATTACTTCATATGTGTAGAACAGATTGATAAGATAAAGATTGATAAAAGCTCCATAAAAGGGTTGCCTGCCCTCTCAGTTTCACCTCTCCCTTATTGGATCAGGGGCTGGAACTGTGGAACCAGTGCTGCTCAACAAAAACACTAGTTTGCTTGACCATGCAATCATTGGTGTAATGTTTTTCATTTGTAGAAGTTAGTCATGCGTTCAAACCTTTTTAAATGTTCCTTTGATTAAGTGTTGTACATGGTTCTCTTTGGAAATAAAGTTGTTGTTCATTTGTTTCGTTGACAGTTTGGATAGATTAGCTAAGATTTCGATTGTATGCAGGGTTTGGTTGATTCAGTTAAGTGCACACCGTGCAGGGCATATCTATCTTTCTCTCATCCACCTATGCTTCGTCCAGGCCAGCTGCTCCATCTCCTAGTTAGCTTCTTCGTCTCACAACTATTGTTCTATCCACGTAACCCTACTTTCTTGCTCTTCCATTGCCTTAACCTTCCTTAAGACAAGTTAGCTCTCCACACCCTCCCATCACTTCATCCATCAGTCACTGGGTCATCTCAGACCCCTACCCTACCTCCCTATCCATTCATGCATCCTCTTTCACTCACCCATCTTCCAAAATCCAATGTCAGAACATCCTGTAGAAATTTCTGAACATCCTGTAGAAATCCCTGAAACATCCTGTAGAACCCCTGCGGACTTCCTGTAGAAGCTCACAAGTGAGGTTGTTGGATAGCCAAACTTGGTGAAACTCTCTGGAAGGGTGTTAGGGACTCCTTAGACCCTCTTTGAACCTTCCCAACCTTTTCCAAGCATTTCTCCTCCTTGATCCACCCCTGCACAGTAAGAAGCCAGTTAAAAGTACATGTATGATAATTTTGATAACGTAATCAAAAATACAAAAAAGATGTGTTCTTTAGATATGGATAGCATAGGCGTGTGCATTTCACCTTTGTAGAAGTAATGGCATCTTTTTCAATAGTTTGCATCCTCTCCTTTGCATCAGTAGGACTAGCTGGTAGAATTAGGGTTTGTTAGGGTTTATGTTACTCTTTGACTTTCAGTTTCTTTCTGCAAGTAGATCAGCTTCCTTTGAGTTAGCTTCCATCCATTAGGTACAAAGCTTCTTCTAAGAGCTCATAGAAGTTGGCTTGAGCCCCTAGCGGACTTGTGCCAGCTGACCAAGTGACAACTGCGGCAAGAGCTAGTACTTGTGCATATAGCACCGTCGCTTCCAAGTTTGTTATGAACTACCGGGTTGATAAGAGTAAAGAAGGGAGTCCCAGGAGTTGCAGCATTATTGCTGCAATACTGGAGCCCACCATCTTTTTGGCGCCATTGCCGGGGAAGCGTCAGAGTATTGGTGATTGTTGCTTTTCTTCTATTTTTCTACACTCGCCTTATGCTAAATAGTTTATTTCATTTCCATTCTGCAATTTCATTTCCGCAAAAGTAAAATAGATATTTCCTGCTTTCATAGATTAGCAATTTCAATTTTGCAAGCATATACTAGCAATTTCAATTCTGCAAGTGTAGACTAGCAATTTCAATTCTACAAGCGTAGACTAGCATTTCATTCCTGCAATTTCATTTGAGCAATATAGCTTAGTCCTTTCCTACTTTCATTTCAACTCCGCATCTTCATTTCAGCAAGATAGCTAGTTGCAGTTCAATCTATTTTAGTTTTGTAGGTACAAGTAGAAAAAGCAAAAAGCAATCAAAAGCCTTTCCATTTCATGCCTCGTAGGAACAGAGATAAAACCGACAAATTCTTACCCAACACCCCCACCACTTCACTGAGTCACCCTTCTCTCTTCTTTGGTGACAGTGATCCAGAAGAACCCATAGGCGAGCCTCCTGAGACATACGAAGATCCTATACCAGAAGAAGAGTTAGAAACCATCCCACCTGAAGCCATGGCTGAAGATGGAAGAGAAGATGAGAGAATAGAAGGTGCCTTTCCCATCCAAGAGACCAATGGAGACATGAAAATGAAAAACATAAGCCCCTCCGCTTTACCTCACTTCCATGGATTAACTATTGAAGACCCTGATACCTTCTTGTTTGAGTTTGTTGTCCTTTGTCGAACCTATGACTATACAGAAGATGAGCAAGAACTGAAACTCTTTCCCTCTACTCTCAAGGATGCAGCATTACGCTGGTTCATGGGATTACCTGAAAACAGTATCACCACTTGGGCTCAGATGCAGCAAGCTTTCAATACTAAATACTGGGACTACTGTAGGTCCAAGGAAGCCAAGGGAGAGATCTTTCGAATGACCATGGGAAATGAGGAGTCTTTAGAAGATTATGAGGAAAGATTTCAACTTAGCTATAAACGGGCCAGGTGCACACTTGACCCTGAATCTCTCAAGTTGGTCCTGCTCCGAGGAGTCCCTGAAGACCTCCTAGATACCCTTCACATGCTAGCTGGAGGAGACATCTACCAACTACCTTACGAGGATATAAAGACTGTGTTCAGAAACCACTCTAGGGCAGCCCGAAAAAGAGGTAGGGGAAACCCCCTTTCAGCTAGTGCTACTTTCTCCAAGCATGAGTTTGTTAATCAGCTGGAGGACCTCAAAAGTGAGGTGAGACAGACCATTGCCATGCAACTTGATACATTCTGAATCCAGCAAAAGAAAGAGGAAGCTGAGAGGGCTTTGGCCATCTTCTGTCCTAGGTGTACAAGGAAGCACCCTAAGAAAAGGTGTCTCTTACACTCGGTGGAGGTATGCTTCGTTTGTGAGGAGGACCACCCCACGAACCAATGCCCAACCTTACCTGGGTTTAAGGCCATGTACCAAGGAACTGAGGCACCCATTGAACCTCTCTACTTCCTCAACCAAAGAAGGCCGCATGGACCTAGACCTTACCAGCAGGGGATGCAAGGGACATCCCAAGCCTATTATAACCCCAACCAATCTGCTCTTATGCCTTCTTGGGGGCCCCCTGCTCATCCTCCCTGGTCTGTGCCTCCTACATGGTCTTACCCACCTCAATACCATACTCAGCCCACTACTCATTCGTTACACACACATGTCCAGCCACAACCTCAGTGGAATGCACCTCAACTGGGGTGGAGGCCCCAGTACAACACTCCTCCCGCCATTTTGCCTCCACCACCAGCTCAACCACAACCATTACCTCCCACTCCTCCGATACAACCCCAAATGCCTGCTCAACCGAACCCGAACCCCAACAACCGACAGGTCCAGCAGGTATATACCGGGGAAACAACCTGCCCTACCTATGTTGTGGAGAGCCAGGAGATCAACCTGCGATCCGGGAAGACTCTTCCGGATAGCCAACCTCCTCCCCTAGAGGACAAGGAAGATAAATAGGAAAGTGAACCCAAGACCACTCCACCCTTTCCTAAGAGACTAACAGTAACCACACAACCTGACCCAGAGGAGAATGAGCTTCTGGGGGAACTCAAATGGTTGTGTGTGAGAATACCACTTCTCCAAGCCATCAAAGATGTACCGATATACAACAAACCGGTTAAGGAAAAGTGTTTCAGGCACCCAGGCAGGCGAAAAAGAGATGCCTCAACCATCAATGTCATAGGACAACTGTCTGATCTTATGTTGGGGAAAGTAATATGTCCAAAGTATTTGGATCCTGGGAGTCCTGTAGTTGATGTCCACATCAATGGCACCATCATACCCTACACTTTGATTGATTTAGGGGCTGCCATTAATGTGATGACCAGGGATACCATGCTCAAACTCAACTTTCAGGGTTCCTTAAGGAAGACCTCGATAGTCCTGCAGTTGGCAGATCGCTCCACCGTGACTCCCGAAGGGATTGTGGAGGATGTCTTGGTCTCTGTTGACTCTTGGGAGTATCCTGCGGACTTCTTGGTTCTTCAGCCAAAGGCAAAGCTTACCGGATACCCCCTTATTTTGGGAAAACCTTGGCTAGCCACTGCGAATGCTTACATAAGCTGTCGAGCAGGAAACATGACCATCAAAAATGGTCCTATGTCCAAGCCACTAGTCCTATACCCTCCTGCCAAACCTCTATTAGAGCATGACTTACCACTTTGGTTGGAAGAAGGAGAAGAGGATGAGGTGTACTCTACACCCTTGTGCACCTTAGAGACCACCAGGGGAGGTCCTCAAACTGAGGATGATTTGATTGAGACCTTGATTCAGAATCCGCCTCCCAGTGCATTGTCCTTAGAGAAATTGGTGGAGGATACTCAAGCCAGCACCTTAGTGGACCTTTGTGTGACCGATCCACTCTCTCCCAGGGTCAAAAATGTGGAGTTTGGCCCCGGGAGAACATTAAAGATCAGCTCCTCCCTATCTCCTTCCCAGGAAAAGGAACTATATAGTCTGTTGGCCAGTCATCTAGACGCTTTCGCTTGGAGCTATAAGGAGATGAAAGGATTCCACCCTTCAGTCTGTACCCATCACATCTACATCAAAGAAGATTGTAAACTGGTCAGGCAACCTTAGAGGCGAATGAATCCATCCCTTAAGGATATTGTCAAAGAAGAACTACAAAAACTATTGGATGCAGGATTCATCTACCCCATCTCGGATAGCGAGTGGTTGTCCCCTCTGGTGTTGGTACCCAAGAAAATGGAAAGTGGAGAATCTGTGTGGACTACCAAGAACTGAAAAAAGCCACCAAGAAAGACCACTTTCCTCTGCCTTTCATAGATCAAGTTTTGGATGGACTAGCAGCGAAGAAGTTTTTCTCTTTCCTAGATGGGTTCAGCGGGTATAACCAGATCCAAATCAGCCCAGAAGACCAAGATAAGACCACCTTCACTTGTCCTTGGGGTACCTCTGCTTACCGATTCCTTCCCTTTGGGCTATGCAACGCTCCTGCCACTTTCCAAAGAGCAGTATTGAGCATCTTTTCTGAGCTAGTCCATGATTCGATGGAAATCTATATGGATGACTTCACTCCCTATGGGTCCAACTTCCAAGAAGCATTGTCCAATCTGGGAAAAGTTCTAACCAAGTGCATTGAGATGAACCTGTCCCTTAGTCCGGAAAAATGTGAATTCTTGATGACTGAAGGGACCATGCTAGGACATACCATTTCTCGCCAGGATTACAGGTGGATCCTAATAAAATTTCTCTCATCAAAAAGGTTCCACCTCCTCAGAAAGTAAGAGATGTTCGGAGTTTCCTAGGCTTAGCAGGATATTATAGAAGGTTTAATAAAGATTTCAGTAAGCTAGCCTCGCCACTGTTTGGCCTCTTAGCAAAAGATGTTGAGCTCAAATGGATGGACGACTGTCAAAGGGCTCTGAATGAATTAAAGGATAAGTTGGTGTCCGCCCCGATATTAAGAGGTCCAAACTGGGCCCTACCTTTCCACATCCACACTGATGCCTCAAACAAAGCCATAGGGGCAGCCTTAGGGCAGGTTGAAAAAATTCCCATATGCCATATACTTTGTCAGCAAAAACTTATCCAAGGCAGAACTGAACTATACTGTAACTGAGAAAGAGTTCCTGGCTGTGGTCCATGCCCTGAACAAGTTCCGACACTACATCACTGGCTATCAAAAATTTGTGCATACTGATCATGCTGCAATTAGATATTTAATGAATAAACCAGATGTGAATGCTCGTATTATTAGATGGTTACTTCTGTTGCAGCATTTTGATTTGACTATCGTTGACAAACCACGTAAAGAAAATGTTGTTCCTGACTTCTTGTCTAGATTGGATTTACCTGCAGGTGAAGATGGAACAGTGGATGACCAGATGCCAGATGAACATATGTTTGCTATCTCACTACTCTCCCCATGGTTTGTTGATATAGCAAACTATCTGGTCTCAGCACAGTTCCCCCCGCATCTATCTTCCAAAGAGAAAATCAGAATTGTAAGGAAGAGTGCCTCGTTCACTTGGATCGGGGGCAACCTGTTCAAACTTGGCCCCGATCAGATCTTAAGGCGTTGTGTAAGGGAGGAGGAAGTCTTTGACATCCTCCTAACCTGTCATGACGGGCCTTGTGGAGGACATTTTTCAGCCAAGAGTACTGCCTTCAAAATTCTACAGGCAGGCTACTATTGGCCCACGCTTCATCAAGATGTCAAGAGATATATCAGCCAATGTGACTGATGCCAAAGGATGGGGAAGCCAACCCCAAGGGATGAAATGCCTCTCCAACCTCAAGTGAATCTTAAACCATTTGAGAAGTGGGGCATGGATTTTGTGGGTCCTATCAATCCTCCTTCAAGGCAAAGGTCTTACATCATTGTGTGCACAGACTATCTGACAAAGTGGGCAGAAACCAAGGCAATCAAAGAAACGACAGAAGAAAAGGTGGTTGAGTTTTTAAGAGAAAACATCTTCTACAAATTTGGTTACCCAAGAGAGCTAGTCACCGATCAAGGAAGCCAGTTCACCTCCAACTTAATTGAAGATTTGCTTGCTCATCACAAGATCAAGCATCTAACTTCCACCCCCTATCATCCTCAAGCAAATGGGTAGGTGGAAGTCACCAATAGAGCATTAGAAGGGATTTTGACTAAGGTGGTGAGCAGCAGCAGAAAGGATTGGGTAGATCGCCTGTTTGAGGCCACCTGGGCTTACAACACCACTTGGAAGACCACAACCGGTTTCACACCTTATGAACTGGTCTATGGAAAGAGAGCTTTGTTGTCAATAGAGTTCAAGTACAACACATTGAGGATGGCAGCTCAACTAGACCTAGATCTCAGCCATGCCCAACAAGAAAGGTTATTGCAGCTGAATGGGCTAGATGAACACAGAATACAGGCCCTTCTCCACTCAGAAGTGGTTCAGCTTTAGAGGAAGATATGGCATGACCGGCACCTCAATGACATGCAATTCCAACCGGGAGATTGGGCACTTTTGTATGATTCCAGACACAAGGATTTCAAGGGGAAGATGAGGACAAGATGGTTAGGGCCATATGCAGTGGAGAAGTGTAATGATAATGGGTCTGTTCTTATCGGGACCATCGATGAGGAAGCCATCCCCATGCTCGTCAATGGACATCGACTAAAGATCTACAGGAAACCTCTTTCGAGGCAAGAGTTCATCAAAACTGTGGAAAAATCAGTGCTAGTCATAGAGAAGGGTTCTGCCTCTGTTTTGGGCATACCCTTGGGTGAAAACCTTTCTGAGGCTCCCAAGGCAGATAGTAGGGGTGAAAATCTCATTGAGGCGCCCCTGCTGTCTCTCTGAAAAAAGTGGAATAAAAACAAAAAGACCCTTGGGTGAAAACCTCTCTGAGGCACCCAAGGCAGATAGTAGGGGTGAAAACCTCATTGAGGCACCCCTGCTGTCTCCTCAAAAAAAAAAAAAAAAGAAAAAAAAAATACCAAGGAAAAGAAAAAGAAAAAAGGCAGAAACAGAAAAACAGGCTCAAGCTTTGGAAATTAATGCAGGTTGCAGGTATTCCATGCAGAAAAGGAGGCCTCTCAACTCAAGGATAAGGGTCCCTACCATGCTACCAGGTGACCTCACCAGCACTCCCTCCAGAAACACTCATCTCTTCCAAGGTTTGGGCACGGTCTGGTCATAGTTTAGCCTCCTACAGGAAGCTACAGGACTTTCTACAGGAAGTTCTGTATTTCTACAGGAAACTTCCTGTAGAATCTTGGGATGGGCCAAGACCAACTGTGTAGAAGAATTTGAAGCCCGAAGTCCAATAAGGAGGCATGCAACCAATGATATTCTCCATCACCCACTGTTGTCGCCTCCTTCCACCACCATTGCTGCCATATGATTGAAATACCTGCGCAGTCAAACCAGAACGATGGACTCTCAAAAGAAATCATTTTCAAATGAAAAAAAAAAAAGCATGTAGAGGCCGCTGCGCTACCTGTCAAGGCAATCCGAAGACCCTGCAACTGTGAACGTGACTCGACTGTTTCAGCATGCACCCGAGGAGGAGAAACGGCTACAGGATGTCCTACAGGAATCCTATAGCAGTTGATCCGGCTAGAGCACATGCCATGAAGATACCTGAAACTCGTGAGCCGGCGCATGCACCATCCACAGCCAAGCAACCCATCCCGTAACTAGCAGCGGTCAGCGAAAAGGAGCTCCCGTGCCTGTGCACGAAGTGGCAGCAAGCGGATCCGTCACCCTCGTCCTGAAGCATGAGAAAAATAACGTCACGGCCGCACAGGTAAGTGCCTCACCCTGTTTCATCAAATTACATGAATAATGCTTTAAAATGTGTGCAAATATGAAAATGAAAGGGTTGAGCAAGTCGGGTAGCCATTCAACTGGCCACCACAACCAGCCCGACAGCCTCGTCCGATTCGAAAAGCGTTGGGTGTGTCGACGAGGCAGGAAATGGACACGTGGGAAGAGTCCAGTCAGAGAGAAGCGGCGATCTAACAGAAGTGGCGGTGGTAGATATGCAGGGAATGATTCGGCGGTCAGGTAGACCTGCAGTGGAATGATCATAGGTGACGTCGGCCAACGGGCCAACGGGGACAGCTCACCCCCGCGCCACGAGTTCCGCAGAGATTTAAATCTACTGACTAGATCGCGTATGGTACACTACACTCATTTATTCCCAACCGTTTTGCAGCCGAGTACGCATCTGCAATTTCATGAAGGTTGATACTCTGAGTTCTCAGCCTGTTCAAACATCCTGTTGTTGGATAGAAGGCCCAAAACCACTAAAGCGCTCCCCGGAACCTGTGCACGACTTCTACAGGAAGCTCAACGTTACGGAGAAATTAAACTATTCACGTAAAAGGTGGCAAGTCTGGAACGAGGTAAGCCTGAACATAGTCCTCCCATGCAATTGGTTCGAAAGGTGGTGAAGTTGATGTATCAAAGGGGTAGAAAACTGTAAATTTCAGTCTGTGCATGAATTTGAAAGTGTCTTCTTATTTCTGCATGAAGAATTGTCTTCGTAGTGTGTATGCAGGATTTTCTACAGGGTTTGGTTCATAATTGAGCCACTGTCAAGGCTAACCTGTAGACAGTCGTGAATTTATAAACTGTGTGCATGATAGAGGCGTAACTCTACGCTCTGTCAAAGGAAATCCCAAAGATCCATCTTTTTATACGCGCCAGCCAGCTTAGGCCAACACAACAAGCTTTCACCATGCCGGGTGGGTTCATCATGAAAGAGCCTACAGACTCAAAGAAGCTACGGGAGACCACTGAGGTGGTAGACCTGTTTTCTCGTGCACGGTGGATGTCATTCTATGACAATCTTCAAGGTCACAATGACAAGGTTGCAGAGGAATTCTTGCGATCCTTGCAACCAATGTCTAAAACGTTGGTTGTTATCAACTTCAGAGGTTTGTCCCTCAGACTTACCCCATAGTTCATTAGCAGGGTCACTGATCTACCGATGGGGGTACCTTGCTAAGGAGGAGAGAAAACTGGGCCAGAAGGCTAAGAAGGAATTCTTTTTGCCGAAGGAGCAATTCTCAGAAGACAAGAATGGAGTGCGAAGAATCAGCCTACAGCCATTCTGGAGTGAGGTCAACCTCCAAATTGTGAAGTATATCACGTGCAAGGGGTGGTTCAGCATCGTGTATTGATACCATTTTCGGCTACTCACAGAACTTAGGCACCAAATGGACCTACCCTCAGAGAAAAAGTTGAGCATCCCTTACTTCCTCCTGCAGTCCATGACCAAGTGTGCCACTAAGTTGAGAGAGGGGACGCCAGATCAGATAGCCCATCATGGGCTCATTAAGCTCCTCGTGGAAGATGCACTTCACACATATACCGTCCCTCTCTCCTGGGAAACCTTCTGAAATTTGACTAAGGATGATGACATCCGAGTGCTGGCTGAGTAGCTCACCTCCTCCAGCAGCGAGGAGAAGGAACCAATTCAAATAGAGAAGAAAGAGAAAGGCCAAGAAACCATGGCCAAAGCACCAAAGAAAAGGCACAAGGGAAAATAAGAGGAAAACAAGCTGCCAAAACAGAGGATGACAAAACCACATTAACCCCTAGGGAGAAACGACCACAGAGCAGGGTGGAAAGGACTGAAAAGGTCCATGTCAGTGAGGGCACCTCTAAGGCAGCCTCAGCAAAATTGAAAGAAAAAGCACCCTCAGCCAAGCAGGCTAAAACGATGCCATCTGTTTCTACAGGAAAATTGAAAACGGCTTCTACAGGAAGCCAGAAATCAGCCACTACAGGGCTTTCTACAGGAATTCCTGAGAAAAGAACACAGAAGGAGAAGACGGCCGAAATTCTTACTCGGGAGGCAGCAACTGTGCTAGCCACCCTAAGTACCTCTCCCAAGCCAAAGGAGAAATGCAAAAGGGAGACTCCTTTGTATTTCAAAGCGAGAAGAAGTGTAAGAATTAAAACTGGCAGGCCCCAACCTCCATCTAAAGACCCAATTACCATCGAAGACACCCCTACCTCGCCAAGGGAGAAGTCCCCCTCCAAAGTATCAGTCACTTATGAGTGGGGGAGCCCCAAGACAACTACCTGGAGGGAGAGAATGGAAAGGTCAGCATCAAAAACCCCTCTACAGGATGTTGAAGCAGTTCTACAGGAAACTTTAGCCAGGCTAAATGAGATCGAAAGAATGGAGGGGGAGGCAGCCACCTCACCACAAAGGGAAGCAAAGGTAGAACACATCATGGAGCCTAGCCCCCAGCCCAGCTTGAGCTCTTATTATAACTTTTTGGAGGCTGGGAAAATTATCCCACAAAAATTCACAGTACCACTCTTCTTTGCATTGGAAGAAGAAAGAGTACGGACCCACACATGGATGAGGATAGCTAAATCTAAAGGAGTAGCAGATATAGGCCCCTTGGAGGAACAACTCAAGGAGGTAAGAAGGGAATTAGCTATGGCCAAGCACGTGGGAAACTGCCAGCGAGTATTTCTACAGGAAGAGAATGAGAAGCTCAAACTGCAGCTACAGGAACAGAGGAAAGAAAGGGGCACAGCATCAGAGGACACTACAGCAGAACCTCAAGGCAAAGAAGGAATGCAAGATGGTCCTGAGGAACTAAACCAGCATCTACAGGAAAGGGAATTGCAAGCAAACATAGAGATACAAGCTCTCAAACAACAGTTGCAAGAAAAAGAGGCACAACTGGCCTGTATGGCCAATTGGGCTATGGATGCTCTACAATGTAGGCAGCCGGCCAAATCTTATGGCCTATACCTACGGGACCAGTGGCTGCAATTCCAGATTAATGCATTAGCACAGAGGGGTATCTCCCAGATTCAAAACCCCTAGCAGTTCACAGATTTATGCAACAGTAGCTCCTCAGAGGACAAGGCCAAGCTATCGAAGTTCTACCTCAATAACTTGGCCCTTCCTAATGTAACTTCATGGGATCCCAACACAGTTGTGGGAAATATGCAGCTAATGGCATTTACCTCATGGTTAAACCACGAAGAAAATAGAGCGATAGAGGTCAAAGATGTTATGAACCGGGAGTTACATGAACCACTGTTAATCAAAGCACAGCCAAGGGACCCCACTGCATTGATATCCACCCACCAACAACTAACAACCAACCCGCATGCTTTACTAAAATATATGGATCAGCAGGCTCAGGCTATAGCACATTTTGAGGATATGGAGCGACTACTAGGGGACAATTGTGTTCATGCTTGCACCCGGAGGTGGAACACATTGTCCCACAACCTCAAAATCAGGGAGTATCACACTCCAACTAGAATGAGGGAGGGCCTAGTATGGGTACCTCTCTACAAGAAGTCCATACAGAACCTCCAGGCCAGCTGGATAGGCCTCAAGATAAGCCCACCTTTACTTTTGGGATTGGTAGAAGGCAGCACAGAAAAAGAACAGCATAAACAGTGGGAGGAGGTGGAAAGAAAGGTCGGGTTCCATGACAGTGAGGAGGATACTACTTCAGAATCCTGGGATGTGAGAGTGGCGGTTAAAGCAATGTAAGAACGAGGAGCTGGATTAGTTGCTCAAGGATGAGCAATCATTTTAGTAGGGGGGTGATGATGAGCCCCAAATTTGGTAACATTTTGGGCTCATTTGGCCTAACTACCCTTGTTCAATCCTTCGTTTTTCATAACTTATGCATTATTTTTTAGTATGTTTATGTCATTTGTAAGAATAAGGGTAGTCAATATTCCTAGGTGGCTAACACATGCTCATTTCAGGATTTTTTAACACATGTTGAAGCAAAACCGAGCAGACATGGGCTAGGAGACAACCAAGCTTGGGTTGAGGATTCGTAGGGGGGTTGTCTATGGCATTAAATAGCCTCCCTCAGGATCTTCACCCCCAACTCCGAGCTCCAAGGGCCACCAAAACCAGATCTAGAAGGCAGCCAAGCAGATTTCTTGGAAGGAGCTGTTCACTCACAGTTTTTGCAGCCAAGTCCCATAGATTTAGGAGGCCAGCTAGGGCCTCGTAGTGTATAAATGTTAAGGCTTCAGCCTTCGAAAAGGACTTTGAAAAATTCTTGCATATTCTGCACTACGTGCTGCTAGGTCTGTTTTGTTCTTTTGTAGCCATTATTGGCATAACTCTTGACTTATGATTATTTTTTTGACAATAGGAAGTAGTCAAATTTGATATCAGCTCTGAGAGTTTTTATAGGAGCCATAGCTCTCGGGGTTGGGCCCAACCTAAGACCCTAGGGCCTCCTTATTTGTATTGTTATCTTTCCTTTCAGCACCGTGATTTTCCTTTTATGCATCTGAAACGAAGTTTGTTGAGCTAGATTTAGTTGTGTTGGTTAAGTAGGTTATTGTTGAGGAATAGAATTACTTCATATGTGTAGAATAGATTGATAAGATAAAGATTGATAAAAGCTCCATAAAAGGGTTGCCTACCCTCTCAGTTTCACCTCTCCCTTATTGGATCAGGGGCTGGAACTGTGGAACCAGTGCTGCTCAACAAAAACACTAGTTTGCTTGACCATGCAATCATTGGTGTAATGTTTTTCATTTGTAGAAGTTAGTCATGCGTTCAGACCTTTTTAGATGTTCCTTTGATTAAGTGCTGTACATGGTTCTCTTTGGAAATAAAGCTGCTGTTCATTTGTTTCGTTGACAGTTTGGATAGATTAGCTAAGATTTCGATTGTATGCAGGGTTTGGTTGATTCAGTTAAGTGCACACCGTGCAGGGCATATCCATCTTTCTCTCATCCACCTAAGCTTTGTCCAGGCCAGCTGCTCCATCTCCTAGTTAGCTTCTTCATCTCACAACTACTCTTCTGTCCACGTAACCCTACCTTCTTGCTCTTCCATTGCCTTAGCCTTCCTTAAGACAAGTTAGCTCTCCACACCCTCTCATCACTTCATCCATCAGTCACTGGGTCATCTCAGACCCCTACCCTACCTCCCTATCCATTCATGCATCCTCTTTCACTCACCCATCTTCCAAAATCCAATGTCAGAACATCCTGTAGAAATTTCTGAACATCCTGTAGAAATCCCTGAAACATCCTGTAGAACCCCTGCAGACTTCCTGTAAAAGCTCACAAGTGAGGTTGCTGGATAGCCAAACTTGGTGAAACTCTCTGGAAGGGTGTTAGGGACTCCTTAGACCCTCTCTGAACCTTCCCAACCTTTTCCAAGCATTTCTCCTCCTTGATCCACCCCTACACAGTAAGAAGCCAGTTAAAAGTACATGTATGATAATTTTGATAACGTAATCAAAAATACAAAAAAGATGTGTTCTTTAGATAGGGATAGCATAGGCATGTGCATTTCACCTTTGTAGAAGTAATGGAATCTTTTTCAATAGTTTGTATTCTCTCCTTTGCATCAGTAGGACTAGCTGGTAGGATTAAGGTTTGTTAGGGTTTATGTTATTCTTTGACTTTCAGTTTCTTTCTGCAAGTAGAGCAACTTCCTTTGAGTTAGCTTCCATCCATCGGGTACTAAGCTTCTTCTAAGAGCTCATAGAAGTTGGCTTGAGCCCCTAGCGGACTTGTGCCAGCTGACCAAGTGACAGCTGCGGTAAGAGCTAGTACTTGTGCATACAACACCGTCGCTTCCAAGTTTGTTACGAACTATCGGGTTGATAAGAGTAAAGAAGGGAGTCCCAGGAGTTGCAACATTATTGCTGCAATACTGGAGCCCACCAACAGTTCGATTCAGCCATGAGTTTGGCTAAACCTTGCCCTTTGATAAGTTTAGTAGGATTTATTTCTATGTCATATTCCAATATAGTGGAAATCTATTTGCCTCTCTTTCCTTCAGGCCCATTTTGTGTCAAAATGCCCTTAACTATTGTGTTTGGAACATAAGCAATGACGTGAGAATATAGAATGTAGACTCTAAAATCTTTGATGGCCTTTACTAAAACTAATGCTTGTTTTTCCATAATATTGTATTTGAGTGTGGCATATCTTAAGGATTTACTGAAAAATGCAATTGGTTGTTCATATCCTTGGTCGTTCTTTTGTAGCAAGACTGCTGCAATGGTGTGTTTTGAAGCAAAAGAAAAAATTATAAAGTCTTTCTGAAAATCAGGACATATAAGGACTAGAGTTTTGGTTAGGGCTTCCTTGATGACTTCAAAGGATTGTTTGGCCTCCACTATCCATTTAAGTGTTGAGTCATTTCTCAACATGTTATTTAGTTCTCTAATCAATTCTGCTAAATTTGAAATGAATCTCCTAAGAAAATTTATCTTGCCTAAAAATGATTGTAACTCTTTAATGTTTCTAGGATGGGAAATGGTCAAAATGGCCTCTATTCTAGCAGGATCTATTCTAATTCCATCTTTGGATATTATATGTCCCAACAATTTACCCTCTTCTAAACCAAAAAGTGTCTTTTTGGGATTTAAATAAATCCCAAATTTCCTACATTTGATGAAAACTCTTCTCAAGTGGTCTAGGTGTTCATTATCAGATTTAGAAAAGACAGTGATGTCATCTTGGTATACCACTAGGAAGTCATGGATCTCCTTGGAAAAATCTATATCCATAGCTCTTTGAAATGTTGCTCCTGTGTTCATTAATCCAAAAGGAATCTTCAAATACATGAAGGTACCCCAAGGAGTAGTAAATGCAGTTTTGGGTTGGTCCTCTGGTTGAACTAAGATTTGATTATATATAGAAAATCCATCAAGCAGTGAAATTCTAGATGAGCCTACTACCCTCTTAAGGATATGGTCCATTTTTGGTAGAGGATAGATGTATTTCAATGACTCCTTGTTTAAATTTCTAAAATCAACACAAAGTCTTATTTCTCAAGTATTTTTCCTAGTAGTGACTAAGTTTTAAATCCAATCTGAATATCTAATGGGAGCTATGATTTGGGCATCATACATTCTTTTAAATTCTTTCTCAATAAATGGCATAAGAACTAGGTTAATTCTTCTAGGTTTCTGTTTGAAAGGTTTATGATCTTCTTTGAGAGGTATTTTGTGCTGAATTGTGTTGGTGTCATAAGACTTCAAGTCTTCATAACTCCAGGCAAAAACATCTTGGAATTCTTTAAACAAATTTATTTATTTAGCCTTTTCCTTTGGAGGTAAGCTTTTGATATTTAATGAGTTTTGGTTTTTCCTCAATTCCTATGTTACATTCTTCTATGTCTACTCTTAAAGGTTCCAGTTTTGGTTTTCTAGGTAAAAAATTGTTTTTAAGGTTAAGAATTTCAGGATCTTCATTCATTATCTCTTCTATCTCTACATTTTCTAAGCTATCTATTTCTACTTTAGTGAATTTAGTGGGTTTACCTATATCTAAAATATTTACATCTATGCCACTATCTATGTCACTATCTACGTTATTTTCTATTGTACAGTCTGTATCTATTTTACAATTCTAAAACTCACCTTCAGCATTCATGAAGTTATAAATTTGAGAATCCTGGGAGAAAATCTGCCAATACTTCAAGTTTTCTGGTATAACAGGCCTATGTCTCACTTTTGCAGTGTACTAATGGTTGGGTTGAAAGGGAAATTTGCAGGTACTAGCAAAAGTGGCAAGACTATGGGCTTGCATGTTTTGTTTTCTAGGAATGGCAGCAAAGTTTGTTTCCAGGAGGTCTTTAATCAAATCTAGGACAGTCTCCCTGTATTGACTAAGTTTGGGATTGTTTACAGAGTATTCACCATTAATTTGTTTAATAATCAATTCTGAGTCTCCAAGTATAGAAACTCTCTTGGCTCCAAGTTTTCTAACCAGTTGTAATCCTAAGATTAGGGCTTCATATTCTACCATGTTGTTTGTACACTTGAAGTTTAATCTGAATGCATGTCCCTCAAAATGATTATTCTCCATATTATGGATCCACACTCCTACACCAGCCCCTAACCTATTCACAGATCCATCAAAATCTAGATGCCATAGGGACTCATGAAAAATGTTCTCACTGTCAGTTGTTTTGTATTTTAGTTCTTTAGCTGTGATTTAATTATTTTCATTTTCTGAATTGTACAAGATGAAAGAGTCCATATCATAATGCATGGAGTATATGGGAAAGTTTTGTGGTTTTTCAACACTACTCACCATGTATTTCGTCAAGGTCTCTTTATATAATTTCCTTTGTTGGCCAAAAAGAGATATGGTGTCATAAGACATATCTAACTGCAAATATCCTTGCAATTTTGCTCCCCATGAGCAAGATAACAGCATTCCATACTTGGGTGGGATTTCTACAACTACTATGTCCATTACAATACTTTTCTCTAGGCACTGGACTAGAGTTAAACATAAATCCTTGATCAAACCAAGGCATTTAACACAGCTAGAGTCAAAGGAAAATAAGTCCTTATATGGTCTGGTGATGTCTAAGTTCAGTCTCTCCATGATTGCTTTTGGCATCAAATTATGGGATGCCCCTGAGTCTAACATAGCATTATGTTGTTGAGATTGCAACAAGATGATGGAGCTTAGTGAAAAGAGTCGCCTTCATTAAGTGGGCCCGCAGGCAAATTATGGCGCAAGTTCTATTTTTGGATCATAGCAAGGATGATCACAGTAGGAGTGACCACAGCAGGGATGATCACAGTAGGAGTGATCACAGCAAGAGTGATCACAGCAGGAGTGATCAAAGTCTATTTTTAGACTGTCTGTCAAAAATAGAAATGTCAAATATTATTGTCTCATAATAATATTTGGACTATAAACTTGATCTTATTCTCTTGGAGCACTTCAGTTTGAGCTACAAATGTGGCACATGCAGCTGTCATAAGGAAGTATGCTTTCTTTGTGGGTCAGTTGAGTTGTTACATGCATGACTTCAGTTAGAACTCAATCAGTTGCGTTTGGTGGAGTTGATTGTGGAGCTGATGGAGTTGTGTTCAGTTTGACTTGGTTAAACTAGTTGTAATTAGTCTAACTACAAAGAGACTAATGATGAGTTGTTAAACTAATTATTAACTCATAATGCAACTATAGAATACATCAGTTAACTCAGTTGCATGTCAATGCATGTTCATTTCAACAGGGACAGGTGTTAGAGGATCAAATTGCTATCAGTTGTGACTATAGTTGTGCATGAGGATTTGCACAATCAAGGGATTGAGTATGCCAATGAGTATTGCCTACTATTATAGCCTTTGCTCACATCTTTCACAATGTGAGTGATTCTTTGGAGGTAAATACGAGTTTGGTTAAACCATTCTCATTCATTCTTGAGCAGGTATTGAGCAGTGGAGGCAGGCAAGCAGTGGAATAGATTTGGAGATCAGATCTAAGCTGTATTGTGTGTAACAGGTGGAGCTGGTACTGGATTGCTTGTGATAAGAATTGTACTTTGTAATGTTACATGTTCTCAATCATTAATATACAGATAGTGTGGGGTTTTCAATTGTAAGCTTTCCCCGGGTTACATACTATGTTAATGTGTGCATGCTCTTGATGTTTTGTTGTTATTGATGCTGCTAAATTGATGATCAACGTAGAGGAGCTTATGTATTGTGTATGTATTCCGCAATAGTACATGATCAGGATAATCTCCATTGAATATGTGTTAAATTATTCAAAATTTCTACATGGTATCAGAGTTGTTGATCATCAGATCTACTATTCAGGAAGTGTTTACATTCTATTTCTTCAGGTAGAGTCTGTAATCGGGCCAAGTAGCCTCTGGATTCATCCTTCCTTTGGAAGGTGAGATATTCGGTGAATTCCCATACAGTCAATCTCTGTATGAGAAATATTGTGTTCCCACGAATCTTAGATTCGAGGCGGTTGAGTTTGGAGCTGGTGGAATTCGAATTTGCAGCAGTGTTTTCTTGGTGGCAACGTAGCAATGTCTTTCAATGGATTGTGATTGGAGTATGATCTTGAGGGCAGCTCAAACTATATTGCATGGAAGGACAGGATGGAGGCAGTATTGGATGATAACGAGCTGAAGGAGTTCATAGAGATGGATGTCCCAAATGCGGGAACTGGAATAAATTTTTGTTCACCCACTTCTATCCGTACGGAGGGAGGGGGGGGGAAAGACGTTTCTATTTGGCCACAATACACTGCGAGTAATTCTATCTTTCCGCTAATCGGAGCTTTAAGTATAGGTCTCTAGAGATCTGATAGACCAACATTAGGTTCAGGAATATTGGATAATAAATAGTATTCTATTTAGGGTTCTTCTTGGATAATAAATAGTATTCTATTTAGGGTTCTTCATCGCTTATACAATGAAATCGCCAATTTTTTCACATACCCGGTTACCCTACATGGGTAAGCGCATTATTATAGTACATGTATGCTTCAGTAGCCGGAGTTCCATTGAAAAAAGGGAATGGGTTAATTCAAACATGGAATTGCTACCTCATACTCATTTTATATTTCTTTTCGCTGTGGTTGGTAATGATAGGAATGGTTCAAATCGTCTTTCTTTTATTTGAATCTATTTTATTTGAATCTATTTTATTTGAATCTAATATAGTTCAAGTTATTTCAAGTAGTGATTCCATCATTCTATAATCACTACTTGAAATAACTTGTACCAGTTATTGATGTCACTTATCAATCACATAAAAGAACTGGATCGAATCTATCCTTCCTTTTCCTTCCAGGAATTCGGTCCATTTATGGTTCCAACCATCCATAGCTGTGTAACCCTATTCCTAATAGATTGACCCCCAAATAACGGATCCAAACTATAAAAAATCCTAAAGAAGCCACAATTGCCGGTTCCTCACCCTGCCAACCCTTATTCATTCTAGTATGCAGATAGATTGCGAATATGGTCCAAGTAATTAATGCCCAAGTCTCTTTTGGATCCCAGCTCCAATAAGATCCCCATGCTTCATTGGCCCATATTTCTCTAGAAAGATTACCTATGGTTGAAAGAGAAAAACCGAGACCAATCGCACGATAACTCCAATGATCTAATTGTTTAATCAATTGACATTTACGATAATTCGTTGATGAAAAATAAACAGTGTATTGCAAATCACTTTTTTGCTTTTCATGTGAATAAAAATTTTCATTGGGAAGAATGGCTCGGGAAAATAAATTGTCCATCGCACCAAAAATAACCTGTCTATTTACTCCGGACATAATCACTAGAAGAGCTATGGATGCTAGGGATCCACATAAAAGGGTTGCATAGCTGAACAATATCATACTTACATGCATCATTGACCAATGAGATTGTAGCGCGGGTACTAACATTCCGGATCGTTGCATTTCCTCCGGAAGACCTAAAGTAGCAAACCCATGAGTTAACATAGCACTTGGCGCGGTGATTGCACCTAACCACCGATCATCTCGACTCCGTACTTCTAGAAGTATATGGAACACGGATGAACTCCAGGAAAGGAACATGAATGATTCATACAAATTACTCAACGGTAAATGTCCTGAATAAAGCCAACGATTAATTAATAATCCCGTTGTACAAAGAAAAGTAACTATCATGCCCTTTCCTCCCGAACTACTTAGTCCTTCAATTCGATAAACTAAGGTTCCCCAATAAATGAGAGTGACAACCAAAATGAGAGAAAAAGAGATGTGAGCCAATATATGTTCTAAAGTTATGAATATCATAATAAACTCATTTATTCGTTTTATTCCCGAATGAGATCTATGATGGAAAGATAGGATTGATCCCCAAAGCCTACTGATGCTACTCAAGCTGATGCTTGGCAAAAGAAGACCACAAAATGTCGAAGGATTTTGTTGGAGGGCGTGAAGGATCACATTGTGTCTAGCCTGCACGGAAAGACTTCTCCATATTTGATGTGGAAGGCTTTAACATATCTATTCCAAAGCAAGAGAGATCAGAGGAAGCTGGTGCTCAAAGATAAACTCAGAAACATCAAATGCGAGAAGGGTGACAATATGCCCAAGTATCTCACGAAGTTCACTCAGTGTCGAGATGAGCTAGGAAGTGTGGGGGTTACTGTCGATGATGAGGACTTGGTGAACTTGGCTCTCCTTGATCTTCCGAAGAGTTGGCATTCCTATCAGGACTCTGTCAATGGTCGGGAGAAATTGCCAGGATGGGAAAGACTGTGGTCAAATCTTGTGCAGGAGGAGATCAGGCGGAGTACCCGGGATAGATCTTTGTCAAAGGGAGCTGATGAAGAAAATTGCGCTTTGGCTGCCCAAGCAAAGAAAGGGAAGAGTAAGAAATCTTCTCAGTCTGGTGCGAAAGGCAAGAAGTAGGACATGTCCAAGGTGAATTGTTTTCACTGTCACCAGCATGGACACTATGCCACTAATTTTCCGCAGAAGAAGAAGAACAAGCAGGCTGCTGGATCTGCAGTAGGAGAGGCTCTAGCCTCGTAATTTGAGCTTGATTTTTCATTGATCGCATGCTTGGTTTCATGTGTGATGGGATCGGTGTGGTTCTTGGACAGTGGTGCGTCTTTTCACATGACAGGAGATAGAGATTTGTTTTCTGATCTGGAGGACAAAGATCTTGGAGTGCACATCAACATGGGCAATGATGGTAGATACAGTGCGACCGGTATCGGTACCATTTCCTTTGAGAGGGATTTTGGTAAACCCTTCGTATTGAAGGAAGTCATGCATGTTCCAGGATTGAAGAAGAATCTTATCTCTGTGGCGATGTTAGAAGACAAGGGGTATGATGTTGTTTTCAGCAAGGGAAAAGCTTTCCTGCGTAGCAAGACAACTGGTGAGACCCGGAAGATAGGGGTTCGAGTAAGGAACCTTTATCAGTTGCATGTAGATGGATGTGCAGCAATGGCAGGCAAGGCAGAAGGATTGGTGAGCCGAGATGATCGCGAGTTGTGGCACAGGAGATTGGGTCACATTCACCATGGAGCCTTGAAGATACTGCAGCAGATCACTACAAGGCTTCCTAAAGGCACTCTTACGCAGTCAGATCAGTGCAAGGGGTGTACTTTGGGGAAGTTTGTGAAAGCCACCTTTCACGAGAAGGATAGTCACGCCACGATGATCCTTGAGAGAATTCACACAGATGTGTGTGGACCTTTCTTAGTTGCTTCGATAGCAAAACACAGGTATTATGTGATTTTTGTTGATGATTTCTCTCGTAAGTGCTGGATCTTCTTCATGCAGAAGAAAAATGAGTCATAATCAATGTTCTGTGAATTTAAAGCACTGGTCGAGAAGGAGTCGGGGAAGAAGGTGAAGGCTCTTAGGAGCGATAATGGTGGTGAATACATCTCGGACGAGTTCAAGGATTTCTGCAAGGCAGAAGGGATTCGAAGAGAGCTCATAGCTCCCCATAACCCACAGTAGAACGGGGTAGCTGAGTGGAAGAATAGAACGATTGTGGGTGTTGCATGGGCAATGTTGCATGATCAGGGTCTACCCCTTCACTTGTGGGTGGAAGCATGAAATACAATAGTTTATGTGCAGAACTGTTGTCCTCATAGGATACTTGGCATGAGTACACCCGAGGAGGCTTATTCTGGTAAGAAGCCTGATCTTTCTCATTTAAGAATTTTTGGTGCTAACGTTTACATGCATGTGACAAGGGATGCTAGGAAGAAGTTGGAGCCAACCGCAGAGGTTGGGATATTTGTGGGGTATACTATACTGATACGCCCCACAACTATCGTGTGTATTTTCTAGACAGTGGTAAAACTGTTGTGCAACGAGATATAAAATTTCAGGAGGAGAAAGCCATGAAGTGTTCGCTTGAGAGGGAGCTACACTTGCATGCATATGAGGAGCTATTAGTTCCTAAGGATGAGCTTCAGGACGTGGATCAACCACAGGACGAGGTTCATGGAGTGGAAGAGACCACTCATGCAGCACCAACCATCAAAGGGTAAAAGCCCTTGACAGAAGTTGAGCGACTGACTCAAGATGCAGAGAAAGTTGTAGGACCACCTACATCCCAATGCAGGCAAAGACAATCACCTGATCGGTACACTGGATACATGGCTCTTATGAGCAAGTGTGTTGTGACTGAGCCATCCTCTTTGGAGGAAGCTGTGGAGGATCCCGCATGGGTAGACGCCACGGTGGAAGAGTATGATTCTATTGTCAGAAACAATGCATGGGAGATTGTTCCTAGACCGGAAGGGAAATCAGTGGTGGGTTCGAGATGGATCTACAAAGTTAAGCAGGCAGCTAACGAGAGTGTGGAGAAGTACAAGGCAAGATTTGTTGCCCAAGGCTTTTCACAGATAGAGGTGATCGATTATGAGGAGACCTTTGCACCTGCCGCAAGGTATTCTTCCATACGGACGATTCTTGCTCTCTCAACGCAGATGGGATGGCACATTCATCAGATGGATGTGAAGACTGCGTTCCTCAACGAAGTCAATGAGGAGGAGGTGTACATTGAGCAGCCCGAAGGCTTTGAGGTCTTCAGCAACGAGTCACATGTGTGCAGGCTCAAGAGAGCATTGTATGGGTTGAAGCAAGCACCACGTGCTTGGTACACACGGATAGACAGCTATTTCACAGGACTTAGATTTTCCAAGAGTGAGGCGGATCCTAACCTATACCAAATTGTGGTGGAGGGTAAGTTGCTTATCATTGTACTATATGTTGATGATTTGATTCTAATGGGTGATGATATGTTGATACTTTCATGCAAGGATGATCTTGCTAAGGAGTTTGAGATGAAGGACTTGGGCCTCCTTCACTACTTCCTAGGATTGGAAATATGGCAGCGCAGTGGTGGATTGTTTGTTTCTCAGGGCAAGTATGCTTGGGAGATACTGGAGAAGTTCAACATGCATGGCTACAAGACTGTTGATACTCCTCTTCCTGGAAGTTGGAGGAAGGAGGATACCACTTCGGGAGAAGAAGTGGATGCCACTGTTTATCAAAAATTGGTGGAGTCACTGATGTATTTGGTCAATACATGACCCAATATATGTTATGCAGTTAACCAACTTTCACAAGCTATGGTTAAGCCTACCAAGCTCTTCTGGAAGGCGGGCAAGCATGTATTGCTTTATTTGAGAGGCACATCGGGATATGGATTGTGGTACAGATAGAAGGATGAGGTGAAGCTATGGGGCTTCACGGATGCAGATTGGGCAGGGAGCCCAACAGACAGAAAGAGCACGTCAGGAGGGGTCTTCAGTATTGGATCGACAGCAGTTTCTTGGTACAGCAGGAAGCAGAGATCCGTGGCACTCAGTTCAGTAGAGGCCGAGTATATGGCAGCAAGTTTGGCTGCATGCGAGGCTATATGGATGAGGTAGATCCTGGTTGGTTTGTTCGGTTCTCATTTGGATCCTACTGTGATTTACTGTGATAACCAAGTTGCATTAAACTCTCGGCTAATCATGTATTTCATGATAGATCTAAGCATATTGACATCAGGTACCATCATATCAGAGATTGTGTGCAGCGAAGGATCATGTTGCTTTCATACATTCCAACGGAGGATTAGGATGCTGATATTCTAACGAAGGCTCTCACCAGGAGAAAATTCGAATACCACCGAGGCAGGATAGGGGTTGTTGATAATCCATATCTTGTCGAGAGGGAGTGTTGAGATTGCAACAAGATGATGAAGCTTAGTGAAAAGAGTTGCCTTCACTAAGTGGGCCAGTAGGAAAATTATGGTGCAAGTTCTATTTTTGGATCACAACAGGGATGATCACAACAGGAGTGACCACAGCAGGGATGATCACAGTAGGAGTGATCATAGCAGGAGTGATCACAGCAGTAGTGATCAAAGTCTATTTTTAGACTGTCTGTCAAAAATAGAAAAGTCAGATATTATTGTCTCATAATAATATTTGGACTATAAACTTGATCTTATTCTCTTGGAGCACTTCAGTTTGAGCTACAGATGTGGCACATGCAGCTGTCAGAAGGAAGTACACTTTCTTTGTGGGTCATTTGAGTTGTTACATGGATGACTTCAGTTAGAACTCAATCAATTGAGTTTGGTGGAGTTGATTGTGGAGTTGATGGAGTTGTGTTCAGTTTGACTTGGTTAAACTAGTTGTAATTAATCTAACTGCAAATAGACTAATGATGAGTTGTTAAACTAATTAATAACTCATAATGCAACTATAGAATACATTAGTTAACTCAGTTGCATGTCAGTTCATGTTCAGTTCAACAGGGACAAGTGTTAGAGGATCAGATTGCTATCAGTTGTGACTATAGTTGTGCATGAGGATTTGCACAATCAAGGGATTGAGTATGCCAATGAGTATTGCCCAGTATTATAGCCTCTACTCACGTCTTTCCCATTGTGAGTGATTATTTGGAGGTAAATACGAGTTTGGTTAAACCATTCTCATTCATTCTTGAGCAAGTATTGAGTAGTGGAGGCAGGGAAGCAATGGAATAGATTTGGAGATTAGATCTGAGCTGTATTGTGTGTAACGGGTGGAGCTGGTACTGGATTGCTTGTGATAAGCATTGTACTTTGTAATTTTACATGTTCTCAATCATTAATATACAGATAGTGTGGGATTTTCAACTGTAAGCTTTCATCGGGTTACATACTGTGTTAATGTGTGCATGCTCTTGATGTTTTATTGTTATTGATGCTACTAAATTGATGATCAACATAGAGGAGATTATGTATTGTGTATGTATTCCACAATAGAACATGATCAGGATAATCTCCATTGAATATGTATTAAATTATTCAAAATTTCTACATATGTAATATTTTGTCATGAATGTTTAGGCTAATGTAGAAAGGAGGGATTCCCCCTTGTCGATGAGTACCATTCACCTCAGGTCCAAAAAATAATTCAATTTGATCATCATTCAAATTGATAGCATCTTCTCCCTCTCCTATATTTAAAGTTTTAGTTATCTGTGATCTATAGGATTCATTCTTTACTAGTTCGATCAAAGGAACTGATATCTTTAATTTTGTAATTTCAGTTTTGATGTTGAAAGGAAGCTGAGCTTTGTTTGTTTGGATGAGATCTTCCTTAAAAAATGCAGTCTGTGTGTTTTTATATTTTTTTTTCAATACTAGGCATTTTAGTCTATGTTTTAGTTGTTTTTCCTTGATTTCTCTTGTTTGGATTGATTTCAGTAATTGTTTCAGTTTGAATTTCAATGGAGGTTATATCTACAATTTTTGGGGTAGAAGTCTCTGGTGTTCCCCTACGGAGGATTTGTAAGACTTTGGCAACAGGAGCTTATGTTATTTTCTTAGTCTGGGTTTGGATTGATCTCTTAATGGGAGCTTCATTGTTCTTTTTACTTCTTAAGCTATATTGTTTGTGTACCTCATATATAGCTGACTCATATCCTTGTTTAAAGTCAAAGGATTCACCAGATTCTAACTTCAATTGTTACAACATGTACAACTCCTGTTCTTCTTAAGTAAGGAAAACAACATCTTCGTCTTTGATTTCTAGTAAGTTTATCTGGGTGTCGTCCTCTCCTTCTTGGCTTTGTGGACCCTCAGCATAGTTCTCTTGGAAGGGAGACCTAATCTGTTGATCTGGTATAGCATTCTTTCTAGTGTTCGGGTTCTTCCTAAAATTGGGGTTTCTTATTGGGGGTGGTTGTTGATTCTCCCATTGAGTTTTCCTTTCCATGTTTTCTAATATATCCATTATTCTCTCTACATTCTTGGCTAAACTATCTATCTTTCCATCAGAAGTGGAATTTTCCTCTTTAATTACAACTCTCTTTTCATTTCTCATTATGGATTCCTTGGCTAATAGGTTGGCCTCCAAACTAACAACATTGCTTTGCATTTGTTCCAATGTTTCAGGGTTTCTTTCCCTTAACTGGTATGACATGTCAGTGTCAAAACCATCAGGGAATTTAATTAATGCTAGGTTAAGTGGAGGCTTAATATTAGCTGGGATTGCATTGTAGATATTATTGAACCTAGTACAATAATCTTGGACTGACTCATTAAGAGCTCTTCTAATGTTTCCATATTCAGAAAGTATTTGTAGAGGGTTTTTCTTTCTCTCCCATCTATCAATGAATAATCTATGAAAATTAGCTAAGTCTGCAATATGATGGGCAGGTAAAGCTTTGAACCATTTCTTAACATCTCTAGTTAATGTTTGGGCAAACAACCTCATTTGGACATCTCATTCATTTATCTCATGCAACTCAAAATAGTCAGTCATATTGTTCACATGTTTTTGGGTAGTGTATTGACCAGTAGGATCGAACAAAAAGATTTTTCTCTGATAGTTTTGGAGCATGGCGTGGAGTTGCGCAAGTAAAACTAGAGGTGCATATCGGTCTGCCATGGTTGAGGTTCTAGTTTGACTAGGGGGTAAAGAAGTGGTGCTTGAGGAAGGCCTTGAACTTGATGGAGATGAACTAGATGATGATGAGGATGAGGATGGTTGATGAATTACTGGTTTAGGGGAATGGACTATGGTGGATACTATAGGTGAGGTTATGGTAAAAGAAGGTGTATTTACAATGAGTGAAGATTGTGCAGAAATTTCAGAGGCAACAGCAGTGAGGGCAACTAGTTCAACAGATTGTTGAAGGTAAGCATCATCTATATTGCTTATAAATGTAGAGGTTAAAGCTTCTAACTTGTCAAAAGCGTCCAAGACAAATTTATCTAAATCTGGATGAACAATCACCCTCTTTGATTCAATGAGTTGAGTCAACTCGGCATCTAACATTGTTTCATGGATGGCATTCTCTGATTTAGTTCTAAATAATGAGGTCAAATGACAAATCGAAAGGGATTTCCTCTAAAGTTGACAACTCCTCAAGGAGTGAATTTTCTTTGACTAAATGGCTACTACTTGCTTGAGTTTCTTCCTTTTTAGGTTTTCTTAAAATTCTGTCTAGGTCATCAACTATGGTAGCAGGGTTTGGATCTGGATTTTCCGTGGTATAGTGAGTGTTCTTGGGAGCCAGAATTTCAACTTTTTAAACTATTTTTTATGGAACTTTTCAAGAACAACTTTCGAAAATGACCTTAAGGGGCTTAAGATTAAATTTAAGGTTTCCTTAAAGTTTTATAAGATTGACGGTCGAAGTCCCCAGTATGGTCACCATTGATGTTATCACTCCAAAATTTCTTGTAAGTTGTTTACAAAAAAAAATGATAGTGGTAACCACAAACCAACTTTGGAGATCAGGATCTAGACTTCATGATCTTAGAGAGGGCTCTCTCTTTATGATTTAACTTTGTTTTAGTTAATTGTTTTTAGGCTAGTTATGATTGTGCTGGGGTTTTTTATTTGAATTTGGGCGGTAGGATCACTTAGATGAAAAAAGATTGTCTTTTACCATTAGGATATGGGGTCGAATGTTAGACAAAATGGACTAGATCAAGCTTTAAAAACAATCTATAGGGAAAGAAATGTGAGTTATTACAGATCTCAAAGGCTGGATGGTGAAATGGTTTCTAATTAGATCCAGGGAGAAATTAAGGGTTACTTAGGCCGAATTATGGAGAGAATGAAAGAGGTCAACCGGGATGGGAGAAAAATTAAGGGTTCTCAAATCTGGATATCAGAGGAAAACATATAAATGACTAACTGTGCAAAACAAAGTGTACTTAAATAAGTTCTGAGTTTTATTTCCAATTAATTAATTCAAAATTGAATAACATTTAAGTTTATGAAACACATAAGAAACTAAAAAAATCAGAAAAAGAAGATATTTCACTGCAAATAGCTCATCTCATGAATCCTGTAGTGCAATCTTTTTACTACTTGCTCCAATCTATTGACTTAAAAATTGGTACAACCACCCTTAGGTTTAAGATCAAACTAACTTTACAAAATGTATAGTAATCCACCTTCAATACTTCAAACTATGAAGTATTTATACAAAAATAATTTACAAAATATCTCAAACTGCATTGAGAACTAATCTAGGAAAAGGAAATATCTTCATGCAAGAAGATAGAGATAGTTATTGAACTATTGTTTGCTATCCCTGTTATTTAGGTTATGTTGTCTTTTAGTCTTTGATATTTTTCCCTTTAAGCTGCTTGGCTATTTGTTCTTCACGCTGGATGTCATATTTATGACCTTTCATCTGATACCCTTTGACCTTGCTGACCTATTAATATCCTTTTATTGTGCTCTTTTACTTTTTACTGTACATTTATATTTTTACTGTGTATTTACTACAGTAAATCATTGAGTTTTTCCCATGTCTCAACATCTGGTAATTGGATATTGAGCATTTTTCGGTATATTTCATCTGCCTCTGTGTATTTGGCAAAAGTAGGCCTATTGAAAAAAAGGTGTTTTACCTCATGCTGGAGGTAAAACAAGTTTTCAAAAGTTTGGTATAATACTTTTCCTGTCGGTATGCCCTTCATGGATGAAGTGTTTACCTGATCTTTGGCCACTTCACTTAGCATATCATTTATAACTAAGGGATTTGGTAATCCCTTTGGCCTCAAATGTTCAAACTTAAAGCATGAACCTGTCAATGGCCAGTTGCATGGTTTGACACTTATCCTCCAAGTTCAACATCAAATTCCTCTTAGTGAGGACTCTTTTAACTTCAAAAATTGTACCTGTCCTATTAGGTATCTCTAGTTCTTGTAGCTCACACTTGTTCTTGGAGTTGAGGAAATGAATGATCCTTACTGACTCCTTTGGCATATCTCCAAGTTCCTCTTTGACTCTTGGAATAACTTCTTTAGCCTGCTTTATCAAATCAATTTGTTCAAAAATGACCTGGATGGATGGCCAAATATCATTGACAGAGTCAATGATATTGGCCCACAGTTTCTCCTTAGCCTGACCTAGAGATTCATTCAGTGTCAGTTCCTTCTCTAGGTTTTTGATTCTTTCAGTCATCCTTGTGGCCTTCTGCTATTCTTCTTTGTGCATGATTTGGGCCAATTTGTAATCTATTTCCAGGCTGGTGACCTTTTCCTTAAGTCTGTTCATATTTGTGGTCTGAATGGACATTTCTTCCATTACTTTGACCAACCTATTTGCTTCATCACCTGTAGAGCCTGTTGTTGTCAATCTTGTTAGTGATGTAGTTGGTGTAGATGCTGGGAGTGCAGTGGCCATTGGAGCAGTGGGAGCTAAGGATGTTGCCAAAGTAGAAGGTACAAAAGTGGTAACTATTGGAATGACAGTTGTAGGAGCATCATCTAGAATAGCTTGTTTGAGTTGCATCAAGCTATCTAGTTATTTCTCCATCTCCTTCAACTGATCATTCAGTTGCAACATTAGTTTCATCACCTCTTCATGATTTCTCTAACTTGCTAGGACATCCTTTGTCTGTGGGTGCTGTGAATGAGGCAGCTTAAGCTGTTTCTTGAGGGCTGATATGTCCTCATTCTTCTTATTGATTAATTTCTTTGTGGCCTTAATATCACTTGGGTCATGGCCCAGTTCAATGACCAAGTCCTCCAAGGACTTTATTCTGTTGTCTTTGGCCTGTGAAGAGACCTTCTCCAATTTGTATTGGGTTGTTACATTATCCAATGAATCTTGCAGCTTATATGCACCCATGGCCTTTCCTGTGAGGGTGGAGTAAATCATTTCTCCAGCCTGCTTATGGAACTATATCTGATCAATGGGATGAACATACTTGGCCAACACCTCAAAATTAGTTTTATTGTAGTTTGCCGAGGTTTTTGGTTGTTGTACAGTTGGCTGCAAAAATGACGCATGCATCTTGCCTGCTTTGATGTCAAAGGCTGACATCAATCTGGTCTGGTTTGGTGGTGTAAGCTTGAGGTATTGGGCATATGTCTCTCCCTTCAACTTTTCATTCCTCATCTTTATTTATTTGAATCTATCTTTGATATCATTTTCCCTGTCAACTGGCCTAACAAAGGAAGAAACCTCCATACTTTTTTGTCTCTCTATCATCTGTGTGTTCGAGGTTGATGGCTACTAGGTTTCACCTGATGTAGTTGTTTCTTTACTTCTTCGCCCCATTGTCTCAGTGTCAGTTATTTCCTCTGAAGCAATTTTATCCTCTTGCTCAGACACAGGATTCAACTTGGGTTTTTTCCTTAGCTCAAACAACTCATCTGTAGTCTCCATGGCAAAGCTAGATGTCTCTTCCCTGTTCCTTTTAGGATTCTTCTCCTCATTGGTTGGGGTCTGAAGCACAAGATGAACATTCATTGGTTCTCCTAATTTTGGAACCTGCAGGAAAGAGCTCTAGTCAAATTGCTTTTCTAAATCAATCAGTGTGTTCTCAACATCCACAATTGTGTTGTCCATATCAATCAATGTGTTCTCCACCCACTCAGATTGGTTGGAAAATTGTTCAATGTCTGGTCTTGGGTGGTGGATGTAAGGTGCCAATTTGACCTTAAGTCTCAACTTGTTTATGACCCCATGAGGGTCATACTGCCATATGAAGTTGTTTTTGAATTTCATCTATTGTAGTAACCTATCGGCCTCTGGTCCAGCCTCTCTATTGTTGCAAATGAATGGGCCCAATTGGTTTTTCACCTTGAACTGGGTTTTCTTCCTAACAGATAGGAAGTGGACCTCATCAGAATTGATGATTTGTCTGAAATATTAAAGGGAAAATATCCTCATAGGGAGGTATTTTGGTAATTTATAAGGGGCTAACTAGCATACATAAACTATGATCTCAGTGTGGTTCTAGTAGAGGTACCAGTCTCCAACCTTGTTGTTATTTTCCAATTGCAGCACTCTCATGATGTCTTGGCTAATTCTAGGCTTAGTATGAGAAGTCATCATGTTCATGACTGGGTACACAAGGATTCTATGAATTCTTTGTAGATGAATGCTATGGAAAAATTTCGGACCAAGGGTGTCATGTAGAACATTGATCTCTCCTTTCCCCTGGTGTCCAACTTATTGATGCTCACAAGCAACTTATCTATCCGGTAATACAAAAACATATAAAAAAACACTGAAGAGTATTTGAAAACTCTTTTAGTGGGGAGTGTATTGAATTGTTCATGCATTCTGTCTGCACTGAATTGAGCATAATCATACATGGTAGGAGGAGGCTTGCCTGGAGTGAAAATGGATAGGAAGGCCAGGATGAGCTCATCCACATGCTCATCTGATGTGTATCCTAGGATGCATGAGAGCATGGTGACTATGTGTCTGCCAGTTTCTGAGAAAATGGTGGGATCATAGGGTCGGGTATCTGTAGGAGTATGGTGGTATTCAATGATAAAATTCTGGAAGATTTTCTTGATTTTCACCTGGTCTAATGTGATGTATAATTCCAATAGGTTTCCAATGGATAGAGGGGTGTGACTAGGGCTAGATTAGATTTGTAGCATTTGGTTGATTGACTCAGGTGTAATGGTGAATAACAACTCTTGTTCTGGGGAAACAATAGCCCTTTGGCTAGGGATATAACAATCATGACAAAAATGTACAATATCAGGGAATGGGTGAACTTTTGGGAATGTGTATTTGGGTAAATTGGATTCCCAAAGGTTGATGTCATATGTATGGTTCAAAAATTTGTCCTTACTCCAACAATGGAGCTTCAGAAGGTGGGTTGGAGTTGCAGTGTCTTTTATTTGGAAATCCCTATCTGCTAGGGCCAAATGGTCAATGTCCAGGTGAGGGGTTGACACAGGTATGACATCCAAAGAGGTCTAGGCAACCATCTTATGGGGAAAGGTGTGAATTGGGCTTGCATAGACTGTAGAAGTGAAGTTTGAACAAGTCTGGTGCAGTGAAAGGGCAATTTACAAGTCGAAAAGAAAAGTTTGGGTATTCATGGGGGAAATACTCTCAATTTAGGGAAAATCAATTAAATTAAATCAATTTAACATTTGAATTCACTGTACATTTTTAAATTTGAGAGGGTCGTTCTAGTTTCTTGTCACAAATACCTAGAAATGGTGGTATAGGCTACAAACTGGTTTCAATAGTAGCTGTAGAGGGTACTGTGGCTTTAGTTGTGCACTGGATGGTTGAATTGGGTGTCCGAAGCATGTTTGGGAGGTAATTGGCAATGAAATTTGGCTACCGAGGCTCAGGTTGGCACAGGAAGGCTTAGGAAGCTTTCACAGAGCGAATGAGTGAAAGGGTGAAAATGAGCATCTTCAACATTTTAATCGAAAACAGTTAGAATTTGGTTTGGAATTTCATAACGAATAGTGGGTGGTTTCGGCTTTTGGCGGGGAGGTGGTTTTGGGGGCCATCACACCATTTTTAGCAGTCAGGCGGTATTTTCCCGAGAGCATGCGAGTTCACTTGGAGCTTCCACGTAACTGAAAGGGGCCTGAGAAAAACCCCTAATTTCATGTGCTCTTGGGAAAGCAAAGGTCGGAGCATTGTCAGATTTGGGGGTGCAAGATCTAACGGCTGTCGCGCGGTGGAGCTACATGGAGGGAAATTGGGCAGAGATTTGCGGGGCCCGGGGGGTTAATTATATATATTTGTAATTATTTAATGAATAAGCGTGGGGTTAAAAGTATAATGCATGGGTTCATGAAGTGGACTGGGGTTTACGTCTAGAAGGTTTTGTTAACTGCACCGAGGGGGTGGGTTAAAAGGGATTATATCGAGAAAAGTGAATTTGCATAGTTAATTTAAATAAAGCGAAAGGGAGAGAAAACTTAGAGTAAAGGAGTTTTGTGGGGTAAAACGGATTGTGTCGAGAAATATAGGAAGGGGGGAGTTAATAAAGTAATGTTGGGGGGGTGGGGGGAGATTTAAACTTAGGATAAGGGTTTTAGTGGGTTTTTTGGAAAAATCGGGAAATTAATAAGGGGAAAGTGGTTTCTTCAAAGGGGAATGGGTCTCACACTAGGGAAAAGGGGTTTTGGGTTAGAAAATGACTTTTGGAAGGTAATTTTCTAGGGAAATGTGTGAAACCAAGGGGCAAGGGTGAAAATGAAGGGAAAAGGGGTATTTTAACAAAAAATGATAGGATAATGGGGAAATTAGTAAGTATCTAGTGGGGGGTGAAATGAAATGAGGGGAAGTTAATTAAATCAGGTTGCGAACATCCTTTCACTTTCATAACTACTCCTGCACACTGAAACATAGGATTAAGCATGATAAATGTGCTTATGTTTCAATCAACCTTGTACTTCTGCAACCTTTCTTCTACTTACCCTAACATTTTTTCTTCACTTTAATGGGCACATTTAAGCTAGCAGACCCTTTTTTCCTTTTTCTTTTGAAGATTAAACTATCTAATTCTAACCTTATATCTTCCAATGGCTCAGATTAAGCTTATGAGCACATTTTATTTCTCTACCTAACCACTGATCTGCCAAGATTCAACAATTTGGCAAGATATTTTATTCTCTAACTCTAAACATGAAATTTAAAGCATGAACTAGTTAAGATTAAACTATTTGACTATCATGGGTTGTGGCATTTATGACAAGCTACACACAACCATTATTTTGCACAGTAAAGTAAAAAGTAGTGGCACTTAGACTTGCACACTTTCATGATCTATTTTTGTTTGGGGTTCATATATTTTCACTTTTTTGATCTTTTCTTATTCTTTTTGTCCTTTGATATTTCTTTTAAGACATACCCTCTTTTCATTTTTTAATTTTTAATATGGAAAACATTTTGCAGAAAGCAAAAGCATGTACAATATTACAAGATCAACCACAACCAATTCAAAATTATGAATCCTATTAATATAGGACCCTAACAAGACAAAAGCTTACTCAATGGAGGAAACAAAAGTCTAAACTTCCACCAAATCGGGAAAATCCAAATTCATTGGGAAACAAAATATGTGTGACACTTTAACCAAATGATCAGAAGCTCAGTGTATTTAAACTAAAATTTAGCCATCAATAATTTGGCTTTTTTCAATCTGGTAAAAATTTTGTTTAGTAAATTTGATTTTAAATATCTGATGTTTTTATTAACAAACTTGTTAGTATCATTGTTACCACTTTGTTCTGGACATTGAAATTAGGAAAATTAGATTGGTTCAAACATTGATTTATTGTTGGGAATATAACTATTTCAACATTTACGATGCGTGATGCAGTCGCAGGTTTAGATAAATGTGTATATTTTGGAATGGCTTTTGGAATTTTAAGTTAATTATCAATAACTATTAGGTGGATGATAGGGATTTAATCTTCATGAAATATTATAGAATTTTCATAGCAATATATAGAAATCAATGATTGAGATTTATTTCCAAAGTAGCTATGTCACTTTTGCCCTTTTAATTAAATTAATTAATTAAAAAAATGTTATATGAACAAGTGTCATATGAAATGAGTTATGATTTTTTGGGCATGTAGTGTTGATAAGCCATAATAATGGCATATGCTATTTTTTTGTAAGCTTGGCAGGACTACTTCTTCATCATGTCCAATATATATCATCACCCTGATCGGGCAGGGAATTGAACCAGTGATTGAACCGGTGACTTCACATTAAAGAGTGTCTTAACAAAACATTAGATCACATCAAGGGGTGCCTTAACAAAACACCATATCATAGTTTATTCAAGACCCATTGACGGTAATGGCCCATGATATTATAACGAAGCCTATTTACAAATTAAGAATCTCCATGATAAAGTAGGGATAGAACTCTTGGTTAAAAATTGTGTTCCATGTTTTTTTAAATGTAAATATGTTTATTTTATATATTAGTTGTCTTTATAACTAATAATAATTTAAAATAAAAGTTATAATAGTTTTTTCTTTTTACCCACACTCTCAAACATTTAGTTTAAAAATAAATTAATATTTTAATATTTTCAAGGTTAAATTTTCAAAATTTAATAATTTAAAGATTCATGTAAAATGAAATTTAAATTTATGGTTAAAGGGCTTAATGACAACCTCTACACTTTACTGATAAAGACTTTTGTAAAACTTATAATAGAAAAAAATATAGGTTGTAAATAAAGAAATGGACAAATGCAATGTCAAACAATCTTTGTTATATGTAAATTGTTTGGTGGATTCCCTTCAATCTTTTATATATATCTATCTTCTTGTTATATATATATATATATATATATATATATATATATATATATATATATATATATATATCCTAGTAGATAGATCTGTTTAGAAATATTTTTTTATTAGTATTATATTTAATTCATTTTTAATATATAAATTAAAATTAAGTTTGTTGTCAACAGGGTGTTGAAATATGGCAACAAGAACATTCCAATTTAATTTTTCCTTGAATTAAATTCTGAATTAAAATTGAATTTAGTCTTAACAGCTACTTGGAAATAATTAATTAATTTATTTTAAATTAATTAGTTGGATAAATTCAAGTTAGAAGTCTTTCTGAAGTCATGCAAGAATTATCCCTTAAATTAAGGAGATAATATTGAGTTATATTTGAGTTGTAATTAGTTAACTCGATTTACTGAGTTAAGTCCAATTAAATTAGTTCCAAACTGTTTGAGGAACTAATACTGAGTTAGCAGTGAGTTGATGCATTAATGCACTCAGCTAGTGCTACTCCAATTAACTAAATATTCCCTCATCAAAAACTCATGCATGTCTATTCTGAGAAAGACCCAGTTGATATTAATGTTCAAAGATAGTGTACTATTAGTTGCATGTGTTTTCTCATGGATAAAAATCATGCATGTAGTCAAGGATTTATCCTTGAGGATTGTGCAGTTTTGAAGGAAGGGGTTTTCCACTTGGTAACAGGAAATCATCCTGAAGGAACAGCGTAAGGAAATAGGAGTTTGGAGGGCAGAGAGGAAGGCTGGAGAGAAGCCAAGATTGCCTATGAGCATCTGTAAGGATTGTACTGAGGGCTAGCTAGCTGTGAGAGCTAAGGCTTTGTATAATTCCTATGTACATCCACCTTGTATGATACTACAATAGTGTGGGGTTTTTAGCTGAGGCTTTTCCCAAATTATTTTCATGTGTATTGTGTGATTGATTCTTCTTCTTCTGGTTATATTGTTCAACTCAATCTTTAATTTCCTCAAATTTATAGTAGAAGTAGGTTATAGTATTCTGCTTTGATTTATATTGCATTATCGGGTTAACCTATCACAGATTTTCTACATGGTATCGGAGTTGTGAACAGTATATTGAGAAGAGAATTCGAAGTTTGAAGTTCGGGGTTGCAGGTGCAAACCAAATTCATATCATACTTCGAGGTTGGCCAACTGCATTCTATGGCTTGAGACTCGAGTATGCCTTGGAAGGTAGCTCGAATTACATAGCATGGAAAGATAGAATCGAGGCTGTATTAGAAGACAATGGCTTGAAGGAATTCATTGATCAAGAAATCCCAAAGCCAACTTCAACTAATGCACAAGAGTTGGTTGAGTGGAAGAAGTGTGTGGTGAAGGCGAGACGGATCATCCTTAAGGGATTTTGAGACCATTTTGTCTCGAGTCTCCATGGGAAGGATACTCCATTTTCAATGTGGAAGACATTGAAGGACCTCTACCAGAACAGTAGCGACCAGAGGAAATTGGCGCTCAAGGATAAGCTTCGAAGAATCAAGATGGAGAAGGGAGATACTATTTCCACTATCTGAACAAGGTCACCACCTGCAAAGATGAGCTTGGTAGTGTGGGTCTAACTACTACCGATGATGATATGGTGAGCCTCGCTCTCCTTGGCCTTCCAAAGAGTTGGAATAGCTACCAGGACTCTATGAATGGAAGGGAAAAATTGTCGAATTGGGAATGTCTGTGGTAAGATCTTATGTAGGAGGAGATCAAGAGGAGCACATGAGATGGTTCTTCATCCAAGAATGATGATGAAGAAAATCTAGCCTTAGAAAGTAAGGCAAGGAAAGGGAAGGGGAAGGCTTCCCATTTCAAATCGAATTCTTCTCATGGAGGGAAGAAGGGTGACAAGTCCAAAGTAAGATGCTTTAATTGTCACAAGATGGGACATTATGCAACTAATTGCCAATTGAAGAAGTCCAAGAAGGGATCCTCAGAAGGATCGGAAGGTGAGGCATTGGCCTCTTAGTTCGAAATGGAATTTACCCTCATTGCGTGCATGGTGTCATCGATGATGGGTTGGGTCTAGTATCTTGACAGTGGAGCCTCATTCCACATGACTAGTGATAAAAATTTATTCAATGCCTTGGAGGAGAAAGACCTCAAGATGCGCATAGAGATGGGTGACTATGGAAGGTATAGTGTTTCAAGAGTGGGCACGGTTGATTTTCAGAGGGAGCATGGAGCTCCTCTCAGCTTGATAGATGTGATGTATGTGCCTAGACTTAAGAAGAACTTGGTATCAGTCGTGATGTTGGAGGACAAAGGCTACGATGTTGTCTTCAGTAAAGGAAAGGCATTCCTAAGACACATAGCCATGGGTCAAACCAAGAATATAGGGATTCGGGTGAAGAATCTCTATAAACTAGAAGTAGATGATTCTACAGCATTGAGTATGAAAATAGAATTGGTACAAAGCCAAGACATTGGCTGGCTGTGGCACAGGCGATTGGGCCATTTGCATCATGGGGCTTTGAAGATAATGCAGCAGATATCTACAAGACTTCCCAAAGGTAAACTTGAGCAAGTTGACACATGCAAAGGTTGTACCTTGGGAAAGTACACCAAGTCTTGTTTTTATGATCGAGAGAGTCAAGCAGAGGCTATCTTAGAGTGAGTTCATACTTATTTGTGTGGACCATTCTCGACGACATCCACCGAAGCAAAGGTATTGTGTGATTTTCATTGATGACTATTCTCGTAAATGCTAGATTTATTTCATGCAGAAGAAGGACCAAACCTTCACAAAGTTTTGTGAGTTCAAAGCTTTAGTGGAGAAAGAGTCAGGGAAGAAGATCAAGGCCTTGAGAAGTGACAATGGTGGAGAATATGTCTCTCAAGAGTTTAAGGACTTCTGTGCAGCGGAAGGAATTAAACGAGTGTTGACAGCACCTCATAACCCACAACATAATGGGGTGGCTAGGAGGAATAATAGAATTATTGTAGGGGAAGCACAGGCAATGCTGCATGACCAATGCTTACAATTTCACTTGTGGGCTAAGGCATGCAACACAACGGTCTATTTGCAGAATAGAAGCCTGCATTGCATACTTGGGATGAACACACCAGAGGAAGATTTCTCCGGTAAGAGACCAGATGTGGGTCACTTCAGGATCTTTGGCTCATTGGTATATTGCCATGTGACAAAGGATGCACGGAAGAAGCTTGAGCCGACAAAAAAGTTGGGGATATTTGTGGGGTACACTGATACACCTCACAACTATCGGGTTTACTTTCCTACCAGTCAGAGGACAGTGGTTCGCAGAGATTTCAAGTTTGATGAGCAGAAGGCGATGTGAGTTTCCCTTGAGAGGGAGCTCCAACTACAGGCTGTGGAGGAATTGTTGGTTCCTAAGGAGGAGGAGCCTCAGACTGATGCATAGCAACCACATGCAAAGGTTCCAGGAGTGGAGACATCCACTCAAGCAGAGTCTTCCAGAGATGGACGGAAGCGTACAAAAGAAGTTGACAGATTGTTGGATGATGCGAGAGAGAATGTGGGAGCACCATCTTCTCAGCGCAGAAAGAGGAGGTCACCTGAGAGGTACACTGGATACATGGCCCTTACTGGGGAATGTGTTGATACTGAGCCATCTTCCTTTGAGGAAGTAGTGCAGCAGCCGATTTGGGTTGATGTTATGGTGGAGGAGTATGACTCCATAGTTTGTAACAGTGTTTGGGACGTGGTTCCGAGACCGGAGAACAAGTCAGTTGTGAGTTCGCGTTCGCTTTACAAGTTAAAGCAAGTTGCTGATGGTAGTGTGGAGAAGCATAAGGCAAGATTTGTTGCCCGTGGCTTTTCATAGGTCGAGGGGATTGACTATGATGAGACTTTTATTTTATTTTAAAATAAAAGTAAACATTTATTTCTAATATTTAATTCTACCAGGCCTCTAGTATGGCCCACAGTCAACCAAAATATTTCAGTAAAAGTAAATAAAAGTATTTACAATTCATTGAGGGATATTACAGTGGTGGATTGAGTGCTTCACATTTCTCTTACTACTTTATATTTCTCTCTTACTACTTTATATTTCTCTACTTACTAAGAGATTTTTTAAAGACTTATATGAAGGAAACTTTGACTTTTCAAAACTTTCTAAAATATGTAATTTTAAAATAATATTATTTATAAAATAACAAAGGACTGATATGGTTTATGAGTTAATGAATTCATTTATAATTATTTCAAAAATATTTATACATTAATTTATTTAGTTGAAGAAATGTTACATAAAAAAAAAAAAAAAAAAATTAAACATATATAATAAATAATTAAAATTAATATAATTAAATATATATATAACAAGTGCTACATAGTAGCTAGTGCTTGTGGCTTAATTTAAATATAACTAAAGTAAAGTAAAAAACAATAAAGAACTAAAATTGCATATACCTCATCTTACAACAGGAATATTAACTACTAATATTGTAAACATGTGTCTATTAATTTTTTAAAAAGTTTGATGATGTGAAATAAATGTAAGAAAAATATTTATTAAAAAAAAATTAAAATTAGAAGTGAGATTTAGTTAAAGGGAAGAAAATTCATTAAAATTAAGAAAGAAAATTGAACCATCCTTTTCATATATAGATAAAACAAAACTCGATGTTAACTTGTTTCTAGAATCTCCAATTCGTCTTTACTATTATTTGTAGTTTATCTTGTACAAAAAAAAGATTTTTTTTGTAATATTCCTCAAAAAATAATGTGTTTTTTTCCAAAGAAAAAAGCGAACTTTTTATTAAAATAAAAAATTACAAGTATATGCATTAAGCATTCAATTTGGTTGTGTGAAAATGGATCATACAGCCTTCAGTATACAGCCCTGCCTAAAATCAGAAAAAGAAAGTGTTGCTCCTATTAATCGGAGTGCAACCCTGCCCTTCTTCTTCTCCACTTTTCGCCAACCATCCATGTTGGGAGTGGATTCAATAACAGCTAGCTGGTTTTCCATTGTACTCATTGGTTGATCCTTATCTGAATCCAATCCTTCTGGACTGTGACTGCGTTTATTACCACTTATTTCCAACTGGAGCTCTTGTTCCTTTTCCTCATTATTCTCCTTATCCTTATTTTCCTGAGTTTAATCCTTTGCTGTCTTTTGTTCTTCTTTCTTTGTTGTGGTTGCCTTTTTATATGCAACGTCTATGTTCTGCCATCCTTTCGGCTTCCTTTGTTGTTACTTACTCTTGTTGAGGCTTGGACATGCATTGTACAGATGACCTGTTTGTTGACATCCTCGGCATCTGAAAGTTGTATTCTCATAGTCCAAAGGTTGTTTCCACTGTGTATTATTGAAATTCAGGATGATGCTTTCAGGTAATCCTCGGCTGAGATCTACCTCAACACATATTCTGGAAAAAGTAAATATTCCTTTTATATGTCTCTCCGCATCTATCTTTACCATTCTCCCCAAAGTATTTCCAATTTCTATTAGTGCCTTTGAATGCCAAAAATGTAACGAAAGATTATGCATCCTAACCCATACTGGCATCCTTGATACCACCATGGTGTTGGCATCGAAGTCAGGAAACCATGGGGTAATAAACAGTCCAGCACTGCCCCAGAACCATGGCCCTTGGTTGAGAACTGTTTCCTTTTCTTCTTCTGTGTGAAAACATACTATAAAAAACCCCTTAGGGTATAGGTAAATTTGACAGTTTTTTGTCCAAACCGAGTGGATCCATTGGTACAATGCGTCAGTTCGAGGCCAAAAGCCATTAAATCTACAAATAACTTCATTTTTTTGTAGATCTGAGTATATATTATTTACCTCTGGCATTTCCATGGAGATAGATGGAGTCTCCGGCATTTGATCTACAATGTACTACCCCGGAGGTTCAGTAACAGTTGTGGTGTTTTTCCCTTTGCTCTTCACTGCTTCCTTAAAAGACCCTTTGCTTTGCGAGCTAGTTCCAGCATTGTCGGCTCCTCCTCGTAATCTCATATTGAGAATGATTGTAGACCCTGGCTTGATGTTGTATTCTTGCATGGTTCTGTATTCCTGCAGCAATCTGCCCTCATTTAACAGGTGTTGTTCCTCAGCCGGGTAGCCAGTCTGATCGGCAATATTGTTCTTCAATACTGAGACCCTGTCACTGTCATAAGTCCAAATCACAACTGTGTTTCCGTTTGGCGTCTTTACAAAAATTTGGAAACCGGACCTGGCTATCTGGGGTGCCTCGGTTCTTGTCAAATATGAGCCCCCCAACTCCATATCCGAGAGGGTTGTCCAGGGCATAATTGTCTTCTCTGCCGAGATGTCAGCGATTCGCATCTGCCCGGATGTGAACAGGGGATCCTCAGTCTGCACAGAACCTGGCCCCCATCTCCCTCCCCATGCTTTAGCGCTAACCATACCTGTAAACGAAATCCCTAAAGCGGTGATTCAGACTTCCCTTAGCAGACCGGATGGGTGCAGAGGAAACGTCAGCCGCATCTCTTTCCACCATGCGCAGACATCGCTGCCTAGCCAGTCTAGAACACCCACGCATGATAACTCAGATACCTAGATCAGTGTAGGATCAAGTTGATTTGAAGCAGAACACCCAGGGTTTTGAGGAAAGGAACCCAGATCCGCCATGAGAAAGCCGGCCTGTGCCATAAAGGGAGATATTTCCTCCTGTCGCTGAAATCTTTGATTCGATTCATGTGCTTCCTTTCCAACAGAGAAATCGGGAGAGAACCAAACTGATGAATCAACTTCTGAGGTCCCAGCAACCAAACGCCAAGCAGATCCAGAGCCAACTCCAAAAATAATGTGTTAAAGTCACAAACCAAATATTTTACTTCTCCAGAAACCAAACACATATTAGCTAGAAAATACTATGATGCTCTTAAATAATATAATTCAATGTTGAATCATCAATGCATATGAGAATTCTTTTACTAATATCAATGTTGAATCCTCAATACATATGGGAGCTCTTTTACTAATATCAACACCTTCAAGAAAGAAATATTAAATTGTTCAATATGTTCAAGCTAAAAATATAAAATATTTCAATACTCAATAAGATAATCATGCTTGTTTGCATAAGAAAATAACATAATACTACATCCGAGAACAATAAAGATCATAAACAAACGAAACTCACAAAAACCCCATATAATTTCGAGCATGCTACCCCATACAGTTTCCAGCGTAAACAATATTATTTCCAGCTGAAAGTACATGCAAAAGATAAAAAAATATTTGAGGAAATAGATGGTTGGAATTTTTGCAATTAAAACCTTGTTATATCGCACAATTTCAAGCTACTAAAACACATTTTCCAATTGAAAAATTATGCATAATTTCACTAATGTATAATGAAGAAGATGGTTGGAAAAATATGTAATCAACCCATGTTTGTCCCATGAAATTTCTAATGTCCATAATGGCATCTTTCAAATGATAGCTACAATTTTCTATAAAACAAACTACTTTGAAGACAAATCATTTTATAATTAATGATTATAATATTAAAAGAGGTGAACTCGTTGAGCTCGACTTCTGCAACTCAAAATGATATCAAACTGATTTCTAACACACGACATGCCTATAGGACGATTTTTGTAGGAATATACTACTTCATAATTTTGGAACCATTGATAATGATACATTTCAATTGAAATATAAATAACCACACTAGGACACAACTAAATCCTCATGAATACAGATGAAAATATGAATATGTTAAATATTTTTTAAAACATACAACATAGAGATATAAATAAGCATATGAATATATTAAATATTTATTTCTAAAAAAAAAAAAAATTAATCTCATGTGTATTAGTTATAACAACTATAACAGCTATAATATTTATGTCGAATACTAATAACACAATAATCACAGGAATCACATTGCCAACTTTTTCGAAATCTATGATATTTGAGTGCAGACAATAATGACAATAGGTCTTTAAGATTTGAGTAGAATGAAGAATGAAATGTGTATATAAGATAACATGAGAAAATTGCACTAAATTTTTGTTTTTATTTTATTAATTTCTTATTTTTAGAATTTCTTTTACTAATTTAATTACCTTCATTGAAATGAAAGTTTTATTAATGAAAAACAATGATTAATGGAATTGGAATTGAAAATAAAGAAACAAAAACATACAAAAAGACAAAAAAAGGTACAAGTCATATTAAAAAGCCATAAAACTAAAAACTTAAAACTAATAATAATAATAATAATAATAATAGTAATATGGAGAAAAACTATAATTCATGAAAATGGAAATAAGAGAAAAAAGGAAAAAAAATCAAAATCGAAAAGTTAAATAAAAAGGAAATCAAATAAAAAAACAAAAACAAAAACAATAGTAACTAATAGAAAAATGGAAGTTACTACCTCAAACCAATCACCTTGCAAATAAATAAATTTAAATAATTAGAAAAAATAAGAAAAATCATATTCCAAATGTTAAACTATAGATAAGTGGAAAAAATCTTGGAAAAAAACAAATTAATGCAAAGACAAAATTGAATGCATAATCTACTACACAATTTTGGAAGGATCGTTGACAAGACATTTTGGCTGAAATATATATAACCACACCAAGAAACAACTAAATCCTCATCAATACAAATGAAAATATCAATATGTTAAATATTTTTTTTAAACATACAACATAGAGATATAAATAAACATATGAATATATTAAATATTTAGTTCTAAATAAAAATAAAAATTAATCTCACATGTATCAATTATAACTGTAGAGCTATGTTGAATAATAATAACACGATAATCACAAGATCACATTGCCAACCTTTTCCAAATCTGTGATATTTGAGTGAAAACAATAATGACAAGATTTCTTTAAGATTTGAGTAGAATAAAAAATGAGGTGTATATAAAAGACAATGGGAGAAAATTACACTCAAATTTTGTTTTAATTTCATTAATTTCTTATTTTTAGAATTGTTTTTTACTAATTTAATTGTATTCATTAAAAAAATATATTCTATTGTCCTTGCTTCAAGGGAAAGAAAATTATAGAAAGATGAAGGAAAAAAAATGAAGTCAAATTAAAAATTAAGAGAAAAAAAAATTAATTAATGGAATCGGAATTGAAAATAGAGAAGAAAAAAATCATAGAAAAAGAAAAAAAAGGGATATAAGTCAAATTAAAAAGTAATATAACTAAAAAAAAAATTATTGGAAAGAAAAAATTTAATTATTTTCTCCTCTTTAAAATTTGTCATCTTAAGTTGAAAATATAAAGAAAACCTATTACTAACACTAGAAAATCATACAGACACTTAAATTCATCCAGCAGAATGAATGCACAAGTGAAAATTTTCCAGGTCCAGTTGAAGACATTATGAGGTTCAAAAATATAATTTCTCCTAAGGTCCAAACTATACAAAGTTAAAAATTTGAAGTTTGTGCAGCTTCTTATTTGATAGTTGTGCACTATGTGGTATTTCCATCGAAAGTCATGCGATCAAGAAAATGGACGACTCAGCAAATTCGAGACCACTTCCCACACTTGGAGATGATTCCCTGATAGGATCTCAGTTAAGGACAATAGAATTTGAGTCACCCTAAAGATATGAAGCCCTCAATGGAATCATCTTGTCCTATTCATAAGTCATTATCATTCATGAACCAAGAGAGGGAAGATAGGTTCAAAAAAATCTATATAAACAGACCATGGGAGAACCAAAACATGATGCAATGTTATGTTGTCCAAAACACTTCATCGTTGAAGCAAAGAAAGTAAGAGCACTAGCATGTTGGCCATATTGCTTCTAAGAAATCCATCATCTTAGTGAGAGGAGAAGAGTCCACCATTTAGAGAGTCTTCATAGTTTTTTGAGAGAGAGGAGAAGTTTGCAAAGAGATTGAGGAAAGGAACCTATTTGCTGAGGACTTTTTAGCACCATAGCTCAAAGAATTCTCAAGTGTTAGTATTCATCTATTGCATTCATCTTCTACCACCATGTTATGCTCTTAACCTGCAAGACGATACCAAAATACCAAATATGCGAAGAAATATACCCAGAACATAGAACAATGAGAAATAACAGCAAGTATTTTATTATTCAGAAAGTAATGTTCACTTGCCTCTTCGAGGGGGAAACCTCCAATAGAGCTGAGTTCGATTACAAAATAAGACACGATGTTCCTCGAAGGGAGTCTCTATCTTTTATATAGGATTCATACATGCAATACCATGGGGCAATACCATGGTTCTTATTAATACCATATATCTAATACCATGGCCCATTTGGAACTAACTGCGGTCCCGTCATTAAATGTGGGTTAACCACTTACAATTATTAATATGGGCTTTATTGACTCTTTACTTAACTATAACTATGACTTGATCCTATTACATAAATAAGGGGTTAGGGTGGGACCCTAACATGCCCTCCCCCATAAGAATAGCCTTGTCCTCAAGGCTGAAGCTGCCGAAACTGTTGAAGAATAGTGGTTGGTTCCCAGGTTTCATCTTCCAGAGAGGTGTCTTTCCACTTGACGAGGACTTCCTTGATCATGCGGCCACGCAGGTGCTATTCTCGTGTGTCCAGGCCCTGTTCAGGTTGGAGCTACATTGACCCTTCTTCATCCAGTTCAGGTAGACTGGTTTGAATTCTGAAATTGATCCCAATCACTTTCTTGAGGCATGAGACATGGAAAACTGGATGGATTTTTGCAGTGGTGGCAAAGCTAGCTTGTAGGCAACTTCTCCATTGCACTGAAGTACTTGATACAGTCTGTAGAATTTTGGAGATAGTTTCTAACAACCCTTGTCTTTGAGTGATGTTTGCTTATATGGTTGCAGCCTCAAAAATACCTGATCCCCTTCTTGAAATTGGCGTTCTGAGCGATGTTGATTTACCTGTTGCTTCATGCGGTTTTGAGCTTGATGAAGATTCTCTCGAAGATGGGCCAGCATGGTTGTGCATTTCTATAGGAGTTGATCCACTGCTTGTACCTTCAAGCACCCCTTGATATAAGAAGTAGGGGAAGGAGGGAGTTTACCATAAACTGCTTCATATGGAGTCATTTTGGTGGTGGCATGATAGTTGGTGTTATACCACCATTCAGCTAGAGGTAACCACTATACCCAGAGATGTTGCTTTTCTGAAGTGAAACACCTAAGGTAGGTTTCTAGACATTTGTTGGCTGCTTCAGTTTGACCATCAATTTGTGGATGATAGGAAGTACTGAGTTGTAGTTAGGTACCTTGTAGCTGGAAGAGTTCTTGCCAAAAGTTACTGGTGAAGACCAGGTCACGATCAGACACAATGGAAGTGGGCATGCCATGCAATTTGAAGATTTGATCCATGAAAGATTGAGCGACCAAAGTCGGTGTAAAAGGGTGGGGTAGGGTGAAAAAATGAGCCTACTTAGAAAGTCTATCCACAACCACCATGATGACTGACTTGTTTCTTGACTTTGGAAAAACCGTAATGAAATCCATAGAAACCTCCATCCACATTGATGTCGGGATGGGCAATGGTTGTAATGTGCCTGGTGATTTGACTGTTTCTCCTTTGTGGCGCTCACAGACGTCGCATTCAGATACAAAAGTAAGAATGTCCTTTTTCATGCATGTCCAAAAAAATGATCTTCGAGTGCGAGCATATGTCTTATGAAAGCCTGAATGTCCTGCAGTGGGAGATAAGTGCAACTTCGCCAAAATGTGGCTTTTGAGCGTGGATGTTGGTGATATTACGACTCTGTCCTTGTAGCGAAGAATCTCATCCTGCCATGAGTAGCCCTCTATGGAATTTGGATCCACCTTCAATTGAGTAATGAGTTGGGAGAGCCAGGGCTGTGAAAACCATTCCTTGCGAGCCTCTTCAATCATTCTGGAATGGGAAGGGAAATTGCGAGCAGGGTACTTTCCTCCTCAAATTGCTGGGATAATGCATCTGCTACAATATTTTTGCACCCTTTCTTGTAAATTATCTCATAATCATATCCTCGCGTTTTGGCAAGCCATTTATTTTGTTGTGGTGAGGATAGGCATTGCTCCAAAAAATATTTAAGGCTTTGATGGTCTGTGCGGATTTGGAAACGTCGCCCAATAAGTATAGTCACTAGGTATCTATTGCATGTAATATGGCCATCATCTCCTTCTCATAAGTAGATTGTCCCAGATTCTTCCCACTTAGTTGTTGGCTCGTGAAGGCCAGGGTTCAACCTTCCTGTGTTAAGACTGCCCCAATACCCATACCCAAAGCATCACATTCAATGACAAAAGATTTGGTGAAGTCGGGTAGTGCTAAGACTAGAGTGGAACACATGTCATTTTTTAGAGCTGTAAAGGCCTGTTGTGCTTCATCATTCCAAAAGAATGAATTTTTCTTGAGGAGTTGAGTGAGGGGCCTCACGATGCGACCATAATTGCAGACAAATTTACGATAGTAGCCTACGAGACCCAAAAATCCCCTCAGGCTCTTCAAGGTCTTAGGTTGAGGCCAATCCTACATTGCCTAGATCTTTTTGGGGTCCACCCTGACACCTTCACGCCCCACAATATGGCCTAAATTCTCAACTTCTTCCATGCCAAAATAACACTTGGACATCTTGATAAATAATTTATGCTTGCGGAGTAGTTGTAAGAGCAGATCTACATGCTGAAGATGTGTCGCCCAAGTGCGACTATAGATGAGGATGTCATCAAAGAAAACAAGGACAAATTTTCTGAGATATGGTTTGAGCAGGTGGTTCATAAGGCTCTGAAAAGTGGATGGGGCATTACAAATACCGAATGGCATTACCAGGAACTCATAATGGCCTTCATGAGTTCAGAAAGCAGTCTTTCAAATGTTGACTTCTTTCATGCGAATTTGGTGGTAGCCTAAGCGAATATCAAGCTTAGCGAAGAATTGAGCCCCATTTAGTTCATCCAACAAATCATCAACAACCGGGATGGGAAATTTATCTTTGACTGTCAACTTATTAAGGGCCCTGAAGTCTGGACACATATGCCATTCCCCATCTTTCTTGAGCACCATGACCACCGGTGATTAATAAGGACTAATGTTGGGATAAATGACGCCTGCTTCCAAAAGTTCCTTGAGTATTTTTTCTATTTCATTCTTTTGGGAGAACGGATATCTATATGGGTGCACATTTGGTGGTTGGGCCCCTGGGACCAAAGTGATGCTATGATCATGTTCCCCTCTCGAGGGTGGAAGCTCATAAGGCTTGTCAAAGACTGGCAGATGGTTATTTAAGATCTGTTGCATCTCAAGATGAATCTGAAGAGAATTGGGTTCGAAGGCCTAGATGGCATTAAATTGAGCTATAACTCCATGGTGGCCCATTTTTAACAATTTTTCCATCCGATGTGAGCTGATGATAGAGGGAGCTCCCGTCTGGAGTCCACGGAGGGTATGTGTGTGGTTGTTCTACTTAAATCTCATATATAACTCCTAGAAATCCATTGTGATTGGGCCAATTGTGCGAATCCATTCAGCACCTAGGACAATGTCGCACCCTACCATGTGTATGGAAAACATGTGGGTCTTTAACTGATAATCCCCCATTTGAAGTTTGACATTTTCACATCGGCCTTCACATTTCATTATTCCCCCATCAGCAATTTGGACCTGGAAGTTAGAAACTACTCGTACAAAACAATGCACTTCTTCCGCGACTCTTTGATGGATAAATTTATGTGTACTTCCACTAACAATCAAGACTACTACTGGGCAATGCTTAATAAAACCTCTGATTTTGAGAGTTTGAGGTGAAGAAATCCCTGCCAATGCATGCAGTGAGATAACTGGTTCTTCAGGTACATTGTCTTGTTGGTTTTCCTCTTCTTCCTCCTCTGGTTCCTCAAGTGGTGGGGCTTCCTCCGATGAACTATGATCAGTAGCATCAATTTGAAAGAATTTGGACTCCTTGCATTTATCCTTGGGGGAGTATTTTTCATCACAGTAGTAACATAATTCTTGCTTTCTTCTTTCCGCCATTTCTACAGCTGACACCTTTTAAACCTTGAGTGTTTGGGTAGTGCTTTGAGCCTGTGGGGGGCGATGCTTGGAAGTGAAATTTGGGCGATTAGACTGGGTCGCTAATGCACGTTCTACTTCACGAGCTATCCTGCAAGCCTGCAGCCATGAGCTAGGGTGGTGCAGTCAGATGTGGGCTTGTATGGCTTCTTTAAGACCACTGAAAAAGCATTATGTGTAGAACTCATCTTGTAGACCTCCAGTGCGAAAAGATAAGGCTTCAAAGGTTGTAATATATTCATCCATTGTTCCTGTCTGTCGGAGCTTAGTGAGACAACCCAAAAAGGTAGATTCATGGTCAAAGTGATCCATAAGAGCTTTTTTGAATGTCTCCCAAGTCAAGGGCCTTCCATAGCAACATTGATGCCATTGCCGCCATTGCCATATTTCATTATCCAAGTACATGATACCCACACTAAGCTGAGTGGCATTATCCAGGATGTGATTCAGATTGAATATTGCTCCATTTGTGCTATCCATGCTACTGGGTGAGAGCCATCAAATTTATACATGTCCAGCTTGGGTGGTCACAGATGGGATTGTTGGTGGGTGCCAAAGAGGTGAAGAGATTGGCTAGACTCACCCTCACTATTTTCAGTGCTAATATATGCCTCCTCACGTTCCTCCATCTTTCCCTTAGAGAGTGTTGCATTTAATTCCTTCAACTACGACACTACATCTTTCAAGGCTGATTCAAGGTTGTCCATCCTCTCATTCGCCATTGCTTGAGCTCTAGTTTGTACCATGCACCGAGGCGATGTACTTGAAATTTGGGACCACCCAATTTTTTTGGCACTAACAATTGAATGGTACCACCTTGCTCAGCTCTTCGTCCTGATTCTTATGGGCTAAGTCACCAGTAAGCGCCCCAGGGAGTTTTCCTTGCTTAGGAATACTGCAGTAGTCAAATCCTAGAAATGTCTATGCTACCAAAAGTCCTGCAAAAATCACGCCCAGGTATAGGAACCCACACAACTACTCAGAACTGGATGGTGGATCTGATGAATCTGAGAGATCTGAATGGCAGAACTAAGTGCTGCTATGGATCTGATGGATCTGAGAGATCTGAATGGCTGATCTAATAGTTCTGAATGGCGGAACTGATGGCTGTTGCAGTGACAAAAACCCCACTTGTGAGATCTAATCTGGCAAAGATTATGCATGATCCAGAGATAGATTAGGGAACTATGGTCTCCAGGAGTGTCAGGTGTTGCAGATCACAATATACATAAGGGTCTGATAGTAGTACTCGGCCCAATTTTTCAAGGCACTAACCAAGGAGGATCAACCATACCCTTAGCCATACAACCTGACTACCCTATCATACGCATGAGTAATCTCTCCGAGTGTTGTTCTTGGTGTACTGTAGCAGCAAGACAACCGACGGTTTGTCTATGACGAGGTTACCAATGGAGCTAGGGGGCTTCCGATATACCCAGAGGGTACTTGGAAGGCAGTCCATGCGCGGTTCTATCTAATGCGTTACTACTTGAAGGGGTGCCCACAAGGGTTACAAGGGAGTCCAACACGCATGACAACCTCTTGTATTTCCTACATGCATGCCTCCCCAAATCTACAGTTTTATGTGCTCAACGACAAATCTCGTGGTTTAAAGATGCCGGAACACGTCTCTAGCTAAAAAAAAAAAATTGCTAAAAATTGGAGATCCTGTCGGCCCTAGAAAGCTCTCTGATACCACTTGTTATGCTCTTAACCTGCAAGATGATACCAGAATACCAAATATGTGAAGAAATATACCCAAAACATAAAACAATGAACAATAACAACAAGTATATTATTATTCAAAAAGTAATGTTCACTTGCCTCTTCGAGGGGGCAACCTCCAATAGAGCTGAGCTCGATTACAAAATAAGACATGATGCTCCTCAAAGGGAGTCTCTATCCTTTATATAGGATTCATACATGAAATACCATGGGGCAATACCATGGTTCTTATTAATACCATCTATCTAATACCATGGTTCATTTGCAACTGATTGTGGTCCTGTCACTAAATGCGGGTTAACCACTTACAATTATTAATATGGGCTTTATTGACTCTTTACTTAACTATAACTATGACTCAATCCTATTACATAAATAAGGGGGTTAGGGTGGGACCCTAACACACCAGCAGTCAATAAAGGGAGCTTTTTCCATTATTTTGTTGACTTGTTTTCTCCATTGAGCATTATTTGTGTATTTATCTCTTAGTTTTAGTTCATGTTTGTTTATGCATTGTTTCCACTATTTTTGATGCTTTTTTAATCTAAGTTTGTTCACTAAAATCACCAACTTTTTCTATATTCCTTTGCAAGGAACAACCAACTGCTAAGGAGGTGTCTTTTGGTACACCATTACTACAAAAACACTACCAAGAAATAGTGACCATATTGTTGTCTTTTCTTTAATCTAAAGGTTGTGTTTGCAAGACCCTCTCTCTACATAACCGACTTACAAGGCATGCAGTACCTCTCTATAATTTTTGTAGGACTCTGTGGACCTATTGTTGGCCGAGAGACTTGTTAATTTACAATTTCCTGTCGGTTGCACGGCTTCCTCTCAGACAAACGCGCACTCCATGACTTTTTCTTTGATAGACGTTTCGCCGCATTTGTGCATAGTGAAACTCGTGTGGTTTTCCATAAGGCAAAATAGTATCTTGTAATTTCTCATTTTTCAGGTGATTGGCAGCCTTTAGTGAATTGCCTTCACCTGTGCAATTTTTTTCCAGTTGGTTTAGATTACTTAATTTCTCTACTAGAATTAGATGAGTAATTATACTATCGTTACTTTTATTTTCAATTCCCATATAGATTAATTAGAAAGAAAAGTAAGTGGCCAAATTCCACACATATTTTTCAATCTATTTTGCTAGTTTTTCACATAGCTTAATTAGTAAAGGAGTAAGTGGCCCATCATCCACAAATCTTGTTACTAACCAAAGAATTCATTTATTTCATTTTATGGGACTAGGAGCAAGTGTTATTACATAAAGTAAGTAATATCTACTTCCCTTGCATCTCTTAGATGAACCTAGGTTTTCATATGAAAACTTTCTTAAAGCACTTGAATTTCCATCTCCTTGTTTGGAAATTTACATAGTGTAATAGGAGAAAAAGTAAGCGGCCCATCATCTGCATATCATTTCTTTTTCATGCAAGGAACAATTGAAATATAATGTAATTAGGATGATATTGAAACAAATCACCGAATATCCACATCTTCTCACACTTTACATGCTCACTTGATCACTTACACACAATTACACATCACACGTTAAGCTTCTATAAAAAAATTATTAGAAGGCATCTAGTTTCTGGAGCTTTTGATGCTTAGTTTATTTTAGCTTACATCTCACACCCTAAAGAAAAGTAAGACCCTTAAAAGCATACATAAGTTGAACCAACTAAATTCCCCACAGGGGCCACCAAACAATTTATAGTTTAGGTTAGGACCATTGGGGGTAGGCATCCCATAAGCCGCCATGGTCATGTTACATATTTATGACATAGTATCTAATCTGATAATGAGATATAAGACATTTAATAAGGTATTACAGACTCATGTGCATGGATTTGACTATGTTATTTTATGCAATGGACCGATAAGATTGCAAAATACACAGACAATGAAGCAGGAAAAGAAGCATAATATACAGACACATAAACACAACAAGTTTAATAAGGAGTTCACCCAATACTCTTGGGCTACATCTCCTGGTCCAGCCTTCAGTGGTGACCTCTCTATTATGTCTTCAAAATAGAGTTTTACAACAGTGTGAGCTCAACTTGAGTCTCAACAGACAACAGATACAACAAAAAGAGTTTGCTTGAACCTCTCAAGCTTCTCTGAGTACGTAGACTCTCTCAATCATTCTCTGTCTCTGTCTTTTCTCTCTATCTTGGCACTACCTTCAATACTGCTTCTCTTTGTTTCTGTCTTCTATGGATTTAAAGCCAATATTCTCTGTTTGTTCATTTCCGCTTCTCGGCTTTCTGTCTCCTGGCTTCTATCCTCTTGAATCCCTCTTCTAGCATTACACAATCATTGCATAATGCATTAAGGGGAGGTGGCCACCTATTCTGCAACGTAAGAGTGCCTCGAGCCTTTGGAACCCCTGAGACAACCACTTTTTGTTAACACAGAGAAATGTATTCGAAACTGTGAAAGTCTACCACAACACAACCTTTCGGACTTCAAAAGTCTCAGATTCGCTCTATTCTCCTATCGGGTTTGCCTGTGAGTCGCCATCGCATATCGCAAATGGCCTTTCCCTTTGTTTTTTTTTTTAAATACATTAACATATCACAAAATCCCGTAACAAGGCTTTACATCAGATTTGAAATAATATACAATAGCCTTAAGGAACCCTTTCGGCTCTGGTTTATTGCATCGATGTTTTATCCTCTGTATTCTATTTAATAAACGAAATACAAAAAAACAAAGGAAATTGGTGTTTCTCGGAACTCAAATTATATCGAATATTTTTTACAATGCTATCGGGTCTGGCTATCACGTATATATATACATATATGTCCTCCCTTCTGTATGGCTCTGATGCGACTTTGCAATGTGACTTGTCGCAGCCCACAAGTCGCATGGGGCCCGGGTCATGGTAAGTGCTTCTATTGAAATTCGCCAATTGCTACTGTAGATTGCAATTCGCCGATTAGATCTAGTCCATTGATCGGCCAGATCTGATGGCTAATGTGCATTCACTGTTTCCACCGCTGATAGCTCTGTTTTTAATGTTTTCTTCATATTTTCAACTACCGATAGTATTTTCTAATGGTTCTAAGGGTTCATCCCATGCGATGGTTTTGATCTTTTTGAATGATTTTTGAAGACTTAGAGAATACCTGGATCCATTTTGGATCACACCTTCCCACTGAAAAAGGCTTTTGGACTACCAAAAGTTGTTTTCAAGCATCGATCAAGTGAGGATACAGCTCCCTCACTTGCCCAATCTCTATCCATTTTTCACTGCTCAGTTTTGAACCTCTGAGTCCAATTCTAAGGTACTCAGCATCCCCTCTGCGCATAGTTCTCACCTTCCTGTCCAAAAATGTATCTTCGTGCAACTCATTAAGATATTCAAGCAACAGATCATCAATAGAAGACAACTGACTTTGCTCTTCAAGATCTTCAATTAGTGAAGGTTCAAACAGTCTTAAATTTTCTATATTTACCACTTAATAGATGTGCATGTAAGTTGGAAAATCAAGGCAGAATGCGTTTTCGCCAATTTTCTCAAGTATATTGAAAGGCCCATACCTTATTGGCTTCAGCTTCTTTCCTTCACCTTGCATTCTATCTTTGTTGATATACAACCAGACTTGATCACCAACTTGAAAGCTATGCTCCATCCGATGCTTATCATGCCTTGCCTTGTACTTGGATTGGCTCTTTTCTAGCTATTCCTGCACTGCCTGGTGAATTTGTTGGATCTGTTCAATGAACCTGGTTTCTTTGTCCACATCGATATGTCCATCAACTGCTATGTCTTTTTCAAAGGCAGAATCCAAGGGAGACCTTGGTATAAAACAAAAACAAGTCTCAAAAGGAGATCTCTATGCAGAAGAATGCTTAGCACGGTTGTAAGCATGTTGCACATAGCATAAATGTTCATCCCAAAGCTTGGGATGCTTGCTGCAATAACCCCTGAGCAACTAGATCGTTGTCCTGTTGACCACCTCGATTTAGCAATCTATTTGTGGATGAAAGGCTATGCTCTTCTTTAGTCTGGTGTCCATCAATTCCCACAGACTTGACCAAAAATTCCCAAAAAATCGGGAGTCTCGATTAGATACTATGGAAGTGGGCAACCCAAAATGCACACAGACATGCTGAAAGAACAATTTCGTTGTTTTTTCAGTTGTAATATGTTTGTTACATTAAAATACACATTTTGCTGAACCTGTCCACAATAACATACAAATAGTCATGACCTTTTCTAGATTTTGGCTATCCCCCAACAAAGTCCATGGAAACACTTTCCCAAGGACGAGAAGGAACTAGAAGTGGAGTGTACAAGCCTAGTTTTCTATTGTTGGGCTTGCTTTTAGCACACATGGTACACCCTTTAATATATCTAGAAACTATTTCATGCATTTTTGGCCAATAGCAAAATCTTTGCAGCTGTGCAACTGTTTTACTTACACCAAAATGACCTGATATCAGAGAAGTATGTGCTTCCTGAATTATGTTAACTCTCTCAGTTTGTGGAATGCATAGCTTTCCCAAATGATACAAGAGTTGGTCCTTAACATAATAGTCCAATTCTTCTACTTTTTTGCCATGACATAAAGTTGCATAAACATCTTTAAAATCTATATCTTGAGCATATTGTTCAATGTAGCTCTCATGCATTACTGAGTTATGCTTAAGTATAGTTGAGGCATTTATAATTGATCTAGACAACATATCTACAACTTTATTGTGTATGCCCTTATTATATCTGATGACTAGATGAAACTATTGTAGGAAACCCATCCACCTATAGTGTCTTGATTGCTGCAATTTAGTTTGTGAGTGCAAATATTGAAGTGGCTGATGATCAGTATGTATAACTGTTTCTTTGCCCATTAAGTAATGTTTCCACTTTTTTACACTCTATACTAATGCATACAATTCTTTATCATATGTGGGATAATTAACTACTGTAGAATTAAATGTCTCAGAATGGTAGCATATGGGTTTACCATGTTGCATCAACACTGCTCCCATGGCATAGTCATTGGCATCTGTTTCGATCTCAAATGGTCTTTGAAGATCTGGAAATGCTAGTACTAGTGTTGTACTAATTTTTTCTTTCAAGGTGTCGAATTATTTCTGTTGTTTGCCTCCCCACTGAAACACCTTGTTCAATCCTAATAAAGCATCTAAGGCAACTGCAATTAAAGAAAAGTTAGCAATAAATTTCCTCCAATATTGTGTTACCCCTAGGAAGCTCCTAACTTCTGTAGTAGATTTGGGTTTAAGCTAGTTCACAATGACTTCGACCTTAGAGGAATTTATCTTCAATTCACCACCCCCTGCAATATGACCCAAATAATTTAAAGATGTTTTGCCGAATTCATATTTTGATAATTTAACATAGATATTTTTTTTTTCAAAACATAGAGTCTACTTTACATGCTTCAAATGTTCTTCCCATGTTTTACTGAAAACAAGAATGTCATCCAAATATACAATTACAAAATCATTAATAAAAGGACTAAGTACACATCATTCATAACTCCCATGAAAGTGGCAGGAGCATTAGTTAAGCCAAAAGGCATAATTAGCCATTCAAACAACTCTTGCTTTGTTTTGAAACCAATCTTCCATGCATCTTGCTCTGCTACTCTAACCTGATGGTAACCACTACCCAAGCTTGGAAAAGTAAACAACTTCTTTTAGCTGATCCAATAGATCATCAATGCAAGGAAAGGGATAACGACTCTTGATCGTTATTTTATTTAGTGCTCAGTAATCAATGCACATCCTCCACGAACCATCTTTCTTTCTCACCAAAACGATTGGAGATCTATATGGTGACGTGCTTGGCCTTATGAACCGTTTTTTTAGCAGTGCCTATACTTGCTTCTTAATCTCTGCATTCTCTAAAGCAGATAACCTTTTATACCTGTAGCTGTGATTATTGTTTCATCACCTGAGTCTAACCCCAAATCTTTCTATATAGCAACAACAATCTTCTTCTTCTTTCCATCGAACTTCTTAGGTTTCAGCTCCGGATGCAAAGACAAGCAATGTTCATCATCATGTCCATCCTTCTTGCAGTGAGTGCATGAAGGTTTGGCTTTCTGTACAGCATTTTCCTTCCTCTCTTTTCATTTTTTCTTCCTATTTTCCTTTTTCTTGCTTGCAGTGTGTTATGATGATCCCCCAATCTTTGGGTTCACATTCTTGGCTCTAGCCTCTAGATGTGTAGCCTGAACAGATACCTCATCTATGCTAGTAGGGTTAAACATGAGAATGGTGTGCCTCAAATAACTATGCAAACCACCTTATACTTCAACAAAGTTTCAGGTGAGTTTAAAGAAATGCCTAGGATTAAAGCTCTTCTAAATTCTTGGGTGTAGCTTTGTACACTTTGCCCCTATGATTAGCAAAAAGTTTTCCAACTCATCATCACTTGCTCATATAAGCTAGTGGATAGAACTGTTTTTTAATGGCAGAAACAAATTCACTCCAGACAAAAAGAACTTTACCATGCTTCTTCAATTCAACTTGTGTCCTGCCTTCCCACCATACCAAGGTAGTTCCTCCAAGGCGAAGGCTAGCCAGCTGAATTTTACTCCTGTCTGAATCAATGTTCTGCACCCTGCAATACACATCAATCTGTCTAATCTAGTTATCTAGCTTCTTTGAATTTAATTCTCAATCATATATTAGAAAATCAAATTTAACTTCTAACTTAATCAAATATGTTTTCTTCTTTTTATTTTCAGGGCTATCATGAGGTGTTGCTAGAGGAGGATCGTTTCCTTTCCCTTTGCCTTCAGAATGGCCATCTAGAAGAGATTCCTTTGTTCCTTTGTCTTGTTTGGAGGTTGAATTATCTTCACCTCAACCTTTCTTAAATTCTCGGTACATCTCTTCTACCATGGCTCTCATGGTCATGAAACTGTCCATGAACTGAGGGTCTGATTCCAAGGGATTTTCTTCTACCATTTCCCTCCTAGGATAGACTCTTCCTATTTCTGGGTTAGTCTCAACCAGTTCTCCTTCTCCTGATTTGAGCTTTGACCTAGTTAGCATTCAACAATCTAGCACAAGTTTGTCTAACCTTAGCAACCTAAAGCTCTGATACCACTTGATCTGATAATAAGATCTAAGACATTTAATAAGGTATTACAAACTCATGTGCATGGATTTGCCTATGTTATTTTATGCAATGGACTGATAAGATTGCGAAATACACAAACAATGAAGCAGTAAAAGAAGCATAATAGACAGACACATAAACATAGCAAATTTAATAAGGATTTCACCCAATACTCATGGGCTACATCTCCTGGTCCAGGCTTCAGTGGTGACCTCTCTATTATGTCTTCATAATAGATTTTTACAACAGTGTGAGCTCAACTTGAGTCTCAACACACAACAGATACAACATCAAGAGTTTGCTTGAACCTCTCAAGCTTCTCTGAGTACAAAGACTCTCTCAATCACTCTCTATCTCTGTCTTTGCTCTCTGTCTTGGCACTACCTTCAATACTGCTTGTCTTTGTTTCTGTCTTTTGTGGCTTTAAAGCCAATCTGCTTTGCCTGTTCATTTCCGCTTCTTGGATTTCTATCTCTTGGCCTCTATCCGCTTGAATCCCTCTTCTAGCATTACACAATCATTGCATAACACATTAAGGGGAGGTGGCCACCTCTTCTACAACGTAAGAGTGCCTCGGGCCTTTGGAACCCCTGAAATAACCACTTTCTGTTAACACAGAGAAATGTATTCGAAACTATGAAATTCCACCACAATATAGTCTTTCGGATATCAAAAGTCCTCAGATTTGCTCAATTCTCCTATCGAGTCCACCTGTGAGTCGCCATTGCATATCACAAATGGCCTGTCCCTTTGTTTTTTTTTTTTGAAATACATTAACATATCGCAAAATCCCATAACAAGGCTTTACATTGGATTTGCAATAATATACAATAGCCTTAAGGAACCCTTTCGGGTTCGGTTTATCGCATCGACGCTTTATCCTCTGTATTCCATTTAATAAACAAAATACGCAAATACAAAGGAAATTGGCATTTCCCGGAACTCAAATTATATCGAATATTGTTTATAATGCTATCGGGTCCGGCTGTCGCGTATATATATACATATATGTCCACCCTTCTATATGGCTCCGATGTGACTTTTCGATGTGACTTGTCGCAGTCCACAAGTCGCATGGGCCCCGGGTCGTGGTAAGTGCTTCTATTGAAATCCATCGATTTCTACTTCCGATTGTGATTCGCCAATCAGATCTGGTCCGTTGATCGACCAGATCTGATGGCTACTGTGCATTCACTATTTCCACAGCCAATAGCTCTGTTTTTAATGTTTTCTTCATATTTTCGACTGCCGATAGTGTTTTCCGATGGTTCTAAGGGTTCATCCCATCCGATGTTTTTGATCTTTTTGAATGATTTTTGAAGACTTAGAGAGTACATGGATCCATTTTGGATCAGTAGTTGACTTTTTAGAGAGCTTATAATCCTTCAATCATCCCACATAAAATAATACTCGAGCATGGTAGAGACCTGATTCAGAGGGGGTTCGTCTTAGGTCCAATGTGTGTGGTACTCTTTGGGGCTACCTAACCCATCTAGTGCTCAATACTGGTAACTGACTACCAAGAAGCTAAAGACTCGAATTCTCATGTGGGACGAAGGTACTTTAGTGGCCAAAATATAGGGCATCCTTTCCCTATAGGTGACAGTGCGTGAAGCACTTGAGCCTCATTTCATTACCTTGGTTGATTCTTCAACTGCCGGAAGGTGTCGGTAGTTCTTTAGGGACGTTTCCCTAGTACCCATTAGAAGATATCTCTGCAAGGCCTAGTTACTATGAGAGTGGAAATGACGAATAAGTCTTCCTATGATTTTTTTCATACGTAAAATAAACGAAAACCATTTTTTGTTTGATTGATCACATATGCTAAAGTCAAAGGGAAAGTAATATTTTTATTATTTTTTATTTTTTTAATGTATGTCATTTATTTTCTTTAAATAATCATTTCCTTCCCTCACCATACACAAAGTAGGACACACTCTAATCAACACCATAGGGGACCCCACGGCTCCCCATCGATCTAGACGTTTCTTAAACTTCCCCCCATTACTAGGAGGTGTGCCAAGCCTCTCGCCATTTAGGCGTAGAGGATGTCACATAGCCACCGTTATAAGATCTTCTTTTATCGGTACAACTTTTCTCGAGACCCCTCCCCATTAAAGCACACCTCTCACAACCCCACAAGGGCCCCCACATGCTACCCCTTTGGGGAGCCCACATACCACTCCTCCAGAAAGTCCACAAGACACCCACCAAGGTAGTTCTCCTAACGCTTCCACATAGAGGACCCCTTTACATATAGTTGTCCAAAATCGACTTGTGATGGCAGATAACTCACAAATCTCATTCTTATCTTCTTTAAACCTATCGTATTTGAGTAATCTAACCAATGACCTAATTTCGCATGACCAAAATTGACCAGCCATGCCCACCAAGCTCCCTTAGAACATTTCAAATTTGAAGGGAAATAGGGAGAAGACACAGGAAACCATGTCATGAATTTTCTCTTGTGGTATTCATCCAATAGTATCACAGATGATCCTATTCGATTATGACTGTTTCAATGCACCCTTAGTAGGCCAGCAACAAAATGATACATTGACTAGTCTTCTACGTCATATTAAAACTTTAGTTCCCTAGCTACACCATTCCTCACATTCTTTGAGCTCCCGGTTCGCCATGACTCGGGCCTGGAACAACTCACCCACTTCAAACAAACACCTGCTACACACATATCAGATCATATCCATGAATGGCAGAAATGTCGTAGCTTGTGTAAAGCACAATTTGAAGACAAATTCCTCCTAAACTTATTTTTGAGATCCCTCACATCAGAAATTTCAAAAGACGTAGCAAATTCATCCATGCATAATAAGGAAGAATCCATCAGCAAAGCTCAACAATTAGAGCTTATATACACCTAGTCTAGATATATCTATCATGTGCTTCCATATGCCCCATGCCTATAGAATTATAAAGAGACACCAGGCACATCTAATGTTGTTGATGGATTGATAGGGTCCATAACCCAAAACCAACCCAGCAACACCTACCAGTACCCTGGATACTCGTTCAATGGCTAAGCATTTGATGCTACGAAAAATGCACCATCACTACAACATACATGATACTACCCCAATCAACCCACGTCGATGCAGAATATGGTTAGTAGGGTTAACCAATATCATCCCCCACATGGAGGCCCATACCCTCCCCCACAGGGAAACCAATACTCCTCTAGGAATATAGACACAGTGTCCTCTTCCTATAATCCATATACCAATTAGGGAAAAGGAAATCGATAATCTCCTTTCTCCACACAATAGAATAACCCACTAGTGCAAAATAACAAAAGGCTTAATCTAGTGCAACCTTCTCTCACTCAATAGTAACAATCGTAGGAGTAGTTGAACATAGCTAACCCGCCTATTGTTTCTAAGAAAAAAAAAAAGAGAAAACCAAATGGAGAGCTTAAACAGGGGGGCAGCAATCAAAAGCAACCCCCAAGGGCACCGGAAAGGGGCAACCCTAATCAGAATCAAAACCAAGGGCTGACCAATAAAAAGCCACACAGGAAAAACAAGAACACAAGTCTACGAACTACCATTCATGTGCCATCTACAGGGAATATAGTCATTATACTCATTATTGTACTCAAGTCCTTGAGTTGAAAAGGATATAGGACAATAGGGGCCAGGAGGACAATAGACTGCAATAATACAGGATCCTTTCCCCCATCAGGGAGTGGTTAACACTCAACAACAACCATCCCATCCACATCCCTCTGGAGGGAACCCCCATAATAATTCTAATTGCGACATTTTCATGACATGAGAAGACATTATCCTGCAAATGTGAAATAGAAGTTATGAAGCTCCGCCAGAACCCAACCCATCCACCTTGACCATGGAACCACATATAACATCATTGACCATCCCACAAGTTCTTATAGAACCCATGTTGAAGATGGTCAAATGACCTTTATAGTGAGTAGGAAATAACTCAAAAGTTTCTCATAGCTACAGCATAGTCGACGACTTAACACAATCTCCCTCAGCTATGTCAGCAATAGAGGTCCTACAAACATGCCCAACCTAATCGAAAACACTACTTTCCACTCGCGACACAATAGACCTAGATGATTCTCACTTAATGGTCTTTGACTTGGGTAAAGATACGACACAACTACCATCATTCATTGCATTTTAAATCCTAGTCTCAGTGCAGAATATCATTGTCCATTGTTGCATTGTCAATGAAGGGGAATCCACATGTGTAATGTCCAAATCTGTTTGGCAGAAACTGGAATCCCCCGAACTCAAACCTTCTGACATCACTCTTATAGCATATGACGGGTTCCCTTCAGCTACCAAAGGCCTATACCAAGGTGTTCCATTACAACTGGCCGGAAAAACAATGCTAATAGATATCGAAATATTGGATGCATAGTTGGATTAAAATATCCTATTGGGTTGAAGTTACATGTATGAAATGTCAGCGGTTGCCTCATCTATATTTAGGGTAATGATGTTCCCCCATGACAGAAGAATCATTACAATAGATCAACTCACATATTATGAGAAGAATCCATAATCGTCACTCTATGGTGTGCTACCTTTCGTATCATATTCTCCTGAATGGATCGCCACTTACATTGAATTCATCCCATGCCAATTTAAGCCATCAACACTCCTAGGGACATTCCTAGGAGACCCTCCTATGATAGAGGAGATTTCTCCAACCATAGGAGTACCGGTGTGCATGATGAGTTCATCAAACACCCCACAATGTAAAGAATCAGTTTCAGATACCAGCAATAATGTTATTACTAATCCTACTTTCTTACCATATGTCATCACTCAAACACCGTTCTTATTCCCCCCACTTGGTTTTGTCTCGCACCAGTCATTGCAACACTCTCATTTCCCAATATGTCTTTGGTGATATTGGTCTGGTATCTTTCCCCTTTGGCCATGTCAGCAAGCTCAGGTATCACTGCGATATGCATCAGTCTTATTCCTCCTCAGGATAGCACACTGCAATAAGCAGTGCTTGCACTGACACCAGTTGGTGCCAGAAAAAGGGATAAGAAAAATGGCAAGAAGGCAGAAGCTTCAAACACTCCCTCCTCTATATTTCCTCAACCCTATGCTTTGTGTGAAATAATTGGGCACCCCACCAATATGTGCCCTGATTTAGACGAGCTCAAGGCTCTTCTGCATACCCTAAAAGTGTTAGTGAACCCTCCTCCCCTTGGTGGAGAAAAGAGCACACCTGCGCACTATAAGGCATTGTGCACCAACCATGAATGTGCCATATGCATGGAATACACATTGTTATCTCAAAATCAGGCCCTGATAGGCTGCTGGTCAGGTTGACTCTAAGTAACTATTTCAAACCAACTTTTGGCTGAGGCTTAGCCTCCTCAACCTGAGAGGGCTCTCTCAAAGGTTAATGATTTTGATAAAGATTAGATGGATAACTCTATGAAACAAGTGAAAAATATGAATGGTTGAACATGATCAGTAAACATCCATTGGGCTTATGGAGTCAACAACACATCAATATAACAATGAACTCAACCTTACATGGAAGTCAGGGCACTCAGCATTTAGACATTCAGAACATAACTCATATGGGACCACAGTTTATAAATGCATACAGGAAATCAGAGCACATTCAGTGAATTCTGAGTGATTATACATCTATACCACTGTAAAAATTATGGAAAGGACAAGATCACCTATTCTGAACATAAGAAATCCTTCATGAATCCTGAGAAGTAAAGTCAAAATTATATTACTGAAAATGAGTCTTTACATAAGCCAAATACAAGCTGTATCATAAAATTTTCCAACCCTTTGTACATCAGATGTTCTTCTATATATAGAGCTCTTTACATGCTTGGATTCCTTCCTCCATCATGAGGGGAATTCGAATTTTCCATCAGTGACACCTATTCTAACCATAAAACAAGACTTTAAATGCATTTGACAACTAACTAGTAGTCCTAGAGACCTAATACAACTAGGAGTTTATCTCCTTATTATGATTACAACAACCTTATATAAGCATTTAAAGCATTCTTTGATAGCTGCAACCTCATGAAGTCGAATTTGATGAAGCCTCCCACGTGGTCACCCAACTGCTGATGACAAACCCTAGAAATTAGGGAACATGTTTCCCTGTTTTTAGGTTTAGATACTTGAAAATTGGCACGTGGGACAGAGCTTTTATCTCCTCATCAATGACACATTTTACGAAACTGAAGGAGGTTTTTGTAGCCCATGTTTTCTAGAACAAAAACCTCTCCTAGTTTTTTAAAACATTCCTCCAGCTGTTCAGAATCTGTCCTTGAAAAACATGTGTCAAACAGGAAACTGTCCCTTGCTCTGTTCTCGCTGAACAATAGGTCTTGGGACAGAGGTCATAACTTCTCGTACAAAATGTATTTGGAAAAACGGAAGGAGGTTTTTGTGACCCAATCCGTGCTTAACAAAAACCTCTCTTGGTTTTTTGAAACACTTTTCCTACCACCGAGAATGTGTCTTTGAAAAACAGGTGTAAAACAGAGAAATAAGCTTGTAGAAAACTGCACCTACAACAGTTTTGTAGCGCAAGTTTGGTCCTTCATTTCTCCCAGATCATAATGGATTTGAAGAAAGTGGAAGAGTTTTTTTGTACTTTAGTATATTAGGAATAAAAACCTCTTTCAATTTTCAGAGATGAGTTTTCAACTGCTCAGAAACTCTTCTAGAAGTTGACTAGTAAAAACAGGGAAACAAAACTCCTCCTTTTTAGAGTTTCATTCTTATGCTCATCTTCGAATCCTTCTGCTGACCATGCTGTCTCTTTAATCACATGAAATGAATTCAATCAACCATAGACTCTGCTCAAATACTTGTGCTAAGACAAAACTTCTTTAATGGTGCCCGGAACATTATGAGTCAATACTAGCTATGAAATAATGACCATTTTCATAACATAGACTTTAGAGTTCATGGATGTCCTTCCTGTCCTTGTTTTTCCCTTGATTGATGTTTATACCTTGTAATTAGTCCCTTTCAGCTGCCCATCCTCAAAAATATATCCTTTTTCTTCTCAATATTTGCCCACAAAGTCATAATATGCAGCTACAGCAGTTTCGTAGCGCGCTACGAAACTGCTGTGTAATTCCAAAAACACAGTTTAATGCCAAAATTTAGCTTTCTTGAGCTTTCTTTTCTATTAAAACATTCCTTCAACTGTTTCAAGACCTTTCAAAACTGAATGGGAATGTTTGAAAAGATTATTCCAAGCAAACTTAGCAAAACTTTGAGGCATATCCTTTCTTGAAGTGAGATTTCTTTATGGAGATCCTTTTTGCTGGTTCAATTATATCTTTAAGTCTTCAACCTGTTTCTTCTGCCCTTGGTGGTACCTCCTGTACTTTCTTGAATTGCTACCTCACCTGATAGCTGCTTGATTCGCTGCCTCGTTTGATGACAATATTTTTTCAAATTGAAATTTTGCAGATTTGTTTCTCATGCAAGGCTTACAATCATCATTACAACTGTGCATATTTGGCTTTCCTTGGAACTTGTATTCCGTATGTACCAACGTACCTAGTGGTTGTGATAATGGAGATAAGTGGTTGGACGTGATATGTGGAGTGCATGAACTGGCAAAGAATGACGCAGCCATAGATTAACTTAACGGATTTGACAGTTGGGAAAGATTCGTTGCAGAATCACCTAAAACCTATAGCGCTGCGAAAATACTTCAGAATGGTTACATGTGCTATGCAATCATCTAAAAAACGTTGTGTGGTACATAATGATTTTTTTAAAATCAAACTGACACATGGCTATGAGATTGGTGATGAATGAGGGATACCGGTGATGGATGAGAATGCATACTTGACTCAAGACCTCCTAAGACTCAGACTCTAAGGAAAAACGAAATCAAACTTAGACTAACACTGACCTTTGTCCTCAAGCTAGTATGAGAAATTTTGGCATTAGAATTTTCAGTGATAACACATACATTACACTCATCATTGCCTTGAAATTCCTCGATATCAAGATGTTTTAAATGCACTCACTCAAACCAATACTCCATTACTCCTAGTAAAGGATGGGTCTAAAACCATTTTTTACGTCATGAGAGAAGAAGCTTCTTGCTCCTATCCCTATTCTGGTCCCTCAACCTCTCACCATGATTGGAGGCAACTCAGATCAGTGACATCCCTACATACACCCACGTGCACCTTATGCAACGAACCAAATCATTTGATCAACCAATGTCCTGAATTAAGGGCATTCAACTGATTGTATTCAGTTACCCGCATTTCCCAAAGCACCAGACCCAATCACAGATGTCACACTTGCCATATTTTTGCAGGAAATAATCATGTACGACATTTCCCCCAAATTTCTCAATTTCGCTCTATGCTAGGATTCATGCAGCGATTAATTGCTGAGTATTCTAATTTAGTCGGATCAGATAGTGAACCTTCGGATCACATTACACCATAATGGAATGAAGCACCTAGGTCCATATTATGTGTGTTTGAGGAAAAAAGGTCACCAATAGTTTAGCAAGGCCCCCATCATTACATCTCCTCTCACCGTCATCAGTCTAGATCAAGAAAAAAATGATCTAAGGTCGCCTAACCAAAAATATCACACCTCACATGTGCCTTATGCGATAAACCCAACCACTTGGTAAAACAATGCCACAAATTCAGTAAGTTAAATGTCATCTTTCGCTTAGTGCTCAAAATTCCACAAATCCATCTCTCCAATCAAGAGAAAATCACACAATGTTATTGTCACATCTACTCTCAATCACATCATACAAGGAAGTGTTGGTACCTTCCACGTTTTCACGCAACAAGAGTAGCATTGAGGAAAACCCACACTAGTCACATCACACAAATACTAAGATCTAGAGATGGCTACCACCCCAAGATGCCCCATCTCATGACGTCAACCAGGCATCATCATCTCATACTATGAGCAATGCCGCCACCCACACTATCTATTCAGTTAGTACTAGTCTGGTGTGAAGTATTTGCACCAGTACCTCTCATAGCACCGAGACATGTCATATGTTACAAACATTTCGATAGCTTAGGATTTAACATCAACCTCCTATTGAAGAAGATACTTTTTCCCCTTATACACCAACAAGGCCACAAGAACTTCTTCCCACTCATTATAAACCCACCATAGCTAAAATTCTACCACCACCTAATGTTGACAACATGCAACACCATATACAATTCATTTCCTCATATGTAGGAACCCCAATTCGTGTTGTCTACTCATCAGTTTTTGTTGTCGAGACCGAAAAATCCACCACACCAGTGGTAACACCACCGATGGTGCAGACCCATCCCATTTGCACATTGTGAACCTTGCTTGGTTCTACAGCATCAGCCAACGAATCATATTCTTGTTTGTCGACCACTAAAACTAGGCTTGAACCCCAACCTCAAGGCTTAGAACAACCTAAGTCAATGCTAGATAATATTTTTCACTCATACGAAGATATTCTAGTGTTTGGTTGTGTTATATTCTTTCCATGACTAGCACATGTAGTTAACCAAGGGGTTAGAAGGGGGGCGGAGCCCCCCCTTCGTTGTGCCGATTGCGTAGCGGGGGGGATCATAGAGGGTTTGAGGGGTGCAGATAACCCCACTCTATGGGGTTCAGGGCAGCACCCCATAATTTATTTTTTTTGGGACCCTATATTAGGTTGGGCAAACCTACCTATGGTTTTGTGATGATTTCGCACATGGCTTTGGATGCAATGGTTTTCAGTCCATGGTATTGGATGCTTTGGCACGTATAAATATGTATTGTAACATTGAAAGGATCATAATGAAAAATCAATCTGGTAGTCCCAGTTTTGGGATCTAGGGGAAAATCTCTGTGTATATGTGTTTTATGTGTTATGTTCTCACATTGTTTATTTTCTGTGTTTTAGAATTCATATGCAGGTAATTTTTCTACGGGGTTAAAACCTACATTTGGTATCAGAGTTGTTTTGGCTTCAGGGGGATGCCTTTGTTGCTGAGAGGTTTCGCTCAGGCCTGTGGTAGACCCTATTTAGTGGGAGATCTGTGGGATCGATTCTGGTGGTGAAACAGGATGGCAAGCAATGGAAAAATAGAGAATGAGACATTTAATGGTCAGAGTTTTGAGTTATGGAAACTCAAGATGGAGGATCTGTTGGTGGATAAAGATTAGAGAGTCGCGGTAGATCCAGGTACTGAACCAATGGGAGTTTCCGATGAAGAATGGAAGAAGTTGGATCGGAAGGCTAAGAGCACAATACAATTGTATGTCTCAGATTCAGTATTGTTGAATGTATCAGGGGAAGGTACGACGAAGGCTTTTTGGGACAAGTTAGGGACTTTGTACCAATCTAAGTCGCTGGTGAATAAACTATTCCTACGGAAAATGTTATATAACCTGAGGATGAAAGTTGGAGACTCGGTGACAGAACATTTGAACGCATTTAATACTATGGTAAGTCAGTTATTATCTGTTGATATTAAAATTTCAGATGAAGATAAGTGCATCAGTTTGTTGTATTCTCTACCAGATTCATGGGATAGTCTGATTATTGCAATAGATAGCAATGCAACTTCCTTGCAATTTGATGAAATAGTCTCATCCTTGCTGATGGAGGAGATGAGAAGAAAAAATATGGTGAGCCATAATGGTGATGCCTTGTCTATAAGAGGATGGTCCCAGAACATAAACAAAAATAAGTCATTGAGTGGGAGATCTAAATCTAGAGGGAGATCTAAATCTCCAGGAAAACCTATAAAGGTGTTGTGCTGGAAATGTGGAAAGGAATGACACTACAAAAGGGATTGTAAATCTAAAGCTCCTAATAAAGGAAAGGGATCTGATGATGCTCCTTCTACAGAGGCAAAAACCACCTTAGATGAAGGTGGGGATGTGTAGTTGGCTTCTTCAAGTACATGTGTAGATCATGAGGCATGGTTGATTGACTCAGGTGCATCCTTTAACTTCACTCCCCACAGAGAGTGGTTCTACGAGTATGAGAAATATGATGGTCGTGATGTCTTCTTGGGGGATGACAGGAAGGCTAGAATCATTGGTCGCGGAAAAGTAAAGTTGAAGTTGCAAGGTGGAAGGGTTAGAACACTTTCAGGTGTTCTACATATTCCTGCATTGGCCAGAAATCTGATTTCTGTAAGCAAGTTGGATGATGCAGGTGTAAAAACAGTGTTTGAGAAGGATGCCTGCAAAATGGTTCAAGGAGCACTGGTATTGATGTGGGGAGTTTAGATTGGAACTTTGTACAAGCTGCAAGGTAGCACTGTTATTTATGGGTGTAACAGTTCTGTGGTTACTGAAAGTGGAGAAGAAAATCTAGTGGTCTCTAGAGAGAAGACCATGTTGTGGCATCAAAGGCTTGGACATATTAGAGAGAAGGGCCTGTAAATACTTCATGGTAAAGGTATGGTAGAAGGTATGAGTAATAGCTCTCTAGATTTTGATTTCTTTGAAAATTGTGTATATGGGAAGCGGAATTGGGTGAGTTTCCCCTCTGGTGGTACAAGGGAGAAACATATATTAGAGCTTGTGCACAGTGATCTATTTGGACCTATGAAGGTTCCATCACTGGGTAAGTCTATGTACTATGTATCATTTATAGATGACTTCTCAAGGAATACATGGATATATTTCCTTAAGAAGAAATCTGAAGTCTTTGACAGGTTTAAATAATTTAAGGCTCTAGTGGAAAACCAAACAGAGAAGAAGATAAAGGTTCCGAGGACAGATAATGGTGGAGATTTTTGTAGTAAGGAATTTGAAGAATTCTATAAGAAGTGTGGTATAGCACGGTAGAAGTCTATTCCATATACACCTGAGAAAAATGGAGTTGCAAAAAGAATGAACAAGATGTTGATGGAAAGGGAAAGAAGCATGCTCAGTGGTGTCAGGTTAGGACAAGAATTCTGGGCATAGGTGGTGGAGATTGCATGTTACCTGCTCAAAAGATCCCCTTCATCAACATTGGAAGATAAGACTCCACAAGAGGTATGGATTGGTAAGAAACCTTCTCTTTCACATTTGAGGGTATCCAGATGTGATGCATATCTACATGTTCCAAAAGAGAAAAGAACCAAGTTGGATAGTAAATATGAAAAGTGATCTTTATTGGGTATAAGGATGGTTTTAAGGGTTATAAGATTTGGAACCTAGTAACAAGGAAGGTTGTGTACAGCCGAGATGTGGTGTTCAGAGAGGTGAAAGATGTTATTAAACATGAATTCCAACCAAAGGAACCTGAGAAGATAGAGTTTGAGATAAAGGAGGAAGAATCAGACTCTACAGTAGAGGAGGAATTAGAAGATGAAGAGCCACAAACTCTAGGTGTGAGAAGATCAGTTCGAGAAAGAAGACAGCCAGAAACGTATAGTCCATTTGCCTTCTGTTCAAATTTTGCTTTATCTATTACTGATGATGATCCCAGAACTATGAAGGAAGTAGTAGACTCAAAGGATGGAAAGCTATGGAAAGAGGCCATGGTTGACGAAATGGAATCTTTGCAAAAAATGAGGCTTGGGATCTAGTGGAGTTGTCGGCTGGAAGGAAACCCATTAGTAGCAAATGGGTGTTCAAGAAGAATACAAATGCAGAAGGAAAGGTTGAGAAATAAAAAGCTCAGCTGGTAGCAAAAGGTTATTCCCAGGTGCCGAGAATTGATTTTGGTGATATTATTTCTCCTGTTGCCAAGGTAACTTCTATTAGATTACTTTTATCTGTTGCTACTTCTTTTGATTTTGAGGTAGAATAGATGGATGTGAAGACATCATTTCTTCACGGGGATCTGGAAGAGGAGATCTACATGAAGCAACCTGAAGGTTTTGTGGTGAAGGTTAAAGAATTCTCTGTATGGGTTAAAACAATCACCAAGGATGTGGTATCAGAAATTTGATACATTTATATGGGGACTTGGCTTCACCAGAAGCAAAGCAGATCACTGTGTGCATTTTAAATTAATTGGTGACCGTGTTAATTATCTGGTCTTGTATGTGGATGATATGTTGCTGGTTGGAAATGACAAAGGAATTATCCATGATTTGAAGACCCATTTGTCCTCCAAATTCGATATGAAAGATCTTGGTGCTGCAAACTATATTTTGAGCATGGAAATTAAAAGAGATCGAACAAAGAGGAAGCTCTCGTTAAACTAGATGAAGTATGTTGAGACAATATTGCAGAGGTTTAATATGCAGGATAGTAAACCAGTGAAGGTTCTTATTCCTATAGGTGTAAATTTATCTGTTGAATAGTGTCCCAAGACACAAGAAGAGGAAGAGGACATGTCCCGTGGTCCATATGCAAGTGTAGTCGGTAGCTTGATGTATGTGATGGTTTGTACTAGACCAGACATTGAACATGCAATGGGAGTATTGAGCAGGTTTATGTTAAAACCAGGGAAGGAGCATTGGACAACAGTGAAGCGGGTTTTCAGGTATATTCGTGGCACTAGTGATTATGGTTTGTGCTACTAAGGATGACCAGGATTAGACAGAGTGTTAGATATTTGTGGCTTTGTTGATGCAGACTGGGTTGGAGATCTGGATCATAGAAGATCTACAAGTGGGTATGTGTTTAACCTATTCTGAGGTGCAGTCGGTTCGATGAGTAAGAAACAATCTGTAGTGGCACAATCAACTATCGAGGCAGAATACATGCAACCACTCATGCAAGCAAGGAAGCAGTTTGGTTGCAGAGATTGTGTTCAAGTATGGGGTTAGTACAGGGAGCTATAAGGATAGACTGTGACAGCCAAAGTGCAATTTTCTTGGCAATGAACCCTGCATATCATTCAAAGACAAAGCACATTGATGTTTAGTATCACTTTGTGAGGGATATGATAGAAGAAAAAAATGTGTTGCTGGTAAAGGTGGACACTTTGAAGAATACTGCAGATGCATTAACAAAATTTGTGAGCTCTGAGAAGTTCTCTTGGTGTAGAGAAACAATGGGCGTTATAGGGCTGGATAAATTACTAAGCTCTCTTGTGTCCCCCTGTGGAAGGAAAAGAACAAGTGGGAGAATGTTGGGTTGTGTTATATTCTTTCCACGACTAGCCCACGTAGTTAACTGGGGGGTTAGAAGGGGGGCAGAGCCCCCCCTTCGTTGTGTCGATTGCGTAGCGGGGGGGATCACAGGGGGTTTTAAGGGTGAAAGTAACCCCATTCTATGGGGTCTGGGGCAGCACACTCGAAAATTTTGTTTTTGGACCCTATATTAGGTTGGGCGGACCTACCTATGGTTTTGTGCATGATTTCGCACATGGTTTTGGACGCGATGGTTTTTGATCCATGGTATTGGATGCCTCGGCATGTATAAATACGTATTGTAACATTGAAAGGATAATAATGTACAATCAATCTAGTAGTCCCGGTTTTGGAATCCAAGGGAAAATATCTGTGTATATGTGTTTTATGTGTTATGCTCTTGCATTGATAATTTTTTTTGTTTTAGAATTCATATGCAAGTAATTTTTGTACGAGGTTAAAACCTACATCTGGAGGCCATGACAAAAATTGAATGTCCATGGCATGTCATGCACCATTGTTCATTTTTTCTACCCAAAAAAGTGTTTGTGCCTTCTAGGTCACCAACCCAAGATATTAGCGTCATAGAGTCAAAAGATTTCCTACCACCAAGAATGATCAATTGGTTTAAAAATCCCATCTCAACACCCGACATGTTTGGGGAAGGGAACATGTCAAATAGTTCACCTACCATCAAGGTGAATATTTCAAACAAACCTAGAAAATTTGAATAGATCTCCCTGGGGGCAGCATGCTCTCCAAAGGAAATAACCACATACACATCCTTGTTCCAAGAATATAGGGATATTTTTTAATGGGATTACTCTAAGTTTCCGGGCATCAGTCCCACCATTGTGGAACACTATATTGACATGTGGCCTAATGCCTAGCCCATTAGGTAGAAATAAGTCAATTACATCCTTCTAAGGCAGAAGCAATCAAACATAAAATTGACACAAACTCCACAAAGTTGGATTCATCTTGTTGGGCATGGAATCCCCCCATAGCACATTTTGGGGCTCAAAGCCCAAGTTTTGGTCAAATATGTTATAAGACTCCGTGAATTGAGAGTGCGGAGCGCGAAGTATAGGTTGATTCATAGGGTTGTACGCCCTAAGTTTTGTAATGTAATGTAATGTCATGTTGGCCTACCCATGGTCCGCAAACCATGGGATTGTATAAATAGAGCGAGGCTCTAAGTTGTAAAGATAGTGAAGAAGGAGATAGATGAATACGAGTGGTTCGAGCATAGAGTAAGAGTTTAAGTGTATTGGGTCATAGTAGTAGGAAGAGGTTCTACAGCTGAGTGCACAAAGGCCTAGTAGAGTCTGCAACTGAGTGCGCAGATCCCTGCAACTGAGTGCGCAAGGCGGTGTCGAGTCTGTAACCGTGAACGAAGAATAATAAAGAGAAGTTGATTCCAAATTCTGTGTATCTACTTGTATATTGCATTTTATACATTTATATTGTTTTTTTTATCGTGCGCACTTATATGAATGTTAGATATACTGTTAATTATCACTAGATTTACAAGGATAAGTTAAAGTAATCGGATAATAACAGGTTAATAGTAAGGAACTTGGTTAATAATATGGATCGTGCCATGAGTAGGGCTGCACGAAAGCAGCATCACAGGTTGTGTGGAACTAATAGATGCGCGTAGCGACGTGCGCGCAGGGTCAAACCACGGACTGCCAGAACTCATCAGACATTCCCAAGGTTTGGAAACCTGGTTCTAGCACCCTCTCATACTACTTCGGGTGAGACTTCATTCCGCGCTCCATGGATTGTTACCGAAATGGCCAATAGTACCGAGATTTTTTTGGCTAAATCACCTCTGAACCTAGGTCAGGCCCATACAAGCCAACAAATGGTTCCATTGTCAAGATCGGGATTTTCATAAGTGATGTCTAATGTCGTGTCACTGGAATCCAACAAAGAAAGAAATTGAAGAGTGGTTGGCAAAGAAGATTCACGAGATCGTGGCGCAAGAAAACAGGAATCCATGAGTATCGAAGGAACAGTGGTTGGAGTGCTACTTATATACGAAAATACACAAATTTTTCTTTACATCCTTTCCTTCTAAGTTGTATGAATGGATCGCAAAGCTAGCAAACAGTCAATAAAGGTGTAGGCTTGGCAAACCAATCTTGTGGACTCCAGAATTAGTGCATAGATTAAAAGCATCAGGAGATAAGATTGCGCGAGTTGTGGACCATTGGCTCAACCGAATTATAGGAGTATTTATCACTGAGTTCATGGTAGATACGACCGTCAGCTACAGTGAGGCGGAGCGACGCTTCCTCAAAGGACCGCGAGGTAAGTATATTAAATCTTTGAACACTTGGATTAGGATGCTATTGTGTGAAAAGTGGGTTATGCGAATAAATTAATGTTTGGGGCTACGTAAAGTGGGAATATCTACAGAAGCAGAGGTAGTGAAGAACTAGAAACCAGTCCTTAATTTCACCCTCGCGGGAAAGTGAGGAAGAGCTCGTGAAAGTTTCTCCGAGATGCGCAGTCAGTTTGATAAGGCAGTGAATTCTATGCTTACCACCTCCACCTACACCGCCACCCATCTCACCCCCTTCACCTCCATCTCCACCCACCCCACCTCCACCACCACCACAGTTCAGTATGGCGAGTGCGATCAAACTACCAGTATTCAGAGGAGTAGGGAATGAAGATCCAGATCAATTCTGGTTCGTAGTAAGGGAGTTATGGGAAGCACAAGGAGTTGTGGATGACAATATCAAAAAGGCTATGCTAGTTAGCGCATTGCAGGATCATGCATTAACATGGTACATCAAGCATTCTAATGATCATCCAAACGCAGGAATCGCAGAAATCCAGACCGTGCTGAACAGGGAATTCAACAGGCCAAAGTCAGAGACACAATCAATTATCGGGTTTAAGGAGATCGTGATGCTCCTAGGTGAGACCCCCTAGGATCTGGACCAAATACTGAAGGGTATGATTCATGAAGCCAATATGACTTTGATGGATGGACAACACCGTGCATGGTTTGTAGTGTCACTAACACCGCATCTAAGGATGACATTGTCACAGCAAAAACTTTCCACCCAGGCTGAAGCTTTGGAGATGGCAATGAGATTGCATGAGACCCCTATACAAGACCATGGTCTAGGAGTCCAAAAAATCCATGCGCAACTGCAAAATCTATGTCTAGAGATGCAAAGTTTGAAACAGGATAGGACACCTCGGCCAGAGGCACGCAAGGAGGTATGGTACATAAAATGCAAAGGCCAAGGGCATGACAAGGAGCATTGTCCAGTGTTCACGAATTACTTGGGGAGAGGAGGGCTGATGCTATTAAGACTTGAGGTGCAAGCAGGACCCAGCACGACGCCTGTACTATGGTGCGCGATCTATCAAATAGGAGGAAAACACACTACGGATAATTGTCATCTATTGCAAACGTATATGCAGACATCCCAACAATTGTTTTGTAATTTCTGTAGCTCAGTAGGTCGTGATGAATGCACTTGCAGAAGCTAAGAACTAATGATGGATCAAACTCCTACATACAGGGTGCAAACCAAAACGTGAGCCCTCGACCCAAATGCAGGAATGGCACGCGCTAGATTTCAGGGGCACGGTCAAGGTCAAGGTGGAATGGGACTAGGAAGGGGTCGCAGACAACTAATCTGTTATAATTGCAGAGGGCTAGGTCACTATGCCCACGATTGTACAAACCCAACAAGGACATCATGTTTGTACTGTACTCAATTTGATCATGAGGTAGAAGACTGCCCTTCGTTGATAGCGAAGATGTGCGAAAAATGGGTACTCCAGCCCCCTACGACTCAGAATTTGCAAATGATGAGGTCTGAACCATGCGAAGAAGACCCAAACGTAAACATGATGATCAGGAGCGGTATGACCACTGGCGATGATAAAGGTAAGTAGTCAAAAGAAAGTGCATGGGTTCACAAGGCTCCTACAAAGGAACCCGAATTTGATTTAGAACGCAGGAAGGAGACATTCATGGAAGCTATGAAGAGCTTCACGGAGGCCTCCACTTCAGGTAGTAAGGATCAACAAGAACCAGGATCGATCCTTCAATGCTCACTACCTTTCTGGAGACATGCATGAAACTGCTACGCGATAGCAAGGCAATAAGACGACTACAGGAACTTATCACTAGGTGCGTGGGGTCAGGACAACCGCGTGTGGTTCGGAAACTTGGAAAGCATGCATTGCACATAAGAAGGGAAATGAGGTTGACTATGCAAATCGGCAAATATGAAATGGATCAGGTAATCCTGGATCTCGGATTGGATGCAAATGTGAATGCATTTCCAAAGAAAACATGGGAACACATGGGTAGACCCATGTTATAGTCGTCTCCTATTCAGTTGCGAATGGCAAACCAATGGAAGATCTTGCCCATGGGAAGATTGCAAGGGGTCATGGTGGATATTGACGGTGCAAGTGCGCAGGAATATTTTGAAGTGATAGAGATAGTCGATGACATTAATCCATATCCCACTCTACTAGGAATATAGGCCACAGACACGAATGGAGCCATCAACCTGAAGAAGTGCAAAATGATTTTTGAGAAACATTCACTACGCATAGTAGTACCACTAGATCAAGCCAAAGGAGCGCGATACACTAAAATGGTGCGCAACGATGATAGTGATGACGATCTTGATTGCATCTACAATATAACTGCGCAAGAGAAGGATTGGGTGAATTCAACTACAGATGGAAGGATTTTGTGCGAGCGCGAAAGCTCCTGCGCTTAGGATTTGGATGAAGAAGTAGAGCGATTGCAGAATCAACTGCATGAAGTAACAATTCTTATTTGCAACATGATGGTTAGATCATTGCGTTGCATGACAACGAAGGCAAGGGATCTACCTACATATGATGGGTTGATAGCAGTGGATGACTTCCTGAACAAATTTTAAAGCGCAGTATCAGAACAGTAGTGGTTCGATGTTCTGAAATGGGCACTGCGTGCAACGCCTGCAAGATGGTGGGGTGCACATTAGGGGCAGAACAACTTGCGCGCCCACCTTTCCCAATGGGTACAGACATATGACATGTAGCCCGCACAAGTGCACACCAATCCCAGAATATAGAATTGTAACAAAACGTAGCACCCCGATGTTGGGTTGTGTTATATTCTTTCATAAACTAGCCCACGTAGTTAACTGGGGGGTTAGAGGGGGGACGAAGCCCCCCTTTCGTTGTGACAATTGCGTAGCGGGGTGGGGGTCATAGGGGGTTTGAGGGGTGTAGGTAACCCCACTCTATGGGGTCTGTGGCAGTGCCCCATAAAATTTTGGTTTTGGACCCTATGCTAGGTTGGGTGGACCCACCTATGGTTTTGTGCATGCTTTTCGCACATGGTTTTGGACGCGATGGTTTTCGGTCCATGGTTTTGGACGCGATGGTTTTTGATCCATGGTATTGGATGCTTCGGCATGTATAAAAATGTATTATAACATTGAAAGGAACATAATGAAAAATCAAGCTAGTAGTCCCAGTTTTTAGATCTAGGGGAAAATCTCTGTGTATATGTGTTTTATGTGTTATGCTCTCACATTGTTTATTTTCTGTGTTTTAGAATTCATATGTAGGTAATTTTTGTATGGGGTTAAAACCTACATTTGGTATCAGAGTTATTTTTGCTTCAAGGGGATGCCTTTGTTGCTAAGGGGTTTCACTCGGGCTTATGGTAGACCCTGTTCAGTGGGATATCTGTGATATCGATTCTGGTGGTGAAAGAAGATGGCGAGTAGTGGAAAGATAGAGATCGAGAAATTTAGGGGTCAAAGTTTTGAGTTTTGGAAACTCAATATGGAGAATCTATTGGTGGATAAAGATCAGTGGATCGCGGTAGATCCGTGTACTAAACCAACGAGAGTTTTGTTGGAAATAATACTGAGAGGGGGGGTGAATCAGTATTATCAGATCAATAAAACTTTTCAATGCTCAGAAACATATACGCTACTTCAGTTAAGTGAACCAGCGTGTACACGCTACTGTGTCTAAAGAAACCAGCGTATAACCATAAATCTTATAATTCAGTTAGTTTATCTCCAGTTAAATGCATCAGGACATTATTCATCATATTAAGAGTAAACAGATGCAGTATAGCAGAACAGATCATCACACAAAAGCCACACACATGAACACCATGATATAAGGTGGAAACCCAATGTGGGTGAAAACCACCGGCTGCAAGTCGTCTCTATCTTTCTTTAATAAGAACTTCAGTTTACAATATTTTGTACTGGTGCAGCCTTATACAAGTACGCAGGCTACAACCTGCAGAAGGCTTCAACCTTCTCTCGTTCTCCAAACTTCCTTGGAAGGGAGCTCCAACCCCCTTTGCTCTTGTACTAGCTAAGATACTAGTACGTAGGTGCTGGCCTACAATCTTCTTTCCTTCAGGTACCACTTTTCATCAATTTTCAGACTGGATACTCCTGAAGCACAACATTACAATCTGAAGACCATGATTCATTCACAAATCATGAAACAACCAATACTAGCATCATCAATCTTTGAATTACTGAACCACTGAAACCCTGTCAAACCCAGTCACCAAAACACAGAGCAGACTACAGAACTCTGCAATAACAGTCAGATCCAGCTGCAACCCAAAAATCAAGCTCCAAAAGATATACGCTACTATAATGAAGGCAACCCGCGTATACACGCGGTTTTACCAAAGACAACCTGCGTACAGATCTAAAAATAATTTTTCATAACTTGCAGCTGTACCAGATTTCAGTTATACCCAGAACATAACATTGCGTCAGTATGCAGATCTAGAAATACACATAATCAACCATATAAAGATAGTTCATTTCAAACCATTTGATCCTGATCTCTCCTTAGATCTAGTTCTCCATCAACCGGTGAGATCTCTCCTTAGCTCAGATCAAGCAATACCTCATCAACCAATAACCTGCATACTGGATCTAATACTTCATCAGATATTCAAGACTTTTTCAGATGCACTTGCCTAATGATTTCCTTCTCCTTATATAGCCTTAGGCCTTGTTCAATACCAAGAGCCAAAACCATAGAAATCCAATACCATCATCTTCAAAACTAGGGATCAACACGTTCGTCGAGACATCAAGGTCCAAAATCATAGGCACAACTTCCAAGGAATAACCGCCGTGGACCAAAGAGAAGTTTTCCACATACACGCGCTTTTACTGAAGCCAACCAGCGTGTACACGCGACTTGATATATAGAGAACCTGCGTATATGAACTTTCTTGGCATGCTGTACTAAGATCTGTCCTCTGATTACTTGTACCAACCTCTGAGCACCTGTACCAACCTCTGAGTGAGTTGCCATCAAGGACAACACTTGAATCATAATGCCAACAATCTCCCCCTTTGGACTTGATGGCAACCACCACACCAAGTCACTCTCCCCCTTTGACATCAAGGGCAAAGGGCTGTGCTCCCCCTGAGTACATGCTGATATCTTTGCTTGGCTGTGCTGAAACATGCTTCCTCTGACTGTAGGCAAGATCTGCAAAAGATGTTCTTCAAAGGAACCAAGACTTATACACCATAAGGGACCTTCCTATTACCAAAAGACTCAATACATACATCCATACTCCCAACCAAGAGGGGATACATCAGAAACAACCAATTATATTACATCATTCATCCCAGGCATAGTGGGGAAACCAACATAGGCCGTTACATGACCTTGACACCATAAAAGAGATATCACAGAAGAGATACATGACATAGAGACAACAAATCTAGACCAAGACTTATGAAAGTCACAAGCAGCATCTGATACACATCTTTTAGATCAGCAACCGAGATTTTCTTCTGAGCTCCTTCTCCTGAAACCAACAACAGTTGTGTACTAGAACCAAAAGCATCTAAATGCCAACAATGCTTTATGAGACTTTAATCTGCTCCCCCTGAACCTGTGCCTGCTGCTCCCCCTGAACCTGTGCCTGAAGAATTCTGGCATACCCATCTCAGACCTTCTCCGACCGGAGTCTGCCCTTGCTGTTCAGAACTCCATATACGCGACTTCCTCTGCAGAAAACGGCGTATGCACGCGGATATGCTTTCTGCAACACGCGTACACCATATACGCGACTTTCCCAGCATAATTCGGCGTATATACGCGTATATCCCTTACGTAACTTGCGTATACCAACTTTTCTGTAGAACAGATAAGCTTCAACAGCAGGATGAAGCATCAAATACTCCCAGCTTTTGTCTGAGATATTCAAAAGTTTCCCTGGGCAGTGGTTTTGTGAGAATATCAGCAACTTGTTCCTTAGAAGGAACATACTCCAGTTTGATCTTCTGCTCAAGCACTTGTTCCCGAAGAAAATGGTACTTGATTGGTATGTGCTTGGTCTTTGAGTGCATGACTGGATTCTTTGAAATGCTGATTGCACTTGTATTATCACATAGGATAGAGACTGGTGGAGTGCAAGTGATTTGAAAATCCTGCAAGGTCTGCATCATCCAAAGAAGTTGTGTGCAACAAGATGCCGCAGCCACATGGTTTGCTTCAGCTGTAGATAAGGCAATCGAACTCTGTTTCTTGCTGAACCAAGATACTAATCTGGAACCCATGAAGAAAGCACCACCACTTGTGCTTTTCCTATCATCCACACTTCCGGCCCAATCTGCATCTATGTAAGCATGAAGAGTGAGATTTGTATCTCTGGGATACCATAAGCCATAGTTTTGGGTCCCTTGAAGATACTTGAATATTCTTTTGACTGCCTGAAGATGAGTTTCCTTTGGGTTGGCTTGAAATCTTCCAACAATTCCTACTGCATGCATAATATCTGGTCGGGTACCTGTCAAATAAAGCAAACTCCCAATCATGGATCTATAAGTTGGTTGATGAACTGCTGTTGATTCATCATTTGCACTGAGGCTGCATCCTGTAACCATGGGTGTACATACTGGCTTTGACTCTTCCATGCCATACTTCTTCAAGATCTGCTTGAGGTACTTGGTTTGAGACAAGAAGATGCCTCCTTCATTTTGTTGGATTTGCAATCCAAGGAAGTATGTCAATTCTCCAAGTAATGACATTTCGAATTCTTTCTGCATAACCAAGGCAAAGTTTTGACTCATAGTCTCTTCATTGCTGCCAAAGATAATATCATCTACATAAACAACAAGTATTAGCAATTTGTTATTTTCAACTTTTATATAGAGGTTGCTATCTGCTGATCCTTTTGAAAAGCCTTGTTGGTGAAGATATTTGTCCAACCGATAGTACCAAGCCCTTGGAGCTTGTTTGAGACCATAGAGAGCCTTTTTCAATCTGCATACCAGGTTTGGATCATTCCCAAGAATGAAACCATCTGGCTGTTCAATATATACTTCTTCTTCTAAGTCTCCATTCAGAAAGGCTGATTTCACGTCCATTTGAAATACCTTGAAGTTTTGAAAGCTTGAGAGAGCAAGGAACATTCGGATGGCCTCAAGTCTTGCAACAGGAGCAAAGGTCTCTTCAAAATCTATTCCTTCTTGCTGCGCATACCCTTTACAAACAAGTCTGGCCTTGTTTCTAATTACTTCTCCATTTTCATTCAATTTATTTTTGAAGACCCATTTAGTCCCTATGACATTTTTATCTTTTGGTCTAGGAACCAATTCCCAAGTATTGTTCTTTTCGATCTGCTCAAGTTCTTCATCCATTGCTTTGACCCAACATTCATCTTTGCATGCCTCTTTCACATTTTGTGGTTCAGTAGAAGATAGTAATGCCAAATAGCTTGAAGCTTCTGCAATTCTTCTTCTTGTTTGTATTCCTGCTTCTTTCTGCCCCACAATCTGAGATTCTGGATGATTCTTTTGAACATATCTGGATGGAATCTTCTCTTCTATTCTTGTCTGCTCCTCTGGTTCTTCTTGAGGTTCTTCTTCTTCTTGAGATTCTTCTTGAGGTTCTTCTTCTTCATCATTCTGCCTTTGAGGGTAGCCTTCATCTTCTTCAATGTCTTCATGATGAACTTGCCTAGGAATATATCCCTTCTCATCAACCACTACATCAATGTTGTCAACAATTCTGCCAAGTCTTTTGTTGCAGCACTTGTATGCTTTGCTATGTGGAGAATAACCAAGAAGAATGCCTTCATCTGCTCTTGGTTCAAGTTTTCCAAGTTGCTCATCAGTATTCTTAATATAACACTTGCTCCCAAAGATTTTGAAATGCTTCACCGAAGGAGTCTCACCACTCCAGAGCTCATGAGGTGTTTGAGTGTTGTTTACTCGGACATTTGTTTTGTTAAGAATAATAACCGCAGCATGTGCAGCCTCACCCCAGAAGGTTGCGGGAGTACCTGATTCATCAAGCATAGCACGAGCCATTTTTTGTATTGTTCTGTTCATTCTTTCCACAACCCCATTTTGCTGAGGAGTTCTAGCTATAGAGAATTCTCTTCTTATCCCATGTTCTTCACAGAAATCGAAAAATTCGTTTGAGGTATACTCCCCACCTCTGTCAGATCTGAGGCACTTAATTTTGTGTCCTGATTCATTTTCAACCAAGGCTTTGAAGGATTTGAATTTTTCGAATGCTTCATCCTTGTGCTTCATAAGCCCTAACCAGACAAACCTGGAGAAATATTCAATGAATAATATCAAATATTATTCTCCTCGAGGTGTCCTTTTCCTAAATGGACCACATACATCTGTATGGACTAGCTCAAGAGGTATGCTGGCTGATCCTTCCTTCTCTGGAAAGTTAGTTCTGGTTTGTTTTCCAAACTGACAAGATTTGCATATAGTGTTGTCTGGAATTTTGATATCTGGAAGACCACGAACAGCCTGATATTTGCATGCTTTCCTTATTTGTGAAAATCTTAGATGCCCCAACCTTCGATGCCATAGCCAGTGTTCATCATCCTTGCTCAAATAGCATTGTTGTGGTCCTTCTTCAAATATGTATAGATTATTTGGAGTCCTTCTTCCTTTGATCACTGTTTTACTTGTATCAAGATCACGAACACAACATCCGTTCGATCTAAATATTACTTCTGTTCCTTGATCGCACATCTGACTGACACTCAGAAGATTATGCTTCAATCCATCAACATACAAAACATTTCCAGCTTTGACGTTCTCTTTCAATGGAGCAACACCTTTTCCTTTTATGGCTGCAGAGATATCGTTTCCAAAAGAAACTTTCTTCCCCTTTTCTAATGTGGTATATGACTCAAGCTTTTCTTTGTCCCCTGTCATATGCTTCGAACATCCACTGTCAATGTACCATAGACTTTCTTGACCTTCTGCATAAAAGGCTATCCCACATCTTTCTGGTTGTGGTTCCTTTATTCTCCATGTTCTGACATTTGAGGTTTGTTCCTTCTGAGTTGTCTTCCGAAACCTGCTCCTACATTCAGAGTCTTCATGACCAAAGTTATTACAAATAGAGCATTCAACTTCATTTTCAAGAACCGAAAAGTTTTTATAAGTCCTTTTCATGGTTCCAGTCATTCTGCCTTGCTTTTGAGCTTCTCTAGTCATGATTGTCTTGTAGGCAACACATTGAGCTGCTTTGTGACCGAAGTTATGGCAAGAAAAGCATTGGCCATTAAAGAGACTTCTGCGATAATTAGATCTATCATCCAACTGGTTGTAGCTTCTATTCACATTCATTCTTGGAGCAAATTGGGAAGATTTTACCTGGGGCTGATTGTAGCTTTTGTTTGTCCTTAAGGCAGTTTGTCCCCGAATTTCTTGATGGTCTTTATTTGTTCTTGAGGTAAACTGTCCCTGATTCACCTGATGACTTTTATTTGGCCTTTGCTCGCTTCTCCTTGCTGCATCAAGATAGCTTTTAGAGGTAGAGGCTTGAGATGTTTCTCCATTATATCCAAGACCTGTCTTGATCAGAGGAGATCGCTGCACATTGATAATCTCATCCAAGGTTTCAGATCCTTTAACAAATTTAAGATTAATCGCTTTTGTTTTCTCAATCTCCTTTCTAAGACAAACAATCTCACATTCCAATTTTTCAAGATGTTTTTCCTTTTCAGCTAGTTGACATTGTAGAGAATCAATAATAGCACTCTTCTCTTCTAAGCAAACTTTGAGATCTTTCATCTCTTCATAAAAGCCTTCTACATCTATAGCATCCATATAGTCATCATCTTCAAAAGCCATTAACAATTTATATCTATTACCTTGTTCATCTTCATCACTATTTGAAAGACCATCACTATCTTCATGAGTGTAATAGCTTTTCTTTTTTTCATTTTGTTTCTTGTTCCATTTAACAGGTTCCTTTCCCTTGTCATTCTTGTTTTTGTGAGGACATCTGGCAGCATAATGACCTACTCTTCCACAAGTAAAGCATTTAAAAGGTAACTTACCTCTGAACCTTCCAGAACCCCTTTGAAGATTTCTGACAAAATTTGATTCCTCTTCTTCATCTTCTAGCACGTGACTTGCTTCATAATACTCTCCTTTGCCTGAAGCCTTGAAGGCAGCTTCTCTTCTGTCTGATGGACCTCCCTTTCTCATTTCATAAGCGGTTAGAATTCCGTGAAGCTGAGACATAGTAAGAATTTGCATATTTTCCTTTTCTTCTATGGCAGACACTTTAGATTCAAACTTGGGGGACAAAGATCTTAGAACCTTTTCAACCACAATAGCCTCTTTTATTTCTTCACCCAAGTTTTTCATGCAATTAACAATCTCATCTACCCTAAGGAAATAGTTAGCCACAATTTCATCATTATACATTCTGAGAGTCTCATACTTAATCCTGAGAGTTTGAAGTTTAGCACGCTTTACCTGTTCGTCTCCTTCATAGCTCGTGACAATTTTGTCCCATATTTCTTTTGCAGATTTATAGTGCATTACCTTCATGAATTCTGATTGAGATATACATCCCAATAGAGTATTGACTGCTTTCGCATTTGTTTCATATTTCTTTTTCTCGGCTGCATCTGTAGGAGTAGCTGAAGGAAAAGTGTAGCCTGTCTCTACGATGTCCCAGACTTCTATACCAAGAGATTGAAGATAGGCAGTAACTCTTACCTTCCAATAATTGAAGTTTGTCCCATCAAAAACCGGTGGCCTGATTGATGCTTCTCTCTCGTAGTTGCTCATGATGAACGATCTACCTTCAAGCAATCAAGCTTCTCTGAAGGACCTGCTCTGATACCAATTGTTGGAAATAATACTGAGAGGGGGGGTGAATCAGTATTATCAGATCAATAAAACTTTTCAATGCTCAGAAACATATACGCTACTTCAGTTAAGTGAACCAGCGTGTACACGCTACTGTGTCTAAAGAAACCAGCGTATAACCATAAATCTTATAATTCAGTTAGTTTATCTCCAGTTAAATGCATCAGGACATTATTCATCATATTAAGAGTAAACAGATGCAGTATAGCAGAACAGATCATCACACAAAATCCACACACATGAACACCATGATATAAGGTGGAAACCCAATGTGGGTGAAAACCACCGGCTGCAAGTCGTCTCTATTTTTCTTTAATAAGAACTTCAGTTTACAATATTTTGTACTGGTGCAGCCTTATACCAGTACGCAGGCTACAACCTGCAGAAGGCTTCAACCTTCTCTCGTTCTCCAAACTTCCTTGGAAGGGAGCTCCAACCCCCTTTGCTCTTGTACTAGCTAAGATACTAGTACGTAGGTGCTGGCCTACAATCTTCTTTCCTTCAGGTACCACTTTTCATCAATTTTCAGACTGGATACTCCTGAAGCACAACATTACAATCTGAAGACCATGATTCATTCACAAATCATGAAACAACCAATACTAGCATCATCAATCTTTGAATTACTGAACCACTGAAACCCTGTCAAACCCAGTCACCAGAACACAGAGCAGACTACAGAACTCTGCAATAACAGTCAGATCCAGCTGCAACCCAAAAATCAAGCTCCAAAAGATATACACTACTATAATGAAGGCAACCCGCGTATACACGCGGTTTTACCAAAGACAACCTGCGTACATATCTAAAAATAATTTTTCATAACTTGCAGTTGTACCAGATTTCAGTTATACCCAGAACATAACATTGCGTCAGTATGCAGATCTAGAAATACGCATAATCAACCATATAAAGATAGTTCATTTCAAACCATTTGATCCCGATCTCTCCTTAGATCTAGTTCTCCATCAACCGGTGAGATCTCTCCTTAGCTCAGATCAAGCAATACCTCATCAACCAATAACCTGCATACTGGATCTAATACTTCATCAGATATTCAAGACTTTTTCAGATGCACTTGCCTAATGATTTCCTTCTCCTTATATAGCCTTAGGCCTTGTTCAATACCAAGAGCCAAAACCATAGAAATCCAATACCATCATCTTCAAAACTAGGGATCAACACGTTCGTCGAGACATCAAGGTCCAAAATCATAGGCACAACTTCCAAGGAATAACCGTCGTGGACCAAAGAGAAGTTTTCCACATACACGTGCTTTTACTGAAGCCAACCAGCGTGTACACGCGACTTGATATATAGAGAACCTGTGTATATGAACTTTCTTGGCATGCTGTACTAAGATCTGTCCTCTGATTACTTGTACCAACCTCTGAGCACCTGTACCAACCTCTGAGTGAGTTGCCATCAAGGACAACACTTGAATCATAATGCCAACAAGTTTCTGATGAAGAATGGAAGAAGTTGGATCAGAAGGCAAAGAGCACAATATGATTGTGTGTCTCAGATTCAGTATTGTTGAATGTATCAGGGGAAGCTACAACGAAGGCTTTGTGGAACAAGTTAGGGACTTTGTACCAATCTAAGTCTCTTTTGAATAGACTATTCCTGCGGAAAAAGCTATATAACTTCAGGATGAAAGATGGAGACTCGGTGACAGAGCATCTGAACGCATTTAATACTGTGGTAAGTTAATTAGCATCTGTTGATACTAAAATTTCAAATGAAGATAGGAGCATCAGTTTTTTGTGTTCTCTACCAGATTCATGGGATAGTCTGGTTATTGCAATAGGTAGCAATGCAACTGCCTTGCAGTTTGATGAAATAGTCTCATCCTTGCTGACGAAGGAGATGAGACATAAAAATATGGAGAGCGAGAATGGTGATGCCTTATTTGTATGAGGATGGTCCTAGAACAGAAACAAAAATAATTCATTGAGTGGGAGATCTAAATCTTGAGGGAGATATAAATCTCCAGGAAAACCTATAAATGTGGTGTGCTGGAAATGTTGAAAGGAAGGGCACTACAAAAGGGACTATAAATCTAAAGCTCCTGATAAAGGAAACGGATATGATGATGCTCCTTCTATAGAGGCTAAAACCACCTCAGATGAAGGTGGGGATCTGTACTTGGCTTCTTCAAGTACACATGTAGATCATGAGGCATGGTTGATTGACTCGGGTGCATCCTTTCACTTCACTCCCCATAGAGAGTGATTCTACGAGTATGAGAAATACGATGGTGGTGATGTCTTCTTAAGGGATGATAGGAAGGCTAGAATCGTTGGTCGCGAAAAAGTAAAGTTGAATTTGCAAGGTGGAAGGGTTAGAACACTTCCGGGTGTTCTGCATATTCCTGCATTGGCCAGAAATCTGATTTTTGTAAACAAGTTGGATGATGCAGGTGTAAAAATAGTGTTCGAGAAGGATACCTGCAAGATGGTTCGGGGAGCACTAGTAATGATGTGGGGAGTTCAGATTGGAACTCTGTACAAGCTGCAAGGTAGCATAGTTGTTGATGGGTGTAGCAATTCTGTGGTTCCTGAAAGTGGAGAAGAAAATCTAGTGGTCTCTGGAGAGAAGACCATGTTGTGGCATTAAAGGCTTGGAAATATTGGAGAGAAGGGCTTTCAAATACTTCATGGCAAAGGTATGGTATAAGGTATGAGAAATATCTCTCCGGATTTTGATTTCTGTGAAAATTGTGTATATGGGAAGTAGAATCGAGTGAGTTTCCCCTTTGATAGTACGAGGGCAAAACATATATTAGAGCTTGTGCATAGTGATGTGTTTGGACCTGTAAAGGTTCCATCACTGGCTAAGTCTGTGTACTATGTATCATTTATAGATGACTTCTCAAGGAATACATGGATATATTTCCTTAAGAAGAAATCTGAATTCTTTGACAGGTTTAAAGAATTCAAGGCTTTGGTATAAAACCAGACAGAGAAGAAGATAAAGGTGCTGAGGATAGATAAAAGTGGAGAGTTTTGCGGTAAGGAATTTGAAGAATTTTGTAAGAAGTGTGGTAGAGCACGGTAGAAGACTACTCCATATGCACCATAGCAAAATGAAGTTGCAGAAAGAATGAACAGGATGTTGATGGAAAGGGAAAGAAGCATGCTCAGTGGTGCCAAGTTAGGACAAGAATTCTGGGCAGAGGTGGTGGAGATAGCATGTTACCTGGTCGACAGATCACCTTCATCAATGTTGGAGGATAAAACTCCACAAGAGGTATGGACTAGTAAGAAATCCTCTCTTTCACATCTGAGGGTATTTGGATGTGATGCATATGTACATGTTCCAAAGGAGAAATGAACCATGTTGGATAGTAAATCTGAAAAGTGCATCTTTATTGGGTGTAAGGATGGTTTAAAGGGTTATAAGATTTGGAACCCAGTAACAAGGAAGGTTGTGTACAGTCGAGATGTGGTGTTCAGAGAGGTGAAAGATGTTATTAAACATGAAGTCCAACCAAAGGAACCTAAGAAGATAGAGTTTGAGCTAAAGGAGGAAGAATCAAACTCTACAGCAGAGGAGGAATCAAAAGATGAAGAGCCACAAACTTCAGGTCTGAGAAGATCAGTTCGAGAAAGAAGGCAGCAAGAAAGGTATATTCCATCTGCTTTCTGTTCAAATTTTGCTTTATCTATTACTCATGATGATCCCAGAATTGTGAAGGAAGCAGTAGATTCAGAGGATGGAAAACTCTAGAAAGAGGCCATGGTTGATGAAATGGCATCTTTACACAAAAATGAGGTTTAGTATCTGGTGGAGTTGCCAGTTGGAAGGAAACCCATTGGTAGAAAATGGGTGTTCAAGAAGAAGACAAATGCAGAAGGAAAGGTGGAGAAATACAAAGCTCAATTGGTAGCAAAAGGTTATTCCCAAGTGCCAGGAATTGACTTTGGTGATATTTTTTCTCATGTTGCCAAGGTAACTTCTATTAGATTACTTTTATCTCTTGCTACTACGTTTGATTTTGAGGTATAACAGATGAATGTGAAGACAACATTTATTCACGGGGATCTAGAAGAGGAAATATACATGAAGCAACCTGAAGGCTTTGCAGTGTAGGGTAAGAAAGAACCAGTATGCAAGTTAAAGAAATCTTTGTATGGGTTAAAACAATCACCAAGGATGTGGTATCAAAAATTTGATACATTTATACGGGGACTTGGCTTCACCAGAAGCAAAGCAGATCACTGTGTGTATTTTAAATTAATTGGTGACCGTGTTAATTATCTGGTCTTGTATGTGGATGATATGTTGTTGGTTGGAAATGACAAATAAATTATCTAGGATTTGAGGACCCAATTGTCCTCCTAATTTGACATGAAAGATCTTGGTGCTGCAAATTATATTTTGGGCATGGAAATTAAAAGAGATCAGGCAAAGAGGAAGCTCTGGTTAAACCAGAGGAAGTATGTCAAGGCAATATTGCAGAGATTTAATATGCAAGATAGTAAACCAGTGAACGTTCCTATTCTTGTAGGTGTAAAGTTATCTTTTGAACCGTGTCCCAAGACACAAGAAAAGGAAGAGGACATGTCCAATGTTCCATATGCAAGTGCAGTCAATAGCCTGATGTATGCAATGGTCGTTACTAGACTAGACATTGCACATGTAATGGGAGTATTGAGCAGGTTTATGTTAAAACCAGGAAAGGAGCATTGGACAGTAGTGAAGTGGGTTTTCAGGTATTTGCGTGGCACTAGTGATTATGGTTTGTGCTACCAAGGAAGACCAGGATTGGACAAAGTGTTAGATATTCATGGATTTGTTGATGCAGACTGGTTACATCTGGATCAAAGAAGATCTACAAGTGGGTATGTGTTTAACCTATTTGGAGGTGCAGTCAGTTGGATGAGTAAGAAACAATATGTAGTGGCACTATCAACTATATAGGCAAAATACATGGCAGCCACTCATGCAAGCAAGGAAGCATTTTGGTTGCAGAGATTGTGTTCAAGTATGGGGTTAGTATAGGGAGCTATAAGGATAGACTGTGACAGCCAAAGTGCAATTCTCTTGTCAAAGAACCCTGCATATCTTTCAAAGACAAAGCACATTGATGTTCAATATCACTTTGTGAGGGATATGATAGAAGACAAAAAGGTGTTGCTGGTAAAGGTGGACACTTTGAAGAATACTGCAGATGCATTGACAAAATCTGTGAGCTCTGAGAAGTTCTCTTGGTGTAGAGAAACAATGGGCATTGCAGGGCTTGATAAATGACTAAGCTCTCTTGTGGCCTCCTATGGAAAGAAAACAACAAGTGGGAGAATGATGGGTTGTGTTATATTCTTTACACAACTAGACCACGTAGTTAACTGGGGGGTTAGAGGGGGGGCGAAACCCCACCTTTGTTGCATCGATTGCGTAGCGGGGGGGTCACAGGGGGTTTGAGGGGTGCAGGTAACCCCACTCTATGGGGTCCGCGGCAGCGCCCCAGAAAATTTTGGTTCTGGACCCTATGTTAGGTTGGGCAGACCCACCTATGGTTTTGTGCATGATTTTCGCACATGGTTTTGGACGTGATGGTTTTCGGTCCATGGTTTTAGATGCGATGGTTTCCGATCCATGGTATTGGATGCTTCAGCATGTATAAATATGTATTATAACATTGAAATGAACATAATGAAAAATCAATCTAGTAGTCCCGGTTTTGGGATCCAGGGGAAAATCTCTGTGTATGTGTGTTTTATGTGTTAATCTCTCACATTGTGTATTTTCTGTGTTTTAGAATTCATATGCAGGTAATTTTTGTACAGGATTAAAACCTACACCGGAAAGTCGAAGTGCACCAAGGATTATCCATGAAGAAGCATTTGATAGGGTGTGCAAAGTACTGAACATGGTTCACCAGGTGAAACGCACTAATTGGGACCTGCACCTACCAGCAGTTCAATGGGCCTATAGGACCATGTGCAAAACCTTGATCAAGGAAATGATTCCAAAGGTGTGGAATAGAGTAGGGACCATAATTTATGAAGAGAATGAAAATAGGAATCCACACGTAATAGTTCTCGTAGATGTGACAACGCGAAGCCCAAGATGAAGAAATCACATAGCTACGCGAGGTCAAACACATAAGGCTTCAGGAAGCCATTTAGCAAGGGAATCATCGACTTCACGAACTCGAAAAAGACCAGGTACAACTGAGGAAGAAAATAATTTTGATGGACGCAGCGGTCAATAGGCTAGAAAACAAGATCAAGCAAGCATGTCTCGTTGATAAACCAAGGATGGCAAGGTAAGGTGCGGATGATCATACCACTGAATTAGAAGACTATCGCCGAGAATTTATGACTCTGATGCCATGGCTACAACCGCATCTCACCAAACGCAGTAACCAAGGGAGTGCACTATATACGATAGAACGCACAACACCGGCTGTTGCGGGGGCAATTGAGGATTTTCCGTAGACTATACTGGAAGGTGAGCTAAAGCCTCGCACAGGTGGTGTGACCACCTAACTAGCCATAGGAAGCATAGTCTCAGCCCTCCAGGCAATTGAAAGAGAGAGCAGGACTATAAAAGAGTCTGTCTCGGAGCTGCATGGTAAGGGGGGTGCGTGCACAATCAGCATGTCACAAGGTTCGCGCTCGTGCACGGGGGGCTGCGTTGCCACGTGGGTAGGCTGGGAAGTGACCGTTGGTGGCACTGTTCATGACGAGATGTCTGGTTTGAGGCCAAATGGAGTGGGCGGAAGACATTTAAGACAACAGTTATGGGTAGGATTTTGGAAAATCTGCCACCAAGAAAGCATTGATGGCCCAGAATTGGGGGGAATGGTCGAATTTGAATTCAAAAGGCGTTATAAAACTCTGGGGGCCAGCCACAATACAACACTTGTTCACTTGAGACTTGAGCAGTTGAATAGAACTATTGACACCTAATCATCAAGATTGGGTGAACAAATAAAATTGATGTAAATAAATAATAAATAATAAACAATATGAATAGTCACCGAGAGATGAAATGAATAGTCTCTCCCTCATGTATATAATAAAGACCAACCTGAATGAAAATCAACGAATTATTTTTGAGGAGTTACTGCCTAGTCTGACATGGTATCAGAGCCAGCGAGATTTTTGGCTTCCCTCTGCTTTGTAACTCCCTATTCTGCCTATGTTCAAAATTTTTTGTAGGCTAACATCTCTGTCAAATCCTTGCGAAATATAATTCATTCTTGAAGTGCGTTACTACATTGAAGGAGTTTGATTGGAGCTAGTTGCTGCCTAGAGGTGTTGTGGCCTGAGAGTGCGTTGAATTGTGTGTTAAACTTTGGCACTGTGTGGGAACACCGTGAGAGTGCGTTGAATATTATTTGATATATCAATATGAAGATAAATGTTTGAATATCAGAGCTGGTGCTTTAGTGTACCTTGCCGTTGTTCTTGAATATCTAGTTGTTGAGGTTTTGGAACTTGCTGGTAATGTTGCTCCGTTGAATATCTGGTTGTTGAGGTTTTGGAACTTGCTGGTAATGCTACTCAGCTGAATATTTGGTTTTAATGCACTGCCCTTTTTTTATACATCATTTCAATGCTTGCACATTAACCATTTTTGAAGACTGTGTATTATACAAGCCATGAAGTTGTGTTCCATTGAGTTCTTAAAGGGTGCATATATATAAACATAGAGTTTTTTAAAGATGACTTATGGTCATTATAAGTGGTGGCATATTTAAAGGCTCATAAGTGAAGTTTTATAATATTAAATGTTTTATGTCCAAAAAAAAAAAAAAAATGTTGCATAACTAAGGTTCTACATTGAGGTGTGGCTGCTGGAATGTGAGCCCAAGTCTGGTATTCTACCTCTTCTTGGTGCATATGATCTCTGGTTCGTATGCGTTGAAGGGAGTAGTGTATGGTGCGATAAGCATATTTCCTTGGTGATGAAACTTCATATGGTGGATTTAAGACTGTTGGTTTTAATACACTGTTATTTTAATCATCCCTAGTTATTATTTTTTCAAACTTAAACAGAGTTTGCCACCAGAAGTACAATTTTTTACAGTATATTTCCAGAAGTATTTTTTTACAATACATAGATTTTACAATGCATTCAATCATATCCATTGTGGGAATAGTTCTCACTGGCAAGGATAATTATCCTGAGTGGTCCAGGATGATAAAACACACCCTCATTTTCAATGAGTTGTGGAAAGGAGTGTGTGTTGGAGACAGAGACAAAGAACCAGAACAACCTACCTTAGATAAAGAGTTCACCATTTGGGAAAATAAGAACAACAAAGCCTATGCATTAATTGCAGCATCTGTAAGTGAAGAGTTGAGTCGCCATATTTCGCCATTTTCAACTGCTTTCGAAGCCTTAAAAAAGCTTAAAGAACTCTATGACTCACATTCTGCACTTGAAGTTGTTCAACTCATGATTAAACTCTTCACTCTTGAATTACAAAATAATGATCCTCTTGCTCTTGCATCCGAAGTAAAATCTATAATGCATGATATCAAATCCACTAAGGTTGAATTGGATATTCCTCTTATTTCTTTTCTCAAGGCACTTTATCCTACTTACTCCAATTATCTTGAGTCATTGCAAGCAAATGGAAATCTCAAAGATATTACCTTTGACTCTCTTGTGAAAAAATTTGCTGAAAGAGAGAAAGCTTTTGGAAAGAAGACAACCCCTGAATCTTCTGAAGAGGCTATGTGCCTTGCTCATAAAGAAAATAATCTTGCCCAAGATTCTTCCAAAGGAAGAGGTGGTCGAAGAGGAAGAGGAATATATTTTAGAGGCAGGGGGGAAAACACTCTCAAGGAGAAAAGTTATATTTGTACTGCATACGCTACAAAAGAAATGGATCACATGATGCCTCCACATGCAAGTTACCTTGAGTCAAAATTGAGAAGCAAAGAAACCAACAGAAAGGTAAAACTAATGACACAGACAAAGGTAAAGCACTTGGATCCACTCATTATGTTGTGGTACAATGTAATATCGGAGTAAATGAAGACTTATTTAATGCTTCACTTGCTTCTTGGAAAAATGATTGGTTGCTTGATTCAAGAGAAACTTGCCACATGACTCATAGAAAAGATTTTTTTGAAGAATTTACTAACAATGTTGATGGAGCAGTATACTTTGTAGACCATGTTAGCACCTAAATCTGCCCTAGGCTGAAGGAAGGCAAAATTCAGGGTAACCAAAAACCACGCTCATTCTGGTAGCTAGCCCTACCAGAACAGGAGAGGGCTCTCTCCGAGTCACGCTCAATGAATAGATAAGAAAAAAAGGTTTGAGAGACTTCTAGTGAAATATTGATCTTAGGCTAGTAAGTGAATATGGATACAAGAAACAATTTTTATGAATGACCGAGCTTTTGCGGTGGTATGGGACCAACGGTCAACAAAGAACAGATAATTTAATACAAAGGCACAAATTACTTCGTGAGGCAAGGCAAGCAGAAAGTGTAGCAATTTAGTTTGGAATAATGCGGAACGGAGAGATTGCTGAGGAGTATGAAAAGGGCATAGGAACATGAACCCTTTTCAACAGAAGAAGAACACTGAACATGAAATTTTTGCACAGGCAGAGCAATAAAATTGAATTCTACCTAATCTCACTCAGAAAATTTCACTGGAAATGAAAATGAATTGAATTATGAAACATAACAAAATACATATGAAAACATAAGAGATACATTTGCTACACTCACAACCACAAGAATCTCATGAAACAGAGCCGCTGCCTTTCATTAATTCTCTGTCAAAAATAGACAATGAAGAAACAAAGTTTCTTTCCCACAGTCTCCCAGAAGTTACAAGCCAACCAACCCTTTGCAAATAGCTTACATAAAATATATAGAATGTTCCATGAAGAGATAGAATGCCCAATGGTTGGGGAGTTACTTGAATCATTACAAAATGGAGATGAAGAGCCAACCATCAGCTACAAGTGCAGCGCAACAAACATGACATTTGGCTTGGGTGACCATTTGCCTTCCTTCGCCACATGGATAGAAGTCCATCTGGAAAGAAAATTCTTTAAATGCCGCCTTTGGTGCCAAAAAACCGAATTGTAGATGAGCAGACCCACTTTGAGAAGTCGCGAATCGAAAATTCGCGAAACGGAAGCAAATTGGGAAATTTTTACTCTTTGCGCCGCGCTACTTTGGGGCCTATTTTGGGGCAATTTCAGGTGTCCAAAATGTGCCGAAGTGGGCTTGTTGGAAAGCCTGTCCTATATAATTTCTAACCCCACTAAAATTTTTGAATTTGGTGCTCATTTGCCCCTCCAAATCTCCATTCTCCCAAGACTGCTTCCTGTGTGTCAAAAAAGGGGTAGAGAGGCAATTTTTTGGGTGTTTTTGACCTTTTGGAGACACATATCTTGCCCAAATTTCTTGTCCGAGCACCAGTAGTCGTGATTTTCCATGATGAATCCAAAAATTCAAACCATTCCTCATTTGGAGCTCCCAATTTTTAGCGTCGCACCAGTGGCACGGCGCACAGGGAGAAAAACCCTGTGTTTTGCCCAAAAATTTGTCATGTGACCAAAAATTCCCCAAATTTCTTGAAATTTGGGCTGGAGGTTCTCTATAGGGTGTTATGATGGGCCAAGGAAGCCTCAACCAAGATTCAAAGCCGATCTTTCTCTTTTGCCTCTTTTTCCTTTCTTGTTGCTTTCCTCAATTTTGCCTTCAAGCTCCTTATTCGGGCCTTTGCACTCATGTTTCGTGCCCTGTAATGGAAAGCCATGTGTCTCAGTAAGGCAATGTCCTGATCAGCCTTGTCCAGTAGCCTCTCCAAGTGCATGTTGACTCTCTCAAGATTGGCCTCCCGATCCTCATTGATCTCTTGCTCCACTGATGTGAGCTCAACTCTTCTCCTTTGAGCAACTTGGCAATGCTCACAAATGTTTTGCAGCTCCATAATCGCTTGCCGATCCTCTAGTTGTTTTTTTCTCTACTCCAGGTACTTCATGTTCCACTTGGCCCTCTCCAAGTCAAGGGATAAGGCCTCAATCACTGATTGCTGCTCCTGGATGATCTCAGTAAGCTCTGAATTTGTTGGTTCTCTATTTGTCTCATCATCATGGAGGATAACGAATTCGGTCTCTCGTTCACCTAATGGCCATTCCTCCTGCACTAGCTCCTTACCTCTGCCCTGCTCATGTGATGCTGATGTCGGAAGCGAGGCCCCTTCCACCCAGGGTGGAGATAAAACTCGCTTTGCTGCTGCAAAAAAATGTCTACTGCCTCTCTGATAGGTGATGAATACTGGCATAGTAGCAGTCTCATGGTGCTCATACTGATGTGATGGACCACCTATCTCATGCTCTACCTCTGATACTACCTGTGGAGCGCTGAAGAAGTCATGGGAGATGAAGTCCTCCCAAGCAATACCCTGCAATCCCAATTGATGATCTACCAAAATCTGGATAAGAGCAAAGTGATAAACACTGTTGAGTTGCTGCTGAGGGGTCTTATGCTGCATGAAATTTTTCATCCTCTCTATGTTCCTGCAAATGAAAAATGGGAGCTTCATCATCCACACCCTGGTAAAGTGCATGAGAAACCTAATGTGATAGGCATAAAGGCGAGAAAACCTCCTCTCACAACTGAAGTACTTCATGATCAATTTCATGAGCAGAGCATACTCATCTCTCAAAAATCTGAATGGGAAAACTCTCGTGAGCTGACTCAAACAACTGGCCTCAATGTAAGGCTCATAATGATGCCTCTCCACCTTCTTCTTCTTATGCCACTGTTCTCCAACATTTGGTATGCCTGTTGCCACTGATATGGCTTCAGGTGTCAATGTGAAACTGACCCCAGCGAAGATAGACCGACCTCCATGTAGGTGAAGTGCAAAAAGACGGGCCAACTCATGATGAACTCTGACATTTGCCACCCTTTGAAAAAATTCAAAACATGCTAGGTGCTAGAAACATGACATAGCAAGAGGGCATGCCTGCAACTCAGTGAGGGTGTTTGGCTCATCTCTAACATGTTTTCCTCTCTGGTGATGTCTCTTGGGGGCCTGTTCTCCTGAAGTTGTATCACTGTGGGTCTCCACCTCATACTTTGATGAAACCTCCGATGCCATGACTGTTGTTTATAAACTATATTTAGGCTGCCCCTTTGATGATGGTGAAGCTGGGTGTTTTTTTTATATCTGCCACCAAGGGGGACAATGAAACAAGGGAGTATTAGGAGGAGAGTAACGAAATGGGAATAGGGGTTATAGGAGAATTTTGTCTGGGTATATGTAGGGGGTTTTGGGTATTTTGATAGGGTAGCGTTTGGGTTTTTTTGTTAAGGTAGGGTTTTAGGGTTTTTATTGAGTAATAGGAGGAGGGGTAAGGGAATATGAGTTTGGTAGTGTTAGGGTAGTGATAGTAGGAAAAATGGCATAGTGGAATAAGGAATAGGGGTAGGGTAGGAAAAATAAGCCTTGGCATCAATAACATTGTTACACAACCCTAACAAGATGGTTTCTTGGTGTCTTTTTATGGTTGCTTTAAGAGTTTTGTTTCATTTCAATCATGGCATAAAAGCCACCATATCTTTATCGAATTTGATGAACAAGTGAGTTAATAGAGCCTACCTTGCAAATTTATGTGCTTCACAAAAAAATTTGAGTGAGTTTGGCAAATTCTGGGCGCTTTGTCTCTGTGCGCCGCGCGCAAAGCCTAGTGCGCCGCGCTCCGAGTGTGCACCGCGCTGATTATAAGTTTGAACTTTGGGTGGGTTCTGTGTGCGTCGCGCCCTGTGTGTGCGCCGCGCCCCTGCCTGTGTGCGCCGCGCCCCTGTAATCACCTCCAAACTGCTCCAAACCATGCAATTGCTTGCTCCTCGACCTTGCAACGTTTTTCCTATGCCTTGATTCCATAATGACTTGGATTTATGATGGAAACTTGTGTATATAGGCTTGGAGGTCATGATTAAATTTACTTTTTCAAAAAACCCACTTTTCTAATGTCATGTTTGGTACTTTTTCACTGACTTTAAAACAACCCTGATTTTCACTTTTCCTCTGAAATTTTGGCTCAAACGATGAACTTTTCGATACTTTTTGCAGGGCTTGTATGACAGAGCATCTGGTCACGGAAACCATGATTGCACCTGAAGAAATCAACTGTCGACCCTTTTTGAAAATTTTGTCACAAATGACACTATTTGACTTTTCTTCAAAATAGAGTTTTGAAGAACAGTCGAAGTCTATCAATATGATGATGAAACTCTGCGGATCATTACTTTGCGAGAGCATCACTCTGGCCTGCATGGCTTTACTGGGCATATTTAAAGACCAAATTGATCAATCCTTAGACCTAATGACCAAAAATGACTTTCGTCTATTAAAGGACCAGACCTTGACTGTTATGGACTTTTTGATTATTTGACACAAAGACATAAGCGATCAGGAGCCAGACATGAGGGGAAATGACTAGCATGACTTTCTCCGTTAGATCATGGCATGCCCCTAGCGGAATGCAGCTGAATGAATGGAGCGGGACACCTAAAAATGAAATGCAGAAAGAGTTTTTATCTTTGACGAAGGACTGACCAGATCGACTCTAACATTGGCTCCAATGGGGGATGGTAGCTCCTTGGAGGTGCCAAGAACAGCAGATCTCTGGAGGATCTAGACAGTGCCTTTTGTCCATTGGGCTATGGAGTCATCATTTTGACTACAACACAGGACTCTGACTTATTTATGAAACGGAAATGACCAAGAAATTGACTCAAACTTGACATTGAAATGACTCAAAAACTAACTTGACAGACTGAAACCAAAATGAAATAAAAATGGTATTTACATTGATAGTGGAAGCAGCGTTAATAACTCAGCAGTGGTACCGCTTGAGCAGTCGACCATTGATCGGCCCTCCTAGACAATCTTCCCCATTCATTTCCTTCAGAAGAAAGACATTCTGACCCCTACATGCTGCAATCTTGAAAGGACCTTTCCAAAGATTCTCGAACTTTCCATGCTTACCTTTCTCTTCATTCCTTGCATCCCACTTCAGCACCACATCATCCAATTGAAATTTATCTGCCTTTGCTTTTCTGTCATAAATTTTCTTTATTTTCTCCTGCAATTTGGATGTGTTCTTGAAAACTTCTTCTCTTGTTTGCTGCAAGTGGACCATTTGATTCAACCTTCTCTGCACGGGATCTTCTTCACTGCCGGCCTCCTAAAGAAGTTTGACTACCGGGGCAGCAAGAGAGATGGGAAATACTGTGTCAACTCCATAAAAAAGCTCAAACGGTGACATACCAATGGATTTTTTCTGACTGATCCGATCTGCCCAAAGCGCATAGAACAACCTCTTATTCCAGCTCTTTTTATTTATTTCCAGCAGCTTCTTGATGATGTTGACCAATGATTTATTTGAAGATTCCGCCAATCCATTGCCTTGCGGATGATAGGCAGTTGAGTGACCCAAAATGATGTGATATTTATGACAAAATTCTACCATCCTCTTTGATTTGAAAGTTGTTTCATTATCGGTGATTAACTTATTCGGACAACCAAAGGGAGAAAAGATGTTATTTTCAAGAAATGAAACGATTACCGTATCTGTAGCTTGTCTGGTGGGAGTTGCCTCAATCCATTTTGTGAAATAATTTGTCGCTGTGAGGATCCATCTATGCTGACCGGAAGAAGTGGGATGAATTTCACCAATGAAATCCAACCCCCACTGCTGGAAAGGAGAGCTCACCTCAATAGGCTTAAGTGGTAAAGGCTGTAATTTCTGTTTTCCTTCGAAAATCTGACATTTATGACAGTGCTTGACCATCTTGTACACATCAACAAACAATGTGGGCCAATAGTACCCTGCTCTCAAACTTTTATTTGCTGTTGACTTCCAAAAAAGGTGACCACCACACTCTCCTCCATGGAAATCCTCCATGACTTTCTTTGCCTCCTCTTCCACCAAACAATTTAACGAAACGCCACCGGGATCTTTCCAATATAGCGCAGAATTTATAATGCAAAACTTGGCGGCCTTCAACTTGAGTGTTCTCCCTTTGTTTCTAGTCAGGCCGGGCGGTGGTGACAGATTTTTTAGCACATATATTATATCTGAATACCATGGGGACAGAGCAAACATTTCAGATACCTGAATTGATGATCCTTCCTCATTCTCATCGGACATGTCAGCGATCAGATTTATGTCCAAGGCATGCAAGTTTGATTTGGCCATTAACTTCTCCAACCCCTGTCCTTTAACCAGCTTTGTGGGCTTTATTTCCACATCATATTCCAGCCAGGCTGCAATCCATTTGCCTCTTCTTCCTTCTGGATCGGTCTGCACTAAAACATCTTTTACAGCAGCGTTAGGAACATAGGCCAAAATATGAGAATGTAGAATATATACCCAGAATCCTTCAATGCCTTCACCAGTGCCAGGGCTTGCTTCTCAATGATGTTTTACTTTAAAGCTGCATCTCTTATGGCTCTACTGAAGAATGCAATGGGTATTTCATGATCATCTCTTTTCTGCAATATTACTGCTCCCATAGTGTGCTCCGAAGCAAATGAAAACAATGTGAAATCCTGAGTGTAGTCCTGGCTAACTAGAATTGGAGCTGAAGAAAGGGCCAATTTAACCAATTTGAAAGATTTTACAGCCTCCTCTGCCCATTTCACTTGGTTGTCCTTCTTGAGCATGTTGGTCATCTCTCTTAAGTGTTCAGCAAGATTAGGCACAAAGCGACACAGAAAATTCATCTTACCATTGAACGATTGTATCTCTTTTTTATTCCAAGGCAGATCGATTTGCTGAATTGCTTGCACACGTGCTGGGTCAATACGAATGCCATCCTTTGAAATAATGTGCCCGATCAATTTTTCTTCCTCCATGCCGAACAAGCTCTTCTTACGATTTAGTGATAAACCATATTTTCTGCACTTTTGAAAGAGAGTTTTTAGATGGTGCATGTGTTCTTCATCAGATTTGGAAAGCATTATCAAATCATCCAGGTACACCACCAAAAACACATCCTTCTCATTTGCAAAATCCAAGTCCATTGCACACTGAAATGTGGCACCTGCATTCTTTAAAACGAAAGGCATTTTGGCATAATGAAAGGTTCCCCATGGAGTGGTGAATGTTGTCTTGTCTCGGTCATCCTCATGGATATAAATTTGGTTATATCCGGAATAACCATCAAGCAGTGACATACGAGATGCCCCCACTACTCGTTGAAGTATATGGTCCATCTTGGGCAATGGATAGTTGTCCTTCAATGAAACTTTATTGAGATTTCTGAAATCAATGCATAAGCGGATCTCACCTGTCTTCTTTCGTACGGGCACCAAGTTAGAGATCCAATCTGAAAATCTAATGGGCACAATGATACCTAACTTGTACAACTTGTTTACCTCCTTTTCAATAGATGGCAACAACTTTGGATTTATCCTTCTCAGCTTCTGTCTGAATGGTTTTTGATTGGGCTTGATGGGTATAGTGTGCTGAATTATATTGGTATCATAGGTCTTTAAGTCAGAATAATCCCAAGCAAACACATATGCAAATGAAGCCATCAAACTGATATATTTGTCCTTGATCTTTGGCGGCAATGCTTTGGACAATATTACCAACTTAGGATTGGCAGTTGTTCCTATGTTGACCTCTTCTACACCCTTCTCTGTTGGCTGCAATGTTGGCTTGCAGGCTACGTCATCTTGATCAAAAAGTTCTTCTAGAGGTATCAAGCCTTTAGGAATAATGTTATTCTTAAGCTGCAGCACATCCATTTCATTGATCTGCACTTCATTTGTACCATTCCCTTTGCCATCGTCATTTTCTACATCGATTGAGGTTTCTTTGAACTTGTCTTTGTTTTGTATAAAATCATTAATTTCCTCATCATCTTGAAACACTTGCCAATATCTCTGATTGTCTGGAATGGTTGGACGATGCTTGACGTGGATTTCAAATTTATTGCTAGAGTTCATTGGGATTTTCAAACTACTTGCTGCCTTGGTAAGAGCGTCAGCAATACTATTTTGTATACGAGGCACACATATCAAGGTGTATTCTGAAAATAATTTTAGGATGTCTAGAACTGCATTACAGTAGGCCTGCATCCTAGGATGCTTTGCTTGATACTCGCCTCTGACCTACTTTATTACCAATTCGGAGTCGCCATATACCGAAATCCTTTTAGCATTCAGCTTTCTTAAAATCTTCAAGCCAGCAATTAGAGCTTCATATTCAGCTTCATTGTTTGAACACTCAAAAGCCAACTTGTAAGAGCATTCCTGCACATTGCTAGGCACTTTGTTCGGGGTGGAGAAAGGACTGCGTACCCAAATTCCAATTACAGTGCCATCATTTCCCACTACTCCATCAAAATCCATGGTCCACAAACCTTCTTCCTCCTCTTGTAAGTGCTGGAAATCTGTTTGTTATGCCTTGTCTGTTTGTTGTCCATTACTTTTAGCTGATTGCCCAACATTGTTCTGCTATTCTTGTCCTTCTTTCTTTAAAATTTCTCTAAAATTTTCTGTTATCTCCAGAATATCATCTGCTTCTACTACCTGACTATCTATATCATTTAAACTATCTGAATACAAAAAAAAAGACTATAAATCTGTATGTACATAGTTAATTGGATGATTTATGGGTTTCTCCTTGATTGTGATTATATATTTCATTTTTTGTTCCCGATATAATTTCCTCATTTGTCCAAACACTGGAATCGTTGCACAGGAGAAATCTAGCTGTAGTGTCCCTTTCAATTTCGCTACACAAGACCTGAAAAGAAGCATGACAAACCTTGGAGGAATATCTTCTACCACCACATCCATCAAAACATTTTTCATGGGAAGCTGATCCAAACTCACAACCAAGTCTTTGATGAGTCCTATACATCTTACTCTACTGGAATCAAATGAATAGAGATCGTGGTATTGCCGGGTGATGTCCAGACCGAGCTTATCCATGATAGTCTTGGGCATGAGATTGTGAGAAGCTCTGGAATCGAACATGGCATTATGTAACACAAAATCATGCAATCGTAAACTGATATAAAATGGTGGTACATCGCTATCAGGAGACTCACCATTCGATGTTGGTCCAAAAGTCATTTCAGGCTAATCGTCTTCAACATTCACCATGTCAGACATTGGCTCCAAATTCAACATCTTAGATATTTGTCCTCTATAACTGCTATTCTTCATTATTTTAGTCAAGGGGATGGATACCTTTAACTTAGAAATCTCATTCTCTAAGCTAAAGGCGGGAGTCTTTTCTACCTCTTTGATTGGGATTTCTTTCTTTTCTTTTTCCTTTGATGCAGCTTATTGCTGTGATTGTTCTACTGATTTTGATTTGCTGCTCTCCGGACCAACCGCCTCCTTTCCTTTTCTTTCTGTAGCTGATGAATCATTCTTTGTTGCTTCAACCTCCTTTTTCTGAATTGGTTTGGCCGGCACATCTCTGTTTCTAAGTGAATATCGCTGCTGCTGTGCAGATAGAGCATTCATATACCCCCTTTGATATTCCTCTGATCCTTCTTGTAAAATAGTGTCACTAGCTAGAATGAAATCTACATCTTTGTGCGCAGCTGAACTCACTGCACACTCTTCTTCTTCGGTAATGTAAGTAGGTAGCTCATCTGGAGTAAAGAGGCGGTTTTCTTCACCTATTACATTATTTTCCTCATCTGACTCTAGTCCATGCACAAAATTATGCTACAAAGGTGTCTATACTAGTTGTTGTACTACCTGCTCTTGGGTTCGCTCATCTCTCTGTCTTATTCTATATTGTGGCCGCTGCTGGCCACGGAAGTTAGGATTCCTAACTTGTGGCTCAGGCTTGTCGAGCTTCACCCTTTCAAGCATCTGCTCTACCTTTTTGAGTAATTGATCCATTGAAGAAGAATCTTCCTTAACCGTGACTTTCTTTTCTACTTTCACTCTAGCTCTCTTGGACAACAGATTTGCTTCAACGCTGACCACAATTTTCTACATGTCTTCCATTGTGGCTGGTTCTCTCTCTCTTAATTGGTAGGCCATGTCAGCATCAAAACCATTCAAAAATTTCATTATAGCTAGTCCCACGGGTGGCTTTAGATGATCTAGAATTTCGTTGTAAACTGCATTGAATCTAACACAATAATCTTGGACCGACTCACCGGAGTTTCGTTTGATTTGCTCATATTCAGCCAGAATTTGAAGGGGATCCTTTTTCACTTCCCATCGATTTAAAAATTGTCTTTGTAGTTCAGCCAAGGTAGCGATGCGTGCTGCCGCAAACCTTTGAACCATTTCCTCACTTCACCTACAAATTTCTGTACAAAGAGTCTCATTGCCACATTCTCCGCATCTACCTCATGAAGTTCATAGAAGTCTGCCATTTTGTCTACATGCTGCTGAGCAATAATGTTGTTAGGAGTGCCATCAAAAAACATGATTTTGCTTTGATAATCTGAGGGCATATCATCTAGAACTTGGGGCAGAACAAGGGGTGCGAAACGGGCAGCCATCACTCTCGGTGGATTTGGCCTTGAAGGAGTTGGAGGAGTGTGCACAGTTTGTAAAGGGCTGGCAATTGGAGTTTGAGGCTGTGCCGCAATATAATTATCAATTAATCAATTAGCTCTTTCTGTTTCTAGATCTACAAGAAATTGAGGATTGGAGACAGTATAATCAATAGCCCTTTCGGACTTAGACTCAAACAATGATATTTCAACCCGTTCGTCAAACTCAAGCTCTTCAAGATACTCAAAAATGTCAGGACATGAATGGGATTTGAACACGAGAGTTATGGTGCTTTCTTGATGAAGGAGTCTTGGAATCAAATTGGGGTTTTTGTAAATGTGGGGAAGATCCGGGTCTGGATTGGCTCTAGTATATCGTCTCGAAGCCAACGTGCTATTGAGAAAAATCACAGGACACAACCAACTTACTCAGCCTATCCAATCCTAAGCTCATCATCCGGAAGCTTAGAATTATTATGAAACAAGGGGATTTTATTTCAGTTTTGATCTCCCCAGTGGAGTCGCCACTATGTTAGCACCTAAATCTGCCCTAGGCTGAAGGAAGGCAAAATTCAGGGTAACCACAAACCATGCTCAGTCTGGTAGCTAGCCCTACCAGAACAGGAGAGGGCTCTCTCCGAGTCATGCTCAGTGAATAGATAAGCAAAAAATAGTCTGAGATGACTTACAATGAAATATTGATCTTAGGCTAGTAAGTGAATATGAATACAAGAAACAATTTTTATGAATGATCGAGCTTCTGGGGTGGTATGGGACCAACGGTCAGCAAAGAACAGAGAATTTAATACAAAGGCACAGATTACTTCGTGAGGCAAGGCAGGCGGAAAGTGTAGCAATTTAGTTTGGAATAACGCGGAATGGAGAGATTGCTAAGGAGTGTGAAAAGGGCATAGGAACATGAATCCTTTTCAACAGAAGAAGAACACTGAACATGAAATTTTCCCACAAGCAGAGCAATAAAATTGAATTCTACCTAATCTCACTCAGAAAATTTCACTAGAAATGAAAATGAATTAATTATGAAACATAATGAAATACATATGAAAACATAAGAGATACATTTGCTACACTCACAACCACAAGAATCTCATGAAACAGAGCCGCTGCGTTTCATTAATTCTCTGTCAAAAATACACAGTGAAGAAACAAAGTTTCTTTCCCACAGTCTCCCAGAAGTTACAAGCCAACCAACCCTTTGCAAATAGCTTACATACAATATATAGAATGTTCCATGAAGACATAGAAAGCCCAAGGGTTGGGGAGTTACTCGAATCATTACAAAATGGAGATGAAGAGCCAACCATCAGCTACAGGTGCAGCGCTACAAACATGACATTTGGCTTGGGTGACCATTTTCCTTCCTTCGCCACTTGGATAGAAGTCCATATGGAAAGAAAATGCTTTAAATGACACCTTTGGTGCCAAAAAACCAAAGTGTAGATGAGCGGGCCCACTTGGAGAAGTCGCGAATTGAAAATTCGCGAAACGAAAGCAAATTGGGCAATTTTTCCTCTGTGCGCTGTGCTACTTTGGGGCCTATTTTGGGGCACTTGTAGGTGTCCAAAATGTCCCCAAGTGGGCTTGCTGGAAAGCCTATCCTGTCTACTTTCTAACCCCACTAGAATTTTTGAATTTAGTGCTCATTTGCCCCTCCAAATCTCCATTCGCCCAAGACTGCTTCCTGTGTGTCAAAAAAGGGGCAGAGAGGCCATTTTTTGGGTGTTTTTGACCTTTTGGAGACTCATATCTTAGCCAAATTTCTTGTCCGAGCACCAGTAGTCATGATTTTCCATGCTGAATCCAAAAATACAAACTATTCCTCATTTGGAGCTCCCAATTTTTAGCGTCGCACCACTGGAGAAAAACCCTGTGTTTTGCCCAAAAATTTGTCATGTGACCAAAAATTCCCCAAATTTCTTGAAATTTGGGCTGGAGGTTCTCTATGGGGTGTTATGATGGGCCAAGGAATCCTCAGCCAAGATTCGAAGCTGATCTTTTTCTTTTGCCTCTTTTGCCTTTCTTGTTGCTTTCCTCAATTTTGCTTTCAAGCTCCTTATTCGGGCCTTTGCACTCATGTTTCAGGCCCTGTAATGGAAAGCCATGTGTCTCAGTAAGGAAAGGTCCTGATCGGCCTTGTCCAGCAGCCTCTCCAAGTGCATGTTGACTCTCTCAAGATTGGCCTCCCGATCCTCATTGATCTCTTGCTCCACTGATGTGAGCTCAACTCTTCTCCTTTGAGCAGCTTGGCGATGCTCACGAATGTTTTGCAGCTCCATAATCACCTGCTGATCCTCTAGCTATTTTTTTCTCTACTCCAGGTACTTCATGTTCCACTTGGCCCTCTCCAAGTCAAGGGATAAGGCCTCAATCACTGATTGCTGCTCCTGGATGATCTCAGTAAGCTCTGCATTTGTTGGTTCTGTATCTGTCTCATCATCATGGAGGAGAACGAATTCGGTCTCTCGTTCACCTGATGGCCCTTCCTCCTGCACTAGCTCCTTACCTCTGCCCTACTCATGTGATGTTGATGTTGGAAGCGAGGCCCCTTCCACCCCGGGTGGAGATAACACTCGCTTTGCCGCTGCAAACAAATGTCTACTGCCTCTCTGATAGGTGATGAATACTGGCATAGTAGCAGTATCATGGCGCTCATACTAATGTGATGGACCACCTATCCCATGCTCTACCTCTGATACTACATGTTAACACCCAGGTTGTTCCCTATGACTCCCAAGGGAATACGGCCGGGGTAACCACTAACCAATCTTTGGATCACAGTTTCTAGCCAAACTGTAATCAGAGAGGGCTCTCTCTTTATGATTTGTCTCTGTTATGATGTTGTTTTAGGCTAGGTATTATGCTCAGGTTTTGGTTTATGTTTTGGTTGAATGACTTCTTTCAGGTCTTACAGTGTAGTGTTTGAGGAGTGAAATACCATTGGGCGATGGAGTCTGGAATTGTGAAATGATTTGATATGCAGGATTGGTGGTGTTCAAACTGCAGGGCCTATTTTGTATTTTAGACAAACAAACTTAGCTTGAATGGTGATGTATGTCAACCAATAGAAAGCAATTAAGAATTTTCTATTAAGCTGGTGAGGTGAAAGTGTAACACGTTGCACAGGAGCAAACTTGAATTCCTGTGACAAAGGCTACTGTGAAAGATGTATTCTGAAAGTGCAGCAATTAAGAATTACACTTATCAAGATTGCATCTGAAGAAAACATTCATTAACAACGCAGATTGAACTCAGGGTATTCATTGAATAAATCCTGAAAGTTATTCTTTTTCCTTGTTGCTAGATATTTAAAGTGAGAAAACATATGGATTTTAACAAACAAAATACATAACAGAGAGAGTTACAGAGACTTATTGTATGGCGAAATACACAGGAATCCAGCAGTTTCCAACAGACACCAGTACGCATTCAACACTTCAGAAATCCGAGAAATTCCATCACTTTCTTTATTAACTGCTGAAAGGATTACAGCATAAGAACTTCTTCAGGAGAAATCAACAACAACCCTTGCAAGCTCATGCGAAGGGGACTTTATAGGGATATCTATACAAAATATCTCAGGCATTGAGTCATCTGAGAGAGAAAATATCTTCATAGATTCGTACAGAAAGTAGAAAAGAAGTTATTACAACTTTGAATGCAGCATAAATGCTCTTTATGTCTGTCAGAGGATAATTTGACCTTTGGAGGTCATTGAGTCGGTTGAGCCGCTTTGCTTTAATGCTGAATAACGCGTCTTTATTTCTTGCTGCGCTGTATTTTCTCGGCCCTGCCACCTGTAGTTTTCTATTTCTGCTTTGTTGGCCGATCCATCTGCTGAGTTGGCTCAGCTTTAATCCGCCGTGCATGCTGATTTTGTTAAACTTTGCTTTGCATGACAACTGATATTTTTAAGAAACAAAATTGTTAAGTGACTCCCTGTTTACAAAATCTTCTGTATTGCGTTTGTCCACCATTCTTGCGTAGGGAGTTGATGCCTGAGAATAGCATCCATTGTCTCCTCTGCCTCTGTGTACTTGAAGAAATTGGGAGCCACCCCAAACAGGTGATTGATCTCATTCATTATAAAAAACAGATTCTCGACTCTGTTGTAAAGAGACTGTCCTGTGGCTGGCCCTGTTTCCTCTGAGGTGCTGGGCTTATCACTGATCTGGCTAGTGGCAAATGTATTGACCCTTTTAGCATACTGGTCATGTGTGAACAATCTCCCTGCGCTGTTCAGTAAGCCAGGGAGTCCTCTGCTTTCTAACACTTGAAACTTTTCTAAAAACTTGTTCACCTCAGTCTGCATATCCTGGGTTCTTCTCTCCAAGGTCTGCACAAAGTTTCTCAGTGTGAGAACCCTTTTGACCATTTGGATAGTGTCAGTTCTGTTTGTAATTCCCATGGCAACTAACTGAGAACTTGTTCTGTGGTTAAGTACATTGATCATTCTAGTGGCCACTTCAGGCATATTGCTCAATTGAGCTCTTGATCTGTGAATCTCCCTCTGTGCCTTTGGGATGAGCTCTAGTTGCTCATGGATAGTTTCAATATATGGCCACTGCTCATTGATAGATTGACCAATGTTAGCCCATAGCACTATTTTCAGTTCGCCCACCACTTTATCTAACTTGAGCTCATTCTCTAGCTCTTTTATTTTGTTTTTTGAGGGCTTTCACCTCCCTGTCCTTCTCTGCCACAGTTTGTTTGGATTTATCATATCTATCATTGATTTTAGCCAAAGATTCTTTGGCTGAATTGAGCTCCAACATTTGAGCTTCCAGGACTTGGATTTCGTTCTTCAGCTTTTGCATATCTAGGCTTTGGGCCTGCTCTGTAGTTGTTGGCGCTGCTGAAGTAGATGTTGCTATTTGTTCGGTCTGTTGAGGAGGAGGGGCAGTGATAGGAGCAGTTTCCTCAAGATTGATGATCTGAGGAGGAGGCTGAGAAGTCTGCCCTTCTTCTCTTTGTTTCAGAGATGCCTGTAATGCTGCCTTTGCAGCTTCTGACTCTCCCAACTTCTCTTGTGCTTGAACCAGCTGTTTATAAATGGAGATCAACAAATCTGTGGTGTCCTTCTCATGCCTTTGTTGGGCTACCTCATCTGTCTGAGGGTGAATGGTAGCTGGGATCTTGATTTTCTTTCTCATGGCAGCCATGTCAGCATCCCTCAACTTCAAGATTTCCTGTATCCCTGAAATATCTTTGGGATCATGCCCAATTTCAATGATTATGTCTTCCAGGGACCTTATTCTGTTGTCCTTTGCCTGGGATGATGCCTTCTCCAATTCCAGTTGAGAGGCTGTGGCATTGAGGTTGCTCTTTAGCTTATAATTTTCCAATGTTTCATCTGCTAAGGAGGCATACACCATCTCACCAGTTTGTTTGTGCAGTTCAATTTTGTCCATTGGGTGTATGTCTTTGGCCATGACCTCCAGGTTGGTCCTGAGGTAATCTGAGGCAGATTGGGGCTGCAGTGCTGTGGGAAAAAAATGGCTCATAATCATCTTGCCTTCACCTACATCAAAGGCAGACATAAGTCTCTGCTGATTAGTAGGAGCCATGTTTAGCAGATGATTGTACAGCTGTATTTTGATAGGCTCATTCCTCCTTTTGATGTCTATGAATTGCTGTTTGATGCTTACTTGTCCTTCTTTTTGCTGGCTGGAGGAGCTGACCTCCCCTCCCATAGTCCTGTCCTGTTCCTGCTGGAAGGAACTTGCTGAAGCTTCTCTGCTGGGTGGGCCCATGCCCAATGCCTGTCTTATTGCTATGTCCTCCTCTGAAAAATCATTTAATCTTTGTCTCTTTTCTCCCTGGTTGATAGATGAAGTGAGGGGAGTTTCTCTATCCCTTTTTCTGCTTAAGTCCTCCTTTTGAGGAGTTTGGAGGACCGAGGCATCGGTGGTGACTTCTGGCCTAGGAGGCACTATGTTCTGAGCCTGTTGCTCAGTGGAAGTTGGAGTATCAATTACTCTCTCCTGCTGTAAGGGTTGCTGTCTGTCATGTTGCCCTTCTTCTTGCTGCAGATCTTGTTGCTGTTGTTGCTCTGCCTGCTGCTGTTCTTCTTTATCTGTCTGCTCTGTCTCCATTTCCTTTTCTTTGCCTCTGCTGGATATATTCTCAGTGGCCTTGGTAGTTTGCTGCTTGGCAGTTGAGGAGGATTCAGCTGCTCCCGTTTGTGTGCTTGGAAGTGTGAATACCTGTGAACAAAGCTCAAGGTCAGCCAACTTCTTTAGATTCCTTAGTGCCCTCTTGTTCAGCTCTTCTTGTGACAAGGGCTCTTCTAAGGTCCCTCTCCTCCATTTGTCTTGGTTTGCATATTTTTCAATGTGAGGGATGCTATGGTGATCATAGGCAAATAACTTATATTTGAGCCTCCTCATGGATATGAAATGATTAGGGTCATAGGGTACCCATATGAAACTGGTTTGCAGGCCAAGGGCCTCAAGAATTCTCTCTGCTTCCCTCCATCCTTGCTCCCTCTCATTATAGATAAAATGGCCAAGTTGGCTTTTGACCTTCAACTGTGCCTTTTTGCCTTTTCCTGAAAAATGAAGCACATCAACTCTGCCAAATTGTCTAAAGTACTCTAGGGCAAATAGCCTCATAGGCACATACTTGGGTAATTTGAAAGGAAGTAGATCACACCCATATATCCTGATGACAGTGTGGTTTTGGTAGAAGTACCAATCCCCAATGCTATAAGCTTTGGACAGCTGAAGAATTCTCTGCATGTCATCAGTGAGTCTCGGAGGAGGTGAGCTCATCAGCATTGCCATAGTTGGATGGATGAACAGATCCATGAATTCACAGTAAGTGTATGGAGACTCAGGTCTAATGTGGAAGACAGATGACCAGTAGACCACTGATCTGGGATTGCCTTGGGCATCCATTCTTTTGATTGAAAAGTGAAACTTCTCATGTTGATGGTACAAGATCAAATGGTAAATGTAGGAGGTGTATCTGAACATCCTATCTCTCCTTAAATTCATCAATTGCTCATGAATCTTGTCTGATATGTAGGTGGCGTAGTCATAGCAGATTGGTGACTTGCCAGGAGCAAACATAAGCATCAATACCAGCACAGTTGCATCAATATGCTCAATTGAACTATATCCCAAGATGGGAGAAATCATATCTGCAAGGTCTCTGCCCAGCTCATTGAGGTATACATGAAGAATTGGAGGGCCCATTACAATGTTAGTTTTGATGTATAATTGATTAAATTTGACAATTTGAGCATCTGTGAGTTTATCCCCTTGTTTTATCAGGTTTACCAGTGATAAAGGAACCAACTTCTTCTGAGGGTTGAAGCAAAGCATGTCTCTGATAGCTTGAGGGGTAACATAGAAAAGTACTGAACCAGATGGGTCAACAACAGCTCTCTGAGAAACATCATATTGTTCAGCACAGAGGTGGATTAGTTCAGGGAACTGGTTGACTTGAGGGAGCTTAAAAATAGGGAGGAAAGAGTCCCATAAGCCCAATATATCTGTCCCATTTTCATGCTTGGCTTTCAACTCATTCAACAGATGAATGTGGAATTTGCTGCTCATAAGCTTTTCTTCTGTAATTTGGTAATCCATATCTGCCAAGGTTTGCCATTTCAAGTTCTTTTGAGGGGCATTCAGAGGTTGAACATTTAGTACTACAGGTGTCTCCATTGCACGGGAGGATTTTGAATCAAGTGCAAAGTGATTTTGATTGAGCAGGACAGTACAGAGGAATGCCTCTGTACCAGGGAGGTGAGATTATCAGGAACAGGGAGTGGTTCTAGGAAATAGCAGTTGAAATACTATTTATAGTGCAACTAGGACCAATGTTTGGCCTTTCCTTGTCTCTCTCAGTGGTTAAATTTGGTTTGAATGAGTCTGCCGCGATTGCGCAGACAGAACTTAGTTTTTCAATAAAATGTAGGTAAAACAAGGCTTGGCTAGTAGTTTCGAGGTGGTAGTTGAAAATTAGAGGCTCTGTAGAGGAATTCACCGGTGAATTTATAAGTTTTATCATCTTTTAAGCTTTTTGAGTGATTTACAGAGAATTCCAGGCGTACAGAGGATAAATGATGAAAAATACCTAGTAAAACAGCGAGCAGAGGTTGTGTGAGCAGGCAAGATTGGTGCTCTGGAGGTCTCCTGGTTGATTTAGCAGGTTGGCGGTAAGTCGGACGTGAACATCATGCAGCAGAGAGAATAAAAATGAGCGAAAAGAACGTAAAAACATGTTTTTCGGCCATAATATAGACTTTTTGACAATTTGGCGCCTTTTCTGTGATGACGTCAGCATGACGTCATTGGTGGGGTCAGGGCCGGCTGACGTCATAGGTGAGGTGGCGGGTTCTGATTGATCCACGGGGATGGTGAAGTGGCATGCCAGGTCGGCAGGTGGTCGGGCGCAAGGGTTGACGTGTCGGCATGGTGGCAGTGACGTGGGATGATGCGGAGGTGACGTAGCATAGGCAGAAAAAGCCAAAACCGGAAACAGCCAGCGGTTTCATATCGCACCGCTTATGGTACGGGGGGGAATTTGTCAGACGTACCTCCGACGAGCTGTGGCGAGGACGCGTGGCAGCCGAGTGACGTAACCATTTTACGGATATCGGACGATATCTGTCGGACGTGAGACCCGCTCCGATATCAATGCTGACCGTCGGATCTGGAGGGCTCGATCCAACGGCCATCGGGGAAGTGACGTGACCGGTATATACGGCGGGTAAACGGCGGACGTCAGAGCCGCTCCGATGTGATAAGAGCCGTTGGATGCTCTGGATCAGATCGGGCGGCTGTCGGGGCGATGACGTGATAGGTGGATAAGGCAGCGGGCGGAGGCATAAATACATATTTTTAATGTCTTTTCAATATATTTCGAAAATCGAATATATGCGCAAACTTTGGTTAGGCAACAGAAAGTGGGTTTTTTCGGGATTTTTGGTAGTTTCAAAGGGTTTTCATGGGTAAAGGGGTTTTATAAGGTTTTTCTTGGCAAATAGCAGTTTAGTGAGTGGAATGACTTGAGGAAAGGGAGGGTGGATGAGGTGTAGGTTCATCCAAGTGGCCAGATGTCACTTTGATCCCTGATAGAGAACTTATTGGCTATAATGCCAAAAGGAGGGATATTTATACAAATTTTGGGGTTTATACACCATGGTGTTTAATACTAGTAGGGGAAAGGTGATATAGGGATTTACATAGTAAAGTTAAAGTCAATATGGATGGGGGTAAATGAAGGGGGAAAACACTGAATTTGTTTGCAAAACACTTGGTTTAAAGAGTAGATCAAAATGAAAAGATTTTTACACAAGAAATGTGGCTTTTGAATGAACAAGAACCACCATGAAACCATGATCTTCTTCCATGGATCTTAGCTGAAGAGGGGATGTTAGCAATGAAATGAAGGGGGAGAGGGAGGTTAGTCATGCTCCTTGTTGTAACTTGATGAAGATGAACACCTTGTCCATTGATAGATTTTGCCTTGGAAAACACAGTTCACACATCTGTAATGGTAAAGATAACCTTTCTGCAACCCCCAACTACTTACCCCAGTATTTGCCTAACATTTTTTATTTCTTCTTGGAGGGTGCACTTGGACTTGCAGACCCTTACTTGCCTTTTCTTTTCTTTGGCTTTTCCTTTGTTATTTCTATCTACTTCTACCCTTATCTCTTCCAAGGTCCCAGATTACGCTGTTGGGAGCCTTTTCTTCTCTACCTGAACTACTTGTCTGCCAAGATTAAACAGTTTGGACAGACTTTCTTCTCTAATCTACAACTGCAAATTTAAACCATGGAATGATCCAGATTAGACTGTTGGACCATCCATCAAAATCTCAAGTCCATACCAAGCTATATACATAGATTGGATTCTCTTGGAAATATGTGATCTTTGAGTTATCAAAGCAGAGCATATTTGGTCCTTTCATAGCCAATCATGAAATATGAAACCTATTGGTATAGGTAGCTAACAGTGGCTCCACATGGGGATGGTTTTTCATTTGAAATACCAAGAACAGCAGGTCAGAATGCCTTGGCCTTTTACTGCTTATCCATCTTGTAGTTTTGATGCCTTGAAGTGCCCAAATTGTGTGCTTTTCTTCTTGGTAAACCTCTGATTCTTTTCTCCTTTTGCTGACCAACTAATAACACTTGAGAAACTGCATTTTACAATTTTAAACAGAAAGTAATATATACATTTGGGTATGTACAATGGAAGCTCATGCTGCACTTAGGGGTGGTATTCAAAATAGTGCTTCAGCATCCTGCCATTCACAGGACCTTCATCCGAGTCAGTTTCACTAAGACTTTTGAGGAAGTAAGTATTGTTTCCTTGCACTGCTTGGACAGCAAATGGTCCTCTCCATAAGGAATCAAACTTTCCATGTTTTCCTTTGTCTTCTCTCCTTGCATCCCACTTGAGGACTTTATCACCAACATTAAAATCTTCTGCTTTGGTTCTTCTGTCAAAGGCTTTCTTTAGTTTTTCTTGTAATACCTGAACTCTGCTGAAAACTTGATCTCTGGTTTGTTGCAGACATATGATTTGATTTATCCTTCTTTGCATATCATTTGGTTCAGCTTGGCTTTCTTGAAGAAGCTTCATAACAGGCACTCCTAGTGAAGAGGGAAATTTGGCTTCTAGTCCATAAACCAACTCATATGGGCTGGTCCCAATCGATCTTTTTGTTGTTAGTCTATCTGCCCATAAGGCATTGACTAGTTTCTTGTGCCAGTTCTTTTTGTTCTCTTCAAGTACCTTCTTTATAATGTTTACAAGGCTTTTGTTTGATGATTCAGCAAGGCCATTTCCTTGGGGATAGTATGCAGTAGAATGGCCCAAAGTAATATGAAATTTATGACAGAAATTCACCATTTTCTTGGATCTGAAAGCAGCAGCATTGTCTGTAATAATTTTATCAGGGCAGCCAAATCTAGCCAGTATGTTGTTTTCCAAGAACTGAATGATTACTGAATCATTTGCTTGTCTGCATGGGGCAGCTTCAATCCACTTAGTGAAGTAGTCTGTGGCTGTTAAGATCCATCTATGTTGGCCTGAAGATGAGGGATGAATTTCCCCAACGAAGTCCAATCCCCATTGTTGAAAAGGTCTCTCCGTTGCAATAGGCCTTAAAGGAAGTGGCAGCAGTTGTCTCTTTCCCTCAAACACTTGGCATTTATGACATGATGTGATAAATTTCTTGACATCAGAGAACATGGTGGGCCAGTAGTATCCAGCCCTTAGTATTTTATCCACAGTGGACTTCCAGTACAAGTGTCCACCACAGTCTCCTGCATGAAACTCTTGCATGATATTGTTAGTTTCATTTTCAATTAAACAGTGCAGTAATATCCCTTCATGGTTTTTCCAAAGTAAATTGCCATCCATCACACAAAATCTTGATGTTTTCATTTTTAGGAACCTACACTTAGTTTTGGACAGTCCTGGGGGAGCACACAGGTTTTGTAACACATAACAGATATCAGAGTACCAGCGGGATTGTTCAAAGGCTACATTGATCTTTGGAGTCGCCAGCTCTGTTTCACTGTCCAGCTGATTGATGTCTAAGGCTTGAAAATTTGTTTCTGTCATTAATTTGGCCAAGCCTTGCCCTTTTATTAGTTTTGTAGGTTTTATCTCAATGTCAAATTCCAAGATGCTGGCAATCCATTTTCCTCTTCTGCCTTCTAAATTTTCTTGGGTGAGAATGTCTTTGACAATAGGACTTGGCACATATGCTTTGACATGGGAATAAAGGATATAAATCCTAAAGTCTTTGATTGCTTTGACTAAAGCATAAGCTTGTTTTTCCATGATTTGATACTTCAAAGGTGCATCTCTGAGAGCTTTGCTAAAGAAAGCAATTGGCTTCTCATTTCCTTGGTCATCCTTTTGTAATAAAACAGCAGCAATAGTATGTTGGGAAGCAAAAGAGAAAATGATAAATTCTCTGTCAAACTGAGGATTGGTCAAGACTGGGGTCTGGGTAAGGGCCAATTTTATACCTTCAAATGCTTGATTGGCTTCAACAGTCCACTTCACTTTTGAATCCTTTTTCAGCATGTTATTTAATAATCTGGTTAGCTCTGCTAGGTTTGGGATAAACCTTCTCAAGAAATTGATTTTTCCCAAGAATCCTTGTAATTCTTTGACATTCCTTGGGTGAGGCATTTTCAGGATAGCTTGTATCCTATCTGGGTCAATTCTAATGCCATATTTTGAGATGATGTGTCCTAAGAGCTTGCCTTCTTCTAAACCAAAGAGGGACTTCTTAGGATTCAAGGAGATTCCATATTTTCTGCATTTTAGGAAGATCTGTCTCAAATGTTTTATGTGTTCTTGGTCTGATTTTGAGAAAGGTGTTAGGTCATCTAGATAAATGACTAAAAAGTCATGAATTTCCTTGGCAAAGGCAATATCCATTGCTCTCTGAAATGTTGCCCCTGCATTCTTCAATCCAAAAGGCATATTTACATATTTGAAAGTTCCCCATGGGGTTGTAAATGTTGTTTTGTCCTGATCATCAGGGTGAACTAAGATCTGGTTAAAACCTGAAAATCCATCCAGTAATGAGATCCTTGAGGCCCCCACCACCCTTTGAAGAATGTGATCCATCTTGGGTAAGGGGTAGTTGTCCTTTAAGGATACTTGGTTTAGATTCCTTAAGTCCACACACAGACTGATCTCACCAGTCTTCTTTCTTGTAGGGACTAAGTTGGAAATCCATTCAGAGAATCAGATTGGTGCTATGATGCCTGCTTTGAACATTTTATGTACCTCTTGTTCCATTGCTGGGAGAAGCATAGGATTGATTCTCCTCAGTTTTTGTTTAAAGGGCTTTTGATCAGGTTTGAGAGGGATGGTGTGTTGGATTATAGAGGTGTCATAGGACTTTAGGTCCTCATAGCTCCATGCAAAAACATCCTGGAACTCTTTGAAGAGGTCAATGTATTTTGGCTTTTGGTCAGGAGGTAAGGAAGCAGATAATTTAATTATCTTGGGTTTGTCAATTGTACCTATGTTGCACTCTTCAATGGCTGCATTCAGGGGCTGCATTTTTGGTTTTCTGGGAATATCATTTGAATCAAAAATGTCTTCTAGTGGGGTTAGGCCTGTTGGTAAAAAATTGTCTTTTAGCTCAATGATTTCAGTTTCAGCATTGGACACTCCCTCTTCCCAGTCAACTTGTTGAATTTGCTGGATGTTTTCTATATTGAAAATAGTTGGATTCAGCATTTGCTTTGCAGTCCTAGGTGATATTGGCTGAGCAGTCTGTTGAAACTGTATTTGTGATGGACTTGCTCCATTAAGTATTTGTGATTGACTTGCTGTCTCAAGTATTTGTGATTGACTTGCTGTCTCAAGTATTTGTGATTGACTTGCTCTGTCATTGTCAATATTTAGTCCTGAAAATTCTTGCTGCAAAGTCAAAAAATTGTTTATTTGTATATCATCCTCAAATACTTGCCAATCTTTAACATTGTTTGGGATGGAGGGTCTGTGTTTTATCTCAGCTGTGAAACAATGATGGGGCTCAAAGGGCAGCTTGCAGGTACTTGCAAAAGTGGCTAAACTATGAGCATGTAGATTGTGGGTCCTAGAAATCTTGGTGATTTGGAATTCAAAGAAGGAGTTTAGTACCTCAGCAACAGCAGATCTATAAGTCCTTAGTCTTTTGTCATTGGTGACAAAGTTTCCTTTCACTTGTTGAATAACTAAATCTGAATCACCCATGATTGAAACCCTGGCAGCTTTTAGGAACTTTACTAACTTGAGGCCTAGTAAAAGAGCTTCATATTCTGCCATGTTATTAGTACATCTGAAATTCAATCTATAGGCTCTGCCTTCTGCATAGCTATTTTCTTTATTGTGTACCCAAACTCCAGCCCCTGCTCCTAATTTGTTAACTGCACCATCAAATTCAAGGAACCATAGAATGTCCTGTTGGGAAGGAGATTTGATGATATGTTCATGAGCTGGTAATGTGAGTAGCAATTGTGGTTTTTTCTCTAGCTTGTCTTCTAGGACAGTCTCATCATTTGATTGGATGTTCTTGACAATTAAGGCAGCAGCACTATCAAATGTTTGATTGACTGTTGTTTCATGAGTGATACTACTCTCATTTGCATCTTCCTCCTGTATGAATATCTTGGTTTCAACTTCACCTTTTGAGGGAGTGGTTGTATCATTGAAGAGAATGTATGAGTCTATGTCTGAATGGACAGCATATATAAGAAAATTTTGAGGTTTTTCTTCGCTGATGACCATGTACTTCATTAGTGTTTCTCTATACAGTCTTTTTGGTTGCCCAAACACAGAGATGGTGGCATATGACATGTCTAATTGTAGGGAACCTTGGAGTTTGGCTCCCCATGATCTTGATAACAGCATTCCATACTTAGGTGGGATATCAGCAACTACCACATCCATTAGGATTGTCTTGTTTGGGTATTGAACTAGAGAGACACATAAGTCTTTTATGAGACCTAGACACTTGACTTGGCTGGAGTCAAAGGAAAACGGATCCTTGTATGGTCTTGTTATGTCTAAATTCAATCTCTCCATGACTGCTTTTGGCATAAGATTGTGAGAGGCAACTGAGTCAAACATTGCATTATGTAGTATTTTGTCATGAATATGTAAACTGACATAAAAAGGCAGTACCCCTGTGACTACTGTTTTTCCATCCACTTCTGGGCCAAACAGGAGTTCTGGGGTGTCATCCAGTACATTGACATCATCTTTGTTGCTAGTGAGTTGAAGGGACCTTTTGGTTTGCAATTTATAGCTGTCATGCTTGGCTAATTCCACGAGAGGAATAGCTATCTTTATTTTGCCAATTTCAGTTTCTAGATCAAAGGATTTTTCAGATTGGGTTCTGGGGTTATAGGTGACAGTCCTCTCCTTATTCATTACATCTTCTTCTTGATTTTTGTCTTGATTTTGGGACTTATCCTTTTTACTCATCTCTTGAGGAGAAATAGTTGAATAAGGATGAGCAGGAGGAGTGACCATAGGCTGCTGTTTTATGGACAGTGGTTCGGTGATCTCTTCAACAATCACTTCTTGTGTATGTGAATTTATTTTGTCATTAGGTTCTGTGCCTGTGACTCCTTCGGGCTGCTGATTATCCTTTTTCTTTTCAGGCTGGTTAACATTCACAGTTCTGCTCCTCAGCTTGTATTGTTTATGGACTTCATAAACAGCAGTGTCATAGCCTTGTTTGAAGTCAAAGGATTCACCTGATTTAGTTTGGAATAGTTTGATTTCATCATCCTCATGATCCTCTTGTGTTAAGAAAACTTGACTTTCACCATCTAGACCCATTAAATTAATCTCAGGATCTTCATTGGGCTCAGCTGATGTGGAAGTTTCTGCATAATTTTCTTGGAAAGGGGGTCTTATGTCCTGGTCAGCACTGGGCTTGCCAATGTTTGGGTTTGGATTTCTCCTAAAATTTGGATTCCTAGGAGGATTGTTTTGTGGTGCTTCCCATGATGCTTTTCTCTCAACTGATTCTACCCTATCACCCAACCTTTTCATACCATTAAGTATTGCATCAAGTTTTTGGTCAAAGGCTGTAGGTTCTTCTTTGTATATATTTCTCTTTTCCAACATTGCCCTGTTTCTTTTGGCAATCAGGTTTGCTTCCACTGTGACAGAAGCCTTTTGAGCGTCCTCAAGGGTTTCAGGTTCTCTTTCCTTCAACTGATATGCCATGTCAGGATCAAATCCATCAGGGAATTTGTACAAGGCCAAATCAGGAGGAGGTCTTAGGTTTTGTGGTATTGCATTGTACACATTGTTGAATCTAGCACAATACTCCAGAACGGTCTCTTGAGGACCTCTCTTGATTGTTTCGTATTCACCAAGTATGTGCAGAGGATCCTTCTTCTTTTCCCATCTAGTAGTAAAGGCTTGATACAGTTCGTCAGGAGTTGCAATGGAGTTTGCATTCAGGGATCTAAATCAAGTTCTTACATCCCCGGTTAGGCTTTGAACAAACATCCTCATTCTGACACTGTCATCATCTATTTCATAGGTCTCAAAATGGTCTTGCATCTTCTTCGCATGCTGGACAGCTGCTAGAGAGCCATTGGAGTCAAAATATGAGATTTTGCTTTGGTAATCTTGAGGTAAAGCTGCAGCATTAGCTGGTATCTGCAAGGGTGCATATCTGTTAGCCATATTTACAGGATTTAGAGGATTAACAGGGGCAGCTGGGATAATAGGAACAGCAGGTACGATAGGGGTGACAAGTGAGGATGAACCTAGAATGTTGGTCAAGGGGATATGAGCAGTGGATGAGGATGTGAGAGGAGGAGTTTGAGATGTGGACGGTGAGCTAGGGGAACTAGGGGTGGACCGGAAAAGGACCTTGCATGGAGTAGGGATGAGGCTGGGATAATCTGACTCTGAGGTCAAATCAGCAGGTTGCTCCTGCCTTTGCTGCCTCCTAATGTTTCTAGGGATGGTATTTGGATTATCAACAGTGATGGGTGGATTAGGGTCAGGATTTGCCCTAGTGTACCGTGGATTTTTCTTAGGAGCCAGCTTCTAACTGTTTTTATTTTTATTTTTTTTATTTTTTTTTAGGATTTTGTAGGAATTTTTTATATCTGCTACGACTGAATGGAGATTTTAGAATGGCTATATATTCTCAGAGCTAAGATGAAGATTCCCTAAACAAGCTCCTCCTCAAAGCTGTTAATGTGATACAGAAACAGATTAAAGGCCTCTTGGCTGATTTCAGGCTTGATAGTAGCTATGAAAATATATGGTAATTGAAAAACTCAAGCATTCCCCAACGGAGTCACCAATTATGTTAACACCCAGGTTGTTCCCTATGACTCCCAAGGGAATACGGCCGGGGTAACCACTAACCAATCTTTGGATCACAGTTTCTAGCCAAACTGTAATCAGAGAGGGCTTTCTCTTTATGATTTGTCTCTGTTATGATGTTGTTTTAGGCTAGGTATTATGCTCAGGTTTTGGTTTATGTTTTGGTTGAAGGACTTCTTTCAGGTCTTACAGTGTAGTGTTTGAGGAGTGAAATACCATTGGGCGATGGAGTCTGGAATTGTGAAATGATTTGATATGCAGGATTGGTGGTGTTCAAACTGCAGGGCCTATTTTGTATTTTAGACAAACAAACTTAGCTTGAATGGTGATGTATGTCAACCAATAGAAAGCAATTAAGAATTTTCTATTAAGCTGGTGAGGTGAAAGTGTAACACGCTGCACAGGAGCAAACTTGAATTCCTGTGACAAAGGCTACTGTGAAAGATGTATTCTGAAAGTGCAGCAATTAAGAATTACACTTATCAAGATTGCATCTGAAGAAAACATTCATTAACAACGCAGATTGAACTCAGGGTATTCATTGAATAAATCCTGAAAGTTATTCTTTTTCCTTGTTGCTAGATATTTAAAGTGAGAAAACATATGGATTTTAACAAACAAAATACATAACAGAGAGAGTTACAGAGACTTGTTGTATGGCGAAATACACAGGAATCCAGCAATTTCCAACAGACACCAATACGCATTCAACACTTCAGAAATCCGAGAAATTCCATCACTTTCTTTATTAACTTCTGAAAGGATTACAGCATAAGAACTTCTTCAGGAGAAATCAACAACAACCCTTGCAAGCTCATGCGAAGGGGACTTTATAGGGATATCTATACAAAATATCTCAGGCATTGAGTCATCTGAGAGAGAAAATATCTTCATAGATTCGTACAGAAAGTAGAAAAGAAGTTATTACAACTTTGAATGCAGCATAAATGCTCTTTATGTCTGTCAGAGGATAATTTGACCTTTGGAGGTCATTGAGTCGATTGAGCCGCTTTGCTTTAATGCTGAATAACGCGTCTTTATTTCTTGCTGCGCTGTATTTTCTCGGCCCTGCCACCTGTAGTTTTCTATTTCTGCTTTGTTGGCCGATCCATCTGCTGAGTTGGCTGAGCTTTAATCCGTCGTGCATGCTGATTTTGTTAAACTTTGCTTTGCATGACAACTGATATTTTTAAGAAACAAAATTGTTAAGTGACTCCCTGTTTACAAAATATTCTGTATTGCGTTTGTCCACCATTCTTGCGTAGGGAGTTGATGCCTGAGAATAGCATCCATTGTCTCCTCTGCCTCTGTGTACTTGAAGAAATTGGGAGCCACCCCAAACAGGTGATTGATCTCATTCATTATAAAAAACAGATTCTCGACTCTGTTGTAAAGAGACTGTCCTGTGGCTGGCCCTGTTTCCTCTGAGGTGCTGGGCTTATCACTAATCTGGCTAGTGGCAAATGTATTGACCCTTTTAGCATACTGGTCATGTGTGAACAATCTCCCTGCGCTGTTCAGTAAGCCAAGGAGTCCTCTGCTTTCTAACACTTGAAACTTTTCTAAAAACTTGTTCACCTCAGTCTGCATATCCTGGGTTTTTCTCTCCAAGGTCTGCACAAAGTTTCTCAGTGTGAGAACCCTTTTGACCATTTGGATAGTGTCAGTTCTGTTTGTAATTCCCATGGCAGCTAACTGAGAACTTGTTCTGTGGTTAAGTACATTGATCATTCTAGTGGCCACTTCAGGCATATTGCTCAATTGAGCTCTTGATCTGTGAATCTCCCTCTGTGCCTTTGGGATGAGCTCTAGTTGCTCATGGATAGTTTCAATATATGGCCATTGCTCATTGATAGATTGACCAATGTTAGCCCATAGCACTATTTTCAGTTCGCCCACCACTTTATCTAACTTGAGCTCATTCTCTAGCTCTTTCATTTTGTTTTTTGAGGGCTTTCACCTCCCTGTCCTTCTCTGCCACAGTTTGTTTGGATTTATCATATCTATCATTGATTTTAGCCAAAGATTCTTTGGCTGAATTGAGCTCTAACATTTGAGCTTTCAGGACTTGGATTTCGTTCTTCAGCTTTTGCATATCTAGGCTTTGGGCCTGCTCTGTAGTTGTTGGCGCTGCTGAAGTAGATGTTGCTGTTTGTTCGGTCTGTTGAGGAGGAGGGGCAGTGATAGGAGCAGTTTCCTCAAGATTGATGATCTGAGGAGGAGGCTGCGAAGTCTGCCCTTCTTCTCTTTGTTTCAGAGATGCCTGTAATGCTGCCTTTGCAGCTTCTGACTCTCCCAACTTCTCTTGTGCTTGAACCAACTGTTTATAAATGGAGATCAACAAATCTGTGGTGTCCTTCTCATGCCTTTGTTGGGCTACCTCATCTGTCTGAGGGTGAATGGTAGCTGGGATCTTGATTTTCTTTCTCATGGCAGCCATGTCAGCATCCCTCAACTTCAAGATTTCCTGTATCCCTGAAATATCTTTGGGATCATGCCCAATTTCAATGATTATGTCTTCCAGGGACCTTATTCTGTTGTCCTTTGCCTGGGATGATGCCTTCTCCAATTCCAGTTGAGACGCTGTGGCATTGAGGCTGCTCTTTAGCTTATAATTTTCCAATGTTTCATCTGCTAAGGAGGCATACACCATCTCACCAGTTTGTTTGTGCAGTTCAATTTTGTCCATTGGGTGTATGTCTTTGGCCATGACCTCCAGGTTGGTCCTGAGGTAATCTGAGGCAGATTGGGGCTGCAGTGCTGTGGGCAAAAAATGGCTCATAATCATCTTGCCTTCACCTACATCAAAGGCAGACATAAGTCTCTGCTGATTAGTAGGAGCCATGTTTAGCAGATGAATGTACAACTGTATTTTGATAGGCTCATTCCTCCTTTTGATGTCTATGAATTGCTGTTTGATGCTTACTTGTCCTTCTTTTTGCTGGCTGGAGGAGCTGACCTCCCCTCCCATAGTCCTGTCCTGTTCCTGCTGGAAGGAACTTGCTGAAGCTTCTCTGCTGGGTGGGCCCATGCCCAATGCCTGTCTTATTGCTATGTCCTCCTCTGAAAAATCATTTTATCTTTGTCTCTTTTCTCCCGGTTGATAGATGAAGTGAGAGGAGTTTCTCTATCCCTTTTTCTGCTTAAGTCCTCCTTTTGAGGAGTTTGGAGGACCGAGGCATCGGTGGTGACTTCTGGCCTAGGAGGCACTATGTTCTGAGCCTGTTGCTCAGTGGAAGTTGGAGTATCAATTACTCTCTCCTGCTGTAAGGGCTACTGTCTGTCATGTTGCCCTTCTTCTTGCTGCAGATCTTGTTGCTGTTGTTGCTCTGCCTGCTGCTGTTCTTCTTTATCTGTCTGCTCTGTCTCCATTTCCTTTTCTTTGCCTCTGCTGGATATATTCTCAGTGGCCTTGGTAGTTTGCTGCTTGGCAGTTGAGGAGGATTCAGCTGCTCCCGTTTGTGTGCTTGGAAGTGTGAATACCTGTGAACAAAGCTCAAGGTCAGCCAACTTCTTTAGATTCCTTAGTGCCCTCTTGTTCAGCTCTTCTTGTGACAAGGGCTCTTCTAAGGTCCCTCTCCTCCATTTGTCTTGGTTTGCATATTTTTCAATGTGAGGGATGCTATGGTGATCATAGGCAGATAACTTATATTTGAGCCTCCTCATGGATATGAAATGATTAGGGTCATAGGGTACCCATATGAAACTGGTTTGCAGGCCAAGGGCCTCAAGCATTCTCTCTGCTTCCCTCCATCCTTGCTCCCTCTCATTATAGATAAAATGGCCAAGTTGGCTTTTGACCTTCAACTGTGCCTTTTTGCCTTTTCCTGAAAAATGAAGCACATCAACTCTGCCAAATTTTCTAAAGTACTCTAGGGCAAATAGCCTCATAGGCACATACTTGGGTAATTTGAAAGGAGGTAGATCACACCCATATATCCTGATGACAGTGTGGTTTTGGTAGAAGTACCAATCCCCAATGCTATAAGCTTTGGACAGCTGAAGAATTCTCTGCATGTCATCAGTGAGTCTCGGAGGAGGTGAGCTCATCAGCATTGCCATAGTTGGATGGATGAACAGATCCATGAATTCACAGTAAGTGTATGGAGACTCAGGTCTAATGTGGAAGACAGATGACCAGTAGACCACTGATCTGGGATTGCCTTGGGCATCCATTCTTTTGATTGAAAAGTGAAACTTCTCATGTTGATGGTACAAGATCAAATGGTAAATGTAGGAGGTGTATCTGAACATCCTATCTCTCCTTAAATTCATCAATTGCTCATGAATCTTGTCTGATATGTAGGTGGCGTAGTCATAGCAGATTGGTGACTTTCCAGGAGCAAACATAAGCATCAATACCAGCACAGTTGCATCAATATGCTCAATTGAACTATATCCCAAGATGGGAGAAATCATATCTACAAGGTCTCTGCCCAGCTCATTGAGGTATACATGAAGAATTGGAGGGCCCATTACAATGTTAGTTTTGATGTATAATTGATTAAATTTGACAATTTGAGCATCTGTGAGTTTATCCCCTTGTTTTATCAGGTTTACCAGTGATAAAGGAACCAACTTCTTCTGAGGGTTGAAGCAAAGCATGTCTCTGATAGCTTGAGGGGTAACATAGAAAAGTACTGAACCAGATGGGTCAACAACAGCTCTCTGAGAAACATCATATTGTTCAGCACAGAGGTGGATTAGTTCAGGGAACTGGTTGACTTGAGGGAGCTTAAAAATAGGGAGGAAAGAGTCCCATAAGCCCAATATATCTGTCCCATTTTCATGCTTGGATTTCAACTCATTCAACAGATGAATGTGGAATTTGCTGCTCATAAGCTTTTCTTCTGTAATTTGGTAATCCATATCTGCCAAGGTTTGCCATTTCAAGTTCTTTTGAGGGGCATTCAGAGGTTGAACATTTAGTACTACAGGTGTCTCCATTGCACGGGAGGATTTTGAATCAAGTGCAAAGTGATTTTGATTGAGCAGGATAGTACAGAGGAATGCCTCTGTACCAGGGAGGTGAGATTATCAGGAACAGGGAGTGGTTCTAGGAAATAGCAGTTGAAATACTATTTATAGTGCAACTATGACCAATGTTTGGCCTTTCCTTGTCTCTCTCAGTGGTTAAATTTGGTTTGAATGAGTCTGCCGCGATTGCGCAGACAGAACTTAGTTTTTCAATAAAATGTAGGTAAAACAAGGCTTGGCTAGTAGTTTTCGAGGTGGTAGTTGAAAATTAGAGGCTCTGTAGAGTAATTCACCGGTGAATTTTCGGCCATAATATAGACTTTTTGACAATTTGGCGCCTTTTCTGTGATGACGTCAGCATGATGTCATTGGTGGGGTCAGGGCCGGCTGACGTCATAGGTGAGGTGGCGGGCTCTGATTGATCCACGGGGATGGTGAAGTGGCATGCCAGGTCGGCAGGTGGTCGGGCGCAAGGGTTGACATGTCGGCATGGTGGCAGTGACGTGGGATGATGCGGAGGTGACGTAGCATAGGCGGAAAAAGCCGAAACCGGAAACAGCCAGCGGTTTCATATCGCACCGCTTATGGTACGGGGGGGAATTTGTCAGACGTACCTCCGACGAGCTGTGGCGAGGACGCGTGGCAGCCGAGTGACGTAACCATTTTACGGATATCGGACGATATCCGTCGGACGTGAGACCCGCTCCGATATCAATGCTGACCGTCGGATCTGGAGGGCTCGATCCAACGGCCATCGGGGAAGTGACGTGACCGGTATATACGGCGGGTAAACGGCGGACGTCAGAGCCGCTCCGATGTGATAAGAGCCGTTGGATGCTCTGGATCAGATCGGGCGGCTGTCGGGGCGATGACGTGATAGGTGGATAAGGTAGCGGGCGGAGGCATAAATACATATTTTTAATGTCTTTTCAATATATTTCGAAAATCGAATATATGCGCAAACTTTGGTTAGGCAACAGAAAGTGGGTTTTTTCGGGATTTTTGGTAGTTTCAAAGGGTTTTCATGGGTAAAGGGGTTTTATAAGGTTTTTCTTGGCAAATAGCAGTTTAGTGAGTGGAATGACTTGAGGAAAGGGAGGGTGGATGAGGTGTAGGTTCATCCAAGTGGCCAGATGTCACTTTGATCCCTGATAGAGAACTTATTGGCTATAATGCCAAAAGGAGGGATATTTATACAAATTTTGGGGTTTATACACCATGGTGTTTAATACTAGTAGGGGAAAGGTGATATAGGGATTTACATAGTAAAGTTAAAGTCAATATGGATGGGGGTAAATGAAGGGGGAAAACACTGAATTTGTTTGCAAAACACTTGGTTTAAAGAGTAGATCAAAATGAAAATATTTTTACACAAGAAATGTGGCTTTTGAATGAACAAGAACCACCATGAAACCATGATCTTCTTCCATGGATCTTAGCTGAAGAGGGGATGTTAGCAATGAAATGAAGGGGGAGAGGGAGGTTAGTCATGCTCCTTGTTGTAACTTGATGAAGATGAACACCTTGTCCATTGATAGATTTTGCCTTGGAAAACACAGTTCACACATCTGTAATGGTAAAGATAACCTTTCTGCAACCCCCAACTACTTACCCCAGTATTTGCCTAACATTTTTTATTTCTTCTTGGAGGGTGCACTTGGACTTGCAGACCCTTACTTGCCTTTTCTTTTCTTTGGCTTTTCCTTTGTTATTTCTATCTACTTCTACCCTTATCTCTTCCAAGGTCCCAGATTACGCTGTTGGGAGCCTTTTCTTCTCTACCTGAACTACTTGTCTGCCAAGATTAAACAGTTTGGACAGACTTTCTTCTCTAATCTACAACTGCAAATTTAAACCATGGAATGATCCAGATTAGACTGTTGGACCATCCATCAAAATCTTAAGTCCATACCAAGCTATATACATAGATTGGATTCTCTTGGAAATATGTGATCTTTGAGTTATCAAAGCAGAGCATATTTGGTCCTTTCATAGCCAATCATGAAATATGAAACCTATTGGTATAGGTAGCTAACACTAACTGCAGAGCACTGAAGAAGTCACGGGAGATGAAGTCCTCCCAAGCAATACCCTGCAATCCCAACTGATGATCCACCAAAATCTGGATAAGAGCAAAGTGATAAACATTGTTGAGCTGCTAATGAGGGGTCTTATGCTGCATGAAAATTTTCATCCTCTCTATGTTCCCGCAAATGAAAAATGGGAGTTTCATCATCCGCACCCTGGTAAAGTGCATGAGAAACCTAATGTGATAGGCATAAAGGCAAGGAAACCTCCCCTCACAACTGAAGTACTTCATGATCAATTTCATGAGCGGAGCACACTCATCTCTCAAAAATATGAATGGGAAAACTCTCGTGAGCTGACTCAAACAACTGGCCTCAATGTAAGGCTCATAATGATGCCTCTCCATCTTCTTCTTCTTATGCCACTGTTCTCCAACATTTGGTATGCATGTTGCCACTGATATGGGTTCGGGTGTCAATGTGAAAGTGACCCCAGCGAAGATAGACTGACCTCCATGTAGGTGAAGCGCAAAAAGACGGTCCAACTCATGATGAACTCTGACATTTTCCACCCTTTGAAAAAATTCAAAACATGCTAGGTGCTGGAAACATGACATAGCAAGAGGGCATGCCTGCAACTCAGTGAGGGTGTTTGGCTCATCTCTAACATGTTTGCCACTCCGGTGATGTCTCCTGGGGGCCTGTTCTCCTGAGGCTGTATCATTGTGGGTCTCCACCTCATACTCTGATGAAACCTCGGATGCCATGACTGTTGTTTATAAACAGTATTTAGGCTGCCCCTTTGATGATGGTGAAGCTGGGTGTTGTTTTGATATCTGCCACCAAGGGGGACAATGAAACAAGGGAGTATTAGGAAGGGAGTAACGAAATGGGAATAGGGGTTATAGGAAAATTTTGTTTGGGGATATGTAGGGGGTTTTGGGTATTTTGATAGGGTAGGGTTTGGGTTTTTTTGGTAAGGTAGGGTTTTAGGGTTTGTATTGAGTAATAGGAGGAGGGGTAAGGGAATATGAGTTTGGTAGTGTTAGGGCAGTGATAGTAGGAAAAATGGCATAGTGGAATAAGGAACAGGGGCAGGGTAGGAAAAATAAGCCTTGGCATCAATAACATTGTTACACAACCCTAGCAAGATGGTTTCTTGGTGTCTTTTTATGGTTGCATTAAGAGTTTTGTTTCATTTCAATCATGGCATAAAAACCACCATATCTTTATCAAATTTGATGAACAAGTGAGTTAATAGAGCCTACCTTGCAAATTTATGTGCTTCACGAAAACATTTGAGTGAGTTTGGCAAATTCTGGGCGCTTTGTCTCTGTGCACCGTGTGCAAAGCCCAGTGTGCCACGCTGGTTATTAGTTTGAACTTTGGGCGGGGTCTGTGTGCACCGCGCCCTGTGTGTGCGCCGCGCCCCTACCTGTGTGTGCTACGCCCCTGTAATCACCTCCAAACTGCTCCAAACCACGCAATTGCTCACTCCTCGACCTTGCAACTTTTTTCCTATGCATTGACTGCACAATGACTTGGATTTATGATGGAAACTTATGTATATAGGCTTGGAGGTCATGATTAAATTTACTTTTTCAAAAAACCCACTTTTCTAATGTCATGTTTGGTACTTTTTCACTGACTTTAAAACAACCCTGATTTTCACTTTTCCTCTGAAATTTTGGCTCAAACGATGAAATTTTCGATACTTTTTGCAGGGTATGACAGAGCATCTGGTCACGGAAACCATGATTGCACCTAAGGAAATCAACTATTGACCCTTTTTGAAAATTTTGTCACAAATGGCACTGTTTGACTTTTCTTCAAAACAGAGTTTTGAAGAACAGTCGAAGTCTATCAATATGATGATGAAACTCTGTGGATCATTACTTTGCAAGAGCATCACTCTAGCCTGCATGGCTTTACTGGGCATATTTAAAGACCAAATTGATCAATCCATAGCCCTAATGACCAAAAATGACTTTCGTCTGTTAAAGGACCAGACCTTGACTGTTATGGACTTTTTGATTATTTGACACAAAGACATAAGCCAGCAGGAGCCAGACATGAGGGGAAATGACTAGCATGACTTTCTCTGTCAGATCATGGCATGCCCCTAGTGGAATGCAGCTGAATGAATGGAGCGGGACACCTAAAAATGAAATGCATAAAGAGTTTTTATCTCTGATAAAGGACTGACCAGACCGATTCTAACACACCAATCAAAAATCAAGCCATCAGGGCTTGGCACAATCAGGTTTAAATTGCCTGGTCTTCAAAACTTTCTTCTACATCATGTTCTATATCTCCCACAGTTGAAGAGAAACTTTTTTTCCTTGGTCCACATCCGCTAGCAAGGTCATTCCATTCATATGTTTGATGGAAAGATTGAGGTGAGAAAAGCATCTAACCATTCACTTGTCATGAGGGGGATAGAAGAAGAAAGACTTCTCAAGCTGCAGGGTACCTCTGCTCGTGCACAACATCTCTCATACAACTCTCATTATGAAGAAGGTACACTTCCATCAAGTTTATTATGGCATGCTAGATTTGGACATTTGAACTATGATAGCCTTCGCTTGTTGAGGAAAAATGGTGTTGCTAGTTTGCCTACAATTCCTAGGAAACTTAAGCAATGTGATGTTTGTATTCTAGGAAAGCATAGAAAACAGTCTTTTCATGATTCACATTCAAGAGCACATAGAAAACTTGAACTCATTCATTCAGCTTTATGTGGTGAAATGGTTGTTCCTTTTGCAAATGGAAATAAATATATGATGACAATTATTGATGACTACACTAGAATATGTTGGGTTTATTTATTGAAGAAAAAATCTGATGCTTTTCAAACATTCAATAACTTTCATACATGGATTGAAAATGATGGACAATCTCATATTGGCTCTATTCGCACTGATAATGGAAAAGAATACACTTCAAATGAATTTTAAAACTATCTTCACCAACATGGGATCAAACATCAAACAACTGTGCCTTATAATCCCCAACAGAATGGTGTAGCTGAAAGAATGAATAGGACAATCTTAAATATGGTGTGCTCCATGATGTTTTTCAAAAATGTAAAGTTGATTTTTTGGGTTGATGTAGTTCTATGTGCTGTATATATAAAGAATAGATGTCCATCTAATGCTATTAGAAACAAGACTCCATGTGAAATGTGGTATGGGCACATTCCTTCGGTAAAGCATCTCAGGGTCTTTGGTTCCACCTGTTATGCCTTGATACCAAAGGTACATAGAAACAAACTTGGTGCAAGAAGTCGTAAGTGTATCTTCCTCAGGTATTCAAACACCTACAAAGCATACCATCTCTATGATGAAGTTAATAAAAAGTTTGTTGTATCTAGAGATGTAATCTTTTTTGAATCATCCAAAACTGACAATGTTGTTGAGCGGCAACTTGACCGCTTAGATAGATTCACAAATGAAAAATCATTTCAAGAATTTGATAATTAGATTCCACATATTGAAGGGGGGATTCCTATGCTGTATCAATCTGTGGAATCTTCTTCTGAAGTACTCTCTCCCCCGCATGAAACTCCAACAACGAATGATGTTTTAAGTGATGTGATTGATAGAATTGGGAGACTCAATCTTGATTCAGTCCCAACTCAATCAATGGAGCAGCCTGGACCATCTGAGAAAGGTCCCCCAAAGTGGCTGAAAAGGACACTTGAAAGTGTTCATCCTGATGAGGTTGGAAGGACAGGAACTAGAAATTCAAACCGGCAAAATGGAGGTGATGTAGATGACTCTGATTCACCTGTTGATATGGATGTTTCTTATGATTTTGAATTGAATTTGTCTACAGATTTCGAACCAACTTCTTTCAAAGAAGCTGCTTCTCATGATGAATGGAAAGAAGCGATGCAAAAGGAGTATGATGGCCTAATAAAGAAGGGCACTTGGAAGCTGGTTGATCCTCCATTAGGAACCAAACCAATTAGCTGCAAGTGGGTCTACAAGAACAAGTATAAAGCAGAACAAGTATAAAGCAGATGGCTCACTTGACAAGCACAAAGCGAGGCTTGTGGCAAAAGGTTTTGCACAGAAGGAAGGGGTCGATTATGAGGATACTTTTTTCCCACAGAAAAATGGGCTACCATCCTGACACTCTTTGCCCTAACAGCTCAGAACGATTGGAAAGTCCATCAAATGGATGTAAAAACTACTTTCTTGAATGGAGATCTAAAAGAGAATGTTTTTATGTCCCAGCCTGAAGGATTTGTTGTGAAAGGACATGAACATAAAGTATGCAAACTTGTGAAATCCTTGTATGGCCTCAAACAAGAACCGCGAGCCTAGTATGAAAAAGTAACTGAGCATATTCTGAAACTCAATTTCAAACATTATGATCTTAATGATGCAACTTTATTTGTCAAGAAATTTGGAAAAACAGTTGTATATCTTGTGTTATATGTAGATTATCTTTTGATGACAGGGAACAATGAAAGCTACATTGCATCCATAAAGAAGGAATTGAAGAAAGTTTTTGAAATTACTGATTTGGGCTATGTTCATTACTATCTTGGTATTGAAGTAACTCAACATCCGAAGTCCATATTCCTTTCCCAAAAGAAGTACATTGGAGATTTGTTGAACAGCTTTGGCATGATAGAAAGCAATCCTCTTACTACTCCAATGGAACAAAACTTAAATCTCACATCCATTGAAGGAAAAGAATTTGAGGGTGCAACAAAGTATAGACAGCTTGTAGGAAGTCTCAACTACTAAACTACTACTAGACCAGACATTTCGTTTTTTGTTGGAATCCTCCCCAGGTTTATGCAAAAGCCTTGTGAGGGATATTGGTCTGCTGCAAAAATAGCTCTAAGGTACTTGAAGGGAACTCAAGACTTTGGAATCAAGTATACACAAGTGGACGACTTTAGCTTGATTGGATACTCTGATTCAGACTTTGATGGAGACAAAGAAACTGGGGTATCTACTTCAGGTTATGTTATGAGTCTTGGATCAGGAGTTGTCTCTTGGAGTTCACGCAAACAATCAGTTCCAGCAGGTTCCACAACAGAGGAAGAATATGTGGCAGCAGCTGAGGCAACAAAAGAAATTGTGTGGCTCAGGCAAATTCTTAAAGATTTGCAGGTAAAACAAGTACAATCAACTACACTCATGATTGACAATACCTCGGTAATAAAATTGGCCAAGAACCCAAAGTTTCATGATCGAACGAAGCACATCAATACTAAATATCATCTGATTCGACATCATGTTGAGGCCAAAACAATGCATCTCCGCCATTGTTCCACTAATGAGAAAATTGCAGACATCTTCACCGAAGTGCTTGGAAGAGAAAAGCTTGAAAGATTCAAAATGATGCTTGGACTCACCAACATCCCTTCAGATTAAGGGGGGAAATGTTGACACCTAATCATCAGGATTGGGTGAATAACTAAAATTGATGTAAATAAATAATAAAGAATAAAGAATATGAATAGTCACCGGGAGATGAAATGAATAGTCTCTCCCTCATGTATATAATAAAGACCAACCTGAATGAAAATCAACGAATTGTTTTTGAGGAGTTACTGCCTGATCTGACAAGAACACAGAGTGTTGAGCGCCGAGTGATATTCGAGCCCCTAAGTTCGTGAAAGACCACATACACTACAGACAAGATGACAGATACCAGGAGAGGTTTGGGCTTTGAAGAAGGAACTTCTGGCGAGGTCGCGCCAACCCATACGGTACACGATATTCTCGAGGATACTGGAATTGAGCCAAAAATCTTGAAACCACCTTGGATGCCAATACAAAAAAAAAAGATAATTAGGCAATGGGACCAGTCCGCATGTCCCTAAGGAATTTGCAGTTCGGTAAGTTATCAATGGAGGAAAAGGGCAAGGCTGTCACCATTGAGACAGATGAAGAGGAGGACTTACAGGCTCTGATTTCTGAGATAGAGGAAGAAGAATACGTGGAGGTGGACATCCAACCAATGCGCTCTACAGCAAAGTTACCCGAATATGTCCCTCCGTGAAAAGGGAAAGCTAAGGTACCAAACGATCTGGATGCAACGAAGAGTGCACTCCAGACCCCGCTCCTCCCCAATGGAATTACCTTTGAGGGTCCACTCCTAGGATGTGTACCCACCCTAAAATTTGAAGACTGAGTTGTCGCGGACAACGAGAAGTTCTCACACTTAGAGACAGAGAGCTTGATGAAATAGAATAAGGAGGTTCTGGTGATCACATTACAACCACGAAAATGGTTGCCTAGTGTGGAGAAGGTTGGATTGCTTCATCTACTGTACATACCACACTTTCATCGTGCACCCATCGTCATTTTCGTCATTAGGCAGATGCTTTGCTTGGTGCATGATGGGTACTTATGGTTAGAGGAGCCTATTCCCATCACGACGAATCACATCCATAGAATTTCTTAGCTTCCATGTAAGGGAATGGACCCTTCGATGATAGCAGGAAAAAGTGGTGATTTGGCTCTCACAGAAGCCATGAAGAAGAAATATAAGCTTGAGAATAAAAAGAGGGGGTACGCTATCAACAGTATCAAATATAAAGGAGTGCGCGTAGCCACCCAGCTTCTGGCAATAAAGTAATGAGAAAATGTTGCGGCGATGAAGTACCAGTGCCAGTAGTTGCATTGGCCGAATAGTGTGCAGAAGGGGTCCAGTTCAACTGGGACGAGTTCCTCAGCGAAGAATTTATGATCAACTGCAAGGAGGCTCAGGAGAAGTGTAAGACCTTCCACTACGCATGGTTTCTCTTATCCATTTTGTTGGTAGAGGGAGAACTCCCAGAGGATAGTCAATTCCCAAGCATTGAGTGTGACTTACCAGAGGCCACGAAGTATGTGTCGCTCTAGGCTACCAAGGACGCAAAGCAAATTTGCGATACAAAGATTTTTTGGGTTCTCATGGAGGCAAGCATTCGGATGTGGATTAATAGGAGGCCGCGCCTATCCCCCATAGTGTACAACAGTCTTTAGAGCTTTGCAGACTTCAAGGCGGACATGCGCAATATTTACATCAAGGCACGAAAGGATCCAATGCAGTAGTGGACAAAGCTCCCATTCATCGCCACTGATGATGCAATTTTTACAGTACTAGAGACATGGCCTCTCGAGTGGCGCACCCCAGATTTAGTAGAATTAGAAAAGGCATCAAAGAAAAGAAAGGAGGAGGCCAAGCTACATGTCACACATTTGACTTAGAAGAGGCACAACAAAAAAGTGGCAGCAGAGGTAAGGGCAGTCAGCGAGGCAGCACAAGCAGCCGTGGATCAGACAAAGGTCGTCGAAGCAGCAGCAGCAGCGCAGACAACAGGGGCCTGAACAACGTAGGCAGAGGAGGGCCAGGAATTGTCTACAGGATAGGAGTTAGACAACACAAACATTGCAGAAGAGGGCGTGGACCCAGGCACAACTTCCACCCAACTCAAAAGTTTGTGCGTCACAGATCGATTGGGTCCATGGAAAAAGGTCAAGGCCTCCAAATTGGCCATCGACCCGATCACATTAACAGAAGGTGACCTCTACGACATCGGCGAGACGGTTCGTGATGTCACCAAGGAAGTGCTCCAAGAAGTCATGTTGGAGCAGCAGACTGTGTTAGGGATCCTCAGGGTGCAACTACAGGAACTACAAGTGCGGCCCCCACAGCAAGGAACCATAGCCACCTACGTCACAGCGAGCACATCAGTAGTAGAATAGATGCTACACGCAAGGATGGCCAATACCATAGTGCTACCGAAAGGGGTACTAGCAGCAGAGAATGAGATCGACAGAGCTGCAGTTGGCAGGATCAAGGGACTTGGCCTTAACTTGGTTTCCCTTCCGCAAGACACACTATACCAAATGCAGGTTGGAGTAACCGCTGAACTCCACACCAGGGAGGGTCGCGTGATGCAGGTGCTAAGTGAGCAAAAGCTCAACATCAAACAGCTTAGCCTACAGTGTGACAAACTGGTGTCACAGAACCAGCAGCTAGTGCAAACAGTTGATGAAGCATGTCGGTGCGTCCTAGAGTTTTCCATTGCCGCGGACCTCCCAACACAAGTACGGATCCACTGTTTGGCAAGTGGAGTCTAAAACGCGCGTGAGGAAACAACGCAAGTGGAGCTAGAGCTGAATCTCCAGATTGTCGCGCTGCAACTGAAGGCGGGGCCTTCCACTCCCACAAAAGTTAGAGAGCAGCGCATTAGCGCTATCCAAATAGGTTTGGAAGAAATTGGATGGGTAGTGCATAATTGTACCAGTACGTTGGACCAAGACTTTGGCGTCCTCACATCCTTGCAGGAGGACCCCAACATACAGCGCCTGGAAACAAAGGCGCGCAAACTTCAGGAGTAGTACGACAGTGTCCAAGGAACTGCGTAGACAGTCGTCCTCACTCAACGGCTTGCAAAGATGCAGCAAGCAAGGGCACTGAAAGAGCAAGTGGATGTCGCAAGACAAAAAGAGGCACTTCTCAAAGCGTGCATCCAGCCATGGATTGACGAGGCCTTCACCATTACGGCAGATATCAAGGGCAAGCTCGCACAGATGCAGGGGCTCTACGTGCTAAGGTAGGGATTTGATCCTCATAAAGAAGCATCGAAAGAACACATGCAGCAGGTCCAGCAAACCGCAAAGCAGTGCGTTGTGGACCTCTAAGCAGCGCGAGACCAGTTGGAGGGACTTTGCGCCAAGATCGTTGCGCCAACTGAGTGACTCAAGGAGTCACGATGTTTGTGTTGAGGGCCTGTTGGGCATGGAATCCCAGCACAGCACGTTTTGGGGCTCAAAGCCCAAGTTTTGGTCAAATATGTTGTAAGACTGCGAATTGCAGGCGCGGAGCGTGAAGTATAGGTTGAGTCATAGGGTTGTGTGCCCTAAGCTTTTTAATGTAATGTAATGTCATGTCGGCCTACCCATGGCCCGCGAACCATGGGATTGTATAAATAGAGCGAGACTCTAAGTTGTAAAGATAGCGAAGAAGGAGATAAATGAATACAAATGGTTTGAGCATAGAGTAAATTTCAAGTGTATTGGGTCGTAGTAGTAGGAAGAGGCTCTACAACTGAGTGCCCAGAGGCCTAGTAGAGTCCACAACTGAGTGCATGGTTCCCTGCAGCTGAGTGCACAGGGTGGTGTCGAGTCTGTAACCTTGAATGAAGAATAATAAAGAGAAGTTGATTCCAATTTCTGTGCATCTGCTTGTATATTGCATTTTATACATTTATACTATTTTGTTTATTGCACGCACTTATATGAATTCTGGATATATTGTTAATTATCACTAGATTTACAAGGATAAGTTAAAGTAATCGGATAATAATAGGTTAATAGTAAGTAACTTGGGTGATAATATGGATCGCGCCCCGAGTAGGGCTGCGCGAAGGCAACATCATAGGTTGCATGGAACTAATAGATGCGCGTAGCGACGTGCACGCAGGGTCAAATCGCGGACCGTCAGAACTCATCAGACATCCCCAAGGTGCATAAACCTAGTTCTAGCACCCTACCATACTACTTCGGGTGAGACCTCAGTCCATGCTCCGCGAACTGTTGCTGAAAGGGCCAGTAGTACTGGGATTTGTTTGGATAAATCACCTCTGAACCTGGGTCAGGCCCATACAAACCAACACATCTATCCTATCGCTTACACGTCTTGGGTTTCTAACCCTGTACCTGTCATGAAAAAGCAAGGCACCATCCACATTTGTACATATTTCCGAGATTTGAACAAAGATTTTCCCAAATACAATTATCCTACACCATTCATCGACCAAGTCATCGACTCTTGCACCAATCACGAGGCCCTATCCTTCATGGGAGGGTTCTCTAGGTATAACTAGACCCAGATTCACTATATGGATTAGTACAAAACCGTATTCACAACCCCTTGGGGTATATTCGCATACCAAGTTATGCCTTTCAGCCTTAAAAATATTGGCACCACCTTCCAGCAGGCCATTAATTGTGAAAATTTATGAATCTAACAAACCATAAATTCTACTATAGTAAACCTATTTTCATTACCTACTTGTGTTCTTCATTTTAACAACTTATTTTCAGAAATATTCAAAAAATATTAATGCAAATACATTGCATCCTACACCAATATACAAATCAAGTACTGAAAAATAAGTGAGACAACCACACAAAGGACACACTTATTTTTGGACTAAACGTCCCCGGAAAAACCCAATGTGGGAAAACTGGTGCAACAGATATGAAGGTTTTATTATTAAGAAGAATTTTTAATACAACTAGGGTGTCAAATCTGGCTCACCCAACAGAGGCACCTCTATCTAAAGGCAGATATTTTGGTGGATCCAGCAACTAGATGAACAAACCCCAAAGGTGACTGCGATGTCCCGAGTGTTGTGCAGCGATGGATGCTCCAAGCTCTGCACTGGAACTGCGTCACCTCCTCTAGGAGTCGCGTCACCCTCCCAATGAACCTCCCTGACTTAGAAATCGATTTGTCGAATTGCTTCTCTCTTTGCCTCACAAAAACCCCAATGCTGCCTCTAAGTGACTGCGTCAACTCCTCCAACTTTTGTGTCACCCTTTCTGGAGCTGCTTTGTCTCTCCCTGGTTTTGATATGCCTCTCTGCTATGTATTCTCGGCCTTGGATTGAAGTCCCTATGTCGAACTGCCCCTCTCTGCAATAAAAACTCACTCTGAAATTCTCAGCAAACCATGCCCCAGAATTTCGAACTAGCTCAAGTGTTGCTCTCTCTATTTGTGTTCTCCAACTGACCCCAAGCCTTCCTTTATACTTTTCCTATTGAGAAATCAATGGTCGTGACCTAATCTCTAATCAATGGCTAAGATTAAATTAGACTTGACCCTCATCTCTTAGAAGTTTCTCACCCATATTTTCATTAATAGCCATTAATATCTTAATTTTCCTAAGTTTAGACTTAGGAACCCCATTAAAAATATTAATTATTTTAATAAAATACAATCCAGGCGAAATTTCTCCAAACTATTTCTGGGTCTTGGAGATCTCATGTTTTCTAGCCCCTCCACAAAATTTCGAAGCTAGAGCACATCCGATGCTACCAAAAATCAACATTAATTACATCTTCTTTGATTTGTCTCATCTTATCCTTACTTATTTGGATGACCATACGGTACGATATAAGAACTGTGCTAACCATTTGGAGGATCTCCACGTGGTTTTTCATATATGTCGACAATACAACTTACACTTGAACCCTCTCAAGTGTGTATTCTGTGTTAACGACGGAAGACTGCTAGGATTTATAGTTTCCCAGTGAAGTATTAGAGTTGACCCTTTCAAAGTACAGACCATTAAGGAAATACCACCTCCAAGAACATTGAAGAAGTTACAAATCATGTGGGGTAAGACCAATTTATTGTGATGATTTGTCCCCGATTATGCTACTTGCACGCAAGGCTTTCTATGCCTCCTTCACCAAGATATTCCATTCCACAGGGATGATCAGGCTCAAAAAATAATTTGAAGCTCTAAAAGATACATTATCTCAAGCTCCTTTGATTATCCCACCCAACCACAATAAGGAATATACCCTATATCTATCAGCATCAGATGTAGTTATCACTGGGGTATTAGTCCAGGACGGACTAGATAACAAGGAGCACATAATTTATTACGTCAGCAAGAACCTATTTGGGCTTACATTGAAGTATGAACCAGAAGAAAAAATTGCCTTAGCCCTAGTACATTCATTTCAGAAGCTTCAACATTATATCATCCTTCGGACCACTACTGTAATAGCAGCTATTAACCCCATGCAATATCTTCTCACTCGTTGTATGATGAACCACAAATACGCTCGATGGATTATTATACTACAAGAATTCAATCTACAATTTAATTCTCCTAAAAGAAAAAAGGTGTTCATCCTTGCCGAATTCATCACTGATCTCCCAACAAAGACCCAAGGATCTCCCATTAATTATGCTCTTCCTGATGAACATCTATTTTTAGTATCAACGGATGACCCCTACTACGGTGATATCCTCCTCTTTTTTGGAACTCAAAATTTCAAACCCCAACTTACCCATAAGGATCGGAGGCTCATACGCCACCAAGCCCCCCGTTAGCTTCTTATGGGGGTTGCCCTCTATCGACAGGGCATCGAAACTATCCTTCATCAGTTCCTCACTCACGAACAATTCGAGCAAGCCTCAAATGATTTCCACATTGGGGCTTGCGGCAACCACCTCTCAAAGATGGCCACCGCTCAGAAAATCCTTCGTTTCGGTTACTTCTGGCCCACCCTTTTCCATGATTGCATACAAGCAGTCAAAATATGTGAGCAGTGCCAATGATATGCTCATAAGACGTAAGCAGCACTTGTTACCCTACATCCGTTCATCATTGTTGGCCCCTTCTGCAAATGGGGCATAGACTTCATGACCTATAACTCCCCATCATCCAGAAACCATAAGTACATTGTGGTTTCCATTGACTATTTTACGAAATGGACAGAAGAAATTCCCACATATAATAACACTGCAGAACCGCGGCATGATTTTTCTTTAACCATGTCATAACATAGTTCAATGTTCCCAAGGAGTTGGTTTTTGATCATGGTAAACATTTCGAGAATATTTTTCAGGATTTATCCCAACACCTTGGTTTATCTCATGAGTTCGCTTCCCCATACTACCCTCAATCCAACAATCAGGTAGAAGTTGTCAACAAAGTGCTTAAAACAATGTTGTGGTGTATGGTGAACAATCACAAAACCAATTGGAACCACATGGTGTTTTCTGCCCTATGGGCATACCACACAACAGTCAAAGCATCTACATGGTTCACACCCTTTCAATTATTATATGGGGTTGAACATGTACTCCCCATTGAGTGTGAGATCGTGACCTTGCACTCAGCCATCGAACTTCTCACTGACACCAAACAGAGCTTGATCTTGTCAATGAAATTCGATGAGAATCTCTCCAGAATAGTGAAGCACACAAAAATAGGGTCAAAGCCTCATTTGATCGCAAGATTAACCCCTCAAACATTTACTAAAGGCGAATTAGTTCTCCGTTACAATTTTTCCTAGGAGGCAGTAGGGTCAGGAAGTTCGAGACGTTATGGAAGGGTCTATACATTATCAAACATTGCCTCCACAAGGGGGCATACATCTTATCAGAGCCCGATGGAACTTGCCTAAAAAATCTCTTCAATGGTCTCTTCCTCAAACAACTTCACCCATAAGAATGCTCGAGTAACCCTAGAATGTACGTGTATGCACCATGACTTATTTTTTATGATGATCAACTCATCATAGACCCACTCTAAAATCACTCTCGCATAATGTGTCTCAGATGGATCATCTTCTAGTCTATCATTACGGATTTGTTGATGGTGCTTCTCGATGATAACAAAACTTTGTTTCCGCAACCTGGGCCATATACTCTCCTAACTGAACACCTTGTCTCTTTAATGGACTTTGTATCAGGTCAGCCACCAACAATCAAGTTAAATATGACATCGTTATAGGTCTTTTGGTAGATGCCTTCCACTTAGGTATTTGTCACCAGCATCTATTCCTTGATTCACATCTTTTTGTATCATAGCTGAACAAAACCTTTCAAATTCGTGATCCATGCCTTTTTTGAAAGTATCTGCATGCACAAATTTTAGCTCAAAATTTTGATCATATCACATTTACACATATACCAAGGGATCAAAATCATACAGTTGATCACATAGCTAATAAAGTCCTAGACTGGCATGCATCACATATATATAATCATCAAGATACATAAACCATAAGCATAATATCCATCTCAAAAAATGCAAAGATACATCAAATGTATAGAAGAATAAAACACATCATAAGAGACACCAAAAAATCTCATCTTGTATATACATATCAAAAAATATATATGAGTACAAACAAATAGTTGTATATCCACTGGCTCATGGCTAGGTAAAATAAGTCCTCGAAAATAGGGAAGCATCCTCAAAATGGGTGCTTTCCCTATACATACATCAAATAGTCTACATCTAGGGATGGGGCCCTACCCCCCTCTCTTGAGGACCAACCTCTACATCAGGTATCAAAATAGGACACGTGATGGCCACCGCCATCACGACACACCAAAGAATTGGTTGGTGCACCTAATCATGTTCCATATCCGTCTCCACCACCACCTATCCCAGTCCTTCCCATCCATCCTCAGGCATACCCTGGTTAAGACCTCAGTTCTTCCCCAAGCATCCTCATAGTCTCAAAGTCACTCTGCCAAAGTTTCTAAGTAAGCCTCTACTGCCTCGGCAACCTCTCACGGTCTCTCCATCTCCCTCACAGAAGATGAGCTGGACCCTTCCCCAAAGGGACAATCGATCTTAAGTCATTAGCGCTATGTCGGCCTCCCGAACATCTTGTCATTGCTTAGGTGGAGTAAGATCACCAGCCACTCCCATCCACCATGGATCATACTAAGTAGGCTAGTGGTTGTCCATGTGGCCTAACATGTACAAGAACAAAGACATGATATCAGCATCATATAGAAAATGCATCATAAATCTTACATGTCAAACAACTTAAATGCATAAATAAACAAGTCACATACCTGCTGGCGCCCAAGTGTCACCACAGGGGAGCCCCGTATCTGGATCACCTGGAAAGTTCACTCCATGGTACAGATACTCAAGAATCATTTGAGGATTGGACCAAAACCATCCATCCACCTTGTCATTCTAGTAATGCCTCATTGCACGTCCACCAGCATGTGACATCACGGGTGCCCACCTTCTCATCCTCGGGTCCCTAGCAAGAACTAGGGGCAAAATTATAAAAGGTCGTATCATCACAACCCTTTCGTATAGGATGCTACATAAAATACTAGCATAACAAAAGCTCTGAGCCTCTCCCTGTCGAACCTCTATGAAATGGGAGGTCATACCCCTGTTCAAAAAATCAACCCAGTCAAAAAAATGCCTTGTTTGCAGCCTCTACAACACTGCGATCGCAGGCCCTAATACCTGGTGTGGGGTTGTCAAACCTGCCAAGCGCACGATCATCGCCAGTGTTTCTCACTCAGCGAAATCCAAGAAATATGGTGCTATGATGCACCCATCCTAAATAGGGTTGGGCCCGTAGTGGACCCCTCCCCATCTCTGAATATCCACCTACCTAGTTGGCGGGGGATTCAGCAAAACCTCTCCTCGAGGTACTAACCTTATCACAAAGTATACATCTACTGCTGCATTGATCAGTAGATTTTTCCCTTTGACGACGAATATCTTTCGATCTACTTCTCATAGCTGAATCAAAAATTGCAAGAACCCATCATGCGACCTTAAGAGGGGATTCTAAAGGAACTTCAATAACCCCCATCCAGCTAGTGTCCTACTAGTTGCATGGTCCTCTACAATCGCTACCCACAAAGGTTGTCAATCCCTCTCTCTCCAAAACATTCCCACCCTACCATAAAGGATATCGAATTTTAAACATTAGCCTCCTTGGATATAAAAACATTTTTCATGCACCGTGTGTTTATGGACATCACAGGCATGCGTAGTGAACATATGTTTCTCAAACAAACGCACAATATGCACATCTTCCATGCCATAACCCGTGGCGAAACCATGTATGGGTACGCACCTCTGCTCGCTAAGAAAACGCATCGTTTGCACGTATTTTATTGACAAATATGCGCGTACATTGCAACTTGGGGCGACTGAGTCGTGGTGTCGCCAAAACAATGACACTGTGACTTCTAGTCGAATAGTCGCATGTAGCTATTAGCGTTTTTCCCACAACATCTTTGTGTGAGTCCCTTGGAAACAGAAGAAGACCGCACGACTAAATCTTAGTCACCCGTGTGGTCCAAGTTTGTTTACCCTAAAAAGTTCGTATAGGGCACCCTGTACCACCTACCTAACCTAGTCTACCAAATTGAGGAAGCGAGGGTTTAATGTTCTAACCTCTCTGTCCCCACACACCACCCAGGTGCATTGGTTGACCGCAATAGAAAGAAATATATCTTGGATTAGCTCTGGCCTCCTAGAATATTAAGTGCAAATGAGGTGGCGTTTTGCCCACTTTGCCCCATATATCACCCTTTTCAACATCTTCTCGAGCCCAGTACAGGATCTCAGGGTCTCTATTTTCAAAACTGTCAAAGACATAAGGATCAGAACTACATCATCTTCAACATGATACCCTTCATCCCATTTCAATCCAAAACTCATTTTTGGACCCGCCACATGCTTATAGTACCACTTTAGGTGTGCCTTCTCTTGTTTTTTTTCAATTCATCTTGTTCAGTTGCTTTGAGATTATTTATATGATCAAAAAAGATTTTTTCACTTGGGGTATTGGATTTGCAGGCACATCAACAAAATTCCTTCCATGCTCAACACTCCAGTGACCAACAACAAAGCAGGTATCATTCATCACTCATCATGATAGGATTCCCACAAATCTTTGCATATCCTAACATCATTTCTCTAAAATGCACCATAGGGTCCATCATCTTGACCACGTTTACCATCACCTCCCCTTGCATATGGTAAAATTCCACACCAATCGATAGAGCCTTCCCACTCATGGATCACCTCATGTTATAGACCCCCACATACTATTGGGATCCATGACCATCTACCCAGGCCCAGGAACCACTTCAAATTGCATGCCTTGAAGATCAGCCTCATTCTTCTTCACTCATTGCTTACCAACCCCATTCTTGGGCCACCCCTTATATGTTGTGACAGATCAAGATGGACACACCATGCATTCTACATTTTGCCTACCATTCACCCATATTATAATAGACCATCTGCGTCACTTCATCCACCTCACCAACCCAACACGAAGACCAACCAATGGGGCCCCCACCCTCAGCAAAAACACCATACCTCCATCATTATGCAGGTCACCATTTTCATGGGGCACCCATCTCTATGTCTATACATCCAAACCACCTTCATATTATTTTGGCAAGTGTACAAATATTTTTTAGGAAAAAGGTTCCCACCCATATTTTCATGTCTTTTTACCCGGCGGCAATTTCTAGTCACCCTTGGACGGAGCTCACAAATCATACGCATTCATATAACCTCTTCACGCCATTCAAAACATACTTACACCTACCATGGAAGTTCTACTAACTGTAGGGCCATCCATGTTAGCAAAAGTGGTTTGATTGCTGCCATTTTCATAATAGCTCCGACCTCAGGCTAGTTGTCCATATCCATTCATATCGTCAACTTTCATTATCTTGCCTTGTCTGACCCACACTATTATAGTTTGTTTTCACCTTATATTGATTCCCCGAATCAGCATTTCGGGCAGTTGACGCTTCTTTCGTGTCGATTTCCACTCCCATATTCCAAGATCAAGGCGGTACCTTAGATACTCCCCCTTTTAAGGGACATCCTTGGGTGGCACAATAGAATCACTATTGCCCACTTATGTCATCGGTCCCCTTGACATTTGACACCAACACAAGTTTTCATGTCAAGGTGATACCATACTTAATGATCATTGCAGTTCTTTCATATAGTTGAAGACTCGCGTATCACTAAGCACCTCATTCAGTAGTGCTTACATCATAATACGGGGGAGTTACCCAAATTCAAAGACCCATGCATACCTTAGCACCTCACCCAAGTAGTGCTTCACCTTTCTTATGCATGGGGGCACTAGATTCAGTCAACTTTTCAAGAAACACCCTTGAGGACGTCAGTAGTTATCATCATTAGCCATCAGCATGTCAACCACCACAATGTTGACTAGACATAACCATTTCTTGTACGATTGTAATAATTCGTCACTAGTCATCATAACAAGTATGGGACATGCCCACCTCGTATAAACACCTTTTTCTTTTTAGGTTTTCTTCAGAGCATGGTTATCCTTTATGCTTAGTCAAGGGATTTCCCTACTCATCTTTGTAACAAGTTATCCTCTCTCTCAAGAAGTTGATTAGATTCTCCGTAAAAACTAAAAAACGTGATGTATTTCGACTATACTTTTTCTCCTAACCTCATACATCAAGGGGCAACTATTAACACCAGAAAATCATACACATGTTTGTACAATCCAGAAGATGCTTAAAGTCATCTAGTAGAATGCACAAGTGAATATTTTCTAGCTAAAGACATTATGAAGTTCAAAAAAATTAATTTCTCCTAAGGTCCAAAGTATATGGAGTTAAAAAATTGAAGTTTGTGCAACTCTTTTTCTTCGATAGCCACGCACTGCACAGTATTTCCATCGAAAGTCACGCGGTCAAGAAAATGGTCGACTCAACAAATTTGGGACCACTTCCCACACTTGGAGATGACTCCCCGACATGATCTCAGACAAGGAAAATTGAATTCGAGTCACCTTTAAGATATGCAGCCCTCAATGGAATCATCTTGTCCTACTCATAAGTCATTATCATCCATGAACCAAGAGAGGGAAGATAGACTCAAAAAACTATATATAAACAGGCCATGGGAGAACCAAAACATGAGACAATGTTATGTTGTCCAAATTGCTATCAAAACAACCCAACACTTCATTGTTGAAGGAAATAAATTAAGAGCACTAGCGTGTTGGACATATTGCTTCTAAGCAATCCATCATCTTGGTGAGAGGAGAAGATTCCACCACCATTGAGAGAGTTGTCATACTTTTTTGAGAGAGAGGAGAAGCTTGCAAAGAGATTGAGGAAAGAAACCTGCTTGCTGAGGACTTTTTAGCACCATAGCTCAAAGAATTATCTTCAAGTGTTTAGTATTCATCTATTGTATTCATATTCTACCACCAACAGTCAATAAAAGGAGTTTTTTCCATTAGTTTGTTGACTTGTTTGCTCCATTGAGCATTATTTGTGTATTTATCTCTTCGTTTTAGTTCATGTTTGTATATGCATTGTTTCCACTATTTGCAATTCCTTATTAATCTAAGTTTCTTCACTAGCAACACCAACTTTGTTTGTATTCCTTTGCAAGGAACAACCAACCGCTAAGGAGGTGTCTTTTGGTACACCATTGCTACAAAAACATCACCACGCCTATAATTCATAAAGATAGAAAAAATAGAAAAAAGAAGAAAAACCAAAATCAAAAAGTTAAATTAAAAGGAAATAAAACTAAAAACAAAAAAATAGTAATCAATAGAAAAATGGAAGTTACTAAACAACACCCATAATAATACCTCAACTAATCATTTTACAAATAAATAAATTTAAATAAATAAAATGTAAGAAAAATTGAATTCCCATTGTTATACCATAGATAAGTGACATAAATTTTTGGTCAAAGACAAATTAATACGCATTCAAAGGAAAAATTGAATGCCTAATACCATAGTGTCATTTATTAAAATATAATTAAAAAAAAAAACTATTTTATATTCATAAAATCTATCAAATAAAATTGGATCATTGATCCTCTCAGATGTGGAAGTATGTCTGTGTTCAAATGGGAGTTGACAGATGTCCCCTTTAAAACTAAAAAATATATATATTTAAATAAAATTATTTCAAATATAATAAAAAACAAAAATGACCTCAGGCTCATTATAAAATCATTCAGTCAAGTCTGGCTAGATAAAAAACAAAAATGTCAGGCTCATTATAAAATCATTCAGTCAAGTCTGGCTAGATAAAAAACAAAAATGACCTCAGGCTCATTATAAAATTATTCAGTCAAGTCTGCCATCTAGCCATCAGATCAAAAAATGACCTCAGGCTCATTATAAAATCATTCAGTCAAGTCTGGCTAGATAAAAAACAAAAATGACCTCAGGCTCATTATAAAATTATTCAGTCAAGTCTGCCATCTAGCCATCAGATCAAATCGCATAATTCAAAGGGCATTGCCATTATAGCTCCAATGTGGGAGAGTACCAATCTCTTCACTTTGGCGTATGCCTGACGACACCTGCCATTGATGAACATGCATCATTGTCAGAGCAGGTCCTATTGCGCATGCAGGATTTCATCATCACACGTTAGCAATCTCTTAATTTGGAAATGCCTTACCCTGGAGCTCAATCGGTCATCCTCTCAAGGAATTTGGAAATGTAGGAAGTGATTCGCCATGCCAATCATTATCAGCTGAGTGTTACCTTTGCAAGTGGGACTGTCTTTCAAAATTCTCTGGTTATCTCATTCATGGAGATTAGGGGCAGTTCTCAACCTCTCAGTTCACCCTCTCGAATTGATTACCGCTCGTGATTTTTTTGGAGGTACCATCTATTCGGTAAGGCTCCATTTTGCAGCCACACCAACACCTCATTTGTCAATTACAATTCTCTCTGCTAGTGAAGAGGACTCTCTTAGAAATAGATCAAATTGGGGTCGTTGTCATGCCTTTAGAGACGGATTGGAAAATTCAGCTTTGGCTTGGCTTGAAATCGCTTGACAAAGTCACTAGTAGGCCAGCATGTAGTCTCAAAGGAACTAGAGATGGTCAAATTAGCTAAGCCAAAAGAAGCAATATTCAATGACTTAGGGTGGCAGAAGTCACGACTCAAAGAAGGCAACGAAAGGTGGCTGTGAGAAAACGAGTAGGTTCTTGATAATGGCAGGGGATGCAGGCAGAGAGTGATAGGAGGAATGCACGAACAGAGACATGGCTCCATCTCGACAGCAGCAGATGTGGTGGAGTGATTATTTCAGTCTCGAGGTCATATCACAAGGAGGTGGTCGAGTTAACACCTCCATGCAAACAGACAACGAAAAATGCAACATTGTAGTCGTGTATTGTTGGATTTAACAGGGGCTGCAGGTACAACACTCCCTGATGGCAAAGGCTCGATCTCGGTCAACGAAGCCTCATCTCTCCAATTTTGGAAAAAGATTATAGCTTAATCCTTATCTCAGTCACAAAGATGTGGCATCACTGTTGTTGTTTTGATGTATAGACTAAATCTCTTTTTTGTTTGGTCGTATTATCATTAGAGTGAAACTTTGTAATTTCAATATATTGAATTATTGAATTGGTGTTATTGGTCGGGTACAAGGAAAATATTGTTTATAATATTTTCAATTGAGTCTTCAAAATATATATATATATATATTATAAAACATCAATAATCTCACTCTCAATGGCCATACTAAGGAGAAGTGGTAAAAATATTTCACTCACTCTCAACCATAAATAAAATATATAATAATAAAAAAAATGAATATACATGTTTGGTTTGTTTAATTAAAAGTATAATAAAGCATTAATAATTTCATTCATTGTCCATACTAAGAAGAAGTGGTAAAAATATTTCACTCTCATTCTCAATTGTTGAATAAAATATTTTAATGTCCATATGAAACAACATAATCTTATATCAAAGCCTCAAGGGATAGCTCAATAGGTCGAGTTCATGTTGCTGAATACCTTGCCGATCGGGAGGTCACGGGGTCAAATCTCCTCGATGCCTTTGGGGTTAGGCCCTGCTAGTTTGGCCGGCGGGTAGATCTGGATGTAGCAATCACCTAATGCCCATGAACCCGAGAATATATATATATATATATATATATATATATAGATATAGATATAGATATAGATATAGATATAGATATAGATATATATTTGTGTGTGTGTGTGTGAACTTTATAGAGAAATAAAGTAGTTGCAAGTTAAAAAAACCCTATATATACATTATATAAATCAATTGAAAAAAAATATATAGTTAAAGAATTTTAAGCAGTCTCACTAATTTATGTCCAAGTAAATTTTGATCAATTTCACACATTCAAAAATGCAACATAAAAATTGAAAAATTACAAGTGGTCTCTTATATATATATATATGATTAAATCTTTCAAGGTGCAAACATTTTATTCAAATTTTGCACTCTAAAAGAAGTTGTCATCTTGAGAGATTTGATCACACTCGGCACTGGCTAGATCCATGGTTAAGATGGATCTATACTAATTTATTCTAAAAATAAAATAAGATTTAAATATTCTAAATAAATATGTATTTAACTTTGGATCTACCAAATGTCAAGAGAATTAAATATTTCAGGATGAAAACATTTTTTTGAATGCAAAACTTGAGAGATTTGATTCCTTTGGACTCTTAGTACATCTAGAATTAAGATGGACCTATATTGATTTTGACCTAAACACTAATAAAATGTTTAATATATCTGTTTTTGTTTGTCATTGACATTGAAATATTTTATTTGTAATTCAAATTATGTACCTTAAATGTGAATACATCCCTCCTCATATCCATATGATATAATCTCTATGTGTGTGTGTGTCTTCATTGTAAATGTTGAAATAATTACAAATTTCTCCTTTATTTTCAATTAGAAATAACTTATCAATAGTAAAGGAACTATCCCAAACTTTTTAACTCTCTATATATTTGATACTAAAATCTTTTAGCAAGCATACACACTAAAATATTTTATTTATGATCCATATTTGTTTTTGGTTATTAATATTTTTTAAATATTATATATCAACTCTATATTAAAAATGGAATAAATCACATACTTCTTACAATCGAAAATGAAAATATATTAAAAAAATTAATTTAAATTACTTTATTTTACTCAATATAAAGTTAATATAAAATTATGATATTTAATATGGACATTGAAATATTTTATTTATGGATAACACTAATATTTTTGTTATTGATATATTTTTTCTTTAAATATTACATTGCAACTAAACATAAAGGAATTACACACCATATAATATCAAAAATATTATTTTTGAATGCAATCTACCAACTCTATATTAAGTAAAATGATTAATTTTTTTCATCACTATTATTTTTTTGTTGTTACTATTATTATTATAACATTATGTGACAACATCTTCCTGATATTGAGTTGTAAAGTGTCTCTCCGTGCAACAAGATCATATAAATAATATAATTAGATATCAACAATATAATAACAAAATACATCTATATCAAAACATATCTCATATATTAGATATCATATTACATAATTGTTTTTTTTTTACAGGAACAGTTATAGGATTGCATTAGATACTTGGCATAAAGCCACAACCAGATTACAGATATTGAAGGTGATTTCTGAGCACCTCTCCAACAAGAGGATCAAGGCGCATACGCTTATGATTCGTCTCTTCTTACATTTTACAATGAACTCTATTTCTGTTATTTGTCCGAGCTTGCGAATGCATACAAATTGCTTTAATAAAATGCAGTAAAATATGGAAGATAGGGGATTAAGGAATTGGATCCCACGATGTTTCTTTGTCTCTAAGAATAGCCCCAGCAGGTAACTGGGCTGCCTCGTTTGCTTCAATATCCGCCTCTTTGTTGTTTATTCTCAGCAAATGGAAAAATTACAATTTCAAGGACTTTGCCATTTCTTTGACTCTTGTGATCATCCTTGCAAGACGAAAATATGTTGGAATAGAGTTTTTCACCATTATTTTGATGATGACCTGTGAATCACCAAAGACATTAACCTCCCTGAATCCCAATTCTTTGAGAAGCTTGATCCCTTGGAAAAGAGCCAACGCTTCAGCTTGCATGCTAGAGGAATGACCCAATCCCCAAGAAAATCTATGGATAGGAGTTCCTTCTATATTTATTATGAGCCTTCCCGCACCAGTGATTCCTGGATTTCCCTTGGCCGCTCCGTCAAAGAAGAGAGAGGGGATTGTTTGCTTGGAAATCCAGGACTGAAAGTCTTCTTCATTTTTTCTGATTTGCCATTCTTTGGGAGGAATGGAGATGATAATCGATTTTTGGATTTGGAGACTGAGTGCAGCACCTAACTCGATGTCTTGTTGGCATAGGCTTGAGTCATCCATTCTATCTCTTAGGCATTCATTTAGTTGACATTTGGCTGTGATTGCAACAAGACTGAAATCCTGCTCTTTATTTCTGAATATCCTTCTATTCCTCTCTAACCAATTCTACCAACTGATAATTTTGGGAAGAGCAGTCCAAGCTGCTATGATTAATTTGTTTTTTGGGGTTGGACTTGGGTATCTGGATAGCCAACCAGCAAACAGATCCGAATAATGCAGGGGAGAGTGAAGCTAGATTTCCATGCTCCTAAGAGCTCTTGCCAGATTTGGATGGCATATCTACACTCCAGCATGAGGTGAAGGGCAGATTCTGCATTATATTTACATAGCATGCATCTAGAAGGGAAAAAAAATCCCCTCTTCTGCAACCTATCATCCATTAAAAAAAATTTATGGCGGAGCAACCAACAAAAATGATCAATTTTCGGGATGGAGGGGAACTTCCATATCCCATTCCAGGGAGCGGGATCTAGCTGTACGTATGGCCTTTCCAAGCATTTAACATACCCCTGTGCCACCGAGTAGCCTTCGCGCTGTAGACCCCATCTACAGGCATCTTTTCTCCGAATGTGAATGGGAGCCAACCCATGCAGAAGATTGTAGAGATCTATGCAGTCGCTTTGGAGAGCAGGAGGGACTGGGAACTGCTTCCAGCCTGCCCAGCAGTGTCTGATCCAACATGACATATCCCACAGCGATTTAATTTGTGTGTCCATCATCCACGTCCGTAGCGAATGCAAGGAGCGAGTTTCAGCCAATGGGGGCCTGCTCATAATTCTATCTCCCCATAGATTAATGGATTGACCATTCCCAGGGATCCAATAAGCCTGCGCATTCACCAAAGGAGCTGCTTTGATACTTAGAATGCTGAAGGGAGATCTGAATTAGGATTTGGGCTTATCCAAGCAGCGAAGACACCTTCCTCTGAAGTATTTTGTCCATAATGTTAAATGTGCCTAGCCTGGATTGGGAGCTATAATTCTCCAAATCAATTTCACTCCCATGGCTAAATCTTGAGCGCAGAGGTTTTTAAAATTCAGTCCTCCCTCCTGTAGAGGCTTGGAAACAATTTCCCAGTTGACAAGTGGGATTTTATTTTCATTTTGCTTGCCTCCCTTCCAGAAAACTTCCTAATAAGTTCCTCCATCTTCTTGAGAATACCCATAGGTGCTAAGAGAATAGAAAATTGGAATAATGGAAGACTGTTGAGAACTGATTTGATGAGAACTTCTTTGCCTGCAATGTTGAGCCAAGAGGAGCCCCAGGCCTACATTTTAGTTTTGAATTTCTCTAGCTGAGGGTTCCAATATTTGCTCAAGGCCCTCTTGAGGAAGATAGGAAGGCCAAGATATTTGAAAGAGGTCCAATTTTAAGAGGCTGCAAAGCCTAGGCATATAGCAATGGAATTTAGGGAAGATGGAGAAATATTCCAGCAATAAATATGACATTTCCCATTGTTTAATTTGTTGCACGAGACTTCACAAAATTCATCCAACACTTCTTTAAATCTGGCAGCTGAGAGCGCAGTTGCAACCCCCAGCAACAAGGTGTCATCGGCAAAGAGGGCATGATTGATGTTTTTTACCCCTCTTGCTATGCTTAGCCCAACTATATCTTGGTCTTGTTGCTTCTTGTCTAGATAAAAGCTGAGGACAAAATCCCGCAGCACAAAGAGGAGGGGTGAGAGGGGGAACCCCTGCCTCAGCCCTCTAGAGGCTTTGAAGAAATCTGCAGCCCTACCATTTACCAGGGCAGCAATCCAGGGCTTCGATATACAAGACTGAATGCAGTTTATAAAGCTTAATCCAAATCCCATCTTGTGCAGAACATCCAAAAAAAACCTGTCTAACTCGATCAGAAGCATTTGCTAGGTCGAGCTTGACCACCATACCTTTTTCTTTTCGATGCATGCTAGAGTGGATCGCCTCTTAAACCAAAATGAAATTATCCACGATCTATCTACCATGAATAAATCCTCCTTGGTTCTCTGGGATGATTTTGGGGAGGATGTTCCCTAATCTGTTCGCTATTACTTTGGTTATCACTTTGTATCCAATATTGCATAAGGAGATCGAGCAGAATCTGTTGAAGGACTTTGCTCCTTTTTCCTTCGGGATAAGGGTGAGGAATGTTTAATTTGTGCAACCTCCAATTTTCTAGCAATCTTGGGATCATTTTGAGGAATTCCTTCTCCACAATCTACCAACAGGATTGAAGGAATCTGGCTGTGAATTTGTCCAATCCCAGGGCTTTGTCGAGGCCCATATCAAAGAGGGCATCCTTTACTTTATTTCTGTTGACTTTAGCTTCTAACATATGGTTCATCCTAGCAGTGATCAGGTGAGGAACTACATCTAGGAGTTTAGAACTATGTCGAACCTCCATTCCCTCACTGTACAGATTCTTAAAATGGTCAGAAGCTACCTTTTTTATGCTGCCTATATTCTTTAGGATGTAGTTCTCTTCTTTAATTTCAGAGATGGAGTTAGAGCATTTCCTGGCTTGAGCTTGCTTATGAAAGAAGGAGGAGTTTCTATCCCCTGCTTTGAGCCAAAGGCTCCTGGATTTAAGCCTCTAGTATTCTTCCTTAGCCAAGCAAGCCTTGTGAAATTTCTGCTAAAGCTGCATCTCCTTGTCCAGGTCTTCTTTTGTGATTTCAGTTTCTTCTAGTTGAAGATGATGCAGTTCTAAGGAACTTTTAATTTTTTTTCTTTCAGTTGTAGGGTTGGGAAAAGTCTTGGCCCAACTTTTCAGCATCACTTTTACTCTTCTGATTTTTTCTTTCCAAACAAAAAAGGGGGAACCCTTGACTAGCTCCTTCCAACAATCCCTAACCTTTTGCGTGAAATCTGCCTCTTTGATCCATAGAGGACTAAATCTAACAGGAATAGGGCCCAGATCCTTGAGAGCCAGCAGCTCAAGTCTAATGGGCTTGTGATCCAAAACACTGTTGTGGAGGATGTGCATTCCAGCCTCTAAACCGAGAAGAAGAAAGGAACTTTGAACAATAAATATATCTAGTCTTGCAGCTATATGACCAGGACTGACTCTTTTATTTGACCAAGTGTACTTACCAAAAGAAGGCTTGATGTCTAGCAGGTCCCAGTCCTGCATGAGATCCTTCACCCATTCCCTTGTTGGATCCCTTACTATGCAGCCTCCTCTTTTTTCTGATGAAAGAAGGGTGAGATTGAGATCTCCAATGATGATGATGTTTTTCAGGTTCTCTAGATCTGCTAGATTTTTTATGGAGTCCCAACAAATCTTCTTCTCCCCGGCATTGTTAGGGACATACACATTGAAGAGACATATGATCTCTTTGGTATCAAGATGCTGCATCTTTAAGAAGATCTAGTGGGTGTTCAAAGTCTCAAAGATTATTGAGAACTTGTTGGCATTCCAGAGGGAGCCAAGCCCTCCCGAGGATCCACGAGCAGAGATAGATTGCGCTTCGCTTTTATTCTAGAATTTTTTACTTGCTTGGAGGAAAGTTGTATCCTCCATTTTGGTCTCCTGGATGAGGAGGATATCAGGGGCTTCCAATCTTGTTAAGATTTTCATTGCTTCTTCCTTGGCTCTAATGCCCATACCCCTACAGTTCTAGGAGACGATCTTCATCATTTACTTTTATTATGGTGGGCTCCCTTGGAACCATGAGTTTGATTCCTCGTTGTCTTCGGAGTTTTTGCCAATAGCTTCTGAAAGGTTGGCTAGCTGCCCTGAAGCTTGTCTTTGTAGGTTTCCTGCTCTCTTTTTTCCCTGGCAGACTTGCGTCCTCTTGTGGATCTTCTGGGAGAGGATTGAGAGTCTCCTATTTCTCCTTCTTCTTCTGACTCCTCAGATTCTTGGACTTCCTCCTCCTCTTCTAAGAGCTTTCCTTTGGATCTCTCTGCGGCACTTCCACCTTTGGTCGAGATGGAGGGGGAAGCTTTGGCGGGAGAAATTTCCTTTGGGATCTCAACCTCTTGGGAGGCCTTGGTTTCAGATCTTAGGAGCTTGAATTTGTTCTCTTGGCCTTCCATGGTTGATTGCTGAACAGGGGTTGTCTAAGGGCCTTTATCATTTGCAGTTACAGTCTTCTTGTGAGAGGTCTTGGTGCACTTGACCTGGTTCTAGCCTTCTTCTTTCCCTTTCTCTTTCGCCCCATTGGACGGATAGCCTCTAGCAAAATGACCGTAGATTTGGTATTTCCGGCATTTGAAGGGCAGCTGCTCGTAGTCGAGTTTTTGCACATGAGTCCAAGGACCTACGATGATTTTGATGGCTTTCCGAAGCCCCACCTCTAGATCTACCTCCACGCAGATTCAGGTGCAATCATACTGGGAGATTAGGGAGTCTCACCCACGCCGGGACTGCTATGGGGACATCCACTGCCGGATCAAAGTCTGGCATCCATTTATTCAGATACAATCCCTAAGGGCCCATGAAGTAAGGTCCATTTTGGAAAATCAGGTCCTTTTCCTCTTTTGCAGTGAACTCGAACAGAAAGTAGCCTCTCCCGAGAAAGTATGAGGTTACTTTGTTTTTTTATCAAGGGTGCCCAATTCTTGATGACCCAGATCTCTGTGGATTTAGGGGATGGCCAAAGCCCTCTGAACTAGCCAACGAGGGCACGATCTGCTAGAGACAGAGTGACTTGGATTGGCCCATCTGGTGGGAGAGAAATCTTGGGGATGTCCTCCAGTTTCTTCACAAACTTTGCAGCTTCACCTTTATTCTTCTTTGGCAAGGATGCGAGCAAAGAGTTGAAAGCTTCAGAGGTAGAAGGCAGAGGAGGAGAGATGGGAGACCCCTGAGGAGATCCCAACACCTCCATGGAGGCAGGTGACCTCGAGTAAGACCCAGCCAAGCCGATCTGCGGCAGGCAGCCACAACCTTTAATGCATCCCAAACTCCTCACAGGAGTGCTCGCGTTGTTGTAGAGCTAGTTCACGCTCAGATTTGGAAAAACTAATGATCATATTACATAATTGTTATCATATATCCATCTTAATTTTGAATGAAGCACCTAGAGGGATTGAATCTCTTAAGATGAAAACTCATTTTTGACAGCAAATCTTGAGTAAAGGTTTGCACCTTGAGAGATTTTATTTCTTTGGGCTCTTGGTGGATCCCATGGAGTTATGTTGGTTTTGAGCAACTCACTAATAAATTTTTTTTCTTTTATTAAGTAATGTAAGTCCTAAGATGACTAGCACACCTAACATGTGGTTTGAGTAGGTGTGACCCACTTGCTGCTATGCCATCAAAATCACCCAAGGATTAGACCCATCCTAGACCACACTATCCCTTAGAATGACTCAATTTTTCCCACGAAACAGGTGACCATTCACCACAAAGTGTCTTAACATAACACCCTTTCACTATTTATTCTAGGCCTCGTGGGCTACTGATAAAATATTTTAACTATAGTTTTTTTTCTTCGCTTATTTTATATAATAGTGTTGTGCTCTACAACAACCCCCCATTTCATATCATTTTTATTCACAAAACTATCATATGAAATGGGTCCCTTTTAGTTTTGATTGGTATCAACTTTGCATTATTCAAAAAGATTCAAAAAAAAAATGAAAACATTACAAAAAACCTTTTTGACAAACCAATTTTGGTCTTATAATATAAATAATCAATCTTTTATCATTGCGATAAAGCGATCGCATATCGCAATGACAAAGGAGGCATAACTTAAAAACCCATTGGTTTGCTTCGACGCGATAACATGCAATAGTATATTGGACATCGGCAATCATAAGTTCCCATAATTAAAGTGCCTTTTGATCCGATGCGATGCGATAAACTCCCGTTCGCCCCAATGCGATGCGATATCGCTATCGGCAATCGGCGATATACCATGCATGCTTTTTAAAGTGCCCATACTCCCAATGCGATGCGATATCGCTATCGGCAATCGGCGATATACCATGCATGCTTTTTAAAGTGCCCATACTCCCAATGCGATGCGATGCGATATCGCTATCGGTGATCGGGGATTTCAAAAGGTGTCAATATGAAGATTTAAGTTTTCCCCAACACCCGATTGCGATAAAGCCAAAAGCGCAAACTTCAAAAAGCCGTTAAAGCAGAGGTATTACGATTAATTCGTATTTAAGGCCTTATCTTTCAAACAATGATTCACCTGCGCTCAACCGCCAAAACATCCAAGGCACGCTTAAACAAATCATGCGGCCGATAAGAGATATGATGAGCATTTAAAGGATTGGCAGGTTTTAATGGCCATTTAGTGAAATAGTAAGCTTAAAAAATCTTCTCATAGATTGTATCCGCGGCCACTTTTAAGTTAATCCCTCATCATGCATTGATCAATATATCTCACTCATATTTGGTTTTTGCTACCAATTCTCTGTGTTACGCTTATTTCCACTACTGTGCAGAATTCTTCCGAACTAATAGATTCAAGCAGAATGGGGAAGAAGTCTAAGAAAACCACAGTCGCTTTCACTGCATCAGCCACAGGACAAGCCGTCGCTGATCCAGCAAATAAAAAGAAAGGATTAATATCTAATACTACATGTTCAGGACTTGCCAAGACCACTTGGAAAAGTACCTATAATTTGATTGAAGCCAAAGAACCAAAGGTGACGGCAGTACAAGCTACAGCGGGTTCCAGTAGAAAATCTAATGGTACTTTGAAAGACTTGGCCGACTCTTTCCTTCATCGGATAGCGACTTGGGAACAAATTCTCCCATATACGGATATAGTAAAGTGGGCAATTGAGGAAATCCCAATCACAGATAGAACTTTCTGCACCGGAGATGGGAGAATCTTCGGTTCATTCAAGGCTGATGATTTGAGGCAAATGTATCATTTGCCTGAGCCAGAGAAGAAATACAACAAGGCATTTCTGGAGAAATTCCGAAATGAGAATGAAACTGAATCCGAACCCATTCGGGAATGGAGGCAAAATCCGGCGAAACACAAGCATGAAACTTCCGGTAAGTACTCTGTTGATTCTCTATGTTCTCTGTACTGTTATGCTGGGATAATGATGTGTAGATTGTGGGGGTTGCACGATTCCGCTAATTTCACTATAGAAATGGTTCCTTTGATGGAAGCGGCATGTAATAGTGAGATAATGGATTGGGCAACCATACTGTCAGATAAGCTAGCGACCACAGTTCTTAGTTTTAGAACTAAAACTTCCGTCTCAAAAAGGATTATTCCCCCATTCTACTACAGTGCTTATATACTAGATACCCTGTGTTTTAATTCTGAGTTTCCTGTACTCGGCTGGAGGTGGACTCGACAAGACCCCACGCCTATTCACATATACCATCAGAAATTTTGGAAGACTTCCTATAAGCACCATTTGTACCAAGTCTGCAACGGCTTCATGTTACCCATTCATTATTCTATTTTTAATAAACCTGCTCCCAAAATTTCTTACCAAGCAGGGATTGATTTAACATCAATAGGAAGATGGTTCGGAGAGGAGAAATTTACTTATGTAAGAATTTTCGGCAGCCAAGTCAAACCTCATGTTCTTCCTTTGTACATACCTGATAAACTGCTGGCAAGGGAGATAGCCTATCAGATTATTGCCGAAGGAGTTACACAAACTCTCAAGAAAAATAAGAAGCAGGTCTGGCCCTCCTTTCCTCTGAGATGTGGTGTCTACACTTTGCATGATTTCAAACATGCAGAAAAAGAAGCTACAAAAATGAAATCATTAACTCTAGCGACTCTCCCAAATAGGCGATTTGATCCCAACAAAGTCGCCTATAATGCACTTGAACAGGCCAAATTAACAAAGTTTGATCATGTAGAAGATAAGTTTGACGACCTGTTCTCTTCAGCTGAATCAATGTATCAGGTTAGATCGCTGGCCATAATGCAATACAAAGATGAAGGGTTAGCTGAATTCAACAGACTTAGAGAACAGAGGTTGCAAACTCTGCCTCTAGATCTGTTAGCAACAACCCCAGCAACAAGACCAAGCGAGCCTAAACAGCAACATTCAAAGGAGCCTCCGGTTACAAAAAGAAAACAGGAGAAAGTGCAGGAGGAAACCCAGAACAAAGAACAGGACAGAGCAACATAGAGGTGAATGTGGATACTCAAATTGATCCCAAATTGCTCCAGGAATGGCAGCAATTTGATTCAATTATCAGTAGTCTTGAATGTTCAAAGGACACCGAAACTTCGAAAACAGCAAATACACAGGAAACCACTTCACAACAGGTTCCAAGTGGAACCAGCGGTCTACCCAGTTCAAAAGAAGTAGAAATAATCCCAAAGGACCCCTCCGATCAAATCATTTTGCAGATAGAAGAAATTCCTCCCTTGGATGTCTTCTATAGCCCAAGGCACAAAGCTGTGGTAAAACGACAGAGGAAGAGAAGAAGGACTGATCAACCTTCCCTTTTCCCAGAATAGACGGTCACGGGCAATGTGGTTTGGAAGGAGGAATTTGACCCCTCTGATGACCTAACAAAACTATCACAGTATGCTGGAGCCTATTCGGCAGCAACAATAGACAAGGCATCAGAGGTGAGTCTTTTATTAAAAACAAAAGACCAGGAAATCTTTTTATTGCAAACACAGCTAACAGAAGCACAACAGAAAGTGGAGCAGGCAGAACAGCAATTGTTAACACAACAGCAAATAAATAATCAATTAACTCAACAATTGCAGGAAGAGAAATAGAGGATTGATCACAGCGCAATCCAGAAGCAGAAAGAGTTGTCTGAAGCCTTGGCACAACTGAGGGCAGCAAATGAACAAATGTTGAAGTCAAAAGATGAGCAGATTGCTCAACTATCAGCACAGCTTGAGAAGACAAAGGGCGTTCCACAAATAACCGAATTCAAATTAGAAGCGTTACAGATAAATAAGGCATTAATAGCACAAATCAAGCTTCTATGTCAACAAATCGCCCAGGCGGAACCACTATGCGAATTGACGGCATCAATAAGTAAACGAACAGAAAAGGCTAGAACAGAATTAGATCAAGCTGAAGAAACATTAACTGAATTTCTTGACTGGCAAGATACCGATCAGGGACAAGCGGCAAATTTACCAAGAATTTTAGAGTCACATAAAGAAATATTGTTTACAGAATGGCAGTCCCAGTTAATGAAAGCAGAGAGGGCAATTTCAAGGTGCAAATCAACCACAAGTAATTTGGTTGAATTGGTTAATAATACTCTCTACTTGTCAAACATGATTTCCCAATGCACTCCAGGTAAATTGACAGCAGTGAAAACATTGGAGCAGTCATGTTATCCAGATCTAGAGGAAAAGGGGAGATTAATTGTTGGAATTAACAGTTCAACATGGTACACCTATTGGTTCTTCTTGGTAAAACCACACAGTCAAAGAGCCGCCCTCAAATGCCTTACAGATGCAATCGGGTATATTATCCCCGATATTCAGGATGCCACCTATGCCGCCCAGCTTAACTCTCGCCTCAACAGACCGCCCGAAGTGGAGCCAATGCTTTCGATAAGTCAGCTCAAGTTTAGAGGCAAACAGCCTACTTGATGATTCATGCCGCCGACTTCCAGGTTGCTGAGAAGGAGATATTCAAAATCATTTGATACCAATTAAGTAGGATTTCAGTTTCATAGATAGTTAGTTTAATTCAGTATTTATAGACTCTTTCATGTTTTTAGAAAGGGTCGAAAAGTTTTGTACCTGACTTAAAACCTGAAGTTGCACTACTGTGTTTCAAGCATATTCTTTTATAAAACTGGACCAATCATTCTGATTTTGGCAAAGAAGCTTTTATGCAAATGTGCACTATTGTCTTTGTGTGAAAGTATTTCTGCGTTAGAGGAAGAATTTCAAATAGCGATTGATATTGGAGAGTGACTCGCAGCTCATATGGTACTATTATCTATATCTGAATCCATTCTTTTTATATGAATTTTTATTTGATCGCCTTTGCTATTATTGAATATATATATATGTGTTTTAACAACATTTCTTTATTCCCTCCACTATTGGATGTTTATGGTAATGCTTTTCTTTTGATCATATATCTATTGATGATATAAATAATGAGTGTAGCAATATTGCATTAATCACCTTGTTTAACTATTTAAGCAAAGTAATCCTTGAATGAGTAAATGTCCATGTTTATTAGATGGAGTCATCTATATGCCTGTTAATAAACATAGATCATCAAGCGCTACACCTCAAAGTACAATAGTTCCCGGGATTAGTAGTAATTCTTTTTATTTCGCTAATAAATTAAGTTATTCACCTATCATTAGATTAGTCAATCAATCATTCATTCATTCCGTTTATTCATTGCTGGGAAACTGGTCCCATTATCCCCAGTCGGAGCCACCATTCCAAACGGAAAAGGAGTTGTATTAAGGTCCGGACCGGGTGGTTATCCCCCAATGTTGATACAATGATTTTCGGGGCATCAACAAATAGATATGTAGTTGACATTGAAATATTTTATTTATGATTCACATTCATCACATTAAAATCTTAATACATGTTTCCTCATATTCGAAATAGAAAAGATATATCCATATGATATAATCTATCTATGTATATTTATAGCCATAGTTTATTTGTTATATCATCTAAGGCTCACACCCATCCTAGACCACACTAGTCCTTAGCATGATTGGATTTTTTCCCATGGAACTGATGACCTTTTCACCACAGAGTGTGTTAACATAACACCCTTTCACCTTTTATTCTAGGCCTCGTGGGCTACTAATAAAATGTTTTAACTATACCTTTTTTTTATTCACTTGTTTTATATAATATATATGTAGTTGATATTGAAATATTTTATTTATGATTCACATTCATCATTTAAAAATGTTAATACATGCTTCCTCATATTCAAAAATAGAAAATATATATCTATAGGATATCATCTCTCTTTGTTTATCTATAGTCGTAATTTATTTGTTATATGTTTTGGAGTCTTTTTTGGACATATTGTCCAATTGAATTTTTGTCCATAATCTATTGAAGATTTGTTAGAATCACAAGTTTGAGCTGTGAACCTTGCATAATTTGATTGCCTCATGGGTTTTTCAGGGTGTTGAATCCATATATGCAATCAAGAATGTATTTTAGACAACAAAGAATCATTATTCGACCAAATTTTTTTTGGGAAAATCGTGACGTTTTCTTGTTTAAAATGTATTTTTGATTCCATATATTGATTCAACACCCTAAAAAACACTAAGGCACTAGAATTATAGAATGTTCACAACTCAAACTTGTGATTTCAACAAAGACAAATTCAACCGAAATATATATATATATGCAAAGAATCACTATTCGACCAAAAATTGTTTTGGGAAATCGTGACATTTTCTTGTTTAAAATGTATTTTTGATTCCATATATTGATTCAACACCTTGAAAAACACTGAGGCACTAGAATTATGGAATGTTCACAACTCAAACTTTTGATTTCAACAAAGACAAATTCAACCGAAATATATATATATATATATATATATATATATATATATATATATATATATATATATATATATATATATATTACTTGTGATTTCAACAAAGACAAATTCAACCGAAATATATATATATATATATATATATATATATATGCAAAGAATCACTATTCGACCAAAAATTGTTTGGGAAAATCGTGACATTTTCTTGTTTAAAATGTATTTTTGATTCCCTATATTGATTCAACACCTTGAAAAACACTGAGACACTAGAATTATGGAATGTTCACAACTCAAACTTGTGATTTCAACAAAGACAAATTCAACCGGAATATATATATATATATATATATATATATATATATATAGATAACACCCTCTCTCTCACATTGTTTTTATTATTAATATCTTTAAAAATGTTCTATATTAAATATTGAAGGAATTACAAATCCCCATCATACCTTGGATTAGAAAGAATTTATTAATGAAATAAAAACTCGTTGAACTCTTTCTCTCTTTATATATATGTGATGTTAAAATCTTTTACTCAACATGCATATTGAAATATTTGATTTATAGATCTATTTAGTTTTTTTTGTTATTAATATTTTTAAATGTTATATGTCAACTCCATAGTAAAAATATCAAGTTGATATTAAATTATATATACTATATACTAATTTTTTTAATTATATGCCTAAAACATATAAATACATTTTTCAAAACATGTAACAATATTCTTAAGTGTGGAGATTTTGATAGAAATTGAGATAGAGAGAAATGTCACACATAAATCACACCTCATTACTTTATTGATCAAATTAATTACGTATATAGGATATAGATCAGAAACTTTGATGAATCTAGATCCTAAGAAAGTGGATCTATGACTCAGACATGACACAACTAGAACCCATACACATAGGAAACAATAACTTCTAGATTAACACCTCAATACTCACAATGAAAACTTGTAAATCACATGACACACATGGAATCATTACTTCCAATACCCTCCCTTAATTCTTACATGTGATAAATATTGAAAAACCCGCATTACAACAACAATAATAATCTTTGTCATATTTGTCTAATATGGTCATCATTAGCACTCGCATCCACTATGAAATCTCATGGTTTTCTCTCGTTTCTTCACCACAATTTAAGCTTCCCACTTGATCCATTTAAGACATAACCGCTTCTGACCATCGTTGACGTACTTTGTAGAATTGATGCTTATCAACCTTCCGAAGCACAACGAATCAATTTCAGTATTGAACCATCCTATAGAATTTCCACCATTTGTTGAATCCATGGCCCTCTATAGTCGTCATCGGTTATCTAGGATAGAATTATAGGTATCTTGTACTTGAACCTATAAACAATTTTAATTGAGGAAGAAATATATAAGGAGGAAACTAAATGACACAACAAGAACACACAAAGAATTACGTGGTAAAACCCTGACAGTGTGTCAAGGAAACCTCCAAGGGGCAAGGGATTGGAAATCTTATTGCTCAAGAAATGATTCTCCAAGTTACCAGCCTCTCGGGAAATCCCCAATTAATATGGTCTACTTCGTTACATTACTTCTATTTGTTATAAAATTGACTGAATGGTAAAATCTAGATTTACCCACAATTACATTATTTACATCATTGTTGTCATTTTTTTACAATATCCACCTTGAAAGAAATTTTCCTAATCCCTTGCCCATGCCCATTCATCATCTCTTCTACAAGCCAACAGAATCCAAACACCATCGTAGCTTCTCTATTGAAACTAGCTTCGTGAATATGTTTGCATGATTCTCCTGTGTATGGACCTTCTTGAGAGCTACTTTGCCGCCATCAATCACATGTTTCACAAAATGGTACCTTAGATCAATGTGGTTGGTCTTGTTGTGATAACTTGGATTTTTAGGCAAATGAATAGCACTTTTTCTATCACAGAACACATTTACTTTCTCCTGCATCGTTCCAAGTTCATAAAGTAGACCTTTCAACCATATTGCTTCCTTAGTGGCATCTGAAGTAGTTATATACTCTACTTCGGTAGTGGACAAAGCAATAGTTTCTTGGATCTTTGACATTCAGCTAATTGCTCCACCTACAAGAGTAAAGACATATCCTATAGTAGATCTCCTTTTCTCCAAATCACCTACATAATCAGCGTCTACATATCTGCATATTGAATCTTCAATACCATTAAAGATGATGCAATGGTCACTTGTGTCTCTCAAATATCGAAGCACCCATTTCACAACTCACCAATGTTCTTTTCCTAGATTTTCCATGAATTTTCTAAAAACTCCAACTGCCTGTGAAATCTCAGGTCTTGTATACACCATCACATATATTAAGTTGTCTACCGCATTTGCATATGGTACACAAGACATATACTTATTTTCTTCATTATTTCTAGGACTCAAAACCAAAGAAAGCTTAAAATGGGAAGCTAATGGAACATTAACAGGTTTCACATTATCCATACCTAACTTTTCAAGTATTCTCTCCACATACTTCTTTTGTGATAACTAGAGCTTTCCATTTTTCCTGTCTCTATGTATCTCCATGCCCAAGATATGTTTTTCTGCTCCAAGATCCTTCATATCAAACGTCCTAGAGAGTTGAGCCTTTAACATGTTGATCTCTTCCATGCTTTTTATAATAGCCTTAGTAAAAATTCCATGTAATAAAAGTTAATAAAGGAAAAATGATAACCACAAATTATGGGACACTTATTACAAGCTAAATGTTGGGTAGAATCCTAGTGATTGGGATCACTTGTGATTGGTTATGTCTAAGGAACTTGGCAAAGGAAATGGCTAAGGCTTTAGAAAGGAAAAATGACATTTTTAGCACATTTATTTATGAAAAAAATGGAAATTAGGAGAAAATGGAGGTGAAAGGTCATAGGTTACATGTGAGGAGGAAAATGAAGGAAAATAATGGAAAATGAAGAAAATAGAGGCCTCATTCACCAAAAAGATTCTAACGATCAGTTGGTAACCTTTTGTCAATTCAGTGTTGGATCTCTATCTCATTATTCTCTCTCTCATACTCTTGGACACTTAGATTTTTCTTGGAACACTCTTAGAGGGTGTGGCATACTTGCATTCTTGGAGAAATAAAGCAAAGGAAAAGTAGGAAAGTGCAAGGAGGAATCACATTCAATAGCTACATCATATTTTCTTGCAGGTACCAAGTTTCATGTATGATTTCTTCATTAATTTTGGCATGCATGGCATATGCATGTGGATTTTTGGTCATGATTTTTCATTGGCATGGAGGATTTCCTAGATTTACAATGGATTGCCTAGCCTTTCCATTTCCTGGATAGCCATGGAGTTTGTGGGTTTATTTCCTTCTTCTTTTTTGGTTCGTTCTCATGTTTCCTTAGCCTAGGTTGAGTTACTAGTTCCCATAGCCTTGGTTGGACAAACACTCTCGAGCCCTGTAACAGCTTGGGTTGAGTTACTAGTCTCGTAGCCTTGGTTGGACAAACAATCTGGAACCCTTGGTGGGTTGAGTTACTAGTCCTCGAGCCTTGGTTGGATAAATGCTATAGAGCCCGATAGCAGTTGTGGGTTGAGTTACTAGTCCTAGAGCCTTGGTTGGAACAAACACTCTACAGCCTTGGATGGCTAGGATGGAGACCAATCTGGTGATGGTTTTGGTAATGTCTGACCATGAGGTGGAATCATTGTTTGATTGGTTGAGGAGGATGGCTCCTAGAAGCCTGGATGAGTTTTGATTGATGTGTTGTATGATATCCCACATTCATGCTTGGAATATGGCACGAGGGTAAATGGCTGGAGAGAGATTTGGCTCAGCCATTCTACAGTCGGGTGGAACATGGAAGTCCCATCCTTGGTTTGGATTTTGCATCATTAATGAAAGGTTATTTCTCATTGTATTTCTAAGAGCATTTAATGGATTATATGTGTTCTATATGAAAGTATTTTCATGAGTCTTTTCTATTTCTATTATGCTGGTTATGTATGTGTTTTATGACAACATCCATGTGTGGCTCTCATAATGTGTTTACTTATAATTGAATGATCAATGTATCTATGACCTAATGGATGGAATGGCAGTTGATGCATTGAGGCATCAATGGTTATTAGTGATTCTCAGCTAAGTATGAGACCCTTATGCTTAGAACTATGAATTACACCTGTAGATTACATGTTTGCAATATGTTTGACAAAATGCCTGTCATGGCTAGTAGGGGTCCAGTTAAGGTCTTGAACAAGTATTTGCTTTATTACTATCATTTCCATGTTACTTTACTGATTTGAAGATATGGGTCGATTATGGGTAGTTACCTGAGCTTTGATCCTGAAAAGTAGCTTAAATCTTTGGGTCACTGGCACAACACTGGAAATTTTGGTCCACAGTCATTGGCAAGCAGGCTTGTGAGAGTGACTTTAGGTTTCTAGTCGCTCCCTTGCCCCTAGCATGAGAGATACTATGGCCTAAGAGACGTAAAACAACATTAGGACCCAAGGATAGGTTGTTTGAGTGGCTGACTTGTCTTCTAACGATTTTTTTTATGATGTTGGATGTCTGTATGGTGTGTTTCCATTGGTTCCACTTCCTTAATGTGACTTAGGAGGTCGAATCATATCATAGTGGCCTCTCATTGCATATTTACCCCAGTTGGTTGGTTGCTTAGGTAGATGTGGGAGAAGTGTGTTACAGAGTGGTATCAGAGTGGTATCAGAGCATGGTTCACCCCTCAGACTAGATGGGCTATGTGTTAGTCATGCATGCATGTCATTTGCATGTCTCTCTCACGCTTGCATTCCATATGTTGTTGCAATTGCATCATGTTGATCATTGATGTGATGATGTCATCATGGGGAACTTACTGTGCTTTTGTGGGATGCATCGTTGTGAGTATATGACTAGCTATATGTTGTTATACATCGCTTACATGTATCATTTGGTTTGTTTGGTTACATATTGTATGATCGGTTACATTCTTGTATGATTTGGCCGCATGTATCATTCTTGTGTGTTGGGTTACATGATGCTACATGTTGTTACGAGTGTTGTTCATTTATGGTTGAGTATATGCGTTATGTGTGGGTGTGACCCATACTTGTGCTTGAGTGCTATATGCATGTAGGTGGGTGTATTGTCTACATTATGGTTGTGCATGGTCCACATACAATGGTACAGTTTATGTTGTCATGCATAAGGTCATGGTATGTATGGTTATGTAATGCTTATGCATTTTCATGTTTGCATGTGGTCAAGTGTACCATGATGTAGTGGATGTTGTCATGCATGAGGTTGTAGTGTGTGTTGTGTTAAGGTCATGCATTGATGACTGGACCCTAGCTAGAATGACAGTTGCATGGTTATATGCTTATGTACTATTTTTATATATTGTTATGATTATGTTATACATGTATCATGTTGATCTGTTGATCTTGCAGACAAGGTATCCTCCTCGAGCTATACTAAGGTACGTTGGTTTATTGTGATTTGGTTTAGCTAACATGATATACCTTGCAGGAAGAAACATCAAATGGCTAGCAAGATGGTTGACTACAAAGACTCTCCCTATGAATCTAAAGAGCAATATGGTGTTGGGAACTCTTCCGATTTGGAAATTACACTGAGAAGCTTAAAGGAAGAAATAAGGAGTTACAAGGTAGATAATGATAAAGTCATATAGGCTCAGGAAAAGCTAGCAGAGGTAAATGCAATAATACTTTAGAGCTTGTCGAATTTGCAGCAACAGGAACCACAATAGATCATTCGTGAGCAAGAAGATAAAACTAATGGGACATATCGTAGTAGATCTCATGTGGTCATCAATCATATAGAGATGATACAGTCAAAGATGGTAGATTTTTGGGTACTCCGGAGAGGAGAAGGGACAAATGCATGTATGATTCTAGTTTTGATTCAGATACACACTATGATCATCATTGGTATCATCCTTACAGGAGAAGTGATAGGGGATACTTGCCAATTGAATTTAAGAAAGTGAAGCCACCTACTTTTGATGGGAAAATGAAGAAACCACATGATGCAGAGGAATGGTTTCTTGGCATGAGGAAGTTCTTCAGGTTTCATGATTATTCAAAGAATATGAAATCTAGAGTAACTACCTTCAGTCTCAAAGGTAAAGAAGACATTGGTGGGAATATGTGAAGAATGTCAGGTGTAGTCATGAGGAAGAATTTTTTGGGAGTGATTTTGAGCAGTTATTTAAGAAGTACTTGTCATAAAGGTACTTTGATGATAGGGAAAAAGAATCTTATGACCTAAAGATGTGTTCCATGATAGATGACGAGTACACTAGTAAGTTCTTGGAGTTACTGAGATATGTTCCTTACCTCACATAAGAGAAGGACAAGATTCAGAGGTTTGTTAGTGGGTTATTGGTTGCACTTAAAGACAAGATTGAGTTCAATGAGCCTAGATCTTTGGAGGAGGTCGTTTGAAAGCTCAAGCATTTCTAAGAACAATCGAAGCACGGAACTGAGACTAGGCCAGACTGGAGAGGTAATGAAAAGAACAAAGGAAAATAGGACAAGAAGCAAGCAAGACCACAAGGCACAGGTAACAAGGAGAATCTTGCACCACGTAAGTGGTTCAATGCATTAGAGAAAGGGTAGGGACATCAGCCTAAGGAGCAGAGTAAGGAACCTATGCGATGTTGGACTTGTGGAGGGGATCATCGTAGGAGAGACTATCAACAGTATCAGAGAGGTAGAACTATGATATATAGTGTGCAGGAGGCATAGACTGTCAGGGATGTCAGTGAGAGTATTCCACATATCTATGAAGCAGCGGACAACCGATAGGTAGAACATCAGGGATCTATCATTAATATGGACGGTAATCTTTATGATCAAGTTATTTCTATTTTGATTAACCCTCGATCTAATTATAGTTATGTTAGTCCTAAGTTGATGGATAAGTGTGGTTTGAGTAAGGAATTGCATGCAGAATCTTGGTTAGTGCAGTTGGCTATAGGTACGAAGAAGCGAGTTCATCATTGGGTAAGAGCTTGTGCATTTGATTTGAATGGTATGCCTACAACAGCACATTTAAATGTATTACCATTGGGATCATATAGTTTGTTGTTGGGCATGGATTGATTGTATCTTCATAGAGCCAAGGTAGACTGTTATGAAAAATATATTGAGTGTGTTGATGATAATGGAGAACCAAGAGTCTTACAAGGTAAGAAGAAGGCCACATTAGTTAGGATGGTGACAACCATGCAAACAAAGTGTAGCCACAGGAAAGGGTGCAAGCTATTCACAATGCACATTTCTAATGATAAGGGTAAGGAGGTTGATAATGCAGATGTGTTGAACAAGTACCTAGTTTTACAGCAGTTCAGGGATGTATTTCATGAGGACATTACAGAGTTTCCAACTCACAGGGAGGTAGATTTTTCTATTGAGTTAGTTCTACGGGCATCTCTAGCATCAAAATCACCTTACAGGATGAGCACACCTGAGTTGGTAGAATTGAAGCTACAACTAAAGGAAATGTTGGACAAAGGATACATTAGGCCAAGTGTATAACCATGGGGCGCAACGGTCTTGTTTGTGAGGAAGAAATATGGTACTCTCATATTATGCATTGATTACAAGAAATTGAACAAAGTGACTATCAAGAACAGGTACCCTTTTTCGAGGATTGAAGACTTGTTAAATCAACTTAAGGGGGCAGTAGTGTTCTCAAAGATTGGTCTGAGATCCTAATACCATCAGGTACACATCAAGGAAGAGCACATTTACAAGACTACATTCAGGACTAGGTATGGGAATTATGAGTTTGTTGTGGTTCCATTTGGCTTAAATAATGCTCCAACTACATTCATATGCTTGGTGAATAATGTACTGCATCCATATTTGGATAAGTTTTTTATTGTGTTCATTGATGATCTACTGGTATATTCTAAAAACTAAAAAGAGCATGTCGAGCATCTGGAAGTATTGTTCAAATTGTTGAGAGAGTATTAGTTGTATGTTAATCTTAGCAAATGCAGTTTCTTTCAGACGGAGGTACATTACTCGGAGCATGTCATCTCCAAGGAAGGCATTATAGTAGATCCAGAAAAGATAAGAACCATTATGGAGTGGGTAGCTCCTAAGAATGTGTATGAGGTGAGATCCTTCATGGGTTTAGCAGGTTACTATAGGAGGTTCATCAGGAACTTCTCGCATATTACTTATCCTATCACATATTTGCAAATAAAAGGTAAGAATTTTGAATGGACAAGGAAATTTGAGGCTAGTTTTGAGCAGCTCAAGTAGTTGTTAACACATGCACAAGTGTTGAAGATTGCAGACCCAGACAGAGAGTTTGTTGTGTGCACAGATGCATGCAAGAGAGGACTTGGTGGAGTCCTTATGCAGGATGGATAGGTAGTATGCTATGAGTTGCGGAAACTAAATGAGCATGAGCAAAACTATCCCACGCATGATCTTGAGTTGGCAGAAATTATACATGCACTGAAGATGTGGAGACACTATCTTCTAGGCAGGAGGTTCACATTGATGAGTGATCACAGTGGGTTGAGGTATCTATTTGACCAACCAAATCTGAATGGTAGGCAGGCTCAGTGGTTGGCCACGATCAACGAGTTTGACTTTGAGATCAGATACATCAAAGGCAAGGAGAACAGAGTGGCAGATGCTCTTAGCAGGCGAGTACAGGTGAATCACTTAGCAGCTATGAGCTCTTATGGGACATATTTACAGGACAGGATCTTGCGGTTAAGATAGCAGGATGTTAGATATATGGATATTGTTCATAGGTTGCAGCAGAGTACAGGTATAGGTACATTACAAGTGATGGTACAGGTACAGGTAGTGGTATAGGTATAGGTGCAGGTGCATAGGACTTGGACTATTGTCTTGAAGCAGATGGATTGGTCCAGTTCGGAGATAGGATATATGTGCTAGATGACAGTGATCTCAAGAAGGTGATCTTGAGGGTGTTTCATGTGAAATCGTATTCAGGTCACCTAGGTTACCATAAGAAACTGAAAATAGTGAAGAGATCTTACTATTGCCCGAACTTAAAGAGGGATGTAGCAGAGTTTGTGACTAGATGTTTTGATTGTTAGCGAGTGAAAGCAGAGTGTAAACATCCAGGTGGACTGCTACAACTTATCACAATTCTGAAATGGAAATGGGATGTCATTTCCATGGATTTCATCACAGGGTTTCCAAAGACAGTGAAGCAGCATGATTAGATCATGGTCATTGTGGACAAGTTAACAAAGGTTGCACACTTCATTCCAGTGAAGTCTGCATTCTTAGCTAGTGATGTGGCATAGGAATTCATCAGTAATGTGGTTAGACTACATGGTTTCCCGAAGGAGATTGTGTCAGACAGGGATGCGAAGTTCACTTCCAAATTTTGGAAGGAGTTATTTGTGGGTTTGGGCACAGAGTTGGCCTTTAGTACAACTTATCATCCACAAATAGATGGAAATATAGAGAGGGTAAATAGGATATTAGAGGACATGTTGAGGATGTATGTGATGCATCAGCAGCAGAAGTGGGAAGAGTATCTCCCTTTGGTAGAATTCGCATAGAACAACAGTTAGAGAGAAATTCTTCGGCGAAAATCACATGGTATTCTGTGACAAATGGTATTCCATGTAATTTTTGCCGAAGAATTTCTCTCTAACTTGATATGGATCACAGAAGCCTGAACTCTATTATTGAATCCCTACAACAGCAGTTATCAGGAGTCATTAAGGATGAGTCCTTTTGAGGCATTTTATGGGCGTAGTTGTAACACTCCCATCAATTGGAGTGATTCGGTTAGAAAGATATTGATTGAACCAAATATGTTAGCAGACATGGAACAAGAAATGCAGGTAATCAAAAAAAATCTTAAGGAATCACAGGATAGGCAGAAGAGATATGCTGATAGGAATGAGTTGTTCAAGGAGTTTCAGGTTTGGGAACAAGTGTACTTACACATCAAACTGAAGAATATCTCCTTACGGAATTGGATCATGTGCCAAGATGGCACCCTAGTTTTGTGGACCCTTCAATATCATTGAAAGGATTGGACCAGTAGCCTATCAACTTACACTGCCTCTGACAGTGAAATTCAATGATGTTTTCCATGTCTCATTACTTAAGAAGTATGTTAAATATGTTGATCATGTATTGACTGGTTTGTATTGCAGGTGGAACCAGATGGAGAATTCCAGTCGAAGCCTCAATGTATATTGCAGAAATAGGTGCTCATGCTCTGGAACCAAGAAATCGAGCAAGTTAAAGTGCAATGGAAGCACTTTGGGCCCGATGAAGCTACATGGGATATGGCGGATCATATGCGGGCTATCTATCCTTCCCTGTTTACCAGTTGAGGCAAAGCAGCTTGATATGGTGGTGTGGTATATGCTTTATGGTGGTTTGATATTTTCTTTATGATGGTTGGGTATTTTCTTTAAGATGGTTTGGTACTTACTTTATGGTGGTTTAGTATTTACTTTATGGTGGTTTGGTATTTGCTTTATGGTAGTTGATATATGTTTTGTGATGGTTTTATATATGTTTTATGATGGTTTATTATATACTTTATGATGTTTTGATTCAAGCTTAGACATGGTGTTCAGTATATGATTTGATATATGTTTTGGTATATGATTTTGGCATATGTTCTGGTATACATATATTTTGATGATGTTACTATATGCACATATGTGACTAGATATAAATACAGTAATGAGGTGTGTTATAAAGCTCCACTACATGGTACGGGTGTCATGTCATTATGGTTATGTTATCATGTTATTATGTTATGATGATGTTATGATGTTATATGAGTTGGCACTCAACAGGATGATCATTGTAAATATTGTAATGAGTTGTGATATAAAGCTCCATTATGCGGTATGTTGTCATGTTGTCATGAAGTTCTTCTCTTAAGCAGATCTTTCATTGTAAATACTGCATCGAGATGTGTTATAAAGCTTCATAAGAAGTATGTCTTCTTTCAGCAAGTCTTTGAGGCATATGTGTGATTGAACACCGAGGACGGTGTCCCCCAAGGGGGAAGGTTCTGTAACAACTCTGGTAAATATTCCATGTAATAAAAGTTAATAAATGAAAAATGATAACCACGGATGATGGGACACTTATTCCAAGCTAAATATTGGGCAGAATCCTATTGATGGGGATCACTTGTGATTGATTATGGCTAATTAAATTGGCAAAGGAAATGGCTAAGCCTTTGGAAAGGCAAAATGACATTTTTGGCACATTTATTTATGAAAATAATGGAAATGAGGAGAAAAGGGAGGTGAAAGATAACAGGTTGCATGTGAGGAGGAAAATGAGGGAAAATAATGGAAAATGGAGAAAATAGAGGCCTCATTCGTAAAAAAGACTTCTGAGGATCAATTTGTAGCCTTTTGTCAGTTCAGTATTGGATCTCTCTCTCACTATTCTCTCTCTTATACTCTTGGACACTTAGAGTTTTCTTGGAGCACTCTTAGAGGGTGTGGCATTCTTGGATTCTTAGAGAAAGAAAGCAAAGAAAAAGCAGGAAAGTGCAAGGAGGCATCAAGATCAACAACTACATCAAGTTTTCTTGCAGGTACCGAGTTGCATGTATGATTTCTTCACTAGTTTTGGCATGCATGGAATCTACACGTGGATTTTTGGTCATGATTTGTTATTGGCATGGAGGATTGTGTGGATTGACAATGGATTTCCTCGCCTTGCCATTTCCTAGATAGCCATGGAGTTTTTGGGTTTATTACCTTGTTGTGTTTTTGGTTGGTTCTCATGTTTCCTTAGCTTGGGTTGAGTTACTAGTTCTCGTATCCTTGGTTGGACAAATGCTCTGGAGCCCTGTAACAACTTGGGTTGAGTTACTAGTCTCGTAGCCTTGGTTGGACAAACGCTCTGGAGCCCTTGGTGGGTTGAGTTACTAGTCCTGGAGCCTTGGTTGGACAAATGCTCTGGAGCTTGGCGATAGTTGTGGGTTGAGTTACTATTCCTTGAGCCTTGGTTAGAACAAACACTCTAGAGCCCTGGATGGCTAGGATGGAGGTTGATCTATTGATGGTTTTGGTGATGTATGACAGTGAGGTGGAATCATTGTTTGATGGGTTGAGGTGGATGACCTCTAGAAGCCTTGGATGAGTTTTGATTGAAGTGTTCTATCAGATCCCACATTCATGCTTGGAATATGGCACGGGGGTGAATAACTAAAGTGAGATTTGGCTCAACTATTCTACAGTAGAGTAGAATGTGGAAGTCCCATCCTGAGTTTGGATTTTGCATCATTAATGAAAGGTTATTTCTCCTTGTATTTTTATGATCATTTGATGGATTATATGTGGTCTATATGACTATACTTCCATGAGTAGTTTTTGTTGCTATTATACTGGTTATGTATGTGTTTTATGACAACAGCCATGTGTGGCACTCATCATGTTTTTACTTATAATTGAATGATCAATGTATCTATGACCTAATGGATGGAATGGTAGTTGATGCATTGAGGTCTTAATGGTTCTTAGCAATTCTCGGCTAATTATGAGACCATTATGCTTAGAAATGTTAATTACACCTGTAGATTACACATTTGCAATATCTTTAATGAAATTCCTCTCATGGCTAGTAGGAGTCTAGTCAAGGTCTTGAACAAGTATTTTTTGTAGTACTATCATTTCCATGTTACTGTTGAAAATGCAACAAGATGATGGAGCTTAGTAGAAGGAAGTCGCCTTCACTAAGTTGGTCCGCAGGCTATTTTTGGCGCAAAGTCTATTTTTAGATTATGTCTATTTTTAGACATATGGATCATGGTCTATGAGTTGCAGGATGCTATTTGTGGATGATTGGTCATGTTGGTAAAAATAGATGGACTTCTATTTTTAGACATATGGGTGGAGTCTATTTTTAGACTGCCAGGCTAAAAATAGAAACAGTGAAATATTATTAGCTCTTAGTAATATTTGGACTCTAAACATTATCTTATTCTCTTGGAGCACTTCAGTTCGAGCTACGGATGTGGCGCATGCAGTTGACAGAAGGAATCACGTGGTTTCTTATGTGTTAGTTGAGATATTGCATGGAGGACTTCAGTTAGAACTCATGCATGTGAGTTTTGTGGAGTTGGATGTGGAGTTGATGGAGTTGTGTTCAGTTTGACTTAGTTGAACTAGTTGTATTTAGTCTAACTAGAGAATACAGTAGTGATGAGTTGTGTGAATTGATTGTTAATTAATTCACTAATTATTAACTCATAATGCAACTAAATAATACATTAGTTAACTCAGTTCATGTACAGTTCAGTGGAGACAAGTGTTAGAGGTTGAGATTGCTATCAGTTGTGACTATAGTTGTGCATGAGATTTTGCACAATCAAAGGATTGAGTATGCCCATGAGAATTGCATATGCCCAGTGATATAACCTGTGCTCACATGATTTCCAGTGTGAGTGATTTTCCCAAGGTAAATAGAACTTGGAACGAGTTTGGATTCAATTCATTCTCTTGCAGGATTGTGCAGTGGAGGCAAACAAGCAGCAGCGGAGATTTGGAGATCAGATCTAAGTTGTATTGTGTGTAACAGGTGGAGATAGTACTGAGTACTTGTGAGGAGTATTGTACTATGTATTGTTACATGTTCTCAATCATTATAATATACAGATAGTGTGGGGTTTTTAGTTGTATGCTTTCCCCAGGTTACATATTGTGTTAATGTGTGCATGCGATTGATGTTTCATTGTTTTTAATGCTGCTAAATTGATGATCAACGTAGAGGAGGTTATGTATTATGCATGTATTCTGTAATAATGTATAATTAGGATAATCTTTGTGAATAAGTGTGATATTATTCAAAATTTCTACATGGTATCACAGCTCTTTGATTTGTAGATAAAGTTCTACAAGATATCAAAGCGAGGATTGATCATCAGATCTATTATTCATAAAGTGATTACATTTTATTTCTTCAAGCAGAGTCTATAATCGGGCCAGGTAGCCTCTGGATTCATCCTTCTTTTGGAAGGTGAGATATCCGGTGAATGCCTATACAGTCGATCTATGTACAAGAAATACTTTTTTCTCACGAATTTTAGATCAGAAACGGTTGATTTTTGAGTTGGTGGAATGGCGCTCAAGGATAAACTCAAAAACATCAAAGCTGAGAATGGAGATGCCACAGATTGTCCGCAGAAGAAGAAAAATAAGAAAGCTATTGGATCTGCAGCAGGAGAGGCCTTAGCCTTCGCTGATCGCATGCTTGGTATCAAGTGTGATGGGATCAGTATGGTTCTTGGACAGTGGTGTGTCTTCTCACATGACACGAGATCGAGATTTGTTTTTTGATCTGGATGAGAAAGATCTTGAAGTGCACATCGAGATGAGCAATGATGGTAGATACAGTGCGACCGGTATCGGTACCATTTCCTTTGAGAGGGAGTCTGGTAAACCCTTTAGATTGAAGGAAGTGATGTATGTTCTAGGATTGAAGAAGAATATTATCTCTGTGGTGATGTTAGAAGACAAGGGATATGATGTTGTCTTCAGCCAGGGAAAGGCTTTCCTACGTAGCAAGACAACTGGAGAAACCCGGAAGATAGGGGTTTGAGTTAGGAACCTTTATCAGTTGCATGTAGATGCATGCAAAGCCTTGAGCAGCGAGGCAACTGATAGAGACTTGGTGGTTGAGAGGGAGCGTATATTACCTCTCAACATGTAGAGCCAGAAGAAGTCTCAGACGATTGTGGAGGAGCCACGATTAGTGCAGCAACTTCAAGAGGTTGTGGAGTAGCCACAACAAGGGAAGTTGAGAGGAGATCGAGTAGAGACATCTACTCATGCAGAGACCTCCAGTAGGGGGGAACTTCGAGCCAGGTGGGCAGAGGGATTACATGCAGCCATACCTCCAGGTAGGAGGTGGGGTGATGTGGATTGATCGTCCCAAGGAGGAGGGGCAAGATCCTTGAGGTACCCAACCTCTTGGATGAGACCTTGCTACGGGAGCCCCGATGTGGAGTAGCAGGAATTGACTGATTGGGTAGAGATAGGTGCGGATGGAGTGGCAGAGAGAGCGACAGTGCAGGGAATCCCAGGACAGCGCATAGCTAGCAGGCTGCAGCAATGCGAGAGGCACAAGTGTTTTGCACAGTGCTAGGTGGCACAAAGAGGTGTGCAATGGTGCGAGATGCATGGAGATGTTGCAGTAGCGCAGATGTCAGAGAGGGAGCACTTGTCAGCAGCAGGTAGAGCTTCAGCATCAGAGTATGTTCCTAGCCCAACAGAGTGGTCAGTTGGGAGTGTTTTTTGTTCCAACTGTTGTTGGAGCAAGTGGACCGAGCAAATGTGTTGCATGCAGAACATTCAGAGTTGCAGGATAGGGGTTGCAGATTATCCATATCTTGTTGAGAGGGAGTGTGAAAATGCAACAAGATGATGGAGCTTAGTGGAAAGAAGTCGCCTTCACTAAGTTGGTCCGCAGGCTATTTTTGGCGCAAAGTCTATTTTTAGACTGTCTATTTTTAGACATATGGATCATGGTCTATGAGTTGCAGGATGCTATTTGTGGATGATTGGTCATGTTGGTAAAAATAGATGGACTTCTATTTTTAGACACATGGGCGGAGTCTATTTTTAGACTGCCAGGCTAAAAATAGAAACAGTCAAATATTATTAGCCCTTAGTAATATTTGGACTCTAAACATTATCTTATTCTCTTGGAGCACTTTAGTTCAAGCTATGGATGTGGCACATGCAGCTGACAGAAGGAATCACGTGGTTTCTTATGTGTTAGTTGAGCTATTGCATGGAGGACTTCAGTTAGAACTCATGCATGTGAGTATTGTGGAGTTGGATGTGGAGTTGATGGAGTTGTGTTTAGTTTGACTTAGTTGAACTAGTTGTATTTAGTCTAACTAGAGAATACATTAGTGATGAGTTGTGTGAATTGATTGTTAATTAATTCACTAATTATTAACTCATAATGCAACTGAAGAATACATCAGTTAACTCAGTGCATGTACAGTTCAGTGGAGACAAGTGTTAGAGGTTGAGATTGCTATCAGTTGTGACTATAGTTGTGCATGAGATTTTGCACAATCAAAGGATTGAGTATGCCCATGAGAATTGCATATGCCCAGTGATATAGCCTGTGCTCACGTGATTTCCAATGTGAGTGATTTTCACAAGGTAAATAGAACTTGGAACGAGTTTGGATTCAATTCATTCTCTTGCAGGATTGTGCAATGGAGGCAGGCAAGCACAAGAGGAGATTTGGAGATCAGATCTGAGCTGTATTGTGTGTAACAGGTGGAGATAGTACTGAGTACTTGTGAGGAGTATTGTACTATGTATTGTTACGTGTTCTCAATCATTATAATATACATATAGTGTGGGGTTTTCAGCTGTATGCTTTCCCCAGGTTACATATTGTGTTAATGTGCGCATGCGATTGATGTTTCATTGTTTTTAATGCTGCTAAATTGATGATCAATGTAGAGGAGGTTATGTATTATGCATGTATTCTGCAATAGTGTATAATCAGGATAATCTCTATGAATAAGTGTCATATTATTCAAAATTTCTACAGTTACTTTACTAATTTGAAGAGATGGGCCAATTTTGGGTCATGAACTCGAATTTGAGCCTGAAGAGTGGCTTAAATCTCGGTGTTGCTCGCACAACACTAGCAATTTTGGTCCACAGTCGCTGAAAGGTAGGCCTATGAGAGTGAACTTAGGTTGTTGGTCACTCCCTTTCCCATAGCATGAGAGCAAATATGTCATAAGAGACCTAAAACAATAGTGGGACGCAAGGACAGGCTGTCTAAATGGCTGACTTGTCTTCTTAGGCTTTTTTTGATGATTTTGGATATCTGTATGGTGTGTTTCCGTCGGTTCCACTTCCTTAATCTGACTTAGGAGGTCGAACCATATCATAGTGGCCTCTTGTCACATATTTACCATGACTGGTCGGTTGCTTGGGAAGATGTGGGAGGAGGGTGTTACACTTTTGCTCTCAATAAGCATATCATCAACATACAAGATCAAGATAATGAATATGCCATTTAAACTTTTGAAGTATACACAATGACCATACTCACTTCTAGTAAATTTTTGGCTCATCGTGAAGTAGTCAAACTTCTTGTACCATTTCCTGGGAGACTACCTCAAGCCATACAATTATTTCCTAAGCTTGCAAACTAATCTTCTATTGCGACCTTGTACAAAACCTTTTGGTTGCTCCATATAAATCTCTTCATCCAAATCACCATGAAGAAAAGTTGTTTTAACATCTAAATATTCGAACTCAAGGTTAAGAAATGAAATTAGTGCTAACATAGTATGAATAGAAACAAGTTTTATGATTGGTGAAAAAATCTCATGAAAATCAATACCTTCAACCTGAGAATACCCTTTTGCAACTAGACTCGCCTTATACCTTTTGATACTTCCATCAACATTTCACTTCGATTTGAAGACCCATTTGCATCCGACACCACTTCTCGCTTCAGGAATTTGTACAAGATCCCAAGTTTTTCTCTTGGCTAGGGAATCAATTTCTTTATCCATAGCCTTTTTCCATTTTTTGCTATCTGCATCATCCACCACTTCCTTGATAACAAGAAGGTTCCCCATATTTAGTAATCAATGCAATAGATTAAGCAAAATCTTCATACCTTTTGGGTGTTCTTCTTTCCCTTGTAGACCTTCTTATAGTGACTGGTTGTTGAACTGGTTCTTGAACTTCTACAGTTTCCTTTGCATCTTCTTCACCTTTCTCTTCAAAAGTCTCTCCTTCCTTTCAACTTTCTGGAAAGGGTTTAGCCTCCAACTAAATTTGTTGATTCGACGATACTTGTTCTTATTCAACTTTTTCAACATCTGATTTTAGAAGAGAATATTCATCAAATGTTACATCTCTACTAATGATTATCTTGCATGAAGAAGGATTCCATAACCTGTATATTTTCACTGCATAATCATACCCAACAAAGACATAATATTTTGCTTTTGGATTTTAATTTGAATGTTGATTCTTTGGAATAAGAGCATATGCATTGCAATCAAAAATACTTAAATGTGAATAATCACAAGACTGACCCAACCAAACGTTTTCACGAATTTTACAATTAATGGCAACTAAAGGTGATCTGTTTACTAAATAACAAGTAGTAGATATTGCTTCTTCCCAAAACTCCATTTGCAAGTTATCATTGCTTATCATTCTTATGGCTCTTTCCATAAGAGTCTTATTCATACGTTCAGCAACGCCATTTTGCTAAGGAGTATGAACAATAGTTTTATGTCTAAAGATCCCTTAATTCTTACAGTATTGTTCAAATTCTAAGGAATTAAATTCATCGCCATTGTCAGTTCTTAAACATTTAATTGATTATGTTGTGTGATTTTCCACCATAGTTTTATGTTGTTTAAAAACATTAAATATATCAACTTTTTTCTTTTTAACATATAGACCCATACCTTCCCAGAGAAATCATCAATAAATGTTAAGAAGTATAATGCACCTCCATAAGATACAGTAGGAGATGGTCCCCAAAGATCATAATAAATATAGTCCAAAATTTCTTTACTATTTTGATTTCTAGCTTAAGTTTTTGTTTACACTTTTTACCATATACACAATGTTTACAAAAATCCACTTTCAAGGATTTCAAATCAGGAAGCAACTTGTGATTCATCAGTACCTGAAGACCCTTCTCACTCATGTGACCTAGCCGTTGATGCCATAGGAGAGTACCTTCTTCTGCCTTCTCAGATACAATTGTTGCCTCATTGAACTGAGTATTTCCTTTCAGTCTGTAAAGATTTCTGATCTTCTCAATATTCATAACAATCAGAGCACCTTTTGAAACTTTCGGCACTCCATTTTGACCTGTAAACTTGTAACCATCCGAGTCCAACACTCCCAAAGAAATTAATTTTTTCCTCAATTTAGGTATATGCCTAATAGTAGTTAAAGTTCTAACTGTATCATCATACATTTTAATTTTTATATTTCCCATCCCAATAGTCTAACAAGATACATTATTTCCCATAAACACAAAACTACCATTCACAACTTCATATGAAGTAAACCAATTTCTATGTGGACTCATGTGATGAGAAGCACCAGAGTTTAACAACCAATTTGCATAGTTATGAGAGACATTGCAAACAGGTAAAGTTTCATCTACCATACCTAATTCAACAGATAAAACTTCATCAATCATACCTAAATCAAATTGATTTTCCTCTTTCTTTTGGTTTTCAACGGACTCCTTTATTTTCCAACAGTATTTCTTCAGGTGTCCTATTTTGTTGCAATACCAACATTTGGCTTTACACCTCTTTCCCTTTGATTTTAATCTGGAAGAACTCCTTGCTTTCTCCCCTCTTTCCTTTGATCGGCCTCTGGATACCATGGCTTCTAGTGCGAAGGTTTCAATGTTGGACTTCCTCCGTACTTCTTCATATAACAAAGCTTCCACAACTTAATCAAATTCCAAATATTTGGTTGTTCTCAAACTGATAAAAGTTCCAAAGTGGTCCCAACACTCGGGCAGAGAACACAACAAAGTAATAGCTTTGTCTTCTTCCTGGAATTTAACTTCCATATCTAACAATTGGCAAATAAGTGTATTAAAAGCATTTAAGTGTTTTGCAATTTTTGTACCCTCCTTCATCTGAAGACTATACAATTTCCTTTTTAGATAAATTATGTTGGTTAAATATTTTTTTATATAAAACATTTTTAGTTTTACCCATAAACCTATTATTGAGGTTTCTTCAACAATATTGAAGATAACTTCATCTATCAAGCACAAACTGATGGTATTGAGAGCTCAGGCATCCAAGTCCTCCCCATCCAAATCTGTCATGTCTGCAGGTCTCTTCTTCGCCCCATCTAAAGCTTTGTGCAACCCTGGTTGCACGAACAAATCCCTAACTTTCAATTTCCACAATATGAAATTGTTCCTTCCAATGAACTTCTCCACCTCAAACTTAACATTCGTCATTTTTTATATTTCTTCCTACAAATCCTCCTATTAGGGTTTCCTTAAATTTCTAGTTTCCTTCTTTCAACTAGGGTTTAAAAAAAATGTTTTCTTGGATTTCCCTTCCTATTCCAATTTTTTTGTTACTCTTCAAAATAAAATAACCCTACTGCATTTCACTTCCATGAATTTTCACAATTTTTGTTCCTTTCCAAAATATTAAAAAAAATTGTGTTTTTTTCTTCAATTAAAGAAACCCTACTCCTTTTCTTTCAACAAATTTACTAGTTTCCTGAACATTTTCACTGGTTTTCTGAGATTACTCAATTAAAAAATTTCTAAAAATTTACTTTCAATCAACAAGTTATTTTTTTGTCAAAATAAAAATAAATTTCCCAACTGTTAATGAGAAATAGTGTTGTAATTTTGTTGTTTGTTCAACCAGTAAGCAGGGTTGCAAGATTTTGTTCTGGCAGTGGAGACAGTCAGCGTCCTTAGACTCAAGTTCTATTTTAGTGGCCTCTATCGATTTGACAATTCCGGGCTCTTCAAACAAAATGACAGTTGGACATTCTGGTGACTCTACTAATGGAAAGTGTTATCAAGACTTTGGTTGGTCCCACTGGCAATTCTGCTAATGGATAGCTTGCTCCGCCTCCACTTGGACCACTTACGTGATTTTATCAGTAGGCTCTGGATTTCTCAATCGATAAGCAGTTCAATTTTTTTTTTATCTGGCATCATAGTTTCCTTCAACCCACGATGGGCTCAAACACACGCTCATTGGGTTGGGGTTTCTATCAATCTACCTAGCAGTTTGACTGTTTGACCCGTGACAGCTTCAGTGACCAGCGGGTGATGGTTGGAAGTTCTCTCCGGAAACTATTCCCAATGGTACGACTTGCCCTTGTATCGGATAGACAATCTCACAGCCTCTTCTTTGCATCCCCTGGCTCGAACAAATGAACTCTGTTTTTACAGCATGATGGACAAACGCCTTCTAGAAATCCTTTGATTCTATTTCATGGTGCCACTTGTCTCTCTCATTGTCATAGTCCTCACAACTCATGCTGGCTTTGATACCACTTCTTGTACTTGAACCTATAAACAAATTTAATTGAGGAAGAAATATATAAGGAGGAAACTGAATGACACAATAAGAACACACAAATAATTACGTGGTAAAACCCTAATAGTGTGTCAAGGAAACCTCCATGGGGCAAAGGATTGGAAATATTATTGCTCAAGAAATGATTCTACAAGTTACTAGCCTCTTGGCGAATCCCCAATTAATATGGGCTACTTCTTTACATAACTTTTATTCGTTATAAAACTGACTGAATGGTAAAAACTAGATTTACCCACAATTACGTTATTGACATCATTGTTGTCATTTTTTTACAAGGTATAGAAAGTCTTCAGCAAATAATTGTACAACTCGACCTTGTATTAAATAACATGTACTAATGCTCCTGGAGCACAACATATCACACCAACTTGATCTTATTAAGGACTACCTGTAACTAATACTTGCGAAGCATAACAAGTCACATTATTTTATTCAATAGTTGGCATGTTCTTTGTGGTTCTACATCATTTTTTTTAACAGACCAAAATAATTTTACAACCCATACCACATGATAATTATACAACTGGGAAAGTCAAAACACCAATAAAAGTAATAACACCAACAGGATCTCACACACTAGTTTCTCAACAAACTCAGCTGCCAAAACCATTAATGATCTACTACGTGGCTTATAAAATAGTGACTGAACCCTTTGCATATATTGTGTGAATATAAGATCAAAGTTTGAAAAAATATTCTAAGGACCTTAGCCTTCTATAATCATCTTGACATTTGCAGTAGGATATTTTACCTCACGCATGTGAAAAATATACGCATAACATTTTGTTATTTAGATCTAGATGATTTTGATGATATCTGCAAGTGGAGTGAAGAATCCATAGACCCGAGACATTGAACACACTATCATTGACTTTCTAACTTATTTCCACAACTGTAAACATGTTGTATTGCAAAGAAATAGATCTGAGTTTTACAATTATATCTGAGTTGGTATGTTCTTGATATAATTGTGAATTATCTCTTTCGATAAAGAACCAACATATGTATTGGGATTTTATTTTATTACAATCATCTCGGGTTTGAATATACTCATATCCCATTGCACAGCTCATGTCCTCCTCATTCATGTGCACAACTCCTTGGTCACCAACTTAAATGTCCAGAGTGATCTCCCCCTTAGACCCAATCACCTTCAATATCTTGGCATCGAAGGCATCAAGAGCCACATCATGTACCCTTCGAGTTGGTTGTAACAAACATGATGTCATTGTTCACATTCAGGAACCAAAGGATGGAGCTTGCCACAATTTTTATGCCACAGGATGACAATTTCATAAGCAAAGCTTACTTTCTTGTTTTGATTGATTGCTAGCAATTTCACGATGAATTTAGAGGTAATGCCAGCTTGGGCCTGTAAATGACCCAGAAGACTATCCCTGCAAGCATAACCAAAACCAAAACTTGGAGCATACACTTAGCTTTCCAACAAATGTGACATAGGCAACAAATAACAGAGATCCCTCGATCAAATTCTAACTATTCATGAGAATATTTCTCACCAAATCTTTCAAAATGCACAATAAACAATTTTTGTGCCCTCCATTTTTTTAATAGTCAGCTCTAATCTTATTTCTCTGAAATCAGGTGGCTCTCTAACTCACACATGTACAAGCACACATTTAATCACTCACACAAAAAACTAATGTAATTAATCTCATACAGTAATATCTAACATATGCCTATTCTATGTATAAAGAATTAGTATTGCACAAAATTTCACGATCAATGTATAACACCCTCCTCCCACATCTAACCAAGTAACTAGCCAACAAGGGTAAACATGAGATGAGAGGCTACTATGATTGAATTCAAACTCCTATGTTACATTAAGGAAGTGAAATCAACAGGAACATCACACACATTCATCTAACACCAGCTTCAGAATCCTCGGTAAACAAGTCAGCCACTCAGACAGCCTGTCCCTAGGTTCCACTGTTGTTCTGGACATCTTAGGCCTCAACCGCTCCCATTCCATGGGGAAAAGAGCATCTAGAAACCCAAATTCGCCCTCACAAGCTTGCCTTCCAGTGACTAAAGACTAAAATTGCCAGTTATGTGCCAAAGACCCTGGGATCTAAGCCACTTTTTAAGGCCCATAGCTCAGGTCACTGCCGAGAATGGAGTGATAACTTAAAATTAGTAAAAGTACAAGGAAACAATGATGCCAATGCAATAATTTGAACAAGACCTTAACCAGACCCCTACTAGCCATGACATGCATTTTGTCAAACATATCATGAACATGTAACCTACAGGTATAAATAACACAATTAAGTGTACGGATATCATACTCATCTGATAATTTCTATGAATCATTATTCCCTCATGTCATTTGTTGCATTATCATATATTAGGCCATAGACACATTATCCATTCATTTACAAGTAAAAGCCTATTGAGAGCCATACATAGTTGTTGTCATAAAACATACATATAACCATCATAACAGGGACAAAAATATCATAAGCATATCAGCCATGAAATCCACATATACATCAGTACATTTACACATGAAAATAAAGGGAATGAGTTTCTCATTAATGAATGTAATAAACAAATCGGAGATGGGACTACCACATTCCACACGACCATAGAATGGTTGAGCCAAATCTTTCATCCATTCACCCTTGTGCCATATTCCAAGCATGAATGTGGGACTCGAACCAAAAGAACCAACCAGGGCATACCGAGGCTAAACCACCTCACCCTCATCAATAGAAACTAGGCTTTATCGTAATCCATCACAGATCACTAGACCAACATAATGAACACTTCATAACAGGCTTTACCATGATCTCCAACCGATCACTAGGCCAAACAAGCATGGATGCCACCAGATTTCTCCACCAACGTAGTGAGGAATTTTCCTGTCTCCTAGTCTCTTAGGCTTTACTGCAATCCCAACCTAAATCACTAGGCCCTAAACTGAAACCCACTCTCCAGGCTTTACCGCATATCCCAAACTCGGGATTACTAAGCCCAACGGAGAGAAAACTACCTCTTGGATTTATCGTATATCTTTCCATTCACTGGCAAGGATTCCTAGGCCCACCGAGCCAATACAATCATGGCTTTACCACAACCCACAGTCTGGCTCAAGGGTCACTAGGTTAGTGTCTTTACCATGATCCATAGTCTGGTTCAGGGACCACTAAGCCATGTGCTCTATCATTTGGAGATCCACCCCACTCAACTTCAAATCCATCCGGAAATCCATCTCAACCAAAACATGAGAACCCCATCACACCATGGAAATCTAGAAATGGCAAGGCTAGGTTGAAAACACTGTTACACTTGGAAAAACCCATGCCATGATAGAAAAGAACCACATGCAATACCATGCATGACAAATCTAGCAAGAAAAATACACATGCAAGTCGATACTTGCAATTAAGCCTGTTGTAGCTGCTTGATCCTACCTTTCCCTGCTTGATCTTTGCTTCATCTTACCTTCTTTGCCTTTCTTGCCCTAATGCCAATATTCTCCAAGAGAACTCTAAGTGTCTAAGAGTGAGAGAGACAAAGAGAGAATAATGAGAGAACTTCAAAGCTCAACTGGAAAAACGTTACCAACTGATCCTTAGAAGCCTTTTTATGAATGAGGCCTCTATTTTCTTCATTTTCCACCTCACATGCAACCTGTGACCTTTCATCTTCCTTTTTCTCCTAATTTCCATTATTTTCATAAATAATTGGGCCAAAAATGTCATTTTTCCTTTCCAAAGCCTTAGCCATTACTTTTGCCAATTTTCGTAGCCATAAACAACCAAATGAACACCCCCTAGGATGCCTTGCCCAACATTCAGCGTGGAATAAGTGTCCCATCAACTATGGTTATTGTTTTTAGCTTTTATTACACGGAATTTTCACCAGGGTTGTTACAGAACCATCCCCTTTGGGGGACACCATCCTCGATGTTCAATCACACATATACCTCAACCACCCGCTGAAAGAAGGCATACTTCTCATGGAGCTTTATAACATAGCTCGATGCAGTATTTACAATGAAAGACCCGCTCAAAACAAAACATCATGACAACATATTGCATACTGGAGCTTTATAACATAGCTCATTACGGTATTTACAATGATCTCCCCTTGAGTGCCAACCCACATGACATCATAACATCATGATAACATAACCACATGATAGCATAGTCACATGACAACATAATCAGAATGACATGTGTTACACAAAAATATCATCACCATGATTATTTGCAGTCAGTATGGGTCTATCATCACTTGTACTGCCCTCCTAAGCAAGTCTTAAACCTCAGCTCTTCAAGTTGAGCTTTGAAAATGGGAGAAAGACATTAAAAATCAATGAAAATCTGGTTCCGCACTTTTCCTCACTGTCACCTGCGGTCTCGCACCTTCTTTTTACAAAAACTGCAGACCTGCCCGCTCTGTCCCTAAAGGTGTGGGTGCGAACCCCTGTGAAAGTCAAAAGGCACAAGTTTTATCTTAAAAAACTCACTTTGGGTTAATTCTAGAGGATTCTAGAAGGAATTTTGACGTGGATTGTTCGCTCTGAGGTGGTTCATGCATCCCAAAAGAGAAGGAGCTAATCCCTTGATGAGAGGAGTTATCCCTTTGAAGGAGGACCTAGTAACCTCCCTCCATTGCATTATAAATTCAGGCATTGGGTTGGTTGCTGAAGAGGTTAGAAGTTGAACATTTTTTAGGGTAAATGCTGGTGAAATCAAGACTTCCTAGTTGAGCTTAAGAGGAGAGATCACATACCTTTTTGGTTTCATTGGGGAGTGAGTGAAACTTGTCAAAGTAGAGGAGACTTCTTGCTGGACCCTGGGAGGAGCTTGTGCAGCGTCAAGGCACAGGTTGTAAAGTTCTTCTTCTTTTGAATTGATACAATCAAACTCATTTTTCTCAACAAGTATCTCATGTTATTTGTTTCATGGACTCCTTGAATTTCATAATAAATATGTTTTATGATATTGGCTTTTCAGGTGCTATTTAATTTGTTTGCCTTGTTTGTGTTTGCAGATTCGCGACAAAGGAGCTCATTTGGATCGAAGGAGCGAGGGCATCCACAAACTTGCGTTGGACCTAAGGTAAGCCCTAAAAACACTTGTTTTCTATTATTTATAAAACCATATTTAGAGAAAGATAGTGTCTGGTTGGTTTTCTTGTCATTAGCTCTTCTTTAGATTCTAGGAAGGCCTATCTTGTCCGCAAGATCGACTTATTCCATGTGAAAAAATGGCGACTCCACTGGGGACTTGACTGTTTTCCTTGTTTTTACTTTGACCTGAGAAACTGTGTTTTTGTTTATGTTTTTGGCTTGTTGTGTGTAAAATTGGGTAGAGTTTGTATATCCAGGGTTATTTTTTGTTTTTCATAGCTTTGGGAGAGGACCGCACCCTAACCCTTTGACACAGTGCGTACCTATCCGCACCTTTGCTTTTAGCACAGAGCGGGACCGCACCTATGTCAACTGTGGGCCTGCGGACCCTGTCAAAATTTTGAAAAACCTAAGATTTCCTCTGTTAGTGAAAGAATATTGAATGAATTAATTAGGAATGAGCAAAACAGCTCAATGATAATACAGAGATATTTACAATAATAGAAACATCAGGTTTCTATGTAGATCAGGTTTCTATTGTAGAACAATCAGTTTCATCTTAATAAACTGTTAAAAGAATAAAAATAGCAACAGCTAAAAGAATGAGCATTAAATACTAAATAGAAATATTCTAATACCCTCCCTTAATGCTCAATCTATTTACAACACCAATAGACCCTCGGAATTTTACAAATTTATCAGGACCAAGAGGCTTGGTGAAAATGTCGGCGGGCTGCTCTGTTGTGGGAACATATTGCAACTGAACTGAGCCGTCTTCAACCAGCTGGCGAATGTAGTGGCAATGAGTTTCCACATGCTTTGTTCGTTCATGAAAGACTGGATTCTTGGCAAGTTTGAGCACTCCCTGATTATCACAGAACAAAGGAGTAGGCCCTGTCTGGAAAACATGCATATCTGCAAGCATACGTCGAAGCCAAACTGCCTCACAGGATGCCTTAACTGCTCCCCAATACTCAGCTTCTGTTGAGGAGAGAGCCACTGCCTGTTGCTTCTTACTAGTCCAAGTAACAGCACCAGATCCTAGACTAAACACATACCCAGCTGTAGATTTACGGTCATCAACCGAACCGGCCCAGTCAGAGTCAGTGTAGCCACTGAGAATAGGATTTGAACTGCGAGTATATAAGAGGCCATAATCAGAAGTACCACGCACATATCGTAGCACCCGATTTGCTGCTATCCAATGATCAGCTTTAGGAGCTGACATGAAGCGGGAAATGTAGCTTACTGCAAAACTGATGTCAGGTCTAGTAGCAGTAAGATAGATGAGACTGCCCACTAATTGCCTGAATAAATTTTCATCCACAAGAGGAGAGGATGACTGTGCTGAAAGTTTGAGCCCTGGTTCCATAGGAGTCGTGGCCGGTTTGCAATCCTGCATTCTGAACCTTTCCACAAGATTTTTGGCATAATTGGACTGAGAGAGAAAGATCTGATTTTCAGTCTGCCAAACTTCAACCCCCAAGCAGTAATGAAGAAGTCCCAAGTCTGTCATCTCAAAAGTTCTGCATAGATCTTGTTTGATCCCATGGATCAAATGTGCAGAGCTGCCAGTAATGATAAGGTCATCCACATAGACAACCACAAACAAGATATCACCACCAGTATGCTTGATATAAAGGTTTGCATCAGATGGACTCCGCTGAAAACCCTGATCTGTCAGGTACTGATCAATTTTCATGTACCAAGCCCGAGGAGCTTGTTTCAATCCATAGATTGCTTTAGCTAACCGACACACTTTCTGTTCTTGACCAGCAACCTTGAATCCTGGAGGCTGCGTCATGTAGACTTCTTCTTGGAGATCACCATTTAGGAAAGCACTCTTTACATCCATCTGATGAACTTTCCAATTGAACTGAGCTGCTAGAGCAAGGACAAGCCTTATGGTACTCATCTTGGCTGTAGGAGAAAAAGTCTCCTCATAGTCGATGCCTTCCTTCTGTGAGAACCCTCGAGCCACAAGGCGAGCTTTATACTTGTCTATGGTTCCATCAGCTTTGTATTTCACTTTATACACCCATTTGCAGCCTATGGGCTTTTTTTCGGCAGGAAGATCAGAAAGTGTCCAGGTGTGATTCTTCTGAAGACTCTGGAATTCGGCTTCCATAGCCTGTTCCCACTCAGATGTACCCTTAGCCTCTGAATAGGTTTGAGGCTCAAAAATACTGTGTAAGTTAGCCATAAGAGCGAAATTGACGGTAGACTGTTGTCTGTTCTTATGTCTAGAAGTTCTTCCTTCAAGGAGCTCATCATCTCGGAGATCACCAATGGTTTTAGCCCACCATTTAGGCCGAAGAGTAGAAGAACCGATATCAGGAGGAGGTGGAGAAGACTCAAGAGCAATAGGGGAAGCAAGGGGAGGGTTATTTTCTGGAGGAAGCTCAGATAGAGTACTATCAAATACTGATGCTGCATCATCCCTCCCATCAGGTGGACCGACCGGAAGAAGAACACTGTGAGGCTGATCCTCAGAACGCTGCTCAGAAGAAGAAGACTGAAAGAATCCTCTGTCTTCATCAAATACTACATCTCGACTGAAGCTAAGATGACCAGTGGCTATATCTATCAGCCTATAGGCCTTGTGATGATCACTGTAACCTGTCATCATGAGTTTCTGGCTTTTGGAATCCAACTTAGAGCGCTTAGCAGGTGGAATCCAAACATATGCAACTGAGCCAAAAACTTTGAGGTGACTGATCTTAGGCTTACGACCAGACCAAACTTTGTTGAGATTGCAACAAGATGATGGAGATTAGTGAAAAGAGTCGCCTTCACTAAGTGGGCCCGCAGGCTATTTTTGGCGCAAGTCTATTTTTAGACTATGTCTATTTTTAGACATATGGATCATGTCTATGTTTATGGATGATTGATCAAGTTGGGAAAAATAGATGGACTTCTATTTTTGATGAAAGTGTGAGTGATCAAAGTCTATTTTTAGACTGGCTGTCAAAAATAGAAAAGTCAAATATTATTATCTCACAATAATATTTGGACTATAAACTTAATCTTATTATCTTGGAGCACTTCAGTTTGAGCTACAGAAGTGGCACATGCAGTTGTCAGAAGGAAATACGCTTTTCTTATGAGTCAGTTGAGTTGTTGCATGCATGACTTCAATTAGAACTCAATCAGTTGAGTTTGGTGGAGTTGATTGTGGAGTTGATGGAGTTGTGTTCAGTTTAGCTTTGTTAAACTGGTTGTATTTAGTCTAACTGGCAAATAGACTAGAGATGAGTTGAGTGAATTAGTTATTAATTAATTCACAAGTTATTAACTCATAATAAAACTAATGAATACATCAGTTAACTCAGTTGCATGTCAGTGCATGTTCAGTTCAACAGGGACAGGTGGTAGAGAATCAGATTGCTATCAGTTGTGACTATAGTTGTGCATCAGATCTTGCACAATCAAGGGATTGAGTATGCCAATGAGTTTGCTCACGTATTTGGCCCACATTTTAGCCTTTGCTCACGTCCACAAAGAGTGAGTGACTATTTTGCAGGTGAAAAACGAGTTTGGGAAGCCATTCTCATCAGTTCTTGAGCAAGTATTGAGCAGTGGAGGCAGGCAAGCAGTGGAAGAGATTTGGAGATCAGATCTGAGCTGTATTGTGTGTAACAGAGGTGGAGATACTTGTGAGAAGTATTATGCTGTGTAATGTTACATGACTCAATCATTAATATACAGATAGTTGGGGTTTTTAGCGAGATGCTTTCCCCAGGATACATACTGTGTTAATGTGTGAATGCTCTTGATGTTTTATTGTTATTGATGCTGTTATATTGTTGATCAACGTAGAGGAGCTTATGTATTGTGTATGTTTTCCGCAATAGTACATGATCAGGATAATCTCCATTGAATATGTGTTAAATTATTCAAAATTTCTACAAACTTCTTCAGGAGTCTTCCCTTTAACAGCCTGAGTAAGTGATCGGTTAAGAAGGTAAACAGCAGTAAATACTGCTTCAGCCCAGAATTTGTTTGGAACACTCCTGTGTTGTAACATGGAACGAGCCATTTCAACAACCGTGCGGTTGCGACGCTCGACAACACTGTTCTGCTGGGGAGTGTAAGGTGTGGTTAATTGACGTTTGATGCCATGAATATCACAGAAGTTGGCAAAAGCTGAGGAACAAAATTCCCCCCCATTGTCAGTTCTAAGGGTCATGATATTACACCCAGATTCTTTTTCAACTAAGGTTTTAAACTTCTGAAAGGTACTAAGAGTATCAGATTTATTTTTTTAAAAATACACCCACATCTTTTTACTGAAGTCATCTACAATAAGTAAAAAATATTTGCAAGCAGTGATAGAAGTTGTATTCATAGGACCACAAATGTCAGCATGAAGTAACTGAAGTACCTTAGATGCGCGCCAAGATTCTCCACTTTTGAATGAAGACCGATGTTGCTTTCCCGCTTGACAGGCGCTGCATACCCCCAACTGCTGAGTCTGAATATCAGGTAATCCTGACACAAGTCCCTCCCGAGAGAGCTGAGAGAGATACTGCATATTTAGATGCCCATATCGCTGATGCCATAGAGTGCTGATGGGAGAGACACGTGCTGCTAGAGCCACTTCTGGAGAGTCACCGGTGTCAAGTAGCCTGTATAGACCATGGTCCTCTAGGCCAACAGCAACTGTTAGACTGGTCTCCCTGTTAATGATGGAGCACTTGTGTGCACTGAACACAACATCGAGCTGAGGAGAATTCCTCATAATCTGGCTGACAGATAGCAGATTAATCTCCATACCAAGAACATAGTATACATTCAGAAATATGAGCGTGCGTCCACCAGACTGAATTTGAACTGTACCCCTGCCAGCTACAGTGTACTTTTCACCTCCACCAAATACCACGGAATCACTGAAAGGTGAGAAGTGAATAAACCAGTCACGCCTGTGAGAGAAGTGGCGTGATGCACCAGAATCAATGTACCATGCAGAGGAAGGAACATGTTCTGAAGACCTTTTAGCCATAAAGGCATAAAAGGCAGACTCTGTCTGCTCGGAATGTTCTGCAACATTTGCTGTCTGATGTGGCCCTCCCTGTTTCTTCTGTTCAGAAGCAATCCTCTGTCGGCAATCTTTCTTCATGTGACCGAACCTGTGACAGTAATTACACTGCACACTTTTCTTCCTAGCAGGATCAAAAGGCTGAGAAGAGCCTTTCTGCTGAAAGAACTGAGAGGACTGGTATTTTGCAGCAAATGCATTTTCCGATGACACTGATGACGCACCACTACCAAACTGTTGTTTCCACCGATCCTGCTGCATAAGTTTGGTACATAAATCTGGAAACTTCAGATCAACATTTGTGGTTGTAATGTTGAGTGTTTCTATGAAGTGTTCATAAGATTTCGGTAGACTTTTCAGAGTAATGACTACCATATCTTCTTCCTCCATGGTCCGACCAATGGCTTCGAGCTGATCTCGAATGTCTTTAATTTTGTTGAGATGTTCCTGTAAAGACATATGTTCATCCATCATGATGGAGAACAACTGATTTTTGAGAAAAAATGCTCTGCTTTTGTCAGATGTCTCGTGCAGTTCTTTCAACTGTTGCCAGATTTCGGCAGCGGTCTTGCCAGAAGGAATCTGTGGTAACTGATCATCAGCGACAGAGAGCTTGATCGGTACCAGCTGTACCGGGACGAGGCTCTTTGCCCAAAATGAGCTGATCAAGACGCCTGTATTCAAAAATGGTCAGCATTCTTTGTTTCCAAATGTTATAGTTGCTGCCATTAAAGCGTTGATTTCCTTCTAACATCAGATTGGTGAGCGTGGCCATTTTCCCAAAGACAATACAAAAGTTTGACACAAAAAAATGTAGCTGCCTGCTTAAAATTCCTCTTTCAAGATGACTGTACCAAACCTTAACAAATTCTGTTTTGAAAGAAATAGCCTTGCACAAAAAATAACTCAGATCTGTATCTTCATAAAATTAAAGCTGATTTGAAGAGAGAGAAAAAAAATACGTAGACTGAAGCTGTCCACTATTATATATACGTTGTTCTGGTCCCACCGCTTCAAAAGAAAATCACAATAAACTTTTAATTAAATCGCTAAGCAAACACGTGAATCTAGAAAATGGCGTCACTTGAAAATACCGTCACTGGAAAATCCCTGGAAAATGCGTGATATTTTTAATGCTGTCACTATGATCAGGAAACTGCCGTCACGTGATCTGGAGGATCTCTGGAGGATATCGATCTGTTGAAAACGTGAGCCAAAATACGCGAGGGAAAAAAAATTTAACTGTAGCTTCGGCTTTGGACGCAAACACTTCGGCTTTGGTTTCCGCTACCGCTTCCGGTTCTGATTCAGGCCCTCGAGACAGCCAATGTAATACCACGGGAGCAGCCAATGTAATACCACGGGATCTGATTCGTGCTTACTGTAACTTTGATATAATACTGTAACTCTGTAATTTTGATATAATACTGTAACTCTGATTCGTGCTTAATGTAATACGAATGATATTACTGTAACTTTGATATGATTCGGGCGTGCGATTCCTCACTGATATATTCCCGTGTAGCGAACACTGATATATTCCCGTGTAGCGAAGACTGTGAGGGCGTCGGGCGTGTAGACTGTGTTGCCACGTTCCCGTGTGGCAAAGCAAACCCTCAGCTGAGCAGCGAACACTGATATTCTTAGTGAAAAGGGAAGGGTTCCGGTGGCAAATTTCGAGAGTGGCTAGGCTTCAAGTGCCATGATAAGACAACAAGTCTTCAAACAAATAAACTGTTCAACCGACAAATAGACTGCTGCCCCCGGATTCGAAATGCCGGATTTTAATTTCAAGGCAATTTCACGATTCCGCCACAAAGTTAATTCCTCATAAAATGACAATGCAGGAGAAGAATCCCTTTCTGTATCGAGATTGACGACTGTAAGCTTTTATCACAGTGAGCAAAGCCGAGGCTAAGACTCAGTGAAGGCTACCTGGCTTACAGAGGGCTCGACCTTAGAAAGGAATGAAGGGACTCAAGAGATTAGGATACGAAGAGGATAGCTGATCAAGAAATCTACAGACCCTGAGAGCAGTTTTGAAATGAACTACTGAATTTTTCAAACTATGAAAAATTATTTCGAAAAAAATCCCTATGCTCTGATACCATGAAAGAATATTGAATGAATTAATTAGGAATGAGCAAACAGCTCAATGATAATACAGAGATATTTACAATAATAGAAACATCAGGTTTCTATGTAGATCAGGTTTCTATTGTAGAACAATCAGTTTCATCTTAAGAAACTGCTAAAAGAATAAAAATAGCAACAGCTAAAAGAATGAGCATTAAATACTAAATAGAAATATTCTAATAGTTAGTCAGCTTAGTTTTTGTTTAGAAATGTTTATCCACTGCCCAGACCTGCATATAACTTGTCAGAAGCTTTCCTTAGGTTGATTTCATTAGTGTTAGGGTTTTAGGTGAAATTCCTAGGAGTTTTGCTTGTTGGGTTTGTTTTTCATTTTGGTTGTGTAGTGGCTATGAGCTTAGAAGCTGTAGGGACTTCAGATCACCTTAGTGTCTACAAGCCTTCTTATGAGTCTGACCATTTATGACATCTCCCCTTGTTGAGGAATCCGCTTTAAGTTTTCTCTTTACAAAACTTCGAAAAGCTTGTGTTTAAAAGTTTGGATTTTCATTTTCAAAAAGAAAACAAAATTGGTTGTTCTTGACTGATTTGTGATTCTGCATAAATTGGTCCTTAGCTTACATTTAGCTACGTAAAACATCCTTAAAAAAGACATCTTGTAGGCTTTGACTTCAAATAGGTTTTTATAATTTATAGATCTCAAAGTTAGTCATTTCCATAGTTTTGAGTGTTTTATAAAAATAAATAAAAAATCTCTTTTGGAAAAAAGTTTGTTTTTGTAGTGGTTGAGTGCTTTGAAACTAAAAAGGAAAATTTTTGTGAAATAACTAGTTGTCTCGTTTTGAGTGCATTGGAAAGGACAAAATCTCTTCTTTTAATTTGTTTCTTAAGAAATATTTGTGTTTACAAAGTATTTTCATTCTCCAACTCTTTCTTAGTTTAGAAGTTCATCGAAGAGAAAAACATTGTTTAAATCATCTTAGGTGCATTTATAGTGATTTTGAGTCAAGTCTTCATACCACGAGTTTCATCTCCGCACCTTTTGACTTAAACAAAAACCAATAAAAATAACGCTTAGAGTAAAATTCATCTAGTAACATTTTTATTTCTAGGGCTCTGATACAGCAACTTAGATTAAGCTAGTGTCTTGGAGTAGGAGAGTAATTAACTCTCCAAGACAGTAAAAACAAACAAGTAGTTGTATCTTGTGGTAGGGAAGAAATCCAATTGTAGCATTTATGCTCTGGGAAAGCTCCTCTTAAAGGAGAAGCACGAGATCATGTTCTAACCAGTGTGGGAATCAATCCTTCCTCATTGGGAATGACGCCAGATATTCACGTATTAAAAACGGTAAACCTCGGATTAACCATTGTCGAGGAGCCTGGGGTCACTTGTTGGTAAACCTTGGATTATGTCAAGGAGCCTTCAAGGGGATTGAGCTTGTTACTCTGCCCTTGCGTGCGTATCGGATCGTAGACTGTTCCCCCAGGTATATTTGTTTCAGTTGGTAACCTTAGTGGCCATATTCTTTAGGATTCTTCCTGAGGTGAGAGTGGTGGGAAGATCCCACTGTACCTGGAGCAGACGTCAGCTAGACTCACTTGGATTTTTTGGGGGGTTCTCTTCACTCGAGACGATTAAGTGGAGGAACTTGTGCCAGTCTATTCATTAAGCAGGTTGTCAGGGTAACTGTTCCAACCGCCATTTCTGTATTGAACTCTGCGATGTTGGATTTCATCACCAACTAGTGTTTTCAGTACGGAAAGTTACTGTTTGTGTGTGTTTGATCTCCTAGATTCTTTAGGCGTGTGATTCAAATTTGTTTGGTTCTTTAGAGACTTTAGGTGGTTTCCATTGAGATTTTACTTCGTTTGCATGTGAAGTAGTTAAAAGTTTTTAACTGTGGCTGAATTACCAAGGCAGACCCATAGACTTCGGGGCCAACCTCCTGAGTTTTTAAATGTGGCTGAATTACTGAGGAAGTCCCGTAAACTTCGGGGCCAACCTACTGAGGAAGTACCGAGCCAGCTTGAAGGCTTGAAAGTCCTCGTAACTCCTAGAGACAGTAAAGTTGGGTCACCTGAAGAAGGAGAATCTTCTTTGATAGTACATCCTGATTTTCAAACGTTAGTGGCAGATTATAACCCACTGTCAGTGTCTGTTTCCGAAGTTACTGGTAGCTTTTCATCTACTAGTGATATAGGTAAGGAACCTGAAATATACGAGCCTGAAAGTGAATTTGCTGCTACTCTGACATCGGGGTTTGTTTCTCCAGCCTCTAGTGGTCCTGGTTCACCTAGGGTAGAAAGAGTAATCACCCAAGATCTTCCTTCTGGACTTATTGCTATTGAAGAACTTGCTACTCCAGAAGAAGAAGTAGGCATCCCTATCCCTGAAAATCAACCTGTTATTGAGCTAAGGGAGCGTGAATCAATTTTTTACAGTCCACCTAGGAGCAGTACTTGGTATCTTTTTTTGACTAATTTCTTAGAAACCCCAGGGTTAAGTTTTTCACCACCTCACACTCCTTATCACCCAACATTTAGAGGTTTTTATCCTCCGTTAAATATGTCAACGCAGTCGTCCATGTTTACTCAATCGCCTGAATCCTTTTTGTACGACGGTCCCTCTATTCCCCCTAGGTATCAGTCACTTTCTGGTACTTTTTCGGGAGCGTCTCTTCAACCCATTGAGCAAGGGTTATTAACTGGAAGCAATGGTACTAAGTCGTTGAGCGTAGAAGATATTCTCATGATGTCAGGTTCTATTCCCAATCCTCAACCTCAAGGTGGCCAGTTACCGCTTGGGGGGCAACCTCAATTATCGCTTGGGGGGCAACCTCAAGGTACCCAATTTGCATCTGGGGGGCAACCTCAAGGACAATACATACCTACGGGACAGTACATTCCTCAAGGTCAACCCCAGACTCAATATGTACCCCAAGGTCAACCCCAGTGTCAATTTATACCTCAAGGTCAACCCCAGTATCAGTACGTGCCTCAAGGTTATCAACCCCAAGGTCAGTGCTCGAACCAAGGTTTCCAACCACCCTCCGGTCAAGCGTATATGCAAGGAATGGGAAATGTACCTTTCAATTATCAATCCTACCCTTAACCCGGTTATGGTCCTCAATATTCTCAACCTGTTATGGGTCAGTACCCTGGAATGAATATAGTGTGGGATCCATCGCAAACTCAACATGTGTTGCAGCCAAATGTACAGTTGTCATCTCAAACTGGACGACCCTTAGTTTCTGGTACACCCCAGCAACCAGTCCAGTCTAACATTCAAACTTTTGTACCTTCGGTAGTTTCTCATCATGGGCCTAGTACGCCTCGTACTCCGCCTCAAACGACTGCTACAACTACCGCAACATCTGTTCAATCTACCCTACCTACTTCCAAAGTATCAACAGCTCTGGTTTCTATTGTTCCTATATCTACTCCTCAGACATCTTTACCACCGTCTGCATCCACGATTCAAACTTCGGTTCAGATACTTGTAGGACAACCTGGTTTAAGTACGGTTGTCACAAGTCAACCACAATTTACTTATCAACTGTACCAGGGACAGTACCAATTCGGTCCTGCTGTGCAGCAGCCAGTCTATCAGTATCAACCGTACCCTGGATACACTTATCAACAACCTCAACAACCCCAGTACAGTCCGGTTAATCCTGGTTTTCCGGGAGGATACAATATCCCAAACGCAATTTCTATTCCTAGTTATCCTGGATATCCTCCTCTTGGGGCTAGTCTCATGACCCAGAGTTTTAGGGACCCTAATCGTCAGTTACCGTTTATGACAACTTTGGACTTGCCTGACTTGTCGCGCCTAACGAACAATCCCATTAATTATCTTCCGTTTTAGCCTCCAATGCCAAATAAGTTGCCCAGTGACATTCCTAAGTTCGAAGGTAAATCAGGAGAGAACCCGTCAAACCATGTGATGACTTACCACCTCTGGTGTGCGTCTAACTCCATTTCAGATGATTCAATCTGTCTTAGACTTTTCCAGCGCACTCTAATTGGTCTCGCGGCCAAGTGGTACATTGAGTTACCACGAGGCACTTTTTATAATTTTAGTCAGTTAGCTACCTCGTTTTTAACTCATTTTCAGTTGCCAGTCTGATATGACAATGGCACGGAATTGTTAACTTCGTTAAAACAATCGACATCCACTTACATTTCAGATCATATTCATGAGTGGAGACGTCGACGGCGTTTAGTGAAGGTTTTTATTTCGGATCAGATCTTGGCCGAGTGGTTTGTAAAATCTTTGTTGCCAAATATCACTGAAGATGTAGCTAAAGCTGGAGTTGTTACTGAGGAGCAAGTAATTGCTCAAGCACAGTACCTTGACTTGGTCTATACTCAGTCAGGTACGTTACACAAGAAAATTCCCGATCTTCCCAAGCAAAATCAAATCGTTGCAGCTCCTTCGGGATCTCATGCTGCCGATGGTATGATTGGTACGGTTAACACTAAAAGTAAGAAGAAGTCTTCCAAGAATTCTTCTCCTATTATAACCTTGCTTGATTCCCCAACAGGAAATTCTTCTGCAAAGATTTCCGCCGATATTCACGTTGTAGAGTCATCTACAGCTAAATCAAAATCCGGTGGGAAGAAGAAAGGAAAGAAGAAGAATAAAACGGACAAAAATTCAAAGGAGAAACCTGAAAAATCGGAATCCAATGATGAAAATCACAAACCTCGTTATCCTTGTCTCATTTGTGACGATGAAAATTTTACAAGAGACTGCCCTCATCGTGCGAGGTTGCGAAGATTGTCAAAGGTTCTCAAACTCCTGCTGTTTTGAAGGATCCTTTTCCAACTCAAGACAGTAAGATGATAGGTTCGTCCTCGAGTGCCAATGAAGAACCCATACTGATGATGTCCCATGTTCGGATTGAGACTCGATCGCAAGATTATGGTAGTAAAAGTCCTGTTGATGGTAAAGAAGCAGAATCTTCTCATTCTAATCCATCAACCTCAGCTCCCGGTTCCGATCCATTACAGATCGAGAAACCTAATCCAGACTTGGTAATCAAACCGCCCGCCAAGGGTATACTTCGAAATTCAGCTTTCAATCCACATGCGAGAGCGGCTCAGAATTATAACATTGTTGATGATTTAGTTGTTTCACCCTCAGCAAGTTACCTTTATTGCAAGTTACCTTTTGGGCTCAAGAATGCTGGAGCAACTTTTCAAAGGGCCATGTCTTATGCGTTTCATGACATCAAGCACATTGTGCAACCGTATCTCGATGACTTGCCTACTCATTCATTACATCGAGCTGATCACCTCGTCCATTTACGAGCAATCTTTATGAGGTGTATGCATTATTGGATTCGGTTGAACCCACACAAATGTGTTTTCTGTATAGAAACAGGTCGATTACTGGGGTTTGTAGTTTCGAAAGCCGGCATTCGCGTCGATCCCTCGAAGGTCGAAGCTATCGTCAAATTGTCTCCTCCTTCGAGTCTTCGCCAACTCCAAAGTTTGCAAGGGAAAGCAAACTTTTTACGACGATTCATTCCTAACTACGCCGAGGTTACAAAGGGTTTTACCTAGTTGTTGAAATAGAATACTCCATTCTATTGGGATGAGATAGCTCAGAAATCTTTTGATGCACTTAAACACAAGTTTACCCATGCACCATTATTGCATCCTCCCAACTACAACCAGGATTACTTCTTGTACCTCGTCGCCTCTCATTCCACCATTGGAATGGTCTTAGTTCAGGAAGATGAATCTGGAACTGAACATGTGATATATTACCTTAGTCGAACTTTAAATCCAACTGAGCTAAAATACTCACATGTGGAGAAATTGGCATTGGCAGCTGTTCAAGCTGTCCAACGTTTTCGTCACTACATTTTACTACGTAAAACTACAGTAATTTCGGATTGCAACCCTATGATATACATTTTGACCAAGAAATTGCTAGGAGATTCTTCTGCAAAGATTTCTGCCGATATTCACGTTGTAGAGTCATCTACAGCTAAATCAAGATCCGGTGGGAAGAAGAAAGGAAAGAAGAAGAATAAAACGGACAAAAATTCAAAGGAGAAACCTGAAAAATCGGAATCCAATGATGAAAATCGCAAACCTCGTTATCCTTGTCTCATTTGTGACGATGAACATTTTACAAGAGACTGCCCTCATCGTGCGAGGTTGCGAAGATTGTCAAAGGTTCTCAAACTCCTGCTGTTTTGAAGGATCCTTTTCCAGCTCAAGACAGTAAGATGATAGGTTCGTCCTCGAGTGCCAATGAAGAACCCATACTGATGATGTCCCATGTTCGGATTGCGACTCGATCGCAAGATTATGGTAGTAAAAGTCTTGTTGATGGTAAAGAAGTAGAATCTTCTCATTCTAATCCATCAACCTCAGCTCCCGGTTCCGATCCACTACAGATCGAGAAACCTAATCCAGACTTGGTAATCAAACCACCCGCCAAGGGTATACTTCGAATGTCAGCTTTCAATCCACATGCGAGAGCGGCTCAGAATTATAACATTGTTGATGATTTCGTTGTTTCACCCTCAGCAAGTTACCTTTATTGCAAGTTATCTTTTGGGCTCAAGAATGCCGGAGCAACTTTTCAAAGGGCCATGTCTTATGCGTTTCATGACATCAAGCACATTGTGCAACCATATCTCGATGACTTGCCTACTCATTCATTACATCGAGCTGATCACCTCGTCCATTTATGAGCAATATTTATGAGGTGTATGCATTATTGGATTCGGTTGAACCCACACAAATGTGTTTTCTTTATAGAAACAGGTCGATTACTGGGGTTTGTAGTTTCGAAAGCCGGCATTCGCGTCGATCCCTCGAAGGTCGAAGCTATCGTCAAATTGCCTCCTCCTTCGAGTCTTCGCCAACTCCAAAGTTTGCAAGGGAAAGCAAAATTTTTACGACGATTCATTCCTAACTACGCCGAAGTTACAAAGGGTTTTACCCAGTTGTTGAAATAGAATACTCCATTCTATTGGGATGAGATAGCTCAGAAATCTTTTGATGCACTTAAACACGCGTTTACCCATGCACCATTATTGCATCCTCCCAACTACAACCAGGATTACTTCTTGTACCTCTCTGCCTCTCATTCCACCATTGGAATGGTCTTAGTTCAGGAAGATGAATCCGGAACTAAACATATGATATATTACCTTAGTCGAACTTTAAATCCAACTGAGCTAAAATACTCACATGTGGAGAAATTGGCATTGGCAGCTGTTCAAGCTGTCCAACGTTTTCGTCACTACATTTTACTACGTAAAACTACAGTAATTTCGGATTGCAACCCTATGATATACATTTTGACCAAGCAATTGCTAGGGGGCAAGTACTCTAAATGGATTGTTATCCTGCAGGAGTTCGACTTGGAATTTGAGAAATCTAAGTCTAAGAAATCTTTAGTTTTTGCGGAGTTAATGTGTGACTTCCCGCGTGCTGACACGGAAACTGTGGCGAAACAGCCCATTGCGGACGAATCCTTGTTTCTAATTAGCACTTTAGATCCGTGGTATGGAGATATCATTGTTTATCTCCAGACCCAATCCTTTCGGCCAGAAATTTCAAGGTCAGAACGTCGAAAAATTTGATTCCAGTCCCAACAATTCAGAATTATTGGAGATACTCTTTATCGTCGTGGGGCGGACTCTGTGTTTCGACGTTGCTTAACTCTCGAAGAAGCTAAAAGGGTTCTAAATGACTGTCACTCTGGAGCGTGTGGCGGTCATATGTCTAGGTATGCCACAGCTCAAAAGATATTGCGCGTTGGCTACTTCTAGCCGTCTTTATTTAAAGATTGTATTACGGCGGTCCGAAAATGCCACAACTGCCAAATTTTCTATCGAAAGACGCACGCTCCACCTGCTCCTCTCCACCCTATAATTGTCGTTGGTCCTTTTTCCAAATGGGGTATCGATTTTATTACATGTAACCCTCACTCGGCCGGGGGGCATGCGTATATCATCCTTGCGGTAGATTCTTTTACCAAGTGGGCCGAGGCGATGCCTACATTTGAGGCAGACGGCAAGACAACTGCAATTTTCGTGTTCAATCATATAATTGCTAGGTTTGGTGTCCCGCAAGCGATAATCACTGATCATGGGCGTCATTTTCGAAACGTTATGATGACTGAACTTACAGGCCAGCTTGGTTTACGCCACGATAGTTCAACCCCTTATTATCCACAAGCTAATGGTCTGGTTGAATCCATCAACACAGTTTTAGTTATCATGATCCGACGAATCATTGGGATTCATTAGTCGAATTGGCATAACATGCTATTTTCAGCACTTTGGGCGTACCGAACTTCAGTAAAAACATCAACAGGGTTCACTCCTTTCCAACTAGTCTATGGTTTGGAAGTTGTGTTACCCATTGAATGCGAAATCCCGTCACTGCAAATGGCCATCAAGTTACTTCCAGCCACTTCCAAAGAGGAAAAGCGTTTGTTATACTTGGCTCAATTAGATGAGAATCGACGTGATGTTGCATTGGCGATCGAGACTCACGCAAAATGCATGAAAGCTTAGTATGATCGAAATGTGACCCCTCGAAATTTTTCGGAAGGAGATCTAGTCTTAGTTTACGATCAAGCTAATGATAAATTAGGCGCTGGAAAATTCGTTCCTATGTGGCATGGTCCCTATGTTTTCAAGCGAAAGCTAGCAAAAGGGGCCTATGAATTGTAGACTTTGACGGGGACTCTTTGGGTAAACCCAGAAATGGTCTTTACTTGAAGAGGTATTATGCTTAAAGAATGGGTATGGAGATTTTTAGTTAGGATAGTTTTTCTTTCTAGCTGGTGTGTTTTAGTTTAAACAGAGTGCTTAGCTTAGAGAGTGTTTTTTCGTCATTATTCCTGCTTATCTTGGTTTTACTCTTAATATTGCAGATGTCGATGCCTCTCCAAACATACATTGGTTTCACTGATGGTGTTTGTCGTAATATACAGAACATTTCTTCCGCAGCTTGGGTTATCTATTCGCCATCTGACGAGTTAGTATCTATGCATGGGTTAAGCCTTGGTCAAACAACGAACAACATTGCTGAGTATAGTGCAGTGATTGAGTTATTATCTGAATCTATTTCATTTGGGATTCGGAGTTTGATAGTGAGGTTAGATTCTGAACTCGTTGTATTACAGCTTAATAGAGTGTATGCCATTAGAAATCTAGTGAGGTTAGATTCTGAACTCGTTGTATTACAGCTTAATAGAGTGTATGCCATTAGAAATCTAGTCTTATTAAGATTATTTTTTAGAGTGCATCTCTTGGAATGTGAATTTGATTATATTGAATATCAGCATATTCCAAGATCTTTAAATACATTAGTAGATGTAATTGCTTCTCGAATGTTAAATAGACATTTGCAATAATCATACATGTAAATTTAAAACCATTCCATAACATGATTTACAAGATAAGTCGGTAATAGTGATATATATAGGAGTGTGTCAAAAAATACATCATCCTCGATCATAGGTTGAAAAACACCTTATGATCAGCAAAAATGATAAGTACAAAAAACAAAAATAACATATGTGCCCACAATAGGCGATCATCCTATCACTGGTGATGATCTCTATAAGAAACCACTGCATGTGCCACCTTGCAAAGGAACCTCCTAAAAGGTCCCGGGACCCCAATCACATAGCACTGAAGTCGATGAAGAATGTCATCTATAGTGGTCTCCGGAATATCTCCTGTCAAGCGCTCAAGATGACCCTCCAACTCGGCCAAAACCTCTGCTAATTCATCCTATGGGGCTGGCGCGGCTGCAACTGGTTGTTTCCTCTCGTAAGGCCAGAGAGCGACTAGTCAATGTGGACCCACATCTTCATTTCAAACTTTTGTTATCAGTTTTGAGACGATGGAAAAATAATAAAAAAATTAAAATAGGAAAAATGTTGAAAATGATTTTACCTGAGTCATCCCACTGCTCTCCTGGTGGAAGAACCATGTCTGGGTCACCACGAAAATCTATCCCAGCATAAGAGAAGTCTTGAATAGAAAAGACATGGTTTTCCAACCATTGGAAATACTCATGTTTGAATCGAGCAACCTCTGTCCTCTCGTGCGGGTGACGGGCCATAACTGCGACCCATAGCATCAGTTTGGGCTCTCGAGGAAGCCCAGCTCCAACAGTAAGGTGTTGCGGGATCAACATGGGAACCCTCTCCAGGCCAAAACTCACAACCAAAGCCCCATAACCAAAGGTCTTTAGTTGTCCGTTCTTGGCCCTGTTCAGTTGGCCTTTCAGATTGGCCAACACAGCGTCGCACCAGTTGAAGATGGTGCCTCGAAAGCAATCAACTGCCATACGCATCTGGGATCCGATGGCAATATGTAATACGGTAGCCCCGCAAAGTCTGGTGACAGTAAACGCGATCACCATGAGTTCAGAACGGGATACGGTCTTTATGTCTATCCCTTTGTCTCTAGCCTGGCTGTTGTAGTACTCTAGCCGAAGGCTATCGACAGACTGGCCATTTGGCCTAGCCCCAAACAGAGTCAAGTCTTCGCCTCTCTTAGGCAAACCAGTCAAGAAATATATGTCCGCTGGCTCGATTTCGAGCTGGCGGCCACCAATGAAGAAACACTGGTCCTGTATGCTCCATCTGTCAACCAGCCACTGTAAGAAATCCACCTGAGCCCTCATGCCAGGAATGGCCCAGAATTTGTACAAGCCACACGCCCTCAAAGCATCAAGTGAAGGCTGATGATTCCATGCGGCAGCATCCACGTCTTCATGCTCTCATTCACGCCAATCTAGCATGATGTACTCTCTGCATCAAGTATAAAGATAAATTAAAATGCTAGAAATTATTTTGTGTGGTCCATTTTTGATAATTTTTGGGTTAAAAACCCTTGCGACGGGGACTGCACCCTCTGGGTTAGACACAGTGTGTGGGACCTGTTATAGACATTTTTGTGCCTAACAGCATGGAGCATGAAATGTCAACAATCTGAGGGATCCAAAGTCCCTAAACATGTTGTTCTTACCCTTAGAGGAACAAGGTCTGCAAACCACAGCACTGAGAATCAGTTCTCCACCCAAAAACACTCAAAAACATGCTATTTATGGATCATGTCAGCTGCTCCACTGAGCATCTGCGCTGAATGTCAACTGCTCCTCCTTGTACCTGCGCTGAAGGTAAAAACTAATGAAGGCTACCTGCGCTGGGCGAGATTGGCCAAGTGGCACAGTCATTCTGCAAGGTGTCAACTGCCCAGGAAGCTTCCAAACTGACACTTGGGTCAAGGAATTCGCCTAGTGATGAGTAAGAGAGTCTTGATCTCCAAGTGGAAGCAAGATTCTCCAAGTGGACTCAAGAACTGAAGATTAACTAAAGTGGGAGAGGACACAAGTCAGCTTTAGGCCAGTCTCAAGATGACTCATCCTTTCTCCAAAACCCTATATATAGAGCTCTCTCATGAGGTCTAAGGACGCTGGAATTTTGTGCAAGTAAGGAAGTGTTGTTGGTTTGTGTATAGAGCTATTGGGTGTTTTGCTTGAAGGAGGTGAAGAGGAGATTTCTTTCAGCTGGGAGGTGTTGCTGGATTGGGCCCATTGTGGTTGTAACTCTCTCAGAACTTTACTTCTATTATCAATAAAGTATTTGAGGTTCTTCTATATGCATGTGTCTTTATGATGAATAGATGCTTGTATATTTGATTTATGTTAATCCTATAATCGATTATGGATGTATGCTTCTTGTAGTTTCCTCTTCTTGTGCTTTTACAGGATCTGTGTGTAGCTGGGCCGGTGAAAGGGCGAGGAGCTAGGAGCAAACAGCAAGGAGTGAAGACTGGATCGACTATTAGCGCAAGATAACGGTTAGTAGATCATCCTTTTCTTCCCTCTCTCATCTCATAAAGAAGAAACTTTGAATAGCTTTGCATTCAGTTGTTGCTGAAGTACTATCACCTTCAGAGTGGGATAGAGGCATTCTGCATTAGATACTTTTCCCCCCAACAAATTGGCGACTCCGCTGGGGAACGTATCTTGTTGGTTGTTTGTGGTTTTTTGCTATTCATTTCATAAACAAAGGGAGTACCGAATCGAATTGTGTTTGAATCCATCAAACACAAAGTAGAGGGCAGCTACTCTAGCTCAGTTTCTGGGCAAGTTTATGATTTGAAGAGCTGATCCACAAAGACTCTAATAAGCTCTTAGTGATAGCTTTTCATCCTCCTTTACATCCCTTAGTGTGTCCTTGACTGATAGCTTCTGATTTGAGCAAAAACTGTGAATTTTTGAGCAATCTGTGACCCGGAAACCAAGACGGACGAAAGTCTCGTCCTTCATTGCAGGCTGTACAAAGGCAGTCTGCATTTCAGCGCAGTTCCCGAAGGGGCTACCTGCGCTGAAGGTCAAACAGGCAGTGTTACACCTGCGCTGGACCAGTCTTGGCTTAAGTTACTGAGGTTTCCTGCTGTGTCTTGCCTTGTTTTCACTATTGTTTTTTGTTGTTTGTTGCCAGTCAGTAGGCCTATCTGAAATCATCTTCCTTTGTCATTATTCCGCCTCAGTGGTATAAAGAAACTGTATTTGTTCTTTTGTATTTCTTGTGTCATTTACACTTTCCCATAACGAAAGTGAACCAGTCTTGCATTGACCTCTTAGATCTAGACCTGTGATTAAGTGTCGTTTTGATCTTAAGAGTTAGTTTATTTGTTGTTCATAGCTGATTGAGTTTGTCGCTTTCGTTATATGGTTTGAATTTATATATTTCTAAGTGTCGAAACAAGTGAATCGTAAGGTGTCTTTCGATTTTGGACGAACTTGTTTGCTTTCGCTTGAAATTGAATTCAAAGTTATACAACAGCTTTCTTTTTGCATTTCATCAACATTAAGAAAGAGAAAAGAAATACTTGCATTGTGCATGTACATTATGACAGTTTGCATGTTGATTTAGGAAAGTGCATTAGTGTGTGCTCTATGATCTGTGTGAAAAGGTGTTATATTCCTTCTCCCTCAGTAGTTAAGGTTTTCAAAGTTGAAAGATTGAAAAGCTTGCTTATCATCTTAGATTGCATTCAAGAGTGTTTCTATACATCTCGTGGTGATCCATAAAGGCAAACTGCTAAACAAGATCAACCTTAAAATAAATTGAATTTACATAACAACGCATTGAAACATAACGCAAACATCTAGAGGTCTAAGCTAGAGACGTGTTTCGTCGTCGTTAAACGTGATATCTTAGCGTTGAGTGGTTGGGTGATTCCTCCACGGTGAAGCGATAAGTATCAATACGGACTTGTGCTCCCACGTACCGTCGCGTATATATTGGGAGACCCCTATAGGATCAAAGTCTTTATCCATAGGAAACCGTGTCGGCCGCCCTACTGATCGCAATGCAGTGAACACAGCATTCATGAAGATCGACCACTCGTACCGTAAAACGTATTCTGTGGTTTTGCGAAAGGTTTGGCACACCCTCTGCCTAGAACTCCAGAGCAGTTTCTTTTGGCCTTTTTCAAACTCTATAATTGAAAAAGTCCATCCGAGCATTTGTCACTTCGGGCTCGTTAAAACATCGAAGGAGACTAGAGACATCTTTAGCTTTTTCTCGACTCTTAAAAAGTGAAAAAGCAAGTTGTGTCTAAGCGTCGTTATAAAATTTATTTTAAACGGAACATAATCACCTCCTATTCCCGCGTTGATCTTTGAGTTGAGAACATGGAACGCCCCAACCAAGGAACTCCACATGATGGAAATCCTGGTCCTTTCTCCTCTTGGGGAGAAGTTGGTGCGCCCCACATGGCCACATTGTCGTTTCCAGGACTGACAATTGGCCTGCCTGTTTGGCTATTCTCAACTAGTGTAGTTCAGAACACCGTGGTTCCTGAGCAGTCGAGTCAATAGTTAGATGAGTCTAGAGCCTCCCACCAGCCTTCTACTTCCTTTAACCCTTCCTCCAATCCTTCATCTTCAAAAGGTAAAGCTGGCAAAAGCCAAGCTCCTACGGAGAAGAAGGAAAAGAAGAAGGAAGAGAAGAAGAAGAAGGAGCCTAAGGCGACTGGGGGCAAGCAAAAGACATCTGACAAAAACCCACACACAGTACAGACCGGGCCTAAATCGCCATGTGTCATATGTAGAGGAGACCACTTCCATAGAGATTGTCCCTGTATTCCCCGGATACTAAGGGACTGGTCCCCTCGTCTGCACAATTCGGGAGCATCAACCTCTGATAACCATGTTGATTGTTTACCGTCAACCAGTGAAAGTGAAGGTTCAAGACAAAGAGGGGGAGCAAAATCCCCCTGCAGACTGTGTGAAGGCGGTCACGCCATCCACCGTTGTCCCTTCTTAGACGAAGCGAAGAGAGTTTTGGAAGGTCGTCCGGTTTCTCCAGTAGTACTTCCTCCTGGATACAAAAAACTCGTGCCAAGTCCTTCGTTGGTTGAAAATACAGCTGGCCCGCTCAAGTGGTCAGCTGAAGCGTCAGTCATTGAAAATGAACCTACTGAATCCAGACCAGACGAAAGTCTAAAGGTCGATACGGCAGTTGACCCGGTTCCTCCTTCAGAGGTTTCATCCTCAAATGACACCGTCACTGAAGATTCATCTTCAAATGACACCCTCACGGAAGAGAATAAGGATGACACCATCCAGATTCTTTTCATCAACACAGATTCTGATGAGCATCAGGGCAATGCGCCCATTCCTTTATCGCAGGAAGGAACATCGTCAGGGTCGTATCCGGCCGTATATTCGGTCCCACCACCAAGCAACCTGGTTGTGTCCTTTGATTGGAACCAACTAGGCAGACCCCGGTTACCAGCCAGTATACCATTCAGAATCATAGTCCAAATTTATAGAATGGTGATGGCTAGAACTATCATTGATGAAGGGGCATCTGTGAGTATCCTTTCCTCTGTTGCTTGGAAAGCACTGGGTTCTCCGGCGCTTTTGCCTGAGATAAGAAATCTCTCGGGCTTTGATAAAGGAACCAGTCGACCATTAGGGATCCTCCCCAATGTGCCTGTTACATTAAAAGGGAAGACCGTTAATTTGAACGTGATGGTCGTTCAAGGACCCTTGGATTATAACCTACTCCTTGGACGAGACTATATATATTGCATGGGAGCTATAGTCTCCTCACTCTTTAGAGTAATGTGTTTTCCACACGAAGGAAGGGTGGTCAAGCTCGTAGACCAACTTTCATTTTCGGGATCACGCATCGCAAATAGTCAAATACCAATCCTCAATGGTCTATTCACCCAAGAAATGTCTCCACCCCCAGTCCTCCTTCCCGATGAATGCGAGTGATTCGGAAAGATAGAACTGGAACCCAGGGGGCATGCATCCTGGTCTGCTTCGGGCAGAGGAAACCTTGGGTATAAAGTAGAATTTCCGCGAAAGAATATGACTAGTCCGTACCCCGTCCATGGAAGGAAAAGGGGTTGTTCTAGAACAAGATTCTTTTGTCAAAGTTATGTGTTTGATGATTTCTAGTCATTCACCTTTGCCTAAACAAGTAGGCTACCAAGGAAAGAGATTCTATTGCGGCAGCAAATGGTAACCATCTTTGGGTAAAAGGCAAGCCTCACCCATTAAAACTAATGTTTTAGAGGATAAGTAGGGGCAGCCTCCAAAGAAAGGGATTCCTTTGCTGCAACAAGTAGTAACCATCTTTGAGTAACCTAATGATAGACATCGCCGAAGAAAGAGTTTCATTTGCGGCAGCAAATAAAACCATTTTTTGGATAACCTGAAAGAGGCAAGCCTCACCCATCGAAACGAAAGTTTTGAAGGATAAGTAGGGGCAGCCTTGAAATTGTACCTCATACCCGGGGGCATGCAAACCTTTTGGAGTGTAAGCAAAGAGCGGTCATTGATCGTTTCCTAACTTACATAAAGAAAGGATGAGAGGGAGCATAGCTTTGCTAAGGCGCAAGCTCTATAAAAAATGGGATCTTTCAGGAGACATTCTTATCTTATGACTGGTATATCGAGCAGTTTTAGCATAAATTTCATGCTCGTTAAAAAATAAACGCAAGATCCGAGCAGTTTTAACGCGGTCTTCATGCTCGTTAAAAAATAAATAAAAGCAGTGAGCAATGTTTCCTCCAGAGTTTAAGCTCATTTTTATCTAAAAAAAGAACCTATTCCGGTAAATAACCATGGTGATCGTAAATTTATTAGCCATAAAAGCCTTGGTCGTGTTTGCACCCGCCACCTCCATTCCATTTTGCCTATCGTTCACCTCCATATGATTGTTTACCCATTTTGAGGAACAGCTGCGAAGAGTGATTCCACTTAGCCATCCTTGTGACACTGCCGTGATTGGAAAATTCCAACCTGCACCTGGAATCTGCTGCTATCCCTGTTTATCACTCGTTCCTCAAAAGACGAGTCTTCTTTGAGCTCTTTTCATCTGACTCGTAAAATATGAAAAGTTTGCCGAGTTTTGGCCTTCCAGCTCGTTAAAAGGACCGGAAGAGCTATCCCTCCTCTAGATTTTAATCTTTTTGGACTTGAGGGATTATTGCACAAAAAGGTCGAGCGCTTGTTTTATTCGGCTCGTTAAAGTAATCGAAAACTCATCCCTTCTGTATTGTTTTATACTTTTTCGGACTTAAGGGATTAGATGACGAAAAAGGAATTGTGGAGTTAACTTTCTGTACCTTTTCAGACTCTCTAAAAATGAAAAGGACCGAGTTGTCTTTGTCGCTAGACTCGTTAAAATGATTAAATAGCGACAAACTTGTCTTTAGACGAGAACGAGTTTCCCTATCGCTAGGCTCGTTAAAACATAGCGATGGGCTTGCCCGAAGGGCAGGTTATAGAACAAGCATATGTTATCCTCCTCAAGCTTGACAAAAATAAAGAGGTACTGGTCAGAAATGACTGGGGAAAAATTGGGAGAACCTCAAAGCTTTGATGGTAGCAAGTCGCTCTTGAACATGACACTTTGTCCTCCGTACCACATCGGGTTGGGTTGTTTCATTCACCGGTCTCATCACCATGGTCCTCGCCAAACCATCCGTATTTGGGGTAATGCTACCGATCCATCACATTAGTGTCGTTATATGTTCAAGAGATGTGTTCAGAAAGAGTCAACCGTGTCCCATCCACTGCCATACATTATCCTTCATCCACCCATGATCGCCACCCTGAATCATATCTCACAGTTTGTTTTCACCTCCACTAAAGTCATTAGCTCCGTTCCGTGTCACTGATGTGGGATTCATTAAGGCCCTCCTTTGACGGTTCGCTTCTTGTCGACTTCAGCTCATTATCCAAGAAGTTGATCTAGGAACACCCCCCCCAGTACTTTGAAGCTTGCATGCCTCAATGGCAAGTTTCTCACTTCCGGCGACAGGTATACATCAATGACCTTCGACCAGAAGATTTTGCATGGTGTTCGACGCCAAGTCCTTTATTCACACCACGTGAATTGTACTGTAGTACCTTCAGGGTCATTGTCATTATTGGTGATTCCTCTCGCGCTTGTTAACGGTTTACATTATTGACCGGTAATCAAGCGATGTCTTTCCATGTTCGACTTCAACGAAATTCTCACATGGATCGACTTGTACTTAGAGTGAAGATCGAACGAGATTGAAGACCCCGGATCTAGTTTCATCCATCCGGGCTGCGATATATATTCAGGAAATATAAAGACATTTGATATGTACATCATTGCAGCAAATGATCATCCTACTCAAAGGATGATAATTTCAGCAGAGAATTATCAGTCTATAATCAGACGGTCGTCTGTTATGTGTACCAAAATGAATTTATAAAGCTGAGCATGGGAATGCCCGCCTCAGCTAGATCATGAAAGCAGAATGAAAAATAATGTATTGTATTGTATTTTATTGCAGGGCACCTCTCAGCGATTGAATGAACTTCGGATCCTCCTAATAAAGCATTTCACCCGATAAACGACCTCATACTTTAGGGGGCAACTGTTATAGACATTTTTGTGCCTAACAGCATGGAGCATGAAATGTCAATAATCTGAGAGATCCAAAGTCCCTAAACATGTTGTTCTTACCCTTAGAGGAACAAGGTCTGCAAACCACAGCACTGAGAATCAGTTCTCCACCCAAAAACACTCAAAAACAGGCTATTTCTGGATCATGTCAGCTGCTCCACTGAGCATCTGCGCTGAATGTCAACTGCTCCTCCTTGTACCTGCGCTGAAGGTCAAAACTAATGAAGGCTACCTGCGCTGGGCGAGATTGGCCAAGTGGCACAGTCATTCTGCAAGGTGTCAACTGCCCAGGAAGCTTCCAAACTGACACTTGGGTCAAGGAATTCGCCTAGTGATGAGTAAGAGAGTCTTGATCTTCAAGTGGAAGCAAGATTCTCCAAGTGGACTCAAGAACTGAAGATTAACTAAAGTGGGAGAGGACACAAGTCAGCTTCAGGCCAGTCTTAAGATGACTCATCCTTTCTCCAAAACCCTATATATAGAGCTCTCTCATGAGGTCTAAGGAGGCTGGAATTTTGTGCAAGTAAGGAAGTGTTGTTGGTTTGTGTATAGAGCTATTGGGTGTTTTGCTTGAAGGAGGTGAAGAGGAGATTTCTTTCAGCTGGGAGGTGTTGCTGGATTGGGCCCATTGTGGTTGTAACTCTCTCAGAACTTTACTTCTATTATCAATAAAGTATTTGAGGTTCTTCTATATGCATGTGTCTTTATGATGAATAGATGCTTGTATATTTGATTTATGCTAATCCTATAATCGATTATGGATGTATGCTTCTTGTAGTTTCCTCTTCTTGTGCTTTTACAGGATCTGTGTGTAGCTGGGTCGGTGAAAGGGTGAGGAGCTAGGAGCAAGCAGCAAGGAGTGAAGACTGGATCGACTATTAGCGCAAGATAACGGTTAGTAGATCATCCTTTTCTTCCCTCTCTCATCTCATAAAGAAGAAACTTTGACTAGCTTTGCATTCAGTTGTTGCTGAAGTACTATCACCTTCAGAGTGGGATAGAGGCATTCTGCATTAGATACTTTTCCCCCCAACAGGACCGCACCCTCCGGGTTAGACACAGTGTGTGGGACCGCACCTTGTCTACATGGAAGGTGCAGGCCCCTGGTTTTTTCCCAATGGAGAAAAATTTGGGGTCCGCAGGCCAGCAGTGGTAAACCTACGGGCCCCCGCGCGCAGGTTTCAAGCCTAAAAACCCTCCAAAAAATAAAATGAATGACTAAAACAAGAAATGAAACGGTTAAAAATGAAGAGTAGGATGATGTGGATTACCTGGAGAAGACGGCGTTCGATTTCGATAGTTGCATTTTCCGCAATCTTCACGGGAAGTTTTCTGAACAAAAGCACTATTTTCTCACCCAAAATTCAAACGGTAAAAATGAATTGACAAAGGCCCTTTTTATAAGTTTTTTGAGTAAATAAATTGCAAATTTGTTTATGTTTCACTTTGAAAAGGTATTTTTGTGACATTTTTATCCATTTCAAACAAGTATAAGTAATGTTTGTGTTTTTGTGCAGGATAACGGATTATTCAGGAAAAATCTATCGTTTTCAACGAAAAAACATTTAGAGTCACCTTTAAGCTCTTTTCTGACTCCTGAAACATGAAAAGATTGCCGAGTTTTTCTTTTAAACTCGTTAAAACAGAATTAAAAGACGGTCCACTTACAGCTCTCTTCCGACCGTAAAAACATGAAAAGATTGCCGGATTTTTGCCGTTTCACATTCGATATTGGTTATAAAACGACGTGTCATTGATCGCTTTTTTACTTTTTCGGATCAAGGGCACTAATGACGAAAAGTACTCCTTGGTCGTAAAATATCAGGCGGTTCTCTCAAGTATTATTTTATACTTTTTCAGGCTTGAGAGACACAAATTTACGAAAAAGGTCAACCCTGGAGTCTTCTTAAGTTTTTTCAAACTCTCTAAAATTGAAAAACGCCAAGTTTCTCCTATACTGGACTCGTTAAAATTTCACAGTAAAGGACCTGTTCAATTACAAACAGGAACGAACCACTCCTTCTTAGGGTTCGAATTTAAACTAAGTTGGACTCATCCAAAGGATGAGCTTATAATCAAGCAAATGTTATCCTCCTCAATCTTGTCAAAAATAAAGAGGTACTTGCCAGAAATGGTGGGGGAAAAAAAGAAAAATGAGTCTGTTTGTTATACTTTGTAACCACTCTTGAACATGACACTTTTATTCACCTAGTTTGGGAAATCCTTTGCCTAACAATTGATCAAACCACATTGAAAGTCTTCAGCCAGTTTCAGGGTATTAACTTTGGGTCAATTTTCACCAAACCATCTGTCGTGTCATTACGTGTTCAAGAGGTCACTGCCAATAAGCCATTCATCTGCAAAATATCTCTCATCCATCTTGATCATCCCTGAGTCAGTCCTTGCAACTAAATTTCTTCGACTTGATCTATGATTTCGTGTTGTGGGTTTGCCTACGACGGATCGCTTTCCATCGACTTCAGCTCATTATCTAGAAATATGATCTAGAAATCGTCAGTGCCTTGAGATCTGCATGCCTCAATGGCAGGTTTCTCGCCTTTGACGACAGGTTGCATCATTGACCTTCGATCAAAGGATTTCGTGACATGTTCGACATCAACACATTTATTCGCATCTCATGGATTGTACTGGGTACTTTGAGAGCCGTTGACATCACTGGTGGTTTCTCTCACACTTGTTAACAGTTTACATCATTGACTGGTAATCAAGTGGTTTCTACCAAGTTCGACATCAACACATTCATTCGCATGGATAGAATCGTACTGTTTTGGGAAATAGAAATGAAGACCCTCGATCTAGTTTCCACAATCCAGGCTGCGAGGAATTTTGTATTCATTATATAATGGACTATTCATAAACAGATAGCTGCGTCCATAATGTGTCCACATGAGTCTATACTTGTGATGTTTTACAAGATCATTCCTGTATCAAAGCAGTAGTTAGTTTTCTAGTCAGTTTTGATCTAAGTATGGGAATGCCTACCTCAACGATGATATGATCTCATATATATATATATATCTTGCATTGAATGTTTTTACAGGTTCCAACCGGGCTCTCCACAAGATGATCCTCGAAATGATAAAGTACTTCACTCTTCCTAAATGATAAATGAAATCCACATCTACTACAGACTTCGCACTTTAGGGGGCAATCTGTTACACAAAAATATCATCACCATGATTATTTGCAATCAGTATGGGTCTATCATCACTTGTACTGTCCTCCTGAGCAAGTCTCAGACCTCAGCTCTTCAAGTCAAGCTTTGAAAATGGGAGAAAGACATTAAAAATCAATGAAACTCTAGTTATGCACTTTCTCTCACTGTCACCTGCGGTCCCGCACCTTCTGTTTACAAAAACTACGGACCTGCCCGCTCTGTCCTTAAAGGTGTGGGTGCGGACCCCTGTGAAAGTCAAAAGGCACAAGTTTTATCTTAAAAAACTCACTTTGGGTTAATTCTAGACTCTAGAAGGAATTTTGATGTGGATTGCTCACTCTGAGGTGGTTCATGCATCCCAAAAGAGAAGGAGCTAATCCCTTGATGAGAGGAGCTATCCCTTTGAAGGAGGACCTAGTAACCTCCCTCCATTGCACTATAAATTCAGGCATTGGGCTAGTTGCTGAAGAAGTTAGAAGCTGAGCATTTTTTAGGGTAAATGCTGGTGAAATCAAGACTTCCTAGTTGAGCTTAAGAGGAGAGATCACATACCTTTTTGGTTTCATTGGGGAGTGAGTGAAACTTGTCAAAGTAGAGGAGACTTCTTGCTGGACCCTGGGAGGAGCTTGTACAGCGTCAAGGCACAGGTTGTAAAGTTCTTCTTCTTTCGAATTAATACAATCAAACTCATTTTTCTCAACAAGTATCTCATGTTATTTGTTTCATGGACTCCTTGACTTTCATGATAAATATGTTTTATGATATTGGCTTTTCAGGTGCTATTTAATTTGTTTGCCTTGTTTGTGTTTGCAGATTTGCGACAAAGGAGCTCATTTGGATCGGAGGAGCGATGGCATCCACAAACTTGCGTTGGACCTAAGGTAGACCGTAAAAACACTTGTTTGCCATTGTTTATAAAAGCATATTTAAATAAAGATAGTGTCTGGTTGGTTTGCTTGTCATAAGGTCTTCTTTAGATTCTAGGAAGGCCTATCTTGTCCGCAAGATCGACTTATTCTGTGTGACAACATGACACCCATACCACCTAGTAGAGCTTCGTAACATAGCTCATGGCGGTATTTACATCCATATACATATGTACATATAGCAAGATCACAAAAGTATATACCAAAAACATGTACTAAAACATATACCAAACCAATGTATCAAAACATATACCAAAACACCATATCAAAGTGGCTTTGCCTCAACCAGAAAACAAGGAAGGAGACATGATTTGCCATCTCGTAGCTTCAGGGCCCAAAGTGCTTCCACTGTGCATTAACTTGCTCGATTGCTTGGTTCTGGATCATGAGCACCTTTTTCTGCAATATACACTAAGGCTTTGGTTGGAATTCTCCATCTGGTTCCACCTACAATACAAACCAATCAATCACATGATCAGTATCCTTAACATACTTCTTAGGAAAAGATACATGGAAAATATCATGGACTTCCGCTATCAGTGGCAGTGCAATTCGATAGGCTACTAGCCCAATCCTCTTAATGATACTGAAGGGTCCACAAAACCATGATGCCACATTGGCACAAGATCCAATCTGCAAAGATCTCTTCTTTGGTTTGATGCACGAGTACACCTTTTCCCCAACTTGGAACTCCTTGAGCAACCTATTCCTATTTGCATAACTCTTCTACCTATCCAGTGTTGCCTTTAGATTCTTATTGATCACTTGCATTTCTTGTTCCATGTCTACCAACATCTCTGGTCCAATCAACACCCTCGTAACCAGATCACTCCAACTGATAGGAGTGTTACAACTTTGCCCATACAATTCCTCAAAAGGACACTTGATAATTGTTATTGTATGCAAACTCTACCAAGGGGAGATATTCTTCTCACTTCCATTGTTGATGCATTACATACATCCTCAACATGTCCTCTAATATCATATTGACCCTTTTTGTCTATCCATCTATTTACGGATGATAGATCGTATTAGAGGCAAACTTTGTGCCCAAACCTACAAATAACTCCTTCCAAAACTTGGAAATTAACTTCACATCCCTGTCTAAAACAATCTTCTTCAAAACACCGTGCAATCTGACCACATGTCGAATGAATACCTATGCTACATTGCTAGTTGAGAATGTAGGCTTCACTAGAATGAAATGTGCAACCTTTGTGAACCTGTCCACAATAACCATAATGGAATCATGTTGTCTCACTGTCTTCAGCAACCTTTTGATGAAATAAATTGAAATAACCTCCCATTTCCATTATGGAATCACAATCGGTTGTAGCAATCCACCTTGATGCTTACATTCTACTTTCACTCGCTAACAATCAAAACATCTAGCCACAAACTCTACTACATCCCTCTTCAAATTCGGTCAATAATAAAAAAAATCACTATTGTCAATGTCTTTTGATACCCTCATTGACCTGAATATGGTTTTGCATGAAATTCCCTCAAGATCACCTTCTTGAGCTCACTGCTATTTGGAACATATATCCTCTCTCAAAGCCTAACCAATCCATCTACCGTAAGACAATAATCCATATCCAGTGCACCTGCACCTATACATGTACCTATACCATCACCTGTACCTGTACCTATGCTCTGATGCAATGATCCAGATTTAAACAAGAACACAATAAATTACAGAGATAACCATAAACACAGAGAAGCAACAAAAATAATACTCCATTTCATTAATGTAAAATATTGAAATATGCTTACAAACAGAAATGGAAATAAACCAGCTAGGGCGATGGTAGCTTATCTCTAACAAGAGATGTGGCAGCTACATGCCTTTGAACTGAACTAAAATGAGGCTCAAGGGCCTTTTTATTATTGAACAATAAGAGCAAACCCTAAACAACCAAAACTGTAACCCGAGGAGATGTAACACCAAGAGTTTATGGGCCCGTTGGGGTGAGTTGGACAACCAACTTCCCGAGGTCACAACTTGGTCATATTATCTTAGTTTGACGCACAAGATAACCCATTGGAAAGATCTCTCCGACATAAAAGACAACTTTTGATAAATAATCACTAGCAGTAGATTTCCAAAAAAATGTTGTTTAGGGCCTCAAAACGGCTCTAGAAGTTTAGGACCAAAAAAAACTACTAAAAATAGTAAACTGTGCTACAATTAAGGAAACTGAAAAACTGAAAGAAGCAACGGTGGGGGTCCAAGTGGAATTGGTGGGTGGCCACCAATATCCACCTGGATCATTACTCCCCCCTTAGGAAGCAATGGTCCCCATTGCGTTGAGTTCCTCCATGAGATGAGGAAACTTCTGCTGGACTTGGTCCCTGGTGACCCACTTTCCCTAGTGAAGGAGTTGGCTTGCTTTGACAACTCAATACAGTGGCATATTCTGTTGGCGAGTGTGCTTGATATATGTGTCCATGATCCGATCCGTTGCATCTTGTTCCAAGAAATCTGGATTTAACTCTGTGGGTGTGAGTTGTTCTACAATGTCATATGTGTTTAGTAATGGTGGAAAGTATGGCTGAAGGCGGTCCACATTAAACACTAGGTGAAGGCCAAGGAATGGGGGAATGTTGGGCTCAAATACAATGTCTCCCAAAGCCTTGGTAATGTTGTAAGGACCATGTCGGAGTGGTCTAAGTTTACGATAGGCTCCGGTAAGGCGTTCCTTTTGCAAATGCAACCAGACTTTGTCGCCCACCTGAAACTTGTATAACACCTAATGTCGATCATGTCGCTGCTTGTACTTGGAATTTGATTTCTCCATAATGTCATGGACCTGCTGGTGAATATGTTGGATGTGCTCAATGAAGTTGTTTACCTTATCTATTTCGAACTAGACATGAGCCGAATCTACGTGAGTAGCTGCAAATGGCATGGCCACATCAATGGGACATAGTGGTTGGAATCCCAAGCCCACCTGAAAAGGGTTGTGGCCAGTCGAGTTGTGGAGAGCCCGGTTATAGTTGTGCTTAACATAAGGGAGGCTCTCATCCCATGTGCATGGATTCTTTGAGTTGTACATGCGCAGAATTTGTACGATCATCTTGTTGACAACCTCTGTCTGGACAACAATTTGAGGATGGAAGGTTGTGAATTTAGTGAGTTTGGTGTCCAACATCAACCAGAGACTAGACCAAAATGTACTGAGGAACCTGTTGTCCCGATCTGAGATGATAGACTGTGGGATCCCAAAGTGTACCCACACTCATTCAAATAAGATTTTAGCAGTGGCTTCTGCTATGATATTCTCCTTGCAGGCTGCCATAATGGCCATCTTCGAGAACTTGTTGACGACCACAAAAACACAGTTGTTTCCATGCTTAGTGGAAGGAAGGCCTAACATCTAATCCATGGAGATGGATTCCCAGGGTTGACTAGGGGTAGGCAACAAGGTATAAAGGCCTTGCTTCTTGATGGTCGATTTGGCAATGGCGTAGGCAATGCATGATCTAATGTACTTCTCGAAATCTTGCCGAAGATTCAGCCAATAGAAATACTTCTGCAGTACTACCATTGTTTTCTCGACCCCAAAATTCCTAGTAGCCCAACTGTAGTGTGCTTCCCAAATCATCTTGGCACGCTTGCTTGAAGGAACACAAAGGTGACCCGAGTGGCATAACAGGGCATCCTGGAGGTGAAAATCTGGAACATTCTAACCCTCCAAAAGTGTCTGATATGTGTGGCCAAATTCTGGGTCACTTTTGTAGAGAAGTGGCCAATTAAAATTCTCGTGCCCACAAGAGTTTAACACAGTGGTTAACGCCATGATTGGTGGTCGACTGAGGCAATCTGCAACATTGTTGGTGTTGCCCTTCTTATAATTGATATTCAAATGGAACTGTTGCAGGTATGTGGACCACTTCTGATGGCGATCATTCTGTAATTTCCCTTGGGTCTGTATGAACTACAGGGGTCGGTGGTCTGTGTGGATGACTGTTTCCTTCCCCACCTCATGGTGCTAGTCTAAAAAAATGTCCAAATCTACAACCTTAAACAAATACATAAAAATTCATAATAATGATTGAGAAAAATAAATTTTGTTTCTTTCAAAAATCCACATAAACAAGGTGTAATAAACTTACCTACAAGGTGAAGAATACACTTACTAGCAATTTCATGATATGTTTCACATCCCTCATCCTGGTGACTGCAACCATTGTGTGGGAGATGAATCTCCACCCAACCATAGGGATAACTACACCATATCCTTCTAGATTTTTCCATGCTCAAGCACTTAGTCTACTATACTATATTTTCTTACCCTATTGCCCCAAGTCAAGATGTCATTCTTATTCACCTTTCTTATAGATAATCCATCCATCATAAAGAACTCAATCTTTAAGATCCACTTGTCATTTTTAATTCTTCATCTTGACTTTTCCTTTCCCATATCTTATTTTTAGAGTGTGTTTTTCCCTTGTTATTATATATGTAGTTTTTATTTTATTATTATTTGTAGTGTAGTAGTAATAGTTTACTTATTAAATAATTTAGGGCATTACACCTTGTGGGTGTTGAATATTACAAGTTGTACACTACGTGTGACATTTCTTTATTAGACATGGCAACAAAAAGTATATATCTATTAAAAACCTTATTAACACATTAGTGTTTCAAGTTTGTAATTTTGAAGATGGAACTTGAGGTCGAGCTTTTACTGCATCTACTTGTTTCCCTAGTTATCGGTGCTACTACTTTATGTTCAGAAGAAGCCAAGATTTTCCACCATGCCCTAGCCACCACCTCTAAAATTTTGATATCTGTTCTCCACATTGCATGAATTGATTTTTTGAGATCCATTATTGTTGCCTCCATGATTCAAGAATCACCTCTCTCTATCTCGAATTTATAGAAGATCCTATCAAAGGATTCCCTGGGAGGGAAAAATTGAAAGGTATGATGATATCCCTAAGCCTAGACATCTCAACCCGATAAGCCAAGCATAAAGATAAGTTATTGTTGGAACAAACCTTAGTCCAAAAGTTCACAGGCCTATGGCGTAGCCCTCATGCAGTTGAGGTATCACGGGCCACAGAAAAATTTTAATACTTATTTTCAATTTGTTTACTATGGAATTAGCTTCTTCATGTTTTTAATTGACAACAAACAAGAGAGAGAACAAATTCTCATATCTGGTCCTTAATTCATGGGTTCTAAGGGAATGTATCTTTCCACTAAACCATGGATTTTGATCCAAATGTCGAAATGTTGATTTCCCTTATATGGGTTAGGCTTTCACACCTACCTAAGTTCTTTTGGGACAAATCCACCCTCAAAAATATTAGAGATAAGATGGTCGCTTCATTGATCGACCAAAGATAAAATTAGAAATATACACGTGCTAGAATTTGTGGGGAAGTGGACTTATAAAAAGGTATTCTAGAAGCAATTCCACTTAATATGGAAGGTTAGAGTCATATTCAAAGTCTCCACTACATTCCCTTCAAGTGTAATGTTTTTCATGAATATGGCCATTTTGCAAAACTTGGCCCAAGTACTCAACAATCACAACTCATTCAAAACACCAATGAGAAAGAAATATTCAAGAAATGACAAAGAGGCACAAGAAATCTCAACCTGAAAAAATTCAACTTCCAAACTACTATAATGGATACGAAACTCTTGAAGAACAAGAAGAAAAACTAGAAAATCCAAAGGTTCCTTTGAATTCAATATGGTCATTTTGCAAAAATTGGCCAAAGTACTCAAGAATCACAACATGTTCAAAGCAAGCACTTTTCTATCAAAACACCAATGAGAAAGAAACATTCAATAAATTACGAAGAGGCACAGGAAGCAACAACCCAAGGAATCTCAACTTGAAAGAACTCAACTTCCAAATTCATGCATAGATATGAAACTCTTGAAGAACAAGAACAAAAACTACAAAATCCAAAGGCTCATTTGAATTCAATCTACTAGGGCAGTAGAAAAAGAACAAGCGAAAGCAAAGGAACAAATTCTGAATCTCAAGGATGGGACATCATTTAGGGTAAATTTGGTGACTCCACAAGAAAAGGAAAAGAGCCAAAGTTAGAAGAGGAAATGTTAGAAGAAAAGAAGACTAAGGAGATTCAATATTATTGAGACTCATCGCTACATCATCTTTCAGAACTCCATCTCCTATCATTCATTCCAAGGCATTGTTTTTCCTATTCTTACCACCATCCCATCTAGTTTTCTATCTCCTAGGGATCCAAGTAGATACCTAATTCATCTAGGTTATGGTGGGAAACATGAACCCTCATAAGAGTCCACAACCTTGGAAAATAAATCTAAGGCTCATAAATATGAATTTCTTTGTCTATCAATTTGATGATAATGTAACTCATTCTTACTTGTCATTGATGTGTCTCATAGTTGCATCAAAACAATAGGTTTGTGACTTTGGATCTGAGCATTCTCTAGAGCCTGTTAGATATGCACCCCATCATCTTTGGCATTCCTTTTGCGCTTTCTAAGGTCGTTTCTTTGCATGTACATCTGAGGTATATATCTATGCACTCTTCCATGCTCGTTTCCTATCTCTTATACACCTTTTTAGACATCATGAAACCCTCGTGAGTTCTCCTCATTTCTTCTCCACGAGACAGATAGGAGGGCTTCCATATCCGGTTTTGGAGGTGTGTTTAAAAATTGGTTCAATTCTCTCTTGTACCAGGGCCAATTCATGTGAAAATCCATAGATAACACACAACGCTTTTGTGCTATACCAAACTGTGAATTCCACCTCTATGCCCTCTTAATCCAAGCTCCCTTTAAAGTGCTTGGCACATGTACAATTCGTACCATATCTGTGCAAAATCCAACAAAAGAAGCTCCACCTCAGATCCCCTTCATTATCAATTCAATTGAGTCCAATACTTATTTTACAACAAAAGCCCCTGAAATCCACATACCATCAGACGAATTTGATGATCCAAAAGGTCATCGTGAACTACGAGAGGTTGTTGCAACCATCTAAGTCAGCAAAGGGAAGTGAAATTCAGCAATTCATATGAACATATCCAGGTGTGACATATCTAGTGGTGAATAAATCATCTATTATTTCTTCCGTATAAAACGAGTGGGAAACATATTGAACACAGTTGTACAAAGCTAAGTTTTGTTAGTAAACCCTAGGCCTTATATCTATAATTCAAAGGCATTGTACATGGATCAGTTCAAGGGCATCCAATTTATCAGTGAAAAGAGCAAATACAACATTGTTAAGAGTCAAGACTGAGAAACGGATCCTTGGTGGTCGTAGAAGCTACAGTGCGTGTATATTAATTTATATTCAAGGGTGTTTTTTTTTTGCTCTCAATGGTTATCAATGTATTTTGGGTCATAGTGGAGGCCTTAATACAAAACTCCTTTGGACTTTTAGTAGTTTATGTGAAAAATGGATATTTTGAGCCTAGACCTTATTTATGGTAATCAAATCCTCTATTTTAAGTTTTATAGGTTTTCACTCACACATGTGCATCAAAATCAAAATCATGGATGATATTTATGCTAGAGGTGCATCAAAATCATATTTGGAAACATCATTTGCTTACTCTATTATTTTGAGAGAGTTATGAAATCTTTGAAGTCTGAAAGTATAGATCAATTCACATTTAGAATCAAGAATATGGGTAGCTTGCAAATAGTTTCTTAGTAAATTTACTAATTAATTTGCATTGAAAAAGGGTGAAATTTTGATAGAATATGACACCTTCATTAAGTTGGCCACATGGAAGATCAAAGTTTTTGGTCTTCATCCTGGTAAACAGTGTAAAAATATTTTCATCTTCTCACCTTGTATCTGATGGGGAAAATATAATATCAATGATTTCTAGTCACACTTCAAATTTCAATTTTGAAGTCCTATCAATTGAGCATGAACAAGCGAATCTAAAGCCCGCAGTCAGAGCCTTGAGCTAGGGGAGAAGATAATATCAATAATTGTCATTCAAACGTCAAATTTCGATTTCGAAGTCCTACCAATTGAGCATGAACAAGCGAATCTAAAGCCCAAAAGCTGAATCCATGAGCTAGAGTCAAAATTGTAGCTAAGAGTTATATTCCATGAACATGATTTCGTTTGTGGTCCTTGGTCAATACCATTTAGTAGAAGAGTTACATAGTCTATTAGACAACAATTTGCAATCATCCTCAAACCGCCAGTTGAGATCACATCCAATTAGAAAAAATTTGACATCAACTTCTAGCCAATTAGGTAATGTTTAGGAAAAAACTAAGCCTTAGAGTTGAGTTCCAAAGTTTGTGCACATATTTAGACTACCATCTCCACCAAACAAAGTTTTATGTCATCTTAAACCACCTTTTAATAGAATACATCAGCTTTTTCTATCCATTTAGTTTGTAGTCATCCCAAAACCACAAGATTCAAAGAGCACATTCAACCATTGACAATTATCCTCAACTCTCTACTTGGACTCACATACACCTGTTCAAATTGAAGGAATGAATGTTGGACACCTAATTAATTTTGTTTGTGGTAAGAGATATGAATTGTTGTTAGGAGTCCAAGAGACCTTGGAATATGAATCCAACAATCATAAATATGTATTTACATGTCTATAATTTTAATAATAATGAACTCGTATTTATCTCACGTTGGTGTCTAATCGTTACATATCACAATTTTGATAAACATCAACTTGATGTATGAAACTCCTTATTTGAGAAACAAGAAACACCCTCTGCAAAAGGATCTCACTATTTAGTCCATGGTGCATCCTAACACGTCTGGATTTGACCCTATAATGTCCTGTAATGTCCTCTTCAAATTAATTGCCCAAGGACAAACATAGTAGCCTATTTAACCTCGTAAGATATAGTCATTTGAAAAGGGGGAAATCATTATTAGGTTACATTAGAGATTAATAGTTAATTTGGGGGAAAATGGAGGGACACTTGCTAGTCACTCAAAATTGAAATTAGGAGGGAAAAACCCCAAAGAGAATGTATAAAAAGGAGAGAAGAGACTCATTATGATCATCATGGATTGATATACTTCTTGATTTTGGAATGAGGGTCTTGAAGGGTTTTAAGAGCCCTTTTTATGATTCATATCAGTGGTGAAAGATTCGAATCTAGCCAATCCATGACATCCCCTAGTTAATGTTTTTGCATTGTAAATAAATAATAATTAATTAAAGGCTAAGAGAAAGGGACACAGATTCCAGATTGCTTGAGGAGTGAGATTGCTTGAGGAATGGATTGTTTTAAACATCAGTCATGGTTGACTAAGTGGTTTTAATTCAGCTGACTATGCAATAAATTTAACTAAAGCGAAGAGGGCAAGCCCAGGTGTCCTTTATAGCTCCAACCATAAGTGAGAAAAGGACAAAAACTTAAAGGAAGAATGGGTTGCGTTGTCTTGAGTGGTTGACTGGCATGGAGCTGGGATGAATAAAAACATTTAGTACGTTGATAGGACACACTCCATTCGCATACGCAGCAGAGAAGGGCACTCTCTCACTATAATGCATACGCAAAGAGAGAAAGAAGGGGCCGTGAGAGAAGGGATGCACACGGAGATGATGGAGAAGAGCGCGAAGGTAGTGAAGAAGCTAGAAAACTCAGAGAAGGTTGCAATCAAAATTGGAAATTAATCAAGTTTTGGAGAGATTAAACCAGCGAAAGAACCCTCATAGAGGCTCGTTGGGTGAAATAAATATAGAGAGCGATGGCTTGCCTGTAAGTGATCCAAATTTAAACTGGAACGCAACAAATTACAGATATAACCATAAATACAAAGATGCAGTAGAAATAACAATTCATTTCATTAATATAAAATAGTGAAATATGCTTACAAACAGAATGGAATTAAGACTAGATTCGGCGATGGTAGCTTATCTCTGAGAAGATATGTGGCGGCTACATGCCTTTGAACTGTGTTACTTTGAGGCTCAAAGGCCTATTTATTGTTGAGAAATAATGGAAAACCCTAAACATCCAAAAACCTAACCCTAGGAGATGAAGCGCCAAACTATGGGCCCCGTTTGGCTAAATTGGTACATCAACTTCCTGGGGTAGTAACTTTGGCATACAATCTATTTTTGACGCACACAATACCTTGTTAGAAAGATCTATCTGAGGACTACAACTTTTGAGTGACCCATGATGGCTCTGTTTTCCCAAAAAAAACGTCGTTTAGGGCCTCAAAACGACTCCGGAATTTCAAGACCCGAAAAACTACCAAAAATAGTAAATTGTGTTACAAATAAGGAAACTGAAAAACTGAAAGAAACAATGGTGGGGTCCAAGTGGAATAGGCGGGTGGCCACCAATATCCACCTACTCCCCCCTTAGGAAGCAATGGGCCCCATTGCATTGAGTTCCTCCATGAGATGAGGAAACTTCTACTAAACTTGGTCCTTGGTGAGCCACTTGCTCTGGTGAAGAAGTTGGTCTGCTTTGACAACTTTATATAGTTGGATCCTTTGTTGTCGGGTGTTCTTGATCTACGTGTCCATGATCCGATCAGTTGTGGCTTGTTCCATGCAATCTGGATTTAACTTTGTAGGTGTGAGTTGTTCTGCAATGTCTGATGTGTCTAGCAATGGTGGGAAGTATGGTTGAAGACAGTCTACATTGAACACTGGGTGCAGACCAAGGAATGGAGGAATGTTGAGCTCAAATGCATTGTCTCCCATAGCCTTGGTAATGGTGTAAGGACCATATCGGAGTGGTCTAAGTTTCCGATAGGCTTTGGTAAGGTGTTTCTTCCGCGAATGCAACCAGACTTTGTCGCCCACCTAAAACTTGTGTGGCACCTGATGTTGATCATGTCGCTCCTTATACTTGGCATTTGATTTCTCTAGAATGTCGTGGACCTGCTAGCAGATATGTTGGATGTGCTCAATGAATTTGTTTGCATTATCGGTTTCGGACTGGACATGAGTCGAATCTACCTGAGTAGTTGTAAATGGCATGCCCACATCAATAGGGCATAGTGGCTAGAATCCTAAGGCCACCTGAAAAGGGTTGTGGCCAGTCAAGCTGTAGAAAGCCCGGTTATAGCTGTGCTAGACATAAGGGAGGCTCTCATCCCATGTGCGTGGATGCTTTGAATTGTACATGCGCAGAATGTGTACGATCATCCTGTTGACAACCTCTATCTGGCCATCATTTTGGCGATGGAAAGATGTGGACTTAGTGAGCTTAGTGTCCCGCATCAACCAGAGACTGGACCAAAATGTATTGAGGAACTTGTTGTCCTGATCTGAGATGATAGACTGTGAGATCCCAAAGTGTACCCACACTCATTCAAAGAAGATTTTAGCAAGGGCTTCTGCTATGATATTCTTCTTACAGGCAGCCATAATGGCCATCTTCGAGAATCTATCGACAACCACAAAAACACAGTCGTTTCCATGCCTAGTAGAAGAAAGGCCCGACATGTAATCCATGGAGATGGATTCCCAAGGTTGACTAGGGATAGGTAGCAGATTATAGAGGCCTTGTTTCTTGATGGTTGGTTTGGAAATGGGGCAGGCAGTGCAGGATCTAATGTACTTCCTGACATCCTGTCAAATACTCGGCCAATAGAAATACTTCTGCAGCACTGCCACCATTTTCTCGACCCCGAAATGCCTAGCGGCTCAACTATAGTGTGCTTCCCAAATCATCTTGGCACGCTCTCTTGAAGGAACACAAGGGTGTCCAGGTGGAATAACAGGGCATCCTGGAGGTGAAAATCTGGAACTTGATGACCCTCCAAGAGCGTTCAGTATGTGTGTCCGAATTCTAGGTCGCTTGTATAGAGAAGTGGCTAATCAGAAGTCTAGTGCCCACAAGAGTTGAGCACGGTGGTTAACACCATGATCGGTGGTCGGCTGAGGCAGTCTACCACATTATTAGTGTTTCCCTTCTTATAATTGATAATCAGATGGAATTGTTGCATGTATGTGGACCACTTCTGATGGCGATCATTTTGCAAATTCCCTTTCATATGTATGAACTACAGGGGTCGGTGGTCAGTGTGGATGATCATTTCCTTCCCCAAAATGTAATGCTTCCATTGTCGACAGGCCTGCACAATGGAATACATCTCTGTCATAAGTGGCATACTTCCGGACTGTGTCTGAAAGTGTCTCACTGTGATATGCCATTAGATGCCCCTATTGAGTAAGGACTGCCCCAATAGCATAGTCAGAGGCATCTGTCTCGATCTCAAATGGTTTTTGCAAGTCTGGTAATGTGACCACTGGTGCAGAGCAGAGACGATATTTCAACTCTGCGAATGCCTTCTGTTGAGATTCAGACCAAAAGAATTTTTCTTTCACTCCTCCCTTGGTGACTTGACTCAAGGGCCAGGTGATATGAGAGAATCCCAACATGAACCTGTGGTAGAAATTGGCAAGACCCAGAAAGCTGCGGAGCTCTGTCAGAGTGGTTAGAGCTGGCCAATCTCAAATGACTTGGATCTTGGCTGGATCCACATGCACCCTTCATTCATCCATAATGTATCCTAGATACTGAACATGGGTCATGCCAAAAGTGCATTTCCCCAAATTGGCACATAGCTTGTGTTGTTGCAGTGTTTTGAGAACCTGTCGAATGTGGTTGAGGTGCTCTTCCCAACTCTGGCTGAAGTTCGGGATGTAATCCAAGTATACCACTACAAATGAGTTGGTGAATGGCCGCAATATGTCATCCATCAGCCTCATGAAGGTTGCAGGAGCATTCGTCACCCTGAAAGACATAACCAACCATTCAAAAAGGCCCTCCTTGGATTTGAAGGAAGTCTTCCACGCATTGGAGGGTTCGATTTGTACCTAGTGATATCCTAACTTCAAGTCGATGTTGCTGAAACACTTTCCCCCCTTGAGTTGGTCCAGAAGGTCATCAATCCATGGGATCGGGTACCTAATCTCGATAGTGATATTGTTCAGTGCCCGATAGTCAATACAGAGTCTCCAAGTCCCATCCTTCTTCTGTACCAACACAATTGGGCTCCCACAAGGTGATGAACTCGGACAGATGTGACCTTTCTACAGCAGCTCATGAATTTGCCTCTTGATTTCGACGTTCTCCATAACATAGCACCGCTAGATTGGTCCATTGGGCAACGCCGCACCTGGGGTCAGATCGATGGAGTGCTTGACCTAACAGTGCAAAGGCACCCTGCAGGGGAGGTGAAGATTTCCTCGTACTCCTCCACAACCTTGTCCATGTGTTGTTGTCATGCATAGGGGCCCTGTCTGGAGGTTGTGGCCATCCTCTTCTTCTTTCCCTAAGGGCGTATCATCAGGAAATCAAATTTCCCAGTTTTGGAAATGAGCTTACTGCAGTGTTTTGTAGTAACCAAAGAAATGGCGGTAGGCGGTGCTACCTCTGTATCCTATACAACTTATTTCCCAAAGTAACAATAGCAGCACGAGGCCTTGACTCATACGCAGCATGTCAATTCCACAAGTATGGTTGGCCTAATAATACATCACAAACATCAAGGGGAGAAATGTCACATAATACCTCATCCGTGAAGGGTTTGATGTTGTATGGAAGGTGGCACTGTTGGCTCACGCGAAGATCTCGTCCTTGGTGAAGCCACCCAATGGTGCACGATTGTGGGTGTGCTATGATTGGTAAGCCCAGCTGCTTCACAACCTCTGCTGAAATGAGGTTCTTTTGGCTCCCATTGTCGACAATGCACTGTAGCAGGGAACCCTTTAACCACATCTGGGAGTGGAAAAGGCGCCCCTCCTCCTCTAGATCTTCAGGTTCCTCCTTCTGCATCTTCGTGGTGGCAACGGCAGCGTTGGGCTTCGCATCAATAATCTACTTTCCTTTGTCATTCCCCTTGTTGGGTTCTGACTCAGAGTCGGAACATGCATCTGATTCCGAAGCCTTTAGCTCAACCACTAGTGACTGCTTGGCCCGAAACTCACTTTTTTTTGTGAGTGGAGCTCTTATGAAACTCACACCAGTTTCCTATGTCCTTCTTCGACTTCGTGGTGTTTTTCTTTGCTTGCGGATTTGGTGGGTTGCCTTGGGCCACCCCACCTTGGCTTTTTCCTTTGTTCTGCAGTTTGGGGGCACCTTTCCTTTGCTTCGAATTAGCAGATCCAAAGTCTTGGTTCTTCTGTTTAAACTTTTGTTTGATCTTGACAGCATATCGGTATGTCGTGCCAAGCGAGGAGATGTCTAGGACCTCCATCTCGTCCTAGATGTACCAGTGTAAGCATTTGCGGTACTTGAGAACCAAATGCTTCTCAGAATCCTTAATACCCAACTTAATGCGTAGGGTATGAAAAACATTCGTAAACTCTGGCACATCTTGGTCCCTTTCATGTCGCAGCGTTGTCCACTTTATGTATTTATCCTCATAGCTCTCGGCATGGTAGTACTACTCCTTGATGGCATCCCGGAACGAGTTCCAAGTGGGTGCGGCTGAAAACATTGAGGTCGTACTTTCATCCTTCTGCTCACAGTAGGTTTCCCACTAGTCCTTGACGTGGGGGGCAGGTTTGAGAAGAGCAAAAGTAATATTTTCTTGACTGGAAAAAGCATTAATAGAAAATATCCTTCTAGCAGATTTAACCATTTATCTATGGTGTCTGCATCTATTTGGCCCTCAAATATGGAAATTTCAAAGTTTACTTGTACCTTAAAAGGAGTGGAGCCTCCAGAGTGGCTGTTGGATGTGGATGCACCGTCGGTGGGCAACCATTGAAGGATCTGGGCAAAGTTATCCATCATCGTGTTCCTTTGTTTCTCAAGGGCCTCCTCGAGCAATATTTTGATAGGATCTCATGCCCCCTCATCTTTCTTTTCTTCTCCCATGGGCAGTCGTCGAAGTTTGTGAGGCTAATCTTGCAAAGGTTCAACCAAATCGAGCCCTAGCTCGTTATATCCTAACCTCGTTTGGTACATGCAAAGAAAAACAAATAAAGAGAAGACCACTATGATACCACTGGTCCAGATTTAAACAAGAACGCAACAAATTACAAATATAACCATAAATACAAAGATGCAGTAGAAATAGCACTTCATTTCATTAATATCAAATACTGAAATATGCTTACAAATAGAGTGGAATTAAGACTAGTTCGGGTGATGGTAGTTTATATCTAAGAATAGATGTGGCAGCGACATGCCTCAGAACTGTGTTACAATGAGGCTCAAAGGTCTATTTATTGTTGAGAAATAATGGAAAACCCTAAACATCCAAAAACCTAACCCTAGGAGATAAAGCGACAAACTATGGACCTCGTTTAGGTAAATTGGTACATCAACTTCCCGGGGTCGTAACTTTAGCATACGATCTTCATTTGACGTGCACAATACCTCGTTAGAAAGATCTATTCGACTACAAATTTTGAGTAACCAACATGAATTTATAACCCATGTTAGTCCCATTTTTCCCAAAACAAAAACGTCGTTTAGGGCCTCAAAACAGCATCGGAAGTTCAGGACCCGAAAAACTACCAAAAATAGTAAATTGTGCTACAAATAAGGAAATTGAAAAATTGAAAGAAACAATGGTGGGGGTCCAAGTGGAATAGGCGGGTGGCCACCAATATCCACCTATATCAATAAGGCTGAAGAACCCACTGGAAGCTTGTGGATTGATGAACCCAATGGATTGGGAAGATTCACTCGAGTGATTGTAAGGGCTGATGAACCCACTGGATTGGGAAGAGTCACTCAAGTGCTTGTGAGGGTTGATGAACCACTAGTAGTTTCCTTAGGACTAAAGCTCTAGTGCTTGACTCACTGATGAACAACCTAGAGAGGTGACCTCTTAACCCAACAATAGCTTACCCACTGATGTACCTTCCTTCACGTGGACTCTCTTCTCCTGAAGGTGAGTTGAGACTCCCTGTAGTATGGTATCCTAGCATGGATGGTAATTATGTCTGAGAAAATTGAATGAAAACTTGTGTAACTAGTGGATGAAGGTAGTGTTGCCTTTTGACATCCTATTTCGGTTGTCTATATTGGTTAAAGTTGTTGAGAAACAAAAATGCTTATAGATAATGATGATTTCTCTTAACTTGATAATTACTTGTGAATGTTTGTTGGATTCTCATTAGTATTATATTATCTTCATCAAGCAATTACCAAAACATAAAGATCACAAATGGACAAAGAACACTATAAATTAGGCTCCAAGCCAAGGAAAACCAAAAAATCCTCTTCTTATAGACTCAGATCAAAGTGAGATATCCAATATCCAAGACCAAGACCAGGACTACCACAAAGACCCCAAGTCAACCCTCCTCCAAGTCACCTCCAACAAAATCAAAGTCAAAAAAAGTCAATGTTGGTCAAATCTCTGATATTTTTGGCCAAAATTTTGGACTTACAATAGATGGCCAAATTTCAACCCTGTAGGACCTCAAAAGAATCACAAAACCTTCGCATGTGTGAGAAAAAATACAGCATAAAATTATGATCTTCTCTTTCTTTTGACTTGTCTCTCTCTCCTTTGAATTTCATTGATTTTTCTTCTTTCTTTGGCACGGAAATTGATGTGTTGAGTGAGTGAGTGAATGAGGTCGAACTTCCTTGTATTTATAGTTGTCCAGGAGGTCGAATAGCTGCCTCTTTAGGCCGACTTGGCCTTTTGCATGACAAATTGATTTTTTTACTCAGATAAAATATTTTACTTTTTTATTAAAAGATGTCCAAATGGGACTTTGACGCAATTACATTTCTTTGACTCATAATAAATTTTCTTTTGACTCAATTGACCCTATAAGCATGAAGAACATTCTTTGACTAGAAATAAAATAATAATAATGAATTTAATAAATGAATATAATAAGTACATCAATGATATATTTGTATTACATTATGAAGACCGACACTAGTTACATTCCAAATGAAGTTTCCCCTTGGAAGCACTCCACCTCAAGCACTTGAATGTGGCTCACGGGCGACAACTACAAGTAACGGTGGTTGTAGTTTGTCTATGATTGGGTGGAGAGTTAGAGTCCCACTCTCAATTGCTAAAACTTTTATAAGCACAATCTTATGTTTGCGCTTGTGGTCACTATCATGTTTCTGTCAATTGCATTAAAATAATGTCATGATTGATGTTGAGGAGTGTTGTTTCTTGCATACACGAGGAATGTCAATGTTGTGTAAAGGTTTTATGAAATAGTCCAGTCTTCATGGATATTTTGATCTTGAGATGACTTAAGATTGTTAGAGCCTAAAGAGATAGAAATCTCTATTAACAAGAAATTATTCACACTGGTTGTTGGTGTGTGTATAATATATATATATATGGTCACTTTGTTAATAGTTGGCTTATGTTAATATTAAGGAATGTAGATTCCTATGCAAAAATGATCTTGCATGTTTTCCTCCCGAAATGATTTATTCATGTAACTATCTTGATGAGGAATTAGTCTTTATAACATGCAAGTAGAGGTAGATAACCTTTGTTAAGTAATTGACTGGTTGCATGAAAATGATGAAACCAACGCGTCTTGGCTTATAAGTTGTAGTCTCAAGGCTATGGTATACATTCCTATGTATGTAAGTACACTCACATATGTTTTGCAAGCCAAGTTCTTGTAACCTTAGGAGAGGTAGTGATGGGTATATATATATATATATATATGACAGGCACAAGGGAAGAGTTCCTTGAAAACCATTAGTTCCAAGTCCTTATGTTTATGCATATGGGCACTAAGCGGGGCCAAAGCCTTAGTGACATACATCTTGAGCACTAAGCCGTGATAGGCCCTCATGCAATCAAACCACCATGACCAAGTTCCAAGGGGACGGAAGGGCTCCAGTCATTTATATGTTATTTAAGTCATGAGCTGGAATTTTAGGGCTCGAAAGAGCCAGGAAACTCACGCCTGGGGACGCCAAGTGACCGTGTGTAATGACCATGTGTGTCAACCTGTGAGATTTGGGGCGTTGATAAATAAGTGTCCATGGTTGTCGGATGACTCTAGAAGCTTGGTAACTAGGAGGTTTTGAGGGGATCACTAAAGGAAACTCTCAGGATCAAATCCCTCGAATGATGTGTCAAGAGGGGCCAAAACTCGAGAGTGCCACATACACTTTGGCAAGGAGGAGAAAAACCCGAAATTTCTTATAACGGGAAGACATGAAACACGAGTCGAATTCTAAGTGGAACCATGTCCGTGTGGATGGTATGATGCAAGATGATTTCACCACAGATCCCAAACCCCTGAGGATTTAGATGCAACGCATGGCGGAATAATCGAGATTCACTCCCCGACATGACATGGAAAGTGAAACCCTTTTGGTGGGGTCAGTGTCAATGTGTGGTGGAACCTATAGTTACTAGGAATGTGGGAAGGGAGGCATGACAAAGGGTGACTTCACCCCAGATCTCTGGACCCCAAATATTTTGGATGGAGCACATAGTATAATGCACGGTATTTAAGTCTCGAGGTGACTTGGTATGTGGGGCCATTTAGTGGGGACGAGCATCACAAGCTGTAAAGACCTTGGCGCTCATGTCTGGTCAGTGGTTTAGCCTGAACACAAAGTTGGCATTGCCAACACAACCGAAGGACTGGCCCTAGGTGTTTTAGTGTAGAGTCAGACGATAACCCTCTAAAGATTCTTTGCAGCAGGGTGACGTGGTTTTCGAGAGGCCCACACTCGTATACCTCTCTTATGGCACACTTGTTTTATGAATTGGGTCACGCACGCTACATACTGAGTTACTACATGACCAGTATGAGAAGTTCGATAGCTAAGGTAATGCTACCATGTGGCAGTGAGAAGCGGACAAGGACAGCTACATGGGCACCACATGGCAGGTTGTTGAAGTGCCATTGTCTTATAGGATAGTTTTCAAATGGACATATCTCTCAATCTCGGAGTCAAATTGAGACAAGTTTTATGACGTTGGAATGGTCTCGACGAGACGAACACAAGGATGTTATATATTTTTTGTTTTGTGTTGAAATTTGGTACCAGAGGACAGGTGGTTCCCTTAGGCTTTGATCTTTGGCCTAGGGAAAAGTGTCCAAAAGAATTTAATTTTTCTCCTAAAGTGACTTTATAATTTTATAAAGTTAAATTTAATTTAAAAGTGACTTTAAGTGATAAAGTTACTAAGTCTAATTTTAAAGTGACTTTTATAAAGTCAATGAAAAATTAGAAAGGAAAAATGACTTTGGAAATAGATGACTAAGTGGGTCTTTATTAAAGTGGGGTGAATTAAAAAATAAAAAGTGAGATTTAAATGAGCATTTAATCTCAGCCATTGATCTAAATCTATTTCAGCCATTGGATTTAGAGATCACCCAAAAGTCACTTGGATCACCCAAGAGTCACTTGGAGTTATATTAAGGGAGGAAAATGAGGAAAAGATCACATTCGATTCAATTCTTTCATGAGCAGATTGAGAGAATGAGAGCAAGGGAGATTTTTGGTCGGTGTAACAGCTGCGGAGTATCAGCAGTGGTGTATCAGCAGCTATGTATCAGCAACAGCGACGGTGTATCAGCAACAGCAGCGATGTATCAGCAGCTGTGTATCAGCGACAGCAGCTGTGTATCAGCAACAGCAGCGGTGTATCAGCAGCGGTGTATCAGCAGCTGTGTATCAGCAACAGCGGCGGTGTATCAGCAACAGCAGCGGTGTATCAGCAACAGCAGCGATGTATCAGCAACAGCAGCGGTGTATCAGCAGCTGTGTATCAGCAACAGCAGCGGTGTATAAGCAGCTGTGTATCAGCAACAGCAGCGGTGTATCAGCAGCTGTGTATCAGCAACAGCAGCGGTGTAACAGCTGCGGAGTAACAGCAGGCTGAGTTTCAGCAAGGCTGAGATAAGTTGTAAAAGTTTGTTTGCTGATTTTTCGCTGAACATTTCTCTTACTGTAAAAAGGCATTTTCCAGAAATAAAGAAAAGCTCTCAAACTGGTTTTCCCGAAAAGTTGTAGGGGGTTTTTCCAGGGTCACATTGACCAAAAATCTCAGTGCTTAAATGTGTTTTAATGGCTTTTTATTACTGCTGATTTTTATTTCTGCAATTTCCAGCATTCTGTAAAATTTCCAGAATTTGTGTTTTTAGCAAATTTATTTTTTTTCAGCTTGCTAAATGTATGGTTATGGGAAAGAGCATTTAACTATATGGGAGAAATAAGGAGAAACTGAAAACCAGGGTGGGAAATGAGAAATTTCTACATTGTATCGTAGCTTGAGTGCTGAAGGGCAGTTTGGGACAGCAAAAGGAAAAATTACAGTTGCTGATTTTTCACTCAGAAAATTCCAGCAAGCTGATTTTTCATAAACAACAGTTTTATCTTTACTACAGCAGTGCTATTTTTTAGTTTGAGGATAGGCTGGATGAGGATGTAGCACTGGTGGCAGGAGGCAAGAAAGGCAAAGGGAAGAAGCAGGCTTCCACAAGCAGTGGTGGAGGCAAAGGCAAAGGTAAAGGTAAACAGGGGAACACACAGAAGGACTATTCCAAGGTGAAGTGTTGGAATTGTCAAAAGATGGGACACTATGCAGTTGTGTGTCCGGAGAAGAAGAAGAAGAAGGGGAAGAACCAGGACATGGTAGCTTCAGCAGAGATTGAGGACTTTGTTGGTCGCTTTGACCGAGAGTTTGCGTTCACTACGTGTGAGTCCTCTAGTCCAGGATCACCTGCCACACAGGTTCAGAGGGAGCATGCTTTTCCCTCGATTAGCGGAGCATCTTCAGGTATCTAGTATGTGGACAGTGGGGCTTCACGTCATATGACAGGAGTCCGTGAGTACTTCTCAAAGCTTTCAGAGAGTGGCACTGATATTGAGGTAGTACTCGCTGATGACAGAGTTGTTAGAGCAGTCGGGGTGGGGACAGTGACATTTCAGAGGGAGTCCAAACCTCCCTTGAAGGTGTCAGAGGTTCTTTATGTGCCAGGGATGAGGAAGAACCTCATATCCGTCTCAGTTTTGGAGGACAGAGGATATGAGGTACTGTTCAGGGGAGGACAGGTGTTGATGTATCCCAGGGGCACTCCAGCTGATTCAGCTAGAGTGATAGGTGTACGCCATGCAAAGGTGTACAAGTTTGCATTCCAGCCCTTTTTGGCATTGAGCAGTAGTACCGACAGCAGCGCTAGCAGTTCTGAGCTGTGTGAGATTTGGCACCGCAGGATAGGACATATGTATCATGGAGCCTTGAGGACATTGCGGGAGATCACTACAGGTGTGCCAGATTTCAGTACTGATCACTTTGATACTTGCAGAGGTTGTGCGATGGGCAAGTTTGCCAAATCCCCTTTTCCCAGCAATGACAGCAGAGTGACTGGGATACTTGATTTGATTCATTCCGATGTGAGTGGTCGGATGTCTCATGTTTCCTTGAGTGGATATGAGTACTATGTTTTATTCATTGATGATCACTCCAGGAGAACCTGGATTTATTTCTTGAAGACCAAGAGTGAGGTCTTCAAGCGGTTTCAGGAGTTCAGAGCTCTTGTGGAGACTCAAACAAGTCGAAAGATCAACTCCCTGAGGTCGGACAATGGAGGAGAGTACACCCTTGGAGAGTTTGTTGACTATTGTGCAGAGGCAGGCATTAGGAGGGAGTTCATTGTTCCTTACAACCCCCAGCAGAACGGGGTTGCGAAGAGGAAGAACAGATCCATCATAGGGGCTGCCAAAGCCATGTTACATGATCAGGGGTTGCCATTGTTCTTGTGGGCAGAGGCCTGCAACACAGTTGTTTACTTGCAGAACAGGAGTCTGCATCGTGCCTTGGGGCACATGACTCCAAAGGAGGCTTTCTCTGGGAAGAAGCCTGATATTGGTCATCTTCATATCTTTAGATGCATTACATACTCCTATATACCCAAGGAGAAGAGGACCAAACTAGAGCCCACCGCAGAGAAGGGTATCTTTGTGGGCTACAGTGACTCAAAGGCCTTTCGGATTTACATTCCTGCACAGAGGAGAGTTGTTGTCAGGCGGGATGTGAAGTTCGAGGAGGACAGGGCCTTTAGGAGGTCACGGGAGTTAGAGTATCTGGATCAGCCAGACCCTCAGCAACAGTTGAGTCAGTCGCAGGGATCCAGTGGGCAGGGATCAGGAGGATCCGGAGGTACATCTATGAGGATGTCAGGTCCGTCAGTGAGCAGTGGCTCGTCGAGCCAGAGGGGTGGTGCTCCGGGCAGCATGCAGAGCAGTTCACTAGGGAGTCCATTGATGGATAGTTCACACGGTGCCTCAGCTTCTACAGGTTTAGGTGCAGGCAAGGAGGACAGCAGACAGACAGTCAGGAGTTCAGGCTACTGATGGTGATGAGGAGGAGGAGTTTCATTCTCCGGTGGGAGAAGCATGCTCAAGGAAGAGGAAGCCCAAGTGGCTTCAGAACACCTTGAGAGATGCCACATCTGTTGCTGAGCCGAAGAGGCCGGTCAGAGAGAGTAGACCACCTGAGAGGTTTTGTAGCTATATGGCGATGGTTACCAGCATCCTTGACTCTGAGCCTTCTAGCTATGAGGAGGCAGCTAGCTAGCAGGTCTGGAGAGAGGCCATGCAGGAGGAGTATTCTTCTATCATGAAGAATGATGTTTGGGAGGTGGTGCCGAGGCCTAAGGGAAAATCTGTGGTTACTTCCAGATGGCTTTACAAGGTAAAGCATGTTGCATATGGCAGCATTGAGAAATTCAAAGCGAGGTTTGTGGCTAGAGGGTTCTCCCAGGTAGAGGGAGTTGTGAAGCTTGAGTATATTTCCACTGATGAGCAGGTTGCAGATATCCTTACCAAAGCCTTACCACGGGGCAAGCATGTCCACTTCAGAGACAAGTTGGGTGTGGTGAGGAACACCTTCCTCGGTAAGAGGAAGTGTTGAAATTTGGTACCGGAGGATAGGTGGTTCCCTTAGGCTTTGATCTTTGGCCTAGGGAAAAGTGTCCAAAAGAATTTAATTTTTCTCCTAAAGTGACTTTATAATTTTATAAAGTTAAATTTAATTTAAAAGTGACTTTAAGTGATAAAGTTACTAAGTCTAATTTTAAAGTGACTTTTATAAAGTCAATGAAAAATTAGAAAGGAAAAGTGACTTTGGAAATAAATGACTAAGTGGGTCTTTATTAAAGTGGGGTGAATTAAAAAATAAAAAGTGAGATTTAAATGAGCATTTAATCTCAGCCATTGATCTAAATCTATTTCAGCCATTGGATTTAGAGATCACCCAAAAGTCACTTGGATCACCCAAGAGTCACTTGGAGTTATATTAAGGGAGGAAAAGGAGGAAAAGATCACATTCGATTCAATTCTTTCATGAGCAGATTGAGAGAAGGAGAGCAAGAGAGCAAGGGAGATTTCTGGGCGGTGTAACAGCTGCGGAGTATCAGCAGCGGTGTATCAGCAGCTGTGTATCAGTAACAGTAGCTGTGTATCAGCAACAGCAGCAGTGTATCAGCAGCGGTGTATCAGCAGCTGTGTATCAGCAACAGCAGCGGTGTATCAGCAACAGCAGCGGTGTATCAGCAGCTGTGTATCAGCAACAGCAGCGGTGTATCAGCAGCTGTGTATCAGCAACAGCAGCGGTGTATCAGCAACAGCAGCGGTGTATCAGCAGCTGTGTATCAGCAACAGCAGCTGTGTATCAGCAACAGCAGCGGTGAAGCAGCGGTGTATCAGCAACAGCAGCGGTGTATAAGCAGCTGTGTATCAGCAATAGCAGCGGTGTATCAGCAGCTATGTATCAGCAACAGCAGCGGTGTATCAGCAACAACAGCGGTGTATCAGCAACAGCAGCGATGTATCAGCAACAGCAGTGGTGTAACAGCTGCGGAGTAACAGCAGGCTGAGTTTCAGCAAGGCTGAGATATGTTGTAAAAGTTTGTTTGCTGATTTTTTGCTGAACATTTCTCTTACTGTAAAAAGGAATTTTCCAGAAATAAAGAAGAGCTCTCAAACTGGTTTTCCCCAAGAGTTGTAGGGGGTTTTTCCAGGGTCACATTGACCAAAAATCTCAGTTTTTAAATGTGTTTTAATGGTTGTTTATTACCGCTGATTTTTATTTCTGCAATTTCCAGCATTCTGTAAAATTTCCAGAATTTGTGTTTTCAGCAAATTTATTTTTTTTCAGCTTGTTAAATGTATGGTTATGGGAAAGGGCATTTAACTATATGGGAGAAATAAGGAGAAACTGAAAACCAGGGTGGGAAATGAGAAATTTCTACATTTTGAATTTGTAATAGGTCGAAACGTTTAGACCAAAATGCCATGACATGAATATGGGAGTTGGGCCAACATAGTAACCACCTCTTGCTAACTTGGTTGGGGTTAGGTTTAGTAGGGAATATGTTACAAAGCGATATCAAAGCTTCCAAGTTCAACACTTAGACTAGATGGTCTTTATCGCAGAAGTAACCAAGTGAAGGTTGAACACTAAACTTTGAAAGGTCCAGTGAGGCCTTAAAGCTTCGTGACAAGCATTAGAAATTTGGTTGTTGTGTATTGATTATGAATGTTGTTTGGTGTATTTTATTGTGATATTTGCATGTGACATAGTATTAATGATTTACTAGATTTACTAGATTCTAATGCACTAACTAAGGTGTAATGTTGCAGTTAGTTTTACACTAGCAGAATTCCATCAGCAATCCAAGTTGATAGTGTTTATTACGTATCTGAATTTTGTTAAAATATAACAGCTATGTGTGTGCATGACAACACATAAAAAACACCAAGGCCCAAAGAGATGAAGGTCAAGCACCACAAGCAAAGGGTGGTATAGCATAGAACCAATAGACCAATGAAAGAAAAGTAAAATGGTGCAGTATAGCTCCAACCAATCATAGCAAAGACACGAAGAAGAAAGATCAGTTGAACGAGGGGTAGACTCTCCTGATTGGGTGGACACGTTGAGAAGCCTGAGAATAGAGATAAGGATTTGTAAAGTCGATAATGAGAGGCATGTCAAAGCACAAGAAAATTAAGTTGAAGTCAATGCAGTCATACTACAAACCCTATCAGACTTGCGAAGGCAGAGGCAGTATGAGATAAGGACCAACCATAGAGACATGAAAATCCCATTGGGGCAAGAGGAAAGAACCAATGGGGAAAATGAGAGAAGATCTAGAAAGAGGCACCAATTGTCCAATGAAGACACAGTGAAAGGAGGTGCTTTGTTGAGTACTCCTAGAAGAACTCAAGAAACCATGAGCAATGAGGGAACTCATAGAAGGTCGCATCGTCGTCGCTATCATCATCATCATCATGGGATAATAAGGGAAAGAGAGTATATATCATAGGAGTTTAAAAAGGCTAAGCCTCCTACCTTTTATGGTGAAATGAGGAAATCTGATGACGTTGAACCCTGGTTGCTAGGAATGAAGAAGTTTTTCCAAATCCACGATTATTCAAAGAACATGAAAGCAAAGGTACCCACTTTTAGCCTAAGAGGAAAGGCTGATATATGGTGGGAAGATCTAAAAATGTAAAGGTAATAAAGGAAGAAGAATTGTCCTGGAAGTAGTTTGAGGAGTATTTCAAGAGAAAATATCTATCTGAAAGATACTTTGATAGCAAGGAGAAGGAGTTCTATGAGCTCAGATTGGGACAAATGATAGATAATGAGCAACTAGGGCCAAACTTCATGTGGGTCATCTTATTCATGGCTGATAATATTTTTATTAGATTCCTCTCATCGAGAGGTGTAGGAATGATATAAAGATCATCCGATTCCGATAAGTATTCATGGAGATATGAATTTATTTTGATTATGGAATTATATCAAACCGACCTACAACTCATGTAGGCTCAGAAGCCCAACAATCGCATCTATTCAAACACCAACGTTGTGTATAAATATAAGAGGACTTTTCCTCATTTGCACTCACTCTTCTCATCACATCTCTCTCTCCCTCTCTATTGCGCAGAAATGAGTCTCTTCTCTACTGCGTAGAAATGGGTCTCTCTCTCACACATGTGAAGCCGAAAGTTGTTGAACCTCAAGCTACAATTGCAGATCCAAAGATTGACCTGCGTGGCCTAGAAGATCTTCTCTTTGGAACTGCATTGTAGGTCCATCTGGATCTCCTCTGAAAGCCGCAACTTTTGGTGGTGGAATGAAGTCAATCCGACGAACAGTTTGCAAGATATAGACTGCCCTAGTTTGAAGCCGGAAACTGCTGAAAATGAAGCTACAACTGCATAAGTAAAGATTGACCTGCGTGGCCTAGAAGATCTCTTCGTCTGAACTACGGTGTAGGTTCATCTGAACCTCCTCTGAAAGCCGCAACTTTTGGTGGTGGAATCAAGTCAATCCGACGGATGGTTTGCAAGATATCGAATGCCCTAGTTTGAAGGAAGCTGCCAAAACTGAAGCTGCAACTGCAAAAGTAAAGTTTGACCTGCGTGGACTAGAAGATCTCCTCATCTGAACTGCATTGTAGGTTCATCTGAACCTCCTCTGGAAGCCGCAACTTTTGGTGGTGGAATCAAGCCGATCTGACGGTCGGTTTATGAGATATGGTCTACCCTAGTTTGATGATGAAGCCGCTAATCTGATGCTACTGATCTAGGGTTTGCTACTGCTGATATGAATCAGATTTATTGTACTATTTCTCTCTGCTGAATTATTGAAGATAAAAGAAGATTTGATCAAATGATTTCCCCACACATTGTGGGGTTTGTCCCTGGCTAGCCGCCACATCTTGTGTCTCTTGTCTTGGCTTGTTTTCTGTCAATCGTTTAATGTTCTATCTGCACTTTACTTTATGTACATGTGATTGCTAATCTGTGGAATATAATAAGAAAAAGAAGTAAACTGTTATATGCATAGAACATACCATAACTTAACATGGTATCAGAGCTGAGGTGAAGGCAAAGCCTGAGCAAGAGCAAGAGCAATCACCGAAGAGAAGATTGGCATGGCTATCCTAAAATAACTATGGGGTCCTCAACACTCCTTCCTGCCGAAGACAAGCTCCGTGAGAAAGATGACTATCACGCATGGAAGATGTCTATTGATCTAAACATAGAAGATCCAGGAGTGCTGGACCATGTAAGAGGCAATATTGTTGAGTCTCCATCAAATGCATTCGTTGTTGCATGGATCAAATGGAAAACCAAAGAAGTCAAAATAGAAGATCATCCAGGACTCTATCGACAAACACTTGGTGGCCTACATCTCTGAACTAGACACCTCCAAGGAAATCTACGATAGACTGGGAAATGGCACTCACGACTCTTGGAGGATTACCATCTGAATGGTACGTGTTCAGGACTCTCTTCTAAACAATAATGTAATTCCTAGTTTCAAGGAATTAATGGCTAGATGCATTCAAGAATAAACAAGGGAAGAAGAGCAAGAAATGCCCATGCCTAAAGATCCTCATGTTGCCTTTTCTTCTCATGGTAAGAAAAGAAATAATTCCGGGACTAAATCAAAAGGAAAGGCTGGACCTAAGGGTGGAAGAAAAGGATGATGTTACATCTGCGATAAAGCAGGTCACTATGCAAGGGATGCCCTGATAGAAAGGACTCACACTGGGACGATGATCAAAATCCCTCTGATGGCAATCAAAGGAATGAAAAATTCAATAGCAAAAGTAAGAGGAGAGTTGGGAATCAAGGAAAAGGACAACCATTCAAGAAGGCTAGAAATTCTAGGATGTATTAAATGCACCTGACCTCAAAAAGAACCTGGTGTCCATCTCGGCAATGGAAGACAAAGGCTACAAGGTAACCTTCAGCGATGGCAAGGTACGTTCTATGGAAAAATAATGTTAAAGATGCATTTACTCTTGGGTTTCGTGTTGATTCATTATATCAGGTCGATGGAAGTCTGCTAGGTGTCATGTCTTATGACACATCTCTTTAGTCCGAACTTTGGCATCGGAGGTTTGCCCACCTTCATTATAAAGCTCTACCCGGTGTAAGACAAATGGTGATAGGGATGCTCGAATTCCGAGTAGAGAAAGAAGGTGGGCAAGACCATTCCCCTCAAGCCAAAGCAAGACCTCCGATATATTACAGTTGGTTCACTCAGGCATATCTGAGGCTAGCATTAAGAGGGAGACTACTACACCACATACTCCTGAGCAGAATGGTGTGGCAGAAAGGAAGAACTGTATGAGTGTTGAAGCTGTCTCTATGGATAGATGATGCCTAATGTGGAGAAACCCATGGAGCCTCCCTCTTCTAGGAAGAGGCTTTCATGGCTTAGGGGGATACTTGATGATGCTGAAGGACATGCTGCACCCCGACGAACCTTCCGTGAAAGTAAGAAACCTAATAGGTATCAGGGATACCTGACCATCATGAGCACGATCATACAAAATGAGCCTTCATCATTCTTAGATGCCGTCAAGCATCAAGTATGGAAGGATGCTATGACCATTATGGAGAATGATGTCTGGGAAGTAGTTCCCAGACCCTAGGACAAGACAATTGTTACTTCAAAATGGCTTTACAAGATAAAGTTGCAGCAGATGGAAGTACGGAATAGTATAAGGCTTGTTTTGTGGCTCGTGATTTCTCTTAGAAGGAAGGTATAGACTATGATATGATATTTGCACCTGTTTCCAGATATACGACCATCCGCTTGATCATAGCCCTTGTGGCTTCACAAGGATGGAACCTACATCAGATGGATGTCAAGACCGCGTTCTTGCACGGTTCAATCAAAGAAGAAGTCTATGTGGACCAACCCGAAGGATTTGAGATTTATGATTGAAAATCTCATGTATACATGTTGAAGAAGGCTCTCTATGGGTTGAAGCAAGCACCCCAAGCATGGTATGAGAGGATCGATACCTACTTGATGACGCTGAGATTCACTAGGAGTGAAGCCGATCCTAACCTTTACTTTAAGGTTGAAGATGTCAAGCCTCTCATACTAGTATTGTATGTGGATGACCTCTTTCTAATAGGTGCATACCCTCTCATTCACAAATGTAAGAGGGAGTTGGCTTCTAAATTTGAAATGAAGAACCAAGGACTTGAAGTGTGGCAGAAGCAAAGGGAAATTTTCCTATCTCAAGGAAAATATGTGGTAAATATATTGGAAAGATTTTGTATGATGGACTGCAAGCCTGTGACTACCTCGAGGATCTTAACTTTTAGAAGTTATATGGTAGTGATGTCGGACTAGATTTGGGAAATGCCTCCGAGTTTCAAAAACTCATTCGTGTTGATGTTCTTGGTGAACCTCCGTTCGAACATATGTTTTGCAGTTAGCACTGTTATTTGGTTGAGCCTCACTACATTGATGCCAAGAATCTTCTAAGATATCTTCATGGCACAATTACTAATGGGTTGAGATACACTACCGGAAATATGAAACTGCATGATTATTCGAATGCTGATTAGGCAGGTAGTGTGGAGGGTCACTGGAGCACTTTTTAGTGTTGTTTCTCTTTGGATTCTGCTTCGATATAATGGATGAGCAGGAAGCAGAAGTCAGTTGCGATAAGCACCACCGAGACCAGATACATATCTATGAGTATGATCTCGTATGAAGCTACCTAGTTGTGGAAGCTCTTCAGTGAGTTGTTTGAACACATACCATTGTGATTCTCTGTAACAACCATAGGTGGGCTTTGATTACTGAGGAATCTTGTATTCGTCGATTGCTCCAACAGATAGACATCATCTAGGATATGGTAAGTCGATGAGCAAGGAGGCTCCATCACATTAAGATGATGTACAAGTCGATACACCTTGTCAAAGCCCCGAGGAATGATCTAATCTGTGATTTTCCCAAATGACTTGGAGTCGTCAAGAAACCCTTGTACAAGGGTCCTGCATGTTGCATACATTGAGCTCTAGGAGCTCTGAGGGCTTGCGATTCTTACTGGAGCAACATACGACCACAGGGTGACTCACCTCCACTGGTGGTGCGCACTGGAACAAGATGATTCGCTCTCTTGTGGGATAAGATGATTCGCTCTCTTGTGGAACAGGATGATTCGCTCTCCTGTGTAGCAAGATGATTAGTTCTCCTGTGAGGCCTGGATTGATGTGTTCTCCATGGTGATTGTAGCAGGATTGATGTGTTCTCTTGTGAGGTCTGGATTGATGTGTTCTCCATGGTGATTGTAGCAGGATTGATGTGTTCTCCTGTGAGGCCTGGATTGATGTGTTCTCCATGGCGGCCTGGATTGATGTGTTCTCCATGGCGATTGTAGCAGGATTGATGTGTTCTCCTGTGAGGACAGGATTGATTAGTTCCCCTGTCGAGGCATCCTACCCATGCAGTTTAGGACTCATGGGAAGCACCTCTCATATTATCAATGAGCAGGGAAATGAAGTTAGGGACCATAGTAGTACCGATGGACGCATCGTTGTATCTACCGTACTCCTTACGCTAGGATGACCTCAATTGATCTGGGATCAATGATACTGGTCTGGGACCAGTGGTAGGAGTTGTACCATACTATGACGCTGACTTTAGGTCGGCTGAGACTGGTCGGGGACGAGTGGTAGGTACTCCGAGACTGACTTCGTGTCAGTGCAGTACTGGTCTGGGACCAGTGAGAGTGGTACATACTATGACACTGACTTTGGGTCGGTTGAGACTGGCCTGGGACCAGTGGTACACTCTCTGAAACTGTGATACTGGTCTGGGACCAGTGGTAGGAGTTGTACCATACTATGACGCTGACTTTGGGTCGGTTGAGACTGGTCTGGGGCCAGTGGTACATACTCCGAGACTAACTTCGTGTCAATGCAGTATTGGTCTAGGACCAGTGAGAGTGGTACATACTATGACGCTGACTTCGGGCCGGTTGAGACTGGTCTAGGACCAGTGGTACACTCTCTGAGACTATGATACTGGTCTGGGACCAGTGGTAGGAGTTGTACCATACTATGAAACTGATTTCGGGTCAGTTGAAACTGGTCTGGGACCAGTTGTACACTCTCTGAGACTACGATATTGGTCTGGGACCAGTGGTAGGAGTGGTACTTACTATGAAGCTGACTTCGGGTCGATTGAGACTGGTCTGGGACCAGTGGTACACACTCTGAGACTGACTTTGAGTCAGTGGAGGATGATACTGGTCTGGGACCAGTGGAGTTGTACTCACTATGACGCTGACTTCGATTTGGTTAACACTGGTCTGGGACCAGTGGTACATACTCTGAGACTGACTTTGAGTTAGTATGATACATCCTCGATCATTTCTTCTTCTTCATAATTCGGACAAAAGTAGAGCAGAACAGAACAATGCAAGAGCAAAGCAGAACAGAGCAGAATGATACAGATCAGTACATGGCAGAACAAGACAAAGCAAAACAGGCAGAATAGAGCAGAGCAGGGCAAGGGTCAGGCTATACAAGGCAGTGCATTTGATGGATGAATAGTAGCGACCAACAGACAGATTGCAGATGAAGTTCTCCCTAGTTGAGAGGGAGTGTTAAAATTGGAAACTAGGGCCAAACTTCATGTGGATCATCTTATTCATGGCTGATAATATTTTTATTAGATTCCTCTCATCAAGAAGTGTAGGATTGATATAAATATCATCCGATTCCGATAAGTATTCATGGAGATATGAATTTATTTTGATTATGGAATTATTATCAAGCCGACCTACAAATCATGTAGGCTCAGAAGCCCAACAGAGTCATCTATTCAAACACCAACGTTGTGAATAAATATAAGAGGAATTTTCCTCATTTTCACTCACTCTTCTCATCACATCTCTCTCTCTCTACTATGCAGAAATCAGTCTCTTCTCTACTGCGTAGAAATGGGTCTCTCTCTCACACATGTGAAGCCGAAAGCTGTTGAACCTGAAGCTACAACTGCAGATCCAAAGATTGACCTGCGTGGCCTAGAAGATCTCCTCTTTGGAACTGCGTTGTAGGTCCATCTAGATCTTCTCTAAAAGCCACAACTTTTGGTGGTGGAATGAAGTCAATCCGACGAACAGTTTGCAAGATATCGACTGCCCTAGTTTGAAGCCGGAAACCGTTGAAACTGAAGCTGCAAATGCAGAAGTAAAGATTGACCTACGTGGCCTAGAATATCTCTTCATCTGAACTACGCTATAGGTTCATCTGAAACTCCTCTGAAAGACGCAACTTTTGGTGGTGGAATCAAGTCAATCCGACGGACGGTTTGCAAGATATGGACTGCCCTAGTTTGAAGGACGCTGCCAAAACTGAAGTTGCAACTGCAGAACTAAAGTTTGACCTGCGTAGACTAGAATATCTCCTCATCTGAACTGCTTTGTAGGTTCATCTGAACCTCCTCTAGAAGCTGCAACTTTTGGTGGTGGAATCAAGCCGATCCGACGGTCGGTTTGTGAGATATGGTCTACCCTAGTTTGATGATGAAGCCGCTAATGCTGATGCTGCTAATCTAGGGTTTGCTACTGCTGATATGAATCGGATTTATTGTACTATTTCTCTCTGCTGAATTATTGAAGATAAAATAAGATTTGATCAAAGGGTTTCCCCACACATTGTGGGGTTTGTCCCTAGCTAGCCGCCACATCTTGTGTCTCTTGTCTTGGCTTGTTTTCTGTCGATTGTTTAATGTTTTATCTACACTTTAATTTATGTACATGTGATTGCTAATCTGTGGAATATAATAAGAAAAAGAAGTAAATTGTTATATGCATATAACATACCATAACTTAACATCAAACAAGTGTGAACTATATAAAGGACCAAAGATGACCAAATCAGGTTGTTGTTAACCATTAGTTGTTGGTTGTAGATTGAGTTGAAGATAGCAGAGGATTCAAAGTTTTATTAGTTCTTTGTTGTGTAATAACTTGTTAGTGTCTAAGTCTTCTCTCTATGAAGTTTTGTTATGTTTCTGTAATGCAATGTAGTCCATAATATTAATATCTCGCAGCATGCACGAGTTTCTGGTGTAATGATTTGGCCAATGAATGAAGGAGTTGTTGCGAGAATGAATTGTGAATTGATGGTTGATGATTGTGTGCCCCTTTTAAAATTTTAATTGTCTTTGCATGATTATTATATTGTGTTTAGATATGAATGTTTAAACTGCATGCCGGCTTTGTTTCAATGGTTAATGAAATGCTCAGAATGAATGTATAAAATAATGATTAAGAATTCTTCACTGCCAATCTAGATCCCTTCACTCTCTCTTGTTGTTTCAAAATGCCTCAAGTGAGGCATTCCTTTTTCCTAAAAGAGGATTGAAAATGTTGGCAATAATCTAGACTATGACGATGCTTTTTGTTGGCAACCTGAGGTTGTGTTGAAAAACGTGTAACTAGGTTTGGTCTTCAAAAGTATGAAATGTATTCTTGTAAATTATAAAATGAAAAGAAATTATTATTACTATTGGAGCATTGGTTTCATGCTCAACTTATTTTATTTTATAGGTCAAGCACCCATTGAGTGCTTCTAGGGTTTGTCCTAGGTTTAAGATTCATTGTCATATATTGAAGACCCTATGGGCACATTGTATCTTGTAAAGAAAAAATTATTGTCTTTAAAGTATCAAATACCTCCAAGATCAAGTCGACCTACATGAAAAGCCACATCTACCTTTAAAAGAGCTTATATATAGATAGGAACTTGTCCTCCATTAGACACACTCACTCACACTCATTCTATGTGAAATAGAGGACAAGGAAGAGTTGAAGAAGAAGGATGAAGAGGAAGTCGAAGAAGTCGAAGTGTGTGGGCTAGTTCTCTCTCTCTTGTGAAAGTCGAAGTCAAGGTTTCTGCGTTGGGGCTATCTTTGGTTCGATCTTGGAGAAAGAAGAGAAGGAAAGTCAAGTGAAGGTCACTTAGGGTGTCTCACTAGCCCTAGGTCTCAAGAAAAGGCAAGTGAAGGAAAGATAAGGCTATACGAAGGATATCAAAGTCTCTAAGAGGTGCAGCAACAGTTGTAGCAGTTGTCGAGAGACAAAATTTTGGATCCACAATAGGAGGTCGAAGTCCTTGCAGTGGGAGGCCGAGTTGATATTGATCCTTGAGGGTATTTGTCAGAGTCATTAAGTCATGATATTTTTCAATTGAAGATCTATAAGAAGAGAAGAGATTTAAGAGTTTTCCGCTCAAGAAGAGGGGTTTTGGCCCTGACTTGCAGCCTATATTTTGTGTCATTGTTCTTCATTTTGGTAGTTACTTGATGTATCTCACACCGTAATAATAAGGAACTAAGCTAATAAGGTAAAAGGTAACACAAGAAGTTATCAAGTTAAAGAGAATTAACATATTCACTGCCCTATTGAATTCTCGACATGGTATCAGAGCTAAGGTTATCTAAGGGCATCATGAAGATCTACTCTACAATAAAGAAGTTCATCAAGAAGATCGCAAGCCATCTCAAGAGAGGTATCAACGAAGCATGGAGTTTCTTTTCTTCTTCAAAGAAGGTATTAGTCAAAGAATCAAATGAAGGACTCTTCTTGGCTCTCTCTGGCACATTCCAAGATGAAGACATTTGGGTGACTGACAGTGGTGCATCAAGGCATGTGACTAGCCATTCCAATCTATTAAAGGCCTTATCAAAAGGAAAATCCACTTATTTACTGGAACTTGGAGATAACAAGAGCTATCTTGTGAAAGTAATTGGATCAACCTCCATAAAGCTCAAAGACGGAAGCAACATTCACCTCAACAACATTCTATTTGTTCCAGGTTGGCACAAGAATTTACTTTCAATTTCAAGTCTAGAAGATAAGGGTGATAGAGTAGCCTTCATTGATGGAAAGGTCGATGTATGAAGAAAAGACTCAAATATAGATCAAGCTAAAGTGATTGGCACTCGAGAAAGAAGACTCTACAGACTGATATCTCTGATGGCCCAAGCGCTAGTTCACATTGAAATTATCCCATGTGAACTTTGGCATAGAAGATTTAGCCATCTACACTTTAAAATCCTTCCAACTCTAAGTTCCATAGTAGATGGACTTCCTAATCTAAAGGAATATCATGAAGTTGTTCGTAAGGGATGTGCATTGGGTAAGAATGTCGAGAGACCATTTGGAAGCATTGCTTCACGGTCAAAAGAAATCTTGGATCTCATTCACTTCGATGTATCTGGCCCTATGACTCCCAAACCATTTGGGCGTCATCTATATTATGTCACATTCGTATATGATGATTCAATAACGAAGTATTTACAAAATTTCAAGAATTCAAAGTTGAAGTGGAGAACCTTACAGAAAGAAGAATCAAGATATTAAGATTTGATAATGGAGGAGAATACACATCCAAAGAGATTATAGCATTATGTAAGGAGTGTGGGATTAAGAGGGAGCTGATAGTCCCATATAATCTCGAACAAAACGGAGTTGTAGAATGGAAAAATAGATCCATTGAAGAAAGTGTAAAAGAAATGTTACACGATCAAGATCTACCTAAGTTTCTATGGGGGTAAGCCACGAAGATAGATGTCTACATTCAGAATTGAAGTCCCCATAGATCTCTAGACAACAAAACTCTGGAAGAAGTGTTCATTGGAAAGAAGCCATCTATAGATCATCTCTAGATATTTGGGTGTCATGTATATAGCTATATACCAAAGGACAAAAGAAAGAAGTTGGATTCGTCCGGCATGAAGGGAATTATTGTTGGGTATAGCAACTCATCAAAAGCTTATATGATCTACATGTAAGATGGACATCACATAGAATTCAGTCGTGATGTCATATTTGATGAAAGCATAGTATTCAAGGAATCAAAAGAACTTTCCATAGACTCTGATGATGATGAACTTCTGATATTAGAGGAGGAAGTTGACAAGGGGGAAGAAGAATCACATCATGAAGAAGGTCCTAGTGAACCTGTTCAACCTGTGGTCATCCCTGAAATGAGGAAAAGACCTAATTGGTTGAAATCTACACTACTTGATGCAGAAGGTCATGGAGGAAAAAAAGGCTCATTTAGAGAAAGCAAGAAACCCAAGAGATATTATGGATATGTTGCATACATGAAAACAGTGGTAGAAGAAGAACCATCCACTTTTGAAAATGTTGTAAATAATCAAGAATGGAAGGATGCCATGAATGAAGAGTATCAATCTATAATGAAGAATGGAGTCTGGGAGATCATACCTAGGCCTAAAGACAAATCTGTGGTTACTTCCAAGTGGACTTATAAGATCAAACATGTGGTTGATGGAAGTACAGATAAGTAACGCAAGAACTGTGGCTAAGGGCTTCTCTCAACTTGAAGGCATCGACTATGAAGAGACATTTGCACCTACAGCAAGCTATACAACGATTTGATCGTTAGTCTCTCTGGCAGCATCGATGGGATGGAACATCCACCAAATGGATGTCAAAACTGTTTTTTTGAATGGCACAATAGATGAAGAAGTCTACATAGAGAAACCCTTGGGATTTGAAGTTAAACATGGGAAGACATATGTTTGCAGATTGAAGAAAGAATTATATGGACTCAAGCAAGCACCAAGGGCATGGTATGCTAAAATGGATCCATACCTACAAAGAATAGGCTTCACAAAAAGTTTCGTTGACTCAAAACTTTATATAAGGTTGTAGATGGTGAATCTATAATCATTCTTTTGTATGTAGATGATATTCTCTTGACAGGTGTAGAAGGTCAAATTGAAGAATGTAAGAAGAAACTAGCAGCAGAATTTGACATGAAGGATCTTGGGTTGATGCATTACTATTTGGGACTATAAGTTTGGCAAGTGCCTGATGAAGTTTATTTGGGTCAAGGAAAGTATGTGATCAAGGCGTTGAAGAGGTTTGACATGATGTACTGCAAACCTATGACCACTCCGATGATCACAAACTTGAAGAGACTAAGAAGTTTTGAATCAATCCATGTGGATCCTTCCAAGTATAGACAACTTATTGGCTCACTGATGTACTTGGTGAATACTCAACCAGACATATGCTTTGCAGTTAATGTTCTCAGTCAATTCCAAGTGGAGTCGAAGCATGATCATTGGATAGCAGCAAAACATATTCTGAGATATTTGCGAAGAACCATTCACTATTGTCTGAGGTATGATAGAAGAAATGATGTCCAACCAATTGGATATACACATTCTGACTTGGGAGGCAGTGAGCTAGATGGAAGGAGCACTACGGGAGGATGTTTCAGTTTGGGATCCTCCATGGTCTCATGGATGAGAAGAAAGCAAGACACAGTTTCTTTGAGTAGTGTTGAAGCATAATATGTTGCAGCCTGAGAAGTAAGAAAAGAAGCAATATGGTTGAGGAAGTTGCTATCCAATTTGTTTGAAGGACCAATGAACCCTACAGTGATACTTTGTGATAACACCAGGTGTATACGTTTGTCTCAAGATCCAGTGTTTCATGGAAAGACAAAGCATATAAACAACAAGTATCACTATATTCGAGAGCTAGTACAAAATGGTGAGTTGCAGCTATAGCATATCTCCACTTATGAGCAGGTAGCTGATATATTGGCAAAATCACTTTCAAACAAGAATCTTGTGTATTTGAGAGACAAACTTGGTTTGGTTGGTGTATCCTCCTTAATTGAGAGGGAGAGATAGAAACTACATTCTTGTCTTCACTTGGGAAGAAAGAATCAAAGATTGGGTAACCATTTGGCATTCGATATTCTTTAAGAATGTGGTAGGGAATTCAAGGCAAGGGTAGCTGTGGCCTAGTATTCTTTGAGGACTAGCTATCTAAGATAAGAATAGTCCAAAGGAAGGTCATAATCGGTGAACACCCAGGTGGAGTATGTACCTCGAGAGACAATGATGATGGTGTCTATAAATCATTGGTCTCACCAAGCATTGTGCTCTGATCTTGTGGAGATATAGAGTTGTTAGTCAAGGCCTTGCTATGTGACAACGTTGGCTAAATATTATGCTAGATAGACGGGTTACAAATCTGACACTTTTTATGAGATATCTTCAAATTGAGAATGACTATGTACTTCTTATGAATACCTCCCTAGTTAAGAGGGAGTGTTGAAAAATGTGTAACTAGGTTTGGTCTTCATAACTATGAAATGTATTCTTGTAAATTATAAAATGAAAATAAATTATTATTATTATTGGAGCATGGGTTTCATGCTCAATTTATTTTATTTTATAGGTCACGTACCCATTGAGTGATTCTAGGGTTTGTCCTAGGTTTAAGATTCATTTTCATATATTGAAGACCCTATGGACACATTGTATCTTGTAAAAAACAAAATATTTTGTCTTTAAAGTGTCAAAATACCTCCAAGATCAAGTCGGCCTAGAAGCTGTCAAGTCGGCCTACATGAAGAGCCACATCTACCTTTGAAGGAGCCTATATATAGAAAGGAACTCGTCCACCATTAGACACACTCATTCACACTCATTCTATGTGAAGTAGAGGAGAAGGAAGAGTCAAAGAAGAAGGACGAAGAAGTCGAAGAAGTCGAGTCCTTGGGCTAGTTCTCTCCCTCTTGTGAAAGTCGAAGCTAGGGTTTCTGCGTTTGGGCTATCTTTAATTCAATCTTGGATAAATAAGAGAAAGAAAGTCAAGCGAAGGTCACTTAGGTGTGTCTCAGTAATCCTGGGTATCAAGAAAAGACAAGCGAAGGAAAGAGAAGGCTATATGAAGGAGATCGAAGTCTCTAAGAAGTGTAGCAGCAGTTGCTGGGAGACAGAATTTCGGACCTACAGTAGGAGGTTGAAGTCCTTACAGTGGGAGGCCTAGTTGATCTTGATCTTGGAGGGTATTTGTCTAACTCATTAGATCATGGTATTCGTCAATTGAATATCTATAATAAGAGAAGATATTTAATGGTTTTCCCCTCAAGAGGAGAGGCTTTGGCCCTAGCTTGCAGCATATAATCTGTGTCATTGTTCTTTTGTTTTGGTAGTTGTTTGATGTATCTCACATTGTAGTAATAAGGAACGAAGCTAATCAGGTAAAAGATAACACAAGAAGTTATCAAGTTAAATAGAATTAACATATTCACTGGCCTATTGAATTCTCAACAGGTTGAACCCTGGGTCTCTGATAATTAGATTTTACGCCAACAAATGGTTTCGTTGCCAGGTGTTACAGATCCATTTGGGCACATCAACCACAACTTACAGATCGATACTATTAGGGCCCATCAACCCCTAATGCAGTTGTTACATGCCCTAAAGAAGTTGAACATCAAAATGCCTCACTTCCCAAAATGTTCCATCACTGAAAACATCCAGAAACTGCCTCTAAGAAGATCAGCGCAGATAGGCTTTCATTAGGGTGCACTACAATGCAAACCATACACTGTTAGGGTGCTATGCAGTGCACTTGGTCCCTCTTTGGCCTGTGTTGGGTGAATTTGAGCGAATTTCCATGAGGGTTTGAAGATTCCTTATCCATTGGAAGCCTCTAGAAGTTTCTCAAGGCTAACCACTCCTTTGAGTTCGCATTTGGATGAGGAAGGGAGTTAAGGAACATCAATCCCCTATCCCTTCTTCCATGGAACTGATTTCTAAATTTAGAAAGGCATTCATTATCACCATTGATGGCATAACCTCCTTCATTCACCTATAAAAAGACCACTCATCTAAGTGATCTGGGGGCTGAAGATTGTAGAGAGATGTTGTTGGTATGAGATTTGAGTTGATTGCAAGTATTGTAATGATGTCAAAGTGTCTTGCTTGTTGTGAGGAGAGGATGGGATTGAACTGGAGGAGTGATGCTGAATCAGGAAAATTGGGTTGTAACTCTTCCTTTTACTAATAAAGTATTCAAAGCTTTTTCCATATGCTTGTATTGTCTTTTGATGCTTTCATATGCTTATCATGTACTTAATTCCATACTATGTTTAATCAATATATCATTATCATATGCTTTGATGGGTTCTTGTTTCTATCTGTGTGCAGATACTTCTCAAGTGGCTTAAGTACGGGAAGGAGCGACAAAATTGATCAAGGGAGATAAAGAACAAGCAGAAGTTACAAGTAGGTTCTTTGTTCTCTTATTTTATCTATTGTTTATAGAAAAGGTAGAAAATGCTTTGTAATGTTGTTTCTACATTGAGCTACTAGTCTAGAGGGTTAAGCGTTTGTCCAAGAACACTAAATTTTCCCAAAACAAATTGGCGACTCCACTGGGGAAAGATCACATTTCCTAGTAGCTTATCCACCTCCTTAGACACCTTGACATACTTTACTTTTTGTAATTCAACCTTTTGCATTGAATTTTGGTCAAAATTTGAGGTTAGATGACTCTTGAGTGGCCTCAAAAGAATCAGCGCAGGATATCTTTAGAGGCAGTGCTCTGCAACTCAATTAGGCCTTCTTTGACCTGCACTAAGTAACCTTGGAATATTTTAATCAGTGCAATTTGGCCCTCTTTGGCCTACGCTGATCATTCTTGAAATCATTGAAATCAGTGCAACCTTTAGTGAGAGACAGTGCTTTACAGCGCAGTTAGCCCCTCTTTGACTTGTGCTAATCAAAATTAGGTTAAATTCCCACCTTTCGATTGAGTTTTTGCCAAAATTCTTCTAATTGCTTCCTTGCTAAATATCAATGATGCCTTATCTCTTAAAACAATCTTTTCATCTCCTTAACCAGCCCTACTTTGATTGGATTGATTAATGTTTCTTTAATGTTTTCTTTGTCACTATCATTCTATAGTCAAACTTAGTTTTTGGTCAATTGATCTTTGTCGAAAGAAAGTGTCATAAAGTCGTCTTTTCTTTTGAAAACTCAATTGTCATAAATTCTTCATTCATAAAATATTGATTGACTGATGTGTGCATATGATTAATCTTTTTACGAAAGAAAGTGTCGTAAAGTCATCTTTTCCTTCGAAAACTGAATTGTCATAAAGTCTTCATTCAGAAAAGATCGATTGATTTATATGTGCATATGGTTTGTCTTTTCGTCGAAAGTGTCATAATTCCTCATTTCTTTGAAATCGAAAGTGTCGTAAATTCTTCATTTCCTTGAAAAGGAATTGTCGCAAAATCGTCATTTTTATGAAAAGAGATTTTTGATCGATTATGCATATTTCCTTTTTGGTCATCATAACATTAAGGGATTTGAAAATAAAAACATGCATTGTGCATATTAAAGTTTGTGAATGCTTGAAAAGAATAGTGTAGGGAATTTTCATTTAGATTGTGCTCTTTGCTCTATGATCAAAAGAAATCTGATTGCTCTATCCCTAAGTAGTTAAGATTTTCATTGTTAAAACTGAATGGAAAGAATGCTTATCATGATAGTTGCATTCCTAGGAATTTCAGAATACATCACATGGTGAACTTGAATGGAAAATTCCTAAGCAAGATCAACTTAAAATGAACATCAATTTACCTAATGGAGCATTGTCATTAACGAAAACATTTAGTGGTTCTAGGCTAGAGACGTGTTCCGGCATCATTAAACCAAGCAGTTGTCGCTAAATTGTCTGCAATACATCCCAAGTGTGATACCTCATTCCAATACGTGATTATATCGTAGCTTGCCCACGTACCTTCGGGTATATAGGGCAGTGTTACAGTACGTAAAGTATATGGGAATGCTCTCACTGTGTGGTTTCGCATTAGGCGTCGCTTATACGGATTGGGCCTCCATGTACCTTTGAGTATATATGGGAGGACAACTCTAGGTTGCTATCCATCCTTAGGTAACCAATTCGGCTGCCTTGTAAACTGTGATACACCGAACACAGCATTCGGGGAGATTGTTTGCTCGTACTTCTTGGTTCGCCAGGAGGTATTCTGCAGTTCACAGTTGCTTGGTAAACCTTTTGCCTAGATCATCCCTCTTTTGTTTTGTTATGTTACTTTGATTAAAATAAAATTAATTCGCTACGAATAACATCCTCCACGCTCACTCCTTAGTTGATCTTAGGTTGAAACATATGGCGACAAATCCAGAGTCCATTGATCAAGGAATTCCTTTTGATGGGAATCCTAGTCCTTTTCCTCCTTTCGGAAATATTAGTGCTCCATATATGGCTACATTGTCCCTTCCGGGATTTACCATTGGCTTGCCAGTATGGTTGTTTTCAACCTCCTTGGTTCAAAATGTCATGATTTCTCCGCAATCGAGTACACCTCCAACTGGACAAAAACAACCTCCAGTTGATCCTAAAGTTGACCCTTTTCCTTCTTCCTCGTTTGTTTCTTCCTCCTCTTCTTCCTCTTCGCCAGGTGAAAGTATTGGTACTAGTAACCAGGTGGCTAAGAAGAAGAAGAAAGGGAAGAAGAAGAAGAAGAAGAAAATTCAACAGAGGAGCAACCAAGAAACCATTACTTTGAATGCAACATCTCATGAGAAACCATCCGTCAAGCCTCACAAAGTTCGATATCCATGCAAACTTTGTGCGGGAGACCATCTTCTTTGAAATTGTCTTGATATTCCTCGGATCTTAGAAGAATGGTCTTCTCATTGACATCATCTGTGTCATCAACTTCTCGAGATCATGCTAGTGACACACCATCAACTAGTGATAGCAACGGAAACAAGGGTAAAGTTAAGTTTCCCTGTAGGTTGTGTGAAGGGAATCACCCCATTCACCTCTGTCCCTATCTGGATGAAGCCAAAAAAGTGTTGGATAACCGTCTTGCTTCACTGCAGCGACTTCCATTTGGTTACATGAAACTATCCCTAAATCCTTCACTAGTAGATGAATTGACTGACCAAAATCAACCGTCGATCAAACCCACTCTCTCTGAAAGTGAATCCTATGAGTCTATACCCGACCCAAATCAACAGGTCGAGGTAATAGTTGACCCGATTTCACCTTCAGTAAATCGTACCTTTCCCGAAGAGAGTGAATATGATACCACTCAAGTTCTTTTTGTTTCTTTATTTTCTAATGAGCTTGGGGGCAGTGCTCTTGTTCCATCAAGACAAGAGGAAAATCGTCTAGTTCTCGTAACTCAAGGGGTTAATTCTCCCGTTTCTACAATACCCCCTCCAAGTAGTCTAGTCACTTCTTTTGATTGGAATCAACTAGTAGGTTTATGTCTTCCTTCTTATGTGTGTTTCCAAATCATAGTACACTTTTGTAATATGACTGTATCCGGCACTATTATAGATGAAGATGCATCCGTGAGTATCATTTCCTCAACTGCTTGGCAAGCACTTGGTTCGCCTCCGCTTGTGCCTCTTACCCAGAATCTGTTGGGTTTTAACAAAGGAACCAATCAACCATTAGGGATCCTCCCTCAGTCACCTATTACTATGGGAGGAAAAATCATTTATCTAAACATGATGGTAGTCCCAAGCCCTTTAGATTATAACTTACTTCTTGGGCACGACTATGTTTATGGCATGGGAGCTATTGTTTCAACACTCTTTCGAGTGATTTGTTTCTCGCATGAAGGCAGAATTGTCACTGTTGACCAGCTTTCATTTCCCAATCCAAATATGGCTTCCAGTCAACCATCTTCCCTAAATGGTCCTTTTGTACCAATGGTGTCATCCCCGCCATGGGCCAATTATGTGGCAACCTATTCCAAACCTACATCAACTAACGATTAATTCAGTTATGTTGTACATCATGTACTGGGGGCATTGGAACCAGATCTCTCCTTCATGACCACTTATGAGTTGTGATCGAAATATTTGAGGATAGTTTTTTACTGTGTCAACCTCGTTAAAAAATGAAACAAGTCCATGAGGATAGTTCATTGTCTTGTGTCAACCTCGTTAAAAAATGAAACAAGGGTCCATGAGGATAGTTCCTTGTTTTGTGTCAACCTCATTAAAAAAGGAAACAGTTCCCATGAGGATAGTTCTTTTATTGTGTCAACCTCATTAAAAAATGAAACAGCGCCTATGAGGATAGTTTTTTGTCTTATGTCAACCTCGCTAAAAAATGAAACCAAGGAAATGAGGATAGTTCCTGGTCTTGTGTCAACCTCGTTAAAAAATGAAACAAAGAGAATGAGGATAATTCCTTGTCTTGTGTCAACCTCGTTAAAAAATAAAACCAAGGGTATGAGGATAGTTCTTTTACTATGCCAACCTCATTAAAAAAATAAAACAGGCCCACGAGGATAGTTCCTTGTCTTGTGTCAACCTCATTAAAAAATGAAACAAGGAATATGAGGATAGTTCTTTTACTGTGTCAACCTCATTAAAAAAAGAAACAGCCCCCATGAGCATAGTTCCTTGTCTTGTGTCAAGCTCGTTAAAAAATGAAACAAGGAATTTGAGCATAGTTCTTTGTCTTGTGTCAAGCTCATTAAAAAATGAAACAAGGTCCCCTGGAGCAAAGTTCCAAGTCGAGTCTTTGAGTAGATCTCGTAAAATCCCAGTCGAGTCTTTCACTTGATCTTGTAAAAGAACCTTCATTCCATCCACTTAATAGCCACAAGTACTCTACTTAGGTGAATGTAATGAAGCTTGGGAGGGCATGCACCTAGTGGTAAAGTTAAGTTTCCCTATAGGTTATGTGAAGGGAATCACCCCATTCACCTTTGTCCCTATCTAGACGAAGCCAAAAAAGTGTTGGATAACCATCCTACTTCACCGCAGCGATTTCCATCTGATTATAGGAGACTCTCCCTTTCATCATGTTGGAGGCATGTAAACCAACTTCAAGCATAGTTTTTCCTCGTTTCCAGCATGTGTAAAAACCAGTTTCAAGCAAAGTTTTTTCTCGTTTCAAGCTTGTGTAAAAATGAAACTAGTTCCAAGCATAGTTTTTCATTTTAAGCTTGTGTAAAAATGAAAATGAACCCAAGCATAGTTCCCTATGGTTCAAGCTTGTGTAAAAATGAACCCATTTCCATTTTTAACCCTCGTGATTGCCATTCTATCAGCTTTTTCGTCAGATGAGCCTTAGTTGTTTTCATCCCATTGCCACCATCCCTTTGGCCGATCATACGCTTTCCCTTGGTTGTTTTACCTTTTTTGAGGAACAGTTGCAATGAGTGGTCTTATTAGCCATCCTCTTCACATCAATCAACATGTTTTGAGAAGTTCCTGTTGGAAATAATACTGAGAGGGGGGTTGAATCAGTATTATTAAATCAATAAAACTTTTTCATTTCCATACTTAGATACATATACGCTACTTCAATTAAGGGAACCCGCGTGTATACGCAACTGTGTCTAATCCAACTAGTGTATATTCAGAATACTTATGATTCAGTTAATCCATTAAATGTTGATCTTTAGTTAGTGCATCAGAACTTCATTTACCATATGTATAGTAAGCAGTGCAGTAAAACAGAACAGATCATCACACACAAGAAGCACACATGAACACCATGATATAAGGTGCAAACCCAATGTGGGTGAAAACCACCTGCTGCAAGTCGTCTCTATCTTCTTTTAATAAGAAACTTCATTTTACAATAGTTCTGTATTGGTGCAGTCTTATACCAATACGCAGGCTTCTACCTGCAAAGGGCTACAACCCTCTCTCGTTTTCCAGACTCTCCTGGATGGGAGCTACAACCCCCTTAGCTCTTGTACTAGTTGATCCATTTACTAGTACGTAGGTGCCTGCCTACTGAATGCTCCAATCTTCACTTGTTCTCTAGCTGCTACTGGAAGGGAGCTACCACCCCCTTTCCTCTTGTACTAGTTGATGTACTAGTACGTAGGCGTCGGCCAACAATATCCTTTCATCCTCCAGGGACCACATTTCATACATTTTCAGACTGGATACTCCTAAAGCACAACACTATAATCTGAAGGCCATGTTTCATCCAATTTTCACACTGGACCCATCAATATCATTGAAGCACAAAAACAATCAATACTAGCATCATCAGTCTATGAATCACCCAATTCTGAATCATCAAGACCCTGTCAAAAAAATGCAGTCACCAGAACACACAGAGCATAACACTGAACTCTTCAACCATATTCAGAACCAACTATATCATCAAAATCATGCATCAGAGTGCATACGCTACTTGGAAGTGCCGAAACAGCGTGTATACGCAACTTCACCAAAGCGAACCAGCGTATATGTTATTAATTACTTATTCATAACTTCGTTGCACTTCCTGACTTCAGACATACCCAGATCATTACATATACAAAGGTAATACGTGTGTTAGCAACCAGATCTAGTTCATCAAATCACATAAGGATAAGTCATTCTGATCCTGATCCACTATAGATCTCATCCATCAATACTGAAGCTAAACATAATCAACCAACCTGAATATGTAGAATACTGACACCAGTAAACAGTCATCAGAACTCATCAACAACCAGAATCACCTGTAACTTCAAACATCATAGCTCAAAATGTATATGCTACTACAATGAACCAAACCGGTGTACATACGCGCTTTCACCAAAGCCAACCCGCGTAGATATCTATAAATATTCAATGATGACTTGCAGCGATTTCAAACATAAGTTATACCCAGTTCAGATCATTACATGCGTCAGTATACAGATCTAGAATAAACATAATCAACCATATAGAGATAGTTCATTTCAAACCATTTGATCCCGATCTATCCTTAGATCTTGTTCTCCATCAACTGGTGAGATCCCTCCTTAGCTCAAATCAAACAATGCATCATAAACCCATAACCTGCATACTAGATCTCATCCTTCATCAGATATTCAAGACTTTTTTGATACTCTTGCCTAATGATCTTCTTCTCCTTTTATAATCTTAGGCCTTGCTCAATACCATGGTCCAAAACCATAACAAACCAATACCATGGACCCAATACTTGGGATCAACACATCTGACAAGATACTATGGTCCAAAACCATAGGTTCAAATACCAAGGACTAACTACCATGGACCAAAAGTAAGTTCTCCAACATATACGCGCTTTTCCTTGCATGAAAGTGTGTGTATACACATACGCGACTTTGTAAGGTCTAACCCGCGTGTATACGCCGCTCGGTAACGACGAACCTGCGTATATATATTTTCTCTTCATTCTTGTAGTCTGATCATCAAATCCTTACTGCTGACCTGCTGCACTATGATCTGTCATCTATGTGATTTGCCATCAAGGACAACACTTATCTCATAATGCCAACAATCTCCCCCTTTGGACTTGATGGCAAAGCTAACTTGTCACACTTAGAACTATCATTTGATTCCTTTGAGCTGTCATGCATCCCATGCATTCAGTCACATCTGATATCTCTTCTGAAGATTCATCTAGTTATAACTAAGTGAGATGTTCTTCTATGAGTGGGTTGCCATCAAGTACAACACATGCATCATAATGCCAACAGTTCCAACATCACCGGAACCAGTTGCTACCCTAAACACCACTCGTTCCTCAAAATGGAGTCCTCTTTAAGATTTTTTTAGACTCTCTAAACATGAAAAGATTGTCGAGAGCTTGTCCTTTCCAGCTCGTTAAAGGATTGGAAACGATATCTCTCTTGTATTATTTTACGCTTTTTCGGACTTGAGAGATTATTTTACGAAAAAGAACTTGTGGAGTTTTCTTTTCGTCCCTTTTCAAACTCTTTAAACATGAAAAGGACCGAGTTTGATTTGTCATTAAACTCGTTAAAAACATCGAATAGCGACAAACTTGTCCATCAAGACAAGACCAAGTTTCACCTTCGCTAGACTCGTTAAAGCATCAAATAGCGATGGATTCGCCCGAAGGGTGAAATTATACAACAAGCATATGTTATCCTCCTCAAGCTTGATAAAAAATAAAGAGGTATATGACTGGGGAAAAAGGAAAAACCCGAGAAAACTTTATGGTAGCAAATCGCTCTTGAACATGACACTTTCACCTCATCATCGTGACTATGTGGGTTGGGTCATTTAGCTTGATGGTTATCACATCGTTGGTCTATCATACCATCCATTACTTTGTTTTGGGTCAATGCTACCAATTAATCTTAGTGTCGCCGACATGTTCAAGAGAAGTCATTCAGTTCAAACTTCATCCTTTGCAATACTGTAAACCTTCATTTTCATGACCGCCATTCCTAAACTTTTTGTCGTCAGTCGATTTTTCATCTCTAAAATCATTTACCTCGTTTCGTGTCGTAGATGTGGGATATATCAAGGTCCTCCTGCGACGAGTCACTTCTTGTCGACATCAGCACATCATCCAAGAAGTTGACTTAGAAACAACCCTTCAGTACCTTGAAGCATGCATACATCAATGGCAAGTTCCTCGCTTTGACGATAGGTTGACATCACTGGCCTTCGACCGAAAGACTTTGTTTGGTGTTCGACATCAAATCATTTATTCACACCATGCGAAATGTATTGTAGTACCTTGAGGGTCATTATTGGTGATTCCTCTCACGCATGTTAACGGCTTACATCATTGGTTGGTAATCAGCCGATGCCTTTCCATGTTCGACTTCAGAACATCTATTCACATGGTTAGACTTGTACTTGAGCAAAATATTGAACGAGATTGAAGACCCCGTATCTAATTTCATCTATCCGAGCTGCGATTTTTTCACTTGTACTAAACCAATGTACAATGGCCTTACATTCATGGTCAAACATTCATGGGTCTATATCTATAGTTGTACGCTGAGCATGGAGATGCCTTCCCTCAGCTAGTTCATGAGAAAAAACAAATTATCATGATAGATGTATTGTAATTGATGCAGGTCACCTTCCATTTCGAAACCTCCTCTCCTCATGATAAAACATTTCACTCGACATATATATTTACAACTTCATGCTTTATGGGGCAACTATTACAGATCCATTTGGGCACATCAACCCCAACTTACAAATTGATACTATTAGGGCCCATCAACCCCTAATGCAGTTGTTACATGCCCTAAAGAAGTTGAACATCAAAATGCCTCACTTCCCAAAAAGTTCCATCATTGAAAACATCCAGAAATTGCCTCTAAGAAGATCAACGCAGATAGGCCTTCATTAGGGTGCACTACAATGCAAACCATTCACTGTTAGGGTGCTATGTAGCGCACTTGGTCCCTCTTTGGCTTGCGCTGGGCGAATTTGAGCGAATTTCCGTGAGGGTTTGAAGCTTCCTTATCCATTGGAAGTCTCTAGAAGTTTCTCAAGGTTAACCACTCCTTTGAGTTCGCATTTGGATGAGGAAGGGAGTTAAGGAACATCAATCCCCTATCCTTTCTTCCATGGAACTTATTTCTAACATTAGAAAGGCATTCATTATCACCATTGATGGCATAACCTCCTTCATTCACCTATAAAAAGACCACTCATCCAAGTGATCTGAGGGCTGAAGATTGTAAAGAGATGTTTTTGGTATGAGATTTGAGTTGATTGCAAGTATTGTAATGATGTCAAAGTGTCTTACTTGTTGTGAGGAGAGAATGGGATTGAACTGGAGGAGTGATGTTGAATCAGGAAAATTGGGTTGTAACTCTTCCTTTTACTGATAAAGTATTCAAAGCTTTTTCCATATGCTTGTATTGTCTTTTGATGCTTTCATATGCTTATCATGTACTTGATTACATGCTATGTTTAATCAATAGATCACTATCATATGCTTTGATGGGTTCTTGTTTCTGTCTATGTGCAAGTACTTCTCAAGCGGCTTAAGTACGGGAAGGAGCAACAGAATCGGTCAAGGGTGATAAGGAACAAGCGGAAGTTACAAGTAGGTTCTTTGTTCTCTTATTTTATATATTGTTTACAAAAAAGGTAGAGAATTCTTTGTACTGTTGTTTCTAGATTGAGCTACTAGTCTAGAGGGTTAGGCGTTTGTCCAAGAACACTAAATTTTCCCAAAACACTAGGACCCATGAAAATTTCAAAAGGTATCTAGATCACGGTGTCGAGGACTCTTAGTTGAGACATTCAAGACTGGTGGAATGAGAATATTGTTCACTTTATTTTGCAACAAGCTTAACTACAGCTGAGAAATTTAGATTGGGTTATGGAAGAGATTTTGTATTCAGAACCTGCTTGAGATCAATAGAAATTTTTTTGGTGCAAGTTCATTGAAGAACTACATAATTGGTTGAGGAGGCTACAAGTTAAATTCGGAGAAGGGAATCACCACACGCTTCGCAAAGATTGCACTACGACGAATTTGGCTAAGTTGCACAAGTTAGATACTGAACTAACAAGACTTGTTGATTTTTAGGTTCATGCAACACTAGAAGGGTACATTATTGAGTTTACAGCTAAGAAGCATCAATATTTTTCTAAGACTGAAGCAGTATTTAAATATGAGTCGCAAGGAAGACTATTGAGGGAAATTTCGTTGTGGATCAAAATTTTGTTGGTCGAAGAAAACCTGTTGTTGTTCCAAGAAAATAGGATGGTCGCTTAAAACCCTCGGTGTTGGGGGTCAGATCTAGGGGGAGGAATGTTGCGCAGTTGCAGAAGATGAGGGGTTGTTGCAATGGATCAAGAGCAGTTATCGAGACTTAAGAGTGATACAGAGGGCACAGATATCTCATGAGTGGAGGGAGGGAAACTTGTGGGAAATTAGGTTTAGAAGAAGAGAATTGCAAACGATAAGAGAAGCAGTGATGAATCAAGCGTTGCGGAAGGAAGGGATGGATAGTTCAGGGTTGTAAGGGAAAGGAGAAAGTGAAGGATCTCCTTCTGGCAGAATAGGAGGCTCCAACAAAACTGTTGTGGAAAGTTCAAATGGAAGAGATGGGCCCTACCCTAAGTCAGGAGGATTTCATATGCTCGAACCAGTCAAACAGATGATTATGATGAGTGATGAGCATACTCCAGTAGACGGTGACGTGAATTTTGTAATAAAGAGATTATTTTTTGAGGATGACTCGGTCCCTGTAAGTAACAGTCAGCAAGCTAGTGGTGCAACTATTCCTCTCCTTAACCTTCCCCTGGTACTCTATCAAGATCCAGGTAACTTTTTTTCTAAATTGTATAAGACTTTAAAATTTCAACAAGTGCACTTTAGGTACGCAACAGGTAGTTCTAGTGGAGCAAATAGTTCTGGTAGTAGTTTTCAGTCAAGTTCAAGTAGTTATTCTCAGTCGGGTTCCCAAGTATTTGTAATAGTTCATCCAGGGAAAATAACTATGGCTGGAAATATCACAAGATCACTTACCTTGTATCTAATGTTTTCAGGACAAGGTGGTGAAGACGTTGACGAACATTGTTACTTATGTGACGCAGTTTGGAGGGCAAGACAGACTCTTGATACCGCTAATATCATTGAGTTCCAAACGACTTTTTGAGATCACGTTATGCGATGGTTCATTAAATTATTTGATTTCAATCCAAACCCCACCATGGATCAAGTTAAACAAGATTTTCTTCAAGAATTTAAACTCCCTTAGTCAAATCAGCAAGGTTTAGCAGAGTTATTGGATATTAGGCAAAGAGAAGGAGAATCTGCTTGGCAATGCATGTAACAATTTAAATATGCAATTATTAAATTATCTTATCCAGTCGACCCTCATCATCAAAGAGATTGCTTTATTAAATCTTTGTTACCAATGACTAGGATTTTGTTGTTGCAACAGAAGATTAACACTTTGCAAGATGTTTTAGAGCATGCAATGCAGATTGAGGTAATGGCGGGATATCTGCAAGACTATCGACCAGGAAGTACTCCCACTGACCCTACTATTATGGGACTCCAAAATAAAATTGTTACTTTTCCAGAAAGGCTAAAGGATCTTACGCCTGCACGACCAATGAGGACTCACGTTTGGTGTACCAATTGTCAAGTTGAGGGACATCATGCCACAGAATGTCCACGGTTGAAGGGTATGGGACTGACTACTATGCCTATGGGACCCCCTCTATCGCCGCACAAAGCTGGGTTTGCGCAAATCCCTTCAACCATGCCATTCCAAGGGCACACTTAGTACCATGTGTTTCCTAATCACCAAGTTATGTCTATGAATGAGTATTGTGAAATTTGCAGATCTTATGGTCATTTGCCACGTTTGTGTCCTATTTTGCAGAAGTATTCAAATGTGCCAAACAAAATATTTTGTGAATTTTGTGGATCTCCTATGCACTACACGGATCAGTGTAGATATTTATATCCTCTAGCAAATCGTCTTGATCGTACAGCATTTAAAGTGAATGAAACTCCGCGTCGTTGAGGAGGAGGTGCTCCAAGGGGAAGAAGGACTAGAGGCAGAGGTCCGATCAAATGTTATAACTGTGATTAAGAGGGTCATGTTGCAAGTGACTGTCTGATGCCAAGGAGGCTTTAGTGATCGCATTGTCGTGTAAATACACATGCCACTGAGGATTTTCCATAAATCATTGCTCGGTGGGAGGAGTACAATCGAGTAAAAGGGGAAATTTTGATCAATGAAAAACCACGAGAACCAAAGCCATTTGTGCAACCTAACATAAATATAGTTACCCGAGGAGGAAAAATAACTGGAGCCGATATTAGAACTTCTGAGAACCTTGTTGTTATAAGTTCAACATCACCAAAAAGGTCTTATGACCCCAATCAGCGTAAAGAATAGTATAAAGATGCAGTTGCAATCTTCATACAATTCGTTTCCTCTCACAGCCCTTATGCAGAGCAACAGGAATGAGTGCAGGCTAAGAGTCCTAGATTTTCACAGGAAATGTCTCAAACTATTCTAGAGTGGCTCCAGTTATTCTTACAAATTATGAATGATGAGCAGTTGATTGACCAATTGTGCAAGAAATTGAAGGCAATTTCGCAAGATGACCCACTCTCAGAAAAAACTATTTCTGATAATTTACTTGAAATACATTCTCGAAGAGTTTGGAAGAATAAGAAAAGAACGAGAAGGGAATTCTAAGTGGATACACAAATTGTAGGATACCATATTAAATATTTTATTTGGTTGCGAGACTCATGTTTTCGGTTGATGAAGTTGAGTGGATTAGTCCCATTGTGATCCGGGATAAGAGAGATTCATAGGAGATCTGAGTCTGTGTGGACTATAGGAGCCTTAACAACGCTTGTGTCCATGATCTGTTTCATACTCCTCTTAGTGATGAGGTCTTGCATAACGTAGCAGGTAATGAATCTTATTCCTTTATTGATGGGTTCTCTAGCTATCACTAATTCTGTATTACATAAGAAGATAAGAAGAAAACCATCTTCACGACGAAATGGGGTTCCTATTCTTATAATGTTATGCCCTTTGGCCTAAAGAATGCTCCTGTTGTATTTTCACATATTGTGATTGCAACATTTCGTGATTTTATTCATAAGTTTCTTGAAGTATATATGGATTATTGGACGATTTATAGTTTGTTGAAGAATCATTCTAGTTTGCTCATAGTCATGTTTGATCATTGTAGGCAGTTACACATTTCTCTTAATTTAAAGAAGTGCATTTTTTTTCCCTTTTGGAACATTGCTAGGGCATATCGTTTGCAAGGAGGGAGTATGTGTAGATCCTGCCAAGGTTGCAGTAATATTGAATATGCCACGACCAACTAGTTTTAAACAATTAAAATCCACTCCCGGTCATATAAGATACTATCACAGATTCATTCGTAATTATGCTCTCATTACTGCACCACTGGAGAAATTTGTTTGGATTGTTGAATGTGACTCTGCATTTGATCCCCTAAAGGAGAAGCTTGCAAGTGCATCAACCCTAGTTTATCCAGATTGGAATAAAGAATTTCATGTCCATATAGGTGCATCATGGATTGCCTTGGGAGCTATCTTGACTCATCCTAGCGAAGTTAATTTAGACCATCCAATTTATTTCACCAGTAGAAAACTTTCTACTACAGAGAAGAACTATACCACTACTGAACGGGAGGCCCTTTCCATGGTGTATTCATTACAAAAGTTCAAACATTATCTGTTGGGTGGTCCCTTTAAATTCTTTACAAACCATTTTTCTTTGAAGTATTTGGTTAATAAGTTTGTCTTAGAGGGAAGGATATGCAAATGGATCTTGTTCTTTCAAGAATTTTCATTCGTAGTCATTGTCAAGCCAGGTCACTCGAATGTGGGTCCGGATCATTTATCCTGATTGGAATCAGGGGAATTTGAAGGCCTTGTTGAAGACCAATTACCAGATGCACATTTATTCAAAGTTAAATCAATCCCAAATTATTTCAAGGATATTTCATTGTTCCTCGCCACTGGTAAGTGCCCAAATGATTATACAACCACTCAAAAACAGCATATGATTGTCTGAGTTGTCGATTATCAACTTATTGTAGGGCAGTTATATAAAATGGGGCTTGATCAAATCTTGTGTCGTTGTGTTTTGGACCATGAAAGGGATAATATTTTATGGGAATGCCATGCAGGAGTTGTTGGAGGTCATGTTGGAGGTAAAGCCATTGCTCGAAAAGTTTTGCAGGCTAGTCTGTGGTGGCCAAAATTATTTTCCAAGATGCTAAATAATATGCTAAGAAGTGTTATATATGTCTATGTTGGTCGACCATATCAATGGGATGAACTTCCTCTTCATCTCGTCAAAGCACTAAGCATTTGAAAAATGGGAAATTGATTTCATAGGGCCGATTAATCCACCTGCACAACACTCACATGCTAGGTAGATCATCACCACAACAGATCATCTGACACATTGGGTAGAAGTTCCTCTTGTTAAGGATTGCATTGCTAATATGGTTGCACGATTTATATTTGAAAATATCATTACCAGATTTGGTTTTGCGTGAAATCTTACCAGTTACCAAGGCTTGTATTTTATTAATGAGACATTTAGTTCGCTACTCCGCAATTTTATGATTCAACACCACAAAAGAAACCCTTATCACCCACAAGCGAATGGAACTATTGAAGCCTTTAATAAAATTCTAGAGAAGGGTCTCACTAATATTTTCTCCATGAATAGGGATGACTCGGATGAGCAGATTCCAGCAACTTTATGGGCTTATCACACTACAGTTAAGAGATTGCACAAGTATACACCATTTCAATTTTTTTATATGTGGGGAGCAGTGGTTCCAGCAGAATTCATAGTCCCCAATCTCTTCATTGCTCAAGCTACCAAAATGTCCGATGATGAGTCCATTTTTGAATAATTATAGGAGTTATGGCAATTGGATGAGAAGCGGTTCCTTGCAGAATTTCATCACACAACTGAATAAGAAAGCCAAAAAACTTGGCATGATAGGCACATTAAGAAGAAATCATTCTTAGTTGGCAACCAAGTACTACTTTATGACAACAAATATCTTAAGTATCTATCCAGGTAAATTACAAATGCATTGGCTTGGACCATTTTATGTTGCAGAGATTCGAGATTTTGGAGTTGTCAATCTTGCTCAGTTGGATGGTATCCTATTGCCTAGTTGGTTGAATGGCGTGTAAACCCAATTTGATTTTGCATGCTCTATGCACAGGGAGTATTAGTTAGGTTTAGAGTTTAGTCAGTTGCGTCAATCTTAGTCAGAGTCTATGTTTTATTTGGTCTTGTGTTTAGTTGCATCAATAAAATTACTTTCGTTTAGTTATGCCCCACCGCAACTCATTGTGGTCGGGGAGGTGTCATCATGATCAGTGTGTCAAATCGTCAGTTATAAATATGTGTATTTTTTGTCATTAAGTCTTGTCATTTCCGTAACAGTTGTCCTTTGTATTAAGTAATATTTCCATATATAATTTAGTTAACATCCCAGTCTTGTCAATCCATGGTTTAAATTCTTCAGGCAAGTTGAACAATTCTATTGCTCTTTGTGCAGATTTTTGAATTCGCACTGATTTTCTCATGTATTGCTTCCATCAAGTAACGATCCAGTCTTCTTGAAGTCCCACAATGTGTTTTATACATCCCTCGCTGCTCGTCATTTCTTTATCGTTGCACTTGTGTTTTCATCGAGTTTTCATCTTGGCTCCTGTGTCTTCTACCTTTGTGTCTCCACCTCGTTGTCGACCCATTGTTCATCTTATCTACACCTGTCACTCATCCTCAAGGGGTTGTTCTTCAAAACTTGTCGTTCACATGTTCCCTTTTGACTCTCGCATTCACACCACAGATGACCTTTTGGGGAAATATGAGAAGGCTAGCCTCGTCAACAACGATTTGTCTGACCATGTCCTCTTTCCTACACTCTTCTCTAATGTATTCATGCAGTTGAATACACGACCAAGTACTCGAGCCTCTCATAAGATCAAACGATACTTCTGCCCTCTGAAGCTATCAACCCCAATGATATTCTGAGACCTACCTGTCTTTGGTACCAAAGGAGAAGTTATGTGTTGCACCAAATTCTTGATCCACAAACTTCAAGGGGTTCCTTATGGTTAGATAGGGAATACCTTATTCATGTTGAGGATATTTACAAGCTTACAGGATTATCTCCCTATGGTAAAGATGTTTCTACAGCTTTTCAAAGCATTTCAAAGCACAGCAAGGAAATCGTTGATAATAATCTTTATACGAAATATGGCACCCAGCCCAAAGGGCGTGGAGCAATAATTGATTTGATTAATAATGCGCAAATTAAGTTTGATTGTTATATTATTGTCGGTAAGCTTATGCGACATTACATGAAAATGGAATGTTCCTTGGATGTTATCTCTGTCGTTGAAGTCTCCAACAATGGTGTACAACTCAATTAAGCTTCTTGTTAAATGAGCTCTTCGAGGCATGCAAAGATGTTCATAAGCGTGTGCCACATATTTTATTTTTGGCTACTTATTTATTCCATTGGCTATGATGAAACGGTGTCCCCCAGAAGTCTGAGACCTTGCTAAAGTTGCAAATGGAGAAACCTACGCTTATGCATATATTCCTTCGAGAGTTGTCGCTGACTCCGCTAATAAGGAATATAATGAACAAGATTTTACAAGTGGTGCAATAAAGGTCACACGCAACATATCCAAGGTGCCACTTCCTTTACTTGACAAATATGTTTATCATATATGGTTTGGTATCATCCACGGCAATTACCATGTTCGCCCTCATATTGTGAATTTGGCGACCTTCTCTATGTGCATATTACCTTTCTACCTAAATGATGAGGCCTTCCACACTGAAGTAATTTCATGGCCAAGCGTCCAAGATATGGTGACAGAGGGTGAACGTATCTACTCTCTCGAGGGAATGATGTCACGCAGTACTAGGGATGACACTTTGTCATCCTCGAAGAAATGTGTAGCCTATTTTGAGCAAGAACTTCAACAAATGCTAAAGAAAGCCCAGGAGTTTGTCTCCTTAATCTACAACACTATGTTCGAGGTAGGTTCTCTGATATACTCTGATACACCCGCCTTCGTTATTAGTCCCATTTTTGTTGCTCCACCTACCATCGCCGAAACCCTTCCTATGTCCACGACTCCAAATACATTTTCCCCTAGGATGCGTCCTCAAAACCCCAAACCTATGAATTCTAGTGTCATTGATCTTACCAGCAAAGGCATTATTGGTCCTCATGATTCTATTGTTGTTACTGAAGAGAAGCAAACCACACCCACCCCCCATTCTCATAATTATTCACCTCAAACCACTTCCGAAGCAACTATCTCTGACCGACTCAATCCTAGTACTACCCTCGGCCACACTGTCGATATGGAAATTGAGTTTGTCTTTGTAAACCCCATTATTGTACTTGAGACCGCTGCCCCTACATAGACTCAATTGGAGGAAGTCATATTACCACTGGTTTCTTCACCCATTGTCCCTCCGTCGGAGCCTACTCCATTACTGTCCATCGAGCAAGTTGCTACATTTTCTATTGACCCTAAAAACTATCATGAATTTATTTCCTTGGTTGCCCAACAACAGGATATCATCTCTCTACTTCCTGTACCAATTCTTACTCAATTATGCATGGAAATTCAGAAGGAACACAGTCAGGATTGGGAATCCTCACCCCAAGTTCATTCAAAAAATTCGGTTGACAGCGAAAAACCCCTACAAGCTTGATTCCCACAATTAGATACTCTTTCCGCTGATGATCTTCAAAGCTAGTCAACATCACATTTGTTTCAATTCATCATAGCTTCGACCACGCAGTTAGAAGGTCGCCTCACTCTTGTGGATTCCAAATGTAATGAACTTTCTGCCACGTGTGAGCAGCAGAGGCAACAACTCTCTTTGGTTACAATTGAGCGAGAGCAGTTGCGTAGAGAGAAAGAGCAGTTGGAAAACCATATTTTAGATTTGGGCTCTAGCTTTCAGAAGATGTGACTCACTATTGTTGAATTTGTACCTACGCCTCCTGAAGACATCTTTGTATGTTACCCGATCAAATGTTGCGACTATGTTAAGTTTGCCTGTCTCAGACTTGTTGCAGTGAATTAGGAATTGCAGGGTACTATTGTCGAACTCCGCCAAGCACTTCTAGATCCCTCCGTGTAGTATCGAGAACGGATTACTCGGGAAATTGTTGTAGCATCATCATTTGTATATTCCCTCAAGAAAGCCATGGAGGAGGATGATTCCCAGGCAATTTTCAATCAAGTTTCAAATTGGAGCAGTGTCCTTGCAAAGAAGAATCAGTCGGTGTACATGCTCCGTGAGACTATGAAGAAATTGTTTGATCAACCGATGCAAACTCCTAACTTGGATCAACAAAAAAGTCTCCTCGAGCAAGTTGATACTTTGGACGCCCATATCCACCAAATAGAAGAAGCATCACAAGCAACCAAGCGCGTCTTAAGGGACCTTTGACCTATTGCGCAGAACCACTTTGTAACTATGTAGGCCCTTAAGGCTACAACGGATAGCCAATTTTAGTAAGTCTTTCAATCTCAGCCCTCTGAGCCTACCGCAGAGGCTACTGAGCATTTTTTCAGGAAGGTCATTGTTATTTTGGATAGTTAGAAGGTTGTTGTTCATACATATACCAGTTTCAAGGAGAATGTGTTGCATGATGTGCCAGAGTTGGGTCTTTCGTTTGAAGGAGAGACAACAACGCAGACAAATGAAGCAACAAGTGAAGAAATACAAACAGATGCAGGATCAAATGTGCCAACAGCAAATTAACTCGAGGGCGAGTCAATAGTTTTTGGTCGGGACCTGTTGGGTCCTTCATTTTTTGGAAGAATTTTGAAGAATATGATTGAAAAGTCGTTGGAGAGAAGAAATGGCTAGACTTGCAGAAGCGGCCATTGAAAATTAGCAAGCAACAAAGAATTGAAAAGGCAGTTATCTTGGGATTTGCAAAGCCACGAAAGAAGGAAGCATGGACCAGATATTGAAAATATCAATGTTGATAAGGACAAAAGCACCAGAACTTGTCAAAGGGGACCTGATCGAGATTGGGATCAAGGAAGTTACACGTTAGACCAGATCAAGCGAGCGTGATCTATAAAAAGGGCCAAAGATGAACAAATTGAGTTGGTGTTAACTATTAGTTGTTGGCTATAGATTGAGTTGAGGTTAGCAGAAGAGTTGAAGTTCTATTAGTTCTCCACTGTGTAATAGCTCGTTAGATTCTAAGTCTTCTCTCTCTATGAAGTTATGTTGCTATAATGCAATGCAGTCCATAGTATTAATATTTCACAGCATGTGCGAGATCTTGGTGTAATGATTTGGCCAATGAATGAAGGAGTCGTTGCGGGAATGAGTTGTGAATTGATGATTGTGTGCCCCTTTTAAAATTTTAATTGTCTTTGCATGGTTATCCAATTGTGCTTAGCTATGAATGTTAAAATGTATGTCGACGTTGTTGTGATGGTTAATGGAATGTTCAAAATGAATGTATAATATAATGGTTAAGACTTCTTCAATGTCGTTTTAGATCCCTTCTCTCTCTCTTGTCGTTCCGGCACGCCTTAGGTGAGACGCTTTTTTTCCTCAAAGAGGAGTGAAAATGTCGGTGATAAGCTAGACTACAACGGCGCTTTTTGTTGGCAACCTAAGGTTGAACCTTGGGTCTCTGATAATTAAATTTTACACCAACAAGATTCAATGGAAATGCCAAGTTTAAAGGGAAAAAGCAAAAGGCAATTAAAGGAGCAAGTGTGACCCAACGCTTCTACTCAAGATGAAGCCAAAAGTTATGGGAAATGTCCATATAAGTATTGGACTTGTGGAGAAAATTGTAGAAATTCCCACTGTAGATCACCTGGTAATGCAATGTACTAAAGCAAAACACTTGATGTACTTCTAAAAACAATTGAGCGGAAGCTTAATCGAACATGAGCAACATCAAGCATGAGCATATATAACTGAGAATGAGAAGTAATCAACCATAACACAGAAGATATATCACTAGGGAAAGCACCAGCCTAAAACCCCAACTCTGTATTATCATACAAATGGAAATATTGTTCAAGTTACAAAAAGAATTAGCTCCCAAGCTATCCTGATCTCTCTGCACTCAAAACAATATAGCTCACATACTCAATAGACATAGAATATACTTCCTCAAGCCCTCCAAGCCTCCTATTTCCTTACGCAGTTTTGGTTGGGGTCCAATGATATCACATGTGTGAATTGGCCTCATCACACTCACTGTAACCTCAGGTCCAACTGCATAATCCATAAGGAATAATATTCCTTCTACATGCAAGGAATATTCACAAAGGAATATCCTAGCAACTGATAGTACATTGTCCCTCCATCTGATCTCAACTAGGTCTCTGATTGAACTGACATGCATGAGTTATCCATGAGTGAACACTCAGTTATCTGAATTACAGTAGTTACATGCATGCAAGCATTAACTAACTGAACTCTCATTAATTTAACAAACTGTTAAATTAATCTAACAGTTTGTTAAATTAAACTAAGTCCACTGATTACAACTCAATATTACAACTCACTCTTATCTCTTTAGCTAAAGGTTAAATTCCTCAATTAATGGAGAAACTGTTGCATGTGCTCACATAGACTTCAAGTTTGATTTTCATTAACTAATTAACTCAAGATGAATTAATTAATTAATTTCCAAATTGATGTTGATATCAAATTCGAATTTTACTTCCTATGTTTAGTCCAAGGACTGACTAAAATAAGAATGGATCCCAAAATTCTCTTTTTGGAAAAGTTATTTTTAACACTTTCACTTTTCACCCATTGTATCTAAGACCTCCAATGGTTGAACTGCTATTTATAGCAGTGTTATTTTTAGCGATTTCTATTTTAGCATTTCTTGTTGCACACTTTTCAACACTCCCTCTCAACAAGAAAGGGATTATCAGCAACCTCGATCTTGTCTCTGTGGAACTCGAACTTGCATTTTGACAATGCCTTTGTCAAAATATATGCATCTTGCTCCTCGGTCGAAACATACTGCAACATCATGATCCTCTTGACCACACAGTCTCGTAGATGATGGTAACGGATATCTATATGCTTGGACCTGTCATGAAACATTGGATTCTCATAGAGTTTTATGCAACTCTGATTATCACAGTATATCACTGTAGGATCCATCATCTGACCAAACAATCCCACTACAAACTTCCGCATCCAAATGGCCTCACATGTTGCCTGACTCACAGCCATGTATTCAGCCTCTGCTGAGCTAAGTGCCACTGATCTTTGTTTCCTGCTATACCAAGAAACCGCAGCTAAACCAAGGTTGAAGATTCCTCCAGAAGTTCTCTTCTTGTCTGATGGACTACCTTTGCTCCCGTAGCACTACGGTCCTCTCACTGGCAGGCAGAAACACACGATAGTTGTGGGGTGTATCTGTGTACCCCACAAGTATCCCCAACTCAGCTGTTGGGTCTAGCTTCTTTCAAGCATCTTTGGTCACATGACAGAAAACTGGTGATCCAAAGATACAGAAGTGACTCACATCTAGTTGCTTCCCCGAAAAAGCCTCCATAGGTGTCTTCATCCCCAAAATACGATGAGGACTTATGTTCTGAAGATACATTGTTGTATTACATGCCTTAGCCCACAGATGAAGTGGTAAGCTTTGGTCATGCAACATCACTCGAGCTGCTCCCACAATAGATCTGTTCTTCCTTTCGGCCACCCCATTCTGTTGTGGGTTATGAGGTGCCGTCAGTTCTCGTTTAATTCCTTCTGCTGCACAGAAGTCTTTAAACTGCTGGGAAATATACTCTCCACCATTGTCTCTATGCAAGGCTTTTACTTTCTTCCCAGATTCTCTCTGTCGAGGCTTTAAACTCACAAAACCTCAAGAAGGTTTGATCCTTCTTTTGCATAAAGTAAATCCAACATCTACGAGAAAAATCATCAATGAAAATAACATAGTACCTTTGTTTAGCGATGGAGGCTGTAGAGAATGGTCCACATACATCTGAGTGAACTCGCTCCAGTATTGCTCTAGCTCTACTATCCCGATCCTAAAAGGAAGCTTTCGCATACTTACCCAGGGTGCATCCTTTGCATGTGTCTGTTTCCTCTAGTTTTCCCTTGGGTAAGCCGGTAGAAATTTGCTGCATGAGCTTCAAGCCCCGTGATGCAAGTGGCCCAGTCTCTTATGCCATAGCTCACCAACATCTTGGCTTTGCACCACCTCTGCTTTGGAACTCAGTGCAGCACAGTCATCTACCTCCAGCTTGTAGAGATTCTTTACTCAAATCCCTATTCGCTTGGTCTGTCCGGTGCTGATATGCCTCGAGAACACTTTTCTTTTCCTAAAGACTACATCATAGCCTTTATCTTCTAGCATAGCAACAGACACAAGATCCTTTTTCAAACCTGGTACATATTTAATAGCAAATAGGGTGAGAGGAGCACCATGCTCCCTCTAAAACACAACTGTACCTTCACTTGAGACACAGTGCTTTCCATCATTGCCCATCTCAATCCGCATCTGGAGATCCTTCTCCTCCAATGTACTGAAAAGATTCTTGTCACCCGACATGTGGAAAGAAGCTCCACTATCCAGGTACCAAACACATCCCACCATGGATGAAACCATGCATGCGATAAGAAAGAAATCCAGCTCAAATTGTGAAGCTAGTGCATCACCATCAGATCCCTTTGAGGAACCCTTCTTGGATTTCTTCTGTGGACAATTCATAGCATAATGGCCCACTTCATGACAGTGAAAGCATCGCACCTTCGACTTGTCAACCTTCTTCCCACCATGAGAAGATTTGGATTAGGACGCCTTCCCTTTCCCTTTCTTAGCTTTACTCGCTAAAGCTAGATTTTCTTCATCATTTTGTTTTGATGAAGATCCATCCCTGATGCTTCGCCTTATCTCCTCCTGCATTAGTTCCAACCAAAGTTGTTCCCAATCTGACAGTTCCTCTCTTCCATTAACAGAGTCCCGGTGGCTATGCCAGCTCTTTGGAAGACCGAGGAGTGCTAGACTCACCATGTCGTCATCAGCAGTCACGACCCCTACACTTGCAAGCTCATCCCTGCAGGTGGTGAGCTTGTTCAGGAACATAGAGATTGTGTTGCCCTTTTCGCACTTGATCTTGCGAAGTTTGTCCTTCAGCGCCAGCTTCCTCTGATCGTTGCTATTCTGATAAATATCTTTCAATGTTTTCCACGTCGAAAACGGAGTCTCTTTCCCATGGAGGCTCGAGACAATGTGATATCCAACTCCCTCCAGGAGGATTCTCCTTGCTCTAGCCACACACTTTTTCCCTTCCACTAGTTGAGGAGCATCAGTCGGCTTTTGGACTTCTTGATCAATGAAGTCCTTGAGACCGTTATCTTCCAACACTGCCTCCATGCGATCCTTCCAGGCTATATAATTCAAGTTGCTATCAAGGGCATATTCGAGTCTTAAACCACTGAACGCCATCGGTGAAATAGATGTGATAAGAACTCAATTCAATATTCAGAAACCAAACTTCGTACTTCTCCTGCTTGTATACTGTTCTTCCTTGATCACCTTTGCTTCGATACCATGTAGAAATTCCCACTGTAGATCACATGGTAATGCAATGTACTAAAGAAAAACACTTGATCTACTTCTACAAACAATTGAGCGGAAGCTTAATCGAACATGAGCAACATCAAGCATGAGCAAATATAACTGAGAATGAGAAGTAATCAACCATAACACAGAAGATATATCACTAGGGAAAGCACCAGCCTAAAACCCCAACTCTGTATTATCATACAAGTGGAAATCTTGTTCAAGTTACAAAAAGAATTAGCTCTTAAGCTATCATGATCTCTCTGCACTCAAAAAAATACAGTTCACAGACTCAATAGAGATAGAATATATCTTCCTCAAGCCCTCCAAGCCTCTTATTTCCTTAGGCAGTTTTGGTTGGGGTCCAATGATATCACATGTGTGAATGGTCCTCATCACACTCATTGTAACCTCAGGTCCAACTGCGCAATCCATAAGAAATAATATTCCTTCTGCATGCAAGGAATATCCCAGCAACTAATAGTACATTGTCCCTCCATCTGATCTCAACTGGGTCTCTAACTGAACTAACATGCATGAGTTATCCATGAGTGAATACTCAATTATCTAAATTAAAGTAGTTACATGCATGCAAGCATTAACTAACTAAACGCTCATTAATTTAACAAACTGTTAAATTAATCTAACTGGACTTGACTAAGTTAAACTAAGTCAACTGATTACAACTCAATATTACAACTCATTTTTATCTCTTTAACTAAAGGTTAAATTCCTCAATTAATGGAGAAATTGCTGCATGTGTTCACATAGACTTCAAGTTTGATTTTCCTTAACTAATTAACTCAAGATGAATTAATTAATTAATTTCCAAACTGATGTTGATATCAAATTCGGTTAAACTAAGTCAACTGATTACAACTCAATATTACAACTCACTTTTATCTCTTTAACTAAAGGTTAAATTCCTCAATTAATGGAGAAATTGTTGCATGTGTTCACATAGACTTCAAGATTGATTTTCCTTAACTAATTAACTCAAGATGAATTAATTAATTAATTTCCAAACTGATGTTGATATCAAATTCGAATTTTACTTCCTATGTTTAATCCAAAGACTGACTAAAATAAGAAGGGATCCTGAAATGCTATTTTTTGAAAAGCTATTTTTAGCACTTTCACTTTTCACCCATTGTAGCTAAGACCTCCAATCGCTGAACTGCTATTTATAGCCCAGCTATTTATAGCAGTGCTATTTTTAGCAATTTCTATTTTTAGCATTTCTTGTTGCACACTTTTCAACAAAAATCACCTAATGAAAGATTGTCTGCATCACAAGCATGTTAAGCCAAAATTGTATAACACACAGGATGCAGAGACAGTGAAGGACGTAGCTCAAAGTATATCCAAAATTTATGCAACAATGGATAATCGCCAAGTTGATAATTAGGCAATGATTACAGAGATGGAAAGTATGATCCATGACCAGAACATTTATGTTTTGATTGACCCTAGTTCCAATTTTAGTTATATCAATCCTATTATTGTTGAGAAATGTTCACTAAAGAAGGAAGCACACGATGAGTCTTGGCTAGTTTAACTGGCCATAGGGACGAAAAGAAAAGTGGAGCATTGGGTGAAGGCTTGCCCAATCAAATTAAATAGGATGACAACAACGATGAACCTCAATGCGCTGACATTGGGAGCATATAGCGTATTGTTGGGCATGCACTGGTTATATGCACATCGAACCAAGGTCGATTGCTTTAAGAAGATCATTGAATGTTTGGATGAAGCTGGAAGGCCTAAAGTATTGTAGGAAAAGATGAAACCTGCATTAGTGAGATTAGTTTCAACCATGCACGCCAAGAGAATCCATATAAAAGGATGCCTTTTATTTGTTGTACAAATATCTAGCAACGTTGAAGCTAATGGTGGTGTTGAGAATGATGACAGTGATGTCTTGAGGAAACACCCTGTTTTATAGCAATTTTCAGATGTATTTCCTGAAGAAATTCCTGGTTTGCCTCCTCATTAAGAAGTAGAATTTTCCATCGAATTAGTGCCAAGCGAAGCTCTGACATCGAAAGCTCCATAAAAAATGAGCACTCCATAATTAAATGAGTTGAAACTACAACTCAAGGAGATGTTGGACAAGGGCTACATAAGGCCAAGTGTGTCTCCATGGGGAGCACTAGTTCTATTCGTGAAGAAGAAGGATGACACACTCAGGTTGTGCATTGATTACAGACAACTGAACAAGGTGACCATCAAGAACAAGTATCCATTACCACGAATTGATGATTTATTTGATCAGTTGAGAGGAGCAGCAGTCTTCTCTAAGATTGATTTGAGATCAAGCTATCATTAGGTGCATATGAAGGATGAGGACATCCATAAAATAGCCTTTAGAACAAGGTATGGGCATTATGAATTCGTGGTAGCGCCCTTTGGGCTTACCAATGCACCTGCAAATTTTATGTGCCTTGTGAACAATGTGTTGCACCCCTATTTGGAAAATTTTGTCATAGTCTTCGTTGATGACAATTTGTCTATGTTGCCAGGAAACGTGGGTGCGAGGACGGGGACGGGGACGGGGACGGGAACGGGGACGGAATTTTTGGAAACAGAGTGCGTGGGTTCGTCGGGTAATATAATAATATTAAATTTTAATAATTATATTTTATAGACATTAAGGAAAAATGGCGCTCGCTCCAGCTAGGGTTTCGTGCTCCTTCCCCCGGCAGTTCGGCTCCATCGCCTGGGATCCATCCTCCGTCGCGGCCTATGGCGGCTGGGGATTCCTGGGCTTCGAAATCTCAAATAAGAACATCTGCCTAAGCGGCCTCAGAACGAGCTCCCTGACGGAGAGATTTTTGGATATATGGCATACGGCTTCGAGATTTTCTCATGAAGGAGGGGAGCGTATGGATGAACCCTGTTTTGTGGCCAGTCAAAAAACCGAGAAGGGCTTTCTTGGTGTTGCTCAAAGATGCGAGCCCATAGTTGAGAAGGGTGTTTTTCATCTGCTGTTGGGGGCGACGAACGATGAAGACGCTGGTGCGTGGGTAACCTTCCTTCCGCGTTTTTTCCTTTGCCGATGTCTATTTTTTAGTTTTCCCCGAATGTGTCTGCTCTTAGCAGTGGGAAAATACGAATGTTTTTTCCTTCTGCAGCATATTCGTGGGGATTTTTCTCATCTAGATGCTGTTTCAAGATTTGTATTGGGGAGGGAAAATCGATCTGTTTTTCTCCGGCATTTTTTCAAGGGAAAGACCGGTATACAAGGTTGGGGCATGGGCAGTGCTTCGTGGTTCTTGTGTTACGCTGCCCCCCTGTTCCCATCCGAACAGATGCGAGAGCAAGATCCCCAGGCGGAGAAGACTTCAAAGCCATGGGTCATCCCCTCCAAAATCGACACAAGCCCAGAGGACAGGATTCCCCTGTTACGCACAGGACCTGTGGATTATTTACTTGAGCACAGGAAAAATAGCCTTGGGGAACCTGCCCCCCTTTACGCCTCTGTGATCCAAATAGCAATAGTTTCAGGGGGTAAAAAATCTAAGCTAGCCCTCAAGGACCCAGAACAGGATCGAACTCAAATTTTCATCAGAACCCTGTCAGGGAAATCTATCTGCAAGCAAATCTGGACAGGAACAGTGATAAAAAATATAAAGGATGAAATTCAAGCAGATATAGGCATCCCATCAAATCTGCTAAGCTTGATACATGCAGGTAAAATTTTACAGTACAGCATTATGGCATTGGTCGAGACTCAACTATCTTTGTAAGCACAAGGCTGAGAGGAGGAAGCTCTGGTCCAGGCCCTAAAGGCATAGGTTCTTTTAAAGATGCTGTCAAAGGAAAGGGGGAAGTCAAAAACAAGCCATCACCAACTCCAGATCTTCCTGGACCCTACATTGTGGAGCAAAGATCTCAGAACCCTGTTCTGCAAATCGACTTGCCTGAGGTAAAAAAATTTCATTCTGATCTTTCTTCAACGGCTGTCATATGCAGATTCAACGGGTTTTGGCCTAAAACAGATGCTTTAAGACAATGGATCTTCTCCACATGGACCCCAAATTGTGACATCCATTTGTGCTCCAAAGGTTTTTTTATTGTAAAATTCGACTCGGTTAAGGAAAAAGATTTTGCCCTCCATGAGGGGCCATGGTTCTGGGGCAATGCTGGTCTCTTCATGACCCCCTGGTTCCCGGGTTTTGACCCCTCCACAATGGTGGTTTCCAAAATGCCGGTTTGGGTCAGGCTCCACAACCTACCATTACATTTCTGGTTTCCTAATGTTTTTGCAGCAATAGGGAATGCCATAGGTTCATTCATCAAGCAAGATGTGGAAAGAATAGAAAGATGCATTCATACCTTTGCCAGAATCTGTGTGGAGGTTGATCTTAGCCAAGGGCTTCCAGACAATATAATTCTGATCCATAACAACTCTCAGTGGAAACAGCCTCTTGATTATGAAAACACGGCCTTCAGATGTCGAGGCTGTCAACAAACAGGACATCTACATAATAACTGTCCGCAAAACAAAAGAGAAAACAGAAGGAATAAGAAACAAGTTCACAAACCAAGAGGCTGGCAATGCACAGTGAATCCAGAAGAAGAAATAGAGGATGAGGGGGAGCTTAACTCCACACCTGAACAACAGGATGATCCTATTGGGGAGAATGTCGCGGCTGCCACACCCACGGCAAACAATCAGGATCATTTGTCCTCAGATTCCGGAAAATTTACTACATCAGCAAACAAGAATACAAAGATTCACCAAAATCAGGCAGAGATGACAAGCGTGGATCCAAGCATGGGAGGCATTAAACGGCATCACCACTCAGATACTTCAGACTCAGACAAAGAAACAGGACCACAGAATGCAGAAACACAGTTAGTCATTGCTTCGATCGAGCCCACTCAAGGAGAGTGGCGCAAGGTTGAAAAGAAAAAGGGGAGAAAAACTTGAAGCGTCCGGAATTCAGTTTTTCTGCCCTTTCCTCTCTCTCCTCTCTTTTCTTTTTTCTTATTCTTTGTGCACGTTAGTTCTCTAACGTTGCGTGGGGTGCGAAAGCACTCGAGCCCATGTGGCAGCTTACGGAATGCTTCAATGCATCTGTGTATTGGAAATGCTCTGCATATGCAATGTAACTTTTTATTTTCTTAATAAAAAGTTCGCTTTTTCTTCGGAAAAAAATAATTATATTTTATAAATTATAAATTATAAATTTATAATTAATAATATATATGAAATTTGAATTTGTATATTTTTTCAACTTTAAATTTTAAATAAGAAAACTTTAATGATAATCATTTAAACATGCATATTATTAATTAATATTTCATATATATATATATATATATATATATATATATGAAATATATTAAAGTTGAAAAAATATAATTAATAATATATATGAATTTTGAATTTGTATATTTTTTCCAAACTCATTCTGATAATGCATAAATGGACCTGCTTACCATTTTCATCTGATCGCAGTCTGGCACATGCCTTCAGAATAATAGTGAAGATCACCTGGTTTGGATTTATGCCAAACCAAAGCATTCTGCCACAAATTGGAAAGCATCCATGCAACAGTTGTGGTCAGCATATCCTGCTGTCATTGAGTTCCACGAAACCGCATACCACGCAAGCATCCTATCAAATACAGTTTTGCAGGTCAAACTTGTTCCCTAACTCTATATTTCCATATTAACATTGCAGGCATCATTGTTTGTCTTATCACACTGCTATAATGTCCATCCTTTTCCATGCTTCCAATTTCTCTTCCTATGCTTATCTTTCATTTTATTTTCCAAATCCAACAGAATTTCAGACCTTACTCAATTGTTATGTTACCTGTTTGACCCTCAAATACAAGTCCCCAGTATTAGCTACCATAAAAAAGAGTGAAGATATTAACTATTGTTTTATACAGACAAGCATAACATCTGTTGCTTGATGCAATTAACTTATTCAATTTAGAGTTGCACCATATTTTCATCCAAAAATGAAACACATGAAATCAGTACAAAGTCAATTATACAGCTTGCTGGCAAGCGTCTTTTGTCAAGCCAACATATGGAATAATACGTTACAGCTATAAACTATAATTCTTGTGTGCATCTCTCTATGTCCATTAATGTCTGTTCTCTCTATGTCCATTAATGTCTATCTGTGTATGCATCGATTTGTGTGCATACATCTACATCTTATATGTATTTATGTGAGATTTGAATTTCAACACTTCTCATCATGAGAAAAAATAGAACAAAAGTGTCTCTGAAAATGCCTTCACTGCTATTTATAAGTCATTACTTGAAGCTCCAAGGAAACAAAAAGGTCTCTACCTGAAGCCCGATCCATATTCTGCCCAGACAAGCTTTGTGCAATCATATATCCAAGGAGGTCGACAGTCCACTCACATCTTTTGTTCACTTGAATATCTTGATGTAACTTCAACCTAAAAATTTTGAAAATACCCATGCTACTTCAAACTTGTTGTATGGGCTCTTGTCCTTGAGAAATGCCCTAGGGATATATAGCCTTTGGCATGATACATGAAAACAGTAAACAGTCCTCAAATCTCCACTCCCTTTGTAGAGACACCAATAGAATAATATAGCACTTCCTGCGAACTTATTTTACTTAAGCCTCAATATAAATCCCAAAAAAACAGAGTTGAGGAAATAATGAAGTGGATTAAATCACTCAGGACGGTTTTCTGCATGGCGACCTCATTTATGAACTTGGCAGAATAGTGGCAATTACGACATATGCACTTCTTGCGCTTTTGATGAGACTTCAGTGGTATTTACAACTTGCTGAAAAGCACAAACAAAATATCAGCTTCTTCCTCTTGTAAAACAATGCAGATTCCCACCACTCGTATTGCACATCATGTGATGATCACTACCACCTGCTCCTGTTTCTTATCATGCAGCATAAAGTGCACATCAGGTACATCCCCTACTTCCTTCATCAACCCTGTCAGTCACTGCAATTCTGCATAGATCTCCTCTGTCTGTGGGTGTGATCTATCTCCTACAACAAATGTATGCACTTTGTTCTTAACCTCAATCCAACTATATATTATTAATTATATTTATAATATAGTTTTTTTTATGAAGAACCCAACCCGAAGAACCCGAAGAACCCAAGAACCCAAGCACCCGAAGAACCCAAGAACCCGTTAAAGGAAAAGAACCCAAATTTTGTTTTTGAAGAACCCGGTTCTTCTGGGTTCGTCTGGGAAGAACCCGTACCCGAATCCGGTACTTGGGTGCGGGAACCCGAGACGGGTTCAAGAACCCCACCCCCGGGTGCGGGTACCCGTGCAACACAACAATTTGTTCTATTCAAAGACCAGGGAGGAGCATGAAGAATATCTGGCCGCAGTACTACAATTGCTAAGAGAGCATAATATTTATGCAAACCTTAATAAGTGTAACTTCTTTTAGTCACAAATTCATTGTCTGGGACACATTGTCTCAAGGGAGGGAGTAGCAGTTGATCCAGAGAAGGTTAATGCCATCATGGAATGCCAACACCTAAGAATGTGGTTGAAGTTAGGTCCTTCATGGGACTGGCAAGCTATTACAGGAGATTTATTAAAAAATTCTCCAAGATCAGTTGTCCACCTACTGCCTTGCAAAGGAAGCGAAAGATGTTGGAATGGACAGTTAATTGTGTTGCAAGCTTCAATTAGCTTAAGTAGTTGTTGACCAATGTTCCAGTGCTAAGAGTCGCAGACCTAGAAAAGGATTTTGTTGTATGCATAGATGTCTACAAAGAGGGACTAGGTGCAGTCTTGACGCGGGAAGGCCAAGTGGTCTACTCTGAATCTTGAAAATTAAATGAGCATTAGCATAATTATGTAACTCATAATCTAGAATTGGCTACCATCATTCATGCCCTGAAAATGTGGAGACACTACCTTCTTGGTAGGAAATTCACTCTAACAATTGATCAATGAAGGCTGAAATATTTGTTTGAACACCCCAAGCTAAACGGAAGGCAAGCTAGATGGTTGGCCACGCTAGGCGAATTTGACTTTGAAATCAAATATATAAAAAAGCAAAGAAAAAAGAGTGGCAAACACACTAAGTAGAAAATTGCAAATAAATCGTCTAGCAACTATAATTTCCTATGGGACTGATCTTGAAGAAAAGATCAAAAATGTTGGGCGGCCAGATGAAAAATACCAACAGTTGACAAAGAAGTTGCAGCAAGGTTTTTTAGAGAACGGAGAATAGGTAATATAGCCTTGTTGAAAGCAGACTGATTAAATTTGGAATCAAAATTTGTGTCAAATAACAACGACTTGAAGAAACTCATATTAAAATATTTTCAAGTCAAGCCATATTCTAGTCACCCAGGTTATCAAAAGGCCCTCAAGGCCATCAAGAAGGTTTACTACTAGCCTGATTTGAAGGGAGAGGTAGCCAATTTTATCTCCAAATGCATAGAGTGCCAATAAGTAAAAGTTGAGTGCAAGCACCCAACTGGTTTAGTGCATCCCCTTCTCACTGTGGAATGGAAGTGGGAGGTGACTTCTATGTATTTTATTACAAGGTTGCCAAAGACTTCAAGGCAACATGATGCAATCATGATAGTGATCGACAAGTTGAGCAAGGTGGCTCACTTCATGGCTATTAAATCTACAAATTTGGCTAGTGAGGTGGCTCAAATTTGCATAAAGGAAATTGTAAGGTTGCATGGAATTCCCAAGAAAATCATCTGAGAAGATGCCAAATTTACTTTGAAGTTCTGGGAAGAACTTTTCGCAGGCTTGGGAACAGAGTTGGCTTTTGGCACAACATATCATCCTCAAACCAATGGGCAAAAAGAGAGAACAAAGAGAATTCTAAAGGACATGTTAAAAATGTATGTAATGCACCATTGAAGGAAATGGGAAGAATACCTTCCACTTGAAGAATTCGCATATGAAAATGGATATCAAGAGTCGCTAAGAATGAGCGCATTTGAAGCACTTGATGGGAGGAGTTGTAACACTCCTATCAGCGGGAGCAATCCAGTGAATAGGGTCCTTATTGGGCTCAATCTGTTGAAAGACATGGAATAGTAAATGCAAACCATCAGAGGAAATTTAAAGGTGGCGCGGGACAAGCAAAAGAGCTATGTGGACCAACATGGAGTTCACAAGGAGTTTCAAGTTGGGGAACATGTTTTCTTGTGAGTTAGACCCAAGAAGAGATCCTTAAAATTCGAGTCATGTGCCAAGTTCGCACCACGATTTTATGGGCCTTTTGAAGTGCTCGAAAGGATAGGACCAACAGCATATAGGTTGGCTTTGCCTCCAACCATTAGAATGCATGATGTTTTCCATGTTTCATTACTTAAAAGATGTGCCAGATGTTAATCATGTAATTTACTGGTCTATGTTACAGGTAGAACTAAAGGGATAGTTCCAACTAAAACCTATGTGCATCCTATATCAGAGGTGGCTCACACTCTGAAATCGAGCAATAGAGAAAGTCGAAGTGTAGTGGAGGCACTTTGAGCCTGAGGAAACCATGTGGAAAATCGCTGACCAGATGTGGGCAACATATCCTATCTTATTTGTTGAGTAGAAGCAAATGTAATTACAATGTAAATGTTGTACATAGTTGTGTATATAAAGCTCCATAACCAACAATGCTTGGTCTACATGTTTTGTTGTACAAGGTTTGAAAACAGAGGACGATGTTTCCCCTAAGAAGGAGGGGACCATGACATCCCCTGGTTAATGTTTCTTCCATTGTAAATAAATCGTAATTAATTAAAGGCTAAGAGAAAGGGACACAAATTCCATATTGCTTGAGGAGGGAGATCGCTTGAGGAAAGAGTTGTTTTAAATATCAGTGTTCACTAATTGAGTGATTTTAATTGGGTTGACTGAGCAATAAATTTAACTGAAGAAAGAGGACAGGCCCGAGTGTCCTTTAGCTCCAACCATAAGCTGAAAAGGACAAAAACTTAAACGCGTAATGGGTTGTGTTGTCCTGAGCAGTTGACTGGCACAGAGTTGAGATAAAGACGGATAGTTAGTCTATTTGACAGGACACGCTCCATATGCATATGCAACAGGGAAGGGCATTCTCTCACGCTATCATGCGAATGTAGAGAGAGAACGCAGGGGCCATGAGAGAAGGGACGCACGCAAAGACAATGGAGGAGAGTGCACAGAGAATGGAGAAGAACATTGGAAGACTCATAGAAGGCTACAATCAAAATTGGAAATTAATCAAGTTGTGCAGATATTAAACCAGTTGAAGAACCCTCATAGAGCCTTGTTGGATAAAAGCAATATAGAGAGTGGTGGCTTGCCTGTAATGCTGAAAAACCCATTGGAAGCTTGTGGATTGAGGAACCCACTAGATTGGGAAGAGTCACTCAGGTGCTTGTGAGGGTTGATGAACGACCAATAATTTTCTTGGGGTTGAAGCTCTAGTGCTTGAATCACTGATGAGCTACCTGGAAAGGTGACCTCTTAACCCAATAGTAGCTTATCCATTGATGAACCTTCCTTAATGTGGACTCTCTTCTCAAGAAAGTGAACTGAGACTCCCTATAATATGGTATCCTGGCATGAATGGTAATTATGTTTGAGAAAACTGAATGAAAACGTGTGTAGTTGGTGGATGAATGTAGTGTGGCCTTGTGACATCCTATTTCAGTTATCTATATTGGTTGAAGTTTCCTCTCAGAAGCACTCCACCTCAAGCATTAGAATCTGGCTCAAGGCTGACAGCTACAAGTAATAATGCTTGTAGGTTCGGTGGAGAAATAAAGTCCCACTCTTAGTTGCCAAAACATTTATAAGTACAATCTTATATTTGCGCTTGTGATCACTATCATGTTTCTGTCAATTCCATCAAAATAATGTGACGAGTGTTGTTTCTTGCATAAAGGAGGAATGCCAATGTTGTGTAAAGGTTTTATGAAATAGCCCACTCTTCGTGGATATTCTGAGCTTGAGATGACTTAAGAATGTTAGAGCCTAAAGAGATAGAAATCTCTATTAACGAGCAATTAATTACACTGGCCTGTTGGTGTATATATATATATATATATAGGTGTATATATATATATATATATATGGTCATTGTGTTAATATCTGATTTATGTTAATAGTAAGGAATGTGGAGTTCTGTGCAGAAATGCTCTTGCATGTTTTCCCCTTGAAATAGTTTATTCTTATCACTGTCCCGAGCCTGTGGAATTAGTTTTCATGACCTGCATGTAAAAGGTAGATAACCTTTGTTAAGTAATTGATCGACTGCATGAAATGATGAGACCAGTGGGGCTTAGCTTATAAGTTGTAGTCTCAAGGGGATGGTATACATGCTTATGTATGTAAGTACACTCACATATGTTTTGCAAACCAAGTTCATGTAACCTCAAGAGAGGTATCGATGGGTATATATATGTAAATATACCTATATACATATGACAGGGACAAGGGAAGAGTTCTTTGAAAACCATTGGGTTCAAGTCCTTCCATGTTTATGCATATGGGCACCAAGCAGGGCTAAATCCTCAATAACCTATAAGCTTGAGCATTAAGCCATGATAGGCCCTCATGCAATCGAATCACTATAACCGAGTTCCAAGGGGGCGGAAGGGCTCCAGTCATTCATATGTTCTTTAAGCCACGGGCTGGAAGTTTAGGGCTCAGAAGAGTTGGGGAACTCATGCCTAGGGGTGCCAAGTGACCGTGTATTGTGACCACACACAACAGCCTGTGAGATCTGGGGCGTTGATGAATAAGAGTCCATGGTCGTCGGATGACCCCAGAAGCATGGTACGCCAGAGGTTTCGAGGGGAGCACCAAATGAAACTCCTAGGATCAAATCCTCGAGATGATGTGGCAAGTAGGGCCGAAACTCAAGAGTGTCGCATACACTTCAATGATGAGGAGCAAAACACCAAATTGCTTATAACGAGAAGACAGTGAAATGCAAGAGTCGAATGCTAAGTGTGACCCTATCTATGTGGAGGGTGTGATGCAAGATGAAGTCACCCCAAATCCCGAACCTGAGAGGATTAAGACGTAGGGCATGGAAAAACAAGTCAGGATGCACTCCCTGGGATGACATGGTGAGTGGAGCCCGCTTGGTGGGGTCATTGTCAACGCGCGGTGGAACCCATAATTCTAAGGCACATGGCAAGGGAATTGTGACAAAGGGTGACGTCACCCTAGATCCCCAGACCCCAAAGATTTTGGACAAAGCAAATAGTATAACACGCGAGATTTAAGTCCTGTTGTGTCTTGCCATGTGGGACCATTTAGTGGGGATGAGCATCACGAGTGGCAAAGACCTTAGCGCAATAAGTATGGTCAGTTGTTGAGCCTGAACACAGAGTTGGCGTTGCCAACACAATCGGAGGAATAGCCCTAGTTGTTTCAGCATGGAGCGAGGCGATAACCCTCCAGGGATTCTTTGCAGCAAGGAAACGTGGTTTTCGAGGGGCCTGCACCCATATACTGTTCTTGTGGCACACCTATTTTATGAATTGGGTCACACCTACTACATAGTGGATTACTATGTGGCCAATATGAGTGGGTCAACAGCTAAGGTAACACTGCCATGTTGCGGGGAGAGGCCAACTAGAAGAGCCACATGGGTGCCACGTGACAGGTTGGTGAAGTGGCACTATCTTATAGGCTAGTTCTCAAATGGGTGTCTCTCTCAATCTAGGAGTCGGATAGAGACAAGTTTTATAACATTGGAACGGTCTCGACGAGACAAACACAATGATGTTATCTATTTTAGGTTTGGAAGAAGTTGTAAGAGGTCGAAAGATTTAGATCCCAATTCCATGACATGACTATGGGAGTCATGTTAGCATAGTAACCACCTCCTACTAACCTGGTTGGGGTTGGGTTTATTATGGGGTATGTTACACAATCTCCACCATTCTTTGCTACAAGATCAAATTTTGATTGGAGGATCATCTTCATGAGGCAAGACAAAGGCTTGAATTTTAGTTTTTGTGGCAGAGAGGGTTGGATTAATCATTTTGACGTAGCAAGTCATCTTCTAAGGCAAGCAAAGGCTAGAAACTCAGTTGTTTGTGGTAACGAGGGTTCGAATCAACCCTATAAGACAGCAGACCATTGTTCCGAGGCAACGAGAAGGATGGAAACTAATTCTCTATGGTAACGAGGGTTGGAGACCCTTCTCTAAGAGAGTGAAGTTGATATCCCACCTTTTCTGAGACAGTGAAGGGTTATATCTCGCTTTTTGAGGCAACAGGACGCCAATACAAACCTGTCTGAGGTAGTAGGTAGTTGAGGATCAATTTCCTATGGTAGTGGATGATCATGAAGTGATTCCTAAGGTCGAGAGTAGCAAAAGGGGTTACAAATAGAAGGTCACAAGGATTTAAGGTGTTTTAGCTTACTAGAATCTGAAAGAGCCAAGGTAATTAACAGTACGGAATAGCAAGCAAGGTCAACTGGTATGATTTGTGACAACGGGACTGAGACAAGACCCTAACCTATGATGATTGCCTAGAGTCTGGTAAGCTATGTTTATGATGATATATGTAGATCTTTGTAAGTCTGTAATTGCTTGTTAAATCAACCCTAGTTTATTAACGGTTGTTTGTGGAATCAATTGATTGCTTAAATTATTTACTATACTACTGTGTATCCAATTAAGATCATTGTTGCTTCACAGATTAATGTTGTTATGAAATTCAATTCTTTCATGTATCCATTGAAAACCCTGGTTCATAATTGCATCCCAAGGGAAATCTCCCCATAGGGGCATTACATCTCCAATTGGAAAATGGAATGACACGTGTTGATCTTTCGTTCTTATTATCATTACATATCAAAACCTAAACAAATGGAAAAATAATGTATCACCCCTTATTTGTGTAACAAGATATCCCTCTATCCAAAGATTCGAGTGTTTAGTCTAAGAGATTGTACATACCCAGCCCTCTCAAAATCGAATCTATAACATATAATGAGAACAAATGTTCCTAATTGTTAAACCCACTCAAGTTGTACACATGAATTGACCCAACATTCTTAGAAAAGTAGTTTACCAACCAAAAAAAAGTTCTTTCGCAATGAAAACATGGGATTAAAAACTAATAAGAAATGCTTTCAAAGTGAAGATCTAGAATCCAAGGTGCTGCCATAATGAAAAAATAGAATCAAAAACTACAACTAGTTTACCAACCAAAAAAACCTTTCACAATGAAAACATAGGATCGAAAATTAATAAGAAATGATTTCAAAGTAAAGATCTAGAATCAAAGTACTTTCAAATGAATACATAGAATCAAAAACTGATAAAAAATACTTTCATAGTAAAGTCTTGGAATCCAAAGATAATATAGACATAAAACTTGAGTTAACAACAAACATCAGTAAAAAAAAATAAAAAAAATAATAAAAATAGAGAAATTGCCCTAAATTACCCATTTGAGTTGTACACATGGTCTAACCCAAAGTCCCTATAAAAAATAGTTTACCAGCCAAAAATAAGTGCTTTCACAGTGAAAACATAGGATCAAAACCTAATAAGAAATGCTTTCAAAATAAATAAATACCTGGAATCCAAAAGCTAATGGAGACATGAAGCTTGAGGTAACAACAAACATCGATAAACATTGGTTAAAATAAAACATAAAACAAAATAAATAAATAAATAAATAGGACATTGCCCTAAAAGACCTTACATATAAACATTGGTCGTCAATAACTAGGGCAGAATATGATAACCAGCTTTGGTCACTGGCTTTTGTTGAGTTCAATCTATAGAACGGTAATTTTTGTAACGATGATTGGTTCACTAAGTGTTCTTCTCACCAATTTATTAAATGTCTCTAATAAGTACTTTCAAAGTTAAGAACTAGAATCCAAACCTGACATAGACACGGAGCTTGAGGTCATTGGCCCAAATTTGGAACCTTAACACAAGCATTGCTCGTCTTTAACTAGGGAAAGATATGACCATTTGTTTTGGTTGAAATCCATATAACGGTAATTGTTGTAAACATGATTGCTTAATTGAGTGTTCCTGTCACCCATGTATTAAACGTCTGCCTATCCCATTGTTCGTAAGTTCTAAATTTAGTAGAAAGAGATTTATTCAGTGAAAATTTTATCATTTTCAGATGAAAAAAAAATATATATATATATATAAATAAAGTGGAACTAATTTAGCCTTTAGACAAAACGTAGAGGAAAGCTTTCAATACTGTCTCCAAAATCAAAGCTACATAAAACTTCAAATGACTGGCCACTTTGAATTCGTACAAAAATGACTGATTAACCATATATTTCTTATGCATGAGAAATTTAAATTGATTTATTAAAGTAATTGATCATAATCCACCGCAGGTTGTGGCAAAAATCTACTAGCCAAAAAACTTAGTTAAACTACTAAATTATTTGGATAGTGGACACTGATAACAAGCCTTTCGCGACAAGACACTACCTTATTATGTATGTTTTTCAGGTCATCTGAATTTTAAACTGATACATTTGTATATGTAGAAAATTTTTCCAAACTATTAACATGCCAGCATTCGTTCTCCTACCCAAATGGCGAGAAGTGTTCAAGATCTGGATGAGTGCCACGTCCAGGTGGCCGCCGTGGATCTCTGCAAACATTTGAGGATAAACAGAAATAAGCAATTTGGTAGCATGATTTTTCTTACGGTCAGAGTAACTTAACCCTGATGTAGGAAATTTTTAAACAATTATTTATTAATCTTATACATGTACCTAATGAATCGATTGGGCTCGAAACCAGGAACACCTGGAGGTCCAAATGGATCAAACCTAGCACCAGGTGGAACGCCCCTGTATCAACATAACCTCCAGTCCTTAGAAACAGTTTTACTCTTCATATATTAGATACTCATACTCTATGTGAAACGAAATCTTCAACATGTAATATGACACTATAGAGAGAAGAAAGTCGGAGAAAATATTATATTGAAGTTGGAATTTGCAATGATAAAACCATGACATCATACCGGATTCCACCGGGGATCTGTGGTCCCCCCACCCCATCTGTACCAATACGCCATCGTGGATCATTAGGTCCTGCAAATAGAAAAATAAAGGACAGTTAAGCACGGACAAAATAGTTCTAGAAGTCCTTAGACTTTAAGAGTAAGGTTTATGCTTATTGAAACGAGAACTATGAAACCCACTAGTTTGTGCTCTTTGTTTTATACGAAGGAAAATTCACAGCAACCTACCTAAAAGCATGCTACCTCCAATTCCAACGTCACCTCTAGAATATCAGCCAAGAACATTGCACCACAGTTTTAGTTACTTGGTTAAAATTCAAAAAGTAACATTCGCACAGCTGCCTATGAAATTTTGCAAGAATCCCTTTCTTTACATAATTCCTAACAAAGATTTTCCCAAAGCTGCACCGTTTTATCTATTTTAAAGCATCCCGTGTTATGAACATGAACTTTTTAACGCACATTTCTACAAAAAATGTCCTTAATTACAGCATTTACATTAACATGCATTTACATTAACATGATTTCATAGATGGGAGTTGCTAATGGTGTACTACCTGTGAGGATAAATGCCAGCCCCAGGGCCCGGAAAGAGATCACTACCGCCAATTGGAGGAACAGGAGGGTACACAAGCCTGTCAAAACTGTTTGATGTAAGAAAGGGCAGTCTAGTAAATCTGATTTAAAATAAAATATATCAACTAGAAAATTTGATTACGCAGCATAATTGTTCTAATCCTTTTTTTTTTTAGAGAAGTTATTGTCTTGGGAAATCTATAAGCTAAAACATCTTCACACATAATTTGAAAAATCGAGTATACAAACTCAATATGAAATATAAAGTACAGAGGCAAGTGTTGCAACCCCTTAAAAGTACAGATTGTTCCTTATTTACACAAGGAAAATTAATGTTCGTCAGTTACCTGTCCTCAACCATCAGGCATACGATCTGGACAAAACTATTGAAGCTAGGTATGCAATGGATACTTCAGAGAATATTGAAATAATGATGCCAAACCATGATTATGACATCATAAACACTGGAAGAATACATTGCCACTGATTTCATCGGTGTATTTGGAGTAATCTAAATCAAGTGATACGGAATGCCAAATCAACCAGGAGTGTTACTTTGGTTATGCTGATAAGAGACATCAAATGTACATTGCTGAAAATGTCCATTCTTTCCCAGTATTTTTTTGGATGGGGAATTAGCAACCTCCCCATATATATGGAACAGCCCACAAACCACATATATCAGAAACTCATAGTCCAGCCTAGGACCGAGACGTCCGGAGACAACCAGAAACTGGAGTCAGGATCCCAGACTCCAATGGGACGCCTATCCTTCAGCGCTACTATGACAGGCCATGGTGCCCCCCATGAGATTTGAAACCGGGTGAGGGGATAACATCCCAGTGAGACAACCACCACGTCATTCCAGGAGGAGACCAATCCTTCCCGGTATTAACAAAAAAAAAAACATATAAAGGACAAACCATAAAATTCCAGGTTATGATCCTAGAAATATATAGTAAGAGCCAAAATAGTTTCTCATTCTAAGAACACCATCTTACACACAAAGTGAACTTTTTTTACAATGCATTTTTGCCTACAGAACCTTTACAGTAATCCAATATATTGGAAAGTGAGCTGTGGCGTAATCTGATCGAAATGCAAATAAAAAGCAATTTCCCAAGTTCATTGAGAAAAGGAGAACTATTGAGCCTCCAACAAGCAAACAGTGTGAAGCATAATATGAAGTAGGAATGATAAACATGATCATTAAAATGAGAATTGCAAGTTGTAAAAATTTCTGTTTTCCCACCCCGGTTTTCAGTTTCTCCTTATTTCTCCCATGTAGTTAAATGCTCATTCCCATAACCATACATTTAACAGACTGAAAAAAATAAATATTGCTGAAAACACAAATTCTGGAAATTTTTCAGAATGCTGGAAATTGCAGAATTAAAAATCAGCGATTAAAAACAGCCATTAAAACACTGATATTTTTGGTCAACTTGACCCTGGAAAAACCCCCTACAACTCTTGGGGAAAACCAGTTTGAGAGCTCTTCTTTATTTCTGAAAATTGTCTTTTTACAGTGAGAATTATTCAGCAAAAAATCAGCAAGCAAATTTACAACTTATCTCCTTTCCCGTGCCTCACAGCAATCTGGAAATTACAGCAAACAGGACAGCAATAAATGCTGTACGACCTCCGTTTTGTGTGCAGAAAAATCAGCAAACTGCTCCTCGATTTTTGTGCAAAAATCTGCCTTTCACTATGTGCTGAATCAGCTGTACAAATCTGCTCAACTGCTGCCTTGGAATGTGTGCCAAGCTGCTGTCTCCTTCTCCTTCCTGCTCAGAAATCTCTCTTGCTCTCTTGCTCTCCTTCTCCCAATCTGCTCATGAAAGAATGAATGACCTTTTCCTCCTTTTCCTCCTTTAATATAATTCCAAGTGACTTTTGGGTGATCCAAGTGACTTTTGGGTGATCTCTAAATCCAATGGCTGAAATAGATTTAGATCAATGGTTGAGATTAAATGCTCATTTAAATCTCACTTTCTATTTTTTAATTCACCCCACTTTAATAAAGACCCACTTAGTCATTTATTTCCAAAGTCACCTTTCCTTTCTAATTTTTCATTGACTTTATAAAAGTCACTTTAAAATTAGACTTAATAACTTTATCACTTAAAGTCACTTTTAAATTAGATTTAACTTTATAAAATTATAAAGTCACTTTAGGAGAAAAATTAAATTCTTTTGGACACTTTTCCCTAGGCCAAAGATCAAAGCCTAAGGGAACCACCTGTCCTCCGGTACCAAATTTCAACACTTCCTCTTACCGAGGAAGGTGTTCCTCACCACACCCATCTTGTCTCTGAAGTAGACATGCTTGCCCCGTGGTAAGGCTTTGGTAAGGATATCTGCAACCTGCTCATCAGTGGAAATATACTCAAGCTTCACAGCTCCCTTCTGAACATAGTCTCTGATGAAATGATATCTGATCCCGATATGCTTTGACCTGTCATGAAATACTGGATTCTCCGTGAGTTTAATGCAACTCTGATTATCACAGTAAATCACTGAAGGTCTCAACGGCTGACCAAATAAGCCAAACAACATCTTGCGAAGCCAGATGGCCTCACAACTAGCTAGACTGGCTGCCATATACTCTGCTTCCGCTGAACTCAGTGCTACTAACTGCTGCTTCCGGTTGAACCATGAAACTACTGCTGAACCCAACCCAAAACAACACCGTGAAGTGCTCTTCCTATCAGAAGCACAACCTGCCCAATCAGAATCAGTGTATCCTGCCAATCTCACTCCATCTCCCTGCCTGTAGTCCAGACCATAATCCACTGTCCCCTGCAAGTACCGCAAAATGTGTTTTGCAGCCACCCAGTGAACCTTCCTAGGCTCACACATAAACTGACTCATCGTGTTGACTGCAAAACAAATATCTGGTCTAGTGTTGACCAAATACATCAAGGAACCAATCAGCTGCCTGTACAATGTGGGATCCACCAACTCGGAATCCGAAGCATGAAGCTTCTTCCAGTTGGTGATCATCGGTGTCAACATGGGTCTACAATCCTCCATGTGAAATCTGCTAAGGATGTCCACAATATACTTCCCCTGCCCCAGGAAGAAATGCCCCTCCTCCTGCCACACCTCCAAACCCAAAAAGTAATGCATCAAGCCGATGTCCTTCATCTCAAACTCCGCCGCAAGATCTCTCTTGCAGTGCTCTATGAGTCTCTCTGCACCTGTAATGATCAAGTCATCCACATACAGCACCAGAATGAGAGGCTCCTCACCAATCACAATAAAGTAAAGGTTCGGATCTGCCTCACTCTTTGTGAAACCCATCCCCTGCAAGTATGCATCTATCCTGGAGTACCAAGCTCTGGGAGCTTGCTTCAGGCCATAAAGGGCCTTCTTCAATCTGCACACATGGGACTCCTTCCCATGCACCTCAAAGCCCTGTGGCTGCTCAATGTACACCTCCTCATGTATGAAGCCATTGCCTCCTCATGTATGAAGCCATTGAGAAATGCGGTCTTCACATCCATCTGGTGGATCTTCCAACCCATCTCTGCTGCTATCGATATAATGGAGCGGATCGAAGTATATCGAGCCACGGGAGCGAAGGTCTCCTCATAATCAACTCCCTCTACCTGGGAGAACCCTCTAGCCACAAACCTCGCTTTGAATTTCTCAATGCTGCCATCTGCAGCATGCTTTACCTTGTAAAGCCATCTGGAAGTAACCACGGATTTGCCCTCAGGCCTCGGCACCACCTCCCAAACATCATTCTTCATGATAGAAGAATACTCCTCCTGCATGGCCTCTCTCCAGACCTGCTGGCTAGCTGCCTCCTCATAGCTAGAAGGCTCAGAGTCAAGGATGCTGGTAACCATCGCCATATAACTACAAAACCTCTCAGGTGGTCTACTCTCTCTGACCGGCCTCTTCGGCTCAGCAACAGATGTGGCATCTCTCAAGGTGTCCTGAAGCCACTTGGGCTTCCTCTTCCCTGAGCGCACTTCTTCCACCGGAGAATGAAACTCCTCCTCCTCATCATCATCAGTAGCCTGAACTCCTGACTGTCTGTCTGCTGTCCTCCTGCCTGCACCTGAACCTGTAGAAGCTGAGGTACCGTGTGAACTGTCCATCAGTGGACTCCCTAGTGAACTGCTCTGTGAACTGCTCTGCATGCTGCCCAGAGCACCACCCCTCTGGCTCAATGAGCCACTGCTCACTGACGGACCTGACATCCTCATAGATGTACCTCCGGATCCTCCTGATCCCTGCCCACTGGATCCCTGCGACTGACTCAACTGCTGCTGAGGGTCTGGCTGATCCAGATACTCTAACTCCCGTGACCTCCTAAAGGCCCTGTCCTCCTCGAACTTCACATCCCGTCTGACAACAACTCTCCTCTGTGCAGGAATGTAAATCCGAAAGGCCTTTAAGGTCTCACTGTAGCCCCCAAAGATACCCTTCTCTGCGGTGGGCTCTAGTTTGGTCCTCTCCTCCTTGGATATATAGGAGTATGTAATGCATCCAAAGATATGAAGATGACCAAGATCAGGTTTCTTCCCAGAGAAAGCCTCCTCAGGAGTCATGTGCCCCAAGGCACGATGCGGACTCCTGTTCTGCAAGTAAACAGCTGTGTTGCAGGCCTCTGCCCACAAGAACAATGGCAACCCCTGATCATGTAACATAGCTTTGGCAGCCTCTATGATGGATCTGTTCTTCCTCTCCGCAACCCCGTTCTGCTGGGGGTTGTAAGGAACAGTGAACTCCCTCCTAATGCCTGCCTCCGCACAATAGTCAACAAACTCTCCAAGGGTGTACTCTCCTCCATTGTCCGACCTCAAGGACTTGATCTTTCGGCCTGTCTGAGTCTCCACAAGAGCTCTGAACTCCTGAAACCGCTTGAAGACCTCACTCTTGGTCTTCAAAAAATAAATCCAGGTCTTCCTGGAGTGATCATCAATGAATAACACATAGTACTCATATCCACTCAAGGAAACATGAGACATCCGACCGCTCACATCGGAATGAATCAAATCAAGTATCCCCGTCGCTCTGCTGTCACTGCTGGGAAAAGGGGATTTGGCAAATTTGCCCATCGCACAACCTCTGCAAGTATCAAAGTGATCAGTACTGAAATCTGGCACACCTGTAGTGATCTCCCGCAATGTCCTCAAGGCTCCATGATACATATGTCCCATCCTGCGGTGCCAAATCTCACACAGCTCAGAACTGCTAGCTCTGCTGTCGGTACTACTGCTCAATGCCAAAAGGGGCTGAAATGCAAACTTGTACACCTTTGCATGGCGTACACCTATCACTCTAGCTGAATCAGCTGGAGTGTCCCTGGGATACATCAACACCTGTCCTCCCCTGAACAGTACGTCATATCCTCTATCCTCCAAAGCTGAGACGGATATGAGGTTCTTCCTCATCCCTGGCACATAAAGAACCTCTGACACCTTCAAGGGAGGTTTGGACTCCCTCTGAAATGTCACTGTCCCCACCCCGACTGCTCTAACAACTCTGTCATCACCGAGTACTACCTCAATATCAGTGCCACTCTCTGAAAGCTCTGAGAAGTACTCACGGACTCCTGTCATGTGACGTGAAGCCCCACTGTCCACATACCAAATACCTGTAGATGCTCCGCTAATCGAGGGAAAAGCATGCTCCCTCTGAACCTGTGTGGCAGGTGATGCTGTACTAGAGGACTCACATGTAGTGAACGCAAACTCTCGGTCAAAACGACCAGCAAAGTCCTCAATCTCTGTTGAAGCTGCCACGTCCTGGTTCTTCCCCTTCTTCTTCTTCTTCTCCGGACACACAACTGCATAGTGTCCCATCTTTTGACAATTCCAACACTTCACCTTGGAATAGTCCTTCTGTGAGTTCCCCGGTTTACCTTTACCTTTGCCTTTGCCCCCACCACTGCTTGTGGAAGCCTGCTTCTTCCCTTTGCCTTTCTTGCCTCCTGCCACCAGTGCTACATCCTCATCCTGCTCAACTGGCTTGGCTGCCCCAAGCTGTCCTTTCCTGATCTCTGTCTGAATACAATCATCCCAAAACCTCTCCCATGTGGGAAGGGTCTCACGTGCACAAACCCCATCAGCAAAGTTCAACCATGAACGGGGGAGGCCATTCACTGCAATACGCACCAACTCAGTGGATGGAATGGCCTCTCCAATCGCTGCCAACTCATCTCTCACATTGGTAATCTTTGTGAGATATCCAGCTGCACTATCATTACCCATCTTAATGTTCTTCAGCTTCTCCTTCAGGACCATCTTCCGGTTCTCATTGGTACTCTGGTAGAGATTGGACAATGCTGTCCACATCTCATGGGCATTGCTCTTTCCTCTCACATGAGGAATGCAATGGTCTTTGATTCCGTCTAGAATCAACCTCTTACCCTTATTGTTCTTCTTTTTATACTCAGCCAACTGAGTAACATCAGTGGGCACAACAACAGGGTTCTGTGCGGTATGCACCATGATATCCCAGACTTCTGCCTCCTCAAAGATACTCTGCATTCTCTCCTTCCAAACGCTGTAATTTATATGCCCATCCAGCCTATCCTCCACCCTCAATCCCAATGACATCCTGCTGTCCTAAAACTGAAAAATAGCACTGTTGTAGTAAAGATAAAACTGCTGTTTATGAAAAAATCAGCTTGCTGGAATTTTCTGAGTGAAAAATCAGCAACTGTAATTTTTCCTTTTGCTGTCCCAAATTGCCCTTCAGCACTCAAGCTCTGATACCATGTAAAAATTTCTGTTTTCCCACCCCGGTTTTCAGTTTCTCCTTATTTCTCCCATGTAGTTAAATGCCCATTCCCATAACCATACATTTAACAGACTGAAAAAAATAAATATTGCTGAAAACACAAATTCTGGAAATTTTTCAGAATGCTGGAAATTGCAGAATTAAAAATCAGCAATTAAAAACAGCCATTAAAACACTGATATTTTTGGTCAACTTGACCCTGGAAAAACCCCCTACAACTCTTGGGGAAAACCAGTTTGAGAGCTCTTCTTTATTTCTGAAAATTGTCTTTTTACAGTGAGAATTATTCAGCAAAAAATCAGCAAGCAAATTTACAACTTATCTCATTTCCCGTGCCTCACAGCAATCTGGAAATTACAGCAAACAGGACAGCAATAAATGCTGTACGACGTCCGTTTTGTGTGCAGAAAAATCAGCAAACTGCTCCTCGATTTTTGTGCAAAAATCTGCCTTTCACTATGTGCTGAATCAGCTGTACAAATCTGCTCAACTGCTGCCTTGGAATGTGTGCCAAGCTGCTGTCTCTTTCTCCTTCCTGCTCAGAAATCTCTCTTGCTCTCTTGCTCTCCTTCTCCCAATCTGCTCATGAAAGAATGAATGACCTTTTCCTCCTTTTCCTCCTTTAATATAACTCCAAGTGACTTTTGGGTGATCCAAGTGACTTTTGAGTGATCTCTAAATCCAATGGCTGAAATAGATTTAGATCAATGGTTGAGATTAAATGCTCATTTAAATCTCACTTTCTATTTTTTAATTCACCCCACTTTAATAAAGACTCACTTAGTCATTTATTTCCAAAGTCACCTTTCCTTTCTAATTTTTCATTGACTTTATAAAAGTCACTTTAAAATTAGACTTAATAACTTTATCACTTAAAGTCACTTTTAAATTAGATTTAACTTTATAAAATTATAAAGTCACTTTAGGAGAAAAATTAAATTCTTTTGGACACTTTTCCCTAGGCCAAAGATCAAAGCCTAAGGGAACCACCTGTCCTCCGGTACCAAATTTCAACACAAGTTGCATCCTCCATGTGATAGTTCAAACCAAGCCAATGCCCATAATATACCAGTGAACTGGATATTTGTGCATCTCTTGCATCAAGTAATGCCAAGTAAGAAATAAATTGAACCTTAGACTCAAAAAGTGTTGAAATTTGGGCAGCTTCGGCATGAATTTCCCCAAAAATTTCCCCAAAGGAAACCCAGTTACCCCAAGGAAAACCCATCTTGCCCCAAAACAAAAATTCGAATTGGACAAAAAAAAAATAGTATTATTAATTAATGAGGCAAATCAATTTGGGCCAAGATCTCATTAAGGAACATGGAAAATTATATTTAATTACTTTTGAGCAAATTCAAATTTAAAATGTTTTCCCTCTAAGATTACAAGTCAGCCTGCCTTTCATTGGCACCCTTTCGATCTTGAAGAAGACAATAAAAAGAGGCTCGATCTATATCCAAAAGGGAGATTTAGTCCTCATCTAAGGCTCGCATTTCTGTAGCTCATGTATCTTGAATATCTCTAAGGCTCTGTGGTTTGAATATCTCCAAGACTCTGTTGAATTACAGTGGCACACTAATATACTCTGCGGCACGCGTTTGAATTATAGTGGCACGCTAATATACTCTGAGGCACGCATTTGAACCTATGTCACAAGGTTCGTCGAACTTTAACCTTCAGGTTCGAATTTTGGCGAACCTTAAAAAAAATTTGAGGTTTGGCAAACCTCATCGAACCTCATAGTCATTTACCAAGTCCATAGATCAAAACTCATAACTTCCTATCGCAACTCAAGCTTGTAATTTATCCTTGCAGTTTCCATGTCTGTGATAGAGTTTTTGATGTTTACTGATGTTGATTTCTTACTATTTTATAGTATAATTCATTTTAAATTAATATATATAGACGAACCTAATGACGAACCTCATCAAAACATTTGAACTCAAACCGAACCTAATCATTGTCGAACCCGAACCATGTGACATTGATTTGAACTACAGTGGCACGCTAATATACTCTGAGGCACGCATTTGAATTATAGTGGCACGCTAATGATCTCTGAGACACGCAATTTTGGAAGCTCATGGTTCATATATATCTAAGGTTCTAATCTCAGCGGCAAGGTCACTATATTCTCTGTGGCACAAAATTATGTGGCTCGAACTTTCTACATCTCTGGCATCGCATCACACTACAGTGGACTCAAATTGTATTCGGTATGGCTCGGCTCACATTACAGTTATGAATGGTACGTATGGCTTCACATTATCTAAGGTTCGTATCACGGTGAAATTCACAATGTTACAGTCGATCACACATTATCTAGGGCTCGATGCAATGGTTCTTATACTTGTCATGGCTCGTATATTTATTCCTTTCGCTCGATAGACTGTGACATTGACATATGGCAAACAATAGTATGACAGTAATATAAGATACAAACCATGCCTTTACATTCACCTAAAGATGTATGTCAATATAAGATTTATGACAGCGTATTTATTGGTTTGGATGAAAGTTCGTATGGTAGAGACATATGGTTATATGACAAGGATTTTGATCAAAATATGTTACAGTGATATGTGATATAGTTTATCCATGACAGAAATTTCAGATATGACAGTGACCTTAGTGCATAAAAGTGATCCTTAATATGACTGCATATGACAGTGACTTGGATGAATGATATGGCAGTATTGAAACTATATATATATGTATATGTATATGTATATGTATATATATATATATAACCATATGACAAGGATTTTGATCAAAATATGTTACAGTGATATGTGATACACTTTATCCATGACAGAAATTTCAGATATGACAGTTGTGACAATGCCTTGACAGTTTCTCCATGACAGTTGTGACAGTGCATCTATGACAATGATGTATGATAACAGTTGTGTCAGCATCTCTATGATGACCATATGACAGTGATGATAGAATCTCTATAACAGCAACAGCAAAGTATATGATGTATGTTGTATTCTCTGACAGTATGTTGGATTGGCCTAGGTGGCCATGATATTGTATCATCATAGTTGTACTTTGTATCTCAACTGAACAATTGATGAATATCTAATAGAAGAAAAAGTTGATTGGGTTTCCCCCTTGTGGGGTTTTGCCCCAGTATGATAGAATCTCTATAACAGCAACAGCAAAGTATATGATGTATGTTGTATTCTCTGACAGTATGTTGGATTGGCCTAGGTGGCCATGATATTGTATCATCATAGTTGTACTTTGTATCTCAACTGAACAATTGATGAATATCTAATAGAAGAAAAAGTTGATTGGGTTTCCCCCTTGTGGGGTTTTGCCCCAGTATCTAACCTAAATCCTAGTGTCTCTATTGTGTATGTTTTTCTTCTACTGTTCTTTATTGTTCCACTGCACTGTTAATGATATTGTTCGATATTGTTCTTTCTACATAATCGCTTATGATGTTATGGGGTGAATGCAATATGTATTTGGTTTCTTAGGTTTCACATAGTCTACATTTCCAATTCCCCCTAGTAAGACACCACACCTTTTAGGCTTCGTACTCAAAATACAACTTCGTCATCATTATCAGTGTCATTGTCCTTATCATGAAGATGAATAATAAAATTACTTTCACCTTTCCTCTCTGTACCCTTGACTAAATTTGTTCCACATAATATTCATTTCCAAGTTCCACAACAATAACATACTCATTCTTTACTCGTCTCAACTTTCCCACCTTCATTGCCTTTGAAAGGAAAGGTCATTTCTACATTTTCCTCTTTAGCCACACCTACATGCTTTTCTTATGCAAAGACAACTTAAATCATTGTTTCCAAGGACTATGTAGGTACCTGGAAAAGTGTGGAGAAACAATACTTGAGGGTAAGCTATTCAACAACATTGCCTTTGCATCTTCCTCATTGACTTTTTCCAACTGTGTTTGTGTGATTGAGCATGCTCTCACTATTGGTTATCTTGAGCCCGAAGAAAAATTCTTTAAAGTAGTTTAAAATCATTATTTCTAAGAACAATGTAGGTACCTCGAAAAGTGTAGCACAACAATACTTGAGGGTAACTATTTAACAACATCGCCTTTGCATCCTCATCAAATTTTCATAAATGTGTTTATGTGATTGGGCATGCTCTCACTATTGGTTATCTTGAGCCCAAACAAATGTTCTTTAAAGTAATTTAGTGTTTCCTACTTATGAGCCAAACAACTTATTGAGTTCATCCAAGGATTCTTTAGGACTTTTCAACAAGTTTAAATGATGTAATTCTATATATAATGTCGGGAATCCACTTATAGACTTAGCCATATCATCCCTAATCTCCCTTTCAACAAGCTTGTTTTGTCGTGTGGGTTTCTGTTCAAATCCTTTCACTATTCCCCACAAGGTCTATTAAATTTCCATGAAACTATGCAACTACTTTGATGAATAACTGAAAATAGAACTGAAAACTGAAACCAAATTTGCATTCACTAAGATACAGAGATTCTTAACAACTTATAAGCAGCAGAAAATAATCAAGAGATAAAAACACAATCACACAAATTGACACACTTATTTACCCAAGAAACACAAAAGGGAAAACCTGCTTTCTTTGTTATGGTATTTATTGATTGTTCTTGAGCAATTGGATCTATTACAAAGCAATCTCTCTGAGAAAGCATTATGCTTCTTCTCACTAATATCAGTTGATACAATTGATCTCGGCTTACCTTGATCACTGCTTGATCTCAGCCCTCTAGCACACAATTGTTCCCCTGCTGAAGCCTTGACTTGCCTGCTTCCTGCCTGATCCTAGCTCCTTCATCTTTGTGCACTAGAAGCTCCTTGATCTTTGTGCACTTGGGCCTATTTCCTTTGGCATTAGGTCCCTGTTTCCTAGCGCACTAGATCCCTATTTCCTTGTGCAAATCAGCTCATCATCTCTAGCGCAAATCCTCCTATTTTCTTGCACACTTGTGGTCTCCTATTTCTTGGGACACAAGCTCTCAATTCCATGCACAATCTCCTAAATCCTTGGGCACTTGTGATCTCTTATTTCTTAGGACACAAGATCTCAATTTTTTGCACTCCACAATCAAAGAATGATCTCACAAAAATTGTGATTTCATGTGCCTTTGTCCTCCTCTTTATAGGCCCAATTCAAGCATGCAAGGAAGGCCCAGCTCAATTTTAGAAGTCGAGTTCTGATAGTGAGTTAACTGAGAGTGATACTCTTTCTCTCTCCAATCAACATTTGGAGTCTTAACTCGTTCTTCCTTCAATCAAGACTGAACACTAACTCGCTCTTACTAAACTTGTAACTGTCACCTCATTCTGTAGTCAAATTGATGAAGACTCCACCTAATTGAAGCTTCGACTCTGTGCATGCCATTTTGATGATTATTCCAGTAAACTGGAAATAAACTCATCCTAACTAAAGTCTAACTCATGAGCTCGCACTCATGCTTGAGAAAGACAAATTGAGCTCTTCACTAGCTAAGGCACAAGCCAGAAGACCTTTACTCACTACATTTTCAACACTCCCTCTTAGCAAGGAAGGTACTTCTGGAAGAACCTCCTCCACCTGGATCTGTCTCCAACACCACCACATTATCCATTGTTGTAGTTGCTCCCTCTGAACTAGAAGACTTCCTGCTGCGGAATCTAATCTGAAGACATGTTCCTTCCAACCATGCTGCTAGGATCCTGATCTTGAGCATCTAACAATGTGATATCATGCCAGTTGAGGCTCTTGGCAGTACCTAAAGAATCACTCTTCTTTGCCACCTACTACCACTGGGCAACTGACATTGTTCCTGCAACCAAGACATTAACCTTGTACTTCTCCACACTTCCATCGGCTCCATCCTTTACCTTGTACACCCATCGTGAGCTTACTATTGATTTTCCCTCTCGACGTGGCACAATCTCCCAGACATCGTTCGTCATGATGGAGGAAGCTTCCTCCACCATGGCATTATGCCAAACCTAATAAGAGGTTGCCTCCTCATAACAAGAAGGCTCTGAGTCTATCAACTCAGTTATCAATGCCATGTACACAGTGTACGTTTGTCGCTGCTTGCTCTGCCTAAGCATAGAGCTAGAAGTCTCAACTCGCTCTTGGGCCTCCTAATCAGCCCACTTGGCTCTCCTCCTCCCTATGCTGGGAGTCACTGACTGAGTATCTGACTCAACTCATCCTGGTCTCTTCTCCTGATCCTATGTTGACTCTTGGCCATCCTGCTGTGTGGCCCTCTTACCACCTGGCTAAAGACTCAATCTGTGATATTGGTTGAAGCTCTTGCTTGGGAACGAGTAGCTCCTCCTCAGGTAATCTAACCTGCTCTCACTCTAAGGATTCCTTCAAAGCTCTTCTCTCCTCAAACCTCACATCTCTACTCTAAGCACTACCTACCTTACTGCTCAAGGTTGCGCCTATCTCAACCTACAAGAAGTACATATTCTTCATCCTCACACCTATCTGCTTCATACATCCAGAAGCTAAGTTCTTGAGGTAAGCATTATCTCTGTTGAAGATGACATCATAACCCCTATCCCTATATTGCACGGGGACCCGTCCCCACCAAATTTCATGGTGTTTCTTGCGTCCCGACCAATGTTGCACGAAGCGGAAGCGAAGCGGAAGCGTTTTTTGGAAGCGGGGACGCGGAAGCGTCATTTTCCAAAAATCTAGGAAGCGAAGCGTCCGCGGAACCGTCTGCTATATATATATATATATATATATATATTTATATTTTTTTGCATTTATACTCAAAACAAACATCCCAAATACCAAATTAATTGTAGAAGACATGAAAACATGCATATTTTTGCATAAATCAAGATAGATATAACATCCATTGTACATTAATGATCTAGAATCTAGATTCTTCTCCTCGTCTAGCCTTTGCCTCTACCTCGATTGTCTAGGGATCAAACTACCTAATTCAAGACTTAAAATATAGTAGAAAAAGCTTAACATGTTTGATCGATGATTTTGACTTGATTGAAAGGTAATTTTTTGCTAAGGGCGTGCCGCGTGACAAAGGAGTTCAACAATTAACACCACCAACACCAGGGTACATATAGGGCTTGGTGCTCTTGATTAAATGCTAATCGCATACCTTCATACTTGATATAATCTAATGAAATGCCACAATTCCATTGATCCTGAATACCTGAAAACTGTTAAGTCTGCTGAATTTTGAATAGGATATGAAATTCTATTTTCTCCATATGAAGTCCAATGAGGCTGGAACCACTCTCAAACATCCTGAGTCATTTCATGGTAATGTTAAAAATTTAAGTAAAAGGATGAAAATGAAAAATAAAGGAGAATGTCACTTTTACTTTAAGAATTTAACATTACCATGAGGGAGCATCTGCTATATTTATATTTTTTTTGCCTTCATTCATCACCCTAACCCAAGGTGGACCCACCCCCAACAAGCAAACTCACCTAAAATTTAAAAAAAAATTTGAAAAAAAACGATTTTCTAAACGCTTTTCTGGAAGCTTTTCTGGAAGCGTACGGAAGCGTCTGGGAAGCATACGGAAGTGTCTGGGAAGCGTACACTTCCTCCTCCGAAGCGCCACGCTTCCGACGCCCGAAGCGCCGTACGAAGCGCGCTTCGAAAGCGACGCTTCCGTACAGCGCTTCCAAATTTCCAGGAAGCGGCTAAAAAAGCCGAAGCGGCGCTTCCGAATTCGGAAGCGCGGCTTCCAGCCAAGCTTCCTAGGCGCTTCCGTATGGGACGCGCTTCGGGGCTTGGAACCGGGGGGGGGGTGCTTCGTGCAACACTGGTCCCGACGATTCGAGTACTTTGGAACTCATCAAAAACATCCCCAATTGGTCGGGAACTCCATCGAGAACTTGGGGACTACCAGGTCATCCACGAGCCATCCCTCGAAAAATCAGAAACCTTTAGGGGACTTCCCAAACATCCCTTGATAAATCGGGGACTTTAGGACGTCCCTTGCTATCTTGCTCCTTAAACGTTTAAAAAATTTAACCTAAGTCCAAAGTCTAAATAGTAAAAAATAAAAATCAATTTTGAAATTTAAAAACCTAAACACTATAAGTACCGCCTAAATCTACCTATCGCACGACTCATATGATACCTATCGCACACTAAGCATATGGATGTGACTATAGTCTATGACTATAATTTATAAATTTATAATCCATGGTTTTTGTTATGTAAAAATTAGTTAGATTAGGTTTATTATTTAATTTTCAGTTAAATTAGACAAAAGGGCACGATCATAAGATCATGCCCTTTCCCTAAAGGGTGTCCATAGCGATATATAAGCCAGGAACCCCAATTGTAATCATCATCATCTGTAATTCATCTTTTAATAAAATATTTATCCCTGTTTTAAGAAACGGCCGTTTCGAAACCGAAACGGCCGGCTTGATCCGTTTCGCCAGCAAGGAGAGTGACCCGGCCATGGAAACGGTCCGGTTGGCCGAGTCACGAGTCATTCAATGACTCGGCCGAGTCATGGGTGACTCGGCCAACCCGGCCGTTTCCGATATGACTCGGCCGAGTCACAAAGGAACGGCCCAGGCAGCATAAACAGCAAAAAAATATATATTTTTTAATGGATTTTTTAATTGTTTTTTGTTTGGTTTGGACCCCAAACAGTTATATGAATATGCTAAATGATTTTTGGGGTCCATTTCCCCCTCCCAAACCTTATTTAACACACCCCAAGTGCTCTCATTCACTCACAGCAGTCTTATGCATTTTAGTGAGAGTCTTCTTTGAGAGTTAGTGAGCAGTTCTTGAGCTTGTTTTGGAGCAGCAGTGAGGAGTCTTGGAGGAGCATTGTCGCTGGAGTGAGGAGCTTCTTGGGCAGCCATTTGGAGCAGCATTGAGGAGCTGATTCTTGGAGCAAGCTTGAGGAGGCAGTTTGTGCCTGGAGGTATTTTTTTCCACCTCTATAAATCTGTTTTTGCTTGGTAAATTTTAGGTGCATATCTAGAAAGCTTAGAGAGTGTTTTTTGTCAAATAAATGAACATTGAATCAATGTTTTTTTTTTGTCATTTTCAGATTGTTTGCTTTCATTTCCTAGTCAAAAAATGGCACCTAGAGCAAGAGATCCTACTTGGGCATATGTTGAAATGGTTGATAGTCAAACGCAATGCAAATTTTGCCATAGAAAAATTAAGGAAGGTCCTGGGGGCATTAACAGGCTGAAACAACACTTGGCAGGGATTAGAGGCCAAATTACCCCATGTACCTCACCAGAAATTGGGGAGATTAGAAAGAATTTGTTGGCCAACATTGAGAAATTTAAAGAAGATAAGGCTAGGCAAAAAGACATACAGGTTGAAATTGGGAGGAAGAGGGAGATACAAAAAATGATGGCTACCAACCCCCACTATGATTTTGAGGGTTCTTCCTCTATCCCTCAAACTGAGGCATCCAACCCTTTCCGATATGTTCCTCCCTCTTTTGGGTCTGTTCAAGATAAGGGAAAGGGTAGAATGAATTTGAAAAAGGGTGATGTGACTATCAAAAGTTATTTCACTCCCTCCTCTCCATCAGATGCACATGGTCCTGAAGTTAGTAAAACTCAAATGCAGCCCACTTTAGATGACCATTGGAAGAAACAATTGAGGGAGACTGCTTGTGATTACATAGCTAGATGGTGGTATGATGTTGATATCCCCTTTAATGCTGCTCGTTCACCATATTATGAGCCTATGTTTGATGCCATACATGTTGCTGGAAAAGGCTTCAAAGGCCCTACTATGCATGAGCTAAGGGGGTTTCGTTTGCAGAAAGAAATTCAATCCATTAATGAGTATTTGCAAGAGTTCAGGGACTCATGGGCAAGAACAGGGTGTACCATCATGTCAGATGGATGGACTGATCAAAGAAATCGTACCATCATAAACTTTCTTGTCTTCTGCCCACAGGGAACCATGTTTTTAAAATCAGTTGATGCATCTAATAAGATAAAAGATGGCCACTTGTTGTTTCAGCTATTGGATCAGGTTGTTGAGGAGGTGGGGGTGGCTAATGTTGTTCAAATCATCACAGATAATGCCTCTAACTATGTTCTTGCTGGTAAACTGTTAGAGGAAAAACACAAGACCATATTTTGGTCCCCATGCGCTGCACATTGCATAGACCTCATGCTTGAGGATATTGGAAAATTAGATTGGGTCAAAAACACTATAGATCATGCCAAAAGCATAACAAAATTTATCTACAATCATACATTGGTTTTGAGCCTCATGAGGAAACACACTGGGGGCAAGGATATTATTAGGCCTGCCATCACTAGATTTGCTACACATTTTTTGACATTGCAATCTATGCTTTCCCAACACAGAAACTTGCAAAAGATGTTTTCCAGTGATGAATGGAATCAAAGCAATTGGTCTAACAAACCAGAAGGCAAACAATTGAAAAGGAAAGTCCATGAAGAAACTTTTTGGAGAAAGGTAGCAGAGATTGTGAAGCTTGCTAAGCCACTAGTTAAGGTGTTGCGGTTGGTGGATAGGGAAAGGTTGGCTATGGGCTTCATTTATGAGGCTATGGATCAAGCAAAGGAGCAAATAAAGACGGTATACAAGGATAGAGTGGCAAAGTATGGGCCCATTTGGGCAATCATTGATGAAAGATGGAACAATCAACTCCATCGCCCTATACATGTAGCTGGGTATTTTTTGAACCCACGGTATCATTATAAAACTAAGGAGTCAGGAGCTTTGAGGGGGGAGGTCCGAGATGGACTGGTTGATTGCATTGAACGCATGATCCCATTGGAGTCTGATCAGCTGGAGATACACCGACAGGCCAATATCTTCAGCAATGCAGTAGGTACCTTTTGGGAAGAACCTAGCAAAGATTGCAAGAGAAGCAGATGAGCCAGGTAAACAAAAATTTCAATTTTCAAATTCTTAATAGTTTTACTTCTTTTTTTTAAGTTTGTTAAATCGTTTATAATTTGAAAGTTAGATATAATTTGTAATTTTGTTGAGCTAACTCATTACACTCCTATGTTTTTTGCAGCACAATGGTGGGAGGCCTTTGGTGGCCATTGTCTTGAATTGCAAAGGTTTGCAATTCGTATTTTGAGTCAAACTTGCAGTGCATCTGGGTGTGAGCGCAATTGGGCTGTCTTTGAGAGGATTCACACAAAGAAGAGAAACCGTTTGGATCAAAAACGGTTAGATGATCTAGTTTTTGTCCAATACAACCTTCGGCTCAGACGAAACCATTTGCTGGACAAAAGACCTGATTTAGATCCCATTGTGTTGGAAGACATTGATCCAACATCAGATTGGGTAGTGGAGAGTTGTCTAGCTGAGTTTGATCCTGATGAGGATCTTGATTTAGATTTAGATCTGGAGACATCAGTTGAACTTGAACATGTTGTTCAACTTCAGCCTATTCAGTTGAATGCAGATCCCAATCCACCAGCCTCAATCTCACAGCCAGCAAGGACTCCAGTTGTAGGTGCTTCCTCTGCTCAGCCACGACAGAAGCACAGCCGCATATCTACTCTATCTCAGCTTGCATCTGCTGCAGTTGCACAGCCTGCTAGTGGTACCACTTCTACAGTTGCAGTTGGGGATGATGATGATGAGGAGGAGCCATGGGGCCCCCTATCTGACTCTGATGATGATGATCCAGAGATTGATCGAAATGATCTTGGCTCCTCTAACAGTAGCTACTAGCCAGTGGCCCAGTAGTACTGTAGTACTAGTACTGGAGTCTGGTCACCGTCACAGTTTACTTTTGTTGTAGAGGCCATTTCTAGCCTCCTTGGTTATGTGTTTTTTGTTTTGAGTCTTCGATCATGTATGACAGTTGACTATGTATTGCCATTGGGTACCATTTTGATATAATGGATTAGTTCATGAGCCTACTTTGATCATATGTTGTCTTCCATCTATATTATAATGTTGTGTGTTTGGAAACATGAATGAAAATCTTTAAAATTATGTTTAAAATCTTTAAAATTATGTTTTTTTATAAAAAAAAATAAATATTTAATGTATTTTTTACAACGACCGAGTCATTGAAATCGAGCCGGCCGAGTCATTACCGTTTCGGAGTCGGAGTCGGAGTCGATCCTCGGCCGAGTCGGAGTCGGAGTCGAAGTCTTAAAACATTGATATTTATACATATATTACTGCTTTTCAAGAATTTTTGGCATTATCTGGTATCAGAGCCTACGACCCTCGGTCGTCAACCCCTCGTTGTTCCGCTGCGATCGATTTGCACATCCTCGTTGTATCAATACCGCAGTTCTCTGCCACTCTCGCTGTATCATCTGCTCAACATTCCACCCCGCAGTGTCGACCGCCGCTGCCATCCAAACTCCCATCCGCAGTCTTCAGCGTACCCGTCCCCCGTGAAAAAAAAAACGATAAGTTCTGAACAGTCAAAAGAGTCAACGAAACGTGACATTTGGTTGGGGACGTGACTGTAATGTGACTGTCCATTCATTCGATTATTTTAAAAAAAAAAAGTATTACGTATCACATTATATGTAATTAATTTAATTATATAGAATTAAAACTATATAATAATAAATAAAAAAAATATTACATATATGTGAATAATATTAATTAATTAAAATAATATTTTGATTAATTAATAAAAAACATTATTATTAATTTAATAATATTTTTTGATAATAAAAAAAAAAAATATATATATATATATATATATATATATAAACTGGCAGATAAATACACACCCCCGCAAACCCGCTCAATGTCGACAATGACAATGGCATATTTTCAAAAAAAATTGTTGGATTCGGAGCATAAGATAAATAACAACCACGACGAGGTCAGTAAAAGATTAAATGAATTCCAGATCAAGCTTGGGGAGCAAGCTGACGAAATCAAAAATCTTCACGATACGACAAATCGAATAGAAATAAAGATGGAAAATCAACATGTCCAAACAGAAGTAAACATCAGAGATGCCTTAACAATGCTGAAAATTCTGTGTAAAAGGTCGAATTGTACACCCGAACAACTACTAAAAGAAGGTGAAGAGAATCAAGAACACATCTCGTCAGATTCAACAAAGTCAATAGACTCTCATGAAAAAGTTGAATCCCCAAAAAAATCAGCGACACCCCGCCAAGAAGCGAGTAACACAGCCTTTACAAACAAGCAACTTTGGGATACCTTTACTAATCAACACCCTTTTTTCGCTCAACCATTAGCAACATACCAGCGAAGGGCAAAAGTCGAGATGCCTAAATTCGATGGAAACGAAAAAAACAATGTTGCATGGATAAACAAAGCAGAAGAATACTTTGAGATATATGACATCAATGACGATGACGAAAAGCTCAGGCATGCATCCATGAAAATGGAAGGAGAAGCATATAACTGGTATATGTGGTGGAAAAAAAAAACACACGTCATTAGCTGGAGAAAATTTAAAGATGCCTCATTTAAAAGATTCCAAGGTGTAAGAGAAGAAGAGTTCTTTTCAAAACTCATCAAGTTACGACAAAAAGAAAGTGTGGACGAATACACTCAAGAATGGGAGACCTTAGTAACACGAGTACCTGGGTTATTAGAATCTCGTCTAATTCAATCATACATCTCGGGACTCAAAACCCATTTACAAGTAGAACTTGAAATGCATGACATTTCATCAATAGAAGTAGCAAGATGAAAAGCAAAAACAACCGAAAAGAAATTCGAACAAATATTTTGGTCAAAATCCGAAAAAAACATATTCAAGACAAAAAACACCTCAGTATGCGGATGCAAAAAATACAAGATATGTTCCACCACATCGACATGAAGATGAAAAATCTAATGTGGAAATGCAAAGGATAAAAGAGGGTAAATGCAAGTGCTATGGTGAGAAGTAGGACCCCAAGCATAGGTGTGCTAAAGGAAAAGAACCAAAGAACCTATATAATTGTGAAGCAACCAATGATTCAAACAGTGAAGATTCTGACATAGAGGAAACAGAAGATGCCCCAGAATTCTCACCAGAATTAGATGACAAAAGTATTCCACAAGTGTCATTATCAGCGATGACAGGTATATCACAACCTCAGACCTTAAAGTTAAAAGGACACATAAAGAAGAACAACGTAGTGGTTCTCATCGACTCTGGTAGCACACACAATTTTTTAGATGCAACCATGGCAAAGAGACTCAATATTTTTTCATTTCCTTTACCAAACATGAAGGTGATGGTAGCTGACGGTAAGAAGATTGAAAAGGTGGGGAAATGCCATAAGGTTAAATTGCAGATTCAAGACTTCAGTTTAGAGTCTCCGTTTTTCACAGTGCCATTAGGAGGAGTAGATGTAGTCTTAGGTATCCAGTGGTTACGAACTTTAGGTACTTATGCTGCCAACCACCAAGTACAGTTTATAAAATTCAAATGGGGAGGTCAGAAGTACAAATTACACGGATTCCAAGCACCAGAAAATCAAATTGTATCATCATCGCAGATGATGAAGATGATTCGAAAGGGAGCACCCGCTTATGTAGTACAATGTCATCAGTTAGAAATGTTATCTACAAATATGACCAGTGAAGAGTCACCAGAGATACAAGATCTAATTAGGAAACATGAAAAAGTATTTCAAGACCTACCTATGAAGATGCCACCTAATAGGGAAATTGAGCATACAATAGAAGTCAAGGCAGGATCAGACCCGGTCAACATCAAGCCATACCGATATCCACATCACCAGAAAACAGAAATCGGGAGATTAATCCAAGACCTCTTAAAGTGTGGAATCATCTAGAAAAGTAAAATTCCTTACGCTGCTCGATTGGTGTTCGTAAGGAAGAAAGATGGGTTATTCAGGCTATGTATTGACTATAGGGGATTAAACAAAATAACAATTAAAAACAAGTTCCCAATCCCCTTTACCGACAAAATGTTGGATGAGCTACATGGCGCAAGGTATTTCTCAAAATTAGACTTAAGATAAGGGTACTATCAAATTAGGATCAGATTAGAGGACATACCAAAAACGACATTCCGAACACACGAAGGTCACTATGAATTTAAAGTAATGCCGTTTGGATTAACCAATGCACCAGCAACGTTTCAAGCAACTATGAACGAATTATTTCGCCCACATCTTAGAAAGTTTGTATTAGTATTTTTTGACGATATTCTAATTTACAGTAAAACTTGGAAGGAGCACTTGCAACATTTGGACAAAGTTCTTACACTACTTAAAGAACACCAATTTTACACAAAAAAATCCAAATGCACCTTCGGAAAGGAAGAAGTAGAATACCTTGGACACATTATATCCCATGAAGGCATAAAGGTGGACCCTAACAAAATCAAAGCTATAAAAGAATGGACCAAACCTGCTAATATATCCAAGCTAAGAGGGTTCTTAGGGTTGACTGGATATTACCGAAGATTTATTAAAAACTATGCACATATAACTGCACCTCTAACAAATCTTTTAAAAAAGAATTCGTTTCTATGGGATGAGGAAGCAGGAAGGTGTTTTGAAAAATTAAAGGAAATTATGTCTAATGCTCCTGTATTAGCAACACCAGATTTTTCTAAACCATTTATCATTGAGTGTGATGCTTCCAGATTTGGTATAGGTGCAATATTAATGCAACAAGGACATCCAATAGCTTTTGAAAGTAGGAAGCTCAACAAAAGAGAACGCCTCAAATCCACATACAACAAAGAAATGCTCGTTATCATGCACGCACTAGCTAAGTGGAGGCAATATCTTTTGGGAAGTAAGTTTTCTATTCGAACAAACCATAACAGTCTCCAGCATCTCCTTCAACAAAAAACACTTTCCGAAGAACAACAAAAATGGATTGAAAAAATTTCCGCTTTTGACTTGGAAATACTACATAAACGAGGTAAAGACAATGTAGTAGCAGATGCCTTATCCAGGAAAGATGAAAAACCAACACTACTTGCAATTTCGGTTGTTGTCCCTGAGTGGCTTAACGAAATTCGAAGTGAGTATGCCAAGGATCCGGAAATAACGACAATAATCAATAACCTTCCCAACAACTCAAAATTTGAGTGGAAGAATGATATCCTATGGTATAAGGGAAGAATCTATCTAAATACAAATTCCAAGTTTAAGTTTAAGATACTCAAGGAATTACATGACTCACTGTCAGCTGGACATGTAGGATTCTTTAAGACTTACTACAATGCACGTCAATCCTTCTTTTGGAAGGGAATGAATCATGATATTCAGAAGTATGTAGCAGAATGTGACACATGTCAAAGGAATAAAAGTGAAAATATTACGACACCAGGATTACTTCACCCTTTAAACATTCCAAATCAGAAATGGGAAGAAATCTCGATGGACTTTATCGAAGGATTACCAGTATTTGAAGGCAAGGACAAGATTTTTGTAGTAGTCGACAGACTCACCAAATATGCTCACTTTATGGCAATAAAGAAGTCATACTCAGCAAAAGAAATCGTTGAAATATTTTGCAAAAATATATATAAGTTACACGGTTTTCTGAAAGTCATTGTGAGTGATAGAGATGCCAAGTTCAAAGGTAATTTCTGGAAGGAATTGTTCAGCCATACAGGAACCTACCTAAATATGAGTGTCGCTTATCACCCTCAAACAGATGGCCAAACAGAGGTTGTCAATAAATGTTTGGAGGCCTACCTACGTTGCTACGCTACAAAAAAACAAAATAAGTGGGCTCAATGGTTACATCTCGCTGAGTGGTGATAAGTCCACTTATCATACATCAACAAAAATGACGCCATTTCAAGCTCTATATGGGTATGAACCCCCAAAATGGAAGGATCTAGCTCTTGTCCAGACAAATCTACCCGCTGTTAAAGATCAACTAGAAGAAACCCAAAAAATCGTCCAAATATTAAAAGAAAACCTTAATAATGCAAGGAATCGTATGAAGCAACAAGCAAACCGTAACAGAACTGAAAGAGAGTTTGAAGTTGGAGAATGGGTATTTGTTAAGCTCCAACCATACAAACAATTATCCTTAAAACAGAAAGGAAAAAACAAATTGGCACCAAAGTTTTATGGACCTTATCAGATTAACAAAAAGATTAGCCAAGTTGCGTATGGTTTAAGCCTTCCAGAGACAAGTCGTGTTCACAACGTCTTCCACGTATCTTGCCTTAAAAGGGCACTAGGTAACAATCAAACAGCGCAAACAACACTTCCATCCCTAGATGATGAGGGAAGAGTCATTTTAGAACCAGAAGGTATTTTGTCTACTAGAGAAAGAAAGCTTTGATATCGTACTATCAAGGAATATCTGATCAAGTGGAAGGACTTACCTGAAGAAGAAGCTTCTTGGGAGAATGAAGCATTTTGTCAACAACATCCGTCGTTACGTATGCTTTGAGGACAAAGCATTCTTTCGAGAGGAAGGCAATGTTATGTAAAAATTAGTTAGATTAGGTTTATTATTTAATTTTCAATTAAATTAGATGAAAGGGCACGATCATAAGATCATGCCCTTTCCCCAAAGGGTGTCCATGGCGTATATAAGCCAGGAACCCCAATTGTAATCATCATCATCTATAATTCATCTTTTAATAAAATATTTATACATATATTACTGCTTTTCAAGAATTTTCGCCATTAGTTTTCTCGACTCTTAATTTGGGGTTTATAATTGAATCTTAGTGCCTTGTTCATGTTTACAATTTTATTAAATTTTACTTTTTATGCTTTAAAGTTTAGTTGCTATTTAAATTTTAAAATGATTCATCATACATTGCAACATCATATAATGATTATGTAGACAGTAGTAGATTGTGTTGTAGTAGACTAATAGTACTTCTTAAGTTCTTGAAAATAGGCAATGATAAGGAGATTTGTTTTGTGATGTGCAATGATTATTAGATGGTATTAGTATTAGACAATTAGTATTTTATTTTGTAAATTGAATTTCAAAATTAGTAATAGTTCTAATTTTTATATTTTAATTTATCATTCATGTTCATTGTTTATGTTGAATTACTAAATTTTATTTTAATTTTAATTTGTTAATAAATATAAAAATTAGTTGTCGCACTTGTCATCCATGTTACCCACCACTTAGTGGCTGATATCCCGAGGATAATTTTTTCTCCATGATGTGCCTCAGTCGGCAGCCCCTTGATGCCTCCTACTAGCTCGTTGTGCCATTTCTCTACTACCTAAGCCAACCATGTGATCCCTCACTCACCTGTATTGATTGTATGTTTGAAGGTGGGCCTCCCGAATCTAAAGGTATGTCTTGTGATTTGGTAATTGAGTATTGGGTTTACCTATCATGGATACTTCTGGGTATGGATTCATGGGGCGATTTGGTGGAAAGAGTGGGCTTAGTTTGTGCTCTTGTCCCCTTGATCTCTTTTGGTTGTTACCCTTGGATCTTAGTCCCGTGGGATCTCCTTTATTGACCATTTGGTTCTAGGGTGGTACTACTTGGGAAACCCTGATTTTGGGTGCGTGGTCCTGCTCCTTTATCCCACATATCACTCCCTTTCCACTCACTATACCCCCATTCATCTTTTCCCCCACCTAGGTCCACATAAGGCTAGCCTCCCTATACTCTTGCCTCCACTTTGGGTCATGCCTAGAATGATGCCACGGAGGTTGAAGCAATTAGAAGTGAAAAGTGAAAAGCATAAATGGCCACATTTAACAGGAAATCATACCACAAAATGCAAAAAATGGTCGAGACAAAAATAATTAGCACGTGGGCAAAAGGCATTACATGAGCTCTGCCCCAATCATTGGCCATCGCCCTGGTTTCATAGGCACTAGATGAGCCTCCTCTATCATTCAGGAACCCATGATTGTCCCAACCCCTGGAGGGCAATAAACCGCCCTACCTAAAAGGGGGTAGTCACTGTTATATCTTGCACATCATGCTCTTGTCCTTTGAGCCCCGAGCAGTTAATTAAAGAAAATTCATAAAAGGCAAAAGGTCTATGAAGAAAGGTCGAAAAATCAAGACGATTGCTCCCTCCTATACATTACATACCCAGGTGTGGCCTTGCCCTTATCTAGCTACCCCTATGCCCCACTATGTGGCCCAGGATTGCCCCTCTCATTCCCTATTCCATTCCACTTATTTGTCACTTGCCACCCCCATTAGAGGGATGTACCTTGGACATACTATCCCCTTTAAGGGCTGAAAACACCTAATAAGGTACTTGGCTAACCCCCTTTGGAGCTTGGAGACACTAGCACATGCCAAAGCCCACTACGGAAGGGCATGCCATTATGAAGTAACCACGTTGTTATCCATGATTTGTAAGCTTTTTACCTGATTATTTTGATGATTGGTTGTACTGGAAGCCTAGGGGACGCATTAGATCTTATGCAGGATTACAGGTAGTTTCCATTTGCGTTTGGTTTCCCTATATGGGATCCTAACCCCCGGAGATCTACATTGGCACATGTAGGGTGTACATAGAGAGCCATGGGCCTCCACAGCAGCAAACATCACTCCACGGATCCTCATGGATGCTCAGAGATTACTAGTGATCCACTTTTGGGATGATGATGATATGCTTGGTACATTATGCCCAACAGGCCCCCATAGGAGCCCCACACTCTTGACAGGTGTCCCAGGACTTGTACGATGTCATGGCAGCGTTCATTCCACCACTTCGACCCTTGCAAAGGATCTCCAATTAATATGGAGACCCATGGGGTCATCTATGTGCCATCATACCAAATGAGTGCACCACAGGTCTACTACTTGGAGAATAAGGGGCCACCCCCTTGTCCATCATATTCTGAGGAATTTATTCCTCAATATGACACTTCAAGATATTATTGAGCCCTTATAGGGCCCTACAACATGCACATATCATTATTTTGCCCCTTGTGAGGCTTGTTTTTACTTATGAGCTAGTTTGGTGGGCTTATCACCAATAGGGGTTTTATTTGCACATTATTTTATCATTAGGGGCTAATGTAGGCCCATAGGCTAATTCGAATTCCTTAGGAGGCTATATATTGATGTTAGATACATTCATTTGTATCATCACTTGACTTGGGATCTCTCTAATCATAGAGAATTTTCACAATTTGTCCTTGGTGGATATTTTTTGGAGATGAATGAATTTTGATGTATGGATTTGGGCTATTTCTCTTGTCTTGGAGCTATATTGAGCAAACAATATGCTGGTTGGATATACTCTATAACGTTGAAAGTAAATTTTGATGCTATTATTGTTGCTGCATACTGTTAAAATTAAAGCTAGTTGTTGCATTATCAAAATGTTGAATTAAGCATGTTTTTGCTAATTTAATGTATGGGCCAATGTTATATGAATGAAATGTCATAGAGATTTATTTATCTCGAGAAGCTTGCATCATTTGCTTTGAAGTATAAACGCTTGAAGGTCACTTTTCTTTTCCTCAACATTGGATGAAGTTGACTTTCTGGGCCTCCTTGATCAAGAAACCAAGTCCTTACTCATCATTATCCTTGACTCCATATCCCCGAGTGAATTAGGCACTGATCCCTCAAAAAGGGTGATCACTTCAACCCTCTTTTAACCAGTTTCCCCTTTTTCCCCAAGTCTAGCCCCATTAGGTCACCTTGGGCATCAATGTCCTAGGAATTGACCCAAGGAAAAATTATGATCTCCAATAGGCTACTGCACTAGTGGGTCCCCTCCCTCTCCTCCAAATTTGAAGCGATTCTAACAATGGAATCTCTAGGAATCGCAAGACCTAGCTCTAGGATAGAATTGTTCCTAGGCATCCCCAAGGCCAGACCTCAATAGGATCAATTCAACCTTTTGAAGAAAGTATTCTTATTTGGTCTGGTCCTTTCCCCTCACATTGTCCAGGATAGGAACATCATTGGTTGCTACATTCCATCCTCGAACCTGTGTTGGGTTCACTTGGCCCAGTGTGGTCCCATTTCTCAATAAAGATTGTTTGTCAAGGACCATTTGGGAATCCAAGTTTCCCAAGGATTATAGGGATTAAGAACCTTGTTTATAAGCCTATCATTTCTCCCTCAACCCTCCAACCCTCACCCCTTATCCCTGGTGGACCCATTCTTCACTCCATCCTTGGGAAAGGGTTTTCGGGGTCACATCTCACCTATCCATTGACATATACTTTACAAGTGAATCCCTACACTACCGGGACTCCTCCCATCGGTGAAATTCCGTAAAGAGCAAGGAGACTTAGTTGTGGTGACAATGGGCTACGCCTCCACAGTTGCCCTTAATCTAGCAGTTTCACTCTTAGTAACCCCCTTTAGGTCCCCTAGTGGTTTGAGTGGTAAAAGTCTCCAACCTGTCGTTCCCTGAAAATTTGGGGATGCGCTCTAGCCATCCCAGAAACTCATCCCCCCATACCCCTATCCCCCTGTCCCAACAGCTAGTGCAACATTGTCTTATTTCTAGGGCAGCAACAAAAACAAAATTCTTCTTCAATCCTGGAACATAGAGGTTATCTCTGAGATGAAGAGAGCTACCTAACTCCCTCACAAAACTAACAGTACCAACTCCCCTAATCGTGTACTTGCCATCATCTCCTAGCTCAATATGAAATTGCATGTCTTTCTCCTTAAGGTGGCTGAAATATTCCTTATTCCCGGTCATATCGAAGTATGCTCCCGATTCAATATACCATATGTTGTTGCTTATTGAGCTTTCCATGCAAGCTATCAATGAGAAATATTTCTCGAACTAAGAAGAAAACACATCTACCTTGGGCTTCAGCTAATGCGGCCACATGATCCTTACTGGACTCCTTCCTCTAAACCTAACCCTAAAGTCCTCACCTCCTCCTCCCAAAAATCTTCGTACCTTGCTTGATAAGCAAGAAAGCTCTATTCTTAAAACCCCTTCTAGGAAAAGGATTATAAGGGTCACTTCATATCCATTGGTCAATTTATCCTTGTTAAGTGACCTTTGTATATATCAGGTCTCCTCCCATCGATGAAAGTTTGTAAAGAGTAGGGAGTCTTAGCTGAGGTGACAGTGGGGTAAGCCTCCATCGTTATCCTTTGATCTAGCAGTTTCCCTTTAGGAATCCCTTTTATGACCCTTGCTAGTTTGAGCTGTAACATTTTGGCGTCATTCCCGAGGAGGAAGAAGGCCTACCTCCCCAGTAAATCATTGAGGAATTGATTCATTGACGACATCTATAAAGCATTCATCTAGCAACTCCACTCATTGTCCAAACCCCTAGTTTACTTGAAGGCGACAACATTCATTCTTTAACTAGGGTTGCCGCAAAAAGGGGAGAGCGAACTCCATCACCTGTTGGAACCACTCTTTTCCCTGAATTTGAAAAATTCAATGATCCATCTCCCAAAATGCCCTCTAGTTCTAACACTAGCCCAAAACAAGATCAACCCAAGATGATCAAGAGTGAAAGGCACTTGGTTAGTGTCTTGGCCCCTTTGAAATTGAGTGATGATCCCAAACCACTACCTGAAAAATATAACAGATGGTTACCCAAGTTCATAGGGGATGCTACTTCGACTGCCCATGGTTTTATTGAAGAATTAAATTGGCAAATGTCCCCTAGAATGATCTTCGATGAAGATAGGCTCATGATACTTTTTGCTTTATCACTTGAGGGACAAGTAGGAGATTGATACCTTAGCCTTCCCCCGGCATGCATACAAGACTTTGATGACTTTGAAGACCCATTCATGAAGAGGTGGTCGTGCAATGCCCAAGGGACCTTTAACATTGAAAAAAACTACCAAATGGAAAAATTTGTAAACCTGAATCCTATTGCAGCATCTGGAAATAATTCTCCTAATTGTTAAATTAATTCTTAACAATTTATTTACTGTTTGCTACAGCAAATACTAAATCAATCACACTACAACCTACACAAATAAATTGTGGAAGAAATAAACGCTGGAAGAAATGCTAGCACACACACATAAATTTACACGGTTATTTTTGGACTAATGTCCCTGGAAAAACCCAACTTGGGAAAATTGGTGCAGCAGCTGAGAGTTTTATTATTATGCAGCTGTGAAATCATCTGAGTACAACTAGAAGATGAAACTAGCCATCCTACAGAGAAAAACTGGTAAGAGAAATCTAGTGAGGAATTTCCTCACTCCACAGGGAAATTCGGGCTCTAACCTCAGCTAAAATTTAGCCGTCCAAATTGGCTCTACGCAGTCACAACGTCACCCTAGCGCAGTTGTTTCTGCACCCAACTCGGAACCGCTGGTTCTCAAGCCGTCTGGTCAGCTATTGTCTGGGAAAATGTCTCTCCTAGCCTATGGAACCTCTGCCCAGCTTCTGGCACTGAAACTCTGCTTCTCCCCAGCAAAAACGAAATTGCCTCTAGAGGCTACTGCGCAGCTCTACGTCAGCCTCATTGTGACTCCTCTGCCTCTCTGCAAATGCACTCACCAGAACTGAAATCCTTCATCCAACTTCACTGTTCGAGCCCCTCTCTCACTGCTTCGATTTCTCTGGCTCTCTCTCTGGCAACTGAAAGCTGCTACTCAGGAAATCGATCTGTTAATGAAATTGACTACACAAGTGCTTTCTCTAAGCCCCATTGACTTCTTCTTATAATCCTCTGTTGAGACTTCAGCGGCCAACATTAGATCTTAATCGATGGTTGGTATTAACTTGAAGTCGATCTATGTGAGTTTCTAAAACATTCACACATTAACTTAATTAATTTTGAGTAATTAGTCAAATTCCCTAAGTTTAGACTTATGAAATATTTAAAAAGTGACTAATAATCTAATTAAGTTATTTCTAGGCACAAAACCCAAAAACGATTTCTGAGTTTTGGAGATCTCATGCATTCTAGCCTCTCCACAAAATCTTGTGGCTAGAACACCTCTGATGCTACAAAAACTAACACTCCCACTTAGCAAGGATTGTGTTTAAGAGTCATTGCCTCCTGCAGTAACACCCTATCTCTACATCATCTCCTGTCACATTGCTGATGTCTGGCTGCTGCTACCCACCAACCACTGCATAACTTTGGTATGTGTTGCATCTGTGTTGTCGCTAACTCTGTTGAATTGCTGCCAACATTGCATTTGCACTACAACTTTCTCTCCATCTGTTATTGCTACCACTGCAACAATTGAGAAGCATCCTAAATACTGAATCAATTATGATCAGCATAATGCTGTTAAAATTGGCAACTAGGGCCAAACTCCATGTGGGTCATATTATTTATGGCAGCTGATATTTTTATTGGATCCCTCTCATTGAGAGGTGTAGGATTGATCTAAAGATCATCTGATTCCAATAAGTATTTATGAAGTTATGAATTTATTGCATCTGTGTTGTCGCTGACTCTGTTGAAATGTTGCCAACATTGCATTTGCACTGTAACTTTCTCTCCATTTGTTGTTGCTACCACTGCAACTGAGAAGCATCCTAAATACTGAATCAATTGTGATCAGTATAATGCTGTTAAAATTGGCAACTAGGGCCAAACTCCATGTGGGTCATATTATTTATGGCGGCTGATATTTTTATTGGATCCCTCTCATTGAGAGGTGTAGGATTGATCTAAAGATCATCTAATTACAATAAGTATTTATGAAGTTATGAATTTATTTATGTTATGGACAAATTGTTAAGTCGACCAGCAACTTATGTAGGCTCAGAAGCCCAACAATCATGTCTATTCAACCTCTACGTTTCAGTATAAATAGAAGCAACTTATGTAGGCTCAGAAGCCCAACAGTCATGTCTATTCAACCTCTACGTTTTAGTATAAATAGAAGAGGACTTCAAGTCATTTCTACACACACTTGGATCTCTTCCTCTCTCTACTTGTCTTTGGGTTTTAGTAGGAGGAGAGATCCGTCGAAAAAGCCGGAACTGCCAGAAAAGCCGGGAACACCGGAAAAGTCGGAAATACCGGAAAAGCCAGAAAAGTCGGAAATGTCGGAAAAGCTGGAACTACCAGACACTGCCAAAACAGTCGGAGCATCTGTCTCCGAAGGAAGGCGGCATGATATAAGATATCACGGGCAGCATGAAGCATAATGATCATGGACAGCATGATAGATGAGATCATGGGCAACATGATGAATGGGCAACATGATGTATGAGATCATGGGCAACATGATGAATGGGCAGCATGATAGATGAGATCATGGGCAACATGATGTATGGGCAGCTTAGTGATGTATGAGATCATGAGCAGTATGATTATGCATGATGCAGCATGATGGTACTACACGGTAAGATGCAACAAATAGATGAGATGCAGCACTATGATGGGTGAAGGAGTCACCTTAGAGAATCAGTTGAAGCAATATGTCTTCAACTGATCTCTGCCAATATCAAAAGTCAAATGATTGACTTCGATTGTAAATGTACTATCTCTCTCACTTTCTTTCCTGAACTTTGAAGAAGATAAAAGAAGAATTGATCAAGGGTTTCCCCACATTGGGGTTTGTCCCTGGCTAGCGCCACATCTTGTGTCCTCTTGTCTTGGCTTGTCTTTTGTGATTTATATTTATGTTCTATATGCAGTTTACTTTATGCTGGTGTGATTGCCAACGTAGAAAAGAAATTGAAATAAATTGCTCTAGCATAGAACATACCTAAACTTAACATGGTATAAGAGCTGAGGTGAAGACAATGCCCAAGCAAGAGTGAAAGAGCAATCACCAAAGACAATAGGGACAAGACAAAAGGATCAATGGGTTCCACATCTCTCTTCTAAGTTCACAAAGGGTGAAGTCGAAGCAGAACATATTATCAAAATGGCGTAGTGGAAGTTTCTAATGGCCAATCTAAAGATCACTTCATTGGGAAGTTCAGATCTAAGGGTGGAAGGAAAGGCAGATGCCTTGGTTGCAATAAGTTCGGCCATTATGCGAAGGAGTGTCCGAAGGTAATGCAAGTCATCAAGGAAATGGTCGACTCTTCAAAGAAAGCAAGGAACCCCGAATCACTTTTATGTACCTGATCGCAAGAAGAACCTGGTGTCCATCTCGGAAATGGAAGTCAAAAGTTTCAGGGTGGCACTCATCGATGGAAAGGTACGTGTTTGGAAATAGAATTTTCAAAGATGTTTTTGAGTTCAGGGTTGTATCAAATTGCAGGAAGTCCATTGGGGACCATGTCCATTGTCACGTAGCATCGAAGGCCTGTGAGTCAGATGGTGACAGGGATGTCTGAGTTCAGAAGGAGCATGAAAATACATGTTTGAGATGTAACGAAGGAAAATCTTACAAGGGGACCATTCCCCTCATGTAGCAGGTCCACAGGTCTGGAACAACCCAAGGGGTTTGAGATTGATAATCAGGAATCTCACATATGCAGGTGGAAGAAAGCCCTCTATGGCTTGAAGCAAAACACCCCGGGCATAGTATGAGAGGATCGATAACTGTCTGATAAAGTTGAGATTCACTAGGAATGAAATGGATCCAAACCATCCGAAGGTTGTGGATGATAGACCTCTCATACCAGCACCTTATGAGGACGACCTACTTCTAACAGGTGCAGACCCTCTCATTTGCAGAAGTAAGAGGGAGTTCGATTCCAGATGTGGAATGGTGAACTGCAAGCCTGTGACTACCTCGAGGATCTTAACTTTCAGAAGTTATATGGTAGTGATGTCGGACCAGATTTGGAAATGCCTCTGAATCTCATAAACTCATTCGCGTTGATGTTCTTGGTGAACTTCCGTCTGGACATATTTTTTGCAGTTAGCATGGTGAGCTCATATTTGGTTGAACCTCACTAGATTGGTGCCAAGAATCTTCTGAGATGTCTTCGGGGCACAATCTCTCATGGATTGAGATACACTGCCGGAAATATGAAACTGCATGATTATTCGAATGTTGACTGGGCAGGCAGTGTGGAGGATCACTAGAGCACTTTCAATGTTGGTTCTCTTTGGATTCTGCTTCGATATCATGGATGAGCAGGAAGCAGAAGTCGGTTGTTATAAGTACCGCCGAGACCGGATACATAACTACGAGTATGACCTCGTATGAAGTTGCCTGGTTGTGGAAACTCTTCAGTGAGTACACATGATGAATACCACTATGATTCTCTGTGACAACCAGAGGTGGGATTCGATTATTGAGGAATCCCGTATTCAATGATTGCTCCAGCAGATAGACATCAGATACTGCCTTATCTGGGATATGGTAAGTCGATGAGCAAGGAGGCTCCATCGCACTGAGATGATGTACAGGTCGCTACACTTTGTCAGAGCCCCGGGGAAAGATCAAATTTGTGATTTTCCCGAACGACTTGGAGTCATCGAGAGACCCTTGTAAAAGGGTCCTGCATGTTGCATACATTGAGCTCTGGGAGCTCTGGGGGCTTGTGGTTCTTACTGGAGCAACATACGACCACAGGGCGACTCACCCTCCCTTGGTGGTGTGCCATGGGACAAGATGATTCACTCTCTTGTGGGACAGGATGATTCGCTCTCCTATGGACAAGATGATTCGCTCTTCTGTGGACAGGATGATTTGCTCTCCTGTGGACAAGATGATTCGCTCTCTTGTGGGACAAGATGATTCGCTCTCCAGTGAACAAGATGATTCACTCTCTTGTGGGACAAGATGATTCGCTCTCTTGTGGGATAGGATGATTCGGTCTCCTGTGTAGTGTTAGTGTCAGTCTTTGCAGCCTTCCTCCAGTGATCAAACATGCTCTTACAAAGTGATTTTAAGGTTTCAATGTCAAATTTTGTCATTTCAGTGAGTCTTTAAGCAAAATTTGGTCACTAGGCATTAGGTCTAGGGTTTGCTTTTACTCCTTTCAAAGTTGTCCAAATGTCGGTCCATGTCACCATTCAACTGAGTGCACCATCATTCAGAGGGTTGTCATCATCATGTCAGGGTCCAATGGGTCATTTTACACCTTGTTCATGCTTCAGTTGTGCCTAGGTAAGGTTCATTTCACTCTGCTAAGGTTTTGAAGGCAATTTCTCTTGGATGGTCAAATCATCAACAAAACTTGCATCCTGATGTTCATACACCTTCCCCTATCCTTAATGTACCTTATTAAACACTTCCCATCACTGAGATCTCCCAAGTTCCTCATTTTTCCACAAACCCTAGTTTCTTGCTACAACTTAACAATTTTCTAGGTTGGGCCTGTGTTTAGCCCTTTTGGACCCCTTCCCCTCACTCAATCTTTGAAATTCCACTTTCCCCTACTTCCTAACATCCCTCCCTACTTCCAAAAATTTTCTCAACAATTTAGAAGCCCCTTCTTATTCCCTTCATTTCGCTTCATTTCGACAAATCCCCTGTTCCACACATCGCGATAGGTTTTACTCAAATGATGTTTTTGAGAAAGAAAAGATGAATTTTGGAAAACTGAGAGAGTATTTTGTCCACAATAGGCCAAGGAAGAAAAACCTCCTTCACTTTTTATACAGGTGTCATGGTTTTAGAAAAATGTCAAAAATACAGTTGCCACGGGAGAATTGATGCACCTCTGAAGTGACCTTGGGAAAATCAAGTTTTCTCCTAGCTTGGTTGGCCAAATGACTTTTTTGATGAGTCAAATGATAAGTAGACACAAAGATTTCCAATGAGCTATCATGAACTCAATTTGGGGTTGAGGAAGACCTTCAAAAGTTGACTGCAACAGCACTCTGCCTTTAGGCAGCCTCATTTTGCACATTTTGACCAGTCTTGGGAGATTTTATTTTGGACAAGGCAAATGAACTCCAAATTGAAAAATTCCAGTTGGGTTGGAAAGTAGACTCAAAGACCTTTCCAACGAGCTATCCCGTGCCCAATTTGGACACCGGGAAGGCCTCCAAAAGTCTCCTGGAAAAAGCGCGACGCATTGGGCAGGTGGCGCGGCGCACATAACTGGCGTGACGCATTGGGCTGCAATTTCCAGTGCAAATTTACACTGGCGCAGCGCATAGAGAAGGCGCGGAGCATTGGGTTTGTGGCACGGCGCATAGAGCTGCCAAGCCCAATTTTATCCTAAACTCTCTCAAGTTGCCAAAATTGCTTAAATCTTCGAATGTGCAAGTAAGTCACCATCTCTTCATTGCTAGTGGAGGAGTTTTCTTTAAGGTTTATGGTGATCGTGTAAAGATGAATCAAACCCTACCTCTTGTATCTCTCAAAGGAAACAGTACCTAGGGTTTGCACTGTTGTTTGGCTGCCAAGTCATTCCCTTACCTTGCCACTCCCTCACTCATTTTCCTAGTTTTTTCCCCTATTACCTAATTCGCATAATCGCAAAACAAAATCATATATCCCTATCCCTAATCCTATTTTTCCCAAACCACAAAATTCCCTAAACCCTAATTGTTTTCCCAAACTCTAAAATCATTCCCCAAAACCCCCTCATTCCCTCAAAAGTCCTACAAACAATCTACCTAACCTCTCATACACAGTTCTTCCACATTCCCTCCACAGCCCCTCATACAAATATACCTTTGGCAGCAAAAACCTAATCACCATAAATCTCATCAAGAAACCTCACACATTAGCAAGCATCGGGAGTCTTGGCTTGAAAGAGCCAACATCCACTTAGAGAGACTGTTGGACAAGGACAAGGCATTGCTAAGACACATGGTTTTTCATTACATGGCAAGGAATAAAGTTTGCAAGGCAGGAATAAGGAGTTTAAAGACAAAATTAAGGAAGGCATCAAAGAGGCAAAAGAAGCAAAAGGAGCATGATCGACTTTGGATATTGGTTGAGGCTTCCTTGGCTCAACATAGCTCTTGATAGAGAAGGTCCAGCCCAAATTTCAAAAAATTTGGAGCAATTTTTGCATTTTGGAAATTTTTTGCACAAAAAACAGAGTTTTCCTCCCTATGTGTCGCGCCACGTGGAGCTCACTTTTGCTAGGGGGCTCCAAATCACAAAAACTTTTGCATTTCTGGATTTGTCATGAAAAGTTATGCTTGCCTACCTATGGCCAAGAAATTTGGGCAGGTTTTGAGCCCTCAAAGAGGTCAAAAACACTCAAAAAATGACCTCACTGCCCCTATTTTGACACACAAGAAGCAGTCTTGGGAGAATGGACTTTTGGAGGGGAAAATGGAGGCCAAATTGAAAAATTGCACTTGAGTTGGAAAGTAGACACGTAGACCTTTCCAACAAGCACACTTGGAGCTAATTTGGACACCGGGAAGGCCTCCAAAAGTGGGTCCAAACAGGCAGTACGCATAGAGAATCAGGCGCGGCGCATAGAGGAAATTTTGCCAGTTTGACCAAGTATTGCTCTGTTTTTCGCCCAGTTTTGGCCAGTTTGACTTCTTCACTTCCTTAATGGAAAATTTTTGATGTAATTTCATGTATATTGATGGATCATGATGTAAATATGTCAAATTCTCACTTGGTAAGGTAGATTCATCAGTTAAAAAGTTGTTTGAAACTGAATGAATCAGTTCCCTAGTTTATAGAGGCAAGCAGTTTCATGGCCTAATTTCTAGTTCCTAGTTTAGAATCAGTTGGATCAGCTCCTAAACATGTGAGCTCGACCCCTAGAGGCTAGGATGAGCTATGGTTTGTCTATATTATGTTATTTTTCAGTCATTAGCATGGTTGGACTCTTGAGAAAGCCTTGAGCTTCATTGTACATTCATTTTAAGTATTTTGGCTAAGGAATTGAGACTAGGATTTGCAGCACTCTTTGGGATTCATGTGGCAATTTGTCTTGGTACAGTGTTTCTCTTTGTGATTGTGAATTTGTTTATGTGATTGCATTATCTATCTTATTTCTTCTGAACTAAACAAACAAGAGTTTAAGTAGAATTCATTGAAAGTGCAATGCTCTACTTGAAGTTTGCTTTAGTTGTTTGATGTTTTCAGCTGTTTGGGGAGGATTCATGATTGCTCTTGCCCTCTTTAACACTTCGCCTGTCTACTCCGTCCATTTCACTCATATTTAAGTGCCAAAACGATTGCCTACCTTGCCCCATCGAGATCTCTGCAGAACTGAGCCTCAATCCCCGCACCCCAAAATGTGCCTTTCCCTTTGAGCCAACAAATCATCTTTTATTCAGATCAACTCTCTTGTACTCATACCTAGCCTAAGATCAGAAGATATTTCAGTCATCTCAAGCCCTCATTGATCATTATTTGCTAAGATTGACTCGGAGAGAGCCCTCTCCTGACCTGGTAGGGCTAGCTACCAGGCTGAGCGTGGTTTGATGTTGGCCCTGGATCCTACCTTTTCAGCTTGAGGTAAATCTAGGCACTAACATGTAGCAGGATGATTAGTTCTCCTGTGAGGTCTGGATGATGTGTTCTCCATGACAACTGTGTAGCAGGATGATTAGTTCTCCTGTGAGGTCTGGATGATGTGTTCTCCATGACGACTATGTTGCAGGATGATTAGTTCTCCTGTGAGGTCTGGATGATGTGTTTTCCATGATGATTATGTAGCAGGATGATTAGCTCTCCTGTGAGGCCTGGATGATGTGTAGCGGGATGATTAGTTCTCCTATGAGGATAGGATTGATTAAGTTCTCTTGTTGAGGCATCCTACCCATGCAGTCTGGGACTCATGGGAAGTACCTCTCATCTAATCAATGAACACGGAAATGAGGATAGGGACCATAGTAGTACCGATGGACGCATCGCTATATCTACCATACTCCCTATACTAGGATGACCTTCATTGATCTGGGACCAATGATAATGGTCTGGGACCAGTTGTAGGAGTTGTACCTACTATGACGTTGACTTCAGGTCAATTGAGACTAGTCTGGGACCAGTGGTACATACTCTGAGACTGACTTCAGGTCAGTGAAGGACTGGTCTGGGACCAGTTGTCGGAGTTGTACCTACTATGACGCTGACTTCGGGTCGGTTGAGACTGGTCTGGGACTAGTGGTACATACTCTGACACTGACTTCGAGCCAATGGAGGACTGGTCTGGGACCAGTGGTAGGAGTTGTACCTACTATGACGCTGACTTCGGGTTGGTTGAGACTGGTCTGGGACTAGTGGTACATACTCCGAGACTGACCTCGGGTCAGTGGAGGACTGGTTTGGGACCAGTGGTAGGAATGGTACCCACTATGACGCTGACTTTGGGTCAACTGAGACTGGTCTGGGACCAGTGGTACGCACTCTGAGACTGACTTCGGGTCAGTGGAAAATGGTATGAGACATTCTCGATCAATTCTTCTTCTTCATAGTTGAGCAGAGCTAAGTTGAGCTGAGTAGCGCTGAGCAAAGCAGAGTAGAGCCAGTAGAGCTAAGCAGAGCCAGCAGAGCTGAGCAAAGCAGAACAGAGCCAACAGAGTTGAGCAGAGCTAGCAGAGTTGAGCAGAGCTGAGCAGAGCTAGCAGAGTTGAGCAGAGCTGAGCAGAGCTAGCAGAGCAGTGCAGGGCACTAATAGCAGAGATAGTACAGTTGGACATATGGATCAACGGATGGAGTTCTCCCTAGTTGAGAGGGAGTGTTAAAATTGGCAACTAGGGCCAAACTCCATGTGGGTCACAAGCAGTCTCCTTCAATTCTTTCTTCCAATGGTCATCTAAAGTGAGCTGCAAAGTTCTAGTTTCATGACCATGTGCATCTGATGGAGAGGAGGGTGTGACAGTGAAAAAACTTTTGATATCCATATCACCCTTATTTTTCATTTTACCCTTACCCTTTTCTTGAATAGACTCCAAAGAGGAAGGAACATATCAAAAGGGGTTGGTTTTGGATGCATCAATACAAAGGATAGAAGAAGAACCCTCAATATAAAAATGCGGGTTGGTAGCCATCACTTTTTGTATATTCCTCTTCCTCCCATTTTTAGCCTCTATTTCTTTTTGCCTAGCCTTTTCTTCTTTAAACTTCTCAAAGTTATTTAACAACTCCTTCCTAATCTCTCCAATTTGTGGTGATTTACATGGAGTAATTTGGCCTCTAATCCCTGCCAAGTGTTGTTTCAGCTTATTAATGCCCCCAAGACCATCCTTAATTTTTCTATGGCAAAATTTGCAATGCATTTGACTATCAACCATTCCAACATATGCCCAAGCAACATCTTTCACTCTAGGTGCCATTTTTGACTTGGAAATGAAAGGAAAAAAATTTGAAAATGAAAATAAAAGAAATAGCATTGCTTCAATGTTCATTTCTTTCACAAAAAACACTCTTTTCAATTTCCAGATTTGCATAAAAAAAAAATAAGAAAAAACAAATTTTTAGAAGTGAAAAAAAATACCTCTAGGCACAAACTGCCTCCTCAAAGTTGCTCCAACAAACCAACTCTTCAATGTTGCTACAATGGCTACCCAAGAAGCTCCTCACTCTTGCTCCAATGCTTGCCCCAAAACTCCTCACTGCTGCTCCAAAAACAAACTCCACAACTTTTCACGAACTCCTCACAAATTCTCACTCAAATGTAATGAGATGGTCGTGAGGAAATGAAAGGGGTTGAGTGGGTTTTATAGGATTTGGGAGAGGGAAATGGACCCAAAAGAACCCAAAGGCACATTATAATGGGCTTTGGAGTCCCCAAAAACCCAAACTGCAAAAAAAAAATGCACTTTACGGCCGCTCCCACCGAGTCGGCCAAGTTGGCTCAGTAACAACCCGGTCGACCGAACCGAGTTAGCCACTGAGTCGACCCGGTCGGCCGAACCGAGTTAGCCACTGAGTCGACCCGGTCGTGCAATGACTCGGTCTGACTCGGCTGTTTCGGAGTAGATTTGGCTGATTTTTAAAACAGAGGTTCATCGAAGCTAATAAAGAAGAAGAGGTCCTCACTCCTAACCCTCAGAGCCTCAGCTCAAGAAAATAGAGATATCAAATCCAAATTGATGATCCCAAATGACTCCAACTCTCTTTTATTTATAGATTTCTCCATGGAGTTTCATCTAATGTCAGGGGTTGCTGCAACCCCCAAATTTGGGCTTTTTGCCCCAGCGGACCCAAAATCTACCCAATGCTGCCCCAAACATTGGATAATTTGGATTTTCCCCCTTTATCAAGACTATAGCCTATGGGGTTGGATAGGCTATTCCATCCTCCCGTCGGCAATGAATCAATTAGGGACATTACAAGTTCTCAAGGTTGATCCCCCAAGATGGCTGCCTCCATTGCATGCCTCACTCAATGTCCCTCCCACGTCAGGCAATGAATCAGCACCAACAGGTTTACAATAGGTACCATCCATGAAATGTGGGGAAGTGCCCAAGGGTTTCTCTGCATGGTGTTCCTCGGAAAAAAAATGTATCAGTCCAATCAATTGCTAGATCTTGGTATCTCCAGCAAAGTGTTCAATTTTCTCAAACTCCCAACTGGAATTTTGTTTCAATATGATGAATTGTCTAATATGCTTATCTAAGATAAAAACACATTTCTTCACTATGATTTTAACACAAAAATAAACCCAGCATAACATATTCTTTAAAACCAATAGGAATTTACCCACGGAGGGTAGCTCAACATATTCTTTAAAACCAATAGGAATTTACCCACGGAGGGCAGCTCAATTGGCAATAGGAATTTACCCACGGAGGGCAGCTCAATTGGCGATCGCCATGTTATGAAGTATTATGTAAACAATGAGATTCAAAGTTCAAATCCCTCGTAGGTCAAGCCAACGGAAAAAAAAAATAAAACAATAAAAATAAAATAAAACAATAAAAACAATATGAATTTGAACAGCTAAAGCTGGGCTTGAACAATCAAATAAAAACACCAAAATATATTACCCGGAGGAATCTGATTGATTCACTGCAGAATATGGTTGATGGGAACAAGTAAAACCAATTTCCGGTTGGTCTCGAGTTGCCTCCTGTCCTCCACTGGTTTCCTTCTTTGACCTGCTCAACAATACAACAATATTAACTAAGCATAGAACCTTTCACTGCAAGTCCAAGTAGGAAAGTCTATAATGTATTGCAGATGTAAGAAAAAAATGACTGGAAGCTGTGTCTTACACAATTAATATCTCGATTATTTAAAAAATCAGACATCAGATTAGATACTATCATTGTCACATGGTTATCATAAAAATGAAAAGCATTCGAGATTCTTGCAAAGGACAAACCATGAATGTATTTTTAATACTAAGAATCATAAGTCACGTGATAATTATTTCAAGATTTATCCCAAGGCTTCCTGCTAGGGAGAGATAGCATCATTTATCATCCCATTCATTCTATTCAAGGTCACCTGAAACGACCTGGAGATTCACTCAGAGAGGCCAGAAAGTAAGAGTTGACTTGATCTTGTGAAAAACACAGTAGTAGCCGCAGGAAATTCAAAACAACAAGATGACAAGGAAATTTCCGTCATAGAAAGGCCAAAAAACTGAGTATATAATCCTGTGCCCCAATAAGGAGTCCACATCTTTGCTGAAAAAACGGACTTCAACTTTAAGCAGCAGAGTCAATCCTTGCTTAAAGAGCTTCACGTGCCCCAAGCTAAGAGGGGATGGTTCCCCATTAAAAGTAGCTTTACACCAAATTTTCCACAGAAAGCCAATAGCAGATGGCCAAACCGTGTGCTATAAAATATCTCCAATTGTCTCTAATCATCCAAGTGTCCCCTTAGAAGAGGACTTCTCAAAGAAAGCAAGGCAGTAAATAAAAACTTAAATTCAGCCTGAAACCACAAATAATTACATCATGGAAAAGAAAAGAGTTACAGCAAACAAACAAGAAGTTGACAATGAAATTCCTCCTAGAAAGGCCAAAAAAGGGAGTATAATCCTCTGCCCCAATAATTAGTCCACATCTTTTCTGAAAAAGATGAATTTGCCTTTAAGCAGCAGAGCCAATCACAGATTAAAGAGCTTCAAGTACCCCAGGCTGAGAAGGGATGGTTCCTCATTAAAAGTAGCTTTACACTGGGTTTTCCACAGAAAGCCAATGGAAGATAGTCGAACAGAATGCCATAAATATGTACAAATGTCTTTAAACATCCAAGCATTCCGAGAAGAGGACCCATCCAAGAAAACAGGGTAATAAAGAAAAAGTTAAATTCATACTGAAACCACAAATACTTACCTCTGGAACAGAGAGAGTCACAGCAACTGAACAACAAGATGACAAGGAAATTGCCATCCTAGAAAGGCCAGAAAAGCCAGCATATAATCATGTGCCCCAGTAAGCAGTCCACATATTTGCTGAAAAAACTTAATTCAACTTTAAGCAACAGAAACAATCCCTGCCTAAGAGTTCCAAATACCCAAGCTAAGAGGGAATTGTTCCTCATTAAAGGTAGCTTGACACTGTTTTTTCCACAGAAAACCAATAGGAGATAGCCGCACTGTGTGCCATAGAGATCTACCATTGTCTCTATAGTCATCCAAATGTCCACTAGAAGACTCTCTAAGAAAAAGGGCAGTAAAGAAAAAGTTAAATTCAGCATGAAACCACAACCAAAAGATATTAGCAGACGGGTATCTTCAAAATCTATGCTCAACTGTTCCATTCTACCATAAATTGTCCATGCAGCAATTGCAACATCATACAAACCCTGCTCTTAGCACAAATCAACCATGCAGCATTTGTAACACCAACTTTATGAACCCTAGTCTTGATGGTGAAGCATAAGCCACCCTATACTTTGCACTTTAAAAAAGAGTGAGGCTTCCAAATGGACTAGCACCTCCTTAAACCACCATGCTTCATGATGCCCCCCCCCCAACCCTCTGTTCAAGCAATAACAGAGGTCTCTAACAAGGTCATAAGGAGATTTTGCCGCATATATGTATAAGGGGTTTCCACTATTCCATTTCCAATCTCTCCAGAGCAGATATGACCCATGGAGCTGCATTTTAGAAAGGCAGAAGACAATTATCATACTGCAAATGGCCTCACAAACAGTGGTCTTAACTATTTAACATTTGAGCTCAGTTAAGATCATGCCAAGAATGTCACTGTTGATGCTCAAGGTCCCAAAAATCCCTCCTGCTGCCCCTCATCATATTATATGAAGCAATAAAGGTGTGATATTTATCACACCACCTGTGATTTTCATCACGTGTCAAAAACTTGGAAGATGACACTGATAGAGCATTGGATGGACTAGGGAACATTATTGGTGCAGGCTTTCATAGAGTCGATTCCATTGTGACAGTTTATCTGATGAACAACTCTGGGTGGGTACTGAGACCTATGACGGGAGTTGTTTATTTGCATGTCTGTTGATCGTGGCTTCTCCATAGTAACTAGCCTGGAGAATTGTGCTGTCAGTTGATTGATTTTGATTGAACATCTTGGTTACAACTTAGAGGACACTCATCCATCTCATCCTTGGATTGATTATTAATTTATTATATATGGTAGCTTTACTACTGGTGCCCTCCTCATATTGCGTACTTTTCATCAGTGTTGATAATATCGGTATCGGGAAAATATCAGCGAGGGTCCAGAAAATATCTTATCGGAAATATCGGTGAAAATATCGGCAAATATCGGCAAGCATAAAAAATGCATAATATATTCATTTTTTAAAGATTTTTAAACATATAAAGCAATAACAACATGAAATAAACACATTGGCACATAAATATGAAGAAAACACTGATATATATGATGTCAAATAGAAATGATACATCAAAGGCGATACCAAATCCTATTGATCCCTGATAATTGTCCATTCAAGGACTCAAATGTGGAGAATCAATACAAAATAACATCACATATATAAAAGTATCTCATCATCATGAGTTATATGTAGCATAACAAATAAAACTAGCAGCTATATATTCGAAATCACTGCCCTCTCCCCCTTTCACAGGAAAACATGATGGGCTGTTTGCCAGGCCTGCCCCTAGTAGTAGGAGGCCCTGACCCTGCCTCTGCACCTAATGTCAAATAATGAGTGCTAGGTATGGGGCTATGCTCTCCTATATCTATAGCATATGGTGTTGATGCTGATGCTCCCGCAGTGTCCTCCTCCTCCTCCTCCTGCTCCTCTGAGTGTTGCTGCTCCTCTGACTCCGAGTCCTCCTCTTGCTGCCCCTGCTCTAATGGATCATCTGCCACTGGCTCTAACCATGAAGGTGACTCCTCCAAGAGGGGCTCCTCAGACTCCACCCTCCATGGAGACAATACATCAATATTGTCTAAGCTAAGTCACATGACACGAAGACACGAGACACGGAGGACAAGTAAATACGAGTATTCAATACGAAACGCAACGACCTAGAAACAAGACACGGGAGACACATTTTATATATATATATATACCGAAATATAGTTTTTTATCCATCTTAAATTGCAGGTTGCAGCTTATCTAATCAAATAAAAATATAATTACTTCTCAAAGTTCATAGTTCACTTAAAAAAAAAAAAAAAATCAAAATTTACTATTTAGAAATTAAAATGTGATATGCTTGGTCTTGATTCTTGAATATTCAATGTTCATTGTTCATGTACAACTTACAAGCACATAAGAAAATAACTAAAGTCTAATCCTATTGATTTCCTCTGCCCCTCTTGCGAGAAAATGCCACAGCGTTCCCTTTCCCTCTAGATGTAGATGCTGGTGCTGGTGGAGTTGGCAGTGGAGTTTGCTATGCTCTAGAAGCTGAAGAACTAGAAGTAGGAGCTATAGGAGGTAGACCACATACTCTACTGGTGGTAGGGGTAGCCCGGGCAGGTGGTGTCACCTGGAAACATTACAATCTCCCAATCCTGAAATCCTAAAACACTGATAAGTCTGCTGCATTTTGAATGAAATCTAAAATTCTACTTTCTCCATATGAAATCCAATGAGGCCGGAACCACTCTCAAACATCCTGAGTCATTTCATGCTAATGTTAAAAATTCAAGTAAAAGGATGAAAATGAAGATTAAGGAGAATGTCACTTTTACTTTAAGAATTTAACATTACCATGAATAGCATATCAATACTATGGCCTAGAATGCTCAAACCCTCCTTGGCAGCAACCACATAGCTCTCCCCCTCCTTCTCCAGCATTCAGAAATGAAAATGATATGAAAAAAAACCAAAATCAGATTTTTATAGGCCATGCAGAAATTTTTTATAGTCACCGGGCGATATTTTCGATCGTCGCGCGATATTTTCCGAAATATCGGCGATATTTCGAAAATCGCGCGATATTTTCAAAAGTCAAAAATATCGCGATATTTTGTCGGTGATATATCGGCTCGCCGAAAATATCGCGATATTTCCGAATATCGCCGATTTCTCGGCGATATTATCAACACTGCTTTTCATTGATGGATCAGCCTTCTATTGGATATTTTTTATGACTTTCATGAGATGCTTTCCTTGGTTATGGAGCAACCAAGATAACATGGATTTTCCCAACGTTATGGTTTTATTCTTGGTATATCTTCCCATCATTTTGTGGGAGCACTCCACATTTATACAATTATCTATATTGATCTAGCCCTCATTTTGACTAGACATTGATGAGGTTTGATGACACTTGTGTCTTATGGAGGAACACCCTAGCACATGTGGGTTTGTTTTGCATTGGTACACAGCATCTTCATGTCATTGGTAGGTGGTGCTAGGAGAGTGGTCCTCATTTTCACACTAATAGCTGGATTTCACCCTCTCAATGGCTAACTTGGATGTTTGAAACAGCATTGATAAGATCACCGATTTTTCGGCAATGTGCCAAAAAGTTGCAATTTTTTTGGCCAGCCAATTTTTCAGCCTGAAAAAATCGCAATTTTTTCCTTCAACGATTTTTCCCAATTTTTTCTGTTTTCTGATTTTTTCTGAAATTTTCCTGAATTTTGCTGATTTTTTTGCCAATGTTTCTGAAAATATGTTTTCTGGACCCTTGCCAATTTTTGCCAATGTCGATGTTTTCAACACTGGTTTTAACTTAATGAGCCTTATTACTTGGACTGCCCTTGCTTATTTAACATGGACTAAGTTATGATCAGTTGGGTTACATTTCCTAGTGGAGTGTTCAATTCATTCCTTCTTATTGAAACATGTGTTGAGGCAAGATTAAATATTTTAGTACTTATGTAATGGGGCCGTCCCCTTGCTTTCATCGAGTTGTTGGGCTACTTTAATGACCTTGCACATATATTGGCACTAGAATATTTGGGTTTCACTCCTTATATCATGGATCTGATAATTGGCAATTGATCTAGTGGTTTTAACACCTTACTTGCACATGGTGCTAAGTTGCACCCCATTGAGTTCTTGATCAGATACGTACACTCTTGGGTAAAACATTACTAGAGCAACTACCTTTTTATATGGACTTAACTAGTGATTCAGAGTTGCACTAACCGGGATCTACATCATAGCCCTTGGTTGGAGTTCTCCTTGTGTTACAATTGGCAACTAGGGCCAAATCAATGTTTTAAAACTCCGACTCGGCCGAGGGTCGACTCCGACTCCGACTCTGACTCTATATCGACTCTGTCGGCTCGATTTCAATGACTCGGTCATTGTAAAAAATACATTAAATATTTTTTTTTTATAAAAAAACATAATTTTAAAGATTTTCATTCATGTTTCCAAACACACAACATTAGAATATAGATAGAAGACAACATATGATCAAAGTAGGCTCATGAATATATCCATTATATCAAAATGGCACCCAGTGCACTATCCAATACAATGTACATACATGATGATGATATAGAGATCAAAACAAAAACACATAACCAAGGAGGCTAGAAATGGCGTTATCCTCCAAAATAGATTGTAAGTCATCAAGGAAGTAATACAAGGGTCCAAGAGTGTTCCTCACTCCAAGAAAGTCCCAAAGTGCATGTGTACATCTTCAAAAGGTGCATCCTCCACCATGATGTCATCTAGGAGAGACCCTATGTCACACTTTTCAAGCATGTGAGTGGCATGGTACCCCTAAGGGTAAGCATTCACATCAAAGAGGGATATGCTAGCCCTCCTAAGTCATCTCAATGATAACCATCCTCATATGTGCTTTGGAAGAAGGCACCATCCTCCAAAATAGGGTCAAGGCCAGCCAAGGGGTATCTTCAGTCCATTTGGGCATATCATCAAATAATCAAACATCCAAGCTTTTAAGTTTAGTGTTTTAGCATTTGGAGGCTCATCAAGGGGTGTAGCATCACATGGAATCAACTCAAGGCTCGATGCTCATCTTTGGAGGGCCAAGGTTGGGGCCACAAAGTTAGGTTTGCTTTAAGAAGGGGGCAAAGAACCTATTGGAAGGCTTTGAAGAAGAATGAAGCTATCCCTTAAAGAATCTCTACTACATATGTGATACCACCTAAACAAACCTCTCAAGATCAAGCGAGATAAACTTATTTAGGGACAAAAAACCATTAAAGTATCATAGTGAAAACTTTGGAGTCCCCCAAAAGCAAAAAAGTAAAAAAAATTGTTGTTTTTTAGTTCACGGGCTGCTGTCATCCAACCCAGCGGAGTAGGCTCAGACTCGACCGAGCCGGCCGGGTTATTACCGCTCGGTAATAACCCAGCGGTTCGGCTCACTGGCCGAGTCCACCGGGTGAGGCCTTAACTCAGACCAACTCGGCCGAGTCGGTTCCGAGCCGGTCGAATCTTAAAACACTGCGCCAAATCCCACCTTAGGACAGCTCATATGATGGAGATGATTATTGCATTGGATTCTTCTTTTCGAGAGGCCCAATTTTGATATAAAGATCATCTCATTCTGACAAAGCAGAAATGGAATTTTGAATTTATTCTCTCTCATGCACAAATTGTCAAGGTCGGCCTCAGTCAAATGTGGCTCATAAGCCCAATAGATGTGTCCTCACCCTCAACGAAGTGTATAAATAGAAGAGACCTCTCTGATCATTTGGACATCACTCATCTCATCACACATCTCTCTCTCTCCTCTCTTGATTGGTTCATACAGCTTGGAGGCAGCCTTCTCTACTTTGCACATGTGAAAGGACGACGAATTTCTGGGTTAGTTTGCTGGCCTAAAATTTCAGGAAACAGGACAGCATTGACTTGGGTGTGTTGACTTCGTTCTAGTAGGCAGAATTTCGATTTTTGGAGGCCGCATTGATTGGGACAGGTTGACTTCAGATTTAACTGCAGAATTTACAATAGGGTTTTCTCTCTCCTTTGACTGGTTTGACCGATCTGTTTTGGGCTGACTTTGACCCTCTTGGAAGGCTGAATTTTTCTGCTGTTGACCGAGCTGCTTGGAGGACATTTTGGAGCTGCTTTGACCACTGTTGACTTTCTGGTTAGGGCTGCAGTTGACTGCTGATTTGACAGGACTGTTTTGGGCAAGTTAATTTGATATTTGTACTCTCTCTCTGCTGAACTATTGAAGAATAATAAGAAGATTTGATCAAAGGGTTTCCCCACATTGGGGTTTTTCCCTAGCATCCGCCACATCTTGTGTCCTCTTGTCTTGGCTTGTCTTCTGCACATGTTTTTATGTTCTATCTACATTTACTGTCAATGTGTTTAAGTTAATGTGATTGCTATTGGATATAATTGGAAATTGTCATTGGGCTGATAAGAAACATTGAAGTAAATTGTGCTAAAGCATAGAACATACCATTGTTATCTAAAATTAACACCTTTGTATAAGGAGGTGGTTATGACAGCTATATTTTTCCTTTGGAGCATATTTCTATGGGTTAGTTGACTTCTTGGAAAAGACATCCTGGATGTTATATCTATTATTAGCATGTTATGGTTACTTGATGATATTTTCATTATTACTTTAGTGAAACGCTCATTTATTTGTGGTATCTAGACACTTGCCATGGTCAAACTTGTAGGGTTGTGACATCATAGCTTACTGCTCACATTACTTTTTTTCCCTATATGTCATGTCCTTGTATGGAACCCCAAAACTTGGCCCTAAGAGTTTGATGCAGCTAAAAGAAAGATTAAAGCCTATATAGGCACACTGAAACAAAAATTAAAAAAGGAAAAAGATGGCTAAGACAATGTGTAAGTGCATGGAAAAAAGCCTAGCCTGAGCTCTACCCCCTCATAAGCCCTCACTCAATTCCTAGTATGTCTTGATCTATATAAATAAAAGAAATTTTTGAATGTTTGAACCCTAATGAGCAATGAAACACTACATCTTAAGGGAGTATTCGATTCATCTATTGAAGCTTGTAACCCAAGTTGTTGGCCTCACATTTTGAAATAATCTGTTGCCCCATTTTTCATCATTATTCTATCTTTTTAACTAGAACTTACCTATATTACCCTAGATTTCTAGGTCTTTAAGCTCAAAAGCCTTCAACAAGCATCTAGAGGTAAATGTTGTTTATTTCATTCCAATTCGTAAAGTCTTTACTTAGCAGGTTAAAGGGAGATTTTAAACTAACCTTACTAATAATGAATTGTTTAGTTTAAATGTTGCACCTTTAGGTTAATTCTGGTACCCGAATCTCATGATTGGCATATATGCTCCTGCCCAAATGAGAAATGACCACATGGGTTTTCAAGGCTGAGTTGGCAATATGGAGTTTGTCCCTTGGTTCACGCCCAGGTTTCTTCAAGCGAATGTGAGATCCAGGTCAACATTAGTCAAATTTTCTTGTGCGCAAGCCATTAACAAGATCACTCTTCACAATGCAGAGTTACTAATCGTATGTGTTTCATGTCATATGAATAGTATATCAAGATTTGGCCATCTCCAATGCCATTCTAAGTTTTCCTATATGATCAGACGGGATCAGGTCCGCAAAGTCTATACATCTTGTAGAAAATTCAACATGGTATCAAAGCCAAGTTGAAAGAGCATACATTGAAGTCAGCCTAAGAGACAAGCGTCCAGTAGCCTGATTGCATTTTCAAATCTCTTGTCAAAATGGCACCAAGTGTTGTTTTTTCTACGATCCTGGTGTCTAGGATATAATCTTAAATCACTGACGCTACCAAACCAAGAATCACAACAAAGGTACTTTGCATAGTGGACCTATATACAACAGTAAATCTACTAGTGCACAAAATATAGACAACTTTTTACAAAATATTGTACAAATATGTACAACAACCCAACTTCGTTATATTAATCCAACTGAATAATACAACAGTCTAGGGCTCTCGTACCAAGGATAATGGCCCTCATACATCCACTGATACAGGATACAAAACTAGAGCTTGGTGTCAGTCCATCGACAACTAATCCACCCTCAACAAGATACTTTGACCATCTGGCTATCACATGCTCTCTCAACTCCTCTCGGTCGTACCTTGTACCTGCCCGATCCGTCGACTCCCAACCTGCAACACCTGCCTTTATCAATGCTCCAAGTCCATCTAAGCACTAAACCTCGGCTGTCAATTTGCTCTCTAATTGCGCTTTAGTCCATCAAGGACACAACTCATCGAGACTCCTGTGGAGTTGTTCACAACTCCACCTGTGAAGTACTCTCAACTGCCCACTATAGTCTTCCTGCGTTGCTCCAATGAAGACTAACATAGGGCAACGGAGGGCTACCCAACTTTTGTTGTAGATGTCCTTCTCCACACGCAAGTCAAGGGCTGCAGCAACTGCTACTGGCTAATCAAACCTTGAGCTCAATCATTCTGCCACTCCTAGCAGCCCTTAGTCCATCAAGGCACTGCACCAAGGACTCCACACTTGGGCCCTCTCACCCTGCCCTCCAAGAAACCACGAGGTATCCAATACTTGTTGTAGCATCTACTCCTAGTTAGGGCACCCTCACACTAGGATCACCCTTCCTCTTGGCTGCCAACAGACTTCACCAATTGTCCTCTCCTAGGACACTACATCCTCTAGCGTCCAATCATCAACAAGGTGACATCTACAACTCACTATTGTTGCCTCCTTGACTTCGATTTATGTGCATTCATTAGACTAGTTAGGGCACACAACAACCCTAAACCACAGCTCCAAAAACCACTGTATTCCTTATCCAAACAACTACTAGGTCTTTCCACACATTGTTTTGGGCCCAAGGCTCCTCCTTAAGAACCCTCACAACATGTTAGTCTACTACAGTAAAGGTTGCTACCCTTTAACACAAGGAAATACTACTTGATGAAGTCATCCCTACCTCTAATTACCTGCACTGCTGCTCTTAGTGGTTGCGGCCTAGAGACTACCCTCTCCTGTAGCAAAGATTCCCCACACCTTAATGGACAGAAAAACACACTAATAACTTACCTTTGACTGCAGTTAGGACCTGCAAGGAACACACAATCCATTCAAGGGATAAACTGCCCTAAATCATCCTCCTTGCCTCCATGCAAGGTGCCTCAGGGTTGCATCTCTTCCCCACAAAGAAACTCGCACTCAAAACAGAGATATCCTCCCAAAAACTTGTGCTTTTGTCCTTGCGTCCTTGTTGCCTTGTTGGCTTGTTGGGGCCTGACCCAGGTTCAGAAGTGATTCAGCCAACAAATCCCAAAACTACTGGCCCTTTCGGCAACAATCCGTGGTGCACAGACTGAGGTCTCACTCGAGGTAGTATGGGAGGGTGTTGGAACCAGGTTTCCGCACCCTAGGGATGTCTTGATGAAGTCTAGGAAGTTCGCAAACCGAACCTGCACGCTTGCGCTGCTCCGCGCAGCCGTCTGTCCTTCACAACTTGTGCAACTACTTCCGCACAGCTCTGTAAAGAGCGCGAAGAGGTGTTGTCTAGATCCTTTATCCTTATTATGCTATTATTATAGATCTTAACTTAATTGTGTGGGCCCAATATTCTCATTAATCATTCAACATTCATAACAAGTGTGCGCAATCATAAAACTGTAAAGAGATGCATAAATATAACAGAAGCATAGACACACAATATTTTAGAATCAACTTATCTTTTATTAATTCTCTATCCAAGTACAATCCCAACTCCGCCCTACGCACTCAGCTGCAGGGGTCCGCGCACTCAGCTGCGGACTCTACTAGGCCTCTGCGCACTCAGCTGCAGAGCCTCTACCTATCACTACGACCCAATACCTTCAGATCTACTTCTAACTTCTAACCATGCCTTCGCATCTATCTATTACTTGTCAAAAACTAAGACCCCCTTTACACTTAGAGCCTCGCTCTATTTATACAATCCATGGTCCGCGACACACTTTACATTAAATTACATTATCTTAGGGCGGGCAACCCTAGACTCTTGCGCTCCATGCCCACATTTCGCGGGGTCTTTACATTACACTTTGACCAAAATTCGGGCTTCAAGCCCCAAAAACCTGCTATGGGGGGATCTACTGTCCAACAAGTCCCCAACACAATCATCGTGACTCGTCCCGAGTCACTCTGCTGGTGCGGCGATCTTTGCGCAAAGTCCATCCAACTGTGCTTGTGCTGCGCGAAGATCCGCAGCACACTGCTCTGTCGTCCGCTGGATCCGCTCTGCTCGCTCGGCTGAATGCTCATTGGCAGGGTCAAATCCTTGTCTCAGGTCATGCATCACTTTCATTTGTGCAAGTTTTCCTTCGATGTCGGCCATGATGAGGAAGGCCTCATCAATCCAAGGCTGGACGCATGCTTTAAGTACTGCCTCTTTTTGGCGCACTATGTCCACTTGCTCCTTCAATGCCTTTGCTTGTTGTAGCCTCGCGAGCCGCTGAGTTAGGACCACTGTCTGCGCCATCCCGTGCACACTATCATATTGCATTTGAAGCTCTCGCGCCTCTGTTTCCAACCGCTGTATGGTGGGGTCCTCCTGTAAGGTTGTGAGGACCCCGAAGGATTCTTCCAACAACGTGGTGCAGCTCTACACTGCCTGTTCAATTTCTTCCAGCCCTTTTCGGATATCATTGGCGCGCTGTTCTCGAACTTCTGGGGGCGTGGAGGGTTGTGCCTTTAATCGTAGTTCAGCAATTGACAGGTTTAGATCCAACTGTATCCTCGTAGCTTCCTCCTTTGCCTTGCGGAATCCACTGGACAATTGTGGATCTTCCTATGGGTAGATCTGTCGCAATTTCCAGTTCTGGGACGCGGCGACATGCTTCCTCTACGATCTGCTCTAACTGCCGGTTTTGCGCCACTGCTTCATCGCGTTGTAGGCTAAGTTGTTCGATGTTGATTCGTTGTTCACTTAGCATCTGTACTGCGCATCCCTCCCTAGCGCGGAGTTCTACGCTCGCTCCATCCTGTAGCTGGTATAAAATATCCTGCGGAAGGGCAGCCAAGTTTACGCCGAGTCCCTTGATCCTTCCTACTGCGGCTCTATCTTCCATGTTGTCCGCTGTCAATGCTCCTTTCGGCAGCGCGACGTTGTCAGTCATTTGGCCTGCAATAGCTGCTCTATTGCTGATGTTCCCGCGGCACTGTAGGTGACTACCGTTCCTTCTTGTGGGGGTCGCACCTGAAGTCCCTAGAGTTGTGCCCTGAGGGCCCCCAACACATTTTGTTGCTCCGTCATTGCTTCCTGGAGCACTTCCCTAGTGACCTCGCGAACTGTGTCACTGATGTCGTATAGATCACCCTCTGTCAGTGTAATAGGCTCCCCATCCAGTTTGGACACCTTGGTCTTCTCCTGTGGCCCTGTTCGTTCCGTACCGCACGATCATTTAGTTGTGTTGATGTCGTGCTCGAGTCCGTGCCTTCCGCGTGTCATCTGTTCCCTGTCCTGTGGTCAGATCCGGGCCTCATCCCTCCTGCATCGTGGTTGCCCCAGTTGTTGGTGTTGTTGCTACTTTGTCCGCGGCCTTGGTCTACTCCGCAGCGGCCTTCGCTGCCTCACGGGAAGCCCTTACCTCCTCGACAAATTGCTCGTTCCGCTTCTGTTGTGCCAGCAGCTTGGCGACATCCTTCTGTCTTTGTATTGTTGCCTCATCGCGCACTGCCAGATCCGGGGCACGCCACTCGGGTGGCCATGAGTCGAGCACCATGAACACAGCGTCATCAATCGCGATGAAGGGGAGTTTGGTCCATTTCTGCTCTGGATCCTTCCGCGCCCTGATATACACATTGTGCATATCTGCCTTAAAGTCTGCAAAACTCCGCAAACTGTCGTATACCGTGGGGGATAGGCACGGTTGTTTGTTGATCCACATCCGTACGCTCGCCTCCATGAGTATCCAGAAGATCTTGGTCTCGCAGATCCGTGTGGCGTCCCTTGTCGCCCATAGCGATGCGTACTTCGCTGCCTCTGGCAAGTCTTGATCAAGAGGAGGAAACTGACTGTCCTCCGACAATTCCCCTACGACCAACAAGATGGATAAGAGCAACCACGCATAGTGGAAGGTCTTACCCTGTTCCCGATCCTCCTTGCAGTTCGTCAGGAACTCCTCATAGAGGAACTGCACCCAGTTGAACTGTGCCCCTTCGGCGCATTGATTGGCTAACGCAATAGCCATTGCTGGTACCTCGTTGCCGCAACGTTTTCTCATCACTTTTCCTGCCAATAGCTAGGTGGCTACGCGCACCCCTTTTTCTTGAATGCTAGTAATGACATAACCCCTTTGCTTCTTCTCCAACTTGTATTTCTTCTTCATGGCCTCTGCGAGCGCCAAGTCTCCGCTTTGGCCAGCTATTTCCGCGGGGTCCCTTCTCGTACAGGGAAGCTGAGAAATCCTATGAATAAGCTCCGCCGTGATGGGAATCAGCTCCTCCAGCCACAAGTACCCATCATGCACTAGGCAAAGCAGTTGCCTGATGACGAATATTGTGATTGGTGCCCGGTGATAGTGTGGAATCCATAGTAGGTGGAGTAGCTCGACCTCCTCCACACTGCGCAGCCATTTCTGCGGCTTTAGCGCTGTAACTGGCCCCTCCTTGCTCTATTTCATGAGTTGGCTAGTTTCCAAATGTGGGAACTCTTTGCTGTCCGCGAGGCCCCAATCTTCAAATTTCATTGTGGCACACAGCGCAAAACCGATCCTTCAAACAGAATTCCATCTGGGAGAAACGGGGTTTGGAGTGCACTCTTAATGGCATCCAAATCTTTGGGTACTTTCACTCTCCCTTTCCGTAGAGGGACATACTTGGGCAGTTTTGCTTTAGCGCGCACTGGCTGAATGTCTTCCTCCATTTCTTCATCTGCCTCGATTTCTTCTACGAACGCTTGGAGATCCTCCTCCTCATCATCTGTCTCAAGATTAACAGTTTTTCCCTTGTCTTCCATAGATAGTTTATCAAACCGCGAATTTCGTGAAGACATGTGGACTGGTCCCACTACCTGTCGATCCGTCTTGGGCCTTGGCATCCGGGGCGATTTTGGAATTTCTGGTCCCACCTGCAGCGAAGGGCTCTGGGCGGCTTCTTCAGCGGTACTTTCGACAAAGCCCACACCTCTCCTAGTAGTTGTCATCTTGTTTGAGCTGTCTGTAGTTGTTCGCGACTTTGGAGGCTCAAACACCGCTTGGCGCTCAACACTGTGGGCTCTTTTTAACAACTCAAATCTCAAACAAACAAGTGTTGTCTCATGGCCCGCCTTGGTAGTTTTATAGCGTCCTTCGAATTTGAATTTGACCATTCCCCCCATTTCTGAGTCATTAATGCATTCTTGGCAGTAGATCGTCCCAAATCTAGTTCCGACTCCGTGTCTTAATTGCCTGTCGTCTGCTCCTTCTTGCCTTAAATTGGACACCTTGTCATGAACAGTGACACTAACAGTCACTTCCTAGCTTACCCGCGTGACAGTGCAGCCCCTTGTACGCGGGCGCGACCCGTGTGTCATACTGATCCTGCAGGCAACCTCCTTGTCACGCAACTCCCATACAGACTCTTTTATAGTCCCGTGCTCTCTTTCAACTGCTTGGAGCGCTAAGACTGTGCTTCCTATGGATAGTCAGGTGGTCGCACCACCGATGCGAGGCTTCAAGTCACCTTCCAACCCGGTCCGCGGGCCCTCCTTAGTTACCCTCACACCAGTCAGCGCCTCGCGTTCTTCCTTAGACGGTGCGCTCCCCTGGTTACTTTGTCTGATAAGGTGCGGTTGCAGCCATGGTAACAGAACCAGAAATTCTCAGCGACAATCTTCTAATGTGGTGTTATGGCTGCCCATATCTTGTCCTGTCCTTTTATTGACGCGACATGTTTGCACGATTTCGGTTTCCAGTTCCTGATTTCCGTGTCCATTAACACGATTTTCTGCTTCAGTCATACCCGATCTTTTTCAAGTTCGCGAAGCTCAAGGTTCCCTCGCCGAATGGCTTCTTGAATCTGCATATGTTCGTCTTCGCACGGCTGCATATTTCCTTCGTTATGGTCCTCGCGTGTTGTCCCCATTATGGGAGTTGTTGTATGGGATACTTCTCCAAAGCTATGGCCTCGACTCTGCTCATCGTCTTCAGACTTCTTGAATCTGCATATGTTCGTCCTCGCACGACTGCATATTTCCTTCGTTCTGGTCCTCGCGTGTTGTCCCCATTATGGGAGTTGTTGTATGGGGATTCTTCTCCAAAGCTATGGCCTCGACTCTGCTCATCGTCTTCAGAATCATTCCCGCGCTCAAGTTCTTGTGCATGGCCCTATAGGCCCATCGGACCGCTGGTACGCGCAAGTCCCAATCAGTTCGCCTCGCCTAGTAAACCCTATTCAGGATTTTGCATACCTTCTTGAATGCTTCTACGTGGAACCTTTGTGGGGCGCGTCACTTTTCTTGCTGCTGCATCTGGTTCTGATTTTCGATCCTTAGTCTGGGGTGTGCTTGTGTGGACTGTACGGCACATGTCTGCACCCATCGACACAGGTGGGCATGCAAGTTGCTTCATCCTGGCTGCCCTACTCTCGTTCGACGTTGGGGGCTTCCAAACCGCAAGCTCATCCGCCTTCTACATTCGCGTCAGTTTACAATGGTCTCCTAATGTGTACTCCACCATCATGAGTGTGTTGCGCGCAGTGCCCATTCCAATGCACCATACCGCTATCGTTCCGGTACTGCGCTTTCAAATTTGTTCAGGAATTCATCCACTGATGTCACTCCATCATATGTTGGCAGTTCCCTTGCCTCTGTCGTCACGCAGCGTAGTGATCTAATCATCATGTTGCAATTCAGCGTTGTCACTTCGTGCAACCGGTTCTGCCAACGTTCTACTTCTTCGTCTAAATCCGAAGTACAAGAGCTGTCGCGCTCCCACGAGATTCTCCCATCTGTAATTGGGTTCACACGATCCTGGTCTCACGCCGTTATCTGGTAAATACAATCTAGCCCATCGTCGCGCACAGGTTCAGTGTAATGCGCTCCTTCGGTTGGGTCCAGTGGGACTACTACGCGTAGGGACTTTTTCTCAAATATCATCTTTCGCTTCTTCAAGTTGATGACTCCATTCATATTAGTGGCCCAGTCTATCCCTAACAACGCGAGATAAGGATTGTTGTCATCGACAATCTCTATTACTTCAAAGTCCGTCTGTGTGCTCACGCCTTCGATATCAACTATTACCCCTTGCAACCTTCCCATGGGCAAAATCTTTTGTTGGTTCGCCATTCGTAATTGAATAGGGGACCACTGTAACGCGGGCCTGCCCATACGTTCCCATGTTTGCTTCGGTAATACATTCGCATCCGAACCCAGGTCTAGGATTACCTAATCCATTTCATATTCGCCAATCTGCGCCGTCAATCTCATTTCCCTCCCGGTGCGCAATGTATGCTTCCCCAATTTGCGGACTACGCGTGGTTCCCTTACCCCGCTCACCTAGTGATCAGCTCATGTAGTCCCTTAACTGCCTTGTTGTCACGTAGCAGTTTCATGCATGTCTCCAGAAAGGCAGTGAGCATAGAAGGATCCATCCCGGGCTCTGGTTGATCCTTACTACCTGAAGTAGAGACCTCCGCAAAGCTCTTCTTAGCTTCCATGAACGTCTCCTTTGAACGTTCTAAGTCAAACTCAGGTTCCTTTGTAGGAGCCTTGCGAACACATGTATCTTCCTCAGGCAGCTTCTCCTTATCCTCCCCTGTGGTTGCACCGCTTCTGAGCGTCATGTTCACATTCGGGTCTTCTTCGCGCGGTTCAGACCTTATTATTTGGATATTTTGAGTCAGAGGAGGCTGGAGTACCCCTTTCTTGCGCATCTATGCGATCAACGTAGGACAATCTATCATTTCATGATCAAATTGAGCACAGTATGAACAGGATATTCTTGTCAGGTTGGTACAATCGCAAGCGTAGTGCCCTGGTCCCCCGCAATTGTAGCAAATTAACTGTCCGCGACCCCTTCCTAGTCCCATTCCTCCTCGTCCCTGAAATCCAGCGCGCACCATCCCCGCAGCTGGGTCGAGGGCTCGCGTGTTTGTCTACATCCTATAGGCTAGGGTTCGATCCATCATTAACTCGCAGTTGCGACAACTACGCTCGTCATGGCCCACCGACCTACAGAAATTACAAAACAGTTGTTGGGGTGTCAGTGTATACTTCTGCAACAAATAACAATTATTTGTCATGTGTTTTCCTCCCATCTGACAGATCGCACACCATAACGCGGGTGTCGCACTCTGCCCTGCCTATGCCTCCGGTGTCAACAGCATTGGCCCCCTTCCTGCCAAGTAGTTCGTGAATATTGGACTATGGTCCTTGTCATTTTATGCACCACACTTCCTCGCGCACCTCTAGCCGCAGTGCCTTATCCTGCTTCAAGCTCTGCATTTCCAGGCAGAGATTCTGTAGTTGCGCATGGATTTGTTGAACTCCCAACCCCGGATCCTGTATCGGTGTCTCATGCAACCTCATCGCCATTTCCAACGCGTCGGCCTAGGTAGAAAGTTTCTGTTGCGACAGTGTCGTCCTTAGGTGTAGTGTTAGAGATGCCACAAATCATGCACGATGATGTGCATCCGTGAGCGTCATATTAGCCTCGTGGATCGTACTCTTCAGCTGCTGATCCAGATCCCAGGGGGTCTCACCTGGAAGCATCACGATCTCTTTGAACCCAATGATTGACTGTGTCTCTGATTTCGACCGGCTAAATTCTCTGTTCAACGCATTCTGGATCTCTGTTATCCCTGCATTTGGGTGGTCGTCCGTGACCCCTTGCGCTTCCCACACTACTCTTACCACAAACCAGAACTGGTCTGAATCCTCATTCCCTACTCCTCTGAATATGGGTAGCTTGATCGCACTTGCCATGCTGAACTGCAAGGTTGGTGGGGGTGGAGTGGGTGGAGATGGAGCTGAAGGAGGTGAAGAAGGGGGTGGTCTAGGCGGAGGTGGTAACTGCAGAATGCGCTGCCTTATCAGACTGACCGCACTTCTCAGAGAGACCCAAGCAAGCTCTTCCTCGCTCTCTCGCGAAGGTGAAATTAGGGGACTGTTTGCCAATTCCCCGCTACCTTTGTAGATCTTTCCGCTCCACGTCGTTCCAAACATTAATGTATTCGCATAACCGGCTTTTCACATAACAACCTCTTAATCCAACTATTAAAAGATTTAATGTACTTACCTTGCGGTCCCTTGAGAAAACGTCGTTCTGCTTCGTTGTAGCTCACGGTTGTGTGATTTATCCAGTGGAGCCAATGGTCCATAGCTCGAGCAATCTTATCGTTGATGCCTCTAGTCTGCGCACTAATTCCAGAGTCCACACTATCGGTTGGTCGAGCTTATACCTTCCCTGGCTGTCGGCTAACCTCACGATCCATTCATACAGTTCAGAAGGAAAGGATGCAAGAAGATCTCGTGGATTTCTGTATACACATAGCGTTCCAGCCACCTTTTCTCGGATACCTGCAGAGTTCTGTTTTCCTGTGTCACGAACTCATGAATCTTTCTTGTCCAACCACTCTTCAAATTCCTTCTTTGTTGGGTTCCAGTGGCAAGACATCAGACATCCCTTACGCAGATCCCGGTCTCGGCAACTAAACCATTTGTTGGCTTGATGGGGCCTGACCCAGGTTCAAAAGTGATTCAGCCGAACAAATCCTGAAACTATCGACCCTTTCGGCAACAGTCCGCGGTGCACGGACTAAGGTCTCACCCGAGGTAGTATGGGAGGGTGTTGGAACCAGGTTTCTGCACCCTAGGGATGTCTTGATGAAGTCTAGGAAGTTCGTGAACCGAACCTACGTGCTTGCGCTGCTCCGCGCAGCCGTCTGTCCTTCGCAACTTGTGCAACTGCTTCCGCGCAGCTCTGTAAAGAGCGCAAAGAGGTGTTGTCTAGATCCTTTATCCTTACTGTGCTATTATTATAGATCTTAACTTAATTGTGTGGACCCAATATTCTCATTAATCATTCAACATTCATAACAAGTGCGCGCAATCATAAAACTGTAAAGAGATGCATAAATATAACAAAAGCATAGACACACAATATTTCAGAATCAACTTATCTTTTATTAATTCTCTGTCCAAGTACAATCCCAACTCTGCCTTGCGCACTCAGCTGCAGGGGTCCGCGCACTCAGCTGTGGACTCTACTAGGCCTCTGCGCACTCAACTGCAGAGCCTCTACCTATCACTACGACCCAATACCTTTAGATCTACTTCTAACTTCTAACCATGCCTTCACATCTATCTATTACTTGTCAAAAACTAAGACCCCCTTTACACTTAGAGCCTCGCTCTATTTATATAATCCCATGGTCCGCAAACCATGGGTAGGCAGACACACTTTACATTAAATTACATTATCTTAGGGCAAACAACCCTAGACTCTTGCGCTTCGCGCCCGCATTTCGCGGGTTCTTTACATTACACTTTGACCAAAATTCGAGCTTCAAGCCCCAAAAACCTACTATGGGGGGATCCACTGCCCAACATGCCTCCTTCGTTGTCCTATTTCAGAGCTCTTCCTTTGTGGATGCACTTGGATGTGAGGAATAGCCTCACACAACCTCCTTATATAGGATTCTCAAGGGCTGCAACGAACTGCCCTTTGAGGGCTTGACAACTGTCATTAGACCTCCAACAAATAGGTCGACTTGACCTCTCCTTATGCAAGCCCACACTCATACCTCAAAAATTCGTAATCCACTTTGACCACTCAAAATTCAATGATTTTCGATGCATTGTATTCGTCTCGACATCGTCTATCATCTCCATCCATCACATGTCAAAGTCTTGCCACGGTTTTGGCCCAACAACTTTGGGTGCAAAACCCCAGGCTTGGGTTTCAAGCCCACAAGGCCACTTGTGGAGTTCCTTCCTCCAAACCCTCGATCCTTAAGGTTTCGAGTACCTCCCAAGCTACAAAAATCAACACCAAGTCTCAAAGTTGAAGATAGGTTAGATGGTGCCATCAACTTCAGATCTTGGAAGACCAGGATACACCTTATCTTGGAAGAGAATGAGGCTTCAGAATCATGTGGAGAAAGCCATTCCAGAGCTAGAGTGCGCTAAGGAGAAAGCCAAGCAAAAGAAGAATGAAGCCAAGATGAAGAGAATCTTGGTAGACTCCATAAAGGACCACTTGATTCCTCATGTTGCCGCATTGAACACTGCCAAGGAATTATGATGCTCTGATAGGATTGTATGAGAGCAGCAACACTAGTAGGAAGTTAACCTTGACAAACTGTCTTTGTAATGTCATGATGACTAGATCAGACTCTGTTCTCTCATATCTTATGTCTTCTAGATCAAAGATGAGCTTGTAGCCATTAGATATACCATTAATGATAGAGAGCTTGTTATAGTGACTCTCAGTGGATTTCCCTCCTCATGGGAGCCATTTATTCAAGGAATTTGTGCACGAGAAAAACTGACCAAATTCAATAAGCTATGGACTAATTGTGTCCAAGAGGAGACCAGATCGTTGTCCAGGAATAGCTTGCGGAATCAACAAGATGAAGAAACTCAAGCTCTTGCAACTCACACAAAGAAAGGAAAAGGAAGAAGGACTTCGAAAAGTTTGATAAGAAGAATATAGGTAGAAAACCTGCTCCTGTTCAGAATCATAAGAAGAAGGATAGGTCAAAGGTCAAGTGCTTCATTTGTCATGATTTTGGCAATTATGCTTCCAAGTGTCCTAAGAAGAAAAGGAAGGGAAAGCAGCATGCATCAATAGCCAATGTTATTGTTGATGATGATGATGATGATGAGCATCCACCTTAGAAGGAGTCAAAGGAATTTCTCTTTTAGAAACTATTACCAATAGTAGTGATGTTTGGTTTGTGGACGAGGCATATGACAGGCTTCTGAGACTCTCTTATAGATTTGTCAGAGAGGAAGTTGTTGAAATTTGATGACTAAAAAGTTTCTTGCAATCCCAACCCAGTTTTAATTTCACCTTATCATTAATGCCCTTTCCCATAAACATACATTCAACATATAGAATTCTGGAAATGAAATTTTAAGATTAAAACACATGGGACTGTCAACACATGCTGAAAATAAATATGGACATAAACAGACCAACACACATAAAAATACACAAATTTTTGGTCAACTTAGACCCAGGCAAAACCCCTTCAACCTTCTCCGAGGAAAACCTATTAGAGAGCTCTTCAAATTTATTTATCTTTCAAGTTCAGGAAAAATACATTTGCAGACAAAACAAAACAGCAAAATACAACTTATCTCTTCAACCCAAAACTCCCTGAAAACCATGCCCACTTTGCCTTGATTTCCATGCTCACTTGAAGCTGAAAATATGTATTGTACAAATATCGATTGTATTGTACAGATTTCCGTACGGGCTGTACGAATTTTTCAAAAAAAAATCAAAAACTTCTCTCGAACGGCATGCAGCTCACAGCATTAAATGTTGTTTATAATGTACCTTATGTTGTCTTCTATGCCTTGATTTTCATGCCCAGCTTTGCCCAGAAATCACTCCTTCAGCTTGCTACAACAAATATCTCCTTCAAAACTTTTCTCCAACTCTCAGCCTCCTTTCTCCAATCTTCTTGTGAAGAATGAATGCAGTCTCTCTTTTCTTTTCCCCCTTTTGTTTCCCTAGATGACTTTTGGGCAACCCTAAGATCTAATGGCTCAGATTCATTTAGATCAAGGGATGAGAGTAAATGTGCATTTAATTCTCACTTTCTATTTTTTAACTCACCCATTAAATAAAGTACCCACATTATACTTTTTGTCTAAAGTCACTTTTCACTTTATAATTTAACATTGACTTTACCACTTATAAAGTCACTTTCACTTTATAAAGTCACACTTAGGAAAAGAATTATTTCAGATACTTTTCCCTAGGTAGAGACTAACCCATGGAAAACCACTTGTCCAACATACATTAAAAATCAACACTCCCTCTTACCGAGGAAAGTGTTTCTCACCACACCCATTTTGTCCCTGAAATGGACATGCTTGCCTCTTAGCAAGGACTTTGTGAGAACATCGGCCACCTGCTCATCTGTCAATATATACTCCATCTTCACTGCCCCCTTTTGAACATAGTCCCTGATGAAATGATATCTGATGTCAATGTGTTTTGACCTGTCATGAAACACTGGATTCTCTGTGAGTTTAATGCAACTCTAATTATCACAGTGCATAACCGTCGGTCTCAACAGGCCATACAACAACTTGCGAAGCCAAATGGCCTCACAACTAGCCTGGCTAGCAGCCATATTCTCAGCCTCATAAGAGCTCAAAGCAACTGACTTTTACTTTAGACTGAACCATGACACAATTATCAAACCCACTTTGAAGCAACACCCTAAAGTGCTTTTTTGTGTCAGAAGTACACCCTACCTAATATGAATCTGTGTAACCTGCCAACCTCACTCCATCTCCCCGCCTATAGTCCAGACCATAATCAACAGTCCCCTGCACATAGCGAAGAATGTGCTTTGCAGCTACCCAGTGCACCCTCTTGGGCTCCACCATGAACTAGCTAAGTGTGTTCACTGCAAAGCATATATCTAGCCTAGTGTTGACAAGATACATCAAGGACCCAATAAGCTGCCTATACAATGTGGGATCCACCAAACTAAAAAATCTGAAGCATGAAGCTTCTTCCAATTGGTGATCATAAATGTAGACATGGGTCTACAATCTGCCATGTAAAATCTACTCAACACATCCACAGCATACTGCCCCTACCCCAGAAAGATATGCCCCTCCTCCTTCAACACCTCAAGCCCCAAAAAGTAATGCATCAGCCCAATGTCCTTCATCTTGAACTCCATAGCAAGATCCTCCTTGCAACCACTAATGAGTCTCTTTGCCCCAGTAATGAACAAGTCACCAACAAACAACACAAGAATGAGTGGATCATACCCTACAACAATGTAGTATAGGTCTGGATCTGCATCACTCTTCGTGAAACCTATCTGTTGCAAATAAGTATCAATCCTCAAATACCAAGCTCTCGAAGCTTGCTTAATTCCGTAGAGTGCTCGCCTCAACCGGCATACATGGGTCTCCCACCCAAGTACCTCAAAGCCTATGGCTGCTCAACATACACCTCCTTCAGAAATGCAGTCTTCACATCCATCTGATGGATCTGCCAACCCAATTTTGCAGTAATAGAAATAAGGGACCGGATAGAAGTGTACCGAGCTACAAGAGCGAAGGTCTCATCATAGTCAACTCCCTCTATCTGTGAGAACCCTCTAGCCACAAAACTCGCCTTGAACTTCTCAATGCTACCAGCCGCAGCATGCTTGATCTTGTAGAGCCACCTAGAAGTCACAACTGACTTTCCCTCAGGCCTAGGCACCACTTCCTAGACATTGTTCTTAATTATAGAGGCATACTCCTCCACCATAGCCTCTCTCCACACCTCCAGGCTAGCAACCTCCTCATAGCTAATAGGCTCAGAGTCAACAATGTTGGTAGCCTTGGCTACATAACTGCAAAACCGCTCAGGTGGCACACTCTCCCTGTTCATCCTCTTCGGGGAACCAACGGACTCTGCTTCCTTCAAGGTGTCTTGAAGCCACTTGGGCCTCCTCTTCCCTGAAGAAGCTTCCCCATAGGGAACCTCATCCTCTGCCCCCCAGTCTGGTGAACCTAAAGGTCTTCCAACTGACCCTAGTGTTCCTGTACCAGCACCTGCCGTCGAAGAACATGTACCGACACCTATGCCTATGTCAACTGAAGTGCCATGTGAACTTTGTGCCGTGGACTCCCTAAAGAAGTGCTCGATGAACTTGCCATTGGTGCCCCAAATGTCACTGACACTGAGGTACCTCCTATACGAGTCGATCCAGAACCTTAAGGTCCTGCTCCCTGTACCTGACCTTCCTGCTGAGGAAAAGCCTGTGACACTCTCTCATCATACTCCTGTGATCTCCAATAGGCCCTCTCCTCCTTGAACTTCACATCCCCCCTAATCACCACTCTTCGTTTAGAAGGAATGAAGATCCAATAGGTCTTCGAAGTCTCGTTGTAACCCATAAAGATACCCTTCTCTGGCATGGGTTCCAACTTCGTCCTCTACTCCTTGGGGATATAAGAATATGTGAGACATCCAAAGATACGAAGATGTCCCACATGAGGCTTCTCTCCAGTGAAAGCCTCCTCTGGAGTCATATTCCCCAATACTCTGTGAAGACTCTTGTTCTAAAGATAAACCGCAGTATTGCAGGCCTCAGCACACAAAAAAAAAAGGCAACCCCTGATCATGAATCATCGCTCTAGCAGCCCCAACAATAGATATGTTCTTCCTTTCAGACACCCCCTTTTGCTGGGGGTTGTAAGGAACCATGAACTCTCTCCTAATGCCCTCCGATGCACAGAAGTCAGAAAACCCACGATCGATGTACTCACCACCATTGTCTGACCTCAAGACCTGAATCTTCCTACCTGTCTGCCTTTCAACAAGAGCTTTGAACTCTTTAAAGTGACTGAAGACCTCACCCTTGGTCTTCAAGAAATATATCTGAGTCCTCCTAGAGTAGTCATCAATGAATACAACATAATACTCATAACCACCCAAAGACAGATGAGACATACGACCACTAACATCGGTATGAATCAAGTCTAGTATACTTGTAGATCTATTGTCGCTCGCTAGGAATGGTAACTTGATGTACTTGCCCAAAGCACACCCTTTGTAGACCTCATAATGCTCGACACTGAAATCAAGAACTCCAGTAGTGATCTCCCTCAATACTTTCAAAGCTCCATGATGCATATGCGTCATCCTCCGGTGCCATAACTCGCACAAGTCTCTACTGTTGGTGGTACAAGTGTGAGTGCTACCAGATTTGCTACTCACCAATGCCCCTGCTGACTTAAAATTGAACCTATATAGTTTCCCAGAGCAGACTCCAATCACTTTGGCCGAAGTGATGGAAGCTCCCCTGGAATGCATCAATACCTACCCTCCTGAGAAAGTGACATCAAACCCCTTCTCCTCCATAGCAGACACTAAATCAAGTTCTTCTTCATCCCCGCAACATACAAAACATCCATGACCTTCGAAGGAGGCAAAGACTCCCTCTCAAAGGTCACAGTCCCCACACCAACAGCTCTCACAGTGCAGTCATCTCCTAATACAATCTCAATATCAAGTGCCCTCTCTGCAAGCTCTGAAAAGAACTCTTGTGCACCTGTCATATGGCGGGAAGCCCTAAATGCAAAGTCCTTGTCAAACTATGAAGCAAACTGCTACACCTCTATTGAAGCTGCAATACCCTTCTTCCCCTTGTTCTTCCTCTCAGGTCACGTAGCCGCATAGTGTCCCATCTTCTAACATGCCCAACATTTGACTTTGGACATATCTGTATCTTTCTTCTTCTTATTCTCCTTTCCCTTAGCCCCATCTGATGAGGCCCCTTTCTTGGCCTTCCTTTTGTTCTTCCCCCTGGCTATCAAGGCTACATCCTCCTCATCTGCTATCTTCACCCCACCACTATCAATTTTTCCTATCTCATGTTGCACACAATCATCCCAGAACCTGTCCCAATTGGGAAGATTCTCCCAAGCGATAAACAGCATCTCCAAAGACCTCCCAAGACTTAGAAAGTCCCGCTACAGCTATCCTGACTAACTCTGTGGGTGTAATTGCCTCACCAATAGCAGTGAAATCATCACATACATGTTTGACCCTGCCAAGATAATGAACTACACTTTCAGCCTTTGTCATCCTGATGTTCTTCAATTGTTCTTTGAGTACCATCTTCCTGCTCTCATTGGTACTCTGATAAAGAGTGGTTAGAGTTGTCCACATCTGATATGCATGTGTGTTTCCTCTCACCTGAGGAACCACATGATCTTTCAGACTATCCATCAAAATCCTTTTTGCCTTTGCATTATTTTTTGTGAATTCAGCAAGTTCACCTGCAGCAGTAAGAGGTACAACCACTTGTCGCACTATGTCCCAAACCGCTGCCTCCTCAAACATTGTCTGATTTTTGTCCTTCTAAACGACATAGTTGGATATCCCATTTAGTTTGTCCTCTATCCTTAAGAACATGGCCATGACTGCTGTCCAAAATTTACAAAACCAAGAAAATGGAGAAATGAACTTTCCAACACACCTTGTTGCCCCAAAAGTTCAGTCTGTGTAAAATTTCACCTCGCTGTCCCAAAATATCAGTTTGCTATCCAAACTTCAATTTGTTACCCAAACCACTGTTTGTTGTCCCAAACTATTGTTTGTTGTTCAAACTGCAATTTTCAGCATGTAGCTCTGATACCATGTTAAAATTTGATGACTAAAAAGTTTCCTACAATCCCAACCCAGTTTTAATTTTACCTTATCATTCCCATTCAGTTAAATGCCCTTTCCCATAAACATACATTCAACATATAGAATTCTGGAAATGAAATTTTCAAATTAAAACACATGGGATTGTCAACACATGCTAAAAATAAATATGGACATACACAGACCAGCGACACACATTTAAAAAAACACATATTTTTGGTCAACTTAGACCCAGGCAAAACCCCTTTAACCTTCTTGAGGAAAACTTGTTAGAGAATCTTCAAATTTATTTATCTTTCAAGTTCAAGAAAAATACATTTGCAGATAAAACAAAACAGCAAAATACAACTTATCTCTTCAACCCAAAACTCCTTGAAAATTGTGCCCACTTTGCCTCGATTTCCATGCCCACTTGAAGCTAAAAATATGTACTGTATGGATACAGACAATATCGACTATACTGTATGGATTTCGTACAGATTGTACAGATAAAAAGAATCAAAAACTTATCTCGAACAGCGTGCAATGCATAGCATTAAATGTTGTTTGTACTGTACCTTCTGTTGTCTTCTATGCCTTGATTTTCGTGCCCAACTTTGCCCAAAAATCACTCCTTCAGCTTGTTGCAACAAATTTATCCTTCAGAACTTTTCTCCAACTCTCAGCCTCCTTTCTCTAATCTGCTTGTGAAGAATGAATGTAGTCTCTCTCTTTTTTCCCCCTTTTGTTTCCCTAAATGACTTTTCGGCAATCTTAAGATCTAATGGCTCAAATTCATTTAGATCAAGGGATGAGAATAAATGTGCGTTTAATTCTCACTTTCTATTTTTTAACTCACCCATTAAATAAAGTACCCACATTGTACTTTATGTCTAAAATCACTTTTCACTTTATAATTTAACATTGACTTTACCATTTATAAAGTCACTTTCACTTTAGAAAGTCACACTTAGGAAAAGAATTATTTTGGACATTTTTCCCTAGGTAGAGACTAACCCATGGGAAACCACTTGTCCAAGGTACATTAAAAATCAACAGAAGTTGACAATTCCCTACAATTCTCAGATCAAGAGATAAGTACCTTATATTTTTTTCTCCCTCAATTATTATTATTACTTTTATTTTTTTAGACAGCCTCTTGTCCTTGTATTTTGCACGGTTATGATATTTTTTCCTTTCGTTTCCATGGCCTCCTGAATGGGGAAAGGAAAAACAAGTCCATTGTGGAGGCTGCCAAGGCGATGATTCACACATTAGATGGCAACATATAAGCGAGTTTTGTGGCGAGAAAATTCTCCCACAAAGAGGGATTGGACTATGAGGATATTGTTGCTCCGGTTGCCAGATGGTCAAGTTCTTGTATGGACTAAGGGGCTCGCATAGACTCAGCAGGAAGTGATTGATTTTCGAGAGAGAGGATTGAATAAGTTGTTAGGACATCTAGGGCTGTGCTACATGACCGAAAGAGATTCCAATTTTGAGGAAGCATAAAGTCAGGCAGAATGGAAGGAGCAGCCTTCCAAGAGGATGTCATGGGTTCAGATTGTCAGACTAAATGCTCAGAGACAAGAGGTCTCTAGGAGCAAGATGCCTTCTATGAGAGTACCATTCCATACAGCAGGATACGCTTCATTGATATAGGGAGCAGCAATGGCAGAGGGGGCAACCACGATTGCCACAAGAGGATTTGCTTAAGTGTCAGAGGGAGCACCCAATCACGGTAACCAAAAAGGAGATGTGGCGATGGATCCAATGAAGAAAGCTAGCTAGTTTATGGTTGAGCCAAGGCATGCAGCGAAGCATGTGTTGAGGTACCTGCGTGGTAAAATTGGATATGGTTTGAGATATGTCTTAGGTGGTGAACTAAGGCTGCAGGGATTATATTGATTCATATTGGGTCGGGAATGCAGAGGACAAAAAGAGCACCTCAGGGTGCTACTTCAGCCTGGGATTAACTATGACATCCTAGTGTATCAAGAGGCAAACTTTTGTCGCACTTAGTACAATTAAGTCAGAGTATATTGCAGCTAGTGCTGCAAGTCAAGAAGCAATATGGCTTCAGAAGCTTCTTTTGAGACTATTTGATCAAGTCACTTCATTTGAGACATGGTGCAGAGAGGAGCAGTGAAGCTTCAATACATATCCATAGATGAGCAAATTGCAAACATCCTCACCAAGCCTCTATCTAGAGCAAAGTTTGTATACTTTAGAGACAAGATTGGCGTGATGCGGAATGTCTCCCTTGTTGAGAGGGAGTATTGATCTCTTTGCAGGATCGGGAAGACCATCTCCTGACAAGCCATGCTGATTTGGCTGGGTCATACAAATTTGACCAGGGGAGATGGATACATTCACCTCAGTAACCATGAAAGACTTCGGGTGGGTGATACTGATTTGACTAGGGGTGAATGGCCTAGGGCAACTGCAGGATTGGACAGATCTTCTCCTAAGAAGCCATGAAGGACTTTGGTCGGGTCATGCTAATTTGACTAGAGGAGATTGATGTAATTCACGTAAGAAGCCATAGAGGACTTTGGCTGGGCCATGCTGATTTGACTAGAGGTGAATGGTTTAGGGGCAGATCTCATCCTGAGAAGCCATGAAGGACTTTGGTTGGGTCATGTGATTTGACCAAAGAAGTTTGATACATTTACCTAAGGAGTCATGTTGATTTCACCAGGGGTAAATGGCCCAAGATACTCACATTGTGTTAATTTTAGATAACAATGGTATATTCTATGCTTAAGAGCAATTTACTTCAATTTTCTTATTAGCCCAATATCGATTTCCACATTAGCAATCACATTAACATGACAGTAAATGCAGATAGAACATAAACAAAACAGTACAAGACAAGCCAAGACAAGAGGACACAAGATATGGCACCAGCCGGGGAGAAACCCCAATATGGGGAACCCTTTGATCAATTCTTCTTATTATTCTTCAAAAGTTCAGCAGAGAGAAAGAGTAAAATATGTAATATTCACTTGCCCAATCAAAGTGAAATCTATCCAGTCAAACAGCAGCCACAGAAAGCCCTAACCAGAAAGTCAACACTATTCAACAGGCAGAATTTGGCCTCCAAAGCAGCCCGGTCAAACCCAGTCAACTTGGCCTCCAACAATCATCTGAATTAGCCCAAAATAGTTCTGAAAAACTCAGTCAAACATGGTCAACGATGCAATCAACGCTGGTCAAACAATATGGATTGCCTCAATTTTTGTGCCCAAAAATACAGCCTACCCAAACAGAGTTTTCCCCAACAAAAACGCAATCAAACAAGTCAATATTGGCTTGTCAACGCTGGTCAAACCCTTCCCGAGATTCAGTCAACACTAGTCAATGTCCAAAACAAAAAAGTGTTGTCCTTTCCTTCACAGGTGTGGAGAGAGAAGTTGCCTAGAAATTTGCAATGTTCCACCAAGACTCCGGTGCGGGGAGACGCGGGTGCGGGGAGACGCACAGGGGGGACGTGTGGGAGTACCCTCAAATTTTAGGGAAATTTCGGGGGTGCGGGGAGTCGTCGAGGTATATATATATAAAATTCAAGTTCATATTCATTGTTCACTGTTCAATGATGAAAGCATATAAATATTAAGTAGACAATTGAAATTTGAATCATTGATCCATCCTCATCATTCATTTTGATACATACATCATTCATATGACATACTCAAGTGACAAGTCTCATTATTGAATTAATTATTATTCATACATACCGTGAGATTCGAAAAACAAAAATAAAAATCAATAATAAAATATTCAAATAATGCTCATGTTGTAATCAATGATTTTACACTTGCAAGCTTGCAGCTTGTTGTGTCACTGTTTTAATTTATTTTGCAATTTTTTTTTGTTTTTTTGCCCTGCAGGAAGAGTTTAAAAAAAAAGAAAAATTCATCATTTAAATTAAAATTTACAATGCAAATATAGTAGAATTAAATTTAAATTATTAAAATTTAAAAACAAAAACATAAGTAAAAAATAAAAATTAAATTCAAGTGACTATGTTTTGAAGCATTTTGAAGTTTTCATTAAAATTTATATTTAAAAATTATTAAAATTTAAAACATTATAATTATAGTTTAAACAAATGATATCAAATTTAAAAAAAAAAATTAAAAATTTTAAAAATTACAGCAGGGTCGCAGGCTGTATGTTCACTGTTACAACATTTTTTTTTTAAACTACAACATTAAAACAGTTCAGATTTCAAGCTTTAATGTCTACCTGGAGGCGGAGCCGCACAGCGTCAGGGACGGAGGGTTGACGACAAAGGACTCAGGAGGTCCGAGGATGCTGGGCTGCGGTTGAAACTTGAAAGTCATGGTCAAAATTTTAAGCAACAGCGGCTGGAGAAACTGCCAACAGCAAGCCTGCAAGGGGACGCAGCACGCTGTCTCGGCTTAGTGTCTCTCAACGGCAATGACTCGGCTCGCCGTCCCTCAGCTTAGACTTTTAAGTTTTAGTTATTTAGTTTTAATTTTAGTTTAAATTTTTTTTTAATGGTTTTGATTTTTAAATTTTTGATTTTTAATATTTAATTTTTAAGTCTTATTAGACAAATTTAAAGGGGGACACCCAGGCGCACCCTTTTTGGGGAGTCTAGACTCCCACACTGAAGGGGGACGCCCAGAAGCACCCTTTTTGGGGAGTCTTGGGGAGTCTAGACTCCCACACTGGGGAAACGCACCCCCTTGCGTCTCCCCAAGACTCCCCAAAAAGGGTGCGTGGGGAAACGCACCCCCAAGAGACTCCCCGTCCCGGGTGCGTGGGGTGCGAGGGGTGCGCGCACCCGACCCTGGGGGACGCGTCCCCGTGGAACACTGGAAATTTGTACCCAATCAAATGAGGAGAGAGAGATGAGTGAGCAAATGAGGAGGCGGCTCCTTCTATTTATATTCAACGGTGAGAATGAATAGACGTGACTGTTGGGCTTCTGAGCCTACATTAGATTGTTGGCCGACCTTGACAATTTGTCCATAAACAGAATAAATTCATAATTCCATTTGTACATGTCAAAATGAGATGATCTTTAGAGCAATCCTACACCTCTCGAAGAGAAGAATCCAATAAAAATATCAGTTGCATCATATGAGTTGTCCAAGGTGGATTTTGGCCCTAATTGCCAAACTTAACACTCTCTCTCAACTAGGAAGAACTACACCTACCAAACCATCTGACAATTAGTGCCATCCCTGCTCTATTCTGCTCTGCTGAACCATGAAGAAATAATGAAGAATAAATGATCAAGAATGTCATACCATTCTCCATTGACCCAAAGTTAGTCTCCAATAATCAAGAGTGCATCATACTACTCTCCATTGACCTGAATTCATTCTCCATTGATCCCAGATCAATATCAGACATCCTAGCATAGGGAGTACGGTAGTACACGATCCATCCATCAGTAGTAGTATGGTCCATATCCTCATTTCCCTACTCCTTGGCCAGATGAGAGGTACTTCCCATGAGTCCCAGACTACATGGGTAGGATGTACCAGCAAGAGAAGGGGAACCACTCATCCTACTCATATGCCATAGGAGAAGGTGAACCACTCATCCTATGCATATCCCACCATGGGGTATCATAGGGGAAGGTGAACCACTCACCTTGTACATCGCGCACCACTAGGAGAAGGTGAACCGCTCACCCTATGGTCGCTCACCGCTCCAAAAAGTATCCCAAGCCCCCTGGAGCTCCTAGAGCTCAACATCCATCTTATACAACACCCTCATAAGAGGGTCTCTCCACGACTCCAAGTCATTCACAGAAGGTTAAGAATTTGACCTTCCCCAGGGGCTTCGTAAGAATATTTGCGACCTGATCATCAGTCCCAATATGATGGAGCCTTATAACTCCTTGTTGTACCATATCCCGAATAAAGTGGTACCTGATATCAATATGCTTGGAGCGGTCATGAAACACGGAATTCTCATAAAAGCGCATCCCACTTTGGTTGTCGCCATAGATCATGGTGGTATCCAGCACATGTCCAAACAACGCACTAAAGAGCTTCCTCAACCAAACAACTTCACAGGAGGCCATACTAGGAGCAATGTATTCAACCTCAGCAGTGCTCAAAGCAACCGACTTTTGCTTCCTACTCATCCAGGATATCGAAGCAGAACCTAGAGAGAAGCAACATCCAGATGTGCTTTTACGATCCACCAAACTACTAACCTAGTCAACATCAGAATAACCATGGAGCCTTACATTCCCTACAATGTATCTCAGTCCATAGGTGATTGTACCCCAGAGATATCTCAAGAGATATCCAGTGTATTTGATGAGGCTCGATCATAAACTAACTCAATGTGTTCACTGCAGAACATATGTCCGGACAGGAGTTCACCAAGAACATCAGGGCCCCTATGAGTTGATGATATTCAGAAGGATTTCCCAAATCGGGCCCAGCAACACTTCCGCATAACTTCTTGAAGTTAAGTTCCATCAAAGTAGTCACGGACTTGCAGTCCACCATTCTAAATCTTTCAAGTAGCTTCACGGTGTATTTTCCTTAAGAAAGGAAAATCTCACCTGGCTTTTGCCAGACCTCCAACCCTAAGAAGTAATGCATCAATCCTAGGTCCTTCATCTCGAATTCAAAAGCCAACTCCCTCTTACATTAATGAATACGAGGGTCAACACCAGTTAGAAAGAGACCGTCCACATAAAGTACCAAGATGAGAGGTCTATCATTCTCAACCTTAAAATAAAGGTTCAGATCAGCTTCACTTCTCGTAAATCCCAGCTTCATCAAATAGTTGTCGATCCTCTCATACCAAGCTCGGGGAGCTTGCTTCAACCCATAGAGGGCTTTCTTCAACCTGCATACATGTGTTTGACGATCTTGAACTTCGAACCCCTTAGGTTGTTCTACATAGACTTCCTCCTTAATTGAACCATGTAAGAAGGCGGTCTTGACATCCATCTGATGTAGATTCCATCCTTGCGAGGCAGCAAGGGCTATAATCGAACGGATGGTGGTATATTGGGCAACAGGTGCAAATATCTCATCGTAGTCCACACCTTCCTTTTGAGAGAAGCCTCGAGCAACAAATCTAGCCTTGAACTTTTTAGCACTTCCATCAACTCCATGCTTGATCTTGTAGAGCCATTTCGAGGTGACAACAGATTTGTCCTTGGGTCTAGGGACCACATCCCAGACATCATTCTTCATAATCAACTTGTACTCTTCGTTCATAGCACCCTTCCAAACTTGGTGCTTCATAGATTTTTCGAATGTGCAAGGCTCAAGATTGAATAATGGTGCTCATGGCAATTAAGTACCCTTGGTAACTATCCGACTTCTTACTTTCACGAAATGTCCCCCTTGGTGTAACATGTTTCTCGGCATCTTCAAGAGTTTCCCTAAGCCATGAAGGTCTCCTTTTTTAGGAGGAGGGCTCATGAGGGGGCGAATCAATGGGATCCATTGGTCCTTCAGCATCGGGCATCAGCTCGTCCTACGATTCTCCCTGCTTTCCTGAAACTGCTTCTTTGTCCTTCCGTGGAATAGGAAGTTTACTAATCTTTCCAAGGGCACCATCTTCATCGAAGGCGACATCATGACTTATCTCCACTTCTCTTTGACCAGGCACATAGATTCTATATGCTTTAGAAGTTTCACTGTAGCCCACAAATGCTCTTTTCTTCTTAGAAGCATCCAATTTGCTTCTTTTTTCTTTCGGCACATGAAAATATATGGGGCTACCAAAAATTCTAAAGTGAGAAACATCAAGTTTCTTACTAGTGAAAACTTCTTCGGAAGTTTTGGAGTCTATTTTGAACATACACGGCAGTGTTTGCAGCTTCGACCCATAAGAACTTCGGAAGGCTTTGATCATGAAGCATGGCATGAGTGGCTTCTATAATAGAACTGTTCTTCCTTTCAGCAACACCATTTTGCTCGAAAGTATATGCGGTAGTAGTCTCCCTCTTAATGCCAGCTTCCCTACAATAGTTATTGAACTCATTTGATTCATATTCGGTTCCATTATCGATCCTCAATATTTTGATCTTCTTCCCAATTTGATTTTCGACAAAAGTTTTGAAAGAAAGGAACCATGAGAATACTTCATCCTTCTTCTTCAATAAATAAATCCAAGTCTTGCGAGAGTAATCAATGAATGAATTGAATTGATTTACATGAGCAAATGAAGCTCAATAAGTAATACAGAGATATTTACAGAAATAAAAACATCAGGTTTCTATTAGGAAATAGAAACAACCAGTTTCTTCTAAGAAACTGCTAAAAAGATAAAAATAGAAACAGCGAATAAGAATGAGCATTAAACACTAAATAGCATTATTCTAATAACCTCCCTTAATGCTCAATCTATTTACAACACCGATAGGACCCTTTGAATTCTACAAACTTATGAGGACCAAGAGGCTTAGTGAAGATGTCGGCGGGTTGCTCCGCTGACAGCACCGGATCCTATATTAAACACATACCCAGTTGTAGATTTACAGTCATCAACCGAAACCGGCCCAGTCAGAATCTGTGTAACCACTGAGTATAGGATTGAAACTTCGAGTGTACAGAAGTCCATAATCAGGAGTGCCACGCACATAACGCAGCACACGCTTCGCTGCTATCCAATGATCAACCTTAGGCGCTGACATGAAGCAGGAAATGTAACTCACTGCAAAACTAATGTCAGGTCTAGTGGAAGTAAGGTAGATGAGGTTGCCCACTAATTGCCTGAATAAAGTTTCATCCACAAGGGGTGAGGATGACTGAGCTGAAATTTTGAGCCCTGGTTCCATAGGAGTCATGGCAGGTTTGCGATCCTGCATTCTGAATCTGTCCACAAGATTTCTAGCATACTTGGACTGAGAGAGAAAGATGTTGTTCTCTGTCTACCAGACTTCAACCCCCAAACAGTAATGAAGAAGTCCTAAATCTATCATATCAAAAGTGTTGCACAAATCATGTTTGATCCCATGGATCAAATGTGTTGAGTTGCCAGTAATGATAAGGTCATCCACATAGACAACCACAAACAAAATATCATCACCAGTATGCTTGATATGCAGGTTTGCATCAGATGGACTCCACTGAAAACCATAATCTGTGAGGTACTGATCAATTTTCATGTACCAAGCCCGAGGAGCTTGTTTCAGACCATAGAGTGCTTTGACTAATCTACAGACTTTCTGTTCTTGACTGGCAACCTTGAATCCTGGAGGCTGTGTCATGTAGACTTCTTCCTGTAAGTTACCATTCAGAAAAGCACTCTTTACATCCATCTGATGGACTTTCCAATTGAACTAAGTTGTTAAGGCAAGGCCAAGCCGTATGGTACTCATCTTGGTTGTAGGAGCAAAGGTCTCCTCATAGTCAATGCCTTCCTTATGTGAAAACCCTCGAGCAACAAGGCGAGCTTTATACTTGTCTAGGGCTCCGTCCGCTTTGTATTTCACTTTATACACCCATTTGCAGCTAATGGGATTTTTTCTGCAGGAAAATCAGAAAGGGTCCAAGTGTGATTCTTTTGAAGACTCTGGAATTCAGCTTCCATAGCCTGTTCCCACTCAAGTGTACCCTTAGCCTCTGAATAGGTTTGAGGCTCAAAAATATTGTGCAGGTTAGCCATAAGAGCAAAATTTACTGTAGACTGCTGTTTGCTCTTATGTCTAGAAGTTCTACCTTCAAGGAGCTCGTTATCCCGGAGATCACCAATGGTTTTAGCCCACCATTTAGACCAGACAATAGAGGAACCAATATCGGGAGGAGATGGAGAAGGCTCAGGAACAATAGGAGCAGCAAGAGGAGGGTTATTTTCCGGAGGAAGCTCAGGCAGTGCATCATCAACCACTGATGCTGCATCATCCCTCCCATCAAGTGGACCTACCGGAAGAAGAACACTATGAAGTTGATCCTCAGAACACTGCTCAGAAGGAGGAGACTGAAAGAACCCTTTGTCTTCATCAAATACTACATTACGACTGAAGCTAAGACGACCAGTGGCTATATCTATCAACCTATAGGCCTTGTGATGATCACTGTACCCTGTCATCATGAGTTTCTGGCTTTTGGAATCCAACTTGGAGCGCTTAGCAATTGGAATCCAAACATATGCAACTGATCCAAATACTTTGAGGTGACTGATTTTAGGCTTACGGCCAGACCAAACCTCTTCGAGAGTCTTCCCCTTAACAACCTGAGTAGGTGATCAGTTAAGAAGATAGACAACAGTAAATACTGCTTCAGCCCAAAATTTGTTCGAAACATTCCTGTGTTGTAACATAGAACGAGCCATTTCAACAACCGTACGGTTGCGGCGTTCGACAACACTGTTCTGCTGAGGAGTGTAGGGTGTAGTTAACTGACGTTTGATGCCATGAGTATCACAGAAGTTGGAGAAAGCAGAAGAACAAAATTCCCCCCCTCCCCGTTATCTGTCCTAAGAGTTATGATATTACAGCCAAACTCTTTTTCAACTAAGGATTTAAACTTCTGAAAGATACTAAATACATCAGATTTATATTTTAGAAAATACACCCACATCTTTCTACTGAAATCATCTACAATAAGCAAAAAATATTTGCAACCAGTAATAGAAGATGTATGCATAGGACCACAAATATCAGCATGAATTAACTGGAGTACCTTTGATGCATGCCAAGATTCTCCATCCTTGAACGAAGACCGATGTTGATTGCCAGCTTGACAAGCACCGCATACTCCCGACTGCTGAGTCTGAATATCAGGTAACCCTAACACAAGTCCCTCCCGAGCGAGCTGAGAGAGATACTGCATGTTTAGATGCCCATATAGCTGATGCCATAGAGTGCTAATGGGAGAAACACGAGCTGCTAGAGCTACTTCTGGAGAATCTCCAGTGTCAAGAAGCCTATATAGACCATGATCCTCTGGGCCAACAGCAACCGTAAGACTAGTGTCCCTGTCAATAATGGAGCACTTGTGCGCACTAAACACTACATCAAGCTGAAGAGAGTTCCTCATAATCTGGCTGACAGACAGCAGATTAATTTCCATACCAGGAACATAGTAGACATTCAGGAAGATGAGTGTGCACCCACCAGACTGGATTTGAACTGTACCTTTTGCCATTCACTGTGTACTCTTCACCTCCGTCGAATACTACTGAATCACTGAAAGCTGAGAAGTTAATAAACCAGTCACGCCTGTGAGGGAAATGTCATGATGCACCAGAGTCAATGTACCAGGCCGAAGACGGGACATGATCTGAATACCTTTTAGCCATAAAGGTGTAAAAGGCAGATTTTGTCTGCTCGGAATGTTCTGCAACATTCGCTGTCTGATGGGGCCCTCCCTGTTTCTTCTGTTCAGAAGCAATCCTCTGTCGGCAATCTTTCTTCATGTGGCCGAATTTGTGACAATAATTACACTGCACATTTTTCTTCCTAGCAGGATCAAAAAACTGAGAAGAACCTTTCTGCTGAAAGGACTAAGAGGACTGATATTTGGCAGCAAAATCATTTTCTGAGGAGGCTGATGGGGCACCACTACCAAACTGTTGTTTCCAACGATCCTGCTGCATGAGTTTGGTGCATAACTCCAGAAACTTCGGATCAATATTAGTGGAGGTAATGTTGAGTGTTTCTATGAAGTGCTCATAAGGTTTTGGTAGACTTTTCACAGTGATGACTACCATATCTTCTTCCTCCCTGGTCCGACCAATGGCTTCGCGCTGATCTCGAATGTCTTTAATCTTGTTAAGATGTTCCTGTAAAGACATATGCTCTTCCATCATGATGGAGAACAACTGATTCTTGAGAAAAAAGCTCTGCTCTTGTCGGATGTCTCATGCAGTTCCTTCAAATGTTGTTGTCTTGCCGGAAGGAATCTGCGGTAACTGATCATCGGTCACAGAGAGTTTGAGAAGCATAAGAACCTCTCAATTTCTATCATCAAATTTATCTTGGTCGGTACCAGTTGTACCGGGACGGAGCTCTTTGCCCAAAACAAGCTGATCAAGATGCCTGTATTCAAAAATGGTCAACATTCTCTATTTCCAGATGTTATAATTGGTGCCATTATTTCCTTCCAACATCAGATTGGTTAGCGAGGCCATCTGCACGTTTCCCAAGACACAGAAAACAACAAAGAAGTCTGGCACGGATTTCAATGCAGATGCCGGCTGAACCGGACAAAATCTGATAGGTGCTGGAAACAAAATTTAAATCTGTTGTCTCGAAAAAACTAGTCAAGAAAAACAATGCACCCAAAAAATTATGATGGCTACCCAGTTGAGATATCGCAAAACCCTCATCAAATCTGCCCATGGAACAAAATCCTCGCGTAACACCGAAACACGTGCAGCGTTGTTTTAATACCGAGACCAGAGAATGTCAAAACGACCGCCGAGGTGGGATGACTGATACGTAAAAAAAAAATGTGCTGACTGGAAATTGCAATTGAAAAATGAGCAACCAGAGCGCGGTGACATTTCTATCAAATATAGCCCGGGTGGCGTTCGGGTGGGCCTGGGGGGTTCTCTCCTTGGCGCTTCTCTGTTCACAGTGGATGGAGGGGAGCGGACAGTTTTGTTTGATCATTTCAGGGGAGTTTTGGACAAAACCCGACCACACACATTCTCCTCGGTTTCGGGCACGAAAGATTTACAGATGGTGAAATTGACCCTGCGGATGTTGTCCCGGTGTTAAATTTGGACAACTAGGTCCAAACTCCATGTTCTGATGCTCAGATTAAGAGGCTAATATTTTTGTTGGATTCCTCTTTCTGAGAGGTGTAAAATCCATATAAAAATAGTCTTAATCCGATGAGCAGAACTTATATTTTGAATTTATTATTCTTAATAAATTATATGTGCAAAGATCAGCCAGTTTTGTAATGTAGGCTCACATGCCCAACAGATGTGTCACACACCCTCATTGATGGATATATATATACAGGAAAAGTTGGAGAGAATTTGATCACAAAAAAACAACTCACATCTTCCTCTCTCATCCTAAAAGTACGAACTACCTGGAGGACGAATTTCAGCCACACGTGGGAAGGACGAAGAGGATTTTTCTGCTGCTAGGGTTTCGCAGAAGTTTGACCAGCGTTGACTTTGGTCAACGCTTGGTCCAAACAAGCTGAAAACTTGTGGGAGGTTCGATTTTTGAAGGCCATACTACCTGGCACAAAAATCGAGGTCAAAGGGTTGACCGTTTTGCTGCTGCGTTGACTTTTAGCTTGCTGCCCCTGCGTTGACTTTCAGGACAGCGTTGACTTTTGTAGAACTGACTTGGGTTGACTCATCTACTGGTTGGAGGGTTGTTGTGACACATGCTGGGCTGGCTGACCAAAGGAGCCTTTGCTGGTTGAAGCATCCTGTTGACCGCCGAAACAAACACATACATTTTTCTTGTTTCTGATTTGTCTTCTGTAAGATCTGCTTATATGTTCTATCTGCATTTTGCTTATCTACTTGTATGATTGCTGTGAGAAAAGTGAAATTGCTCTTAGCATAGAACATCTACAAAACTTTACATGGTATCAGAGCTGAGGTGAAGACAAACTCTATCTATAGCAATCATCATCGAAGGAAATGGATTCCTCTAAGCTTGAATTCAGGGAGAATGACAAGCTGACTGGAAGTGATGACTTCCATGCCTAGAAGATGTTATTAGATCTCAAATTAGAAGATCATGATCTCCTAGATCATGTGACAGGGAAGATTCAAGAACCTCCATCAAATGCCTCTGCTGCTGTTAAACACAAGTATAAGAAGGGAGAAATCAGAGCAAAACTGCTGATCAGGGAATCCATAAATAAGAGTCTGGTTGCCTACATATCTGAACTAGGCACATCCAAGGAGATGTATGACAAACTGATACTTATGTTCCGAGTAAACAATGTGAACCAAGTGCTATTCCTCAAGAACAAGTTGAAGAATATGAAGAAGGGCCGAGACGAGTCTATTCAAACTTTCTTTATGAAGTTGACCGAAACCAGGAACAATCTGCTAGCTATTGGGGAGACAAAAGCTGATCGTGAGATGGTTCTCACCGCACTTGGAGGACTTCCATATGAATGGCAAGTATTCACAACTACCATTCTCAACAATAATACCATCCCTAACTTTAATGAGCTTCTGTCTAGATGTATGCAAGAAGAAACAAGGATGAAGGAATTTGATAATGAAAGAAATGCTGCCTATGTTGCTCATTCCCGAAAGAAGAACTCTGGTGGTTCCAAGGACAAAGGAAGGACTAAGACTCAAAAGAAGAAGGGTAAATGTTTCACCTGCCATAGGACTGGACACTATGCTAGAGAATGCCCCTTCCAGAAGAATTCTCCCGATAGTGACGACAACAACAACAACCGAAGGAATGGGAATCAAAGAAATGACAAATCCAAAGGAAAGAGGAAGGCTCACTTTGAAGGAAACCATCCACCTTCTAAAAGGACCAGAAATACCAGGTATGAGGAGTCTAATGTTGTTGATAAAAGAAATGAGTATATTCTAATATCTGCTCTCTCAGCTGCATCTCCGCCCGACACTATGGATGTCTGGCTAATCGATAGTGGTGCCTCAAGACACATCACCGGATTCAAGGAAGCACTTTCTGACATGGTTGAAAGGGATACTAATCTAGAAATTACCCTTGGGGATAATGCCACTTATCCTGTGAAAGGGACCGGGACTGTGACCCTCCACTTGTCTCAAGGACAAGTCCTCCATCTACAAGATGTACTCTATGTACCCAAATTGAAGAAGAACCTTGTGTCTGTATCTGCCATGGAAGACAAAGGATTCAATGTAACTTTCTCTGATGGAAAGGTACTCATGTGGAAGAAGAGCTTCAAGGAAGCTATCTCAATTGGTTTTAGAGTTGGTACACTCTACCAGGTTGGAGGGAGTCTGTTGGGAGCTATGACTTGTGATACTATCCGTCAAACCGAACTATGGCACCGAAGATTTGGACACCTTCATTACAAGGCTCTTCCCGAAGCAAGGAAGGTGGTGACAGGGATGCCTGATTTTGGAAATAATCATAAAGGTGTATGTAAGGGCTGTGCTGAAGGAAAACATACAAGGGGACCTTTCCCCTCAAGTGTCACAAAGACATCTGAGATATTGCAACTGGTCCATTCTGATCTTTCCGGTATGTTGCCTGTAACATCCCTGGGGGGATGCTCTTACTATATGACATTTACTGATGACTTCTCTCGCAAAACCTGGATATACTTCTTGAAGAAAAAGGATGAGGCTTTCATGTGGTTCCGTACCTTCAAAGCCTTGGTGGAAAATATGACCGGAAAGAAGATCAAGATTTTGAGGACTGACAATGGCACTGAATATGAGTCAAATGAGTTCAAAGACTTTTGCAGAGAAGCTGGCATTAAGAGGGAGACTACCACTGCATATACTCCTGAGCAGAATGGTGTTGCTGAACGCAAGAATAGGACTATTGTGGAAGCTGCCCGTGCCATGCTATGTGACCAGGGTCTTCCAAAGTTTTTGTGGGGAGAAGCTGCAAATATTGCTGTGTACATTCAAAACCGATGCCCTCATTCCGCTTTGGACTCCAAAACTCCCGAAGAGGTTTTCTCTGGTAAGAAACCTGATGTCTCACATTTTAGAATTTTTGGATGTCCTGTCTATTTTCATGTGCCGAAAGAAAAGAGAAGTAAGCTGGACGCTACTGGGAAGAAAGGAATGTTTGTGGGCTACAGTGAGACTTCTAAGGCATATAGAGTCTATGTACCTGGTCAAAGGGAAGTAGAGATAAGCCATGATGTCACTTTTGACGAAGATGCTTCCCTGAAGAAAGTAGTAGATCTTCCTAGATCTGAAGAAAACCATGAAGAAAGACCTGGAAATCTGGAAGAACCCCAGGATGAGACTATGCCTGATGTTGAAGAGCCAATGGACCCTATTGATCCTTCCCCTTCTCTAGGAAAGAGGCCATCATGGCTCAGGGACACCCTCGAAGATGCTGAGGGTCATGCTGCCCCAAGGGGAACATTCCGAGAAAGCAAGAAGCCGTGTAGATACCAAGGGTATCTAGCTGCCATGAGTACTATTATACAATCTGAACCTGGATCTTTTGAAGAAGCCATCAAGCATCAAGTCTGGAAGGATGCTATGCATGAAGAATATGAGGCTATTATGAAGAATGATGTCTGGGATGTGGTCCCGAGACCGAAGGACAAATCTGTTGTCACCACTAAATGGCTCTACAAGATTAAACATGGATCTGATGGGAGTGCTGAAAAGTTTAAGGCAAGATTTGTTGCCCGTGGCTTCTCTCAAAAGGAAGGAATTGACTATGACGATATATTTGCACCTGTGGCTCGATATACCACCATTCGATCCATCATAGCCCTTGCTGCTACGCAAGGATGGAGTCTTCATCAGATGGATGTCAAGACTGCTTTTCTGCATGGTGCAATAAAGGAAGAGGTGTATGTAGAACAACCTCTGGGATTTGAAGTTCAAGATCGAGACACTTATGTCTGCAGGTTGAAGAAAGCCCTCTATGGGTTAAAGCAAGCACCCAGAGCTTGGTATGAGAGGATGGATAGTTACTTGATGAAGCTGGGCTTCACTCGAAGCAATGCTGATCCAAACCTTTACTTTAAGGTTGAGGAAGGAAAGCCTCTCATTCTAGTGCTGTATGTGGACGACCTCTTCCTGACAGGTGATGACCCTCTCATTCATCAATGTAAGAGGGAGCTTGCTGCTGAGTTCGAGATGAAAGACCTAGGACTGATGCACTATTTCCTAGGCCTGGAGGTCTGGCAGAGACCTGGAGAGATTTTCCTTTCTCAAGGAAAGTATATTGTGAAGCTTCTGGAAAGATTTGGGATGGTGGACTGTAAGTCCGTGTCGACACCAATGGAACTCAACTTTAAGAAGTTGAGTGGCAGCGCTGCAGGGCCTATCTTGGCCAATCCTACTGAGTATCGTCAACTCATAGGAGCTTTGATGTTCTTAGTGAACACCCGTCCGGACATATGTTTTGCAGTGAATACTTTGAGTCAACAGATGGTTGAGCCTCATCATTTTCACTGGGTTGGTGCCAAGAATCTTTTGAGATATCTTCGGGGCACGATAAACCATGGGCTGAGATACACTGCCGGGAGTGTGATACTCCGGGGATATACTGATGCCGATTGGGCTGGCAGTGTGGTGGATCGTAAGAGCACATCTGGATGCTGTTTCAATCTTGGTTCTGCTTCGATATCATGGATGAGCAGGAAGCAGAAGTCGGTGGCTTTGAGCACCGCGGAGGCCGAATACATTGCTGCTAGTATGGCCTGTTGTGAAGCAGTTTGGTTGAGGAAGCTCTTTAGTGAGCTGTTCCAACATGTGCTAGATACCACTGTAATACTCTGTGATAATCAGAGTGGGATTCGTATGACTGAGAATCCTGTGTTCCACGACCGATCCAAGCATATTGATATCAGGTACCACTTTATCCGGGATATGGTACAGCGAGGCGCCGTAAGGCTCGATCATATAGGAACTGATGAGCAGGTCGCGGATATTCTCACTAAGCCCCTGGGGAAGGTCAAGTTCCTAACCTTCCGTGAGAATCTTGGTGTCGTGGAAAGACCCTATGATGTGGGTCCTGTTGGACAATGAGCTCTGGGAGCTCTGGGGGGCTTTGGGGATAGCTTCTCGGAGCTATAAGCACTCATAATGCTTCTGCCCCACCCTTGTGATTATTGAGCTGGTTCGCCACTCATTTAATCTGTGCCCCGTATGCATCCTACCCATTGAGTTCAGGGCTCATGGGAAGTACCTCTCATTTGGCCAATGAGGTGTGGAAAAGCTAGAGACTATTAGCAAAGACTGATGGACGCATCAGAGATTGCCGTACTCTCTATCTAGGATGGCATGGTCCAACCACTTGATCTGGGATCAAGATTTGTGAGGTCTGGGACCTCTGGACTGATTATGTCAGTCGGGGAATGATGTCTTTATGACTGACCCACTTCTGTTCTGAAATAAAGAAGCCAGCAAAGCAAGTTTCGGCGGGATGACTCACGATGTTAATTGCACTAATAGATGGAGTTCTCCCTAGTTGAGAGGGAGTGTTAAATTTGGACAACTAGGTCCAAACTCCATGTTCTGATGCTCAGATTAAGAGGCTAATATTTTTGTTGGATTCCTCTTTCTGAGAGGTGTAAAATCCATATAAAAATAGTCTTAATCTGATGAGCAGAACTTATATTTTGAATTTATTATTCTTAATAAATTATATGTGCAAAGGTCAGCGAGTTTTGTAATGTAGGCTCACATGCCCAACAGATGTGTCACACACCCTCATTGATGGATATATATATACAGGAACAGTTGGAGAGAATTTGATCACAAAAAAACAACTCACATCTTCCTCTCTCATCCTAAAAGTACGAGCTACCTGGAGGACGAATTTCAGCCACACGTGGGAAGGACGAAGAGGATTTTTCTGCTGCTAGGGTTTCTGCTGCTAGGGTTTCGCAGAAGTTTGACCAGCGTTGACTTTGGTCAACGCTTGGTCCAAAAACGCTGAAAACTTGTGGGAGGTTCGATTTTTGAAGGCCATACTACCTGGCACAAAAATCGAGGTCAAAGGGTTGACCGTTTTACTGCTGCGTTGACTTTTAGCTTGCTGCCCCTGCGTTGACTTTCAGGACAGCGTTGACTTTTGTAGAACTGACTTGGGTTGACTCATCTACTGGTTGGAGGGTTGTTGTGACACATGTTGGGCTGGCTGACCAAAGGAGCCTTTGCTGGTTGAAGCATCCTGTTGACCGCCGAAACAAACACATACATTTTTCTTGTTTCTGATTTGTCTTCTGTAAGATCTGCTTATATGTTCTATCTGCATTTTGCTTATCTACTTGTATGATTGCTGTGAGAAAAGTGAAATTGCTCTTAGCATAGAACATCTACAAAACTTTACACCCGGCCACAGGAGGAACACCTGACTGGAAATTGGATTCTGAATCTAGTTGCATGAGTTCAATTCGCAATGCAACCTGTGCTAACTATCACAGAACTTCCGCGTGGATGTCAAACATTCGAAGCAGTGTCGGGCGTCTCCAAGGATCGATCGGACATAGGAGCTTCTCAAAATACCTGCGTAGACTGTGTAGAAGTATCTCAAATACCTGCGTCTGACTGGTTCTAGCTGTTCGAACAACGCTAATTCGCCGGAAGTGAGCAGCCACAGAGGGCGGAGGACTCGGGGTCGAGGAAAGATATGACTCCTTTCCGTGCTCTATCTGGTTTTCTCTTGTTAGTTGTGTCGGCTCAAGAACGAGCTTTGTCGAAGAAGTTCGAATCTCTGACGGTGCCTGGGCACACGATGGCGGCCCACGAGACTGTCACAACCACGTTATTCAGCCTCTCGATGCTGGACGAGAATAAGACAAGAAAATGGTGCCACTAACGCAATGAGACTGCCGCAACCACGTCGTTCAACCTCTCGGCGCTGGACGAGAATAAGACAAGAAAACGGTGCTCTTCAAAATGAAATGGTGAACTGCTTCAACACCGCACCAAGAAGACAGTGGTTGAAGACGTCCCAGATTCTTGAAACAGGTACCCTCGGATCAAACAGGCAATCCGATGACCAAATGTAGAGAGAGAATTATCAGAGATGCACAGCAATAGAAACAATAAAAAATTTACTTCGAACAATAACCTAGCTCCGATACCATAATCAATGAATGAATTGAATTGATTTACATGAGCAAATGAAGCTCAATAAGTAATACAGAGATATTTACAGAAATAGAAACATCAAGTTTCTATTAGGAAATAGAAACAACCAGTTTCTTCTAAGAAACTGCTAAAAAGATAAAAATAGAAACAGCTAATAAGAATGAGCATTAAACACTAAATAGCATTATTCTAATAGAGAGAAATCATCCACAAAGATAGCATAATATAAATATCCTCACAAAGAGTTCATGGGCATCATACCAGATCGATCAAAATGAACCAATTACAATATGTTGGTAGTCTTGCTATCACTGGAGGGGAATGGTCCCCTTGTATGCTTTCCTTCGCCACACCCCTGGCAAACACCTTCATGTTCTACTTTAAATTCGGGCATACCTGTCACCATCTTCCTCACATCAGGTAGAGCCTTATAATGTAGATGGGCAAACCTCCAGTGCCATAATTCAAATTGAAGAGATGTGTCCCAAAACATAGCTCCCAATGGATTTTCTCCAACTTGATTTAGGCTATCAACCCTGAATCCAAGTGTAAATGCATCTTTGAAATTTTTATTACACACACGTACCTTTCCATCGATGAATGCCACCTTGAATCCTTTGTCCTCCATTGTCGAGATAGATACCAGGTTCTTCTTTAGAACGAGTACATATAGTACTTCTTGTAGATGAATGGTGTTACCTTGATTCAATTGAAGAGTAACATTCCCAACTCCCTTCACGGGATAGGTGGCAATATCTCCAAGGATAATTTCCAAATTTGTATCCTTTTCAATCAAATTTGAAAGAGCTCCCTTATACCCAGTGAAGTGCCTTGAGGCACCACTATCAATCAACCAATTTCCCAAGGTGTCCAGAGGAGATGCAGTAAAGAGGGCAGATATAAGTTGTTATCAACAACATTAGATTCATCATACCTAGAGTTTCTTGATCTCTTGGGAGGGCGACCATTTCCATGTTGAGTAGCAAGACCATTCCTTTTTCCTTTATTGTTGAATCTGCCATTCCTTTGATTGTTGTTGCCCCTGAAATTGTTGTTGTTGTGGTTGTCATCATCATGAGGTGTATCCCTTCTATTAGGACACTCCCTAGCATAGTGGCCAAACTTGTTGCAAATGAAGCATCTTCCCTTCCTTCCATTCTTGAAACCCGGTCTTCCTTGACATTGCTTCTTTGAACTTACATTGTTCTTCTTTTTAGCATGAGCAGAGAATGCAGTAGGATCATTCCTATTTGAAGGCATATCTAGTTCCATCATCCTTGTTTCTTCTTAAGAACATCTGTTCAACAATTCTTTAGAACCTAGAATCTTGTCGTTGTTAAGAATAGTAGTGTTGAACACGTGCCATTCACGAGGGAGTCCTCCAAGGGCAATGAGAGTAAGCTCCCTATCAGCAATAACTTCTCCAATTGAAAGAAGATCATTTTTTATCTCAGTAATCCTCATGAAGTAGGATTGAATGTCTTCACCTCTTCCCTTCTTTATATCCTTCAGCTTGTTTTTTAGAAAGAGAACTTGGTTTGCATTGCTAGCTTTGAACATGCCAACCAACATGTCATATATCTCCTTTGATGTGTTCAAATTGGAGACGTAAGCAACTAAATGATTATGAATAAAATCCCTGCACCCTTCTTGTACATTGTCTTAGCAGCAGTAAGTGCATTAGAAGGAGGTTCAGAAATCTTTCCCTGCACATAGCCCATAACATCTTGCTCTTCTAAAGTCAAATCAAGAGACATCTTCCATGCATGATAATCAGACTTATCATGAAGCTTGTCATCATATTTGAAGTAAGATGTGGACGCTATTGACTCTTGTCCTTGTCCAACAAATCTCAGTGATTGCTAGTTTCACTCTTGCTTAGGCTTTGTCTTCACCTCGGCACTGATACCATGTTAATTTTAAAAACAATGGTATGTTCTATGCTTAAGAGTAATTTACTTCAATTTTCTTATTAGCCCAATATCAATTTCCACATTAGCAAGCACATTAACATGACAATAAATGCAAATAGAACATAAATAAAACAGTAGAAGACAAGCCAAGACAAGAGGACACAAGATATGGCGCCAACCAAGGACAAACACCAATGTGGGGAAACCTGTTGATCAATTCTTCTTATTATTCTTCAAAAGTTTAGCAGAGAGAAAGAGTATAATATGCAATATTCACTTGCCCAATCAAAGTGAAATTTGTCCAATCAAACAGCAACCACAGAAAGCCCCAACCAAAAAGTCAACGCCAGTCAACAAGGTACAATTTGACCTCCAAAATAGCTCGGTCAAACCCAATCAACTCGACCTCCAACAGTCATCTGAATCAACGCAAAACAGTTCCGAAAAACTCAGTTAAACTTGGTCAATGTTGCAATCAACGCTAGTCAAACAGTGCGGCTTGCCTCAATTTCTGTGCTCAAAAATACAGCCTGCCCAAACAAAATTTTCCCCAACAAAAAAACAGTCAAACAAGTCAACGTTGGTCAAACCCTTCCTGAAATTCAGTCAACGCTAGTCAATGTCCAAAACAAAAAATTGTTGTACTTTCCTTCGCACATGTGGAGAGAGAAGCTGCCCAAAAATCCGAACCCAATCAAATGAAAAGAGAGAGATGAGTGATGAGTGAGCAAATGAGGAAGAGGCTCCTTCTATTTATATGCAACGTTGAGGATGAATAGACATGATTGTTGGGCTTCTAGACCTACATTATTTTGCTGGCCGACCTTGACAATTTGTCCATAAACAAAATAAATTCATAATTCCATTTGTACATGTCAGAATGAGATGATCTTTAGATCAATCCTATACCTCTCAGAGAGAGGAATCCAATAAAAATATCAGTTGCATCATATGAGTTGTCCAAGGTGGAGTTTGGCCCTAGTTGCCAAATTTAACACATTGCCTATGCCATGATGGAGTGATCTATAGACTTGCATGTGAGGAGTCACATTGCCTACTCTAGGATGGAGTGATCTATAGACGTGCATGTGAAAAGACACTACGTCAACATAGCAAGCTCATGAACTTTTCTTGTGGAGGAGAAATTTCATCCAAGGAGAAATTTGTTTGCAACCAAGGAGAATACCTCCCTCGCTAAGAGGATGTGTTGATTTTTAGTAGCATCAAGAGTTATTCCCACATTCCTAAGTCGACCTAGAAAAATTATGAAGAATAAGATGAAAATTTGATTTTTGAAAAGACAAGTCAACCCAAAAAAGTCAAGTCGGCCCGAGGGGTAAAGGGACATGTCCCTTGGGTTATTTCACCCCATTCGACTAATATAAATAGATGATATGACCTCTCATTTTCTCCACCAAGCAAGAGCAATTCTAAGAAAGGAGAAGTCTATTTTGGAGATCATTTGTTTGTCTTTTATCTCTCTCTTGGCTGCACGTGTGAGGAGAAGATTGAGTTGTTTTGGGCCAAGTTGACCAAACCTTGATGGTGCTCTTTGACTGAAGATTGATTGTAGATCACTAACTACATGAGGCCACACGTGCTAATTGTTGACCACAGATTTGACTACATCTTGACCAGTCATTGACCGCACATGCAGGTTTGACAACAAGACTGTTGACCACAGGCCACACGATTGATCGCAAGCCGCAAGATTGACCGCATGCTGCAGGGATGCCCGCAAGCCGCAGGGTTGACCATAGGGCCAAACTTTGACCACATCACCAAATTAGACTGCATACTATAGTTTGACCAACATTGACTTTTGGTTGGTTTGACCAACATTGACTTGTTGTAGATTGACCAGGTTTGGCTGGTATTTTTTTCTTGATTTTTTAGGATTTCCTAGACTAATAATTACTTCCAATGATATCTTCAATATTTATCTTATGCCACTTCATCATTAACCAATTATACATAGGAAATCTTCAACATTAAAACAATAATTACAGTAGAAACATGAAGAGATAGCTAAACAAAAGAGACACAATTTATCTTGAGAAAAACATGGCAACCTTTTCTTAAAGAAATTTGTCTATTCAACAAGGAATACAATCTGAATTTTGAAGTCAAATCAAATCAAACTGACCAATAACCAAACCTAGGTCAACCCTGGTCAAATTGCCCTCAATTAGCCTCAGAAATTCAATCTGTTGTCCCTCAGAAATTTCAAGCTACTACGAATTTGTCCTTAGGACAAAGACATTGTGAGAATGTCAGCAACCATCTCAATTATAGAAATGCATAGGAGCCTCACTGCTCCTTTTGTACTACGTGCTTTTGTACCACGCACTTTGACCTATCATCACGGTCGTCTCCCACACATGATAAAACAATTATGCAAGTAGCTTATGAAGCAACATTGCTTCGCGACTCACCAAACAAACTACAATATACTTTGCTTTAGTAGTGTTGTCAGCTTCCTACTCATCATAGCAGACCCCAAAAGTTGAATTTGTGAATCCTAGCAACTGTACTCAACACAAGCCTTGGCTCAATCATAAGCTTCACCCTATTTGCTCTTTTGTCATCTAGAAATCCTGGTGCTCCCTATATCACAAAGGCAATTCTTTTTGCCACTATAGCTCCCTCTGGCACATGAGTCCTTCTGCGGTCGTCAGAAAATAAGTCATATAACAAGATCCACCGGGACTCATCAAATAACCAAGCCCGAGGTCCATACAAAGCCTTTTTTAAAATGTCTCCTTCAGGTCCTCTCCCTCTTCCTTGGAGAATCCTCTTGCCAAAAATTTTGCTTTGTTCTTCCATTACTTCCATCTATTGGCAGAGCCTTGGCAGCCTTCACAATGTACCTGCAATCCTCACTAGGAGGCCATGGAAGAACGATTACAACCCAGCCAAAGAAACAAAGACAAGAGGCTAACTAATAGTAAAACAACGACAATAATAATCAAGGAAGAGAGATATAAGCAGTGTTATGAAAATCGCAATTTTATCGCAATAACATCAAAAAATCACGATTTTTTTCATTTTCCTGATAATATTGCATGATTAATTCAATGAAAAAAATCGGGATTTATCCCGATTTTTTCAAAAAAATCGCTGAATTTTTTTTTGAATTTTTTTCGTCGATTTTTTGATGAGCAGGAGGAGGTGACACAACCTACCCAGGCTACCCCTGTCACCAGTAGAGGACGTGGTCTACCTCCTATAGCTCCTAGTTCTTCAGCTTCTAGAGCACAGCAGAGTCCACTGCCAACTCCACTAGCATCTACATCTAGAGGGAAAGCTATTGCATTTTCTCGCAAGAGGGGCAAAGGAAATCAGTAGTATTAGTTATTTGGTTCATTTCATTGTATATGACATTATGACTCATGATATGAGATACATTATTATATTTTTTGTTGATATTTTGAGGCTGAGTTGGGACTCAGCAGTCAAGACTGACTATTCAGGACATGATTCATTGTTATGTGTGATGTAGCACTAGAAATGATATTACACATCTTATATATTAGTTCTTTTATCATATTTATGTGTCAATGTATTTATTTTATGTTGTAGATGTTTTAGATATTAAAAAAATTGGAAAAAAAAATTAATATTTCTGTATTTTACCATTTTTTCCCAATTTTTACGATTTTTTCCCCTTGTCGATATTATCCCGATAACGATTTTCGCAACATTGGATATAAGGTACTTACCTTTTGAGGATTGAAGGGAATTTGTCAACTCACTCTTGATCCTTGCCATCTTGCAGAAATCATCCATCTGCAAAACTCTTCATCCTTTTCATCATCAGTATGTTGTTTTCCTTTCCTTCCTTTACTAGGGTTTCTTCATGAAGCAAAATCATCGATCTAGGTCTAGCTCTAGGGTTTATTCATAAACCCTAAGGCTTTCACATTCAAGACTTCCAGTCTTCTAGGGTTTACAAACCCTAAGACTTCCAAATTCCATCGACAGTCTATGAATCTCATCACTGCAATTTGTTGCTTTATAGATGAAGAAGCATTTTATCCTCTGGCTTCATTTGTTCTATCAGCAGTACCCGAGATCAGCAACATATCTTTATCATCAGTACAACATATATGTAAGGCATCTTCTGCATATCAAATATAAAGGATATTTTCACAGCAGTACAAGGTAAATGAAATTAATATTTTAGATAAGAGCACTCTACTTCTGACCACATATCCTGCAGTATAATGCAATCAAAGGAAATATCCAACGTCTTTCCATAGTATACGAGCTTCTCTCATAAGATGTTTTAATATCTTTTTCCCTAAGATAACTTGCTCCATCAATGCCATTGCCAAGAGAATTTGATCCCAACGATGTGACTGCAGAATCAAGCTCAATGGACCAAACAAGCTCAGCACTTTCTTGATAGATCTGGGTTTGAAATTCACCATAGTATGGTGCAAATATTTAGACCAAGATACAAATCTTCAAGAAGGGAATGATATTCCAATGTCCTCTATAGCATCATACACGAGAACTTGTTCCAACAATGAGCAAGGTCCATACTTCCTTCAGAATCAAAATTTGTCCACGGATCTTGTTCATAGAGATTATTGCTCTTGCCCCTTTCAAATTTAGTAGCTTTGTCTCCTCAAAACAATTATAGTAAGGAATTCTGGAAATGACTAAGACTTTCAAGTACTTTGGCCTCTAGCACTAAGTCAAGTCATGTTTTCAGATCTTCAACATCCATCATCTTCAATAGAGACTGCTTTATGAAAGAGAGATGTCTTCATCAAAAAATATAGCAAGCCCTCAGCATACTGAGTTATTGCTTCTTATATAAGTAGTATTAGTAATGAATTATGGAATTCTTCACAACCTCATGACATCAGAAATTTCTCAATTTACCTTGCAAGCATAGTATTGCAACTATGCATTCTCAGCTGAATATTCTGAACCAAGTCCGCTTTCAAAAGCATTATAGCAGTAACAATAATTTTGCCCTTTACAAGGACAACTTCAGTTCTTCTCAAGAGAACTTCGATCTCAAAACTTGATGAGGAACTCAGCCTCTTCTTCATTGTAAACTTATGAATGCCCTTTCAAATGTCATGTCAAAATAATTTATGAAAGCAAGATGTCCTTATGACATTCCAATGTCCTTCTTAGCTTCCTCTGGTTCCAAGTAACCTTTTCAGATGCTTAGCAACAGTTACAATCAAGCAATGGTACCCTAGTACCAGCATAACTTAACTAGTACAATAATGATCACATCAGTACAAAACAAAGCATCTTTTGTATACTTGACAAGAGACATTATTCAGTCACACGATATCTCCATCGCATTAGCGACAACATCCATACAAAAACTTTAATCAACATATCGCACTTCAGGATGCCAGACTATCCCATCACAAGTATATGAAACACACTTGGTTCATCCTCCTATTAGCATGGCTTATCTTGCCTTGGGGTAGGCCTTGTGTATGATAACATTGAGCTTCACAAGTACTTGGATGATAGCATGTAAAAAAAAACTTTATTCACTACATACTTGTCATGTCTCTTAAGACAAAATAAGGTCATTGTATCAGTCATATGCAAATGTAGATTGGATCAAAATGTGCCATGTAGTTCCATGCTTCTCCTTGTCGATTAGGTGATGTCATTAGAGAAACAACATATGCTCTGTTAATCAAATATATAATGATCCAAGTAAGGGTTGTAACCTGCCTCCTTGTTGACTGGTGCCATGAAATTAGATATTGCAGCTCTTCCATTGAAACCCTCCAGGAGAACTCTCTTCACCAGCTGAGGCAAACAACCTTCAATGATACTTAATGATCCTTCACAGGTATAGAGAATACTTAGAACTTGTCACTCTACAAGATTTGGCATGAACCTGGATGCTGCTTATAGACTCCATAATTAAAGGATCGTGCTTCTTGACAATTTCTTTTACGAACAGGTTTTTGGCATACTTCTTTTGTTGTGTTCTTTATAGCTCTTGTTTTATCAGTCCTTGTAGCTAGAACAAGACTTTAATGATACATGAAATGGTCCAGATATTGAAAACACTTCAACTTTATGAACCATGAAACATCTGTCAAATTCGTGACCTAAATGTGTAGTGTCTTCCATAATCAAAGGATTACAAACCACTTTTTGCAAGCAAATTCTGGGTTGGCTTTTTCATTGACAGAGGTCCAATTTTATCTTTTGTGTATGAGAAAGACAAGCTGCAGAGGTTCAATCAGCAATCATGAGCTGAACACGCCCTTGTGATGATGACCACACTAAGGAGTTTTCTATACAGTACTAAGGCCGCACCGACCTGTACAGCCATATTAAAGAGACTTTCTGCAGTCAAGAGAAATTTGAAAATCCAAACCATTGATGTTGAAACTTCATTCAGCAACAATGAGTTTTAACTTTTGTCAAAACATAGTGCCATAGCTCTCATACTTCTTGATGATCACTTTGAGCTGAGGGAAAGGAATTCATTATTGCCTTTCTTTTAGCAAGTTTCCCCCCATCGACTTCAACACGTCATCTGAGGGGTGATCTAGAAGTTGAGCACCTCAGTGGTCGTTAACCTCATTGGTAGTCACTTTACATCAATGTTGCATGACTCGTACTTGTATAAGACTCGTCACACTATTGACTCGTCGACTCATATAAGACTCAGGAACGACCCGTACAAGACTCGTCAAAATACAAAAAAACATTAAAAAATGTTCCACCAAGGTTCTGGGACGAGGGGGCGAGGGGGCGCGGGAGCGGCCTATGCAAAAGCTCCCTACCATTTTTTAGGAAACGTGGGGGAGCGTCAAGGTCTTAAAAATTTATAAATATAAAATATAATTTATTAATTGAGTCCACTATAACAATTTGGTTTGAATTGAAAAGCTGCAAAGCATGATCATTGATATGAATTCCTGGAGCAAGAAAGCAATGAATTTGAAAATTTACACAATCCTTCTTAGAAGAAAACTTAAACAAAGAGAGAACTGTCCTTCTTAGAAGTAAACTTAAACAAAGAGAGAACTGTCCTTCTTAGAAGAAAACTTAAACATAGAGAGATCTCAGAACTATAGTGGATTATGTATAATGATTTTGAGAAACTGGACTTCTAAGTTCTTGACATATTAGTTAGGCAGGCCGTAGATTTTCAACTGATAATATTAATATATGAATAGCCTATTTGGCAATGCTTCCATAGGACTAGCCCATAGGTCTGATATACCTTCACAATTCTGTTTTAGATACTGCCAACCTAGAGAAAAAGTCTAAAAGAAATCATTTTTGGAACTTGGACTAAACAGAACCTGGATGCTTTTTCCACAGGTAAAGACCATAGGCCTAATATAGTAATAGGCTGACTGTCTATTGTTTATTCAGTTCCCAGGTAACCATTGCGACAGCCATAACCTTCTGCCATAGATTTTTCCATCGGCAATCTCATGCAAAAAATGATAGACACGTAAGTGGAAGTTACTTTCTTCTTTTCATGTTGTTAGACTGCTTAGTTAGTTTCCATTTTACAGATCCTGCTGGTTTCTTTCTTTGAGCGAATGTATATTTTGAACCCTTTAAGTTCTCATGGGATCAAAATTAGATGTCAGGGCAGAATTTTGAGAAATCATATAGGAAAGTAATTGGGTGGCTGGTGGAATATTAACATTCTGTATTTTATTAGGTCTTATCATATCAACAATATTATATTTCAGTCAGGTCTCATCAACACAACGCATGGTAGTCAAGGAGGCAGTCTTTTAAGTTTTTACAAGTCGGATTTTTCACCCATACTTGTGGTTAATTGGTTCCTGGAAACAAAATAGTCAAATCCACTTTTCAGAACATGTGACAGTAGGCTCTTTTCCTAAACCTACTATCACCATGAACGGGGAGAGCCCATATTGAACCGATTCAAGGTCTTGGTTTTCCTAGCTTGCACTTTCAACAAATTGTATTAATTCACTGACTTTTTTTAGGTAATTTACCTTTTGTATACAATTCCTAATACAATCAATAATGATATAGGCACTGTTTATTAAAATCCGAAGAGTGAAATCCAACACTGTGAGTGGAGCGCTCAGCGAACTTGCAAACACTGTGAGTGGAGCGCTCAGCGAACTTGCAAACACTGTGGGTGTGTTGTTCATGGTTCAGGGTGCCGTTTTTATAACATGAAACAACAAGTTTCCAAAACCCTAAACGTTAATTAACTCTTAATTAAATATTACGTTCAACGTTTAGTTAATTAAAATGGTTTTTAATGCATTAAAGGTGTGCCACGTCTCCCCTCATCCCCCCACGTCCCCTCTCGCCCCCCCTCGTCCCCTCTCGCCCCCCTCGTCCCCTCTCATCCCCACACACCCCCCCACGTCCCCCTTTTCGAAAACGCCCCCTCAGGGAAGTGAAACGTTTCCTTGGCACGTCCCCCCTGAGTTTCCTCCATTTTGGGAGCGTGGGGAAACGTCCCCAACTCGTCCCCAAGTCCCCGGAGTGCGGGGGAGCAAGGAAACTAGACCCCTAGGGGGGGGGGCGAATCCCCGTGGAACACTGTTAAAATATGGTAAATTTTAAGCTCAAAAAAGAAACTAATGACAATTCCAATCCTTATAAGTTATAAAAACCACAATATATGCAATAATTCATAACATCATCTCATATATATAAAAGTACACCATAACATATTCGATTTTTGTAAGCAAAACATTTAGATACTAAATAAGAAAAGGACTCATGATTCCATAATTAAAACAAAAATCTCCGCAAGTTCAAAATTCAAATACATGGCATAAATGATAAATGATTGTCTCATAACAATCTTGAGTCTCATCACTCATGGACAACTACGCCTACAATAAGCCCTCATGGAACTAGTGCTAACATCGGAAGGCTGAAGCAACTGTGAGGCAGGTGTATTAAGAATCTCCGTTTGAGATGGCAAACTACAGAGATCCTCAGTTTCTTCATCAAGCCAACTCAAATCAGGGGACGACTCCTCCACAACCCAATCAGACTTTAAATCAATAGTATCCAATAAAATTGGATTTGTATCCTTTGGTTGCACTTGTTTTATTAGCATTCGAAGGTTGTAGTAGAGATGAAAACCAACTTCTCCAACCTCTCATGCTCCAACTTGTTTCTCTTTTTGTTGTGGATGTGCTCAAACACTAACCAATTGTGCTCACAAGAAGAAGCAGTGCAGGGTTGACTCAGAACTCTGATGGTGAATTCTTGTAATTGTGGTGCCTCAGTGCCACAATCTATCCACCAATGAGCTGTAAAAAAATAACAACAAAGATTATTAGTTTGCAATGCCAAACATATAAAAGAGAACTAGCAAAATTACAAGCTAAGTTCTAACAATTTGCACTTACAAGGCATTTTCTTGTCCTTTACATACCTCGTTGTATGTTGATTTTGTTTTGAATATCTTGATTCAGGAAAATCTTCTCAATGCATATCATGACACCTCTCATCACCTCAGGATCTCTTTGAATGCTAGACCCCTCATTATAGAATAAGCTCAGATTGTGATATGCTCTTGTTGCATGCAATGGTGAATGTACTTGCCTATCCCACCTAGAATCAATAATTTGCCATATAGGGAGATATTTAGATTCGTTTCCCTTATAGAAAGTCTTGATGGCCTCTTTGGCCATGTCCATGCCCTCATAAATATATCCCATTGCAAGTTTCTGTCCATCCATCAATCTCAAGACTTTCACAAGGGGCTCAGTGAAGCTGACAATCTCAATGACTTTGTCCCATAAACTATCACCAAATACAGATGCTTTCATAGACAATGCTTCTGGTTTTGTGCTATCTTTCCAAAATACCCATTGCTAGCTACAAAACATTCTTCTCAAAGCTTTGTACTCATACAAAAGGCTTTGGAGGGAAAGAAAGTTTGTAGCAAACAGTGTGACAACTGGGCGACTAGGCTCACCTTGTGTGAATTCCCTCATAAGGTTCAACACCCAAGCATGATTATAAATATACTTGGTAATTTGTTTGCATTGTTGCACAACATCTTGCACCGACTCCAACTTCCCAATGTCCTCTAGTATCAAGTCTATGCAATGGGAAACGCATGGAGTCCAAAAAATGGTGGGATATTTGGCACAAAGCAACCTTCCAACTGCCACATAATTTGTTGCATTGTCCGTGATTACTTGGACAACATTTAGAACCTCAACTTCCTGCACCACATCAATCAACAATGTAAAAATCAAATGTGCATCTTTTACATTTGCAGATGCATCAATGGATTTTAGGAACATGGTTCCCTTAGGGCAAGCTATAACAAAATTTATATTGTTCTACCCCTCTGATCTATCCACCCATCAGACATAATTGTACATGTAAATTTCCATGAGCTTTTAATGCTCTCCAACCGTTCCTTGACACACTCAAGCTCCTCATCTAGCTCTTCCCCCTAAGTACATTATAAGATGGGGCTTTGTATCCAGGGCCAACACTTGCAATGGCATCCACCATGCGCTGATAAAAATAAGACTTTGCATAGTTGAATGAAACACTGTTATGGTACCAAAACCTCCTCACTGCCATATTTGCCTCCTTCCTCTTCTTTTCATTAAAACTATCCAACGTTGGTTGAGATCCTGGAGTTGTACGAGGACTGAAGAAAGAAGAGGTATACTCATGTTTGCCACAACACTTGAAGAGGAGTTACCAATACCTAGACTTTGAATTTGTGTTTCACTCTGAGATGAAGATCTACCTATCCCAACAATCTCATCCTTCCTTTTTGCCCTCTTAGAACTTTCTTCTTTAATGGCTTCCAAAGCAGCTACCATTTCAGTAGTGACTTCATCAAGGCAATTTTGACAACATTCCCAGGAATTCTAGCTAGGTGGTATTTCAGCCTATTTATGCCTGCATGCATTGTGGCATTGCAATAATTGCATTTGACATAGTGATCATTACCGGCAATGATTCGTTGACCATGTGCCCATGCCGAATCACGAGACTTTCTAGAACCCTTTGGTGGCATGGTGACAGAATCTGGAAGAAAATAAATAAATTTTAAAAATATTTTTTGGCTTTTTAAATTTTTTGGTTTTCAAATTTTTTTTAGTTTGCAAATTTTTTTGGGCCACAGAGCCAAAAAAAAGCTAAATTGAATACAAAAAATTTTAAAAAAATTACATGGAAAACATTCAAACAAGGTTCATGAAGCCTACCCTAAAGTTGGGTCTGATCTGATGAAGCCTCCTCCAAGAGCTCCTTCACTATGCAATGGAGTCACTCAACACTCATAGAAATTAGCCAAACACTCAAATGACACGTGAATGACAAATGGAAGGAAGAGAGGTGCTTATAAATCATTTTCTTCCCTCCAATTTCCCTTTCCCCCCTCCACCTCATTTCCAACACGCATAAATAAAAAATCAAAAAAAAAATTGCCTTTTGAGGGTCAACGGGTCTTATAAGGGTTCGATGTGGGTCTTATGGCAAACTCACAAGTCTTACACGGGTAGCCGGGTTTAATAAAATACACGCCGAGTCCGAGTCTTAAGCACGAGTTCTATGTGAGTGACCCGGCTCGCTATAGAACCCACCAAGACCTGCGGGTACCCGCGGTTCTTATACGGGTGGTTCTTCATTGCTTCACAACTGACAAGGTCAATCATCATTAGGCCTTGATCATACGACCTTCGCTCACTGTTCGACTCCAATACATATTTCACAGCAAGAAAGTTGTGCTCATACCTTATAGCCTGTTAGCCTCATCACTGGGTTCCTTCATGTTTGGTAGGTGCTTTCATCACTGGCATCTGACCATGTGGTTGCCTCCCGTGTGTCGACTTCAACACATCATCCACAGGGAGCAGCATACAGGTTATGTGGTAGCAGGCTGTGATTTCAGACAGGCATGAGGATGGATGAGAACCCCTTTCAATCGATCAATCCAGGCTCATAACCAAGCTCCACACTTGTGCCTCTCTCTAGCTCTTGAATCCTGTTGAATAAAGGGCTATTATATGACAAATGTCGAGTGTTAGAGGACAAGCAACCTATCAAAATCTCCCACAAGTGCAAGTTTTTGTCTTAAGCGCACTAGGGCTTCACAACCAACAACCTTGACAAGGTCAAGCACCTCTCCCAAGTATACAACAGTTGAAATACCAACTACCTCTATACCTAGAGTGATCTCAGCCACAAATGCTCTGATATTTTGTAGAAATTTACCTCAATTTACAGTTCAAAACTTTAACCTCTTAACTAAATGTTTCCCAGATCTTAATCCTAGGAGTTTTCAATCTTAAGAATGTTATAAAATATAAGCAAAATAGCAACAATAGTGGACTATATGTCAATTTTCTTAGAAACCACAATCTAAGTAGATCTGGAGTTGAGAGTTTTCTGCCAATATTGATAGCTTTTTACAGACTTATATAGACATCTTTTTTTATCTTTGCTTTATACAAGTCCTAAAGGAACCATGTGTATGAAGCTAACATATATAATGCAAAAATGTCGGTTTAATGTATATAATGCAGATATGGTAAGACTTAAGTTAAAACATTTTAAAAATGGATTGAGTACAAAGTAATCCTAATGTTCTCATCAATACAAGATGTTGAAATGTCCTTAAAAAGGCATTTAGAGGCATTGCAAATCAATCTCCGGATTCTTTAAAAACAACCAAAATAAGAAATTATAGCCAACAGAAAAAGAAAGGCACAACCAAAATAAGAAATTATAGCCAACAGAAAAAGAAAGGAAGAACTACGGACGCGGCCATTTCTCTCACTCAAATTGAACAATCTACAGGGAATGAGTAATAGAAAATCAGTAGTTCCACACCCAGAAACAAAGAACAGAGAATTAGATAACATACCGCGTTGAAGAAGTATTCCCTGCCTTCGGAGACGATTCTAAGTTTGAAATAATGGAGGAATTTATTTTCTCGACAAGGGCGGGCAAGTTCTTGTAGTGTTCTGCATAGTTTTTACTTGTGCCAGACTCGGTTGTATAGTCAGAGACACTGTAACCAAAGAAACAAAATATATTAGCATCCACGAAGGACCAAAATAGGTCAAAATAAATCAAGGGGGCTGTAAAAGTAAAACAAGCATAAAATGTCATGACACCGTGCAATGCTTTTGTCTTTTTCCTGGGGAGCTATGGACCCCATTAACATTTTCTAGGCCTTATTCCCTAAAGCCCCCATGGTGTTCGAAGATGGGTACCACTTCACCTTACTCGTATTGTTGCCAGCCTAATGGTTATCCAGTGAAATTAAAATACGTAAATCAAGTAGAACCGATTCTGAAAATCACAATAATCTGTTATAGTTTCAGTGAAGAATAAAGAACTAGGTTTTCCTTCAGTCATTTTCCCCATCCAACAGAGACCTCAGACATCCGAGAATGAAAAATAGTTTTCCCTTTGGGTAAATAGGGTTCTTGAAAGAGCGATTTTAAATCATTTTTCAAGGCAATTTCTCCCCCCATAATTAGAGAAACTTAGAAAAGAACAGGATTAACATACTTTATCTCCAAATTGTAAGGTTCAGGATGATCCTTGGCGTCGGATTCGGCCGTGGGAGCAGCGTCCACTACAAGCAAGTCTCCTATAATCCAAGCCTTAACAATCACCGACTTAGTCACTCCATCATGACTTCTGATGTAACAGAAAGCATATGCATCATCCATCTCATTCCATCCTTCAATTCCAACTTCTTCATTTCCTACAAAACAACAAGTACGCAATGCCTCAATTCCCTATTTCTTTTCCCACCGACTTACGACATACGAAATAGCTCACCGACTAAACCTGCAATTCAGAAATTGAACGCAATTTTATCCTCCATTGTGCTGCCAATGACAAACGATATTTACCCGAAACTGGCGATGATAATGATGCGGCTTGAGATCCGATGGCCGTGAGAGAATAACCCGCGGCTAAAAAGGAAGCGTGTACTGCAAAAGCTACCCTATCGTGAGAATTTCTGAAAGACGGCCGCGAAGCCCTTATCACACCTAGCACAGCACTGCCTGTAGCCATTGAAGAAGTTCGTCTTGCTTGTTTTACCAACTCACACACAGTTGCTTTGCTCTTTCTCGCGTCTCGGCGTGCTTGTTTGTTCTCCGTAGGATGTCCGGATGGCTTGCTCCCCACGCTGTTCAAATCTCTAATCGGTTTAACAACGTGTGTAGTTTATAATGAATAAGTCATGCATGTCAGCACATAGACTGTCGAGAGACCGCAAAATTGGCTAAACGTTAAACTAGCAATTGTGCCAAAAGATTGTTAAATGAAATTGGGGTATTTTGATTTGAGTAAATAATAATTTGTTATGTTGGAGGTGTTTTAGGTTGAGGTTCTATGAGTTAACACGGTAGAGATTTTTGGTTTATATATTGACAAGTTTGAGGAGTGGTTAAATTCGCAAGGAGGTGATGGTATTTATTTGGGCAAGTTTGTTATAACGCTTCTTTTGTATGCAAATGATCTTATTCTGATGGCTAACTTGGCTTTTGATTTGCAAGAGCACTTACTATCCCTTGAGCATTTTTGTAGAAGTGTGAAGATGCAAGTCAATATCAATAAAACGAAAGTAGTGGTTTTCTCTAAGAAAAGAAAACATAACTAGCAAAAGTTTTACTTTGAAAGCAACATTCTGGAAGAAGTTGTGCATCACAAATACCTCGGAATTGACTTCAACAAAAATCTAAGTTGGAATGGTTGTAGAAAGAAAAGAACTTTGGGGGGTTGGAAAGCATTTTATGCTTTTCAAAATAGGTGTAGAGAGACAGAGTTATGGGACTGGAAAACCACTCAAACTCTTTTTGGGCTTCTAGTGATTCTGGTGATTTTCTATGGTTGTGAACTATGGGTCAGTAGTACATCTGACATGCATTGGAGACAAATTGAGAAAATTCAGAAGCATTTGATTACAAACAAATTTCAGATTAAAAGTGTAGTTCCTTATGATATCTTGTTAAGTGAAAGAGGGACTGCTCCTATTGAAGCAAGTGCTATAGTGTGAGCCATAAGGTATTTAAAAAAAATTGAGCAAATGGAAGAGGGTAGATGGCCTAAGGTTGTCATTAAGGATAGATTGTGCAAGAGCAAAAAAACTTGGATGCAGCAAAATAACAAATGGTTTATTAAATGGGATATTTGCTTGAACGCGTGTCCCATAAGGAGCTAGGAAGAAAGAAACAATATTATATTGAAGTGTTTAATCCCACTCATAGTCATCAACCAAAAGCATACATAGAGGCCAATATCTCTTGGAGAGCCAAAATTCTTATTACTCAGTTAAGGACTAATTCTCATCAACTTCGTTGTGAAACAGGGCACTAGAAAAGGCCAAAGGAAGTGTGGGAGGAAAGAGTATGCTTTTTTTGTTCTTCCAGAAAAGTGGAAACAGAAAAACATTTCATTTTAGAATGTGAGGCCTTCAAAGACAACAAAGAAAGTTATGCAGATATGCTGACAGCTAGCTCTTGGGATAATCTATTTAGCGAGGGGTTGTCGAGAAGCTGGGAGCATTTATTTTGAAGCTTCACAGAAAAAGGGTTGAATACATCAAACAGATGAAGAAGCAATTTGTCCCATAGGATATCTTTAGCCTCGTGGATGTTGAAATAATGTCTTTCTTTCTTTCTTTCTTCGTAGGCCGATACCATAGAGATCTTTTCCACATGGCGTTTTTAAAAGTCAACCCGACATCGCTCTCCCCTCCGTTTAATGTCATCACCCTCCCCCTATGTTTAATGTTGTCACCCTTTGCCTTCTGTTTAACACCGTCGGCGTTCCCTTTGCACCCTAATGTGCAAATACTAGTTATTGTATTAAATATATTTGTGTGGGGACAGGTACTCAGTAATGTGCATTGTAAGTTGCATCAATGAAACCAATATGTTTTGAACATTAAGGACGTGGTGGATCGAATATTGTTTGATGAAAGTCAACACTTATAAAAATCACACTAATCACCAACAACTCGTTATAATGAGTGCTAAGGGTGGAAGGTTTACTGCAAATTCTTACAAATATATTCATTTTTTTAACAAATATATTGAAGAGTGTCGAATAGCGTTTGATGAAAGTCAACACTTATAAAAATCACACTAATCACCAACAACTCATTATAATCATGGAAAAGTTCCACAAGCGTACTTGGGATAAGGAGCTAGGAATAAAGAAACAGTGTTATATTGAAGTGTTTAATCCCACTCATAGTCATCAACCAAAAGCATACATAGAGGCCAATATCTCTTGGAGAGCCAAAATTCTTATTGCTCAGTTAAGGACTAATTGTCATCAACTTCGTTGTGAAACAGAGCATTGGAAAAGGCCAAAGGAAGTGTGGGAGGAAAGAGTATGTTTTTCTTGTTCTTCCAGAAAAGTGGAAACAGAAAAACATTTCATGTTAGAATGTGAGACCTTCAAAGGCAACAAGGAAAGTTATGCAGATATGCTGACAGCTAGCTCTTGGGATAATCTATTTAGCGAGGGGTTTGTCGAGAAGCTGGGAGCATTTACTTTGAAGCTTCACAGAAAAAGGGTCGAATACATCAAGCAAATGAAGAAGCAATCTGTCCCATAGGATATCTTTAGCCTCGTGGATGTTAAAATAATTTCTTTCTTTCTTTCTTTCTTCGTACGTCGATACCGCAGAGATCTTTTCCACGTGGAATTTTTAAAAGTCAACCCTCCGTTTAATGACATCGCTCTCCCCTCCGTTTAATGTCATCACCCTCCCCCTCTATTTAACGTTGTCACCCTCTGCCTTCTGTTTAACACCGTCACGCGTTCCCTTTGTACCCTAATGTGCAAATACTAGTTATTGTATTATATATATTTGTGTGGGGATAGGTACTCAGTAATGTGGATTGTAAGTTGCATTAGTGAAACCAATATGTTTTGAACATTAGGGACATGGTGAATCGAATAGTGTTTGATGAAAGTCAACACTTACAAAAATCACACTAATCACCAACGACTCATTATAATGAGCGCTAAGGGTGAAAGGTTTACTGCAAATTCTTACAAATATATTCATTTTTTTAACAGATATATTGAAGAGTGTCGAATAGTGTTTGATGAAAGTCAACACTTATAAAAATCACACTAATCACCAACAACTCATTATATTCATGGAAAAGTTCCACAAGCGTACTTGGGATAAGGAGCTAGGAAGAAAGAAACAATATTATATTGAAGTGTTTAATCCCACTCATAGTCATCAACCAAAAGCATACATAGAGCCCAATATCTCTTGGAGAGCCAAAATTCTTATTGCTCAGTTAAGGACTAATTGTCATCAACTTCGTTGTGAAATAGGGCGTTGGAAAAGGCCAAAGGAAGTGTGGGAGGAAAGAGTATGCTTTTCTTGTTCTTCTAGAAAAGTGGAAATAGAAAAACATTTCATTTTAGAATGTGAGGCCTTCAAAGACAACAAGGAAAGTTATGCAAATATGTTGACAGGTAGCTCTTGGGATAATCTATTTAGCGAGGGGTTTGTCGAGAAGCTGGGAGCATTTATCTTGAAGATTCATAGAAAAAGAGTCGAATACATCAAGCAGATGAAGAAGCAATATGTCCCATAGGATATCTTTAGCCTCGTGGATGTTAAAATAATTTCTTTCTTTCTTTCTTTGTAGGCCGATACCGTAGAGATATTTTCCACATGGCGTTTTTAAAAATCAACCCTTCGTTTAATGAAATCTCTCTCCCCTCCGTTTAATGTCATCACCCTCCCCCTTTGTTTAACGTTGTCACCCTCTGCCTTATGTTTAACACCGTCAGCGTTCCCTTTGCACCCTAATGTGCAAATACTAGTTATTGTATTATATATATTTATGTGGGGATAGGTACTCAGTAACGTGCGTTGTAAGTTGCATCAGTGAAACCAATATGTTTTGAACATTAGGGATGTGGTGAATCGAATATTGTTTAATGAAAGTCAACACTTATAAAAATCACACTAATCACCAACAACTCATTATAATGAGCGCTAAGGGTGAAAGGTTTACTGCATATTCTTATAAATATATTCATTCTTTTAATAGATACATTGAAGAGTGTCGAATAGTGTTTGATGAAAGTCAACACTTATAAAAATAACACTAATCACCAACAACTCATTATAATCATGGAAAAGTTCCACAAGCGTACTTGGGATAAGGAGCTAGGAAGAAAGAAACAGTATTATATTGAAGTGTTTAAGCCCACTCATGGTCATCAACCAAAAGCATACATAGAGACCAATATCTCTTGGAGAGCCAAAATTCTTATTGCTCAATTAAGGACTAATTCTCATCAACTTCGTTGTAAAATAGGGCGCTGGAAAAGGCCAAAGGAAGTGTTGGAGGAAAGAGTATGTTGTTTTTGTTCTTCCAGAAAAGTGGAAATAGAAAAACATTTCCTTTTAGAATGTGAGGTCTTCAAAGGCAACAAGGAAAGTTATGCAAATATGCTGACAGCTAGCTCTTGGGATAATCTATTTAGCGAGGGGTTTGTCGAGAAGCTGGGAGAATTTATTTTGAAGCTTCACAGTAAAAGGGTTGAATACATCAAGCAGATGAAGAAGCAATTTGTCCCATGGGATATTTTTAGCCTTGTGGATGTTAAAATAATTTCTTTCTTTCTTTCTTCGCAGGTCGATACCATAGAGATCTTTTCCACGTGGCGTTTTTAAAAGTCAACCCTCCATTTAATGACATCGCTCTCCCCTCCGTTTAATGTCATCACCCTCCCCCTCTATTTAATGTTGTCACCCTCTGCCTTCTGTTTAACACCGCCGGCATTCCCTTTGCACCCTAATGTGCAAATACTAGTTATTGTATTATATATATTAGTGAAACCAATATGTTTTGAACATTAGGGACATGGTGAATCGAATAGTGTTTGATGAAAGTCAACACTTATAAAAATCACACTAATCACCAACAACTCATTATAATGAGTGCTAACGGTGAAAGGTTTACTGCAAATTCTTACAAATATATTCATTTTTTTAACAGATATATTGAAGAGTGTCGAATAGTGTTTGATGAAAGTCAACACTTATAAAAATCACACTAATCACCAACAACTCATTATAATCAGCGCTAAGGGTAAAAGGTTTACTGCAAATTCTTACAAATATATTCATTTTTTTAACAGATATATTGAAGAGTGTCGGCCATATATAAGAGTCTATATTGTAAATTTATATGAGGTAAAGATGCTAAATTGTTAGACCTCAAATCATAAACTTGGCTGGACCAAAATTTCTTCCACTGTGATTTGACTCTTCACATTAATTATATGTGTTGTTTCATGAATTCATTTATATTTATTTGAATTGCAATTATTATCACGTCATTATATGAAAATCCTTTATACAATATTAATTTATCATAGTTCTTTTTGTAGGTGTATTTTTTAGTGGTAAGTACATGAACTCAACAAATATATATTTACATGAATTCGCTCAATATAATCATTTACACAATTTCAATAGATTTTGAGTTTTGGTGTCTTTTTTATAGATCCAACTCACACGGGGTTTGGTGCTGCAACTTTGCAGGTTCAGGAACAGTTCTGGAGGCACATAGAGACAGATTAGTGGATTTACTTCACAGAGGTCGAGGACTGACCTGACAAATGGTAAACGGGGGGTCCACTGGGACCCCATCCTTTAAGCAAGTAGTAATGCAGAAACAGAAAGCACAGGAAGGATTTAAAATCACTGGTTATGGAGAGCGTAAGGATAACAGCGGAACCAGCAGAGAAAGGACACAACAGTTGCAGAAAGAAACAAGAAACAACCCAAAGATGACAGGAAAAGTAAACAATGGACAGGAGAATAACGACAAAAGAATAGATGCAGGCCAAAGAGACACAGTACCAATAATAACCCAAACAGAAGGCGAAGAGGAACATGGGGCAGAGAAGCACCCTCAAGAGGAAGAGGAGAAAGCAAAGGCTTCAAACCCCAGCTCCAACAAGGCAACTCAAGGAGCATGCAAACTGGAAAAAAAACGAAACCCTCCGAGTGGTCTTCTCAGATCCGGACATTCAAGCTTATAGAGACCACATGATGGAACATGCAATAATATGCAAGTTCATGGGACTGTGGCCAACAGAACGAGCGCTCTGCCAATGGATCAAGCAACACTGGAAGCCAAAAGGTGATGTTAAACTACACCTTGGGGCAAAAGGTTTTTTTACTGTTGTCTTTACGAACTTAGAGGACAAGGATAGAGTCTTCGATGGAGGACCTTACTTCTTTGCCTCAGCAGGACTCTACATGAGACCCTGGAAAGCAAACTTTGTGCCTGAAAAAGAAACATTCACATAGGTTCCTGTGTGGATCCGCCTATTCTCCCTTCCTATAGACTATTGGGGACTAGCGACGCTTAAGCAAATAGGAGACCGTCTCGGAACCTTCATCAAAGCTTCAGAAGCAACGATGCAACGAAGATACACTTCCTGCGCAAGAATTTGTGTGGAGATGGACGTCTCAGGAGCCCTGCATGAAGGCCTGTGGTTGGAATTCAGAGATGAGGACTACTATCAAGCCATCATTTACAAACAAATCCCCTTCCTTTGCAGAAGGTGTCATAAGCATGGACACCTTGTTAGAGAATGCCCTTTAAACAGAACAGGGGAAGAGCACAAACCAGAGCAAGCAGCAAAGAGGTCTTCACAAAGCCAAAAACAAGACAAAGAGCTAATAGGAAAAGAATATACAGAGCAGAGGCAGGCCCAGGCATCAACAACACCTTCAGCATTCTGGAAACCGATACAGATTCAGAAGGTACAAACAGGGAAACAAAACTTATTGAAGAACCAAAAAACAAGCTAGGACACAAAACAAAGGACGGGGAGGAAAATATAATCAGAACAGAAGTCCAAATGCAAGAGTTCGAAGACGAACGCGATGAAGACACTGATATGCTAACCAGCGATGGGGGTAGTGAGGAAATGGAGCTCAATGAAGTTCTAGAAAAGGAAGGGGTGAACCTCCCAGATATGGAAAAAAATTGGAGAACTCAAGGGCTGGAAAATATTCCGGAAGAAGAAATAAGGAAGATCAGTGATCTCTTCATCGCAAGACAAAAAGCAGAACTAGATAGGCAAAACAGGAGATTAGGAATTGCAAAAGGCACAGGTAATCATTCAAAGAGCATCTCTCTTAATCCAACAGGTCGGAAGCAAAGAAAGAGAAGAGGCAGAAGAACAAATGGGGAGGTACTGCATGACTTGGGGATTCTAATGATAAACTCAGGTAAAATGAAGGCTCTACATGCCTTCCCGTCCTACCAATAATTATCTAGTTATAAATGAAAATCATTTCATGGAATGCAAGAGGGCTCAATAGCCAAGCCAAACAAAGACTTCTCAAGAGAAAGTTCCAACAAGAAAAGCCAGATATTATGTTCATACAGGAAACCAAATGTGCCATTAACCAAATGGAGAACATCAGCAAAAGGCTAGGTAAACCTATAAAATATATAGACGTAGCCAGTCAAGGATGGGAAGGCGGCATAGCTACACTTTGGGACACCAGAGTAATAGACATCATCTCAATGGAAGCTGCACGATCGTTCATCGCCACAGAAGTTCAAATGACAGGTAATTCTGAAACTTACCTATGCATAAATGTTTATGGACCGCAAAGATTAGAAGACAAATTTTCTTTTCTTAATTCTCTCATGAGTTTAAAGCTAAGATACCCAACCTCAAAGATCATCATGGGGGGGGGACTTTAACATGATAACCTCTCTACTGGAGAAGAAAGGAGGACTCAGGAGGCTTAACAAAGATACAGAACTCTTTGCTGAATTCATAGAATCTGCCAAACTAGTAGACATCCTTCCCAAAAATGGTTCCTACACTTGGAACAACAGGAGAGGAGGAGACAAACGGATTGCCTCTCGTCTGGATAGATTTTTGATCTCGGAAAGTATCTTACTCGAAGGAATAACAGTGGACTCTGACATTCTTCCCAGTGGAGGATCAGATCACTGGCCAATCGCTTTGGAGGCGGCCTTCCTAGGGACCCCTAGAAACAAGCCCTTCAGATTTGAAAAGTTCTGGTTAACTCACCCCGACTTTGCAAACTTGCTGAAGGAATGGTGGTGTGAACCATTGGATATCAGAGGAACCAAAATGTTCAAGCTCCAAAGCAAACTAAAACACATCAAAAACAGAATTAAAGATTGGAATGCAGCCGAGTTTGGGAACATCTTCCAGGAAAAGAACATCATAGAAGGCAAGTTAAATCAAATTCATAAAGAATGGGCTTCAGGGAACTACAGTGAAGACTCAAGAGAACAGGAGAAGGTATTGATGCAACAGTGGCAACTTCGTTGCTACCAGGAAGAGACACTGTGGAAACAAAAATCAAGGATCCAATGGCTAAAGGAGGGAGAACAAAATACCAAGTTTTTCCATAGATCGACGCTGGACTACAGGGGGGCAAACAAAATTCTTAGGCTCAACAATGAAGCAGGGGAAACTCTTCAAAATCACAAGGAAATATCAACCTTGCTCACCAGGCACTTCAAGCATATAGCTCAGGAAACGCAGGAAGAAAGATCAGAGGCCATAGAGGAACTAACCCAAGCTATACCCCACATCATAACTTCTGAGCAAAACTCTGCTCTGCTAAGAAAGGTTTCGATGGAGGAGGTGGAAGACGCTGTCAAGAGTATGCCAAATGATAAGGCACCGGGGCCTGACGGTTTTACAATAAACTTCTACAAAGCATGCTGGCCAACTATTAAAACAGAGGTATGGGAAGTTGTCGAAGACTCCAGACGCTCCGGCTCCATTCTCAAATCCCTGAACTCCACTTTCCTTGCACTAATTCCTAAGGAAGAAGAAGCCAACTCCCCGGAAAAGTTTCGACCCATAGCTCTCTGCAATGTGATATATAAAATCATATCTAAAGTTATAGCCAACAGACTTAAGCCTATTCTTCCTGACTTAATCTCGAAAGAGCAGTCAGGCTACGTGGTGGGTAGGAAAATCTTAGGCAACATCCTTTTAGCTTAGGAGATGGTTCATACCCCGCAGACAAGGAAACTACCAGGCATGCTGATGCAGTTAGATCTCTCCAAAGCCTTCGACAAAGTCAACTGGAATTATCTGGAGGCCACTCTGAATGCTTTTGGCTTTGACAAGCAATGGACCAAATGGATCCTTGCTCTGATTAAATCTACCAATTTTTCCATACTGGTCAATGGCTCCCCTTCTGCACCTTTCTCCCCCTCCCGAGGCATTAGGCAAGGAGACCCTCTCTCCCCATTCCTTTTTGTGATCCTTATGGAAGGGCTCAGCAGGCTCATTCACAAAGCAAGAGAGGAAGGGAAAATCAAAGGCTTACACCCTCTCCCCTCCATACCTGCAACTACGCACCAGCAGTTTGTAGATGACACAATGCTGCATGGCACTCCAACTGTGAAAGAAGCTAGGGCCTTCAAAAACATTGTAAACCTCTTTAGCAAAGCTTCAGGTATGGAGATTAATCATGCTAAATCTACTATCTTCTTCTTTAATACTCATCTTGCCATCCAGAACCATCTATCCAGCATTCTTGGCTTTCGAAAAGGCACTCTACCATCTAAGTATCTGGGAGCCCCTCTCACAACTAAGCCTTGGCAAAAAATTCACTGGGAAAAAATCTTAGCGAAAATGGAGAAAAGATGCAAGCATTGGACTCATAGGGCTCTTAATTTTGCTGGACGACTAGTCCTCACTAAAGCAATACTGCAGGCCATTCCGCAGTATATGCTATCCATCATGCCGGCTCCTAGCGGAATCCTTCAGAAAATTAGAGCTATTCAAAGATCTTTTATGTGGAGTGGCAATGCTGAGAAAAAGAAATGGGCACTGGTGGCCTGGAACAAATTATGCACTTCGAAAGCAGCAGGTGGCTTAAATTTAATTGATCCCTACACCATCAATATGACATGCGGAGCCAAGTTGTGGTGGCGTTGGCTGAAGGAAACCAATCTACCCTGGGCCAGACACTGGAAGGAGAAATACACTCCTAACTGCAACGAACAGGACTTAATAAGGATACAGGAAATGCCGGAGGGTTCTCCAATATGGAATTTAGCTAGAAGAAACCGCAACTTAGTTCAGGACCATAGTTTCTGGGAGATCCGCAATGGGGAAACTGCCCTCTTCTGGGAAGATGCTTGGCAGCAGCTCCCAAAGCTGGAAAAACCAGAGCTCGAAGATTTTAAAAGAGAATGCCAGAACAGGGGAAAATTCACCGTCCACCACTACTGGAATCCTAACAGCTGCGACCAGGAATGGAGAGAATGGACACTCCAGGACACTGAAAACCCAATTGAGGGAAACAATAATACAAAGGACCTACTAAACCACTTAAACAAACGAAAAATCAGAAAGACCACAGAAAGCGACATGCTGAGATGGGGTATGAAAGGGAGTGGTAACTTCACTCTCAAAGAGGCCAGAGAACAGCTAGAACATTCGGAGCAGGTGGAGGTGATGCAATGGAGCAACAAGGTATGGGATCCCATGTTTTGGCCTAAAATAAAAACCTTTCTCTGGCTCCTAATGAGGCGAAAAACTCTCACCTGGGAGAACCTGCGCAAAAAAGGTTTCGAGGGCCCTTCCATATGCCCTATGTGCAATCAAGTAGAAGAAACCATGAACCATCTATTCAACACCTGTGAATGGGCTGATCACCTTTGGCAAGGGATGGAAAATATATTGCAACAAACAAACAGAGATAGGAAATCCATTCAAAATACTATTATGAATTGGCCAAGCAAGTACTCTAACAACTTAAGAATCAACAGCATATGGAAAGTCCTGCCCGGCTTCATAACTTGGACCATATGGAAAGAAAGAAATAGAAGAATCTTTCAAAGTGAGCACAGAAATATAGAGCACTCGCAAATTACCTTAACCCAAAACATTCGTCAATTAATCTTGGTAAAATGCAAAGCAGATCCTGACAACCAAGCTTCGGCCGAGGACCAGAGAATTCTGAACGCCTTCAACCTGCTCAACGAACAAAACCTGGGATCCACTGCGCAGCAGCAAAACCTAAACACTGAGCCAAAGGGCTGGAAACGTCCGCCAGAAGGGTTTCTAAAGCTAAATTTTGACGGTGCCTCGAGAGGCAATCCTGGCCCGGCAGGCATTGGAGGAATCATCCGGAATCATGAAGGAGAAATACTTCACATTTACAGTAAAGCTCTAGGGGAAGGCACCAATAATGAAATGGAATTTGCAGCTATGGAAAAAGGGCTAAGGATTCTCCGAATGAACCAAACAAGCAACGCAGTGATTGAAGGAGATTCAGAGGTAGCCATAACTGTGGCCAGGAAAATCTACGGGGGAACGCCAGCCAACAGAGTCACAAAACACTGGCGTATGTCCAAGGTCACAGACAACATTGCCAAACTGTTAGGAGAAATGAAAGGCCTCATCTTTCAGGCGGTAAGGCGAAATACCAATTCGGTTGTTGACCACCTGGCAAATCATGGGATTGAACACCCCAACGCAATGTGGGATAGCTGTTGGAAGCATGTTGACAACCAACAATTAAGGGGAAAATGTATCCAACTCTCACGGTTAGATATGGTGACGGCAGAGGAGTCCGACCGGAGGGTCATAGCTCAGAGCCATAATTGCTTGGACAGGCTGACTAGACACACTCCATTAATTTCCAGCAGGCCGCGAAGGACAAACAGGATGAGGGCAACTATGACAGAAGCATGTGACAAAGATTTGTGCAGTTTCATGATCTGTGGTGATATGAGCCACCGAAACATAATAAGAAAGAGGGACACTTGGCAAAACATGGAGCAAGCAGGGAGCGGTGACCGTAAAGGGATACAATTATTCCACAACCCAACCAAAATTCCATCACGCAGTAATTATGGTGATCTGACGTGCAAGTTGCACAAAGATAAGCGATCACACACCGGTAATCTCCCCGGAATTCGTTATTTAACCACTCTCAAATGCCAAACGAAAAACATTGTTTCAGCGTGCAGCAAGACAGAACCTCCTCACTTTGCAAACAATGCTCAGGATAAAACTAGGCAAGTTAGAAACACCATGGCAAGGGAGGGCAGCCGCAACAAGTCTGCCAACAACGACCTTCAACAAGCGAGAGAGATGTATGAAAGGTGAACCTCGCAAACGAACAAGCGCAGGATTATTGACTTAGAATTCACTGTCCAGGACGAGGAAAGCAAGCTTTCTGACCAGCAAATCGGGAAAGAAGTTGATTGGCTCCAGGACCCTGGAACTCCCAGCACTCGAGCCACTCAATTCGTCAGAACTCAAGCTGAGAGCTGGCGCATGAAGACCCTTCTCGCGAAAGCAATGGATATCCAGGGTGAACATGCGGAGCAGCTGCGCAAGCTTCAACAGTTTGCAGAAACCATGTCGCATGATCACATGGCGGTAGTGGAGAGCAGTGAATTCAAGTTAAGCGCGATACACCAACAAGTCGACACCATGGACAAAAAACTCACGGTCCTGATTAAGCTTCTACGACAAACCATCGGGCAAGACAACAAGCCTTCAGACATGCAGAAGGGAGAACCGACTGGAGACCAGCAGGGCAATCCGCCCAAGCCAGGGCAGATCAACATGTCAAGATCTGCTCCGGTCATGGAGATGTTCAAGCGCATTTGACTTTGAAGTCTCTCAGACTCCTCGTCCCCATCAGACTTCTTTTGCCTCGTGGCTTGCCACCCCTGCTTTCCTTTTCTCAGCCGGTTAATATGTTCACTGTCCAGGTTTCCTCTGTTTATGTCTTTTGTTAGTTCTAGTTCTATGTTGCCCTGCGTGGTGTGCTGGTTTTCAGTTTCCTGTTACTCTGTCTTCTCTAGTTTTCAGTCACTCTGTTCTCTTCTAGTCTCCTGTGGTAAGGCCTGCTGCTTAGCGGCCAGTAATCTGCTAAAGCAGAAGTTTTGTACTATATTTTCATCTTGTTAATATCAAAGCTTACTTACACAAAAAAACAAAAAAGATAGATCCAACTCACACATGCATTGTCTTTAAAAGGCTTGGATACAAAACACTTTCATAGTTGGTTACAATCTTTGGTTTAATTTTGACCCAATGCATTTAATGAATTTTTTTTTCATCAATTTGATTAAAACTAAAGGTTTTGAAGAAATTAAAGCTAACTATTTTCATAATTTCATTAAAGAAAAAATTGCAACCAAAGAAGAGTTATGCATATGCTTATATTATTTTTTGTTTAAATATATAAAAGTTTTCAACGAACATATAATAGGTTTTCTTATATATTCGCCCAATCAAATTAATTGGATCCCAAAATTTTGGAATTATTAGCTATATATGAATAATTAGTTAGTATAGCTCACTTATTAGAAGACCATCAATTTTTAATTATTAATTAAAACAAGGAGCCACTGTTGTGGCGCTAGTCCCTGCCGGTTAATAGAAGAGTTTGGTGAGTTATTATTATGAGATTTAATATGTGTTTAATTTGCATTATCATCAGAGCTGGTTTGCATTACTAGTGTGTTGTAGGCATGCTTATTTGTATTAAGATTTAGTGAATTGGATAGCTAATTGTTGTATGGACTTTTTGACTTTATGCAAAGAGTGAAATATAATGAACTTTGCGTTTGTTAAGTAAGAATTGTGATAAATGTAAGATTAGTTTTAGACGTAATTTTCCAATGTATCATGATTTAGAAAATGTTTAGATTAATAATTAAAATGTAATAAAATTTAAGAGTGAATCATGGAAACCTCGACGGGAAAAAACTATAAAAGGTAATAATAATGCATTATAATGTATGAAGAATTAGAGAGTGTTAAAGTAAGTTATGTATTTTAATAAGCATGGGGTATAAAATATATTTAAATGCATAATAATGAATTCATGGTGCATAAAAGATAGAATTTTGTTATTTTTTTACATTTGAATATTATGGAAATATTCATAAAATGATAATGAGCAAATAAACATTATTATGAATATAAATTTGTTAATTAAATGCGTGGTGGAGAGTGTTCAATATTTAGATAAATGATTGTCGAAAGTCAAAGAAGAACTTAAGCATTTAAAAATTATGGAGTCTTGAACCCATAATTGAAAGATTAGATATCTAGTAACATGTTTGGACATAAGTGATTCCATTCAGGTTAATGTCAATGATTGGGGAATTATTCCATGGTCAAAAGAACAAAAGATATATTTATTTAAAAATATTGTTTATCATAACTTTAGTGTGAACTTTAAATTTGTCCAATTACTAATTAGCAAAGAAAATAAACCCTGCATCTAATTTCTAATTAGTAATTTGTTGCATTTAATTAGTAATTTGTTGTGATGCAAAAGGACATGACTTTTGGTTTTTTTTATAGTTTTGGGTTAGTAAATATAGTATCTAACTACAATAGCAAAGTAATTTTGATAAGTTTATTTTATAAATTAAAAACTAAAATAAACAGATTAAAATTAAAAAAACATTTAAACTCTACGAGTTGAAATGTAAATTGATCATGACCTGCAAGAAAAAATTCATTATAATACTCTTGCTTTCTGCAATATCTGTGTTCCGTTTAAGCAAGTTAGTTTTTTTATTGAAATTTTTTCAAAGTATAATGAAGGCACTTACATCACAGACAAACAGATGCCATTAAACATAGTTGTTTTTCTATTTTGTGATTATCTTAATTACGGAGTATAGTTTAATATAATTCATTTATTTGGCATAACATAAGCATAGTAGATATGATGACATATAGAATGACGAAATTTGGGATAATTGAAAATAATAAAAGAATGGAGATTGACTATACCACTTCAAATTACTCTATTTATTAGTTAGAAATAATGTTTTGACACTTCAAATTACTCTTTATTAGTTAGAAATAATGTTTTGGCAGCTTGATTTTTTAAAAGTTATTATGTTATTAAACTTTATACCTGGTGACAAGAAAGGCTTGCCTTGCCATAAGCTAATTATTGCAGGTTAATACAACTGGGAGAAATGATATTACATGTTATAAATTATGAAAGTCATATTCAATTAATACTGTTTTAAATAAAAAATAGATAACAGTTCATTTCAATGTGGGAATCTTTTTATTCAAGGAATTTTATTTCTTTGTGATTGGAAGTGTAATCTTTCCATTATGAATACTGAATAATAAAAATATTATAGGAAATCTATACTTAGTTAAAACTATAAATAATTTAATAGTTATAATTAAATATGAATGGATAAGCAGTATTTAATATTATATGGGTAATTTAAATCATAAAATGCATTATTTATTTAAACAATGCAAGATAGAGTGTGATATTACAATTAAATAAAAATAAATAATAATAATATTTTTATATTAGATCAGAGATATTGAAATTTAATTAAACATTAGCATAATGAATCAAGAGCCATAGAGACAAAATAAAAACTGCCAATGCAATTTTTATTAACTAATAATTAATGCATTAAACATTAGCATAATGAAAAAATATTGGACCAGAGATATTGAAATTTAATTAAACATTAGCATAATGAATCAAGAGCCATAGATACAAAATAAAAACTGCCAATGCAATTTTTATTAACTAATAATTAATGCATTAAACATTAGCATAATGAATCAAGAGCCATACAGACAAAATAAAAACTGCCAATGCCAATTTTTATTAACTAATAATTAATGCAACATTCGACTAGATGAATGTTCAGATACAAGATGATCATTTAAGAACATAGGATTTGTGCTGTAACATTTTGCCATTCTGTCAATACAATGTCATTTTGTCAGCAATTACAACACTTCATTCCAAGTCTGCATGTTTCAAAAATTTCAGTTGAAGGGGATCCCATGGAATTTGCAGATATTTATGCTTCTTTATACTAGCTTAACTGCTGAATTTTAACAAGATCATTTCCAGACTTTCCTAGAATGGCTGCAACTGTGCGTTCAGATGTTACAACTTCAACTGTAGTTTTTGTGATAAGCTGACCAGCTGCTGTCACACTGCCAAAGGTGATATACAATGCCAAGGACATTAGTACAGAAATACTGATCAGCAAAAGCACTATGATAGTAGCAATTGACAAAATTTTGCAAATGTTGTGTACCTTTCAAATCTGGCAGAAGTCTGTTGACAAAGAATTGGGTCCTCAAACTCAGAGAAATTGCCAATACTGTTTATATTGCGATTTGACTGAATTTTGAAACAAAGCATATAGTTAGTACTGTAGGGGTTCGTGTTTGCAGACAGATTTATGGTTAATTATGTTAAATAGAAATTTAATTGAATTAAGGAATCTGCTTTTGTTCTAAGAAATCAAAATCAAAAAGTAGAAACAGAGGGACAGTAGACGAATTGTTGGCAAATGTTGGAAAATGTCGGAGGGAGATCAAGAACTGCATACAAAATTGGTGCACTTGTTTGTTGTGGATTGCCTGAAATTTCAATCAGTAATTCAGATTTTCCTGGTCTAACTTCAAGAAGATTAACTTTGGCATGAGAAATCTGACCATACAAAGAAAACATGATCAGTAAATAAAGTGTGTTCATAGCAAGGCATCAACAATTGAGCTTGTTATTTGAGCATGCAAGAGTCCATGGTTATTTGAGCATTATAAGCTAATGGCATTGTGGTTGAATACTGAGCGTTTGTCTTAGCTGTGGTCGGCATGCGCTGTGGTGGTCTGATTGGCGGCCAGCTGTTCCTCCTCGAGATGCTGGAAAGTTCGGCTTGGGTTTTACTGTCTTCGTGGCCTTTGGGTTTTACTGTCTTCGCGGCCTTTGGGTTGGCATTGTTACTTGCTTGTTTAGCTCTGCAGTCTGTGTGATTTTTCGTCTGTGGTGGAGTTCCTGGTTGCTCAGATATTGTTACTTGCTTGTTTAGCTCTGCAGTCTGTGCGATTTTTCGTCTGTGGTGGCCTTGTGGGCGGACAACTGTCCCTCGTCGAGATCCTGGAAAGTTACTCGACTTGGGTTTTACCATGTTCGCGCCCTTTGGGTTATTATTGTTACTTGGTTGTTTAACTGTGTAGTCTTGCCTGCTTCGTAGGTCCAGTAATATTGTCTCTTCGTTTCCCTCAAGAGTCCATGGCTATTTGAGCATTATAAGTTAATGGCATTCTGGTTAAATACTGAGGGTTTCTCTTACCTGCATGGCTTTTATGAGCGATATAAGCTAAGTCGAACCAAGGTTTTGGAGGTTGGAAAGGTTGGTTTTGGGGTGTTATTGGGGGCCTAGCATCGTTGGAGGTGAAGGGCATGTGGTCCGGTGACTCCCAAGGCGTTGTGTAACGTTGGTATGAATCGGACCGTGTTCGCGCCCTTTGGGTTATTATTGTTACTTGGTTGTTTAGCTCTGCAATCTCTGCGATTTTTCGTTTGTATTTGTTGTATTGTCTGCGGTGAAAACACAATGCGGTTTCTGCCGGCCGTGATGCTGTGGACTTGTCTTAGCTACATGGGTTTTATGGAAATTTCTGTAAATGTCGGTTTCGACCGGCATTTGGAACGAGACGACCTGAGTCAAGCTATGGAGTGTATTCAAGGTTTTTCGGTTGTATAATTTATGTGTATGTTTACTTTGGTGCATAATGTTTTTTTAATTTTGTAATTCTGTTATGGATCTATGGATATTCGACTTTGATATTACTCCTAGAACGGAAGGTTGCTTTGTTGACTAAAGCTGTATAAGACTAAAACAGTGCCTAAGATGGCTTGTTGGAGCTTTGCAATGTTGACGAGATCTGTTTTGATTTGCAAAAACAATTTATTAGAAAGTGAGTATTGTACATACCTCAACCAATTGATCAGTTTCGAAAGCACACCGAGGAAGCTGTTCTCTTTGTAATATTCTAATATTGGCAGCTGTTGTGTGCCTCATATCAGAAGTCAGTACAGCACCCCTGCCAATTAGACAACACAATTTCAAAATAAGATCAAGTTGCTGAAACGTACTTTATCATATGCAATCCTATTACTGGTTACAGAACTGTATCTGCGATCAAACTTCAGATTCACGCTAACTAGCTAAACATGAGAATGCAGAAGGAGAGATCAAAAGTGTGAGGCTACAAAGCCATAAACTTTTGGAACAAGGCCTGTAGCATGTGCTTTTCAATGAGGTCTAATAGAAACATTGGCTGAAAATATTGCACAATGCTGAGGATGTAGGCAATTAAATGCAAACAACTGACTAGAAATTTTAGGCACGGGTTTCATAAAAAGTTTTAAGTCCCCTTGCCGAAGTACTCCAAAGGTAGCTTCTGCATACACAACACTGTGTCTGAAGTGCACTTCAAATGATATAAAAAATGAAATGGGTTGAGGTAAACTTACTGCTTGGACATTCTTTATCATGCTTATTTTAAAAGCTTGCATCATTCTATTTATTATTTCTAAATAACTATGTGTCATGATCTTTCTTTTTTTATTCTCGAGTCAAATGAATGCAATTAAACTAAAACAGAATGCACACAGAATCCAGACTAGCACGTAGCAAAGTTTTAGAGACATATATGTAAAACCAAGTGAAGCAGAAAATAAACGTAGTTTCACGTTGAACTCTGAGCGGTTCTGTTTTAGAAGATAAAGAATTGCAAAAAAGTCATTTCTATCTATATCTGAATCCAACAGAATTTGATGCGGTGCTCCATGCGATGGAAAAATTTGACAACTTAGGTAAGCTAACAGAAATATTTGGGAAAGAATAAACACATGTAACATCATCATGATGCTCTGTGACGAGTTGCACTTTATATCATCAACTGCACTTGCTCATGCAAATAAACTAGTTGAGTCAAAACAGTAGTCAAATTATGCAAGACTGAAATAACATGGAAGTGTAACCTAAAACATCTCAACTCAATTTTGCATCTAATAATATCTTGACCCATAAATAAAACAAAGATGTCTGGATAAGGTATTTGCAAAAAAACCTGAAATACTTGCAAACAGAAAGAAGCATCAAATAGTTGCAGATTGCACTTGCCTTATGTGAGCAGGGAACAACACAATTTCAAAATAAGATCAAGCTGCTGAAAGGTGTTTTATCGTATGCAATGCTATTGCTGGTTACAGAATTGTATCTGCGATCAAACTTCAGATTCACGCTAACTTGAGCCTCCTTTTACCCTGATTGAAGCTGTTTTTCTTCTGATGCACCACCAAGTAAAACAGAACGTCAACAATGCAGCAGAAGATTCAAACTGATATAAAAGTGGTTTCCAACATTGATGCAATTGATATATCTAGCCATTTAGCTAACCAACGTATGCAAAAGGTATCACCCCATAAACCTCGTTCAGACTCCTTTATATTTGTAGATGCAAAATAACGCATTTTATGAATATATGTACCAATATCATTAACACCATGTAACTCGTATAGGAACTCAGGTGCTAGTTCATATTGATATGACTGTATTGCTTCAACGTCATTGTTCTTTAAGCAAAAAAGAAAGTGGTCTATTAACCCATTTTGCAATTCATTTGAAGTATAACGAAAATGTAGAAGCATTTCGAACGAGTCAAATAGACAATCTCCTACAGTATATGAAAATGCATTTAGTCTAAAAAGACCATTTCTTTTTAATACAATAGCAATGTTCTCAGGCAAAATGCATTGCAATTTGAATTTGTAATTGTCAACATCTATTATTTCTTCCATCATTTGCAATTGCTTACCAGAGTTGGCTTTTGCAATTGTCTTGTACAGCTTTGCAAAAAATATTAATGAAGTTAGCAAAAACTGAACATGACTGTCATCGATAGGCCACCAAACCCCCCTGAAGCTTCTCAATGCCAAAGTGTTTTCCAAAGAACGATGTCCCTTTTTCAACAAAACTGCCAATGCAAACATTGGTAGTTTCATTGAAAAAGGGAGATCATTGTTTGGGAAACACTTTGGCGTTGAGAAGCTTCAGGGGGGTTTGGTGGCCTAATCTGACATATATACATTTAAATATAGATATGTAAAAAGAGGAGATATATATAGTAAACATTAATATTTTAAATAGCAAATAACATATTTGTATAGTTGCCATACATACCTTTTCAAAGCAAGTGGTTGGTTTGCCTTTCCTAATTGAGTTATGTGGTCTATTTCTTGAGTTGTTTGTTTTCCTTTTTAAGGATTTATGCTATGTTATAGAATAGCAACATATATTTAGTTCAATTTCAAAGAGCATATAGAAGTAAACAGTTAACAAGGAACATTAAAACCATAGAACCATACATATGTAAAGATAGAATGGATATATACTAAACATTAACATTCTAAATACAAATTGGCATATTTGTATAGTTGTCATAGACATACCTTGCTGAACATTATTATTCTAAATACAAATTAGCATATTTGTATAGTTGTCATAGACATACCTTTGCAAAACAAGTGGTTGGCTTGCCCTTTCTAATTGCGTTATGGATTATATTTCTTCAATTGTTTCGTTTCGTCTCTGAAGATTTAGGCTATGTTATAGAATAGTAACATATATTTAGTGCAAACTAGAAGTAAAAACTGAACAAGAACATTAAAACCATAGAACCATACATATGTAAAAATAAAAATAGAATGCATATATAGTAGACATTAATATTCTAAATACAAATTACCATTTTTGTGTAGTTCTCATAGACATACCTTTGCAAAACAAGTGGTTTGTTTGCGCTTTCTAATTGGCTTATGCATTCTATTTCTTCAATTGTTTCATTTCCTTTTTCAAGTTTTATGCTATGTTATAGAATAGCAAGACATATTTAGTACAAGTCAAAATAACATATAAAAGTAAAACTTGAACAAGAAGACAAGATCCATAGAAAAGGAAAGGCAAAAAGAATATACTGTGTTTGTTTATGTTGCATGTTGTTGTTCTTTTTTCTTGGTCGTTGTGTTCAGTTGAAAAGGGTTTTACTAGCAGAATGTGCATGCATAAATAGATGAGGTCATATCTGCAAATTTATGATAGGATAGTTCTGTTGATTAATTGAAAAGGCTGTCTCTGGCATAAGTTGCATTGATCAATACAGAACGCCATATATGTAAATGTAGAATAGAATGCATAGTATGTATGTTGTTATCACTTCGTTTACCACAAAAAGATATTGTAGTATGCTTTAGTAAAATAGATATGGTAAAAGCAATGAGATATTGCAAAAATGTCAAAATTTGGAATTTTGTAAATTGTTTCATGTGTATATCATAGGTCAAGGACAAGAGATATTATATCATGGTCAGACCAATATGCATCCAATACGAAAATTCTATACTTTATATTGCCTAGATTTGCCCAAACATGGTCAATCAATGATTTGTGCATGCTATTGTTATAGACATTTTTGTGCCTTACATCACTGAGCATGAAATGTCAATAATCAAGGGATCCAAAGTCCCTAAACATGTTGTTCCTACCCCTAGAGGAACAAGGCCAGCAAACCACAGCACTTAACAAAAGTTCTCCACCTGAAAACACTCAAAAACAAGGCAATTCTGGATCATGTCAACTGCTCCACTGAGCATCTGCGATGAATGTCAACTGCTCCACTGTCTACCTGCGTTGAATGTCAACTGCAAAGAAGGCTACCTGCGCTGGGCAAGTTTGGACATGTGGCAGAGTCATTCCTTAAGGTGTCAATGCCCAGGAAGCTTCCAAAATGACACTTGGATCAAGGAATTCGACTGGTGATGAGTAAGAGGTTCCAAATCTCCAAGTGGAAGCAAGAACCTCCAAGTGGACTCAAGAACTGAAGTGGGAGAGGACACTAGTCAGCTTCATGCCAGCCTCAAGCTGACTCATCCTTTCTCCAAAACTCCTATATATAGATCTCTCTCATGAGGTCTAGGGAGGCTGGAATTTAGTATTTGCAAAGAATTGTTGTTGGTTTGTGGCTAGAAATATTGGGTGTGTTATGCTTTGAAAGGAGCTGAAGAAGGAAGTCCATTCTGCTGGGAAGGAGATGCTGGATTGGAGCCCTATGGGTTGTATCTCTTCCTGAACACTGTTACTTTCAATAAAGCTATCTTGATTCTTTCCTATATGCTGGTGTATTTTTTAATTGCATTAGTATATTTGATTTACTTCTAATCCTGAATCATTTATGAATATGTATATTTGCCTTTGTATTGTGTTCTTCTCTTGTTGCAAGTAGCTGTTCTCTTGTCACAGGTAGCTGTTCTCTTGTGATCTCGCGGGATTCAAGTAGCTGTTCTCTTGTCACAGGTAGCTGTTCTCTTGTGATCTCGCGGGATTCAAGTAGCTGTTCTCTTGATCAAGCGAGGAGGCAAGTAGCTGTGGACACACAAAGAGAAGAGGATCTAGTTCGAGGGACAACCGGAAGATAACGGTAAGTTTGCCGATCTCCTCTCTTTCATATTTCATAAAGGAAGAAATCATGATAGCTGCATTCATTTGTTGCTAAGGCGCTATCACACCTTAGGTGGATAGGATCGTCCTAAATAGGCATTTTTCCCCACAACAAATTGGCGACTCCGCTGGGGAAGAACTTGTTTATTCATTTCATTTGTGTTTCCGTCATTTGTTTACTTCATAGGCTTGACAGCAACTCTTGAACTGCATCTTTCCCGGATGCAAAGTAAAAGTTGCTGCTTTGATCCAGTATGTTGGACTTGTCTATGATTTAAACTAGATCCACAAATGATTTGATTGATCCTTGTGATAGTCTTTAGTACCCTATCAAAGCATCCCTCTGTTTATACCTTGCTTGTGTTTCTGATTTGGCCTGAAACAATTGATTTTTGAGCATTTTGTGACCCGGAAACCAAGAGAAACGAGAGTTTCTCTCTTCAGCGCAGGCACTGTGAAGGCAGTCTGCATTTCAACGTAGGTCCCGAAGGGGCTACCTGCGCTGAATGTCAAACTGACAGTGTTGGACCTGCGCTGAACCAGTGTGGCCTTGTGCAGCTGGGTTTCTTTGTCCTTTTTTGCCCTGTTTTGATCTCTGTTTTTTGCAGCCTTTAACCAAGTATAGGTGCTAGCCTGATAACCTTTTCTTTGCCTGAATTCCGCCCCAATTTTTGTACAAAAAGATTGTGAATGTTTTTATGTGTTTGTGGCATCATTCACAGTTTTCCTTTGCATGAGTAAAGTAGTCTTTCTGTAGCCTTTGTTTCAGATCTGATTGAGATTGATCTTAGAAGAGAGTTCATTGGCTGTTTGTTCAGATTGACCATAGTTTTACTTTTGCTTATTGGTTTGAGTTTGTTCTTTTCAAAGTATCAAAAACGAGTCTTTATTTCGAAAATCGCAAAGTGATTGTAATCTCTTCTACCCTTGTTGATTTTGAAGAAAAGAGAACTTGTTTATTTTGATCATTGTAAAAGCAAATTCAAAGTTGTGCAAAAAGCTTTCTTTGTAGGCATTTATACTAAGAAAGTGAAAACAAACACCTGCATTGTGCATTTTGCATTTGATAAGTTTGCATGTTGGATTTAGGGAAAGTGCATTAGAGTGTGCTGATTGCTCTTTGAGAAAAGATAGTCGCTCTCTTTTCCCTTAGTAGCTAGGATTTTCAAAGTTGAAAGATTGTAAAGCTTGCTTATCATCTTAGACTGCATTTAGGAAGTTGTATCATACATCTCGTGGTGAACCTTGAAAGGCAAACTTTAAAAAGATCAACCTAAAATAAACTGAATGAACCTAACAACGCTTTGTAACATAACGCACAACATAGAGGTCTAGGCTAGAGACGTGTTCCGGCGTCGTTAAACATAGTGACTGTCGATCTCGAAGAAGGTGGGTGATTCCTCCTGAGAGTCGGTGGCGCTAATACGGATTGTGCTCCCACGTACCGTCGCGTATATATTGGGAGACCCCTATAGGCATATATCTTTTATCCTTAGGAAGCCGTGTCGGCCGCCCTACTGATCGCAATGCAGTGAACACAGCATTCACGAAGATCGACCACCCGTACCGTAAAACGTATTCTGTGGTTTTGCGAAAGGTTGGGCACACCCTCTGCCTAGATCTCGAGAGCAGTTTCTTTTGGCCTTTTTCAGACTCTATAACATAAAAAGTCCATCAGAGCATTTGTCACTTCGGGCTCGTTAAAACATCGAAGGAGACTAGAGTCATCTTTAGCTTTTTTCTCGACTCTTTAAAACTGAAAAAGCAAGTTGTGTCTAAAGCGTCGTTAACAATTTATTTTAAACGGAACAAACACCCTTTATTCCTGCGTTGATCTTCAAAGTTAGTCTACCTTCATCACAAAGTTCTTGTAGAATCGCTAGGAAATCTTTTGGATAGACTAAATATGTCTGAACAACCGTCGACATCCAGGACTGTGTCATCCGACACAGCAGCAGCAGAGCCTCCTGCCGCTACTCCAACGATGTTCGCTGGTATACCATCTGTCCCGGCAAATTGTCAACAACAAGCTGGAGTCCAATCAGAGACTGTTTCGACGACATGGTTAGTTCCTATTTCTTCATCCGGATTATCATCTGGTATTTCTTATGTTGAAACTCAACAAATTAATCCAATGTGTCTTCAAAGGCCAATCTACCCTTTAAGCACTGGATTGCCACCATATGGAGGGCAGTATGCCTTTTCATTGTTCCCCCCCGGAGAACAACCATATGGGAGTTTACAACAAAGTTCAGGTCAAACTCGAATTACATCCAGCGGATGGGTACCAATACTGCCTCAGCAACCAAGGGTTGCATATTCAATGCAACCAGTCCACCCTGTGTCGAATGTTGCCACTATACCTGGTATGTTGATTGTGTCGCAAGTAGAAGCGCTACCTGTTGTATGTCAACCCCAAGTTTCTCAGGTTGCCATACAACAGCCTCTTGTCTCGACAACTCAATCACAACCTCCGGTTAGTGCCTCCTTATCTGGAGCGACTCAGGCTTAAACAAGTACTATGACTCCTCATCTTGGTCAATCATCCAGTATTGGACAACAGCAAATGGTCCAACAACCAGAGCTGGTTCAAACTCAACAACCGCAATTCCAGCAATCATATCAAGGACCCGAGCAACAAGTCTTTGCAAGTAATGGGCAACCATATAATAACGGTTATGCCCATCAAACTTGTCAAAGTTGCCAGCATCAAATACATTATGCTGGTATGCAAAGACCCACTGCTCAGGCGATTCCATCTTATCCTGGGTATGCTCTGCCTAACCTGAATCAACAGTTGCCCTTTGTAGCAACTCTAGAATTACCAGATCTAAACCGGCTGACGAATGATCCAATTGCTTATGCCCCTTGGTGGCCAGCGATTCCGCATAAACTTCCATCGGACATTCCTAAATTCAATGGAAATCCAGGTGAAGACCCATCGAATCACGTCATGACTTTTCATCTGTGGTGTTCGTCGAACACCCTGAACGATGATTCGATAAGGCTTCACCTTTTTCAGAGGACATTGACAGGTCCAGCGGCTAAATGGTATATTGAATTACCTAGAGCCTCTTTCGACAATTTCAGTTCCCTAGCCACGACTTTCTTAACCCATTTTCAATTACCGATAAGGTATGAAACTGGAACGAAAATCTTAACCAACTTCAAGCAGACGACGGCCACACATATATCCGATCATATACATGAGTGGCGTCATCGTCACAGGATGGTAAAGACTTACGTTCCAGATCAGCTATTAGCTGAATGGTTTATAAAGTCGTTACTTCCTGCCATAACGGAAGATGTGGCCAAGGGGGGAGTCGTAACGGAGGAGCAAGTTATTGCTCGTGCACAATATCTAGACTTAGTATATACTCAGTCCGGCACGCTCTATGATAAAATACCTGACGCCCCTAGACCGGAATTTTCAATTCCTCCTCCTCCTAAATCAAATAGTGACTTTCATGCCGGCGATGGCGTGATTGGCGCAATAGACATGAAATCGACAAAGGCTATATCTAAAAAGGCCCGTATGATTTCCGGTCAAAATGCAAATGAGGAACTTCTTGCCTCGGAAGTAAGTGCCGTGTCGGACGACAAGGGCAAACAACTGAAGCAACCAGGGGGCAAGAAGAAAAAGAAAGGGAGAAAAAGGAAACGCCCTACGGGGTGTCATATATGCGATGAGGATCATTGGACAGCAGATTGTCCATACAAAGCTGAGCTTAAAAGATTCTTTAAGAGTTCGAAAACCTCAGCTGTGTTGACTGATCCGTTTCCAAGCCCGAGAACCGAGCTGGTTGCTAATCAAAATGCTTCACGATCCCAAGTGCTTATGTTGTCTGTATCAAAGCAACAAAATGATGCTTTGACGAGGAATAAGGATTACAGGAATCCAAAGCTGTCGAACAACAAGGCTAATGAACAACCTAGTAGTTCGACAACAACTTTGACCGAAGTTGTGCCACCCATCGTCCCTGAGCCAATGATAAAGTCGCCAAAGGGAGTAGTACACAAGTCGACATTTAATCCTCGTGCAAAAATAGCACAGAATTATAATACAATAGAGGACCTGGCCAAATCGCCGTCCGTTATGTCGACGCTTGAGGTACCGCAAAATTGCCTCTCCCAAGAGCAAGCTTTATTATCAGCAATAGGTGGGATTGACCCAATGGATTCCAATCTTGTGTCCTTTGATCATAAAGGATATGACCCTCAGTTACCAGCTCAACTAGCTTTCCTTATTCAAGTAAAAGCTCTCAACAAAACTGTTCATCGAACAATTATTGATGAGGGGGCATCTACATGCATTATGTCGATGAGTTGCTGGAAAACTTTAGGATCTCCAACCTTGTCGAGGCCTGCAACGACGTTAAAAGCATTCGACGGAAGGACATATACCCCATATGGTATCCTAAGTAACTTGAAAGTTGAACTAGAGGGAAAAACGGTAGAAATAGATGTTGAAGTCATCGATGGGAATCTTGATTACAACATTCTACTAGGAAGGCCCTGGATATATGCCATGGCCGCCGTTGTGTCGACCTACTTCAGGAAGATTGCATTCCCCTTCCAAGGAGGAATTACAATTGTCGACCAATAGACATTTCTCCCCAACAGTTCACAAGTTACGGGAAGCATTCCAATGATCCATGGAAGGAATCATTCGCTCAAAAATATCGGAGTAGGTCTCCTAAAAGACCCTGCCTTAATGGGTACTTTTGCCCTACCGCCTCCGAGTAATCTGGCGGAAGTGGCCACAGTGGAATATGAAACCTTCTACATCTAATGGATTTGGACGCCGAGGATGGTTCTTATCTTATGTCAACCTCGTTAAAAAATGAAACAAGGAGTCATGAGGATAGTTCTTTTACTGTGTCAACCTCATTAAAAAATGAAACAATCCCCTTTCCAAATCTCAAAGGTAAACCTTCATTCCAACCACCGAGTTGAATGCAATGAAGCTTGGGGGGCATGCACCTCGATTTGCGTTGTTATGCTGGGGGCATGCAAACTTATCGAGTAGTTTTAGCATAAAGTTCATGCTCGTTAAAAAATAAACGCAAGAATCGAGCAGTTTTACCGCGGAATTTATGCTCGTTAAAAAATAGAAAAGCGAGATCCGAGCAGTTTTAGCACATAGTTCATGCTTGTTAAAAAATAAACATAAGATCGAGCAGTTTTAGCATAAAGTTCATGCTCGTTAAAAAATAAATGCAAGATCCGAGCAGTTTTAACGTGGTCTTCAAGCTCGTTAAAAAATAAATATAAGCAGTGAGCAATGTTTCCTCCAGAGTTTAAGCTCATTTTTAACTAAAAAATGAACCTATCCCGGTAAATAACCGCTGTGATCGTAAATTTATCAGCCATAAAAGCCTTGGTCGTGTTTGCACCTGCCACCTCCACTTTCATTTGGCCGATTGTTCACCTCCATATGATTGTTTACCCATTTTGAGGAACAACTGCGAAGAGTGATTTCACCTAGCCATCCTTGTGACACTGCCGTGATTGGAAAATTCCAACCTATACCTGGAATCAGTTGCTATCCCTGTTTATCACTCGTTCCTCAAAAGACGAGTCTTCTTTAAGCTCTTTTCAACTGACTCGTAAAATATGAAAAGATCGCCGAGTTTTGGCCTTCCAGCTCGTTAAAGGACAGGAAGAGCTATCCCTCCTCTAGATTTTAATCTTTTTGGACCTGAGGGATTATTGCACAAAAAGATCGAGCGCTTGTTTTGTTCGGCTCGTTAAAGATATCGAAGACTCATCCCTTTCGTATTGTTTTATACTTTTTCGGACTTAAGGGATTAGATGACGAAAAAGGAATTTTGGAGTTGACTTTATGTACCTTTTCAGACTCTCTAAAAATGAAAAGGACCGAGTTATCCTTGTCGTTAGACTCGTTAAAATGATTAAATAGCGACAAACTTGTCTTTAGACGAGAACGAGTTTCCCTATCGCTAAGCTTGTTAAAACATAGCGATGGGCTTGCCCAAAGGGTAGGTTATAGAACAAGCATATGTTATCCTCCTCAAGCTTGACAAAAATAAAGAGGTACTGGTCAGCAATGACTGGGGAAAAATTAGGAAAGATCAAGAAAACTTTGATGGTAGCAGGTCGCTCTTGAACATGACACTTTTCCTCCGTATCACATTCGGGTTGGGTTGTTTCATTCACCAGTCACATCACCATGGTCTTGCCATACCATCCATATTTGGGGTAATGCTACCGATCCATCACATCAGTGTCGCCATATGTTCAAGAGAAGTCGTTCAGAAAGAGTCAACCGGGTCCCATCCACTGCCATACATTATCCTTCATCCATTCATGACCGCCACCCTGAATCATATGTCACAGATTGTTTTCACCTCCACTAAAATCATTAGCTCCGTTCCGTGTCACTGATGTGGGATTCATTAAGGCCCTCCTTTGACGGATCGCTCCTTGTCGACATCAGCTCATTATCCAAGGAGTTGATCTAGGAACAACCCCTCAGTACTTTGAAGCTTGCATGCCTCAATGGCAAGTTTCTCACTTCCGGCGACAGGTATACATCAATGACCTTCGACCAGAAGATTTTGCGTGGTGTTCGACGCCAAGTCCTTTATTCACACCACGTGAATTGTATTGCAGTACCTTGAGGGTCATTATCATTATCGGTGATTCCTCTCGCGCTTGTTAACGGTTTACATCATTGACCGGTAATCAAGCGATGTCTTTCCATGTTCGACTTCAGCGCAATTCTCACATGGATCGACTTGTACTTAGAGTGAAGATCGAACGAGTTTGAAGACCCCGGATCTAGTTTCATCCATCCGGGCTGCGATATATATTCAGGAAAAATAAAGACATTTGACATGTACATCATTGCAGCAGATGATCATCCTATTCAAAGGATGATAATTTCACCAAAATTATCAGTCTACCATCAGACGATCGTCTGTTCTATGTACAAAAATGAATTTATAAAGCTGAGCATGGGAATGCCCGCCTCAGCTAGATCATGAAAGCAGAATGAATCATAATGTATTGTATTGTATTTTATTACAGGTCTCCTCCCAGCAGATGGATGAACTTCGGACCCTCCTGGATAAAGCATTTCACCCGATAAACGGCCTCATACTTTAGGGGGCAACTGTTATAGACATTTTTGTGCCTTACATCACTGAGCATGAAATGTCAATAATCAAGGGATCCAAAGTCCCTAAACATGTTGTTCCTACCCCTAGAGGAACAAGGCCAGCAAACCACAGCACTTAACAAAAGTTCTCCACCTGAAAACACTCAAAAACAAGGCAATTCTGGATCATGTCAACTGCTCCACTGAGCATCTGCGCTGAATGTCAACTGCTCCACTGTCTACCTGCGTTGAATGTCAACTGCAAAGAAGGCTACCTGCGCTGGGCGAGTTTGGACATGTGGCAGAGTCATTCCTCAAGGTGTCAATGCCCAGGAAGCTTCCAAAATGACACTTGGATCAGGGAATTCGACTGGTGATGAGTAAGAGGTTCCAAATCTCCAAGTGGAAGCAAGAACCTCCAAGTGGACTCAAGAACTGAAGTGGGAGAGGACACTAGTCAGCTTCATGCCAGCCTCAAGCTGACTCATCCTTTCTCCAAAACTCCTATATATAGATCTCTCTCATGAGGTCTAGGGAGGCTGGAATTTAGTATTTGCAAAGAATTGTTGTTGGTTTGTGGCTAGAAATATTGGGTGTGTTATGCTTTGAAAGGAGCTGAAGAAGGAAGTCCATTCTGCTGGGAAGGAGATGCTGGATTGGAGCCCTATGGGTTGTATCTCTTCCTGAACACTGTTACTTTCAATAAAGCTATCTTGATTCTTTCCTATATGCTGGTGTATTTTGTAATTGCATTAGTATATTTGATTTACTTCTAATCCTGAATCATTTATGAATATGTATATTTGCCTTTGTATTGTGTTCTTCTCTTGTTGCAAGTAGTTGTTCTCTTGTCACAGGTAGCTGTTCTCTTGTCACAGGTAACTGTTCTCTTGTGATCTCGCGGGATTCAAGTAGTTGTTCTCTTGATCGAGCGAGGAGGCAAGTAGCTGTGGACACACAAAGAGAAGAGGATCTAGTTCGAGGGACAACCGGAAGATAACGGTAAGTCTGTCGATCTCCTCTCTTTCATATTTCATAAAGGAAGAAATCATGATAGCTGCATTCGTTTGTTGCTAAGGCGCTATCACACCTTAGGTGGATAGGATCGTCCTAAATAGGCATTTTCCCCCACACCAGCTATTAGTTTTGTCAACTAGGAAATGAAGATTGTAGTTTTGCATGTAGGTTTCTAGCTGCTTTGTTTTTTGATTGCAATGCATCATATCAATATTGAAGTCCCCTAGTATAACTATGATATTGTTTAGATCTAACTGGTATAAGGATTTTGCAATGACGTTGAGGATATTGTTTAGGTTTGCATGTGGCAATGCATATATATTGAGTATTGCAATTTCTAATGTGTCAACTTTTATTTTTGCAAACAATGCTTCTACAAAGCAGTGTTCAAAATGGGTATGTTCAAGGATAATGATATTTTCCTTTATCAATATGATTACTTCATGCTTAATGCAACTTGAGATGCAATTGAAAATTTTGAAGTATTCATTTAAGTCGAACTAAGGTTTACGGGGCGGAAAGGGTTGGGGGTCTTATTACGCGCTTTGCATGGTTCGAGGCGAATGGCACGTGGCGCGCGTGAGGGGCACGTGGTTGCATGCGGTCTGGTGGTCTGATCGGTGGCCATGTGTCCGTCCTCGAGATGCTGGAATGTTCAGCTTGTGTTTTACTGTCTTCGCGGCATTTGGGTTGGTATTGTTACTTGCTTATTTAGCTCTGCAGTCTGTGCGATGTTTGGTCTGCGGTAGAGTTCCTGCGGTAAATGTATGCGTGAAGCTATGATTCTTAGTTGTATTGTTTAGAGGTTAAGTTTGGCTACTGCATTATAAGTTAATGGAATTTGGATATGGTTATACTATATGGATCTAAACAAAATTCAAGGATCAAGGAACCCAAACAAGGCATTGAGAACCAGATACGAGTAGTGCATAAGCATAATTCCATAACGCTTCTCAAGAAGATCCATCATTATGGGACACTGCAGGTATGATCCATATAAATGATGAACATGTAATATATTCAAAGGGCAGGTTTGGAAAACACAGCAACAATCTGCCTAAGCAAATTGTCCCAAGACTGTTGGCAATTGTCGCATGTGAAAGAAGATGCCCAAAAATTGCAGATCTTTGATGATTCACAAATTGTGGTGAATTCGATGAATGGAACAAATTGATTGGATAATTATAAACTTCAACCTATATTTCAGGAGATTCGACTTGCTTAAACAGAGTATTTAACACATTATGTTTGAACATGTTTACAAAGACAGGAACATGGAAACTGATGGACTGTCAAAAGCAAGATTACACTTGGTAGCATGAGCTTGGCTCATTCAACAGAGAGTGGAAGGAGAGCTGATGGAATGTCTTTTAAATGTCAATATCTATATGTATAATTTTTTATGCCACTGTTTATGAACATATCTAGGACCTGATTCTTCATGAGACAAAACTGGTTTCAAATCTCTGATGTATGTCAGAATGACCATGACAGGGCTGTCATATTGACATTTTTGAAAATTGGTTATGAAGCAACATATCTTCTCAGCCATACTTTTATCACTTCCTATGCTTAAGCATATCTCTATATCTATATTTTTTTATGGGACTGTTTATGGACATATATAGCAGCTAATTTCTTATGAGATAAAACTCGCTTCAAAGCTCCGATATATGTTAGAATGACTATGATAGGGCTGTCATATTGACATTTTTGGAAACTGTTTATGAAACAAGATATGTTCCCAGCAATACTTTTATCACTTCCTATGCTTAAGGATATCTGTGAAATGCAGGAACATATATAATAAATGTAATTTTGTTTTCATAATAAAATAATTTTTTCTCTCTGAGCAGAATAAGGTAGTTGAACATCATATGAGAACCAATCTGGTTATAACTAGCTAACATGACATTTTAATCTAAGGTTTAAATAGACAAAATGTCTTGATTCATCATTATACGGAGCTAGTTGCATGCATTACTCAACTTCTACTTGTTGGTATCATCTCAAATAATATTGTTGTTATGATTATAACAATTGATAATATTAATATTAATATTAATGTAAACACAGAATAAACAATGACAATTTCAGATTTGAATTCCAATATAATTGAATGACAGAAAAGATATAAATGACTGAATACAGCTTAAATATCTATGTTTTTTAAAACAATCACAGAGTAACTCGACTATAAATCTAGAGTAACTAAACCATAAACCTACACAATGCAAAAATTAAAAGCCTAACAAATTCACAAAAAGCAATTAATAGAAAAATTGACAAAAAGCAATTAGTCGAATAACACCGTACCTGGAACAAAGCCGACTATTCAAATTGCTTCTCGTCTAGACCATATTCATGCACAACAGAGCCTGTACCAAGAACCACAGCTTCACCTAGGTCATCTCGGCCCAAATGACAAGGAAGTCACATGGTGCTCGAAACTGACATTTACGGGAATTTCCATAAAACCCATGCAGGTAAGAGAAACCCTCAGTATCACAGAAAAGCTTATAATTTTCGCAAACGAAACATTTCATCCAATATATAAGCAACAACAAACGAACAACATCTAGTACCAATATAGCAAACCTTCAATTCAGCACTTCTTAACAAAGCAAATGAACTTAACACTAACTAAATGAACTTAACAAAGTTGTTAACAAAGCAACCTTCCGTTCTAGGAGTAATATCAGAGTCGAATATTCATACATCCATAACAGAATTACAAACTTGAACAAACATTATGGACCAAAGTAAACATATACATAAATTATACGAGCGAAAAACGTTGAATACACGCCTAAGATAGGAAACCATGCAGTTACAAAACAGACTGCAATCTTCAATATTTTAACATTTCAAACAGTTCAAAATCCCCAATTTATTTAGATCTTCATGTGCAAAAATAGTTCAAACTACAAAAGACTGCGACTCAATCTGTACCAAGAACCATAGCTTCGCCCAGGTCCACTCGGCTCAAATGATAACGAAGTCACATCGTGGTTGAAACCCACATTTACAGAATTTTCCATAAAACCTATGCAGGTAACAGAAACCCAGAGTATCACGGCAGCCAGCAACCGCATCGGTCAACCCAAAGTCAGCGATCTATCAATCGCATATAGTCCCCAGCAGGGATCACGGAGTAACTGGACTATAAACCTAGAGTAACTGGACCATAAACCTACACAATGCAAAAATTAAAACCCTAACAAATTGACAAAAAGCAAGTAATACAAAAATTGACAAAAAGCAATTAGTAGAATAACACCGTACCTGCAACGAAGCTGAGCGTTCGAATTCCTTCTCGTCTAGACCATATGCATGCACAACGCAGCCTATGCCAGTACCATGAGAAAATGTGCAAATGACGAAATTGGTTAACGAAGTCTGCACACAAAACCCTCAGTATTCAACCAGAATGCCATTAACTTATAATGCTCAAATAACCATGGACTGTTGCATGCAGGTAACAAAAACCCTCACTATTTAACCAGAATGCCATTAACTTATAATGCAGTAGCCGAACTTAACCTCTAAACAATACAACCAAGAATCACAGCTTCACGCAGACATTTACCCAAATTTCCATAAAACCCATGCAACTAAGACAAACCCTCAGTATTCAACCAGAATGCCATTAACTTATAATGCTGAAATAACCATGGAATCTTGCATCCAAGTAACAGAAACCCTCAGTATTTAACCAGAATGCCATTAACTTATAATGCAGTAGCTGAACTTACCAAAGCGACAACACACAGTCGAGCGATACAAGCTTCACCTGGAACAATAAAACCGCAACAAAACGTTTGCGATAGAGTTAACCGAGCAGCCAGGAACCGCATTGTGTTTTCACCGCAGACAATACAACAAATACAAAGGAAAAATCGCAGAGACCGCAGAGCTAAACAACCAAGCAACAATAATAATCCAAATGCCATTAACTTATAATGCAGTAGCCGAACTTAACCTGTAAACAATACAACTAAGAATCACAGCTTCACGCAGACATTTACCGAAATTTCCATAAAACCCATGCAGCTAAGACAAGCCCTCAGTGTTCAACCAGAATGCCATTAACTTATAATGCTCAAATAACCATGGACTCTTGCATGCAGGTAACAACAATCCTCAGAGCAGGCAGGAATCGCATTGTGTTTTCAGCGCAGACAATACAACAAATAGAAAAGAAAAATCGCATAGACCGCAGAGCTAAAGAACCAAGTAACAATAACAACCCAAAGGCCGCGAACAGGGTAAAAGCCAAATAAGCATGAACTCTTGCATGCAGGTAATAGAAATCCTGAGTATTTAACCAGAATGCCATACAGTAGCCAAACTTACGAAAGCCACACCCAGCAGGCAGGAACCCCAGCGCAGACGAAAAATCGCACAGACTGCAGAGCTAAACAAGCAACTAACAATACCAATCCAAAGGCCACGAAGACAATAAAACCCAAAGGCCGCGAAGACACTAAAACCCAAGCCGAACTTTCCAGCATCTCGAGGAGCAACAGCTAGCCGCCGATGAGAGCACCACAGCGCATGCCGACCACAACTAAGACAAACCCTCAGTATTCAACAAGAATGCCATTAACTTATAATGCTCAAATAACCATGGACACTTGCATGCACGTAAGACAAAACCTCAGTATTCAACCAGAAGACAAACCCTCAGTATTCACAATAATAATCCAAATGCCATTAACTTATAATGCAGTAGCCGAACTTAACCTCTAAACAATACAACTAAGAATCATAGCTTCATGCAGACATTTACCACAGGAACTCTACCGCAGACCAAACATCGCACAGACTGCAGAGCTAAACAAGCAAGTAACAATACCAACCCAAATGCCGCGAAGACAGTAAAACACAAGCCGAACATACCAGCATCTCGAGGACGGACACCTGGCCGCCGATCAAACCACTAGACCGCATGCAACCACGTGGCCCTCACGCGCGCCACGTGCCATTCGCCTCGAACCATGCGAAGCGCGTAATAAGACCCCCAACCCTTTCCGCCCCGTAAACCTTAGTTTGACTTAGGAAAATATGCCAAATATTTGCAAAAATCGCGTCCGTCAACCCATGGACAAACCCTCAGTATTCAACCAGAATGCCATTAACTTATAATGCTCAAATAACCATGGACACTTGCATGCACGTAAGACAAAACCTCAGTATTCAACCAGAAGACAAACCCTCAGTATTCACAATAATAATCCAAATGCCATTAACTTATAATGCAGTAGCCGAACTTAACCTCTAAACAATACAACTAAGAATCATAGCTTCACGCAGACATTTACCCAAATTTGCATAAAACCCATGCAGCTAAGACAAACCCTCAGTATTCAACCAGAATGCCATTAACTTATAATGCTCAAATAACCATGGACTCTTGCATGCAGCTAACACAGCAGGCAGGAACCGCATTGTGTTTTCACCGCAGACAATAGAACAAATAGAAAGGAAAAATCGCACAGACCGCGCAGCTAAACAACCAAGTAACCATAATAACCCAAAGGCCGCGAACAGGGTAAAACCCAAATAGCAATGGACTCTTGCATGCAGGTAACAGAAACCCTCAGTATTTAACCAGAATGCCATACAGTAGCCGAACTTACCAAAGTCACACCGAGCAGACAGGAACCCCACCGCAGACGAAAAATCGCACAGACTGCAGAGCTAAACAAGCAACTAACAATACCCGAGCAGGCAGGAACTCCACCGCAAACGAAAAATCGCACAGACTGCAGAGCTAAACAAGCAAGTAACAATACCAATCCAAAGGCCGCGAAGACAATAAAACCCAAAGGCCGCGAAGACAGTAAAACCCAAGCCGAACTTTCCAGCATGTCGAGCAGGAACAGCTGGCCGCCGATGAGACCACCATAGCGCATGCCGACCACAGCTAAGACAAACCCTCAGTATTCAACCAGAATGCCATTAACTTATAATGTTCAACTAACCATGGACTCTTGCATGCACGTAAGAGAAACCCTCAGTATCTAACCAGAAGACAAACCCTCAATATTCAACCAGAATCCCATTAACTTATAATGCTCAACTAACCATCGACTCTTGCATGCAGGCCACACAGTAGCCGAACTCACCAAAGCCACACCGAGCAGGCAGGCACTCCACCGCAGACGAAAAATCGCACAGACTGCAAGTAACAATACCCGGGCAGGCAGGAACTCTACCGCAGACCAAACATCGCACAGACTGCAGAGCTACACAAGCAAGTAACAATACCAACCCAAATGCCGCGAAGACAGTAAAACAGAAGCCGAACGTTCCAGCATCTCGAGGACGGACACCTGGCCGCCGATCACACCACCAGACCGCATGCAACCACGTGCCCCTCACGCGCGCCACGTGCCATTCGCCTCGAACCATGCGAAGCGCGTAATAAGACCCCCAACCCTTTCCGCCCCGTAAACCTTAATTCGACTTAGGAAAAATGCGAAATATTTCCAAATATCGCCGCGGTCAACCCAAAGTCAGCGATCTATCGATCGCTTATAGTCCCCGACAGGGACTAATAATGTAAATTTATGTAAAGAAAAAAAGTATTTACTACTTTATTTCTATTATTTTTTTCACTTATTCCATCATTTTGTAAATTAGTATAAGCTATTCATGGAAAAAGCATAATTTTTCAATTGGAATATTGTAAATTTATGTAAGCTATACAATGTATATAGGATAATTTTCAATTAAAATATTGTAAATTTATGTAAGATATTGAATATATCAAAAACTTCTATTTTTTTTTCACCTTTTTCAACATGTAGGCAGCATATTATGTTGTATATTAGTGTGTAATGTGTATTTTTAAATACAACAGAAATGGCCATTGAAAATATTATAAAGAAAAAATAAATAAAATACTAATATATAATATGGTGTAACATATGTATGTTAAAAGCAACTATTGGATATTTTTTATTTTTAAAAGTAAGTGATTGGAAAAATTACACATTTATATACATATGCTACCTACATGTTTATATATATATATATAAATAAATAGAAATATTTTGATACATTTTATATCTTACATAAATTCACAATATTTAAATGACAATCCAACCGTCTGGTAAATTTGCTTCTCCTCCATAGGTGAAATTTATTTATCATCAAACTACCATCTACTGCGATGCACACAAAGGGTTGCCTTGACTGAAAAGGATCAACCCTTCAAGCAAAAAGTTTCAAAAATAACTCCAAAATAATTAACATTCCAAGAAAAAAAGATATTTCTAATCTTTTATGATTTACTTGAACTGAATTACTATACATATGATTGCAATTTGACACTAGCTGATATACATTTTAAGAGTACAAGCCAGAAGTGAAAATATTTGATATGTGTCAGTTTCCTCTATAGAGTACTTATGAAATGAAAATTGGTCTTGAAGAGTCTCATTCTATACTCAGGACCATAAACGACTTATGCATTGCATAAAAAGTCAAAATGGCATTTTTTCACATTCCTTTGACCCTTAGGAACAATTTCTAAAAATATAACAAGGTAACAACTTGGCAAATTTTCCATGTTAAATACAATGTGGCCTATTATAATCTCTCAATATGCATAAAACAGATGATGCTCAAAATCATGCATCATTGATAGCCCATTCTTTCAATAACAATATATAAGCATTGGAATCTATAAGTAGAAGTTCAGCTCATATACAAAGAAGAAGCCACTTTGTTACAAGACCAGTAACAATTTACATTATTTAGAAATTGTTCTAACAGAATCAAGCATTAAATGATAAAAACCAAAAAGATGATGAACCAGCATCAGGATCTCTAATAACATGCGACCTTTCCTCTCAAGACTGAAAGATTGAGCAATAGTCGGAAGAGACTCGACGAATCATTCCCTTTAATGCCATATTGAATACACTAATATAAATAGGGGCAGATGCTTTGATGTTAGAGACAAGAGAAGTATTGCAATAATTGTTAACATCTAACGCTTACTTACAGAACTATATAAGGATCTCCACAGTAAAATTTACCATAATCAGATTTTGGTATAGGAACTGGGCAGAAATTTTCGATACGCCAAATATTTGTGCCCCTACAATTTTTCATTAAGTGTAACACAAGGAAAGAACCCTCCGTGTTTTTATTACGTATGGAAAATCCTATTCATTCCAAGCTTTGAAGCCAACAAATATCTAAGCAAAGACGAAAAGGCTTAAAAAAGCTTAAAAGGAAAGTCCAAAGTAAGTTTGATCCAATCTTTAAAATCAGTCAAATCTTTTGAGAAATGTGTATATTTTAGAAATCAATCGCATCATCTCTTAGAGTGGAGTTTAGATATAGAAGGATATGCTTTCTAACCAATGCCTTGAAATGTTGGATCAGAATTTTTCATTCAGACAGTCATGGTAGCTCACCAAAGCAACTTAAAACTAGGGAAAATCGAGGAGACACAACTCAACTCTGCTCATCAAAAGAGTAATGTTTTCCCTTTCCGCCATGATCCAACACACCACCCACCATTCCTCTCATAACTGAAAATCGAGGAGACACAGCTCAACTCTGCTCATAAACAAAAGTAATGCTCGCCCTTTTTGCGACGCAATAGACAACTCGCCATTCTAGGCTTCCAGGTCGAGGAAACATAACTTATCTTAGCTAATCTCATTAGCGGAAGTAATTCCCACCATTTTGGACTTACAGGTAGAGGAAACAAAACTTTTCTTAGCTAATCTAATCAATGGAAGGAATGCTCGCCATTCTGGGCTTCCAGGTTGAGGAAACATGACTTAGCTTAGCTAAACTCATCAGTGGAAGTAATGCCCACCATTTCGCTCATAACTAAAATGCCTTTCGTCGTAATTGAAGAGAAATATGTAAATTTAGGAACAAAAGGAAGATGAGACAGATGTCACTCTTATTCACTCAACAGATGTGGACAGCTTAAGAAAAGTGTAGACGATAATGCTTAGTGAATTGATTCAAAAGGAAGGCCTTGTGTTGTTATATCTCCTTGGAAAAATTCTACTCTTTTTCCTAGAGATGTGGGTAGATCTACATTATCTTTACTCTAGTCACTCTCCACACTTTTCTCTTGTTCATGCAAATTTTTGGGTGAACCTATGGATGAAGCCTTCAAGTATATGATTCCCTATGTCCATTCAACTTGTAATGGTGGAAAAATTCTTAGTGCTAGATGGATTGTTTGACATGCTCTTCTTCTTAATGTGCCTTTGAGTTTGTTGTGGGTTTGGGGAAGTCACTCTTTTCATTATTCCTTTAAAATCCTTATAGCTTGCGGCACGTGGCTTGATTCTTTAACACGATATCACATGTTAGCATTTCTTCCCATAGAAGGAAAATACCTCTAACTACCAACAATTGGTAGCACTATGACCTTTCCTCTTATAGTAGTGACATATGAGGGATTTCTTGCTTGATGCACACCTCTTTCCCTTTTTCTTATTTACTGAGTTGGCCGACTTGTTGTTTCTTCCAAAGTTGGTGTAGGTCAAGTCTTTGCACTTTTCTCATTATTGCCCTTGTACAATCTGCCATAATAAAGATGAAGTAGGATTATGATGTCATCTTTAGTATGTGTTTCCCTTTCTGTTAAGAATTAGAGTAAGCTTAAGATAATAACATGATTTGGTAGAAAAGGCTTTATGCCATATCCAACACATCGAATTGATCTCATGATATCAATTTATAGCACATGATTTTGACCATTCTAGATCTAAATCTCATTGATAACTCATCAATAGTTAAGCTTTTATAACTCGCGATAATGTGGTTTCAGACTTTTTTTATTGTCTTGGGTCTCAAAATCTAACATTCCCCACCAATCACAAGTTTTAATAATTGTACCATTAACAATACCTTATATCATCTTCAATTTGAAGTTATTGAACGATGCATCGATGAAGATATGCCTGAAAATTTTACAATATATAGATATTGAATAATTCATCTAGAAGTGAACAACTACCATGTATGAACATTCCCATTCTGTTGATTATCATCCTAATAGTTGATTCGATTTATTTGATTAATTTGAGGAAACCAACTGTTATGCTAAAATTCACAAATGTGATTTATTTTTATGACTAATAAGACTTCAAATCTTGAAGCCTAACTATCATCATTGATAACTAATATTCCACCCTAGCAGGTGTAACATGATAAGTTTGTTGAAGAGATCTAGGATTTAGCTTTGAATTCTTCATGTGGTGGTTTTGTTGGTTGAACACTAACCATGTTCACTTCATTTGGTGGTTTTCTTGGTTGACCACTAACCATATTCCATTGATATTGGTCGTTTTTGGTTTACCACTAACCTTTTTCACTTGAACAATGTGGTGGTTTTGGATAACCACTAACCAATTTGATTTCAACAATGTGGTGATTATGCCAGTTTATCACCAACCATCTTTACTTCATTAATTTACTGCCCCCCTCCCCCTCCCAAAAAAAAAGAAGGTCTAAGAGAGTATATTTTCATCAATATGATCTCCACCTTGAGGTGTATAAAGCACCATCTTTGATTCATGTTTTAATTTTAAAGAATATATGGAATTGGATTTGGGGTCATGAAAAAATTATCTTCAATACTTATTTGATAGATTTTTCCTTTTGTCATTTCTCCTTTTTTCCCATTTCTTTACCTCTGCCTTGATTTGATAGTAATACTTATGCAATTCATTTACTTGTTGATTCCATCTCCAAGAATTTATCCATCTAAAATGAATATTTTTCTTAACCTGCTTCTTTTGACAATTTCGGATAAGTGATTTGTCTACACACAATGAAGACAAGAATTGACATCAAAACATTGACTCTCCATATGATCAACTCTATGAAAATGTTGGGACTTATTACCTATATTATAAAATTTTTCAAGAAATCACGTGTTCACAAATTGAAATGGTTTGGAATAATCTAGAATATGTAAGTTGTTTCCCATATCATATCCCAAGCCATGTCAGTTTCTATTGAAAGATAATTCTTCCCAACTTTTAACAACCATCTTGGAAAGTACCTGACATTGTTCTTTTGCTTCTTCAATTTTGTTTTTGCTATAATTGTTGTTGTCGTTCTTTGCTCCTTCTTGTAACTCATCTTCAATAATTGTCTCCTTTGCCCATTAATTGGAATATTCCAACTCAATTATAGTTTCTATTGTCTCAAAATCAGTGACCAAGTATTGTATCTCACAATTAGCATCAATCATTTGTATTATGCCTTGTTTTTCATGAGTCACATCAACCTTTCGCATGATTTCATTTGTATCACATGTTGCATCAATATTTAAGCTTCTTTGTATCACAACCTACATCAACCTTTTGTATGTGGTTATTTGTTTTAGATGTTGCATTAATCATGTCATCAATTGATTCTCATGCTCACTTGTCATGTTCACTTGATTATATGATGAAGTGTCACACTCAATTGATTATAAGTCACTAAGGGTGTTGGGTACTACTGATCGTGCACCCCAAAGTGTGGTTTTACAATTAATTTTGGCAACTCTTTGAATTCCTTATTTCATTTTAGGTAGTTCTCCTACAATGCAATTATTACTTCATTCAATGACTTAAGCTTATGTTTAAATTTTAAGATCTAGAGAACATTTGAATTAAAAACCATGGACTACGTAACTTATGACATATTTCTTGAACCACATATGATTATCTCATGTTGTAAATATGCTTGATCATGATTTGAGAGATATAACTTATTGTTCCCTTCATCAAAATATTTTAATGATCAATATTTGTAGGCCATTTTTACCTTGTGTGAGTGTATTGTTTTCCAAATTAAATGTGTCACACTAGACATGTAGAAATTTGATAGAAATTGCAACTACTCAAGATTTCAAACTAAAAAACAAGATACACAATTCTACTATACTGATTTGCAGAATGGAAATCACAATTTAAAACAACATGCATATACATGCAACAAGCAAGTGCACAGTGATTTTTAGGGGAACCCAACTGGGAAGAACCCCTCAAGCCTCTTTGTATTAATCAGTTGAATAGAGAAACTATTACAATTGCTTGCTCTAGCTTTGAGCACAACCTACAAAAGAATAACTATTCTCTTCGTTGAATGAGAAACGTTGGCCAACACTTAGCAAATTATTTGCTCCTCCAACATCCAATTTCCTTGTGCAATTCTTGAGGAAGTTAGCTCCTAAAAGATAGGAATTTCTTGTTATTTGCTTGCGCAATTCCCAAGGATTGATCTCATAACTAATGCAACACTTGTACACTCAAATTAATATATAACTCATGTTACACTGCCTTGTCATCTCCACTTCAACTGGGGAATTCAAATTCCTTGCATGCATTAGCTATTTTGGGTTGATTGATCAGTTAATTGACAAATCTTCGAGTTAGATTGTTGTCCCACTACACAACTGACCTTCAAATGACTTTATCAATAGTTAGAGGCCAATTAATTGAATACAACTGAGAATAACTAAAGTGGATTGCTAAAATATACCAATCACACATGCACAACTGAACTCCAAGTCCTCTAACTTGAATTTACTGAGCTAACTAAGTGAAAAGAGCCATGTCACACTAGGTAACTACCTCCAAGTTGTCCTGTTGATGTGGAAATTCGATTTACTCAATTTGACTAAGGCTAAAGTCAAATTCAGCCGTTCTTGCTACATTTTTTTAACACTCCCTCTTAGCAATAAAGGGAATTTTCACCACCCCAATCCCGCACTTGTGGAATTCAAATTTACCTCTTGACAATGCCTTTATCAAGATATCAACATCTTGCTCCTGAGTTGGAATGTACTGTAGCAACATAATTCTCCCCTGCACACAGTCTCGCATATGATGATACTAGATATCAATGTGCTTGGACCTATCATGAAATACCAGATTCTCGGAGAGCTTGATGCAACTCTGATGATCACAATATATCATTGTTGGATCCATCTCCTAACTGAAAATACCCACAAGTATTTTCCTCATCCATATGGCCTCACATGTTGCTTGACTTGCAACCATGTATTTATCCTCTGCTGAGCTTAGCACCACAGACTTTTACTTCTTGTTGTACCATGAAATAGCTGCGGACCCAACTCTAAAGATAACACCTAAAGTACTTTTCCTATCTAATGGACTCGCTGCCCAAACTGCATCAATGAAGCCTTGAAGCTTCACTTCCTCTATCCTCTTATACCATAATACATACTCGGTAGTGCCTCTGAGATACTGTAACTATAGTACACCTATAGGGATGATAATATGGAGTACAAAGGGAGGTACCCATGGGAATAATGTGATGTAATAATATAATGGTCTGTAGTTAATAAATAAAGTGGTTAACCCACATTATGCAAGGGACCACAAGAAGTTAGGAAATAATGTGATAAGCACATTGTAATGGATGTATGGTATTGAGAGACACATGGTAATTACCCACGGTATTGTATGTAGGAAGCCTATATAGAGGCTAGAGACTCTTCATTGAGATGTCAAGGATTATTGTATTGGCAAGCATATGGCTCGTGGAGAGTTCTCCTTCCTTAAGGAGTGATTGTATTGTGCTACCCTACCTCGAGGGTTTTATTAAGAAAGAGAAGCATTTTTATATTTCGATCTTGTTATTTCCGGGAATATTTTCTATTTTCATATATTTGCAGGTTATATTTACTATAAGTGGTATCAGATCACTTTCTTGGGCGATGAGGGGGAGATTTTTTTTCATTTTTTGAAGGAATTTTTTAGGGCAACGAGTTTGCAAATCATATCTGAAACTTTTGGTGAAAATTTTGCAAAATAAAATAGCAGACCTGGATTCCTTGCCAAAAAATACCCAATTTCAAAACAAACAAACAAAAACAGTCGAATCAGAGTCTGGATGAGGGAGATATCATTGATTTAAAATCAGTTTTGTTACATAATCGTTTCTAACGACAATTCGTGGACGACAACTCTCTTGTCAATTTTTACAGTTTTGTGCAGAATTTCAAAAAACAGATTGAAGATCTGAGCTCCTCTTGAAAAATTACCCAATTTCAAAAAGAAAAATCGGTCGAATCAGAGTCTAGATGAGGGAGATATCGTTGATTTAAAATCAACTATTTCTTTTTCAGAATTTTCTGTGACGATAGGACAATTGTAGTGTAGTTTTGAGTTCCTGAGTGCCCAGATCACGATTTCAACCACCTGAGAAGATGCAGAATGGTTGTTCCATTTCCGAAAATGGACTATAATAAGGATTCAGAGCTCCCCTGGATGCGGGTGCTCTGCATGACATTTAAAGCGATGGGATGGTGGACGGTGAAAAGGGAGTGGCACATGTCCAGCATGCGCGACGGACGGTTCTCCAGGTGGGAAGATTGGACTTCAAGCGCGGTAGAAGTTATGGTTGAAGGGATTATCAGTCACAACATTTATCAGAGGGTTGGCTTCGCACGCATTGACGATAATCCGTCTGCAACTGCTCTGATGGCGAAGTTAATGGAGAGGGCGGACCGAGGTAGAGGCGCTCGTTTATATAGGTGCACAGGCTGTAGCGTATTGCTACTATGCCTCCTGAGGTTTAGATTCATTCTGGGAATTGGTTCTGATGAAGTTTTAGGAGGGACTGGTTCTGAATGTTGCAATAGAATTGGGTCTGAGGAGAAGAAATCCTTTGCTGCTGAAGGAAGCTGCTGTGGAGGGGACCGTAGAGTGACTCCAGCTGAGTTCTCGGATGGTAGCGGAACTCCGGAGGACGCAGGTAATTCTCTTAAGGTAAATTGGGAATTACTGCTTGCATTGGTCTTATTTCATCTTGCTGTGTATAATCTTGGGAAAGATATGACTAGACCCCGCCAGCGTCTGTTAAGCCGGAGAGGCTCCGGCAGGGGAAACCCATCACGCCCCTCTGCTGGGCAGGGACACAAGGAGCAGGCTCCAGATTCCCTGAGACCTGAAAATGTCATTAATCCGGGTCAATTTCTAAATCCTAGCTCACCAGGGTCTACTGGTTCGCCGTCCTTCGGCTCTGCTACGTTCACTTTCAATTGCACTCTCAGCCGCCCCCGAATCACAGCTCATGTCTCAGTTCTTTTCCTGGAAGAAACTCAAGATGAGGGCGAGCCCAGTTGCATCTTGTCCCACTCTGCTGAACCCCCTGCTGCAATGCACCATGGAATCTCAAAGACTGCTAGCGCTCAGGCTCAGATGGAAGGGATGGAAGGCACGGAAGATGATTACGGAGGCTGCAGGATCGTTGAAGAGCTCCCTGAGGATGAAGGAGGCTGTAGGATTGTCGAAGAACCCCCATGATGCTCATCCCAATTCTCAATTCCTCTTCAGTTTTGGCTCTGTCGGTCAGCTTATTTGTATTTGTTCATGTGTCTCAGTGGTTTGTTTATGTGTCGAATCTACTGGAATGTTCAGTGTCTCAGTGGTTTGTTCATGTACAAGTGTTATGTTCATGTGTCATGTGTCGATGCAATGGTTAGGCTCCAAATAGTTCCTACTGATTCCCCTGCGTGGGATATCCATATCCAGTTTTACAGTTTTGGAATAGACTGTCATTCGGCCTGGCTCTCAGGCACGAAGCACATCAGGACTCAAACGATGTAACAGTAATCTCTTTTTTTGTAAATAATAGTTTAATTTTACTTAGCAAAAAAAAAAAAGGATTCAAAGCCATATTGACCGAGTTGTGGCCATTTTCAATTTTCCGCATAAAGCATGTAAAACAAAAATTCAAAACCCTTATTCTTTTTCATGGCTTCTACTAAGTTGTGGTTTACAGGAAAAGATGATGGCCCTACTATTGAAGAATACCTAAAAAAGGAAAAGTCAACAAATATGAGATTTTGGAAAAATAAAACATGGCTTATTTTTAAAGATGAGGCTGCCATATGGTGGGACTCACTTGACCGAAAGAAGTTGGTAAGCCTTCCCGATGAAGAATTTGAAAATATCCTTTTGGAAAAATGGTCTCATGCTAGAAAACAGGATAATGAGAAACATAAGGGGTTATTTTCTGTTGGTATCTCCTTATTACAGGTTCATGGATCTATTCAGAAAGAGAAGATCATTATGTCTATCAATCCTAGTTGCAAGCATAATTTTATTCATGATTATTTGGCTAAAAGATTGCGAGTCCCGACCAAACAAATGGAGCACACATAGGTTTATAATGAGGAGGTGCAAGTTCATAAAGATTTGAATATTTATATGGGTAAGTATGTATTGCATTCTAATTTTATGCTTCAGATATGGTTGATGTGGATGTTGTTTTGGGATACCCTTGGATGGAATCTGTTGGTACTATCAATATTAACGTGCAGAATAAATTCTTGAAGCTCTGGTATAAAAAGAAGACAATTACATTACAGGATATTTCCATCACTAAACAGGTAGACTCCAAGGAGGTCGAAGCAGAAAATATTGTAGGTACTGACACATCATATGAGGAGTCTGTGGTGGAAGTAATACTGGAAGATAAGCAAAAACTGGAGGGGCCACAACAGGTACTAGATACCACTCAGGCTCCATTAGGTGGTGAATTACAAAAAGACACACCATTAGTTAAAACTTCAGCACATCACCACCCACACCACCCAGCTAGACAACAACCAACAAGGGGACAAAGAATTAACAACAAGGACAACAACCCTCGAATGACACAAAGAGAGGCGAGGCGATCCACCCATCTTAGGGCGAGCGAGGCATCAACTATATCGAGTAATCATCTTTCTCTTGGATGGCTAGATGCACGTGCATGGTACCAGTGGAATACTCTTTTGAGTAGATCATATTATTTGTGTTTTTCTCATGTTTCGGGGACGAAACATGTTTAAGGGGGGTGGAATGTAGTATACCTAGGGGGGATAATATAGGGTACAGAGGAAGGTAACCAAAGGAATAATGTGATTTAATAATATAATGGGCCATAGTTAATAAATAAAGTGGTTAACCCACATTATGCAAGGGACCACAAGTAGTTAGGAAATAATGTGATAAGCCTGTTGTAATGGATGTATGGTATTGAGAGACCCATGGTATTGTATGTATGAAGCCTATATAGAGGCTAGAGACTCTTCATTGAGATGTCAAGGATTATTGTATTGGCAAGCATATGGCTTGTAGAGTGTTCTCCTTCCTTAAGGAGTGATTGTATGGTCTTACCCTACCTCACGGGTTTTGATTAATAAAGAGAAGCAATTCTATATTTCAATCTTGTTATTTCTGGGCATATTTTCTATTTTCATATATTTTCAGATCAAATCTAATACAGTAACACATGCTTTGTTGCCTTCCAATGCAGCTTATTAGGCCTTGCCATGACTTGAATCAGCTGGTTTACTGAATAGCACATGTCGGGTCTTGTGTTCACAAGATAAATCAAAGATCCCATAAGCTACCTGTAAATGGTAGCATAAACCTCTTCACCTGAAGTGGCGTTCTCCTTCCTCCAATTTGTAGCTAGAGGTGTGTCCATGGGCTTACAATTCTTCATGTGAAATATTTGAAGTATTTCGGAGGCATACTTCCCCTTAGACACAAACAATTCACCATCAGCTTGCCATACTTCCAACCCGAGGAAGTAATGCATTAAGCCCATGTATTTCATCTCAAACTACCTTGCAAGAGGGGATCGAATACTCATCACCTGTCAGTATTAAATCATCAACATATAAAACAAGAATAAGCAACTTACCATTTACCACAATGTGATAGTGGTTTTCATCTGCTTCACTTTTGGTGAAGCCCAATCCACTAAGCTAATTGTTGATATGAGTGCACCATGCCCAACGTCCCTCTTTGAGATCGTACAATGCTCTCCTAAGTCTGAACACATGTGACTCCTGATCATATGTCTCAAATCCTTTTGGCTGCTCCATGTAAATTTCCTCCTTAACAACATCGTTGAGAAAGGTGGTCTTTACATCCATATATTGGATTTTCCATCCCAATTGCATAGCCAATGCTAGAATGGATATGATTGAGGAATATCTTGCAACTGGTGCAAAAGTTTCCTCATAGTCCACTCACTCTACCTGAGAGAATCCCTTGGCAACAAATTTGGCCTTGTACTTCTCGATGCTCCATCGATTTCATTGCTTCACTTTGTAGATCCATATGGAAACAACCACTGATCTCCCTTTTGGTCTCAACACCACCACCCATACATTGTTCTTCATGATGGATTTGTATTCTTCCACCATGGCATCAACCCAAACAGGTTGAGAAACTACTTCCTCAAATGAAGAAGGATTTGTCTCAATGAGCTTTGTCATGAGATCCATGTAACCAATGTACCTATCAGGTGACCTCCTCTGCTTGCGTTGTGATGTAGGGGCTCCCACATTCTCCCTAGCATCCTGCAACAATCTATCAGCTTCTTTGGTTCTCTTTCTCCCCTCTCTGGAAGATTCTAGTTGAGTGGGTACCTCCACTCTGCCTCTTGTCTACTCCACTACATGTGGCTACTCCACAACCTCCTAAAGCTAATCCTAAGGCTCCTCCTTTGGAGCTAGAAGCTCCTGCTTGGTGGGATAGTCAACTCTTGTTCCAGAGAGCATCTCATGGCCTTCTCCTCATCAAGCTTAACATCTCTCCTTACAGTTGTCATCCTCAGTGAAGGTATATACACCTAATAATTATGTGGAGTTTCATTGTATCCTACAAAAACTCCCAACTTTGTTGTAGGCTCATGTTTCTTCCTTGAATCCTTTGAGACATGATAATAAATTGAAGCTCCAATCTTTTTGAAATGAGACACATTCTACTTCCTTCTCGATAAATCTTCCTCTAGTGTGATCATACCAAGTATTTTATGACGACTCTGGTTCTGCAAGTAGATTGTTGTGTTGCATGCTTCTGCCCATAGATGTAATGGAAACCCTTGATCATGCAACATGGCCCTTGTTTCTCCCACTATGTTTATGTTCTTCCTTTCAACTACCCCATTTTTTTTTGGGTTATGGGGTGTTATCAGCTCTCTTCGAATACCTTATTTTGCATAGAAATATTTTAATGCATGTGAAACAAATTCACCTCCATTATCGCTCCTGAGAGCCTTCGCCTTCTTCCCAGTATCCTTCTCAACCAATGCCTTGAATTCAAAAAAAAAATGAGAAAAATTCATCCTTCTTCTACATGAAGAAGATCCAACATTTTCTAGAGAAATCATTAATAAAAATAACATAGTACTTATGTTCTACAGTGGAGGTTGTAGAAAATGGTCCACAAACATCAAAGTGGACTCACTACAAGATTGCATTTGCTTTTCTATCTCGGCCATGGAAAGTGGATTTGACATATTCCCCCATTATGTAACCCTTGCAGACATCCTGCTGGTTAAGGGAGCCTTTAGGGAGACCAGTGGTAATTTGTTGCGTGATCTTTAAGGCACCATGGTGTAGATGACCCAATCTCTTGTGTTAGAGTTCTCCAAGATCTCGACTCTTCACTTTTTCAGCCTTACTGCTCAATGCAGTTCAATCTCCCACCTCAATTTCATATAGGCTATTCACTCAAACCTCGATCTACTTCACTTGTTCGGTAGCTATGTGTCTGAGAAAGGATTCCCCTTTACTAAAAATAACATCATAGCCTTTATCCTTCAATATTGCTACAAATATTAGGTTCTTCTTTAGCCCAAGCACAAACATAACATCTTTGAGGCAAAGAGGAGAGGCATTCTCCCTCTCAAAGGTGATAGTACTAATTCCTTTAGCACTATACCTCCCATCATCCCCCATTTCGACATGCATCTGGAGATCCTTCTCCTCTAGGCTATTGAAAAACTCCTTGCACCCTGTCGTATGGAATGAGGCACAAGAATCAAGGTACCACACACTCCCCATAACAATGTTGGCCATGCATGCTATTATGGTGAAGTATAATTTCAATTGTGAAGACAATGCTTCACCTCCTACTCCTCCTGAAGTCTTCTTGGTAGATTTCTTGTGCATATTTTTTTTTCATAGTGCATGTATTCGTGGCAGTGGAAGCATTTTATCTTGCTCAAGTCTTTCTTCTTATCATTATTTTGGTTGGAATCAGGTTTGGTATGGGTTTCCTTTCCTTTTCCCTTCTTCCCCTTTCCAACCAATGCAAAATTTTCTTCATCCTTAACGTTGGATGATGTTCCATCTCTATTATTTCTCCTAAACTCTTATTGAACCAAATCAGACCATAACCTTTCCCAATTCAGTAATTGTTCCCTTCCATTCACAGAGTCCTGCTAGTTGTGCTAGGATTTTGGAAGGCCCACAAGAGTTAGGATCACCATGTCATCTTCTAAAACATTCATACCAACCCATCCAAGCTCATTTCGAACTTGTGTAAACCTAGACAGATATTATGGAATAGTATCATTCTTCTGCATTGTAATGTTTCGAAGTTTGTCTTTCAGGTCCAATTTTCTATGGTCACTAATATTTTTGAATAGCTTAGTAGTGTCTTCCGCGCAGAAAATGGTGTCTCTTTGCCATGGACATTTGAGACCACATGGTATTTCACACCTTCCAAAAGAATTTTCTCGACCTTCGCAACATCCTTCTTCCATTGGGCTAATTGTTGTGCATCAAACTGTTGGGGTTTTGCAATGTCAGTTTTAACATATTCTAACACACCATTATCATCAAGCACTACTTCCATTCGATCCTTCCAGGCTATGAAATTCGAGCTACCCTCTATGACATACTCCAATATTAGTCCGTTGAAAGACATTCTCCCAATCCTAAAGAAAAAATTGTTGCATAGAAGCTGTAAATTCAAAAATTCTTGAGGGATATGTTCGAAATATTGGTTCTAATGTGATTTCAAGGCTTTGATACCATGTTTCATATAAATAGAAACTGCTCAATATTTAAAACTAAAAAACAAGAGACACAATTCTACTTTATTGATTTGTGAAATGGAAGTCACAATTTAGAACAATGTGCATAGACATGCAAAAAGAAAAACCACAAGAACACAGTGATTTATTGGGGAACCTAACTGGGAAAAACCCCTCAAGCCTCTTTGCATTAATCAATTGAATAGAGAAACTATTACAATTTCTTTCTCCAACTTTGAGCACAACCTACAAAAGAATAAATATTTTCTCTTATGAATGAGAAACTCTCTCCAACACTTAGCAAATTATTTTCTCCTCCAACCAACTATTTCCTTGCACAATTCTTAAGGAAATTAGCTCCTAAAAGATAGGAATTTCCTCCTATTGTCTTATGCAATTCCCAAGGATTGATCTCGTGACTCTTGCAACACCTGTACACTCAAACTAGTATACAACTCTTGTTACACTACCTTGTCATCTCCACTTCAGCTAAGTAATTCAATTCATTAGCTATTTTGGGTTGATTGATCAGTTAACTGATATCTATTTGAGTTAGACTATTGTCTCACTATACAACTGACCTTTAACTGACTCTATCAATAGTTAGAGGTCAGTTAACTTAATACAACTGAAAAAATAATTGAACTGGATTGCTAAAATTTAGTAATCACACATGCATAACTGAACTCTAAGCCATTTAACTCGAATTTACTGAGCTAATTAAGTGACAAGAGCCATGTCACACTAGTTAACTGCCTCCAAGTTGTCCTGTTGATGTGGAAATTTGATTTACTCAATTTGACTGAGGCTAAAGTCAAATTCAACCTTTCTTGCTACATTTTTTTAACAAGACAACATAAGCATCAAAGGAAATAATGACCATCCAAGAGCACAAATTTCCCTTAGATCCCCTTATTCAATTTGAGGTGATTTATGACAAGAAGCAAAAAAAATGGATTTTATTTGGGTATCCATCTTAGGATCACATTATTATGTGCAAATACAATGATATATATTCTAATGGTCTTCATGACCTTCACAACTTAGCTTTATTTGATGTATTTTTCCTTATAACCATTTTCAAGAAGAAAAAACTCCTTACTGATAACAAGAATTCAAACCTTCAACTGTACTACACTAGACTTTGAAAATGTCTTTGACAATGATAATGATTTGTTGGTGAATTTCTTTTATCATGGAGACCCAAGCGTTCGACTGGAGGGTGCCCAAAAATGGCCCATTGTAGTATAGCACAACACCGACATTTTTTTTATCTTATGCAAGGGAAGAAAGTCTCACTTGAGGCGTGCTAAGACTTATGAGTGATGATGAAGGTTTGATGGTGATAGAATACATTTCATCGATTAAAATATGCTTTCACACTCATTATCATTCATAGATCTAGTAACTACTCCTTGCACAAGAAATAAATAAATACATTGCATATAACTTAGCTTGAAACCTTAAAGAAATTTTTTAAAGTAGGCACACATACATGATCACATCTATACATAAAACACATAGATATTTCCCCGCAACAATCTTCTCTTTTATATTCAAGTCAGTTCAATATTACGTATACAAATCCATATTGGCTCAGTTAGATCTATTCATAATTTCTCCCAAGTCTCTCTTTGCAAACTAAAAATTACAACAAGATTACAATAAACATGTATTTTCATAGCATAGGTCTTGATTCTGGCAACATAACGACCTTCTTCTCCTATCTCCACTTGCAACTCACTCTACATGTTTATATATAGTTTTGGTCCCTTTTAACTTGTCTACACTCACTTGATGGAGTTAGTTTTAACCACCTTAACAGGATCCATGCTTGCTTGATCCTTTCAACTTTACCAATTTGATCCTTTTTTTGCGGACTTTAACAAATTCTAAAAAAACCGCTTAATCCTATACTCGTTGATTCTTTATTTTCCACTGCTATCTTCTGGCCAAATAAATCAAAATCTTTTCCGACTTGTGCAATCTATTCTCCGATTGTATTCCAACAAAAATTGATCCCCAAAAAATGAAGGACCCAGCAGGCCCCAACCATAATATATTGACTCGCCCTCAAGTCAATCTTTCATTTTGGCGCTTGATCCTTCCTTTGACTGCTCGACTGATGTTGATCCTTCATGTGCAAATGTTTCTCCTTCAAATGAAGGACCCAACTCAAGGATATTCTCCAAAAAAATTTGGCGAAAACAACTATACATATTTGGTTTATCTTTCTTCTTCCCAATAAAGGTAGAGGACTTATTAATGAACTGTTTAGTTGTCTCCACATCCAGTTTCTTCGACCATGTTGTGAGCAAGGAATTCCAATGAGTATTTGCATATAAGTTAATCTTGTACAACTGCAAATACATTTTTTGGACTTAAGGCGTGATATCCAAATAATAGATTTGGACTTATGGGACTCTTCCTCTAAAGAAACTATTTGATTGTATGTTTCTTCCGCCTAGTCAAGGAGATGTTGGTATTGCACAAGATCAATAGTAGCAAGAATCTCTTCCATCAACCTTTTACTTTTCTCTCACAACTTATATAGAGGTTAGTTGCGATTAGCGAGTAGTCCAAGCCAGTCCTGCACTTGGCGCATGATTTCTTGGGATTCCTTTGTTTGCTGCTGAAGAGTAGACCGAAGTGTAGACCCACCCTCAACAACCTAATTTATTTATTGATTGAAATATGTCGTGGGATCTAGAGTCTTGGTGTGCAATTATGAAATAGTAGGGTGCGTGTCTTTGTTCGCAACAACCAATTATGTCCAATAAATTTCAGCAAATTTAATACACTACATGTCTTTATTTGCAACAACCAATTATGTCCAAGAAATTTCAACAAATTTAATACACTAGATTGGCTCGTAGGAGGAAAATTCCTCTGATGCACTAGAATCATTTTTCTGAGACAACTAGCCACATCTTTTAGAATTTAGAGTTTATATTTGCTACCTACTATTTGAGTTTCTCTTTTTATAGGAACAATTGATCTCGCTTCTTCGTGACTTTAAGGAGTTGATACTATTGTTGTTCATATGCGAAAGTCAAATCATTTTGCCTGGTATCTGCTAGAATCAACTGATTCTCCAACTGATCTGGTGAATCCCTAATAAATTGAAATAATTGATTATAAGACCGATGTTGAAGGTATTCAAAGATAAAGTATCAGTTGGTGGTAGTCTAAACTGCAGGGGTTGTCCACTTGCTATAGACTTCTCAAATTGAGCCTGTGACAAAGTCTCCAGAACTCTTGCTTGTTCTTGATGGAAATCCTGATGGACCTTGGTAATCACTTCATGAGGAAATATATCCACTATCTAAGCGCAAAGCTACAATACTTATCTACAACGAATAGGATCTCGAGCAAAGTGAGATAACTCTGTAGAAAGGGCATTGTTGGTTGCTTCCGATGGTGACACTGAAGGTGGCAGAGTAAGTTGTAAAGTGAGTATTTCAAGTGCCTTCCCCATCATTGGTACATTTTCTGGTCCTAAATTCATTTATATATCGTCTAGGACTTCAAGATCTTGGGATTTTTCTGTAGTGTGTTCCAAATCAAAATGATGAGAAGAGACATCAGAAACAATGTCAGAAGGTACAAGTGATTGGGGTGAAGAAGTAGGACCCTTGCAGATTGGATTTAGGAACTAGAGAAATGACTTGTTCTTCAATAATAGGCATTGGTCAAACAGGTTCTATGGGTTCATCATTAAGGATGTGGGCAACATCAGAAGTTTTTAAGACAGGAGGAGGGATTTGGACACAAGAGGTGCCAGGGATTCTGAAAGGAAAGACAAAGGAGGAATTAGGCTCGAAAAGTCAAATGATGCAGAAAAAAAAGGTTTGAAAGTAGAATTGTTTGAAGGTGTGGATAAAGGAGCCATTGAATCCATGGGAAGATCCTTCAACTTAAAGGTTTTTCCCTAAAAAGGAACAATGTCAGGAATAAACAAAGTTGTGGTAGGTGTACTTACCATAGATTCAAAGCTGGAGACAATGGCACTAACAAAAGAAAAACAAGTGCAAAGCCTTTTGACTAAAGGCTAAAAGTCATAACCAACTGCAACAAAATGTTTCTAGGATGAGGATGCAACAACGGAAGACAAATATCTTGTCATCAATCCCTCGAGTGAATATGAAATTCATGCAGGGGTTTCCATCCACTAAATACCTAGCCAAGATATAATTTCCTTATGAAAGGAAGCTTCAGTCAAATAGAAAGGCAGTCCTCACATTTGAAATGTGTCCTTCACGACGACCTTTGAAATGATATAAGAATGGGTATGGTAAATGTTGAGCCACATCTAGTATGTATGCTTGTCTAGGATGGATTGAGGGATCCTTATATTTTGAGTAACATCAATCATCTTATTATACCAACCTTTCAAAGTTGTCTCATTGAAAGGAACATTGGCAAAGTTTGAACGACCATTCCAAGGATCAAAGGAAAGAGCTACAACCTCACCATTTGATATCTCAGCTAAAATATGACCTTTAGGGCTGCACCACTTCATCATGGTGATAACAGCAAATAAATACCAGAGATAAAGTATCTCCCTCGCTTGTAAACTTATTCGCATGCAAATAAGAGCTCATCAAGTAGAAACTTGCACCAATTCAGTGGTTCACCATGAGCATAAAATTAATCTACAAAGATAACATCACAGGTGAATTCACCTTTGGTGTAGTGCCAAGGTACTTTTCCTACAATGAGATAATAAGAGAATTTGATATGCTCATTGTTGATGAGCTCAATGACAACTCCATGACCCTGATGCTTGGTACCATACTTCTCATAAAGGTCAGTGGTCCATGTTTTATTTCCATGTTTAGAAGTGCCTTGAAAAGAAATTGACACATCCTCCCCATCCATTTATAGCCCTGTGAGTTTGTGAATATCAAACACATGGATTGGGTAGTCGTTGTCTAACATAAAGAGCCATTAAGAATTTAGTTGATATTCAAGAAATCAATGCAGTGCACAACCTCACTAGTGGTCCCAAATACTGATAAATCCCTTAGCTTCATAATGGTAGACCTATCCAATAGCCGAAAATCCTATTTGATTTCTAGAACAATTTCATTGGTTGGGTTTGAGGTAAAATCCATATAAATCTCCAGACTAAGAGTTGGAAACAAGGCATGGTTAGAAAAATCATTGTTGGTCAATGTTTCCTTCTCATATTTCCCTAATAGGCCTTCGAGAGGCTTGATATGAGAATTGGAAAAATCAAAAGGAACAATAGATTTAGTGGATCGACTCATAATGGAAGACCTATGACGATAAACTAGATAAATAGGGGAACATGTTGGGTGCAACCCAACTTGGCCTAGATTTTTGGCAAAGACTGCATTTTGTGGAGAAGAGTGCACAGTGGAGCACGAAGTCGACCGCATAGTAGAACAACGAAGCGTAAAGTGGACCGGGTAGTAAATATACTGCACGTTGTGGGGGATTTGGGGTAGGTAAAAGCCCCTCCTTTTTGGTAAAAGAACACAATTTTGTAAGAGATCAATGGTTTTCGAACCATAGTAGCTTGTTTTAGGGAGTCCATGGTTTTATGATGTAACCTTTGATGTAATAATATATATAGGGTAAATTAATAAATAAGAGAATCATCTTTATGATCCAAATTAGTGTTATGGTTGTATTGTTGTGATTTGTGCTTTGGAGAGAGGCAAGTCTCTGCAGCTGAGTATGTAGAGGCTTGAGTTTGCAGCTTAGTCCGTAGATAGCCTGCAGCTTAGTGTTCAGGCCAAGAACTGTTTGGTGTACGCAAATTCATTATATAAGCAACAGTTCTTGTGGACGTAGCCCCTCATTGGGGTGGACCATGGTAATTTGGTGTCTTTATGTGTATATTTTCTTATTATCTGTTTTAGTGTTGCAGTTATTACAATTGCATTTGAGTGCAACACAATAATGGTTTATGGCTTGATATGATATGCTTAAGTGATTAATGTAATGTGGCAAAGTGATTTATGAATGTTAAGAATAAAAGAACATAATAATACCACATCTCCACATCCTTCAAGGCTGCAGAAACCTGGTTCTGCATCATCCCATAGTCACTTCGGGTGAGACTGTGATCTGGTTGCCAGTCATTGGCGAAAGGTCCAACGATTCAGGGTTTTGTTGGTGCACAATATAGATAGAACTTGGGTTAGCCCAAACCAAACCAAAAAATGGTTATGTTTATGAGATTGGGATCTGTTTGAAGGATATGTGGATGTGGCACCCAAGATTCAAGACTGGATAGAACTAAAAGAGCGAGAATTTGTGGATCAAGAAAGTAGAAACCCTCGTATGAGATCTGAAGCTTGGTTACAAAAGTATACTTTTATAGATTAATACAAAATTTTCTTCGCTTCATTTCTTTCTGATTTGTACGAGTGGATATCGAGGTTAACCGATAGAAAGGATTGTTTTAAAGGTGCAGAACCTATGATGTGGAATCTTGAACTGATACAACGACTCAAGAGCATTGACAATAGGATTTCAAGGGCTGTTGATTTTGGATTGATAGCATCTTGGGAGGATTCATTACTAAGTTAGCAGTAGACTCGACTATGTCCTACAGTGAAGCGGAACAACGATTCTTCAAAGGACTGCGAGGTAAGTATTTAAAATCTTTGAAACTTTGGATTAAGATGCTTTTGTGTGAAAAGGGAATTTTACAGATGTAGTCAGATTGCTAGTTTACTTATGTTTGGAAGAAGAGGGAATAAATTTGAGCAAGACATTGCAGTAACGCGAAGTGGAAAGAGATATAGAGTAGATACCAGAAAGAAATCTCATGGACAAGATTCAAAGACTTTAATAGAGACTAATTATAATCCTCTCTTGAGTGAATATGAAAGTGAAGAAATCCTCCTTGATAACCCTCAGGCAACTCTGCAGTATTCACCCTTCTAGCCTAAGAGTTCATCGAAGCGAGAATCCAGTAATAACCAGGGTGTTTTTGGCTCTCCCCCTTCCCCTCCCCCTCCAAGAAGAAGTATGGCTGGCGATATTAAGCTACCCATTTTCAAAGGAATTGGATTGGAGGATCTGAAACAATTTTGGTTTTTATGTGAAGCAGTATAGACAGTGAAGCAGATTAATGATGAGAATATAAAGAAAGCACAACTTGTTACAATGTTTCGAGAGAGAGCATTGATATGGTATATGAAGTATTCAAATAATTAGAATAAAACATTTGCAGATATTAAAACAACAATGATAAGAGAGTTTAAGAAACGGAAGTTTGAGTTGCAATGCATCACCGAGTTGAAAGAGATCAAATAGAAACCTACTGAGTTTGTTTGGGAATTAGAGATTTAAGGTGTTATTTGATCAAGTAAGTTTCGACATAGATTCGTATTAACATCAAGAATGGTTTATAGCTGCTGCCACCACATATCAGATTTTCATTAATGCAACAAAAGATAGGAACTCAAGCAGAAGCACTAGAAATTGCGATGAAATTAGAAGCTTCGCCTATAAGAGATACTAATGCAGGCATGCAACAGATTCAGAGTCAGCTAGCGAACCTAACCCTGAAGTTACAAAACATCAAGAAAAGAAAAGAAGTTAGAGGAGAAGTATGGTGTACAAAGTGCAAATCGGAGGGCCATTCTAAAGAACAATACCCTATCTTTAGGAATAACATGGCTGGTGGAGCACCGAATCCTCTGAATGTAGGATCCAACCTATGGTGCAAAATATGTAAGATTAGAGACGAACATTGTTTGGAAGACTCTTACTTGTTTCAAAAATATATACAGACAATGAGGAATCTATATTACAAATTCTGTAAATTAGTGGGACATGATGAGAATAATTATTGGCCTTATGAACTAATGATGGAGCACAACGCTACCACTTATAGAATGAAAGTAGAAGAGCATGGAAAAGAGGACAATGGACAACGCAGTGGTCGTGGAGGTTACCAAGGAAGAGGTCGAGGTGGTGGAGCTGGTCAAGTACGTGGACAAATCATTTGCTATAATTGCGGCCAGCTAGGTCATTTTGGAAGAGATTGTCAGAATCCCACAACAACATGTAAGTACTGTAAATTCTTTGACCATGTAATTGAAGAATGTCCTGCACTTATGGAAAAGATGCGAGAAAAAAGGAATCAGAAATTGACACAGAATATTCAAATGATGACTCCTGAAAGGAGGACCTATGAACCTCGATTTAACATTGTCACTAGAAGTAGTGTTGTGACTGGTGGTGATAAAGCAGATGAAAAGAAAGAATATGAAAGTAAATGGGTCAGAAATACTTCTGAGAAGGGTCCTGTTTTTTATATTCATAAAGAACAAAAAGTATTTATGGAAGCAAAGCGAAGTTTTATGGATTTTGGAGATTCGACATCTAGTGCACGACCAAAGCTCGATCAGAAAAGTAACTGCGACATATCATCAACTCGATACAAATCCGAGCCTGACACAGGATCAAGCTCCAACACAAGACCAGGATTCAACAAATCAAGTAGGTATTTTAAAGTCTTTTATGCAGACTTGTATGAAATTGTTAAGAGATCAAAAGGTTATAGAAGGGCTTCAAGAGTTGATAGATTCTTGTGCATCCAAAGAAACACTGTGAAGTGAGATGCACACAATCAATAATTTGCATCGACAGAAGAGAACCGGAAGAGAGATGAGGCTTAGTGCACAAATAAGAGTATATGAGATGGATCAAGTTATTTTGGATCTGGGATTTGATGCTAATGTCTTGACGAAGCAGACATGGGAATTAATGGGTAAGCCGAAGCTACAATGGTCACCTATTCAGTTAAGGATGGAAAATCAACAAAAGATCTTCCCTCTAGGAAGACTACTAGGTGTCACAGTGGATATTGAAGGAGTTCACACTATTGTTGATTTTGAAGTAATAGAGATCATCGATGATAGTAAACCTTATCCTGCATTGCTTGGAATTGACTGGGCATTTGACAATTTGGCCATAATTAATCTGAAAAAGGGACAAATGATATTTGAAGGAAGAACTATGAGAGTAAGTGTTCCCTTGGATCCATCAGAAGGAGCAATATATATAGAACCAATGAAAGAAGAATATTGTGCAACTGACATAGACAACATCTATCAAATGACAATGAAGGAACAAGATTATGTTAACCCTACTACGGAGGGAAAGTTAAGTTGGGAGCGTGATAGTTCTTATACCTCAGGCTTAGAGGAAGAGTTGGAGAACTGACAGAATAGGCTGCATGAAGTATCTATGAGGTATTGTGCAAGAATTACTAAATCAGTTCGTTGTATGATATCTGAGGTATGTAACCTTCTTTCTTATGATGGCTTAGGTGATGTAAATACTTTTCTTAATGATTATGAAGAACAAGTTCCAGAAAATCAAAGGTTGTCAGCCTTGGATATAGCCTTGAAAGCTACCCTTTCTAGATGGTGGAATGCACATAAGAAGAATATAGGAGGTTGGCAGGAATGTTGAAGATTGATGTGGATAAGGTTTGGACAGATAGATACAGAGATGGAGATAAAATATGATGGTGAAACTAATCCTAGGAAGCATATCCAGTTGTGCACTACAACATGGAAGGAGATGTAGAAATTTTGAATAATTTAACACATATTCACAGAGATTATCCTGATTATACACTTATAAGCGGAACATGCATAATACATAACCTCCTCTACGTTGATCATCAATTTACAGAAGCAGAAACATTCACAGGCGCACATAGAAGCATCAATCAAACTCATTAACACCATATGTATCCCGGGGAAAGCATCTCACTAAAAACCCCACACTATCTGTATATTAATGATTGAGAACATGTAACATTACAAAGTACAATGCTTATCACAAGAAATCCAGTACCAACTCCACCTGTTACACACAATACAGCTAAGATCTGATATCCAAATCTATTCCATTGCTTGCCTGCCTCCACTGCTCAATACCTGCTCAAGAATTGATGATAATGGTTTACCAAACTCGTATTTGACCTGAAAATAATCACTCACACTATGTTGGACGTGAGCATAGGCTACAATTCTTGGTATTTGCCAATTCATTGGCATACTCAATCCCTTTGATTGTGCAAATCATCATGCACAGCTATAGTCACAACTGATAGCAATCTGATCCTCTAACACCTTTCCCTGCTGAACTGAACATGCACTGACATGCAACTAAGTTAAATGATGTATTCTATAGTTGCATTATGAGTTAATAACTTGTGAATTAATTAATAACTAATTCACCCAACTCATCTCTAGTCTATTGATCAATTAGACTAAATACAACCAGTTTAACAAAGCTAAACTGAACACAACTCCATCAACTGCACCTCCAGTCCACTAAACTCAACTCACTTAAGTTCTAATTGAAGTCCTGCATGCAAATATTAGTCATCCCATAGGTAACCACGTATTTCCTTCTGGGATCTGCATGTACCACATCCGTAGCTCATCCTGAAGTGCTCCAAGAGAATAAGACAAAGTTTATAGTCTAAATATTATTATGAGACAATAATATTTGACTTTTCTATTTTTGACAGCTAGTCTAAAAATAGACTTTGATCACTCATACTGTGATCACTCATACTGTGATCACCCACACTGTGATCACTCATACTGTGATCACTCCTGCTGTGGTCACTCTTGCTGTGATCATCCCTGCTGTGGTCACTCCTGCTGTGATCATCCCTGCTAGGATCCAAAAATAGAACTTGCGCCATAATTTGCCTGCGGGCCCACTTCGTGAAGGCGACTCCTTTCCACTAAGCTCCATCATCTTGTTGCATTCTCAACAAGCATTTCTTGTTGCACACTTTTCAACACTCCCTCTCAACAAGAAAGGCTTCCTCTCAAACCTGATCCTGTAACTCTGGAATGTTCTCCATGCCACACATCTGGCCGGTCCACTTGCTCTGTCATCAAAGTCTCTCACTGCTATTGCCTCTGTCGACTGAAAACTTTGCATCTCTGTGCTCTTCAGTATCCGACTGCTCTAGTCTCAGTCACTTTGATCTCTGACTGCATCTGTGCTGCTACTAGTTCTATCTCCCAGCATTGCATCCGCACTGCACCTCCCAACTGACCTCCCTGTTGGGCTAGAAACACTCTCTGATGCTGAAGCTCTACCTGCTGCTAACAAGTGCTCCCTCTATGACATCTGCGCTACTGCAACATCTCCATGCATCTCGCACCATTGCACACCTCTCTGTGCCACCTAGTACTGTGCAAAACACTTGTGCCTCTCGCATTGCTGCAGCCTGATAGCTATTCCTGTCCTGGGATTCCCTGCACTATCGCTCTCTCTGCCGCTCCATCCGCATCTGTCTCTACCCAATCAATCAGTTCCTGCTACTCCACATCGGGGCTCCCATAGCAAGGTCTCATCCAAGAGGTTGGGTACCTCAAGGATCCTGCCCCTCCTCCTTGGGACGATCAATCCACATCACCCCACCTCCTACCTGGAGGTATGGCTGCATGCGATCCCTCAGCCCACCTGGCTCGAAGTTTCCCCCTATTGGAGGTCTCTGGATGAGTACATGTCTCTACTCGATCTCCTCTCAGCTTCCCATGTTGTGGCTGCTCCATAACCTCTTGAAGGTTCTTCACCAATCATGGCTCCTCCACAATCGTCTGAGACTTCTTCTGGCTCTGCATGTTGAGAGGTAATATACGCTCCCTCTCAACCACCAAGTCTCCATCAGTTGCCTCGCTGCTCAAGGCTTCACATGCATCTTAAACCTCAAGAGCGTACAGGTTCCTGACCCGTGAACCAATCTCATGACAACGAAAGCATCTCACCTTTGACTTGTCAACCTTCTTCCCATCATTGGAAGAACTGGATTTGGAAAGAGAACCCTTCTCCTTCCCCTTCTTCACCTTACTCGCTAAGGCATAGTTCTCCTCATCATGCATAGATGAAGAACCATCTCTGGTGCTCCGTCTAATCTCCTCCTGCACAAGATCCGACCAAAGTCTCTCCCATCTTGGCTATTTCTCCCTTCCATTCACCGAGTCCTGGTAGCTGTGCCAACTCTTAGGAAGGTCAAGGAGTCCTAGACTCACCATCCTCATCCGACAGTCACCCCCACACTTCCCAGCTCATCCCGGAATTGGGTGAACTTCGTGAGATACTGGGGCATACTGTCTCCATTCTCACACTGAATGTTTCTGAGTTTCGCTCTTGCTTTGGAATTAAATTCAAATTCCACCAGCTCAAAAATCAACCACTTCCGATCTAGAATTTGTGAGAACAAAGTATTTCTTGTATAGAGATTGATTGTCTGGGCATTCACCGGATATCTCACCTTCCAAAAGAAGGATGAATCCAGAGGATACCTGGCCCGATTACAGACTTTTCCTGAAGAAATAAAATGTAAACATTTTCTGAATAATAGATCTGATGATCAATCCTCGCTTGATATCCTGTAAAAATCTCTTCTACAAATCAAGCAGCTCCGATACCATGTAGAAATTTTGAATAATTTAACACATATTAACAGAGACTATCCTGATTATACACTTATAAGCGGAACATGCATAATACATAACCTCCTCTACGTTGATCATCAATTTACAGAATCAGAAACATTCACAGGCGCACATAGAAGCATCAATCAAACTCATTAACACAGTATGTATCCCGGGGAAAGCATCTCACTAAAAACCCCACACTATCTGTATATTAATGATTGATAACATGTAACATTACAAAGTACAATGCTTATCACAAGCAATCCAGTACCAGCTCCACCTGTTACACACAATACAGCTAAGATCTGATCTCCAAATCTATTCCACTGCTTGCCTGCCTCCACTGCTCAATACCTGCTTTTGTAAATTGATGATCAACGTAGAGGAGGTTATGTATTATGCATGTTCCGCTTATAAGTGTATAATCAGGATAATCTCTGTGAATATGTGTCATATTATTCAAAATTTCTATAGGAGATTCCACAACAAGGATGAGTACATGGATTCATTCATACATTAGAGACAATCCCTAAGAATTGGTACCTAGAAACAGAGCTTCAACATGGTACAGTGAACTAGGAAGACATGGTTGATGGCTTCATATTAACATTCAACTTTGAGGATGATTGTCCATACATAGATTTGTCCCTTCAGACAGTCAAGAAGAGGATCTTTGAGAATGTAATCCCACTGACATGGAAATAACCTGATTGGGTTGCGTAGATAGAAAATGCACTAGAGTGCTATAACCTTACTACAGATGAAGAAGATCCTCTCAACATCGACATAGCAGAATCAGAAGGATACCACGAAGTAACTGGACCTGAGCCAAAAATACTAGATATAACAAAACCATTGAAGATCAGGAAGGTGAACATAGGATCAGAAAAGGAACCCATAAGTATAAGGAAAAACTGAAAGTAGAGCTTGATAAGATGATAGCAATAGGAATTATTGAACCCATAGAAGAATCAGAATGGGTGAGTCCTATGGTGGTGCAAGAGAAGAAGACTCAAGGAGAAATTAGGATCTGTGTTGATCTGAGAAAGTTGAACGATGCATGTTTACATGGTCCCTTCCCTACACCTTTCACAGATGAAGTGCTAGACAATGTAGGAGGTCAAGAAGCTTACTCATTTACAGATGGATTTTCAGGCTATCATCAGATTATAATTGCACCTGAAGATCGACATAAGACCGCATTTGCTACAAAATTGGGGCTCATATCAATACAAAGTAATGCCTTTTGGATTGAAAATTCCCTTGATATATTTTATAGCGTGGTGGTTGCAGCGTTTAAGGAATATATCCACAAGTTTTTAGAGGTATACTTTGATGATTGGACAATATTTGGATTGCTAAGCAAACATGTTGGAAGTTTAATATTTTTTCTCGACACATATAGACAATATTAGATCTCTTTGAAATTAAAGCAATGCATATTTTGTGTACCTCCTGGCATATTGTTTGTAAGCAAAGACTAATGGTTGACCCTGCTAAGATTGCTATCATTGTGCACTTACCTCCACCTAAGACACTAAGATAGCTTTGCATTACATTGGGACATACTGGGTGTTAACACTCAGGTTGTCCCTAAAGCTCCTTAAGGGATACGGCCGAGGTAACCACAAACCAATCTTTGGACTGCAAGTCCTAGCCTACCTGCAGTCAGGGAGGGCTCTCTCTTTATGATTTAGTTTTGTTGAAGATGATATTAGGCTAGTTATTGAGTTCAAGGGGTTTTGTTTATGTTTGGTGGGAAGGAGGATGTTTTCAAGTAGAGAGGCAATGCATAGGGTGGTAAGTTTCAAACCATTGGGCATGGAGTCATGGAGTAGGACTGCTGGTGCGTTTTCTTGGTCACAAGAGGAATGAGGAGCAAGGTAGCTGCTCATGAAACAAAACTTAAGTTTAAAAGGATGGAATGAGGGCTAAGGAATGGGAGGCAACAAAGAATCTCTCACTCAGCTTAACAGAGGGAAGATGAATGAGCTCTATCTAGGAGCAACTAAGAATTCTTAAACAACAGTCATTCATATGTGAAATAGATCAAATATGAGCCATAAAGGAATTCATATTTATGCCTAAATCAAGAGGAAAACATTAAGAAGCCACAGAAACTGAGCATAGAGTGTAGCTAAGCAAATTCTAGACCAATCTTTTGTTCTGTGACTTGAGCATGTATGAAATTGAAATAACAGAGGTGAGAAACACTTATTGATCCATATAGCAGTACATGAATTCCATCATTCACTCTTCAACCATTAAAACACACTTCAAACAGTCCATCCTCCAAGCTTTAAGCAGTCTTTGATTAAAGAAATCATATCAGATACAGAGCGAGTCTCTAGAGGAGTCATACAACCAACCAACCCTTTACACTATCCAGAGGGTGGTATAAATGGAGAAAATATCTACAAAATATCTACAACAACAGATCTGATAGCAGATATGGAGAAATGAATGCTTCTAACCTAACATTTATTGCAAATAAATGAAAGAATGCCTATCTACCAGCTGCGCAGGGACTGCAGCCATAAGAATGAATAAATTATTGGTCTTTTGAGCAATGCGCTGGCACTTCTGCAATAACTGTGCCTTGGGACTTGCTGCGCTGCTCATATGTGTCTTTGTACACTGTCTCTGCAAAATCTGGGCTTTAAACACTTGAATTGCCCCTCTAGGCGGTTCTGCTGCTGTAAAGTGGCTTTAATGCTCATAACTGTGATCTGGTGGGCTTTGATGGCTCTGAGCTGCTTTATTGACTTTGATGGGGGCCTCTTTAATGTTCTGCTGCTTCGGGCTGCTGATATTTTGATCTGATACTCTTTGCCGCTTCCTTTGATACACTTTGACACTGAATCAGGCCACTTTCTCTCTTTGATACTCTTTAACTGTCTAATCGCCCCTTTATCTGCCAATTTAATGCAAGAATAACTGCTGCAAATGCTTCCGTGGCCTTTGGGATGCTATCGGCGCTTGGCCGATCAAAAATGATGCTTAAATATTCAAAAAATGCTGCGAAACGGAGGAGAAATGCATGCTAATAGATTGCTGAGGCAAAACCATGCGTTTGGATGTATTATGGGCATGAAGCGATTTCAAAATAGTCAAGGAAAGCATCGTTCCTTTGCAGTTGTGGCGGGCGGGAGCACTGTATAAACAAAACTTTAACAAATTCCCCTTTCCTTATAACGCGCGAATGCTTAAAAACATGAATTTTCATTGAAAATTGGCACTGCCGCAACACTGTGCATTCTATTAAATCATGGCCGTTGGATTGCGAGAAGGCAGATCCAACGACTGGCGCTAAATCGGCGATTGGCGGATCCCAAACCATAATGCCTTCGATGAGGGATGAACCCCGCGGACCCGAAATGCATTATAGGCTCCCTTTTGATTTATATCGGGTCCGGCCCATCGACGAACTCTTATCGGTGGATTTGAATGAAAATGGGTCATCGGACCCGAAATCCCTTTCAACTGCTCTTTATAATTTATCGGATTCGAATATGGGGCGCACAATACCAATCTTTGCGGACCCAAAATGCTTATAGGCTCTTTCTTTATGGAGATCGGGTCTAGCCCATCGGCGAACCCAACTCGGTGGATTTTAATAAAAATGATAAGCGGACCCGAAACCCATTCAAACTGCTCTTTATAACTTTTCGGCTCCGGCCCGTCGGAGCCTTTCCATTTCGCTGTACAAGGGGCCATTTACGGACCCAAAAAATATATATGTCGTGCCTTATTATTATTTCGGCTCCGGCCAGTCGGAGCAATATATGGGGCAATGCGATAAAAAACGGGCCGTTGATCTGAGGGCCCAAATGGACGGCGGAGATTAAGTCGGCATTTCGCTATCGGCGGGGTCATGGGGTTGCCACATAGAAACGCTGAAACCCATCGGACCCGAAATGCCTTTATGCCGCGCTATATTACTTTTCGGCTCCGCTGGTCGGAGCCATACGGGAGTGATGCGATTAAATATGGGCCGTTGATCTCTGGGCCTGAATGGGCGGCTGAGATTAACTCGGCGTTTCGCGTCGGAGGAGAGCATGGGGCGTGACTTCATTTTTGTTGCGATCGCCGAAATGGGGGTTGTGACTTAATACGGGGCGTCGGATCTGAGGCTTGATCGGACGACCGCGATATGTATAATGAAATAAAGGGGAGATATGATAAGGGGGGCCTCCGATAGCGATATCACATCAGAGGAGAGGGAAATGGTGTTATATATATATGCGGCCAACACTGTTATCACCTTCGACAGCGATATCGCATTGGAGGGAGGGGATTCGGATCGGAGGAGGGTTTAGGCCTATAAAAAAGGGGTTCATGCCTTGGGAAAGGTAAAACAAGGCCCAAAGATGGATTTTTATACATATGAAGGGAAACTATGCAAAGGAATGAGTCCTTATGCATTTGGGAGATGGTTAGAGGGGGTATTGAGGGCTCTTGCTAAGTTTCAGATAAACTTAGCAATTCCCGAGGATGTATATGGTTATCTTTCAACCAGAGGGAGAGGATAAGTATATAGGGGAGTTATATACATAGTTTAGTAGGGGAAAGGGAAATAGATAGGGAGCTACATAGTAAAGTTAGTAGTTAACATGAAAAGTGATAAGAAAGCGCTAAGTATGTGAATCTTAGGCTATTAAGAGGGAAAATGACTCATAGAAGCAGTATGGACCTTCCTTGAGTGAAGCAGATCTTCACCAAGGCAAATGATATGGAGAATGATGAAACTAAGAGGTATCAAGCAGATCTTGACCTCTTTGGGGGAAGTTAGTGAGTAATTTGGGGAAAGAGGAAGAAGGGGAGTTAGACATGCCTCGCTTGAAGTCCTCCAACTGAAAAACTGCCTCAAACCAAAAATGAATTGCTTACCAAAAATTGGAACACAGCAGTGGCATTGAGACTAGCACACTCTCATGGACACTTCTTTTGGCCATCTGTAGCAAATATGGAGCATTGCAGCATGCATTGTACGACATATTTGGCATGTAAAAATGTCGATCATGAAAGATGATTAACCTGCTGCAGCAGGAGGCTAACACTGGGTGTTGCAAAAAATTCATCAAGAGGTATGCTCAAATTACTGCGCCTATGGAGAAATTGTTGAAAAAGGATATAATTTTTCAGTGGATGAAGAATGTAAGAAGAGCCTCGACATATAGAAATAAAAAATGGTAGTTACACCTATACTAGTGTTCTGTGATTGGAATAAGGAATTCCATGTCCATGTGGATGCCTCTTATATAGCTTTGGGAGTAGTACTGACATAACCTGGTGCAGGAGAGATTGATCATCCTATAACTTTTGCAAGTAGAAAGTGATGTAAAGTAGAAAAGAATTACACCACTATAGAAAGGGAAGGACTGGCCATGGCGTATGCTTTGTATAAGTTTAGATAATATTTGTTGCGATCACACTTTAAAGTGTTTATAAATCTTTCTACACTAAAGTATGGTTAATAAGCTTGTCTTAGGAGGGAAAATTTGTAGATGGTTACTGTTATTTCAGTAATATGACTTTGAGATCATTGTTAAACCAAGGAGACTGAATGCAAGACTTGACCATCTATCAAGATTGGAAACAGGGAAAGAACCAACCAACAGAGAGGATAATCTCCCTGATGCGCAATTATTTGCAATCAGAGTTTCAAATGACCATTTCACAGATATCATTCAGTTTTTGAACACAAGAATGGCTCCTTCAGAGTATACTACACAACAAAAGAAAGAATTAGTGGTTAAGGCAATTGAATTTTCATTAATAACAGGACATTTATATAAGATGGGACCAGATGAGATACTACGTAGATATGTTCCTGAACATGAAACAAATGATTCTAGCAGAGGCTCATGGGGGCGCAACTGGTGGACATTATGCAGGAAAATATACTTCGTAGAAGATTTTGAGAGCAGGATTGTGGTGGCCTACACTACATAAAGATGCAAAGGAGTACTGCCGAGCATGTGATGTGTGTCAAAGAATAGGAAATCCTTCAAGAAGAGATGAAATTCCATTGGTACCACAAGTTACATTACAGGCCTTTGACAACTAGGGTATTGATTTTGTTGGACCCATTAGCCCACCTGGGAGGAGGACTAGTGCAAGGTACATAATTACAATGACTGATTATCTAACTGGATGGGTTGAAGAACAACCAGCAAGGGATTGTATCGCAAAGACTGCTGCGAAGTTTATTTTTGAGTACATATTGTCTAGACTTGGATGTCCAAAGATTTTAATGAGTGAAAAAGGTTCACACTTCCTAAATAAGACTATTGAAGCATTGACTAAGGAGTTCCAAGTTTATCATTAGAGGAGTACTCATTATCATCCCCAGGCCAATGGAACGATAGAAGAATTTAAGAAGATTTTGGAGAATGCACTTACTAAGATATGCAATGTGAATAGAGATGACTGGGACCTTTGAAAAAAGTGACAGGTCTGTAGGAATTTACAGGGTAAGTTCCTCAGAAAGAACACCAAAAGGACACCGCTCACAACCAGATCACAGATCAATACACCAGTATTTTTGACGTGGTTAAAACCCTCAAAGAGGGAAACAGTCCACGGCCTGCGCCAACGTGGCTACTACAGGCAATTTATTAATCAAAGAATGAAAATTTACATAAGCTTCTCTCATGCACGGATTACCCGAACAATGACCCTCCATGCGCTTTAAATAGAACTCATGGACCAATCGGGTGTCAAGCCACGGATCAAGTGTCGGTAATACCGAGGAGAGAATGAACCGTCAGATCACTACATATCGTGACCGTCGGATTGTAAGTTACAAAATGTACAATGGTAAAGAAACACACTTTACCTAACTCTATACCTAACTCTAAACTAGACCAAGTTGTACTTAACTATTTCCTATGTGTCGGAATATCCTAACATCCCCCCTTAAGAACAACTTGGGATAGGATTGAAGGATTTACAAATATGACACAATAGGAGAAGGAAGGAGGCACTAGAGCCTATCCCCCCTTAGTGACAACTTCCTGAACTCCAAGCATATATCGAAGTTTAGTGAACTTCGCCTCTGTGAGAGCCTTTGTGAAGATGTCTGCAACCTGATCATCTGTTGAACAATATTGCACTTCAAGAACATGGTCATGAATGAGCTTTCTGATGAAGTGCATGTGTAGTTCAATGTGTTTGCTGCGCTGATGTTGGACTGGATCTTTGCATAGCTGAATGGCACTTTGATTATCACACCAAAGTGTGGTTGGATGCTGTTGCTCAAAGCCAAACTCTGATAGGATCTGACGAAGCCACAAGGCTTCCTTACTAGCTTCCACGGCACCACGATACTCTGCTTCTGCTGACGAAAGAGAAATGGCAGCCTGTTTCTTACAAGCCCATGTAATAGGTCCTGAACCAAGAGTGAAGACATAACCGGCAGTAGACTTCCGATCATCAGGGTCACCAGCCCAATCAGAATCAGTGAAACCAACTAATAGAGGAGCTGCTTTGGCACTGTAATGAATCCCAAACTGTACTGTACCTCGAACATAACGAAGTATTCTTTTAGCTGCTTTCCAATGACTTTCACGGGGGTTTTGCATAAAACGAGCAACAAGGCCAACAACAAAGGAAAGGTCAGGACGAGTATGGGTTAAATACAAGAGTTTTCCTACAAGTTGACGGTATAAGGTAGCATCAACTTCAGGAGAAGTACAAGAGACTGAAAGTTTGACTCCAGACTGAAAGGGAGAAGGGGCTGGCTTACAGTCTTCCATGTGAAAATGACGAAGAATATCACAAGCATACTTGGACTGGGAAAGGAAAATACCCTCCTTGGATTGCAAGACTTGAAGACCGAGAAAATAGTGTAAGTGTCCTAAGTCTGTCATTTCAAATTTCTTTTTAAGGCTGGACTTCACATGGTTTATAAGGTTGGGATCACTACCAGTAAGAATAAGATCATCAACATAAAGAACAAGGATGATAAGAGAGTTGCCCACTTTCTTGGTGTAGACAGTATTGTCAGAATAACACCTAGAAAAGCCAGATTCTAAAAGAAAGCTATCCATTTTGGCATACCAAGCCCGAGGAGCTTGCTTGAGACCATAAAGGGATTTCTTAAGTCGACAAACAAGGCTGGAGTCTGTTTGTATGAAGCCAATGGGTTGTTCCATATAGATTTCTTCCTGCAAGTCCCCATGCAAGAAGGCAGATTTAACATCCATCTGATGGACTTCCCATTTTAAAGAGGCAGCAAGGGAAAGAACAAGGCGGATAGAGTTCATTTTGGCAACAGGGGAGAAGGTTTCAGTGTAGTCAATGCCTTCAACCTGTGAAAAGCCCTTAGCAACAAGACGAGCTTTATGTTTATCAACTTTCCCATCTGGTCCATACTTGGTTCTGTAAACCCATTTACATCTAACAAGTTTGCGTCCCTTTGGTAGAGGAACAAGATCCCATGTATCATTTGCCAACAATGAATGATATTCTTCATTCATAGCTGCTTCCCAATGTGGATGGCCTGAAGCTTCTGCAAAAGTGTCAGGATCATGATTTACTGGAGCTTGAGCCAGTAAAGAAGAGGCTCTTTCAAACTGAGAACGTGTACGTCGCTGATCTGTAGGATCACCGGCAAGATCACCTGCTGCATCCCGAGTAGCACGGACCCATCTTGGAAGTTGAGGATCCTGAGAAGGTGGGGGAGGATTATCATCCTCACTTTCATCATCTGAAGAAGAAATGTTTTCAAAAGTAGAAGAGATAGGAAGAGGTGGCACATCCGCCGGACTAGGCTCGCAGGCCGATTTATTTTCATCAAATTTTACATCTCTTCTAATGATAACATTTTTGGACTTAAATGGAATAAGTCTATAACCTTTTACATCTTCAGAATATCCAACAAAAGTACATTTCTCACTCTTAGGTTCTAAAGCTTTATGCTTTTCATCTGGAATATGGGCCCATGCTTCACTTCCAAAAACACGAAAGTGACTTACATCTGGTTTAATGGAACTCCAAGCTTCTTCTGGAGTGATATTCTCTAGAACCTTAGTAGGAGTGCGATTGATTATATAATTTGCACAATTAATTGCTTCGGCCCAAAAACTAAGACTGAGTCCTTTAGATTGCAGCATACAATTAGCCATTTCCTTTAAGGTGCGATTTTTCCTTTCAGCTACACCATTTTGTTGTGGAGTGTATGGAACAGTATGTTGCATTTGAATTCCATTTTTGGTGCAAAAGTTGATGAATGTGTTTTTAACATATTCTCCACCATTATCAGTTCTTAGCTTAAGAATTTGATGTCCAGATTGTTTTTCAACAAAGGCTTTGAAGGCCAAAAATGTGTTAAATACTTCGCTCTTGAGTTTTAAGAAGTATACCCAAGTGCGTCTGGAGAAATCATCAATGAAAGTTAAGAAATACTTGCAGCCAGAGAATGAAGCAACAGGAAGTGGACCACATAAATCACTGTGCACAAGCTGTAAAGGGGCTGAGGCGTGCCAAGAGGCACGTTTGTCAAAACTGTCCCGATGATGTTTTCCGAGTACACATCCGGAACAAACACCATCTCTGCAAGATACCATAGGAAGACCTGTCACCATATTTTCTTTACATAGATGCTGAAGGGAGCGATAGTTTAAGTGACCAAATCGCTCATGCCAAAGTTTGCTCACTTCATCATTATGAGCAACAAATACTGAGGGAAGATTTGATGACCCAAAGTTGTGAAACTTATACAACCTTGTGGAATCATCAGCAATACCAGTAGCTAGAATCTGTTTAGGATCTCTTAGATCCTTGATTACAACATCATGAGGTGAAAATTCAACAATTTTACCTTCACCTGAATGAGTTATCTGATATACAGATAGAAGGTTGCAGGATAAGGTTGGAACACATAATACATCATTAAACTGACCATTGTCTAGATGAACAGTTCCAGTCCCTACAACATTAAGAGATCTATCATCACCAACATATATATTTTTGGTGTTACAATCATTTAAAGAAGAAAACATGGCTTGGTTTTTGGCCATGTGATAAGAGGCTCCAGAATCAATGAGCCACTCATGAGAAGGAGAGGAAGAAGATACATTTAATGCATAACCAGACTGAGATGATTGACAACGACATGCAAAAAGTGCCATTCCGGAAGTTGAAGTTGAAGTATGCTCCACATGGATGTTATGTTTCTTCATTGCGGCTTCCAAGGCTTCCATCTTCTTAAAGCATTTAGATTCTAAGTGGCCATCTCGATTACAAAAGTTACAATGTCTATCAGTCTTCTTCCATTTGTTTTTATTGGTCTTATCATTTTGCTGAAATGATCTTTCATTTTGAGGCTGAGTTGGTTTAGGACCATTCTTTTGAGGATATGACTTCTTAGGATTCTTTGAATTTGGTTGCTGCTGGGTGGCTAACGCTTTCGTGGAAGAGTTTCCAAGATTAAGAAGACCAAGGTGTAAGAGTTTTTCTTGTTCTCTTATTAAAGAATCACAAAAAGAGTCAAAGGAAGGGGCCTTGTAGTCTTTTCCTTGACAAATGAAAGCTTCCCTTGTAGAATGGAAGGTGGAAACAAATACAGAGTAGGCTGGTCCCAACTTAGTAAGGATGGAATAAATAAGGTTACTATCTTCTTTCTTAACCTTAACACCTTCCAAAAGATATCTAAGGGTCTTGAATTTGGACAAGAAATCTTCAATGCAAGAAAAATTATTAGGATCCAATGTAAGCAACTCATTTTCAAGTTGATGGGCTCTAATTTCATTTTTAATCCCAAAAACTTTAGTGAGTTTTTCCAATGCTTCATGAGGAGTCTCAAGTTCTGCAATATGGAATCTAAGATCAGGAGAAATAGACATCCCTATCAAACCACGTGCTTGATCTTGTCTATTTTCCCATTTTGCAGCCTTGTCTTCATCTTTTGGTTTCTTCTCTTGGTCTGTGGCTATTCTGTAGAGACCTTTACTTCTAAGTAAATCTTCCATGTAGGCTATCCATTGGAAGTAGTTAGTGCTGTCAAGAATGAATTGGCATGGAATTTCCATTTTTTTTAAAAAACTGAAGCTGAAGATGCTGAAAGTAAGTGTTCCAATGGATAGATTAAGGTTGTTTTAAAAAAAACGGCTCTGAAAAAGGCTTCTGGATGAAGAAGTTATGGCTTTTTGAAAAAAAAATTGTTGAAGTTGCCGGCAAAGTGCGCGAATGTGCGGGAATGAAAAAATCCGCCCCCACAAAATGGAGACTTGAACCCGAGACCTCTACTCTCTTAAAATAGCTTTGAACCAATTGATCTATACAAAAAATTTGAGAGAGAGAGAGAGAGAGAGAGAGAGAGAGAGAGAGGGGGCCTTGGTTTGCGTGCTTGCCTTGAGAAAGCTCTTTTTCCCTACAAAACACAAAACACAAAACCCAACACGAATATGCAAAGAAAAACGAACCTTGCGGCTCGAAGTTAGCTTTAGCCAAAAAACTAGATATTAAAAAAAAAAAATCTCAAAGTTAGCTTTAGCCGAAAAACTAAATATTTTTCTCAATGTTTCTGATTTTCCGAGATCACACTAAGGTGCAGGGAAAAGAGCATACACATGAGAAAAATCCTTCCTTTCTGATTTGCCCAGATCGCACAGAGTCGCAGGGCAAAGAGCATACGCAGAGATGAAAGGTATAGATCCGGTTAAAAAAAAAGGGCTAAATAAACCGAAACCGAAATAAGCAGAGAGAAAATAACAGTAAACTGCAAAAACACTGTATACCTCCCGATCTGAAAAATGACGCAGCTAGGGCTACCGGAAACCTTTTCGCGTGAAACGAAAGGGGTTCCTCACTGGAACAGATGCTCCGAACGCAACAGAGCAGTCCTCTCGGCCCGAAAGTAGTCAGAAATAGCAGATCTAGGAAACGACAGCCGCATGCAGTTCTACCGGCTTCAGATTTGGATCACCAACGGACGCGGCCCTCAAATAGCTCTGATTCCATGTAGGAATTTATAGGGTAAGTTCCTCAGAAAGAACACCAAAAGGAAACCGCTCACAACCAGATCACAGATCAATACACCAGTATTTTTGACGTGGTTAAAACCCTCAAAGAGGGAAACAGTCCACGGCCTGCGCCAACGTGGCTACTACAGGCAATTTATTAATCAAAGAATGAAAATTTACATAAGCTTCTCTCATGCACGGATTACCCGAACAATGACCCTCCATGCGCTTTAAATAGAACTCACGGACCAATCGGGTGTCAAGCCACGGATCAAGTGTCGGTAATACCGAGGAGAGAATGAACCGTCGGATCACTACATATCGTGATCGTCGGATTGTAAGTTACAAAATGTACAACGGTAAAGAAACACACTTTACCTAACTCTATACCTAACTCTAAACTAGACCAAATTGTACTTAACTATTTCCTATGTGTCGGAATATCCTAACAAGGTCAAACACCATTCAATTTAGTTTATGGGCAAAAAGATGTGATTCCCATGGAATACATCCTGCCTAGTTTGAGGATTGCAGCGTTTATAGATATGGAATATCCTGATATAATGAAGGAAATAATGACACAATTGCTTACTTTGGAGGAAGACAGATTTATAGTAGGATAACATCAGCAGGGACAAAAAGAAAGAGAAAAAACTTGGCATGACAGACATATTAAGTAGAAGAAGTTCCGGGTAGGAGACCTTGTTCTCCTCTATGATAGTGAGTTTATGAAATTTCCAAGAAAATTCAAGATGCATTGGTTGGGCCCATATATTATCAAGCATATTATTGATGGAGGCGTAGTTAAATTAGTGAAGTTAAATGGAGAATTCATTCAGGGAAGAGTAAATGGCAGTAGGTTGAAGCTGTACATGAACAATCCTGCCCCTACAACTTTGCTCTGAAGAACAAAGGAGAAAAGTCTTAGTGCCACTTGCAGTTGAAAGTGGGAACAAGATATAAACTACGTTGTAGAGAGATTGACATTGGAGGTTACTTCGCTACAGTCTGGATTATCTCGAAGTTCATAGGAGATGTGACGTAAGAGGGGTTGTTCGCTACACTATAGGATGCATCAAATTTCAGCGAAAAATATGACTATTAAAAGGGAAAGTTAGCATTAAAACACACAGAAAGTTGCATTTATGAGGAAAGATCGACAAGATATAGGGATAGATATGCATTTAATGAGCACAATTTGAAAAAAATTTGAGCTAATGATGGGGTTAAAAACTCAAAATTGTTATAAAAAGCCGCCTCCCGCCCAGATTTGGCACTTTGCTGAATTGAGAATTTGAGTGTTGGTATTGCAGAGAAGTTGTAGAAACTTTTGTCGTCGTATGTCATCTGAGTGTTCTTGGGAAGAAATTGTTCGTATATTTCGTGAGAAGGGCTTTCCTGGAATCATGGAAGCAACATCACCCGTAGAAACATCATTACCCATGCACTAGAGATATCCACGAAAGAAATAGACTAAAGAGGAGAGAACGAAGAAGAAATAGGATAAGAAACCTGTCGAGCCTCAACAAGAAACCGAACAAGTCAGAGACAGTGAGGAAGATGAAGAGCAAGTGGAAATGGAAACGGATGGGACAAAATTTCTGTCACCTCTACCACCATATATCCCATCTAGAAAACTAAATGCAAAACCAATAAGATAATTGAAGGATGTGAAGTATGGCACCTTCACACCTCTATTGCCAAAGTTAGTACCATTTACTGGAGAAATCCATGGGAAAATTACGCAGTTGAAGTTCGCAGACTACGATTTCAATGACAAGAAGAAATATCCATAGTTTGCACCAGATAGATACTTAAAGCAAGTGCACTACCCTAAAAGTGGTGTGATGAGGTTAGAGCCACAATAGTGAATGGTTGGGTTGGCACAGTCGGGGTTATTGAACATGTTGAATGTGCCACACTTTGACAGAAGTCCAGGGAGCACAACCTGTGTGATACATTTGCTCGTGTTGGTGCACGATGGATGCCTATGGATGGGGAAGATGATCCCTATAGACCAAATACTCATATGGAGAATCACAAGACTACCGTATCAAGGGCGGAACCCTGAAAAATAATCAGGACTGCGGCATAGTCGAAAGAATGAAGAAGAAATTTGTACTGACACAAGGGAAGAGAGGGTATGACATAAACTCAATCAGTGACCAAGCAGTTCACTTCGCAGTACACACATTGGCTTAGAAGATCAGGAGAAAGTGACGGGATGATGAAGTCCTTGCGTCGTATGGAGTTCAATACAACTAGGTTGCATATCTATGCCAGGAGTTTCTGGATGACTATTGTGAGGTTTAGGAGAAAGGTACCACATTTCATTATGCATGTTTTATTTTAATAATTGTGATGCTAGCATGGAGAGAGTCGAGGATTCGCAGTTTCCTCCGGTGGCTTTAGATGTTTGTGAAGCCGCGCAGTATACCTCGCTGTGGTATACCACTAAAGCATCACAAGCACAGGAGAACATGATGTTCTTTGTATTATACCATATGTATTTATATATGTTAGTGAACCAACATCCTTGCCTTTCGCCAAGCTTATACGAGAAGTATACCTTTGTTGTGAAATTTAAAGCCAATTTCCACAAAGTGTATATATAGCCTCGCAGGGACACAAAGAATAAATGGCATCCCCTGTCATACTTAGTTGTACAAGATGATCTCCTCGCACTGGTATAACAATGGCCTGCAGAATGGATGACTGCGCTGGAGGTAGAGGCAACAGATAGTGCGACAAATGAGGACACATCACAACATGGAGAAGCAAGTGGAAAGGACAAAGACAAGGATGAGCATAACTTAGAGGAAGAGGAGAAACATGATGAGGGTCACCAAGATCCTCCTGAAGGATATGAGTAGAATAAGGAGTCTAAAAAGATAGAAACAAAACAAGTTGTCGCTGAAAAGAGGAAGGTACAGGGCGAAGCTGCCACGAAGAGCAAGAATAAGCAGAAGGCAGAAAATACAAAGGATATCATGCCATTGGTTCTTAATAATGGGGACCTAGATCAGATTGGGGATAGGATTCAGGAAGCGACAATAAAATCATGGAACAAGTTAGAAGATCGCTATGATGAACTTCTAACATGTGTGCAAGAGCGCATCACAAAACTCAAAATATTGGCACAGAGAGTGAGACAACCAACACAGGTAGTGGAGAAGATTGGGGAAGAAAGGAAAATATGGCCTACACTTGCAGCGTGAATAAAATTGATACCTGCTGGAGCCCTGCAGTTTGACTCCACTGAGGTTCAATAATAGGCTAAATAATGGAGGAATATCAACATGAACATCGTAATAGTACCATTGCAGAGATTACACAAGCTACACCTAGAGATAATAGAGGAGTTGAAGTTGCACGAACAACACACCTTGCAACTGAATATTAAGGTAGAAAGAGAGTGAGATTCGCTGAAGCAAAAGCTTGACCAGACGATCCAGGAGAGGGATCAAGCAGTTCAAAAACAACAAAAGATCAAGGAGGTGGTTGAAGCAACATGCAGAGAGATTCCAGACCTTGATGTCTGAGAAGAAGAGCCAGTAGAGGACAAGGTCATGAAGCTCGACCTTGTAGTAAAAGGATATAAGGAAAAGATCATCGTAGTACAATTTAAATATGAAATGCAGATCACTGAACTACAGATGAAGCTTCATCCAACCATGCCACAGGAAGTACGAGAGTAGAGGGAGACTGACCTAAAGGATGCAATGGCCAAAATCACCGCAACAGTGGCAAACTATGGGAAACTTTTGGATGAGAGTTTACAAATTTGGACTTCACTGTAGGAAAACCCAAATGCGTAGAAACTGTAGGAAGAAATTCAGCAAAAGAAGTAGTAGCTGGAAGAGAATTGGGCAATTGCGAAGACACTACTAATCTCACAGAAGCTCACAAATATTAATGAGGGAATCTCCCTCCAGAAGAAGATTGAGGAGGTGAGGAAGGAAGAGCATGTTTTGATAGAGAGAACTCAGCCATGGCAGGATGAGGCTCTCTAACTATCCCAAGCAGTAGATGATAAGCTTCAAGAGCTTCAACATAGTGAGACAGTGATGGCACAAAAAACAATGGGATCTGTCACAGAAGCACTGCTAGAGGAAGTGCGCAATGAAGAGAAGCAGGTTACAGATATTTTGCAGAAATTCACCAGTACCTACAACAAAATTGCAACAAATATCAGAGGCAAAGTAGTTGAGTGAATTGGGATGAGTCACATGTGAGTATTGGGGGTGTTTCCAGAAAAAAACTAGTGTCTTTTCGATCTGCTAGTCCCACTAGGATTGATAGCTATCCTAGAAACAATCAATCAAAGCAATTTGTGATTTCCTCTATGTATGATAGATAAGAGAGAAGCAAAGGGACCAACCTGGATATTTCACTTGACTCCTTGCTTGATTTCTCTCCCCCTTGATAGAGCTTGCACCTCTTCTCCTACTTATCCCACTTAATGAATACTTATAGAGACAAAGTAACAAAACACCATCAAAGCATCTTGATCTATTATATCATAAATAATGCAGAATCAGAAATACATTGAACATACAATAGCATTCACAAATAACAAGATTCACAAATACACGATTGTATGGAGGAAAACTCAAAGAACTTTATTAAAATAGAAGGGAGAATTACAACCCAGCTGTCTGATCCAGCATCATCCTCCCAGCATCAAATCCCTCTTCACCTCATGAAAAGCAAGATCACCCAACAATACAATGCTCTTTCTTAGATACAAACTATCAACACTTCCTTACAAATTACAAAATCCCAGCCTCTAGATCTCTCAGATGAGGGATCCATTTATAGATATCTGCAAGGGTGTGAGTCATCTCTGGGTTTTTGATTAGTGTCATTCCACTTGTTGTTCTTGGTTCCACTTGGAGATTTCTTGGATCTCTTACTCATCCCTGGGCAAATTCAGAGAGGCAAGTGTCATAGGAGAAGTTTCTAGAAGATTCCATGAGCATCCACTTAGCAAACTGTCTCAGACATTTGTCCATTCTCGCTCATCGCACCCCACAGAAGGCCTCTTCAGTATGCATCACACCTAGCTAGTGTAGAAGTCAGTATGCATCGCACCCTGACAGTGGAGCATGTAGAAATTTTGAATAATTTAACACATATTCAACAGAGATTATCCTGATCATGTACTATTGCGGAATACATACACAATACATAAGCTCCTCTACGTTGATCATCAATATAGCAACATCAATAACAATAAAACATCAAGAGCATTCACACATTAACACAGTATGTAACTCGGGGAAAGCATCTCGTTAAAAACCCCACACTATCTGTATATTAATGATTGAGAACATGTAACATTACAAAGTACAATGCTTATCACAAGCAATCCAGTACCAGCTCCACCTGTTACACACAATACAACTCAGATCTGATCTCTAAATCTATTCCACTGCTTGCCTGCCTCTCTAGCTCAATACCTGCTCAAGAACTGATGAGAATGGTTTACCAAACTCGTATTTCACCTGCAAATAATCACTCACACCGTGTTGGACGTGAGCACAGGCTAAAATTCTTGGTATTGGCCAATTCATTTGCATACTCAATCCCTCCGATTGTGCAAATCATCATGCACAATTATAGTCACAACTGATAGCAATCTGATCCTCTAACGCCTGTCCCTGCTGAACTGAACATGCACTGACATGCAACTGAGTTAACTGATGTATTCTATAGTTGCATTATGAGTTAATAACTTGTGAATTAATTAATAACTAATTCACCCAACTCATCTCTAGTCTATTTGCCAGTTAGACTAAATACAACCAGTTTAACAAAGCTAAATTGAACACAACTCCATCAACTGCACCTCCAGTCCACTAAACTCAACTCACTTGAGTTCTAACTGAAGTCCTGCATGCAAATATTAGTCATCCCATAGGTAACCACGTATTTCCTTCTAGGATCTGCATGTACCACATCCGTAGCTCATCCTGAAGTGCTCCAAGAGAATAAGATCAAGTTTATAGTCCAAATATTATTATGAGACAATAATATTTGACTTTTCTATTTTTGACAGCCAGTCTAAAAATAGACTTTGATCACTCATACTGTGATCACTCATACTGTGATCACCCATACTGTGATCACCCATATTGTGATCACCCATACTGTGATCATCCCTGCTGGGATCAAAAAATAGAACTTGCGCCATAATTTGCCTGCGGGCCCACTTAGTGAAGGCGACTCTTTTCACTAAGCTCCATCATCTTGTTGCATTCTCAACAAGAATTTCTTGTTGCACACTTTTCAACACTCCCTCTCAACAAGAAAGGCTTCCTCTCAAACTCGATCCTGTAACTCTAGAATGTTTTCCATGCAACACATCTGGCCGGTCCATTTGCTCTGTCATCAAAGTCTCTGACTGCTATTGCCTCTGTCGATTGAAAACTCTGCATCTCTGTGCTCTTCAGTATCTGACTGCTCTAGCGTCTGTCACTTTGATCTCTGACTGCATCTATGCTGCTGCTAGTTCTATCTCCCAGCATTGCATCCGCACTGCACCTCCCAACTGACCTCCTTGTTGGGCTGGAAACACCCTCTAATGCTGAAGCTCTACCTGCTGCTGACAAGTGCTCCCTCCCTAACATCTGCGCTACTGCAACATCTCCATGCATCTCGCACCATTGCACACCTCTCTGTGCCACCTAGCACTGTGCAAAACACTTGTGCCTCTCGCATTGCTGCAGCCTGCTAGCTATGCACTGTCCTGGGATTCCCTGCACTGTCGCTCTCTCTGCCGCTCCATCCGCATTTGTCTCTACCCAATCAATCAGTTCTTGCTACTACACATCTGGGGCTCCCGTAGCAAGGTATCATCCAAGAGGTTGGGTACCTCAAGGATCCTGCCCCTCCTCCTTGGGACAATCAATCCACATCACCCCACCTCCTACCTGGAGGTATGGCTGCATGCGCTCCCTAAGCCCACCTGGCTCGAAGTTTCCCCCTATTGGAGGTCTCTGCATGAGTAGATGTCTCTACTCGATCTCCTCTCAGCTTCCCTTGTTGTGGCTGCTCCACAACCTCCTGAAGCTGCTGCACAAATCGTGGCTCCCCCACAATCGTCTGAGACTTCTTCTGGCTCTGCATGTTGAGAGGGAATATACGCTCCCTCTCAACCACCAAGTCTCCATCAGTTGCCTCACTACTCGAGGCTTTGCATGCATCTTGAACCTCAAGAGCATACAGGTTCTTGACCCGTGAACCAATTTGCTTCACTTCTCTAGTGATGATGTGTCTAAGGAAAAATTTTCCCTTACTGAAGACCACATCATAGTCTCTGTCTTCCAACATCGCGATCGACGCCAAGTTTCTCTTTAGTCTTGGTACATACTTGACATCGGTCAAGGTAAGGCAAGATCCATGCACCCTCTGAAAAATAACCATGCCTACACTTGAGACACTATAATTCTCATCATTACCCATCCCTATGAGTATCTGGAGATCTTTCTCCTCCAAAGTACTGAACAAACTTTTGTCACCGGTCATGTGGAAAGAAGCTCCACTGTCAAGAAACCAACCACTTCCCATCATGGATGAAACCATGCATGCGAAGAGTGTGAAATCCAACTCAAACTGTGAAGCAAGTGCCTCACCTTCAGATCCTTCCCTGGATCCCTTCTTGGACTTCTTCTTTGGGCAATTAGTAGCATAATGACCCAACTCATGACAACGAAAGCATCTCACCTTCGCCTTGTCAACCTTCTTCCCATCATTGGAAGAACTGGATTCAGAAAGAGAAACCTTCCCCTTTCCCTTCTTCGCCTTACTCGCTAAGGCATAGTTCTCCTCATCCTGCATGGATGAAGAACCGTCTCTGGTGCTTCGTCTGATCTACTCTTGCACAAGATCCGACCAAAGTCTCTCCCATCCTTGCAATTTCTCCCGACCATTGACAGAGTCCTGATAGGAATGCCAACTCTTTGGAAGACCAAGGAGAGCCAAGCTCACCAAGTCCTCATCATCAACAGTAACCCCCACACTTCCTAGCTCATCTCGACACTGAGTGAACTTTGTGAGATACTTGGGCATACTGTCACCCTTCTCGCATTTGATGTTTCTGAGTTTATCTTTCAGCGCTAGCTTCCTCTGATTGCTCTTGCTTTGGAATAATTCTGTTAATGATTTCCACATCAAATATGGAGTAGCCTTTCCATGGAGGCTGGACACAATGTGATCCCTCACACCCTCCAATAGAATTCTTCGACATTTTGCAGTCTTCTTTTGCCAAGCATCAACTTGAGTAGCATCAGTAGGCTTTGGGACATCCGTATCTATGAACTCCTTCAGCCCGTTATCATCCAATACTGCCTCCATCCTGTCCTTCCATGCAATATAGTTTGAGCTGCCCTCAAGAGCATACTCCAATCGCAATCCGTTGAAAGACATTACTGCGTTGTCACTAAGAAAACACTGCTGCAAATTTGAATTCCACCAGCAACCAACTCAACCACCTCGGATCTAAGATTCGTGAGAACACAATATTTCTTGTACAGAGATTGACTGTATGGGCATTCACTGGATATCTCACCTTCCAAAGGAAGGATGAATCCAGAGGTTACCTGGCCTGATTACAAACTCTGCCTGAAGAAATAGAATGTGAACACTCCCTGAATAGTAGATCTGATGATCAACAGCTCCGATACCATGTAGAAACTTTTTCTACAAATCATCTAGCTCCGATACCATGTAGAAATTTTGAATAATTTAACACATATTCAACAGAGATTATCCTGATCATGTACTATTGCGGAATACATACACAATACATAAGCTCCTCTACGTTGATCATCAATATAGCAGCATCAATAGCAATAAAACATCAAGAGCATTCACACATTAACACAGTATGTAACCCGGGGAAAGCATCTCGCTAAAAACCCCACACTATCTGTATATTAATGATTGAGAACATGTAACATTACAGAGTCGTTGCTGGAAGGACCGAATTGAGGAATGACACGCTGGGAATGAATGAAAAATCAAGATGCTCTAGTTAGGTAACAGAGGCCCCCCCACCCAATAAGTAAATTGAAAAGGGCTCAAGGCAGGTAAGGTCCTGTGCCGGCCGGTCTTACGCTAAATCAGAACCTTTCAGTTTGAGGGGAAGAAAATAGTATCCTGACTGTGCTGGCCCTAGATTGATTCCCTCAAGGGTTGCTTCGCAGTTACAATGCTTATCACAAGCAATCCAGTACCAACTCCACCTGTTACACACAATACAACTCAGATCTGATCTCCAAATCTATTCCACTGCTTGCCTGCCTCTCTAGCTCAATACCTGCTCAAGAACTGATGAGAATGGTTTACCAAACTCGTATTTCACCTGCAAATAATCACTCACAATGTGTTGGACGTGAGAACAGGCTACAATTCTTGGTATTGGCCAATTCATTTGCATACTCAATCCCTCTAATTGTGCAAATCATCATGCACAGCTATAGTCACAACTGATAGCAATCTGATCCTCTAACACCTGTCCCTGCTGAACTGTACATGCACTGACATGCAACTCAGTTAACTGATGTATTCTATAGTTTCATTATGAGTTAATAACTTGTGAATTAATTAATAACTAATTCACCCAACTCATCTCTAGTCTATTTTCCAGTTAGACTAAATACAACCAGTTTAACAAAGCTAAACTGAACACAACTCCATCAACTGCACCTCCAGTCCACTAAACTCAACTCACTTGAGTTCTAACTAAAGTCCTGCATGCAAATATTAGTCATCCCATAGGTAACCACGTATTTCCTTCTGGGATCTGCATGTACCACATCCATAGCTCATCCTGAAGTGCTCCAAGAGAATAAGATCAAGTTTATAGTCCAAATATTATTACGAGACAATAATATTTGACTTTTCTATTTTTGACAGCCAGTCTAAAAATAGACTTTGATCACTCATACTGTGATCACCCATACTGTGATCACTCATATTGTGATCACCCATACTATGATCATCCCTGCTGGGCTCAAAAAATAGAACTTGCGCCATAATTTGCCTGCGGGCCCACTTAGTGAAGGTGATTCTTTTCACTAAGCTCCATCATCTTGTTGCATTCTCAACAAGCATTTATTGTTGCACACTTTTCAACATAGCAGTCAGTATGGTCCAATTTTGGCCAGTTCTGAGTGGTTATTCAGGTAGAACTTATGGGGAATGATGTAATAAGTTGACCATGATCCTTTAGGGTATGAAACAACACTTTTAGTGGTTAAAGAGCCCTTGTTTTATCGACATATAAGATTGGGGTTGGAGTGCCCAAATATGTCTATAATAGTTGCCCCCTAAACCATGAAGTCGTAAATCTTTTGATGTCGGGAGAAATGCTTTATCATGAGGATCCGAGGTATTCGAACTGGAACGTGACCTATGTAAGATACAATACAATACATCATCATCATATTATTTTCATGATCTAGCTGAGGCGGGCATTCCCATTCTTAGCTTTATAAATTCATTTTCATGTACATAGGGCAGATAATCGTCTGTAGTTGCAGACTGGTGATTCTTTACATGTAGAGTCATCATCCCTATCTTGGATGATCATCTGTGCAGCGTCTGTTTACATTTGATGTCTTTATATTCCTGAATATATCGCAGCCCGAATGGATGAAACTAGATCCGGGGTCTTCAAACTCGTTCAATATTCACCCGATGTACAAGTCGATCCATGTGAAAATATGTCTTGAAGTCGAACATGGAAAGACATCACATGCTTACCAGCCAATAATGTAAGCTATTAATAGGTGAGAGAGGAATCACTGATAATGATAATGACCCTCAAGGTACTACAGTACAATTCACGTGGTGTGAATATATGATCCGATGTCGAACACCACGCAAAATCTTTCGGTCGAAGGCCATTGATGTAAACTTGTCGCCGAAAGTGAGAAACTTGCCATTGAGGCATGCAAGCTTCAAAGTACTGAAAGGGTTGTTTCTAAGTCAACTTCTTGGATAATGAGCTGACGTCGACAAGAAGTGACCCGCCGTAGGAGGGCCTTAATGTATCCCACATGTATGACACGAAAATAATCAAATGATTTTCTGGAGGTGAAAACGATTTGATGATACAAGGTTCAGGAATGGCGGTTATGAATAATGGAGGGTGAAGGTATTGCAGTGGATGAGGCTTTAACTGGATGGTGAATTCTCTGAATGACTTCTCTTGAACATATCGGCGACACTAAGATGGATTGGTAGCGCTAACCCCAAAAGATGGATGGTATGGAGGACCAATGGTGATATGACCGGCGAACGGAATAACCCAACCCGACTCAATCATGGTGATGGAGTGAAAGTGTCATGTTCAAAAGTGACCTGCTACCATAAAATTCTTTAAATTTTCTTCCTTTTTTCCCCAGTCATTGCTGACCAGTATCTCTTTATTTTTGTCAAGCTTGAGGAGGATAACAAGTGCTTGTTCTATAATTTGCCCTTCGGGCAAACCTGTCGCTTTGTTTTAGCGAGTCTAGCGACAGTGAAACTCGTTCTTGTTTGGGTGGACAAGTTTGTCGCTATTGTTTTAACGAGTTTAGCTACAAAGACAACTCGGTCCTTTTCATGTTTAGAGAGTTTGAAAATGGACAAAAAGGAAACTCCAGCAGTTCTTTTTCATAGCATAATCCCTTAGGTTTGAAAAAGATTAAAATAATACAAAATGGATGACTTTTTGATCACTTTAGCGAGCCGAAAAAGACAAGCGCTTGAACTTTTTCGTGAGATAATCCCTCAGGTCCAAAAAAGATTTAAAATCTACATGAGGGATGGCACTTTCGATTACTTTTACGAGCTGGAAAGGCCAATAGCTCGACAATCTTTTCATATTTAACGAGTCTGAAAAGGGTTTAAAGGGGACTCGTTTTTGAGGAACGAGTGGTATCCAAGGTAGCAACTAGTTCCGGGTAATCTTGGAACTTCTCAAAACATGGTGATATGAAGAGCGTGGCTAATAGGACCACTCATTGTAGCTTTTCCTAAAAAGGGGTAAACAATCAAGTGGAAGCGTATGATCGGCCAAAATAATGGAGGTGATGGCAGGAACACAACCAAGGCTCAAAGGTTGATGTAATGGCAATCACGAAGGTTATTTATCGAAAGCGGGTTCATTTTTTAACGAGCTTGAACCTTGCAAAAACTATGCTCAGTTTGGGAGCGGGTTCATTTTTTAACGAGCTTGAACCTTGCAGAAACTATGCTCAGTGAAGGTCGGTTCATTTTTTAGCGAGCTTGAACCTTGCGGAAACTATGCTCAGGGTGGTAGGTTTATTTTTTAATGAGCTTTAAACCAAGCAACAACATTGCGCATTTGGCAGGTTTATTTTTTAACGAGCTTGAACCTTGCAGAAACATTGCTCATTTGGTAGGTTTATTTTTTAACGAGCTTGAACCTTGCGGAAACATTGCTCATAGGCAAGTTTATTTTTTAACGAGCTTGAACCTTGTGGAAACATTGCTCATAGGTGGGTTTATTTTTTAGCAAGCTTGAACCTTGCGGAAACATTGCTCATTTTGCAGGTTCATCTTTTTAACGAGCTTGAACCTTGCGGAAACATTGCTAATTTGGCAGGTTCATTTTTTAACGAGCTTGGACCTTGCGGAAAAATTGCTCATTGCCTTTTTATGTGCGCTAGAAATGACCAAACTACAAATCTAAAAAAACACTAAAAAGCTAAGGAACTACTGAGGTTAGGTAGGATGGTTTCATCAATAGTTTAGACAAAACACTTCCTTTGCTTTGTCCGTAGTGCAGACAAAGGTGAATGGTGGATTAGACCAATCAACTAACCTAAGAAGTTGAAAACTAAAAAGCTAAAAAAGCTAAAAAATGAAATCGGTTGTTTTTCGGTTGCATAAAAAGGTTTGCATGCCCCCAGGCATCGAGAAAAGGAGAGTCTCTAGTAACCATATGGGAATCAATGTGGTTAAGCAAGATTGTTTTTGTCAGCGGTTAGACAAAAACACTTCCTTGGCTTTGTTCGCAAATTAGACAAAGGTGAGTGGTGTGTCAGACCAATCACTTAACTTACAGGGACATTCATATGGTAGGATGGTTTCGTCAGTGGTTAGACAAAACAATTCCTTGGCTTCGTCCACAAAGTGGACAAAAGTGAATGGTGTGGGATGGCACTTCCAATCACATAACCTTCAGGGAAACCTATATTACATTCACCATACTACCCGCGGTAATTAGGTGGATGGAATGAAGGTTGAAGAGACACTCTCGACGCAAAAGGACCATTTAGGGATGATGTTTGACTTGAAGCTGTGTTTGAACCGGGAAATGAAAGCTAGTGAACAGTGACAATTTTTCCTTCATGTGGGAAGCACATCACTCGAAAGAGTGTTGAAACAATAGTTTCCATGTTGTAAACATAGTCGCGTCCAAGGAGTAGATTGTAATCTAACGATCCTTGGACTACCATCATGTTCAAGTGAATGGTTTTCCTTCTCAAAGTAATTGGTAACTTAGGAAGGATCTCTAATGGTCGACTAGTTCCTTTGTTAAAGCCTGATAAATTTTGAGTAACAGGCATAAGTGATGGCAAACGAAGCGCTTTCCAAGCAATTGAGGAAATGATACTCACTGATGTGCCTTCATCTATGATAGTGCCAGACATGATCATTTTGTAAACTTGTACTACGATCCAGAATGGTACATTAGAAGGAAGGCGAGATATTGCTAGTCGATTCCAATCAAAGGAAGTAACCAGATTGCTTGGAGGGGGTACCGAATAAACGATTGAATTAACCCCTTGAGTCGTGGGAACTAGGAGATTCTCTTCCTGTTGTGAAGGAACGAGTGGATTTCCCCCAAGTTCATCGGACTCTGAAGTAACAAAAATAATTTGAACAATATCGTTCTTACTCTCTTTGTGAGTGGTATCATCTGAAGGTGGACCTTCTGAAGGAAAAACTGGGTTGACTGCCATTTCGACCCGTTGACTTTGGTCCGATATGGACTCAAAAGATTCACTTTCAACGATAGGTTTTTCGATCGACGGTTGAGTTATGTCAGTCAGATTTTCAACTAGTAAAAGACTTGGGGAGATTTTCTTGTATCCAGATGGAAGTCGTTGCGGTGATGCAAGACTCTTTTGGCCTCACCCAAAAAAGGTCAACGGGTAAGTATATGGTTCCCTTCACATAACGCACATGGAACTTTGACTTTTCCTTTCTGTTCGTGGACTTCACTATCACTAGTTGATGGTGTATTATCAACATGATCAGTAGTGGTTAATGACACCGATCGGTGCGAACGAGGGGACCATTCTCTCAAGATCCGAGGAATGCACAGGAAATCTAGATGATAATGGTCTCCTCTACAGATTATGCAAGGATATTTGGGTTTATGAGCTTTAATGTGCGGATTTTCACCAGCTGATGCATCCAAATCTATGGTTGCTTGGTTGCCCCCTTGCTGAGTTGGCTTCTTCTTCTTCTCCTTACCTTTCTTCTTTTTCTTAGCCACTTGGTTATTAGCATCACCACTTTCACCAAGTGAAGAGGAAGAAGGGGAGGGAGAAACAAACAAAGAAGAAGGCGAGGGGACAATTTTAGCATCAACTGGATGCTGATTCGATTGCCGAGGAATCATGTTATTTTGAACCACAGAGGTTGAGAATAGCCATACTGGCAGGCCAATAATAAGTCCTGAAAGGGACAAAGTGGCCATATGAGGTGCACCAATATTTCCCCAAGAAGAAAATGGACTAGGATTCTCCTCGAGAGGGATTCCATGATTGGTGGACTCCATTACCTCAACCTAAGATCAACGAAGGAGCAGGGATGTTATTCCAAACTAAATAAATTTTAATGACGCTTTGACACAACTTTGATTTTTCAATTTTTAAGAGTCCAGAAAAAACTAAAGATGACTCTAGTCACCTTCGATTTTTAATGAGCCTGAAGTGACAAGTGCTCAGATGGACCTTTTCTTTTAAAGAGTAAAAAAGGAACAAAAGTGACTACTTTGGAGATCTAGATAGAGGGATTACCAAACCAATCGCAAAACTGCAAAATACACCTTGGTGATAAATTAAAGAGAAATTACCAAGGACTTATGTACGACAATCAATCTTCCCGAATGTTGTGTTCAGTGCATTGTGATCGATAGGGTGGCAGACACGACTTCCTATGGATAAAGGATATAAGCCTATTTTGGTCTCCCAATATATACTCGACGGTACGGGGAGCACAAGTCCGTGCTAGCACTTGTCGTATCAAAGAGAAGGAATCACCCAACCTTCGATGAAAATGATAGTTACTAGATTTTACGACGCCAGAACACATCTCTAGCCTAGACCTCTAGATGTGTTGCATTAGGTTCCAAAGCATTATTAAGTTCATTGAAATTTATTTTAGAGTTGATCTTGTTTAGAAGTTTTCCTTTCAATGGTTCATCGCGTGATGTAGATGTAAAATTCCTAAATATGCAATCTAAAATGATAAACAATCATTGTTTATTTTTAGGAATGAAAATCCTAGCTACTAAGGAAAGAAGATTACGATTCTTTCAAACACAGAGAAAAGAGCACACACTAAATGCACTTTTCCTAAATCATTTTTCAAACAAAGTCTAAATGCAAATGAAAATGCATGTATTTGTTTATCGTTCCCCTTAATGTGAAAAATGCCAAAAAGGAAAACTAAGTATAGATCTGAAATATTTTCTTCAAAACGACATTTCGACAATTTCTTTTCAAAATGAAAGGAAGACTTAAATGACACTTTTCAATTTCATATAGAAGATGCTTTTGACACTTAAAATATCAACAAATCAAATCAAATACATGACAAAAAGTTCAATCGACTATCCAAAGAAGGAAGACTCAACGACACTTCTCTTTTTGACACAAAACGACAGTTACGACACTTTTGTTCCAAAACGACAGAACGATTTAAGCAAATTTTCGACAAAGGATTGCAAATGATGGACAAATACATAAAAACACTTACTAATCCTAATAAATGGAGGCTGAATTATGTAAAGCAAGGAGGCTTCAATAATGATATATTGTACATAAGCAGCAAAACAATTGAATAGAGCTGAAAACAAGGACAAAAACCCCAAATTCCAAGGAGAGAAATAGGATTAATCAGTCATCGCACCTGTGCTTCAAAGAAACAAGGATGCATCTCACCTGCTACACTCGGGAAGTGCGATGCATACTGGATTCCAGTGATAGACAGTGCGATGGGTCAGGGAGCGCAACTGAGGTGGGTTTTGGCTCAAATTCGCAGCTAATTTTAGTGAGTTAAGCTGAGCTATTATGGACAGTAAAAGCAAAGTACAGAGGTATGATCTTGGGAGGTTACTAAGCTACCACAAGGGCATCTAGAATGTTTGTAAGTCAGATGTTCAGTTCATAAACTAAACCGGAGATTGATTGAAGCAGCATTCATCTACTTTGCAATTGCAGATTAAGAGCAGTTCGAAGGCTATTTGGCTAACTTCAGGCTCTGTCTATAGTTTATAAAACAAACAATCAATAAGAAACAAACAAACTATTCGCTCCCCAATGGAGTCGCCATTTTGTTTCCGGGAAAACTAGTGTCTTTTCGATCTGCTAGTCCCACTAGGATTGGTAGCAATCTTAGAAACAAACAATCAAAGCAATTTGCGATTTCCTCTATGAATGATAGATAAGAGAGAAGTAAAGGGACCAACCTGGATCTTCCACTTGACTCCTTGCTTGATTTATCTCCCCCTTGATAGAGCTTGCGCCTCTTCTCCTACTTATCTCACTTAGTGAATACTTGTAGAGATAAAGTAACAAAACACCATCAAAGCATCTCGATCTATTATATCATAAATAATGCATAATCAGAAATACATTGAACATACAATAGCATTCACAAATACATGATTATATGGAGGAAAACTCAAAGAACTTTATTAAAATAGAAGGGAGAATTACAACCCAACTGTCTGATCCAGCATCAAAGCCCTCTTCACCTCATGAAAAGCAAGATCACCCAACAATACAATGTTCTTTCTCAGATACAAACTATCAACACTTCCTTACAAATTATGAAATTCCATCGTCTAGATCTCTCAGATGAGGGATCCATTTATAGATGTCTGCAAGGGTGTGAGTCATCTCTGGGTTTTTGATTAGTGTCATTCCACTTGTTCTTGGTTCCACTTGGAGATTTCTTGGATCTCTTACTCATCCCTGGGCGAATTCAGAGAGGCAAGTGTCATAGGAGAAGTTTCTAGAAGATTCCATAAGCATCCACTTAGAAAACTGTCTCAAACATTTGTCCATTCTCGCTCATTGCACCCCACAGAAGGCCTCTTCAGTATGCAACACACCTGGCTAGTGTAGAAGTCAGTATGCATCGCACCCTGACAGTGGAGTAGTCAGTATGGTCCAGTTTTGGCCAGTTTTGAGTGGTTTTTCAAGTGGAACTTCCTGGGAATGATGTAATAAGTTGACCATGATCCTTTAGGGTATGAAACAACACTTTTAGGGGTTAAAGAGCCCTTGGTTTATCGACATATAAGATTGGGGTTGTAGTGCCCAAATATGTCTATAACAGGGGGCCTGTTGGGCGCAACCCAACTTGGCGTAGATTTTGGAAAATACTCTGCATTTTGTGGAGCAGAGTGCGTAGTGGAGAATGCAACAGAGTGTGAAGTGGACGCACAGTAGAACAATGGAGTCTAAAGTGGACCGTACAATAAATATACTGCGGGGTGTGAGGGATTTGGGATAGGTCGAAGCCCCTCCTTTTTGTAAAAATGTATAAATTTTGAATAATATGACACTTATTCACAGAGATTATCTTGATTATACACTATTGTGGAATACATGCATAATACATAACCTCCTCTACGTTGATCATCAATTTTGCGGAATTAAAAACAATGAAACATCAATCGCATGCGCACATTAACACAGTATGTAACCCGGGGAAAGCATATAGCTGAAAACCCCACACTATCTGTATATTATAAAGATTGAGAACATGTAACAATACATAGTACAATACTCCTCACAAGTACTCAGTACTATCTCCACCTGTTACACACAAACTAGCTCAGATCTAAATCAATCACAGGTTCAAATCTCCTCCACTGTCTGCCTGCCTCCACTGCGCAATCCTGCATGAGAATAATGATGAATGGTTGATCCAAACTCGTATTTCCTTGGCTGAACCACACAATCCTCATTGGAAATACTAAATCCATGCATATGCAAAATCTCATGCACAACTATAGTCACAACTGATAGCAATCTCAACCTCTAACACCTGTCTCCACTGAACTGTCCATGCACTGAGTTAACTGATGTATTCTTTAGTTGCTTTATAAGTTAATAATTAGTGAATTAATTAACAATTAATTCACATCACTCATCACTAGTGTATTCTGCAGTTAGACTAAATACAACTAGTTTAACCAAGTCAAACTGAACACAACTCCATCAACTCCTCAATCAACTCCACCAAACTCAACCACATGAGTTCTAACTGAAGTCCACCATGCAATAGCTCAACTGACCCATAAGAAAAGTGTATTTCCTTCTGACAACTGCATGTGCCACATCTGTAGCTCAAATTTAAGTGCTCCAAGAGGATAAGATAATGTTTATAGTCCAAATATTATTATGAGCTAATACGACTGTTCTATTTTTAGCCTGGCAGTCTAAAAATAGAAACCGCCCATATGTCTAAAAATAGAAGTCCTTCTATTTTTACCAACATGACCAATCATCCACAAATATGTAGAAATTTTGAATAATATGACACTTATTCACAGAGATTATCCCGATTATACACTATTGTGGAATACATGCATAATACATAACCTCCTCTATGTTGATCACCAATTTAGCAGCATTAAAAATAATGAAACATCAATCGCATGCACACATTAACACAATATGTAACCCGGGGAAAGCATACAGCTGAAAACCCCACACTATCTATATATTATATTGATTGAGAACATGTAGCAATACATATTACAATACTCCTCGCAAGTACTCAGTACTATCTCCACCTGTTACACACAAACTAGCTCAGATTTGAATCAATCACAGGTTCAAATCTCCTCCGCTGCTTGCCTGCCTCCACTGCGCAATCCTGCATGAGAATAATGATGAATGGCTGAAGCAAACTTGTATTTCCTTGGCTGAACCACGCAATCCTCATTGGCATTACTCAATCCCACTGATTATGCAAGATCTCATGCACAACTATAGTCACAACTGATAGCAATCTCAACCTTTAACACCTGTCTCCACTGAACTGTCCATGCATTGAGTTAAATGATGTATTCTTTAGTTGATTTATGAGTTAATAATTAGTGAATTAATTAACAATTAATTCACATCACTCATCACTAGTGTATTCTGCAGTTAGACTAAATACAACTAGTTTAACCAAGTCAAACTGAACACAACTCCATCAACTCCACAATCAACTCCACCAAAATCAACCACATGAGTTCTAATTGAAGTCCTGCATGCAATAGCTCAAATGACCCACAAGAAAAGCGTATTTCCTTCTGACAGCTGCATGTGCCACATTTGTAGCTCAAACTGAAGTGCTCCAAGAGGATAAGATAATGTTTATAGTCCAAATATTATTATGAGACAATAATATTCAACTGTTCTATTTTTTAGCCTGATAGTCTAAAAATAGACTCCGCCCATATGTCTAAAAATATAAGTCCATCTATTTTTACCAACATGACCAATCATCCATAAATAGCATCCTGTAACTCATAGACCATGATCCATATGTCTAAAAATAGACATAGTCTAAAAATAGACTTTGCGCCAAAAATAGCTTGCGGGACCACTTAGTGAAGGCGACTCCTTTTCACTAAGCTCCATCATCTTGTTGCATTTTCAACAAAATAGCATCCTGCAACTCATAGACCATGATCCATATGTCTAAAAATAGACATAGTCTAAAAATAGACTTTGCGCCAAAAATAGCCTGCGGGCCCACTTAGTGAAGGCGACTCCTTTCCACTAAGCTCCATCATCTTGTTGCATTTTCAACACTCCCTCTCAACAAGATATGGATTATCTGCAACCCCTATCCTGCAACTCTGGAATGCTCTGCATGCAACAGATTTTCCCGGTCCACTTGCTCCAACAACACTTGGAACAAAAACACTCCCAACTGACCACTCTGTTGGGCTAGGAACACACTCTGATGCTGAAGCTCTACCTGCTGCTGAAAAGTGCTCCCTCTCTGACATCTATGCTACTGCAACATCTCCATGCATCTAGCACCATTGCACACCTCTCTGTGCCACCTAGCACTGTGAAAAACACTTGTGCCTCTCGCATTGTTGCAGCCTGCTAGTTATGCGCTATCTTGGGATTCCCTACACTATCGCTCTCTCTGTCGCTCCATCCACATCTGTCTCTACCCAATCAGTCAATTCCTGCTACTCCACATCGGGGCTCCCGTAGCAAGGTCTCATCCAAGAGATTGAGTACCTCAAGGATCCTGCCCCTCATCCTTGGGACGATCAATCCACATAACCCCACCTCCTACCTGGAGGTATGGCTGCATGCGATCCCTCAGCCCACCTAGCTCGAAGTTTCCCCCTAATGGAGGTCTCTACATGAGTGGATGTCTCTACTCGATCTCCTCTCAGCTTCCCTTGTTGTGGCTGCTCCACAACCTCCTGAAGCTGCTGCACCAATCGTGCCTCCTCCACAATCATCTGAGACTTCTTCTGGCTCTGCATGTTGAGAGGTAATATACGCTCCCTCTCAACCACCAAGTCTCCATCAATTGCCTCACTACTCAAGGCTTTGCATGCATCTTGAACCTCAAGAGCATACAGGTTCTTGACCCGTGAACCAATCTGCTTCACCTGTCTAGTGATGATTTGTCTAAGGAAAACCTTTCCCTTACTGAAGACTACATCACAACCTCTGTCTTCCAGCATCGCGATCGACACCAAGTTTCTCCTCAGTCCTAGTATGTACTTGACATCGGTCAAGGTAAGGCGAGCTCCATGCTCCCTCTGAAAAATAACCATGCCTACACCTGAGACACTATACTTCTCATCATTACCCATTGCTATGAGTATCTGGAGATCTTTCTCCTCCAAAGTACTGAACAAACTCTTGTCACCAATCATGTAGAAAGAAGCTCCGCTATCAAGAAACCAACCACTTCCCACCATGGATGAAACCATGCATGAGAAGAGTGTGAAATCCAACTCAAACTGTGAAGCAAGTGCCTCACCTTCAGATCCTTCCCCGGATCCCTTCTTGGATTTCCTCCATGGACAATTTACAGCATAATGGCCCACATCATGACAACGAAAGCATCGCACTTTCAATTTGTCAACCTTCTTCCCATCATTGGAAGAACTAGATTCGAAAAGAGAACCCTTCTCCTTCCCCTTCTTTGCTTTGGTAGCCAAAGCGCAATTTTCTTCATCAGATGCCTTTGATGAAGATCCGTCCCTGGTATTCTGCCTTATCTCCTCTTGTACAAGATCTGACCAAAGTCTCTCCCATCCTGGCAATTTCTCCCATCCATTGACAAAGTCCTGATAGGAATGCCAACTCTTCGGAAGACCAAGGAGAGCCAAGCTCACCAAGTCCTCATCATCGACAATCACCCCTACACTTCCCAGCTCATCTCGGCATTGGGTGAATTTCGTGAGATACTTGGGCATACTATCTCCATTCTCACACTTAATGTTTCTGAGTTTACCCTTGAGCACCAACTTCCTCTGGTCGCTCTTGCTTTGGAATAAATCTGTCAACGCTTTCCACATCAAGTATGGAGAAACCTTTCCATGCAGGCTGGACACAATATGATCCTTCACGCCCTCCAACAGAACCCTTCGACACTTTGCTATCTTCTTTTGCCAAGCCTCAACATGAGCAGCATCAGTAGGCATTGGGACCTTAGCCTCTATGAACTCCTTCAGTCCATTGTCATCTAACACCGCCTCCATCCTGTCTATCCATGCAATATAGTTCGAGCTGCCTTCAAGAGCATACTCCAATCGCAATCCGTAGAAAGACATTTCAACTTTGACACCAAGAAAACACTGCTGCAAATTCGAATTCCACCAGCTCAAAACTCAACCGCTTCTGATCTAAAATTCGTGAGAAAAAAGTGTTTCTCGTACAGAGATTGACTGTATGGGTATTTACTGGATATCTCACCTTCCAAAAGAAGGATGAATCCAGAAGCTACCTGGCCCTATTACAGACTCTGCCTGAAGAAATAAAATGTGATCACTTTCTGAATAATAGATCTGATGATCAACTCTGCTCTGATACCATGTAGAAATTTTGAATAATATGACACTTATTCACAGAGATTATCCTGATTATACACTATTGTGGAATACATGCATAATACATAACCTCCTCTACGTTGATCATCAATTTTGCGGAATTAAAAACAATGAAACATCAATCGCATGCACACATTAACACAGTATGTAACCCGGGGAAAGCATACAACTGAAAACCCCACACTATCTGTATATTATAATGATTGAGAACATGTAACAATACATAGTACAATACTCCTCACAAGTACTCAGTACTATCTCCACCTGTTACACACAAACTAGCTCAGATCTAAATCAATCACAGGTTCAAATCTCCTCCACTATCTGCCTGCCTCCACTGCGCAATCCTGCATGAGAATAATGATGAATGGCTGATCCAAACTCGTATTTCCTTGGCTGAACCACGCAATCCTCATTGGCAATACTCAATCCATGCATGTGCAAAATCTCATGCACAACTATAGTCACAACTGATAGCAATCTCAACCTCTAACACCTGTCTCCACTGAACTGTCCATGCACTGAGTTAACTGATGTATTCTTTAGTTGCTTTATGAGTTAATAATTAGTGAATTAATTAACAATTAATTCACATCACTCATCACTAGTGTATTCTGCAGTTAGACTAAATACAACTAGTTTAACCAAGTCAAACTGAACACAACTCCATCAACTCCTCAATCAACTCCACCAAACTCAACCACATGAGTTCTAACTGAAATCCACCATGCAATAGCTCAACTGACCCACAAGAAAAGCGTATTTCCTTCTGACAGTTGCATGTGCCACATCTGTAGCTCAAACTGAAGTGCTCCAAGAGGGTAAGATAATGTTTATAACCCAAATATAATTATGAGCTAATAATATTCGACTGTTCTATTTTTAGCCTGGTAGTCTAAAAATAGAAACCGCCCATATGTCTAAAAATAGAATTCCATCTACTTTTACCAACATGACCAATCATCCACAAATAACATCTTGCAACTCATAGACCATGATCCATATGTCTAAAAATAGACACAGTCTAAAAATAGACTTTGCGCCAAAAATAGCTTGCGGGCCCACTTAGTGAAGATGACTCCTTTCCACTAAGCTCCATCATCTTGTTGCATTTTCAACAAAAAGAACACAATTTTGTAAGAGATTAATGTTTTTTAGACCATAATAGCTTGTTTTAGGCAGTCCATGGTATTTGGACCATGGTATTTAATGATGTAGCCCTCGATGTAATAGTATATATATGGTAAAGTAATAAAGAAGAGAATCATATTTATGATCCAGATCAGTGTTATGGTTGTATTGTTGTGATCTGTACTTTGGAGAGAGGTGAGGATTTGTAGCTAAGTGCACAGAGGCCTGAGTCTGTAGCTTAGTGCGTAGACAACCTGCAACTTAGTGTGCAAACAACCTGCAAATTAGTGCGCAGGCCAAGTATTGTTTGTTGTACGCAGATTCATTATATAAGAAACAGTTCTTGTGGGCGTAGCCCCACATTGGGGTGAACCACGGTAATTTGGTGTCTTCATGTGTATAATTTCTTATTATATGTTTTAGTGTTGCAGTTATTACAATTGCATTTGATTTCACCACAATAATGGTTTATGGTTTTATATGATATGATTAAGTGATAATGTAATGTGGCGAAGTGATTTATGAATGTTAAGAATAAAAGAACATAATAATACCACATCTCCACATCCTTCAAGGCTGCAGAAACTTGGTTTTGCATCGTGTGTTTCTACAACCTCCCACAATCACTTTGGGTGAGACTGCGATCTACTTGCAGTTCGTTGCCAAAAGCGCCAGTGTTTGAGGGTTTTGTTGGTGTGTAGTATAGATAGAACCTGGGTCAGCCCAAACCAAACCAACAGAACATTGGTGAGAATAGGAAACTGAAATCTTAGATACAGATGCCAGGGTGAAAAATGAGAATGAAAACTTAAAATGAATGAGTAACACCACTTCGACTTCCCCTTCTTATAGAAAATCCCTTTAAGTTGGAAGCTAACTCACCAGTTAGACATTAAAGGGAAATCTTGACTAAATCAGTTGTTTCACGCGAGAATTTATGGCAACTTAGGCAAAAAAATTGTCATATGACGCAAAGGACCAAATGGGACTTAACACGACATATTCATAGAGGCAATAATATAATCAGTAAAGCAAAATGAAGAGCCATGTCAGCAGACTTGACTATTACAAGGAAAACACTAGATAGATGGAAAAGACACACATTAAATGACTTAACTAACGATTAAATGAAACATATGTAACCTTCTCAACCATAATGGGTTGTTGTATGACACAACAAGAAATTGATACATTACTGACGCAACTAGAACAAACAAATTAATTCAAAAAGATGGACTAACTCTACCTAAGACCTAACTTACACTCTCAAACATTGAGCAATAAAAATAATATGAATTTAGTGGCCATAATAGGGTTTTAGGTGAGCGACATTCTCTCAACTAGGCATGAGAATTCCATCAAGTTGCATGAGATTAATAGCTCCAGACTCCCTTATCTCTGAGACTATAAAAGGTCCCAACCAATGCATTTGAAGATTATTTGGTCAATTTAGTGTGTCCTAAATTGCTATTTAAAATGTCAATCCGGGAGTCGTAAACTGTTGAAGTGAAGTGCACTGTAAACATCAACTTTAATCCCATCCCCCGAAATATGATGTCCCAAAACAATACCTTCAGTAAACATCATAAAGCATTTTTCATGACTTAATGAAAGGTTTGTTTCTTTACGCCTTATAAGGACTTTTTCCAAATTGTCTAATGCCTCTTCAAATGAATTACCATAAACTGTAAAATCATCCATATAAACCTCTACACAATCATGGATTAGATCAGAAAAGATTCCTAGTACTGCCCTTTGAAATGTTGTGGGTGCATTACATAATCCAAAAGGAAGTACTCGGTAAGAAAAAGTTCCCCATGGACAGGTAAATGTGGTCTTATCTTGATATTCAGGTGCTACCTGAATCTGATTATAGCCACTAAAACCATCCAAAAATGAAAAATACTTTTTGCCTGCTAAAGTGTCTAATACCTGATCGATAAAGGTTAAAGGAAAGTGATCCTTCAAAGTTGCTTTGTTCAATTCCCTGTAATCAATACATACCCTCCAATTACCATTCTTTTTAGGTACTATAACCAAAGGAGAAACCCATCGGCTATCTGAAATTGGATAAATGAAGTTTACATTGAGTAGTTTTTGGAGCTCTTCTTTCACTATCTCCCTAAGATTTGGATTCATCCTTCTATGAGGTTATCTGATTGGTCTACTATTTTCCTCGATATAGATGTGATGAATGCAAGTCTTAGGGTGAATACCTTTCATATCAGTATACTCCCATGCAAATGCAGTAGAATGTTTTTGCAAGATTTTGGTTAGCTCTCCCTGTTGTGATTTTTCCAAGTTTTTGTTGATATTCAATGTTTTACCTGGAAAGATCTCAATGGCAGAACTACCAAACTCTTCCATAGAGAAAAGAGACATTTGTCTAGATGATAGATACTCAATGTCAGAATCTAACTGAAATTGTGTGTGGTCATATTCTGAATATGTTTCAAAGTTTTCTAATGTGTTCAAAATTTGACTATCTTCACTGATTTCAGAAATGTTAAAGACAGGTTGTATAGTATCCTCATCATCAACCCACTCATTATCTCCTATTTCTGTAATTGCTTTTGCTAGAGGATACAGATTGAATTTCTTTGTTGAATTACCATCAGAAATATACATATCCCTAGACCTACAACTGATAAAAGCATCAGCTGTGGCTAGCCAAGGTCTTCCTAAGATGAGAGGGTGTCCTCCTAAATTACTCTTGGGAGTTAAAATCATAAAATCTACTAGATATTCCCAAGAGTCTAAGGAGACCGAAATGTCTTCTAATACACCATCTGGTTTGATAATTGATCGATCTGCAAGTTGCAGTAAAGTAGGTGTAAAAAGAAGATTAGGAAGTTTCAGCTGTTCCATAGTCTGTCTACTCATAATGTTGATAGCAGCCCCTAAATCAATCAAAGTATTTGGAATTTCTACCCCATTGATATGTGCTTTGAGAATTGGACTATCGGGATCTACATACTTCTGCATAGTAATTTTTCCCATCATGATATTACCAGGTGGATTCTTCTTGTATCTCTCGGTTTCCTTCCTAGTCTTTTAAGACTCAACTCCTTTATTGTTTTTGCTAGAATAGGAATCTCTCTAATGGATTGTAACAAGGGAATCTTGATACAAACATTCTTTAATTCATCTAGAAAATCATAGTCAGGCAACAAGATTTGGTTTTCCACCCCTTTGTCAATTTGTAATCTTTCAGGAAAAGGAGGTGTGGATGAAGATGCAGGTTGCTCAACTATAGGAGTTGTGGGGGTTGACTCTTTTTCTTTCTCTTTTTGAGTGCTTGGGTTTTGAAGAGATGCTTCAGAACCTTTATTGGCTTCAAGAGAATCTTCCTCAGAAATGCTTTGCTTTTGAGCATATATAGAAGGCTTATCTAAAACTCTACCAGATCTGAGTTGTACATCATTGAGAGGAACAATCATATAGGTAGGAAATTGTTGTCCTTCTACCATGTAAGCATTTTGAGGGTTTTTATTGTTGGGGTTCGGCAATGGTTGGGAAGGTAGTTGATTTGTCTTCTGTTGGAATGGAAGCAAGAGTTGAGAATTTGGATTTTGTTGAGAAGGTTGTTGTTGTTGTGGAAATGGCAATGATAGTTGTGGATTTTGATTTGGAAGTTGTGGAGCTTGTTGATTTTGAAAAGATGGAGGATATTGATAAAATTGAGCAAATCTCCCATAAGGATTTTGCATACCTTGTACCCATGATTGAAAAGGATTTTGAGGTTGGGACCAAGGTTGTTGCCAAGGATTCCAATTTGGTGGGGGTTGAAAGTTCATAGAGTTGTTAAACCCTTGATTTTGTTGCCCCTGCCAAGGTCTCCTTGCAACAAAACAGAGAGACTCAATTGAATTTGGATCTTCTTGAAAGATAGCTTTGAGCCCATGAATTGAAGGACAATCCTTGGTCTCATGGTTTTCTAAACAAATCACACATGTTTCTACAACTTTTGCATCCAAGGGACATTCCCTTAGAGCATGTTTCTTCCTACATTTTGGGCAAAAGATGGCCAAAGCTTCAGCTTCTGCTTTCTGCTTGTTTTGTATTTTAAGGGTGTCTAGTTGCTCACTAAGACTCCCTAAGATATCAATTTTGAATTCATCAAGCATGTTGCCAATCTCAGCCCTACTTACTGATCCAGTTGTAGATTTGTTTGCTCTAATGAGAGAAGGATCTCTAGGCCCTTTTCCAGTTTTAGATTTTCCCCTTGAGAGATGGACACATAGCTCTGCTATATCATGCAGTGGAAGTTGAGATATATCTCCTTTTCCCATCATGTTCAAAATATCTATCCATTCATCTCTAATGGCTTTTAATAGAAGGGCTTTCAAGGTTTCCTCATCTAAGTTATTCATTTTTGCTCTTTTCAGGTTGTATTGAAATCTTTCAAGTAAATCCTCTAAGTTTTCATCTTCTCTTTGCACCATTTTGAATACTTCATCCTTGTGATTGGTGGGCATACAATAGTCCAAGTATCTATCCAAAAATGTTTGTTTCATATCATTCCAAGTCCTAATGGATTGAGTGACTAATCCCATGAACCATTTCAAAGCAGCTCCTTTCAATGTTGAAGGAAACAATTTGAGTTTTTGAGAGTCTTCGAGATAATCATAAGTTCGACACACGACTTCAAACTCAAATAGAAATGTTTCAGGATCCTCATTTCTTAACCCATGAAAGTTTGGGAGGACAGATGGTGAGATGTTTTTCATTGTTGCTCGCGAATCCTCATCAAGTATAAGAAATCCAAATGAGTTATCTCCATCCCTATTTCCCCCATTGTTACCTCTACCTCCTCCATTGTTTCCTCCTCCTCCTCCTCTACCAAATCTGTTTACTACTTCCTCTGTCATGATAGGTTCCTCAGAGACTTCAGAGTCCTCTGGTTCCTCTACTAATGGTGAACGAGGAGGAATTTCTCCCTCTTCTTCTTCAGGTGATTCTACTTCTTCAATTACAACATGTTTTCCTGTAGAAGTAAAGAAAGGGTCTTTTCCTAATTCAGATTCGATGGATGGTGTGGGAGAGTCTCCTAATTCAACTACTGCCTCTTGAATTCTAGGAATCCTAAGGCTAGGAGTGTGAGTTGGAGATGATGGAGGTGTCTCTTGTCTATTCCTTGAAGTAGATGGAGTTGTAAAAATCGAACTCTTGGCCCTAGCTAAAAACCTTCCCCTAGAATCTCTTGCTCTATGCATGTCATTTTTTATTTTTCTTCAAGTCGGGCTAATAATTCTCTTTCTGATCTTCCAGGTCACTCTAGATGCAAGAAGAGAGCATACTCAATAAATTATTAAACCAATAACTCTCTCTTTTCTGATCCTCCAGGTCACACTAAGTGCAAGAGGAGAGCATACTTTGAGAAGTTATCAATTTTTCCTTCCTTGAAATTTCTTGTTTTTTTTTAAAGAAATTGGCTACCTAGTTTCACTTCCCCGGCAACGGCGCCAAAAATGTTTGGTCAATTTAGTGTGTCTTAAATTGCTATTTAAAATTGCTGCCGGGGAGTCGTAAACTGCTGAAGCGAAGTGCATTGTATATGCAAGATAACCGATTTCTTACGAGTTTCCGGGAGTCGTAAACTGCTGAAGTGAAGTGCACTGTATATGCAAGATAATCGATTTCTTAGTTCTTTGTCGTTTTTGAGTTTTTGGTTTGTTTTTTGGTTTATCTTCTGCGGATTCCCTAGTGTGAGATGGCAAGATTGAAGGTCAAGTATGGATGGTAATGGTGATTTCTACAATGATTTTCCAAACTTTAAAGTTCTAAAAAATAAGGTTTCAAACTGACTGTGATGAAATCAATTCTCAGAAGAAAATAAAAATGTACCAAAATAGTGAACTAGTGACAATGAAGCCTAGTATCCTTACTGCTGTATGAAAAGAAAATAAAAACTGAACTCAAAGCAATTCAAAGACTGAAAGCAAAGCAAACTAAATCACACTACTTCAACCCACATTCTGACCCTTCACCTTTCGACTTGCTCCGGCTATAGGAAGTAATCATAAACAAGCCGAGTAATATGATATCTAAATTGCAGGAAATCAAATTGCATAAAAGGAAACTAAGATTTAACTACTCATTCATATTTCAATTCCTGAAAATGACATAAGTAATTTAATCACTAACTTGCAGGAAAGCAAACTAAATCATACTACATCAAATAATATTCTGATTCCTCACTATTTGAGTCACTTGGCTATAGGAAGGAAATCATAAATAGATGAGTAATATGATATCTAAGTTGCAGAAAAGTAAATAAGAAAAGCAAAACTGAAAGAAAAGAAAATGCTGGAAATGAATCAGCAGAAAGGACAAGATGGTCTCATGTCAGTAGTCATTAAAACTATGTAATTTGCCCAGGCTGCCTACAAGAACCTGAAAGAGAAAATATTGATCAACTAGCAATCATATAAAAGAAAAGATGAACAACAGTTAGTTATAAACACCAGGAAATATATACACAAACAACTGATTATAAAAGCAGTAACATAATGAAAGAAAGCGAGAAACTATACAGTAGATACAGAGCCTTGGTGTATAGGGGCCCTCTGCAACCTCAGCCAATCAATACTCAGTCACAAATGGAACTCAAGAATGCTGTCTTCTCATATATTAAAGTGCAGTAAAAACATAGAAATAGAGCACGGTACAGTGGGGCTCGTAAACACAGTCAAGATTGCATATCAAAGCTAACTATCAAGCATATGATAACGCGTTATTTATAAGTGAAAATGCTATAACTGATTCCTAGATTCTACGCTGCCAAACAGACACGTAAATCTCCACGTCCTGAGATCTAGCGGTATGGTAATCATGACAGATAAATCGATGGAGTGGTGGCTGCTTGATTCGATTCACGAATTGATGCATAGGTGTTAGCACACCTCCGTAGATTGAGGATCTTGCCACGCAAAACTTCACGTGGGCAAAATAGAGCCGTGCCACTGCAAAACTCTTGGTTTGACCACTCCTTTGACCATGGCTGTTTGTGAGTGATTCGGCTGAACCAAGGTGACACGCTCCATGTACATGTCATTCGCAGCTTTCCCATGTGGCCGAATTCTCCATTGGACACCTGTAACATAGTCTTTAACAAAATGGCTGCGGAAACTTGAGCTGGCTGCGGAAAGTGACAAGTTTCCGCAGCTGATTGAACAAAAATCTAAATCAAACAACAGTCACAAACATAGTTAGGAAACCATTTTATAAGCTTTTTTTAGACTAATATGCAATGATTTGACAGCTTGGTGGATCAAGTAAATGGAAAAGAAGGCTGAAAAGGTATATAGGGAAGATGCAGGTTTGGGACTCAACAAAGATTCCTAGGATTCTTTAAATACTTACTATCATATAGAAGAACCTGATCTCGAATTGAAAAAGAATTGTTCTTAATATGACAATCATGCCAAGCATTCTGCCTTTGTTTCTACATGCTCTGATGGAAATATGCTAAAAATATTTTCTCATCAAGCTCCCATAACCCTTGAAGGCATTCCACAACTAATTCATCATCATACATCTTAGTATCTTGTGCAATATATATATTAGGAACAATAAACTCAATAGGAACCAAAACCTCTTTACCATACACTAGTTGAAAAGGGGCATACTTATGCAACCTCTTAGTGGTAGTCTGATAAGCCCATATTCATCCCAACCATCTCTGTTAGAATAACATACTTTAGTAAAAACCTTCTCCAAGATCTTATTGAATGCTTCTACTTTCCCATTTACTTGTGGATGATAAGGACTGCTCTTGTGATGTTGAATTAGGAATTTTTGTGTCAAAGTTGCAATGGTCTTATTGATGAAATGGGATCCCTGATCACTTGCCAAACTTCTTGGACAACCAAATCTAGTAATAATGTTCTAAAAAATAATTTTAGTTGTAGTACTAGCAATACTATCATTAACAAAAATTTATTCTGCCCATCTCATCAGGGAATCAGTTGTGGTGATGATATAGCGGGCATGTGAGTGTCGCACAAGAGGATTTATAGGACCAATAAAATAAACAACCCATTTCTTAAAAATCTTGCAATGTCTAACTCGATGAAGTGGAAGCTCAAAATACACCTATGCAAGATACTATCAAGTTCCAACTTGTACAGTTGTCCTGCAATCAAATGACAATCATCTGCTCTCATGACAAAATGCTTCTTCTGAGTGATAGAATAATATTTTGGAAACTTACCAGTAGTTAGAAATAATGCAATATTTTTAAGATATTCTAGAACAACCTCCATTCTAAAAAAATCTGCATGAGGAAGTTGATCATTAATAGATCCTCCAGATTCTCCTAACTCAAAATGGGAAAGATTATCTAGCCTTGCATTAAATAATCTAGGTTTCACAACTGTTGGGCCGTTAATATGTCATTATTATTATCACTTTTTAACACCTATTTCATCCATTTCTACCATTCTTTATCACGTCATTTATCATGATTTATCATATAATTCCATCCTATAATTATTTATGCTCTTATGTATAAATATTATTTCTTTTCCTTTATTTTTAAGAAATTGATTATTATGCATGTTTTTACCAATGATGGTTCATTAATAAATTTGTTCACCATTTTAGCCTCCAAGATATTTACCAGATTGAAGATTTGATCATTAAATGTGCCAACTCAGAAATTCACTAGAATAAGAAGTGACAATTTTGTATTAAACGGTTCGGGCAAATGGAGAAGAATATGGAAAATCCGAAACATGGGTTTTGTTCAAAACATACCAATTTAGTTTTGTAATGAGTATTTTTTTCCATATTCGGCCCATACTAAGAGAAACAAAAGGTTCTCTGAAGACATTTTTCTTAGATTTGCTGTTGTGGCTGTTTTCCAAATTATCCCAATAGCAATGCCAAAGTCGACCTGTTCTTGTTGAATGCTGATGGAAAGATATTTCATATATGATCTTGTTGATCAATTTGTTGTGAACAATCCAATTTTGTAGTAGGAATCACATTGTAATCATCTCTGTTGTAACAACTCTCTCCTCTCTATGTATTTAAATGAAAACAGAGATCAAAGCAGGGAGGAAGAGGATTCATGATGGATGATTAGAGAGAGAATTAGATAGATTAGAGATAGATAGGATAGGATAGAATGAATGGGAGAATTACTATTGAGAAATTGTAACTGTTATTGTTGACTCTCGTTGTTGAAGCAGAGAACGAAACTACTGTAATGTTTATGCAATGATTAACATATAAAAACAGTTGTAGTCTCTTCACATCTCCTGAAGTAATCCGACGGTGCTTCACTAGCGGCTAAGGGCCCAGCCCTGGTGGATCCACTTGCTTCTTGTATCATTATTTTACAGTTCCATGTGATGGTTTGATTTCCTTTTCATTTCTTTAATTTGTTTTATTCAGTAATCTTCTGTTTCTGAGCATTTCGCTGAATCGCCTTGTTATATCAAAATCATGATTGGATTGCGTTGATGGCAAGATTATTATTTACAAGTTAAAATGTCATGCTGTTAATTCTGATATAATACTGTGCTGTCCATTTCAGAATTTGTTGTTCATTTTTAACTACGATTGCCGTTCATTTAATAACTACGATTACTGTTTAATTATAAATGTGATTGTTGTTCATCTATACTTGTGATTGCTGTTCAATTTGCTAGATTAAGATTGCCGATTCAGTTACATTTGCAGTTGCTATGTATTTTTATATAATTAGCTTTGCTGTTATGTTATATTTAAGATTGTTGTTCAATTCTAGTAATTTAGTATTACTGTTCCTTTCCATTAATATTTCATTTCTGTAAGATGAGCTTTGCTGTTCAATTCATTTCCGCTAAAGTTAAGCTTTGCTGTTCAGTTTTTCAGCAGACTTAGTCGCTGTTCTTTTCTGCAAGGATTTGATTTCATCTTTTAATTGATATTGCAGCAAGTGTGTTTTAGTAAGCATTGCCAATTGAATTGCCATTTCCAGTTATTTTCTTTAGTGTGGATTGAAAGATCAACAACTGTAAAGAACATTGACTATAGCTGTTTAAGTTCTCAGATTGTGGATCTTGTTTATGTTTGATTTCATTTATATCAGTTGACAGAGGAAAGAGTTATCACTACTGCATCCTTGACTGATAAATTGCTATAGTTTTTTGAGCGAATGATTTAAGTTTCAGACTATTAAGTTTATTTTAATTGTAAGTAGATTTTATTTCAAGCATCTGTTTACTCTTGTATTTAAAGCACTATATTGCAAATTTAGAAACATTACTCTTGAGTAAATATACGCCTCAGACTGAGTAGACTCTTGAAATAAAAAATCGTCCCTGGGTTGACAAATTTTTTTATTTTATTTTTTATTTCTTTATTTTATTTTTTATTTTTTTTGAATCAGACTACTTCTATTATTGATACAAAAATTTTACAAAGAGGCGGTAACCTCTTGAGGTCTAGCCAAGATATTGGCTGTCTCGCATGAAGGATTTGAAAAACTAAAAAACAGATCGCCTGAGACTAAACCCGAACTGTCATAACAAAATGCATACTGACTGAGGTTCCAAAACTGCTGAACATAAGTAAAACTATGGACGCGAACTGTTGACATAGACAGTAAACCATTAAACAAAGACAGAAAACCACTGAGCATATTCTTTGACCAGACACTGTGATTCCAAAAGATGTCGACATCCAGATCAGGTATCGTGAGCATAGGAGGACGATTCTTCCACAATTCGGCAACCATAACTGGAGAGGTCATCCTCGTCAGAGGAAAGGCCCTTATCATATGGCTGATGCCCATCATCCGGAGGATTTGAATGTGCCATAGCCGGCTGAGCCAGGAGACAAGACTTTTTAGGTACCTGAGACTGCTGGCGATGATTCTGAGATGTGCTTGGCAGATCATTCGTCTTCTGCTCTAAAGTATCACGCGGAGTTGCAACAACCACATCTGCGACGCCTTCACTGAGCTGAATCGTGATAGTAGCGATGAAGGAGTGGTTGCTTATCCTGCAAGGGATTTTAAAGTGGGCCGAGTGCTCATGAGAATGATGAGGATTTGAAATTGCAGCCCGTTGTCCCCTGCCACGGCCACGACCACGACCACGACCACGAACATGATGAATTTCAGTTGGAGTGTCCTCGGAGGAGGAAGAGGCATGGTGCAGGGGCCGGCCACGAACTCCTCCTCTGCGACAACCCATTCTCTGTCTCAGGATGGTCATTATGCTGAGAGAATGGAGAATAGTGCAGACAACAGAACTGGGCTGAACAGGTTCAACGAGAAGGGGGAGAATTGACTTGACTATCAGAGAATTAGGAGAGCTGGAGAGCTTACAGGGGAGGAGAACGCTGAAGGGGTAGAGGCGTTCCAGTAAAATCTTAACAGAAGGAGCATCACGAGCCTGAATATCTTGGATACCTAAAACCTCCACTGGAAAGAGCTCTGCACCTGCGTGGAGGCTGAAAATGCGAGAGGAGGGAACAAATCTGAGATGGATATGTGCCATCGATTTAATGACAGAGAACCTGTGGGGAATGTCAAACCAAGATAGCTCGACTTTGAATGAACATGGCAGAGAATTGAATGCCATTTGCAGGTGGAACCAGGTGGCACGAGGCGTACTCCACGTGCCGACTGCTTCCGCCGCCATCCTCCGATCATTTGTCCTGTGCACCCGCATCCGGGAGGGATAGATCTTGTTGCACCAGTAGAGTGCACTCTTGTTTGAGTTGCTCATCATTAGATCGATTGAGAGGCCCAGAGAAGAATGGGAGCTACTGATCAGCCCCCTGGTTAGCCAGTCTGTCAGCTACTTTGTTGGCAGATCTCCGAACATGCTGGAAGGTGACACTGCGGGGAGACCTGAGCCAATCTTCAATTTGCTCTAGTCTGCTTAGGAGACGCCAACTAGAGGCGATTTTTCCAGCAGAGGTGCCTAATTGGATCCGAGAAACCATTTCAATAAGGATCTGTGAATCCCCTTCTATCACCAGCGGGAAGAAATTTTCAGTTGCAGCTATGCAGATACCCTTCCATAATCCTTCCAACTCAGCTGCATTGTTGGTATCTCTACCTATCGAACCATGATAGATGTAGAGAGCCGAGCCCTCAGCTATTCTGAAGATGCCTCCATATCCAGCCGGCCCTGGATTACCCTTGGCAGCACCATCGAAATTTAATTTTATTGTCTGGGAGACAGGAGGAGACCAGTGATGGGGGGATTCAGCATGGATGGAGGGAGTACGGGTGGAATGAGCAGAGAAGGTGATATTCAGATTCCAATTATCCCAAACTTGGCATTCCTAAGGAGTGGATGGCATGTCCGAGTTATGCCAGAGTTTCAGCGCCAGAGTTTCTTGAATGTTCTGTTTAAGAAGAAGCCAAAGGGAGTCCAGGGGAGAATAGAGATTTTTAAAGATCCTATTGTTCCGCTCCTTCCAAAGGATCCAATAGACAAAGCCTGGGATGAGGATCCATAGGGAGTTGAGGACCGGGCTCTGGAAGGGTTGCTGAGGCCAATTTTTGATAGTATTAGTAATGTTGCCTGCTTGTCTTCCTGATCTTCTGTTGCATAGGGCGATCCTCTCCCAAAGATCAGCAACTAGCGGACAGGTATCCAAAAGATTCACAATGGTTTCTGGATGGAGGTAACAATTGGGGCATCTGGAAGGCCCAATGAAACCTCGCTTTTGAAGATTATCCCAGGTGAGGACTTGCTGTTTGCTCAAAAGTACTGATAAGAAACAAAGATTCGTCCGCAATGGACTCTTCTACCACAGTTTCTGTGTCAGCACACGGGAAATCACACATCAATTCCGCAAAAACTAAGGATTTCTTAGACTTGGATTTCTCAAACTCCAAGTCGAACTCTTGCAGAATAACGATCCATTTAGAGTACTTTCCCCCTAGCAGTTGTTTTGTCAAAATATAAATCATAGGGTTGCAATCCGAAATAACTGTAGTTTTACGGAGAAGAATGTAGTGACGAAAACGCTGGACAGCTTGAACGGCTGCCAGGGCCAATTTCTCCACATGCGAATATTTTAGCTAAGTGGGGTTTAATGTCCTACTAAGATAATATATCACATGTTCCGTTCCAAATTCATCTTCTTGAACTAACACCATTCCAATAGTGGAATGCGAAGTTGCGAGGTATAAGAAGTAGTCCTGGTTGTGGTTGGGAGGATGCAACAACGGTGCATGGGTCAACGCGTGTTTAAGTGCATCAAAAGATTGTTGGGCAATCTCGTCCCAAAAGAATTGAGCGTTCTGTTTCAACAACCGTGTAAAACCTTTAGTGACCTCGGCGTAGTTTGGAATGAATCGGCGTAAAAAGTTCGCTTTCCCTTGCAAACTTTGGAGTTGGCGCAAACTCGAAGGAGGAGGCAATTTTATGATAGCTTCGACCTTCGAGGGATCGACGCGAATGCCGGCTTTTGAAACAACAAATCCCAGCAATCGACCCGTTTCTATACAGAAGACACACTTGTGGGGATTCAACCGAATACGATAATGCCTACACCTCATAAAGATTGCTTGTAAGTGGACAAGGTGATCAGCTCGATGTAAAGAATGAGCAGGCAAATCATCGAGGTACGGTTGCACAATGTGCTTGATGTCATGAAATGCGTAAGACATCGCCCGTTGAAAAGTGGCGCCGGCATTCTTAAGCCCAAAAGGTAATTTGCAGTAAGCAAATGTCCCCCATGGACAAATGAATGCCGTTTTTGGTTGATCGGCAGGTAGAATATTGATTTGATTATAGCCCGAAAAACCATCCATAAAGGAAAACATTTCACTTCTGGCACAATCATCAATAATTTGATCGATATAAGGCGTAAGATAGTTGTCTTTTGGACAAGCTCGATTTATATCCCTATAGTCGATACAGATTCTTATTGTTCCTTGTTTCTTGTTAACCGGAACAATATTCGATACCCAATCCGTTAACGGGATTGGATAAATGAAACCTGCTTTCAACAGCTTCTCGACTTCTGCTTTAATCGCAGCCACTTTCCGAGGGTGAATCTGACGCAACCGTTGCCGGACAGGTTTAGCGTCCGGGTAGGTCTTTATTTCATGAACAACAATGGCAGGGTCGATTCCTGGCATTTCCTCGTAAGACCAGGCAAACACATCGCGGAATTCTTGGAATAGGGCCTTGTAAGTTTGAATTTCATCTTCTGTACATGAGGCACCTATATGAATGTTTTCCTCAATTCCGGGCTTCACTGAAATGTCAATGGGAATAGTGCGAGAAATATTCCCTAAATTCAACTCTGAATCAGAATGTTTCGTTGGATTCTGAGCGTCTTTGACATATTCAGCGGTAAAGATAGATGAAAAATCATTTTCAAAAGCATCATCCTCAGGTAAAAACGAAGATCTATGATGAAGATCTTCCCATGGTAGATCGTCTACACTTAGGATTTCGCGAAGTTGCTCGTCAGATGACACGACTTCGGGAAACGCTATCCGTTCTGAGGTTGATGTGAAAAGTGATTCTTCACTGACCACATTCATTTGGTCGATTTGGGTTGAACGCGAGTCGGTAAAAGACATGACGGCTTCATAAGCAATTTCATATGGACTCAAAGGCATAACATCACCGAATGAGTCTATCTCAGATTCAGATGGGACAATCCAAAGATCGTCGTAAATAATTGTGTCTGATGTAATCATATGAATTGATGCAAATGAAGGGTCTGCGTTGATTGGAGGGAAAGGAAAAGTTCCCAGTAAACCGGAATCTTTAACTAAACCTACGCCAACGTCCCTATAAGGGATTGTCGTCTTACCGACATGCTGGATACTCTCTGAAGAGGCTGGGTCGGATGAAAAGTATGTCAGCTGAACAATTGTCACGATCTTACCGTTATGTGGAAACTTTATTACTCTGAAGACCGATGAAACGACCGCTGTCATAGCATATGACCAACTTCGACCCAAAAGAAGGTTGTAGTCTAGAGGGGCATCAACCACCTCCACATCCAGACTAACGGTTTTACCTTCTACCCCTATAGGCAATTCCTGTAGAATACCAAACGGACGGAACCCATGGCCATCAAAGGCCTTAAGGATGGTCGGGGATTGGTTCAGCGAAGGAGAACCAAGCGATCTCCAACACTGAATCGACATAATACACGTAGAAGCTCCCTCATCAATTACAGTCCGATGAATAGGCCTGTTTTTGACTATCACTGGAATCTGGAAAGCCATTTGATGGGGAAGGTGCGGTGTACTATTTTCTAGATCGAAGATTATCAGATTTGGGTCCTGAACATCAACAGCTCCGATAGCCGACAAAAGTAATTTTCGTTGTGCTGGGCATGATTGCAGCACTTCTAAAGCCGACATTGCTGATGGTGAAACAGCTAAGTCCTCAACAATGTTGTAATTCTGGGCCGCTCTCGCATGTGGATTAAAAGCAGACCTTCGAAGTACACCCTTGGCGGGCAGTTTGATTACTAAGTCCGGGTTAGGTTTTTCGATCTGTAGTGGATCGGAACCAAGAGCTGAGGTTGATGGATTAGAATGAGAAGATTCTACTTCCTTACCATCAACAGGATTCTTACTACCATAATCTTGCGATCGAGTCGCAATCCTCACATGAGACATCATTAAAATGGGTTCTTCACTGGCAGTCGAGGAAGAACCTATCATCTTACTCTCCTGCTTTGGAAATGGATCTTTTAACACAACAGGAGTGGGAGAACCTTTGACTATTTTCACAACCTCAGCCCAATGAGGGCAATCTCTTGTAAAATGATCCTCTTCACAAATAAGACAAGGATATTGAGGTTTGCGCTTTTCGTCATTGGTTTCTGACTTTTCTGTTTTCTCCTTCAGAGCCTTGTCTGCTTTAGCCTTCTTCTTTCCTTTCTTCTTTCCACAATTTTTTGATTTGGCCGTAGATGACTCTACGGCGTGAATATCGGCGGAAAGTTCAGGAGAAGACTCTCCTGTCGGGGAATCAGGCAAGGTGATTATAGGAGTAGTAGAATTCTTGGAAGATTTCTTCTTGCTCTTTGTGTTCACCGTACCAATCATACCATCAGCGGCATGAGATCCCGAAGGAGCAGCAGCGATTTGATTCGATTTTGGAAGGTTTGGGATCTTCTCGTGTAACGTACCTGACTGAGTATAAACTAAGTCAAGGTACTGCGCCTGAGCAATGACTTGCTCCTCAGTAACTACTCCAGCCTTAGCTACATCTTCAGTAATCTTCGGTAATAATGATTTAACAAACCATTCAACTAAGGTTTGGTCCGGAATAAAAACTTTCACTAACCTTCTTCGACGTCTCCACTCATGAATGTGATCAGAAATATACGTGGACGTCGATTGTTTTAGTGAAGTTAATAACTCCGTGCCGTTATCGTATCTGACCGGCAACTGAAAGTGAGTTAAGAACGAGGTAGCTAACTGGCTAAAATTGTAAAAAGAGGCCCGTGGTAACTCAATGTACCACTTGGCTGCAAGACCAATGAGTGTACGCTGGAAAAGACGTAAGCGGATCGAATCATCCGAGATAGAATTTGAAGCACACGAGAGGTGGTAAGTCATCACATGATTGGACGGATCCTCTCCAGACTTACCTTCGAACTTGGGTATATCACTGGGCAACTTATTTGGCATTGGCGGCCATAACGGAAGATATTGAATTGGATCATTCGTTAGGTGCGTCAAGTCTGGTAAATCCAAAGTTGCAATAAACGGTAATTTCCGGTTAGGATCTCTAAAACTCTGGGTCACAAGACCAGTCCTAGGAGGAGGATATCCAGGATAACTAGGAACAGGAATCGCATTAGGGATATTATATCCTCCTGGAAAACCAGGATTAACCAGACCGTACTGGGGTTGTTGAGGTTGTTGATAAGTGTACCCAAGATACGGTTGATACTGGTAAACCGGCTGCTGGACAGCTTGCCCATATTAGTACTGTCCCTGGTACGGTTGATGAACAAATTGAGGTTGAGTAGTGACAACCGTACTTATACCAGGCTGACCTATAGGCATCTGGACCGTGGTTTGAATCATAGATCCAGACAATGGTAGAGATGTCTGAGGAGTGGTTGCAGAGACAGTAGAAACTGGAGCTGTCGATACTCTAAAAGTAAGTGCGGTAGATGTTGCGGTAGTTGCAGCAGCCATTTGAGATGGAGTACTAGGTGCAATTGGTGGCTGAGTAACTACCGAAGTTACAGAAGTTTGAACATTTGACTGGACAGGGTGCGGTTGCTGGGGTGGACCAGAAACTACGGGTTGTCCAGCTTGAGGTACCAACTGTATACTTGGCTGCAACACCTGTTGACCCTGTGATGGATCCCACACTATCATTCCGGGGTATTGACCCGTAACAGGTTGAGAATACTGAGATCCATAACTGGATTGAGGATAGGATTGATAACTGAAAGGTACAGTTCCCATACCTTGAACATATGACTGACCCTGAGGTGGTTGATAACCTTGACTCGAGTATTGACCCTGAGGTTGATAACCTTGGGGTAAATATTGATACTGGGGTTGACCTTGACCTTGAGGTTGATACCCTTGAGGTTGATACCCTTGGGGTTGATACCCTTGAGGTAAATATTGATACTGAGGTTGACCTTGGGGTACATATTGAGGCTGGGGTTGACCTTGAGGCATGTATTGCACCATAGGTACATACTGACCTTGAGGCTGCCCACCAGACACAATTTGTGTACCTTGAGGTTGCCCCCCAGGCGGCAATTGACCACCTTGAGGCTGAGAAACGGGAACTGATCCTGACATCATGTAAATGTCTCCTACACCCAACGGTTTATTACCATTGTTTCCAGCTAATAACCCATGATCAATGGATTGAGGAGATGCCCCCGCGAAGGTACCAGAAAGTGATTGATACCCGGTGGGAACAGAAGGACCGCCGTGTAAGAAAGATTCAGGAGTTTGAGTAAACACAGACGACTGACCAGACATATTTACAGGAGTATAAATACCTCCAGGTGGAAAAGGAGTACGAGGTGTAGAAAAACCTATCCCTGAGTTGTCTAAATAATTGGTTAACGAAAGGTACCAAGTAGTACTTCTAGGAGGACTGTAAAAGATAGATTCACGCTCCCTGAGCTCAATAGTAAGTTGATCTTCAAGGTTAGAGACGCCTATTTCTTCCTCTGGAGCAAGTTCTTCAATAGCAATCAAACCAGTAGGAAGATTTTCGGTGATAACTCGTTCTACTCTTGGTGAATCTGGAACACTAGAAGTCGGAGTAACAGGTTCAGATATTTAAGGTTCTTCGCCTATATCACTAGTAGATGAAAAACTACCAGCAAGCTCAGAAACTGTAACAGCTTCGGGATTATAACCTGTCTCTAGACTTTGGTAATCTGGATGGACTACCAAGGAAGATTCTCCTTCTTCAGGTGAACCTACTCTACTGCCACTAGGAGGAGTTACAAGGACCTTCAATCCTTCGTACTGACCCGGGACGTCTTCAGGAGATCCACCCCGTGATCTACGGAGTTTCCTCAACAAATCAGTTCCGGTAACAATCTCAGGTGACTTGCCCCGAAGTCTACGGGACTGTCTCGGTAATTCCGCCACAGCTAAAAACTTTTAACTACTACACACGAAAACAAAGTAAAATCTCAAATCAAACCACCTAAAGTCGCTAAAGAACCAAACAAATTTGAATCACACGCCTAAAGAATCTAGGGCGTCAAACCAAGCACAAACAGTAGCCTTCCAGACCGAAAACGCTAGTTGGAGATGAAACCCAACATCGCCGGATGCAGTACAGAAGTGGCGGGTGGAACAGTTACCCCGGCAACCTGCTTAATGAATAGACCGGCACAAGTTCCTCCACTTTAACCGTCTCGAGTGAAGTGAACCCCCCGGAAAATCCAAGTGAGTCTAGCCGACGTCTGCTCCAGGTACAGTGGGATCTTCCCTCCACCGTCACCTCGGTAGAATCCTAAAGATAATGGTCACTAAGGTTACCAACCGCAACAAATGCACCTGGGGGAACAGTCTACACTCCGACAGCACGCAAGGGCAGAGTATCAAGCTCAATCCCCTTGCCGGTTTCTTGACAATAATCCAAGGTTTACCGACAAGTGACCCCTGGCTCCTCGACAATGGTTAATCCGAGGTTTACCGTTTGTAATACGTGCGTGTCTGGCGTCGTTCCCAACGAGGGAGGATTGATCCCCTCACTGGTTCGGACACGAGCTCGTGCTTCTCCTTTAAGAGGAGCTTTCCCAGAGTACAAATGAGACAATTGGATTTATTCTATCACAAGATAAGCTACTTGTTTGGTTTTGTTGTCTTGGAGAGTTAATTACTCTCCTACTCCAAGACACTAGCCTGATCTAAATTGGTGTTTCAGAGCCCTAGTAAATAAAAGTTACTAAGTTGATTTTACTTTAAGCGTCAATTTTATGGTTTTTCTTAAAGACAAAAGGTAGCGGAAATGAAACCAATGGTGTGTAGACTCGACTCAAACCACTACAAAGATGAACCTAAGATGATTTACGCTACTTTTCTCTTTCAATGAAACTCCTAACTAAGAGAGTTGGAAAATGCAAATTTTATAGAAAACAACTTTCTTAGTAAAGACAATCAAAGAAACAATTCCCTTTATCTTTCCAAGCATACAAACATGACCACTCCTTACGTGCACGAAAAATTCTTTTTCTTTCAAAATACCTCAAAGCTACTTGAAACAAAACTTTTCAAAGGAGATGTTTTTGTATTTTTCTTAAAGCATATAAATCTATTTTAACGAAAATCAATCTCAAAATCTATAAAATCTATGAAAAATTGACTCACAAGCAAATCAAAAAGAAATTTACTCTAAAGCAAACCTAACGAGGCAAAAGCCTACAAAGATGATTCTAGGTTGTTTTACTTGACCACAATCAAGCCAAGGACCAGCTAATGTAGAATCAAAAGACCAGTCAAAACAAAACTCAAATCTTTTTGTTCTTTTTATAAAATGGAATTCAATACTCGATCAACAAGCACTTCGAAATTTGCCAAAGAGACAACTCAAAAGTAAGTTGCTCTCATAGGTAGACTTTATGACAGGTCCGACTCCTAAGAAGGCTGACAAAACCAGAGAGATCTAAGGCTTGACAACTTCTACCACCAAAGTCACTACAGGACCTACTCAAAAATCAAACCCTAGGGCTTAAACTTCTATGAAATCCACTAAAACACTCAATGCTATCGAAACAAGTTCAGGTGAAGATCTTTGACAGGAGACTAATGGATCTGGGCAGTAAAAACTAAGAAAAAGCAAAATCTAAGAGGAAAAATGTAAAAAATGGAAATTTCTTAATTTTTAGCAGGGTACGCAGGCAACCTGTTAAGACAGGTGCGGGCCCGCTCTGTGCACATAGCAACAGTGCGTACATGTACGCACTGTGCAATACTAAGAGGGTGCGTACTACTGGAAAAACCAAGAAAAACTAAATTCAATCTAACCCTAAGCTAACCCACCCAAATACAAAGTCACAGAGCCAAAAACCAGAAAATAAATGACTTTTCTCAGATCAAAGTTGCATACAAAGGAAAAAACTTTCTCATCAATGGATTCCCCAGTGGAGTCGCCATTTTGTCAGGCGGAAAGAGTCGATAGTGCAGACACAACCAACCTCCCTAGGAGCCTAAGACTCTCTAGTGACAAACAAGACAAACAAGAGCAATCCTTCTCTAAACATGCATTTACTATATAAGAAATCAAGTGTTTAGATCCTACCTGTAGTCCAACGCTGTTGTAGCAGTCCAGCCTCGCTGATCCGGATGAGCTCCTCCTTCACTTCGAAACCTGCATTCACTAACAATCAAACGATTAAATAGCACTTGATAATCTCATAAAATAAAACATATTTAACACATAGACCAAGGAGTACATGAAACAACTCATAAATAACAAGTTATTGAGAAGAATGGACTCATTTGCATTAATAGGAAACAAAAGGAACAATTACAACCTGAGCCTTGGTGTTGTGCAAGTCCCCCCCAGGGTCCATCAAGAGTTCTCCTTTACTTTGACAAAGCTCACCCACTTCCAAATAGAACAAGCAAAGATGGCAATCTCTCCTCACAAGCTTCTAAATGGGAGTCCTAATTCCAGCAGCATCTACCCTTAGAAATGTTTAGCTTTCAACCTCCCCTTCTTCTGGCCCAATGCCTGTATTTATAGTGCTCAAGAGGAAGTTAATCAGGTCCACCATCAATGGGATAATCCCCTCTTTGGATGGGATAGCTCCCTTATTGATGGGATAAGTTCCTCTTTGATAGGGGTACATGAACCATCTGGAGGCGCTTCATGCACGTCAAACATACTTCTAGAAGCCTCTAGAAATGACCGCAAGTAACTTTTTTGAAGTGAAACTTGCGCTTTTTGACCTTTACAGGGGTACACACCTGCCCCTTTACATACAGAGCGTACAAGTACGCAGTTTTTGGGAACATTAGGTGCGTATACGCAGGTAAGGCGGAGAGAATCTGCGTACCCAGAGATAAACACATTTACAAAGACTTTCTCTCTCTTTGGAGTTTGACATGGAGAGCAGAGGGATAAGACTTGCCCAGGAGGATAGCATGACTGTTGATAGAGCCATACTAACTGTAAATAGCCATGGTGACATTTTTTTAGTGTAACAGTCAAGGAGGGCAGAAGCTTCCTGAACAGATGGATGGCCAAGAGCATGGTGTCATCAACGAACTGTTGGTGCGAGAGGGGGGAAAGTCCATGGATAGAAATGCCCTTGAGAGAGTGATTAGAAATAGCAGAGTGGAGGAGACGGCTGAGACCTTCTGCCATGAGCACGAAGAGGAACGGAGAAAGAGGATCGCCTTGGCGAATGCCCCTTGAAGGCCGGAAAGGCGAGGAGGGGGAGCCATTCAAAAGGATGGAATAACTGGGGGAGGTGATCAGATTCATGAGCCAACACGTCCAAGTAGCGCTGAAGCCAAAAGCTAAAAGCATTTGATTAATGTAGGCCCAACTAAGTTTATCGAATGCTTTGGAAAGATCTAACTTGAGAATCATACCTGGCTTTTTTAGCACCTTGAGCGAGTGAATAACTTCATGGGAAAGAATGATGCCGTCCAGTATCTGGCGCCCTTCAACATACCCTGTCTGCTCAGGAGAGATGAGAAGAGGGAGGAGAGGTTTGAGCCTGTTTGCCAATATTTTGGAGATAAGTTTGTAGATTACGTTACAGAGAGCGATGGGCCTGAATTTATCAGGAGTGCTGGAATCTTCCCCCTTAGGCACAAGCACTATGAATGTGGAGTTGAGAGAGGGGAGGATCCAGTGCATCACTCTTGCTTCTTCCACAAGTTCCCATACCTCTGTTTTGATGTGCTCCCAAAAAGCGTGGAAAAAATTTGCTGTAAAGCCATCTGGTCCTGGGGCTTTGCCGTCTTTTAATTGAGATAATGCCTCCTCCATTTCCTGCATTGATATTGGCAGGAGCAGCGTTTGGTTGTGGTCCTCCGTGATGATCTTGGGTATGTGCTGCGTGAGGGCTTGTATTGCTTGTGTTCTTCTTCCTGGGGGTTCTTTCAAAATGTCCTGAAAGTGCTCTTTGAATGCCTATTCTATTTCTTCATGCTTTTCCAGACGTTCTCCATGTTTGTTATTGATAAAGGCAATGTGGTTATGCATTCTCCTTTGAACTGTGGATCTATGAAAGAACTTGGTGTTTTTCTCTCCATCCTTGAGCCATCTGACCCTTGACTTTTGGTGCCATAGCGTTTCTTCTTGCTTCCTACGAGTTTCAATCTTGGTAAGGAGCGACTTCTCCTGTTGCGCATAGTCCTCAGTTCTTCCCTCGTATATGATGCGCTGTTGCAGTGTGTTCATTTGCTCCTCCAACATCTTCTGATGATTAAAAATATTTCCAAACTGGGTATGATTCTAGGATTTGATCACCTGTTTGAGAAATTTGAGCTTTTGCTGGAACTGGTACATTTTGGCTCCTTCTAGGGGATTGTAAGATTTCTAGGCATCGATTACTACATCTTTGAAGTTGGGATGTGAAAACCAAAATTCTTCGAAGCGAAAGGGTCTATTGCTCCTGACACCGGACGTAGCCATTGTAACGTTATGGGCCAGTGATCGGAACCGGCTTGAGGCAAGATGGAGGCGTGAAAGTCTCCCCCGATGTGAATGGCATTATCCTTCATGAGAAATCGGTCCAATCTGGAAGCGATTTGCTATGAACCCCTTCTTTTGTTGGACCATGTGAAAGTGCCATTGGATGTTTGAAGATCCATCAATTGATTCCGGTGAATGATGTCTTTGAGGCTATAGCTGTCTTCATCCAGCCTCTGACGTCCCCCTGTCTTTTCCTCCAGAGAGGTAATGATATTAAAATCACCCCCGCATATCTAGAAGGGAAAGCATCTGTTTGCGTTGAGTTCCGAAAGAGTTTCAAGCAGATCCATTTTTCTCTGAAGATCTTGCGGAAAATACACGTTGGAAAGATGACCATGGCTGTTAGTTCCAATAAGGTGGAAGGTGGATTGTATGAAGAAATGGGAGGCATGAAAGTCCTGAAGGTATAGTTCTTGAGGATTCCATAAAATTGCGAGCCCTCCAGAAGCACCAGAGGCGTCCACTGAGACTGACCTGCACCCTGGCCATGCTTTATTGAGAATTTTTTCTATAACTGTACTGCTACATTTTGTTTCTTGAAGGAAAATTATAGATGGTCTATCCTGCTGAATCATTTTTTTGATCATCTGTGTTTTGTAGGGCTGTTGAGCCCTCGCACATTCCATGAGACGAGCTTCATGGGGAACAGTGGGGAAGAGTTTTGTAGAACTTGGTCAGCTTGGGGAATCTACCAGAGTCCACCAGCATTTCTCCGAGGATGATAGTCCGCTGCAAATCTGTTTTTCGCCCACGTTTCTTTGTCTCCTTCAAGATTTTCCTTCCATCCCAAGGACTGCCTGCTTGAATGCCTAAATATTTGTGATGCTGAGCTCTAGTTAACACTTCTTCTAATCTTTCTATCTCCCGAGTATGTATTTTACTGTATTCCTTCTGTCTACATGCTGCTTCCAGCTTCAGTATGTCCAGACCTGCCAGGTCCACACTCTCTGGTTCCTCCTCCATATGGCTCGGTGTACTTTGATCTTCCTCTTTTGAAGGCTGTTGCATGCTCAATGCCAGAGCTATGTCTAACTCCATGTTGGATGAAGGTGGAGCTGAGTCTTTGTCTGGAGAAGCATAGGATGTGGAGGCAGGGGCGATGGTGGCTTTGGAGGACTGAGGTATATCTGAAGATTTGGGCGAATGAGATGGCGATGAGGGAGAAGGATCTGAGAGGGGAAGCGAGGGGTTATCATCTATGTTATCCGTTGTATTCAGGATATCAAAACTATTTATGGTTATGGGTTTCTTAAGATTCTTAGGATCCATTGGGGTTTTCTTAGCATGCCTTCTTCTATTTGGGACTTTTGTGAAACCCTCAGCATCTTTGCTTGCTTCCGTAACAGGAGTTTTGGACTGCAGATTCAGAGGACAGTCTCTGAAGAGATGGCCATGTTCATGGCACTTCCTACAATGAAAGGGAATATGCTCGTAATCTATGGTTTGAACCCATTCATAATCATCATGAAATAAGCTTATCGAGTCAGTCAGAGCTTTGGCTAGATGCATGTGGACGCAGATCCTGGCGTATGAGGTGTACTTCCGGATTTTTGTTTCCTCCGCGACTTTGATGAAGACCCCCAGGCTATTACCTATGTTCTTCAGGATTTCTTCCTTCCAGTATTCCAATGGGAGAGAGTACATTCTGATCCATACTGGAGCCCAGTTAAAGTCTTCTTTGTCTGGATTGAACCTCTCAACCCAATCACGCAGGTACAGGCCAGCAGCATTGAAGAAGTACGGGCCACCCTCGAAGATGCGTGTTTTGTCCTCTAGGCAGTTGAAGGTAGCGGTGAAGAAGCCCTTTGGTCCAAGGTGCAAGGTAACTTGACCTTTTGGCTTCCATTTGGAGGCAATCCAGCCTTGCAGTGCTTTTTCAGTAGGCCAGAAACCTAGAAACTTGCCTATGAGGGCGTGATCCCTCATGTATTGAATCTCACTGTTGATGAGCTAACTGGGGAGATCTATTTTGATTCTTTCTGCCATTTTGGGGATGCATGTTGCAGAGGATGCTTTGGGTCTTGCCGCGGAGTTGTTCTGGTCAGTACCTTTGTCATTAGTTGTCGATGGGTTGGTTACGAAGTCGCCTTCAGCATTGGTACCTGGATCATTGTCTTGCTCTGTCAAAGGATCAGAACCGGGTCTGTCGTTTTGCTCTGCGCTATTGGGCTTGTTAGGATTTGTATTAGGGGGGGGGGGGGGGAGAGGGGGACGAGCCCACCCCTCCGGAATGCGGCTTCATGGTGGTGCCAGTGGGAGCGACAACGTCTGTGAATCGAGGGCAGCTTGGGAGAGGCGAGGCGACGCAAAACCCTAGCAGTGCCTATCCGCCATGAACCAGCATCGCTCCATGACTTGAATTCAAGATTTCACAATTTTATCTCTCCCTAGGTTGACAATTAATGTGAAGATAATTAGGAGTTAAAAAGACACCTTTTTATCACTCAATATTTTGGCACCGTTGCCAGGGAGAGTGTAGCCATTTCTAAAGAGTAGTGTGCATCTGATGAGTACATGTTAGGAAAGAATTGGGTATTAAAAACGGAAGGTAAGAACCTACGTACGGAGCATGTAAAAGCCCTGCTCCCCCGCCCGCTTTCCAACAGAATTGTTAAAGAACTTAGGGTAGAAATAAATGTTTGAATTTCTGTGTGAATGACTAAGAAAAAAATAGAATTTAAAAAAAACAAAACTCATGATTTCACTCAAGTGGTGATGTAAGCACCACCCATTTCGCTAATCGATTGACTAGAACATTTGAAGAAGGAGCCTCGAAGAAACACATGAAGAACATCTTCCATTATGGTAAGAAATGGCTCACATTACAACTTTTGAATTTCCTATCAAAGATTTAGGAGGAGTAACACAAATGCACATAATTCCCCATCTTCTCTACCAACATTTAATGGTTTGACAAATGAAGATTCAGATACATTCTTATTTGAGTTCGAAATACTCTGTAGAGGATATGATTATTGTACTAATGATCAAAGGTTGAAAGTGTTTCCTCTTACTCTAAAAGTAGCAGCTCTTCGATGGTTCATGAGCTTAGGTGGCAACTGCATCCAAACATGGGAGGACATGAAGAACATATTCTTGAAGAAGTACCAAGACTATTGCAAATCCAATGAAGATATTTTCGATATGATACAAGGGGAAGATGAAAGCTTGGAGGACTATGTAGAGCGATTTCATTACAACCTTCAAAAATCAAAGCATAAGCATTTGAAAAAAGAGATCTTAAAAACACTCCTACTCAAAGGAATCAAAGATGAATTTTTAGAACTCTTAAATATGATAGGAAAAGGTGATGTTTTTTAGTTGTCATATGATGATGTTTGTGAATTGTGCATAAGGTATTCAAGAGGAATCTCCAAGGCTGGTAAGAATTCTAGAGATGTTTGTTCTTTCTTTTCCAAATCTGCTACAAGAACATGAGACATAAGAGCTGAAATCAATGTTTTATTTGAAAATTTTAAAGTTGATTTTATTAGCTCTCTAAGTTCAAAATTGGATGCTTTGCAGGTTCAGAAAAATCAAGAATTTGATGAAGTGTTTTGCCCTCATGACCGAAAGGAGCATCCCATAGATAGTTGTTCTTCCTTATCTAGGATGGAAGTAGCATATCAAAGAGATGAGGAAGCTGCAACAAGGTCAAAACCATGGAAATCATGGCCTACAGGTATGGTTCAAAACACTTCTTCTCCATTCTCTTACTTGCATAATCCATTATGGAATACTAATGTGTTAGGGAAGCCATGTCAATATAACCACCACCAAATGTGTCTACAAGTTTCGCATGGTTCACCTTATGATTGCATGATTACTCTCCCTCATCTTGTAGCACAAACACATTCTCCATATTTTTCACCAGCTCTTCCACAACCTCTTGCTTGCATATCAAAATCATCCACTCAAACCAATCAACTACATCATCAAAATGCTCCATTTCGTACACAATTTCCTGCTCAACTCATTCCACATCCTCACCATAATAAACCAATACAACATGCTTACAGTGTTGAACTGCAAAATTTACTCACCCTTCCCACCCATTCTATCTCACATGCACCAATGGAGAAAATTTACAATGAGATTCAGAATGTTTCAAACTCAAAAATTGTAGAAGTTATGGAAGAAATTGAGGTTTCTTCTAGTCTGCATCAACAAGCCATTTTAAAATCTCAAGAACTTCATGATATGATGGATATGGGAAACCAAGAAAGTAAAGGATATATTGAAGATTGGTTTCACTCCATCATTTGTTTGCAGCATCACTCCATACTTCAACGATTTTTGATACCATATTTTCAAGAGACGTTGGCTTCTCATACCCTAATATTCATTAATATGCATTTTTTCAAATTTGGGTATGTGCATACATGAAGCCTTATTTCGAAAATGGTTCCATTGGAAGTACTCCTATATGTAATCATATTCATTTTTTTAAATCAGAGTAGGGTGGTGTAAAAAATAAAATAAATAAGGACATAAATAAATACATTTTGTTTGATGTAAGAATAGTGTTTTTGTTGCAACACGCTGTGAAAATAAACATTGGTGATAAATGTTTTAATCCATTTGTGTATGTAGATAAATTATAATGGAAATAACAGTTCTACAAACACTCATATTCATTTTTATTATCAATTTGGAAAAAATGTTTGAATATCATTTTTTTTGGCTTGTGGGCTTGATGAAATTTTTGAAAACATAGTCGGGACAGTCATGTTTTGATGGACCTAAAGGGAATATTTTTAAACCATGTTTCAATCCTAAATAGCCATTGATGTCTACTTTCCAACCCAATTTGAATCATTCAATTTGGATTTGAAACGAAAAATTTAGAACTAAAACATTGACAAGGTGTCTAGCACGTAGCTCAGGAACAGAGTTGGGAGAGTCAGTTTTTGGAGGCCTAAATGACTATATTTTTAAAATATGTTTCTATACTACGTAGCCCTTGCTTTCTAATTTCCAACCCAATTTGAATCACTCAATTTGGATTTGAAACGAAAAAGTTAGAGCCAAAACATTGACAAGGTGTCTAGCAGGTAGCTAAGGAATAGAGTTGGAACAGTCTATTTTTGAAGGCCTAAATGATTGAATTTTAAAAACCTGTTTCTATAGTATATTTCCTTATGAATTTAGTTTACAAGATAATTGGAATCACTCATTTTTGATATTGTATGAGGAAGTTATGATCAAAATACTGACTATCTATCGTAAATCAGCATTCTTAAAACTTTGTCTTTCCAGTTGTTCCTTAGAGTATTTGACCTATCAATTCTTCTTGTCTTCAAAAATTGTTTTTATTGGAGATAAATAAATGAATCTACTTTCATTTCCAATTTTAATCATTCAAATCCGACATCAAACGAAGAATCTATGCTTAAAATATCCACTGTTGTTCTAAGTGGGATAATCGAAAATGACTCTATTATGCAGGTTGTTCTAAGTAAAATTGACATATCATATCATTGAATTTTTAAAACCTGTTTCTATTGGAGATATACCTTTGAATTAGCTCTCATATAGCTTTAGATCACTCAGTTTGGACGAAAAACGAAGAAGTTGTGATTAAAACACCGCTGGTTAGTATGGTCGGCCACTACTCTCTTGCAGGTGACAAATAAATTTTACTCTTATTTTGTCAGTGGATTTGTTATATAGAGTAACTGCTTGTTGTTTTTTGCATAATTCTTGGATTAGGGGAGCCAGATCATCTCTCTTTCTCCATGATTTAATATTTTATTGTAGGTAGACACTCATTTTTTGTAGGTCCTAGGAGAATAAAGAAGGTCAATTTATGGACGAGCGATTATTGAAAGAAATTTTAATGAAACAACAGAATTTCATCCAACTCATTACCCAACGGATTCATAACAGAAGAAATGAAGAATTCATTTCCAGTTGAAGATTCATGTCATCTTACTGTTGCCAATACATTTTTCGAAAGAGATCATTTTTTTCCTTGCCTTAAGAAATAACATCAACATCATAGTGGTTGTAACTTAATTTATTTATTTACATATTGTTTTTAAATAAAATGTTGTTTCTTTTCTGATTTCTCTTATATTTTTGTGTTTCAGGTGTTGCTTCCTTCAAATTGTAACCCATCCTCAGCATCAATGCAGTGAACAACTAATTCATTTTTTGCGTGTTTTCATTTTATGATTATGGATATTTGTTGTTCTTTTCTGAAGGAACAACACTTTCGCAGTTCCTTTCAAAGGAACAAAACTTTCACATTTTTGCTGTTCCTTTCAAAGGAATAGCACTATCGCATTTCTGCTATTCCTTTCAAATGAACAACTCTCCCACATTTCTGCTGTTCCTTTCAAAGGAATAACACTTCTGCATTTCTGCTGTTCCTTTCAAAGGAACAACACTTTCACATTTTTGCTGTTCCTTTCAAAGGAACAACACTTTTTGGGCAAACTGGTCAAAAATGTAGCACCACTTTCCACTTGCTTTTGGAGGCCTTCCCCTTAGCCAAATTGAGTGCACAATAGCTCGTTGGAAATCTTGTCGAGTCTACTTTTCAGAACATCTTGAATTTTGCAATTTGGAGTTCATTGCTCTGTCAAAAGTCCAATCTCCCAAGACTGGTCAAAATGAGCAGAATGAGGCTGCCAAAATGCATAGTGATGTTGCAGTCAACTTTTTAAGGCCTTCCTCAACTCCAAATTGAGCTCATGATAGCTCATTGGAAATCTATTTGTGTCTACTTATCAGTTGACTCATCAAACAAGTCATTTGGGCATCTCATATAGGAGAAAAAATGATTTTACTAGGTCACTCCACAGGCCCACTAACCCTCCTGAGGCAAATGATGTTTTCGACATTTCTCCCAAACCATGAAACCTGTGTAAAAAATAAAAGAGGTTTTTCTTCATAAGTCAATTATGGACAAAAAAATCTCTCACTTTTTTCAAATTCATCTTTTCTTTCCCAGAAAGATAGTTTGAAGAAAACTGTCCCTTATGTGTGGTGAATGGCTTGTTCCTTGGAATGACTTCTTGAAAAATGATGGAGACCTGATGTTTGATGATATGAAATGGCCTCATAACTTCTGATATCCATCATACCTCCTCTGCTAAGATATATCTGAACAACACTTCTGCGTGTATTTTCCTTTGCTGTTCCCTACAAGGAACAACACTTTTTTGAGTGTTTTTGTTGTTCCTTCAAAGGAGCAACACTTTGGGAGTATTTTCGAGAACAACCATTCCTTCCTCTTGTGGGATTATTCCTAGTTCATCTCAACCACATTTTACTAATTCCCTTTCATGACATGAAGTACACTACTTTTATGAGGATAAGAATTATGGATTCTATTGAAGCGAGTTAATATCATTCACGTTATGATCTTTAACAGGACAACTCCTTGATGATAGATTATTTTCAAAAGGGACACAATTATTTATATACTACTTTACTGCATCGTTTTTTGCTGTACATGATATTGATTGATCATCTTAATACCATGTTAGTTCCACCCTTCCTGGTTATAATCTTCTCTGTCTGTACTAAATGAGATTATGGGTATATTTTTTTCTATTGACATGTTCAACTTCTTCCACCATCCCTGCTCTTAAGGAGTACTGAGCCTCCCTCTTTTTATCATAAAAATGTGTAATAACAACAAAATTTTGTTTGCAGATAGAGGATAGGGGGTCTCATTACGAGCCAACCTACCATGTTCATAAGGTTGTAACAAAGTGACATTCCCATTATGGCCACCACACTAGGGTTATGATCCATTGGATAGCCAAATTATCCTTGGAACATGATGTCTCATCACAAGCTGGCCTGATCACTTTTGCTACATCCCAGTGAATGGCAGTGTGGTTATCTGGTTACCACGCCAGCACACTGATCTCTTCTGTAGAACATCGCTGGAACTCTCCATTTATAAATTGAGGATCTTGGCTCATATGGGTTAAAAAGCAACCCTGCCGAGGCTATGGACGTCTGCTGGCAGTAGAGGCTCTGCTTATGGTATTGAAGTTATATCTTAATGTCAATTATTATTATCATACCCTTTTCTTATTTTCTCTTTTTACCAGAGAAGTTATTTCCTTAAATTTTTCCATGTTTTGAATCTTTATGCATGAGAAATTGTTTTCAGATCAATCGCATCATTTTCAGCTAGAATACCGTCAACAAAGCATCTTTTTGGCATATTGCTGTCCTTTTTCTTTTTTGCATAACTTATCATCAATCCAAAGTGTCATACCTATTATTCATAGCTATCTTTACACACTCTGCTCTCATTATAACCATAACTCTCGCTGTTCTATCATTGATATGTGTACTCTGCTTCATTTACCGCTGTATTGTTCATTCCCTTGCCTTGCCGTTAGCATAACACCTTTCATAGGCTTTATGGTCATGGAATCCCTTTTCCAATTGGAGGGGGGAATGTATGCATTATGAGATAGCATGTGATCTGATTACTGCACTCTGCCATAACTTGTTGATTTGACAAAATATTAGTATTGCATGTATACAAAAGTTTTTTTGATTGAAATTTTTGCATGCATCTTATCTGTTGCTATTAAAAACTAACACTGTGGATTCAAGAACATTGTATGCATCTTATCTGTTGCAATTAAAAACTAACACTGTGGATTCAAGAACATTGTATGCAAAATAGTGATTTGTTTACAGGAGAACAACAAGTATGGGGGGGAACTCTATTCGCAGCATGACCACACTATTGCAACTAACAGAAAAGGCTTGAGCAACTCGCAAACGTGCACAATTCTTCAGACATGATGTGCTTGCATGGATTCCACCTTTTGCATCACTTTCAATATCCGCTCAGTCTACATCAGCTTCAACAAATGCCAGTCCATACATGTCATTCTACATTTTCTTTTTCGGAGGTAAAACTTGAGGTAAAATAGCATAATTTTTTGATTTATTACAAATTTAGAAGAATTTCATGAAAATCCATTGAGCATTATTTATCATCATTCACTCCACATCTTTACCACTTCTCATTTTTCAGCGACATATCATTTTTCAATTTGGGGAAGTGTTGATTTCATTCATTTCTTTCTTATGACCATGTCTTTATCATCCATTGATCTTCTTATTCATTCTCGACACCCCCTTATTCCATGTTGTTTTAAACCAAGCATAGATTTCAACAGATTATGGCAACCACCTCAATTTGCTTTCTAGCATTGCATGAGGGCATGCTAATTCTTCAGTTTGGGGGAGGCATTGCTACGCATGATGGATGTTTTCTACTTTATTTCTCATTTAAAGCATACAATTTCATTTGTATACAGTGCAAAAATTGATTTCCATATATTTTTAAAAACTATGAACTCAATTCTTGTGATTTCTGGAAAACATAGACGTATCATTAAAATACACAAACCCAGATAATTTCAAGTTAAATTAGTTTATAAAATTTCGGAAATCATGCACTATCACCTACAACCATTTTGTTTATATCTCATGATCCGTGCATCAAAACGATCTGATTTTTGGATCATAGAAGAATTAATATAGTAGAAATCTACTTGCAAAATTTCAACAAAATCTGGTTTGTAGTTTTTGAGAAAATGGTTAATGAAGTTTGCTGTTACTTATATCATATTTTGCTGCAACTTCATATACATATAGTTGAATGTCAATGTAAACATTGTTATGCCTTCATCAAAATTGCTAAAATTGAATATTCACTATTTGAGGAAGAATTCATTTGTTCCATCCATTTCATGAGTTGGGATGAACAATTTTTTATTGCTTGGTTAACACAGAGTCTTTGGGTTGCATGAGGACATGCAATATATTCAGTTTTGGGTTGCATGAGGACATGCAATATATTCAGTTTGGGGGTATGTTGGGCTGTTAATATGTCATTATTATTATCACTTTTTAACACCTATTTCATTTATTTCTATCATTCTTTATCACGTCATTTATCATGATTTATCGTATAATTCCATCTTATAATTATTTATGCTCTTATATATAAATATTATTTCTTCTCATTTATTTTTAATAAATTGGTTATTATGCATGTTTTTACCAATAATGGTTTATTAATAAATTTGTTCACCATTTTAGCGTCCAAGATATTTTCCAGATTGAAGATTTGATCATTAAATGTGCCAACTCAGAAATTCGCTAGAATAAGAAGTGACAATTTTGTATTGAATGGTTCGGGCAAATGGAGAAGAATCTAGAAAATCCGAAACATGGGTTTTGTTCAGAACATACCAAATTAGTTTTGTAATGAGTATTTTTTCCAAATTTGGCCCATACTAAGAGAAACAAAAGGTTCTCTGAAGACGTTTTTCTTAGATTTGCTGTTGTGGTTGTTTTCCAAATTATCCCAGTAGCAATGCCAAACTTGACCTGTTCCTGTTGAATGCTGATGGAAAGATATTTCATATATGATCTTGTTGATCAATTTTTTGTGAACAATCCAATTTTGTAGTAGGAATCACATTGTAATCATCTCTGTTGTAACAACTCTCTACTCTCTGTGTATTTAAATGAAAACAGAGATCAAAGCAGGGAGGAAGAGGATTCATGATGGATGATTAGAGAGAGAATTAGATAGATTAGAGATAGATAGGATAGGATAGGAGGAATGAGAGAATTACTATTGAGAAATTGTAACTTTTATTGTTGACTCTCATTGTTGAAGCAGCGAATGAAACTATTGTAATGTTTATGCAATGATTAACATATAAAAACAGTTGCAGTTCCTTCGCATCTCCTGAAGTAATTCGGCGGTGCTTCACTAGTGGTTAAGGGCCCGGCCCTGGTGGATCCACTTGCTTCTTTTATCATTATTTTACAGTTTCGTGTAATGGTTTGATTTCCTTTTCATTTCTTTAATTTATTTTATTTAGTAATCTTCTGTTTCTGAGCATTTCGCTGAATCGCCCTGTTATATCAAAATCGTGATTGGATTGCGTTGATATCAAGATTATTATTTACAACTTAAAATTTTATACTGTTAATTCTGATATAATACGCGCTGTCCATTTCAGAATGTGTTGTTCATTTTTAACTGCGATTGCTGTTCATTTAATAACTACAATTACTGTTTAATTATAAATGCGATTGCTGTTCATCTATACATGTGATTGTTGTTCAATCTGCTAGATTAAGATTGCTGATTCTGTTAAATTTGCAGTTGCTGTGTATTTCTATATAATTAATTTTGCTATTCTGTTATATTTAAGATTGCTGTTCAATTCTAGTAATTTAGTATTACTGTTCCTTTCCATTAATATTTCATTTCTGTAAGATGAGCTTTGCTGTTCAATTCATTTCCGCTAAAGTTAAGCTTTGCTGTTCAGTTTTTCAATAGACTTAGTTGCTGTTTTTTTTTGCAAGGATTTGCTTTCATCTTTTAATTGATGTTGTAGCAAGTGTGTTTTAGTAAGCATTTCCAATTGAATTTCCATTTCTAGTTATTTGCTTTAGTGTGGATTGAAAGATCAACAATTATAAAGAACATTGACTAGAGCTATCTAAGTTCTCAGATTGTGGATCCTGTTTATGTTTGATTTCATATATATCAATTGAGAGAGGAAAGAGTTATCATTACTGCATCCTTGAATGATAAATTGCTATAGTTTTCTGAGCGAATGATTTAAGTTTCAGAGTGTTAAGTTTCTTTTAATTGTAAGTAGATTTTATTTCAAGCATCTGTTTACTCTTGTATTTAAAGCAATGTACTGCAAATTTAGAAACATTACTCTTGAGTAAATAGCCGCCTCAGACTGAGTACACTCTTGAAATAAAAAATCGTCCCTAGGTTATCAATGTGAAGATAATTAGGAGTTAAAAAGACACCTTTTTTTCACTCAACAACAACAAAAGGAAAATTCATGGAATAGAAACAACCATCGACAAATCCTACCTCCCAGTACATACTTATTAACTAAATATTTGAGGTCAAATGATTTATGAAGAACTTAAAGTGACCTCCAAGCAGATAATTTTGAAATTTCTTAAGTGAATCGATCATTGCTAGAGCTTCACGCTCAGTTGTGGTGTAATTTCTCTCGGTAGTAGAAAGTTTCTGATTGGAAAAATTGATGGGCTAGTTGAGATTACCTTCTCCAGGTTGCGCAAGGATAACACCAAGAATAATACCAGATGCATCAATATGCGCATGAAAATATTTATTCAAGTTAGGATAGACCAGATTTGAGCACACCAACTTTTCCTTCAGAGTATCAAAAGTAGCATCACACTTAGTGGTCCATATGCAAGGCTTAGTCTTCTTCAATAACTTCTCTAATGGTGCAGTGAAGAGGGAATAATTATGGATGAATTTGTGGTAGTAACCCGTATTCCCAAGTGTAGATCTCAATTGCTTAATGCTGGTAGGAGGTGACATATTGAGAATTACTTCAACTTTGGAAAGATCCACTAATACACCATCCTTACATATGATATGTGCTAGCAAGTTTCCAAAAGGCATAACAAAGATACATTTTTTCAAATTTAAAGAGATCTGTAGTTTCTTGCATCGATCAAACATTACCTTCAACAAACTTGAATGCTTTTTCAGAAGATAGTAGTCTCTCCAATCATCCATATAGACCTTAAGGAACTTTTTATATACTTAGAGAAAGCAGCAATGGAAATTCTAGAGAAAACTATGGGTGCATTTTTAAGACCAAATGACATCACATGATAGGCATATGATCCCCATTTAGTGGTGAAAGTAGTTTTCTTCTTATACTCCTCTTTTATTTGTACTTGATGATATCCTAAGAATCCATTTGTGAAGGAGTAGGCTTCCTGTCTCGCAACATTGTCTAACACTTCATCACTGAAAGGAGTGGGAAATGGATCATGGACACAACATTGTTTAGGCTGCAATAGTCTACATAGTCTCTTATATCACCTAAATCTTTCTAATCTTGAATAATTATGGGACTAATCCAATTAGCTTCATCAATAGGAAAAATAATTTTTGCGGCTAACATCTTATGAATTTCCTTCTTGATTTTTTCTTTCACTATGGGGTTAAAATGATAAAGATGATGCTTTATTTCTCTAGAATCAAGATTTAAAACAATATTCATATCTCCCAAACCTCCTTTAATACTTTTTAGCTCAGAAACTAATGAAGGGAACAAATACTCATATATTCCTTTAACAAATCAAAATTCTCTTAGTAGTATATTCCAATAGTCACTAATAGATGCCAGTTTGGATTTATCTTAAGAGCTAATATTATGCTTACGAACTTCAAAGGATTCATATGTAGGGAAGATTTCACGGGATCATCCGTAATGCTTCTCTCCCCTTCAGATTCTTAAAAAGATAGGTCCCTTAAATCTTATAACTCATCATCCTCAAGTTCTCCATTTATTTTTCCATAAGAAAATAATTCTTGAAACCCTGAATCAGGTATAATTTTGTGACTTGGGGTGCTCAAATATTCAATAAGTGACTTCCAAGTAGGAAACAAGACCCGCTTGATTTCCTTCAAAATTTCAGTAATATGTGCATCTTCATATGAGAAATTGAAATCACTACAAAATTGATACATTGATGCATCTTGGTCTATTATCTACCTTTTAATTTATTCCTTCAAAAACTGTGCTTGAGGTATCAAGCGTAAAGTGTAGATTAATTGATGTACCCATAACTTAGTAGGACTTCTAACCCTCTTCCAAACAGTGCCACATGTTTGAGCATGATTTTGTTGGCTAGTATGACATTCATAAATAGGAATTATAAATATATCCTCCTCAAGTATAGCTAATAAACATAACATGGCATATTTAGCTAATTCCCAAGTTTGGAACTGATTGCGATAAGATCCCCACCATTGGGAAAGAGCAGCTTGTAAGGAAGCATCTGCATTTCTTAAATATTCAATTACAATTATTTGATAAAATCAACTACATAATTAATACCATTAAAAATAGGGTAGTACCTTACCTTGATACCAATCCATCGAGTATATTGGATGGTTTCGCATCACCTAGAATATAGCTCATTATCCCTCTATTGCCATTCTTCCAATGCAACTTCTGAACTGACTTCAGTGTGTTGAACACTTCTCCATTTGAGAGAGATATCTATTGTAGAATTAATATAATACTCCCTCTTCCCTACAGTTAGTTGATATAGATTATCCTCGACATCAGTCTCCTCCACATCATCAACAAGCTCTGTGAATCTAGGACCCTAATAAGGATCCAAAGGCTGAATAACCCGAACTCCATCCACCTTGAAAGTCATAGTCTCCCACTTTATATCAATGATGTCATAATTCTCGAAAAACCAATCCACTCCCAGTAGTGTTATATATGGGTATTTATCCCCAATAATATCAATGACTTCAAAGTCAACATAAGTATTAATGCCAATAATGTTTACTTTTACATCTTCTAACTAACCTATAGGAAGAATGAAGTATTGGTTGGCCATTCGCAACTGGATCAGAAAAAATAATAGCTTGAGTCTTCCCAATACCTCCCAAGTTTTCCTCGTTAAAATGTTCACATCAGAACCCAAATCCAACATAGTATCTTTATGGTATCCCACAATCTGAGAATCAATGCGAAATTCCTTCCTAGTTCTATGCTAGTTGCGACGAACTCGTCTGTTGTGTTGTTCTGGTAAATTCATGAAAATGGGACTCCCAAAAAACTCCTCATATTTCACAACACTTTTTAGCTTCTTTTGTAATTGACTAGACAATTTCTCATCACCCAAAATATGCAATCATAATTTGACCCACTGCATAATAGGTTGCGATGTCCCCTGAAATGATTGAGAACTATTTGTTTGCTTCTTCTCCTGATCTATGATCTTAGGATGATAAGAAGAGATTAATTGTTTGAAGATCTCAACAACATCATTGTATTATTCCTTCTGTTGATGAGGATCATATGGTTTCCTTGGAAACATGACTTTTATGGCAACAGGTTGTTTAGGCACATATTTATCAACTTTGGTATGTTTTCCTCCTCTAGTAACTATATTAATATTAGGATGCTAATTGGTTCTGCCTCTCTTGGTTTTGCATTGATCAAATTGGATCCTGTTTACTTGTTGTGCTCTTCCCATCGAGCAATCAAATCAGTTCAGTCTTTAGTTGCATGGGAATTCACTGGACAATCTGAGCACCATGAACTTCTTGGTAAAGGACAATCACGAGCGGCATGACCTTCTTGGTCACAACTGTAACATTGAATTATACCTCTTCCTCTAGTCCTCCCCCCCTCTATCCTCCATCTCCTCTTCCATGAGGATATTCATTTACTCGAAAAGTAGTATGATCTAGTCAATCATCCATAACATTCAAGGCTCTGTAATGGTTTGTATGGTGAGTGGGAGATCCATAGAACTAAAAAAAATACTATTGGGGAGATTTGAATATTTTTTAGGATAGAACAAAGTTAAGGAGAATGGCCATATACATGAAAAATTTCACAATATTTGTTAGAATACAAATAGCCTAGAAAGGGAACACTAGAAGGTATTGAATGAGGAGGAGGTGGTCCTAATGGTACGTTAGAAGGTCTCGCACCTCGTTACCTTAGGCACTCTGTAGCATGATGCCCCTCAGTGTGACAAAATGTACACCATACTTGTAGCCTACTAGGTTTCGCTGCATTCATGTCCTTGATCCTCTGAATTAGATCAATAATTTGATGTTGTAGAACAATGATATTCGTGTCACTAGAACTAAAACTCACTCTAAAATAATGAGGGCATGCCACCAGTGCTTTGATCTTCATGGCCTATTGTAATGTGTCCTATATATTTTCAATTTTCTATTGTGTTAAAGGAATCTTGGTCAATGGTAACACAGATTTGATTAACCATTCATTCTGGTGGTCTGGATGGATTGAGTAAGTCAACTTACTAACAATATCCTTGAATCACTAAATACATTTTCATGTTGTTTCACCTTCTCACCGCTTAATTTCCCATAACTTAGCCAAGCCCAGCTAATCGGACTGATGAAATTTATATTCCTTAATGAACTCTTTCCTAACTGTATCCAAAGTCATATTTTGAACTATCACTTAGCATTTAACAAACCACTGAAGAGTTCTATTTCTCAATGTAATTTGAAATTTAGTCAGTTTAGAATCCTTTGGAGTTGTGTGGATCTCTAGATGGATTCACACAAGTACCAATGTTTCTCTGTATCCTTGTCAACTCGGCCTTAAAACTCAAGGTATCGAGTAAATGATCCAGTAAGGTTCCCAACCATTGGGGTATGTCCAAGTGGAACTGAAATAAATCCTTTGAAACCAGGTTGCAAAAAAGTTGCGACATATGATTGAATACTGTTATTAGTACTACCATTCGAATATACCTTATGGATATTATGGAATATTAGAGTCTTAACTAACTTGGAAATGAAACTTACATGATCTTGACAAGATACAAGAAGGGCAGGGTGAGAACCAACCATGCTGCTACCTTGCAGATTGCTGATTGCTGGGGAAGAATCACCCTCATTGAACAATCTTCTCATAATAAAGTGCATCTCCTCATCTGCAGGAGTATTCAAATTAGATAGCGAGATCCTCTGATCTAGCATTTCCAGTGGTCGAGTTCCCTCTGATTCCTGGTGGGCTTCACTATTCCTACTATGATTGCATAACTCATCTCCTTTATCTCACTGTCTTGAGCTAGGATCAGTCCTTATCCCACTACATTATTCCATAATTCTAGGTAGTTCATCTCTCCTCTCTGCAACTCTGAACTTCTCAACACTTCACCTATCTATTGTAGCTCTCTTTGCTTTCTCCTAATCTCACATAACTTTTTGTCCCTCCATTTATCATATATATATGTCCTCTTAATTGCTCTAAAGTGTCGTTCTTTCTACAACTACCCCCCATCTATGGAAACTCTCTTTCATCTTTCACAACCGTTTAACATATCCCCCACAAACCCTACCCTTTGTACAAGGGTTTTATGTTGCCATATTAGATTAAGGAAATGGCAACAATCTTTCCTCCACCACGAAAACTTTAATCCACAAAGAAATTTCTTTGAGAAACCATCCTCTTAACCCATATTTGAACACTGCTTCCACTTTAGAAATGAGTAGTGATTCTCTGTATCAAACTCAATGATATATCCTTCCAATGTGTCTTGTACCCAAAAATCAATGGCCCTAGTGAGTTTGTGATCCAACCAATGTAGGAAACTAGATTGGTTATGGTCCAAGTCCTGAAGATCCGACGAAAACGCCAAACAACCAAGGAATTTTGCAACCTACTTAACTAATGATATAACTGTTCAAGGAATTTACACCAAAATATTTTGTATTGTTCGCATGCAAGTGTGGTAAATAAGATGTCGTCCCTGGCCCAATCTAGGTCTTTCTTTCATAATTACGTCTGTTGGTAAATAAAATAATCAAGTTTTTCTTCCCACCATTCTTGAACACTGCTCTTGATGATCCTAACAACATTATCTAAATCCAGATTAATATTCAAGTTTCAACAACAAAACCATTTGTTGGTGGTTTTTTTATTATTATTATGGAGACCCAAGGGTTTGACTGCAATATGCCAACAAAGGGCACGTTGTGGTCTAGCACAACGCCAACATTTTTTATCTTCTGCAAGGGAAGAAAGTATCAAATGAGGCGTGCCAAAGTTTATGAGCGATGATGAAGGTTTAGTGGTGACAAAATACATTTCATCAATTAAAATATGCTTTCACACCTATTGTCATTCACATATCTAGTAACTACTCCTTGCACAAGTAATAAATTGATACATTGCATAGAAATTAACATGAAATCTTAAAGAAAATTTTTAAATTAGGCACACACACATGATCACATCCATACATAAAACACATAGATATTTCCCCGCAACAATCTTCTCTTTTATATTTAATCTGGTTCAATATTACATATACATATCCATATTGGCTCAGTTAGATCTGTTCAGGATTTATCCTAGGAATCTCATTGCAAACTCATAATTACAACAAAATTTCAATAGACATGTATTTGCAGAGTATAGATCATGATTCTGGTAGTATAATGACCTTCTTCTTCTATCTCCCCTCGTAGCTCGCCCTACATGTCAATATATAGTTTTTAGCCCTTTGAACTTGTTTGCTCTCATTTGGTGGAGTCAACTTTAACCACCTTGACAGGATCCACGCTTGCTTGGTCCACATTTTCTTAATCCTTTCAAATTTACCAATTCAATCCTTATTTTATGGACTTTAACAAATTCCAACAAAACTGCTCGACCCTTTGCTCATTAATTCTTTCTTTTCCATTGTTATCTTTCAGCAAAATAAACCAAAATATTTTCCAACTTGAGAAATCTGTTCTCTGTGACCATATTTTGACCAAAATTGATCCCCAAAAAATAAATGACCCAACATGATTAAAAATAATATTTAATAAGAATAATCATTTAAGACTTTTCCTCAAAGGAAAAAGCATGGGTGTTAAGTTCTCACCAATTTAAACTTTGACCATCCAAAACATTTCTCCAAGCTCATTTCACAAACATTTGATGTAATACCATGATACTTTGGTGGTAATACACCCATTACTCATTTTATGCTTGCAATACATGACTACAATGCACCACCCAATAAAATTTGTGTTCATTTAATGGTGGCCAATTCCAATAATTATTACCAACTCTTAAAGGATTATTGGTCAAATTTAATCATTGTGGTATAACTTATGATTATAAAACAAAGAAAGGACTTCTTTCATGGAAAATAAAGTAACTTGACTATATGTTTCCATGTTGCCTCCGTCACAATGAAAGCAAAATTTTCATAAAGACTCTCCATGGTTTTTTTAATAACAAAAATCACTCCTGGAATTGTTCCCTCATTCAACCATTACCTGCCAGGATTGGCTAGAGTCATATCCTTTTCCACTGCATGTGGGGTACTTTTGACGATGCATTTACATGAGTTGTGCTTAGACTCGAGAATTTGATGGAGAAAGCCACAATCTCCTTGAGGAAGTGAGAATTGGGGTTAATGAGTTTGCTTCAAATTTGTAAAGACCAAGGTCAAATCAATGTGGATGGATTATTGGGCATCATCATTGTGATAAAGTACTCCCATCACAGTGGTGGAGTAGGATCATGGAGAGTGCAGGTCGAGCAAAGCAAAAAAAGGTAGTTGACGGTTCAATCAACTGACAGATTATCAAGGGGGATTAACTAATAGATGGTATAAAAATTGAAATTATCTTTAGTTGCTAAAGGACAATATTGTTTTGTCTCTTGGGTTTTTATGCTTTGTGGGTCTAAAATCAAGGACACATTTGGTATTTTTCAGGGTTCCATGGATAGATACCAAAGGGTGGAGAGGACAAAGGATAATACTGTATAACTCTAGAAATTGCGTTGAAAGCAATGGGCTAAGCCATTAGCAATATTGTCATGATTATTGAAATAATCAAATGAAGAGTTCCTAGTTTACATTAGATTGAAACAATCGTCTCAACAAGCATAATAGATGTTTGGGAGCTAATTTAATAGGGGTTGTTTCCCTTGGAGACAACTTGGCATGTTTCAATGATTACACATCCACTTAAGGAGATTAATGGCATTACCATGGCTTATCAGGTTCCATAGACCAAATATCTACCAAGGGGGGAATTTGGAGGGTATCATTGACACTGGATAGATGATTTAATTCCCTAGCACGGATTGAAGAGAACAATATGTTGGTTATGTGTGCATGGATTGCTATTACCTGTTAGGTCCCTATACTACTAGTGTAACCCCTTATTGTTATTAGTGAAACCCCCTTATTATATTGTTTTGCCCATGTAGTCCCCATATTGTTATTATTGTGCCCCATAGAAACCCTGATCCAGGTGGATATTGGTGGCCACCCGCCAATTCCACTTGGACCCCTTCTTTCAGTTTTTCAGTTTCCTTAATTGTAGCACAATTTACTATTTTTAGCATTTTTTTCGGGTCCTAAACTTCCGGAGCCGTTTTGAGGCCCTAAACAACCTTTTTTGGGAAAACTGGGAGTATTAGTCCTCGGATAGAACTTTCTAACGAGGTATTGTGCGTGTCAAATGGAGATTATATGCCAAAGTTATGACCTCGGGAAGTTGATGTACCGATTTACCCAAAATGGGGCCCATAGTTTGGTGCTTCATCTTCTAGGGTTAGGTTTTTGGATGTTTAGGGTTTTCCATTGTTTCTCAACAATAAATAGGCCTTCGAGCCTCATTTTAATACAGTTCAAAGGCATGTAGTGGCCACATCTCTTCTCATAAGTAGGTTACCATCACCCGAGCTAGTTTATTTCCAATTCTGTTTGTAAGCATATTTTAATATTCTCCATTAATGAAATGAAGTATTATTTCTACTGCATCTCTATGTTTATGTTTATTTCTATACTTTATTGCGATCTTGTTTAAATCTGGATCAGTGGTATCTAAGTGGTCTGCTCTTTCTCTATTTTTCTTTGCATGTCCCCAACGAGGTCGGGATATAAGGAGTTAGGGCTTGAACTGGTCAAACCTTTGCAAGACGAGCCTTGCAAATCCCGATGGCATCTCTTGTTGGATGAAAAGAAAGACGAGGGGGAAGGAGATCCTATCAAAATCTTGCTCGAAGAGGCTCTCAAGTGACAAAGGAACGTGATGATGGAAAAATTTTCCTAGATCCTTCAACGACTGCTTAGGGGCGACACATCTACTTCCAGTAGCTACTTTGAAAGCGCCACACCCTTTAAGGTACAAGTTAACTTTGACATTCCCATATTTGAGGGCCAGATAGATGCAGATGCTATAGATAAATGGTTAAATCTGCTAGAAGGGTATTTTTATGTTCATGATTTTTTTTTCGGCCGAGAAAAGATTACTTTCGCTCTTCTCAAAGCCATCCCCCATGTCAAGGACTGGTGGGAAACCTACTACGAGCAGAAGAATGAAAGTACAACCTCACTGTTTTCAGCCGCACCCACTTGGAATTCATTTCGGGCTGCCATCAAGGAGTAGTACTACCCTGTTGGAAGCTATGAGGATCAATACATAAGGTGGACCATGCGCTCAAAAGACCCTTGGGTGAAAACCTCTCTGAGGCGCTCAAGGCATATGGTAAGGGTGAAAACCTCATGGAGGCGCCCCTGCTGTCTTTCAAAAAAAAAAAAAACAAAAAGAAAAAAAGAGAAAAAAGAAAGAAAAAACAAATAAAGAAACAGGGAAAACAGGTTCAAGATTTGGCAATACATGCAGGTTGCAGGTATTCCATGCAGGAAAAGCGGTCCCTCAACTCAAGGACAAGGGTCCCTACTATGCTACCAGGAAGCTACAGGACTTTCTACAGGAAGTTATGTATTTCTATAGGAAACTTCCTGTAGAATCTTTGGACGGCCCATAACCGACTGTGTGGGGAGATCTAACGCCCGAGGTCCGACACAGAGGCATGCAAGCTAATGTTTTCTCCATCACGCACTACTGTCGCCTCCTTCTATCACCCCAGTTGCCATGCAATGGAAATACCTGCACAGTCAAATCAGAACGTTGAATTCTCAGAGGAAGCGATTCTCAAATGGAATAAAGGATGCAGATACACCATGCACTACTTATCAAAGCCATCCGAGGACCCTGCGACCGTGACCGTGATGCCACCATCTCCACCGTTTCGGCATGCACCCGAGGAGGAAAAACTACTATAGGACATCCTACAGGAATCCCGTAGCAATTCATCCAGCTAGAGTGTACACAATCAAGGCACCTGCAACACATAGAGTGGGCACATGCACCATCCGCAGCCAGGTAACAAGCTTCGTAATCAGCAGCAGTCTGCAAGGAGGAACGCTCGTGCCTGTGCATGAAGTGGCAGCAAGCTAATCCATCACCCTTGTCCTGAAACCTGAAAATAACGTCGCGGCCGCACAGGTAAGTGCCTCACCCTTTTTTCGTCAAATTACATGAATAATACTCTAAAATGTTTGCGAGTGTGGAAATGAATGGGTTGAGCAGTCGGGTAGCCATTCAACTGGCCACCACGACCAGTCCGATGGTCTTGTCAGATTTGGAAAGTGTTGGTCGTGGCAAGCAAAACGGGTAATGGACACGTGAGAAGCGTCCAGTCGGGGAGAAGCGGCGATCTAACGGAAATGGCGGCGGTAGATCTGTAGGGAATGATGCAGTGGTCAGGGAGACTTGCAGTGAAATGAATAGGTGACGTTGTCCAACGGTCCGGCAGGGACAGCTCACCCCCATGCCACGAGTTCGACCGGGATTCAAATCCACCGGCTAGATCGTCACTCCACTCATTTATCATCAGCCGTTTTGCAGTCGAGTAAGTGTCCGAATTTCTCTGAAGCTCGTTACTCCAAGTCCTCGACTCGTTCAAATTGCTGGTGGTTGCACAGAAGGCGCAGAACCACTGACGTGCTCTCCGGAACCTGTGCGCGACTTCTACAGGAAGCTGCGCTACAGGAAGCTCGCCGCTACGGAGGAAATCGATTTGTTCACGTCAAAGGTGGCGAATTGGGAAAGGTAAGCTTGAACCTGTTCCTCCCATGCAATTGGTTTGAAGGGTGGCAAAGTCGACGTCCTCAAAAAAAAAAAGTAAAACTGCAGTCTGAGCATAAAATTGCAAGCCTCATCTTCCTTTTGCATGAAAATTTTCGTCGTAGTATATGCCGGTTTTCTACAAGATGTGGTTCGTAATTGAGCCCCTGTCAAGGCTCACCTGTAGATAGCCGAGAATTCATGAATTGTGTGCTTGACGGAGGTGTAATTCTGCGCTCTGTCTCAAGAAATCCGAAAGGCCCATCTTTTGGTACGCACCAGCCACCTTCGGCTAACATACCAAGCTTTCACCATGCCGGGTGGATTCATTAGGAAGGAACCGACAGACTCAAAGAAGCTACGGGAAAACCCTGAGGTGGTAGAACTGTTCTCTCGTGCACGATGGATGTCATTATGCGACAAGCTTCAAGGTTATGATGATGAGGTGGCAGAGGAATTCCTGCGAGCTTTGAATCCAAAATAAAAAACGCAGGCCGTTGTAACTTTCAGGGGTTTGAATCTCAGACTCACCCCACAGTTCATCAGCAGAGTCACTGATCTCCCAATGGGGGTACCGTGGGATAAGGAGGAGAGAAAACTAGGCCAGAAGGCTAAAAAGGAGTTCTTTTTACCGGAGGAGCAATTCTCAGAGGATAAGAACGGGGTTCGTAGAGCTAGCCTACAGCCGCTTTGGAGTGAGGTCAGCCTCCAAATTATGAAATATATCACGTGCGAAGGACGATTCAGCATCGTATATGGGTACCATTTCCGGCTGCTCACAGAACTGAGGCACCAAATGGACCTACCTTCAGAAAACAAGCTAAGTATTCCTTACTTCCTCCTGCAGTCCATGACTGAATGTGCCACCAAATTACAAGAGGTCACGCCAGACCAGGTAGCCCATCATGGGCTCATTAAGCTCCTCGTGGAGGATGCACTCCACACATACACCATCCCTCTTGTTAGCGCTTGGAATTCACCTAGGCTGAGATAGACAAACTCTCAAGGCTACATCAAACCATTTCACCTCGTAGCTAGCCCTACGAGGTATGAGAAGGCTCTCTCGGGTCAGATTCGGTAGATCTTTCAATAGGATAAGCTGACCAATTAGGGATAAATATTTTAGGCTAGTAAATTGATAAGGGAGGTTGATTTAAAGATTTTTGGGGTTTTTGGTGGCAATTTGGAGGGAGTGCAATTTAGGGTGCGGGGATTGGGCTCAGTTTTTGCAGGGGGATCTTTGGGGCAAGGTAGGTGGTTGAAGGGAAAATACCCCTAGGGTCCTTTGGGCTAAGACTCTACCAGACTGAAAATTGCTTATACAAAGAAACACACACACACAGCCATCTTTTTACTTTTAAGCAAATTCTAATGTTTAGGGTACATACCTAAGGTCCTACGTTCGAGAAGACCGTTAGGGTGCAAACCCTTCTTGGAGTTCCCTTCTTCTTTCTCTGACCTGCAAGACAAACAAATCAAAGAACTCAACAGTACATGTATAGAAGTTTATGTATAAATCATCTTCATGCTATAAAGTTAGTTATAAAAAATCTTTAAGTAACCACTTTCATAAGAATTCAACACAAGAATCTCATAAGCATAAAGAAAGATTATTCGGGAACAAAGACGTGTTTCTTTATATATAAAGGCAAATAAAGTACATATATCGGAAAGATATCACCTGAACACCTTCAGCAGGCTCCAAGCAAGCTTCCTCCCGGATTCGTTCCAGCCTCCAGCCTTCAACAAGAGCTCCTTCCAAGTCTTACTCAATGATGATGTCAAGGATGAATGATCACCAATACACATGGAAACAAGGGTTTCCTATGCAAAATGGGGGAAGTGCAGGATGCACCAAGGACTTCAGACCTGGTCTAAGGGAAAAATCTCAGCATAATAATCTTGCTCTCCTTTCTCTCTCCCCTTGGCCTTCCCTTTGATGTCTTTTTATACCCTCTCCAAAGTAGTTTTTTAGTTAGGAGTTGGTTGGGAACAGTTGGGCCACGGGCACTAACAGGTGATCCAGCAGGTAAACCCGCGATCACCGCCCGAAAAAGAGGAAATTATATTTTTTTAAGTGTTTTAATAGATACACGCGGGTTGGGTATGACAGACCCGCGTGTACACGCGTTTAACACAGGGCAAAGTCGCGTATAGGGAATAAAACACTGTTTTTTAAATTTTTGGACCAGGTCTGGAAGGAGGGGTTGCCCTAGGCCATAAGTGCAGCATCACAAACCATAAGAGTGAGATTTGGAGCTATAACAGATGCCCCCGAATGTATGAGGTCAGAAGGGGAACATGATGGCCGAAATACATTAAGTAAGTACAAGGAAAGGAACTCTGCCGAAAAACCGAGGAGGACTTCACCAGAATTCAGCCTGCCAAGCCACCGAAAGGAGATCAGAAAGAAACACTGTCTGAGGCGGGCATACCCATGCTCAGGAAAAGTAAAGCATGTCCGCATATCAAGTACAAGCGGATCCACTAAGTATACAAGTATAAATGACTGTAAAATACATAATGGATCATCTGATCATAATGAGTAAATACATGTCTGAATATCACATATAAAACTGTCAATGATGCTGAAAGATGCAACGGATCACTGAAATCAAAGACTGATCCCATAAGGTACCAACTGAACATGATGGAATAGGATGGTACTACACTGCAAACTCAGGTGCCAGCATATAGAATGTTGCCATGACTGACTGCAACATATAAGGTGGAATGGTATCAACTAGCAGCAACAGGAGCAACTGTCAAGTGAACCAATGAATGCTGATACAACCTGAGGTCTTCACCGACCGCCGTGGTACATTTCTACACCATGGGAATAAATGATCTGAAGTCGACCATGTGAGAAATCGTTTGATTACCGGTCATTGATGTATACCGTTAACAAATGCGAGACTACTCACCGATAATGATAATGAGCGTCAAGGTACCCAGTACAATCTAACAAGTGTGAATAGATGAGCTGAAGTCGAACACCTGTAAGAATCTATCAATCAGGAGACAATGATGGTTTCCCACTGTCTATAGCGAGGAATCTGCCACTAATGACTGCAAACCCCAAGGTACTGCCAAATGGACTCTAGATCTTTGCCCCAGAGCAATGAGTCGGAGTCGATAGGGAAAGATCCGCTAGAAGGAAGGCATTAAGGCATCCTCCATCAATCTAGCGCGAGTGTAACCCGTAGGCCAATAATGTGGAAGGAATCGGACGAAAAAGATGTAGTAACCCAACCGAAGTACGTTTCCGGCGTACACAAGATGTGGCTAGCGCACGGCAGAAACCCTCTGAACCAACCAATAATGAAAGCTGACACAGAGGCGAGGTATCCACCAATAGGGTCAAATGGAAACCAAGGTACTGCACGAATCCCAATGTGTGATAATGTATGCTGATGTCGAACACAAGGGAAACCACTCAGTCAAAGACCCATGATACTGATCGATGCTGAGCACAAGGTGACCTATCAATAATGAAAATAGGGCCAGGGTGCGGTCTCTAGGTCTGCCCTCAGAGCAATGTGTCGTCGTCGATAAGGACAAGACCCGCCAGCAAGAAGTCAATGGGGACCTTCTCAAACCGGCACGAGTGAAGGACCAATATAACTGATGTGATGATAGACATGACACTGACAACCAGGGATGGCCGACTGAAAAATGAGTCAAGAGACACCGCAGAAAGGCCGACTCAGGCTAACTTCCCTTGAACAAAAGCACGACTCAATGTGACTATGTGGCAGCATATAATGAATCTGTATAAGTTCGTCATGCAGGAGGCACGAACGAACCCTCCATATGATTGGAAGAGATAACCAATCGGGGGAGAACTGACTCGATAACAAGGTTATGGCTTACCTAAGTCAAACTAAATCCCACCCATGCGGAGGAGACTTTGTTTTGAGTGCTTTGTTCAAGGGCGACACGACTGACTCTAGCTGCCAACAATAAATGGAAGTAATGTCCCTGTTCCCGCTCTTTTTGGAATATTTAATTTTTTTGTCTTTTTCTGATAAGCCGGAAAAAGAATAAAAGAATGCTATGGTACAGTGGAAAGAACGAGTGTCGGTGAAACAGATGCTCTAGTTCCTGGGAAAGGAACGTTCCTATGCTCATTGCAGGGAGGTGAAGAACTGGTCAGTGACACTCAGAGGTATGTCCCTTCCACGGATCTGGGTATGCCAAGCTGCAGAGGTCAAGGGTATGCAAGGTTGATTTTTTGCAGACGTCATGGTCAAAAGTGGGCTTAAACACGAGTCCAAGTGAAGCCGGCTATAGGCCAAAAGGTGCAAATGGTCAACATGCAATGCAGAAGTACAACTCAACACACATAGGAGCCTCTAGGGTATAAGGCCAGAACGAAGCGAAGAAGCAAGGAAGAATGAGTCTTCAACGCATAAGTCATGGCGGGACTACAGAGGACTCCCGAGCCTACTCAAAACGAAGCAGCATGGGCAACAAATGTCAGTGAGGTGCTAACTAGGATGCCCATGTAAAAGGATGGCTCTACCATCATGTCATGATTTAAAGAATCGGCGAGTGAAAATGGCTTGTGAACCATAACATGATGGGATCGACCCTACGGCAGATGTATCGGTCAAATGGAGGCTAGTATGCATAATGCAACGGAAAAATGGTGTCCCTAACCTATATGCCAGTGAGAACACGATACCTGCCATGACGGGTCAGCAGTCATGGAACCGTCTCGAACCGTCGAAAAATGTCCAAAATGTCCTGAAAAACAACTCAATCTCGACATTCCAAGCTCCCAAGTTAAAAGTGACATGAAACCAAACAAAATAAAATTTTGAAAAAATTTTGCATTTTCAAAACTTATAAAAAGAAATTTTGGACTTACCATTTTCACCGTTTGACTTGGAGAGCAAATTGTGGAGCAAAAGGAGCAAACTTTCCCCGCGACTTATTCAACCGTTCAAACTTGCCGAAAACTTCCAGGTAAGCACTAAACTTGTCTTGCAATCAATTGTGATAGTTTTTAGGAAGTTTAATTAATGTTTCACCGTTAGATTTTTGCAAAAAATTGCTCTGCGGCATACACGCGGGTTGGATGTATATAAATCGCGTATACGACGGACCTACACGCGACTGTGTATAGGGTAAACCGCGTGTGCGCAGCGAAAAATTTTTATACAAAAAACTAATGGATGAAAATGATTTTTTCTTCCAGGATGACTCTCACGTGGCGTGAAAGAGAGCACTCAGCTGTAGATAATGAAGTTATGGAGAATGATGAGGCATTAGATGCCTTACGGGGATGCGGATTGTTAAAATTCTTCAAGTTGCCGAATATGAAAGCAAATGTGCGTCTGCTCGAGAGACTTATTGATTATTGGGATGTCGAGGAAGAAGCTTTTATGATTGATCAAATGCCACTCAGGATAGAAGTGGAAGATATATATTTCATCACGGGCCTTTCCCGAAGGGGAGAGGTAGTCCACTCCCGGGGCAGGACCCGGAATAGTCTCAGCGTAGACGACTATGTACAACTTTACTGCCCAGGTCATCGGAAGGTCGGGAGTCAGATCTCGATCCCACACGTGGCGAGTTTGTCACTGCGGATAATCCTGTTCACCATAGCTCGAGTGAACGGGTCATCCTCGCTACATCAGGCATCACGGGTAAACATGAGCGTAGCAGTGGACTGTCTCACCACGGTGTTTGACTGGTGTACTCCTCTACTTGCCAACATGAAGGAGCAGCTTGCTTCTATCAGGAAGGGACAGACCAAGAACTTTGGGTACGGAACCATTTTATGCACGTTTTTCTTCGAGAAGGTTCCTGCACTCCGCCCCAGGGTAGCTGTTCCCATCAGTAGTCCACGTGATCCACGTATGGGCCGGTGGGCTGACTTGATGAAACGTCTGGGGGGTGGGGAAGTGCCCAGGAATGCATTCGACGACGACTTTTTTGCTTGGTGGGAGCAACAGATCATCGCCATAGACGACTACCCCTATGCTGGACTGGATTTCCGAGGAGATCCTGACCTAGTGCTGCCACCAGATGCAGCATGGGGTGAGATCGGTAAGATTTTTTTTGATTTTTATGATTTTATGATTTTTAGGATTTTTCAAGCATAATGATGAACTTTGAAAAATATATATATATATATTTTTTTGATGAGATTCAAATGACTGATATGATGATCATGTTCTAGACATTGGGCCTGTGCGACCAGATGGATTCCCACGGCACGGACGGCGTGGCCGAGGAGCCGAAGAGGCGGCTGCGGATGCGGAAAGGACCCTCGCCAACGTCCAGCGACACTTGGCGAGATTGAGCTATCAAGTACCGATGGCCGAGATAGAGGACCTTCCTCCAGATATGCAGCGTCATGTGGTTGGGATGCCACGTGACTGGGTTCGCGTTTTTCGGCGCGTGGCCAATGCTATACTGCTCATCCAGAGCCGAGGCATTAGATATGCCTGACATGATTATGGGCATTTGAGTCCCAATTTTGTATATTTTTGGACACACATATGTACACTCGAGACGCTTTGCGATATATATATATATACAGTTTGACTTTTTGATGCATGATTTTATGATGATGAATGATTGATATGCCAGTCTAATGCTTGATTAGCGATAGAATCAGCTAACCAATTTTGAGATCTTGGAATGTGCAAATAATTAATGTAAATAAATGATCTTTGCAACAATCTCACCCTTAAATATTGGCGATATAATGATGGATCTCTAACCCGATAAATGTTATTTAACTGAGACACTATCAATTGAGAATCAAGATACACTACCAACGAGTCGATCCCCTAAGAGATTGCCTCGGATAATAAATTGATAACAGCTGTATACTCGGCCATATTGTTTGAAGCAGGACCGATACACACGCCTCTCGATGTCATCAACTGACCAGTTGGGTAATAAAGTACCCAAGCTGCGGAAGCAAGATTCCGAGTGTGCCGACTAGCACCATCGGCGAATCCAAAATAAACCAAATCATCCATCAACACCTGCCAAAGCAGACCAAAAGTGCTGATATCAGAAAAACGCTCGATAAGATATGTACAAATATACATAAAATACAAAGAAGCCATTGCCTGGCCAAAGCTAAGCAAAGCACTTCCTGAGGTAGAGCCCGTCAGGGGGCTCCGCCAACTGACTCCTAGGGATGTTTATAGGTACGACGATCGAACCAATCAATATACTCTCTTCGGCAAATAAATGTGTCGGAGCCAAAGGGACCGTACAAACATCACTAGTCGAACTGGAGGACCGAGATTCTACTTCATGCACAGGGGAATGAAAGTATAACCGACGATGTAAATCTTCCAAAGGTCGATCTACGACCGTCATTGCTTCGAATATCGCTTCATCCGATGGAAAAACAATATCCGAGCAATCCGATGCAGAGGTGGAATCAGGGGTCCGCAAATGAGCCACATCACCATCTATTTCTTTCCCAGAGGAAATAGTAGAATGGTTATCTACAGAGTTATCGATAGATTCACATCTAGGTTCTGCTGCAGACATAAGAGATTCTATTTCACCCACCTTGTCGTCACCTGATGTGGTCACAGATGAAGTTAAGGTTCCAGGATTCGAAGAATAAAGAGTTTGGACAAACTCTCTCCGTAACGGATCCCTGGAGGATGAAATTGTATCTATACCAGCTGTAGGAGGGGGAAGGTTAAACGTACCCATCAATGAAGAATACATCCCGACTCCTAGACTCTCAATAGGCGGACGGGGGTTACCCACTAAAGGAATGGTAGAGTCAGAGTTTGCTTGAGGATCAGCTGGACAATAGTCCAATTGGTCAACCTTAACGATTTTCCCCTCATAAGGAAAGCAAATGACACGAAATAGAGTCGAAACAACGGCTTCCATCTCGTATACCCAGTTCCTTCCTAATAGGAGATTATAGTCTAGGTTAGCGTCTATGACCTCTACTTCAATATTAACGACCTTTCCTCCAACACATATAGGAAAAGCCGGGATAATCCCGTACGGTCTATGAGAGTGACCATCAAATGCTGTCAATAGGGTGGGTGAAGGAACAACCGTCGGTGATCCAATGGCCTTCCAACATGACATAGACATGACACACGTGGAAGCTCCCTCATCTACAACCGTCCGGAAAATATTCGTTTTCTGGTAGGTAGACTTTATCTGGAAAGCCATGTGATGAGGAAGTCTCTTTTTGACATTACTCATATCAAAAGAGAGAGCTAAGGAATTACTTGGATCTACTGCCCCCATTGCCAATAGCAAGGCACTTCGTTGAGTAGGACATGTCTGGAGAACCTCTAACGCGGACATAGCACATGGACTCTGAGCCAGATCCTCGACAATGGAGTAATTCTGGGCTGCCCTAATATTAGGGTTGATAGTCGCGCGTTTAGCTGAACCTTTCGGCACCCGAGGTATAGTCTCAACAGAAGGTCGCTCAATATGAAGTGGGTTGTTAGTTTCGGGAACTGATTTACCCTTAGAATTTTCACCTTCACCATAATCGCGTGACCGTGTGGCCACATTAGCGTGAGCACCCATCATGAAAACATTTGATGACTTATCCCCTTCCTGGTTGCCCCCTGCGGAGGTACCAGGGTTCGAACTTGCGCCAGCAAGAAGTTGCTGCCCTTGGGGAAACGGGTTAGTTAACACAGCTTGCGAACTAGAAGTCCCTTGCTGTCCTAACAAGCGCTGAGCGTCTTCAATTCTAGGGCAGAGATGAGTTAGATGGTCTCCTTTGCATAACTTGCAAGGAAACTTAACTTTCTTTCTCGACTCATTTCCACCACCACCAGCGTTGTTGCCGGATTTATTTGCATCGGGCTTCCCATCCGAGTTCTTCTTTTTACCACGTCCTTTCTTTTTCCCATCGGAATTTTGATTTCCTTTGGGGTTATCGGATTGGACGGCGTTAATGGAAGAATTTTGGGAAGCAGGAGGATTAGACATTGTGACTTGGTTGTTAGGAGCAGTTTGTAATGACAACTGCTGCAATTGATTCAACAAGTTCATTGTAGTCGAGTCTACAGACCCCACGATACCATCCGCATGCGGACCTGGCTTTGGCTTAGCTAAATCAACCTTAGATCCAGGAGCATCTGGCAAGTACTTTTGGAGGATCCCAGACTGAGAGTAGATCAGTTCTAACTGCTGGGCCCTGAAAATGGCTTGCTCCTCAGAATAGACCCCAGACATGGAGACATCCTTGGAGATCTCAGGTTGCAAAGACTTCAAAAACCACTCTAGACGGTACTCCGGAGGGATTTCGGCTTTAATGAGCCTTTTTCTCCGTCTCCATTCCTGTATGTGATCAGAAATGTGGGTTGCCTTATCCTGACGAAAGGTAGCCAGAAGTTCAGTTCCGGCATCATAGCGGACAGGCAACTGAAAGTGATTCAAGAAGATATTAGCTAAGTCTGCGAACGATGTAAAGCTGCCCCCTGGCAACTCTATGTACCATTTAGCCGCATTACCAGTCAAGGTGTGCTGAAAAAGTCTCAACCTAACCGAATCTTCGATGAGGGAGTTAGATGAGCACCACAAATGGAATGTGGTTACATGATCGCCCGGATCTTCACCACTCTTCCCTTCGAATTTTGGGATGTCCGAAGGGAGTTTGGTTGGGACCGGAGGCCAGGCTGGATTGTATCTGATAGGGTCGTTCGTTAGCTTAGTGAGATCTGGCAAGTTTAACGTTGCCAGAAATGGAAGCCTAGGAGGACCTAGGGGATTCCACCCAGACTGGGCAGAACTCCCCAAGTTCTGAAAAGATTGTCCTGGGATTTGAGAGGCACCAGGCTGCCCCAAGTGACCAGTAGAACCAGCTGAACCAAAGGGCAAGCCTTGTGGTCCAGCAAAATTCGGAGTTTGACCAACTCCTGCCGTATAAGCTCCATAGCTTGCAAAGTTTCCTCCTATAGAATTGTAAGGAGTCGATAACCCCTGATATGGGTTCCAAGCCGAAGCGAGGGGAGGAATACTTTGAAACATGCTAACCGTGGAATACGGCCTACTTCCTTGTTGGCCAATGAATGGATTCGCAGTTCCTGCGTTACTAGCCCCAGGGTTATTCCAACCTTGGAAAGGATTGCTGCTTTGTCCTATTGAAGAAAAAGGCATGGATCCTACCGTTGGGTTGGAATGTGGAATATGACCACTTCCAAAAGGAAAACCCTGAAATGAAGCCGATCCGCCCATCATGGACGTAGCGGCACTGAACGGAACTGACGGAATACCCTGTGATTGGGTGCCAAAAAGGAAGGAACCAGTACTAAAAGCATTGGTTTGGGCATTTCCACTCGTGGACGGAATGGAGGTAGATCCAACCAAAGATGTGCTAGCAAACGATCCGAACAAGGAAGCGGAGGGGATGGAAATGGTTCCTCCCCCTTGCACCGATGTTGGGGTTTGCATAGTCGCAGCACTCGTGGAAGCCATGCTTCCAGTAGTGATCATAAATGGTAAGCGCATAGCGTAACCTGGACTCGCTGGTCTATATAATGGAGGCCCAACGTATTGCAATATGTCTGGGTAACTAGATGGTAGTGGAGAATTTGGAATCACTAATGATTCTGAAAGTTCTTCTACCTCTACGTTATCCTCCGCTTGAAAGCGAACTTGAGAAAAGACTGGAGCGTCCCTCTCTTGTTCAAAAGTACCAGGCCTTGCTTGGCCGCTAATATCCCCGAGAGGAGGATCAATCCCCGATGCGTCAGCCGGCGTGGGACGGACCCCACCGGTAATATTCCCTCTGCGCCTTCTAGGAGAAGGCTCTAAACTAGGTGGCGAGAGACCACGAAGTCTTCGAGACCGTCTTGGAGACCGGTCAGCCACTTTGAATTTTTGTTATGATCTTATCTAAAGACTCAAAAAATTAAAAGCTAGGCCAACTAGGAGCACAGAGCACACACTAAAAAGTTCCTAAAGATACAGCCAGTCAAACAACTTTCAAGTATTTCCGCTCCGGGTGATTGAGACCGGACACCAAAATACGAGAAAGTGAATCAAAGGGCCTTCCGAGGATAGTCTGGGATGATGAGGGCCCAGTCCTATCAGCGAAGGTATCAGAGGAAGTTACGCTGACCTCCTAACAACAGTCTGCGCCGGTGCAAGCCCCCAAGCTTCGCAAGGGTGCCCTCCGGAAGTACTGTCGAGAGTGATACAACGTCGACCTCAGGTGCCACGGGATTCCCCTCCGCAGCCACCTATGCAGATCCCTAGGAGAGGCAACTATGGGTACCAACTCGTCGCAGAAGCCAGGCGGAACAGTCGTGAGGTAAGTTCGGACAAGTAGGAGAGGGGGTATCTCTCTTCCCTGTCTTCACAGACCCTCGTGCTTAACTCCCAGATCCGGAGCTTTCCTGGTCTCCCTAACGCTATTGGATTTACTCTCTTTAATCAGACTCTTATGTTTGACGTTTTGTGTGGCCTTGGAGAGTTAACTCTCCACTCGCCTAATCCAAGGCCCTAAAATCCTAAACTTGTTGGTGTAATAACTAAAACAAAAAGTTCTAGTGGATTTTAATTAAGCGCTTGATTTTATTAGGCTGTTCTTTAAGTCAAAGGTAATGGAGGTGAAACTTGTGGTGTTTTATGGACGCAAAAGAAATTAATAAAACCTAGCTACATGCACATGCACTTTTGTTTTCGATGAATAGCAATTTCTATGAGGTTCAGAAGGCACTTGTAATATAAACAAAATTTTTTTTCCTTTTTCTTTTCAGACTCCACACTCACAAAAACTAACAAAACTAAACATGCCTAAAAAGAGATGCAAATCTTTCCCTAATGCAAGAACTAAATGTGGATGCACGATTCAAAGACTACTCTAAAAACAAAGAAGGAAAGTTGCTGCTTTACCAAATTTTGTCTTGCCACTGAAGTGCTTAGATAGAAGATGATTTGTTACTAATCATTTCGTCCAAACAATAAAAACAAGTTTTAAGATAAAAAACAAAGCACTTTCACTTCGCAAAAAAGGAAATCAGATGAGAAGCAAGTTTAAGAAAGCGAAACTCAAAAACTTTCAAAAGATTTTCTTTCAATCAAACCAAAAAGTCTTTTTCAAAGGAAAACTCTCAAAAAAAAAACTGACACTAATGATTGATAAACAAGCCACCAAACACTTTTGTGAATTGACACCTTCCAAATGATGAGAACTCAACAAAAATAAAATGTGTTCGAAATCGCTTTTGACAATCAAAAGCAGCAATGAAAGTCCAAGAAATCAAAAGACAAGTTTCAAGGAAATGGTAACAAACAACTTTCCCGAAACGAAGGAGCAAATGGTCATAAAAATGATTTCGTTAAGCAAACACAAATGTCATGAAAACAAAATGGACACAAAGATTTTAAGACAATCTTCCCACTCTGCCGAAACAGAGCAATCAAGATTCTTAAACAGAAACCTTGTGTGTCAAAAATCAATGACGCTTGCAATCAACGAAAAACAAGACTAGCACTCCTAGAGAGAGTTCGAAACAAGATGCCCCCTGTTAAACAGAGAACTGTCACTGGGACTTGACTGCTTTAAACTGACCCAAACCACCAGACAGACATTCAGCAAAAGAAAAATTATAAATCTTGAAAATTATGTGATATACGCGCCTGCAATTATTTGCAGAATGCGTGTACACGCGACTGTAACTAAGGAAACCTGCGTATACGCGGGTTTACTTAGTGCAACTTGCGTATATACGCTTCTGTAATCCAGAAAAAGTGCGTATATGAAGTGTTTCAAGAAAAATAAAAAACACAAACTGAAAAACTGGAAAAGCTTGGAGTTCAAGAAAATATCAGACAGTCAGAACCAACAAACAGAGGGACTGAGCCTTGATTGGCTTGAGGACTACCCAAACTAGGAACAACAAGAGTGTTGTCCCCAGCGGAGTCGCCAATTCTGGTTGAAGGGAAAATACCCCTAGGGTCCTTTGGGCTAAGACTCTACCAGACTGAAAATTGCTTATACAAAGAAACACACACACACAGCCATCTTTTTACTTTTAAGCAAATTCTAATGTTTAGGGTACATACCTAAGGTCCTACGTTCGAGAAGACCGTTAGGGTGCAAACCCTTCTTGGAGTTCCCTTCTTCTTTCTCTGACCTGCAAGACAAACAAATCAAAGAACTCAACAGTACATGTATAGAAGTTTATGTATAAATCATCTTCATGCTATAAAGTTAGTTATAAAAAATCTTTAAGTAACCACTTTCATAAGAATTCAACACAAGAATCTCATAAGCATAAAGAAAGATTATTCGGGAACAAAGACGTGTTTCTTTATATATAAAGGCAAATAAAGTACATATATCGGAAAGATATCACCTGAACACCTTCAGCAGGCTCCAAGCAAGCTTCCTCCCGGATTCGTTCCAGCCTCCAGCCTTCAACAAGAGCTCCTTCCAAGTCTTACTCAATGATGATGTCAAGGATGAATGATCACCAATACACATGGAAACAAGGGTTTCCTATGCAAAATGGGGGAAGTGCAGGATGCACCAAGGACTTCAGACCTGGTCTAAGGGAAAAATCTCAGCATAATAATCTTGCTCTCCTTTCTCTCTCCCCTTGGCCTTCCCTTTGATGTCTTTTTATACCCTCTCCAAAGTAGTTTTTTAGTTAGGAGTTGGTTGGGAACAGTTGGGCCACGGGCACTAACAGGTGATCCAGCAGGTAAACCCGCGATCACCGCCCGAAAAAGAGGAAATTATATTTTTTTAAGTGTTTTAATAGATACACGCGGGTTGGGTATGACAGACCCGCGTGTACACGCGTTTAACACAGGGCAAAGTCGCGTATAGGGAATAAAACACTGTTTTTTAAATTTTTGGACCAGGTCTGGAAGGAGGGGTTGCCCTAGGCCATAAGTGCAGCATCACAAACCATAAGAGTGAGATTTGGAGCTATAACAGTAGGAGTGAGTGCTGATGCTTTAATCTGAGATGGAGGATCAGGAATGATAGAGGAGGAGCTAAAGAGGGCAAACAACAACTTTGAATCCTCTTTAGACAGTGGAAAACATAGATATTGAACAAAATTAAAAGCTGAGCATGGCATGCATGAATTCAAACTTTATCACTTCATCTGTTCAATTAGCAGCAAAGAAAGAGATGGGACACATAAACACACTTACAATAACATGTAGAGAACACACCATCAACACAACAATCCACAAGAATCCACAATGATGTCTGCAAAACCCTGGCCTTCCTTTTCCTTAAATTGCAGTAATAGATGTACAATATACAATAATGCTTCTCCCTCAAGAGTCCAACCATGAAAATGAGCAAGAGAAGGCATAATATAGACCATCTAACTCCTTTCCCCACCTCTAGGGGTCGAGCTCAGCTTCCTAGGAGCAGTTTGAACTAATTCTAAACTTAGCACTAGATAATAGGCAGTCAAAACAACTTGCCTCTAAAACTTAGCTAACTCATCCATGCATTTAATATTCACTATTTACATCAAGGAAGCTTCTAGAAGGGTTAAGAGAGATTAAATCTATCAATGTGCCATGAAAATTATCCATACATCCATCATTTACAAGTACAAATGATTAACCAAGGTAAAAACTGAGTTTTACAGGCCGAAAAGTCAAAACTGGCAATTTTCAGCTCGAGTGGTCGCGCCCCCTGCTCGAGTGGTTGCGCCCCTTTGCAGCACTTTTTGAGTGGGTTCCAGTTGTCCAAATCAAGTGCAAGATGGCTCATTGGAAAGCTCTGTGTGTCTACTTTCCATCCCAAGTGGAATTTCTGGATTTGGAGTTGATTTGACCCCTCAAAAGTCAATTCTCCCAAGGTCACTTTCTGCAACTCAAAAAGTGTGCAGAAAGTCAAAATTTTGATGTATTTTGAGCTTTTGGAGGCTCAAATCTCAAAATAAAGTTGACCCCAAGTATAGGTAATTCTAGTTTTTGCATGCCCTTTCCAAAAATGTCAACTTTTTGTGATTCTGAGCAGTCCTCCCGAGTGGTCGCGCGGGGGGTGAGACCACTCCATAGGCAAAAACCTGTAAATTTCCAAAAAATTTCCAAAATGCTCCAAAACTCTCAAATTTTTTTGATTTTGCTGCTGGATGAAGGCTAATGAGTACCATGGTGAGTGAGGGATGCCTCAGCCAAGATACGGAGTGGATTGGTCTTCTTCCTCCTCTTGCGGGCCTCGGACAACTTCCTTTGGAGTATCTTCATTTTTGCCTTGCAAACATGCATTCTCGCCCAATAATGATTTTTCATGTTCTGTAGCAGCCTCTTGTCCTCGTTTGCCTTCTCTAACAGCCTCTGCAAGTGTGTATTCACACGGATAAGCATGGATTCTCTCTCCTTGGGCAGCAAGTCACCGGGCCTCCTACGGTTGATGACTTGGTCACTTCGAATCCTCCACATCTCATCCAACTCTTTCTCATCCTCAAGTTGCTTGTTGCGCTGCTCAAGATAGTTTATTGTCCATTGTTAGGGTTTTGGGTAGATTAGATGGAGGGCATTAGGGTTTAGGGAATGTATGTGAGGGAGGGATAGGGTTTAGGTACTGGGGATGGGAAATTTAATATTCTTTGCAAATGAGATAAGATAGAAACATATCATAACAATTGTGAATTTAATGGGAAACAATGGAGGGAATAGATGGGAATCAACACCTTGAAAAAACATCAAACCCTAGCATTATGCCTACATGAACAAGCAGCTACCAATGTCTTCTTTCCTTGCATTCTTGGAGGTATAATTACAAGCATGAGGATCCACAACTACCATCAACCAACAAAACAATTTGTAGAGAGCCTACCTCAACCCAATTTGCAAGTTTGAAGGATATTTTGAGTGAGTTGGAGGTGATTTTGGCACTTACAGCCTGAGTGGTCGCGCACCTTGTAATTTAACACTGCAGGAGAGCCTCTGAGTGGTCGCGCACCTCCTGAGTGGTCGCGCACATTCACAGCCTTGTTTGAGGGCCTTCCCTGTGTTGGAATCGGGCGCAGGATAGCTCGCTGGAAAGGTCTTTGAGTCTACTTTCCAACCCAAGTAGAATTTTTCAATTTGGAGTTGATTTGACCTGTCAAAAATCAAATCTCCCAAGACTTGTCAAAAAGTGCCCAATGAGGCTGCCTCAAGGAAGAGTGTTGTTGCAGTCAACTTTTGAATACCTTCCTCAACCCCAAATTGAGCTCATGATAGCTCATTGGAAATATATTTGTGTCTAGTTATCATTTTACCCATCAAGAAAGTAATTTGGTCAACCAAGCTAGGAGAAAACTTGATTTTCCCAAGGTCACTTCAGAGGTGCCTTTGATTCTCCTGAGGCAACGGTATTCTTGACATGTCTCTCAAACCATGACACCTGTGTAAAAAGTGAAAGAGGTTTTTCTTCCTTGGCATGTTTTGGACAAAAACCTCTCTCCGTTTTGCAAAATTCATCTTTTATTGCTTAGAAACAGCTTTTGAGTGAAACTTGTCCCGATGTGTGAAACAAGGGATTTTGTCGAAATGGAGCGAAATGAAGGGGATAGAGGGCTTCTAAATTCTTGGGGAAATTTTTGGGACTGGGGAGGGATGTTAGGAAGCAGGGGAAAGTGGAATATCAGAGATTGAGTGAGGGGAAGGGGTCGAAAAGGACAAAACACAGGCCAAACCTAGAAAATTGCCAGGTTGTAGCTAGAAACTAGGGTTTGTGCAAAAATGAGGAATTTGGCGGATCTAAGGGATGGGAAGTGTTTGATAAGGTACTTTAAGGATAGGGGAAGGTGTATGAACATCAGGAAACAAGTTTTGCCGGTGATTTTACCGTCCAAGAGAAATTGGCTTCAAAACCCTAGGAGAGGGAAATGAGCTTGCCTAGGCACAACTGAAGCATGAACAAGGTGTGAAATGACTCATTAGACACTGACATGACAATGAAAACCCTCTGAATGATGATAAACTCAGCTGAATGGTGACATAGACCGACATTTGGGCAAACCCTAGACCTAATGCCTAGTGACCAAATTTTGCTTGAAGACTCACTGAAATGACAAAATTTGACCTTGACACCTCAAAATCACTTTGTAAGAGCACATTTGATCACTGTAGGAAGGCTGGAAAGACTGACACTAACACCTCTCTCGTGGGAAGCCTTCCGAAATCTGACTAAGGATGGCGATATCAAAATGTTGACCGAGGAGCTCACTTCCTCCAGCAGCGAGGAGAAGGAGCCAATACACACAGAGAAGAAAGGGAAAGGCCAAGAAACCGCGGCCAAAGCACCGAAGAAAGAACAAAAAGGGAAACAAGAGAAACACCAGGTTTCCGAAAAGGAGGATGACAAATCCACATTGACACCCAGGGAGAAAAGGTTACAGAGTAGGGTGGAAAGGACTGAACAAGTCCACGTCAGTAAAGGCACCTCGAAAGCAACCTCAACCAAGTCAAAAGGCAAAGCACCCTCAGCCAAACAGGCTAAAACGGTGCCACCTGTTTCTACAGGAAAACCAAAAACGGCTTCTACAGGAAGCCAGAAATCAGCAACTACAGGGCCTTCTACAGGAAGCCCTGAGGAAGGAAAACCAAAGGAGAAGACAGCTGAAATTCTTGCAAGGGAGGCAGCAGCCGTGCTGGCCACCCTTAGTACCCCTCCTAAGCCGAAGGAAAAATGAAAGAGGGAGATCCCTCTGTATTTCAAAGCCAGGAGAAGTGTGAGAATCAAAACAAGCAGGCCCCAACCTCCATCCAGCAGCCCAATTACTATAGAAGACACCCCTACCTCGCCAAGGGAGAGGTCCCCCTAAAAAAAATCAGTCACTTATGAGCGGGGGAGCCCGAAGACAACTGCTTGGAAGGAGAGAATGGACAGGTTGGCTTCAAAAGCCCGGCTACAGGATGCTGAGGCCATTCTACAGGAAACATTGGCTCGGCTTAAGGAGACAGAGAGGATGGAGGGAGAGGCACCCACGTCACCACTTAGGGAAGACGGAGTAGAGCCACCGAGGGAGGAAGAGAAAGAGCATATTCCGGAACCTAGTCCCTAGCCAAGCTTGAGCTCATATTATAACTTTTTGGAGGCTGGGAAAAGTATTCCACAGAAGTTCACAGTGTCGTTTTTCTTTGCGTTGGAGGAAGAGAGAGTGAGAACCCACACATGGATGAAGATAGCTAAATCAAAAGGAGTGGCAGATATAGGCCCCTTGGAGGAACAACTCAAGGAGGCATGAAGAGAGTTAGCTATGGCCAAACATGTGGCAAACTGCCAGCGGGTATTCCTACAGGAAGAGAATGAGAAACTTAAACTGCAGCTACAGGAACTAAAGAAAGAAAAGGGCACATCATCAGGGGACTCTACAGCAGAACATCAAGGCAAAGAAGGACTGCAAGTTGGTCTTGGGGAGCCAACCTCGCATCTACAGGAAAGGGAACTGCAAGCACAAATCGAGCTACAAGCTCTCAAACAACAGTTGCAGCAAAAAGAGGCACAACTGGCCTACATGGCCAGTTGGGCCATGGATGCTCTACAATGTAGACAACCGACCAAATCTTATGGCCTGTACCTACGAGACCAGTGGCTGCAATTTCAAATTAATGCATTGGCACAGAGGGGTATCTCCCAACTCCAAGACCCCCAGCAATTCACAGAGTTATGCAATAGCAGTTCATCAGAGGACAAGGCCAAACTATCAGAGTTCTATCTCCATAATTTGGCCCTTCCTAATGTGACTTCATGGGATCCCAACACAATTGTAGGGGATATGCAGTTGATGGCATTTGCCTCATGGTTGAACCATGAAGAAAAGAGGGCAGAGGTCAAAGAGGTCATGGACCGAGAATTACATGAGCCACTGCTAATTAGAGCAGAGCCAGGGGATCCCACTACATTGATATCAGCCCACCAACACTTAGCCACCAACCCTCAAACTTTATTGAAATACATAGATCAGCAGGCTCAGGCCATAGCACATTTCGAGGATATGGAGTGACTATTAGGGGACAACTGTGTTCATGCTTGCACCTGCCGATGGAACACATTGTCCCACAACCTTAAAATCAGAGAATATCACACTCCAACTCGAATGAGGGAAGCTCTAGCCCAGGTGCCCCTCTACAAGAAGTCCATACAGAACCTCCAAGCCAGCTGGATTGGCCTCAAGCTAAGCCCACCTCTGCTGTTAGGATTGATGGAAGGTAGCACAGAAAAAGAAGAATATAAGCAGTGGGAAGAGGTGGAAAGGAAGGCTGGGTTCCATGCCAGTGAGGAGGAGACTACTTCAGAAGCCTAGGATGTGAGGGTGGCGGTGAAAGCAATGAAGGACGAGGAGCTGGATTAGTTGCTCAGGGATGAGCAATCATTTTAGCTGGGGGTGATGATGAACCCCAAATTTGGCAACATTTTGGGCTCATTTGGCCTAATTACCTTTGCTCAATCCTTCATTTTTCATAACTTATGCATCATTTTTTAGTATGTTTATGTCATTTGTACGAATAAGGGCAGTCACTATTCCTAGGTGGCTAAAACGTGCTCATTTCAGGTTTTTTGACACATGATTGGAACAAAACCGAGCAGATAAGGGCCAGGAGACAGCCAAGATGGGGTTGAGGATTCGTAGGAGGGTTGTCCACAGCATTAAATGGCCTTCCTCGGGATCTTCACCCCCAACTCCGAGCTCCAACAGCCACCACAATAGGATCTAGAAGGCAGCCAAACGGATTTTGAGGAAGCACCTGCTCACTCCTAGTTTGGTCAGCCAAGTCCCATTGATTTAGGAGGCCAGCTTGGGGCCTCGTGATGTATAAATGATAAGGCTTTAGCCTTCGAAAAGGACTTTTGAAACATTGTTGCACATTCTGCACTACGAGCTGCTAGCTTGGTTTTTCTCTTTTGTAGCCATTGTTGGCATACTTTTTGACTTATGATTATTATTTTTTAATGGGAAGCAGTCAGATTTGATCTCAGTTCTGAGTTTTTAAAAGGAGCCATAGCTCTCGGGGTTGGGTCCAACCTGAGAGCCTAAGGCCTCCTTCTTTTGTATTGATATCTTTCCTTTCAGCATTATGGTTCTCTTTACATGCATTTGAAACGCAGTTTGTTGAGTTAGATTTCGTGGTAAGGTGAAGTAGGTTATTGTTAGAAGGTAGAGTTGCTCCAGATGTTTAGAATAGAGTAAAGAGATTAGAATTGATAAAAGCTCCAAAAACGGGTTGCCTGCACTCTCATTTTCACCTCTTTCTAGGGGCTGGAATTGCAGACAGTGCTACCCACCAAAAACATTGGTTTGCGTACTCATGCAATCTTTGGTGCAATATTTTCGTTTGTAGAAGTTGTCCATGCATTCAGACCTCTTGGAATGTTTCTTTGCTTCAGTACCATACATGATTCTCTTTGGAAATAACGTTGTTGTTCATTGGTTTCATTAAACAGTTAGAATAGGTTAGTCATATTTTGGTTATGTGCAGGACGTGGATGATTTGGTTCAGTTTACACTGTGCAGTGCTACTCCCTCACTCTCTCGTCCTTCTAAGCCTTGCCCAGGCCAACTGCTCATCTCCCAATTAGACCCCTTGTCTCTCATTTACTCTACTGCCCACGACATCCTACCTTTCTTCTTGGCCTTCCATTCCCTCTACCCTCTTTAAGACAAACTAGTTTTCCACACCCTCTCATCACCTCATCTCCCTATCACTAAGTCATTACAAACCTCTCTCCTACCTCCCTATCCACCCATGCAGCCTCTTCCACTCACCCATCACCCAAAGTCCAATCGTAGAACATCCTGTAGGAATTACTGAACATCCTGTAGAAATTCTGAAACATCCTGTAGAACCCCTGCAGACTTCCTGTAGAAGCTCATAAACTCGGTTTTTGGCAGCCAAACTTTATGAAACTCTCTGGAAGGGTGTTAGGGACCCCTTAGACCCTCTCTGAACCTTCCCAACCTTTTTCAAGCCCTTCTCCTCCTTGATCCACCTCTGCACAGTAGAAAGCTAGTTAAAAGCACATGCATGATAATTCTAATAACTGAAACAAAAATACAAACAATGTTTTCTTCAGATAGAGGTAGTATAGGCACATGCATTTTACCTTCATAGAAGTAATGGCATCTCTTTCAGTAGTTTGCATTCCCATCTTTGCATCAGTAATACTAGCTGGTAGAATTAGGGTTTGCTAGGGTTTGCGTTTCTTGTTGGCTTTCAATTCCTTTCTGCAAGTAGATCAGCTTCCTTTGAGTTAGCTTTCGTCCATTAGTTAAAAAGCTTCTTCTAAGAGCTCATAGAAGTTGGCTTGAGCCCCTAGCGGACTTGTGCCAGCTGCCAAGTGACAGCTGCGGCAAGAGCTAGTACTTGTGCATACAACACCGTCGCTTCCAAGGTTGTTACGAACTACCGGGTTGATAAAATTAAAGAAGGAAGCTCCAGGAGTTGTAGCATTATTGCTACAATACTGGAGCCCACCAACAATCTTAGCATAATGTTCCAAGTAGCCAAAGACCAACCATTTGGGAATGGGAGAGGATGAATATATAGGCAGGGTAAGGGAGTTAGGATCTCTCCAAAGATAGGAGAAAGCCCTCATCTCAAGGAGATAGCTAATAGGGATAATACCAAAGGTCCAAGTTGAGAGAACTCGACCTCATCCACACCGAACAACCACTCGCTCATCGTTCTGGAAGCCTCTAGATCACAAAGCTTCTTCTCCTCTTTGTGAAAAAATTCCTTTTAGGGATCATCGTGGGTATCCAATCCAAAAGTGTGCTGGAATCACGAGGCTAGTGAAGTGTAGCTAGAGACTAGAACGGGTAGCTAATGTCAGGGGAGCGATGATCCTCAAATTAGGTTTTAGAGCGCTTTTCTTCAGGAGAAGCTCAAGGAATTTTTCCATCGGTGTTTTAGGGAGGATATGAGTTGTATATCTGGACGAGTACACTACATGATTATCAAGTTTCAGGCACTTCAGGGTATGTCATAGGGAAGTGTGGGAGGCGTGACAAAATATTTTGTAACACCTTCATCTGTTTTCTCTCCTTCTCTAGCTGCCAGTTATGCTCTTTTTCTTTAGCTTGTCTTCGTGTGACTTATTCTTCTTCTACTCTTCGCCTTTCTTCTTCTTCCTACTTATACCTTTCTTCCTCCAATATCCTCTGCTCTTTTTCTTCCCTCTACTTCTATTCTAATTCTTGCATCCTCTATTTCATCTTCTTCTCTAGTTCTATGGCTGCTTTAACTATGACTTGATTTTCTTTCATCTTGTGGCTTCACTCTCCCTATGGACTATGCATAACTTTCCTCTTTCCCTTCTCGTGCACTAGGTTGCAACTTTATGTCTGTGCTTCCTCTGGAGTGACTTATTTTTGCAGAGTAACCTACGATGTTCTAGCGATGCTGGCTGGTTCACGGGACTTGGAGGCATTATAACAATTCTTCTGTGCTTCCTCCTAAGGTCTGTGAAAGGTCTTTCTTAGCCACTGATAATGAATCCTCACATAGTGGTCTTTAAAAAAATTCCTCGGATTGTACAAATTGAAGTCCAAACAAAAGAATGAAAATTTCTCTATTGCCTTCCCTTCGGTGTCTGCGACTTTCAAGTTCTTGATTCCGTACAATATGATCTGCATAGGAAGAGAAAGTCAAGGTTCTTTCTTCTTCCTGTACAAAACCGTTGACAACCCTGTGGAGAGATGGTATGAAAATTCTTGCATGACTAATTTATTAGTGTCATACCTTGTTAAAATATGTTGAGACTTCTATCCATTGAACACTCTGAGGAAAGTGCCATCTAGTGAGGCAAACCAATATGTTATCTCTGACACTGCTTCCATTTCCCCATGTGACATACAAGGTGGTTCTTCCTCAAAGATCAACCTGTACACTGGAATGAGGAAGTTATTAGTCAGATTTTCCTTTGCTCCTCTATGGTTTCATTTCGAAAGCAACTTACAATAGATATGCAAAACAAACTCTCTTGGCGTCCAGGTGAATTCATGCTAGGGAATGCATTGTGAGTGCAAATTTCATCCAATAGTTAGGAAAACATGTAAAATCTATCTTTCTTTCCCTTGGGAGGACTGGGGGCATTAACTACATGGATCCTCAACTGTTAAGCCAACAAGTTTGACCAGTTGAATGGTCTTCCTTCATTCACAACCTGGTTCAGTAATAATGCCCACCCTTTAGGGAAGGTCTTAGTATTCTGTTGACCATAGTTTCTTTAACATAGAACTATCAAGAGCTTATAGGCCCTCATGAGATATTTTGTCTTGTAGGTGTTGGTGGGTGCCTAATTGAACTTTGTTGGCTCTCTCACCCGACTTTTGAAAATGTCCTTTGTGATCAAGTAGATGTTGGTGGAATAGAAGTAAGAATCCATGAGAAATTCAGGCTCTAGAAAATGATACATGAAATGATAATTTAGTTCCAGAAAAGAAGAAAGCCTTTGTCCACTCACATTGTTTAGATTCATAGCCTTTGGATCTATATGAGAAACTATCTAGCTAACAATGTCTGCACACAGGAAAGACAAATACCTGCATGAAACCTTATGTAACTGTGATCTTTGGACATTGATATACACTTGTTGGCCTTCAAGGTCTACTTTGAAGATTCTTGTTGAGAATGCTTCATTCACTTTCTACCATGTGATATCTGATTCTTTCTCTATGAACAATTGAGTATCTGAGTAAACTAGAAAGTTCATTAGTGTACTCTCAACTGCCTCCTTGGTGCTTCTTTCATGTAACAACCCCGGGTGAAAATTTCATTTAGTAAAAGCTAATAAAGTAAAAATAAGACCAAGGTCATAGGAAACTTATTCCAAACTGAATATTGGGAAAAATAACCTAGTGGGCATCACCTGTTGTGTTTATGGCTAAGGGGAAATTGGAAAAGGAAATGGAAAAGGCTTTAGAAAGGCAAGAAAGGTATTATTGATATTTTATTTATGAAAATAAAAGAAAATGGGATAAAATGGAGGTGAAAGGTCATAGGTTGCATGAGAGGAGGAAATTGAAGGAAAATAGAGGAAAAATGAAGAAATTAGAGGCATCAAGAATAAAAATACATCAGAGGATCAGTTTGTGGCTTTTTGCCAATTCAGTTTTGGAGTTAGTATCAGAGAGGAGAATATCACCAAGAGGAGAAAGAAAACAAGCAAGTAAAGGAAGGACAAGGAAAGTGAAGGAAGGGCGAGGAAGACAAAGGAAGAAAGGATCAAGCAAGGAAGGTTAGATCAAGTAGATTTAACAGGAATTCTTGCAAGTAACAAATTGCATGTATGATTTCCTAGATGGTTTTGGGAAGCATGGAATATGCATGTGTGTATTTTGGTTTCTTTTTTGTCGGTGGCATGGATTTTTCCGGGTTTGAGAGTTCTTTTAGCCTTGCCTTGCCATTTTCGAATAGCCATGGTGTGATGGGATTATTTTTTGGTTGAGCTTTGGATTACCGGAATGTTTTGGATCTAGGTGAGGTGGTCTCAGGAAAATATCAAGGGTTAGGGGTGGAGATGGTTTTCTTTAGGAAGCCCTCAACAATGTAGGTTTTAACCCTGTACAGAAATTACCTGCAAACGAATTCTTAAAACAGAAAATATACATTGGCAAAACCATAAAACAAATACAAAGAGATTCTCCCTTGGATCCAAAAACCAAGACTACCAGATTGATTTTTCATTATACTCCTTTCAATGTTACAATACATATATATACATGTCAAAGCATTCATAAACCCCAATCCATTAACCCTTGATTAGAACATAACCATAGTTCCCTTGAGGATCTACAAAATACCAAGGGAAAAAAACCATCATGCCTAAAACCATGTGTAAAACACATGCACAAAACCATAGGTAGATCCACCCACCTATTATAGGTGGGTGAAGACAGGAAAATTATTTAAGGGATCATGAAGGAATTTTAGGGCATCCAAGCTCGATTTGTTTTGTGATCTTGGGACTAGTTTAGGTGAGATCACAATATGGTGAGGGTGGAGTTGGTTTAACCTCTATATTTCCTTGGTTATTTATGGATTGGTTTGTCCCATGAGAACCCACAATCATTCTTGGAATATGGCATGGGGGTAATTGGTTGAAAGAAATATTTTGTTCAGCCCAATCTATGGTAGGGTGGTACGTGGAAGTCCTTGACTTGGTTAGATTTATCATATGGTTAATAAGAACTAAGTTCCTCTTTCTTTTGATGAGTAAATGTATGTGTTATTATGTGGCTTTAATGGTTGTTCTAGAATTTTTATTTATATGGTTAGATGCTAGTTATAATCATGGTTAATTGATAGATCTAAGTAAGGCTCTTATTACATTTCCATTAATGAATGTTTGGTTAATGAATGCATGACCTAATTGGTGATATGGACATTATTGTGAGAAGGCATTGGTCCTCCTTGTTTAACCTCAGATAATTTTTTAGATCCTTATGTTCAGATATCCATTCATGACCTCTAGGTTGCATGTTCATCATGTGTTTGATGGAACGTAAGTCCTAGTTGAGAGGGGTCAAGTCAAGTCCCAGTTCAAGTTCAAGTTTATAAGATTTTTTTTTATGTCATTTATCATTTCTAGAAGTTTCACTGAGTTCTGGGCAGAGGCCTGAGTCCGATCCCTGAAAATGTGGATCAGAATTCGGGGTTTCTGGCATAGAACTAACTAGAAAAGTCCACAGTCACTGGGAAGAAGGCCTATGGGAGTGACTGGAGGCTTACATTTTCTTGCTTGCCTTGGAAAGGGAGTGATTGAGGCTCTACGTCAATGAAAAATAGAGTTATCTCAGGGGTCGCGTTGCTCTCGGAGGTCCTGTAGCACCTGAGGGAATTCATTAAAGTCTTAAGTTGTTGAATCCATTTCCTTAAGGTCATAGAGGAGGTTTAGTCTTATCATAGTGACCCTCAGCTCATGTCTACCTAGGGCAAGATGGTGAAAGCATGTAAATGTGGGAGGAGATGGGCTACAAGGTGGTATCAGAGCCAGGTTATGCTCTCTTTGGGTAAAGTTTGATGTTGTCATGGTTATGGTTGTCATACATGGGGTCATGGTATACAGTTGGTATGGTCATGCATGATGTTGTTATATTGATATGATTATGATTATATATGTATCACGCTAATGTCAATTGGTATTACAGATGAGAGAAGACTCCCCTAAAAGTTAGTGAGGTATGGATTTGATTTTGGTATCTATTTGGTTTATCTAGCGTGGCCTACTTGTAGGAAGAAGAGAAGAAAATATGATGAGAAAAATGGTAGACTATAGTTCCCATGACTCTCCCTACAGATCAGTTGGGCAATAAGGAGGAGAGTATTCTCTTGATATAGCAGATACATTGAGGAGTTTGAGGGCATAACCCAGAAATTGCAAAGTAGACAATGACAGGTTGGTTGAGGATCAAGAAAGAATTGCAAGGGATTATGAGAAGTAGGTAGAGGTCAATGCAGTGATTCTTCAGATCTTGTCAGAGTTGCAAAGATAGGGACAATTAAGGATCAGCCAAGAGAAAGAAGAGAAAACTAATGGAGCCTATGGTATCATGTCTCAATCCGGATACAAGTTGGATAAAGGGGATACAATCAGAGATGGCATATCACTGGATACACCTAATAGGAGGACTACTATGTATGGGCATCATTCTAGTTCCTTGTCTAGGATACATCATCACAGTCATCACCATCATCATCCTTATAGGATGGGTGAGTAATTTCCCGAGGAGTTCAAGAAAGTCAAGCCACCTACATTCGATGGAGAGATGAAGAAGTCAGAAGATGCAGAGGCATGGTTGCTTGGGATGAATAAATTCTTTAGATTACATAGCTATTTTAAAAACATGGAAGCTAAGATAACCACCTTTAGTCTCAAAGGGAAATCAGGTATTTTGTGGGAAGATGTGAAGAATGTTAAGGGAATTTGGGAAGAAGAGTTGATTTAGGATGAGCTTGAGAGACTCTTCAAGAAGAAGTACTTGTCTGAGAAGTATATGCTCATAGAGATAAGGAGTTTCATGAGTTGCAGATGGGTTCTATGACAAATGATGAGTATACTAGTAGTTTCCTAGAGCTATTGAGGTATGTGCCTTATCTCAAGGATGAGAAGGCTAATATACATAGATTCATCAGTGGATTTCCAACAATACATAGAGACTGGATTGAGTTTGATGATCCTATATCATTGGAGGAAGCCATCAAGAAGCTAAAGCATTTTTATGAGCAGTCAAAGTGCAAAATGGAGCCTAAGCGTGACTTGAAAGGAAATCAGAAAATGAAAGGGAAGTGGCCACCAAATCAGGGAAGACCTTAGGATACAAGAGAGAAATAAAATGTGGTTCCTTATAAGAATTTCAATGCAGTTGAGAAAGGGCATGGGTCATAGCATGGAGAGTAGCAGGATAGAGGTGATGGTAGGGGACCGTTGTAGTGTTAGATATGTGGCAAATATCATCGTGAGAATGATTGTCTATTGTACCAGGGTGGTAGGCCTTAGATCTATAGTTCTTAGGAGGCACAGATAGTTGGGGATGTTGGTCATAGAATTCCTTGGATTTATGCAGTTGTGTACAACAAGAAGGAATATCACCAGGCATCCATTATTGAGATGGAAGGTAAGCTTTGTGGTCAAGTTGTTTCTATTTTGATTGATCCTGGATCTAATTATAGTTATGTTAATTCTAACCTGGTGGATAAGTGTGGCTTGAGAAAATAAGTGCATGTAGAGTCTTGGTTGGTGCAGTTGGCTACAGGTACTAAGAAGAGAATTCATCATTGGGTAAGAGCTTGTGCATTTGAGATGAATGGTATGTCTACAACAACACATCTAAATGTACTGCCACTGGGATCATATAGTATGATTTTGGGTATGGATTGGATGTACCTCCATGAGACCAAAGTAGGTTGTTATGACAAGGATATTGAGTGCATGGATGATAATGGAGAAAATAAAATCTTACAGGGAAAGAATAATCCTACATCAGTGAGGATGATCACCGCTATGTAGGCTAAGCTCAATTGTAGGAAAGGATGTGTGATGTTTGAAGTTCATACTTCTAGTGACAAGGGTAAGGATTTCGAGGATGCATAATATTCAAGAAGTACCCTGTATTATAACAATTTCAAGATGTGTTTCCAACAAAGATTCCAGAGTTACCTCCCCACATGGAAGTAGAATTTTCTATTGAGTTAGTACCAGGAGCAACATCAATATCAAAAGAACCTTACAAGATGAGCCCTCCATAGTTAGTATAGTTGAAGTTTTAGTTTAAGGAAATGCTTGTAGATTTTTACTGTAGAATCAAATTGCTTATGTAATATGCTAAAAAAAAATACTTGAATCTATCTCATTAGTGGAGACAAAAATTGATCGATGAAATCATGAAGCAGAAAATGAATGATTTCAATCACACATAACACAATATTTTTCTAGGGAAAGCAAATCCTCAAAACCTCAACTATCTATATTGCATTAATGAAAATATTTGAGAAGAAAATACAATGCTTGTTCAACTCGAACAATATTTGCACAAGTACAATCTCACTCGCTGCTTCACAAACCAACTCAAGCCAATACTTAGCCAAATATGTTGCCTGCCAAGCCCCTACTTCCTTGCACGGAAAAGCTTCATGCACAAACTTGTGCTTCCTATTGCTTGGTCTCACCAACTCCTGCTCACCAAAATAATGATTAAATGTGTTCCTCCATTCCTCCTTTTAAAGGTCTTCTTCTGACTACATGCACCACCTATACAATTTGATCATTATACAACTGATAGTACACTTCCATTTAACTCCAATATCAACTGGGTCTTCCTCAGAACTAACATGAAACAACTATTTATAGTGAATTAGCATTTATTTGATTGATCACTACATGTGAATCAAATCTAATTTAATTCATTGGACCCTCACTAGTTCCTCCATCAGTTAGAACTAGTTGAATTGATTTTAACTCAAATAATTACAACTCAAAATAAACTACAACTAGACCCCCCTAAAACTTAGGGATAACTCTACATGCCTATAGTTTAACCCTTAACTTGAATTGATTATGCTAACTAAGTCTTCCTGACTTAGTTAACTCCTACAAGTTGTCATGTGATGTGGAATTACAATTTACTTCTAATTTAATCAAGGGAAAATTAAATTAGAAGCCTCTTCTTGTTGCCATTTTCAATATTTCTTGTTGCAAATTTCAACACTCCCTCTCAACAAGAAAGGAATTCAACTCTATCCTGATCTGGTACCTTTTGAATTTTCTACATGCAACACTTCTCTCTAGTGTTGTTGCTACTGCAACTTCTAAAACTAAAAAAGAATCCAAACTGAATAAGTATGATGCATCTGTCACCGGAGTCTCTCACTGCTACTAGCTACTGCCCTATCTACTAAAAACTTTGCACTATTGTTGACTTTTCACTATGCCATATGCATTACTGCCAACTCTGCTTTGTGCTCCCTAGTATTTGAATACTGGTAATCCCTGCCTCTGTCACTCTGACACTTGACTACATCAACTTCCATTGATCCATCCTACTATTGTGTACTATGGGCTCCCATAGCAAGGTAATGATCCATTAGAAAATACATCTCAATGGACCCTACCTAGATTTTTGCACTCTTGGGACTATTACTTCACATCGCCCTACCTCTCACTTAGAGGTATGGCTGCATGTGCTCCCTATTCCCACTTGGCTCGAAATTTCCCCCTACTGGAGGTCTTTGCTTGAGTGGATGCCTCCACTTAGTCTCCTCTTTTCTTCTCTAATTGTGGTTTTTCCAAAACTTTCTGAGGCTGCATGTTCATAGATAATTCATGCTCCCTCTCAACCACCAAGGCTCTAACCTTTGCCTTACCCCTCAAATATTTGCATTGATCTTCATCCTCGAGAGCATAAAAGTTCTTGACTCACACAACGATATGTTTCATCTATCTTGTGGTGATGTATCTAAGGAAAACCTTCCCTTTTATAAATATCACATCGTATGGGCACTCTAGAAACTCAAATCCGTGTTATAACTTTCCCGTCATCAGAAAAATTTCTAAAAAAAGAGTTGATTTTAAATAAGTTATATCTCCCTCATCTGAACTCCGATTTGGCTGATTTGTTTTTTGAATTTAGGTATTTTTACAAGGACTCCATATCTGCTATTTTTTTTTTTAAATTGCACAAAAAATTTCATATATGCTCTGCAAACTCGCCGCCCTAAAAATTCCTGCTCAGATACCTTGTAGATTTTTACTATAGATTCAAAATTATTATGTAATATGCTAAAACAAAAGACTTAAATCTACTCTACTCATAAGCGGAAACAAAAATTGATCAATGAAATCACGAAGCAGAAAAGGAAGAATTTCAATCACACATAACACATATTTTTCTGGGGAAAGCAATTGCTCAAAAACCTGACTATCTATATTGCATTAACGAGAAGATCTGAGAAAAAATACAATGCTTGTTCAACCTGAACAATCTCTGCACAAATACAATCTCACTCATTGCTTCACAAACCAGCTCAAGCAAATACTTAGCCAAATATGTTGCCTGCCAAACCCCTACTTCCTTGCGCTCAGAAGCTCGACGTAAAAAATTGTTCTTCCTATTGCTTGGTCTCACCAACTCATGCTCACCAAAACAATGATTACAATTGTGCCTTCGTTCCTCCTTTTAAAGGCGTTCTTTTGACTGCATGCACCACCTGTACAATTTGATGTTTATACAACTGATAGTGCACTTCCCTTTAACTCCGATATCAACTGGGTCTTCCTCAAAAATAACATGCAACAACTATTTATAGTGAATTAGAAGTTATCTTATTTATCACTGCATGTGAATTAAATCTAATTTAATTCACTGGACCTCTCACTAGTTCCTCCATCAGTTAGAACTAGTTAAACTGATTTTAACTCAAATAATTAAGTTAAATAATTACAACTCAAAATAAACTGCAACTGGACCCCCTAAAACTTAGGGAAAAGTCTACATTCCTTGAGTTTGACCCTAAACTCGAATTGACTGCACTAACTAAGTCTTCCTGTCATATTTAACTCGTACAAGATGTCATGTGATGTGGAATTACAATTTACTTCTAATTTAATTAAGGGAAAGTTAAATTAGAAGCCTCTTCTTGTTTCCATTTTCAATATTTCTTGTTGAAAATTTCAACAATGCTTGATAAGAGATACATTTTTCCAAGTGTATCGCCTTGGGGTGCACCAGTATTGTTCGTGAAGAAGAAGGATGGTACTCTCAGGTTGTGCATTTATTACAGGAAGCTAAACAAGGTGATGATCAAGAATATGTACTTGTTGTTGAGGATTTATGATTTGTTTGATCAGTTGAAGGGAGAAAATGTGTTCTTGAAGATTGATTTGAGATCAAGATACCATCAGGTATGCATCAAATAAGATGACATTTACAAGAATTCTTTCAGGACCAGGTATGGGCATTATGAGTTTGTTGTAGTTCCATTTGGTTTGACTAATGCTCTATATACTTTTATGTTCTTGATGAATAGTGTGTTGCATCCTTATCTGGACAAGTTTATTCTTGTATTCATTAATGAAATCTTGATATATTCTAAGAATGAGGAAGAGCATGCTGAGAATTTAGCAGCAATGTTGATATTTCTACGAGAGCATCGGTTGTATTCCAATCTTAGCAAGTACAATTTATTTTAGACAAAGGTACATTACTTGGGACATGTTGTTTCCAAGGAAGGAATGATAGTGGATCCAGAAAAGATAAGGGTTGTCATGGAGTGGGCATCTCCTAAGGTTGTGGATGAATTCAGATCATTCATGGGGTTAGCAAGTTGCTATAGGAGGTTCATCCATAGCTTCTCATTCATTGCATACCTCATTACATCTTTACAGAGGAGAGGAAATAAAGTTGAACGGACAGAGGAATGTACAACATTTTTTGAGCAGCTGAAGTAGTTTTTGACAAATGCTCCAATTCTTAAGATTGCAGATCCAAATAAATAGTTTGTTGTGTGTACATATGCCTACAAGAGAGGACTTGGTGGAGTCTTTATCCAAGAGGGACAGGTGGTATGATGAGTCCAGGAAACTAAATGAACACGAGTAGAACTATGTGACTCATGATCTTTAGTCAGAAACTATTATCCATGCATTGACGATGTGGGGACACTATCCTCTTCATAAGAGGTTCGTATTAATGAGTGACCACAATGGATTGAGGTACACCAACTAAATTTGAATGCCAAGCAAGCTAGATGGTTGTCCACCCTTAATTAATTTGAGTTTGAGATCAGATCCATCAAGGGTGATGAGAATAGGGTTATAGATTCTCTCAGTGGGAGAATGCAAATGAACCATGTTGTAGCAGTGAACTCATATGGGACATATTTATAGGATCAAATATTACATACATGATAACAGGATGACAGGTACAGGGTTCTTAGACATAGGTTACAACAACATGGTACACATTATCAAGATGTGGACTATCATCTCATGACAAATGGCTTGGTGAGATTCAAGGACAAGATTTATGTGTCGGATGATAGTGGGCTCAAGAATCTTATCTTGAGGTAATTTCATGTCAAGCCATATTCAGGTCACCCATGATATCAAAAGACGTTAAGAATAGTGAAGAAATTCTACTTTTGGATGAATCTAAAGAAGGAAGTGGCAGAGTTCATAGCTAGATGTTTGGACTATCAGCAAGTGAGAGCAGAGTGTAAGCATCCATGTGGATCGCTTCAGCCTATTTCGACTCCAAGATGGAAATAGGAGGTCATTTCCATGGACTTTATTATAGGTCTTCGAAAGACATCGAGGTAGCATGATTCTATTATGGTTGTGATCGATAGGTTGAGAAAGGTAGCTCACTTCATTCTAGTGAAAACTACTTATTCATCTAGTGAGGTGGCATAGGTCTTCATCAATGATATCATGATATTGCATGGTATTCCAAAGAAGATTGTGTTGGAAATGGATGCTAAGTTCGCTTCCAAGTTTTTGAAGGAGTTGTTTGCTAGTTTGGGGACAGAGTTAGCCTTCAGTACAACCTATCATTCACAGACAGAACGACATATAGAGAAGGTCAACAAGATTCTGTAGGATATGATGAGGATGGATATGATGCATCAACATAGGAGATGGGAGGAGTCCCTTCCATTGGTTGATTTTTCTTACAAAAATGGTTATCTAGAGTCACTAAGGATGAGTCTATTTGAGGAAATCTATGGGAAGAGTTGTAATATTTCCATCATTTGGAGTGATCCAATGAACAGGGTACTGATTGGACCAGATATGTTGGAAAAAATGGAATAGGAAATGCATGTTATAAAGAAGAATCTAAAGGAAACATAGTACATGTAGAAGAGTTATGCAGACCAACAAAAGGCATTTAAGGAGTTTCAAGTTGGGGAGCATGTGTACTTGCACATCAAGCCCAAGAAGAGCTGCTTGAGTATTGGATCGTGTACCAAGTTGGCACCACGGTATGGCAGGCCTTTTGAGATCCTTAAGAAGATTGGACCAGTGGCCTATAGACTTGCACTTACTCCGATAATGAAATTCCATGATGTTTTCGACATTTCATTGCTTAAAAGATATGTAAAGGGTTTGATCATGTTATTGATTTTTTTGTATTGTAGGTGGAGCCAAAAGGCAACTTCCAGTTGAAACCTTAGTGCATATTACAGCGGAAACAACTCATGCTTTAGAATAGAGAAATTTTCAAAGTTAAAGTGTAGTGGAAGCACTTTGGGCCTGATGAAGTTACATAGGAAATGGCTTATTAGATGTGGGCTATGTATCCTTCTTTATTTTCTGGTTGAGGAAAAGAAGATTTGGTATATGTACATATTCATGTATGGTTGTTATTATAAATACTGCAATGAGTTATGTTATAAAGATCCAATAAGCAGTATGGTTTTCATATTTTTCATGATGGTTTTGATTTTGAGCAGGATTTTCTTGTGAATACTATAATGAGCTAAGTTATAAAGCTACATGGGTAGTGTTTTGTGATTTTCAATGGTTTTTCTAGTTGTAGGTGTCATAGAGCACCACTGGGATGGTGTTCCCCTAATAGAGAAGGGTCTGTAATATCCCCGGGTCAAAAGCTCATGTAATAAAACTTAATTAAGGGAAAATAAGACCAAGGTCATGGGACACTTATTCCAAGTTGAATGTTGGGAAAAATATCCTAGTGGCCATCACTTGTTGCATTTATGGCTAAGGGGAAATTGGAAAAGGAAATGGAAAAGGCTTTGAAAAGGAAAAAATGTATTATTGGTATTTTATTTATGAAAATAAAGGAAAATAGGAGAAAAGGGAGGTGAAAGGTCACAGGTTGCATGATAGGAGGAAATTGAAGGAAAATAGAGGGAAAATGAAGAAATTAGAGGCATCAAGAATAAAAAGACATAGAGGATTAGTTTGTGGCTTTTTGTCAGTTTAATTTTGGAGTTAGTCTCAAAGAGGAGAACAAAACCAAGAGGAGAAGGAAAGAAAGCAATCAAAGGAAGGACAAGGAAAGTGAAGGAAGGAAAAGGAAGGTAAAGGAAGCAAGGATCAAGCAAGGAAAGGTTGGATTAGGCAGCTTCAGCATGATATTTGTAGGTAACAGATTGCATGTATTATTTCCTACTTGGTTTTTGCATGCATGGCATATGCATGTGTGTATTTTGGTTTCTCTATTGTTAGTGGAATGGATTTTGTCGAGTTCGAAAGTGGTTTTAGCCTTGCCTTTTAATTTCTGGATAACCATGGTGAGATGGGATTCTTTCTTGGTTGAGCCTTGGATTGCCAGAAGGTTTTGTATCCGAGTGAGGTGGTGTCAAGAAAATCCGAAGGGTTGCGGGTGGATATGGCTTTCTCTGGGAAGCCATCAATAGATGGGTGGAGAAAGGAAAATTCCTCAAGGGATGGTGAAGGAATTCTGAGTCATCCAGGCTTGGTTTGGTTTTTTGATCTCGAGACCAATTTAGGTGAGATCATGGAATGGTGAGGGTGGAGGTGGTTCAACCTCTGGATTCCCTTGTTTGTTTATGGATTGGTTTATTCCATGAGATCCCACATTCATGCTTGGAATATGGCATAGGGGTGACTGGTCAAAAGAAAGATTTGGTTTAGCCCAATCTATGGTCGAGTGGTACATGGAAGTCCTTGACTTGGTTGGATTTTTCATATGGTTAATAAGAGCTAAGTTCCTCTTGATTTTTATGAGTAAATGTACTTGTTATTATGTGGCTTTAATGGTTGTTCTATCATTATTATTTATTTGGTTATATGTTGGTTATATGCATGGTTAATTGTTAGATCTAAGTATGACTCTTATTACATTTCCATTAATGAATGTCTGGTTAATGAATGCATGACCTAATTGGTGATATGAAAACTATTATGAGAAGGCATTGGTCCTTCTTGTTTAACCTCAGTCCAGTTTTCATATCCTTATGTTTATATATGCATTCATGACCTGTAGGTTGCATGTTCATCATGTGTTTGACAGAATGTAGTTCACAGGTGAGAGGGGTCAGGTCAAGTCCTAGTTCAAGTTTTGGTTTATGAGCTTTATTTCTATGTCATTTATCATTTCTAGAAGTTTCACTAAGTTTTGGGTAGAGGCCTGAGTCCTGGCCTTGAAAAAGTGGCTCACAATTCAAAATCGGTGGCATAGAATTGAGCAGAAAAGTCCACAGTTGTTGGGAAGTAGGCCTATGGGAGAGACTAGAGGTTTACATTTGCTTACATTCCTTGGCAAGGGAGCAATTGAGGCTCTAGGTAAGTGAAAAGGAGAGTTATGTCAAGGGTTGGACACCTAGAGGGGTTGGGTTGCTTCAAGAGGTCCTGTAGCACTTGAGGGAAGTCAATAAAGTCTTAAGTTGTTGACTCCATTTCCATAAGTTCATATAGGAGGTTAAATATTATAATAGTGACCCTCAACTCATGTTTATTCTGGTGTTGATGGTGCCATACCCACCTACCTTCAAGGGATCTCCCCGATGTAAAGTCCTAATTAGACCTCACACCATTTGGTGTAGGAGTCACATCTAGTATAAATGTCCAGTTGTCGAATTCTTAAAGATTTTCCTTGGCTCTAGCCATCAACAAGAGAAAGGGGTGCAATGGTGTCTTCAAAAATCAAGGGGGGTGCACTTGGTGAGTGTTCAGTTGCAACTGTGTAAAGGTTCTTCTACTGCAGAGAGAGGAGAAAAGTGATCCTCTAAGTGAGACATAATAGTATGCCAAGGAAGAGACACACGTGACCCAGATTGGTCTGCTAACATCAAGGAGAATAGTCTGCAGCTGATGTGATAGTCGTTACAACCAATAAATGAAGAAATATATGTCTAATATCCTGTGGAATAGTCCATAAGGATGGGACAAAAATAACAACCATTTCAACACATTTTCAATAACATAAGCACTAAAATAATGGAAATAGTTCAATTATCTTAGTACATTGAAATAAAACATGAAATACAAACATCTGTAGAATCATATTACAAACATTCAGAGTCCCTTATGAAGAACATGATGTCCTTGAAGGCTTCTATTATTAAGTAAAATTTCCAAGAAACATGTTTACAATGTAGATCAATAGCCCCAATAGTGGAGCATTGGAGCCACTCCTTGCTCCTCAAAGTCTAGCTGATCTCTCTAATGCCTTGCGGGAGGAGCCAAGGTTGAAATTCTTTTGTTCATACAATGAGGGAGTATATATAACCAAGGGTGACTCTTTGACTACCCTCATGATTGTTTGACTTCCAATGACTTTTGAACTTACATGACTCTTTAAATTCCATGTTTTTCCTTTGGACTTCCACTTTACAATACATTTTGAATACAATATACATGATCCACAATAGTGGTGTGGCATATGACCACTCATGACATGACGTGAAACTGCTTGATGATGTGGCAATGTCAAGTCATTGTTGAAGCTAAGTGTTGGATTTCTTCTTGAAGATTCTTTCTCTTCACCTCTGCATGGCTTGGTGATGCAGAATCTTCAATGATCTTTAGTCTTGGATGGTGGTCACAAACTTGTGTCCCTTTTCTTTCTTTTGATCGATCAACTTGTGAGTTCAGATACAAGAGAGTCTTTAGGAATTATTCCCTCCTTCTTCTCCTCCATAATCTTGCCATGAATTCATAGTGTACTTGTTCCTACAATTCACTCATGATGAGACTACATCAATTTGAAAATCCCCTAGTCTAAGATAATGCATTATGATCCACCAACTAAGCCCAAAACAAGTGATAGGATGGGAAGATGGGCTCAGTGACTTCGCATTATGGATATCCAATAGCTAGGGGAAAATATTGATATCTGAGGCTGTACATTACGTAGCTCAGTGAGGTCTGTGGGACAATACTGCACAATTTTTGGAGTCAGTGGGGTCAGGTTGAGGGAATGGACATTAGGAGAGCCAATTGTGCGGTTTTGAGAGTCAAGGGAGAATATGATTCTATGCATATGTGCTGTTCAGGCACCCATGGGATGATCTTGAGGCTTGAAGATTCAAAGTACACAGTTCAAGCCAGGCTAGAGGACATAACTATGCAATTCTAGGGGTCAAGGTCGGGACTTGGGCATGGGAACTACATAGTCCAGCAACACTGGGAGACATGGACTGTGCATTGTGCAATATCAAGAAGAAAGGTCATGAATTAGAGGGTTGATACTTCACAGTGCATAGTTTAGTTGAGGCCTGGTGAAGTTAAGTTGCTTGGTTGGGAAGGTTTTCTAAAAATGGCTAAGTGTGGGAAAGGGTGATGAACTATGATGAACCTTAGCTGTGATCACACACTTAACATACTTTGATGACATGAAAAAATAGATCATACGAACACATGAACAAATAATTTCTCCCCATTTGACTTACTTATGACAAGATATGATAATTGCGACACTTAAGATAGACTTTGGGACGACTGCGACGATACTTGTGCGACAGTGTTTAGGACTTTGTGTATGGGTGTGATAGATGCTTACATAGTTAGAACAACTCGTATACATAAAGACATACCTTTGAAACCATCATAATAGGCTTGCAAACATTGCAAGATAACCAAAAATGGAAAAAGACAACAATTAACTCAACATGCAAAAGGGAACAAAGCACTACAAGAAATCTCATGAAATGAGCTCTAGTCTTTGCAACAACAATGAACAAGACTAAGGAAGGCTATGAAATTTAGTGTAAGCCAAAAATTTGGAAAGTGTTGTAGCAGCTACTACACTTGGCAACAGACTAGTTGAACTCCAACTTCTTTTTCTTGGCTAACTTCTTCTGTGAAGGGCCTTGGTTCTTCAGGGAGTATTGATTCATCATGCAGATTACTTTGGCCTTCCCACTTACCCCACAAATAGACATGGTCCCCTCTATACCTTCTCAGTTGAACACAACATGAGATTCAACATAATCACAATGTTTCGAGTTGGGAAGGGTAGCGTAGCTCATGAGATTAAGATTTTTAGAGTATAGTTTTTCATCTCTAGTGTTGCTCCACTACTAGTAGGCCTGGATAGTACCCTAGCGAAGTCGCGTAGGAACACAAACATTTCTCTGCTGCCAGTGAACCCAGACAGTACCCTAGCAGAGTTTCTCACTTCACCTCTCTATGAAGGAAGCCTTTGTCTTCTTTCACCTTTATTTATTTATTTAAATAGAAGTGTGCATCAACACATTTATTTTGGGGTGGAAGAGGGATCCTGACTTATTGAGAGTTGGAGAGGTTGTTCCTTCAAAGAAGCATATAGAGACCTCTGATTTAGTTTTGCCTGTTTACATTTTTTCCCTTCTCCATTTCTACTAGTTCGATTAACTTGAAGACACCAAAACAAACAAACTAAGTATAGGTATGAGGTTGTTGACCTAGACATGGGTTCATGGTTGGACCAAAACTCTCCTTATGGATGAATCATATTTTCCATCGAAACTTCATCAGCCAAAATATGTAAGCAACACAAGGAAGACAGAAAGAAGGCTAGCCAAATTTTGAAGTGTCACAAGACTCTTTATAGTTTGACGAGAAACATGCTTAGAAGCCACAACATGTTCATGAACAACACTTATTCACATAATGAAAACCAAAATAGAACTAAAACAACAAGCAAACAACAAAAGAAAAGACTATATACATAGTGGAGGGAAAAGTCCTAGATATTCATTGAAAATATTATTTCAAGTCTTGGCCATTGACACAGAGAGAGTCAATATTCGCATCAATTGATTGAAGATGATAAGTGTGTTGGCCAAGCTTTTCGTGCACTGTGAATGTTCAATCCACAGGGAACGAAACTCAGTGTGTTTTCCTTTGTCCTCATGGGATTTATCCCACTTTAAGACTAAGTCACCCACACTGAAGTTGTTTTTCCGTGCAGAATTCTTGTCAAAACACCTCTTGATATGATTCTGGTGCAGTGAATTTATTTTTTCTTTAAACCTTTCTTCCTGTACCTTATGAAGGGTATCCATCCTACGTTGTACTACTAGACAGGGCTTTCCTTAGGATTCTTGTGAGAGTTGGAGAGCAGGAAAGTAGATGTTGGGCGAGAGGATGTCTTCTTTTCCATCCACCAGGAAGTAAGGGGAGGTGTTCAGGGAAGGTTTTTGTGTGACTCTATCAGCCCATAAGTCATTTACCAAAGGGGAGTGTCAGTTTCACTGCTCAAAGAATATGGTCTTTTTGATAATGCAAATTAGGTTCTTATTCGTAGATTTAGTAAGAACATTCCCATGCGGATAATAATTAGCTGAATGCTTCAATACAATACCATTTTACAATGCAAAACCTTAAAGTCCTAGTGATGAGAAGTATGTTGAATTGTCAAAAACAAGTGAAGTAGGAATGTCGAACCTAGAAATGATGTTATGTTGTAGAAATCTAATGACTTCCTAATCATTCAATTGTTTGAGCAGAAATTCTTCCATCCATTGCATGAAGTAATATATGGCAGTTAGAATGTAGTGGTGCTGCTTTGATGAATGAGGAGAAATCTCCCCAATAATGTCCAAGCCACACTATTGAACAGTTTCTTCCACTACAATGGGTTGCAGTGGGGCAGTTGAATTGTTATTTATGTCGGCATACCTTTGACAAGATGGACACTAATGGGCCTAAGTATGAGAATCTTTGAATAATGCAAGCCACTAAAATCCAACCCGCATAACCTTATGCATTGTTTTTTTGTCTGCAAATTGTTCGCCGACTAGTCCATCGTGGATATCATGCAATACCTTTTCTGTATCATGTGCCTCCAAACAGCTGAGCAATACTTCATTGTGGTGCTTTCTAAACAAGACCCCATGCACCACCTGATAGGGTAATGCTTTAAGTCTGAGTTCCCTATTTTGCTATGTGGAAAAGTGGGAGGGAATTGTTTCGTGCTCAAGGTATTGGCGCACATCCGTGTACCAAGGGTTTGTGCTGGTAGTGGGGGAGGCTCGCTCAATGTTGTACATAGCAATTTCTTGCTTCCATCCTGAAAGATATTCTTCTTATTCCTTTGTGTTTACTACTTCTGTTACTAGTTTCCAAAGACCATAGCCCTTGATTCTGTGAACTGGCTTGATTTCTAGATCATATTCTTGCAATCTTGTTATCCAGTTCGCTCTCCTTTCACTCAGCTCTTGTTGAAAAAGCAATGATCTAACTAATGGGTGCAAGACGAAGATAACATAGTTATTTTTCAATAGATAGGGGTGAAAATGATTTACCACCTTGTATACCACATAAGCCTATTTGTCCACGATAGGGTAGTTAAGCTCTAGTCCTTCCAAACTTGCGCTCATGAAGGAGATAGACCACTCATTGTTTAGTTCATCTTTCTGAGTGAGTACAATGATGAGAGAAGTGTGAGAAGAAAAAGGGTAGAGAAAGAAATATTTACTGAAGTTTGGGTTTTATAATGCAGGTGCTTCTTCTATAACCTACTTAATACGGGAAAACACGTCCTTTTCCCTTTTATCCCATTTATAAACTGCATCCTTCTTCAACATCTCCTATATTGGCTTGATAATTTGAGCGTAGTTAGAGATGAACTTGAGGAGGAAATTAATGTTCCCCAAGAAGGTCTGTATGGGCTTCTTATTCATTGGGAAGGGAATCTATGTGACTGTCCTAACCCTATCCAAATCTAGCTTAATCCCACTCTTAGCAATAATGTCACCCAAGATATTAGCCTCAAACACTAAGAAGATATTTTTTTTTTGGATTTAATAATATACCGTACTTGAGACATCACTCAAAAATATTATTTAAATGGCATATGTGGTCTGACCTCTATTTGGAGAACAATGCTACATCATCAAAATAGACCACTACGCCACCCAATGAGTCCATGGAAAGAAATGTTCATAGCACGTTGGAATGTTGCACTAGCATTGATTAGACCAAATGGCATTTGTCTGAATGCGAACATACCCCACTTCGTTTGGAATGTGGTTTTAATTTTGTTATAATTTGTGACCATAACCTAGTTGTATGAGGAATAACCATCTAACAAAGAAAACATTTTAGACCCTGATAATGTTTGCAATATTTGTTCCATGGACAGAACAAGGTAGTTGTGCTTGTTTGAGGCATGATTGAGATTTCAGAAATCTACACACATGCGTATTTCCCCAGACTTCTTCCTCATCGGGACAAAATTTGACACCCACGTTGAGTTTTGCACTCTGTATATGATCCAGGTGTTAGCACCTGAATTTTCCTTAGGCTGAAGGAAGGCAAAAATTAGGGTAACCACAAACCATGCTCAGTTTAGTAGCTAGCCCTACCAGAGCAGGAGAGGGCTCTCTCCGAGTCACGCTCGGTGAATAAATGATCGAAAACGGTCTGAGATGACTTACAACACAAAGTTTACCTTAGGCTAGTAAGTGAATAGGGATTTTGGAAACAATTTTATGAAATGACCGAGCTTCTGGGATGTTATGGGACCGGCGCTTAGCAAAGAACAGAGAATTGAATATGAAGGCATAGATTATTCCGTGAGGCAAGGTAGGCGGAAAATGTAACAATTTAGTTTGAGGTATCACGACGTGAATAGATTGCTGAAGAAAGTGAAAAGGGCATAGTGACATGAATCCTTTTCAACAGAAGAAATAACACTGAAACATGAAATTTTCCCACAGGCAGAGCAATAAAAATTGGATTCTACCTAATCTCACTCAGAAAATTTCACTGGGAATGAGCATGAAATGAATTATGAAACATAAATAAATACATATGAACACATAAGAAATACATTTTCCACACTCACAACCACAAGAATCTCATGAAACAGAGCTGCTGCCTTTCATTAATTCTTTGTCAAAAATACACAGTGCAGAAACATAGTTTCTTTCCCACAGTCTCCCAAAAGTTACAAGCCAACCAACCCTTTGCAAATAACTTGCATACAATATATAGAATGTGTGAGGAAGAGATAGAACACCCAGGGGTTGGGAAGTTACTCGAATCATTACAAAATGGAGATGGAGAGCCAACCATCAGCTACAGGTGCAACGCTAAAAACATGACATTTGTCATTGGGTGACCATTTGCCTTCCTTCACCACTTGGATAGAAGCCAATATGAAAAAAAAACTCTTTAAATGCTGCCTTTGGTGCCAAAAAACCGAAGTGTAGATGACCAGGCTCACTTGGAGAAGTCATGAACCGAAATTTCGCGAAACGGAAGAAAATTGGCAATTTTTCCTCTGTGCACCGCGCAATTTTCTATGTGCGTCACGCTACTTTGGGGCCTATTTTGGGCACTTGCAGGTGTCCAAAATGTGCCCAAGTGGGCTTGTTGGAAAGCCTGTCCTGTCTACTTTCTAACCCCACTGGAATTTTCAAATTTGGTTCTCATTTGCCCCTCCAAATCTTGATTCTCCCAAGACTGCTTTCTGTGTGTCAAAAAAGTGGCAGAGATGCCATTTTTGGGTGTTTTTTGACCTTTAGGATACCTATACTTTACCCAAATCTCTTTCTCAGACACTAGTAGTCGTAATTTTCAATGCTGAATCCAAATATACAAGCCGTTTCTCCATTGGAGCCCTAGAATTTTAGCGTCGCGCCAGTGGCGCGGAGTACAGGGAGAAAATCCATATTTTTTGCACAAAAATGTCTAGGTCCACACCTTTTCTTCACATTACCTACGGTCCCGCACCTAATGGTCATGGATCCTGTGGACCTGGCCGCATCTTTTCTTTGTGACAGGTGCGGACCCTGAGTGCGCCATGCCTTCTTGCAGACCAATTTTGGAGGCCTTCCCGGTGTTCAAATTGGGTGCAGGATAGCTCGTTGGAAAGGTCCTTGAGTCTAATTTCCAACCCAACTAGAATTTTTCAATTTGGAGTTCATTTTTCCTATCAAAATTCAAATCTCCCAAGACTGGTAAAAATGTGTAGAATGAGGTTGCCTCAGGGCAGAGTGCTGTTACAGTCAACTTTTGAAGGTCTTCCTCAACTCGAAATTGAGCTCATGACAGCTCATTTGAAATATATTTGTGTCTAGTCATCATTTGACTCATCAATAAAGTCATTTGGCCAACCAAGCTAGGAGAAAACTTGATTTTCCAAAGGTCACTCCAGAGGTGCATTCAGTTCCATGAGGCGACGATATTTTTGACATTTCTCTTAAACCATGACACCTGTGTAAAAAGTGAAGGAGGTTTTTCTTCCTTGTCATGTTTTGGACAAAAAACTCTCTAATTTTTCCAAAATCAATCTTTTATTGCTCAGAAACATCATTTGAGTGAAACCTATCCCGATGTGTGGAACAAGGGATTTGTCGAAATGAAGCGAAATGAAGGGGATAGGGAGCTTCTAAATTATTGAGGAAATTTTGGGAAGTAGGGAGGGATGTTAGGAAGTAGGGGAAAGTGTAATCTTAGAGATTGAGTGAGGGGAAGGGGTCCAAAAAGGCAAAACACAGGTCCAACCTAGAAAATTGCCAGGTTGTAGCAAGAAACTAGGGTTCGTGCGAAAATGAGGAATTTGGGGGATCTCAGTGATGGGAAGTGTTTGATAAGGTACTTTAAGGATAGGGGAAGGTGTATGAAAAACAGGATACAAGTTTTGCCGATGATTTGACCGTCCAAGAGAAATTGCCTTCAAAACCCTCAGAGAGGGAAATGAACCTTGCCTAGGCGCAACTAAAGCATGAACAAGGTGTAAAATGACCCAGTGGGACTTGACATGATAATGAAAACTCTCTAAATGATGGTACACTCAACTGAACGGTGACATGGACCGACATTTGGACAACTTTGACAAGGGTAAAATCAAACCCTAGACCTAATGCCTAGTGACCAAATTTTTGCTTGAAGACTCACTGAAATGACAAAATTTGACCTTGACACCTTAAAATCACTTTGTAAGAGCATGTTTGATCACTGGAGGAAGGCTGTAAAGACTGACACTAACATTGGCTCCAAAAGGGATGGCAACTCCTTGGAGGTGCCAAGAACTACAGATCTTTGGGTGAGCAGACAGTGCCTTCTTCCATTGGGCTATGGAGTCTATTATTCCGACAAACCAACATGACTCAATTTATTGACTGAAAATTGACTCAAACTGACTCAATTATGGAACCAACATGACTAAAAAACTAACTCAATGCAAAAGGAAATGACTCATGACTGGCTTAACTAAAACAAGAACTGACAAAACTTATTCAATGGCAGCAGTCCATCAAGATTCGAGGGTTTCAAATCATGATGATAGCCACCTGCGTACTAAAGCAATATGTACAATCATGTGTAATGTGTCTTCCAATGTAACCAATCAAGTAGATGCCTCCTTGATTTATTCTCCGGATCATATCTTCTAGTCAACAACAGATGCTGGTAACTAGGCCTCCAAAAACATAATTGATATGATCCCCACTGAATACTGCAATAATCACCTTCAATGCTGACTGCAACAAATCTACCATTAGATCCTAAAAAACATGAATATTGACCTCCTGCTGAAAGAGCAAGGTGTCTTTCTCCTTTGATAATGATCTTTCTTCACAAATAAGAGTATGCTCCTGGTCTTCAAAAAATTCTGAACAAATAGATGAGCGGATTTCCTCTTCAAAGAACACTTCAAAACATGAAACATATGAGGAAGAGTCTGAAAGACAATCCTGAATGTTCTATTATTCGGTAGCCGGAATGTATTGTAGGTAACCTTCATATGATATGACAGTGACATTGTCTTTTCATTCATCAATCATTAGAAAAGAAACTTTGAATGATTCTTGAAACCCAACACAATCATTTATATCATCTACCATAAATTCACCCAGAGCTTTTTCACTTACTTGAACAAAGATCTCATCTCGCTGCTCATAGAGGGAATGAGCTACCTCCTCATGAAGGTCTAGTTCTGGTGAGATAAGGTCAGTTAGGTCTGTACCTCTGCTTTCTTCATTTGAGGTAGCCTCAACCATGCAACTCTCTTTTTCCTCCTCACCATTTGTCTCTTGATTTGATTTATCATCCCCATTATCTGAGATTGGAACATCATTTTCTTGCATATCATCTTTTATTTCCACCAGATCTGAAACAAAACTTCTTCTTTCATCATTTCCAACCATATGGAATTATTCAACCTGCTGATCTATAAAGCTGTTCACTGGACTGTCATCCTTTTCAAAAGAGGAAGAAGTTTCACCAACACTTTCTTGACCATGTGTGCGCTGCAAATCCACTTTAGCTTGAGCTGGAACATAACCGTGCAAGAGTTGACCTATCTCGTCTTCAGACAAAGGAGATAAGACCTTTTTTTTCCTTTCGCTCAAACAGTGATTGTCTTCCTTAATTTCAAGTGAAGGTGTATATAAATATTCCTCATACCACTGATCCATTTCATGTAATTCCAGTTGATTGTCAAGATGCAAAATTCTTTCCTCTTCCACCGTACTACAATCTTGATTCTGCTGCAAATTTTTATGATCATATTCATGCTGCTGAAATGGGTTTTCACACAGGGCTTCCATGATCTCTTCATCCGTGAAATTATCATCTTCATAATATTTTTCAAGGCTTTCAATAAAAGTAGAAGCATGTTTGCAACAATCATGAACTAGATTTAATGATGGATAAGATTCTTGATATCTTTCAACGAACAGGGCATGAAAATCCTTTAAACAGTAAATACAAGCAGGCGGCAAACTTTCATACCAAGATCGGGCTTCATCTTCTAGGGTAGCCATAAACATTTTCATCAAACAGTCTTCAGGAAAATTGATCTTTAATCTATGCACATGAATGTGAAATTTCACCAGATGAAGAGCAGCGTCATTACCTTCCACATTTCTGAACACAGGCAAATTCTTTGACCAATCTACCTTGGGAATTTTATTTGGAAAGCCTGGAATGTGATCTCGGCTCATGGGAGCGTATCTTCTTGCAATCCGCTCCATTTTAAAAAAAATCTCAAAGCTACTGATCCCTCTGTAGTGGAGTCACCATGAAGCACCAGTTGCTGGATTCTTTAGTGAAAGGAGTTGCCAGGTGAATGATTTCAGCCTTATTATGTCTGATTGTTGTTCACCATCAACAATCAGTTCTGAACTTGAGATATGTACTGGGGCAAAACAATCTTTAAGAAAACCATTTTCCTCCCCAGTGGAGTCGCCACTATGTTATCACCTAAATCTGCCTTAGGCTGAAGGAAGGAAAAAATTAGGGTAACCACAAACCACGCTCAGTCTGGTAGCTAGCCCTACAAGAGCAGGAGAGGGATCTCTCCGAGTCACGCTCAGTGAATAAATGATCGAAAATGGTCTGAGGTGACTTACAATACAATGTTTACCTTAGGCTAGTAAGTGAATAGGGATTCTGGAAACAATTTTACGAAATGACCGAGCTTCTGGGATGTTATGGGACCGGCGCTCAGCAAAGAACAAAGAATTGAATATGAAGGTGTTATAGACATTTTTGTGCCTTACAACTCTAAGCATGAAATGTCCATAAACCAAGGGATCCTAAGTCCCTAAAAGTGTTGTTCCGACCCCTAGAGGAACAAGGTCAACAAATTATAGCTTCTCTCAGAAGTTCTCCACCAGAAACTGCTCAGAATCAGTCAAATCAGGATCATTTCAGCGGCTCCACTAGCTAGCTGCGTTGCATAGCACCCAAGTACACTAGCTAGGTGCGTTGGAACGCACCTAAATGCACTACCAAGGTGCGTTGAGTGGGAAATGACAAATGGCAGTGTCATTCCGCGAGGTGGCCAGACACTGGAAGCTTCCAGAATCTTCCCCAATGACACTTGCCTCACTGAGTTCGACCAAGGATGAGTAAGAGGCTCTCAGTCTCCAAGTGGAAGCAAGAACTGACAGAGAGAAGCCACTAGTCAGATCATAAGCTGACTCATCCTCTTTGCATACATCTATATATGGATCCCTCATCCCAGAGATCCAGAGGCTGGAATTTTGTACATTGCAGAGAATTGTTGTTGGTTTTGAGATAGATATCAGAGTATTGGGTGATTTATGCTTTGTTCGAGGTGAAGAGGGGATTCCTTTGCTGGAAGGTTGATGCTGGATCAGGAATCATCGGTTGTAACTCCTCCCGAAACTTTTTGTTATATCAATAAAACTATTTGAGTTTCTCCTACATGCTTGTATATCATTGATGTTTGTTATATTTGCATGTTTAGCTTAAATCTGATCCTAAGCTATTTATGAATATAAATCCATGTCTTTGTGTAGTTTTCTTCTTCTGTGATCTTACATGAACTTGGTGAAGCTGGGAAAGTAAGGGAGCAGGTAGCTGGAAGCTGTCAAAGAGGAGAGAGATTGGATCAAAAGGACTAGCGCAAGCCACAGGTTGGTTCATCCTATTCCTCTTCGTTTATAGTTCATAAAGAAGAATACGAAAGTAGTTTTTCCTTGTTTGTTTCTAAGGTCACTGTCACACCTTAGTGAGATAGGGTCGTTCTGAGTAGACACTTTTCCCATTAACAAAATGGTGACTCCGCTGGGGATCGTGTCTAGTTAGTTTGTTTGTGTTTCTCTTGTTGTTTGTTTCATAAACTTAGGAGTAGCAATCGAACTGCATTTGCCATTAACAAATGCAAAGTAGACATCTGCTACTTCAATCCATTCACTGGATCTATTTATGATCTGAACAGCTGATTCAAAAATGATCTGATTGCCCTTTGTGATAGCTCTTAGACCTCCTTTAAATATACCCTTTGATTGTGCATTACTGATCGCTTTTACTCGGCCAAAAACCATAGATTAAACTGCAAACCGTGACCCAGAACCCGGATAGAATTCTCATTTCTGCCCCAGCGCAGGCTCTGTGAAGAGATTCTGCATTTCAACGCAATTCCCGAGAGGGTTACCTGCGCTGCAATCCATTTTCTCTGTGTAACAGGTGTGCTGATCAGCCTAGCCTTGTGCAGCTGAGGTTCTTTGCTTCATTTTTTCAGTTTTGTCTCTGATTTTTGCAGCCTGTGATCAGTGTATGTGTCTGTTTAAAAACCCCTTTTCTTTGCCTTAATTCCGCCTCCTTTGTACAAAAAGACTGTAGATGTTTTTGTGTGTTTGTGGCATCATTTACAGTTTTCCATTGAAAAAGTAGAATAATCATACTGTCGTCCTTTGATTTAGATCTGTCGTAACTGTTGATTTTGATCTTAGGAGAAAGTTTATTTGTTGTTGGCAGTCGATTATGCTTTTACTTTTGCCTTTGGTTTGAATTTATGGCTTTCTAGTGTCGAAACGAGTATTTATTTCAAAATCATAAAGTGTCGTAATCATCTCTACCTTCTGATTTCGAAAAGAAGCTTGTTTGTGTTTGTCACTTGAAAGCAAATTCAAATTTGTACATCAACTTTCTTTTTAGGTATCAATATTAAGAAAGTGAAAACAAATACATGCATATGTGAATTTGCATATTGATAGTCTGCTTGGCTTGATTTAGGAAAAGTGCATTTACAGTGTGCTCTTTTCTCTTTAAGAAAATATTGTGTCTTTCTTTTCCCCTTGTAGCTAGGATTTTCATTGCTGAAAAGAGATAAAAGTTTGCTTATCATCTTTAGATTGCATTTTAGGAATTACATCTACATCTCGTGGTGATCCCAAAAGGAAAACTTCTAAGAAAGATCAACTTAAAATAAATTGAATGAATCTAACAACGCTTTGGAACTTAACTCACAACGTTTAGAGGTCTAGGCTAGAGATGTATTCCGGCGTCGTAAAGCCTGGTAACTGTTGTCCTCACTGATGGTTGGGTGATTCCTCCACTTTGAGACGATAAGTGCCAGCACGGACTTGTGCTCCCACGTACCGTCGAGTATATATTGGGAGACCCCTATAGGCTTAAAACCTTTTATCCATAGGAAGCCGTGTCGGCCGCCCTACTGATCGCAATGCACCGAACACAACATTCGGGAAGATTGACTGCCGTACCGTAAAAAGTATTCTATAGTTTTGCGATTGGTTTGGTACTCCCTCTACCTAGATATCCATAGCAGTCCCTTTCGTTCCTTTTCAGACTCCTTAATGGAAAAGGTCCATTTGAGCACTTGTCACTTCAGGCTCATTAAAAATCGAAGGAGACTAGATGAGGCTCATTAAAAATCGAAGGAGACTAGAGTCATCTTTTGTTTTTTCTCGACTCTTTAAAACTGAAAAAACAAGTTGTGTCAAAGCTTCTAACAATTTATTTTAAATGGAATATTCATACCCTTTTCCTACGTTGATCTTAGGTTGAGAAAATGGAGTCTACCAACCAAGGAATTCCCCTTAGTGGAAATCCTAGTCCCTTCTCCTCTTGGGGAGATGTTGGTGCACCCCATATGGCCACATTGTCGCTTCCAGGACTGACAATTGGCTTGCTAGTATGGCTCTTCTCAACCAATGTCGTTCAGAACACCACTATTCTTGAACAATCGAATCAACAATTAGACGAGTCCAGAGTTGCCCACCAACCTTCTACTTCCTCTAATTCTTCCTCTCCTCCTTCCTCTTCGCTTGATGGGGCTAGCAAAGCCAAAAGTCAAGTTCCTAAGGAGAAGAAGGAGAAGAAGAAGAAAGAGAAGAAGAAGAAAGAGAAGAAGAAGAAGGAGCCAAAGGCGAATGGGGGAAAACGAGTGTCGTCTAACGAAAATCCACACACTGCACCGACCAGGCCTAAATCGCCATGTGTCATTTGCAAAGGAGACCACTTTCACAGAGATTGTCCTTGCATCCCTCGGATTCTAAGGGACTAGTCTCCTCGTTTGCACAATCCGGTGTCATCAACCTCTGTTGATCATGTTGAAAGCACACCGTTAACTAGCAAAAGTGAAGCCCCAGGACAAAAAGGAAAAGCTAGATTTCCTTGTAAACTGTGCGAAGGCAATCATGCCGTCCACCGTTGTCCCTTCTTAAACGAAGCGAAAAGAGTTTTGGATGATCGTCCGGTTTCACCGTTACGACTTCCTCCTGGATATAAAAAACTCTTGCCGAGTCCGTCGCTAGTTGAGAATCCAGCTGACCCGCTCAAGTGGTCGGCTGAAGCACCTATCATCGAAGATAAACCATCTGAATCCATACCAGACGAAAGTCAAAAGGTCGAGGCGGCAGTTGACCTGGTCTTGCCTTCAAAGGTTTTATCTTCAGAGGATACAGTCACTGAAGAGAACAAGGATGACACCATCCAAATTCTCTTCATCAACACAGACTCCGACGAACATGGGGGAAATCTACCCATTCCCTTACCGCAGGAGGGAAGTTCTTCAGAGCCATACCCGGCCGTCTACTCGGTCCCACCTCCAAGCAACCTAGTTGTCTCCTTCGACTAGAATCAACTAGGTAGACCCTGTTTACCAGCAAGTGTACCATTCCGAATTATCGTTCAAATATATAGAATGGTCATGGCTGGTACCATCATAGATGAGGGGGATTCTATGAGTATCCTTTCCTCTACTGCTTAGAAAGCGCTTGGTTCGCCATCGCTTTTGCCTGAGATGAGAAATCTGACAGGCTTTGATAAAGGAACCAGTCGACCTTTAGGGATCCTTCCCAATGTGCCCATAACATTGAGAAGGAAGACAGTTCAAATGGACGTAATGGTTGTTCAAGGACCCTTGGATTATAATCTAATCCTTGGATGAGACTATATTTATTGCATGGGAGCCATCGTCTCCTCACTCTTCAAAGTAATTTGTTTTCCACAAGAAGGAAGAGTGGTCAAGCTCGTGGACCAGCTTTCATTTCCCGGATCACGCATAGCAAATAGTCATATACCATCCCTAAAAGGTCTCTTCACACAAGAAATGTCTCAATCCCCAGTCTGTCCTCCCGATGAGCGCGAGTAATTCAGAAGGATATGACTAAAACCCAGGGGGCATGCATCTTGGTCTTCTTCGGCAGGAAAACTTTGGGTATAGGGTAGGTTTCCGTGGGAGAATATGACTAGTCTGTACCCCGTCCGTCAGTGGAAGAGGGGTTATTCTAGAAAAAGATTCTCTTGTCAAAGTTATGTGAGTTGGCGGGCATCGTCACTCACCTTTGTTTATTTCGAGCAACATCGCCAAAGAAGTATTTTGTTTACACCGTAAATAGAACAATCTTTGGGTAACCTGTAAGAGGTAGGCCTCTCTCGGTAAAACAAATGTTTTGGCGGAAAGAAGTAGAGGTAACCTTGAAACTCTGTTTTATACCTGGGGGCATGCAAACGTTTTGGAGTGCAAGCGAAGAGCGACTATTTATTTTTTTAAATTTATAGGACCTCTAACCCGTTAAACTCGTAGGATTGGTCGTTTCCTAACTTGCATAAAGAAAGGATGTGAGGCAACACTCGAAAGCTTGTCGTTTTTATATGAGACTTTCTTATCATATGACTGGATTAATCGAGCAGTTTTAGCGCATAGTTCAAGCTCGTTAAAAAATAAACATAAGACATGAGCAAATGTTTCCACCCGCGTTTAAGCTCGTTAAAAAATGAACTATTCCCCGGTAAATAACCACCGTGAATGAAGCATTTCAGCCATTAAAGCCTTGGTCGTGTTTGCACCACCACCTCCACTTTTCCATTGGCCGATCATTCACCTCCATTTTATTGTTTACCCATTTTGAGGAACAGCTGCGAAGAGTGATTTCACTAGCCATCCATGTGACACTTCCATGATTGGAAAATTCCAATCCTTACCTGGAATCAGCTGCTACCCATTTTATCACTCGTTCCTCAAAAGACGAGTCTTCTTTAAGCTCTTTTCAACTGACTCGTAAAATATGAAAGGATTGCCGAGTTTTGGCCTTCCAGCTCGTTAAAGTGACTGGAAGTGCTATCCCTCCTCTAGATTTTAATCTTTTTGGACCTGAGGGATTATTGCACAAAAAGATCGAGCGCTTGTTTTGTTCGGCTCATTAAAACTATCGAAAATTCATCCCTTCTGTATTGTTTTATACTTTTTTGGACTTAAGGGATTAGATGACGAAAAAGGAATTTTGGAGTTACCTTTACGTACCTTTTCAGACTCTCTAAAAATGAAAAGGACCGAGTATCTTTGTTGTTAAACTCGTTAAAAATATTAATAGCGACAAACTTGTCTTTAGACGAGAACAAGTTTCACTATCGCTAGGCTCGTTAAAACATAGCGATGGGTTTGCCCAAAGGGCAAATTATAGAACAAGCATATGTTATCCTCCTCAAGCTTGACAAAAATAAAGAGGTACTGGTTAGCAATGACTGGGGAAAAATTGGGAAGAAACTCAAAGAATCTTTATTTGTAGCAAGTCGCTCTTGAACATGACACTTCCACTCCGTGCCTGAGTCGGGTTGGGTTGTTTCATTCATCGGTCACATCACCATGGTCACGCCATACCATCCACATTTGGGGTAAATGCTACCAATCCATCACATAAGTGTCGCCGACATGTTTAAGAGAAGTCATCCAGAGAAGTCACCCGTGTCCCATCCACTACCATACATTATACTTCATTCTTTCATGACCGCCATCCTGAACCATATATCATCAGATCGTTTTCACCTCCATCAAAATCATTTGCTCCATTCCGTGTCATTGATGTGGGATTCATCAAGGCCCTCCTTTGATGGATCGCTTCTTGTCGACATCAACTCATTATCCAAGAAGTTGATCTAGGAACACCCCATTCAGTACTTTGAAGCTTGCATGCCTCAATGGCAAGTTTCTCACTTCCGGCGACAGGTATACATCAATGACCTTCGACCGAAAGATTTTGCGTGGTGTTCGACGCCAAGTCCTTTATTCACACCACGTAAATTGTACTGCAGTACCTTGAGGGTCATCATCATTATCGGTGATTCCTCTCGCGCTTGTTAACAGTTTAGATCATTGACTGGTAATCAAGTGATGTCTTTCCATGTTCGACTTCAAAACATTTCTCACATGGATCGACTTGTACTTCGAGTGAAGATCGGACGGGATTGAAGACCCCGGATCTAGTTTCATCCATCTGGGCTGCAATATATATTCAGGAAAATAAAGACATGGAAATGTACAACATTGCAGCACAGATAATCATCCTACCAAAAGGATGATGGCTCTATCAGAATCATCAGTCTACCATCAGATGATTGTCTGTCCTATGTACGTAAAAATGAATTTATAAAGCTGAGCATGGGAATGCCCGCCTCAGCTAGATCATGAAAACAGTATGAAGATAATGTATTGTATTGTATCTTATTACAGGTCTCCTCCCAGCATTGAAAGAACTTCGGATCCTCCTAATAAAGCATTTCACCCGATAAACGGCCTCATACTTTAGGGGGCAACTGTTATAGACATTTTTGTGCCTTACAGCTCTAAGCATGAAATGTCCATAAACCAAGGGATCCTAAGTCCCTAAAAGTGTTGTTCCGACCCCTAGAGGAACAAGGTCAACAAATTACAGCTTCTCTCAGAAGTTCTCCACCAGAAACTGCTCAGAATCAGTCAAATCAGGATCATTTCAGCTGCTCCACTAGCTAGCTGCGTTGCATAGCACCCAAGTACACTAGCTAGGTGCATTGCAATGCACCTAAATGCACTACCAGGGTGCGTTGAGCGGGAAATGACAAATGGCAGTGTCATTCCGCGAGGTGGCCAGACACTGGAAGCTTCCAGAATCTTCCCCAATGACACTTGCCTCACTGAGTTCGACCAAGGATGAGTAAGAGGCTCTCAGTCTCCAAGTGGAAGCAAGAACTGACAGAGAGAAGCCACTAGTCATATCATAAGCTGACTCATCCTCTTTGCATACATCTATATATGGATCCCTCATCCCAGAGATCCAGAGGCTGGAATTTTGTACATTGCAGAGAATTTTTGTTGGTTTTGAGATAGATATCAGAGTATTGGGTGATTTATGATTTGTTGGAGGTGAAGAGGGGATTCCTTTGCTGGGAGGTTGTTGCTGGATCAGGAATCATCGGTTGTAACTCCTCTCGGACCTTCTTGTTATATCAATAAAACTATTTGAGTTTCTCCTACATGCTTGTATATCATTGATGTTTGTTATATTTGCATGTTTAGCTTAAATCTGATCCTAAGCTATTTATGAATATAAATCCATGTCTTTGTGTAGTTTTCTTCTTCTGTGATCTTACAGGAACTTGGTGAAGCTAGGCAAGTAAGGGAGCAGGTAGCTGGAAGCTGTCAAAGAGGAGAGAGATTGGATCAAAAGGACTAGCGCAAGACACAGGTTGGTTCATCCTATTCCTCTTCGTTTATAGTTCATAAAGAAGAATACGAAAATAGTTTTTCCTTGTTTGTTTCTAAGGTCACTGTCACACCTTAGTGGGATAGGGTCGTTCTGAGTAGACACTTTTCCCGTTAATAGAAGGCACAAATTATTCCTTGAGGCAAGGTAGGCGGAAAATGTAACAATTTAGTTTGAGGTATCACGACGTGAATAGATTGTTGAAGAAAGTGAAAAGGGCATATTGACATGAATCCTTTTCAACAGAAGAAATAACACTGAAACATGAAATTTTCCCACAGGTAGAGCAATAAAAATTGGATTCTACCTAATCTCACTCAGAAAATTTCACTGGGAATGAGCATGAAATGAATTATGAAACATAACTAAATACATATGAACACATAAGAAATACATTTGCTACACTCACAACCACAAGAAACTCATGAAAAGAGTTGCTGCCTTTTATTAATTCTCTGTAAAAAATACACAGTGCAGAAACAGAGTTTCTTTCCCACAGTCTCCCAGAAGTTACAAGCCAGCCAACCCTTTGTAAATAACTTGCATACAATATATATAGAATGTGTGAGGAAGAGATAGAACGCCCAGGGGTTGGGAAGTTACTCAAATCATTACAAAATGGAGATGGAGAGCCAACTATCAGCTACAGGTGCAGCGCTGCAAACATGACATTTGGCATTGGGTGACCTTTTGCCTTCCTTCGCCACTTGGATAGAAGCCAATCTGAAAAAAAAAACTCTTTAAATGCCACCTTTGGTGCCAAAAAACCGAAGTGTAGATGACCGGGCCCACTTGGAGAAGTCGCGAACCGAAATTTCGCGAAACGGAAGAAAATTGGCAATTTTTCCTCTGTGCGCCGCACCATTTTCTCTGTGCATTCCGCTACTTTGGGGCCTGTTTTTAGGCACTTGCAGGTGTCCAAAATGTGCCTAAGTGGGCTTGTTGGAAAGCATGTCCTATCTACTTTCTAACCCCATTGGAATTTTCAAATTTGGTGCTCATTTGCCCCTCCTGTTAGCTACCTATACCAATAGGTTTCATATTTCATGATTGGCAATGAAAAGGTCCAAATATGCTCTGCTTTGATGATTCAAAGATCACATATTTCCAAGAGAGTACAATCTATGCTTATAGCTTGATATAGACTCAAATTTTGATGGATGGTCCAACAGCCTAATCTGGATCATGCCATGTTTTGAATTTTCAGTTGTAGAATAGAGAAAAAAGTCTGTCCAAACTGTTTAATCTTGGCAGACAAGTAGTTTAGGTAGAGAAGAAAAGGCTCCCAACAGCTTAATCTGGGACCTTGGAAGAAATAAGGGTGGAAGTAGATAGAAAAACAAAAGAAAAAGCCAAAGAGAAGAAAAGGCAAGTAAGGGTCTGCAAGCCTAAATGCACCCTCCAAGAAGAAATAAAAAATGCTAGGCAAATAGATGGGTAGGCAGTTGGGGTTGCAGAAAGGACATTTCTTATAAGTTGCATGTGTGCTAACTTTGTTTACCAAAGCAAAATCAATGAATTGAGAAGGTGTTATTCTTCATCAAGCTGCAGCAAGCAAAGAAGCTTGTCTAACCTCCCTTCTTCCCCTGTTTCCATTTCATAACTAACACTCCCTCATCAGTTGAGATTCATGGAAGAAATTATGGTTTCATGGCGGTTCTTAATCTTTTTAGAAGCCACATTTCTTGTCTAAAATTCTTTTCATTTTGATCTACTCCCTAAACTAAGTAAGTTTCAAATAAACTTAGTGATTTTCCCCCTCATTCACATTTTCCCCCATATTAACTCTAACTCTATTATGTAATTCCCCTATGTCACCCTTTCCCTATTATTATTAACACCATGGTGTATAAAACCCCAAGCATTCTATAAATATCCTCCTTTTAGCATTATAGCTAAATAGGTTTGCCTAAGGGAGACTTTAGTCCACCTGGGACTATGCTCAAACCCTGTCAAGGGATTACTCTAACCCCTGGTTAGGAGTAATAACCTCTCCATAAACCCTAATATCGCCGCTGCTAAAACCCTCCATAAACCCCTTTTTTCACAAATTAACCCAAAAAACCCAAAAACTCACGAAAACCCTCAATCCTAAGGTTTTTCGCCAAAAGTATTTAAGTGAATATTTAAATAAACCGGCGGGACCCCCCAACCTGCACGATCCGTCGGAGGACCCGCCAGCCGTCCGATCTCTGCCGCCCAGATCTAACGGTGGGCGGTCATTTTCACCCCCTGACCTGCCGATCTTTAGCGTCCGGGGAAAGTGGTTTTGGGCGCCGTACCCTGGACGCGTGTCAAACGCTGGGGTTGTTCGGAGCCCCCCTCCCCAATACCACTTATCAGCAAAGGCGGTGCGGGGAACCCGCTTACCACCATCCCGTTACCGCCTCCCCCTTGCGTCATGCTTGCGTCATCCTGACGTAGCGCCCTCCCCCGCCCCTGCGCCGTGTGGCCCTCCACGTAACCCTGCCACCTTATCCACCCGCCACCGTGTCCTGACACCCTAGCCGACACCTCAACAGCCACGTCACCTCCGTACCCGGGCCCCACCATGACGTCATGCTGACGTCATCGGCGGAAAAGCGCCAATTGCACGTTTTGTCCAAATTTGTCGTTATAAACCACCAAATTAGCCGTTTGCGGTCATTTTCACGCACAAACGACGTAGCCGTTGTCAACCAGCTGCCGCGAAAATTCGTTTCCAACCATCAAATTCAAGTTTCAGACCGCTACATGTCAAGAATTCAACTGCCTTAAGCCTTCACGATCCAACCCGCAGGCTTTCAAGCTAGTTTGTCCAGGTATTCAACGTAAAGCTTACTTTTCACCCATGCATTCCTTTTCTCTGTAAAATTACCATTAAAACACATGTAGAAGTCCACATAAACTCTGCACCTACTACCTAAAACAAGCTAAGCTAACCTGTTGACCCCCATAGCCACAAATTCAGCATTAAAGCAGTCAATTCGCGGGCCAGAAACTGTGAAATTCTCCCCGAGGTGCTCAGCATTGTTCCGTTTTGCCAAGTACAGGCCAGCTTCAATCTCTGCCAAAGGAAACCTCATACTCTCTGCAACTTACCATTAGCAGTTCACATCCCTGTGAATTTGCAGCAAACTGCAGAAACCAGCCTGCATTTTTTCACTGAGAAAAACTCCTCAGACTGTGTCTACATTTGACCTGTCACTGAAACTCTTAAAGAAACTTCCCAAACCATTGCCATTACCTATTCAAACTCAGATTATATCATGGTAGCCTCTGCATCCTCATCCCTCAGTATTGCTCCATTAAATCCACCAAATAAAGAGCTGGAGGCCTTGGCATTTGCTGACAAGGATTATCTTATAGAAGACTTTGAGGGTAGCAGGGACTTCTTGCAGACCTTCTGTCAATTGAGAGAGGATTATAAGGATGGTCATGGTACACATGGGATATGGGAGTCAAACCTACCATACTATTGTCTCCCAGCTGTAAATGTCTTCCCTGAAATCATTCACCTATGTGCTGAAAACTATGATGTGCAGCACAGAGCTATTAGCACTCCATCTAGGAGGATCCTTTTTTACATTAATGCTGAGTCCATCAACAAAATGTTACATTTTGATCAGACAGAGTTGCTGATCCCGTTTTCCATGAATTATTTGCTGGAGACTGGTGAAAAGATGACCAGTGAAGAGATTCAAAAGGTCACCAGGACATTCATGAGACCTGAGTGCCAGCCTACAGGGCCACCTCCCTACCTGGATGTCCATTTCAATGATGTAGGCAGGCTTTTACTGGACATGATTGCCTATGTGTTGGGATACAAAAACAGTGAGTATGTGGATAAAACAATGCTGGTATTGCTATCTTCTTACAGCCCACGCCAACCCCCTGCCCGCAAATATAACTTTGCTAAGTTCATAGCTAACAAGATTCATGATCAGTTGAGCAGAGTGGACAGACAGGGGGTCTTCAAGTACTCGGCCTATATTTACCACCTGTTCATGTACTACCATTCTGAAGCCTTCCCATGCTACATCAGAAGGCTGGATCACAAAGGGGAAAGAAGATCTGTCATCTTCTGGACCTCTGTCTATCACAAAATCACAAATTCACCCTATACCTACTGTGAATTTGTTGACCAATTTGTATACCCAGTCTCTTGCCTGTTGATGAGGTCACCCCCTCCCAGAATATCAAATGAGATAAAGAAAGCTCTGCAGCTTTCCAAAAAATATAAAATAGGTGACTGGTACCTATATGAGAACCATACCGTCATTAGGATCTATGGCTGTGAGCTCTGTCCATACAGGCTCCCAAAATATGTACCTATGAGGTTATTTGCCTTGGAGTATTACAGGCAGTTGATTCAGTCCGACCTCACCCATTTCCACAGCGCCAAAAAGAAGGCCCACCTCAAGTTTAAACACCAGTTGGGCCCCTTCATCATGAACAAGAAAGAAGGGTGGGAAGATGCAGACCTGATCCTTAAGGATAAATACAAGCTGTCCTATAGTTTTCGGTGGGTCCATTATGACCCTGAAGGTTTCATCACTACTAGGAGAAACAAGTATAGGCTTATAGGCATTAAGCATTGCCAGTACCCACACATTGAAAAATATGCCAACCTGCAAGAATGGCAGATGGATACTTTAGTTGAAAATCTAACTGAGGAGGAGACAATGTTAAAGAATAGGAGGGAGCTTGAAAAGACTATTGACCTAGACTATGTGCAGCAGGTACCTTTCAGACCGCCTTATTCAGTGGGAGAAGGGACCTCGGCCACAAGGACTGCACCACAGGCACCATCTACATCAGCACCGGTGACAGACAAAGGCAAAGGCATAATGGGTGCAGAGGAGGAAGCAGTAAAGGAAAAGTCTGCCCCTGTAACAGAGCAGCAGCCAGAACAGCAGCAAGGGCAAACTGTCCTACCACAAACTGGGATGCCAGCAGCTCCAGCACTGCAAATTCCACCCCCACAAACTGAGCCATTAACTGCCCCAATTTTGCAGACCCCAGCACATGAGGAAAGGGGTACAAAAAGAGATAGAGAAGAGTCCACTCCCCTTAGTGGATCCTCCCACCAGCCAGAAGCCAAAAGGCAAAGAGCAGACTCCCCAGAGGTAGAAGACATTACTGAAGATGTCTTGGACAGTGCAAGGAAAGACAGGGAGGGTAGTCAGCATACAGGTACAAGCTCCTTTCAGCAGGAGCAAACTTTACAGCTCGGTTTGGAAGTGTCCTCCTCTTCCCAGCAGACAAAGAAGCCCAAAAGCACTAAGGCTTCTTTCAAACAAATAAAGGCTCAAAATGAGCTGCTAAGGGCTGAGGTCTACAAGCAATTCATAGATGCAACACCAGCCCAGCAAGAAAGGCTAATGTCGGTGTATGACATTCAGCAGGAAAAAATAATCTTCAGCCACTTTAAGCCCAAAGGGCCGGAGCCTAAGACAGCTGCAGATTTTATAAAGACAAGGGTGGAGGTCCTAGCCAGAGATATACATCCCATGGACCAGATTGAACTCCATAAGCAAGCTGGGGAGATGGTCTATGCAACCTTGGTAGAGAAGGCCACCATGGCACATGAGCTGAAAGAGTCCCTGAAAAACACCAACACCCAGTTGGATTTTGAGAGAATGTCCTCTCAGGCCAAAGACAATAGAATAAAGTCTCTTGAGGAGATCATTATTGATCTAGGACATGACCCTAGTGATCCAACGGGTGTGAAGGCCCTCATGAAGAAGAAAGATGATGACCTCAATGCATTGAAGAAGAGGTTAAAGCTGCAGCCCACAGAGCATCCTCAAACAGCAGAACTTCAAAAGCAAAAACAGGCTGAGGACCAACTGGACCTCCTAATGCAGCAAGACCAGAGGATCAGAGAATTGGAGAAAGAGCTGGAAGGAGCACTACAAGATAAACAGGCAGAATCCACTTCCTAAGCTCCTCCAACTACTTCGACAACAGCAGCAACGTCAGGGACAGCAGTGGCCCCCACAACAGAAGCAGCAGGAACAACAACAGCTCCAGATGCCAGCCCAAGTGTAGAGGAATTGACCAAGGCCGTCAAAGCAATGGAGATCCAGGCAGATGAAATAAAGAAGGCCAAGGAGAAGTTGGCAGAACTGGATGCCAAGTATGACAAGTCCAAAGTGACTGTGGCAGAACAGGGCAGAGAAATAAAGGCCCAAAAGGAAAAGATAAAGGCCTTAGAGAAAGAGTTGAATCTGGAGACTGCTATGGCCGACATAAAGAGAATCCTATGGGCCAAAATTGGCCAATCCATTAGACAACAATGGAGGTCAATAAAAATAATGCATGAGCAGATGGATTTAATGGGCCAAGCTCAAGCAGAAATTCAGAAGGCCAAGACAATGCTAGGGAACAGAGCAGAGCAGGCAAATAGAATGATAGACTTCCTGAACAGGCAAGAAAGGGAGGAATTGGCAGCTATAGGCATTCCCAACAGAACAGAAGCTGTCCTCTCTGCCAAGAAGGTACTAACTCTCAGGAACTACATACAAACAGTGGAGAGGAAGTACTATGAGATGCAAGCAGATGTGGAGGAGTACAAAGTTAAAATGGGAGTGCTGCAAGCAAAAGGCCTGCCCAGCTTACTAAGTGGTGTAGGAAAATTGATCTCCCCAGATCAAATGGCCAACATAATGGCAACCACTATTGAAAATCAGATTATTGCATCTGGCAGTTCATCTGAACAAACAGGGCCTCCCACAGGACAGAGCTTGTATGACAAACTTGAAGGCCTGTTCTTCATTGAGAATGAAGTGAATCACCTGTTTGAAACCCCTCCCAATCTTTATAGACAGACAGAGGCCGAGGAAACATTGATAAAGATGCGCAGACATCAAATGCCTAAGGAGGATTGGTGGCAATTCATGCTTCAGATTTTGCCACGATAGCTTCAGTCATTTGGCCACTGCCAGCTCCAGGTCACTACAAGACAAGCAACATGACAAGTGTCAGCAGTTAAAGCAGCTAAAAAGTGACTCATCACACAAACAACGACAGCTATCCAAGTTTCAGACAGCACATCTCTAGCCGACTCTAACAGCCATAAAGTCCGAATATCTTTTGACTATTTTGACAGCTGAGGCATTAAGGAATTACTGCAGCATTCACTCCTTCAGCTACTGCATTCCAGAGATTAGCATATCATAAATGAGATATTAACTCATTCGCTGATATTTTTGATGTAAATTTTGTATATATACTCCCCTGAGTAACTCATAAGGGGTTGGTAATTTTCTCTATGAGGCAAATGTATTATACACTTTCTGAATTATCTAATAGAAAGGGCTGGATGAGCTCAGTGATTTCCTGAAATACTTGATGTTTGGATGATGCTCCATGTGCTGATGCAGAACCCCTGTGCTGTCCGATTAAATAACAAGTTTTTTCCTTAATCTATGTTCTTGTTTTTCTTATGCTTATCAAATCATACTCATCTTATACTAAGCTAGCAGTAAAAAGAAAGAATAGTACACGACTTGTTTCACTACACCTTGTACTCAATTTTTACTACTGTAAATGTTTGTCTTCAGGATTACTATGCACATGAATTCTTAATTGCTCATGTAGCTATTAATTCTTTATGTATGAATATCACCTAGAAATTCTTAAATGCTCCTGGGTCAATATTCTCACTGTCTTACTCCAAAAGTTTATTGTAAGATTCTTAATTGCCTTGCATAAACTGGACACAACCCACGAAATCACTTTATGAAAGTTATTTCTCAGACACTAACCTTGCTCTGCAGCATCACTACAGCAAATCACTCAGCACCTCAAAATAACTAAAGGACCATTGACTCCATAGCCCAATGGACTAGAACACTTTGGAGAATGCATAAGCACCTTGACTGAAATTACCATCCAACCAAAACCTTAAACAAACCTGAATTTATAGCTAGCCTAAAAACACTATCAAAACAGAGACAAATCATAAAGAGAGAGCCCTCTCTGATTACAGTTTGGCTAGAAACTGTGGTCCAAAGATTGGTTAGTGGTTACCCCAGCCGTATTCCCTTAGAGTCAAAGGGAACAACCTGGGTGTTAACATAATTGGTGACTCCACTGGGGACTTCTTAGGATTTTCCAATTTCTATACATCTCTCTGTTAACACCCAGGTTGTTCCCTATGACTCCCAAGGGAATACGGCCGGGGTAACCACTAACCAATCTTTGGGTTACAGTTCCTAGCCTAACTGCAACCAGAGAGGGCTCTCTCTTTATGATTTGTCTCTGTTATGATGGTGTTTTAGGCTAGCTATTATTCTCAGGTTTTGGTTTATGTTTTGGTTGAAGGATTTCTTTCAGGTCTTATGATTGCGGTGTTTAGACAGTATAATAGCATTGGGCAATGGAGTCTGAGTTTGTGAAGTGATCTGATACGCTGGTTTGGTGGTGCTCAAACTGCAGGGCCTATTGTGTATTTTAAACAGACAAATTAGATCAAATGGTGATGTACGTTGATTCAACAGAAAGCAATTAAGAATTTCCTATTGAGCTGGTGGGTGAAAGTGAGCACACTGCACATGAGCAAAACTTTGAATTCCTGTGACAAAGGTCACTGTGATAGATGTATTCCGAAAAGTGCAGCATTTAAGAATTACACTTAACTAGATTACAGCTGAAGAAAACATTGATAAACAACGCAGATTGAACTCAGGTTACTCAATGAATAAATCCTGAAAGCTATTCTTTTTCCTTGTTGTTTAGTATTGAAAACAGATAACATATATGGATTTTAACAAAACAACTAATTAACAGAGAGAGATACAGAGACTTATTGTATGATGAAATACACAGGGATCCAGTAGTTAACAACAGACACCAGAACGCCTCCAACACCTCAGAAATCCGAGAAATTCCATTGCTTTGCTCTATTAACTTCTGAAAAGGATTACAGCATAAGAACTTCTTCAGGAGAAATCAACAACAACCCTTGCAATCTTATGCGAAGGGGACTTTATAGAAATGCGTATACAAAATATCTCAGGCATTGAGTCATCTGAGAGAGAAAATATCTACATTGTTACGTTCAGAAAGTAGGCAAGGAGTTATTACAATCTTAAATGCAGCGTAAATGCCCTTTATGTCTGTCAGAGGATTGTTTTGACTTTTGAGAGTCACTGAGTCGGTTGCATTACTCTGTTTTAATTCTGGAGATACGCATTTACTTTTGGCTGCGCAATGCGTTCTCGGGTCTGCCAGCTGTGGTTCTCTTTTTCTGCTTTGTTGGCCGCTACATCTGCTGAGTTGGCTCAGCTTTGATTTATGCCGCATGCTGACTTTGCTGAACTGTGCTTTTTACAAAAAATTGTAATAAAACAGAAATTTGGTGAATGCCTTACTGATTACAAAATTCTGTGTATTGCATCTGTCCACCATTCCTGTGTAGGGAGCTGATGCTTGAGGATGGCCTCCATTGTCTCTTCAGCTTCTGTATATTTGAAAAAATTTGGGGCTACATCAAACAAGTGATTAATTTCATTCATTATAAAAAGTAGATTTTCTATCTTACTATAGAAAATCTGTCCTGTAATAGGCCCTGTGTCTTCTGAAGTGCTGGCCTTCTCATTGACCTGTGCTGAGGCAAAAACATTTACTCTTTTAGCATACTGTTCATGGGTGAACAATTTCCCTCCGCTGTTCAGTAAGCTAGGGAGTCCTCTACTCTGCAATACCTGAAACTTCTCCATGAACCTATTTACTTCTGTCTGCATATCCTGGGTTCTCCTGTCCAATGTCTGCACCAGATTTCTAAGAGTAAGAACCCTCTTGATCATTTGAATGGTCTCAGTTCTATTTGTGATTCCAATGGTGGCTAACTGAGAACTTGTTTTGTGATTAAGCACATTGATCATTCTTGTAGCAACTTCAGGCATATTTCCTAATAAGGCCCTTGATGTTCGGATTTCCTTCTGTGCCTTTGGGATGAGCTCTAGTTGCTCATGGATTGTCTCGATGTATGGCCATTGGTTGTTGATGGATTGACCAATATTGGACCATATCATAGCTCTGATCTCAGATATGATTTTATCTAGCTTGAGCTCATTCTCAATCTCCTTGATCCTGTCTTTGAGGGCTTTGATTTCCCTGGCCTTTTCTCCCACCTCTCTTTTTGTCTTATCATGCCTTTCATTTACCTTGGCCAGCTTTTCCTTAGTTTCATTCAGCTCTGTCATCTGGGCTTCCAAAATTTGTATTTCATTCTTTAGCTTCTGCATATCTAGGCTCTGATCTGTGCTGATGGGTGCTGCTGAAGTAGATGTGGCTGTTTGTTCAGCCTGTTGAGGTAGAGGCACAGTAGTAGGAACAGTCTCCTCAAGATTGATGACTTGAGGAGGGGGCTGAGATGTCTGCCCTTCTTGTACTTGTTTTAATGATGTTTGTAGAGCTGCTTGTGTAGCTTCATATTGCCCCAATTTTTCTTGTGCCTTCACAAGCTCTTTGTAAATGGAAACTAGCAGGGCAGTAGAATCCTGCTCATACCTTTGCTTTGCTACCTCATCAGTCTGTGGATGGATAGTGGCTGGAATTTTGATCTTCTTTCTTAGTGCAGCCATGTCAGCATCTCTAAGTTTCAGGATCTCTTGTATCCCTTTGATGTCATTAGGATTGTGCCCAATTTCTACAATGATTTCCTCCAGGGATCTTATCCTGTTGTCTTTGGCCTGAGAAGAGGCCCTCTCCAGTTCTAGCTGGGAAGCTGTGGCATTCAGACTGCTTGTTAATTTGTAATTCTCCAAAGTCTTGTCGGCCAATGAAGCATACACCATTTCGCCAGTTTGCTTATGCAGCTCAATTTTGTCCATAGGGTGTATGTCCTTGGCGAGGACCTCCAGGTTAGTCCTAAGATAGTCAGCAGTGGATTGTGGCTGGAGTGCCGTAGGCATAAAGTGACTCATTATCATTTTTCCTTCACTTACATCAAAAGCAGACATAAGTCTCTGCTGATTGGAAGGAGCCATGTTTAGCAGGTGATTGTACAGTTGTACTTTGATAGGATCACTCCTCCTCTTGATGTCTATAAATTGTTGCTTGATGCTTACTTGTCCCTCCTTCTGCTGGCTGGAGGAGCTGACCTCCCCTCCCATGGTCCTGTCCTGTTCCTGCTGGAAGGAACTTGCTGATGCTTCTCTGCTGGGTGGGCCCATGCCCAATGCCTCTCTTATTGCTATATCCTCCTCTGGAAAATCATTTAGTCTCTGCCTTTTCTCTCCCTGGTCTATAGAGGATGTCAGGGGAGTTTCTCTGTCCCTTTTTCTAAAGACAAATGTATCCTCCTTTTGAGGGGTTTGGAGGACTGAAGCATCAAAGGTAGTGTCTTGTCTTGTAGGCACCGTTCTTTCAGTGGTCTGAGGAGTCTCCACTGTTTCCTTTTGCTGGGCAGACTGCTCCTGCCTTTGTTCTTCTTGATGTTGTTGCTCTTGCTGTTCTGATTCTTCTTGCTGCCCTTGCTGCAGCCCTTCTGCTTGCTGCTGTTGTTTTTGTTGCTGTTCCTGCTCCATCTCTTTGCCTTTGCCCTTTTCTGAGATGTTTTCACCAGTTCTTGTAGCTTGATGTTGGGCAGTTGAGGAAGACGCTGCTGCTCCAATTTGTGTGCCTGGCAGTGAGGTGACCTGTGAATAAAACTCAAGGTCAGCCATCTTCTTAAGGTTTCTTAGAGCTCTTTGATTAAGCTCTTCTTGGGTCACATTTTCTTCTAAAGTTCCTCTTCTCCACTTGCTTTGGTTGTCATATTTTTCTAAGTGAGGAAGGCTATAATGACCATAAGCAGATAATTTGTATTTGAGCCTCCTCATTGTAATGAAGTTGTTGGGGTCATAGGGTTTCCATATGAAGCTGTATTTGAGACCAAGGCCCACAAGCATTCTATCTGCCTCTCTCCACCCTTCATCCCTTTCATTGAGAAGGAAATGGCCAAGTTGATTTCTAACTTTTAACTGTGCCTTCTTACCTTTTCCTGAAAAGTGGAGCATATCCACATAACCAAACTGCCTGAAGTATTCCAAGGCAAGTAGCCTCATAGGCACAAATTTAGGTAGTTTAAATGGGGGCAACTCACACCCATATAGTCTGATAACGGTGTGGTGTTGGTAGAAATACCAATCCCCAATACTGTATGCTTTTGATAAATGCAGGATTCTTTGCATTTCGTCTTTCAATCTGGGAGGAGGTGAACCCAACAGTAGAGTCAAGGCTGGATGGATGAAAAGATCAATAAATTCGCAGTAGGTGTATGGAGAACAGCTTACTATGTGAAAAACGGATGTCCAATACACTACTGATCTCAGATTGCCCTGTGCATCTACTCTCTTCTTTGGGAAGGAGAACTTATCATGCTGGAAGTATAAGAGCAGATGATATAGGTAAGAGGTGTATTTAAATACCCTTTCTCTTGACAGATTCATCAACTGCTCATGCATCTTATCTGATATGTATGTGGCATAATCATAGTAGATTGGTTTCTTTCCTGGGGAAAACATAAGCATCATTTGTAGAACAGTTTCATCCACATACTCCACTGAATCATATCCCAAGATGGGACTGATCATGTCTGCAAGGTCTAAGCCCAACTGGTTAAGGTAGGCAAAATTGATGGGAGGAGTTTGCACAGTATCAGCTTTGATGAAAATCTGATTAAGCTTTGTGATTTGTGCCTCTGTTATCCTGGCTCCCTGTACTATTAAATCAGCTAATGATAGAGGGACCAACTTTTGATCTGTCTTGAACTACAACATCTCCCTGATGGCTTCAGGGGTAATGAGGAACAGAATTGAGCCTGAAGAGTCCAGCACTGCCCTCTGGGATGCATCATAGTAGTTAGCAACTATGTGGATAAGCTCAGGGAATTGATTAACCTGAGGAAGCTTGAATATTGGGAGAAATGAATCCCAAATTCCCAGGATGTCTGTCCCCCTCTCATGTTTGATCTTTATTTCATTTAGGATTTGTAAATGGAATCTGCTTTTGCTCAACATTTCCTCTGATATCTTGTAGTCCAGGTCTGCTAATGCTCTTGTGTCCAATGTTCTATTAGGGGCATTCAGGGGAGCTACATTTAGGGCTATAGGAGCTACAGGGGGATCCATGACTCTTCTTGGGATGTGGTTCTCTTTGAAGACTGCTGTTACTATGCAGAGTAACACCGACAAAGTTTCTTTGCAGACAATGATGGTTTTATGAGTGAAGGGTGAAGGTAAAGGCTGCAGCAGTTGAAATACTGCCTTTGAGTGATTAGGTGGGTGGCAGAAATGCTCAGAGTATGCTCTTTTGTGGTGGATTTATTTCCTGCAGGTGACGGGTTCACGATTGCGCGAACCAGCGACAGTTTTCTTTCAAATTACCCACAGTGGTTCGACAGAAGTGTAGTGACGGCTCTGGTTCAGTCTAAATGTCAATTCAGTGGCATTTAACGGTGAATTTCGGGTCTTAAGGTCTGTTACTCATTGATACGCGAAATGCAGTGAAAATGGAGTTTCAGAGCTCAAATGAGGAATACCTGCAGAGTCGGACTGGCTAGAGCTTGCTGGCGCCGAAGAGATGGATGTTCTGGCGGTCAGGAAACACTTTTCCGCGGCTGGTGCAGGTTTGGTCGTAATTATGCATGCAGGATAAACAACGATGAATGCGCTCAAAATGGCAAAAAACACGAATTTTCGGCCAAAATAGACTTTTTGGTGATTTTGGCGCGAATTCGTGCTGACGTCAGCATGACGTCACAGGTGGGGTCGGGGTCGGATGACGTCAGCAGGACGTCATTCGGCCAGGTGGCGGCCTCTGGTTGGTCCACGGGGACAGTGAGATGGCAGGACAGGTGGACCAGTGGTTGAGCGGAGAAATGACGTGACGGCGTACGTGGGGTGACGGAGCAGTGACGCGGCGGTGAGGTGGCGGTGAGGTAATAGAAGCGGGAACGGTAAAACCGGAAATCGGGGCGGTTTCATATCGCACCGCCTACGGTACGGTGGCGGTATGCGTCAGTGGTACCTCCGATGGGCTGAGGAGGGGACGCGTGGCTGCCGCATGACGTAGTCAAAATACGGCCATCGGACGATATCATTCGTACAGCAGATGCTTTCTGATGCCGTGATGGCCGTCGGATCTGAAGGGGTAAGATCTGACGGTTATCGGGAGTTTGACATGACAGGAAGGTAGCATAGTTAATGATCGGGCGTCGGAAGGGGTCCGATGTGATAAAGGCCGTCGGATCTGGAGTTCCTTGATCGGACGGTCGTCGGGGAAGGTGAAGCGATAGGCGGGTACGGGGAGCGGCATAGTTATTTAATAATAATTCTGGGGATCTGTGCAAGGGCGGGGAACCTTGGCAAGGTGGGTTTTTTACGAATTTTGGTGGAATGCACCCGCCCTTTAGACTTAGGATAAACGAAAAATGTTGGTTTTTTGATGTTTTTAGCCATTTTGAAGCGGGTAAGGGTAGAATTTAGGCTGTTTAGGGGTTTTTATGTGCAAAAGGGGTCAAAATGAAGGAATTAGCTCATGAAGGGGTAGAGGTACTTGGCCTAGGTTCATCAACATGACCAGGTGTCATTCGATCCCTGACTCAAGACTTATTGGCTATAATACCAAGGGATGGGTATTTATATAATGCTTGGGGTTTATACACCATGTGTTAGTACTAATAAGGGAAAAAGGTAATATAGGGGATTTACATAGTAGAATTAGAGTTAATATGGATGAGAGGGTGAGTGGAGGGGAAACCATTTAAGTTTATGTGAAACAAACTTGGTTTTGAGAGTAGATCAAAATGAAAAGATTTTTAGACAAGAAATGTGGCTTTTAAAGATTAAGAACCACCATGAAAGCTTAGTCTTTTCCATGAATCTTAGCTGATGGGGAATGTTAGAAATGAAATTGGAGGGGAATGAGGGAAATTAGTCATGCTTCCTGCTGCAAATCGATGAAGAAGAACACCTTTGTCAATTAATTGACTTTGCTTTGATACCCACAGTTACCATCTCTGCAATGGTAGGGATAACTTTCTGCAACCCCAACTACTTACCCAGCTACTTGCCTAGCATTTTTATTTCTTCTTGGAGGGTGCACTTGGACTTGCAGCCCCTTACTTGCCTTTTCTTTTCTCTGGCTTTTTCTTTTGCTTTTTCTATCTACTTCTACCCTTATCTCTTCCAAGGTCCCAGATTAAGCTGTTGAGAGCCCTTTCTTCTCTACCTGAACTAGTTGTCTGCCAAGATTAAGCAGTTTGGACAGACTTCTTTCTCTATTCTATAACTCAAAATTGAAACATGGCATGATCCAGGTTAAACTGTTGGGTCATCCACCAAAATTGAAATAAGGTCATCAACATTTGAAACACTTTACACACCTCTTGTTCTCTAGGAAATATGGGATCTTTGTGATATCAAAGCAGAGCATATTTGGACTTTCCCTTGCCCATCATGAAATATGAAACCTATTGGTATAGGTATCCAACAGTGGCTCCACATGGGGATGGTTTTTCTTTTGAAAGACCAAGAACAGCAGGTCAGATTGCCTTGTTCTTTGACTGCCCATCTCAATCTTGAAATTCGCTGCTTGGATGTGTCAAAACTGTGTGCTTCTTTCTTGAAAGACCTCTGATTCTATTTGCCTTTTGCTGGTTGGTGAATCACTTAGAAAACTGCATTTTTACAATCAAAATAGAAAATAATATGTACATCTGCATATATACAAGGGAACCTCAGGTTGCACTTATGGGAAATAGTCAAAATAATGCTTCAGCATCCTGCCATTGACAGGACCTTCATCCAAGTCAGTTTCAGTTAGACTTTTGAGGAAGTAAGTGTTGTTACCTTGCACTGCTTGGACAGCAAATGGTCCTCTCCAAAGGGAATCAAATTTCCCATGTTTTCCTTTTTCTTCTCTCCTTGCATCCCACTTGAGGACTTTATCACCAATGCTGAAATCTTCTGCCTTAGTTCTTCTATCAAAGGCCTTTTTTAATTTTTCTTGTAATATCTGCACTCTGCTGAAAACTTGTTCTCTAGTTTGCTGTAAACAGATTATCTGATTGATCCTCCTTTGCATATCATTTGGCTCTGCTTGACTTTCTTGCAGAAGCTTCATAACCGGCACTCCTAGTGATGAAGGAAATTTGGCTTCTAATCCATAGACTAACTCATATGGGCTGGTCCCAATTGATCTTTTTGTTGTTAGTCTATCTGCCCATAAAGCATTGACTAGTTTCTTATGCCAGTTCTTTTTGTTCTCTTCCAGCACCTTCTTTATGATATTTATTAAACTTTTGTTTGATGATTCAGCAAGGCCATTTCCTTGGGGATAGTATGTAGTAGAATGGCCCAAAGTGATGTGAAATTTATGGCAGAAGTTCACTATTTTCTTGGATCTGAAAGCAGCAGCATTGTCTGTTATTATTTTGTCTGGACAGCCAAATCTAGCCAGTATGTTGTTTTCCAAAAACTGAATGATTACTGAGTCATTTGCTTGTCTGCATGGGGCAGCTTCAATCCATTTGGTGAAGTAGTCTGTGGCTGTTAAAATCCATCTATGTTGGCCTGAAGATGAAGGATGAATTTCCCCAATGAAATCCAAGCCCCATTGTTGGAAAGGTCTCTCTGTTGCAATAGGTCTTAAGGGGAGTGGCAGCAACTATCTTTTGCCCTCAAACACTTGGCATTGATGACATGAGGTGGTGAATCTCTTAACATCTAAGAACATGGTGGGCCAGTAATACCCTACCCTTAGTATTTTATCCACAGTGGACTTCCAGTACAAGTGTCCACCACAGTGTCCTGCATGAAACTCCTGCATGACATTGTTAGTTTCATTTTCCATTAAACAGTGCAGCAATATACCTTCATGGTTTTTCCAAAGCAGATTTCCATCTATCACACAAAATCTTGATGTTTTCATTTTTAAGAACCTACACTTAGTTCTGGACAGTCCTGGGGGAGCACACAGGTTTTGTAACACATAACAGATATCAGAGTACCAAGGAGATTGTTCAAAGGCTACTTTGATCTTTGGAGTCGCCAGCTCTGTTTCACTGTCCAGCTGATTGATATCTAGGGCTTGGAAATTTGCTTCTGTCATTAATTTGGCCAAGCCTTGCCCTTTTATTAGCTTTGTAGGTTTTATTTCAATGTCAAATTCTAGTATGTTGGCAATCCATTTTCCTCTTCTGCCCTCTAAGTTTTCTTGGGTGAGAATGTCTTTGACAATAGGACTTGGTACATAAGCCACAACATGGGAATAAAGGATGTAAATCCTAAAGTCTTTAATGGCTTTGACCAAAGCATAGGCTTGTTTCTCCATAATTTGATATTTTAGAGGGGCATCTCTAAGAGCCCTGCTGAAGAAGGCAATAGGCTTCTCATTCCCTTGGTCATCTTTCTGTAATAAAACAGCAGCAATAGTGTGCTGGGAGGCGAAAGAGAAAATGATAAAGTCTCTGTCAAACTGAGGATTGGTTAACACTGGGGTTTGAGTCAAGGCCAGATTTATACCTTCAAAGGCTTGTTTTGCTTCAACAGTCCACTTTACTTTTGAATCCTTTTTTAGCATGTTGTTTAATAATCTGATTAGTTCTGCTAAGTTTGGGATAAACCTTCTCAAAAAATTGATTTTTCCTAAGAATCCCTGCAACTCTTTGACATTCCTTGGGTGGGGCATTTGTAGGATAGCTTGTATCCTATCTGGATCAATTCTTATGCCATCTTTTGAAATGATGTGTCCTAAGAGTTTGCCTTCTTCCAAGCCAAATAATGACTTCTTGGGATTTAAGGAAATACCATATTTCCTGCATGTTAGGAAAATCTGTCTCAAATGTTTCAGATGTTCTTGGTCAGATTTTGAAAAGGGTGTAAGATCATCTAAGTAAATGACTAGGAAGTCATGAATCTCTTTTGCAAAAGCAATGTCCATTGCTCTTTGAAATGTTGCCCCTGCATTTTTCAATCCAAAGGGCATTTTTACATATTTGAAAGTTCCCCATGGGGTTGTAAATGCAGTTTTGTCTTGATCATCAAGGTGTACTAGGATTTGATTAAAGCCTGAGAATCCATCAAGCAATGACATCCTTGAAGCCCCCACCACTCTTTGGAGAATGTGATCCATTTTGGGCAAAGGGTAGTTATCTTTGAGTGATACTTGATTTAGATTCCTTAAGTCTACACAAAGTCTGATCTCACCAGTCTTTTTCCTTGTAGGGACTAAGTTGGAAATCCATTCAGAGAATCTGATTGGTGCTATGATGCCAGCTTTGAACATTTTTTGCAATTCCTTTTCAATGGAAGGAAGGAGTATAGGATTGATCCTTCTCAACTTCTGTTTGAATGGTTTTTGATTAGGCTTGAGGGGAATGGTATGCTGAATGACAGAAGTATCATAGGACTTTAGGTCCTCATAGCCCCATGCAAAGACATCTTGGAACTCTTTAAAGAGGTCAATGTACTTGGGTTTTTGATTAGGGGGCAAAGAAGCAGACAACTTTATTATTTTGGGCTTGTGAATGGTACCAATATTGCATTCTTCAATGGCTGCATCTAATGGTTGCATTTTTGGCTTCCTAGGGATGTCATTTGAATCAAAAATGTCTTCTAGCGGGGTAAGGCCTGTTGGAAGGAAATTGTCTTTGAGTTGTATGATTTCAGCTTCAGCGCTGGTTACCTCTTCACAGTCAATTTGGTGAATTTGCTGAATGTTTTCGTTGTTGAAGATGGTTGGATTCAGTAATTGTTTTGCTGTTCTAGGTGATATTGGATGAACCATCTGTTGAAACAATATTTGTGATTGACTTGCTGATTCAAGTATTTGTGATTGACTTGCTGATTCAAGTATTTGTGATTGACTTGCTGATTCAGTGTCAATATTTAATCCTGTAAACTCTTGTTGTAAGGTTAGAAAATTGTTTATTTGCACATCATCCTCAAATACTTGCCATTCTTTAACATTGTTTGGAATGGAGGGTCTGTACTTGACCTCGGCTGTGAAGCAGTTGTTGGCTTCCAGTGGAAATTTGAAAGTGCTGGCAAATGTTGCCAAACTGTGTGCATGGAGATTGTGGCCCCTTGAAATTTTTGTGATAAGGAACTCAGAGAAAGTGTCCAATATTTCAATTACAGCAGACCTGTAAGACCTCAACCTTTTGTCATTGGTGACAAAACTTCCTTTCACTTGTTGAATCACTAGATCAGAGTCTCCCATGATCGAAACCGTTGGAGCTTGTAATGCCTTTACTAGCTTGAGACCTAGTAACAGGGCTTCATACTCGGCCATGTTATTAGTGCCTCTAAAGTTTAACCTACAAGCTCTGCCTTCTGCATGGGTTTTCTCTTTGTTATGTATCCAAACTCCAGCTCTTGCCCCTAACTTGTTGACTGAGCCATCAAATTCTAAGACCCACAGGATATCTTGCTTGACAGGAGATTGAAAGATCTGTTCATGGGATGGCAATGTAAGCAGGAGTTGGGGTTTCTTCTTTGGCTTGTGTTCTAGGACAGTTTCATCACTGGATTGAAAGTCTTTGACAACTAGAGGAGGGGTCGTGTCCAGTGCTTGACTGATCGATATTTTATGGGTGGTACTTCCTTGATTAATGTTTTGTTCTTGCATGAGTGTTTCGGTCCTAATGTCATTGTTTGAGAGGCTTGCGCTGTCATTGAAGAGAATGAACGAATCTATATCTGAATGGACAGCATATACAAGAAAGTTTTGAGGCTTTTCCTCACTGCTGACCATGTATTTCATGAGTGTTTCTCTGTAGAGTCTCTTTGGTTGCCCAAAGACAGAGATGGTGGCATATGACATATCTAATTGCAGGGAGCCTTGGAGTTTGGCTCCCCATGATCTTGATAACAGCATCCCATATTTAGGTGGGATATCAGCGACTACAACATCCATTAGAATGGTTTTGTTGGGGTATTGAACCAGAGACACACATAAATCTTTTATTAGACCTAAACACTTGACTTGACTGGAGTCAAAGGAAAACAGGTCCTTGTATGGTCTTGTTATATCCAAATTCAATCTTTCCATGACTGCTTTTGGCATGAGGTTATGAGAGGCACCTGAGTCAAACATCGCGTTATGCAGAATTTTGTCATGAATATGCAAGTTGACATAAAAAGGTAATATCCCTGTAACTGCTGTTTTTCCATCTACCTCTGGGCCAAACAGTAATTCCAGAGTGTCATCTAACACATTTACATCATCTTTGCTATTAGTGAGTCGAAGGGATTTCTTAATCTGTTGTTTATAGATGTCATGCTTAGCTAATTCTGAGAGGGGAATTGCTATCTTTAGCTTGCCAATCTCTGTGCCTAGGTCAAAAGGTTTATCAGCTTGGGTTTTGGAGTTATGGATAGTAGCCCTTTCTTTGCTCATTACCTCTTCTTGTTGGTTTTCATCTTGACTTCGAGACCTGCCCCTTTTGCTCATGTCTGGAGGGGTAATATCTAAATCAGGGTGAGAGGATGACGTTGCCATAGGCTGATGTAATGGTGACAAAAGTGTGGTGACCTCTTCAACCACTACTTCCTCTGTAGGCAAGTTTGTTTTGTCATTAGGTTCTGTGACTATGGTTCCTTTAGACTGCTGTTTATCTTTTATCTTTTCAGGCTGATTTAGATTTACAGTCCTACTCCTTAGCTTGTACTGTTTATGAACTTCATAGACAGCACTATCATATCCTTGTTTAAAATCGAAGGATTCTCCTGATTTAGTTTGAAATATTTTGATTTCATCATCCTCATGGTCCTCTTGTGTTAAGAAAACCTGGCTTTTACCATCTAGACCCATTAGATTAATCTCAGGGTCTTCATTAGGTTCAGTTGATGTTGAAGTTTCTGCATAATTTTCTTGGAAGGGAGGTCTAATGTCTTGGTCAGCACTTGTCCTACCCATGTTCTGGTTTTGGGTTCTCCTAAAATTCGGATTTCTAGGAGGGTTGTTTTGTGGTGCTTCCCATGATGACTTTCTTTCAACCGATTCCACTCTTTCACCCAATCTCTTCATGCTGTTTAGTATTGCATCCAACTTTTGATCAAAGCCCGAGGGTTCTTCTTTGAAGGCAGTCCTTTTCTCCAATTTTGCCCTGTTTCTTTTGGCAATTAGGTTAGCTTCCACTGTGACAGCAACCCTTTGAGCTTCTTCAAGGGTTGGAGGATCTCTTTCCTTCAACTGATAGGCCATATCAGGGTCAAAACCATCAGGGAATTTATACAGGGCTAAATTAGGAGGAGGCCTTAAGTTCTGTGGAATAGCATTATATACATTGTTAAACCTAGCACAATATTCCAAAACTGTCTCCTGGGGACCTCTCTTAATAGTGTCATATTCACCAAGTACGTGGAGAGGATCTTTCTTCTTCTCCCATCTCTCAGTAAAAGCTTCGTAAAGCTGATCAGGTGTTGTAATGGAGTTTGCATTGAGGGATCTGAACCAAGTTCTAACATCCCCAGTTAAGCTTTGAACAAAAATTCTCATTCTGACAGTGTCATCATCTATTTCATAGGTCTCAAAGTGGTCTTGCATCTTCTTAGCATGCTGGATAGCTGTTAGAGAGCCATTTGAGTCAAAATATGAGATTTTACTTTGATAATCTTGAGGTAAGGCCACAGCATTAGCTGGTATCTGCAGAGGTGCATACCTGTTAGCCATATTTATGAGGTTTAGAGGGTTAATAGGAACAAACGGGACAGCAGGGATCACTGGTATGACAGGGTTAATGGGATGAGTAGCTAGTGGGAGACTGGTCAAAGGAGTATGTGCAGTGGATGAAGATGTGAGAGGAGGACTTTGCAATGTTGATGGTGAACTAGGGGAACCAGGGGTGGACCGGAAAAGAACTTTGCAAGGAGTGGGAATGAGGCTGGGATGATCCGAACTTATATTTGCATCAGCAGGCTCCTCCTGCTTTTGCTGTCTCCGGATGTTTCTTTGGATGGTATTTGGATTATCAACAATGATGGGTGGATTAGGGTCAGGATTTGCCCTAGTATGCCGAGGATTTTTCTTAAGAGCCAGCTTCCAACCTGTTTTTTGGGATTTTGTAGGAAGTTTTTATATCTGCAAGGACTGGATGAAGATTTTGGAATGGCTATATATTCTCAAAGCTAAGATGAAGATTTCCCAAACAAGCTCCTCCTTAAAGCTGTTAATGTGATGCAGAAACAGTTCTAAGGCCTCTTGGCTGGTTTCAGGTTTGATGGTAACTTTGGAAAACAGATAGTAATTGAAAAATCCTAAGAAATCCCCAGTGGAGTCGCCAATTATGTTAACACCCAGGTTGTTCCCTATGACTCCCAAGGGAATACGGCCGGGGTAACCACTAACCAATCTTTGGGTTACAGTTCCTAGCCTAACTGCAACCAGAGAGGGCTCTCTCTTTATGATTTGTCTCTGTTATGATGGTGTTTTAGGCTAGCTATTATGCTCAGGTTTTGGTTGAAGGATTTCTTTCAGGTCTTATGATTGCGGTGTTTAGACAGTATAATAGCATTGGGCAATGGAGTCTGAGTTTGTGAAGTGATCTGATACGCTGGTTTGGTGGTGCTCAAACTGCAGGGCCTATTGTGTATTTTAAACAGACAAACTAGATCAAATGGTGATGTACGTTGATTCAACAGAAAGCAATTAAGAATTTCCTATTGAGCTGGTGGGTGAAAGTGAGCACACTGCACAGGAGCAAAACTTTGAATTCCTGTGACAAAGGTCACTGTGATAGATGTATTCCGAAAAGTGCAGCATTTAAGAATTACACTTAACTAGATTACAGCTGAAGAAAACATTGATAAACAACGCAGATTGAACTCAGGTTACTCAATGAATAAATCCTGAAAGCTATTCTTTTTCCTTGTTGTTTAGTATTGAAAACAGATAACATATATGGATTTTAACAAAACAACTAATTAACAGAGAGAGATACAGAGACTTATTGTATGATGAAATACACAGGGATCCAGTAGTTAACAACAGACACCATAACGCCTCCAACACCTCAGAAATCCGAGAAATTCCATTGCTTTGCTCTATTAACTTCTGAAAAGGATTACAGCATAAGAACTTCTTCAGGAGAAATCAACAACAACCCTTGCAATCTTATGCGAAGGGGACTTTATAGAAATGCGTATACAAAATATCTCAGGCATTGAGTCATCTGAGAGAGAAAATATCTACATTGTTACGTTCAGAAAGTAGGCAAGGAGTTATTACAATCTTAAATGCAGCGTAAATGCCCTTTATGTCTGTCAGAGGATTGTTTTGACTTTTGAGAGTCACTGAGTCAGTTGCATTACTCTGTTTTAATTCTGGAGATACGCATTTACTTTTGGCTGCGCAGTGCGTTCTCGGGTCTGCCAGCTGTGGTTCTCTTTTTCTTCTTTGTTGGCCGCTACATCTGCTGAGTTGGCTCAGCTTTGATTTATGCCGCATGCTGACTTTGCTGAACTGTGCTTTTTACAAAAAATTGTAATAAAACAGAAATTTGGTGAATGCCTTACTGATTACAAAATTCTGTGTATTGCATCTGTCCACCATTCCTGTGTAGGGAGCTGATGCTTGAGGATGGCCTCCATTGTCTCTTCAGCTTCTGTATATTTGAAAAAATTTGGGGCTACATCAAACAAGTGATTAATTTCATTCATTATAAAAAGTAGATTTTCTATCTTACTATAGAAAATCTGTCCTGTAATAGGCCCTGTGTCTTCTGAAGTGCTGGCCTTCTCATTGACCTGTGCTGAGGCAAAAACATTTACTCTTTTAGCATACTGTTCATGGGTGAACAATTTCCCTCCGCTGTTCAGTAAGCTAGGGAGTCCTCTACTCTGCAATACCTGAAACTTCTCCATGAACCTATTTACTTCTGTCTGCATATCCTGGGTTCTCCTGTCCAATGTCTGCACCAGATTTCTAAGAGTAAGAACCCTCTTGATCATTTGAATGGTCTCAGTTCTATTTGTGATTCCAATGGTGGCTAACTGAGAACTTGTTTTGTGATTAAGCACATTGATCATTCTTGTAGCAACTTCAGGCATATTTCCTAATAAGGCCCTTGATGTTCGGATTTCCTTCTATGCCTTTGGGATGAGCTCTAGTTGCTCATGGATTGTCTCGATGTATGGCCATTGGTTGTTGATGGATTGACCAATATTGGACCATATCATAGCTCTGATCTCAGATATGATTTTATCTAGCTTGAGCTCATTCTCAATCTCCTTGATCCTGTCTTTGAGGGCTTTGATTTCCCTGGCCTTTTCTCCCACCTCTCTTTTTGTCTTATCATGCCTTTCATTTACCTTGGCCAGCTTTTCCTTAGTTTCATTCAGCTCTGTCATCTGGGCTTCCAAAATTTGTATTTCATTCTTTAGCTTCTGCATATCTAGGCTCTGATCTGTGCTGATGGGTGCTGCTGAAGTAGATGTGGCTGTTTGTTCAGCCTGTTGAGGTAGATGCACAGTAGTAGGAACAGTCTCCTCAAGATTGATGACTTGAGGAGGGGGCTGAGATGTCTGCCCTTCTTGTACTTGTTTTAATGATGTTTGTAGAGCTGCTTGTGTAGCTTCATATTGCCCCAATTTTTCTTGTGCCTTCACAAGCTCTTTGTAAATGGAAACTAGCAGGGCAGTAGAATCCTGCTCATACCTTTGCTTTGCTATCTCATCAGTCTGTGGATGGACAGTGGCTGGAATTTTGATCTTCTTTCTTAGTGCAGCCATGTCGGCATCTCTAAGTTTCAGGATCTCTTGTATCCCTTTGATGTCATTAGGATTGTGCCCAATTTCTACAATGATTTCCTCCAGGGATCTTATCCTGTTGTCTTTGGCCTGAGAAGAGGCCCTCTCCAGTTCCAGCTGGGAAGCTGTGGCATTCAGACTGCTTGTTAATTTGTAATTCTCCAAAGTCTTGTCGGCCAATGAAGCATACACCATTTCGCCAGTTTGCTTATGCAGCTCAATTTTGTCCATAGGGTGTATGTCCTTGGCGAGGACCTCCAGGTTAGTCCTAAGATAGTCAGCAGTGGATTGTGGCTGGAGTGCCGTAGGCATAAAGTGACTCATTATCATTTTGCCTTCACTTACATCAAAAGCAGACATAAGTCTCTGCTGATTGGAAGGAGCCATGTTTAGCAGGTGATTGTACAGTTGTACTTTGATAGGATCACTCCTCCTCTTGATGTCTATAAATTGTTGCTTGATGCTTACTTGTCCCTCTTTCTGCTGGCTGGAGGAGCTGACCTCCCCTCCCATGGTCCTGTCCTGTTCCTGCTGGAAGGAACTTGCTGAAGCTTCTCTGCTGGGTGGGCCCATGCCCAATGCCTCTCTTATTGCTATATCCTCCTCTGGAAAATCATTTAGTCTCTGCCTTTTCTCTCCCTGGTCTATAGAGGATGTCAGGGGAGTTTCTCTGTCCCTTTTTCTAAAGACAAATGTATCCTCCTTTTGAGGGGTTTGGAGGACCGAGGCATCAAAGGTAGTGTCTTGTCTTGTAGGCACCGTTCTTTCAGTGGTCTGAGGAGTCTCCACTGTTTCCTTTTGCTGGGCAGACTGCTCCTGCCTTTGTTCTTCTTGATGTTGTTGCTCTTGCTGTTCTGATTCTTCTTGCTGCCCTTGCTGCAGCCCTTCTGCTTGCTGCTGTTGTTTTTGTTGCTGTTCCTGCTCCATCTCTTTGCCTTTGCCCTTTTCTGAGATGTTTTCACCAGTTCTTGTAGCTTGATGTTGGGCAGTTGAGGAAGACGCTGCTGCTCCAATTTGTGTGCCTGGCAGTGAGGTGACCTGTGAATAAAACTCAAGGTCAGCCATCTTCTTAAGGTTTCTTAGAGCTCTTTGATTAAGCTCTTCTTGGGTCACATTTTCTTCTAAAGTTCCTCTTCTCCACTTGCTTTGGTTGTCATATTTTTCTAAGTGAGGAAGGCTATAATGACCATAAGCAGATAATTTGTATTTGAGCCTCCTCATTGTAATGAAGTTGTTGGGGTCATAGGGTTTCCATATGAAGCTGTATTTGAGACCAAGGCCCACAAGCATTCTATCTGCCTCTCTCCACCCTTCATCCCTTTCATTGAGAAGGAAATGGCCAAGTTGATTTTTAACTTTTAACTGTGCCTTCTTACCTTTTCCTGAAAAGTGGAGCATATCCACATAACCAAACTGCCTGAAGTATTCCAAGGCAAGTAGCCTCATAGGCACAAATTTAGGTAGTTTAAATGGGGGCAACTCACACCCATATAGTCTGATAACGGTGTGGTGTTGGTAGAAATACCAATCCCCAATACTGTATGCTTTTGATAAATGCAGGATTCTTTGCATTTCGTCTTTCAATCTGGGAGGAGGTGAACCCAACAGTAGAGTCAAGGCTGGATGGATGAAAAGATCAATAAATTCGCAGTAGGTGTATGGAGAACAGCTTACTATGTGAAAAACGGATGTCCAATACACTACTGATCTCAGATTGCCCTGTGCATCTACTCTCTTCTTTGGGAAGGAGAACTTATCATGCTGGAAGTATAAGAGCAGATGATATAGGTAAGAGGTGTATTTAAATACCCTTTCTCTTGACAGATTCATCAACTGCTCATGCATCTTATCTGATATGTATGTGGCATAATCATAGTAGATTGGTTTCTTTCCTGGGGAAAACATAAGCATCATTTGTAGAACAGTTTCATCCACATACTCCACTGAATCATATCCCAAGATGGGACTGATCATGTCTGCAAGGTCTAAGCCCAACTGGTTAAGGTAGGCAAAATTGATGGGAGGAGTTTGCACAGTATCAGCTTTGATGAAAATCTGATTAAGCTTTGTGATTTGTGCCTCTGTTATCCTGGCTCCCTGTACTATTAAATCAGCTAATGATAGAGGGACCAACTTTTGATCTGTCTTGAACTACAACATCTCCCTGATGGCTTCAGGGGTAATGAGGAACAGAATTGAGCCTGAAGAGTCCAGCACTGCCCTCTGGGATGCATCATAGTAGTCAGCAACTATGTGGATAAGCTCAGGGAATTGATTAACCTGAGGAAGCTTGAATATTGGGAGAAATGAATCCCAAATTCCCAGGATGTCTGTCCCCCTCTCATGTTTGATCTTTATTTCATTTAGGATTTGTAAATGGAATCTGCTTTTGCTCAACATTTCCTCTGATATCTTGTAGTCCAGGTCTGCTAATGCTCTTGTGTCCAATGTTCTATTAGGGGCATTCAGGGGAGCTACATTTAGGGCTATAGGAGCTACAGGGGGATCCATGACTCTTCTTGGGATGTGGTTCTCTTTGAAGACTGCTGTTACTATGCAGAGTAACACCGACAAAGTTTCTTTGCAGACAATGATGGTTTTATGAGTGAAGGGTGAAGGTAAAGGCTGCAGCAGTTGAAATACTGCCTTTGAGTGATTAGGTGGGTGGCAGAAATGCTCAGAGTATGCTCTTTTGTGGTGGATTTATTTCCTGCAGGTGACGGGTTCACGATTGCGCGAACCAGCGACAGTTTTCTTTCAAATTACCCACAGTGGTTCGACAGAAGTGTAGTGACGGCTCTGGTTCAGTCTAAATGTCAATTCAGTGGCATTTAACGGTGAATTTCGGGTCTTAAGGTCTGTTACTCATTGATACGCGAAATGCAGTGAAAATGGAGTTTCAGAGCTCAAATGAGGAATACCTGCAGAGTCGGACTGGCTAGAGCTTGCTGGCGCCGAAGAGATGGATGTTCTGGCGGTCAGGAAACACTTTTCCGCGGCTGGTGCAGGTTTGGTCGTAATTATGCATGCAGGATAAACAACGATGAATGCGCTCAAAATGGCAAAAAACACGAATTTTCGGCCAAAATAGACTTTTTGGTGATTTTGGCGCGAATTCGTGCTGACGTCAGCATGACGTCACAGGTGGGGTCGGGGTCGGATGACGTCAGCAGGACGTCATTCGGCCAGGTGGCGGCCTCTGGTTGGTCCACGGGGACAGTGAGATGGCAGGACAGGTGGACCAGTGGTTGAGCGGAGAAATGACGTGACGGCGTACGTGGGGTGACGGAGCAGTGACGCGGCGGTGAGGTGGCGGTGAGGTAATAGAAGCGGGAACGGTAAAACCGGAAACCGGGGCGGTTTCATATCGCACCGCCTACGGTACGGTGGCGGTATGCGTCAGTGGTACCTCCGATGGGCTGAGGAGGGGACGCGTGGCTGCCGCATGACGTAGTCAAAATACGGCCATCGGACGATATCATTCGTACAGCAGATGCGCTCCGATGCCGTGATGGCCGTCGGATCTGAAGGGGTAAGATCTGACGGTTATCGGGAGTTTGACATGACAGGAAGGTAGCATAGTTAATGATCGGGCGTCGGAAGGGGTCCGATGTGATAAAGGCCGTCGGATCTGGAGTTCCTTGATCGGACGGTCGTCGGGAAAGGTGAAGCGATAGGCGGGTACGGGGAGCGGCATAGTTATTTAATAATAATTCTGGGGATCTGTGCAAGGGCGGGGAACCTTGGCAAGGTGGGTTTTTTACGAATTTTAGTGGAATGCACCCGCCCTTTAGACTTAGGATAAACGAAAAATGTTGGTTTTTTGATGTTTTTAGCCATTTTGAAGCGGGTAAGGGTAGAATTTAGGCTTTTTAGGGGTTTTTATGTGCAAAAGGGGTCAAAATGAAGGAATTAGCTCATGAAGGGGTAGAGGTACTTGGCCTAGGTTCATCAACATGACCAGGTGTCATTCGATCCCTGACTCAAGACTTATTGGCTATAATACCAAGGGGTGGGTATTTATATAATGCTTGGGGTTTATACACCATGGTGTTAGTACTAATAAGGGAAAAAGGTAATATAGGGGATTTACATAGTAGAATTAGAGTTAATATGGATGAGAGGGTGAGTGGAGGGGAAACCATTTAAGTTTATATGAAACAAACTTGGTTTTGAGAGTAGATCAAAATGAAAAGATTTTTAGACAAGAAATGTGGCTTTTAAAGATTAAGAACCACCATGAAAGCTTAGTCTTTTCCATGAATCTTAGCTGATGGGGAATGTTAGAAATGAAATTGGAGGGGAATGAGGGAAATTAGTCATGCTTCCTGCTGCAAATCGATGAAGAAGAACACCTTTGTCAATTAATTGACTTTGCTTTGATACCCACAGTTACCATCTCTACAATGGTAGGGATAACTTTCTGCAACCCCAACTACTTACCCAGCTACTTGCCTAGCATTTTTATTTCTTCTTGGAGGGTGCACTTGGACTTGCAGCCCCTTACTTGCCTTTTCTTTTCTTTGGCTTTTTCTTTTGCTTTTTCTATCTACTTCTACCCTTATATCTTCCAAGGTCCCAGATTAAGCTGTTGAGAGCCCTTTCTTCTCTACCTGAACTAGTTGTCTGCCAAGATTAAGCAGTTTGGACAGACTTCTTTCTCTATTCTATAACTCAAAATTGAAACATGGCATGATCCAGGTTAAACTGTTGGGTCATCCACCAAAATTGAAATAAGGTCATCAACATTTGAAACACTTTACACACCTCTTGTTCTCTAGGAAATATGGGATCTTTGTGATATCAAAGCAGAGCATATTTGGACTTTCCCTTGCCCATCATGAAATATGAAACCTATTGGTATAGGTATCCAACACTCTCAAAGCTACAGATCAAGCCTGAAATCAGTCAGGAGGCCTTCAAAGCTGTTTCTGTGTCACATTGACAGCTTTAGGGAAGAGCTTTTTCAGTGAATCTTCATCTCAGCTTTGAAATATATATAACCATTCCAAAATCTTTATCCAGTCCTTAAAGATATAAAAAAATTCCTATAAAATCCTAAAAAACAGTTAGAAGCTGGCTCCCAAGAAAAATCCACGGCATACCAGGGCAAATCCTGACCCTAATCCACCCATCATTGTTGATAATCCAAATACCATCCCTAGAAACATTAGGAGGCAGCAAAGGCAGGAGCAGCCTGCTGATTTAACCTCAGATTCAGATCATCCCAGCCTTATCTCTACCCCATGCAAGGTCCTTTTCCGGTCTACCCCTAGTTCCCCTAGTTCACCATCCACATCTCAAAGTCCTCCTCTCACATCTTCATCCACTGCACATATCCCCTTGACCAACACTCTAGGTTCACCCTTACCTATTACCCCTGTGGTACCCACTGTTCCTATTATCCCAGCTGCCCCTGTTAATCCTCTAAACCCTGTAAATATGGCTAACAGATATGCACCCTTGCAGATACCAGCTAATGCTGCAGCTCTACCCCAAGATTACCAAACGAAAATATCATACTTTGACTCCAATGGCCCTCTGACAGCTGTCCAGCATGCAAAAGGATGCAAGACCATTTTGAGACCTATGAAATAGATGATGACAGTGTCAGAATGAGGATGTTAGTTCAAAGCCTAACTGGGGATGTAAGAACTTGGTTTAGATCCCTGAATGCAAACTACATCACAACTCCTGATGAACTGTATCAAGCCTTTACTAGCAGATGGGAGAAGAAAAAGGATCCCCTGCACATACTTGGGGAATATGACACTATCAAAAGAGGTCCCCAAGAGACTGTTCTGGAGTATTGTGCAAGATTCAACAATGTATATAACGCAATCCCACAAAATTTAAGACCCCCTCCTAATTTAGCTTTGTATAAATTTCCTGATGGTTTTGACCTTGACATGGCCTATCAGTTAAAAGAAAGAGATCCTCAGTCCCTTGCAGAGGCCCAAAGGGTTGCTGTCACAGTGGAAGCTAACCTGATTGCCAAAAGAAACAGAGCAAGGTTGGAAAAGAGGACTGTTTTCAAAGAGGAACCTTCTGCCTTTGATCAAAAGCTGGATGCAATACTCACTGGAATGAAGAGATTAGGTGACAGAGTGGAATCGGTTGAGAGAAAATCATCATGGGAAGCACCACAAAACAACCCTCCTAGGAATCCAAATTTTAGGAGAACTCAAAACCCAAATATTGGCAAGGCCAGTGCTGACCAAGACATAAGACCCCCTTTCCAAGAAAATTATGCAGAAACTTCCACATCAACAGAGCCCAATGAAGATCCTGAGATTAATTTAATGGGTCTAGATGGTGAAAGTCAAGTTTTCTTAACACAAGAAGATCACGAGGATGATGAAATCAAACTGTTCCAAACTAAATCAGGTGAATCCTTTGACTTTAAACAAGGCTATGACACTGCTGTTTATGAGGTCCATAAACAATACAAGCTGAGGAGCAGAACTGTGAATGTAAACCAGCCTGAAAAGATAAAGGATAATCAGCAGCCTGAAAGAGTCATAGTCACAGAGCCTAATGACAAAATAAATTCACCTGCAAAAGAAGTGATTATTGAAGAGATCACTGAACCACTGTCCTTAAAACAGCAGCCTGTGGCCACTTCACCTTCTCAACCTAATTTAAAGGTTACTCCCCAAGAGATGAGTAAAAGAGGCAAGTTCCAAAGTCAAGATAAAAATCAAGAAGAAGATTTAATAAACAAGGAAAGGACTGTTATCCATAACCCCAAGACCCAATCTGAAAAACCCTTTGACCTAGAGACTGAAATTGGCAAACTAAAGATAACTATTCCTCTCTCAGAACTAGCCAAGCATGACATCTATAAACTACAGATCAAAAAGTCCCTTCAACTCACTAGCAACAAAGATGATGTCAATTTGCTGGATGACACCCCAGAATTACTGTTTGGCCCAGAAGTGGATGGAAAAACAGTAGTCACATGGGTATTACCTTTCTATGTCAGCTTACATATTCATGATAAAATATTACATAATGCAATGTTTGACTCAGGTGCCTCTCACAATCTCATGCCAAAAGCAGTCATGGAGAGATTGAATCTAGACATAACAAGACCATACAAGGATCTATTTTCCTTTGACTCCAGCCAAGTCAAGTGTCTGGGTCTCATAAAATATTTATGTGTGTCTCTGGTTCAATACCCAAACAAGACAATCCTAATGGATGTGGTAGTTGCTGATATCCCACCTAAGTATGGGATGCTGTTATCAAGATCATGGGGAGCTAAACTCCAAGGTTCCCTACAATTAGACATGTCATATGCCACCATCTCTGTTTTTGGGCAACCAAAAAGACTGTACAGAGAAACACTCATGAAATATATGGTCAGCAGTGAAGAAAAGCCTCAAAACTTTCCCATATATGCTGTCCATTCAGACATAGACTCATACATTCTCTTCAATGACAACACAACTCCCTCAAAAGGTGAGGTTGAAACCAAGATACTCATACAGGAGGAAGACTCAAATGAAAGAATTACCACCCATGAAACAACAGTCAATCAAACACTAGATACTGCTGTTGTTCTAAATATCAAGCATACCCAATTAAATGATGAAACTGTCCTAGAAGACAAGCTAGATGAAAAACCACAACTTCTACTCACATTGCCAGCCCATGAACAGATCATTAGATCTCCTTCCCAACAGGATATTCTATGGTTCCTTGAATTTGATGGCTCAGTCAACAAGTTAGGGGCAGGAGCTGGAGTTTGGGTACACAATAAAGAAAACAGTCATGCAGAAGGCAGAGCCTATAGATTAAACTTCAGATGTACTAATAACATGGCAGAATATGAAGCTCTTTTACTAGGCCTCAAGTTAGTAAAGTTCTTACAAGCTACCAGGGTTTCAATCATGGGTGATTCAAATTTAGTTATCCAACAAGTGAAGGGAAATTTTGTCACCAATGACAAAAGACTAAGGACTTATAGGTCTGCTGTTGCTGAGGTACTAAACTTTTTCTCTGAATTCCAAATCACTAAAATTCCTAGAACCCACAATCTGCATGCTCATAGTTTAGCCACCTTTGCAAGTACCTGCAAGCTGCCTTTTGAGCCCCGTCATTGCTTTACAGCTGAGGTAAAACACAGACCCTCCATTCCAAACAATGTTAATGATTGGAAAGTATTTGAGGATGACAAGCAAATAAACCATTTTTTAACTCTGCAACAAGAATTTGCAGGATTAAATATTGACACTGATACAACAAGTCAATCACAAATACTTGATACAACAAGTCAATCACAAATACTTGAAAGAACAAGTCCATCACAAATACAGTTTCAACAGATTACTCACCCAATATCGCCTAGAACAGCAAAACAAATGCTAAATCCAACTATTTTCAATAAGGACAACATTCAGCAAATTCAATCAATTAATTGTGAGGAAGTGGCAAATGCTGAAAATGAAATCATAGAGCTGAAAGACAATTTTCTACCAACAGGCCTAACTCCACTAGAGGACATCTTTGATTCAAATGATATTCCCAGAGAACCAAAAATGCAGCCCTTAAATGCAGCCATTCAAGAATGCAACATAGGTACAACTGACAAACCCAAAATAATTAAATTGTCTGCTTCTTTACCTCCTGACCAAAAGCCTAAATACATTGACCTCTTTAAAGAGTTCCAGGATGTCTTTGCATGGAGTTATGAGGACCTAAAGTCCTATGACACCTCTGTTATCCAGCATACAATCCCTCTCAAACCTGATCAAAAGCCCTTTAAACAAAAATTGAGGAGAATCAATCCTATGCTTCTCCCAGCAATGGAACAAGAAGTACAGAAAATGTTCAAGGCAGGCATCATAGCACCAATCAGATTCTCGGAATGGATCTCCAACTTAGTCCCTACAAGAAAGAAAACTGGTGAAATAAGGCCGTGTGTGGATTTAAGGAATCTGAACCAAGTATCCCTCAAAGACAACTATCCCTTACCCAAGATGGATCACATTCTCCAAAGAGTGGTAGGGGCCTCAAGGATCTCATTACTGGATGGATTTTCAGGCTTCAATCAAATCCTGGTGCACCCTGACGATCAAGACAAAACAACATTCACTACCCCATGGGGAACTTTCAAATATGTAAAGATGCCTTTTGGATTGAAAAATGCAGGGGCAACATTTCAAAGAGCAATGGATATTGCTTTTTCCAAGGAGATTCATGACTTTTTAGTCATTTACCTAGATGACCTTACACCTTTCTCAAAATCAGACCAAGAACATATAAAACATTTGAGACAGATCTTCCTAAAATGCAGAAAATATGGAATTTCCTTGAATCCCAAGAAATCCCTGTTCGGTTTAGAGGAAGGTAAGCTATTGGGCCATATCATTTCTAAAGATGGCATTAGAATTGACCCAGATAGGATACAGGCTATCCTACAAATGCCCCACCCAAGAAATGTCAAAGAGTTGCAAGGATTCTTGGGAAAAATCAATTTCTTGAGAAGGTTTATCCCAAACTTAGCAGAACTAATCAGATTATTAAATAACATGCTAAAGAAAGATTCAAAAGTCAAATGGACTGTTGAAGCCAATCAAGCCTTTGAAGGTATAAAACTGGCCCTTACCCAAACCCCAGTGTTGACCAATCCTCAATTTGACAGAGAATTTATCATTTTCTCTTTTGCCTCCCAGCATACTATTGCTGTTGTCTTGTTGCAAAAAGATGACCAAGGGAATGAGAAGCCAATTGCTTTCTTTAGCAGAGCTCTTAGAGATGCACCTTTAAAGTATCAAATCATGGAAAAGCAAGCATATGCTTTGGTCAAAGCCATTAAGGACTTTAGGATTTACATCCTTTATTCACATGTTATAGCTTATGTACCAAGTCCTATTGTCAAAGACATTCTCACCCAAGAAAATTTAGAGCGCAGAAGAGGAAAGTGGATTGCAAACATCTTAGAATTTGATATTGAAATAAAACCTACAAAACTAATAAAAGGGCAAGGTTTGGCTAAACTAATGACAGAAGCAAATTTCCAAGCCTTAGACGTCAACCAGCTGGGTAGTGAACAGGAGCTGGCGACTCCAAAGATCAATGTAGCCTTTGAACAATCCCCTTGGTACTCTGATATATGTTATGTATTGCAAAACCTGTGTGCTCCCCCAGGATTGTCCAGAACTAAATGTAGGTTCCTAAAAATGAAAGCTTCTAAATTCTGTGTTATGGATGGAAATTTATTGTGGAAAAACCATGAAGGCATATTGCTAAACTGCCTAGTTGAGAATGAAACTGATAATATCATAAAGGAATTTCATGCAGGTGACTGTGGTGGACACTTGTACTGGAAGTCCACTGTGGACAAAATACTGAGGGCTGGTTACTACTGGCCCACCATGTTCTCTGATGTCAAGAAATTCACAACTTCATGTCATAAATGTCAAGTGTTTGAGGGAAAGAGACAGTTGCTGCCACTTCCCTTGAGGCCTATTGCAACAGAGAGACCTTTTCAACAATGGGGCTTGGATTTCATTGGGGAAATTCATCCCTCATCTTCAGGCCAACATAGATGGATCTTAACAGCCACAGACTACTTCACCAAGTGGATTGAAGCTGTTCCATGCAGACAAGCAAATGATTCCACTATCATTCAGTTATTGGAGAACAACATATTGGCTAGATTTGGCTGTCCTGATAAAATAATAACAGACAATGCTGCTGCTTTCAGATCCAAGAAAATGGTTAATTTCTGCCATAAATTTCACATCACCTTGGGCCATTCTACTGCATACTATCCCCAAGGTAATGGTCTTGCTGAGTCATCAAACAAAAGCCTGGTAAACATCATAAAGAAAGTACTAGAAGAAAACAAGAAGAATTGGCATAAGAAGCTTGTAAATGCTCTATGGGCAGATAGACTAACAACCAAGAGATCAATTGGGACCAGCCCATATGAGTTGGTTTATTGATTAGAAGCCAAATTTCCTTCATCACTAGGAGTGCCTGTTATGAAACTTCTTCAAGAAAGCCAAGCTGAACCAAATGATATGCAAAGAAGAATCAATCAAATCATATGTTTACAACAAACTAGAGACCAAGTTTTCAGCAGAGTTCAAGTTCTACAAGAAAAATTAAAGAAGGCCTTTGATAGGAGAACTAAGGCAGAAGATTTCAACATTGGTGACAAAGTCCTCAAATGGGATTCAAGAAGAGAGGATAAGGGAAAACATGGAAAATTTGATTCCCTTTGGAGAGGACCATTTGCTGTCCAAGCAGTACAAGGAAACAACACTTATTTCCTTAAGAGTCTTAATGAAACTGATTTGGATGAAGGTCCTGTGAATGGCAGGATGCTCAAGCACTATTTTGACTATCGTCCATAAGTGTAGCCTGAATTTTCCCTTGTACATATCTAGATGTATATATTATTTTCTGTCATCATGTAAAATACAGTCTTCCAAGTTTATTAAACTATCAGCAAAAGGTAAATAGAATCAGAGTTCTACCAAGAAGAGAAGCACACAATTTTGGCATTTCAAAGCAGCAAACTTCAAGATTGGCAATAGAAGTCAAGGGGCAAGGCAATCTGACTTGCTGTTCTTGGTCTTTCAAATGAAATACCATCCCCATGTGGAGCCACTGTTAGCTACCTATACCAATAGGTTTCACATTTCATGATTGGCAATGAAAAGGTCCAAATATGCTCTGCTTTGATGATTCAAAGATCACATATTTCCAAGAGAGTACAATCTATGCTTATAGCTTGATATAGTCTCAAATTTTGATGGATGGTCCAACAGCCTAATCTGGATCATGCCATGTTTTGAATTTTCAGTTGTAGAATAGAGAAAAAAGTCTGTCCAAACTGTTTAATCTTGGCAGACAAGTAGTTTAGGTAGAGAAGAAAAGGCTCCCAACAGCTTAATCTGGGACCTTGGAAGAAATAAGGGTGGAAGTAGATAGAAAAACAAAAGAAAAAGCCAAAGAGAAGAAAAGGCAAGTAAGGGTCTGCAAGCCTAAATGCACCCTCCAAGAAGAAATAAAAAATGCTAGGCAAATAGATGGGTAGGCAGTTGGGGTTGCAGAAAGGACATTTCTTATAAGTTGCATGTGTGCTAACTTTGTTTACCAAAGCAAAATCAATGAATTGAGAAGGTGTTATTATTCATCAAGCTGCAGCAAGCAAAGAAGCTTGTCTAACCTCCCTTCTTCCCCTGTTTCTATTTCATAACTAACACTCCCTCATCAGTTGAGATTCATGGAAGAAATTATGGTTTCATGGCGGTTCTTAATCTTTTTAGAAGCCACATTTCTTGTCTAAAATTCTTTTCATTTTGATCTACTCCCTAAACTAAGTAAGTTTCAAATAAACTTAGTGATTTCCCCCCTCATTCACATTTTCCCCCATATTAACTCTAACTCTATTATGTAATTCCCCTATGTCACCCTTTCCCTATTATTATTAACACCATGGTGTATAAACCCCCAAGCATTCTATAAATATCCTCCTTTTAGCATTATAGCTAAATAGGTTTGCCTAAGGGAGACTTTAGTCCACCTGGGACTATGCTCAAACCCTGTCAAGGGATTACTCTAACCCCTGGTTAGGAGTAATAACCTCTCCATAAACCCTAATCTCACCGCTGCTAAAACCCTCCATAAACCCCTTTTTTCACAAATTAACCCAAAAAACCCAAAAAACTCACGAAAACCCTCAATCCTAAGGTTTTCCGCCAAAAGTATTTAAGTGAATATTTAAATAAACCGGCGGGACCCCCCAACCTGCACGATCCGTCGGAGGACCCGCCAGCCGTCCGATCTCTGCCGCCCAGATCTAACGGTGGGCGGTCATTTTCACCCCCCGACCTGCCGACCTTTAGCGTCCGGGGAAAGTGGTTTTGGGCGCCGTACCTTGGACGCGTGTTAAACGCTGGGGTTGTTCGGAGCCCCCCTCCCCAATACCACTTATCAGCAAAGGCGGTGCGGGGAACCCGCTTACCACCATCTCGTTACCGCCTCCCCCTTGTGTCATGCTTGCGTCATCCTGACATAGCGCCCTCCCCCACCCCTGCGCCGTGTGGCCCTCCACGTAACCCTGCCACCTTATCCACCCGCCACCGTGTCCTGACACCCTGGCCGACACCTCAGCAGCCACGTCACCTCCGTACCCGGGCCCCACCATGATGTCATGCTGACGTCATCGGCAGAAAAGCGCCAATTGCACGTTTTGTCCAAATTTGTCGTTATAAACCACCAAATTAGCCGTTTGCGGTCATTTTCACGCACAAACGACGTAGCCGTTGTCAACCAGCTGCCGCGAAAATTCGTTTCCAGCCATCAAATTCAAGTTTCAGACCGCTACAAGTCAAGAATTCAGCTGCCTTAAGCCTTCACGGTCCTGCTCGCAGGCTTTCAAGCTAGTTTGTCTAGGTATTCACCGTAAAGCTTACTTTTCACCCATGCATTCCTTTTCTCTGTAAAATTACCATTAAAACACATGTAGAAGTCCACATAAACTCTGCACCTACTAACTAAAACAAGCTAAGCTAACCTGTTGACCCCCATAGCCACAAATTCAGCATTAAAGCAGTCAATTCGCGGGCCAGAAACTGTGAAATTCTCCCCGAGGTGCTCAGCATTGTTCCCTTTTGCCAAGTACAGGCCAGCTTCAATCTCTGCCAAAGGAAACCTCATACTCTCTGCAACTTACCATTAGCAGTTCATATCCCTGTGAATTTGCAGCAAACTGCAGAAACCAGCCTGCATTTTTTCACTGAGAAAAACTCCTCAGACTGTGTCTACATTTGACCTGTCACTGAAACTCTTAAAGAAACTTCCCAAACCATTGCCATTACCTATTGAAACTCAGATTATATCATGGCAGCCTCTGCATCCTCATCCCTCAGTATTGCTCCATTAAATCCACCAAATAAAGAGCTGGAGGCCTTGGCATTTGCTGACAAGGACTATCTTATAGAAGACTTTGAGGGTAGCAGGGACTTCTTGCAGACCTTCTGTCAATTGAGAGAGGACTATAAGGATGGTCATGGTACACATGGGATATGGGAGTCAAACCTACCATACTATTGTCTCCCAGCTGTAAATGTCTTCCCTGAAATCATTCACCTATGTGCTGAAAACTATGATGTGCAGCACAGAGCTATTAGCACTCCATCTGGGAGGATCCTTTTTTACATTAATGCTGAGTCCATCAACAAAATGTTACATTTTGATCAGACAGAGTTGCTGATCCCGTTTTCCATGAATTATTTGCTGGAGACTGGTGAAAAGATGACCAGTGAGGAGATTCAAAAGGTCACCAGGACATTCATGAGACCTGAGTGCCAGCCTATAGGGCCACCTCCCTACCTGGATGTCCATTTCAATTATGTAGGCAGGCTTTTACTGGACATGATTGCCTATGTGTTGGGATACAAAAACAGTGAGTATGTGGATAAAACAATGCTGGTATTGCTATCTGCTTACAGCCCACGCCAACCCCCTGCCCGCAAATATAACTTTGCTAAGTTCATAGCTAACAAGATTCATGATCAGTTAAGCAGAGTGGACAGACAGGGGGTCTTCAAGTACTCGGCCTATATTTACCACCTGTTCATGTACTACCATTCTGAAGCCTTCCCATGCTACATCAGAAGGCTGGATCACAAAGGGGAAAGAAGATCTGTCATCTTCTGGACCTCTGTCTATCACAAAGTCACAAATTCACCCTATACCTACTGTGAATTTGTTGACCAATTTGTATACCCAGTCTCTTGCCTGTTGATGAGGTCACCCCCTCCCAGAATATCAAATGAGATAAAGAAAGCTCTGCAGCTTTCCAAAAAATATAAAATAGGTGACTGGTACCTATATGAGAACCATACCGACATTAGGATCTATGGCTGTGAGCTCTGTCCATACAGGCTCCCAAAATATGTACCTATGAGGTTATTTGCCTTGGAGTATTACAGGCAGTTGATTCAGTCCGACCTCACCCATTTCCACAGTGCCAAAAAGAAGGCCCACCTCAAGTTTAAACACCAGTTGGGCCCCTTCATCATGAACAAGAAAGAAGGGTGGAAAGATGCAGACCTGATCCTTAAGGATAAATACAAGCTGTCCTATAGTTTTCGGTGGGTCCATTATGACCCTGAAGGTTTCATCACTACTAGGAGAAACAAGTATAGGCTTATAGGCATTAAGCATTGCCAGTACCCACACATTGAAAAATATGCCAACCTGCAAGAATGGCAGATGGATACTTTAGTTGAAAATCTAACTGAGGAGGAGACAATGTTAAAGAATAGGAGGGAGCTTGAAAAGACTATTGACCTAGACTATGTGCAGCAGGTACCTTTCAGACTGCCTTATTCAGTGGGAGAAGGGACCTCGGCCACAAGGACTGCACCACAGGCACCATCTACATCAGAACCGGTGACAGACAAAGGCAAAGGCATAATGGGTGCAGAGGAGGAAGCAGTAAAGGAAAAGTCTGCCCCTGTAACAGAGCAGCAGCCAGAACAGCAGCAAGGGCAAACTGTCCTACCACAAACTGGGATGCCAGCAGCTCCAGCACTGCAAATTCCACCCCCACAAACTGAGCCAGTAACTGCCCCAATTTTGCAGACCCCAGCACATGAGGAAAGGGGTACAAAAAGAGATAGAGAAGAGTCCACTCCCCTTAGTGGATCCTCCCACCAGCCAGAAGCCAAAAGGCAAAGAGCATACTCCCCAGAGGTAGAAGACATTACTGAAGATGTCTTGGACAGTGCAAGGAAAGACAGGGAGGGCAGTCAGCATACAGGTACAAGCTCCTTTCAACAGGAGCAAACTTTACAGCTCGGTTTGGAAGTGTCCTCCTCTTCCCAGCAGACAAAGAAGCCCAAAAGCACTAAGGCTTCTTTCAAACAAATAAAGGCTCAAAATGAGCTGCTAAGGGCTGAGGTCTACAAGCAATTCATAGATGCAACACCAGCCTAGCAAGAAAGGCTAATGTCGGTGTATGACATTCAGCAGGAAAAAATAATCTTCAGCCACTTTAAGCCCAAAGGGCCGGAGCCTAAGACAGCTGCAGATTTTATAAAGACAAGGGTGGAGGTCCTAACCAGAGATATACATCCCATGGACCAGATTGAACTCCATAAGCAAGCTGGGGAGATGGTCTATGCAACCTTGGTAGAGAAGGCTACCATGGCACATGAGCTGAAAGAGTCCCTGAAAAACACCAACACCCAGTTGGATTTTGAGAGAATGTCCTCTCAGGCCAAAGACAATAGAATAAAGTCTCTTGAGGAGATCATTATTGACCTAGGACATGACCCTAGTGATCCAACGGGTGTGAAGGCCCTCATGAAGAAGAAAGATGATGACCTCAATGCATTGAAGAAGAGGTTAAAGCTGCAGCCCACAGAGCATCCTCAAATAGCAGAACTTAAAAAGCAAAAACAGGCTAAGGACCAACTGGACCTCCTAATGCAGCAAGACCAGAGGATCAGAGAATTGGAGAAAGAGCTGGAAGGAGCACTACAAGATAAACAGGCAGAATCCACTTCCCAAGCTCCTCCAACTACTTCGACAACAGCAGCAACGTCAGGGACAACAGTGGCCCCCACAACAGAAGTAGCAGGAACAGCAGCAGCTCCAGATGCCAGCCCAAGTGTAGAGGAATTGACCAAGGCCGTCAAAGCAATGGAGATCTAGGCAGATGAAATAAAGAAGGCCAAGGAGAAGTTGGCAGAACTGGATGCCAAGTATGACAAGTCCAAAGTGACTGTGGCAGAACAGGGCAGAGAAATAAAGGCCCAAAAGGAAAAGATAAAGGCCTTAGAGAAAGAGTTGAATCTGGAGACTGCTATGGCCGACATAAAGAGAATCCTATGGGCCAAAATTGGCCAATCCATTAGACAGCAATGGAGGTCAATAAAAATAATGCATGAGCAGATGGATTTAATGGGCCAAGCTCAAGCAGAAATTCAGAAGGCCAAGACAATGCTAGGGAACAGAGCAGAGCAGGCAAATAGAATGATAGACTTCCTGAACAGGCAAGAAAGGGAGGAATTGGCAGCTATAGGCATTCCCAACAGAACAGAAGCTGTCCTCTCTGCCAAGAAGGTACTAACTCTCAGGAACTACATACAAACAGTGGAGAAGAAGTACTATGAGATGCAAGCAGATGTGGAGGAGTACAAAGTTAAAATGGGAGTGCTGCAAGAAAAAGGTCTGCCCAGCTTACTAAGTGGTGCAGGAAAATTGATCTCCCCAGATCAAATGGCCAACAGAATGGCAACCACTATTGAAAATCAGATTATTGCATCTGGCAGTTCATCTGAACAAACAGGGCCTCCCACAGGACAGAGCTTGTATGACAAACTTGAAGGCCTGTTCTTCATTGAGAATGAAGTGAATCACCTGTTTGAAACCCCTCCCAATCTTTATAGACACACAGAGGCCGAGGAAACATTGATAAAGATGCGCAGACATCAAATGCCTAAGGAGGATTGGTGGCAATTCTGCTTCAGATTTTGCCACGATAGCTTCAGTCATTTGGCCACTACCAGCTCCAGGTCACTACAAGACAAGCAACATGACAAGTGTCAGCAGTTAAAGCAGCTAAAAAGTGACTCATCACACAGACAACGACAGCTATCCAAGTTTCAGACAGCACATCTCTAGCCGACTCTAACAGCCATAAAGTCCGAATATCTTCTGACTATTTTGACAGCTGAGGCATTAAGGAATTACTGCAGCATTCACTCCTTCAGCTACTGCATTCCAAAGATTAGCATATCATAAATGAGATATTAACTCATTCGCTGATATTTTTGATGTAAATTTTGTATATATACTCCCCTGAGTAACTCATAAGGGGTTGGTAATTTTCTCTATGAGGCAAATGTATTATACACTTTCTGAATTATCTAATAGATAGGGCTGGATGAGCTCAGTGATTTCCTGAAATACTTGATGTCTGGATGATGCTCCATGTGCTGATGCAGAACCCCTGTGCTGTCCGATTAAATAACAAGTTTTTTCCTTAATCTATGTTCTTGTTTTTCTTATGTTTATCAAATCATACTCATCTTATACTAAGCTAGCAGTAAAAAGAAAGAATAGTACACGACTTGTTTCACTACACCTTGTACTCAATTTTTACTACTGTAAATGTTTGTCTTCAGGATTACTATGCACATGAATTCTTAATTGCTCATGTAGCTATTAATTCTCTATGTATGAATATCACCTAGAAATTCTTAAATGCTCCTGGGTCAATATTCTCACTGTCTTACTCCAAAAGTTTATTGTAAGATTCTTAATTGCCTTGCATAAACTGGACACAACCCACGAAATCACTTTATGAAAGTTATTTCTCAGACACTAACCTTGCTCTGCAACATCACTACAGCAAATCACTCAGCACCTCAAAATAACTAAAGGACCATTGACTCCATAGCCCAATGGACTAGAACACTTTGGAGAATGCATAAGCACCTTGACTGAAATTACCATCCAACCAAAACCTTAAACAAACCTGAATTTATAGCTAGCCTAAAAACACTATCAAAACAGAGACAAATCATAAAGAGAGAGCCCTCTCTGATTACAGTTTGGCTAGAAACTGTGGTCCAAAGATTGGTTAGTGGTTACCCCGGCCGTATTCCCTTAGAGTCAAAGGGAACAACCTGGGTGTTAACACCTCCAAATCTTCATTCTCCCAAGACTGCTTTCTATGTGTCAAAAAAGTGGCAAAGAGGCCATTTTTGGGTGTTTTTTGACCTTTAGGAGACCCAGACCTTACCCAAATCTCTTGCCCGGACACTAGTAGTCGTAATTTTCGATGCTGAATCCAAATATGCAAGCCGTTTCTCCATTGGAGCCCTAGAATTTTAGCTTCGCGCTAGTGGCACGGCACATAGGGAGAAAATCCCTGTTTTTGGCACAAAAATGTCTAGGTCCGCACTTTTTCTTCACATTACCTGCGGTCCCGCACCTAATGGTAATGGATCCTACAGACCTGACCGCACCTTTTCTTTGTGACAGGTACGGACCCTGAGCGCGCCATGCCTTCTTGCAAACCAATTTTGGAGGCCTTCCCGGTGTCCAAATTGGGTGCAAGATAGCTTGTTGGAAAGGTATTTGAGTCTACTTTTCAACCAAACTAGAATTTTTAAATTTGGAGTTCATTTTCCCTATAAAATGTCAACTCTCTTAAGACTGGTCAAAATGTGTAGAATGAGGTTGCCTCAGGGAAGAGTGCTGTTACAGTCAACTTTTGAAGGTCTTCCTCAACTCCAAATTGATCTCATGATAGCTCATTTGAAATATATTTATGTCTGGTCATCATTTGACTCATCAATCAAGTCATTTGGCCAACCAAGCTAGGAGAAAACTTGATTTTCCAAAGGTCACTCCAGAGGTGCATTCAATTCCCTGAAGTGACGGTATTTTTGACATTTCTCTTAAAACATGACACCTGTGTAGAAAGTGAAGGAGGTTTTTCGTCCTTGGAATTTTTAGGACAAAAACCTCTCTCAGTTTTCCAAAATTAATCTTTTATTTCTCAGAAACATCATTTGAGTGAAACCTATCCTGATGTGTGGAACAAGGGATTTGTCGAAATGAAGCGAAATGAAGGGGATATGGAGATTATAAATTCTTGAGGAAATTTTGGGAAGTAGGGAGGGATGTTATGTTAGAGATTGAGTGAGGGCAGGGGGTCCAAAAAGGCAAAAGACAGGTCCAACCTAGAAAATTGCCAGGTTGTAGCAAGAAACTAGGGTTCGTGCGAAAATGAGGAATTTGGGGGATCTCAGTGATGGGAAGTGTTTGATAAGGTACTTTAAGGATAGGGGAAGGTGTATGAACATCAGGATACTAATTTTGCTGATGATTTGACAGTCCAAGAGAAATTGCCTTCAAAACCCTAGGAGAGGGAAATGAACCTTGCCTAGGCGCAACTGAAGCATGAACAAGGTGTAAAATGACCGAGTGGGACTTGACATGATAATGAAAACTCTCTGAGTGATGGTACGCTCAGCTGAATGGTGACATGGACTGACATTTGGACAACTTTGACAAGGGTAAAATCAAACCCTAGACCTAATGCCTAGTGACCAAATTTTTGCTTGAAGACTCACTGAAATGACAAAATTTGACCTTGACACCTTAAAATCACTTTGTAAGAGCATGTTTGATCACTGGAGGAAGGTTGTAAAGAATGACACTAACACCAGGTATCCAACAGTTTTCTCAACTCTTTTTGAATAGGAGGCTCAAGCGTTGGATGTACTTTCCTTAGCTTCTATTGGAATGGATTGGCCCCTTCCTTTATCAATATCACATGCTGAATGATTCACATGCCATATTTTTAAGCTCATTGTACATCCACACGAACACATCTTGGTACTGCTTGAATAAGTGAATAAAGGATTTCCACTCTTTTGGTGTACAATAAGTACCGATATTGACATACTTAAGATATTTTTATGTTCCCAAGTTGAGCTGCACATGCAACAATGTGGAACTGTTGGTCTTAGCATTGATAGGTCCCCGGAATTGATTATGCAGGTCATACAACTTCTCTAATGATACCATACCTTTACGGATGAGGTTTCCTTTGCTTGCACTGGCTGCATCATGCAATTTCTTTTCGTTCTTGTCCTCATTGATCACAGTGACTTTGAACACATCAACACTCACCATGAAGCACAATATCTACGAGTCATCATCGAATATGCGTAAATTAGTGATATTTTCGGGGATGGAAGGCTTAGAAATAATTTCAACAAAAAAATCATCCCTTAATGGTGAAAACCTAGTAGCAATATTTTATAATTCATCCATAGTTGCGTTATGCATTCTTGGAACATAAATAATATTGAAAGCTTGGAAATGTGAAATCAAACATCATACCTCTTATTGATAACTTCTAAGATGAGGTGACACACAATGTATGGTATTTTGTACTTGTTGCACCACAAATTCTGAGTCACCTACCACTTTTAGGATGGAAATTTTGAGGTCAATGGCTCTTTGTAAGCCCAATATGAGTGCTTCATACTCTACAGTGTTGTTTTTGCACTCAAATTCCAAGCGGCTAGAGGTCAAATTCTTTCTCTGTAGTGGGTCTATTAAAACACAACCAGCTCTAGAACCATTGAAGTACAAAGTCTAAATATCATATGTACAGGGACTGGGAACTACATTAGTACTACTACAACTACTGCTAACTGTTCAAAGGTCATTATCACCAGTTGGACTAAGAAGGAGCTCCAACTATGTATCTGGTAGAACTGGGGATGGTTGCACAAGATAAAACCCCAGATGGATTTCCAAGAAGCAATTGCCAAAAACTAGTGTGATGAAAGCCATTGGTTCATTTTATTTGTCCAAGGGAGTGAAAGTCTGTTTCATATATCTTTATGAATCCACCTAGATCTAATTATTTCTGCCCTTATACGAAATCCATAGATGTGATGTTATGAATTTAAAATTCATAACAATTAGAAATTTTAATATTATTTTAATTAATGCAATACTAAATGAATAATTTTGAATCATTAAATTAGTTGTTCTAAATGAAGGGACAATAATCCCAACAGACATGTCTCTCTGAATAAGCATGGCCAGTCAACTCCTATTTATGGAGCACCACCATAGCCTTGTACTCATCAATTCATTTTTCAATAATAATTACATAAGTCAAATTATGTTTTAATTTACTGAAGTCTAAAGAACGAAGTGTACAAAACATATTCTCTAGTGGTATCCCAGTTTCCCCTTGATGGCCAGCACCACACCTCCTTGTGTGTTGTCCGCCCTATAGGCCTCCATAGTCATCAAAACCCCTCTATTCCTCCATGCCACTCCATCCCTGTAGTGATCCACACCGCTGCCTTCTTCCACATTTTAGTTGCGTCCAACCCTCCACACCACTATGTCATCTGTGTCCGAACCTTCTATTGTATGCATTCAACCACCCCGTTGTCTGGGTCCACCCCTCCACACCACCATGATGTCTGATTTCAACCCTTCTGATGTATGCATTCAACCACCCTGTTGTCGATGTCCACCACACTGTGCATTTATAACATCACCATGTCATCATTCAAGTTCCAAGCAACATGGATATCCTTTTCACAGTCCGATCAATTGTTGTCAATGGTCAACTGATACGTCGTGATTGTTCCTTCAATCGATTGTACACGGTGGTGGGGTCGTAACACAGTTAAAACATATATAAGTTTTATATAATTATAATTATATAATATATATGAATTGTAATATAATATATATAAATATTTAATTATTTTTAAAAAAATATTATTATTATTTAAAAAAATATTATTATTATTTAAAAAAATATTATTATTTAAGAAAAAACAAAAAAAATGATTATTATTAAAAATTGGGTCCACTAGGAAGAAAAAGAACAAAATGGGTCATGATGATAATGTTGGAAATAATAATGAGAGGGGGGTGAATCAGTATTATCAGATCTATAATTTTATTTCCCAAATAGATTTATATACACTACTTCAGTGAAGTGAACTAGCGTGTACATGCAACTGTACTTAAAGAAACCAGCATATATGTAGAGAACTTTTTATTTAGAAAATTTATCATGTATTGAGCTTAAACCAGTATATCAGAGGTTTTATCAAACCATGCAGTAAAAGAAGAATAAAGCATCACACATAAGCAACACACATGAACACCAAGATATAAGGTGGAAACCCAATGTGGGTAAATAGCACCTGTTGTTGTCGTCTCTGTCTTCTTTTTAATAATAAGAAAATATGTTTACAGTCTTGTATTGGTGCAGACTCATACCAATACGCAGGCACCCCCTGTAGAAGGCCACAACCTTCTCTCATTCTCCAGCTACTACTGGAAGGGAGCTACAACCCCCTAGCTCTTGTACTAGCCAATATTTTTACTAGTACGTAGGTGCCAGCGTACATAAAAACTCCACTCTTCCACCAGGGACCACGTTTCATGAATTTTCAGACTGGATACTCCTAGAATACAACACCACAATCTAAAGGCCACGTTTCATCCAATTTTCATACTGGACCCATCAACAACATTGAAACTCAAAAAATCATAACTACAATACAACCATCAAATACATCTGCATCAACCAATGAATGAAACCCAATCATCACTTTCTGAATTAAACACAACTAAATCAATCAATCACTTGAAAGCCCATCATTACTGAAGCAAATCAAAATCAATCAATATGATCATTCAGAACAATGTCACCAGAATATAGTCACCAGAATATGGTCACGATATGTAGTGATCCGACGGTTCACTCTCTCCTCGGTATTACCGACACTTGATCCGTGGCTTGACACCCGATTGGTCCATGAGTTCTATTTAAAGCGCATGGAGGGTCATTGTTCGGGTAATCCGTGCATGAGAGAAGCTTATGTAAATTTTCATTCTTTGATTAATAAATTTCCTGTAGTAGCCACATTGGCACAGGCCGTGGACTGTTTCCCTCTTTGAGGGTTTTAACCACGTCAAAAATATTGGTGTATTGATCTGTGATCTGGTTGTGAGCGGTGTCCTTTTGGTGTTCTTTCTGAGGAACTTACCCTGTAAATTCCTACATGGTATCAGAGCTATTTGAGGGCCGCGTCCGTTGGTGATCCAAATCTGAAGCCGGTAGAACTGCATCCGACTGCTGTTTCCTAGATCTGCTGTTTCTGACTGCTTTCGGGCCGAGAGGACTGCTCTGTTGTGTTTGGAGCATCTGTTCCAGTGAGGAACCCCTTTCGTTTCACGCGAAAAGGTTTCCGGTAGCCCTAGCTGCGTCTTTTTTAAGATCTGGAGGTATACAGTGTTTATTTGCAGTTTACTGTTATTTTCTCTCTGCTTATTTCGGTTTCGGTTTATTTAGTTTTTTTTTAACCGGATCTATACCTTTCATTTCTGCGTATGCTCTTTGCCCTGCGACTCTGTGCGATCTGGGCAAATCAGAAACAGAAAGGAAGGATTTTTCTCATGCGTATGCTCTTTTCCCTGCACCTTAGTGTGATCTCGGAAAATCAGAAACATTGAGAAAAATATTTAGTTTTTCGGCTAAAGCTAACTTTGAGCCGCAAGGTTCAGTTAGGCCCCTATACTACTAGTATAACCCCCTATTGTTGTTAGTATAACCCACCTATTATATTGATGTACCCATGTAGTGCCCATATTGTTACTATTGTGCCACATAGAAGCCCACTATTGTTATTATTGTGCCCTTACATTATTATTGTTATGTCGGCTCTGATTATGTTATAACCCCTTAGACTCCTATATATAGAAAGTAGGTCTTTTCATTTGAATCATCCAAGAATTGTTCATTTATGTAATGTAAAGGAGGTTTCCCCCTCGAAGAGGCTGAATTCTAAGGCGTTGATCTTTCTTTTCTATCTTTTCTTGAGCTGGTTTCATAACATTTGGTATCAGAGCTTTAGATTCTAGGGTTTCGCTGCTCCAAACAGGTCATCGTGGCATTTTCACTATAACTTTTTTCTGTCACATTTCAAAATTCGCAAAAAAAACCCATTTGAGAAGAAATCGCGCTGAAACTTGGGTCCAAATTTCAGAGCTTTTCGCGCGACATTTTCGGAGATATGATCTGAGGAAGTTGGTCTTTTTGCAGGCTCCTAAATTACACTTAAAACAGGTGACCTCGGGAAAATCGTCATAACTTTCTTTCTGAGCATCGGATTGGAATTTCGTAAGAAGGTAAAGAAAGAGGACGGACTGTAGTTTTCTTTTATATATTTTTCAGAGTCAAAGGTTGAAACAGTGACATGTGGAACGCAATACAAGTTCGCTCTACTGAACTAGTCTATAATCAGGTCACTGCGGGAGATTGTGCATAACTCTTTCTTGGAGAATCCAATTTGGATCAGACTAGTGGCATTGGAAAGAGGACACAGAGGGCTACTGCAGGTCACAAATTCAGAACTAGGTGATTGAAAAGTACAGAGTTACAGTCATTTCAAGGTCGAGCTCCTAAATCAAGAAAAAACAAGATGCGGAAGTTTGATGGCAAGGATCCGGTAAATTGGATACTTCAAATGGAGCAATATTTTGATCTACATGGTGTACAACTGTTACAAAAGGTATGTATTGCATCTTCATATTTAGAACCAGATCAATTTTTATGGTATGAAGGGCTTTGTTCTCGTAAAAAACTTGTTACGTGGTCAATTTTCATGGAGGAAATGATAGCACATTATGAGGATACAAAGAGCAACACCTTCTTTAGAGAAACACCACAACAATTGGAAAGAGTAAAAGGGCTTTGTGACATAATGGAAAGAAAAATTATGGAAACCAGGAAGCATACCCCTCACAACTATAAAGATGGAAGTGTTGTTTCTCCTAGCCTTCCACAACCTACAAGGGTTACACCACAACAATTGGAAGAAAAAAGAGAAAAAGGGCTTTGTTACAATTGTGATAGCAAATGCACTAAAGGTCATAGGTGTGCTGAGAAGAAATTATTTTACATAGAATATGAAGAGGAGGAAGAAAAGGATCAAGAAACATCAAAAGAAGAGGATATACGCCAGGACACCACCCCAGAGAAAGAAGAAATGAATCAGACCATATCTTGTAAAGCATTGGAAAGAATTACCACTCCTCAAACTCTCAAGATAGAAGGACATATCAAAAAGAAAAAGGTGCAAGTAGTGAAAGATCACATCGAGAAAGAAGAAATGAATCCAACCATATCTTGTAATTCAATGGACGAAATTACCACTCCTCAAACTATCAAGATAGAAGGACACATCAAGAAGAAAAATGTTCAAGAAGTGAAAGATCACATTGAGCATCAAGAAATGAATCCGACCATATCTTGTAAAGGACAGGAAGATATTACCACTCCTCAAAAGATAGAAGGACATATCAAGAAGAAAAAGGTTCAAGCAGAGAAAGATCACATAGAGCATCAACAGAAAGTTCTCCAACTTTTAAAGGATAATGCCACTTCGGTGCAAAATCAAACGAAACAACAGGTAGATCAACATCGTAGTGAAAAATGTTTTGATGTAGGTGATTGGGTATTTTTACTGCTACATCTCAAGCAAGCTATTTATGAGAAGGAAATGTTGGCAATACTACATGCACTTAAAAAATGGCGACCTTACCGAATGAGAATACTCTTCAAGGATGAGGATGTGGAAGCATTGTTTTTTTCTATTTATATTATCCAACCAAATTGGATAAACGAAGTAAGGGATGAATGGAAGAAGGACGAAGAAGTATGGCCACTTATTCAAAAGTTGCAAAAGATCCCAATTCAAGCAATATTGTCAGAAATTGAAGAGGAAGGAAAAATCATATTGGAACCTAGAGTAGTCACAGAAACAAGAACCCGACAGCTACGAAATCGATCAATTTCAGAGTATTTCATCAAGTGGAAGAACTTACCCGCTGAATATTCCACATGGGAGGACAAGAATTTTATACAGAAGCATCAAGAACTACTCAAGCGTTGAGGACAACGCTTTTTGAAGGAGAGGGGCATGTTAGGCCCCTATACTACTAGTATAACCCCCTATTGTTGTTAGTATAACCCACCTATTATATTGATGTACCCATGTAGTGCCCATATTGTTACTATTGTGCCACATAGAAGCCCACTATTGTTATTATTGTGCCCTTACATTATTATTGTTATGTCGGCTCTGATTATGTTATAACCCCTTAGACTCCTATATATAGAAAGTAGGTCTTTTCATTTGTATCATCCAAGAATTGTTCATTTATGTAATGTAAAGGAGGTTTCCCCCTCGAAGAGGCTGAATTCTAAGGCGTTGATCTTTCTTTTCTATCTTTTCTTGAGCTGGTTTCATAACAGGTTCATTTTTTAAAATATCTAGTTTTTTGGCTAAAGCTAACTTCGAGCCATAAGGTTCGTTTTCTTTGCATGTCCGTGTTGGGTTTTGTGTTTTGTGTTTTGTAGGGAAAAAGAGCTTTCTCAAGGCAAGCACGCAAACCAAGGCCCCCCCCCCCCCCTTTCTCTCTCTCTCTCTCTCTCTCTCTCAAATTTTTTGTATAGATCAATTGGTTCAAAGCTATTTTAAGAGAGTAGAGGTCTTGGGTTCAAGTCTCCATTTTGTGGGGGCGGATTTTTTCATTTCCGCACATTCACGCACTTTGCCGGCAACTTCAACAATTTTTTTTCAAAAAGCCATAACTTCTTCATCCGGAAGCCTTTTTCAGAGCCATTTTTTTTTTAAACCACCTAATTTTTCGAGATCTATCCATTGGAACACTTACTTTTAGCATCTTCAGCTTCAGTTTAAAAAAAAATGGAAAGTCCATGCCAAGTCATTCTTGACAGCACTAACTACTTCCAATGGATATCCTAAATGGAAGATTTACTTAGAAGTAAAGGTCTCTACAGAATAGCCACAGGCCAAGAGAAGAAACCAAAAGATGAAGACAAGGTTGCAAAATGGGAAAATAGACAAGATCAAGCACGTGGTTTGATAGGGATGTCTATTTCTCCTGATCTTAGATTCCATATTGCAGAACTTGAGACTCCTCATGAAGCATTGGAACGAATCACTAAAGTTTTTGGGATTAAAAATGAAATTAGAGCCCATCAACTTGAAAATGAGTTGCTTACATTGGATCCTAATAATTTTTCTTGCATTGAAGATTTCTTGTCCAAATTCAAGACCCTTAGATATCTCTTGGAAGGTGTTAAGGTTAAGAAAGAAGATAGTAACCTTATTTATTCCATCCTTACTAAGTTGGGACCAGCCTACTCTGTATTTGTTTGCACTTTCCATTCTACAAGGGAAGCTTTCATTTGTCAAGGAAAAGACTACAAGGCCCCTTCCTTTGACTCTTTTTTTGATTCTTTAATAAGAGAACAAGAAAAACTCTTACACCTTGGTCTTCTTAATCTTGGAAACTCTTCCAAGAAAGCGTTAGCCGCCCAGCAGCAACCAAATTCAAAGAATCCTAAGAAGTCATATCCTAAAAAGAATGGTCCTAAACCAAACAAGGGTCCTAAGCAAACTCAGCCTCAAAATGAAAGATCATTTCAGCAAAATGATAGGACCAATAAAAACAAATGGAAGAACTCTGATAGACATTGTAACTTTTGTAATCGAGATGGCCACTTAGAATCTAAATGCTTTAAGAAGATGGAAGCCTTGGAAGCCGCAATGAAGAAACATAACATCCATGTGGAGCATTCTTCAACTTCAACTTCAACTTCATCTTCAGGAATGGCACTTTCTGCATGTCGTTGTCAATCATCTCAGTCTGGTTATGCATTAAATGTATCTTCTTCTTCTCATTCTCATGAGTGGCTCATTGATTCTGGAGCCTCTTATCACATGGCCAAAAACAAAGCCATGTTTTCTTCTTTAAATGATTGTAACACCAAAAATATATATGTTGGTGATGATAGATCTCTTAATGTTGTAGGGACTGGAACTGTTCATCTAGACAATGGTCAGTTTAATGATGTATTATGTGTTCCAACCTTATCCTGCAACCTTCTATCTGTATATCAGATAACTCATTCAGGTGAAGGTAAAATTGTTGAATTTTCACCTCATGATGTTGTAATCAAGGATCTAAGAGATCCTAAACAGATTCTAGCTACTGGTATTGCTGATGATTCCATAAGGTTGTATAAGTTTCACAACTTTGGGTCATCAAATCTTCCCTCAGTATTTGTTGCTCATAATGATGAAGTGAGCAAACTTTGGCATGAGCGATTTGGTCACTTAAACTATTGCTCCCTTCAGCATCTATGTAAAGAAAATATGGTGAAAGGTCTTCCTATGGTATCTTGCAGAGATGGTGTTTGTTCCGGATGTGTACTCGGAAAACATCATCGGGACAGTTTTGAAAAACGTGCCTCTTGGCACGCCTCAGCCCCTTTACAGCTTGTGCACAGTGATTTATGTGGTCCACTTCCTGTTGCTTCATTCTCTGGCTGCAAGTATTTCTTAACTTTCATTGATGATTTCTCCAGACGCACTTGGGTATACTTCTTAAAACTCAAGAGCGAAGTATTTAACACTTTTTTGGCCTTCAAAGCCTTTGTTGAAAAACAATCTGGACATCAAATTCTTAAGCTAAGAACTGATAATGGTGGAGAATATGTTAAAAACACATTCATCAACTTTTGCACCGAAAATGGAATTCAAATGCAACATACTGTTCCATACACTCCACAACAAAATGGTGTAGCTGAAAGGAAAAATCGCACCTTAAAGGAAATGGCTAATTGTATGCTGCAATCTAAAGGACTCAGTCTTAGTTTTTGGGCCGAAGCAATTAATTGTGCAAATTATATAATCAATCACACTCCTACTAAGGTTCTAAAGAATATCACTCCAGAAGAAGCTTGGAGTTCCATTAAACCAGATGTAAGTCACTTTCGTGTTTTTGGAAGTGAAGCATGGGCCCATATTCCAGATGAAAAGCATAAAGCTTTAGAACCTAAGAGTGAGAAATGTACTTTTGTTGGATATTCTGAAGATGTAAAAGGTTATAGACTTATTCCATTTAAGTCCAAAAATGTTATCATTAGAAGAGATGTAAAATTTGATGAAAATAAATCGGCCTGCGAGCCTAGTCCGGCGGATGTGCCACCTCTTCCTATCTCTTCTACTTTTGAAAACATTTCTTCTTCAGATGATGAAAGTGAGGATGACAATCCTCCCCCACCTTCTCAGGATCCTCAACTTCCAAGATGGGTCCGTGCTACTCGGGATGCAGCAGGTGATCTTGCCGGTGATCCTACAGATCAGCGACGTACACGTTCTCAGTTTGAAAGAGCCTCTTCTTTACTGGCTCAAGCTCCAGTAAATCATGATCCTGACACTTTTGCAGAAGCTTCGGGCCATCCACATTGGGAAGCAGCTATGAATGAAGAATATCATTCATTGTTGACAAATGATACATGGGATCTTGTTCCTCTACCAAAGGGACGCAAACTTGTTAGATGTAAATGGGTTTACAGAACCAAGTATGGACCAGATGGGAAAGTTGATAAACATAAAGCTCGTCTTGTTGCTAAGGGCTTTTCACAGGTTGAAGGCATTGACTACACTGAAACCTTCTCCCCTGTTGCCAAAATGAACTCTATCCGCCTTGTTCTTTCCCTTGCTGCCTCTTTAAAATGGGAAGTCCATCAGATGGATGTTAAATCTGCCTTCTTGCATGGGGACTTGCATGAAGAAATCTATATGGAACAACCCATTGGCTTCATCCAAACAGACTCTAGCCTTGTATGTCGACTTAAGAAATCTCTTTATGGTCTCAAGCAAGCTCCTCGGGCTTGGTATGCCAAAATGGATAGCTTTCTTTTAGAATCTGGCTTTTCTAGGTGTTATTCTGACAATACTGTCTACACCAAGAAAGTGGGCAACTCTCTTATCATCCTTGTTCTTTATGTTGATGATCTTATTCTTACTGGTAGTGATCCCAACCTTATAAACCATGTGAAGTCCAGCCTTAAAAAGAAATTTGAAATGACAGACTTAGGACACTTACACTATTTTCTCGGTCTTCAAGTCTTGCAATCCAAGGAGGGTATTTTCCTTTCCCAGTCCAAGTATGCTTGTGATATTCTTTGTCATTTTCACATGGAAGACTGTAAGCCAGCCCCTTCTCCCTTTCAGTCTGGAGTCAAACTTTCAGTCTCTTGTAATTCTCCTGAAGTTGATGCTACCTTATACCGTCAACTTGTAGGGAAACTCTTGTATTTAACCCATACTCGTCCTGGCCTTTCCTTTGCTGTTGGCCTTGTTGCTCGTTTTATGCAAAACCCCCGTGAAAGTCATTGGAAAGCAGCTAAAAGAATACTTCGTTATGTTCGAGGTACAGTACAGTTTGGGATTCATTACAGTGCCAAAGCAGCTCCTCTATTAGTTGGTTTCACTGATTCTGATTGGGCTGGTGACCCTGATGATCGGAAGTCTACTGCCGGTTATGTCTTCACTCTTGGTTCAGGACCTATTACATGGGCTTGTAAGAAACAAGTTGCCATTTCTCTTTCGTCAGCAGAAGTAGAGTATCGTGGTGCCATGGAAGCTAGTAAGGAAGCCTTGTGGCTTCGTCAGATCCTATCAGAGTTTGGCTTTGAGCAGCAGCATCCAACCACACTTTGGTGTGATAATCAAAGTGCCATTCAGCTATGCAAAGATCCAGTCCAGCATCAGCGCAGCAAACAAATTGAACTACACATGCACTTCATCAGAAAGCTCATTCATGACCATGTTCTTGAAGTGCAATATTGCTCAACAGATGATCAGGTTGCAGACATCTTCACAAAGGCTCTCACAGAGGCGAAGTTCACTAAACTTCGATATATGCTTGGAGTTCAGGAAGTTGTCACTAAGGGGAGATAGGCTCTAGTGCCTCCTTCCTTCTCCTATTGTGTCATATTTGTAAATCCTTCAATCCTATCCCAAGTTGTTCTTAAGGGGGGATGTTAGGATATTCCGACACATAGGATATAGTTAAGTTCAACTTGGTCTAGTGTAGAGTTAGGTATAGAGTTAGGTAAAGTGTGTTTCTTTACCGTTGTACATTTTGTAACTTACAATCCGATGGTTCACTCTCTCCTCGGTATTACCGACACTTGATCCTTGGCTTGACACCCGATTGGTCCATGAGTTCTATTTAAAGCGCATGGAGGGTCATTGTTCAGGTAATTCGTGCATGAGAGAAGCTTATGTAAATTTTCATTCTTTGATTAATAAATTTCCTGTAGTAGCCACGTTGGCACAGGCCGTGGACTGTTTCCCTCTTTGAGGGTTTTAACCACGTCAAAAATACTGGTGTATTGATCTGTGATCTGGTTGTGAGCAGTGTCCTTTTGGTGTTCTTTCTGAGGAACTTACCCTGTAAATTCCTACAGCTACTTCCATGTGTCGAACCAGTGTGTATACGCACTTTTACCAAAGGGAACTAGCGTATAGATCTGAAAATTCAAGTTTATGATGTATACGCTACTTTGATATGCAGAACCGACATGTATACGCTCTTTTACTAAAGTGAACATGTGTATAGATCTGTAAATGATAACTTAAACATCACAACTATTCCAAACTTCAGACATACCCAGATCATCACATTTACAAAATAAAACACGCGTTAGTATTCAGATCTAGATTGTTCAATATCAAACCACATAATGATAATACTCTTAAGCCTTTATGATCCCCATCCATCAACTTTCATCAGCCTTATAGGTGCATCCTTAGATCAGATCAAGCATACCATCAGAAGTTCATTAACCTACATATATGATTCAACACTTCATAAGATATTCAAATCCTTGAACACCTTGGCCTAATGATCTTCTCCTCCTATATAGTTTTAGGCCTTTCTCAATACCATGGAGCAAATCTACTTAGGACCAACACCTTGGACCAAATACCTTAGACCAATTACCTTGGGTCAAATACCTTGGACCAAAAACTTTCTTTTCCAAGATATACACGCTTTTCCTTCTGTGAAACTGCTTGTGTACACATATGCTCCTTTTTTTCAGTAAACCTACATGTATACACAGCCTGGTTAAGGTGAACCTGCGTTTACCTCTCTTTCTTCATTCTTTGTAGTCTGATCTGTAATTCTTTGTTTTTTACATGCTACACTATGATCTTTCATCTAAGTGATTTTTCATCAAGGACAACACCTGTATCATAATGCCAACAATCTCCCCCTTTGGACTTGATGGCAACAACAACACCGAGTCACTCTCCCCCTTTTACATCAAGGGCAAAGGGTAGACCAATATATTTTCTCCCTTTTACACACATTATGTTGTTCATGCTCCCCCTGAGTGCATGCTGAATTCTATGATTGAGCTCCTCTTTTGTACATGCTAAGATGCACTGAAACCGTCCATGCTCCCCCTGAGCACAAGCAGAGTTTGCAAAAAAAAATATTTTCTAAAAGAATGACTCTATAACTCAATTATGTGAGGGTGACCTTATTATCACCAATGACTCATACATACATCCATTTCCCAACCAAGTGGGGATATACCAATTGTTTATACATGATAGAAACAATAAACATTACATCATCCATCCCATGTAAAGTGGGGATACAAATTACATCATTTGTCCTAGAGGACTCATTCAAATGTATGAGAAGAAATATTACACCCTAGACTTTTAGATGACTTAAGCAACAAATGGTATAGATATCTGAAGCCATAGTTGGACTCAACAACCATAATGCCAGCAATGTTGAATGTACGTGAAGGCTAATGCTTCCCCTGAACCTGTGCTTTGTTAACAGGTCAATGATCAAGGCATCTTTTTCAGTCAGATAAAAATTAATGAATGAAGCATATCGATAGACATTAATCATCAATATCGGTCAGAACACCCATATCAGAGCCTGCCCCATTGTTTTTCTTGTATGAAAAACATATACGCTCCTTGACCCACAGAAACCCACGTGTGCACGCGAATATTCTCCATGAGACACGTGTATAATAACCTTTCTCTGAAAAATTGGATTTAGCAGTAGGATGATGCAACAACTACTCCCAGCTTTTTTTTGAGATATTCAAATGCCTCTCTGGGCAGTGTTTGAGTGAATATATCAGCAACATGTTCTTTGGAGGGAACATACTCCAATTTGACTTTTTGTTCAAGCACTTGTTCATGTAGAAAATGGTATTTGATGGGTATGTTCTTGGTCTTGGAGTGCATGACTGGATTCTTTGAAATACTGATGGCACTTGTGTTATTACATAGAATGGAGATGGGTGGAGTACATGTGATTTGAACGCCTTGCAAGGTTTGCATCATCCAAAGTAATTGTGTGTAGCAAGATGCACCTGCTACATTTTCTGCTTCAGTTGTAGATAAAGCAATTGAACTTTGTTTCTTTCTGAACCAAGACACTAACCTGGAACCCATATAGAATGCACAACCACAAGTGCTTTTTCTACCATCAACACTTCCTACTCAATCTGCATTTGTATATGCATGAAGAGTAAGATCTGTATCTCTAGGATACCATAAACCAAAGTTCTGAGTTCATTGAAGACATCTGAAAATTATTTTGACTGCTCGAAGGTGTGATTCCTTTGGATTTGCTTGGAATCTTCCAACTATTCCTACTACATGCATGATGTCAGGTTGGGTACCTGTTAGATAAAGCAGATTGCCAATCATGGATCTGTAATTTGGTTGATGTACTGTTATTGATTCGTCGTTTGAGTTGAGAATACATCCTATTACCATTGGGGTACATACAGGTTTCCAATCTTCCATGTCGTACCCTTTCAAGATCTGTTTGAGATGTTTGGTTTGTGAAAGAAAAATACAATCTTTATTTTGTTGAACTTGTAGACCAAGAAAATAGGTAAGTTCGCCAAGCAAGGACATTTCAAATTCTTGCTGCATTACTGAAGCAAAATTCTAACTCATGGATTCTTCATTGCTACCAAAAATGATATCATCAACATAAACAACAATAATTAGCAATTTATCAATTTCAATCTTTGTATATAGGTTGCTATCTGTTGAACCTTTTGTAAAACGTTGTTGGTGTAGATATTTGTCAAGGCGGTAATACCAGGCCCTTGGAGCCTGTTTCAACCCATAGAGAGCCTTTTTTGAGTCGGCATACAAGTTTTGCATCATTTCCAAGAAATAATCCTTCTAGTCGTTCAATATAAACTTCTCCTTCTAAATCTCCTTTAAGGAAAGCATATTTGACATCCATTTGGTATACTTTGAATTTCTGAAAGCTAGAAAGAGAAAGAAACATCCTTATGGCTTCAAGTCTAGCAACAGGTGCAAAGGTTTCTTCAAAATCTATACCTTCTTGTTGAGCATACCCTTTACAAACAAGTCTGGCCTTGTTTCTAATGACTTCTCCATTTTCATTCAGCTTGTTTTTGAATATCCATTTAGTTCCTATACTATTTTTATCATGAGGTCTAGGAACTAATTCCCAAGTATTATTCTTTTCAATTTGTTCAAGTTCTTCATTCATGGCCTTGACCCAACATTCATCTCTGCATGCTTCATTTACAATTTGAGGTTCGGTGGAGGATAGTAATGCTATATAGCTTGAGGTTTCTTTAATAGCTCTTCTTGTCTATACACCTGCCTCTTTTTCCCCTAAAATTTGAGTTTCTGGATGGTTTTTTTAACATACCTGGATGGAGTCTTTTCTTGTACCATTATCTCTTCTTCTGGTGCTTCATTGGTTTCTTCTTCAATATCATTGTGATTTGATGTGGGAAAATAATCCCCATCTTCTTCATTGTTATAATCTTTTGTTTTTATCTATTTTGGATTTTTGCACGCTTCATCAACTACAACATCAATACTTTCAACAATTTTCCCAAGTCTTTTATTATAACATTTATATCCTTTACTTCAGGAAGAGTAACCAAGAAGAGTACCTTCATTTGCTCTGGGCTCAAACTTACCAAGTTTTTCATCAATCCTTTTGATATAACATTTGCTTCCTAAAACTTTTGAAGTATTTTACAGTAGGATTCTTACCATACCAAAGTGCATGTGGAGTTTGAGTGCTATTTACCCGAACATTTGCTTGGTTGAGAATAGTTACGACGGCGAATGCAGCTTCACCCTGGAAGGTTGTAGGAGTTCCAGATTCATCTAGCATAGCTCGAGCCATTTGTTGAATAGTTTTGTTCATTATTTCTACCACTCCATTTTGTTGAGGAGTCCTTGTGGTGGAGAATTTCCTTTTTATTCCATGTCGTTCACAAAAGTCAAAGAATTCATCTGAGGTAAATTCCCCTCCTCGATAAGATCTGAGGCATTTGATTTTTCAATCTGATTCATTTTCAACCAAAGCTTTGAAGGCTTGGAACTTTTCAAATGCTTCATCTTTATGCTTTAGAAGACCTATCCAGCACATTTTTGAAAAATCATCAATGAACAAAATAAAGTATTCTTCTCCGTGAGGTGACTTTTTCCTTGATGGTCCACATAAATTAGTATGGACAAGTTCAAGAGGCTTACTAGTTGACCCTTCTTTTTCAATGAAGTGAGCTCTAGTTTGCTTACTGATTTGACATGGTTTGCATATTGTATTTTCAGGGATGTTGATATCTGGAAGATCACAAACAGCCTTGAATCTGCATGCTTTTCTTATTTGAGAAAAGCTTAGATGTCCCAATCTTCTATGCCACAACCATTTTTCATCATTTTTTCTTAGATAGAATTGTTGTTATCCTCCCTTGAGTATGTATAATTTTTTTGGAGTTCTTGTACCTTTGATCACGGTCTCTCTTGTATCAAGCTCACGAACAACACATCCGTTTGATCGAAATACCACTTCATTTCCTTGATCACACATTTGACTGACACTCATTAGGTTATGATTTAAACCATCTACATACATAACATTTCCAGCTTTAACTTTTCCTTTAAAGAAAATAGAGCCTTTACCTTTTATGATAGCAGGAGTGTCGTTTCCAAATGAGACATTCTTTTCCTTTTCTAAGGCATTATATGAGTGAAGTTTTTCTTTGTCACCTGTCATGTGTTTTGAGCATCCACTGTTGATGTACCACTAATTTTCTTGTCCTTATACATACAAGACTATACCACATCTTTCTATTTGAGATTATTTCCTTTTCCATATCTTGGGATTTAATGGATTTTTCTCCTTTTGAGATGTTTACCGAAATTTTCTCCTGCATTCAGATTCTTCATGACCAAAGTTGTTACAGATTGAGCATTCTATTTCATTTTCAAGAAGAGAAAAGTTATTATAGGAACTTTTCTTTATCCCTGTCACATTCCTTTGATTTCATGCTTCTCTAGTCATGATGGTTTTGTAAGCAACACATTGAGCAGCTTTGTGTCCAAAATTATGACATGAAAAACATTGCCCATTAAAGAAGTTCTTGCGACTATCAAATCTATTGACCTGGTGATTGTAGTTTCTATTGATATTCATCTTTGGAGAAAATTGAGTATGTTTTACCTGAGGTTGGTTGTGGCTTCTATTCATCCTTGGAGTAAATTGAGTCTGATTTACCTAGTGGTCTGCTTTATGCCTTTGCTGACGATTGTCATATTGTTCACTATTATTTGCTACATCAAGATAGCTTTTAGTGGAGGTTGATGGCTTCCATGATTGAGATGCTTCTTCAGTAAATCCAAAACCTATCTTTATCAGAGGATAATGTTGCACTTTGATAATTTCATTTAAAGTTTCTGATCCTTTATCAAATCTAAGATTGAGAGATTTCGTTTTCTCAAGATCCTTTCTTAGACCCACAATTTCACATTCTAGTTTTTCATTGTGTTTTTATTTTTTCAACAAGTTGGTATGTCAAGGTATATATAATCATATTCTTTTCTTCTAAACAGATTTTGAGTTTAGATATTTCTTCATGAAGGTCATCCTCTTCTAAAGAATCCCAAAAATTATCATCGTCATAAGCCATTAGAAGTCTATAAACTTTACTTTTTCATCTTCATCACTATTTGATAAACCATCGCTATCTTCATGAGTATAGTAACTCCTTTTATTTACAACTTGTTTTCTATTCCATTTTTCATATTCGTTCCCTTTTTCATATTTATCTTTACGAGGACATTTGGCAGCATAATGACTGACTCTGCCACAAGAAAATCATTTGAAGGGTAGCTTACCTCTAAATCTTTCGGAACCCTGTTGAAGCTTCTTGACAAAGTTTACCTCATCTTCTTCTTTTGAAATATGTCCTGGTTCATTGTGTTCTTCCTTTCCTTTTGCTGAAGCATTAAATGTGGCTTCTCTCATATCTGATGGCCCTCCTTTTCTCATCTCAAAGGCAGTTAAGATTTTGTGAAGCTGTGTCATAGTGATAGTCTGCAAATCCTAATTTTCTTCAATGACAGACACTTTTGATTTAAATTTAGCAGACAAGGATCTCAAAACTTTCTCAACTAAGGTAACTTCCTTTATTTTTTCACCCAGATTCTTCATACAATTAACAACCTCATCTATACGTAAGAAGTAACTAGCTATACCTTCATCATTGTGCATCTTAAGATTTTCATACTGAATTCTGAGAGTCTCCTTTGTAGCTCAGAATGATTTTGTCCCATATTTCTTTGGATGATTTGACATGCATGACTTTGAAAAATTTTGATTGTGACAAACTTCCCAATAAAGTATTGATTGCTCTGGAAATGGTTTCATATTGCTTTTTACCTGCCGTATCTGTAGGAATTGCTGTTGGAAATGTATATCCTCCTTCCACAATTTCCTAGGCATCCATTCCAAGTGGTTGTAGATAGGTTTCGGTTCTTATTTCCAATAAAAAAATTGCTCCCATTAAAGATTGGCGATCTAATGGATCCCACGCTTTCGTGATTACTCATGATGATGGATCTCCCTTTAAGCGATCAAGCTTCTTCTAAAGGGCCTGCTCTGATACCAATTGTTGGAAATAATACTGAGAGGGGGGTGAATTAGTATTATTAGACCTATAATTTTATCTCCCAAATAGATTTATATATGCTACTTCAGTGAAGTGAACTAGCATGTACACGTGATTGTACTTAAAGCAACCAACGTATATGCAGAGAAATTTTGATTTAGACAATTTGTCATGTATTGAGCTTAAACCATTATATCAGAGATTTATTAGACAGTGCAGTAAAAGCAGAATAAAGCATCACACATAAGCAACACACATGAACACCAAGATATAAGGTGGAAACCCAATGTGGGTAAAACCCACTTGCTGTTGTCGTCTCTGTCTTCTTTTTAATAATAAGAAAATCTTTTTACAATCTTGTACTGGTGTAGACTCATACCAGTATGTAGGCACCCGCCTGCAGAAGGCTACAACCTTCTCTCATTCTCCAGCTACTACTGGAAGGGAGCTATAACTCCCTAGCTCTTGTACTAGCCAATATGTTTACTAGTATGTAGGTGCCAGCCTACAGAAAAACTCCACTCTTCCACCAGGGACCACGTTTCATGACTTTTTAGACTGGATACTCCTGGAATACAACACCAAAATCTAAAGGCCACGTTTCATCTAATTTTCATATTGGACCCATCAACAACATTGAAACTCAAAAAATCATAACTGCAATACAACCATCAAATACACATGCATCAACCAATCACTAAAATGCAATCATCACTTTCTAAATCAACCAAAACTAAATAAATCAATCACTTAACAACCCATCATCACTGAAGCAAATCACAATCAATCAATTTGATCATTTAGAACACTGTCACTAGAACAAAGTCACCAGAACACAAAGCAACACCCAAAACTCTACAACAGCAAACAGAAACAAATGAAACTTTAAACATCATACTTCATAAGGTATACGCTACTACCATGTGTTGAACCAGCATGTATATGCTCTTTTACTAAAGTGAACCTACATACAGATCTGTAAATGATAACTTAAACATCACAACTATTCCATATTTCATTCATACCTAGATCATCACATTCACAGAATAAAACATGCATCAGTATTCAGATCTAGACTATTCAAGATCAAACCATATAGTGATAATACTCTTAAGCCTTTATGATCCCAATCCATCAACCCTCATCGGCCTTATAGGTGCATCCTTAGATCAGATCAAGCAAACCATCAGAAGCTCATTAACTTGCATATATGATTCAACACTTCATAAGATATTCAAATCCTTGCACACCTTGGCCTAATGATCTTCTCCTCCTTATATAGTTTTAGGCCTTTCTCAATACCATGGACCAAAACTACTTAGGACCAATACCTTGGACCAAATACCTCGAACCAATTACCTTGGGTCAAATACCTTGGACCAAAAACTTTGTTTTCCCAAGATATACACGCTTTTCCTTCTGTGAAAGTGCGTGTGTACGTATACGCTCCTTTTGTTCAGTAAACTTGCGTGTATATGCAACTTGGTCAAGGTGAACCTGTGTATACCTCTCTTTCTTCATTCTTTGTAGTCTGGTCTGTAATTATTTGTTGTTGACATGCTACATTGTGATCTTTCATCTGAATGAGTTGCCATCAAGGACAACACCTGTATCATAATGCCAATAGATAACTCAAAAAGAAATCAAGAAGAACTCAACAGGCTACGAAAATGCCTTGACGATGTTGAGAGGAAGCAAGATGATTTTAGGAAGACTCAAAACGACATGGCATAAAATATCTGAGACATAAAAGACATGATGAGACAATCTAATAAAGGATCCAAGCCACCTTTATCCATGCAAAGTCCTTGAACCCCGGAAGGAGAAAATTCACCAGATCAAGAGTTTCGGATGCATGAAAAGCTGTGAATTCTGTAAATACACTTTGAAGGAAGCGAGTACTATACGAAATCTTCTTAAAGGAACCATCTTAAAATAAAAAAATGAATTACCTACGTATGATGGTAAGAACTATAAAGGCAGCATTATATGGGTAAATAATATGGACGCCATTTTTTTAGCAAACCCCCTACTCGACGAGCAAGAAAGGGTCATGAATGCATCCAACTACCTAGAAGCAGAAGCATACGATTGGTTTCTGTGGTGGTTGTCTAAATGTACAGATTTCTCGTTCAATTGGAAAAAATTTAAAAATGCCCTGCTACAAAGGTTTCATGACGAGGAGGAGGATGATGTCTACTAGAGATTCATTCACCTGAAACAAAAAGGATCAGTGAGTGAATACACTCACGAATGGTAGGTATTAGCAGTAAGGCAGAGAGGATTCTCAGATGAAGAGTTTTTAAAAATGTATCATTTTGGCCTTAAAGATTACATTGGCAAAGAATTAAAATTGCATAAACCCAAAATCATTTAGGATTCCAAACACACAACTATAATTATCGAGCGGAAATATAAAATCCACAAGGCACCATATGCCAGTAATGAGAGAACAAACAACTATTCCAGGGGAAGTCAAGTAAACCATTATTAGAGAACAATAGCAAGTATGTTCCACCACCAATGTGAAATGAAGGGAAACAACAATTTAGTGTTGAAAGGAAAAAGGATGGAAAATGTTGGAAGTGCAGAGACAAGTATTACATAGGACACAAATGTGCAATGAAAAAATTGTACAACTATGAAGCTGAACAGGAAGAAGAATATTCTGAAGGCATGTCTAACGAAGAGAACAATGAAGAAAATGAAAACCCTAGACCAGAATTAGAAGAAGATATGCCACGAATTTCTTTGGCAACTATCATAGGGATAGCTCAACCACAAACACTAAAGCTTAAAGGTCACATCAAGAAGAAAAACATTATCATTCTAATAGATTCAGGGATTATGCACAACTTCGTAGATGTCAATGTTGAAAAAACACTGAACATTTTTTCTTACCCTGTAGCAGATTTAAAGGTTATGGTAGCAGATGGAAAACGTATAGATGGGGTAGGCAAGTTCCATAAAGTCAAGTTGCAACTAAGTGAATATGAAATGGAGTTCGTTTTATATACAATTCCCCTAGATAGTAGATTTCATTTAATGGATACAATGGTTACAAACACTAGGCATGTACTCAACAAATCACCAAAAGTAGTTCGTTAAATTCAAATTAGATGGAAGGAAATACAAGTTGTTTGGGTTTCAAGCTCCACCAACTCAAGTCATCTCCGCTCAGCAGATGAATAAACTTATTCGCAAGGGAGCCCCGAAATTTTTCACACAATGTCAGCAGTTGGAGTTATTATCGATAGAAGGGACTCACTAGCCATCAGAAATCTCATCTTTTATTCAGAAATATGAGAAGTTTTTGTAGGATCTGCCAATGAAATTACCCCTTGAAAGGAAAATTGAGCACATCATCAAAGTCAAACCAGACTTGAAATTGGTAAATGTTAAACCATATTGTTATCCTCATCACCACAAGAAAAAAATAGAATGATTAATACAAGATCTATTGAAGCATGGAATCATTACAAAAAGTAGAAGTCTTTACGTTGCACCGTAGTATTGGTTAGGAAGAAGGATGGGTCCTTCTATTTGTGTATAGATTACAGATGGTTAAACAAAATCACTATCAAACAAAAGTTTTTGATTATATTCATTGATGAAATTCTAGATGAACTACACGGTGCAGAATACTTCTCAAAATTAGATCTAAGATCAGGGTGCTACCAAATACGAGTAATACTAGAAGGCATTGAAAAGACAACATTCAGAACTCATGGAGGGCATTATGAGTTTAAATTTATGCCATGTGGTTTAAAAAATGCACCATCCACCTTCCAAGCAACCATGAATGATCTTTTTCACCCATATTTATGGAATTTTGTATTAGTTTTCTTCGATGATATTATGGTCTACAGTAAGACATGGAAGGAACATCTCAAGCATCTGGAAGAAGTGTTGTCTGTATTGGAGAAGAACTAGTTCTATGCCACACTATCAAAGTGTACGTTTGGGCAAAAGGAAGTTGAATACTTAGGACATGTTATATCCAGGGATGGAGTCCAAGTGGATCCCAACAAAATCAAGGAAATCAAAGAATGGCCCAAACCCAAGAATGTATCCAAGCTAAAAGGAGTTTTAGGTTTAACCGGGTATTATAGAATATTTATAAAAAATATGCACATATGATAGCACCCTTGACCAATTTGTTAAAGAATGATTCTTTTCAATGGAATGACCAAGTATACAAGTGTTTCGAGAATTTAAAGGAAGTAATGTCAACCACACCAGTGCTAGCGACTCTTGACTTCTCCAAACTATTTGTAGTTGAATGTGATGCTTCAAGATTCGGAATTAGAGCCGTATTAATGCATGACAACCACCCTATAGCATTTGAAAGTAAGAAACTTAATAAATGAGAAGGATTAAAATCAACATACTAAAAGGAGATGCTTGCCATCATACATGATTTAACAAAGTGGTGCCAATACTTGCTTGGGAGTAAATTTTCAATCCAAACCGACCACAATAGTCTTCGATAGTTACTTCAGTAAAAGACATTATCAATAGAACAACAGAAGTGGATGGAGAAGTTGTCAGCTCTCAACCTAGAAATATTGCACAAGAAAGGAAAGGAGAATGTCATAGTTGATGCACTCTCACATAAGGATTACGATAACACAACACGTGTTGCCATGATAGTTGTTCCAGAATGGTTGGATGAAATACGAGTCGAGTATGCCAAGGATGAGGATTGTGATTCCATGATTAAGAATATCAATCAACATACCAATTTCGAGTGGAATAATTAATGTGGTACAAAGGTAGAATTTACCTAACACCAACATCCAAATTTATGTTGAAAATTATTAAAGAATCTCACAATTCACCTGCAGCTGGACATGTCGATTTCTATAAGACTTACTACAACGTTTGATAGTCATTCTATTGGAAGGGCATGAGAATGGAAATTCAGAGATATGTTGTAAAATGTGATATTTTTCAAAGGAATAAGAGTGAAAATATTCCAACCTCAGGTTTGTTACACCCACTACACATTCCCAACCAAAAATGGGAAGAAATTTCAATGGATTTCATAGAAGGACTACCTATGTCTGACGATAAGGACAAGATATTTGTTGTAGTCGACAGACACTAAGTATGCCCATTTTATGGTCATAAAAAAAAAGACACAACTAAGCAAATTGTGGATATGTTTTGTAAAAACATCTACAAAGTGCATGGGTTCCCCAAAGTCATAGTGAGTGATCGAGACACAAGGTTCATGGGAAATTTTTGGAAGGAATTTTGCCACCAGGCAGGAATATCCCTTAGCATGAGTTTAGCTTATCATCCCCAGACAGATGGTAAAACAAAGGTCGTGAATAAGTGCTTGGAAACAAATCTTCATTGCTTCATCACTGATAAAAAAAATAAGTGGAATCTGTGGCTACACCTGGCGGAATGGTGGTACAACACCACCTACCATACATCGACTAAAATGACACCTTTCCAAGCTCTCTATGGTTATGAACCACCCAGATGGGAGGATTTTGCACTACTCAGTTATAGGGTTCTAGAAATAAAAAACCACTTAGAAGAGAACCAAAGCATTGTTAACTTATTAAATGAGAATCTAATGATGGAACGTAATAGAATGAAACAACAGGCCAATAAACATTGCACTAAAAGGGAGTTTGAAGAAGGAGAGTGGGTCTTTCTTAGACTTTAACCATATAAGCAATTGTCATTAAAACAACAAGGAAAGAATAAACTATCACCTAAATATTATGATCCATATCAAATAATCAAAAAAATAAGTAGCATGGCTTATGGGCTAAAGTTACTTGAAAACTGTCAAATCTATAACACCTTTCATGTATCAAATCTGAAAAGAGTACTAGGGAAAAGCCAAGTAGCTCCAACAAAAATATCGGAGATCGATGAAGAAGGAAGAATCATCCTAGAACGAGAAGGTATACTCGCTACCCTAGAGAAGGTACTACGATCCAAGAAAATAAAGGAGTACCTCGTCAAATATAAGAAATTACCAGAGGAAGATTCATCCTCTGAGTCAGAACGTTTTCTTCAACAACACTCGATGTTACCCATGTTTTGAGGACAAAGCATTTTTAAAGGGAAGGCAATGTTATGAATTTAAAATTCATAACAATTAGATATTTTAATATTATTTTAATTAATGAAATAATAAATGAATAATTTTGAACCATTAAAATAGTTGTTCTAAATGAAGAGATAATAGTCCCAATAGACATGTCTCTCTGAATAGGCATGGTCAGTCAAATCCTATTTATGGAGCACTGCCACAACCTTGTACTCATCAATTCATTTTTCAAATTATATATAATAATTACATAAGTCAAATTATGTTTTAATTTACTGAAGTCTAAAGAATGAAGCGTACAGAACATATGCTCCATATGACTAGTTTGTGGAAAAGTACCCTTGTAGCTTGTTAGAATAGTCTCTACTCAACAACACCTCATATGCTTCCAGACTGTCCACAATCACTATGTTGATACATTAGTGGACCCATCTGTCGGATGATAAATGGATGTTGGCATCTTTGAGTTCACTAATCACATGGACATGAGTTTTTTCCAGCGAAATAATTTGTGAATTTGTTTTGTCCCATTTTGCATTGATTTTCTTGGCAATATATAATAGCATTACATTCACCGATGCACCAAAATCAACCAAGAAATTGTGTACATTGAAATTAAATATTTCAAAAATTAACAAGAAATGTGGGCAGAGAGTATTTACATCCATCGTTAGATCTTTAAGTACAGATTTGAGAGAACCAGAAGACTTACTAGATCCCTTGTCTGAAGAGGTAGAATTACCTGTGGAGGTCTACCCAAGTGCCTGTAAGAGGATGTCCCACTGGCTCATGATATTTGTTAATTCAAACATTGAAATGTTCGCATCAACATTCTTCATGTCGTTAATTATGTTGTAGTCCACAACGGGAAGAATGGTCGAAGTGTCTAAGGATGTAACTTGGTTTGTGGCTTCCAGAGCGATAATTCTATCCTTATTGCTCACGGAAGCACTTTTCATTGAGACTGCTTTCACATACTTGTTTTGAGTGTCCTGCGCTGAGTTGACCAGTGGGTTGATTTTTCTTAAAATATTTTCCTTAAATTTCTGCTTCGACAACTCAATTGTAGTGGCCGAACCTTGGCTTCTTAAGTTGTATCGATTGGTCTGCTTTTGAGATAGACCATCATTTGGAGGCTGTTTATCGGTAATAGTCGTTTGGGTTGTGAGTATGCAATTGAACATGCTTACTACATGCCCGCCACTTTGATTTTCATCTGCTACAACAAATTCTTCCTTTTCTTCTGCAGTCTTAGTCTACTCCTCAACCATAACCACATCAACAAGATGCATAGCAACCATGTGTTGGAAATAATACTGAGAGGGGGGGGGGGGGGGGGGGGGGGGGGGTGAATCAGTATTAATAGATCAATAAAACTTTTCAAATTTCATGCTCAGAAACATATACGCTACTTCAGTTAAGTGAACCAGCGTGTACACGCTACTGTGTCTAAAGCAACTAGCGTATATCCAGAAATCTTATGATTCAGTTAGCTTATCTTCAGTAAATGCATCAGAACATTATTAACCACATTGACAGTAAACAGGTGCAGTATAACATAACAGATCATAACATAAAAGCCACACACATGAACACCATGATATAAGGTGGAAACCCAATGAGGGTGAAAACCACCTGCTGCAAGTCGTCTCTTTATTTCTTTAATAAGAAACTTCAGTTTACAATCTTTTGTACTGGTGCAGCCTTATACCAGTACGCAGGCTACAACCTCCAGAGGGCTACAACCCTCTCTCGTTTTCCAACTACTTTTGGAAGGGAGCTACAACCCCCTCAGCTCTTGTACTAGCCGATCCATTTACTAGTACGTAGGTGCTAACCCTACAGAAGGCTACAACCCTCTTTCCTTCAGGGACCACGTTTCATCAATTTTCAGACTGGATCCATGAGTACAAAAAACATTACTGCAATACAATCATCAACTTATACTTGCATCATAATTCATTAAACAACCCAATACTGAATCACTGAAACCCTGTCACCAAGAACACAGAACCCAAACCAGAGCCCAGAACTCTGCAACAACCACCAGAATCAACAGCAACCTGAAATATCAAATATTATTATGCATACGCTACTTCACTGTACCAAAACCGCGTGTATACGCGCTTTCTCCAAAGGCAACCCGCGTGCAGATCTAGAAATAATTACTTATACGTTCGCTGTCAGATCCGACCCTTGCCAAGCGTCCCAAACAGATAACCAACAATACCAGATCTTCTCACTTTGTCAGACACACAATGCATACCCTACTTTGCCTAATGATCTTCTCCTTATATAGCCTTAGGCACTTCACAATACCACAGACCAAAATCATAGTAACACAATACCATCAACTTCCAAACTAGGGATCGACACGCCCGTCAAGACACCATGGTCCAAAACAACTTCCAAGGACTAACCGCCACGAACCAAAGGTACTTTTCACATGTACGCGCTTTTACTGAAGCCAACCTGCGTGTACACACTGGTTTTCCTTAATGAACCTGCGTGTATCTCTTTCTTGTCCTGTTGTACTGATATCTGTCCTCTGATCAAGTTGCCATCACTTGTACCTGTCTCTGAGTGAGTTGCCATCAAGGACAACACTTGTATCATAATGCCAACAATCTCCCCCTTTGGACTTGATGGCAACCACCACACCAAGTCACTCTCCCCCTTTGACATCAAGGGCAAAGGGCGGACCAAGATATTCTCTTCTTTGGTATACCTTCTGTTGTCCATACTCCCCCTGAGTACCTGCTGAAATCTCCAAATGAGCTCCCCCTTTGTGTATTCCAAAGTGTACCAATCTATCCATGCTCCCCCTGAGCGGATGCAGGTTCTAAGACCAGCAATAACTAACATTTATATGATCTGTACCATACGCATAAACCTGCAATACCATTTCAACAAGATGTATCATTTAATGCCAACAATGAATAATTTGAAGTATATGCTCCCCCTGAGCGTGAGCCAACCATGACTGAACCATTTCCTGGGTCTGTTCTGCTGCCCTTTATGCTTCCCCTGAGCCTGAGCCAACCATGACTGAACCATTTCCTGGGTCTGTTCTGCTGCCCTTTCTGCATATACGCGACTTTGCAGCCTGTAACTCGCGTATATACGCGACTTGTATTCATTATATCAGCGTATGCAAGATGGAATACTGAAATTCATCACTTTCAGATTCCCCTGTGTCTGTTGTGTCAGCTGTCTGAATTATGCCACGCCTTTCTGTCTCTGTCTTCTTTAATTCCTGGAACTGTGATGATGTATGGTCCTCTTGTTTTGAATTTTGAAATCTGCTCCTGCATTCCCTTGCTTTATGCCCATAGTTGTTGCATGTATAACATCTTACATATTTCATGTTCCTTCTATCGCAATCAATTGCTTTGTGTCCATATGCATTGCAGGCAAAGCAATATCCTCTGAAATACCTGGGATGTGATGATCTTTTGTAATGGTCTTGACCCATTCTACTTCTACATCTGGCTGCAACATGTCCAAGATTATGACATACATAACATTCAACATTATTCAGTGGAGGAAATAATCGTCTATCACTTCCATAGTTAGGAGTAAAGGATCTTCCTTGAGGAATTTCTTTCCTTGGTTGTTCCTTGTTCAGCATTTCAGATTTCTCATTAGAATTCGTTGCCTCACCTTGTGCACTAGATTCACCTTCAACATATTCATGAAAACCAAGACCAGTTTTGATAGCAGGAGACCTTTGACTATTAAGAATATCATCCAAGACTTTAGTACTATCTTGAAATCGTAAAAGCTTATCCTTTTCTTCTATTTTACCTTTCAAGATATTTACCTCAACTTGATGTTGTTCTTCCTTTTTCAGATACTGATTCCTTAGGTCTTCTTCAGCTTTTCTTCCTTCTTCCACTTGTCGCTTTAGTTTGATCACTTCATGTTCTTGATCTTCAAGATCTTCTTTTAGAGAGAGAATCTTTGATTCAAGTCTCTGAATAGTTGTGCTCTGATCCTTTACTATATCCTGTAATTGCTCCCTTACCATGGTTTTTGTCTCCAATTGTTCTTTTAATTTGGCAACTTCTTCAGTTTCTGCATTCTTCTTTTCATGTGCCATGAGACTTTTAATATCTTCACTATTATTGGATGAAGCATTCTTCTTTTCATGTGCCATGAGACTTCTAATATCTTCACTATCATTGAATGAACTTTTAATATGGGTATAACAGCTTCTACCATCTTCTTCAGATATCTTTCCTTTGTTATGAGAGCATCTAGCAGCATAGTGACCAACTCTACCACATAGAAAACATTTGAAAGGTAGCTTACCTTTGAACCGTCCAGTTCCCCGTTCAAGATTCTTGACAAAATTTACCTCATCTTCTTCCTCTGACACTTCGAATGCAGCTTCTGGTGGTACCTCTTGTCGCATTTCAAAAGCAGTTAAGATCCCGTGAAGCTGTGACATGGTGATTTTCTGCACATTCTCCTTTTCTTCTATGGCAGATACTTTAGAATCAAATTTAGCAGAAAGAGATCTCAAAACCTTTTCAACTAAGACAACTTCCTCAAATTCTTCACCCAGATCCCTCATACAATTCACAATCTCATCCATACGCAGGAAATAATTAGCTATGCTTTCATTACTATGCATCTTAAGAGTTTCATACCGGATTCTGAGAGTTTGAAGCTTTGCTCTTTTTACCTGATCATCTCCTTCGTAGCTTGTAACGATTTTGTCCCATATTTCCTTAGCTGATTTGAAATGCATGATCTTCATAAATTCTGATTGTGTCAAACTACTCAATAGGACAGTAACAACTTTGGCATTGAGCTCATATTGCTTTTTCTCTGCTGGATCTGTAGGAGTTGCTGATGGGAATTTGTATCCTCCTTCTACGATTCCCCAAACTTCTGCTCCAAGTGATTGTAGATATGCAGTGGTTCTTATCTTCCAGTGAGTAAAATTGTTCCCGTCAAAGACCGGTGGCCTGATGTGTGCCTCTCTTTCTGGATTAGCCATTCTGATGGATCTTTTCCTTCAAGCGATCAAGCTTCCTCTGAAGGACCTGCTCTGATACCAATTGTTGGAAATAATACTGAGGGGGGGGTGAATCAGTATTAACAGATCAATAAAACTTTTCAAATTTCATGCTCAGAAACATATACGCTACTTCAATTAAGTGAACCAGCGTGTACACGCTACTATGTCTAAAGCAACTAGCGTATATCCAGAAATCTTATGATTCAGTTAGCTTATCTTCAGTAAATGCATCAGAACATTATTAACCACATTGACAGTAAACAGGTGCAGTATAACAGAACAGATCATCACATAAAAGCCACACACATGAACACCATGATATAAGGTGGAAACCCAATGTGGGTGAAAACCACCTGCTGCAAGTCATCTCTTTCTTTCTTTAATAAGAAACTTCAGTTTACAATCTTTTGTACTAGTGCAGCCTTATACCAGTACGCAGGCTACAACCTGTAGAGGGCTACAACCCTCTCTCGTTTTCCAACTACTTTTCGAAGGGAGCTACAACCCCCTCAGATCTTGTACTAGCCGATCCATTTACTAGTACGTAGGTGCTGACCCTACAGAAGGCTACAACCCTCTTTCCTTCAGGGACCACGTTTCATCAATTTTCAGACTGGATCCATGAGTAAAAACCAAACATTACTGCAATACAATCATCAACTTATACTTGCATCATAATTCATTAAACAACCCAATACTGAATCACTGAAACCCTGTCACCAAGAACACAGAACCCAAACCAGAGCCCAGAACTCTGCAACAACCACCAGAATCAACAGCAACCTGAAATATCAAATCTTATTATGCATACGCTACTTCACTGTACCAAAACCGCGTGTATACGCGCTTTCTCCACAGGCAACCCGCGTGAAGATCTAGAAATAATTACTTATACCTTCGTTGTCAGATCCGACCCTTGCCAAGCGTCCCAAACAGATAACCAGCAATACCAGATCTTCTCACTTCGTCAGACACACAATGCGTACCCTACTTTGCCTAATGATCTTCTCCTTATATAGCCTTAGGCACTTCACAATACCACGGACCAAAACCATAGTAACACAATACCATCAACTTCCAAACTAGGGATCGACACGCCCGTCGAGACACCACGGTCCAAAACAACTTCCAAGGACTAACTGCCACGGACCAAAGGTACTTTTCACATGTACGCGCTTTTACTGAAGCCAACCTGCGTGTACACGCTGGTTTTCCTTAATGAACCTGCGTGTATCTCTTTCTTGTCCTGCTGTACTGAGATCTGTCCTCTGATCAAGTTGCCATCATTTGTACCTGTCTCTGAGTGAGTTGTCATCAAGGACAACACTTGTATCATAATGCCAACACCATGTTCATAGCTTGATTCCACTGTGGGCACATTTTCTTTGAATGACGTTCTTGATGATATGAAAGCTATTGATCTATGCCCAAGTGTTAAATGTTCAATACAACATTGAATCTCTATGAAGACTTTGTCGGTTGGTTGCTGCTACTGCGAGAAGTTACCGTCCTTATGAACATGTTGAATCTGGGAGGCTTGCTTCTCATGGTGGTCTCGCTTGACCTTTTTTTGATCTCTTTCATCTCATTAGACAGAGAATTGAAAAGGCGGTTCAAGCTTTCAAGATGAGATGGTCCTTTCTCTTGGCCCTGTTCACACTAGACTGAGACCTCTTACCCATGTCTTTGGATTCTTTTGTTGGTTCATCATCTGAGATTACTTAGATTGCACACAAGTCCTTCTCAACAACGATAACCTCTTCATATTTTTTTGTTAGTGTTTGTTTAGCAGTTTGCTTCACAAACTACGCAATTCTTGCTGGAAAGGAAAAAGTGTAGTAATATATTGTGATGGAGTCATGCGGTTTCGTGTTTTCTGAGAATTCGTTCAAGATGTGATTGAACCTCTGATTGAAATCTTTCATTTTTTCCTTTTTCTCTATCTTAATATTTCCCAGCTCTTTCAATAACACAACGGGGGTCTTATCATTAGCAATTTTTTCAAGGAATATCTTCTTAAATCCCCTCCAGATCTAGATGGAGTTTGGAGGAAGGTTTTGATACCATACAATTGCTCTACCTTCCAAGGTACATATAAAAAGTATGCATGCAACATCATCATAACGTACCTCAAGTGTTTGCAGATGTAGGTAAAATTTGTCTAGTTGGTCTTCACCCTTCACTGTTTTGTCAGGGTCATAATTTGTTAACAAATTCTCCAAATTATTTGGCATCTTGTGTGGAACACCCGAAAGTGAAAGTGGGCCCTAAGTCATCTAGTCCATATTTTGGTTTGCCATGTCTTCTTCTTCTCTATCCTCCTCTTCTTTGTCAGAATCTAATGGCTCTTCTTCCTCTTCCTCTTCTCTGCCTGACACACCAAAAGTTGTGTCCGAGAGTAGAATGTTATCTCCATCACCACTGTGAAAGAGTGGGGGCTCTTCCTATTTTTCCATAGAGTCTGTTAATTCTTCAAGAGTGGCAAGAACCATGTCTTCAAGAGTAGAAATTATTATCCTCATGTGGGGGGGGGGGGGGGGTCTTGTTCTTCTTCGGAGAATATGGAAGACTGGTTACTCTTGGGATCAATCCAACAACTTTTTCAATTTGACAAGTTATATGGCGGATGGCCAAAATATGATCATATGGGATTTAATGTTCAAGCTTGAAGTGAGAAGAGTCACCAACTTTAAAAGCATGAGTAGGGGAGGTGCAATGAACATTGATTCCTTGACCGAAATATGGGATGATGGGGTTGTTAGGTTTATCAGCCATAAAATAATGGCTTCCCTCCTTCTAGTGCCATAAATGTTGACAGTGCTTGACCCACCAAAATTCAGGGGATCTCCCTGATGTGAAGTCCCAATTAGACCTCACACCGTTTGGTGTAGGATTCCCATCTAGTTTAAAGGCCCAATTGTTGAATTCTTAAATATTTTCCTTATCTATAGTTGTCAACAAGAGAGAGGGGCACAATGGTGTCTTTGAAAAGAAAGGGGGGTGTGCTTCATGATTTGTCAGTTGCAAATGTGTCAAGCTTCTACTTCCTTAGAAAGGGGAGAGAATTAAGCCTCTAAGTGAGAGGTGGTAGTACCACCTAGGAAGAGACATACATGAACTAGAAGGGTCCATCTAAAATCCAGTGAATAGTACACAAGGATGAGACAATAATAACAACCATTACAACACATTTTTAATAAGATAAGCACTAAAATAACTGAAATAGTTCAACTAACTTAGTACATGTGAAAATAAACATGGAATACAAACATCCACAGAATAGTCTTACAAACATTCATAGTCCATGCATGAAGAACGTGTTCACCTTGAAATCTTATGCTATTAAGTAAAATTTCCAAGACTTGTGTTTATAATGTACATCATTAGCGCCAATAGTGGAGCATTGGAGCCACTCCTTACTCCTCAAATAACTAGTTGATCTCTCTAATGCCTTACGGTAGGAGCCAAGGTGAATATTATTTTTCTCATACAATGAGGGAGTATGTATAACCAAGGGTGACTCTTTCACTACCCTCATTATTGTTTGACTTCCTATGACTTTTATAATTACATGAATCTTTACATTCCATGTGTGTTCTTTGGACTTCCACTTTATAATACATTTTGAATACGATATACATAATCTCCACAATAGTGGTGTGGCATATAACCACTCATAACATGACATGACATGACACTGCTGACATGGACTTCTTAATGATTTGGTAATGTCAAGTCATTGTTGTTGCTAAGTGTTGGATGTCTTCTTGAAGGTGCTTTCTCTTCACCTCCGTATGTCTTGGTGATGTGGAATATTCAATGATCTTTAGTCTTGGATGGTGGTCACAAACTTATGTCCCTTTTCTTTCTCTTGATTTATCAACTTGTGAGTTCAGATACAAGAGAGTCTTTAGTCATGCTTCTCTCCTTATTCTCCTTCTCCATCATATCTCCATGACCTAATAGTGTACCTGTTCTTACAATTCACTCATGACGCGATGACATTAATCTAAAAACTTCCTAGTCTAAGATAATGCATTCTGATCCACCAAATGAGCCCAAAACAAGTGACAAGATGGGAAGAGGGGCTCAGTGAATGTGCATTGTGTAGTTCTAGTAGCTAGGGGGAAATCTTGAGCTCTAATACTGTGCAATGCACAGCTCAAGGAGGCCTGAAGGACAAGATTGTGTAATTTCGGGAGCCAGTGGGGTAAGGCTGAGGGACTGTACACTAGGAGAGCTAACTATGCATCTTTGGGAGTCAAGGGAGGATATGCTTCTATGAAATTTAGGCACTTAGGGGATGAGCTTGAGGCTTGTAGATAAGAAGTGCGCAGTTCAATCCAGGTTGGCGAACATAGCTGCGCAATTCTGGGGGTCAAGGCGGGACTTGGGCATAGGAACTGCATAGTGCAATAGCCCTAAGAGAAAGGGACTACACATTATGAAATTTCAAGTAACAAGGTCACAACTTATATGGTTAAGACTACATAGTTCATAGTTCAATTGAGGTCTCGTGAAGCTTAGTTTCTTGGTCGGGAAGGTTTTCCAAAAATGGTTGTGTGTGGGATGGGTGATGAACTGTGATGAACCTTAACTCTGATCACACACTTAGCAGAATTTGATGACATGAAAACATAGATCATCCAAACACATGAAAAAACAATTTCCCTCTGTGTGACTACATTATGACAAGATACAACAAGTACGACACTTAAGATAGACTTTGGGATGATCCTGACGACACTTGTGCGACAATGTTCAAGACTTTGTGTATGGGTGCGATAGATGCTTACATAGTTAGAACAACTCATATACACAAAGACATACCTTTGGAACCATCAAAATAGGCTTACAAACATTACACGACAGCTAAGCATGCCAAAAGATGGCAGTTAACTCAACATGCAAAAGGGAACAATGCACTACAAGAAAGCTCATGAAATGAGCTCTAGTGTCTGCGAAAATAATGAACACAACCAAGGAAGGCTCTGAAATTAAATGTAACCCAAAATTTTGGAGGGTCTTGTAGCAGCTATAACACCCATGAAAGTCAATGAAAGCAGGTAAACATGGGAGGAGGCGGGTTACATTTCCGTGGTATCCTTTGAAGTAGATATCTTTGGTGCCATGATGTTGGTGACTTATGAAGGGAAGTGCTCAACAACTGCAACACCTATAGGAGGAAAATGCACTCATGTCAAAGATAAATTAGCTTCACAAATTTGACTCACAAAGAAAGATCTGAATAGAGACCACTAGACTGAAAAGGAAAATAGCACAATTCTTGAAGTGAAGGAGGGAGACTAGCTTCCTAAGCCATGCATTGCATAGTATCAATAGCTAGGGGAGTAACTTAAGGCTAGAGACTACGCAATGTGTAGTCTTAGCCTGGGCAGACTAAGACAGAGAATGCACATTGCATAGTCTCAGTGGCCAAGGGACATGCTTGAGCCCTGTAACTGCACAATGCACAATTGGGATAACTAGGTACTGCCCATTCCGTAGTCTCAGAGGCCAAGCATCAAGATTGAGCCTTTGACTTGCGTAATGCCCAGTTAGCAAGGCAAATGTTGGCCACGGGAAGTGCATATCTTCTTGAAAAGAGTATGGGAAACTAGCAGATATTAGTGATGGTGCAAGTTAAAGTGTAGATCTAATAAGGATAGATAGATCAGTGAAAATTAAGTGCAAAAGATCGATATGCAAAAGGAAAAGCAACACATGCATGGAAAGTCTCTAAAACATTGACCACTAATGGGGACTAACAAGGAAGTTGATGCGACACTTGTAAAAGGTGAATGATAGACCAAAACAACACTCATATAATATAATATAATTTAAAATCCTAGCAACCATGAAAAGAAACAATTGAAACAACACTCACATAAGCGAAACGACAAAAAGCAACAAAAGACGACAAAAGCAAAATTCACCCATAAAAGCGCTACAAACTCCACCGAAGGATCCTTGATCTCCTTGGGAAGGTTAGAGCTCCAAGATATAATGTACAAATGAGCTCTATTGGTTTCCATTACATATATTTATATTGATTAGGTTTTATGACATGCATGCCTAAAATCAAGGAAAAAATGACACTTGGTGAAATTCCAAAAATAGCAAGTTGTGTCATCCTTCAGGAAACTAATTATCCACTCCCTATTTTCTAGGGATGCTTTTTTTTTTTTTTCAGGAAAACTAGCCATCCACACTACCAAAGAAGGTTGTGCATTTCCCAAGGACTGGGAAATTTCTTGACTTAGTGCATTGCACAGTTTTTGAGCTGAAGAGATGCTTTGCACAATTTCTAGGCTAAAGGTTGGCTGCCATCCAGGGCTACACAATTTCTAAGCTCAAGATAGACCTGCCATCCTATATTGCATAATTCCAATCATCAAGGTTAGCCTGCCTTCCAAGATTGTGCAGTTTGTCGAGGAAATCCAAACAATGATGCAAGGTCAATTCAAAAGCCTTCTTGTGTATGAAGGCTATCAAATTGGGATCAATACATCACAAGAAAAGCATGAAAAGATAAGTCTTGGTCATGAATACTTGATGACAGTGAAAGATAGGCTCCTATGGACAAAAGGGAGGCTCCAAAATCAAAGCATGGGAAAAAATTTGGAGGGTGGTTGTAGTAGCTACAACACACATGCAGAGGGAGTTGACTATGAGGAAACATTTTCCCCAGTGGAAAGATATTCCTTGATCAGAGTCATTCTAGCATTAGTTGCACAAATGGGGTGGAAGATCCACTAGATTGATGCGAAGGTCAGCTTCCTCATTAGTGTTGTTGAGGAAGAAACTTACATAGAGAAGCTAGAGGGATTTGAGTCTTATAATAGGGAGACAGATGTGTGTAGACTTGGGAGAGCCCTGTATAGTCTCAAGTAGGCACCCTGAGCATGGTACATGCAGATTTATACATACCTCAGTGGATTGGGATTCACAAAAAGTAAAGCAAATGCCAATCTCTATCACATTGTAGTAGATGGCAAGTTTCTTATCTTGGTATTATATGTTTATGACTTAATACTTACAGGTGATGAGAAGTTGATCTGCTCTTTCAAGGAGGACCTTGCAAGAGAAACCAAGATGAAAGACATGGGAATGATGCATTACTTACTTGGGATGGAAATATGTGTTGATGCCTCTAAAATCACTGCATCGACATCAGAGAAAACCACCCGGTCCAGACCTTAGTGCAGCTCCTTTTCCATTTGGTGTGGTGGCTTCGATTGGATGTAATGGGACCCGTTTCCTAGTGATGTATGAGTTGATGGGTGATTGGTTTGTAACGTGTAATGAAGGTGATAAGTGTTTTATCCTACAATTCAAAGATATACAAATATAACTAATCTAACCTGGGTATCTTTTTAACAACACGATTTTTTATTGTTTCTATTAAACAAATAATCATAAAGATGGCTTATTCATAAAACAGAACGATGTATTCATATGATGATTACTTTGTTTAAGAAGTTAAATAAAGTAATAATAAAAAACATTGTCGCATTCATCACAATATATATATCACTAACATATATGTCCAAATGATAACAATTCCAAAACCTTCATAAATGATATGCTAAATAATTGTTTGAAAACATACATATATCAATAATAGCAAGTTTTAAGAAATGCTCATTCACATAGAGAAATAAGACAAAAATAGAGATAATAGTACTGTATGCATTTGAATTCTCTTGATGTAAACAACACTTAGATTCTACTTTCCTATTTGAGAAAACCTTCAAAAGATGCAAAAGTGTGAGTCTTGCAAAAGCTTCTTTCACAAAAATGCAGAACTTTGGTCCAGCTTTTGATAAAAAAATATTAGAAGTACAGAAGTGCAACTCCCAAGTCAAGTTTTAATAAAAATTGAGGACCCTTTCTAAATACATGAAAGGGTCTTAAATACTAAAAATAACAACTAACTATCAATAAAAATCACTATGCATTGTTCTAACTATAGACATGAAAATCTCGGATTCATTATGAAATAGTAGTGTAGTAGCGGTTGAACGAATTCATTGTATCGGTTTCCTTTATGTTGTGGCCAGCAAAAACCCCCCTTCTTATTTAGTGTTATTACTAATGCTAAATAAGTGGGGACCCTTAGTCAAAAATTTAAAAATCAATTAGTGATTGAATTTCCTTTTTCAATAAAACTTACCATCATAAACTTAGGAGAATGCCCTTGAAAAATATAAAAAGCTTAAGTTTTATGATAAGGTAGGATAAAATCACTCCTTAAGAAATATCGCATCGCAAAAAGGATAATGGATACCTCCTTACAAACACAATTTTAAAGTTGCGAAATCGCGATGTGAAACTTCATCGCATCGCATCCATCAAATATCCTTTACATTGAAAAACCTAAAATTGCCGATATGCGATGGTGCATATCGCAAATCGCATTTCGCGGAAAACACGTTAACGGATGATTGTCATATGATACGCTCCTGCGATATTGCGATATTTCGATAAAGCGATAGAGCGATGTTGCAATCTGCAATATTGCGAAGAAAATCGCAAAATCACTTCATCGCAAATCTTTCGGGCTTGTTGTTCAAAAACGTATTTTCCATAAACCAAGAGTTGGTTATGCGCTTTAATGCTAATTAATGAGTTAGTTGCCAATCATTAATGAAATAGGGTTTTGTGCTTATCGAAGAGCCATTTCACGTAAGGTGGTATATTTTATATGTCTTCGGCATTTAAAATTTTCCCATCACCTTTTCCTTATCATGATTCTTATCTCATTTGTAAACTACAGGAATGAAGAACAGAGAATTATACAAAGAAGTATTCATGATATTATGGGAAAGAAAGGCAAAGCTCCGAGTTCTGAAGATCAAGAAATGACGCCCTTGTATACAGACACCGCCTATAACAGAGACGCTGGTATTACTACCTAGGAAGGCATGTATAGTCTACTTGAGGAAGAGAATCCCAAAATAATGGAGGTTACAAATACTGCAGGCTCACACGAGTCTTCTGAGGCATCTGTTACAGAGCTAGCTTGCTCATTCTGACACCGAATAGCGGCGAGGCTCAAAATTCTTCCATATATGGACATGGTTAAATGGGTACTGAACAACGCTGACATTACAAACAGACAATTTAAGACTCAGTGTCAGAAGCTTATGAAATTGTTATTTTCACAAAATTTAAGCTTTATATCTGCTAACAAAAAGCGCGTAAGAGGCAAAAAAATCGCATCAGGGAAGCGTGGATCAAGAAATGGAGGCAGTTTCCGATGCGCGATTAGCGCCACATCACCGAGAAAAACCTCTTGAAAGGGAAAGGAGGTTAACTAATATCCCTTTGGAAGAACTACGCTTGGAACCCGTAAGGGAACCAAGTCCGAGTATCAGTCTCAGTGGAAGTTCAGGCACAGACAGATCTAAATCTAAATCCAGGAAAAAAACATCAGAACATGCTAAGAGATCCGAAAGTGGCCATGATAAAAGCGAAGGGTCAGTGAGGGATACTTCACAGTCAAAAGAGCTCCCATAGCAACAGGATTTGATATCTCCACAGCTAGATCCTCCCCCTCTCATCATCCAGCCACCATCAATCGGAACCGAGCTAGATAAAGAATGGGATACATTCAATGATTTAATCAATATTGAAGGAAAAAACACAAAAACACTTGTGAGTAATATACAGGCAACAAAATATATAATCACAGGAAAAATTAGCGATGTCTCAGAAATGGAACATATTCCCATTACCCCATCCTCTGAACTTATGCTCAAAATAGAGGATATTCCTCCTCTTGATGTATTTTATAGTCCACAACACAAGGCAATAGTGAGAAGACAAAGAAAGAAAAGAAAATTGGAAAACATACTCTCTCAGGATGCAAAGCAATTAGATATCCTATGGCAAGATCCTACCACCGATCCCACTGAAAATCTCACCAAATTATCTCAGATCGCAGGAGCATATGCCTCTACGACCATTGATAAATCATCTGAGGTACAACAACTATTGAAAGAGAAGGAAGATCAAATACAGGTGTTGCAGCAACAGCTGCAACAAGCCAATGCCAACAACGAAGCACATAAACAACTTGAAAGATTACAGCAGGACTTCCAACAATTTTTTTTTTGTACATAAAGCTAAATCTATTATATTAACAAGGAGGTAGTAAATTTACATCATGACCGTAGTCAAGCACTCTGCTCCTGCGGGAGGCAGTTCTATCCAAAACAGGCATGTTTGAAAGATGTCTATTTTTGTTTCCCACGTAGGGGAATAATCTCTGAAACATGAGACAAATAAAAAACTCAAAAAAAAAGACTAGAGGAGAATGATCACTGAAACACAAGACAATACCAGAAACCCATGACCGAGTCGCCTTACAACCTTGCCCTGTGGAGAGGGGCATTCTACAAAAAGAGAAGCGTGGATGGCCTTTCTATTCATCAATGGTCTCTTCAGTAATTCGACACCAGCTCATTTCAGGTGGTTCCTCTAACTATGTCACATTCTGAGCATTAGGACCTAGATCTACCATCATCGCCTCCCGCGCACTGCTCCTTTGTTCATTTGTTTCCCGCTGAGGAGTGTTCTCCGTAGCCAGCTGAAAAGATGAAGAGGGGTCCTGGATTGCCCTCGAATTTTCTGCCTGAGTCCTTAAGTCAACAGCTAAACTTTCCTCCTGAAAAACCACTGTAAAATAGGCTGTGATCCTGGGCCTATTTAGAGCACTGTCAAAGGTGAATATGGCGGAGCCTGTGGCAGGAATCGGACCAGGTCGAGAGTCAGAGGCTCGAGACCTTCCTCTTCTACTGCGAGAAGAAAGCCCTCTCCTTGGAGGATGAATTCTTTGGGGCTCTTCTCGGCTGCCCCCTGTGACTGCCTACTCTAGGTCTCAATCGAGGCATCCTGCAGATGATAGTGGCCCAGATCCAGAAATTTTGCTGTGGGGCGATAGCCTGGATGCGGCGATGCCTCCTAATTGAGCCTCCTCTGCCTAGATTTAGCGTATCCTCTGGGTTTGCCAAATCCCTGCGCGTGTGCACTAACCAAAACCAAACACAGATATCAGTTGCCAAGAGATAAGAACGGGAGGGCCAATTTGCGATACCTGAGCAATACTCGGGGAGGGGAGTGACCAGCCTCGCAGAGAAGGCCAAGATTATCAGCATCGGGGTCCAATTCCTTGCCTTCTCTCTGAGTTTCTTTGCATGCGCAGAGGAGTGCCGGCAGAGCGGCAGAGCCACCGAATTTACCATCTTCCTCGACCCTTCTCCGGTTTTAAGGTTACCAGCCTTGTCTTGGGAGTCGCCTCCCATTACTGCTCCCTTGATGGCTTGAGCCCTCCACTGCACGCTGGTGCGTGTGAGACTTAATTCCCTCGCTGTGAGCCTGGCGTTCCAGCCGAACCGGTGGTATAACATACCCTGAATGACGATCATGCAGATGTGCCATGCGCCGTGTGTTATTTCCCTTCCACGTTTCTTGTGCAGGTCAGGCAAGTGGTGTTTCGCCCCGCACATCCACTATCCTATCATCTTAACTCTCAGCACTAACACCCGCATCCGGGGGAGAAACTTCCTTTTGGACTTGAAGTTTGCATTCCTGTGCATGATCATGGTTTTGGGTTATTTTGAGTGTCCCTGTAATGAAAGTGTGCTTAGAATCCACTCCCAGGTTGGCTAAGAGGTCTGCTACCTTATTTCCTTCCCATTTTACATGAGTGAAGATGGTAGCTCGATTATTGTGAAGCCATTGTTCTAAGGCCTCCAATCTAGCTTCAAGTCTCCAGCTTTTGGCAATTTTCCTAGCATGAGTCCCATTGAGAATTTGCTTGGCCATGTTGATGAGGATGAGGGAGTCGCCTTCAACTTCCAGGGGTTGAAAGTTGTGGATTCTGGAGAGGAGAAGTCCTTGCCATAGTCCCTCCAGTTCTGCTGAGTTATTGGTGTCCCATCCTATGTTGCCATAGTAGATGAGGAGGGGCGAGCCTACATGATTTCTGAATATTCCCCCATATCCAGCATTTTCGGGATTGCCTTTTGATGCTCCATCAAAATTGAGCTTGATAGTGTGCTTTTGTGGTGGAGTCCAGGTATCCCTTTTTCCTTTGCTTCTTTCTGAGTGGGCTTGAGGTGGGTTTCCTTGTTGGAGTGGAAAATTCCAATTTTCCCAAATGGCCTTCTCATTTGCCAGAGTAGGAAAATCATCTAGCGTCCAAGTGCGAAGTGCTAATGTCTCCTTAAGGTTCAAGGAGAAGTTGCTCCAGATGATCCCTATGGGGGTTGTTTGATCTTTGAATATACACTTATTCCTTTCCTTCCAGATACACCAAGTGAGGAGCCCTGGTATTAATCTCCAAAGTTGATTGAGTACTTCACTTTTGTATGGACTTTGGTGCCATTGGCGAATTGAATCGATGATATCTTCTGATACTCTGCATTTTCTTTGGCATCGAAAACTAGCTTTTTCCCACATTTGGTTTGCCAGGGGGCAGGAGTCCAGAAGGTGCTGAAGAGTTTCCTCCTGCGATTTACAATTAACACATATTGATGGCCCATGGTAATTTCTGCGCCTGAGTTTATCCCATGTCAATATTTTCTGATGCCCCACCAACCATAGGAAAAGTGATACTTTGGGCCAGTTACCAGCTGACCAAATTCTCCCCCATATTGGATCTAGAGGCGATGTAGTCGCACTTATGATCTTGTGGGCTTCTGCAGTGGTGAAAGTTCCTTTTGGCCAGTAGCCCCAGCGTATGATGTCTTTGTCCTCAGAGTATCTCACTTGGCATTTTTGGAGTTCCCCTTCCAGTTCCTTAATAGTCCTTTGATCAGCTCTATTGATTATCAATTCGCTTTGCTGCCATTTCCTGTATCCTTGATCAGTTTCCTGAGTTCAATGGTGCCATACTTCCTCTTGATGCCGCTCATCCTCTGAGTGGCTTGGGAGTCGACTGAGGAGACTGCTGAGTTTTGGCAACTGGTTCCAGGCATCCATCCAGAAACGTGTTGTCCTGCCATTTCGAACCTCCCAAAAACTGTGTTGTTGAATCATTTGAAAGTGTTGTTTAGCTGCATTCCAAATGAGTGAGCCTTTTGCATTGGGCGTTAGCCTGATGAGCTCCTCCTGTGGCCTGTGATTGGCATATTTAGCTGTCCAGATGGCCGCCCATGGTTTGTTGGGGATGGTTAACCATTGCCACCAGATTTTTGCGCACATTATAGCATTACTGTGGCTGGGGTCTCTCAGACCAATGCCTCCTTGCTCCTTAGGCTTGCATACGGAGATCCATTTAACCAAAGCCCATTTGCGGTTTGTGCCCATCGCTCCCCAGAGAAAGTTGCGCTGTATGTTTCTTATTCTTTTTATCACCCATCTAGGAGCTGCAAGGATTGAAAAAAGGTAGAGTGGCATTGCCTCTAGAACAAAAGAAACCATTACAACCTGAGCCTTGGTGTTGTGCAGGTCCCTCCTAGGGTCCAGCAAGAGTTTTCCTTTACTTTGATCAGCTCACCCACTCTCAAATAAGGCTAGGAAAGGATGGGAATCTCTCCTCTCAAGCTTTACAAGGGAGTCCTAATTCCAGCAGCATCTACCCTTAGGAATGTTCAGCTTTCAACCTCCCCTCCCTCTGGCCCAATGCCTGTATTTATAGTGCTCTAGAGGAAGTTATTCAGGTCCACCATCAATGGGATAACCCCCTCTTTGGATGGGATAACTCTCCTCTTGATGGGATAAGTTCCTCTTTGATAGGGATACATGAACCATCTGGAGGTGCTCCATACACGTTAAACAAGCTTCTAGAATGCTCTAGAAATGACTACAAGTAACTTTTTTGGAGTGAAACTTGCGCCTTTTGACCTTTATAGGAGTACGCACCCATTTCTTTACAGACAGAGTGTACAAGTACGCAGGTATTGTGAACTTGGGGTGCGTACACGCAGGTAAGGCTAAGAGAAACTGCGTACCCAGAGATATATAGATTTTTAATGACTTTCTCTCTTTCTTGGAGTTTGACATGGAGGGCAGAGGTATGAGGCTTGCCAAGGAGGATAGTATGACAGTTGATGGAGCCATACTAATTGCAAATAGTCATGGTGACAAATTTTAGTGTAACAGATTGCCCCCTAAAGTGCGAAGCTTGTAGTATATTAGGGTTTCATATAATCTAGGAAGGGTGAAGTACTTTATCATTTCAAGGATTATCTTGTGGAGAGCCCAGTCGGAACCTGCAAGTATTCAACACAAAATACATATATAAGATCATATCATCGCTGAGGTAGGCATTCCCATACTCAGATTGAAAACTTTAAATAATTGACTATCTACTGCTCTGATACAGGAATGATTTTGCAGTACATCATAATCATAGACTTTTGTAGACATAGTATGGACGCAACCATCTGTTTATGATTAGTCTACTGTATAATGAATACAAAACTCCTCGCAGCCTGGATGGTGGAGACTAGATCCAGGGTCTTCATTTCTACTTTCTGAACAGGTACGATTCTATCCATGCGAATAAATGAGTTGATGTCGAACATGGTAGAAACCACTTGATTACCAGTCAATGATGTAAACTGTTAACAAGTGTGAGAGAGACCACCGGTGATGTCAATGGTTCTCAAAGTACCCAGTATAATCCATGAGATGTGAATGAATGAGTTAATGTCGAACATTTCACGGAATCCTTCGATCGAAAGTCAATGATGTAAACTGTCGTCAAAGGCGAGAAACCTGCCATTGATGCATGCAGATTTCAAGGTACTGACGATTCCTAGGTCATCTTTCTAGATAATGTGTTGATGTCGATAGAAAGTGACCCGTTGCAGGCAAGCCCACAACACGAAATCATAGATCAAGTTGAAGAAATGTAGCTGTAAGGACTGACTCAGGGATGGTCAAAATGGATGACGGGTATTTTGCAGATTAATGGTTTATATGCAGAGACCTCTTGAACACATAACGACACGACAGATGGCTTGGTGACATTTGAACCAAAGTTAATACCCGGCTGAAGACTTTCAATGTGGTTTGATCAACTGTGAGGCAAAGGATTTCCCAACCCAGGTGAATGAAAAGTGTCGTGTTCAAGAGTGGTAATAAGGCTTCTTTTGAGACAAAGGATAACAAATAGGCTCATTTTTCTCTCTTTTCCCCCACCATTTCTGGCAAGTACCTCTTTATTTTTAACAAGCTTGAGGAGGATAACATATGCTTGATTATAAGCTCATCCTTCGGATGAGTCCAACTTAGTTTTGATTCGAACCCTAAGAAGGAGTGGTCCGTTCCTGTTTGTAATCGAACAGGTCCTTTACTGTGAAATTTTAACGAGTCCAGTATAGGAGAAACTCGGCGTTTTTCATTTTTAGAGAGTCTGAAAAAACTTAAGAAGACTCCAGGTTGAACTTTTTCGTAAAGTTGTGTCTCCCAAGCCCGAAAAAGTATAAAATAATACTTGAGAGAACCGCTCGATCTTGCGACCAAGGAGTACTTTCATGATTAGTGCCTCTGACCTGAAAAGTAAAAAGCGATCAAGGACACGTCGTTTTATTTCCAGTATCGAGTTTGAAACGACAAAAACCCGGCAATCTTTTCCTGTTTTTACGGTCAGAAAAGAGCTATAAGGGGACCGTCTTTTAATTCCGTTTTAACGAGTGTAAAAGAAATGCTCGACAATCTTTTCATGTTTTAGGAGTCATAAAAGGGCTTAAAAGATGACTCTGATGTTTTGGTTCGTGAAAAATGATAATTTTCCCTGAAAGTCTTTTTGTCCTGCACAAAAACAACACATTACTCATACCTGTTTAAGATAGGCAAAAATACATTGAAAAATATCCTTCCATGGTGAAAAATAAACAAACTTAGCATTCATTTATCCAAAAAACCTATAAAAAGACCTTTTACCATGTTATTTTTACCATTTTACTGTTGAGGGAGAGAAAAGGGCTTTTGGCAAGAAACTTCCCGTGGACTTTGCAGAGAATCCGACCGTCGGAATCGAGCGCCGTCTCTTTCAGGTATTTCACAACATCCTCTTCTTTGTTTTCATCCGTTTAGAATTTCATTTTAAGCCCTAGTTTGATTTTTTGGGGGCTTTGGGGTTTCAAGATCCGCTTTTCGGGGTACGCAGGTGCCCCATGGGCGACCTGCATACCCCGACATTTTCGTTAATGGGAAAATGGCAGGAGTACGCAGCCTACCTTCAGAATAGCTGCGTACCCACGCTCTGTTTTCTGAAAGCGGGGTGCATACTCCGCGCAAAGTAAATTTAAAACCCCAAATCTCAAAACTAAACCATTAATTTTTGATTTAATGAATTCTAATGAATGTTTTCTGGTGTGTAGATTGCCCACCATGCTTGATTGGCGCGAAAGAGAACACGAAGATGTCGATTTGGCCGCAATAGATCATCAACCTTCCATTGATGCTTTGAAGGCATGCAGTCTCTACAAATACTGGGCCATACCTGGCATGAGGGCCCAGGTGCGATTCTTAGAATGGCTGGTTGAAAGGTGGAACGTTCAGGATCAATGTTTTTACATCGGAGGGCACCAGCTCGAGATAGAGCCCTCAGGCATATATTTTCTCACTGGTTTGCCTAATAGGGGCGAGCAAATGACTCTGTCCGGGACTAGGCCGGGTGGCCAATCCCTTGCTAGTCTCCGGCTAGAGTGGTGCAATAATCAGCACCAGGAGAAGGGGATAGAAATCAAATACATATCCCTGCCTGAACTTATGGTAATTGCCTTTACAGTTACCAGACTCTGCGGCACAGCCGCTTTGCATATTGCCATCGGGTCTCAAATGCGGATGGCGATAGATTGCTTCCGAGGCACCGTTTTCAACTGTTGCGACGCTGTGTTGGCCAATATGAAGGGCCAACTGACCAGGGCAAAGAACGGGCAATTAAAGACCTTTGGGTATGGGCCTCTAGTTGTGAGCTTTGCCTTAGAGAGGGTTCCGATGCTGATCCCACAGCATCTCACTGTTGCAGTTGGGCCTCCTCGGGAGCCAAAGTTGATGCGATGGGTTGCGGTGATGGCCCGACATCCTGATGAGGGAGCGGGAGTTGTCCGATTTCCTGCGGGTTACTTTCACTGGTTGGAGGACCAGGTCTTTGCGATCCAGGATTTTCCTTATGCCGGAGTGGATTTTCGCGGTGATCCGGACATGGTTCTTCCACAGGGAGAACAATGGGATGACAGAGGTAGTTCATTTTTCACAAGTTTTTAAATTATTTACTTTTTTTTGTTTTTTATATCGTCTCAAAACTGACAGTGACAATTTTCAAAATGTAGATGTAGGTCCACAGCGTCCGGCCAATCTCCGGCCATTCGAGAGAAGAGTACCAGTTGCACCAGCACCGGCCCCACAGGATGCGGCCACAGAGACCTTAGCCGAGTTGGAACAGGACCTAGAGCGTCTCACGACGGACATACCAGAGACGACTATAGACGATATTCCTATCCGACTTCAGCGCTATGTGGTCGCAGTCCCAGGACCTTTCAGGAGGTTCCTGTGTAGGGTAGCGCGGGCAGTGGTGTCGTATAGAGAGCACCACCAGTGATTGGCTAGTCACTTTTTGTAGACACATGTGACATTTTGGTTTTTTGTACTTATCATTTTTGCCGATCATAAGGTGTTTTTCAACCTATGATCGTAGACGATGTATATTTTTTGACACACTCCTATCTATATATATATATCATTATTACCGGCTTATCTTGTTAAACATGTATGATGAAATGTTTTTAAATTTACATTTATGATTATCGCAAATGTCTGTCTAACATTCGAGAAGCAATTGCATCTGCTAATGTATTTAATGACCTTGGAATATGTTGATATTCAATGTAATCAAATTCACGTTCCAAGAGGCGCACTCTCAAAAATAACCTTAATAACACTGGATTTCTAATGGCATATACTCTATTGAGCTGTAATACAACGAGTTCAGAATCTAACCTCACTATCAAACTCCGAATCCCAAATGAAATAGATTCAGATAATAACTCAATCACTGCACTGTATTCTTCAATGTTGTTTGTTGTTTGACCGAGGCTCACCCCATGCATAGAAACTAACTCGTCAGAGGGCGAATAGATAACCCAGGCTGCGGAAGAGATATTTTGTGTATTATGACAAGCACCATCAGCGAATCCAATGTATGTTTGGAGAGGCGTCGACATCTGCAATATCAAGAGTAAAACCAAGATAAGCCAGAATAACGACGAAAACACACTTTCTAAGCTAAGCACACTGTCTAAACTAACAAACACACCAGCTAGAAAGAAAAATTAACCTAACTAACCTAACTAAAATCTCCACACCCATCGTTTAAGCATAATACCTCTTTAGGTAAAGTCCATTTCTGGGTTTACCCAAAGAGTCTCCATCAAAGTCAACCAGCTCATAGGCCCCTTTTGCTAGCTTTCGCTTAACAATGTAGGGTCCATGCCACATAGGAACGAATTTTCCAGCACCTAATTTATCGTTAGCTTGATCATATAATAGCACTAGGTCTCCTTCCGAAAAATTTCGAGGGGTCACGTTACGGTCATACTGAGCTTTCATCCGTTTTGCATGAGTCTCGATTGCCAATGCAGCATCGCGTCGAGTCTCATCTAATTGAGCTAAGTATAATAGACGTTTCTCCTCTTCGGAAGTAGCTGGAAGTAATTCGATAGCCATTTGAAGTGATGGGATTTCGCATTCAATAGGAAGCACAGCTTCCCTACCATAAACTAGTTGGAAAGGAGTGAACCCTGTTGATGTTTTCACTGAGGTTCGGTACACCCAAAGCGCTGAAAATAACATGTTGTGCCAATTCGACCGATGAATACCAATGATTTGTCGGATCATGATAACTAGAACTTTGTTGATGGACTCAACCAAACCGTTTGCTTGGGGATAATAAGGAGTAGAACTATCATGATGTAAACCAAGCTAGCCTGTAAGTTCTGTCATCATAATGTTTCGAAAATGGCGCCCATGGTCAGTGATTATAGCTTGCGGGACACCAAACCTAGCAATAATGTGATTGAATACGAAAATTGCAGCTGTCTTGCCGTCAGCCTCGAATGTAGGCATCGCCTCGGCCCACTTAGTAAAATAATCAACCGCAAGGATGATATACGCATGCCCCCCGGCCGAGTGAGGGTTACATGTAATAAAGTCAATACCCCATTTGGCAAAAGGACCAACGACAATTATAGGGTGGAGAGGAGCAGGTGGTGCGTGCATCTTGCGATCAAACACTTGACAGTTGTGGCATTTTCGGACCGCAATGATACAATCTTTAAACATGGACGGCCAGAAGTAGCCAGCACACAACACCTTCTGAGCTGTGGCATACCCAGACATATGAACACCACATGCCCCAGAGTGACAGTCATTCAAAACCCTTTCTGCCTCTTCATGAGTTAAGCAACGTCGGAAAACCAAGTCTGCCCCACGGCGATAAAGAGTATCTCCAATAATTTTGTATTGTTGGGACTGGAATCGAATTTTTCGACATTCCGACTTTGAAGCTTCGGGCCGAAAGGATGGTGTTTGGAGATAGACGATTATATCCCCATACCACGGATCTAAAGTGCTGATGAGAAATAAAGATTCATCCGCAATGGGTTCCTCTACCACAGTTTCCGTGTCAGCACGCGGGAAGTCACACATCAACTCTGCAAAAACTAAAGATTTCTTAGACTTAGATTTTTCAAACTCCAAGTCGAACTCTTGCAAGATAACAACCCATTTAGAGTACTTGCCCCCTAGCAATTGTTTAGTAAAAATGTAGATCATAGGGTTGCAATCCGAAATGACTGTAGTTTTACGGAGAAGAATGTAATGACGAAAACGTTGGATAGCCTGAACGGCTGCCAGGGCCAATTTCTCCACATGTGAATATTTTAGCTCAGTGGGATTTAACGTCCTACTAAGATAATATATCACATGTTCCGTTGCGAATTCGTCTTCCTGAACTAACACCATTCCAATAATGGAATGAGAGGCAGCGAGGTACAAAAAGTAATCTTGGTTGTAGTTGGGAGGTGCAACAACGGTGCATGGGTCAACGCATGTTTAAGTGCATCAAAAGATTGCTGAGCTATCTCATCCCAAGAGAATTGAACGTTCTATTTCAACAACCGTGTAAAACCTTTTGTGACCTCGGCGTAGTTAGGAATGAACCGGCGTAAAAAGTTTGCTTTCCCTTGCAAACTCTGGAGTTGGCGAAGACTCGAAGGAGGAGGCAATTTGATGATAGCCTCTACCTTCGAGGGATCGACGCGAATGCCGGATTTTGAAACTACAAACCCCAACAATCGTCCCACTTCTATGCAGAAGACACATTTGTGTGGATTCAATCGTATACGATAATGCCTACACCTCATAAAAATTGCTCGTAAATGGACAAGGTGATCAGCTCGATGTAAGGAGTGAGCGGGCAAATCATCGAGATATGGTTGCACAATGTGCTTGATGTCATGAAATGCATAAGACATCGCCCTTTGAAAAGTGGCTCCGGCATTCTTAAGCCCAAAAGGTAATTTGCAATAAGCAAATGTGCCCCATGGACAAATGAAAGCCGTTTTTGGTTGATCGGCAGGTAGAATATTGATTTGGTTGTAACCGGAAAAACCGTCCATAAAGGAAAATATTTCACTGCCGGCACAATCATCAATTATTTGATCAATATAGGGTGTTGGATAGTTGTCCTTGGGACAAGCACGATTGATATCCCTATAGTCGATACATATTCTTATTGTTCCCAGTTTCTTGTTAACTGGAACAATATTCGATACCCAATCCGTTAACGGGATCGGATAAATGAAACCTGCTTTCAACAGCTTCTCAACTTCTGCTTTAATTGCAGCCACTTTCCGAGGGTGTATCTGACGCAGACGTTGCCGAACGGGTTTAGTGTCCGGGTAAGTCTTGATCTCATGAACAACAATGGAGGGATATATTCCTGGCATTTCCTCATAGGACCAGGCAAACACGTCGCGGAATTCTTGAAATAGGGCCTTGTATGTTTGAATTTCGTCATCTGAACACAAGGCACCTATATGAATGTGTTCAACAATTCCGGGCTTCACTGAAATGTCAATGGGAATAGTGCGAGAAATGTTTCCCAAATTCAGATCTGAATCAGGATGTTTCATTGGAATCTGAGTGTCTTTGACATATTCAGCTGTAAAGATTGATGAGAAATCGTTTTCAAAACGATCATCATCAGGTAAAAACGAATATCTATGATGGAGATCTTCCCATGGTAAATCGTCTACACACAAGACTTCACAAAGTTGTTCATCAGATGATACAACTTTGGGAAACGTTATTAAATCCGAGGTTGACGCGAAAAGGGATTCCTCATGGACCACATTCATTTGGTCGATTTGGGTTGAACGCAGGTCGGTAAAAGACTGCACGACTTCATAAGCAATTTCATATGGACTCAAAGGCATAGCATCACCGAATGAGTCTATCTCATATTCAGATGGGACAATCCAAGGATCATCGTAAATAATAGTATCTGACGTAATCATATGAATGAATGCGAATGAAGGGTCTGCGTTGATTGGAGGAAAAGGAAAATTTCCCAGTAAACCAGAATCTTTAACTAATCCTACACCAACATCCTTATAAGGGATAGTGGTTTTACCGACATGCTGGATACTCTCTGAAGAGGCTGGGTCGGATGAAAAGAAAGCCAGTTGGTCTATTGTCACGATCTTGCCATTATGTGGAAACTTTATAACTCTGAAGACCGATGAGACGACCGCTGTCATAGCGTAAGACCAACTTCGACCCAAGAGAAGGTTGTAGTCTAGAGGGGCATCAACCACCTCCACGTCCAGACTAACGGTTTTTCCTTCAACCCCTATAGGCAAATCCTGTAAAATGCCAAACGGATGGAACCCACGGCCATCAAAGGCCTTAAGAATTGTCGGGGATTGGTTCAGCGAAGGAGAACCAAGCGATCTCCAACACTGAATCGACATAATACACGTGGAAGCTCCCTCATCAATTACAGTCCGATGAATAGGCCTGTTTTTTACTATCACTGGAATCTGGAAAGCCATCTGATGAGGGAGACGTGGTGTACTTTTTTCTAGATCAAAGATTATCAGGTTCGGGTCCTGAACATCAACAGCTCCTATAGCCGACAAAAGTAATTTTCGCTGTGCTGGGCATGATTGCAGCACTTCTAAAGCCAACATTGCTGAGGGTGAAATAGCTAAATCCTCAACAATGTTGTAATTCTGGGCCGCTCTCGCATGTGGATTGAAAGCAGACCTTCGAAGTACACCCTTGGCGGGCGGTTTGATTACTAAGTCAGGGTTAGGTTTCTCGATCTGTAGTGGATCGGAACCGGGAGCTGAGGTTGATGGATTTGAATGGGAAGATTCTGCTTCTTTCGATCCATCAACAGGACTTTTACTACCATAATCGTGTGATCGAGTCGCAATCCTTACATGAGACATCATCAATATGGGTTCTTCAGTGGCACCCGAGGAAGAACCTATCATCTTACTCTCCTGCTTTGGAAATGGATCTTTCAAAACAGCAGGAGTTGAGGAACCTTTGACGATTTTCACAACCTCGGCCCGATGGGGGCAATCTCTTGTAAAATGATCCTCTTCACAAATAAGACAAGGATATCGAGGTTTGTGCTTTTCGTCATTGGTTTCCGACTTTTCTGTTTTCTCCTTTGGAGTCTTGTCTGCTTTACCCTTCTTCTTACCCTTCTTCTTCCCACCATTTTTTGATTTAGCCGTAGATGACTCTACAGCGTGAATATCAGCGGAAATTTCAGGAGAAGACTCTCCTGTCGGGGAATCTGGTAAGGTTATAATGGGCGAAGAATTCTTTGAAGATTTCTTCTTGCTTTTAGTATTTACCGTACCAATCATGCCATCAGCAACATGAGATCCCGAAGGAGAAGCAGCGATTTGATTTGATTTTGGAAGATCTGGGATCTTTTCATGTAACGTACCTGACTGAGTGTAAACTAAGTCAAGGTACTGCGCTTGAGCAATTACTTGCTCCTCAGTAACTACTCCGGCCTTAGCTATGTCTTCAGTAATCTTCGGTAATAATGATTTAACAAACCATTCAGCTAAGATTTGGTCCGGGATAAAAACTTTCACTAATCATCGTCAACGTCTCCATTCATGTATATGATCGGAAATATAAGTGGACGTCGACTGTTTTAATGAAGTTAGTAGCTCCGTGCCATTATCATATCTGACCGGCAACTGAAAATGAGTTAGGAACGAGGTAGCTAACTGACTAAAATTGTAAAAAGAGGCCCGTGGTAACTCAATGTACCACTTGGCCGCGAGACCAATGAGCGTACGCTGGAAAAGACGTAAGCGGATCGAATCATCTGAGATGGAATTTGAAGCACACCAGAGGTGGTAAGTCATCACATGATTGGACGGATCCTCTCCAGACTTACCTTTGAACTTGGGTATATCACTGGGCAACTTATTTGGCATTGGCGGCCAAAACATAAGATAATTTATTGGATCGTTCGTTAGGCGTGAAAAGTCCGGTAAATCAAAAGTTGCGATAAACGGTAATTGCCGATTAGGATCCCTAAAACTCTAGGTCACAAGACCAGTCCCAGGAGGAGGATATCCTAGATAACTTGGAATAGGTATCGCATTCGGGATATTGTATCCTCCTGGAAAACTAGGATTAACCGGACCATACTGGGGTTGCTGAGGTTGTTTATAAGTGTACCCAGGATACGGTTGATACTGGTAAACCGGCTGTTGGACAGCAGGCCCGTATTGGTACTGTCCCTGGTACGGTTGATAAGCGAATTGTGGTTGACTAGTGACAACCGTACTTAAACCAGGTTGTCCTACAGGCATTTGAACCGTAGTTTGAATCGTAGATCCAGATAATGGTAAAGATGTCTGAGGAGTAGTTGCAGAGATAGTAGAAACCGGAGCTGTCGATACTCTAGAAGTAAGTATGGTGGAAGAAGCAGATGTTGCGGTAGTTGCAGCAGTCGTTTGAGATGGATTACTAGGTGCAATTGGCGACTGAGTAACTACCGAAGGTACAGAAGTTTGAACATTAGACTGGACTGGTTGCTGGGATGGACCAGCAACTATGGGTTGTCCAGCTTGAGATGACAACTGTACACTTGGCTGCAATACCTGTTGAACTTGTGATGGATCCCACACTATGTTCATTCCGGGGTATTGACCCATTACAGGTTGAGGATATTGAGATCCATAATCGGATTGGGGGTAGGATTGATAACTGAAAGGCACAGTTCCCGTACCTTGAACATATGATTGACCTTGAGGTGGTTGATAACCTTGACTCGAGTATTGACCTTGAGTTTGATAACCTTGAGGTAAATACTGATACTGGGGTTGACCTTGACCTTGAGGTTGATACCCTTGAGGTAAATACTGATACTGAGGTTGACCCTGGGGTACATATTGAGGCTGGGGTTGACCTTGAGGAATGTATTGTACTATGGGTACATACTGTCCTTGAGGTTGCCCCCCAGACGCAACTTGTGTACCTTGAGGTTGCCCCCCAGGCGTTAATTGAGGCTGCTCCCCAGGCGGTAATTGGCCACCTTGAGGTTGAGAACCGGGAACTGAACCTGACATCATGTAAATGTCCCCTACACCCAACAGTTTATTACCATTGTTTCCAGCTAATAACCCATGTTCAATGGGTTGAGGAGATGCTCCCGCAAAAGTACCAGAAAGTGACTGATACCCGGAGGGAACAGAAGGACCGCTGTACAAGAAAGATTCAGGAGATTGAGTGAACACGGACGACTGACCAGACATATTTACAGGAGTATAAATACCTCCAGGTGGAAAAGGAGTACGAGGTGGAGAAAAACTTATCCCTGAGTTGTCTAAATAATTGGTTAACGAAAGGTACCAAGTAGTACTTCTAGGAGGACTGTAAAATATAGATTCACACTCCCTTAGATCAATAGTAGGTTGATCTTCAAGGATAGATACGCCAAATTCTTCCTCTGGAGCAAGTTCTTCAATAGCTATCAAACCAACAGGAATATTTTCGGTGATGACTCTTTCTACCCTAGGTGAATCAGGTGCACTAGAAGTTGGAGTAACAGGTTCAGATATTTCAGGTTCTTCGCCTATATCACTAGTAGATGAAAAACTACCAGCAAGCTCGGAAACTGCAACAACTTCGGGATTATAACCTGTTTCTAGACCTTGGTAATCTGGATGGACTACCAACAATGATTCTCCTTCTTCAGGTGAACCTACTTTACTGCTACTAGGAGTTACAAGGACTTTCAAACCTTCGTAATGACCCGGAATCTCTTTAGGAGGTTCGCCCTGAAGTCTACGGGACTTCCTCAACAAATCGGCCACGGTAACAATCTCAAGAGACTTGCCCCGAAGTCTACGGGACTGTCTCGGTAATTCAGCCACAGTTAAAGACTTTTAACTACTGCACACGTAAACAAAGTAAAATCTCAAAGCAAACCACCTAAAGTCTCTAAAGAACCAAACAAATTTGAAGCACACGCCTAAAGAATCTAGGGCGTCAAACCATACACAAACAGTAGCCTTCCGGACCGAAAACACTAGTTGGAGATGAAACCCAACATCGCCGAATTCAGTACAGAAGTGGTGGGCGGAACAGTTACCCCGGCAACCTGCTTAATGAATAGACCGGCACAAGTTCCTCCACTTTAGCCGTCTCGAGTGAAGTGAACACCCCGGAAAATCCAAGTGAGTCTAGCCGACGTCTGCTCCAGGTACAGTGGGATCTTCCCTCCACCGTCACCTCGGTAGAATTCTAAAGATAATGGTCACTAAGGTTACCAATAGTAACAAATTCACATGGGGGAACAGTCTACGACTCGATAGCACGCAAGGGCAAAGTAACAAGCTCAATCCCCTTGTCGGCTCCTTGACAATAATCCAAGGTTTACCGACAAGTGACCCCAGGCTCCTTGACAATAATCCGAGGTTTACCGTTTGTAGTACGTGTGTATCTGGCATCTTTCCCAATGAAGGAGGATTGATCCCCTCACTGGTTCGGACACGGTCTCGTGCTTCTCCTTTAAGAGGAGCTTTCCCAGAGTACAAATGAAACAGTCGGATTTATCCTACCACAAGATGAGCTACTTGTTTGGTTTTACTGTCTTGGAGAGTTAATTACTCTCCTACTCCAAGACACTAGCCTGATCTATATTGGTGTTTCAGAGCCCTAGTAAATAAAAAGTTACTAAGTTGATTTTACTTTAAGCGTTAATTTTTATGGCTTTTCTTTAAGACAAAAGGTAGCGGAGATGAAATTGATGGTGTGTAGACTTGACCGAAATCCACTAAAAAGATTCACTTAGGATGATTTAAACTAATTTTTCCTTTTTCAATGAATTCCCTAGCTAAGAGAGTTGTAGAATGCAAAATTGATAAAAAGACAACTTTCTTGGCAATGAAAATCAAAGAGACAAACTCTTTATCTTTTCAAAACACACAACACATGACCACTAATCACTTCACGAAAATTCATTTTTCTTTCAAAGACTCAAATGCTACCAAAGCAAACTTTCCTTCAAAAGATATTTTTTATATTTTTTCCTAATTAGTAAAGCATGTAAAACTTACTTTAACAAAAATCAAAGTTAAAAAAGCTATTGCAATCAAATCAACTCAATTTCACTCAAAAGTAAATCTAAGAGAAAATCACCTAAAAGTAAATCTAACGAGGCAAAAGCCTACTAAAGATGATTCCTGGATGTTTTACTCAGTCAAAATGTAACTAAGGACTAGTTAATGTAGAACCAAAAACCAGTCAAAAACAAAAATCAAAATCTTTTGTTCTTTTTCTCAAGAATAAAATTCAAAGTTCAAACAACAAACTTTTTCGAGATTCGCAAAGAGAAGATGCAAAGGTAGGTCTCTCACAAGGGTGAATTCTATGACAGGCCCGACTCCTAAGAGGATTGAACAAAACCAGGGAGATCCAAAGTTTGACAACCTCTAACGCCAAAGTCACTATAGGACCAGTTAAAAATCAAACCCTAAGGCAAAACCTCTATGAATTTCACTAAAACTCTCGACACTGACGAAACAAGCTTAGGTGAAGATTTATGGCAGAAAACCAGTGGATCTGGGTAGAAAAAACAAATTAAAACTAAAATCTAAAAGGAAAAAAGAAGAAAATTGAAAATTTCTTAATTTTGACAGGGTACGCAGGCGACCTGTTTGCACAGGTGCGGGTACGCTCTGTGCACAAAGCTACAGTGCGTACAGGTACGCTCTGTGCTCAACTCAGAGGCTGCTTACTTCTAGCAAAACTAAGAAAAGCTAAAATCTAATTTAACCCTAAGCTAGCCCACCCAAAAACACAGTCAGACAGCCAAAAACCAGAAAACAAACGACTTTTTCAGATCAAAATTTCATACAAAGGAAAAAACATTCACATCAATGGATTCCCCAGCGGAGTGGCCATTTTGTCATGCGGAAAGAGTCGATAGTGCGGACAACCGACCTCCCTAGAAGCAAAGGCTTTCTAGTGACAAACAAGACAAATAAACACTACCTTTCTCTAAACATGCATCGAGAATAAAAATAATCAGGGGATTTTGTCATACCTTTAGTCCAACGCTTTGTAGTAGTCCAGCCTCGCCGATCCGGATGAGCTCCTCCTTCTCTTCGAAACCTGCATTCACTAACAAGCCAAAAGATTAAATAGCACCTGATAAACTCATAAAACAATACATATCCATCATACAGACCAAGGAGTATATGAAACAAATCATGAATAACAATCTGTTGAGAAAAATGAGTTCATTTGTATTAAGAGGAAACAAAAGAAACCATTACAACCTGAGCCTTGGTGTTGTGCAGGTCCCTCCTAGGGTCCAGCAAGAGTTTTCCTTTACTTTGATCAGCTCACCCACTCTCAAATAAGGCTAGGAAAGGATGGGAATCTCTCCTCTCAAGCTTTACAAAGGAGTCCTAATTCCAGCAACATCTACCCTTAGGAATGTTCAGCTTTCAACCTCCCCTCCCTCTGGCCCAATGCCTGTATTTATAGTGCTCTAGAGGAAGTTATTCAGGTCCACCATCAATGGGATAACCCCCTCTTTGGATGGGATAGCTCCCCTCTTGATGGGATAAGTTCCTCTTTGATTGGGATACATGAACCATCTGGAGGCGCTCCATACACGTCAAACAAGCTTCTAGAATGCTCTAGAAATGACTACAAGTAACTTTTTTGGAGTGAAACTTGCGCCTTTTGACCTTTACAGGAGTACACACCCATTGATTTACAGACAGAGCATACAAGTATGCAGGTATTGTGAACTTGGGGTGCATACATGCAGGTAAGGCTAAGAGAAACTGCGTACCCAGAGATATATAAATTTTTAATGACTTTCTCTCTTTCTTGGAGTTTGACATGGAGGGCAAAGGTATGAGGCTTGCCAAGGAGGATAGTATGACAGTTGATGGAGCCATACTAACTGCAAATAGTCATGGTGACAAATTTTACTGTAACACACTCATTTAGGAGCTGCAAGGATTGAAAAAAGGTAGAGTGGCGTTGCCTATAGAACAACCTTGATTAATACTAGTCTGTTGGCTATATTCAGAGATCTATGAGTCCATGAATTGAGTCGGTGGTCAATTTTCTCAAGAAGCAAGTGCCAAGAGGAATGCTTGATAGCTGAGTCAATGAGAGGGGCTCCAAGGTATTTGGAAGGGAGGGAGTCAATGGAGAAGCCTAGAATACGAGCGATGGCCCTTTGAACGACAGGAGGGGTGTGAAAGAAAAAGATATGAGATTTGGAATTATTAATACTGGTTCCTGAGGCCTCAGAGAAATCATTCAGCAGGGATTTGTACATAGAAGCTTCTTGGACAGAGGGGTACCCGAATAGCATGTTGTCGTCGACAAACTGCTGATGGGTAATAGCAGGGGAGTTGTGGATGGAAAGACCTTTGATTTGTTGGGCAAGGCGAGCCTGAGTTATGTGGCGACCTAATCCTTCAGCCATGAGAACAAAGAGGAAAGGCGACAGAGGATCTCCCTACCGGATACCTCTTGAGGGACTGAAGGGGCGGGATGGAATTCCATTGACAAGGATGGAGAAGAAAGTTGAGGAAATGAGATTATGAATCCATCGAACCCATATAGGAGAGAAACCAAAAGCTAACAACATTCTTTGTATGTACATCCAATTTAGCTTATTAAAAGCTTTTGACAAGTCCAATTTGAGTATCATACCTGCTTGCTTGGTGTGCTTGAGAGAGTGTATAACTTCGTGCGAGAGGATGATGCCATCCAGGATCTGTCTTCCTTCCACGTAGCCTGATTGTTCAGGCGAGATGAGCAGGGGCAGTAGCGGCTTTAATCTATTGGCTATGACCTTTGAAATCACCTTGTAGATTACATTGCATAGAGCAATTGGCCGGAACTTGTCTGGGGTGATACTGCCTTCTTCCTTTGGAATGAGCGCAATAAAAGTAGAATTGAGAGAGGGCAGAAGCCAGTGCAGGGTGCGCGACTCCTCAACTACTTGCCAGACTTCATCTCTGATTAATTCCTAGAAGGCATGGAAGAAGGTGGTTGTGAATCCATCCGGGCCGGGGGCTTTTCCTTCCTTGAGCTGATGCATTGCTGTGTCTACTTCCTGTTGTTGAATAGGGCGAAGAAGGAGCTTGTTGTGATCTTCGGTGATGATTTTTGGCACGTTTCGTGTGATTTTCTCAATGGCCAGCCTTCTGTCTTTTCGGGGCTCTTGGTGAACCTGCCGAAAGAGCCTTATGAATTCTTGCTCGATCGCATCATGATCTTCTACTCTTTCCCCCCTGCTATGAAAGGAATAGAGTTGTGCATTCTCCGTTGTATAATTGTTTTTTGGAAGAACTTGGTGTTTCTCTCCCCCTCCTTCAGCCATCTTATCCTTGATTTTTGCTTCCATAATATTTCCTCCTTCTTTCTCCTCTCCTCCAGTTGGTAATGAATGCATTTCTCCTGTTCCAAAGTTTATTCATTGTGTCCTTATATGATTATTTTCTGTTGGAGCTGTTCCATTTCCCTGTTTAGATTTTGTTACATCTGAAAAATGTTTCCAAAGGTTTCTTGATTCCAGAGCTTGATATGAGTTTTGAGATACTTGAGTTTCTATTGAAACTGATACATTTTGGAACCTTCAGGCGGATGAAAAATATTCCAGGTATTTTTGATGAAGTCTTTGAATGCGGGATGAGTGAGCCAGAATGCCTCAAAGCGGAATGGTCTCTTATTGGCATTACTCGGTCTTTGCCACTGAAGGGCGATGGGCCAGTGGTCAGAGCCTGCATAAGGGAGAATTGCTGCTGTTATGTCCCCTCCTAAGTGGACTGCGTTATCAGTCAGAAGGAATCGGTCTAGCTTGGAGGCGATTTGATGCCTTCCAATCCTTCGATTGCTCCATGTGTGTGTTCCATTACAAAATTGGAAATTGATAAGGGCGTTGTTTTGAATGAACTCCTTGAAGTGCTCATTTTCCTGCTCCATCCTTGTTCGACCTCCTTGCTTTTCCTCTAGTTTAGTTATCATGTTAAAGTCTCCTCCAATAATCCACAGGGGGTGGACTCTGTGTAGACTCAGTGCTTCTATCGTGTCCAATAAAGCCATTTTACTACCCGCCTCCTGAGGGAAGTAGACATTTGTAAGATGCCCGTGAATATTGGTACCTAGAATATGAAAGCTTGCTTGGATGATGTGGTGGGATGCGTGTATATTTGAGAGCGTTATCGCTTGCGGATTCGATGCTATATCGAGCCCGCCAGAAGCCCCAGAGGCATCCACTGCCACTGAGCTGCTACCTACCGAAGCTCTAGAGAGTATGTTTCGCAGAGTATCACTGTTACATTTCGTTTCCTAAAGGAAACAAATTTGTGGCCTTTCCTGCTTTATTTTGTTCTTAATCGTTCTATGTTTTCCTGGGCTATTGAGCCCCCTTACATTCCATGATGTGAGCTTCATCTTTCACTATTAATGGTGGGTTTGTAATACTTGGTCAGCTTCGCATATCTTCCTGAGTCAACCAGGATTTTCCCTAATGCAATTGTTCGTTGAAGGTCGGTTCTTCTCCCTCTTTTCTTGGAATCTTTTGGAGTGAGGCTCCCATCCCAGTGGCTGCCCGGTTGGATGCCTAACTGATGTTGCTGGTACGCCCTGGCTAGGATGACTTCCAGCGTGTTGAGTTGGTGCTTCGGTATCTTGTCAAACTCCTTCTTTTTGCATGCTGCTTCGAGCTCCAGGATATCGAGTCCTCCTAGGTCGAAGCTTTCCAGCTCTTCATCCATCACTTGTGGTTGATTCATATCTTCTGGGGCTGTGGTTGTACTCATAGTATGGATGGAGGGGGCATCCACCTCCATGTCCTTTGTCTTTCCACTCAAGAATTTTCTGATTTCTTTAGGAGGCCCAAGGTTCTTTTCCGGTTGACTGGGAGGGGAAGAGGATCCAGGGGGAGGAGGGATAACAGAGGCTGAGAGAGGTGGGAGCTTTGAGATTGAATGCAGGGGATCTTCAGAGGTATTGGCCAAGATCTCGAAGCTGTTGCTGGTTGAAGGGAGGGATGCAGCTTCTGGCTGGGGTTTCTTCCCATTCAAGGGTTTTCTATGCGATCTTTTGCGATTGGTAGCCTTGGTGAACCCGTCTTATTTTTGCATGTCAGAGATATTGGGGGGTTGGGGTTTGGCATTCAGTGGGCAATCCATGAAGATATGTCCAAGCGCATGGCATTTGCAAGCGTAGGATGTGTATTTGCACAGTTTTGTTTCTTCTGCTGCTTTTATGTATTCCCCCAGCCCATTTCCTATATCTCTTAGCGATTCTTCATCCCAATATTCCTCTGGCAGTGAGTACATTTTGATCCATACTGGTGCCCAGCTGAGATCCTCCTTGTCTGGGTTGAATCTTGCTACCCATTCCCTTAGATAGAGGCCAACTGAAATGAAAAAATATGGCCCTTCGTCCATTACTCGGTTCCTGTCCTCGATACAGAAAAAAATCACCGTAAAGAACCCTTTTGGCCCTAGCTGTAGTGTAACATGGCCCTTGGGTTTCCATTTGGTCGAGATCCATCCATGCAATGCTCTTTCTGTTGGCCAAAATCTGATAAATTTTCCAATGAGTGCATGGTCCCTCATATACTGGATTCTCCCATTGATTCTGTGACTGGGTAGTTCTATTCTAGGCCTTTCAGTTGCTATGGGTTTGCATGTGTTCGAGGTTACCTTTGGTACTTCTGTGTGCATTGTATCTCTTTCTGGTATCTCATTGTTTCTTCCTGACTGGTTGAGGGGCGCATTTGTTTTGTCTTGCTGAGGGGGTTCTCTATTAACCTCATCCTCATGTACCAATCCTGAGTGCATCGATCCTGTTTGCGCCGACGGATCTCTTTCAACTTCTGGGGAGGCTTTGAGCCCCCCCCTGAGATTTTCCCATGCTTGTCCTTGCTATACCAAAATATTGTTGTAGATCGACGCTAAACTACTGCTGCAACACCACCATGACAGAGGAATCTGCGCTGTCACGAGGTTTGCTCAAACCCTAGTTCATGGAGCCGCAGGACTTCCAACAATTACAGATAGGCTACCAAAACAGTTTGGCTGAAAGAGAAAAACAGTTACAGGATATGCAAGAGATGCACAAGGATGATCCTAAGCTTACAAAATTCATTACAGAGTCCATTTCCCTAAATAATCAACTACTACAACAACAGGAAGCGTTGTGCCAAAGAATATTACAGTGGAACTATTATTGCGAAATAAGCGATAAAATCACTAATCAAGTTGTGGACTTATGACATGATTATGATTTAATTGATAGAAGAGTTACTGAATATTTGGCTTGGCAAGAAACAGAGGAGGGGAAAAGAGCAGGCGCACCAATAATCAACGACAATCACAAAGAAATGCTATTTAACAAATGGGATGCAAAAATTAGGAAAGTAGAGCAAGCGGCAGAAGACGCAGCCACAACAACAAACAGTGTTATTGACTGCATAAATGAAAATTTGCACAGGGAAAATTTGATCTCAGAAACCACTCCAATGTATCTACCAAAAGCTCAGAAACTGCAGACAGGTTGGAGACAGAAAGCTCAAGAAAAGGTAGAATCAATCAAAAGATTAACTAAGTTGAATTGGGATTCTTACTGGGTACATTTGGTAAAACCACACAGTCAATGCATGACTCTCAAATGTATCATCAATTTTCCAAAAAGATGGCACCAACTCTTGCCAATGCCATTTTCGCAGGACACTTAAAGTTAGAAGTCGGCCAGCCGACTCTTCTCAAACAAATGTTGAATGCTTGTGATTTCAAGGAACAGATACAGAAATAGTTAGTTGTTAGTTTTAATTTTAGATTCAATGTTAGTATTAATTTTGCTTTATTTTTGCCTGAAATGAGGATGGTCATTTAAACCGTATTCTACATTTTTGTAATAAGTTATTTTTAGATTTAGTTAGTAGTATTATACCCTTCTCATGCATTTAGAGAAGGGTCCTGAAATTTATCAAAAACTTGTCCTTAGAACATGCACTTTTGCACCCTCCGGGGAGGTTTTGATGAATGAATGGAACATGATTTATTGATATCTGCATTTAATATCTACTACTGATGTTGCACTTCTATACTCTTAGTGGATGTTGGATTAAGAAGAAATAAATCATTATCACTTGAAGCTCATGAGTTGAACTAGTTATAAATGGTACTTCTATCACTTAACTCTTTCTTCCTTCTTGTTAAAGTGATATTTATGTTCATTTGTTTATATATTGATGCGTGAATGCTTGAGTTATCATTTGGAAATTCTGTATGGTGATAACTATTTATTTATGCTTAATGTATGAATAGTTTATTATGCAATATGTTTTTCACAACTGTTTTGTCTAACTTTTTATACGAAGTGTTTTATCTCTATTGAATTCTCTTCTTATAACAGTTGAATGATATTTATTAGCAATTGTTATTTGAAATCATTTTACATCGCTTAAAGGAAAGATTACACCCTTGGTTAGTGTAGAATTAGATATTTCTGTTTATTAGAATACAATTACATGTTATTAGATTAGAGTTCAAGTAAAAGCATTTCATTTAGGAACTTTTAGAAAGGAAATATCAAATCTCAACACACACACATAAATTGGGAAATTGGTCCCATATCCCCAGTCAGACCCACTATACCAAACGGAAAAGGAGCTGCCAACCAAGGTCCGGACCGAGTGGGTATCCCCCTTGTTGTAGACCCGATTTTCGGGGCTTGAACACTTTCCTATGATTGCAACAGGTAGATTACGAGCATTGGCTGGATTTTCGGAGGCTGACTCATCCTGGAGTGTAGCTGGGCTATATAGGTGGCATCAGAGAGTTTGAAGATCATGCATTTGATTGCATCCGAAATAAATTTCATGGCCATCTGCTGGCCATGTGGCTTGACTAGGAAAAACCAAAATGTTTCCCATGTCAAGTTTTGGATTTCTCCAATCTGTTTTTCTCTGTTCGCAAGCTCCTATTTCCAATGTTTTTCCAATGGCTTTGCTTTTGGGAGTTTACCTAGAGAGCAATCGGTGATAAAATTAGACATGTGTAAACTGTTATTCACTAATTCAATCAAGTTGTTCATTGCTACTCTGCATCTAGAAGTTTCTCTTTCGTCTTTCATTAGTTGGGACTCCCATTCTGAAAAATGGATTTCCTTGTGCGATTATTGTATTCTCGGCAAGTTGGCAGCCATTCCTTCTATGGAATCTTTCCAAGACAGAAAATTGGTTAACCTTTCATCTGTCTTTTCCAATTCAAGTTTGGCGTCCACTACCTTCTCAATCAATGATGCAGAGATATCGCATAAGGGGTTGGCCAATGATATGTTGTGGCAAAGAATATTCAACTATCAGGACAAGGCTTTGGTTATTTCGAAGGCCTCTGTTCTAAATTCACTTACCTGTGGATAACCCTTGTACCTTTTTGTCTGTTCTTGCATTTGTGCAATTTTATCTTCCTTTACCTTATTTTCTTGCTCACTTATCATCTGAAGCCTGCTTAATTACTGATACAACTCCTATTGTTTATTAAGAGTTTGCTTATCAATCCTCTATTTTTCTAGTTTCAACTGCTCTCTTAATCACTCATTTTGTTGCCTCTGCTCTGTTAACTACTGTTCAAATTGATTAATCTTTTGTTGTCGCTCTATCGATTGCACCTCAAGTTGAGTAATCCTCTGATCCTTTTCCCTCATCAGATGACTGACCTCTGAGGCTTTATCCATTGTCGCCACTATGTAAGCTCTTGCATGCTGGGATAGCTTTGTTAAATCCTCAGAGGGATTGACTTCTACTTTCCATACCACATTCATTATTTCTTCCTGAGGAGTTAAAAGAGGACTTTGATCAATTTTCCTCTTCTTCCTCTGTCTTTTAACTACAACCCTATGCTTCGAATTGTAGAAGACATCGAGAGGTGGTATTTATTTGGTTCGTAGTACAATCTCCCTTGTAGGATTCTCAGGAATGATCTCTATGTCCTGCTGAATTCTGGGTAGGCTTCTTGTCCCTTCAATCGGAACAGTAATAACTTCTGGCTTTTGTACTATTGGCAATTTTTGTGTAGTGAGCTCTTGGGATTTATTCGGGTTATTGATGATTGAGTCAAACTGCGCCCATTCCTTGATTAACTTAGGATCAATATTGATATTTGTATCAAGGGGCTCACTAATTCCTTCTTGTGTCTGCTCCCTTTCTGGGGTCTTTTCCTTTTCAGGAGTCTTTTCAATAATTTTCTCTTCACAGTGGCCTTCTAGTTGCACCATAGAGGTAGTATTTAACAAGTCCAGAGGAAATGTTTGCAATCTTTGTGTCCTAAACTTGTAAAATTCCTCTAGTCCCTCTTCTCCCAATTTTATTTTTGCCAGTTGTTTCACTTGAGAAAATAACTCGGCTGAAGCAAACAAATCATCATAATTATCTTTCTCATGTTCAAACTTAGTGATTTTGGCATGAGAAGTGACATTGTAGGCAACAGATTTAGGATCATACTGCCTTTTTGGGATGACTGCTAACTTTAACATTTTTATTTTCTTAGCTTCCTTCTCTGCATGTTTAAAGTCATGCAGCATGAAAGCACCACATCGGAGGGGAAATGAAGGCCACATGTGCTTTTTAGACTCCTTTAGGTTCCTTGACATCCCTTCTACTGTTATCTGATATGCTATCTCTCTGGAAAGTAACTTATCAGGGATGTATAAGGGAAGGACATGTGGGTCAGTAGTGCTGCCAAAAAGTCTGATGTAGGTGAAATTTTCTTCACCAAACCAACTACCAATTGAAATTAGGTCGACACAGGCTTCCTCGGACAACCTAGGAGCGGGTTTATTGAATATGGAATAATACACGGGGAGGATGAAACCATGACAGATTCTATAAAGATGATTTTTGTAATGGGCTTTCCACAATTCCTTATGATAGATATGAATGGGGTTTGGGTCTTGTGGAGTCCATTTCCAACCTAAAATGGGGTATTCAGAATTGAAACAGATAGTGTCCAAAATATAGGCACTCATATAAAACGGGGGTATTACCCAAGTAGTCATGAACTTGTTTTTCCTATAATCAATTATTTGGTTGGCCATTTTATTAGACAAAATGGTAACCCAATCCATGATATAAGAATTAACTGCAACTTCCATTAAAGGTACCATCTCTATAGAAAACTTGGCAGAATCATGGACTCCAAAGAGTTTTCACATCAGAGCACCGACATAATAGTAAGGAGATTCTAATGAGTCTACGGAGTACATACCCGATGATTCATACTTGTGTTTGGTCAAAAAATGTCTCCACTGTCTAATAGGGTCTGATTCGATGGCATTTTCTTTGGCGAAAGCTTCCAAAAATGCTTTGTTATATCGCTTTCGTGGTTCAAGCAAATGGTACATTCTTTTGATATCTTCTGCTTTGAACAACCCGAACATTCTTCCATAAACCGTGAAGAAAGTTCTATCTGTAATATTGATACTTTCAATAACCCATCTGACCAAGTCGTTACAGGGTAAAACTTTGGCGCGGGCTGCTATTCTATGAAGATAGGAGCTGGCCAACTCTTTAAGAGGACTCTCTGAATTGTCAGTGGAGTCTACTATTCTCGGTTCTTCTTTAATCTCTTCCAAATCCTCGGCTTCTTGTAAATTGTATATACTTTCCCATGAAGCCTTGCCTAGACCGAGGTAGGTAGTATCAGATATCAAGACCTTTTTAACTGGTTCCTCTTTAGCTATGACGGGGGCCTTTGGTTTCTTTGATTTCTTTATCATTTTCACTGGATTTATCAACTCATACTTGCTCTGCAAAAGAAACAGAAGAACGTAACAGAGTAAAACCTGTTCAAAGCCAATGCAGAATATAAAATATTAATGGTAATTTAAGCGTGATAAGCAATACAAACTCTAATATTACCACGGATGAAATCCTCAAAGGATTCAACCATAACTGCTCTATTAATGATTTCTGTAACTGCCAATCGTGATAATTAAATGCCATTATGATATGTCACATTGCTCATTTTGTCAATAGTTCTTTAAAGTGGATCTCGTGGCTTTCCCAATAAGCGATTAGCGAAAATTGTATATCGCAGATCGAGAGGCACAAACGTTAAGCTTTAACTGTTTCCATACATAGCTTCGATTGCGATAAAAGTGAGTTATGATGGGGAAGTGGGATAATCAATAAATCGTTTGTTTTTCGTTTATTATTTATTTAAGTTTTATACCTGCAAACATTTGTTTAACAACCTTTATCAAAAAGTGCACTTTCCAAAATGAAATTGCATCGGTGTATTCCAAATAGACAGTTATGTGCCCCATGCTTTTAGTGATGGGCGATTGTGATCAGATTATTGCATTGGGGGATTTGAGTGGAATATTGGAATTTTTCCTTGATAACTTGTGATTTGCGCTTTCCGATAGCATTATCGCATCAGCGATTGCCAATGGAAGCCTTAAGTCTATCCTTTAAATAAAGAATGCAACACATTCTTTTATATTTTTTTTACAAAAAGGTTTTGGTTTATATTTATATTGGATCGGACCTTTTCATAAGGACTTTCATGTGCTATGTGGTTAAATCAAAGTTTGTGATTATTATTGAATTATTGATTTTAACTAAGTCTTATAAAAGGGGACCCATTTCTTGTTAAAGTTTTGGATGAAAATTTTGAAATGGGGAGGGTTGTTGTATGGCACAACAATTGGCAATTCACTAGGATAAACAGTTATCTTTGAGAAAGTAATGCAATATCTATAAGTTTCTTAATTCAGAAACCATTGAGGATAAAGAAAATAATCTAAGAATAGTTAGATAAAGATTAACTCTGAATATAATGAAAAATTTTCTGTAATTACTTTTCCAATATTAAAAATAAAAACACCCTGGGCTTATTCAAGCTTTGATTGGTTGGTATAGATAAAGCAGTGGGCTTCTCCAACTCAGCTTTTAAGTTTACTTTGTTGTCACAGGTAGTGCCTCTGCTTCTAGTAGACGTTTATAGTCTCGACAGGGTTACCTTTTAACCATTTAATCATTCATTGTCCCATCCATCTAAGAGTATAACTTTTGAAAAATAAATTCAAAATGATATGTTTACACATATTTTTTATTTTTGTGTTTTCTGTTTTTACAATTTCTTTAAAAGATAAAAAGCCATTGTCCTAGTTTGGTGGTCAACTATTGACAATGCCATTCATTGGTTGTAATTGAACTGAACAAGTTGGCTCATGATGAGACCCCTTGTCTTATGATTATAAGTCATTACCATGTTTTGATATGCAGTATTGGTAATGTCAGTTTAATTAATTCCCTATGATCATGGTAAGCACGCTCATGATGAGACCCCTTATCTTTTATATCAGAAATATTTTAGAATTACACTCTGAAAAATCATAAACTTAATGGATGGGGTGAATGACTTTCTGCTTAAGAGTTCATGGGTGACAATTTTAGAGTTGTATATGCTAAGTTTGGAAATGTCTTTACTTTTTTAGAAATAACCTCTCTTCACTCTTTAAAACTTGGAATGATTTATAGTATTTTCAAGGCTTGTGAAGATTTTACAAATCTAAAAGAGGTTCTCAGAGTTTTATGTTTTATCTAACTTTCTAAACCTGCAGTGTTTTCCTTAAAGATTTCCATCTATCGAAAGTAAGTATTTACAATATTTTCTTAAAGAACTTTCCAATAGTAAAAGGTCAATGGAAGACTATTTAGAACCTTATTTTCTGCAAATAAAAATCCAAAATAAACAAAGTTGCATAATGAATATTTACAGGTAAGAAGGTGTTACCTCCTTAAGTAAAGAATTTCTTCAAGATAAGCCCATTGACAGGAAGAGAATCTCTCTTCCCTGATAGGTATTGCAATATGAACGTTGATGGGCCTATCTTTTCAATGATTTGAAATGGTCCAAGCCACATCTTTTGAAATTTCGTATGTTTGCCTTTGTCTTTGTGTGCTTTGTCCCATTTCAAAACAAGATCACCGATTTGTAAAAATTTTGGGCTGGTAGAATTTGCATCAAAAGAATATTTAATAACCAGTTGATGTTTTGCATGTGTAATTTTTGCCTTTTCCCTTTCCTCTTCTAATTTAAGGATTTGATCATATCTTAATTGAATAGAAGGCGAGGGATTTTCTTCAATAAATTGTACTAGGGCTAGAGATGGGAGTGCTAAGTTTGTTGGTATTACAAATTCTTTCCCATATACTAAGTTGAATGGAGAAGTACCTATCGAGGCTTTCTGAGTTATGCGGTCTGCCCCATAATGCAAATATCAAAGACTTCTGCCAATTCTTTTGATTCTGGTCAACAGTTCTCTTAATAATCTTAATAAGATTTTTATTCGTTGATTCTGCCAAACCATTACCTTGAGGGTAGTAGTTTGCAGAATATTTCAATTTAAATCCTCTTTTAAGAGCAAGTTCAAGTATGGTATTTCCAGAAAAATAAGATGCATTATAAAAAATGAGAGCATTAGGTACGCTAAACCTAGTAATGATGAATTGATCGATGAATTCAATGATTGCATCAGAGTTGGCTACCCTCAAAGGAATTGCTTCTACCCACTTTATGAAGTAATAAGTGGCTATAAGGATATATTTGTGCTGCTTGGAAGTATGTGGGACAATCTCTCCTATGATATCGAGTCCCTATTGTTCAAATGGTTTTTCAATGTTGACTAGTTTCAAAGGAAAGGTTGGTTTCCTTTTTTTCCACTAATAGTTTGACATATTTTGTATTTCCTTACATATTCATGGGCGTCTTTGAATAAAGTGGGGCAATAATATCCAGCATGTATTATCGTGTGAGCTGTTGTATCACCTCCAAAAAGTCCACCTGCTGGACCATCATGTAATTCTTGCAACACCTTTTGTGCTTCAGTTTTTTCAAGGCATATTAACAAAATCGAATCATAATTCCTTCTAAATAACAAATCATCAATGAATTCGAAGTGTTTTGTTTTTAATCTGAAGGCATGTTTGTTTTTGTAAGAGAGACTAGGAGGAGCATATCCATTTTTTAAATAAAAGACCAAATCTGGATATTGAGATTCAAAGTTCATGATACTTATCTCATTTATTTGAAGAGCATTGCCTAAATCTTCATGTTTTGGAATGTTAGAAGCTCCTGCTAATAACCTGCAAAAACCTTGACCTCTTACAATTTTCATTGGTTTAATATCTAAATCATATTCTTGTAATGTTGTAACCCAGTTGGCTCTCTTCTCTCCTACTGCCCTTTGGACTAGTAATTGTCTCACTACCGAGAATGAGACTATTACTTTTGTATGAGTCTTTAGGAGGAATGGCCTAAAGTGTTTAATATATTTGAACATAGCAAAAGCTTGTTTTTCTACTTCGGAATAATTAATTTCAGAACCTTGTAGATTATAACTGAAAAAGGATATGGGTGCTTCAACTTCCTGATCATTGATCTGTGTTAACACAGCTGCATAAGAAGTTTCGGATGCTAAAGTATACAAAATAAAATGATTAGAAAATTTGAAGTATTCAATGCAAGAGCATTAATGATCGCCTATTTGATTGAATCAAAGGCTTCCCTTTTGCTATGCCCCCATTTGAGCACTGAATTTTTATTAATCATGGTCTGTAAAGGTTAAACAAATCTCTGAAAAATCAAGAATAAATCATTTTACAAAATTTATTTGACCTAAAATTGATTGCATTTATTTTTTATTGTGTGGTAGAGGAATATCAGAAATCTCCTTGATTCTTTCCAGATCAATGTAAATACCATCTTTGGATATGGTAAACCCTAAGAGTTTCCCTTGATCAAGAGCGAAGAATGATTTCTTGGGATTTAATGAAATCCCATACCTTTTGCTAAGTTCAAATATTTGTTTCAAATCATGTGAATGATTCGCTCTTTTCTTGGAGAAGACAATTATGTTGTCTAAGTAGATAACAACTGACCTATTAATTAAACCTTTGAATGTTATATCCTGTTGGGTCCCTATAATACTAGTGATCGCCCCATTACTATTGTAGTTTCATCCCTTATTAATATTGTTGTGCCCCTATTATCCCCATATTGTTATTACTGTGCCCCATAGAATCCCTCTATTGTTATTTTTGTGGCTTTATATTATTATTGTTAGGTCGGCTAGGTTATATTGTGACTCCTTAGACCCCTATATATGAAAAGGAGGTTTTATCATTTGAATCATCCAAGAATTGTTCATTTATGTAATGTAAAGGAGGTTTCCTCCTTGAAGAGGCTGAATTCTAAGGCGTTGATCTATCTTTTCTATCTTTTCTTGAGCTAGTTTCATAACATTTGGTATCAGAGCTTTGGATTCTAGGGTTTTGCTGCACCAAATAGGTCATCGTGGAATTTTCACTATAACGTTTTTTCTGTGATGTTTCAGAAGCTAAAAAAAAAAACCATTTGAGAAGACATCGTGTTGAATCTTGGGTCCGAATTTCATAGCTTTTCGTGCTATATTTGCGGAGATATGATCTGAGGAAGTTGGTCTTTTTGCAGACTCCTGAATTACATTCCAAACAGGTGACCTGGGGAAATCATCATCACTTTCTCTCTAAGCATCGGATTGAAATTTCGTAAGAAGTTAAAAAAATAGGACGGACTGCAGTTTCTTGTAGATATTTTTCAGAGCCAAAGATTGAAACAGTGACTCGTGGCACGTCGTACAAGTTCGCTCTACGGAATTAGTCTATAATCAAGTCACTGTGGGAGATTTAGCATAACTCTTCCTTGGAGAATCCAATTTGGGTCAGATTGGTGGCATTGGAAAGAGGAAATAGAGGGCTACTACATGTCATAATTTCATAACTGGATGATCAGAAAGTACAGAGATACATCAGAGGCAATATTGAGCTCCTACAAAGTGAAAAAAGGTGAGTATATTTTTTTAAATTTTTGCTTAAGCTTGGTTTGAAAATTTATTTTGAAGGAATTCAAAGGGCATAGTAGAGCATTATTATCGGTAATTGATGCCCTGAGGAAAAAAAATGCAAACACCTAGTAAGCAACCTGAAAGCTCTAGCATGACTCATGAAGAAGAGGAAGAAATGCTACATGATATATCAAAATTAAAAGAACAAGTGCAACAAATGTCACTCTCACAAAAGCTAAAAGAAGCTAATATAAATGCCGTGGAATCTAAGATAAAGGGTGTGGAAGCTAATATGGATGATTTGAAGATAGATTTGAAGACAAATTTGAAGAGAGACATGGCAGATTTGAAGACAGATTTGAAGATAGACATGGCAAATTTGAAGACAGATTTGACAAATTTTCTACAAGAAATACTTACTAATGGTGGAAAGGTAGTAAAGGAAACTCATGATGTGAAAAAAGAAATGTTAATCATGATTTTTTAGACCCTAATGTGGGATCGAAGACCCACCATATTCCAAAAATCGATATGAGGAAGTTTGATGGCAAGGATCCCGCAACATGGATATTACAGATGGAGCAATTTTTCGATCTCAATAATGTGCAAAACACACAAAAGGTACATATTGCAACTTTATATTTGGAACCAAATCAATTTGTATGGTATCAATGACTTTGCTCTCATAAACAAATTATCACTTGGGCAATTGTTACGGAAGAATTGACAACACATTATGAGGATACAAAAAGCAACACTTTTTTTTAGCCAATTGATAAGTCTCAAACAAAAGGGTTCAATAATGGAGCACATTGAGGAGTTCCAAAAATTGAACATAAAGGGAAAAAATATTCCAAAGGAGCATAGGATTGATGTGTTCATAGGGACTTTAAAGGATAATATCTAACATGATGTTCGCCTTTAGGAACCTGATTCATTAGAGAAGGCATTCAGGTTAGCAAGAAAAATGGAAAGCAAAATTATGGCAACCAGGAAGCATACTGCTCACAACTATAAAGATGGAAGTGTTTTTGCCCCTAGTATTCCACAACCTATAAGGTTGACACCACAACAATTGGAAGAAAAAAGAGCAAAAGGGCTTTGTTATAGTTGTGATAGCAAATACGTTAAAGGTCATAAGTGTGCTGAGAAGAAATTATTCTACATGGATTGCGAAGAGGAAGAAGAAAAGGAGCAAGAAAGGTCAAAAGAAGAGGATATACTCTAGGAAAAAAGCCTAGATAAAGAAGAAATGAATCCGACCATATCTTGTAATGCATTGGCAGGAATTACCACTCCTCAAACTATCAAGATAGAAGGACAAATCAAGAAGAAAAAGGTAATAGTGTTGATTGATTCAGGAATTACCCACAATTTTATTCATTGTAAGGTAGCAAAAGAATTGAATTGCTTCTTATATCCAGCACCAAAGTGTCAAGTGATGGTTGCAAATGGAGGAACAATCAATTTCTCTGGAAAGTTCCATAATATCAAGCTATCGATGGGAGAATATGTATTGACTAGCCCAATGCTTTCCATTCTAATGGGAGGTGTTGATGTTGTACTAGGAATCCAATGGCTACAATCCTTGGGTACAGTAGCTTTTAATTTTCAAGAAATTTTCATGAAAATTTCTGTGGAAGGAAAAGAATTTGAATTAAGGGGTATTGCAGGGAAACCGGGAAAGATAATCAGCTCTAATGGTATGACAAAGCTTCTAAAAAAGGAACAAAGGGGTGTAATTGCAAAATTATGTTCACTAGATGTTTCCACGTTGCAATCATCTATTTCTCCAGATCTCCAAAACGTCTTGGACAATCGTTCCAAGGTATTTGAGACTCCCAAAGGTCTCCCACCTATTTGTGATCATGATCATGCTATTCATCTGATTCCAGGAAGTGTTCCTCCAAACATCAGGCTGTACAAATATCCCTATGCCCAAAAGAGTGAAATTGAATGTATGGTTGCAGAAATGCTAGAGGCTGATATAATTCAACTGAGTCAAAGTTCTTTCTCTACTCCAGTAGTATTAGTGCACAAGAAGGATGGATCATGGCGCATGTGTCTGGATTATAGGGACCCAACAAGCTCACTATTAAAGATAAGTTTCCCATTCCCGTCATTGATGAATTACTGGATGAATTGCATGGATCAATTTACTTCACCAAGTTGGATCTTCGTTCAGGATATCATCAAATCAGAATGAAAATTGAAGACATTCCAATTTTTTTTTTATAACTCATGAGGGTCATTATGAATTTTTGGTCATGCCTTTTGGCCTTACCAATGCACCTTCAACATTTCAAGGTTTGATGAATTCCATTTTCAAACCATTCCTTAGAAAATTTGTGTTATTTCTTTTTGATGATATACTAATCTACAACAAGTCTTGGAAGGATCATTTTGAACATGTTGATAGGGTGCTACAACTATTGGAGGAGAAACAATTATATGCAAAAAGATCCAAATGTTTCTTTGGAGTACAAGAGGTGGAATATCTGGGTCATATTGTATCTCATGAAGGAGTTAAGGTAGACCCTAGCAAAATTAAAGCCATTAAGGAATGGAAAATCCCCACATCCATAAAGCATCTGCGAGGATTTCTCGGGTTGACAGGGTATTATCGCAAGTCTGTTAAGAATTATGGGAGAATAGTAGCACCTCTAACTTTATTATTGAAGAAAGATGCATTTTCATGGATTTTAGAAGCAACAAAGGCCTTCGAACATCTTAAAGAGGCAATGTGCCAAGCACCGGTCTTAGCTACACCGGACTTCACAAAAACCTTTATTGTGGAATGTGATGCTTCAGGAAATGGAATTGGTGTTGTTTTAATGCAAGATGAAAGACCCATTGCTTTTGAAAGTCGTCCAATCAAGGGAAAGTTTTTACACAAAGCTATTTATGAGAAGGAAATGTTGGCAATACTCCATGCACTCAAGAAATGGCGACCCTACCTAATGGGAAGACACTTCAAGGTAAAAACGGATCATGATAGCCTTCAATAATTTTTAGAACAAAGATTGTCCTCTGAAGAGCAACAAAAGTGGGTCACAAAGATGTTGGGTTATGACTTTGAAATCATTTACAAAAAAGGGAAGAAAAATGTGGTTGCAGATGCACTCTCAAGAAAGGATGAGGATGTGGAAGCATTGTTGTGCACCATTTCTATTATCCAACCAGATTAGATAAAAAAAGCAAGAGAGGAATGAAAGAATGACGAAGAAGTGTGGTCATTTATTCGAAAGTTACAACAAGATTCCAGTACGTCTGATACATTTAGCTGGAAAAATGATTCTTTATGGTACAAAGATCACTTATACCTCTGTAAGAATTCCCAACTAAAACAAAATATTCTTATAGAATTGCACACTTCTCCCTTAGGAGGGCACTCAGGATTTTTAAAAACTTACCACAGGGTTAAGAAGGAATTTTTTTGGGATGGCCTTAAATCAGATATTCAAAAATTTGTGGTGGAATTTTTGGTTTGCCAACAAAATAAAGTTGAAACAATTAAGACACCGGGTCTATTACAACCTTTATCCATTCCAAGCCAACGATGGGAGGAGGTTTCAATGGATTTTATCACATATTTACCCAAGTATGATGGAAAGAGTGTCATCATGGTGGTAGTTGACAGACTTACCAAGTATGCACACTTTGTGCATTATCACATCCATTTAAATCCAGTACAGTTTCTACTGCATTTATGGAAACAATTCAAAAGCTACATGGAAACCCAAAGATTATTCTAAGTGACAGAGATCCCATTTTCACTGGAAATTTTTGGACAGAATTATTTTCTTATCTTGGTACTCAGTTAGCTCATAGATCATCTTATCATCCTCAATCTAATGGGAAAACTAAGATAGTAAAAAAATGTTTGGATGGATATCTTCATTGCTTTGTATCTGATAAATAGACACAATGGGTCAAATGGTCGCCGCTGGCTGAATGGTGGTATAACACTTCCTTCCATACAACAACAAAAATGACCCCATTTATGGCACTTTATGGATATCAGCCACCATCCATCACATCATATTTAAGAGAAAATTCTAAGGTTAAAGCAGTGGAACATCACATTGAACATCAACAACAAGTCCTCCAACTCTTAAAGGATAACCTTGTGTTGGCACAGAATAGAATGAAACAACAGGCAGATCAACATCGCATCAAAAGAAGTTTTGATGTAGGTGATTGGGTATTCCTACGGCTACAACCATATAAGCAAATTTCCCTCAAGCAAGCTAAGAAGGATAATAAATTATCACCAAAGTATTATGGTCTGTACAAGGTGTTGCAAAATATTGGTACTATGGCATACAAATTGGAGCTTCCTGCAGCTTCTCGATTGCACCCAGTTTTCCATGTTTCATGTTTAGAGAAGGTTATAGGAGACAAGATCCCAGTTCAAACAATATTGCCAGAACTTGATGAGGAAGGAAAAATTATATTGTAACTGGAAGCAGTCACAGAAACAAGAACTCGACAGCTACGAAATCGATCAATTTCGGAGTATCTTATCAAGTGGAAGAACTTATCCACTGAAGATTCCACATGGGAGGTTGATAATTTTATACAGAAGCATCCAGAACTACTCAAGCATTGAGGACAACACTTTTTTTAAGGAGAGGGGCATGTTGGGTCCCTATAATACTAGTGATTACCCCATTACTGTTGTAGTTGCATCCATTATTAATATTATTGTGCCCCTATTATCCCCATATTGTTATTACTGTGCCCCATAGAATCCCTCTATTGTTATTTTTGAGGCTTTATATTATTATTTTTAGGTCGGCTAGGTTATATGGTGACTCCTTAGACTCCTATATATAGAAAGGAGGTTTTTTCATTTGAATCATCCAAGAATTGTTCATTTATGTAGTGTAAAGGAGGTTGCCCCCTCGAAGAGGCTGAATTCTAAGGTGTTGATCTATCTTTTCTATCTTTTCTTGAGCTGGTTTCATAACATATCCATTGCTCTTTGGAAGGTAGCTCCAACAGTAATCAAACCGAAAGGCATTTTCTGGTAGGCATATGTTCCCCATTTGGTTCTGAAGGTAGTCTTTAGTCTGTCATCTGGATGCACAAATATTTGGTTATATCCAGAAAAGATATTAATTCAGAACCAAAAACTGAATGAAGAGTCTGTTCCATTGTTGTTAATGGGAAATTATCTTTTTGGCTTTCCTTATTGAGATTTCGGAAATCAATGCAAATCCTAATATCACCATTTTTCTTCCTAATAGGTACTAAGTTAGAAACCCATTTATAATGTCTAACTAGGAAAATTATCTTAGCTTTCAAGAGTTTATTCAACTCTGCTTTGATTTGAGTCTAGATTCGGATGAATTTTCCTCAATTTTTGTTGCACAGGTTTCTCCTCAGAAATCATTAGAATTATGTGTTGTATGATAGAAGTATCATACATTTTTAGATCATCATAATTCCAAGAGAAAGAATTTTTATATTTATTCAACAATCTGATAAAGGCAAATCTTTCTTCTAGAGTGAGCCCTAGTCCCAGATTAATATTTTGTGGTTTGGCCTCAGTGCCAAGATTTATTAATTCAAACCTCAAAGTAGAAGTTTGAAGTTTTGAATTAGTGACTTGTTTAAACCTATCCTTGATATCATAAAGATATTCAAGTTTGACCATGGATTTAGGTATGGAATTATCCTCTGGTCTTTTCTTTATTCAAAGATCATGGTCATTCTCATCAATAATCTGGTCATCATAGGATCTCTCAGAAGTTAATAAATTCAAAATGTCTCCATCATGATTAAATACCCGCCAATTGGTGACATTGTCTGGAATAGATGGTCTAAAAATAAATTCGACTGAAAACCTATCAGTACTATAATCCTTGGATGGAAGGAGCTTAGAAGCAACATTGGCTAATAAATTAGCTGCTGCATTCTGAGATTTAGGAATGGGAGAAATATTAAATGCTAGAAAATGAGATATGAGCTCTTGAACCAAGGACTGATAATGCTTGAAATGTCCAGAAAGGCAATGGATAGTATTCCTTACTTGTTTGATGACAATCTCAGAATCACCAAATACTTTTAGATATTGAATCTTCAAGCCTATTTCTTTATAAAGCCATTGAATCAATGCCTCATATTCAGTAGTATTATTTGTACACTCAAATTCTAGTCTGCATGATAGCATAGTTTTTTCCCCTTCAGGACTAACTAAAATACATCCTGCTCCTACACCGTCATTGGATTTTGACCCATCAAAATATAAAGACCAAAATACAGGCTTATCTACAGGTTTATTTACAATTTCTTCAGTAATAGTAACACATCCTGATGTATCTGTATGAGAAAAATTTTCTATCTATGATGTGAAACTATTAACAGAAAAAGGTGATGATTGAGCATTAAAATTACCAAAGAATGATTCGGCTAAGTAATTTCCGAGAATGTTATTATTGAAAGCTATGGGTTGATTTTCCTGCTCAAACTCCATTATAGTATGGGTCATGTGCTTCTCCTGATCGATTTTAATTTTATTTGGTTTCCCTTTATAGGGAAGCCACATATGAGACCAATCAGTAGAAATGTAACCATGGAGTTTCTCAAACCAATCCCTACTTAAAATTTACCCATAAAACTCAGGGATGTCAACAATCAATATATCAATTCTCTAGACTACTCTAGGATCAGTTGATAACCTAATGGTGATTGAATTGATCTCTCCTAAGACTTGAACCTTAGTTTGATCCAACTGAACAATATGCACTGCATATTTTTGGGGCTCAATGTTCAATTTTGAGCAAACCGAGGCTGGCATTATGTTTGATGAAGCCCCTGAATCTATTATGCAGATGTGCATATTTCTATTGTAGATTTCACAGGTCAAGAGAAAAGGAGGAGTATGAGAATTAGATCTATCTCCAATCAAAATAGCATCAGTAGCATCTACATTATCTAATGGTGGCTTACATGTTCCTTTGGTCGCCTTGATAATACAACATTTGGAAGAGGGGAAGAAGGTACTGACTACCAATGTCTTGGATGATGAGGGTGGATTGGAAGATGATGGCTGATTTTGAGTTGGCAACACTGAAGATTTCTTTATGGGAGCCTTATCTTTGGCAGTAGGGCTTGTATTTTTCTTCTTTTGAGTTGGTTGAACAGGCTCTGCAGCGACTTTACTTCTAGTATTTGCTAGGAGAGCTTCCTGTTCATTTTCAGTATCAGAATTAGGAAAAATGAAGTCCCACATACTGTGACATTCAACTATCTCATCTTCTTTGGTTTCCTCGGATGATAAGACTGTGTCTTCATCCTCATCATTATCTGGATTTGATTCTACATTAGATATGGCATTAGGTGGTTTTAATTTATCTCTTTTGAAGTTCCTAATGGCTTTTTAGTGGAGGCTTCAGCTACCTATTTCTGTATCTCTACCATTTCATTAGACATAGTTTTCAAAACTTTTTGCAAACCCTCCATATCGTATGGATCTTTAGTTGCTTACTTCTTTGAATCATCTTTAAAAGTAAATTTTTTGGACTTTCTCTCCTCAAGAGTGGTTTTCCTTTCTAAAGAAATAATACGTTTCTCAATGATGATCGCTTCTTTCATATTCTCTGCTAAGGTGGGCTTTGTAGCTCTACCAATGAAGATGGCTATATTTGAAGGTAAAGCAGAAATATACCATTTGCTTTGGACCTCTTCACTGGGTTTAGATGTAGCAGGAATTTTATTTAAGAGCTTATTAAATCGCGAGTTGAAATACTTAATGGGTTCTTTTGATTTAGTTTTAAGATTGGAGAGATCATTGATTAATGTCGTTGTGGACCTATCATCTCTGAATTTAGTCAAAAACAACTCTTGTAAAGCATTCCAACTATTAATGGATCCTAGTGGTAATGAAAAATACCATGATCCAGCTACTCCTTGTAAGGTGTATGGGAAAAGTTTCACAACAACATCCTCTTCTGTCACTCCATTTAAGTTTATTGACAACATAAAGTTGTTTATGTGTTCTTATGCTAGTATGCCGATATCTAGATTAAACTTTGGCAACCACTTTTCAGGGTGGGCTGGTAATTGACTCAAGGGTGCTGGCATTGCGACTGCCCCTGGATTTGTCCATGGCCTTGGTTGTGGTTGTCGCACAAAAAACAGAGGAAGGTGAGGATGTACTTGCAAGTGATTGAGTAGGAGATGTCTGAGTACTTGTACCTTGTTGAACTATGATATGAAGTTGGGGAGTGGATGGTTTACTTTGCAATGGATTGGATAAAATGGATGATGATGATGAAATAATCTCACTGCTAAACTCTAAAGGTGTCTTCCTATCTCTTTTCCGACCAGGCAGAGCAAATTCTATTGGTTCAATACCAAGCTTTTCGCTCTGTAATATTGTAAGAGGCTGAGAAGGAATGTATTGCTAAGTCACACTGCCTTGGGATAACTCAGAATTTTCTTGCGATATTGAAAACCCTTTAATTTTATGAATTAAAGATTGAACTTCAAGGGGTTCAAGGGAAGACTTGTCTGATATGTTCAAGTTTTCAGCAGTGGCTGTTGTCTTTTCAACTTCTCGCTTGGAAATTGGAGATTTAGAATGCAAGGGAGAAGTTGGAGGAGATTGTTGTGGAGTACCATAAAGGTATGCTTTTGATGATCATTTCAATAGCTTTTCAGTAAAGATCTGTAAACCTTTTTGCATCATGAATCCGGAAAACAATAAAGAATTATAATAAAACATGTGAATTATATGCAAGATTTGATCACTGATAATTGTTATTCTTCTGTGAAGGAAGAGGTAAAAATGAAGAGTAGCCATTCCGAAGGAAAAGATAAAGACAAGATAATTGTTGTCCCTTTGAAGGGAAACCGAATGCAAACAAGTCTAAGCAGATCAGAGCAAATCGGCCCGGGAAAGGAGGAGAAGACACCAGCTCGGCGGAAAAAGAAAAGAAAAGATTAAGGATTGATAGTTTGGAAAATCCCTCAGGATCTTTGATCCTGAGGGATCGCTTCTTTATTTATTTTGTTATTTAGACATCTACGCCGTCACCTTTATATAAGGGGACAACACTGTTAACCAAGGGGATATACTTTTATGTAATTTTCTGTAAGAGATCAACTTTGATCATCGAGCCTCGTTGAGAACTGGTTCATTTTACTTTTGTCTTATGCATTAATATAAACTTGGTGATTACCGTATCTCTGCATCTGGATTAACTCAAAGCGGTGTACCCTTGAGGCTAAGGGCCCGGCCCCGGAGGACACTTGCTTCTGTACCACTACAATTTGATTACTGTGTGGTTTGCTTATTGTTGTTATCTGGTAATCTGATATGCTTTATGAATCGCCATTACATGCTCTGTTAAGATTAATTCATTAAGGTTTTTACAGATAGAATTGTGTATTGACTCTGCCTTACATTCCTAATCCTTTCAGAGTTGATTGAATGATTATCAGTCTTGGCCATATATTATTACTGTCTCGTTACGGAGCTTTTGTACTGAACATTTATGTCATAGATTCATTCGAAGTTGTATTTAGAAATAAAGCCGTTAAATTAAGATTGATCAGATTACTATTCCAGTGTGTTACTTGTGATCCATTAGTGCTGTTCCATTAGTGAATTCTGCTTGATTTGTTTTAAGAGTGAGAGATTGATATTTGGTTGTGAGGAGTGATTAAGTTTGGTTATGACTCGCGAGACTTTGTTGTTTAATTGCTGTTCCATTTTATTATTGTTGTTCCATTTCAGATTTGCCGTTCAATTCTTCATTTGTTGTTCCATTTTTCTATTTGCTGTTCCATTTACTTGCATTTGTTATTTTGGTGTGAGAGACGATCTAAGGTTGTAGTGAGCCTCGGCATTCACTGCCTCGCTCCCAGACCCGTGATCCATGCTCTAATTTTCCTTTCATCAGTTTCCAAAGGGATGGGCTATTGCCGCCGAACCCTTGACTGGTAAGTTACTTGGTTTTCTGAATGTGTGATTTTCCTTGCTTTTATTTCCTTTCTGTCAGTTTCCAAAGGGATGGGTTATCATCACCGAACCCTTGACTGATCAGTTGCCTAGCTTGAAGAGTGTGTGCTTTAGACATTTGAAGTAACTTAGTTATAGGAAGCATCCGTTTACTCTTGTATTTTCGTAGAACATTGTACTACTAGCATTACACTGACAAATAGCCTCGGATTGAGTCACTCTTTTTAATAACCAAATGCTCCTGGATTGATATATTAATGTGAGATAATTAGAGGTGAAAGAGACCCTTTTTATAGATCCACATTTTGGCGCCGTTGTCGGGGAAGGAGTGTAGCCATTTGTCTTTCTCAGAGTAGTGTACGAATCTGCTAGGGAAGAATTGGGTTTTGAAAACGGAAGGTAAGAACCTACGTGCGGAGCATGTAAAAGCCCTGCTCCTTTGCCCGCTTTCCTGCAGATTTGCTGTTATCTGCTTAAAATTTAGTAGTTAAATTGAGTGCATGACTAAGCAGAAAAAGCTAGAGAAAAATCCCAAACCGTTACCGAAACCAGAAAAAGCTAAGGGATTGGTGACCCTTGGTCGATCGACATACATAGACTAAATCTATAAGAAAGCCGAATCTCAGCCTTCAGTAGGACCCAGGAAAGTTACTTCCAAACAACCTACTAGTTCCCTTCAGGCCTCAGGCTCACCATCTAAAGCCTTTGTTGAGGTACATAGTCAGACTGACGAACAGGACTTTCAAGAAATTGAAAATTCTATTCCAGAACGACTGCAGGAAGGGAATCTAAGCAATCTTTGTGAAGGAGAAGGAGAAACAGGGGAAATTGGGGAGCCAAGATCTCCTCCTAGGATAATTCAGCCATTAAATAGCCCAGACAAGGGGAGCGCGGTAAAAATTATTATTGAAGACACCCTATCTCCTTAGACATCAGGTATTCTCATTATCCGAGATAAAGGAAGTGCTATTAAAACTACCCCTTTCAAAACCGTTCCCTCTCAACCTAAGAACACCCTCCTAGATATCCCAGAAGGTTATTGGCATATATTCTATCCTATGGCTCAGAATCAGCCAAATGCTCAAACCTCTACATTACAATATCCTATAGTGGATTCCGCAGCAAATGCGCCCATGAAAGCTATTCCTCTTCAACATATCCCTACCTTTCATGGTCTCACATCAGAAGATCCGGATGCATTTCTATTCGAATTCGATGTGTTATGCAGGAATTCGATGTGTTATGCAGGGGATATGATTACACCACCGATCCCCAGAAATTGAAACTATTTCCCTCTACATTAAAAGGGGCTGCTTTAAGATGGTTCATGGGACTAGGTGGTGGGGTTATCAACAAGTGGGATCAAATGAAAGAATCCTTCCTAAGGAAATATCAGGATTATTGTAGGTCCAGAAAATTAAAAGACGAAATATTTCAAATGACAACCAAACCGAATGAGACATTAGAGAAATATGTGGAACGCTTTCAATACAATCTACAAAGATCTCCTTATGCATCACTACCTTTACCTGATAATGTATTAAAAACTGCATTGATAAGGGGTATGAAGGAACAGTGGATAGAAACATTAAACATCATGGGAAAAGGGGATATTTATCAAGAGAATTTTGCTGACATCATTGACTTATGCATCAGGAGTTCGATAGGCAGCACAAGAATAAAACCGGCAGAATATGATCGGTTTGCAAGAGGTAACAAAGTATCAACAGAAGGAGTAACACGTGTAGAAATTGGAAATTTATTAGAAAATTTTAAAACTGATATTCTGGGGACACTAACTACACAACTTGATATTGTGCAAGCTAAACAGAAGCAGATGGAGGCAGAGCAGAATTTGGTGATCTTCTGTCCCCGATGCAGAAAAAAACATAGCCACAAAGAATGGCCGTTGGATACAGTTAAAACATGCGTCATCTGTACAAAAGATCACCTTACAGAGAGCTGCCCCTCACTTCCTGGATTGAAAACGGTATATAAGGAAGCAAAAGAAGAACCAGAATCGATGTACTTGATCAACCAGCGTCGCCAGTGGCAGCCGAGACAATCTGGTATGTTTCCATACCCAACCTCTTCTTTTCTGCCTCCACAGTATAATGTTCAACAATATGGTATGTGGCAAAACCACTCTCAACCCCCATTTTCAAACTGGTCACCACAACCGTTTCGTTCTTCAAACCCATGGCTGAATCAGACAAGCCAATCTGGTTGGCCGAATTTTCATTACACTCCACCATACTGGCGAAATGGCCCATATCCTCCACATTGGACTCCCCCTACTTCACAAAGTTCACCCTGGCAGACAAACTGGCAAAGACCGATGCACCAGCTAGCAGGAACTATTCCACTCCCTCAACCTACTCTGCCAGCCTTACAACAAAATCCCCAGTCTAATTTAAGACCGCAACTCCCAGCTCAACCCAATCCCAATCCAAATAACCGATCGGTCCAATTTCTCCAAATCATCGAATCACCAGAAATAAGACCCGACCTGAGGGAGTGCAATGATCTTCAGTTAAGATCTGGACGTATAATTGGAACTGAGGGAGATAAAACAGTTCATATTGAAGATTAGTTACCTAGAGAACAACAGTCACAACAAGAGGATGTAAACAAGCAACAAACTTATAATCAGGTAACCACATCCTCTCCTCCATTCCTAGAACGATTAATCATACCTCGACCCATACAATATCCCGACTTTGACATTCTGGGAGAATTACAAAATATGTACATAAAAATCCCATTCCTCCAAGCCATTCAAGACATTCCTATATATGCAAAAACTATCAAAGAATTGTGCATCAAGAAACCGAGGAGGAATATAACAACTAATCCAAGGGTCCAAGTAGTTGGTACTTTATCCGATTTACTGTCTGGGAAAGAAACACCTATTAAATATGAAGACCCAGGAAATCCAATTGTAACTCTTCAAATTTATGGTCAGACTCTGTCTAATGCCTTAGTTGATCTAGGAGCTGCAATTAATATTTTAACAACTGCTACTTGCCAAAAGCTTGGCATTACATCTGTAGAACCCACTTCTACTCTGTTAGAATTGGCTGACCGATCTATGGTGAGACCAGAGGGAACTCTACATGATGTCATGGTCTCTGTAGACTCCTGGGAATATCAAACTGATTTCCTGATAATCAATCCAAAAACCCGACTTGATGGACACCCGCTAATTTTAGGTAGACCTTGGCTCGCCACTGCCGATGCTTACATTGGCTGCCGGCAGGGAAATATGATTATAACCAGAGGACCGAATATCAAAAATTTAGTTTTATATCCTCCAGCGCAACCAAGTGTCACGGTAATCTAAACTAATAAACACCCTGTATCATACCTTACTGATAACATTACATCTCCATTGACTATACAAGAGGCACCTGATTTTAAAGATCAAACAGAAGATGATGCCATTAATAATTTTATCAGTCAAACTGAATCTAGATCCCGCACACAGTGTCACATGATAGAAGCAGCATTTGATAATGAATTAGAAGAAGATCCTCTGAAAGATACACATGACCAAACGATACCCGTTACTTCTGTTACAAATAGTAAAATTGTGGAAATTGAACCGGGAAAAACTTTAAACATTAATGCCAACCTCACACCTGAACAAGAAACGAATCTCATCCATTTGCTAACAAAATATCAAGAAGCATTTGCATGGGATTACCCTGATATGAAAGGAATTGATCCCCAATTATGTACACACCACATTTATATAGAAAAAGATGCCAGACCTGTCCGTCAGCCGCAAAGAAGACTTAATCCTCATCTAAAGGATGTGGTAAAAGCTGAACTTCAGAAACTTTTAGATGTCAATTTTATTTATCCTATTTCTGATAGTAAATGGGTCTCTCCTCTTGTGGTGGTACCAAAAAAGAATGGAAAATGGAGAATTTGTGTGGATTACAGAGAATTAAATAAAACAACACAAAAAGATCATTTTCCTCTCCCATTCATTGACCAAGTATTAGATACTTTAGCAGGAAAGAAATTCTTTTCTTTCCTGGATGGCTTCAGTGGTTACAATCAGATTCAGATTGCCCATGAAGACCAGGAAAAAACTACTTTTACTTGTCCTTGGGGAACATTTGCCTATCGAGTTCTACCCTTTGGCCTATGTAATGCTCCTGCCACATTCCAAAGGGCTATCCTTAGCATTTTTTCAGATTTAATAAATGATGGAATTGAAGTATATATGGATGATTTTACACCATATGGAGATGATTTTGACCCAGCACTAGACACCCTAGAAAAAGTCCTACATCGTTGCATTGCTACCAGGCTTTGTTTAAGCCACGAAAAATGCTACATGATGATGACCGAAGGACTTATCCTAGGACACTATGTTTCAGCAGATGGCATTCAGGTAGACCCGGCTAAAATTCAAATACTTTTTCTTATTCCCACTCCTACTACTCAAACAGAGGTACGCAGCTTTCTTGGATTTTCTGGTTATTATAGACGATTTATAGAACATTATTCACACATTGTTGCACCTTTATATGCACTAACTGGTAATGTTGATTTTCTTTGGATAGAAAAATGTGACCGTGCTTTTGAGGATCTAAAGAAGCTCGTATCCACAGCCCCAGTCCTTCGAGGACCAAACTGGGATTTACCATTCCAGATATCATCTGATGCTTCAGATACAGCCATTGGCGTAGTCCTTGGGCAGGAAGAGGATAAAAAACCATATGACATCTATTACATCAGCAAAAAAATTATCCCCTGCTGAATTAAATTATATTGTTACTGAAAAAGAATTCCTAGCTGTGATACATGCTGTCAATAAGTTTAGACATTATATTACAGGCTATCCTATTATTTTATATACAGATCATTCTGCCATCAAATATTTAGCAAATAAGCCTGTCACAAATGCTAGAGTAACTAGATGGTTGATCTTATTGTAGGAATTCGACATCACTATCAAGGACCGGCCTGGCAAAGAAAACCCTGTAGCTAATTTTCTCTCAAGAATACCACAGCCAATCGATGCAGCAGTAGTTGAAGATCAATTTCCAGATGAGCACCTGTTTGTTGTTGCTGTTCAAACACCCTGGTACGCTGATGTTGCCAATTACCTTGCAGTAGGTAAGCTACCAAAACATTTAACCCCTAATGAGCGCAAGGAGATTGTTCAGAAGAGTACTCGATTTTCGTGGATTGGGGGCTATTTGTTTCACACAGGGGTAGACATGCATATCAGGAGACGTGTTTGAGAAGATGAAATCTTCGACATCTTAAAAGCCTGTCATGATGGACCGTGTGGTGGACATTTTGCTGAGCGTAGAACTGGACATAAAGTATTGCAGACAGGATACTACTGGCCCACGATTTTCAAAGATGCAAAGAAATTTGTCCAAGCCTGTGACAGCTGCCAGCGAGCAGGATGACCTGGTCAAGCTGACGAGATGCCTCTGAAGCCACAATTAGTCATTGAACCATTCGAGCGATGGGCTCTTGATTTTGTTGGCCCCATCAACCCATCATCAAATCAGAAAACGTATATCTTGGTGGCAACAGAACATGTCACCAAATGGGTTGAGGCAGAAGCACTACCAAGAGCCACAGAGGATTCTGTAATACAGTTCATGTTCCATCTATTTGTACCTTATGGCCTTCCAAGGGAAATAATTACAGATGGAGGACCACAATTTGTTGGAAATAAATTAGCTGCAACACTCAATAATTATCATGTCCAGCATAAAATTACTACTCCATATCACCCATAGGCGAATGGGCAGGTGGAAAGCAGCAATAAGATAATAGAATCAATCCTAACAAAAACTATTACGTCACATAGGCGTGATTGGGCTGCTAGACTACCCGAAGCACTGTGGGCGTACAGAACAACATGGAGAAGCACCACTGGTTACTCACCTTATCAATTAGTGTTTGGAAAACAGCCTATTTTTCCCATAGAATTTGAAATCCAGACCTTACGAATCGCACAGGAAGTTGGCCTAGATCTAAGCGAGGCAAAAATTAATCGACTATAGCAGATCAATGAATTGGATGAAATTAGACTCTCTGCACTACAAAATACAACACTAATTCAACAGCAGCGGGCTAAATGGCATGATGCGCTCATCAAAAACAAAGTCTTTCACGAGGGAGACTGGGCTCTGTTATACGACTCTTGATTTCAGGACTTCCCTGGGAAACTCCAGACTCGTTGGTTGGGACCATATGAAATCCAGAAGGTGCATGACAATGGGACCATCACGTTAATCACCATTGACGGTTCTGGATACACCATCAAAGTGAACGGCCACCGAGTTCGTCTCTATCGCAAACCACTTACTCGGGAGTCCTTCTGCCAGCAGCTACGTCGAGACACTCATATGGAGATTTTAGGAAAGGAAGAGAAATCTTTCTCACCTGTAATTCATTAAGGAATTCATTCTTTTCTTTACAATTTGTACATAAGTTTTTTTCAAGACGTTCTTGTATATATGTTTGAACTCAATGATTTTTGCCTTCTCAAAATTTTGATTTTCAGACGACGTTTGTGTGTTTTGCTGTTCCTTTTCAAAAGGAACAACATTCTGGATTTTCTGTTGTTCCTTTTCAAAAGGAACATCACTTTCTGATTTCTGCTGTTCCTTTTCCAAAGGAACAACATCTTTGATTTTTTGCTGTTCCTTTTCCAAAGGAACAACATCTTTGATTTTCTGTTGTTCCTTTTCCAAAGGAACAACATTTTTGATTTTCTGTTGTTCCTTTTCCAAAGGAACAACATTTTTGATTTTCTGCTGTTCCTTTTCCAAAGGAACAACATTTTTGATTTTCTGTTGTTCCTTTTCCAAAGGAACAACATCTTTGATTTTTGTTGTTCCTTTTCTAAAAGGAACGGCTTTGCTTGTTCTGCTGTTCCTTTTCAAAAGGAACAACATTTTGGATTTTCGTTGTTCCTTTTTCAAAAGGAATAGCACTGCGGTGTGTTTGCTGTCCCTTTTCTAAAGGCACATCATATTTTGATTTTTGTTGTTTTTGCTGTTTCTTTTCTGAAGGAACAACACTTTTGGTTGCTGCTGTTCCTTTTTCAAAGGAACAACATTTTGAGTGTTTTTCATAGCATTTTTATTTTTGATGTTCCTTTTTTTTAAAAGGAACGGCATTTGCATTCGCATTCTTCATCTTTTTCCAAGAGGAACATCGCTAGCATACTTTTTCTCTCCTTGTGAAATAGCTTGCTCCTTTTGTTGATCTCAATAAGAGGATGCTTCTTGCCCATCTTCTTTCAAGTCTTTAAAATACAGCTATGCACTTATGCAATGAATATAAAATCACAAATATACCGAAATTTGCAAATCATAAATCGCTATATTTATAAGGCTCTGCATTAGTAAGAGGACAAAAGGAAGGATATACTTATTTCTTATCTTTTGTTGTCATGGTTTTACTAATTTTGCTCTGATTGGTTATCTTTATCATGCTGATCCCTTTAACCCTCTTTGATTATTATTTAGGAATAAGAGCAAAGTGCTTATATCTTCCTATTGAGATGATAAGACTTCTTCCACCATTCCTACTCTTAAGGAGTGTTGAACCACCCTTTGTGTTTAATAAGGAAAAGTACTCTATGAAAAAGAAAAAATGTGTGAACATGATTTATGAAATGTCAAATGCAGGATAGGGGGTCTCATCAAGAGCCAGCCTACCATGATCATGAGAATGGAAGTGAAGTGGCATTCCCACTATGGCCACCACACCAGGGATATGGTCCAAAAGGTATATCAAATAATCGAACCTTGGAACAGGAGGTCTCATCATGAGCCGGCCTGCCCACGTTTCACTCCTTCCTCGTGAATGGCGTTATGGTTAACTGGTCATCAAGCCAGCATAATGGCCTACACTTTGACATAACAACATTCCTAAGTATACACAAAGGATCATGGTTCCAGGGGTGAAAAAACAACTCTGCCAAGGTTATGGACACCTGTCGGCAGCAGAGCACTGTTAAGGGTATTGAAGTCACATTAGTTATTCCAATGGGTAAGGTACTAATACTCTTTTGTTTCTTATATCCTTAGGAACTAATCATATATTATTTCCCGATTTATACATTGCATGAACATTTATTACCACCAATCATGGCAAAGGAAGTGACAATGACCACTTGAGATTTGGCAAGTATGACAGATGTCCTATCCCCCAACCTCATATCATATCACAACAACCTCTCACGTAATATGTGATCAACTCTCCGCCTCGATTTCGATAATTCATTGTCTTTCTAAACATGGCATAATTTCATACGCTGTTCCTTTATGACTTGGTTGCAGATCGGGTGCTTCTCCTTTATTTGACGGCTGGGACAACCTATCACATTGCAGGGGGGAGGTTAACCTCATTATTCCCTGAACTACGTGTCGGCTCACTATTCGGGAAAGATAGCGTACGATGGTATGGCATGGCTTAACGACATGCATTTCTATTTTTACGCAATCCATTTATGTTGCATACTCTGTGTTTTTTTCCGAAGCTTGCGATTAGCACCCTCTCTGTGTTGCAAACAGCACAAACAGTTGCTATTCCATTGAGGATCTACAGTGAAACCATGGGATGAAGGGAAATTAGAAGCGAACCTCAGAAGTTGACAGTCTCCGCTGCTGCCCGGGAGATCCTGGAAAAAGTAGGGTGGCTGAATTATCTTAGTCACCTGCGGGAGTCTAATGAAACAGTAGCGATGGAATTTTTGCAGAACCTGCAGGAGAACCACTCCACAGTAAGGGGGAAGCGGATAGCGGTCACCGACGATATAATTGCAGAAGTCTCGGGACTACCAGCCACCGGACCAGTATGGACACTAAAGAAGGAAAGATTACAGAAGATCATCGAAATTTTCCAGGACGAAGGCCAGAGCTTGACAATCAAGGGGAAGGGAGTTCTGCCAGCAACCCTTGGAGAACCCTGGATCGAATTAGCAAAGATAGTCCAGAGTTATATTACCTACGAGGGGAGGAAAGACGTGGTAAGGCCATGACATCTTAAACTCTTAGCTGTTTTAAAACAAAAATGCTCTGTAAATCTACCTGCACTTCTGAATTCATTACTGCATGATGCTGCATGAAGCCTAAAAAAGGCACAGCATGTAGAGTCAGTCGTCAGTCACCATGGACTAATTCGATTAGTAGTTAGTCATAGTCTTACCCAGCAGCAGAGCAACTGGGATGAACTGATTGCAATGATTGAGGGGGGAGTGACAGCACCATCCCCAAAACGTAAACATTCTACAAGCACACCAGAGCGTCCGGAAAAATGCAGAGAATTGGTGAAACAAAAACATGTTGCTAGTGCATCTAAACCACCAGAAATACATCAGAAATCGGCAAAGCATAAGCATGCCACCGATACACCCGAGCAGCCATAAAGGCCCAGAAAATCAGTCTGGTTAGCTCGAATAAGAGGAAGGCTAGAAAAGCTTCAGGAAAGCACCAGCCAACCAGTGGTAATTGAGGACGAGCAACCCTCACAACTAGAAGTAGAGATAGAACAGTCTGAAAAGGAGGCTGAGCAATCTGAAGAGAGAGCCGAGCACTCCGAAGAAGAAAATGGGGAAGCAGCTGAGCATTCGGAGACAGAAATAGAAGCTGAGCATTCCGAGGAGGAAAATGAGCAATCCAAGTAGGAGGAGGAAATGGGATAACAGGAAGGTAGCCCACCACAAGACCCAGTGGGAGAAGATGAATTGGCTGCAGTTTTGGCCAATATGGGTGAGTATGGCCAACCTTCTAGTCCAGCAGACCTCCACGACAAACCCCAAGAAGAAAATGCATCTGAAAAATCACATGCAGTAGAGGCAGAAGAAGGAAAGCTGCCTGATGAAGCAGAGATAAGAGATACTGAACGGGAACAATCTGTTCCCAAGTCACCAGAAGAAATTCCGGAGGGAGTAGGAGCAGAACAAGCAGTTGTCCAGGAAGAGACGGGACCAGCTAAGGTTCCTACCCCAGAACAGCCAGAGCAGAATAGCGAGGAAGCACCCCAGGAGAAAGATTCAGAGACTAGTCCAGACCGCAGTAGACAGCCTGCTGTCCCTTCTAATGAAACGCTGGAAATTAAGAAATTGCGAAAGGAATGGCAGAAATTATTGAATACAATAGTCCAGCTCCGACAGCAAATTAGAATTCTGAAAGCAAACCAGAAGGTAAGGAAGACCGCAGGGAAGAAAAAGAGGGCCATTGCAGTAAAATCCCGCAAGGAAAAAAGGCGAAGGACCAACGATCACCCTGTTGTTCCAAACCCTACTGAAGAACAGACTGTTGTTCCAAATGATGTTGAGGAACAGACTGCTGTTCCATTTGAAAAGGAACAGCAGCAAGCTGATATTCGTGTTAAAAAAGAAAAGGAGAACAAGGAAATCCAGACAGAGGCACCACCCTCAGGGGTAATAAGGGTTCTGAACTCCAAACAACGTAATAAGAAAGTTCAGGTAAAACTCCTGGCCTCCACTGACCTATGGAAAAAAGATCCGAAGACAAGAACCTTGCATAAGATGATGAAGCAAGCCCAGCAAGAAGCTGAACAACTTAGAGAGCAAACGGTCCCCCGTGAAAAATATGAAGAGTTACAGCAACAACTAAGGAACATCAATCAATCCGAAAGCCAGGCCTTTGAAGGGTGGCGAAAGGAACAAGATAAAGCTGCAAAGGTAACCCGTAGGCTAGATACTGTTATCAAGCAGATGGATACCTTGTGTTCTTTATATAATGACGTTTTAGCATGTAGGGCCCTTGCCAAAAGCTATGCTTTGTTTTTACTAGAACGATATTTACAATTAAAAATAAAAGCTGTTAAAGCAGGCGCCCCTATACAAATCAACACTGTCAATGACTTTATAGACTGTTGTAAACATTATGGGGTGAAGGTCCAGAGATTGCTGTGGGAATTTTATTTGCATAACCTTGTGCTAGATCAGGAGACTGAATTGAACCCTGGTCCTTTTGTTGGGGACATTCAGTTGCAAGCATTCATCTCATTCGGGGTTAATCAGATTAAATGGCTCAAAGCCTATAACACTTTCCAGAGGCAGGAAAATGGCCTAGACTTATGGGTAAGGGCTGAACCTAGGGACCCAGTGCGGTTATGGAAAGCACATAGAAACCTTATGAGAACTCCGGGTGTCATTGAAACGTTAGGACCTATGCATGAGGCACTCATTCGACAAAGTTTAGAGTATTTTCTTTCCATCAAAGACCTCGCCATTGATGTAGCCAAATTTCGGTACCGAATCTCTAATCCAAACATCCAGCTCAGGGAACCGTTTAAGTATGAGAATTTTGAATTAGCTACCAACCGTTTGAACCTCTATGGAGAGAGCATTTTGAAAGTAGGGCCATCTTGGTTAGGATATAGATTTCGCAGTCCCATTATTTGGCATCCTGCACCCGGATATCAAGCCCTGTATGAGATGCCTGAGGGTCAAACAGGTCAGTTCTTTGACTATCTAGTCACTCATCATGGCTGTAGGCCTCCGCATGAGATTCCTTCTCTAGCCTATTCTCTCACTGCCTTGCATGTCAACTACAATGTTTTCATGAGGGCATGAAACAGGGTAAGCAGGGGGGTGTGTGGAGTACCAAAAAGGTATGCTTTTGATGATCATTTCAATAGCTTTTCAGTAAAGATTTGTAAACCTCTTTGCATCATGAATCCGGAAAACAATAAAGAATTATAATAAAACATGTGAATTATATGCAAGATTTAATCACTGATAATTTTTATTCTTCTGTGCAGGAAGAGGTAAAAATGAAGAGTAGTCGTTCCGAAGGAAAAGATAAAGACAAGATAATTGTTGTCCCTTTGAAGGGAAATCGAATGCAAACAAGGCTAAGCAGATCAGAGCAAATCAGCCCGGAAAAGGAGGAGAAGGCACCAGCTCGGCGGAAAAAGAAAAGAAAAGATTAAGGATTGATAGTTTGGTGAATCCCTCAGGATCTTTGATCCTGAGGGATCGTTGCTTTATTTATTTTTTTATTTAGACATCTCCGCTGTCACCTTTATATAAGGGGACAACACTGTTAACCAAGGGGATATACTTTTATGTAATTTTTTGTAAGAGATCAACTTTGATCATCGAGTCTCGTTGAGAACTGGTTCATTGTACTTTTGTCTTATGCATTAATATAAACTTGGTGATTACCGTATCTCTCCATCTGGATTAACTCAAAGCAGTGTACCCTTGAGGCTAAGGGCCCAGCCCCGGAGGACACTTGCTTCTGTACCACTACAAGTTGATTACTGCGTGGTTTTCTTATTGTTGTTATCTGGTAATCTGATATGCTTTATGAATCGCCATTACATGCTCTGTTAAGATTAATTCATTAAGGTTTTTATAGATAGAATTGTGTATTGACTCTGCCTTACATTCCTAATCCTTTCAGAGTTGATTGAATGATTATCAGTCTTGGCCGAATATTATTACTGTCTCGTTACAGAGCTTTTGTACTGAACATTTACGTCGTAGATTCATTCGAAGTTTTATTTATAAATAAAGCCATTAAATTAAGATTGATCATATTACTATTCCAGTGTGTTACGTGTGATCCATTAGTGCTGTTCCATTAGTGAATTCTGCTTGATTTGTTTTAAGAGTGAGAGATTGATATTTGGTTGTGAAGAGTGCACTTGGGTTAATAGATTAAGTTTGGTTATGACTCGCGAGACTTAGTTGTTCAATTGTTGTTCCATTTTATTATTGCTGTTCCTTTTGAGATTTGTCGTTCAATTCTTCATTTGCTGTTCCATTTTGCTATTTGTTGTTCCATTTACTTGCATTTGTTATTTTGGTGTGAGAGACGATCTAAGGCTGTAGTGAGCCTCGGAATTCACTGCCTCGCTCCCAGACCCGTGATCCATGCTCTAATTTTCCTTTCATCAGTTTCCAAAGGGATGGGCTATTGCCGCCGAACCCTTGATTGGTAAGTTACTTGGTTTTCTGAATGTGTGATTTTCCCTGCTTTTATTTCCTTTCTGTCAGTTTCCAAAGGGATGGGTTATCATCACCGAATCCTTGACTGATCATTTGCCTATCTTGAAGAGTGTGTGCTTTAGACATTTGAAGTAACTTAGTTATAGGAAGCATCCATTTACTCTTGTATTTTCGTAGAACGTTGTACTACTAGCATTACTCTGACAAATAGCCTCGGATTGAGTCACTCTTTGTAATAACAAAACGCTCCCGGATTGATATATTAATGTGAGATAATTAGAGGTGAAAGAGACCCTTTTTATAGCTCCACAATTGTGAGGGAGATTTACTCTCAGAATGGGCTATAGATTTGGGTTTGCTTGCCATTCACAGTTCAGGCCCTCCTTCTAGCGCCAAAAATGTTGATGCCTCTAAAATCACTGCATCAACATCGGGGAAAACTACTCGGTCCGGACCTTAGTGCAACTCCTTTTCTGTTTGGTGTGGTGGCTCCTACTAGATATAATGGGACCAATTTCCTAGTGATGTATGAGTTGATGGATGATTGGTTTGTAACGTGTAACGAAGGTGATAAGTGTTTTATCCTACAATTCAAAGATATACAAATATAACTAATCTAACTCGGATATCTTGTTAACAACACGATTTTTGATTGTTTCTATTAAACAAATAATCATAAAGATGGCTTATTCATAAAACAGAGAGATGTATTCATATGATGATTACTTTGTTTAAGAATTTAAACAAAGTAATAATAAAAAACATTATCGCATTCATCACAATATATATATATATATATATATCACTGACATATATATCCAAATGATAACAATTCCAAAACCTTCAGAAATGATATGCTAAAAAATTGTTTGAAAACATACATATATCAATAATAGCAAGTTTTAAGAAATGCTCATTCACATAGAGAAATAAAACAAAAATAGAGATAATAGTACCGTATGCATTTGAATTCTCTAGATGTAAACAATACTTAGATTTTGCTTTCCTATTTGAGAAAACCTTCAAAAGATGCAAAAGTGCGAGTCTTGCAAAAGCTTCTTTCACAAAAATACATAACTTTGGTCCAGCTTTTGATTAAAAAAATATTAGAAGTATAGAAGTGCAACTCCCAAGTCAATTTTTAATACAAATTAAGGACCATTTCTAAATACATGAAAGGGTATTAAATACTAAAAATAACAACTAACTATCAATAAAAATCGCTATGCCCTGTTCTAACTGTAGACATGAAAATCTAGGATTCATTATGAAAATAGCAGTGCAATAGCAGTTGAACGAATTCATTGTATCGGCTTCCTTTCTTGTGATTGCAGCTAGAAGATTGCAAGCATTGGCTAGAATTCTAGAGGCTGAATCATCCTGGAGTGTAGCTAGGCTGTATAGGTGGCATTGGAGAGTTTGGAGATCATGTATTTGATTGCATCCGAAAGACATTTCATGGCCATCTGCTGGCTCTGTGGCTTCACTAAGAAAAACCAGAATTTTTCCCATGTCAAGTTTTGGATTTCTCCAATCTATTTTTCTTTGATCGCCAACTCCTGTTTCCAATGTTGTTCCAATGCCTTTGCTTTTGGGAGTTTACCTGGAGAGAAATCGGTGATCAAATTAGACATATGTAAATTGTTATTCACTAATTCAATCAAATCGTTCATTGCGGCTCTGCATCTAGAAGTTGCTCTTTCAGCTTTCATTAGTTGGGACTCCCATTCAGAAAACAGGATTTCCTTGTGTGATTCTTGTATTCTCGGCAAGTTGGCAGCCATTCCTTCTGTGGAATCTTGCTAAGACAGAAAATTGGTTAACCTTTCATCTGTCTTTTCCAATTCAAGTCTGGCATCCACTACCTTTTCAATAAATGATGTAGAGATATCGCATAAGGGGCTGGCCAATGATATGTTGTGGCAAAGAATATCCAACTATTGGGACAAGTCTTTGGTTATTTCCAATGCTTCCGTTTTGAATTCACTTACCTGTGGATAACCCTTGTACCTTTCTATTTGTTCTTGCATTTGTGCCATTTTATCTTCCTTTGCCTTCTTCTCTTGCTCACTTATCATCTGAAGCATGCTTAATTGCTGAGACAACTCTTGTTGTTTATTGAGAGTCTGCTCATTAATCCTTTATTTTTCCAGTTTCAACTACTCCCTTAATAACTCATTTTGCTACCTCTACTCTGCTAACTGTTGTTCAAGCTGATTAATCTTTTGTTGTCTCTCTATCGATTGCACCTCAAGTTGAGTAATCCTTTGATCCTTTTCCCTCATCAGATGGCTGACCTCTCAGGCTTTATCCATTTTCACCGCTATGTAAGCTCCTGCATATTGAGATAGCTTTGTTAAATCCTCAAAGGGATTGACTTCTACTTTCCATACCATGTTCATCATTTCTGCCTGAGGAGTTAAAAGAGGACTTTGATCAATTTCCCTCTTCTTCCTCTATCTTTTAACTACAGCCCTGTGCCTCAGACTGTAGAAGACATCGAGAGGTGGTATTGCTTCGGTTCGTAGTACAATCTCCTCTGTAGGATTCTTAGGAATGATCGCCATGTCCTACTGAATTCTGGGTAGGCTGCTTGTCCCTTCAATCGGAACAGTAATAACTTCTGGCTTTTGTATTGTTGGCAATTTTGGTGTAGTGAGCTCTTGGGATTTATTCGGGTTATTGATGATTGAATCGAACTACTCCCATTCCTTGATAAAATTAGGATCAATATTTATATTTGTGTCAAGGGGCTCACTAGTTCCTTCTTGTGTCTACTCCCTTTCTAGGGTATTTTCCTTTTCAGGAGTCTTTTCAATAATTTTCTCTTCACAGTGGCCTTCTAGTTGCACCATAGAGGTAGTATTTAACAAGTCCAGAGGTAATGTTTGCAATCTCTGTGTCCTGAACTTGTAAAATTCCTCTAGTCCCTCTTCTCCCAATTTTATTTTTGCCAGTTGTTTCACTTGAGAAAATAACTCGGTTGAAGCAAACAAATCATCATAATTATCCTTCTCATGTTCAAACTTGGTGATTTTGGCATGAGAAGTGACATTGTAGGCAATAGATTTAGGATCATACTGCCTTTTTGGGATGACTGCTAACTTTAACATTTTTATTTTCTCAGATTCCTTCTCTACATGTTTAAAGTCATGTAGCGTGAAAGCACCACATCGGAGGGGGAATGAAGGCCACATGTGCATTTTAGACTCCTTTAGGTTCCTTGACATCCCTTCTACTATTATATGATATTCTATCTCTATGGAAAGTAACTTATCAGGGATGTATAAAGGAAGGACATGTGGGTCAGTAGTGCTACTAAAAAGTATGATGTAGGTGAAATTTTCTTCACCAAACCAACTACCAATTGAAGTTAGTTTGACACAGGCTTCCTCGGACAACCTAGGAGCGTGTTTATTGAATATGGCATAATACATGGGGATGATGAAACCATGACAGATTCTATAAAGATGATTTTTGTAATGGGATTTCCACAATTCCTTATGATAGATATGAATGGGGTTCGAGTCTTGTGGAGTCCATTTCCAACCTCAAATGGGGTACTCAGAATTGAAACAGATAGTGTCCAAAATATAGGCACTCATATAAAAAGGGGGTATTACCAGGGTAGTCACGAACCTGTTTTTCCTATAATCAAGTATTTGGTTGGCCATTTTATCAGACAAAATGGTTTCCTAATCCACGATATAAGAATTAACTGCAAGCTCCATTAAAGGTACCATCTCTATAGAAAATTTGGCAGTATCATGGACTCTAAAGAGTCTGCACATCATAGCACTGGCATATTAGTAAGGAGATGCTAATGAGTCTACAGAGTACATACCGATGATTCATGCTTGTGTTTGGTCAGAAAATTCCTCCACTGTCTGATAGGGTCCGATTCGATGGCATTTTCTTTGGAAAAAGCTTCGAAAAATGCTTTGTTATATCGCTTCTGTGGTTTAGGAAAATGGTACATTCTTTTGATATCTTCTTCTCTGAACGACCCGAACATTCTTCCATCAGCCGTGAAGAAAGTTCTATATATAATATTGATACTTTCAATAATCCATCTAACCAAGTCATTATAGGATAAAACTTTGGCACGAGCTACTATTCTATGAAAATAGGAGCTGGTCAACTCTTTAAGAGTACTCTCTAACTTGTCAGTGGAGTTTGCTGTTCCCGGTTCTTCTTCAATCTCTTCCGGATCCTTGACTTCCAGTAAATTGTATATACTGTCCCACAAAGCCTTGCCTAGATTGAGATAGGTAGTATTAGATATCAAGACCTTTTTAACTGGTTCCTCTTTGGCTATGACGAGGGCCTTTGGTTTCTTTGATTTCTTTGTCATTTTCGCTGGATTCATCAACTCAGACTTGCTCTGCAAAAGAAACAGAAGAATGTAACAGAGTAAAACCTGTTCAAAGCCAACATAGAATATAAAAGATTAATGGTAATTTAAGCATGATAAGCAATACGAACTCTAATATTACCACAGATGAAATCCTCGAAAGATTCAACCATAACTGCTTTATTAATGATTTCCATAACTGTCAATCGTGATAATTAAATGCCATTATGATATGTCACATCGCTCATTTTGTCAACAATTCTTTAAAGTGGATCTCGTGGCTTTCCTGATTAGCGATTAGTGAAAATCGCATATCGCAGATCGGGAGGCACAAACGTTAAGCTTTAGTTGTTTCCATACATAGCTCCGATTGCGATAAAAGTGAGTTATCATGGGGAAGTGGGATAATCAATAAATCGTTTGTTTTTTGTTTATTATTGATTTAAGGTTTAGACCTGCAAACATTCATTTAAAAACCTTTTATCGAAAAGTGCACTTTCCAAAATGAAATCGCATCGGTGGATTCCAAATAGACAGTTATGTGCCCCATGCTTTCAGCGATGGCCGATTGCGATCGGATTATCGCATCAGGAGATTTGAGTGGACTATTGGAATGTTTCTTTGATAACTTGCGATTTGTGCTTTCCGATAGCGTTATCGCATCGATGATTGCTAATGGAAGCCTTAAAGGATGTGACACATTCTTTTATATTTGTTTTATGAAAAGGTCTTGGTTGATATTTATATTAGATCAAACCTTTTCATAAGGAATTTCATGTGTTATGTGGTTAAATCAAAGTTTTCGATTATTATTGAATTATTGATTTTAACTAAGTCTTAAAAAAGGGGACCCATTTCTTGTTAAAGTTTTGGATGAAAATTTTGAAATGGGGAGGGTTGTTGTATATCACAACAGTATGGTAGGGTGATGGTGATATATTCGTGAGTCAAGGGAAGTACTCCTCTGAAATACTTCTGAGATTTCACATGGATAACTACAAGCCTATGGACACACCTCTAGCTATAAAAAAGGAGGAAGGAGAGTGCTTCTTCAGGAGAGGTAATAGATGCTACCATCTGCAGAAAACTTGTTGAATCCTTGATGTATCTAGTGAACATAAGACCCAACATATGCTAGGTATTTAATCAGTTGATTCAAGCCATGGTGAAGCCTACCAAGCTATATTGGAAGGTAGCAAAGCATGTGTTGAGATGCCTCGGAGCCACAACCGAGTATGGGTTATGGTACAAGAGGACAGAGGGAGTGAAGCTCCAAGGCTTCACTGGTGTAAATTGGGTAGGGTGTCCATCAGACATGAAAAATACTTCAATTGCTATCTTCAGTATTGGGTCTATAGCTATTTCTTGGTATAGAAGGAAATAGAGGTTTGTGGCACTCAACTCAATAGAGGATGAATACATGGTTGCAATTCAAGAAACATGTAAGGCCATATGGATGAGGAAAATACTTGTGGGTCTTTCCAGTTAGGAGATGCATCCAACAATGGTTTATTATGATAATTAGAGTTGTATCAAACTCTTTGAGAATCTAGTATTTCATGATAGGTCCAAGCACATTAATATCAGGTACCATCACTTGCGAGATTGTGTGCAATATAGAATTATGATGCTATCGTACATTCCAACTAAGGAGCATGATGCAGATATCTTGACAAAGGAATTGTTAAGAGGAAAATTTGAATTCCACAGGTGCAGGATAAGGGTGGTTCAAAATCCCTTTCTTGCTAAGAGGGAGTGTTAAAAATTGTTGCAAGAAAGGGTAAATTTGACTTGTGCCTTAGTCAAATTTAGTGATTTGATTTTCCACTTTAACAGGATGACTTGGATGGCATTTAGCTAGTGTGGCATGGCCTTGTCTACTAGTTAATTCAATAAAATTGAGTTATAGGCCACTTGGAGTAGAGTTGTGCATGTGAGTATTGCTAAAATTTAGTAATCTAGTTCAACTATTTTTAGTTGGACCCAGTTAACTAAGCTCAAGTAATTAATTGAGTCAATTGAAGGTCATTTGAGTAGTAGAATTATTGTTAACTCAGTGATATCATAGTTAAACTAGTCAATCAGCTAAATATAGCCCAAAAATGCATGGAATTCGAATTGGCAAGTTGGATTAGAGGAAAAGGAACATTGTAATTGTCAAATGTATAGTAGTTGAGTGTATAGGCTTGACTATTGAGTAGGTGAATCATTCTTTGGGAATTGTGCAAGAAAATAGGAGGAAATTCCTATTTTTTAGGAGCTAGTTTCCTTAAGGATTGCCCAATATAATAGGAGGAATTTTGAGGCTTGAATTGACTAATTGTTGGATTGAGGGGGACCTAACCCAAGTTTAGCATTAATTAGCCAAACAGATCCCTACACTACTGGCCCTTTCGGCATCAGCCCGCAAAGCACGGACCGAAGTCTCACCCGAAGCAGTATGGGGGATGTTGGAACCAAGTTTCCGCACCCTTAGATAGTTGGTGATGTCGTTTGATTTCTTCTATCCCTGCCTTCATGCAGGTGATCTCTCTCTAGGGCTTGTAAGACAAACCATCTATTCCGGCTTTCAATACCTTCGCAAAAGTATACGATTGACCTTCGTGCAACCCTAACTTGTGGCTCTGGTACTTTCGTGTTGTTGTGGTAGTGCGTCATGCAGATTCCTCAATTACCCTAGGTGATTTGCTTATCTTGTCAAATACTTAAAGTTATCACCACGTAATCAGATATTCGTAATTGCATTTAATTATTCAATGTAATTACATTCATTTGTGTATCATATAAGCATAATAAAGGAAATTCATACATAATATATTCAAACCCATCAAAAGAACAAAGACACAGAAATTGCAGAATAACTCCTTTTATTAATATCTCCCAAGTGTTTACAGACTCTGTCCACCCTGCGCACACAGCTGCAGGGGTACGTGCACTCAGCTGCGGACTTCGACCCTAGGCCTCTACATACTCAGTTGCAGAGCCTCTACCTATGCTACAACACAAGACTTAGATTTCTTACTCTAAGGTTATGACTCTCTTACATGTTGTGTCTCCCAAAATACTTAGAGCTTAGCTCCTTTTGTACAATCCCATGGTCCGCAGACCATGGGTAGATCTCTTACAGCTAACTTTACTTTACAAAACTAAGGGCAGACTACCCTTTATGACGCATAACACCTTCGCGATCCATGACCACAAAATGTGGAGTCCTTATAGTAATATTACAAAAATTGACTTAAACATGGGCTTTTAGCCCCAAAACTGCCCTTGGGGGATCCCGCTCCCAACAGGCCCCCAACACAAACAACGTGACTCACCCTTGAGTCACTCGGTAGGTGCGGAGATCTTTGCACGAAGCCCATCCAGCTTGACCCTGATCACCACAACTTCGGTCGTGCACTGAGTTGCTATCTGATTCACATCTTCAACTATTTTCTGAGTTACTGCCCCTACGCTATTAGCCTAAAGTTGTTGTTGCATTGCTTGCGGAGTTGCAAACTTGCCTTCAATGTTCCCTATGACTGTGTAAGCTTCTTCCAACCAGGGCTTTATTTGTATCTTCAACACTGCTTCCTTGTGCAGTGCTGCATCCACCAGTTCCTTCAGTTGCTTGGTTTCCTGTAGCTTGGCTAACCTCTGTGTCAACATGATGGTTCGCGTTATGCCCTTAACTTCATCATAACGCTATTGGAGATTGCACTCTTCCGTATTTATCCTCTGGATGTTTGGGTCCTCCTACAAGCTGGTCAGAACCTCAAACGATTGTTCGAAAAACTATGTGCAGTCTGCTACTACACTCTCCACTACCGTGACTACTTCTGTGACAACAGTCGCTCGTTGTTCCTTTACCTCTGGTGGTGTTGAAGCTTGGGCCCTCAACTAGAGCTCTATAATCTGTAGGTTCAGCTCCAACTGCACCCACACCATCTCTATCCAAGTGTCACACACCCCTATGGCTAATTTGCATATGCGGACCTCGATTGGCTCCTCCTCTGGAATGGAAAACTTCGAGACCATTTTTCATGACTCCTCCATGACCTATAGGATCTTCTTGCTTTGGTTGGTCTCCTCGGCCTCAGCGATGATGGCAGCATGCCTTTGCAAGGCCATCTGCTCGTTATTTATCTTCTATTCACTGAATACCTGGAGGGCGCGGTGCTCATGGGTCCTCAGCTCTGCAATGACTCCATCTTGAAAGAGGTGGAGTGCTTCGTGTGGGAGCACTGCCAGGTTCAATCCCACTCCTTTCAAGGCATTGACAATGAGCCTGCCAGTCTCATTTTTTTTTGTCAGTGCTCCATTCGGCAGTACTAGCGCACTGGAAGCCTTCATGTGCAGCATATCGGCAGCCTCTGATATGCTGATATCCAAGCTAGTAGACACAGTACCAACTTGCGACGCGCGGGTTTGCAACTCCTGCAGTCTAGTCTGGATGGCCCCTAGGATGATCTACTTCTGCTTTTCAAATTGCTGCAGGGCCTCTGCGGTGACATCTCTGACTGTGTCACTGATGTCATATAAGTCGCCCTCCGTCAATGTGATAGGGTCTAGGGAGGTTTTGGTTTCCTTAGATTTCTTTCTAGACGCTCCCTTCTCCAGCTCTCTTGGGTGCTTAATGCGGGCGGATGTCTCCTAAGGGTCCTCGTCATGCTGCTCCGTGTCCTCTTGTTTAGTCTCAGGTGAAGGTGACCCTGTGCCTTTGTCAGAGCCCCGCTCTGTGCCACATATTTGTTTTCCTAGCTCCTTTCATGTTTGTTTTTCCTGAGCCTTCTTAGTAGCCTCCTTCTTCCTCTTTTCAACCAGCTGTGCCATCTTCAGCTTGGCCTCTTCCTTCTTCTTTTGTGCAATGGATGTTAGGTCCCTATAATATTATTGATTCCCCCATTACTATTATCATTGTATCCCTTATTGTTATTATTGTGCCCCATAGAATCCCACTATTGTTATTTTTGTGCCTTTATATTATTAGTGTTAGGTCGACTTGGTTATAGTGTGACCCTTTAGACTCCTATATATAGAAAGGAGGTTTTTTCATTTGTATCATCCAAGAATTGTTCATTTTTGTAATGTAAAGGAGGTTTCCCCCTCGAAGAGGCTGAATTCTAAGGCATTGATCTATCTTTTCTATCTTTTTGTGAGCTGGCTTCATAACATTTGGTATCAGAGCTTAGGATTATAGGGTTTCGCTGCTCCAAATAGGTCATCGTGGAATTTTTACTATAATGATTTTTTTGTGATGTTTCAGAAGCGAAAAAAAAAAGAAGAAAACCATTTGAGATGAAATCGTGTTGAACCTTGGGTCTGAATTTCATACCTTGTCTTGCTATATTTTCAGAGATATGATCTGAGGAAGTTAGAGTTTTTGCAAGCTCCAGAATTTCATCTAAAATAGGTCATCGTGGAATGTTCACTATAACACTTTTTCTATGAAGTTTCAGAAGCTAAAAAAAATGCCCATTTGAGATGAAATTGGTTTGAACCTCAGCTGCGAATTTCAAATCCTGTCTCGCTATATTTTCATAGATATAATCTAAGGAAGTTAGGGTTTTTGTAGACCCCCGAATTACATTCCAAACAGGTCACCTTGGGAAAATTGTCATAACTTTCTCTTTGAGCATCAGATTGAATTTTCGTAAGAAGTTTCAGAAAGAGGACGAACTGTAGTTTTTTGGGTACCATTTTCAGAACCTAAGGTTGAAATAGTGACCCGCGGCATGTCGTACAAGTTCGCTCTACTGAACAAGTCTATACTTAGGTCATCATGGGAGATTTGGCATAACTCTTCATTGGAGAATCCAATCTTGATTAGACTTGTGGAGTTAGAAATATTACTCAGAGGGTTACTGCAGGAAGAAATTTTAGACCTTGGAGATCCAAAATTACAGAAATACATCGGATTCAATATCAAGCTCCTACAAAGTGAAAAAAACAGTGTGTAGTTTTTTTTTTTTTTAATTTTTGCATAAGCTTGGTTTGAAAAATTAGTTTGAAGGAATTCAAAGTGCATAGTGAAGTATTATTATCAGTAATTGATGCCCTGAAGAAAGAAAATGGAAACACTTAGTAAGCAACGTGAATGCTCTAGCATGACTCATGAAGAAGAGGAAAAAATGCAACATGGTATATCAAAATCACAATACCAAGTGCAACAAATGTCACTCGCACAAAAAGTAATAGTATCTAAGATGGATGGTTTAAAGAAAGACGTAGAAGCTAAAATGTATGGTGTGGAAGCTGAGATGGATGGTTTAAAGAAAGGCGTGGAAGCTAAGATGGATGGTTTAAAGAAATGCGTAGAAGCTAAGTTGAATGATGTGGAAGCTAAGATGGACGGAATGGAAGCTAAGATGGACGATGTGGAAGCTAAGATGGACAATTTGAAGACGAATTCGAAGACAAGCATGGAATATTTGAAGATAGTTTTGAAGACAGATTCGACAAAGTTTCTACAAGAAATGCTTACTAATGGTGAAAGGGTAGTAAAGGAAACTCATGATGAGAACAAAATAAATGTTAATCATGATTTCATAGACTCTAACATTGGATCGAAGAACCACCATGTCCAAAGATAGATATGAGGAAGTTTGATGGCAAGGATCTCGAAACATGGATACTACAGATGGAGAATTTTTTTGATCTCCATAACGTGCAAAACACACAATAGGTACGCATTGCAACTTTATATTTTGAACCAAATCAGTTTGTATGGTATCGATGGCTTTTCTCTCGTAAACAAATTGTCACTTGGGCTATTTTTATAGATGGAATGATAGCACATTATGAGGATACAAAAAGAAACACTTTTTTTAGCCAATTGATAAATCTCAAACAAAAGGGTCAATGATGGAGCACATTGAGGACTTCCAAAAATTGAATATAGGGGTAAAAGATATTGCAGAGGAGCATAGGATTGATGTGTTCATAGGGAATTTAAAAGATAACATCCAACATGAGGTTCACCTTTGGGAACCAGATTCATTTGAGAAGGCATTCAAGTTGGCAAGAAAAATGGAAACCAAAATTATGGCAACAAGGAAGCCTACCACCCACAATCATAAAGATGGAAGTGTTGCTGCCCCTAGCCATCCACAACCTACAAGGTTGACACCACAACAATTGGAAGAAAAAATAGCAAAATGGATTTGTTACAGTTGTGATATCAAATACACTAAAGGTCATAAGTGTGCCGAGAAGAAATTATTTTACATTGATTGTGAAGAGGAGGAAGAAGAGGATATACACCAGGAAAAAACCCTAGAAAAGGAAGAAATGAATCCAACCATATCTTGTAATGCATTGGCAGGACTTACCACTCCTCAAACTATCAAGATAGAAGGGCATATCAAGAAGAAAAAGGTAAAAGCGTTGATTGATTTGGGAAGTACTGATAATTTTATTCATTGTAAGATAGCAAAGGAAATGAATTGCTTCCTGTATCCAGCACCAGAGTGTCAAGTGATGGTTGCAAGTGGAGGAACCATAAATTTCTCAGGAAAGTTCCATAATATCAAGTTATCCATGGGAGAATATGTATTGAATAGCCCAATGCATTCCATTCCAATGGGTGGTTCTAATGTTGTACTAGGAGTCCAATGGCTACAACCCTTGGGTACAATAGCTTTTAATTTTCAAGAAATTTTCATGAAATTCTCTGCAGAAGGAAAGGAAGTTGAATTAAGGGGTATCGCAGGGAAACCAGGAAAGATAACCAGCTCTAATGGAATGACAAAGATTCTAAAGAAAGAACAACGAGGCATAATTGCACAATTATGTTCACTAGAGGTTCCCACATCGAAATCATCCATTTCTCCAGATCTCCAAAAAGTCTTAGACAATCATTCCAAGGTATTTGAGACTCCCAAAGGCCTCCCACCTATTCGTGATCATGATCATGCTATCAATTTGATTCTAGGAAGTTTTCCTCCAAACATAAGGCCTTACAGATATCCCTATGTCCAAAAGAGTGAAATTGAATGTATGGTTGCCGAAATGCTAGAGGTTGGTATAATTCAACCTAGCCAAAGTTCTTTCTTTGCTCCAGTAGTATTGGTTCACAAGAAGGATGGATCATGGTGCATGTGTCGAGATTATAAGGAGCTCAACAAGTTCACTATTAAAGATAAATTTCCCACTCCTGTCATTGATGAATTATTGGATTAATTGCATGTATCAATTTACTTCACCAAGTTGGATCTTCATTCAGGATATCATCAAATCAGAATGAAGACTGAAGACATTCCAAAAACAATATTTAGAACTCATGAGGGTCATTATGACTTTTTGGTCATGCGTTTTGGCCTTACTAATGCACCTTCTACATTTCAAAGTTTGATGGATTCCATTTTCAAACCCTTCCTCAGAAAATTTGTGTTATTGTTTTTTGATGATATACTAATCTACAACAAGTCTTGGCAAGATCATGTCCAACATGTTGACATGGTACTCAAACTATTGGAGGAGAAAAAATTATATGCAAAAATCTCCAAATGTTTCTTTGGAGTACAAGAGTTGGAATATCTGGGTCATATTGTATCTCATGAAGGTGTTAAGGTAGACCCTAGCAAAATTAAAACCATTAAGGAATGGAAAATCCCCACATCTATAAATCATCTACGAGGATTTCTCAGGTTGACAGGGTATTATCGCAAGTTTGTTAAGAATTATGGAAGAATAGCAACACCACTAACACCATTATTGAAGAAATATGCATTCTCATGGACTCTAGAAGAAACAAAGGCCTTTGAACATCTTAAAGAGGAAATGTGCCAAGCACCAGTCTTAGCTACACCGGACTTCACAAAAACCTTTATTGTGGAATGTGATGCCTCAGGAAATGGAATTGGTGTTGTTTTAATGCAAGAAGAAACACCCATTTCTTTCGAAATTCATCCAATCAAAGGAAATTATTTACACAAAGCTATTTATGAGAAGGAAATGTTGGAAATGCTACACTTAAGAAATGGTGACCCTACCTAATGGGAAGACACTTCAAGGTAAAAACAGATCATGATAGTCTTAAATACCTTTTAGAACAAAGATTATCTTCAGAAGAGCAATAAAAATGGGTCACAAAGATGTTGAGCTATGACTTTGAAATCATCTACAAAAAAGGGAAGCAAAATGTTATGGCAGATGCACTCTCAAGAAAGGATGAGGATGTGGAAGCATTTCTTTGCGCCATTTCTATTATCCAACCAAATTGGATAAACAAAGCAAGGGGTGAATGGAAGAATGATGAGGAAGTGTGGGCACTCATTCAAAATATACAACATGATCCCAGTACATCTGATACATTTAGCTGGAAAAATGATTCATTTTTGTACAAGGATCGGTTATACCTATGTAATAATTCCCAACTCAAACAAAATATTCTTAGGGAATTGCACACCTCTCCCTTAGGAGGGCACTCATGATTTATAAAAACCTACCACAGGGTTAAGAAGGATTTTTTTTGGGATGGCCTTAAATCGGATATTCAAAATTTTGTGGAGGAATGTTTGGTTTGCCAACAAAATAAAGTTGAAACAATTAAGACCATAGGACTATTACACCTTTTATCTATTCCAAGCCAACGTTCGGAGGAGGTTTCAATGGATTTTATCACATAATAACCCGAGTCTGAAGGAAAGAGTGTTATCATGGTGGTAGTTGACAAACTTACCAAGTATGCACACTTTTTTGCATTATCTCATCCATTTAAAGTGAGTACAGTTTCTACTGCATTTATGGAAACAATTCAAAATCTACATGGAAACCCAAGATTATTGTAAGCGATAGAGATCCCATTTTCACTGGAAATTTTTGGAGAGAATTATTTTCTTGTCTTGGTACTCAGTTAGCTCATAACTCATCTTATCATCCTCAATCTGATGGGAAAAATGAGATAGTAAACAAATTTTTGGAAGGATATCTTCATTTCTTTGTATCTGATAAACAAACACAATGGGTCAAATGGTTGCCTCTAGTTGAATGGTGGTATAACACTTCCTTCCATACTGCAACAAAAATGACCCCATTTATGGAATTTTATGGATATCATCCACCATCCATCACATCATATTTAAGAGAAAATTATAAGGTTCAAGCAGTGAAAGATCACATCGAGCATCAATAACAAGTTCTCCAACTCTTAAAGGATAACCTCACCTTGCCACAGAATAGAATGAAACAAAAGACAGATCAACATCGCAGTGAAAGAAATTTTGATGTAGGTGATTGGGTATTCGTACGGCTACAACCATATAAACAAATTTCCCTCAAGTAAGCTAAGAAGGATAATAAATTATCACCAAAGTATTATGGTCTATAAAAGGTGTCGCAAAAGATAAGTACTATGGCATACAAATTGGAGCTTCCTGCAGCTTCCCAAGTGAACCTAGTTTTCCATGTTTCATGCTTAAAGAAGGTTATAGGTGACAAGATTCTAGTTCAAATGGTATTGCCAGAACTTGATGAGGAAGGAAAAATCATATTGGAACCTAAAGCAGTCAAAGAAACAAGAACTCGACAGCTACGAAATCGATCAATTTCAGAGTATCTCATCAAGTGGAAGAACTTACTCGTTGAAGATTCCACATGGGAGGATGAGAATTTTATATAAAAGCATCCAGTAATACTCAAGCATTGAGGACAACACTTTTTTAAAGGAGAGGGGCATGTTAGGTCCCTATAATACTAGTGATTCCCCCATTACTATTGTCATTGTATCCCTTATTGTTATTATTGTGCCCCATAGAATCCCACTATTGTTATTTTTGTGCCTTTATATTATTATTGTTAGGTCAGCTTGGTTATATTATGACCCCTTAGACTCCTATATATAGAAAGGAGGTTTTTTCATTTGTATCATCCAATAATTGTTCATTTTTGTAATGTAAAGGAGGTTGCCCCCTCGAAGAGGTTGAATTCTAAGGCATTGATCTATCTTTTCTATCTTTTTGTGAGCTGGTTTCATAACAGCGAACTTGCTTCCACCCACTGCCAAGTCCGTGGTGGTGCGCCACTCTGCTAGCCATTTATCCAACACCACATCGATGGCATCATCTGTGGCTAGGTATGGTAAATCATACCACTTCTGCATAGGGTCCTTCCGTGCCCTGATTGAAATCCGATGGAAATTAGCCTTAAACTCAGCATAGATCTGTAGGTTAGCATATATCGTGGGCAAAAATTGCAGTTTGCGATTGATAGCCATCCTAATATTCATTTCCATCAAGATCTAGAAGATCTTGTTGTCCCGAATGTGCTCCATGTCCTTGGTCGCCCATAACGAAGTGTACTTCACTACTTCAAGAAGGTCTGACCCGATTGAGGGGAATTGGCTCTCCTGTGGTAGCTCCCATGCTATGAGCACAATCGATAGTAAGAGCCACGTGTAGTGGAATGTCTTTCTTTGCTCTTGCGCTTTGTGGTAGTTCACCAGGAACTCTCCGTGAAGGTAGTCTGACCAGTTAAACTGGACTCCTTCTAAGCACTACTGTGCGAGCGCGACGACATGCGCTGACAGCTCGTTGGTGCGGAACTTTCGCATCACCTTCCCTGCAAGGACCTGCGTTGCCACCTTCACAACAGGGTCATAGATTCTAGAGATAGCATACTCACACGGCTTCTTCACCAGTTTGAAATTCCTTTTCATTGATTTTGTGAGTGCCTACTCACCACCCTTGCCGCCAAAGATCATAGATGGATTTTCACCTATATACGACAAGCGCGTTATTTTGTGAATCAACATATCAGTGATGGTTATTGGCTCCTCTAGCCACAAACACCCATCATGTACCAAGCACAACAATTGCTTGATGACCAAAACTGTCACAGGGGTGCGGTTACAGTGTAGCACCCAGAGCAGGTTGAGTAATCCTACCTTCTCTACTCTTCTGAGCCACCTTCGTGGCTCCAGTGTAGTCATCCCCGTATTTGTGTCTATGATGTGGCGCATCAATTGTTATGTCGCCAGGTGTGATAACTTCTCATGGTCCTCCAAGTCCCAGTCTTCGAGCTTCAAAATCGGAACCCCTGCCAAACACGGACCGTCAAAAGTGATTTCATCTGGGAGCAAAGGGGTTTGTAGTGGAGTCTTACTTTCATCAATGTCCTTTGGGACCTTGGACTTAGGCTTGCGTGGAGGGACATACTCCAGAAATCATGTGATAGGGTCTACACTTGGGCTTCAATCTCCTCTATTTCCACTCCCACATCCTCATCATCCATGGGGATGTCTTCGATATCCTCCTCTTCTACCTCTAGGTTTATGGCCTTGCCTTTCTCTTGGGCAGTGGGATTTGGTGGGTTTTGTCTTAGCGACTCGCGCACCGGTATGGCAAGTTGCTTTCCCTTCTTATCTTTCATGGTCTCCTTCATTGGGGTTGGCTTTGGTGTTGGCATTCTCGGGGATTTAGGGACCTCCGCCAATACTTCGGCCACTTTCGGGGCAGCTACTTCGGCCTCTCTCTCCATTTCCTGTGCCGACTCCTCTACTACTTGTTGTGTATTGATAACTTCTGGGGCCACTGACATGATATTTCGCAAGAATTCCTATGTATCCACTAGCAAAGTCACAAATACCCTAGAAACTATCAGAAGCTCATATTTCTCACAATTCATAGGCACTTCAAAGCTCAACTGCTGAATACTCAAAATGCCAATTGTTTTTCACTAGACAGTTGTTACAGATCCATTTGGGTACATCAATCCCGTCATCCAGATTAGTGTTTTAGGGCTCATCAAACCCTAATTTCAGTTGTTTCATGCCCTAAACAAGTCAACCCTTTGAATGCCTCCTTCCCATAAATTTTCATGACTTGAAGACATCTAGAATAGCCTCTAGAGGGACCAGCGCAGGTAAGCCCTTGTAAAGGTGTGTTGCAAAGCAGTTGAGTCCACTGCCAGGGTGCTCTGCAGAGCACTTAGGCTTCCTTTCACTTGTGCTAGGCGAGAATGAGTGAAATTCACATACAGTTTGGGGAATATTATTATCTTTTGGAGTCATCTAGAAGGTTCCCTCACTTATCAACTCCTATGAGCTCGAAAATGGATGAGGAATGAGTTAAGGTGCATCCTATCCTCTCATACCTTCCTCTATGGAACTAATTCTAAGTATGTAAGGCCATTCAATGCCACCATTTATGACAAAACCTCCTTCATCTTCCTATAAATTGACCACTCATCTAAGTGATCATGGGTTGGATTATGTTGAATTGTAAGGAGATAATGCTGCTATGAGATTTGGCTTTGAAGCAAGTATTGCTACAAGTTTGTTATGATTTTGATGTGATGTGGATGGGATCCAAGCTGGACGAATGGCTTTGAATCAGACACCAATGGTTGTAATTCCTTCTTCTATCTAATAAAGTGTTTGAACCTTTCTTCCATATGTTTGTATTATTTCACAATGCTTATATGTGTGAATTGTATTTGATTTCTTTCACTTATATTCAATAGATCATGTGCTTTGATCGGTTCTTTGTTTTCTATTGTGTTTACAGGGTACTTCTCAAGCGTATTAAGTACAAGAAGGAGTGACAATATCGATACAAGGGAGACGAGAGAAAAGAGGAACTAAAAGTAGGTCTTCTCATCTTCTCATCTTATCTATTGCTTATAGGAAAAGTCTAAAACACATTAAACTATTGTTCTAGATACAATTACTTATCTAGGGAATTAGTATTTACCCGTAGATACCAAATTCTCCAAAACAACAGCCACTTGTAATTTATAGGTCATTTTGAATTCAAATCCAACCGTTCCCCCCAAAATCAGTTCATTAATGCTGGATTGGTGGCAAATTTTCAAGGATATAAGCCATAAATTTCGTCTTAAATGTCGGCCACCGACTCTATTTGGCCTCACTTCTGCCGTCTTTTCATGAACAGTGACTTTAACGGTCACTTTCTAGCTGACCTGTGTGATTTCTCCCTAGGTAGTGCAGCTCCCTCTGCGTTGTCACAGACCCAGTGACATGTCCTCACTCTACACCATCTTCCAATCATGCAACTCTCCAATCTAGGCAGTGTAGTTTATAGTCCCGTGACTCCTTTCAGCTGCCTAGAGTGCTAAGACCATGTTACTTTCATTTAGTCACATGTCGAGACAGTCGGTGTATGGTTTCAAGCGACTGCCATTCACCTTTCCTGGGAAGGGTTCTCCAGGAAAGGCCCTAACTAGATGGTGGGCCCCAGTATTACAGCAATAATGCTGCAACTCCTGGGACTCCCTTCTTTAATTTATCAACCCGGTAGTTCGTAACAAACTTGGAAATGACGGTGCTATATGCACAAGTACTAGCTCTTGCCGCGGTTGTCACTTGGTCAGCTGGCACAAGTCCGCTAGGAGCTTAAGCCAGCTTCTATGAGCTCTTAGAAGAAGCTTTTTAATTGATGGATGAAAGCTAACTCAAAGGAGGCTAATATACTTGCAGAAAGAAACTGCAAAGCTGAAAGGAAATGCAAACCCTAGCAAACCCTAGTTTTACCGACTAACCCTATCGGTGCAAGAAAAATGATGAAAGCTACAGAAAGGAATGCCATTGACTCTTAGAAAGGTAAAATTCATGTGACTAAGCTACTTCTGAAGTGAAATCTGAAAAGAAACATCTTTTTGTATTTTTTGAGTAAGTTGGCGGAATTATTATGCATGTGTTTTAACTGTTTTTTTCTGTGCATAGGTGGATTGGCGAAAGGAAATGCTTGCAGGAGGCTGGGTGTGTTAGAAGAGGGCCTAAGGGGTCCCTAACACACTTCCAAAGAGTTTCACAATGATCAGATCTCAAGAAATCACTTTCGTGAGCTTCTATAGGAAGTCTGCAGGGGTTCTACAGGATGTTCTGTAATTTCTACAGGATGTTCCGAAAATAGCATTTTGGAGGGTTGATGGAGGAAAAACAGTGGGAAAGTGGACATGAAGGTTGGATAAGGATGCTAAGGGGTCTAGCACCTGCCGCATGAGGCTAAGGAGCAATTGGATTTGGTTCAAGGATGGAGGGAGCAATGATGCACAAGAATGTAGAAATTAGGGAAAAGGGAGAAAACGTAGCAAATGAGAGGCAATAATCTAAGTTGGAGGATGAATCAGGTTGCATGGATGGGGTAAGGGTAGGAGAGGAGGTTTCACAGGTGCTCTACATGTGATTTTTCAAAACTAACCAACAAAGACTAAGAAAACCAAAGATCTAGCTGCTTTAACCTAATCTGACCTAAATAACAGCAAAGAAAATGAACAACAGTTTATTTGCAACGAAATAATGTGAAATAGCTATGAAAACTAAGCAATCATGAACCTGAGCATGTAACCACAACTGGTATCGACTTATACCAATGAGAATCTAACACTAATAATTGCATGATGAAGCAAAGTCAATGTTTTTGGTGGCAACAAGGTCACCTTGGTCCCAGCTCATGGTCCCACTGAGGGAGAGGTGAGATCAAAGGTGCATGATAGCCTTTTTCTGAAGATCTTCTATGTTATTAACCTATCAAATAAATCTGAACATGAAAAGCTATTTTAATCATCAAAAACGACCTAAGTAACAAAGCAATATTTTAATCTAAATAACAGATTTTATTCTAAGAATGCAGCAAAGACACATGAAAGTAAACAAAGGAGGTACTGGGCACTTGGGTTGGGCCCAACCCCAAGAGCTACAGCCTCCTAAGAGAGATTAGAGCTGGTGAAAAGCTAGATTCATCTTTATTGATCAAAAGAATAGTTACATTCCAAAAACTGTCCACAAGGAAAAGCTTGAAAATGTGCTGAAATGCAGAGCTAACCTACTGCCTAAAAAATGACTAAAATCGAACTGCCAACTAGCTAACTTATACCAAAAAAAAATGAGGCCTTAAGCCCTCTTATTTATACAAATTGGGGACCCCAACAGCCCTCCTAAACTTTAGGAGCTCGGCTGCAAAAACTTGTAGTTAATAGCAACTTTACTAGCCCTTGCTCGGCTACCCTTCTGATAATCGATCTGGTGGCCCTTGAACTCCGAGCTGATGGTGGAGAATTCAAGGTAAGGGCCCATAAACTAAGGGGACACCTTCCTACAAATACTCTCCCTTGTTCTTCCACGAATTTGGCTGCCAAGTGCTCATTAAAACCTTTGATTTTGTCTCAAAATTGACCAAAAAACTGCACAAAGCACCCATTAGACTTGTTGGCATAATGACTAACCCAATTCACTCTATTAGCATAAATATAATCAAAAACATGCAATAAACTAATGAGAATGGTGGATTAAGTCGAATTAGGAGGCTGAATGAGCCCATATAATTATCCATTTTTGGGGCTTATCATCACCCCCTACTGAAAGTGTTGCTCATCCTCTGAGCAACTAATCTATCTCTTCATCTTTGATGGCCTTGGTGGCCTCCCTGTCATGCCAAGCTTCTGGAGTGATGTCCTCTTCTCGGTCATGAAACCATGCTTTTCTCTCTATTTCTTCCCACTTCCTGTGCTCCTTTTCTTATAGCAGTTTTGTTATCGCCTCAACCTAAGCCTGCAACTTTTCCTCTCTTTGTTGTTCATCAGATGTTTCCTTGTCTTTCCTTCTTCCTGTGATTGTTTGGCCGCCTTTGCCTCCAATTTCTCGGTCTCTCTTAGCTTGCCCTGAGTTTCCTAAAGAACTGCCTCAGCTTCCTGTAGAGCTGTCTTTGAGTCCATCATCTGAATTCTCTCTCTCCAAGTGAAGGTTTTTGGCTTCCTCATTCACAGGTGATGGTTATCTTTGAATGAGACTCCTCCTTTTGTTTAACTCTTGTGTCCTTAATGACAATTTTCTCCTTTGACTATGGCTGGGGTCTGCCTACTTTGATCTGTGTGCTTCTCCTCGCTTTAAAGTACATGGAGTTTTTCCTCTTTCTTTTCCTTTTTGGTCTTGGAGGTGTGCTAATGGTGGCAAGCACGACTGTTGCCTCCCTGGTCAAAATCTCAGGTGATTTCTCCTCTTGTTGTTCTGCTTTCATGCTTCCTGTAGAAAGTCTGGTGTCAAATGTTTCGGTCTGCTTGGCTGGATGTGTCTTTCCTTTTAATTTTTGTGTGGTTTCCTTGGTTGTGATAACTTTCATTTGAACTTTCTTGGCCTTTTTCTTCCCAACCTTTTTCCTTTTTCACCCTCTTTGTTTTTGTTGTTGCATTCTTTTCTGTCTCATGCTCAGTGGTCATGTCAAATTCCTCTTTTCCTTCTATTCTTCCTTTGTTTTTCCCTCTGCTTGAATGTCTTGTGCTCCCTCATCAATTTTCTTCTTAATTTCTTCAGTTGGCATGGTGTTGAGTTTGTGTTTTAACCAAAAAAAGAAAATTATTCAGGGAAAGAGTCATTTCACTGCGACAGAGGATAGCTGAATTTTCTTCCTTTTCTGAGACCAAATAAGGAATTTTTCATGTGCTCCTTACAACATCAAATGGTAGTAATTCCCTTGTGTTAAAACTATTGTCACCTAGAATTGGTCTGTCTTTTTATGAAAGAAATTTTTTACAGAGCAGAGCATAAGGACATTGGTTTTTTTTTTTCAACACATTGATAGATATGTAAATTCAAGTTTTTCCACACACACAGGTTGGTCTCTATTGCTGCATGTCTTTCCTTGCAAGGGAACTTTTTTTATTTTCTTTTTTAAAACTGATGAGGAGATTTCGGATGCAGAAGAAAAAAATGGGTAAACTCAGTGAATCATGCAGGCAGACTTCCACTGTTCTCAATGCACAGGCAGACTTTTTACTCTCATTTTTCAATTTAATGTTATGTTCAATTCACCATTTTGCACCAACAAATCATGCACAAAGAAGTTTTTCCCAATCCTACCTCATTTTGAGCTTGAGATTCACTGAAAATCCCAGGTTTTCTTTCTGCATGGTTGTTTTCTGTGTTTCCTGTAGAACCCTTCTTGTAGAACGAAACTGCGCTTCCTGTAGAGCCCGATAAGCAGGAGGGTTTTAAAAAACGGCAGAAATCTCGAAAAATCAGGTAGGAATCTTGTAGAGGACCACTGGTTAACTGATCTGGAAGTGGTGGACGCGTGCTTCAGTTGTGACCGCAGTTGAACAAAGAGTGGTGAGAGTTTCAGCCGAGCATCATTTAATTCCAGCGTGATTCGTGGTGAGGGAGTGAGGTGGCCAGGTGTACGTGGCCACATGCAGACTGCAGTGCTATTATGAACTGTATGTTCTCTTCTTGTTAATCACTTGACATCAGTTGCACTGGAGTTCAAACGGCCAACACTACCTATTTTTTTAATTTCACGTGAGTTGTCTATACACGTATGCTGCATGATTTCTGGTTGAGTGCTAGAGAACTGGACAAGGCACTATTGGCTTAATCCCACCATTTCATTCGTTTATGCACTTTCGAATCATATTGATGCAAATAGAGGAACTGGTTTAGACACATACCTATAAGTCGACGTGTTGTTGGGTCCTTTTTTGCTGTTGCATGCTCACATTCCCTTGCTGCATGCCTGGATCCTTTATGCTATAAGCTTTTTGTTGTCTGATGTGTGGTTATTTTTCTTGTGCAGGTATCCTCTGGCTGGATCCACGCTGTAGGAGCTGGCTTCAACGTTCAGATTTGCACCCTCATGCTGTTGACGCTGAATTTTCATAGGACAGCAACTTGTTTTCTCCATAGCTCCCAAATGATAGACCGGATCGATTTGAAACTTTCTGAGCATGTTCCTATCATCATTATGCACCTCCCATAGCAAAATTGCGGTCAATGGATGCACAAATTTCGAGAAAAATTGAAAATGGTTGAAGATTACAGAGGTCAATTTCTCGGAAACCATGCATTGGAATCAGCTGAAACTGCTGGGTAGGTTACTATCACCCATATGCATCTCTCCATGAAACAGGTTTTGAAATGGATGCATGGATATGGAGAAAATGCAAAAATGGCTGAAGGTGATAAGGGATGATTTCTTGGAAACCATGCATCGGAATTGGCTGAAATTGCTCGAGCATGTTGCCATCATCCCTATACAACTCCCCTTTTAACAATTTTACAAATGGATGCACGGTTTTCAAGCTAGGGAAAAAACAAATTTCAGCACTATGTATTTTTGCTTCCAAGCATTCTGCATTTTTTTGCATGGTAAGAAAAAAATGAGCTTGGGCTATAATGCAGACTTGGAATTGATGGGAGAGAGGTTTGAGGATTGTAGGAGGACTTATGAATCCACGAGGAAGCTATCATGTTCACCAAACTGCCTTTTTGAAATCCATTTCTAGCTTCCTGTAGAAATCCTGTAATTTCTACAGGAACTTCCTGTAGAACACATAGTTTTTAGGAAAGAAGCACAACAAGATGGCAAAAAGTGATGGAGAAGGGTGAGGGATGGAAACATGGATGCTTGCAGGCCTCATGGAAATATTCCTAGCCTTCTGGTCCTCTTCAAAGATCAATTTTGGCTTGTTTGTAGGCTTCCTGTAGAAGACACAGAACTTCCTGTAGAAGACACAGAACTTCCTGTAGAAGGCACAAAACTTCCTTTGTCTTTGTTTTAAGCGATCCTCCTAACCTGCAATGTCCTTGCTGCAACCTGCAATTATTCAATGGAAATTAGGTTTACTTTTTCTTCTTCCTTTTTCTCTTTTTTTTTTTTTTGAAAACAACTAGGGCGCCTCATGGAGGTTTTCACCCTAATTGCCTGCCCTGGGCACCTCCAAGGGAGGTTTTCACCCAGGGATCTTATTCTCTTTTTATTTTCTCTTCTTTCCAACCCATTGACCGCCTCATGGATGTTTTCAATCAATGAGCCAATCTGAGGTGTCTCCCAGGAGTTTTTCACCTTAGATTTTTATTTTCCTCTTATTTTCATTTTTCTCTTTTTTTTTTCTACCCTACCCTACTTGAAAAACGAAATCATTTTCAAGTATAAGAATACTTCCAATGGAGCCATGCACACATCGAGATTAGAGACAAAATGATGTGGAGGCTTGAATTGCATGCTTTGACAGCTATCTGGATTTAAAAGACCAAATGATTTGACTTTGAAGGGATCAAGCATAGTTGAGGAAGAGACTACTGCTGCGGCTTAGTGACCGTCTGGAACCATATCTCAATATAGCTCTGATATCCTCGGTCCTTTTGCTGATCTGGATCATTCTCCATATTTTCTTCTATCATGACCTTCTCATCTTCCTATTTTTGCTGATTTTTCTCCTAAATACATGGAGGATGATGGTAACCATGAGGGAACTCTCTTGATCTCTGATTTTGATGTCTTCTCTTCATCAAGTGCAACCCATTGTTCTTTGATCTCTTCTTTTGAATCTTCTTTTGTTGGATGTGGTCCTTCAATGCTTTCAGGATAATCTCTTTTTTGCAATACTCTTCTTGAGCTATGGTGAAGATCATTGAGCTCAAGAGGAGTCATTTGGACATGTTGTGCCTCAGCTTTGCAATTGGGTTGAGCTACTCCAATGGGCATGTTTGGAAATGGTGGTATGGGTAGTTGAGTGGGAGTGTATATTTGAGATGGATGTGGATGGGGTTGTGGTTGGGCAGGTGGTGGAGGCAAATGAGTGGGAGGAGAGTTGTACTGGGGCCTCCACCCCTGATGAGGTGCATTCTGTGAACACCCAGGTTGTTCCCTATGACTCCCAAGGGAATACGGCCGGGGTAACCACTAACCAATCTTTGGATCACAGTTTCTAGCCAAACTGTAATCAGAGAGGGCTCTCTCTTTATGATTTGTCTCTGTTATGATGGTGTTTTTAGGCTAGGTATTATGCTCAGGTTTTGGTTTATGTTTTGGTTGAAGGACTTATTTCAGGGCTTATGGTGCAGTGTTCAAAGAATAGTATATCATTGGGCAATGGAGTCTGGAGTTGTGAAATGCTTTGAAACGCAGGAGTGGTGGTGTTCAAACTGCAGGGCCTATTGTGTATCTTAGACAAACAAATTTAACTTAAATGGTGAAGCATGGTCAGCCAACAGAAAGCAATTAAGAATTCTCTATTAAGCTGGTGATGTGAAAGTGAAACACGTTGCACAAGAGCAAACTTGAATTCCTGAGACAAAGGTCACTGTGAAAGATGTATTCTGAAAGTGCAGCAATTAAGAATTACACTTATCAAACTTACAGCTGAAGAAAACATTCATTAACAACACAGATTGAACTCAGGGTATTCCTTGAATAAGTCCTGAAAGTTATTCTTTTTCTTTGTTGTCAAACACTTCGAAATTAGAAACATATATGGATTTTAACAAATCAAAAATACATAACAGAGAGAGTTACAGAGACTTATTGTATTGTGTAATACACAGGAATCCAGCAGTTTTCAATAGACACCAGAACGCATTCAACACTTCAGAAATCCGAAAAATTCCATCACTTTCTTTATTAAACTTCTGAAAGGATTACAACATAAGAACTTCTTCAGGAGAAATCAACAACAACCCTTTGCAAAAACATGCGAAGGGGACTTTATAGAAATGTTTATACAAAATATCTCAGGCATCGAGTCATCTGAGAGAGAAATATCTTCATTACTTCGTACAGAAAAGTAGAAAAGAAGTTATTGCAGCTTTGAATGCAACATAACTGCTCTTTAAGTCTGTCAGAGGATATTTGGCCTTTGGAGGTCACTGAGTCGGTTGGAACTCTTTGCTTTAATGCTGGAAAATGTGCCTTTACGTTTGCTGCGCTGTATTTTCTCGGCCCTGCCACCTGTGACTGTGCTTGCTGCTGTGGTGACCGAATAGCCCTGCTGAGTTGGCTCAGCCTTTTCATATTTCCTTTGTATGCTGATTTTATTAAACTGTGCTTTGCATAACAATTCATATTTTTATAAACAAAATTTGGTGAATGGCTCACTGTTTACAAAATTGTTTGTATTGCTTTGGTCCACCAGTCATGTGTAGGTAATTGATGCCTTAGGATTGCATCTATAGTCCCCTCTGCCTCTGTATACTTATAAAAATTGGGAGGGGCCTCAAACAGGTGTTTTAGTGGCAATTTTACAGAGAAAAGGAATGCATGGGTGAAAAGTAAGCTTTACGGTGAATACCTGGACAAACTAGCTTGAAAGCCTGCGGGCTGGACCATGAAGGCTTAAGGCAGCTGAATTCTTGACTTGTAGCGGTCTGAAACTTGAATTTGATGGCTGGAAACGAATTTTCGCGGCAGCTGGTTGACAACGGCTACGTCTTTTGCGCGTGGAAATGACCGCAAACGACTAATTTGGTTGTTTATAATGACAAATTTGGACAAAACGTGCAATTGGCGCTTTTCCGCCGATGACGTCAGCATGACGTCATGGTGGGGCCCGGGTACGGAGGTGACGTGGCTACTGAGGTGTCGGCCAGGGTGTGAGGACACGGTGGCGGGTGGATAAGGTGGCAGGGTTACGTGGAGGGCCACACGGCGCGGGGGCGGGCGGTAACGGGGAGGCGGTAAGCGGTCTCCCCGCACTGCCTTTGGTGATAAGTGGTATTGGGGAGGGGGGCTCCGAACAACCCCAGCGTTTGACACGCGTCCAGGGTACGGCGCTCAAAACCACTTTCCCCGGACGCTAAAGGTTGGCAGGTCGGGGGGTGAAAATGACCGCCCACCGTTAGATCTGGGCGGCATAGATCGGACGGCTGGCGGGTCCTCCGACGGATCATGCAGGTTGGGGGGGCCCGCTGGTTTATTTAAATATTTAATTAAATATTTTTGGCAGAAAACTTTAGGATTGAGGGTTTTCGTGAGTTTTTTGGGGTTTTTTGGGTTAATTTGTGAAAAAGGGGTTTATGGAGGGTTTTAGCAGTGGGAAAAGGGTTTTCTGTGGCAATTTTTTAGCAGAAGGAAGGTAAGGGCTTAGGGGAAAGGTTATCACTCCAACCAAAGATTAAAGCAATCCCATCACAGGGTTGACCATAGTCCCAGTTGGACCACAGTCTCCCTAAACAACTTATTTAGCTATAGTGCCAAGGGAGGATATTTAGATAATGCTGGGATTTATACACCATAGTGTTATTATAGTAGGGAAAAGGGACTATAGGGGATTTAGATAATAGAGTTAGTGGTTAATATGGATGAAATGGGTGGATGAGGGGAAATATCACTAAGTTTATTTGAAAATCACTTAGTTTAGGGAGTAGATCAAAATGAAAAGAATTTTAGACAAGAAATGTGGCTTTTAAGTGAACAAGAACCACCATGAAACCATAAATTTTTCCATGCATCTCAACTGATGAGGGGATGTTAGTAACAAATGGGAAAGGGAAAGAAGGGAGGTTAGACATGCTTCTTTGCTTTGCTGCCATCTGATGGAGAAGAACACCTTCTCAATTCATTGATTTTGCTTTGTGAACATGGGCCAACACACATTCCATTGTAATGAATGACACTTCTGCAACCCCATCTGCCTACCCATCTACTTGCCTAGCATTTTTTGTTTCTTCTTGGAGGGTGCATTTAGACTTGCAGACCCTTTGTGTGCCTTTTCTTTTCCTTTGGCTTTTTCCTTTGACTTCCTATCTAGTACTGCCCTTATTCCTTCCAAGGCCCCAGATTAAGCAGTTGGGAACCTTAATTCTCTACCTAGCTACTTGTCTGCCAAGATTAGACAGTTTGGACAGACTTCTTTCTCTATTCTACAACAGAAAATTCAAACATGGCATGATCCAGATTAGGCTGTTGGACCGTCCATCAAACTTTGAGAGAACATGAAACTATTTACACACCTTGTCTTCTTGGAAATATGGGAGCTTTGTACCATCAAAGCAGAGCATATTTGGCTCTGGAATTTGCCAATCATGAAATATGAAACCTATTGGTATAGGTATCCAACAGTGGCTCCACATGGGGATGGTTTTTCTTCTTGAAAGACCAAGAACAGCAGGTCAGAATGCCTTGGCTCTTTGACCTTTCTTTAGCAAAACTTAGAGTCTTTTCTTCTTTGAAACATCAAAACTGTCAACTGTCACATTTACAAAACTTGCTGAACTACAGCCCTTTCCTGCTTCTGCAAGATCCTTGAAACTAGGTTATTCACATGCCGAAAAAGAAAAACACTATACACAGTGAATTATGTACAAGGGAACAGCCATGCTATTTTCATGGACGGTAGTCAAAATAGTTCTTCAACATCCTGCCATTCACAGGACCTACATCCAGATCAGTTTCATCAAGATTCTTGAGCAAGTAAGTGTTGTTTCCTTGCACTGCTTGGATGATGAATGGCCCTCTCCAAAGGGAATCAAATTTTCCATGTTTACCTTTATCTTCCCTTCTTGAATCCCACTTGAGGACCTTGTCATCCATGTTGAAATCTTCAGCCTTTGTTCTTCTGTCAAAAGCTTTCTTTAGCTTCTCTTGTAGGATTTGCACTCTGTTATACACTTGATCTCTAGTTTGCTGCAGACATATAATTTGATTCACTCTTCTTTGCATATCATTTGGTTCAGCTTGGCTTTCTTGAAGAAGTTTCATAACAGGAACCCCTAGTGAAGAAGGAAATTTGGCTTCTAGTCCATAGACCAACTCATATGGGCTGACCCTAATGGACCTCTTGGTTGTTAGCCTATCTGCCCATAAGGCATTTACTAGTTTCTTATGCCAATTCTTCTTGTTTTCTTCCAACACTTTCTTTATGATGTTCACTAGGCTTTTATTTGATGATTCAGCTAGGCCATTTCCTTAAGGGTAGTAAGCAGTGGAGTGGCCCAAAGTAATCTGAAATTTATGGCAAAAGTTGACCATCTTCTTGGATCTGAAAGCAACAGCATTGTCTGTTATTATCTTGTTGGGGCAGCCAAATCTAGACAATATGTTATTCTCCAAGAACTGAATAATTGTTGAATCATTTGCCTGTCTACATGGGATGGCCTCAACCCATTTGGTAAAGTAGTCTGTGGCTGTGAGGATCCATCTGTGCTGGCCTGAAGATGAGGGATGAATTTCTCCAATGAAATCCAAGCCCCATTGCTGAAAAGGTCTTTCTGTTGCAATAGGCCTTAAGGGAAGTGGCAGCAACTTTCTTTTTCCCTCAAATATTTGACACTTATGGCATGAGGTAGTAAAGTTATTAACATCAGAGAACAAAGTGGGCCAATAGTAACCAGCCCTCAGTATTTTGTCCACAGTGGACTTCCAATACAAGTGTCCACCACAGTCACCTGCATGAAATTCTTCCTTGATCTTGTTAGTTTCATTTTCAATCAAACAGTTTAGTAAGATACCCTCATGGTTTTTTCAAAGCAAATTGCCATTTACAACACAGAATATTGAAGCTTTCATTTTTACAAACCTACATTTAGTTCTGGACAGTCCTGGGGGAGCACACAGGTTTTGTAACACATAACAGATATCAGAATACCAGGGGGATTGTTCAAAGGCTACATTGATCTTTGGAGTCACCAGCTCCGGTTCACTGTCCAGTTGGTTGATGTCCAAGGCTTGGAAATTTGTTTCAGACATTAATTTGGCCAAGCCCTGCCCTTTTATCAGTTTTGTAGGTTTTATTTCAATATCAAATTCCAAAATATTTGCAATCCATTTTCCTCTTCTACCTTCTAAGTTCTCTTAAGTAAGTATGTCTTTCACAATTGGGCTTGGTACATAGGCTATGACATGGGAGTATAGGATGTAGATTCTAAAGTCTTTAATAGCCTTGACTAAGGCATATGCTTGCTTTTCCATGATCTGGTATTTCAGGGGTGCATCCCTAAGAGCTTTACTAAAGAAAGCAATGGGTCTCTCATTTCCTTGGTCATCTTTCTGTAATAGAACAGCAGCAATTGTGTGTTGGGAGGCAAAGGAAAATATGATGAATTCCCTATCAAATTGTGGATTTGTTAGGACTGGAGTTTGGGTGAGGGCCACCTTTATTCCTTCAAATGCTTGACTTGCTTCTACTGACCATTTTACTTTTGAATCCTTTTTAAGCATGTTGTTGAGCAGTCTGCTTAATTCGGCCAGATTGGGGATGAATCTTCTTAGGAAGTTGATTTTCCCCAAGAAGGCTTGCAATTCCTTCACATTTCTTGGATGAGGCATTTGTAAGATGGCTTGGATTCTGTCTGGATCAATCCTAATACCATCCTTTGAGATAATGTCACTCAATAACTTACCTTCCTCCAATCCAAATAGGGATTTCTTGGGATTTAATGAAATTCCATATTTTCTACAAGTTATGAATATTTGCCTCAGATGTTTCAAATGTTCTTGGTTAGATTTGGAAAAAGGTGTGAGGTCATCTAGGTAAATGACAAGGAAGTCGTGAATTTCTTTGGCAAAAGCAATATCCATTGCTCTTTGGAATGTGGCCCCTACATTTTTCAACCCAAAAGGCATTTTAACATATTTGAAGGTTCCCCATGGGGTTGTAAATGTTGTTTTGTCCTGGTCATCAGGGTGAACTAAGATCTGGTTGAAACCTGAGAATCCATCAAGTAAAGAAATTCTTGAGGCCCCCACTACCCTCTGCAAGATGTGATCCATCTTGGGTAAGGGGTAATTATCTTTTAAGGAAACCTGATTCAAGTTCCTTAGGTCAACACAAAGCCTTATCTCCCCGGTTTTCTTTCTTGTAGGGACTAAGTTTGAAATCCAATCAGAGAATCTGATTGGTGCTATGATCCCTGCCTTAAACATTTTCTGTACTTCTTGTTCCATTGCTGGGAGAAGCATAGGATTAATTCTCCTAAGTTTTTGTTTAAAGGGTTTTTGATCTGGCTTGAGAGGGATGGTGTGTTGAATTACAGAGGTGTCATAGGATTTTAAATCCTCATAACTCCAAGCAAAGACATCCTGAAACTCCTTGAAAAGGTCAATGTATTTAGGCTTTTGATCAGGGGGTAGTGCAGCAGACAGCTTTATGATTTTGGGTTGTTCAGCGGTCCCAATGTTGCACTCTTCTATGGCAATGTTGAGGGGCTGCATTTTTGGTTTGCTGGGAACATCATTGGAATCAAAAATGTCTTCCAGTGGAGTTAGGCCTGTTGGTAGAAAATTGTCTTTCAGCTCTATGATTTCAGTTTCAGCATTGGCCACTTCCTCACAATTGATTGATTGAATTTGCTAAATGTTGTCCTTGTTGAAAATAGTTGGATTTAGCATCTGTTTTGCTGTTCTAAGTGATATTGGGTGAGTAACCTTTTGAAACTGTATTTGTGATGGACTTGCTCCTTCAAGTATTTGTGATTGACTTGCTGTATCAAGTATTTGTGATTGACTACTTGTATCAATGTCAATATTTAATCCTGCAAATTCTTGTTGCAACGTTAAAAAATTGTTTATTTGCATGTCATCCTCAAATACTTGCCAATCATTAACATTGTTTGGAATGGAGGGTTTGTGTTTTACCTCAGCTGTAAAACAATGATGGGGCTCAAAAGGCAGCTTGCATGTACTTGCAAATGTGGCTAAACTATGAGCATGCAGATTGTGGGTTCTAGGAATTTTAGTGATTTGGAATTCAGAGTAAAAGTTTAGTACCTCAGCAACAGCAGACCTATAAGTCCTTAGTCTTTTGTCATTGGTGACAAAATTTCCCTTCACTTGTTGAATAACTAAATCTGAATCACCCATGATTGAAACCCTGGCAGCTTGTAAGAACTTTACTAACTTGAGGCCTAGTAAAAGAGCTTCATATTCTGCCATGTTATTAGTACATCTGAAGTTCAATCTATAGGCCCTGCCTTCTGCATGACTATTTTCTTTATTGTGTATCCAAACTCCAGCTCCTACCCCTAAATTGTTGACTGAGCCATCAAATTCGAGGAACCATAGAATATCCTGTTGGGAAGGAGATTTAATGATCTGTTCATGGGCTGGCAATGTGAGTAGAAGTTGTGGTTTTTCATCTAGCTTGTCTTCTAGGACAGTTTCATCATTTGATTGGGTATGCTTGATATTTAGAACAGCAGCAGTATCTAGTGTTTGATTGACTGTTGTTTCATGGGTGGTAATTCTTTCATTTGATTCTTCCTCCTGTATGAGTATATTGGTTTCAACCTCTCCTTTTGAGGGAGTTGTGCTGTCATTGAAGAGAATGTATGAGTCTATGTCTGAATGGACAGCATATATGGGGAAGTTTTGAGGCTTTTCTTCACTGCTAACCATGTATTTCATGAGTGTTTCTCTGTACAGTCTTTTTGGTTGCCCAAAAACAGAGATGGTGGCATATGACATGTCTAATTGTAGGGAACCTTGGAGTTTAGCTCCCCAAGATCTTGATAACAGCATCCCATACTTAGGTGGGATATCAGCAACTACCACATCCATTAGGATTGTCTTGTTTGGGTATTGAACCAGAGAGACACATAAATCTTTTATGAGACCCAGACACTTGACTTGGCTGGAGTCAAAGGAAAATAGATCCTTGTATGGTCTTGTTATGTCTAGATTCAATCTCTCCATGACTGCTTTTGGCATGAGATTATGAGAGGCACCTGAGTCAAACATTGCATTATGTAATATTTTATCATGAATATGTAAACTGACATAGAAAGGTAATACCCCTGTGACTACCTTTTTTCCATCCACCTCTGGGCCAAATAGGAGTTCTGGGGTGTCATCCAGCACATTGACATCATCTTTGTTGCTAGTGAGTTGAAGGGACTTCTTAATTTGTAGTTTATAGATGTCATGCTTGGCTAGTTCTAAGAGAGGGATTGCTATTTTTAGTTTGCCAATTTCAGTTTCTAGGTCAAAAGGTTTTTCAGATTGGGTCTTGGGGTTATGGATAACAGTCCTTTCCTTGTTCATTAAATCTTCTTCTTGATTTTTATCTTGACTTTGGGACTTATCCTTTTTACTCATCTCTTGAGGAGTAATATTTGAATTAGGGTGAGAGGATGAAGTAGCCATAGGCTGCTGTTTTAAGGACAGTGGTTCAGTGATCTCTTCAATAATCACTTTTTCTGCAGGTGAATTTGTTTTGTCATTAGGTTCTGTGACTATGACTCTTTCAGGCTGCTGATTATCCTTTATCTTTTCAGGCTGGTTTACATTCACAGTTCTGCTCCTCAGCTTGTATTGTTTATGGACCTCATAAACAGCAGTGTCATAGCCTTGTTTAAAGTCAAAGGATTCACCTGATTTAGTTTGGAACAGTTTGATTTCATCATCCTCATGATCTTCTTGTGTTAAGAAAACTTGACTTTCACCATCTAGACCCATTAAATTAATCTCAGGATCTTCATTGGGCTCTGTTGATGTGGAAGTTTCTGCATAATTTTCTTGGAAAGGGGGTCTTATGTCTTGGTCAGCACTGGCCTTGCCAACATTTGGGTTTTGAGTTCTCCTAAAATTTGGATTCCTGGGAGGGTTGTTTTGTGGTGCTTCCCATGATGATTTTCTCTCAACCGATTCCACTCTGTCACCTAATCTCTTCATTCTAGTGAGTATTGCATCCAGCTTTTGATCAAAAGCGGAGGGTTCCTCTTTGAGAACAATCCTCTTTTCCAACCTTGCTCTGTTTCTTTTGGCAATCAGGTTGGCTTCCACTGTGACAGCAACTCTTTGGGCCTCTGCAAGGGATTGAGGATCTCTTTCCTTCAACTAATAGGCCATGTCAGGGTCAAAGCCATCAGGGAATTTGTACAAAGCCAAATCAGGAGGAGGTCTTAAATTTTGTGGGATCGCGTTATATACATTGTTAAATCTTGCACAATACTCCAAAACAGTCTCTTGGGGACCTCTTTTGATAGTGTCATATTCCCCAAGTATGTGCAGAGGATCCTTCTTCTTCTCCCATCTGCTAGTAAAGGCTTGATACAGTTCATCAGGAGTTGTGATGGAATTTGCATTCAGGGATCTAAACCAAGTTCTTACATCCCCAGTTAGGCTTTGAACAAACATCCTCATTCTGACACTATCATCATCTATTTCATAGGTCTCAAAATGGTCTTGCATCCTCTTAGCATGCTGGACAGCTGTCAGAGGGCCATTGGAGTCAAAATATGAGATTTTGGTTTGGTAATCTTGGGTAGAGCTGCAGCATTAGCTGGTATCTGCAAGGGTGCATATCTGTTAGCCATATTTACAGGGTTTATAGGATTAACAGGGGCAGCTGGGATAATAGGAACAGTGGGTACCACAGGGGTAATAGGTAAGGGTGAACCTAGAGTGTTGGTCAAGGGGATATGTGCAGTGGATGAGGATGTGAGATGGGGACTTTGAGATGTGGATGGTGAACTAGGGGAAGTGGGGGTGGACCGGAAAAGGACCTTGCATGGAGTAGAGATAAGGCTGGGATGATCTGAATCTGAGGTTAGATCAGCAGGCTGCTCCTGCCTTTGCTACCTCCTAATGTTTCTAGGGATGGTATTTGGATTATCAACAATGATGGGTGGATTAGGGTCAGGATTTGCCCTGGTATGCCGTGGATTTTTCTTGGGAGCCAGCTTCTAACTGTTTTTTAGGATTTTATAGGAAGTTTTTATATCTGCAAGGACTGGATAAAGATTTTGAAATGGCTATATATATTTCAAAGCTGAGATGAAGACTCACTGAAAAAGCTCTTCCCTAAAACTGTCAATGTGACACAGAAACAGTTTTGAAGGCCTCCTGACTGATTTCAGGCTTGATTTCCGGCTTTGAGAGATGTATAGAAATTGGAAAATCCTAAGAAGTCCCCAGTGGAGTCGCCAATTATGTTAACACCCAGGTTGTTCCCTATGACTCCCAAGGGAATACGGCCGGGGTAACCACTAACCAATCTTTGGATCACAGTTTCTAGCCAAACTGTAATCAGAGAGGGCTCTCTCTTTATGATTTGTCTCTGTTATGATGGTGTTTTTAGGCTAGGTATTATGCTCAGGTTTTGGTTTATGTTTTGGTTGAAGGACTTCTTTCAGGGCTTAAGGTGCAGTGTTCAGAGAATAGTATATCATTGGGCAATGGAGTCTGGAGTTGTGAAATGCTTTGAAACGCAGGAGTGGTGGTGTTCAAACTGCAGGGCCTATTGTGTATCTTAGACAAACAAATTTAACTTAAATGGTGAAGCATGGTCAGCCAACAGAAAGCAATTAAGAATTCTCTATTAAGCTGGTGATGTGAAAGTGAAACACGTTGCATAGGAGCAAACTTGAATTCCTGAGACAAAGGTCACTGTGAAAGATGTATTCTGAAAGTGCAGTAATTAAGAATTACACTTATCAAACTTACAGCTGAAGAAAACATTCATTAACAACACAGATTGAACTCAGGGTATTCCTTGAATAAGTCCTGAAAGTTATTCTTTTTCTTTGTTGTCAAACACTTCGAAATTAGAAACATATATGGATTTTAACAGATCAAAAATACATAACAGAGAGAGTTACAGAGACTTATTGTATTGTGTAATACACAGAAATCCAGCAGTTTTCAACAGACACCAGAACGCATTCAACACTTCAGAAATCCGAGAAATTCCATCACTTTCTTTATTAAACTTCTGAAAGGATTACAGCATAAGAACTTCTTCAGGAGAAATCAACAACAACCCTTTGCAAAAACATGCGAAGGGGACTTTATAGAAATGTTTATACAAAATATCTCAGGCATCGAGTCATCTGAGAGAGAAATATCTTCATTACTTCGTACAGAAAAGTAGAAAAGAAGTTATTGCAGCTTTGAATGCAACATAACTGCTCTTTAAGTCTGTCAGAGGATATTTGGCCTTTGGAGGTCACTGAGTCGATTGGAACGCTTTCCTTTAATGCTGGAAAATGTGCCTTTACGTTTGCTGCGCTGTATTTTCTCGGCCCTGCCACCTGTGACTGTGCTTGCTGCTGTGGTGACCGAATAGCCCTGCTGAGTTGGCTCAGCGTTTTCATCTTTCCTTTGTATGCTGATTTTATTAAACTGTGCTTTGCATAACAATTCATATTTTTATAAACAAAATTTGGTGAATGGCTCACTGTTTACAAAATTGTTTGTATTGCTTTGGTCCACCAGTCATGTGTAGGTAATTGATGCCTGAGGATTGCATCTATAGTCTCCTCTGCCTCTGTATACTTATAAAAATTGGGAGGGGCCTCAAACAGGTGTTTTAGTGGCAATTTTACAGAGAAAAGGAATGCATGGGTGAAAAGTAAGCTTTACGGTGAATACCTGGACAAACTAGCTTGAAAGCCTGCGGGCTGGACCGTGAAGGCTTAAGGCAGCTGAATTCTTAACTTGTAGCGGTCTGAAACTTGAATTTGATGGCTGGAAACGAATTTTCGCGGCAGCTGGTTGACAACGGCTACGTCTTTTGCGCGTGAAAATGACCGCAAACGGCTAATTTGGTCATTTATAACGACAAATTTGGACAAAACGTGCAATTGGCGCTTTTCCGCCGATGACGTCAGCATGACGTCATGGTGGGGCCCGGGTACGGAGGTGACGTGGCTGCTGAGGTGTCGGCCAGGGTGTGAGGACACGGTGGCGGGTGGATAAGGTGGCAGGGTTACGTGGAGGGCCACACGGCGCGGGGGCGGGCGGTAACGGGGAGGCGGTAAGCGGTCTCCCCACACCGCCTTTGGTGATAAGCAGTATTGGGGAGGGGGGCTCCAAACAACCCCAGCGTTTGACACGCATCCAGGGTACGGCGCTCAAAACCACTTTCCCCGGACGCTAAAGGTTGGCAGGTCGGGGGGTGAAAATGACCGCCCACCGTTAGATCTGGGCGGCATAGATCGGACGGTTGGCGGGTCCTCCGACAGATCGTGCAGGTTGGGGGGGCCCGCTGGTTTATTTAAGTATTTAATTAAATATTTTTGGCGGAAAACTTTAGGATTGAGGGTTTTCGTGAGTTTTTTGGGGTTTTTTGGGTTAATTTGTGGAAAAGGGGTTTATGGAGGGTTTTAGTAGCGGGAAAAGGGTTTTCTGTGGCAATTTTTTAGCAGAAGGAAGGTAAGGGCTTAGGGGAAAGGTTATCACTCCAACCAAAGGTTAAAGCAATCCTATCACAGGGTTGACCATAGTCCCAGTTGGACCACAGTCTCCCTAAACAACTTATTTAGCTATAGTGCCAAGGGAGGATATTTAGATAATGCTGGGATTTATACACCATAGTGTTATTATAGTAGGGAAAAGGGACTATAGGGGATTTAGATAATAGAGTTAGTGGTTAATATGGATGAAATGGGTGGATGAGGGGAAATATCACTAAGTTTATTTGAAAATCACTTAGTTTAGGGAGTAGATCAAAATGAAAAGAATTTTAGACAAGAAATGTGGCTTTTAAGTGAACAAGAACCACCATGAAACCATAAATTTTTCCATGCATCTCAACTGATGAGGGGATGTTAGTAACAAATGGGAAAGGGAAAGAAGGGAGATTAGACATGCTTCTTTGCTTTGCCGCCATCTGATGGAGAAGAACACCTTCTCAATTCATTGATTTTTCTTTGTGAACATGGGCCAACACACATTCCATTGTAATGAATGACACTTCTGCAACCCCATCTGCCTACCCATCTACTTGCCTAGCATTTTTTGTTTCTTCTTGGAGGGTGCATTTAGACTTGCAGACCCTTTGTGTGCCTTTTCTTTTCCTTTGGCCTTTTCCTTTGACTTCCTATCTAGTACTGCCCTTATTCCTTCCAAGGCCCCAGATTGATTAAGCAGTTGGGAACCTTAATTCTCTACCTAGCTACTTGTCTGCCAAGATTAGACAGTTTGGACAGACTTCTTTCTCTATTCTACAACAGAAAATTCAAACATGGCATGATCCAGATTAGGCTGTTGGACCGTCCATCAAACTTTGAGAGAACATGAAACTATTTACACACCTTGTCTTCTTGGAAATATGGAAGCTTTGTACCATCAAAGCAGAGCATATTTGGCTCTGGAATTTGCCAATCATGAAATATGAAACCTATTGGTATAGGTATCCAACACATTCCACTGAGGTTATGGCTAAGCATAAGAGTGAAACGAATGAGCAACTGGAGAAGCATGGTATTGAGGAGGATAGGACCAAGGAGGGGGTGTGGACCAGGAAGGATGAGCAGGGGGACCCCAAGAAGGCATGGAAGTGGCTTGATAGGGGTCGTAATAGGTCTGGGATGTCCCTTGCATTCCCTGTTGGTAGGGTATGGGTCCATGTGGCCTCCTTTGGTTCATATAATAGAGTGATTCAGTGGCTCCTTTGGCTCTCTGATATGCAGCTTTAAGTCCAGGCAAGGAAGGGCACTGATTCGTAGGATGGTATTCTTCATAGACAAAACACACTTCTAGGGAGTGCATTGGACATTTGTTCCTAGGATGCTTTCTAGTGCACCTAGGACAAAAGATGTCCAAAGCCCTCTTGGCTTCCTCTTGCTTCCTTTGGATCTGCAAGGTATCCAGTTGCATGGCAAGAAACTGCCTCATCTCGCTCTTGAAATCTTCCATCTGATTTGAAAATTCGTTTTTGGATAAGGTACTGCCAACAACATTTTTTCTTGTAGCCATTTGCTCCAAAGGAATGTTTTCTTCTTCTTCTTCCCTTGAGGTTCTTCAAATATGTCTTGTTGTCCACCTAAGGGTTCTTTAATCACAACCATCGAAGAAGAGAGAAGGTTGGCTGTGTGAAGCAGTGGGGGCGTTGTGCAATCATTTTTTTGAATTATCTCTACTCCTACAAGGAATGAAAGGAAATATTTTTGGTTGATTTTTGCTTTTTTCTGCTTGTACCTGCAATACTGAAATAGATTGAACTGCAGCTAACTAAAATCTATCTTGCTGAAATGAAAATGTGGAATTGAAATGAAAGCAGGAAAGGACTAATCTATTTTGCTGAAATGAAATTGCAGGAATGAAATGCTAGGCTACGCTTGCGGAATTGAAATGCCAATCTACACTTGCAGAATTGAAATGCTAATCTATGAAAACATGAAATATCTAATCTACGCTTGCTGAAATGAAATGAAAGCAGGAAATGTCTAATCTACTTTTGCAGAAATGAAATTGCATAATGGAAATGAAATAAACTACTTAGCAGAAGGTTGTAGTAGAAAATAGAAGAAAAGCAGCAATCACCAATACTTTGATGCTTCCCTGGAAACGGCGCCAAAAATAATGGTGGGCCCCAGTATTGCAGCAATAATGCTGCAACTACTGGGACTCCCTTCTTTAATTTATCAACACGGTAGTTCGTAACAAACTTGGAAGCGACGGTGCTATATGCACAAGTACTAGCTCTTGTCGCGGCTGTCACTTGGTCAACTGGCACAAGTCCGCTAGGAGCTTAAGCCAACTTCTATGAGCTATTAGAAGAAGCTTTTTAACTGATGGATGAAAGCTAACTTAAAGGAGGCCAATCCACTTGCAGAAAGAAACCGCAAAGCTGAAAGGAAATGCAAACCCTAGCAAACCCTAGTTTTACCGACTAACCCTACTGGTGTAAGAAAAATGATGAAAGCTACAGAAAGGAATGCCATTGACTCTTAGAAAGGTAAAATTCATGTGACTAAGCTACTTCTGAAGTGAAATCTGAAAAGAAACATCTTTTTGTATTTTTTGAGTAAGTTGGCGGAATTATTATGCATGTGTTTTAACTGTTTTTGACTATGTAGAGGTGGCTTGGCGAAAGGAAATGCTTGCAGGAGGCTGGGAAGGTTAGAAGAGGGCCTAAGGGGTCCCTATCAGCCTTCCAAAGAGTTTCACATTGATCAGATCTCAAGAAATCACTTTCGTGAGCTTCTATAGGAAGTCTGCAGGGGTTCTACAGGATGTTCCGAAAAGAGGATTTTGGAGGGTTGATGGAGGAAAAACGGTGGGAAAGTGGACATGGAGGTTGGATAAGGATGTTAAGGGGTCTAGGACCTGGTGCATGAGGCTAAGGAGCGATTGGATTTGGTTCAAGGATGGAGGGAGCAATGATGCACAAGTATGTAGAAATTAGGGCAAAGGGAGAAAATGTAGCAAATGAGAAGTAAGAATCTAAGTTGGAGGACAAAGCAGGTTGCATGGATGGGGTAAGGGTAGGAGAGTAGGTTTCATAGTCACTCTACATGTGATTTTTCAAAACTAACCAACAAAGACTAAGAAAACCAAAGATCTAGCTGCTTTAACCTAATATGACCTAAATAACAGCAAAGAAAACGAACAACAGTTTATTTGCAACGAAATAATGTGAAATAGCTATGCAAACTAAGAAATCATGAACCTGAGCATGTAACACAACTGGTATCAACTTCTACCAATGAGAATCTAACACTAATAATTGCATGATGAAGCAAAGACAATGTTTTTGGTGGCAGCAAGGTCACCTTGGTCCCAGCTCATGGTCCCACTGATGGAGAGGTGAGATCAGAGGTGCTTGATAGCCTTTTTCTGAAGATCTTCTCTATTATTAACCTATCAAATCAATCTGAACATGAAAAGCTATTTTAATCATCAAAAACGACCTAAGTAACAAAGCAATATTTTAATCTAAATAACAGATTTTATTCTAAGAATGCAGCAAAGACACATGAAAGTAAACAAAGGAGGTATTGGGCACTTGGGTTGGGCCCAACCCCAAGAGCTATAGCCTTCTAAGAGAGATTAAAGTTGGTGCAAAGCTGTATTCATCTTTATTGATCAAAAGAATAGTTACATTCCAAAAACTGTCCACAAGGAAAAGCTTGAAAATGTGCTGAAACGCAGAGCTAACCTACTGCCTAAAAAATGACTAAAATCGAACTGCCAACTAGCTAACTTATACCAAAAAAAAATGAGGCCCTAAGCCCTCTTATTTATACAAATTGGGGACCCCAACAGCCCTCCTAAACTTTAGGAGCTCGGCTGCCAAAACTTGTAGTTAACAGCAACTTTACTAGCCCTTGCTCGGCTGCCCTTGTGATAATCGATTTGGTGGCCCTTGAACTCCGAGATGATGGTGGAGAATTCGAGGTAACGACCCATAAATGAAGGGGACACCTTCCTACGAATCCTCTCCCTTGTTCTTCCACGAATTTGGCTGCCAAGTGCTCATTAAAACCTTTGATTTTGTCTCAAAATTGACCAAAAAACTGAACAAAGCACCCATTAGACTTGTTGGCATAATGACTAACCCAATTCACTCTATTAGCATAAATATAATAAAAAACATGCAATAGACTAATGAGAATGGTGGATTAAGTCGAATTAGGAGGCTGAATGAGCCCATATAATTATCCATTTTTGGGGCTCATCACCAGTGCATCCTGAATTTCCCTGGAAATTTATCAAACTTACTATCATCTAACAAAACCAGGGAATTTACCTTAAATGTGTGCATTTTTGAGCAGTTTATTGAATGCCTCCACTGTCCCATTAGCTTGTGGGTGATAAGGTGTGCTCTTCTAGTGATATACCTAAAATTACTCCATCAGTGCACTGATCGTCTCATTCAGGAAGTGTGTACCACGATCACTCATCAGGATCTTTGGACATCCAAATCACATTAGTACATGCTCAAATAGGAACTTCGTGACAGTCACGCCTGTGCAATCCTTCATGGCTACGCTTCTGCCCAACGAGTGAAATACTTTGTCGCAGTGATAATGTACCTTGCTCCTGTCTTCCCTTGCAGATGAATGGGTCCTACAAAATATATTGCCCACTTCTCTAAGGGTTGCAATGTCATTTGTAGATTCAAAGGAATTCCATCCCTCTACGATGGCCTGCCCGTTCTTTGACATACATCACACGCCTTGCAATATGATTTTGAATCTTTATGAAGGGTTGGCTACCACAACCTTGTGCGGTTGCTCTCCTTGCATAATGTCCTTCCGTAGTGCCCCCATGAATTTCTGTTAGGATGTTGCTTCGTTCGAACTCAGGTACATATTGTCGCAATATCTCATCAGTCCCCATCTTGTATAGATGCCCAGCAATGAAAGAGAAATCTGCCACGCGCACCACTAATTCCTTATTTTGTTGGACAGAGTATCCTTTCGGTGCATTTCCTATTGTTAGGAAGTGTATTATATCCTCAAAATGACCATCGGTGACACACTGCAAATAGCTACATGTCAGGCAATCCTTCTTCCAAGTTAGTAGGTTCCTCCCCTGTTTCGATGTGCAATAGATGGTCTGGTCCCGCGTTCAATCATCTAGGCTTCACAACAACTTCAAAATCATACTCTTGGAACAATAAGAGCCATCTGCATATTCGCCCCCCCAACACAAGCTTATTGTCCAGGTACTTTAGCACGGAGTGATCCATATACATCTTAAAATGGCCTCCTAGCAAGTAGTGCCTATACCTTTGGAGTGCATACACCATAGCTAGCCCCTCACGTTCAGTGGCAGAATAGTTATTCTCTACTTTGGATAATCTACAGCTTGCAAATGCGATAGGATGGTCCAAGCCTTCTCCACCAGCCTGTGTTAGTACTGCTCCCACCGCTATACATGACGCGTCGACATGTACATGACACTCTTTCTTCCAGTCCGGGAAGACTAGAATTGGTACATTAACCATCTTTTTGTTGGCATTATGACATAGGTTTGGCGCTATGACACAAGTGTTGTCCTTGATGGCAACTCACATAGATGACAGATCATGGTGTAGCAGGTCAGAAGCAAAGAATTAATGATCAAACTACAAAGAATGAAGAAAGAAAAGTATATACGCAGGTTCACTATCTACCAAGTCACGTACATATGCAAGTTCACTATATACCAAGTCATGTACACACGTAGGTCCACTATATACCAAGTCACATATATACATAGGTTTGCTATATACCAAGTAGTGTATACACGCAGTTTAACTATATACAAAGGCACGTATATCGTACACACACATTTTCACAGAAAGAAAGGCACGTACATGTCAGAAAACTAAGTTTTGTGTCCGTGGTATTTGGACCTATGGTTTTGGACCTTGGTATTGCATCCGAAGTATTGAACCCAGGTATTAGGTCCCTAGTATCGGTTCTAAATGGTTTTGGACCATGGTATTGAGTAAGGCCTAAGACTATAAAAGGGGAAGGAGATCATTGGGCAAAAGCATTTACTCAAGTATTGAATATCTGATGAAGAGCAAGATCTAGAATACTAGTCATTGGGTAATTGTGCATAGTTGGATCTGAATCAAGGAGGAACCTGTGCACTAGAAGAAGGATAAGTTATATTGATGGGTCAAAATCTTAAGGCTTGAATAGTAGTATCTTTGTGTTATTTTGATCTGTTATATTTGGCACATGACTTGATCTATAAATCTAATAATTTGGGTTTAACTGATGTCTGAATAAGTGAAAAGGGTAAATTATCTTTTATATATCTGTACGCAAGTTCGGCATAGCAGAGGCATGTATACACGTAGGTTAATTAATTCAAAACAGTGTATAAGCAGGTTAGCCTTAATACATAAGCATATGCACGCGGGTTCTGCATATTGAAGTAGCGTACGTCTCATGAAATATGTTTTAGCTACTTTTGTTTATTGTTGCAGTGTTCTGGGTTCAGGATTGGTTCTGGTTACTGTCACTGTATTCTGGTTACAACTTTCTGAGAAGTGATTGGTTGATTCAGTATTGGTTTGTACAAAAGAGATTGGTTGATGCATATATAATTGATGTTTGATTGATTTTATTCATGGATCCAGTCGGAAAATTTATGAAACGTGGTCCTTGGAAGAAAAGAGAAGGTTGTAGCCTTCTGTAGGTAAGCACCTACATACTAGTACCTCAGCTAGTATAAGAGTTAAGGGGGTTGTAGCTCCCTTCCAGGAGAAGCTAAAGAATGAGAGAAGGTTGTAGCATTTTGTAGGTAGTAGCCTGCGTACTGGTATAATACTACACCAGTACAGAAACATTGTAAAAAGAAGTTTCTAATTAAAAGAAGATAGAGACAAATTGTAGCAAGTGGTTTTCACCCACATTGGGTTTGCACCTTATATCTTGTGTTCTTATGTGTGACTGCCTATTTTGTTTTACTATTCCTGGTTACTGTTTATATGGTTTGAGGCACAGACTAATGATCAACATCTGAAGAATAATTTAAATTACAAGTCTGCTGGTTATACGCTAGTTTCCTTAATTGTAGTTGCATACATATGCGGTTTTCACTAACTGAAGTAACGTATACAAATTTGATTGTGAAATGAAAAATAATTGACCTGATAATATTGATTCACCCCCCTCTCAGTATTATTTCCAACAATTGGTATCAGAGCAGGTCCTTCAGAAGAAGCTTGATCGCTTGAAGGAAGATCTATCATCATGAGCAACTACGAAAAAGAGGCATCTATCAGGCCACCAATTCTTTATGGGAGCAACTTCATCTATTGGAAGGTAAGAATCACAACCTATCTTCAATCTCTTGGTACAAAAGTTTGGGATATCGTGGAAACAGGATACACATTTCCATTAGCAACTCCTACAGATACGGTTGGTAAGAAGCAGTATGAAACAAATGCAAAGGCTGTCAATACTGTATTAGGGAGTTTATCTCAATCAGAATTCGTCAAGATTATGCAGCTCAAAACTGCGAAAGAAATATGGGACAAGATCGTTCTGAGCTATGAAGGAGATGATTAGATAAACCGGGCACAACTACAAACTCTCAGAATTCAGTATGAAAATCTTAGAATGCACAATGATGAAAGTGTGGCTAACTATTTATTACGTATAGATGAGATTGTTAATTGTATGAAAAACTTGGGTGAAGAAATAAAAGAAGTTACTTTGGTTGAAAAGGTTCTAAGATCTTTGTCCTCTAAGTTTGAATCAAAAGTTTCTACCATAGAAGTAAAGCATAATCTATAGAGCATTACCATGTCACAGCTGCACGGAATCCTAACTACTTTCGAAATGAGAAAAGGAGGACCATCAGACAGGAGAGAAGCCGCATTCAAAGCCTCAGGAAAAGGAGATTACAATGAGTTAGGACATATGTCAGAAGGAGAGGAAGAATCAAACTTTGTCAAGAACCTTCAACGGGGTTCTAGAAGATTCAGAGGTAAGCTACCTTTCAAATGTTTTGCTTGTGGAAGAGTCAGTCACTATGCTGCCAAGTGTCCTCATAAAGATAAGCTTGACAAAGGTAAGGAACCAGTTAGATGGAACAGAAAACAAAATGTAAGTAAGAAGAGCTATTATACACATGAAGACAGTGATGGATTTTCAAATAGTGATGAAGATGAACAATGTAATGATTATAGACTTTTGATGGCTTTTGAAGATGATGATTTCTTAGATGCTATAGATGAAGAAGGTCTTTATGAAGAAATTTCTAAACTCAAAATTTGTTTAGAAGAAAATAATATGATTATAGATACTCTGACATTCCAACTTGCTGAAAGGGAAAAACACAATGAAAAGTTAGAATGTGAAATTGTGGGACTTAGAAAAGATATTGAGAAATCAAAAGCTCTTAATCTTAGATTTGCTAAAGGATCTGAAACTTTAGATGAGATTATCAAAGTGCAGCATTCTCCTCTAATCAAGACAGGTCTTGGATATACTAAAGAAGCATCTCAAGCATAGAAGCCATCCACCTCCAAAAGTTATCTTGATGCAGCAAGGAGAAGTGAACAGGTTGACAATTGGCAACAAAGTCATAATGAAGATCACTAGGTAAATCACGGACAATTTACTTCAAGAATGAACAAAGATCACCAAGTAAATCGGGGGGAATCTACTTCAAGGATGAACATAAGCTACAACCAACTGCAGGTAAATAATTCTCAATTTTCCTCAAGAATGGATGTCAATAGAAACTACAATCATTTGGTTGGTAGGTTTGATAATCATAGGAATTTCTTTAATGGCCAATGTTTCTCTTGTGATAACTTTGGACACAAAGCTGCTCAATGTGTTGCCTACAAGACCATCATGACTAGAGAAGCACAAAAACAAAGGAGTATGAATGGGATCATGAAAAGGACCTACAATAACTTTTCAGCTCTTGAAAATGAAATAGAATTTTCTATTTGTAACAACTTCAGTCATGAAGATTTTGAATGCAGGAGTAGGTTTCGGCAAACATCTCAGAAGGAGCAAGCTTCATTGAGTCCCAAAACATGGAGAAAGAAAGAACCGCAACCAAAAAGATGTGGTATAGCCTTATATGCGGAGGGGCAGGAAAATTAGTGGTACATTGACAGTGGATGCTCGAAACATATGACAGGTGGTAAAGAAAAAATTCAGTCATATAGTGCCTTAGGAAAGGAAAGGAAGGTCTCATTTGGAAATGACACCCCTGCCCTCATAAAAGGTAAAGGTTCAGTTCTTTTGAAAGAAAAGGCCAAAGCTGGAAATGTTATGTATGTTGATGGCTTAAAGCATAATCTATTGAGTGTCAGTCAAATGTGTGATCAAGGAAAAGAGGTAATATTTCTGTCAAATGGATGTATTGTTCGTGAGCTTGATACAGGAGAAACAATGATCAAAGGCATAAGAACTCCCAACAATTTATACTTACTCAAGGGAGGACAAAAACAATGCTATCTAAGCAATAATGATGAACACTGGCTATGGCATAGAAGATTGGTGTTGGCATTATGAGACAAGTGTTGGCCTTGATGGCAAATCACACTGATGACAAATCATAGTGCAGAAGGATAGCAGCAAGGAATTGATGATCAGACTACAAGTATGAAGAGAAAATAAATACACGCTAGTTCACTATATACCAAGTCGCGTATACAAGCAGGTTCACTATATACCAAGTCGCGTATACGCAGGTTCGCTATATACCAAGTCACGTGTACACGCAGGTTGGCTTCAGTAAAAGAGTGTGTATGTGGAAAACTTATCTTTGGTCCGTGGCAGTTATTCCTTGGAAGTTGTGCCTATGGTTTTGGACCATGGTGTCTCGACGGACGTGTTGATCCCTAGTTTTGAAGTTGATGGTATTGGATTTCTATGGTTTTGGCCCGTGGTATTGAGCAAGGCCTAAGGCTATATAAGGAGAAGAAGATCATTAGGCAAATGTATCTGAAAAGTCTTGAATATCTGATGAAGTATTAGATCCAGTATGCAGGTTATGGGTTGATGATGCAATTGCTTGATCTGAGCTAAGGAGAGATCTCACCGGTTGATGGAGAACAAGATCTAAGGATAGATCGGGATCAAATGGTTTGAAATGAACTATCTTTATATGGTTGATTATGCTTATTCTAGATCTGCATACTGACGCAAATAATATTCTATAAGTGTTATAGTATGATTGATGTCTGGTACGGCTGCAAAGTTATAAGGAAATATTTTTAGATCTGTACGCGGGTTGACCTTGGAAAAAGAGCGTATACACGCAGGTTGGGTTCATCCAAGTAGCGTGTACATTGTAAAGCTTGATATTTGAAGTTGCAGATGGATCTGATGGTTATTGCAGAGTTCTGTGTCTGCTCTGTGTTCTAGTGACTGTGTTGTTGACAAAGTTTCAGTGTTTCAGTGATGCAGGTTGTACTACAAGGTGATTGTCTTATGGATCTAGTATGAAAATGTATGAAACATGGTCCCAGGTAGATCGTAGGCCGGCACCTACGTACTGGTAAACATATCAGCCAGTACAAGAGCAAGGGGAGTAAAGGTTGGAGCATTCTGTAGGTAGGCACCTACGTACTAGTAAATGGATCGGCTAGTACAAGAGCTAAGAGGATTGTAGCCCTCTGCAGGTTGTAGCCTGCGTGCTGGTAAAGGACTACACCAGTACATTGTAAAAGAAGTTTCTTATTAAAGAAGAAAGAGACGAATTGCAGCAAGTGGTTTTCACCCACATTGGGTTTCCACCTTATATCATGGTGTTCATGTGTGTGGCTTTTGTGTGATGATCTGTTCTGTTATACTGCACCTGTTTACTGTTAATATGGTTAATAATGTTCTGATGCATTTACTGAAGATAAGCTAACTGAATCTTAAGATTACTGCATGTACGCTAGTCGCCCTTAACGAAGTCGCGTATATACGCTGATATCCTTAACTGAAGCTGCGTGTATGAATCTGAGTATGAAATTGAAAAAGTTTTATCTGATCTGATAATACTGATTCACCCCCCACTCTCAGTATTATTTCCAACAATTGGTATCAGAGCAGGTCCTTTGATAGAAGCTTGATCGCTTGAAGGAGATCCGTGGAACAATGGGAAAGAAGCTTAAGAAGAAAGCTCATAAGAAGAAGAAGACATCTCAGAAGGACTATGATTGTGGGAGAATCGATTGGGGATTACGTATAAGAATCTCTTCAGATTCAGAATCAGATTCAGAATCATTATCAGGTATGAATGTGTTATCCTCTGATGTTCCTGCTATATTTCCTTGTGAAAGTGATGGAAGTGATAGTGAAACTACTGAACATGCTTTTATGGGTGAGCAAGAAAAGTATCAAATAGAGGCAGTATTTAGAAGGCTTACAGACAAAGTTAAAGATCAACAAGATCTATTGAACAAAAGGGAATGTGCTTTCAAAGAATAAGTTACCAAACTAAAAGCTCAATCAGAGGAAGGAAACAAGGTAAGAAAGTTACTCAAGGATAAGGAAAATCAATGTCAAAAGTTGCAGGGTGAAGTGACATCATTAAGAGATGAAGTCAATGAAAGAAGCACAACCATCAAGAAACTCAGAGATAGATCCAGTTACTATGAAAGTCTTGAAGCCACGATCCGCTCTCTAAAAGGAGATCTTGAAGAATCAAAGAAGCAGAATATAGATCTACTCCAAGCTATTGCAAAACAAGAAAATGAAGTCACCAGCTTAAAATCTCAACTAGAATGTGCCTTCCGAGTTCGTCGAATGCAGCAGGATCTGAATGAAGAACAAGAAAAGGAGATTCTCAAACTAAGGGAACAAATGGAAGAAGGAAGGAAAGCTGAAGAAGATTTGAAAAAGCAATCTCTTGAAAAGGAAGAACAGCTTCAGGTTGAGGTAAATATCTTGAAAGGTAAACTAGAAGAAAAGGATAAGCTTTTACGATTTCAAGATAGTTCTAAAGTCTTGGATGATATTCTTAGTAGTCAAAGGTCTCCTGGTATAAAGACTGGTCTTGGTTTTCATGAATCTGTTGAAGGTGAATCTAGCTCAGAAGGTGAGGCAAGGAACTCTAAAGAGAAAACTAAAATGATCAACAAGGAGATGAAAGGTCAACCCCATCAACAATCAAGGAAAAAGACTCCTCAAAGAAAATCTTTTACTCCTCCTATGAATAATGTTGAATGTTATGTATGTCATAATATTGGAGATGTTGCAGCTAGATGTGGAAGAAGAAGGGTTCAATACCATCATGTAGAAAGATCATCACATTCAAGGTACTTTAATGGATATTGTTTTTCTTGCAATATGTTTGGTCACAAAGCTGCTGATTGCTACAGGAGGAATATGAAACATGTAAGATGTTATGCATGCAACAAGCTTGGACATATAGCAAAGGAATGCAGGAACAAAGGATGGACATCACACCAAAAGGAGAAAACCTCATCACACTTGAAGATATGGAGGAAGAAGGAAGTACAGTCAGCACAATGTACTGAGACACAGCACAACACAGACATATCAGACTCAGGGGGAGCTGAAAGTGTAAAACTTCAGTGTTCTGAATCTCATACGCAAGTTCCTTAAAGGGAAGTCGCGTACATACGCGAGTTAGACACTGCAAAGTCGCGTATATGTCAGTCTGAGGAAAAGCAGTGGGGACAGGATCAGAAAAAGGATCTGATATGATTCAGTCTATTATTTGCTCTATTGGTTACAGTCTGCTGAGGATGTGTGGAAATGTTTTGTTACTTGTATGATGTCTAGAAGTGTTTTGATCCTAACTTGAGGATGATGATGTTTTGATGCTTATTGCTGATATATGCATGATCATATCTAACAGATGGCATTGGTTGAGGGGGAGCATATGCCTTTAGTAATTCATTGTTGGCATTATGGTTAATAATCCTTGGTGATGATTCTTATATGGCTAAATGATATATCTTGCTATGATGTGGTTGTGAGTTGTCTATGATAAACTCTCATATGATTCTTGAAGTTACATAGAAGATGTTCAGATCAGATTTATGGTTGATTCTTTGATGATGCATATATGGTGCTTACATGGTGATCTTCATAAGGACAAGGAGGAGTACAAAGCTTGAATACACATCTTCCTCACTTGATGATGAGTCACTTATATACTGCTGTTGTCATATGCATAAAGATCATACAGTTATGATGCAGGCACTCATGTGGATAAGGATTGTTGCTGATGATGATATCAAGAAGCTTTGTCAAAAGAGTTTGAGCTCAAGATACATAGTGCTGATACATGGATGACTCCTCAAAGTCACTTTGTTTGAGACATGATGATGAGTTCGTATCTATATGATGACAGGTTTATACTTACATATGTTGGTTGATGCAGATGTTCCCAAGTAATGATACTTGGATCATGTAGAGCTTGATGAAATGGCTATGGTGGTTTCACACATGATATAATGTGAATGACTCTGAATTATGTTCAAAGGGATGAATTGATGCAGACATACCTTGTTATAGGTTGATGACTTATTCTCTACAGGACATTTACAGGTTGCTGATATGGAAATTGGTGTACGCGTGTTGTTTCCGCGTACATACGTCGTTTTATGCGGGGATAGTCGCGTATATGGTGTATGCGTGTTGTGTAAGGGATATCCACGTATATACGCTGATTGATGCAGGTGAAGTCATGTATATGGAGTTATGAGCAGCAAGGGAAAACTCTGAATGAAAATATTCTGAAATGGGTCTAACAGAGACCATATGGTACAGTCAGAGGGATCAGATAATGATGCAGTGTTGGAATTACCTTAGATGCAGAGGGAGAACAAAAAGAAAATATAATTGTTGGACTAGATGCTTATGGAACAAATCATACATTGTGTATGATAGTTGCTGATGACTATCGTGGTCTTACTTAGATGTCTGGTCTCTTGTCTCATGAAGTAATTGAGTGTCTCTATCTATTGTAATCAGTTGATGAAATCTCTTCTGGTCATTTGATGAATGTTGAAATATTTCAGTCATGTATTTTCATCAAGGTCATGTAACGGCCTATGTTGGTTTCCCCACTATGCCTGGGATGAATGATGTTATACTCTTGAATTATCATGTGTAAACTTTTGGTATATCACCACTTGATTGGGAGATGGATGTATGTATGAGTCTTTGGTGCTAGGAAGGTCACTTATGATGTATAGAGTCGTGTTCTTTCTTGTAGAACATTTTTTTGTAGACCTTGCTTATAGTCAGGGAGAGCATGATCAGCACACTTCAGCAAGAACAGAGATTCAGCATGTACTCAGAGGGAGCATGGACAGATTGGTACACCTTGGCATATACAAAGGGGGAGATTATTCAGAGATTTCAACAGGTACTCAGGGGGAGTATGGACAATGGAATGATTCAGCAAAGGAAGAGAATATCTTGGTCCACCCTTTGCCCTTGATGTCAAAGGGGGAGAGTGATTTGGTGTTGTTGCCATCAAGTCCAAAGGGGGAGATTGTTGGCATTATGATGCATGTGTTGTACTTGATGGCAACCCTCTCATAGAAGAACATCTCACTTATGTATAACTGGATGAATCTTCAGAAAAGATGTCAGATGTGACTGATGGAGGACAACTCAAAGGAATCAGATGATAGTTCTAAGTGTAACAAGTTAGCTTTGCCATCAAGTCCAAAGGGGGAGATTGTTGGCATTATGATGCATGTGTTGTACTTGATGGCAACCCTCTCATAGAAGAACATCTCACTTATGTATAACTGGATGAATCTTCAGAAAAGATGTTAGATGTGACTGATGGAGGACAACTCAAAGGAATCAGATGATAGTTCTAAGTGTAACAAGTTAGCTTTGCCATCAAGTCCAAAGGGGGAGATTGTTGGCATTATGAGACAAGTGTTGGCCTTGATGGCAAATCACACTGATGACAAATCATAGTGCAGAAGGATAGCAGCAAGGAATTGATGATCAGACTACAAGTATGAAGAGAAAATAAATACACACTGGTTCACTATATACCAAGTCGCGTATACAAGCAGGTTCACTATATACCAAGTCGTGTATACGCAGGTTCGCTATATACCAAGTCGCGTGTACACGCAGGTTGGCTTCAGTAAAAGAGCGTGTATGTGGAAAACTTATCTTTGGTCCGTGGCGGTTATTCCTTGGAAGTTGTGCCTATGGTTTTGGACCATGGTGTCTCGACGGACGTGTTGATCCCTAGTTTTGAAGTTGATGGTATTGGATTTCTATGGTTTTGGCCCGTGGTATTGAGCAAGGCCTAAGGCTATATAAGGAGAAGAAGATCATTAGGCAAATGTATCTGAAAAGTCTTGAATATCTGATGAAGTATTAGATCCAGTATGCAGGTTATGGGTTGATGATGCAATTGCTTGATCTGAGCTAAGGAGAGATCTCACCGGTTGATGGAGAACAAGATCTAAGGAGAGATCGGGATCAAATGGTTTGAAATGAACTATCTTTATATGGTTGATTATGCTTATTCTAGATCTGCATACTGACGCAAATAATATTCTATAAGTGTTATAGTATGATTGATGTCTGGTACGGCTGCAAAGTTATAAGGAAATATTTTTAGATCTGTACGCGGGTTGACCTTGGAAAAAGAGCGTATACACGCAGGTTGGGTTCATCCAAGTAGCGTGTACATTGTAAAGCTTGATATTTGAAGTTGCAGATGGATCTGATGGTTATTGCAGAGTTCTGTGTCTGCTCTGTGTTCTGGTGACTGTGTTGTTGACAAAGTTTCAGTGTTTCAGTGATTAATGATGCAGGTTGTACTACAAGGTGATTGTCTTATGGATCCAGTATGAAAATGTATGAAACGTGGTCCCGGGTAGATCGTAGGCCGGCACCTACGTACTGGTAAACATATCAGCCAGTACAAGAGCAAGGGGAGTAAAGGTTGGAGCATTCTGTAGGTAGGCACCTACGTACTAGTAAATGGATCGGCTAGTACAAGAGCTAAGAGGATTGTAGCCCTCTGCAAGTTGTAGCCTGCGTGCTGGTAAAGGACTACACTAGTACATAGTAAAAGAAGTTTCTTATTAAAGAAGAAAGAGATGAATTGCAGCAGGTGGTTTTCACCCACATTGGGTTTCCACCTTATATCATGGTGTTCATGTGTGTGGCTTTTGTGTGATGATCTGTTCTGTTATACTGCACCTGTTTACTGTTAATATGGTTAATAATGTTCTGATGCATTTACTGAAGATAAGCTAACTGAATCTTAAGATTACTGCATGTACGCTAGTCGCCCTTAACGAAGTCGCGTATATACGCTGATATCCTTAACTGAAGCTGCATGTATGAATCTGAGTATGAAATTGAAAAAGTTTTATCTGATCTGATAATACTGATTCACCCCCCCCCCCCCCTCAGTATTATTTCCAACAATTGGGGCATCTAAGCTTCTCTCAGATAAGGAAAGCATGCAAATCTCAGGTGGTTTGTGATCTCCCTGACATCAGAATTCCATAAAATACAATATGCAAATCATGTCAGTTTGGTAAGCAAACCAGAACTAATTTCCCTGAGAAGAAAGGATCAGCTAGTAGGCCACTTGAACTTGTCCATACTGATGTATGTGGTCCATCTAGGAAGAGGTCACCTCGAGGAGAAGAATACTTCATATTGTTCATTGACGATTTTTCCAGGATATGTTGGATAGGACTTCTGAAGCATAAAGACGAAGCTTTTGAAAAGTTAAAAGCATTCAAAGCCTTGGTTGAAAATGAATCAGATCACATAATCAAATGCCTCAGGTCTGATCGAGGAGGGGAATTTACCTCGGATGAATTTTCCGAATTTTGTGAAGAACATGGAATAAGAATGGAATTCTCTACAGCAAGGACTCCTCAGCAAAATGGAGTAGTGGAAAGGATGAACAAAATGGTTCAACAAATGGCTCCTGCTATGCTTGATGAGTTTGGAACTCTCGCAACCTTCTGGGGTGAAGCTGCATTTGCTGCAGTTACTATTCTCAACAAGACAAACATCCGGGTGAACAGCACTCAAACTCCTCATGAACTTTGGTATGGTAAGACTCCCATGGTAAAATACTTCAAAATTTTTGGAAGCAAATGTTACATCAAAGGATTGATGAAAACCTTGACAAGTTTTAACCTAGAGCAGATGAAGGCATTCTCCTTGGTTACTCTCCCCATAGCAAAGGATATAAGTGTTACAATAAAGACTTGGAAAAATTGTTGAAAGTATTGATGTAGTGGTTGATGAAGAAGGAAACATTTTTAGGCAGGTAAAATCCAAAGATTTCAAAGATGATGAGGACTATCCTTCAACATCAAATCAGACTTATGATGAAGAAGAAACCCATGAGGCTCCAGAAGAATAGATAAGATTACAAGAAAAGACTCCTTCCAGGTACGTTCAGAAGAATCATCTAGAAACTCAAATTTTGGGGCAGAAAGAGGTAGGTGTACAAACAAGAAGAACAATTTCAGAAGCTTCAAGCTATCTAGCATCCCTCTCATCCAATGAACCAAAAAATGTAAGTGAAGCATGCAAGAATGCAAAGATGAATGTTGGGTCAAGGCCATGAATGAAGAACTTGAGTATATTGAAAAGAATAACACTTGGGAGTTGGTTCCTAGACCAAATGATAAGAATTTCATAGGGACAAAATGGATATTCAAAAACAAGCTGAATGAAAATGGAGATGTTATTAGAAACAAGGCCAAACTTGTTTGTAAAGGGTATGCTCAACAAGAAGGTATAGACTTTGAAGAAACTTTTGCACCAGTTGCTAGACTTGAAGCCATAAGAATGTTTCTTTCTCTTTATAGCTTTCAGAAGTTTAAAGTATTTCAAATGGATGTGAAATCAGCCTTTTTAAATGGAGACTTAGAAGAAGAAGTATATATTGAGCAACCAGATGGATTCATCCTCGGAAATGATCCAAAACTTGTATGCAAAGACTTAAGAAGGTACTTTATGGTCCTAAACAGGCTCCAATGGCTTGGTATTATCGTCTGGAAAAATACCTCCATCAACAAGGTTTTTCAAAAGGATCAGCAGATAGCAATCTATATATAAAAATTGATAATGATAAATTGCTAATTCTTGTTGTGTATGTTGATGATAGCATCTTTGGTAGCAATGAAGAAGCCATGAGTCAAAACTTTGCCTTGGTGATGTAGAAAGAATTCGAAATGTCCTTGCTTGGTGAGCTGACATATTTTCTTGGCTTACAAGTCCAACAAAATAAAGATGGTATCTTTTTATCTCAAACCAAGTACCTCAAGCAGATCTTGAAGAAATATGGCATGGAAGATTTGAAACCAGTATGTACCCCCATGGTAACAGGATGCAGCCTCAGCGCAAATGATGAATCAATAGCAGTACATCTACTAACCTATAGATCCATGATTGGCAGTCTACTCTATCTGATGGGTACCCGACCAGACATCATGCATGCAGTGGGAATAGTTGGAAGATTCTAGGCAAATAAAAAAGAAGCACATCTCCAGGCAGTTAAAAGGATTTTCAAATATCTTCAAGGAACACAAAACTATGGCTTATGGTATCCTAGAGATACAGATCTCACACTTCATGCATATACAGATGCAGATTGGGTAGGAAGCATGGATGACAGAAAAAGCACTAGTGGTGGTGCATTCTTTATGGGTTCCAGATTAGTATCTTGGTTCAGCAAGAAACAAAGTTCAATTGCTTTATCTACAGCTGAAGCAGAATATGTGGCTGTTGCTTCTTGCTGCACACAACTTCTTTGGATGATGCAAACATTGCAAGACATTCAAATCACTTGTACTCCACCTATCTCCATTTTTTGTGATAATACAAGTGCAATCAGTATTTCAAAGAATCCAGTCATGCATTCGAAGACCAAGCACATACCTATCAAATATCATTTTCTCCAGGAACAAGTGCTTGAACAAAAGGTAAAATTGGAGTATGTCCCCTCCAAAGAACAAGTTGTTGATATACTCACCAAACCACTGCCCAGGGAGACATTTGAATACCTCAGACAGAAGCTGGGAGTAGTTGATGCATCGTCTTGCTATTGAAATTATTTGTTTCAGAGAACAATGGTTGTACACAAGTTTAATGAAGCGTATCTGCGTATATACGCTGATTTCTATGGGTACAGTCGTGTATATGTTGGTTTGAAGAAAAACAGTGGGAACAAACTTAGGATGAAAAGAGTCTGATATGGGTCTGACGGAGACCATATGGCACAGGTTCAGGGGGAGCATATACATCTAATAATGCATTGTTGGCATTATCTTAGAAGATCTTGGTTCAATTTCACAGTTGTTTTTTTCAGGTGGAACAGGTGCAGAAGAAGATCATGGATACCACTCTGAATGATGATTGACAGATGCTACTAATTTTAGTTGATGATCTTAGATATTTTTGTCTCTATGTCATGTATTTCCTTTATTATTAAGGTCATGTAACTGGTATCCCCACTATGCTTTGGATGGATGATGTAATGTTCTTGTTTATCTTATGTAAACTTTTGGTGTATCCCCACTTGGTGGGGTGGACGAGTCAATATTGGTATATCCCCACTGGGTTGGGAAATGGTTGTATGTATGACTCTTTGGGGATAGGAAGGTCATGTATGATGTATATGGTCATGTTTCTTCTTGTAGAACATCTTTTTGTAGACCTTGCCTACTGTCAGGGGGAGCATGGATAGCACAACAGAGCAGAGATTTCAGCATGTAGTCAAGGGGAGCATAACCCTTTGCCCTTGATGACAAAGGGGGAGAATGAATTTAAGGAACTTGGGGTTGCCATCAAGTCCAAAGGGGGAGATTGTTGGCATTATGACACAGGTTTGGCGCTATCACATAGGTGTTGTCCTTGATGGAAACTCACACAGATGATAGATCATAGTGCAACAGGTTAGAAGCAAAGAATTGATGATCAGACTACAAAGAGTGAAGAAAGAAAAGTATATACGCAGGTTCACTATATACCAAGTTGCATACATGTCATAAAACTAAGTTTTGGGTCTGTGGTATTTGGACCTATGGTTTTGAACCTTGGTATTTGTCCGAAGTATTGAACCCAGGTATTGGGTCCATAGTATTGGTTCTAAATGGTTTTGGACCATGGTATTGAGTAAGGCCTAAGATTATAAAAGGGGAAGGAGATCATTGGGCAAAAGCATTGACTCAATTATTGAATATCTGATGAAGAGCAAGATCTAGAATACTAGTTATTGGGTAATTGTGCATAGCTAGATCTGAATCAAGGAGGAACCTGAGCGTTAGAACAAGGATAAGTTCTATTGATGGGTTAAGATCGTAAGGCTTGAATAGTAGTATCTTTGTGTTATTTTGATCTCTTATATTTGGCGCATGACTTGATCTATAAATCTAATAATCTGGGTTTAATTGATGTCTGAATAAGTGAAAAGGGTAAATTATCTTTTATAGATCTGTACGTAGGTTCGGCATAGCAGAGGCGTGTATACACATAGGTTAATTAATTCAAAACAGTGTATACGCAGGTTGGCCTTAATACATCAGCGTATGCATGTAGGTTCTGTATATTGAAGTAGCGTACGTCTCATGAAATATGTTTTAGCTACTTCTGTTTATTGTTGCAGTGTTCTGGGTTCAAGATTGGTTCTGGTTACTGTCACTGTATTCTGGCTATAGCTTTCTGAGAAGTGATTGGTTGATTCAATATTGGTTTGTACAAAGGATATTTGTTGATGCAAATATAAATGATGTTTGATTGATGTTATTCATGGATCTAGTCTGAAAATTTATGAAACGTGGTCCCTGGAAGAAAAGAGAAGGTTGTAGCCTTCTGTAGGTTAGCACCTACATACTAGTACCTCAACTAGTATAAGAGCTAAGGGGGTTGTAGCTCCCTTCCAAGAGAAGATGGAGAATGAGAGAAGGTTGTAGCCTTCTGCAGGTAGCAACCTGTGTATTGGTATAAGACTGCACCAGTACAGAAACATTGTAAAAAGAAGTTTCTAATTAAAAGAAGATAGAGACGAATTGCAGTAGGTGGTTTTCACCCAAATTGGGTTTCCACCTTATATCTTGTGTTCTTATGTGTGACTGCATGTTCTGTTTTACTGCTCCTTGTTACTATTTATATGGTTTGATGCACAGATTAATGATCAACATCTGAAGAATAATTTAAATTACAAGTCTGTCGGTTATACGATGGTTTCCTTAACTGTAGTTGCGTACATATGTGATTTTCACTAACTGAAGTAGCGTATACAAATCTGATTGTGAAATGAAAAATAATTGACCTGATAATACTGATTCACTCCCCCTCTCAGTATTATTTCCAACACTTTTCTTTCAATATATCCAAGCTCTTCTTACAGTCATCATTCCAGCAGAACGTGGCATCCTTCTTCAACAATTTCTCCATGGGTGCGATGATCTAGGCATAGCTTTTGATAAACTTTATGTAATATCTCGTATGTCCCAGAGTAGTGCCAGTTGTTTCACACTCCTCAGTGCTTCCAAGTTCAATATCACCATGATCTTCATGGGATCTACCATCAGTCCTTGTCTGCAAACCACATGCCCCAACAGGTTTTCAAAAGGAACACAAAATAGACACTTCTTGAGATTGAGTGTGATCTGGTATCTTCGACAGGTATCCAGCATCAGGCACAAGCTTTCTACATGGCGTTTAACCAGAACAAATATAGTCCAGTCATCAAAATATACCTCTAGGAACTTATGAATAAATTCCTTGAATGCCACAACAACCACACGCGAAAAGATTGCAGAGGCATTATTCAATCCAAACGGCATTACAGTGTAATGAAAACAACCCCACTCAGTTGCGAAGGTTGTCTTGCTCCTATCCTCTGGCATGATTTTGATTTGGTGGTACCCAGAGAACCCATCAGTAAAGGAATGTGCTTCCTTGCCACCTACATTGTCCAATACTTCATCAGTGAATGCAGTCAGGAAAGGATCATGCACACAAGCGTCATTCAGCTTTCTGAGATCCACGCATATCCGTATCTCGTCCTTCTACTTCTTCTCTTGCACCACCATTGGGATTACCCAATTAGATTCTTCCACAAGCTCAATGATGCCTGCCACGAACATCTTATCTAGCTCTAAGCGGACATTTTCTTTATATTTCGGATTGAGACGGTAAGGCCTTTGCTTAACTGGTTTTGCATTGGGCTTTAACGTGATCTTCATCATTCCTAGGTGTTATAGAAATTTTGGGCACTTCAACCCCAATCATATATGTCCATAAACCAAGGGCTTCTAAGTCCCTAAATTTTTTTTCTCATGCCCTAAAGGGACAAGGTCGGCTGATTACATCATCTCCTAGAAGTTCTCCATAGAAAACTACTCAGAACTGGTCAAAACTGGACCATACAGGTTGCTCAATGCTAAGGGTGCAATGCATCTCACCTGCTCAGTGTAAAAGGTGCGATGCATACTGGAAAGCCCTTCTATAGGGTATGATGGGTGAGAATGGACAAATAGCAGATACAGTTTGCAAGGTGGATGATCATGGAATCTTCTAGAAACTTCTCCTATGACATTTGCCTCTCTGAATTCGCCCAGGGATGAGTAAGAGATCATCAATCTCCAAGTGGAATCAAGAACTATCAGAGAGAAGAAACTAATCAAAATCCCAGAAGTTGACTCACCTCCCTGCAATCATCTATATATGGATCCCTCATCCCAGAGATCTAGAGGCTGGAATTTTGTATCTTGTAAGGAAGTGTTGTTGGTTTCCTACTGGAATATCATAGTGTTGGGTGATCTAAGCTTTTCATGAGGTGAAGAAGGGCTTTCATGCTGGAGGATGACGCACGGTCAGATCAATGGGTTGTAATCCTCTCTTCTAATCTTTATATCAATAAAGCTATTCAAGTTTTCCTCCACATTCTTGTATGTTTGATAGTATATGCATTTGTGTGGTCAATATATATCTGGTCCTATATTTCTTATGATTGCAGATCTCTGCACTTTGAAGGTATCATGCTGCTTTGACTTTATAGGTACTCTTTGAAGCGGAGTGGTCAAGGGAGAAGCAGCGAAGATCTGTCGGTGAGGAGAAGGAACAAGCAAAGAACTGAGCGAAAGACAAAGGTTGGTATTCTTTGATCCTCTCCTATCTACTTCTCATAAAGGAAAAAGAAAGTAACTTTAATCTGTTTGTTTCTAGGATAGCTACCTGTCTTAGTGGGACTAGCAGCGTTGCATAGACACTAGATTTCCCGATAACAAAATGGCGACTGTGCTGGGGAGAAAATAGCTTGTTTGCTTGTTTATACTTGTTTTCTTTATAAACTTATAGACGGAGCCTGAAGTTAAGCCAACTTGCCTTTGAACTACATTTTCTATGCAAGTGCAAAGTAGATCAATGTTGCTTCAGTCTATCTTCGGGTTTTGTTTATAAACTGAACAATCGATTTGCAAACATCCTAATTGCCCTAGTGGTGGCTCTAGTAACCTCATTAGATCAACCCCTGTGATTTCTATTTACTGACTATCATTAGTTCGGCCTAAATCCCTGAACTAAGATGCAAACTATGACCAAGAACCAAGTTGAAGTCTCATCCCTGCACCATCGCACTTTCTCCTCTTGGGAATCTGGATGCATCGCACCTCCCATGTGCAGTAGGTGCTCTACATCGCACTTTCCTTGTGTTGCAGGTGTGCTGATCAGATAAGACCTCTTCTGCTTCCAGATTTTGGATTTTTTGTTCACTCTCTTCAGCTTTATTCAGGAGTTTTGTTGTCTTTGATCAGTATACCACTGTGGAAACTCCCTTCCTTTGCATGATTCTGCCTCCATAGTACAAAGAATTGTGAATGTTTTTATGTATTGTGTGCCATTTACAGTTCTCTTTTACAAAAAAGTGGCGTAATCAAACTGTCGTATTTTGATTTGGAAGTGTCGCAAGTGTTGTTTTAAGTCAAAGAAAAGAATTCTATTGTTCTTGATGGTCGATTATACAATTACTCTTGTATTTGATTTGAATTAGTAGTTTTTCAAGTGTCGAAAGAAATTTTCAATTCAAATTCACAAAGTGTCGTCATTATCTTCCTTTCGTTTTTGAAGAGAAATTTGTTAGTACCGTCACTTTGAAAAGATAATTCAGATTTGTACTTAGCATTCTTCTTGTCATTCACACATTAAGAAGGCTAAAGACAAATACATGCATGTGCATTTGCATTTAGACTGCTTGTTGGTTTGATTTAGGACAATGCATCTAGTGTGTGCTCTCTGCTCTATGTTGAAAGAATATTATCTCTCTTTCTTTAGTAGCTAAAATTTTCATTGCAAAAAGAAGATTAAACGATTGTTTATCATCTTCGATTGAATTTTATGAATTGTATATCTACATCATGCAGTGAACCTGAAAGGAGAATTTCTTAAGAAAGATCAACTGTAAAATAAATTCAATGAACATAAAAACGCTTTGGAACCTAACGCACAACATTTAGAAGTCTAGGCTAGAGATGTATTCCAGTGTCATAAAGCCTGGTAACTATCTCTTTCATTGTTGGTTGGGTGATTACTCCTCTTTGAGATGACAAGTGCCAGTACGGACTTGTGCTCCCACGTACCGTCGAGTATATATTGGGAGACCACAATAGGCTATATCCTTTATCCATAGGAAGCTGTGTCTACCGCCCTATCGATCGAAATGCATTGAACACAACATTCGGGGAGATTGACTGCTGTACCGTAAAAAGTATTCTCCAGTTTTGCGATTGGTTTGGTAATCCCTATGTCTATATTTCTAGAGTAGTCTCTTTCATTCCTTTTCAGACTCCTTGAAAGAAAAGGTCCATCTAAGCACTTGTCACTTCAGGCTCATTAAAAATCGAAGGCGACTAAAGTCATCTTTTGTTTTTTCTAGACTCTTAAAAATTGAAAAAGCAAGTTGTGTCAAAGCGTCTAAAATTTATATTAATTAGAATAACATCTCTGTTCCCTCATTAGTCTTAGGTTGAGAAAATGGAGTCCACCAACCAAGGATTTCCCCTTGGAGGAAATCCTGGTCCTTTCTCCTCTTGGGGAGATGTTGGTGCACCTCATATGGCCACATTGTCACTTCCAGGATTGAAGATTGGCTTGCCAATATGGCTCTTCTTGATCTCCATCGTTCAAAATACCGTGATTCCTAAATAATCAAGTTAGCAACTAGATGATACTAGAGTTACCCCTCAACCTTCTACTTCATCTGCTTCTCCCTCTCCTCCTTCCTCTTCGCTTGATGAAGTTGGTAAAGAAAAAAATCAAGTAACTAAGAAGGAGAAGAATGGAAAGGAGAAGGAAAAGAAGAAGAAGGAGCCAAAAGAAAAAATGGGTAACCATGCATCATCTAGCGAAAATCCGCACACAGCACCGTCCAGACCTAAATCTCCATGTGTCATTTGCAAAGGGGACCACTATCATCGAGATTGTCCTTGTATCCCTCGGATCTTAAGGGATTGGTCCCCACGTTTGCACAATTCGGTGTCATCAACCTCTGATGATCATGTTGAAAGCACACCATCAACTAGTGAAAATGAAGTCTCTGGATAGAAAGTAAGATGTAAATTTCCTTACAAATTGTGCGAAGGCAATCATGCCGTCCACCGTTGTCCTTTCCTGGACGAAGCTAAAAGAGTCTTGAATAACTGCCCCGCTTTACCGTTGCGGCTTCCTCCTAGATACAAGAAACTCTTGCCGAGTCCATCGCTAGTTGAAAATCTGATCGACACAACTTTGTGGTTGGTCGAAGCATCTATCATTAAAGATAAACCTGCTGAATCCATACCAGACAAAAGTCAAAAGGTTGAGGCGGAAGTCGACCCGGTCTTGTCTTCAGAAGGTCCATCTTCAGATGATACAATCACCGAAGAGAATGAGAATGACACCGTTCAAATTCTTTTCGTAAACACAGACTCCGATGAGCATGGGGGAAATCTACCCGTTCCTTTACCACAGGAAGGAAGTTCACCGGAGTCATATCTGGCCATCTATTCGGTCCCACCTCCAAGCAACCTAGTGGTTTACTTCGATTGGAATCTACTAGGCAGACCCCGTCTAATGTCTAATGTACCATTCTTAATCATTGTACAAGCTTACAGAATGGTCATGGTCGGTACTATCATAGATGAAGGGGCTTCTATGAGTATCCTTTCCTCGACTGCTTGGAAAGCACTTGGTTCGCCATCGCTTATGCCTGAGATGAGAAATTTGACAGGCTTCGACAAAGGAACCATTTGACTATTAGGGATCCTTCCAAATGTGCCTATAACTTTGAGAAGGAAAACCATGTATATGAACGTAATGGTAGTCCAAGGGCCTTTAAATTACAATCTACTCCTTGGCGTGACTATATTTATTACATGGGAGCCATTGTCTTCTCACTCTTTCGAGTAATGTGTTTTCCGCATGAAGGCAGAGTGGTCCAGCTCGTAGACCAGCTTTCATTCCCCGGCTCAAACATAGCAAATAGTCAAATACCATCCCTAAATGGTATTTTCATGCAAGGAATGTCTCATCAATGTCCAGTCTTTCCACCTAAAGAACGCGAGTAATTCGGGAATCGTGACTGAAACCCAAGGGGCATGCACCCTGGTCTGCTTCGGCAGGAAAACTTTGGGTATAGGGTAGGTTTCTGCAAAGGATATATGACTAGTCTAACACCCGTCCATATAGGAAAATGGGATTAGACCGGATAAGATACCTCCATTAGAAGGTATGCCTTTCCTGATAGAACAAATGTTTTGTTTGCAAATTGAGGGGTAACCTATAAAAGGTAGGCCTTTCCTGACAAAGCAAATGTTTTGTTTGCAAATTGAGGGGTAACCTCGAAACTCTACTTCACTATACCTGGGGGCATGCAAACCTTTTTGCGTGCAAGTGAAGAGCGACCATTTATTTTCTTAGTTTGTAGATTCTCAAACCCTTTAAACTCGTAGGATTGGTCGTTCCTAGCTTACATAAAGAAAGGATACGGAGCAAAGCTTCGAAAGGTGCAAGCTCCATAAAAATGGAATCTACCGATGAGATGTCCTTATTATATGACTGGCATGAGCAGTTTTTATGTGAAGTTCAAGCTCGTTAAAAATTAAACCTAAGCAATGAGCAAATGTTTCCCCCAGAGTTTAAGCTCATTAAAAAATGAACCAATTTCTGGTAAATAACCATTGTGAATGCATTATCATCAACTCCTAAGCCTTGGTCGTGTTCTCATCATCACCTCCACTCTATTTTAGCCGATCATTGGCCTCCATTTGATTTTTTACCCCTTTTTGAGGAACAACTACGAAGAGTGATTCTGTTAGCCATCCTTGTGACACTGCCATGATTGGAAAATTCCAAACCTTACCTGGAGTCAGCTGCTACCTGAAATTATCACTTGTTCCTCGAAAAACGAGTCTCCTTTAAGCTCTTTTTGTCTGACTTGTAAAATATGAAAAGATTGGCGAGCAGTTGGCCTCTCTAGCTTGTTAAAGCTACCAAGATTGCTACCCCTCCTCTAGATTTTAAACTTTTTGGAGCTGAGGGATTATTACACAAAAAGATCGAGTGCTTGTCTTGTTCAGCCCGTTAAAATTATCAAAAATTCATCCCTTTCGTATTATTTTATACTTTTTAGGACTTAAGGGATTATATGATGAAAAAGGATTATTGGAGTTTCCTTTACGTCCCTTTTCAGACTCTCTAAAATTGAAAAAGGACCGAGTTATCTTTGTCGTTAAACTCGTTAAAACCAATAGCGACAAACTTGTCCATATAGACAAGAACGAGTTTCACTATCGCTAGGCTCGTTAAAACATAGCGACGGGTTTGCCTGAAGGGAAAATTATAGAACAAGCATATGTTATCCTCCTCAATCTTGATAAAAATAAAGAGGTACTGGTCAGCAATGACTGGGTAAAAATTGGGAAGAAAACTTGAAGAAACTTTATTGGTAGCAAAGTCGCTCTTGAACATGACACTTTCACTCCATGTCTGAGTTGGGTTGGGTTATTCCATTCACCGGTCATATTACCATTGGTCCACCGTACCATCCATCTTTGGGATTAATGCTACCAATCCATTTCAATGTCACTGATATGTTCAAGAGAAGTCGATCAGAGAATTCAACAACCCATTTTGTGTTTCATCCGCTGCAATACATTTACGCTTTATTCTTTCATGACCGCCACCATGAACCCTGTATCATCAGATCGTTTCACCTCCAAAAGTCATTTGCTCCATTCCGTGTCATAGATGTGGGATTCATTAAGGCCCTCCTATGACTGGTCACTTCTTGTCGACATCATCTCATTATCCAAGAAGTCGACCTAAGAACAACCCTTTCAGTACTTTGAAGCTTGCATGCCTCAATGGAAAGTTTCTCACTTTCGGCGACAGGTTTACATCAATGGCCTTCGACCGAGAGATTTTGCGTAATGTTCAACGCCAAGTCCCATTTTCACACCATGCAATTTGTACTATCGTACCTTGAGGTTCATCATCATTATCAGTGATTCCTCTCACACCTGTTAATAGCTTACATCATTGGCTGGTAATCAGGTGATGTCTTTCCATGTTCAACTCCAGAACATTTTTCACATGGATCGACTTGTACTTCGGGTGAAGATTGGACGAGTTTGAAGACCCTGGATCTAGTTTCATCCATACGGGCTGCGATATATTCAGGAAAATAAAAACATCAAATGTACATCATCACTGCACAAATGATCATCTGAATCAAAGGATGATGGCTCTATCAGAATCATCAGTCTGCCACACAGATGGTTGTCTGTCCTATGTACATGAAAATGAATTTATAAAGCTGAGCATGGGAATTCCCACCTCAGCTAGATCATGAAAATTTTATGAAGATAATGTATTGTATTGTATCTTATTACAGGTCGCCTTCCAGTTCGAAAAACCTCGGATCCTCATGATAAAGCATTTTACCCGACATCAAAAGATTAACAACCTCATGCTTTAGGGGGCAACTATTATAGACATTTTTGGGCACTTCAACCCAAATCATATATGTCCATAAACCAAGGGCTTCTGAGTCCCTAAAAGTGTTGTCTCATGCCCTAAAGGAACAAGGTCGGCTAATTACATCATCTCCCAGAATTTCTCCACAGAAAACTGCTCAGAACTGGTCAAAACTGGACCATACAGGTTGCTCAATGCTAAGGGTGCGATGCATCTCACCTGCCCAGTGTAAAAGGTGTGATGCATACTGGAAAGCCCTTCTATAGGGTGCGATGGGTGAGAATGGACAAATGGCAGAGACAGTTTGCAAGGTGGATGATCATGGAATCTTCTAGAAACTTCTCGTGTGACACTTGCCTCTCTGAATTTGCCTAGGGATGAGTAAGAGATCATCAATATCCAAGAAGAATCAAGAACTATCAGAGGGAAGACACTAATCAAAATCCTAGAAGCTGACTCACCTCCGTGCAATCATCTATATATGGATCCCTCATCCCAAAGATCCAGAGGCTGGAATTTTGTATCTTGTAAGGAAGTGTTGTTGGTTTCCTGGTGGAATATCATAGTGTTGGGTGAGCTAAGATTTTCATGAGGTGAAGAAGGGCTTTCATGCTGGGAGGATGACGCTGGGTCAGATCAATGGGTTGTAATCCTCCCTTCTAATCTTTATCAATAAAGCTATTCAAGTTTTCCTCCACATTCTTGTATGTTTGATAGTATATGAATTTGTGTGGTCAATATATATCTGGTCCTATATTGATTATGATTGTATATCTCTGCACTTTGAAGGTATTATTCTTCTTTGACTTTACAGGTACTCTTTGAAGTAGAGTGATCAAGGGAGAAGCGGCGAAGACCTGTCAGTGAGGAGAAGGAACAAGAAAAGAATTGAGCGAAAGACAGAGGTTGGTATTCTTTGCTCCTCTCCTATATACTTCTCATAGAGGAAAATGAAAGTAACTTTAATCTATTTGTTTCTAAGATAGCTACCCGTCTTAGTGGGACTAGCAGCTCTGCATAGACACTAGATTTCTCGATAACACTAGGTCCCCAATTATTCGTCTCAGATCTATAAACTTGGTAAGGGATAAGTCCTGGCATTCGTGGAGCAATTCAACAACCTTATCCACCGTCGCATCATCCTAGTAGTCTCCAATCTTCACGAATTTGGGTTTTGCCTCCATACCAATGTTCACTTGTTTCATTTTCAATGGCGCGGTTATATCAGAGTTCTCAATCTACGGTCCTTGAACCTCGCTATGACCTTCTATTTCTGGAAAGTTAATCTTCCATGGATCCTCGTCCTCTTCTTCAATAGTTACATTATAACATTCTAGCACGCGACTCAATTGAGTAGCCCATTCAGGCTGAATCAGGTCTAAAGGATTCTGTGGTATCCTAAAGATTGTTGCTTTCACTTCTTGTAGCGCTTCATCAATATTGTCAAACTTGTCCTCAAAACTAAATGGCATCATGAATCCTTCGTGCAAGACATCCCATTCGCTTGACCCATGGTAAAGCTCTATTTCTATATACCAATTCATTGGGATAACATCCAATGTATGACAAAATAGGTGCACCCACTCAGGTTAGTGCTTTTCTCCATAACCCTGGGTCCATTTAGCCAGATTCATGTGTGGATCGTTCTACCCATCATACTTGTCTGTTAGTCGCATATTAGGCTTCCCAAATCATGTTCTCATCATCCTCCTACATTCACGCCAATCATCAAATATTCCCTTGTGCGTACCCCACCATCTTGCGGGCATAGCGCGCAGTGCCCAATCCAAGGCCTGGAAGCACTGCTTTTCTGGTATCTCCCTTTCAAATGCATTCAAAAAGATATTTACCTCATTCAGACCATTATAAGTAGGCAAATTTCTTACTTCTGACGATACACGGTGCAGTGACTGGGTCATCATGTTGCAATTCAACATAGTTACTTCATGTAACCGATTCCGCCAGCATTATATTTCTTCATTAGAGTCCAAAATGTAGGAACTCTCACGATCCCATGTAATCCGTCCATCCACGGTGGGATTCACCAAATCTTGGTCTCGCACTGTTATCTTATAGATACAGTCCAGGGCGTCATCACTCTCATAAGCACGGATAGGTTCAATATAGTGCTATCCTTCAGTAGGATCGAGAGGTAGTAATACGCACAGCGATTCCTTCTCAAAGATCATATTTCGCTTCTTCAAATTGATTACCTCGTTCATATCAGTAGCCTAGTCAATTCCCAGGAGTGCAGGATAGGGATTGTTGTCATCCACTATCTATATTACTTCAAAATCAGCCAGCGCGCTCGCTCCCTCAATATCCACGGTCACCCCCTGCAGCCACCCCATGGGGATGATCTTCTGCTGATTCGCCATCCTTAGCTGAATCAGAGACCATTGTAGTGCAGATCTCCCCATTCACTCCCAAGTCTATTTTGGTAGGACATTTGCATCTGACCCCAAATCCAAAATGACCTGATCCATTTCATACTCTCCTATCTGTGCGGTCAGTCTCATCTCCCGTCTCGTCCTTGTTTTATGTTTTCCAATATTTCGTACTATGTGCGGCTCACCTGGTGCGATAGAAGTGCATCTATTGATGAGTTCTTGTAAACCTTTCATATACTTATTGTCACGGGGTAACTTCATACAGGTTTCCAATAAAGTTGTGAGCATAGAGGGGTCCATCTCCGGCTCAGGCTTATCCTTGTTTCCTGAGGTAGAGGCCTTAGCGAAGCTCTTCTTAGCTTCCATGAAGGCTTCACGAGCACGCTCCAAATCTAACTCATCCTCCTTTGTCGGGGCTTTGTGAACCCATGTACTGTCTTCTGGCTATTTCCCTTTGTCATCTCCTCTCGTGATTCCACTTCTGAGCACAATATTTACGTTTGGATCTTCCTCATGCGGCTCAGACCTCATCATCTACAGGTTCTGAGTTGGCAGATGTGATAGCGCCCTTTTGTCATGTATCCTAGCTATCAGCGTAGGACAGTATTTTGTTTCATGATCAAATAGTGTGCAATGCTTGCCCAATGGACACATTGGATTAGTGCAATTGCGGGCATAGTGTCCTGGTCCTCCGCAATTGTAGCAAATCAACTATCTTAGACCTCTACCAGGTCCTCCTCTGCCTCAACCTCATCCACACCCTTGAAATCCTGTCCATGCCATCCCGGAATTCTAGTTAAGGGGCCACATTTTGGCCTGAACCCTATAGGCAGGAGTTCTATCCATCATCAATTCATATCTCTTGCAAGTATGCTCATCATGTCCTACCGACCTACAAAATTTATAGAACAGTTATTTCATGCTTGTACATACTTCTGTAGCAAGTGACAGTTATCCTTGGCATGTTTTTTGGCTACTTGATAGATAGTGCACAATAATGAAGGCCTCGTGCTAGGTCTTGCTTGAGCTTTTGGCCTTAAAGGCATTGGTCCTCCTCTTGCAATGTAATTTACAAAGACTGGGAAATGGTCTTTGTCATGACCCTTGTTAGTGTCGGTATCTTCATCCCTCCATCAGTGATCAAAATTTCTCTTTTTGCATGCATTTTAGGTGTCCCATCCGATCAGCTGCATTCCATTAGGTCATGGATCAACTGATGGTAGTGGTTCATTATCAAATTTCCCTCATGGTTTTTACCTGTTGGCCTATTTTCACAAATTCAGGTCATTTACAGTCATTTTTTATCATTACACTTGCAGAAGTCATTTTAGGGTTTTCAAGTCTCATTAGGTCTAGGGTTTGCCACCATGGTCTTCAAAAGCTCAATAAGAGGTTAGCAGGCACATGAGGATGTTTAATAAGTTCATAAAATCACAAATTCTACTGATGATTTGCTCCATAAAGGGTTTTTACCTCAAAAATCTGTTTTGAGATGAAAACAGGGTTTTTCCATTCCATGTAAAAATTTCATGTAATTTTAATGTTTTCATATGTCATAAAGCATCATATGTAGCCCTGGGTTACCTTGCCAAACTCCAGCACTCCAACTCCTACAAAAGAAACAAAAAAACATCTAGCCATCAGTTTATCAAATGACAAAAAAGAGCCAAACTGCAAAAATAGGGTTTTTAAAAGCAAAGTGAAAAGGAACTTTAGGAAGTGGGTTTTTTCTAAATGAAAAATTAAAGTCAAAATGTATATAAAGTGCTCCTTTGTGTTAGAAGACCTCATTTTGTGCTAAAGAGAGAGAGAAAGAGGAAAAAACCACATTTGAGGAGAAATAAGGGAAAGTTGCGGCAAATTTAAAGTTTTCTCCCAGCACGACGCACCTGGGCACTGGCGCGGCACACCTGCCAGGCGCTACGCACTAGGTGTAGGTTTTCCAAAGGATTTTAAATAGGCGCTATGCACCTGGGAATTGGCACGGCACACCTATCAACCGAGCTCAAAAACTCTTTCCATCGGTTTTCCAAGCCTCTAAATTTGAAATTATCATCTCTTCAATTAATTACACCCTCCCATCTGCCAAAGCAAGAGCTTTTGTCATCCATCATAGTAATTTGAATGCTGAAAAATCAAACCCTAGTTGCTTCAAAGTTGTCTTGCAAAACTATCTAGGATTTTGTCATTCTTGTTGTTTTTACTCCCTTATATGATTTTCCCACATCCCATCCCCCTGCACTCAATTTCCCTAATTTCCTTCCCCTTTCTCTCTCCCATTGACACCCCCCTTACCCCCTATCACCAAACCCTAAACCCTATACTTATTTCCTACTATTTCCCAAAACCTAATTCTCATTTACCAAACCCTATCATTCCCTACTAACCCTGCTGCCATCATTAAAACCATCATTCATAGTCCTACTATCAGTCAACCTCTCAAATCCCATAAAGAAAACAACAATCACCCTATACTTGAGAAAAATCTCTTCATACTCATCATCCTACACTACACATTTGCAAGTATGGAAACAGATTCAGCGTATGAGAGGGATGATGAAACTGCTAGTGATTCTTCCCTAGAGGTCCATGTCACCATTCAACTGAGTGTACCATCATTTAGAGGGTTTTCATCAACATGCCAAGTTCCAATGGGTCATTTTACACTTTGTTCATGCTTCAGTTGTGCATAGGTAAGGTTCATTTCCCTCTCTTAGGGTTTTGAAGGTAATTTCTCTTGGATGGTAAAATCATCAACAAAACTTGTATCATGATGTTCATACACCTTCCCCTATCTTTAATGTACCTTATTAAACACTTCCCATCACTGATATCCCTCAAATTCCTCATTTTCGCACAAACCCTAGTTTCTTGCTACAATTTGACAATTTTCTAGGCTAGGCCTATGTTTTTCCCTTTTGGACTCCTTCCCCTCACTCAACCTTTGAAATTCCACTTTCCCCTGCTTCCTAACATCCCTCCCTACTTCCAAAACTTTTCTAAAGAATTTAGAAGCCCCTTATCCCTTTCATTTCACTTCATTTCGACAAATACCCTGTTCCACACATCGGGATAGTTTTTACTCAAATGATGTTTCTGAGTAAAAAAAAATGAATTTGGAAAAAGTGAGAGAGGTTTTTGTTCATAATTGGCCAGGAAAGAAAAACCTCCTTCACTTTTTACATAGGTATCATGGTTTTAGAGAAATGCCAAAAATATAGTTGCCTCAGGAGAATTGATGCACCTCTGAAGTGACCTTGGGAAAATCAAGCTTTCTCCTAGCTTGGTTGGCAAAATGACTTTCTTGATGAGTCAAATGATAACTAGACACAAAGATATTTCCAATGAGCTATCATGAGCTCAATTTTGAGTTGATAAAGACCTTCAAAAGGTGACTGCAACAGCACTCTGCCTTTAGAAAGCCTCATTTTTCACATTTTGACCAGTCTTGGGAGATTTGACTTTTGACAGGGAAAATGAACTCTAAATTTAAAAATTAAAGATGTGTTGGAAATTAGACTCAATAATATTTCCAACGAGATATCGTTCACCCAATTTAGACACCAGGAAGGCCTCCAAAACTTGATCTAAAAATGGCGCTACACAAAATCAATGGCGTTACGCATAGAAAATTTTAGCACAGGCTTTTCCAATAGGTGTGTAGCGCCACCTGGCACTCGCTTTTGATAGGGACCTCCATTTGAAGAAAACTTGGCATTTTTGGATTCCTTATGAAAATTTATGCATGTTCAGAAATTACTAGGAAATTTTGACAAGTTTTGGGTCACCTAAAGGGCCAAAAACACCTCAAAAATGCCCTCTCTGCCACTTTTTGGCCACATAAGAAGTAGTATTGGGAGATTGCAATTTTGGAGGGAAAAATGGTCTCCTAATAAAAAAATTCAAGTTTTTCCAGAAAGTAGACTCACGGGGCTTTCCAATGAGCTATCCTATACCTAATTGGGACCTCGGGAAGCCCTCCAAAAGAAGCTTGAAAAAAGTGCTACACACAGAAAAATGGCACTACGCAGAGGATGAAAAAGTGCCAATTTTGCTCAAAAACTCTGTTTTTCGCCTAGTTTTCTTCTAGTTCTCTTTTATGGTAAAATTCATGATGTGATATGATGTAAATTGATGTACTATGATGTAAAAATGATAAAAAATTGACTTGATAAGGTAGGTGGTTTAGAGTTGAATGAATTAGTTTCCTAGGTTTTAGAGGCAAGTTGTTTCACTGCCTATTTTTGTGTTCCTAGTTTAGATATGGTTGAAACCACCCCCCTTCTCATGGATTCGACCCATGATGGATAGAATAGGTGGTTTGGAGGTCTCTATCATGTGTTTTTTCAGTCATTTGTAAAGGTTGGACTCTTGTGAATGCTTTGAGCACTATTGTACATCATTTCTACATTTTAGCAAGGAAATAGACCAGGTTTTGCAGCGTTTTGTGGGATTCTTGTGGCAAAGTGAATTAGTATTGTTTTTCCTTCTATGATTCAAGTTATCATATGTTTATGTGTGCCATTATCTCTCTCTTTTCTGCTTAACTAAATGAATAAAGTATAAAGGTGGAAATCATTGATATTGCAGTGCTCTACCTTAGGGTTTCTTTATTTTTACATGTTTTATACTATTTGAAGAGGCCTCGTGACACTTCCATGCCCTCTCAAACTCCTCACCAGTCTTAATACTCTCCATTTCACCTAATTCAAAGTACTTAAGCACTTGCCTACCTCGCCCCACAGAAACCTCTGCAAGCCTGAGTTCATTCCCCGGACCCAAAACTGCCTTTCAAATTTGATCCAGCAATCAACCATAAAACTCAATCAAACTATTCTGAGCATATACCTAGCCTAAAATTAGTCTTTACATAAGACATCTCAAGCCTCACTTGCTATATTCTCCTGAGATTGACAAGGAGAGAGCCCTCTCCCAACTTGGTAGGGATAGCTACCAGGTTCTGCATGGTTTGATGTTACCCTAGACCAACCTTCCTTTAGCCTAGGTAGATTTAGGCACTAACAACCCTAACTCTTGCATTTCAAGCACCATACCTCCTCGCATACCTCTGGTCGAATTGTCTTGTCTTACTTCTGACTTTGCATCTCAAGGCAAAAATTCTTCAGCTGCGCATGGATCTATTGAACTCTTGGATTAGGATCTTGCATCGGAGTTTCATGTAGTCTCATGGAAATCTCTAAGGCCTCAGCCTGAGTTGTTATCTTTTTCTATGACAACACACTCCTTAAGTGTGGTAGTAGCGAAGCCACAAACCACTCGTGATGTTGTCCATTTTTCAAATTCATGTTGGCTTCACGGATTGTACATTTTATCCTCTGATCTAGTTCCCAAGGCGTTTCACCTAGTTGCATCATGATCTCTTTGAATCCCACAATCGATTGCGCCTCAAATTTGGGCCTACTGAGTTCCCTATTTAGTGTTTCCTGGATTTCTGCTACTCCAACATTCGGGTTATCGTTAGAGTACTAAATATACCAGGTTAGTGCGCGATCTTACAAAGCACTAACCAGTGTCTCCTTCTTTATATGATCATCTGTAACACCTTGAGCTTCCCATAAAACCCTCACAACAACCTAGAATTGGTACGGGTCCTCATTTACCAAGCCTTTGAACAAAGGCAACTTCATTGTATTTGCCATACTAAACCGTGGTGGAGGTGGAGGTGTTATATTTGAAGTTGGAGGTGAGGGTGGTGAAGTTGGAGGTGGTGTGGGTGGAGGTGGTATTTGCGAGAATCCTTTTCTTATTAACTTAATAGAACTTCGCAGAGAAACCTTTTCTATCCCTTCTTTGCCACTTCACAGAGGTGAAATCAAGGGGCTATACTCCAAACCCTTTTTTCCTTCGTTCCTGTAAGTTTTTCTACTTCGTGTAGTGCCAAACATCAAGGTAGCTGCATAACTCATTTTTCGCACAATAGCATTTTAATCTAGGTATTCAAAGATTTTATGTACTTACCTCGCAATCCTTTGAAAAAGTGTCGCTCCACCTTGCTATAACTGACTGAGGTGTCAACAACGAATTCAGTCACAAATCCTCCTATGACACGATTGAGCCAATGATCAATAACATGGGTAATCTTATCCTCTGATGCTTCCAACCTCCGCACTAGCTCTGGGGTCCACACAATAGGACCGTCAAGTTTCCACCTTCCTTGGATATCTTCCAGCTTCGCGATCCACTTGTATAGCTCGATAGGAAAGGAGCAGAAAAAGATCTCGTGGATCTCTATATATAAGTATCTGCCCAACCACTGTTCTTTTGCTAGTCGCGGGTTTTTGTTCTCTTGTGTCGTGAATTCGTGGATTTTTCTATCCAACCAATCTCCAATCTCCTTCTTAGTTGGATTCCAATGAGACGACATCGCACATCTCTTATGCAGATTCCGGTCTTGGCAATAGAACCATTTGTTGGCTTGAGGGGACCCTGACCCATGTTCAGCGTTAATTAGCCAAACAAATCCCTACACTACTGGTCCTTTCGGCATCAACCCGTGGAGCGTGGACCAAAGTCTCACCTGAAGCAATATGGGGGGATGCTGGAACCACATTTCTACACCCTGAGATGGTTGTGATGTTGTTTGATTTCTTCTATACCTGCCTTCGCACATGTGATCTCGCTCTAGGGCTTGTAAGACAAACCCTCTATTCCGGCTTTCAATACCTTCGTGAAAGTATATGATCGACCTTCACGCAGCCCTAACCTGTGGCTCAGGTACTTTCGCGCTGTTATGGCAGTGCGCCATGCAGATTCCTCAATTACCCTAAGTGATTTTCTTATCTTTCTAAATATTTAAAGTTATCACCGTGTAATCAGATATTCATAATTGCGTTTAATTATTTATTGTAATTGCATTCATTCATGCATCATATAAGAATAATAAAGGAAATTCAGACATAATATATTCAAACCCATCAATAGAATTAAGACACAAAAATTGCAGAATAACTCCTTTTATGAATATCTCCTAAGCGTTTACAGACTCTGTCCACCTTGTGCACACAACTGCAGGGGTTCGCGCACTCAACTGCAGACTTCGACCCTAGGCCTCTGCGCACTCAGTTGCAGAGCCTCTACCTATGCTACAACCCAAGACTTAGATTTCTTACTCTAAGGTTATGACTCTCTTACATGTTTTGTCTCCCAAACTACTTAGAGCTTAGCTCTTTTTATACAATCCCATGGTCCGCGGACCATGGGTAGATCTCTTACAGTCGACTTTACTTTCCAAAACTAAGGGTGGACTACCCTTTATGACACATAACACCCTCACGCTCCACGACCACAAAATGCGAAGTCTTTACAGTAATATTACAAAAAATGACTTAAACATGAGCTTTTAGCCCCGAAACTGCCCTTGGGCGATCTTGCTCCCAACAACAAGAGAACATGTTTACAGTGTAGGGTGTGCTTCAGGATCGAAGAAAGACATTATAATAGTATGCCATTCTCATCTAATTAATGAAAAGCAGTGGAGGGGTTTTTCCCAGTTGGGTTCCCTTCTAAAATCATTGTGTTCTTGCGGTTTTGATGGTTTCATGTGTTTCTAAATTGTGATTTCCATTCCACAAAAAAGTAGAGGTGATTTTTAATCTATTTATTTTAGTTAGATTTCATTAGTAGTAACAAATTTCTATTAATTTCTACATACCATTAGTAATACTCCCCATAACATAGAGTACAGGTTCAAAAACTCCTTTTTATTTCATTGGGTGTCCTAACAAATTAATACATAAAAGGGCCTTGAATTCATTGAAAATGCCCCTCAATTATTTTATGTTGCTCATTAGATGTCCCAAAACCTAAAAAATTAATACATCAAAGGGTTTTGAATTCATTTATGCCCCTTAATTGTTATATTTTGTTATGCTCATAGTGATTATGAATGATACACACAAGATATCTCTCATCCCTAATATTAATTTTTGATGCCATAGTATAATGTATATGCATAATTATGATAATCACATATTCCATGATTTATGAAATTTAAACATTAATAAAATGATCATTAAAAATCACCTACAACACATGCATGCACACGCACACACACACACACACACATATTGGATAATTATGTTGTTTGTCATCCATCTCGATGCTTACATAGTCGAAAAAGTGGAGGAATCAACTCAAGGGACCTTTTTTACCGAAAAGGCCCAGTTTCGCAAATTGGGGTCTAAAACCTTCCAAGAGGATTTTGAGGAATCATGATCTAGACATATGCAGGAATGCAACAAAATACAGATATACACATAAATAGAGAGATGCAACAGAAATAGAACTTAATTTCATTAATATCAAAGAGTTGAAATATGCTTACATACAGAAATGGAAATTATTAAACTAGCTCGGGCGATGGTAGCTTATCTCTGAGAAGAGATGTGGCGAATACGTGCCTCTAAATTGTGGTAAAATGGGGCTCAAAGACCTATTTATTATTGAGAAACAATGGAAAGCCCTAAACATCCAAAAACTTAACCCTAGGAGATGAAGTGCCAAAATTGTGGGCCCTGTTTGGGTAAATTAGTACATCAACTTCCCAGGGTCGCAACTTTGGCATACGATCTCCGTTTGGCTATCATAATACCTTGTTTTGAATATCTCAAAGAAAAGGCCAATTTTTTTTTTATAAGATGGTTTGGGATTTTTCCAATCCCTCTGTTTTCTCTAAAAACATCTTTTAGTCCCTCAAAACATCTCCAGAAGTTTAGGTCCCGAAAAACTACCAAAAATAGTAAGTTGTGCTACAATTAAGGAAACTAAAAAGAAACAACAGTGGGGGTTCAAGTGTAATAGGCGAGTGGCCACCAATATCCACCTGGATCACATCAAACTATATTTTTTGAGAGAAAAACCAGCTTTAGCGCTACACCTTTTTTACCTATTCAACACACAAATAGTTTTACAACAACATAAGAATTGTCCAAATCAAAGTGTATGAAAAGCTTATGCCACTTGGAAGTTGACCTTCCTATATCAACCACCATAATTTGAGAGAATGCCACATCAACCCCCATTATTCAAGGAAAAGGGGCTAGCCACATGATCATGATGAAGAAGACTCTAAAAGGGTCCATATTGTAAGAGTTGAGGAAGTTAAACCTAACCACTAGTAGGCTATCAAGTAGTGTTATAACCGGACCACTAGGAGGAAAAAGGCTTCCATTATTTTCGAGTGCATTTGTTCCACAAATGAGCATAGTAGTAGAGAGGGATAGGGGAGAGAACACATAAAGAGGATTTTTTCACTGTAGTAGCCCACGGGCCACAAACCTTACTTCTTTGTACTTGCAACCATTTTTTATGCAGAGAAGGAGAGTAGAGTGACCTCACATTCCATATGGGTTTTCTCCCAAAAGAGTTTCCCAAGTTATATCTCGTGCTAATCATGGTTTGAGATTTTTCATTCCGTTGTTCTCTATTTTATATATAATTATAATTTGCATGCATACATAATAAACAATAACTTACATATCCATAAATCTAAAGAGAAATAAGTCCTCACAACGTATATTTTTTTCTTCAGATTTGTTATGAGGAATCGTCTAGTGAAATATCCACAACTATATATGTATACTCTCTCTAGGTACAACCACACACCACTACCTCAGGGTGCCCCCATGGCTTTAGGTTATGCCCTCTTAGGAATTGAAGTGTACCCAACCATGAAAAACTCATTTTCCACTACTGGATCCAACCCCTTGAAGTTACATAACTATATCTTAATTAATATTCTATTTATGTTTCAATCATATATTATGTTTGCTTGCAAGTAAGAATGATAATGGTTATTAAAACCATACAAGTGAGGAATTACTTAATTTATTTTAAAATTGTATTTGTATACTATAAAAAAATAATAATAAATAAAAATAAAAAACCATTTTAAACTATCATAATTTTGATAAGTTAAAAGATTTAAAAGATTATTACAATAAAGAAATTAATATAATTATATAGTTCAAATAATGATTATACTAATTTTATCAATTAATTATTTAATTAATTAATTGTTGCATCAAGAGGTGCTCTCTAGCCCAATATGAGAGAGGTATTGTCAAATTACATAAAAATAAAGATAAATTAAATTAAAATATTAATGTGATGTAATGTAAACACTCTATCTTGGTCAAATTAAAATAAAAATACCCCTATAAAAATAAAATATAATAAAAATAAAAATGGCCAATGGTATTGACCCATGGTATTCATGTGGAATATAGTCTATTTAAAGGGGGGAATTAAACCAACCTAGATCCATCTTAAATCCAAATCAAAAACCTTTTTTAGAGTGAAAAGAGATTTGATCCCTCTCAACCCTTAGTAGATCCAGAGTTAAGATTGATCTAGGCTGGTTAAGATATTATAATTAGAATATATCTACATACTTTGTATAATACATTTCTTTTAATAATACTATTTTAAGTATTATAACAAAATGGAAATAAATTAAAATAGTAATCTATATAGGCTTAGATGATGATTAAAAATAGTTAGTCACTAGAGTTGTCTAACAAGCCCACAATTTTATTCTTCAAAAAATCTTACAATGGGAGAACTTAAATTATTTTTTGATGACAGAAATGGATTTGGCACCATCAAGAACCCCTACGCCACCCAAAATGATAATATCTTTATTAAGCAAAGTCTTTTGGTAGAAATCACACAAGATAAATTTTTGGCCGATGCCTTTTGAACCAAGAAGTGTGGTTCATCATCAAGACGTGATGAAGAACCACGCTTGTTGGTTCGAAACGCATCATCCAAAACTTTCTCTTATGTGATTTCTACCGAAAGACTTTCCTTAATTCATTATGGATCACAAAAGATTGAATATAATATCTTTATTTTGTATTTCTAAAAAAACATGAATTAAATATAGTGAGACAATCATAAATGCAGTTTCAATTATTTATTCCATATTTAAATGATTTTTTCTATTTAAAAATATATACTTTTCTCCTATTATAATTTAAATTTTCATTATGTGATAATTCATTATTAAATTTTGAATAAAAATATTTTAATTTTACAATAAAAATATGATTTTTAAATAAAAATAACATTAAAATTTTACCAAAATTAATAGGATTAAAATTGATTAAATTTACATGTAAAAGAATTATATTTATAGATTTTATAACCTTCTAAATTCAAATTTACTCATAAAATCATAAATATCATATATATATATATATATATATATATATATATATATATATATATATATATATATATATATATATATATTAAGGGTGGTTCACCGATACTAGGTGGTCGCTACATCTAGGGAAAATCTAGGCAAATCAACCCGAAGGGATCTACCTGTCGGCGAAACAAGCAAGGCCTAACCCCAAGGGCGTCAAGGAGATTTGACCCCGTGACATCCCAACTGGAGAGATACTTAACAATGGGAATGTTGAAATATGGCAACAAGAATATTCCAATTTAATTTGTCCTTGAATTAAATTGTGAATTAAAATTGAATTTAGTCTTAACAGCTACTTGGAAATCATTAATTAATTTATTTTAATTAGTTGGAGAAATTCAAGTTAGAAGTCTTTCTGAAGTCATGCAAGAGTTATCCCTTAAATTAAGGAGATAAGACTGAGTTATATTTGAGTTGTAATTAGTTAACTCAGTTTACTGAGTTAAGTCTAGTTAAATTAGTTCCAAACTGTTTGAGGAACTAATAGTGAGTTAACAGTCAGTTGATGCATGCATGCAATCAACTAGTGCTACTCTAGTTAATTGAAGATTCCCTCATCAGAAACTCGTGCATGTTATTCTAAGAAAGACCCAGTTGATTTAAATGTCAAGGACAATGTACTATCAGGTGCATGTGTTTTCTTATAAAGAAAACTCATGCATGCAGTCAAGGCATCATCCTTGAAGATTGCGCAATTTTGGACAAGATCATCCACTTGGTAATAGGTGAATTATCCACAAGTATTAGTGCAAGGGAATAGGAGCCTAGAGGGCAGAGAGGAACGCTGGAGAGAAGCCAAGATTGCCTATGAGCATCTGTGAGGATTGTATTGAGAGCTGGATAGTTGTGAAAGCTAAAGGTTTGTATAATTCCTATGTATTTCCACCTGTATGATAATACAATAGTGTGGGCTTTTTAGCTGAGGCTTTCCCCAAAGTATTTTCATGTGTATTGTGCCATTGATTCTTCTTCTTATGGTTATGTTGTTCAACTCGATCTTTAAGCTTTTGCAAATTGATAGTAGAAGTAGGTTATAGTATTCTGCTATGATTTATATTGCATTATCGGGTTAACCTACTAGCGAATTTTCTACATGGTATCAAAGCTGGATTTGTAGAAATTTTCTACAGGGAACTCGACCAACTGAGCTAACCCTTGGGGCTTAGATATATATACATACATACATACATATATATCTATATATATATATAAATATATATATATATATATATATATATATATATATATATATATATATATATATATATATATCTCTATATATATATATATATATATATATATATATATTATCACAATTCCCGATGGGGTTGTAATGGACATGATTGAGGTACAAGCCGTGGTTTTAAATCTTTCCCCATGCGACATTCAATATGACAAAGTGTGTCACTAGAGCCTCCGTAGGCAAGCGAGATGTGAAGGTTCTCAATTGCCTTATGAATATATTTGGTATTTGGTCTTTGGCTTGTTTTTGTTGTTAGTTTCAGGGAATGGGTTACAAGACTACGGCAGAAAACATCTCTCCAGGATTGCAGGGTGGCTATCTGTCCCTGCCATCCCCTACCCTCCGCTCTGAGAATACAAGATTGAACAATAATCCTAGCAATAATGGTGATGCTTCCATCATAGTAGTGGTTCAGGGGATAATTATCTCAGACCAAGGTTTGTCAAGGCCTATATAGGCAGTGGGCAAGCTCCTAGAGTTTGAGTGTGTAGGACACCAAGGAGGGTGGGTTGAGATTGTGCTTACTCCCGAGGTCTCCAGTCTTTTCATCTTGCGGGGAAAATTTTCATGCTTGGCTGCATTTTCTGTTCAAGATTTGTTCTTTGGATAGTTTGGCATTGTCAATGTAGAGGCTTTCACTGGGCTCTTGGTGTTTGATGGTGAGGCTGTCGGGGGTGACGATAGTCCAACTATGGCTCATGTTCTTCATCCTTTTAGTAGATCATCTTTGGTGCACCAATCGGGATGTGGGTTTGTCGCCTTAAGGTTTTTGTTTCTAGTTGTGGGGTCTAGGAGCCACCTGAAGCTTAAGGGGGCCTGGAGGTGGTCATGTATCCAACTATAGTACATGTTTGGTGTAGGTTGATGTGGGTTTTGCATAGATAGGAAGGCGGAAGGTGGTCACCCTTACATTTGTGGTTATTCTTGTGTGTCACATTGCGCATATTGTTGTTGGGTGAAACTTTTGGGCATACTTTAGATGCCTCTTTCCCCTATTTTTGACAATTTTACCTTTAAACCCGTGAGATTTACATCCTAATTATTGATTTTCCTAGTTATAAGAAGCAACTCTTGTGGCAACATATTATTTTTCAATTTTTTTTAAATATGAATGAAGTGATATCTTTTTGATGGCTAACTAGGGTAAGTGTGGAAGAAGTTCTCTGGCTCTTTTTCTTTCAGGTGTTGCCCATGAATTCAAGGCCAAAGGATGGACAATTGTGTTGTTAATTCACAAATATGTTTTGAGGATTTTTTGTTATAGACCATTGTTGTTACACCTCAAGTTGTTGTTACACCACAAGATGTTGTTACACCGCAACTGTCAAAGATCGTGGGTACTATTCCACAAGACAGCTATCGAGAAGCATGAATTATCTGTGGGCGATCAAAGAATCTAGGCAGTTATGATTTTAGAAAATGATGTAACTTGAATAGGCCTTGTATTTAGAAACCAGTTGTAACAATTTTTATTTTCTTTTAATATCGATCAACATGAGAATCGTAAGATTCTCATGACTGATATGTTCCCTATTTTGGGCATGTAAACTTTATAAAAGGATTTAGTTCCATGGGAGGGAATGGGCAACAAGAGATAGTACCATTATTTTGATTCTATAATTCACAGCCATTTTAATACAAGAACATCATTGGTGATGCTTTTACAGATTCTGTGTTGAATTCATAACTAGTTCTTAATTCATCCCGTGCCCTGCTAGGGAGGAAGGGCCCTCCTCTTTAGTAGGGATTGTAGTAGTAGTTGTATTAGTAGATTTTTTTTTTTTTTGTAAGTGTGAATTTATTGTTGTCATTATATAATCCACAGAGCAGATTTACTTCTGTTTTTCAAATTTATGATATGTCGTTACACATCATTAATTTAAGTTGCAATATTTGATCAATTGGTTCAATCATTGATATTATGTCTGGCACACCCGTTCCTTGGTAAGACATGAAGTGTAATTTCATTCCCATAGAATGCTTTTTTATTTCTGCATGAGTGTTTAGTTTCTACAATTGGTTCAGTGACATTTCTTTCCATTCTTGATTTCTATCCTTGTTTGTTATGTATCGGCACATATAGTGCAGACACCTTTGAGATAAACAAACCTACCTTGGTTGACAATTAAATGGTTGTGGTTCAGTTAATTAAACAATGATTAAACCGACACAACATTTTGGTGTCGTTGCCAGGGAAGGAAATTGACAGTATAATCAGCCAAGTGTGTCTCGTTAATATAGTGTTTCTAGTGCACAAGTGTTGGGTAGTAAGACAAGAGGTATGAACTTGTGCATCACTCTAACATACCTAGGTGGGCTCACCACTGTGATTATTAATACACTTAGGGTGTGTGAAATTTTTGGATTTTCTTTAGACATGTTTTCAACTTTACAGGCATTGGGCAGTAAGACGAGAGGTAAGAACCTGCGCATCGCTCTAATATATCTGAGTGGGCTCACCACTGTAGAAGCTGAGACACTTATGGTGTGAAATAAACACACATAGGGTCCATGTGTAAGGTGTAGGAGTAGAAGATATACCAAAACAAAAGAACTCTAATAAATCACAGGAAAAATAGGTCATAAAAGGAACAAGAAGAGTGCAGATTTGGGGAGAAAAACATTTAATTAGGAGCTAATCTCAAAATTAGAGAAAGAATAGTTAAACTCACTGAAGGATACAAGAAAAACAGGGCCACAAAAAGTTGTTACCCCCATAGTAAGGCCAAAAGCATCTGGTTCCTCTGTCTCCAAACCTCATCATCCTCAAACTAGTGTACCCACTCCCAAAACCGTAGACTCAATTCAAGAAACAACAGGGGGAAACTAGTGGTGAGGACCTTAGGTTTGAGGTCCAAGGGGAAACCAGTGGGGAACAAAAAGGGCCTGAATTAGAAGAGAATTCATTTACTTATCAATATCCAGATTCGGGTAGCATGGTGAAACAGCCAACCCCGGATAGCCTGAGCTATCATCTCATGAATCTTCACCCACAGGAAAATCACCTTGATGGTCTAAAGAAGGACACTCATCATAGCAAGAGTCAGAAGGATCAACAATAGAGGACAACAATAGCAATAACAATAACAATAACAAAACATATGCCACCATTACCACCTTTGAGTTCCCAATAGGTGATATAAGGGGCGAAGCTCCCATGAAAAACATTCCTTTGTCAGCTCTTCCATCTTTTCAAGGAATGAATGTAGAATACCCTGACACCTTCTTGTTTGAATTTGATGTCTTGTGCAAGAGATATGATTATACTTCGGATGCTCAAAAGCTGAAATTGTTCCCTGCTACTCTAAAAGGAACAACAATGAGATGTTTTATGGGACTAGGCTCTGCTATTATTTGGACATGGGGCGACATGAAAGCTACATTCCTATCTAAGTATCAGGACTATTTTCGAACTACGGACTTGAGGGAAGAAATATTTAGGATGACACAGAAGGAGGAAGAAAGCTTGGAGGATTATATGGAATGATTCCATTATAACTTGCAGAGATCTAAACATAGTGATTTAGATCTAGAAATCTTGAAAACCATATTCATAAGGGGAATGAGAGATGACTACCTTGATACCCTAAATCTACTAGGAAAGGGAGACATATCTCAGGAATCATTTGATGAGATAATAAATCTCTACCTAAGATGCTCAAGAGGGTCATCGAGAGGAAGAAGCATGGTACGAGATGCCTCTGTCAGAATACATAAATCTACAAACGGAGGTGTGACCAGAGTTGAGATCGAAAATATGTTCAAAAACCTTAAAACTGATCTCCTTGGTACCTTATATTCTCAAATAATGATGACACAAGTGAAGAAAGAATAGGATGAAGTTGATACAACTTTAGCTGTGTTCTGCCTGAAATGCAGGGAGAAGCATTCCCTGAAGGAATGCAGAGTAAACAACATCATCTTGTGAAACATTTGTGATCCAGAGAATTATATAGGTTATTGCTGAGAGCTTCCCAAACTGAAAGCACTGCTCAAAGAATCAAGCGAGGAAGTTCAGTCTTCCTATTTCATTGGATCCAAGAAACCATGGCAACCATGACCCTCAGGTATGTCTAAAGAATTCTCTTCTTTTAATCCATGGAATAATATATATAATTCTCAACAATTCCCTTGGAAGTATTCTACTCCTTCTCCAGCACAATTTCCTTCACCTTGGAACTAGTGGTCTCCCTCTCCACCTTTCCAATACCCTCCATCTCAGCCATATCCTTGGACTCAGAATTGGAGAGGAAATTCCCTAGGTCCATCCCCTCCTGCAATGCCAATGCAACAACAATTACAACTGCCACCTCTTCAAACACCTGCTGCTACACCTCCTATATGATCCCAATTACTTGTGCAACCTAACCCTAACCCAAACAATAAGGTAGCCCAGAACATTGAGGCCCCGACTACCTTCCAGACTTATTACATCACTCCTATCGAATGTAACAAAATTCATCTTCGGTTAGGGAAAGTGATTAACCCAAAATACTCTTGTATTATCACTAAAGAAGAGTGTGAGTCACCCAGAGAAGATACCAGCGATCTTGAAGATGTTGTTACACTTGTAACAGCTAACTCGAAAAGGATTGTTGTGCTTGTAACAACCAATTCAAGTAAAGATGATACACCTGTAACAACTGACTCGACTATGATAACTAAGGATACTGTATCCCCAAATATTAGCCGAAGCTGGGATGACTTCACAACCATAATCTAATTTCCTTATGGAGTTAAAAAAATTACACATACGGATTCCTCTACTGCAGGTTATTAAAGATGTACCTATTTATGCAAAAACAATAAGAGATTTGTGTGTTAAAAAGACTCGGAGGAAGCCTAAGGACCCCGCTACTATTCATGTAATGGGAAATTTGTCTGAATTAATGGTTGATTAGCCTCTTTTAACCAAATATAATGATCCAGGAAATCCCATGGTCATTGTTTACATTGATGACAGGCCCATTACTAATACATTGATTGATTTAGGGGCAACATTAATGTAATGAATAAGGAGCTCTTCACCACCTTGGGGTTACACGGACTAAGACACACACCTAGGTGTTGAATTAGCAGACAGGTCCCGTGTCAAACCTAAGGGAGTGTTAGAAGACGTAGTGATCACAGTGGATTCTTAGAGATATCCCGTTGACTTCCTTATTTTACAAACTAAATCAAACCTGGGGGGGTATCCCTTGATTCTAGGGAGGCCTTGGCTAGCCACTACAGACACATTCATAGGATGCAGGTCTGGGTCTATGATAATTTCAGATGACTAGGACACAAAGAACCTTAGTCTCTACCCCCCAGAAAAACCAATTATCAATTTAGGAAACCCCTTGTGGGATGAATTCGAACCCGAATCAGATTACTCCCAACCACTTCTCACCCTCGAGAAAGCCCAATACTTCAAGGATGAGACAAAAGATGATATCATAAATAGTTTTATTAATAATTCACTTTCTATTACTTCTATTGAGGACTCAAGGGAGGAAGATGTTGTAGAAGACCTGATCTTTGAACAGATGAAGACCACTCCAAACATCAACAACAGTCCAATTGAAATAGAACTAGGTAAATATCTAAATGTCAATCCAAACTTCACTATTGAGCAAAACATATTGTTGTTACAGCTGTTACAAAAGTACAAAAAGGAGTTTGCATGGGATTATACACACATGAAAGGGATCCATCCCAGCATGTGCACTCACCACATCTATTTAAAGGATGGCTGCAATCTAGTTAGACAACTGCAACGATATATGAACCCTACACTAAAGGAGGTATTGAAATAATAACTATAGAAAGTCATGAATGCCAACTGCATTTATCCAATTTCTGATAGTCAATGGGTATCACCACTTGTCATTGTCCCTAAAAAGAATGGAAAGTTGAGAGTCTGTGTAGATTATAGTTAACTCAACAAAGGCACCCAAAAGGACCATTTCCCTTTGCCATTCATATATCAGGTCCTTGATACCCTGTCCGGGAAGATTTTTTTTTTCATTTTTGGACGGGTTTAGTGGTTACAACAGGATACAAATTGCCCCAAAAGATCAGGATAAAACGACCTTTACGTGCCCTTGGGGAACCTTCACATACAACATTCTTCCTTTTGGACCTTGTAATGTGCCAACAACTTTCCAAAGGGCACTACTAGGAATTTTCTTGGATCTGTTGAATGACTATCTAGAAATCTTCATGGATGACTTTACACCTTATGGTGATCCATTTCAAACAACATTAATTAATTTAGAAAAAGTATTAGAACGATGTGTGCAGACTAATGTTTCTTTGAGTCTTGTAAATTGTCACATGATGATGAAGGAAGGTATTTTGCTCGGACATCTTATTTCTTCTTACAGGATTCAAGTAGGCCTTGCTAAGATAGAGGTAATCTTGCAAATCCTAATTCCCAAGACACAGAAAGAGGTACGTAGTCTTTTGGGTCATGCATGGTATTATAGGAGGTTTATAGCTTTTTTTTTCAAAGATTGCATCTCCTTTATTCTCCTTACTTATGAAAGATGTGGAATTTATATGGACACGGAAGTGCGAGCAGGCCTTTGTGGAATTAAAGAACTGTGTATCAAAAGCTCATGTTTTGCGAGGACAGATCTAGAGTCTGTCATTTCACATAGCTACAGGTGCATTTGATACTGCTATGGGAGTTGTATTGGGCCAGCTGGAGGACAGAGAGTCGTATGCTATCTATTACAAAAGCAATAACTTGACCCAAGCTGAACTCAATTATACTGTGACAAAAAAAGAGTTCCTTGCGGTAGTGCATGCCATCAACACATTTCAACACTACATCACAAGATATCAAGTGTTTGTATACACTAACCACTCCGCCATTTGATTTTTAATGAATAAACTAGTCACTAATGGTAGGATTACATGGTGGTTATTTCTGTTACAAGAATTTTATATAACAATCCTAGATAAACCTGGGAAAGATAATGTAGTGGTTGATTTTCTTTCTAGGGTAATTGTTGCTGATGAATGCATGCCTTATTGAAGATTCTTTTCTTGATGAATACCTTTTTGCTATTTCAAATCACTCACTGTGGTATGCAGACATAACTAATTATCTTATTGTGGGAATATTTCCACAATAACTATCCTCCATAGAAAAGAAAATAATTGTCCAACAAAGTGCTAGATATTCTTGGATTGAGGGAAATCTCTATCACACTAGGTTAGATCATCAAATCGGGCATTGTGTGAGGGAGGATGAAATCTTTGATATCCTTGGAGCTTGTCATGAGGACCTTGTGGAGGACACTTTGCAGATAAGAGGATAGGATAAAAGGTTCTCTCAACAAGATACTATTGGCCCACAATATTTTAGGATGCTAAGAAATTCATGAAGGGATGTGACAACTGCGAGAGAATGGGTCAACAACTCCAATCAGATGAGATGCCATTACGACCTCAAATAGTTCTAGAGACATTTGAGAATTGGGCCCTGGATTTTGTACGACCAATTAACCCTTCATCCCAGAAAAAGTCCTACATCCTAGTCTACACAGACTATGTCACAAAATGGGTCAAGGCGAATACATTGACTAGAGCCACAAAGTAGGTTGTTTAAGACTTTCTGTTTGAAGACATTTTTTATTTTTTTTTTCGCTTTGGGATACCCAGAGAAATAATGACAGATGGAGTACCCATCTCATTTGATTTAGAAGCTAATTGAAAAATACAAAATCTGTCATAGGATTACTTCACCTTATCATCCACAAGCGAATGGCCAAGTGGACAGCACCAACAAGTTTATTGAGGGAATTCTTACTAAGATTATGGCCAGCCATCAGAGGAATTGGGTTGATAAACTTCTAGAAGGACTATGGACATACAAGAATACATGGAGGAACACTACAGGATTCTCACCATATGAATTAGTGTATGGTAAAAATCATTTATTTCCCTTAGAGTTCGAAATCAAGACATTAAGAAAAATGCTACAGGTGAACTTTGATCTAGAAACAACATAAAAGCAATGGTTGAATCATCTCAATGAGCTAGATGAGAAAAGGCTAGCTGTTATTCAGCAAACAAACATCATTCAAAAGCAAAGGGCTAAGTGGCACGCTAGATTCATTAAAAAGAGAAGTTTCAAAAAGGTGATTGGGCTCTATTATATGATCCGAAATTCAAGGATTTCAGGGGGAAGCTCTGCACCAGGTGGCTAGGTCTTTATGAAGTTGACACAATATTTGACAATGGGACTATGAATTTAGTTACCATTGACAGTGCTAGGACACCATAACTCGCTAATGGGCACAGTATTCGGCTATATCACAAACCCGCTTCGAAGGATTCATTCGTCAACATTGTTGCGAATTCAAAATTTTCACACGCTGCCAAATTTTTAATTTTCCAATAAGTGTAATAGCCGAAAACCAACTTTTGTTGGCAGCTGTTACACCTAGTAAAAAAAATAAAAAATGTAATAACAAAAATGTAAATAAGAATCTAACTGTGAAAACCTCTTATAGGGGCGCAGACAAACAAATTGTGACAGTTGAAAACCACCATGTGGTGGCTATTACACATTCTTTTCTTTCTGTAACAACATCATTTATCTCATGCACATCTTACAATATGTTGTTACAAGTTTTAGTCTTTTCTTGTTCTTTTCAAATTTTTGTAAGTATTTGTAAGAGTAGTGTAAATAAGAATTTGCTGTAGAAATAATGTTAGAAATTGTATTTGTTGTTACATGTGTAATAGCTGACAACCTGCAGCAGTGACCCAGGCGAAATCGTCTGCTGTAATAAATAGCATTCATCAACATCTTGCTACAGGAGCAAATGACACAACTAACACATCATCGCCATAATTAATTATATCGTTGGTATCTTTTCGATAGTCCCTTTTCACCACATCACCTCAGGGACATCACACAAAAAGTATATCACTTTTTCCTTTATTTAACATTTATGACAATTAATATGGTATTTTCTTTGATGGTCGAGGACGTTCGTTGCATTAAACTCGGGGGGAGGGCGAATCATTTCGCAATCTATGATTTAAAACTAAAATTAAAAGCGACAACCCTGTACTCATTATTAAACCCTGCAATTATTGTTCTCTTTATGCCAATCATGCCGAGGAGTAAATCGCATTTAATCCATACCTCCACAATCTCAGGATCAATAATGAGATCATAATGTGTGCAGTATGATCCCCCTGATCTGACATTCCTGCTTTTATTCCCTACCTCATTGCCTTGATATCAACCTCAGCGAAGCATTACATCCTCACTTCAAAATTCTCAAAGAAAGAATAGAGAAAACATAGAGTGCAGTAACTGAAACAGAAATCAGAGGAACATCAGTCTAGCACTATCCCAATTCAACTGAAGCATTGGAAAACTATGTGTGCTATACTTTTAAGGAAGCATGATGGTTTGAGTTGTTTGAGTGACTTAAGGGATTAGATGAGTCAATTTTCATGGAATTCGCTAAAAATCTGAACATAAACTATAGAGAGGTTAGGGTTTTTTTTTTTTTTCTAGTTAAGACTAACCTAAGTACCCATGGGGATTTGAACGGGTGACCTATCGCAAGAAGTGCCTTAACAACGCACCCATTCACCGTCAATCCAAAGCCCCATTGGCAAGAGGTTAGGGGGTTGAAGTAGAAGTTACAAAACAATTAATTTCTTGAGTAACAACATTGTAGGCCAAGGAAAAAAGGTGGTTCAATCAAAATATTAATGACCCCTCCCTTAAGGTGGAATTCCTGTGAGGAGAAGAGGAATTGGAGAAAAAAGGTAGGGGAATTGACAGGTTATCACTCCCTCAACCATGGGGAGACATCGCCCTGTACATCATCAAGTACATTACTTGTGAAGGAAGGAAAATGATCATGTTCAATTACCATTTTCCATTGTTAAACCACCTTCGACATAGGCAGTTGGTCAATCTCCCATATTTCCTGCTAGAAAATATAAGGCACATGTCTGCTGTCATGAAGATTGTTGCACACCTAGAGAGTTGCGTTACCAACCATGACCTCATCAAGTTAATTGTGTTGGATGCATTGGAACGCCAAGGCAAGAGCTGGGAGGAGTTTATGAGTAGAAATATGAGGACTTCCTGCTGAAGGAAAGTTGGAATCCCCATTGACGCTCCAAGGGAAGCTAGGGAGACTAAAGAATAAGGGAAATCCTCGGAGGTAGGATTAAGAAAATATCATTGGAGAAGTCGATAGGTGGCAGGATATCGAAGAAGAGGGTGAAAGCCAACTCACAACCAGAACCTTCACCTCCATCCAAAAAGGAGCCGAGCAAGCACAAGGGCACATGGAAACAGAAAGAAGGGGATAGGCCCATTCGGAGAGGTCCCTCTATCAGGTAAGGACGAGACCCAACCTTTGCTACATAAAATTGGAAATTTAGAAAAATAAAATGAAAGATTAAGGAAGCAATTACAGGAGAGTAAAGTAGAACCACAGGTCCTAGGCCTAGAAACCTTGGTAGAGGCTATAGAAAAAATAAGGGAAGAAACCACACAGGTTTTGTATGTGCAGCATGTGCTAGGAATCTAGCAACAGTCAAATATGGAGTATGTGTTGCAAACACCATTTTGATGGAAACTAAAACCAAACCTTGGGAGGTTGTTACACAAGAACCCGTTAACGACGTTGTTGTTAAACAAGAATTTGTTAACGGTGTTGCTATTACACAAGAACCAATAGCCAAACGGAGCATCCCATAGTAATCGACTTAGAAGCTGATACACAAGAACCTACCAATGACACTATTGTTACACAAGAACCAACAGTAGAGGCAGAGGATACTCAGGAAGAAAAAGAAAGAGATGAACCACAAGAACCTGCTGACGAAGTGTCTGGTACAAAAAAGCCGACAACTGAAGGAGAGTAGCTCAATCCTCGAGATGTTGTTACAACCCCAAGTGATATTGCATGTGAAGGAACACAGGGTCCTGAAGTAGGATGGTGTTCGAAGAAAAAATTATTGATATCAGAATTGCAGAAATGGAAACAATAGGCACTCTCCTTACAAAAGGGAGTGATCTCACTAGAAGAACATCAGAAAGTTGTAGATTCGCTCAAGGAATAGTGGGCTGAGAAGAAATTGGCAGAAGAATGGGAAAGATGGGAAAATAAGGAAGCCGGGAAGGAGAAGGAGAAGCAAATGCAGTTGTTACAACAACAAGTTTGGATTTAACAAATGATAAACAAAAGTTGTATGAAATCGTCCTAAATCTATTAGGGTGTAGAAGGCCCTCTCTATCCTACCTAGTCATTATGTGGGAAATATTTTACTTGTTTCAATTGATGGTCATCTATGAAAATAGACTGTATTTGGGTAATTCTACCCAAGCTTTTTTGGAAGTTTTCTTTGCTTGCAATTTTAATGACCAAAGCTTACTATGTGAGCCGTTTCTTCATAATATAATATGTGAGAATGCTAGTTTGCACATGGTTGCGTGCATTTTCTCCTACATGGAGGACCTACAGTTGCGTGCTTTTATTTCTTTCATGAGAAATCAGATAAAATGGCACCTAGCCATGAAGTCAGCATACACCAACAAAGAAAAGGAAGCATTATGGATAAGGATGGAACGAGGAATGGATACAGAGTTGAGGTGTGATTTTAAGAGATTTCTGAGTACTCCGGACGTCAGAGAGAAATCAGCTATCTACAGAAGGAGAATCATGGGATTCTGCCTCAACCTCTTTGTATAGCTGAAGAGCCGAGCACTAACGGGGTGCCTTAAACACACTGAGGTCGGTAGCATAGGTCTATAGGAGGGTGACCCTTTTGGGTTTCCAAACTTCGTGGTTGTTGTTACATGGGTCCCAGAGTACGCCCATATTGTGAGATCATTGGGAGCCTTCTGGATAGGGCTCAAGTTTAAATATCCTTTGATTTGGCTGCTAGTGGAGGAGTACTAGCCCCATTATCAGTTGTGTGACTATGAGGAGGAATCTTGGCCGCATTAGTTGATGGCCACTCAGGGCTACAGGTCTATTGATGAGGATACTATCGATGCTTACAACTTGACAGATCTACAGCAGAGGTACAACAACAATATCTGAGAATTTTGCATGAGGACATGCAATTGCTTCAGTTGGGGGGAGATGTTGGGTGCAACTTTTGGGCATACTTTAGATACCTCTTTCCCCCATTTTTTACCATTTTACCTTTGAACCCGCAAGCTTTACATCCTAATTATCGCTTTTCCTGGTTATAAGAAGCAACTCTTGTTGCGACATATTATTTTACCATTTTTGTTAAATATGAATGAAGAGAACTAGGGTAAGTGTGGAAGAAGTTCTTTGGCTCTTTTTCTTTCAGGTGTTTCCCATGAATTCAAGGCCAAAGGATGGACAATTGTGTTGTTAATTCAAAAATATGTTTTGAGGATTTGCTGTTATAGACCATTGTTGTTACACCTCAAGTTGTTGTCACACTGCGAAATGTTATTCCACCGCAACTGTCAAAGACTGTGGGTACTATTCCATGAGACAACTGTCGAGAAGCATGAATTATCTGTGGGTGGTCAAAGAATCTAGGTAGTTATGATTTTAGAAAATGATGTAACTTGAATAGGCCTTGTATTTAGAAACCAGTTGTAACAATTCCTGTTTTATTTTAATATCGATCAACATGAGAATCATAAGATTCTCATGACTAATCTGTTCCCTATTTTTGGCATATAAACTTTATAAAAGGATTTAGTTCCATGGAAGGGAACATGCAACACAAGATAGTACCATCATTTTGATTCTGTAATTCACAACTATTTTAATACATGAACATTGTTGGTGATGCTTTTACAGATTCTAGGTTGAATTCCTAACTAGTTCTTAATTCATCGCTGTGGCCTGTTAGGGAGGATGAGCCTTCTCTTTAGCAGGGATTGTAGTGGTAGTTGTAGTAGTAGATTAATTATTTCTTTTTCGTAAGTGTGAAGTTATTGTTGTCGCTATATAATTCACAGAGCAGATTTACTTATGTTTTTTAGATTTATGATATTCTGTTACACAGGATTAATTTAAGCTGTAATATTTGATCAGCTGGTTCAGTCATTGATATTGTGTGTGGCATGCCCATTTCTTGGTAAAACATGAAGTGTGATTTCATTCTTGTAGAATGTTTTTTGATTTCTGCATGAGTGTTTAATTTTTGTAATTGGTTCAACGACATTTCTTTCGTTCTTTATTTCTATCCTTGGTTGTTATGTATCGGCACAGATAGTGTAGACACCTTTGAGATAAACAGACCTACCCTGGTTGACAATTAAATGGTTATGGTTCAGTCAATTAAACAATGATTAAACCGACACAACAACTGTATTGATTTTTTACTAGCAAGGTTTCTTGAGCTTTTCCTGGTGATTGGCACATCTGGTTTGAGGCTCTGAGTGGGTTGTGTGGGTTAGTAAGTTGGAGGAACATGCAGTGACAAGGAGGACGTGCTTGTAGGGGTGTAAGGCCTCGAGCCAAGGCATTGTCCACTATGTGGAACACCGAGATTTTGGTGAAGAGGTGGACCAATAGCTTGCCAAATCGTCAGGGAGAGTAGATTTACCCCCTCCTTTTGACTCTCTGGAAGCACGGATTCATTAGGTTACCTCACTAGTGGAGCAACTAGCTCAAGATTGGCATGAGGACCGTAATGATGTTATCGCTTTTATGAATGATCTCGAACACTACCAGTGGCACACGATGGATAGGCTGGTCTCACTACGTCGCAGTTAGAAAAGGATTCAAGAGAGGCTACACTGTCTCGAAGGCAGGATGACACACATGGAAGCTCACGTTCATGAAGCCTTTCATCCTTCTTCGTCACCTGGCAATGAACCAGATGCTCCATATCTCGCTAATTTCACTGATCAAGGATGATTGTTGGTTGTATTTTGGTTCTTCAATGTTTTTGGTTAGTTTGTGCTATTTGCATGTAGTCTCTCAATTTCCTTTCGTTATTATTAATGTTTTTTTGCCACTACCTTGTGGCCAACCAGTGAAAGTTTCTTGCAATCAAGTTTCTCACTATATAGTTTTAAGATGACTTAATAGAAAATTTTAACCTGCAATTTGTTTTAATCTCAATCTAAATTTTAATTTAGATATTAAATCATTGGGAAAAATATTACACCATTAATTTTCGTTTTTTAAATTGACAATATATGAGTTGGAACCAATTTCAAAGTGAATGAATGTTAACACAACATTCAACGAAACAAACAGCTATTCAAAGTGCACGAACACATATATATTTTAGTAAAAAGCTTTCTTGGCTTTTTAGGGTGCGGGGTTTCACTGCCACTAAATTTAAAATCTAATCACGATATTTAAAGCTATAAAATCATGATGTGTGGCGAGCAATATCTTGATTACGGGAAAAGGCTTTTCCAGATCGGTTTTATAAAAAGCGACGCTGACAGGCAGAGACCCGTGTGCCGCCGGCAGGCTCCGGTGCTTTCCAGGAAGAACCGGCGATAGGCAGTCTCCTGCCCACATGTGCGGGAGGTGGGGAGGGAATTCGGTTTATTTACTGAAGGCCCTGAAATGAGTGCTATTAATTTAGCATCGGGGAGGGAAAGGGCGAGCGTTTGGGCAGTTTAATCGCTGTTCTACGAAGTGGGACGGGGAATATCAGGCTAATGTACCCGTGATTTCGTTTGGTAAAGACTGAGCCGAATAAACACAATACACAGATGAGGATCCGGAATCGTTCCGGGGCCTTATTCACATCTACTTCCTATATTGCCAGTAACTCTGGCCATGGCAATGGCGAGGATGAGTTTCTTCTACCACTGGTAGCAGCCGTCATGGACGTCCAGCGGGCCGAGGACAAAGAGGGTGAAGGAGACCATGGGACTCATACGCGTCCTGCCCACAACTGGAGAAACTCTTTGCACCTCCAACTCAGCGGCGAAGGGAACAGTGAAGGTCAGGTTCTTAAGGTACGAGTGTGATCCATTCCATTTTGTTTTCTGTATTTTAGATATGATATGAGCGATGAAAGGTGGGCTGTTAGAATGACTCCTTTGGAATGGGTGAAGTCATTCTGCAATCTCCACATGTATTGTATTAGAGTTAACCATCCCATTTGCCCTCTTCTCTCTGCATTAGCCTTTAAGATTTGGATGCAATGGATGTGTTCCAAAGATTCTGGAAGAAATCAATGTAATCGATGTGATGTGCCCATCGAGTATATATAGATTCTGGAAGAAATCAATGTAATCGATGTGGTGTGCCCATCGAGTATATATATATATATATAGCACAGGCATGCTGCAGGTGCAAGCGGTATGGAAGACATTTGGTGTGTAGGCCAGTAAGCTCATAGGGTTAATGTTGACCAAGGTGCATGCGTGCCTTCCCCCGAAATCTCCGTAACAGACCCCACGAGATCACATTCCTTTAATCAGTTAATGATTCTGAATCTGCTTCTCTATCGATTTTGCCTAAGAAGTGAATGGAAGTAGTGAGGGAGGGGAGGGGTAAATGGCAGCTTCAGCCGCATGCACTGACAATGAAGGGAAGGCTTCAATTGGGTGCAAACTGGGTTTCCATCTGTGCATCCCCAAACCCTTGAGTTCGTCTTAGACAAGAGGAGACACCGATTTGTGGCTGGATATACATGTAGTGTATGTATATCACTGTTAATATGTAGTTTCTTAGAGCCGAAACATGTGCCGGGGAGGCAACCAGAGGACATTGACAAATGTGGAGGGCTTCAGTCGTATTGTATCATTAATCCGCTGACTGATAGTTTCAGAATCTGCAATCGATTTAAGTTTCACGATTGATTAATTTTTTCTGATTCATTTAGAATAAGCAATGAAATTTTGGGAATATCATTCCCTTCATACCTTCTATCTGATATTTCGAAAATCTACCATCAACATAAGTTCAAGATTGGCTAATTTCCTCTAACATAAGTTCAGGACTGACTAATTTACTCCAATTTCCTCTAATGCATTCAGAATAAGCAATACAATTCTAAGGGCATGATTCCCTATTATACCTTCTATCTTGAAAATCGACGTAAGTGAAGGTAAAAGGCAATCCACATCCTCCAGATGAAAAATATATGATATTCGTGTTGATGGCGTAGATTAGGACGATACATTGCAGGCACAGGAAACAAATTAAAACGGGACCGATATTTCGGGACTTGAAGGGGTTGCGCTTAGATCCATATTAATCTCGGATCTCTTACTCAATGAGAGGGATAAAGAAAACCAGGCACAAATCTGTGGCATTATAAACGATTTTGGGTTAAGATCTTTCCTATCAGGGGCTCTGAGAATACCTAGGTTCGTTGAAGCTAGGATCTTCCCTTTGCGCAATTTAGGACTGTCCTTTTTTTTCTTTGAATCAAGCAAGCTTTTGGATTGGAAAGTGTTAGTGTGATATGGCCGCGAAGGATTCATCTTAAAGGAAAAATGTAATCTAGATTTATTTTTTCTCTGAATCAATCAAGCTTTTGGATTGGAAAGTGGTAGTGTGTTATGGCCGCGAAGAATTCATCTTAAAGGAAAAATGTAATCCCTTCTAGAATAGGCAAACGAGCTTTTTATTGTCTAATCTCGCGCTGCACTAAAACCCGTTTGTTTTGCACAGGACGGCGCCGAGGTAAAGAAAGCAAACTGCAGATGGAAGGAGAGTATGAAGTACGTATCCATTTCAGAACCATCAGGAACTGAAGAAGCCCTCCTCAAGGAAAACACTTCAAGCAGCGCCGAGAAAGGGATCATGGGAGACCGTGATGAGGAATGGAAGTTGCCAAAACCAGGTGGCCTTGAAATGGGGATTTTGTGCAGGCAGCAGAAATTCTTGAGTGTGCACGGCGTCAAGCGGAAAAGAAGCAAAAGTGTGATTGGCAGCATTAACGAATGGAAGCATGAAAGAAAAATCACAAAAAATTTGGGGCTGGAGACTGATATCCAGCAGGAAGATGGGAGAAAAATGGATGAGAAGGCGATGCCTATTTTTCGTTATAACGAAGCAGAAGGTTCTCAATGCAGGCGGAGGAATGGGCGAGGCTGGCGGTGTTCTCAGCGGACTCTTGTAGGATATTCTCTATGTGAATACCATCTGGGCAAAGGCAGGCTAAGGAATATAAACAGCAATAATAAAAGGGCTAATAGAGTTAGCAATAACAAAAATGCTAGTAGAGTTATCGTGAATAACAAGGCCGGTACATGCAAGCTCAAAGAATTACGCTTCATTGACACTGCTTGATTTTGTAATATTACCACTTCATTCCTATCAGCAATGAAGCCGAACTCGTGAATGCATTACAGAAGTTCTATCTTTGATTTAGCTGACTGAAATAAAAGTTTATCTTTGAATTAGTTGACTGAAACCGAACTCATGACTGGATTGTATGACTTGATATTTCAATTAGTTGACTGACTGGTCTGATGCAGAAGTAATGAATAGAAAGATGTAAAAGTCCAGAGACGAACTGGAACAACAATCGATGTACAAGATACCCTGCTGTTGCAGTATACTGTTAATTTTTACAATTGTTAACTGCGAATGTCACGGTGGTAGTGGGTCATCAAATTTCTTCCCGACTCTAATTCTTAAATGTATTTTGAAATACAAAAGGTTTAGCTGTCATGGATTAGTTACATGGTAGAATTATTTCGAGCGACGAACTAATAAATTACTTTAAAATGCAATCTTCGTGGAAGCTATTATATTTCATTGGTGCAACCTTACGAGTTATTCTTTTTCAAGTATTTGCTGTTTTGTTTTTCTCTACTTGAGAACAATTTTATAATTTGCAAATGGATATTAAACACATTTTCATTTCCTAGGGTTGGAGGAGTTATGCAAGTGAATGAGTTTGAAAATTTACATTATTCGGCTTCGTGGAATTAAATTGGTTTAACTCTGAATTGAGAATTTATAGTATGTGAAGGCTTATGTGAGTTAACTGTACATCTTCTTATATTTTAAAGTTTAAAGTTCATCCAAGTAAATTGAGAATTTATTATTTTAAGGATTGTCGAATAATATTTATTTATTTTTTAATATGTATTTTTAATATTATTGTAAAATTTCATGCCTTCATTTTAATTTTAAAATTTAAATATTTTAAATTTCTTAAAAATATAAAAATTTGTTTCGTTTAAAAAATCTTAAAAATCAATTATACTAATGAAATTGTACATAAAAAAAAATTTGTAAATATAAAATTAAGTATTATTATTATTGTATTTATTTGTTAATATTTTTATAATTTTTTGTAAGTTTGGTAGGACAATATCTTCAAAATGCCCATCTTCTTTATTTTAATTGTAAAGTTTAAATATTTCTAAATATTCTAAATTTTTTAAAAATAGAAAAATAACATATTTTTTTGGTTTGATTAATTTAAGGAAATTTTAAAAGTCAATTATACTAATGAAAATGTACATAAAAATTATTTTTGTAAATATAACATTAATTATTATTTTTATTTGTTAATATTTTTATATTTTTTTTGTAAGTTGGGTAGGATTACATCTACATCATGTCCAACTTTTCACCCTGATTAGGGGGATAAAACAAGATTTGAACCCAAGACTTCTGGTTCAATGAGACTTCATTTCCATGGCCATTGCCAATTGAGCTACCCAAGCAAAAATTAATAACTTTATATTATTTAAATTTAACAGAATATTAAATATTGTATATATAAAGATCAAAATTTAAGTAGCAAGTGAGGTGATGAGAGTTAAAGAAAAAAGGAAAACGAAATGTTAAAAAGAAGTGGTGAAAGTAAATCTTGAAAATAAAAATTATTTTTCTCTTTTTTTTAATAGTGTAAATAAGGAATAAATATGGTTAAAATAAGAACAAATTCTTATAATTTTTATGGCAAAATTGAGAGTTGGTTGTCTCTTAATCTTTATTAATGTAAATAAAAAATTATTGTGAAACGATACACAAGTAATGTGAGGAAAAAGAGAAGTAGTTTCTTTTAAATTGTTCAAGTGATACTCACATTAAATCTATATTTCAAAATATTTGTTGCATTACTAACCTTAATGAGTTTTAAAAATAATTTTCTTAATGTTTTTCATCATAAAATAAAACTCTAAAAAACACCAACTTAATATCATATAACAAATTTAGTGGATATTATCTACCAATACATATTATTCTACCCCCATGGAAAATTGGGATAACTATCTTAAGGAGCCATGGAAAATTGGGATAACTATCTTAAGGAGTTATATGACTCTCTGGACATGGCACCATCTTAAATACTCTTATTAAGGATGATCTTTTTTCTCTCGAATACATTGAGTCTAGGATTAATAAGCTCACTAATGGGAAAGCCAAAGATATTGAAGGTTACAAAGTCGAGATCTTTAAAATGGGAAAATCTATCCTTATTCCTCATCTTCATAAGCTTCTCAATTTGGCTGTAAAGCATGGCTTCCCTAAGCTTTGGACGTAAAGCCTTATTGTGCATATCCTCAAAAATGGAGACAAAAGCATTCCCTCTAACTACAGGACCATTATGATTAGCCACATCCTAGAAAAACTTTATGGGATCATTTTGGAAAAAAGCCTTAGCCTTTGGCTTGAGAACCACCACCTTGTCACTCTTAGAATCATTGCAATGGAATGTTGCAATAGTAAAATCGATCTCTCATGTTGTTTTGTGGACTTTAGAAAAGATTTTGACATTGTCCCCCGAGATAAGGTCCGGGAGAGGCTTGAAGAGATCATGGTTCCTCCTGAACAGAGGATTGTTGTAATCCGCCTCTACGAGACTGTCATTTCCAAGCTTAAGACTAACGAAGGGTGGTCTAAAGATATTAAATGCAATATCGAGGTTAAGAAAGGTTGTCTCCTTTCCCCTACCCTTTTTGGTATTTACATCGATAAACTAGAGGAGTGTCTGGAAACTATGGGCTGCAAAGGCACTGAGTTCGCTGGTATTATCATTACTCTTCTCCTTTATGCTGATGATATCATTCTTCTTGTAAGGAGGCATGATGACCTAGACAAGTAGTTTAAGACTCTTCATGTCTACTACTCCAAGATGGGTATGACAATTAACAATGACAAGAGACAAGTCATGATCATTAAATCCAAAAAGATCACCCATGGTAGTTTTGTCTATGATAACCATTATCTTGAGCAGGTTTCTTCTTATAAATATTTGGATATTGTCTTTTCTCATCAGCTCAATTGGAATTATAGCATTGAGAAAATAATTATTGGAGGTTGGAAAGCTTATTATGAGCTTGAAAACAATTGTAAGTCAACCAATCTTTACATCTAGAGTAAAAAAAGGTTCCTCTTTGAGACTCTCGTCACCCTTGTTACCTTATACGGATGTGAAGTTTGGGGATGCAATATATCTAGGGAATTGTGGAAAAAGATTGAAATGATCTAAAAGCAATTCATAACCTATAACCTCAAGATCAAGGGAAATACTCCCTATCCTATCCTCTTGATCGAAACTGGCTTGTCCCCCATTGAAAGTGTGGTTATGTTTAGATATCTGATATATAAGAAGAAGCTTCATAATATGGAATCCAAGAGGCTCCCAAAAATTGCTTCTAACTTTAGTCAAAACCCCCACCTACGCCTCAAGCGTGGGTGGCATCAGGATGCTCAGTCTTGGCTCAACCTTTGGGGGATTAAGGAGGAGATCATCATGGGAAGCAAGGAAAATATCAAAGATACTATTACCTCCAGTTTTAAGGACAAGATGTGGGATGCTAAGGAGTTGGAGGGTAAAAGGAAGCTAAGGTACTATAAGGAGGTGATCAACCCCACCCTTGATAACTAGAACTATCTCTCTATGTTGATTGGCACTAAGAAGAAAATGAACATCGCTAGGATTAGAACTAAATCTCATGAGCTTCAGAGTGAGACCGGGCAGTGGTCTACTCCCAAGAATCCTTGGGATCATAGAATCTGTCAGATTTGTGATACTAAGAAGGTGGAAGATGAAAAGCACTTCCATTTACACTAAGGTGGAAGATGAAAAGCACTTCCATTTACACTACCCAACTCTTGCCCACATCCACTCTCAATTCCCTATCATCAGCCACACCTCTAATCTTCTTGACTTATTAAGTCAACCCAACTTTAGCAATCTTGGAACACTTCTTTCCCTACTTGATCACAGAAACAAGATTTTAAAGAATGACAATTAGACTCTCTTTTCTTGAGGCTTGATAGACCACATTCGCTTGACTTATTAAGTCAACCCAACTTTAGCGATCTTGGAACACTTCTTTCCCTACTTGATCACAGAAACAAGATTTTAAAGAATAACAATTAGACTCTCTTTTCTTGAGGCTTGATAGACCACATTCGTCTTAGTGAACGTTAATCATCATCATCATCATCATCTATTTTATGATTTTATATATATATTTTTTTAAATTTATATTTAACGAAAATAAAATATAAAAATTAAGATATTTAATTTATTTCATATCTTAATTGAATTTTTAATAATAATAATTAATTGAATTTTTAATATTAATAATTAATTTAGAATAAAATAATTTTTTAAATATATTGTTCTAACTTTTATTAAATCTAATTATATATATATTTTTTAAAATCTTATAAAAATTTAATCTTATCTAAAAATAATTTTATTTCAGAATAAACTTATTCTTAATCTTTTTATTAAATAGGTTAAATACACTAAATTTTTATATTTTTATTAATTTTTTATAAATTTAAAATAATAATATTTATTATTATAAAAAATTATTCATAAATTTTATTTTATTGTATTTTTATTAAATATACTAAATAATTTTTTTGAATTACATACATTTTTATTTATATCATCATGTGCTACACAATCTTGTATAAAGAGGTGTTATTTGATAACATCACATTTTAAAATAATAAAATAATATAAGTATATTAACCTATTAAAAAATAGTAATAAAAAAAACTCATTGTTGGTTACAGAGATCAAGTAACTAAAAGTAAAAAAAGTTAATTTACTTTTTAATATGAAGAAGAAATGTAATTCCTACACATATAAAGTTTATAGATGAAATGTGTAATTGGTTCCATGTTCAATTGAGACAATATTTAAACAAAAATATATTAATAAAAAAGAATTAGTGTGACCCATAGATAATATTTTAATGTCCATATTAAAAAATTGTTGGAGGATACTAGAGACTCTGTGCAAGGATTTGCATAAATTCTAGTGTGTAGCAAAACTAGTAAATCTGCACATTTGCATTTTTACTCATACTTAATAAAGTTTTGAGGAACACATAAATAATTGTGGGCAATAACTCTTGGTAAGTATATTTATTTACATCTTATTTATATTCATTTTTGATGCTAAGAAATAAATAATGGGGTGGGCTGTAAATAATGTTAAATAGGTTATTTACGTGAGCTACATCCATAAATTGTGGCAAAAAAATCTGGGGCAATTATCCAAATGGCACAAAGACTATACTTTCAAAAGTATGACCTAATCAAATGTTTGGAAAATAATTTTTTTAATGATATTGAAAAACAAATATTTGCTTTTCAAAGTTAAACATTATAAATTGGATTGGTCAATGCTAAACTAATAGTGGTCAATAGACAAATCGACTAATAATGGTGTATTTATTTACATCTTATTCCTATCCTTTATTTATGTAACGACTTGGTTAAATTATTTATTTACATCTTTTTCCTATCCATTATTTATCTAAAAGCTTGGTTAAATTATGCTCGATTAAATATAAAAAAAATCATGAGATGAATACTACAATTGTATCTATAATTTATGGCATAAATAGTTATTTACAAAGCATCTGAATCATGCAAACATTGCAAGAATATTAGAAATTAAATAATAGAGCAATGGAACACATAAAATATTGTGGAATCACAAACACAGAAAAGCATAAGACAAGAGAGACAAATTTAGGTGGTTCACCCAATTTGTGCTACGTCCACAGAGAAACAACTAGACCTCCTTTTATATTATCCAACAAAATGAAGAGATACAACCTACAACAAATCCGCTATAATTTCCTCTTCGCTCTAACACAATCTCCTCTCTCTTTCTCACACAAAATCATAATACCCAACCGTAATATAGGTCCCTCATTTAAACCGAGCGTTTCCTTCTAGGGAAAAAAAAACCCTAAATTAACATAACTTCTATTGCCAGATCTTTCGCCTAATGAATGACCCAGATTGACTACAAAATTACAATATTTTACAAGACAATTGTTCATCTATTTTTTGCTTCAAGGGTGCTGCCCCACAAGCCTCTCTAGGGGGAGCTCATAAAATTGTTGTCATCCCCCCTAGACCCCCCTGACAGTGATCCTACGGATGGCATTGCCACCCTGTTAGGAATAAGGGTCCAACACAGCTAAACCAAGACCTCTATATCAAGAAGATAATAAGGCTCCACACCCAATAAGTAAGACTTCCAACTTATGGTCCAATCAAATGTTTGAAAATTAGCATTTTTAATAATATTGAAAAAAAAATAATTTTTTTCAAAGTTAAATATCATAACTTGCATTGTAATTTGCATTGTTCAATGATAAACTAATAGTGGTCAACATAAAATTATTGATGATGATGATGATTAAAGTCCAATAAGACCAATATGATATATCAAACCTTAACAAAGTAAGAGATTAATTGAGACACTTTAAGGTTTTATTTCTATAATAAAAAAGAAGGGAGAGAAGCATTCCTAGATCACTATAGCTTTGCTAACTTAACAAGTCAAGAAGGTTTGTAGTGTGGCAAAGGCTTTGAAAATGAGATTAGATGTGAATAAGGGTTGGGTAGTCTAGAAGAAAGTGTTTTTCATCTTCAACCCTCTTAGTATCACAAAGGTGATGGACTCTTTTGTCCCAAGGTGTTTTAGGAATATCCCAATACCTGATTTCACTTCGAATCTTGTGAGAATTAGTTCTTATCTTCACAATGTTCATTTTCTTCTTAGCACTGGTCAAAACATAAAGATAATTATGGTTAACAAGGTTGGGCTTGATCACCTCCTTATAATACCTTAGCTTCCTTTGTCCCTCTAAATCCTTATCATCCCATAACTTATCCTTAAATTATCCTTATTTTTCAAGATGATCTTCTCCTTTATCCCCCACGGTTGAGCCAAGACTGGGCACCTTTATTCCAGCCTTGCTTGAGTCAAAGGTGGGGGTTTTGGCTAGTGTTAGTTGTTACTACTAGTAAATTTGCACATCTGCTAGAGGTGGGGGTTTTGTCTAGGGTTTTAGCTTATAGTCATGCATTTTTTTTTTTTATATGTTTAGACTAACCTAGGTACCCACAGGGGGATTTGAACCGGTGACCTATCGCAAGGAGTGCCTTAACAGCGCACCCAATCACCATCAATCCAAAGCCCCATGGGCAGCTTATAGTCATGCATTGATAGTGACTGAGAACATAATTTTATATAATTTTTATTTAGATAAAAATAAAGTATTTTAAATTAAAAAAATTATTAAATTTTCACTTTCTATTATGGGGGAGATGCGTAGTTAATTTCATTCTTAATATGTAGTTGATATATAATAATTAAAAAATATTAATAACAAAAAAAATATTAATGTAGTGTAAGAACCCCAAGTTAAAGTTTCATGTAAATAAAAGGACATTATAAATGAAAAAATAAAAACAAGATTATGGGGACACGTATTCCAAGATTATGTAGTTCACAGTTGCTTGGTAATCCTGTATGCCTAAATTACCCTCTGTTTGATTTATTTCCTTTTGTGTTAGTAAAATTTATTATCCAATGTGGAACAACAAGATCCCCCACTCCGTCGTTCACGTAGAATGCAAAATAAGCCTCCTCTTCCACTAGAGGTTACTTCTGGTCATCGTTAGAAGCATAAAAGAATGTAAACTACTGAATCGAGAAACTTGGGAACTACTTCTGGCCCTCATCCTAAATTTGATCAACCAGAATCATCTGTCCCCTTGAGTACCGAACTTGAGATTACATCTACTATTGTCGGTGAAACTGATACAACCGGTACCAAATTACATAAGACTTTGTTGCCTGACATTATACAATCTAACCTTCCTGAGTTGAAAATTTATTTCCTGAGGTAATTGAACCTGAGGAACCTTAGTCATCTTTACCTATTACTTCAGGTATTCCATCCTCTCTTTTGTTGTTTCAGACAGATCCACCTACTATATATCTCAGCCCCGATGGTGAACTACTTCCACATGGACTTGTGAGTATCGAGGAGATCCCACAAGAAGAGCCTCATCCTTCTACTCATTTGGAGGGACTTTTCCTTTATCCAACCCATCCTCTTCTTCCTCCTCCACCTCTTGAACAAAATCCTTTACCTGGTTCTTTTGACTTACTCACAAATTTCACGTGAAAATCCATATTGGGATTATTGACCATGACTGGAACCGATATGGCTTCCCAGCCTACATCTACCACTATGGTTGAGACATCAAATGTCACTTCCACATCTATGTTTTCGACATCACCAGAGGCACATCTATATGGTGGCTTGTCCATCCCACCAGGTTATCAGTCCTTATCTGGTACCTTCTCTGGTGCATCTTCTAGTTTATGGACATCCCCCATGTCATCCACTTCGAGAATTCCATATGGTGCTTCTCTTATGAGTGCTTCTTAGCCTGCTCCTTCTCCTCCTCCTACACCAACAATTGAACAAGATGACCCTTATGTTAGTGGGAAAGGTCCTCTTCAACAACCTAACTATCCTTATGTTGGGTACCCTCCGCAAGGGGGGTAGTTTCCTCCATCATCCCCTCCTCCTTTGGCAATGTGGAAACCTGTTGTTGGTATACCTCCGATTGGTAGCTAGCCTTATTATAGTCCTCATTATCTTGGGATGGATACTAGTGTTTGGCATCCTACTTTTCCTGTGCAACCTGGTTCGATGTTGGGTTCATTGTTTGTTTCCAAACCTATGCCATCATCTCAAGTTCCTATTCCTCAATTTGTACCTCAACAAGCTCAAATTCATGTAACTCAATCTGTAAAGGTTGTGATCACATCTCAACCCATTCCTTCAGTATATGGTACCTCTCAGGTCCCACTTACTCAACCTTTACAAGTTCCTTTTCAATCTTAATTGCTTGCATAAGGAATTCCTCAAATTCCAGTAGGATGAAATGTGTATGGTATGACATAGAATGAATCGAATCCTCTTTATCATGGGACAATGAAAATCCTCATTAGGTAATAGTATAGACCTTATCAGGGTATTCCTTAGGTGCATTCAAGGCCAACAAATTCATGGTTACCCTAGGGCTGGTCAACAAGGCCACTTGTATTTTGGTTATCAAAATCCTCCCCATTCTGGTAACCAGGTTCCTTATTACCAAAACCCTCGTTATTCAAGAATGCAAGTGCTTGTTTCCTATGCTATTTCTTCATATCTAGATCATCCTCTGCCTGAATTTAATCGACAGTTTCCTTTTGTGGCCACTCTCAAGTTGCTAGATTTGACTCGGCTCACCAATGACCCCATCGCTCATTCACCTTGGTGGCCGATTATTCCTACTAAATTTCCTTCTGACATCCCTAAATTCAATGGGAATCCAAGAGAAGACCCGTCGATGCATGTCATGACGTATCATCTATGGTGTTCATCAAACTCCCTTAATGATGATTCTATTCAACTTTGTCTTTTCCAAAGAAATCCTACGGGTATTGCTGCTAAATGGTATATTGAATTAGATAGAGATTTATTCCATGATTTTAGTACCTTAGCCAAAACCTTCCTCATGTATTTCCAGTTGCCCATTAGATATGAAACTAGAACAGAACTGTTAACCAACTTCAAACAATCAGATTCCACTCACATTTATGATCACATTCATGAGTGGAGGTGTTGTCACTGGTTGGTCAAAACTTATGTTCTCGATCAATTTCTCATGGAATGGTTTAACAAATATTTGTTGACACCTATAATAGAATATGTGGCAAAAGGTGGAGTTGTGACTAAAGATCAAGTAATTACTTGTGCACAATATTTGGATCTGGTTTATACCCAATACGACATGCTCTAGCATAAGATACCAAATGTTCTGAGACCTTTGAATAATGTTCCTCCTCTTATGCTTGGTAAATAATATCACGTTGTTGATGGCATTATTTGTATACTCGTATGCAGACAATGAGTAAACCATCTGGTATTTCTCAACCCGCATCTGCTCAAAACCCTAAATCCCACCCTCCTACATATTCTGCTTCTGAGATAAATGTCGTTTCATCTGATAAAGGCAAGTATCAATAGAAACCTAGAAGCAAGAAGAAAGGAAAAGGTAATAAAAAGAAAGATCCCTCTCAGTAGGATAAACAAACAAATCAGGCTTCTGTTGAGAAACGGAAGCCTCAATATCCTTGCTTGACTTGCAATGAGGAGCACTTTACACAAGATTTTCCTCATTGCACAGAAGTGAATCAATTTCTTAAGTCCTCCACTTCTCTTATGGTGTTGGTCGATTAGTTTCCTAATCAAGAGACTCATAGAGACTCATATGGTTGCTCGGAACCCATCTTCCTCTAACACAGTTTTGATGCTTTCTTCTTCAAATCCAAAATATGATGTTTTGGTAGCTACTAGGAACAAGGATTGTGGTAATGTGAATCTACCAAATGGTCAGGCTGAGTGATCAACCTGCTAGTTCAACACCATCCTCGTTAGATCCCACTTCCTCTTCGATTCTTATCGAATTGACTATTAAACCTCCAAAGGGAATTATTCATAAGTTGGCTTTCAACCCCCATGCTAAAACCACTCAGAATTATAACGTATTCAAAAACTTCGCTCAGTATCCATTGGCTATGTTGAATATTGAGGTGTTGCAAAACTGCCCTACCAAAAAGTGGGCTTTACTTTCAGCTATCAAATGTATGGATCTGTCAGATTCCAACCTTGTTATTTTCTCTCATGAAAACTATACCCCTCGAATTCCAACATAATTAGCTTTTATAATCCAAGTCGTCATCCGTGGTAATCATATTCATCGTTCTATCATGGATGAGGGAGCCTCGACTTGCATTATGTCCATGTCTTGTTGGAAGGTGATTGGTTCTCCTTAACTGAGTCAATTACCTACTACATTGAAATCCTTTGATGGGAGAACATAGAAACCTTGTGGTATTTTGAAATCCTTGCAAGTTTAATTAGGGGGAAAACTATGTCCATAGAAGTCGAATTTATTGATGAACCTCTCAATTACAATATTATATTGGGACGTAAGTGGGTTTATGCCATGACTGTTATCATCTCAAATAATTCCGTATGATCGAATTTCCTCATAAAGGTAGGATTTTAGCCATAGACCAACTCACCTTTTTGCCTTCGATTCAAATGTTACTGGAAGTGTCCTTGTAGGGGAAACTCTACAATCATATCAACATGTCAGAGTTGGATTGTTGAAGGATTATTTGCTTATGGGGACCCTTTTCACTCCCTCATCCCCTCCCTCCCAACAACTCATATTCGGTAGCCTATATCAACATGATATCGTCTTCTACTTTCTTGGCCGATCCATGGATTGTACTAGATGAAAATGACATCCAAATTTTTGGGAACCAAATGCCACTAAGCCCCATTGAGCTAGATTATGACACCATTTATTCAGCTTATGAGGTTTCTTCTTTTGATTCTTTTAATTAGGTAGACAGATAACTGGACTATGGTACGTCTTTCGACCCTTTCTTGCGTGTATTCCATATCGACGAAAGAATCATGGAAATTATGATGTTGGATGATGCATCATGGGACGAACATCACCATTGTTCCTCCTTACTTTATTCCATTGAGGATAGTCTCAGTGATGTATACTTGCCCAATTATGTTGATCTCTTTACAAATTTTGTGTCTGTTCACGAGGTTGATTTGGAAAAGAACCTTTTGAATATCGAAGAGATGATACTTCTTGACATTTCCATCAAGCCAGGTGTTGTATAAAATCTACACATTGGAGCATCTTTTTCTCGATCCGAGATCGAGACTTATCAAGCCCTTTTTCAAGAGTTCTGAGATGTATTTTGCTGGACCTATGAGGAGATGCCAGGTATTGACCCAAATATAGTTGTACACGAAATTAAGATGTATCCTATTTCCAAATCATTCTAGAAGCGCCTCCGTCCAGTCCATCCCGAGAAGGCTGCTGGTATTAAGGTTGAAGTTTAAAAGCCTCCTCATGTTGGTTTCATATACCTTGTTCCTTTAATTGATTGGGTGTCGAATGTAGTCCTTGTTATGAAGAAACAGGGCATCATTTGAGTGTGTGTCGATTATCAAGATGTGAATCATACATGTCCAAAGGACAATTGACCCAAGGGTACGTGGATAACAATCTGATATACTTACGTACATGGAAAATCGACTACCCCCAGAATGTAACACAAACAAATAATGATAGCTCCTATGTTTAAATATGCTAGAATGTCACATATTTAGTCTAGACTTCTATGTGTGTTGTTAATGTTTCAAATTCTCCTTAGGTTAATTGAATCAATTTTAAAGTTGATATTCAATTATGTTTCAATTTTGAGGTTCATGATATGAATTCACCTTAATTCCCTATGATGAAACTAGCATGATAACAAGAACTCTTTCACTTTTCGATGAATATATATATCTATGAGAAGGAAGAGACAAACAAAAATGCAACATGTAATGATGCAACAAAGAAAACTTCCTAATCAGATCTTTCAATGCAACTACTCTAATTTAATTCAACACCCTATATGCAATGCAAGTGATGAAATATTTTCTTTCTGTTTCCTTTGAAATTTCAAATGTAATGAAAATGAAATGTAGCTATATCATTGGTCAAATAATTAACACAGACCGAGACTATAATATGAAAATTCCTTTTAGCCAATCAACAATCAAGCCAAGTGTTAACCAAGCCTAGTTGAGAAGAAGAAAGAAAAAATAAAAAAAACTCTTATCAAAGGCAATCAAAATAAAATGTAAATGCAATGATGACTTTAAAAAGACACAATTAAGTTCATAGACTCAAGAAAACCTTCTAGATCAAAATAGAACTTAGAGCAAGGCATATAAATGAAAAATTTTGCATTCTATAGGACCATCGCATCTGCAAAATGGGCACCAGTGTGAACCATCACACATACAGAGAAGAGAGACTGTGTTGGGTCACTCTGTCTCAGAAAATAGAGTGCGCTAGGGCTAATTTGATCAATATACAACACAAAAAACCATACTAAGCTCAGAATTATGTTTTCTTTTTTGAAAATCTAGCAAGAAAATCTAGTTTTGACTTTGCCTTGGTCAAACTAGATTAAAATTTGAATTTCAATTCAGAAAAATACTTGGAGGTAGTTAACTAAAGTGACATGGCTCTTGTCACTCAGTTAACTCAGAAAATTTTAGTTGGAGATGCTTGAGTTTAGTACTACATGATTGATTGCTAATTTGTAGCAATCTATTTCAGTTAATTTGAGTTAATATCAGTTTAACTAGTTCTAACTGTCAGAAGAACTAATGGTCATCAAGTTGTGGGTGCGTAACTTCAACCATACAGAGTGATCAACCATTTAAATGATCAATCAACTTGAAATAATTGTTGCATGCAGAGAATTGGAGTTACAGAGTTGAGTTTAGAGTTCAAGGGCAGTGTACTATAAGTTGTAAAATAATCCAAGTTGGACATGTGGTGCAGGCAATCAGAGGATTGGCCTATGGTAATTGTGCAATTCCTTGGTGTGAAATTCTTTAATAATAGGGGTGATTTCCTAAGGGAACAACGTAAGGAAATATGATCTTGGGAAGCCTTGAAATTGGCTAAGTGTTGGGCCAGTTAATCAAGCAAAGGATAGAATATCAAGGTGAAGGTTGTGCTCAAGATTGAGAAAGCATACTGTATTCATCCAGATTATTTGATTAATGTGATACAAATAGTAAGGGGTTTTGAGCAGTTTCTTTCCCCTAGACAAATCTCTATGTATGTGTGATGTTCCCTTTTGCATGTCTATGATTCTTGTTCTAGATGGTGAATTTTCTTCTTAACATAAGTATATTAGCTTCAAGTCTTGTGATTTAGTAAATTTCATAGAGTAGTATTGAATATACACATTAATTTATACATGGTATTAGAGGTGGAATCATAGTAGAGCAGAGATTTCAAAGTTGTCATTGCAGGAGGTTCGACGTTGAAAATTTGGTTGCAAGTTTTCTTTAGGACCAAGAACATGGATTTCAATGGACTAAGGCTTGAGTATTCCCTTGAGGGAAGTGTTGTTGGGAAAAGTATCCAATACGGAATGACCCTATCCCACTCTAAGGGTGATAGTACCTCAGCAACAATCAAAGCAAAGCTATTCGAGATTACTTCTTTGAGATGTAAGAGAGGGGAGAAAGAGATCCACTAACCGTTGTCTTCCGCTAATGATTAATCCAATCTTCCCTCTTTGCTGTTTGTTCCCAGCTCCCTGCTCTTTCACTGGCCCAGCTACACCAAGATCCTGCAAAATAACAAGAAAGAGAAACTACAAGCAGCATACATTCATAATTGATTCAAGGATTAGAATAAATCAAATATACAAGTATCAATACGCCATTGATACACATGCATATAGAAGAACCTCAAATGCTTTATTAATGGAAGAAGTAAAGTTCAGGAAGTGATACAACCATAAAAGGCCCAATCCAGCATCACCTCCCAGCAGAAAGAAATCTCCTCTTCACCTCCTTCAAGCAAATCACCCAATAGTTCTATACTCAAACCAACAGCACTTCCTTACATTCACAAGATTCTAGCCTCCCTAGACCTCATGAGAGAGCTCTATATATAGGAGTTTTGGAGAAAGGATGAGTCAGCTTGAGGCTGGCATGAAGCTGACTAGTGTCCTCTCCCACTTCAGTTATTCTTCAGTTCTTGAGTCCACTTGGAGGTTCTTGCTTCCACTTGGAGATCTAGACCCTCTTACTCATCACCAGTCGAATTCCTTGATCCAAGTGTCATTTTGGAAGCTTCCTCGGCATTGACACCTTGAGGAATGACTGTGCCACTTGGCCAAACTCGCCCAGCGCAGGTAGCCTTCTTTGCAGTTGACATTCAGCGCAGGTACATAGTGGAGCAGTTGACATTCAGCGCAGATGCTCAGTGGAGCAGTTGACATGATCCAGAATTAGCCTGTTTTTGAGTGTTTTCAGGTGGAGAACTGATATTTAGTGCTGTGGTTTGCTGACCTTGTTCCTCTAGGGGTAGGAGCAACATGTTTAGGGACTTTGGATCCCTTAGATTATCGACATTTCATGCTTCATGCTGTAAGGCACAAAAATGTCTATAACAGGAAGCTCAAATTATTTTGCATGGAAGGACAAGATGGAGGCATTACTAGAGGATAATGGGTTGAAGGAATTCATTGATAATGATATTCCAAAACTAGCAACAACTAATGCTTAGAGTCTAGAATATTCAAAGAAGTGTTTTTCCAAGGCGAGGAGGATCATATTGGAGGGAGTACGATACCATATTGTCTCTAACCTCCAATGGAAAGAGACTCCTTATGCAATGTGGCAAGAACTGGTAGATTTGTTCTAGAAAAATAGTGACCACATGAAATTTTCACTCAAGGAAAAGCTTCGAAATATCAAGATGCAGAGGAACAAGACCATTCCATAGTACCTAAGAAGGTTCAAACAATGTCATGATGAACTTGGTCAAGTTGGTGTCATTGTCGTAGAGGATTATTTGGTTAGTCTAGCCCTTATAGGCCTTCCCAAGAAATGACACAACTACCAAGATTTAGTGAATGGGAGGGAGAAGCTACCAAATTGGGAATGCCTTTGGTCTAATTTGGTACAGGAGGAGATAAGGTGGAGTCCCAGAGACGAGACCTCATCCAAGGTTGAGGATGAGGAGAATTGTGCTTGGGATGGAAAGGAAAAGAAAGGGAAAGGGAAGAAATCCCATTCCAAAGCATATTCTAGTCAAGGGGGCAAGAATAAAGACTTGTCTTAAATCAAGTGCTTTCACCATCATGAATTTAGGCACCAAGAAAGGAAGTGCCCATACAAGAAAGTAAGTAAGAAGACCACAAGAGGAGCAACAGGTGAAGCCTTTTCTTCATAGTTCAAACTTGATTTTACCCTCATTGAATGCATGGAAAGAATAGTGATGGGTAGTGTGTGGTATCTCGACAAATGTACCTCATTCCACATGACGATTAACAAATAATTTTTTAGTGACTTGGAGGAGAAGGATATCCAGATGCACATTGAGATGGGAGATGATGGAAGGTATAACATGACTGATATTAGTACAATTACTTTTCATGGGGAGTCTATCTCCCCTCTTAGGCTCAAGGATGTGATGTTTATACCAAGTTCGAAGAAGAATCTAGTTTTCATAGCAGTGTTGGAAGATCGTGGCTACGATGTGACATTCAGAAAAGGGAAGGATTTTCTAAGATATATCAACACAAGAAAAGTGAAGTAGATCAGGGTTCGAGTGAAGAACCTCTACAAATTAGATGTGGAAGATTGTGCAACATTGAGCACAAAAGGAGAGAAGGTGTAGAGCCGAGATTTCAATGATTTATGGCATAGAAAACTTGGCCATTTGCATCATGGCGCTTTGAATATCATGTAGTATATTTCTACAGGCCTCCCAAAAGGAGCAATAGAGTAGCAGGATACATGTAAAGGGTGTACATTGGGGAAGTACACAAAATACACCTTTAGTGACTGGGATAGCAAGGTGCATGCAATCCTTGAAAGGATCCACTCTAATGTCTGTGGACCTTTCTCGAAAACCTCACTGCCAAGCACAGGTATTATGTTATATTTGTAGATGATTTCTCATGGAAGTTCTCGATCTACTTCATGTAGAGGAAATACCATACATTCTCCAACTTTTTTGAGTTTAAATCACTTGTTGACAAAGAAACTGGCAGGAAAGTGAAGGCTCTAAGAGTGGTAATGGTGGTGAGTACGTGTTAAATAAGTTTGAAAATTTTTGTGCTAAGGAAGGAATTTGATGAGAGTTGACAACACCCCATAACCCACAACATAATGGGGTGGTTGATAGGAAGAACAAAAGTATTGTTGGAGAAGCATAGGTGATGTTTCATAACCAAAGCCTACCTCTGCACTTGTGGGATGAAGTATGCACCAAAATAGTCTATTTGCAGAACAAGAGTCCTCACAGGATTCTTGGCATGAGTACACGAGAGGAAGATTTTTTAGAGAAGAAATCAAATGTGTCACACTTCAAGATCTTTGGATCATCATTTTACTGTCTTTTTTCCAAGGAACCAAAGAAAAAGCTAGAGCCGATAGCAGAGTTGGGAATATTTTTAGGATACATGGAAACACCTCACAACTATCGGGTGTAATTTCCATCCCTTAGGATGACAGTGGTCAGACGGGATGTGAAGTTTGATCAGGAGAATGCAAGGAGGTGTTCTCTTGAGAGGGAGCTCTAGTGGCAGTCTGATCAAGAGCTTTTGGCTCCAAAGGGAGAACCTTAGGAAGTTGTGGATAAGACACAAGCAAAGGAAAATAGAGTGGATACATCCACTTAAGCAGAGACATACAAAGAAGGAAGGAAGCGAACTAAGGAAGATAACAGATTGTTGCAGGACATTAGAGATAATGTGGGAGAACCCACTTCATAGTTCAAGAAGAGGAGGTCACCATATTAGTACACTGGCTACATGGCTCTGATGAGTGAGCTGTTAGAGATATAAACATCCTCATTTGAGGAAGTTGTAGAGAAACCAATATGGGTTGATGCTATGGTAGAGGAATATGATTCTATTGTCAGAAACAGTGTTTGGGAAGTGGGCCTAAGACCAACAAACAAATCAGTGGTTGGTTCGAGATGGATTTAAGGGGTAAATCATGCAACAATCAGGAGCATAGAGAAGCAAAAGGCCAGATTTGTGGCCAAGGGGTTCTCGTAGGCGAAGGGAATTGGATATGAGGATACCTTTTCTCCAGTAGAAATGTACTCATCCGTTAGGTCAATTCTAGCATTGTCAGTACAGATGGGGTGGCCAATCCACCAGATGGATGTGAAGACAACATTCCTCAATGGATTTATTGAGGAGGAGGTGTATATTGAGATGCAAGAGGGGTTTGATACCTTTTCCAGAGAGTCACATGTGTGTAGACTCAAGCGAGCATTGTATGGAGTCAAGCAAGCACCCCGTGGTTGGTATACTAGGATCGATAACTATCTCACCAGTTTGGGCTTCACCAAAAGTGAAGTAGATGAAATCCTTTATTACATTCTGGTAGAAGGTAAATTATTGATTATTTTTTTATATGTCGATGAATTGATCCTTACTGTTGATGAGCAGCTGATCAGATCTTGAAAGGAGGACCTTGGAAGATGGTTTGAGATGAAGGACATGGGCGTCATGCACTACTTCCTAGGATTGGAATTATGGAAAGGAGATGGGGAATTGTTTGTATCTCAAGGTAAGTATGCCAACAAGATACTTTAGAGGTTCCACATGGATAGGTGAAAACCCATGGAGACTCCTCTAGCAGGAAACTAGAGGAAAGAGTATGCTACTTTAGGTGAAGTAGTGGAGGATACCATTTACAGGCAGCTTTTGGGTTCACTTATGTATTTTGAGGTTGATTTTTGATAGAGGCAAAATGATGTATAGTAATTTTTCTTAGAATTTCACAAGGAGCATAGTGGTGTGCTTAGAATTTTCATTCGAGCATCTGATTTTTCGCTCATCTCCAGGAAGGAATCTTTGGGGGAATAGTTGAGATTCCTGAGGGCCCAGATTTTGATGGTGTCAAAAAAGATTCAAGTTTGTAGTTGTTTGACACGATTTCATGCCATTAATTCAACAATTCAATCCATTTTGCTAACAGAGCTTCACATTTTCAGACCATCCCTGACAAGTGGAGGTAATTAATGTAGTGATGCCATGTTTTTCTTTTGATTTGCTGAGATGATGTTTTTTTTGTTGAGATCCTTGTTACCATTATGTTGAAGGATACTTGTATGCCATGGCATATGAGAACTTATTACCTTTTCATACTTAAGGAGGGACCATATGAGTGAGAGTTCATATAGGAGAATGTCTCGTGGAAAGAAATGCCACTATGGTTGAGGGAATTTATCATTCCAATGACAAAGAATGTACTATGTACTCATCATCATCTTGCAGCATTTAATGAAGCGGCCTCCCCACTCATGACATTGGACCCAGAGACATAACCCACATGGGTGAACTCTATTATCAATGTGTGTGTGTTATTTGATTTGAAGGTTGTCGTCATGTTTCATATTCTTTAAAGAATGCACATGCGCCTTTTCATACTCTTTCATATGCAATTTTGCTAACATAATAGAAGTAAAAGATATTGGTTAATTCTGGTAGCTGAAGAAATCAAGATTAGTTACAAGCTGAGTTATATATTTGATGTAGGATTGGGGTGTCAAGTATCCTGATGTTACTAGAAAGTTGGTTAAGAAATACAGGATAGTTGTTGATGTGGATATAGCACAATTAAGACTTCACATTCAGAACTACAACCACCTTAGAGAACAAGAAACCAACAATATAACTAGTTATGCTTGACTACATAGTGGTTTAGAGTCCCTGGCACAAAAACAAAAAGTACCTTCTTTGGGTTCACTTGGAGAGACAAGAATCAAATATGTTATCATGTAGGAGATCAAAGAATTCACTGAGAAAATTAAGCAGGAAACAGATAAAGAAGGCTTGGAGATCACAAGTAATACTATTCGATGGTGCACAATTAAGCCAACTAAAGTTCATATGAAGTTTTCATGGTTGTGAAATAACATGCAATCAAGGTCCAAATCCATATTGTTAGATTATTTGGAGGTAAAGATGTGATATGTTGTAGAGCTACCAATCAAAGTCAAAATTATCACAACAGAGTTCCACGGGAGCTTCACTGCGGGAGCAATATCATACCATGTGGGTTCATATTGGGGGATACATATTGAGGAAAAAGTGACATAATATATTGAGGAATATATAGGGGTAAAGGGTTTTTTTATTGGAAAATATAAAAAATGGAGATTAAACTTAATGAAAGATATAGAGGGGTATAAAAAATGTTAATGAAAAAATGGATACCTACAATATCTAGTGAAATTAGGGGTTTTTTAAATTGGGAAGCTGTATTAAGTTCATATTTGTAGGGGGTTAAATAATGTGATTTTTAGAGGGATTTTCCAACATGTAGTCAAATTAAGGGTATTGTTTAATATACCATGAATACCTGTGATATGTCAGAGGTTCACTAAGTGAATCCCCCATGTAGGGTTCAAAGCATGGAACTCCTACAACAAAAATGAAATCCATGCTCAAGCTATTGATTTGTATTTTTCTTCTTCATGAAGAATAATTTGTCTTGTTATAGTTTTTCCTTATGTAGCCACCATTTCAATGCAATTTTGTCTTTATGAATGTAAAAGAAGTCCAAGAGACACATGTGGAATGTGAAGAGTTATATGTAGAATATGAAGAGTTACATAGAAGTACATAGGTCATGGAAGTCAAAGAGTCATGACGAAACTCAGGAGTCATTTTCATTTGTTATAAATAAGCCCTCATAACTCAAACAAAGGGCTTGGACCTTGAGATATTTGGCCATTGCTTTTGTAGTTGTGCATAAGGGAGAAGATTGTTCTATTGGAGAAGCAAGTTGTAGCTTCATGTTTGTTATGCAACCAATCAAAAAACATAAGAAAATATAGATCAACAACTTGAAAACTGGCCTCTTAGAGGGGGGAACCTCCTTTAGATCACAAAAATGAACAATTCTTGGATGATTCAAATGAAAAAATATCCTTGGTAATCGTAGGAGTCTAAGGTGTCACAATATAAGCAAATTCTATATAACAATAGTAATGTAAGGGCACAACAATAACAATAGTGGGATTCTATGGGGTAGAACAATAACAATATGGGGGCTACATGGGAACAAAATAACAATAAGGGGGCTACACTAACAATAAGAATAAGGGGCCTACACTAGTATTATAGGGACCTAACATGCCCCTCTCCTTCAAGAAAGTGTTGTCCTCAATGCCTGAGTAGTTTTGGATGCTTCTGTGTAAAATTATCATCCTCCCATGTGGAATATTCAACAGGTAAGTTCTTCCACTTAATGAGATACTCTGAAATTGATCGATTCTATATTTTCTAGGTTCTTGTTTCAATGAATTCTTGAGGCTCCAATATTATTTTTCCTTCCTCATCAGGTTCTAGGAATATTGTTTGAATTGGGAGCTTATTGTCGATAACCTTCTTTAAGCATGAAATGTGGAAAACTAGGTGTACTTGGGAAGATGCAAGCAACTCCAATTTGTACACCATAGTACCAATAGTTTGCAACACCTTTTAAGGAACATAGTACTTGAGTGATAATTTATCATCTTTCTTAGCTTGCTTGAGGGAAATTTATTTGTATGGTCATAGCCATAAAAATACCTAGTCACCTACGTAAAAAAATATTTTACTGCGATGCTTATCTTCTTGTTGTTTCATTCGATTATGCACCATAGTGAGGTTATCCTTTAAGAGTTGAAGAACTTGTTTTTGATGCTCGATGTGATCTTACATTGCTTGAACCTTAGAATTTTCTCTTAAATATGATGTGATGGATAGTGGATGATATCCATAAATTCCCATAAGTGGGGTGATTTTTACTGTAGTATGGAAGGAAGTGTTATACCACCATTCATCTAGAGGTAACCACTTGACCCATTGTGTTTTTTTATCAGATACAAAGCAACTAAGATATCCTTCCAAACATTTGTTCACAATCTTAGTTTTCTTGCCATATTGAGGATGATAAGATGAGCTATGGGCTAATTGAATACCAAGACAATAAAATAATTCCATCCAAACATTTATGGTGAAAATGGGATCTCTATCACTTACAATAATATTTGGGCTTCCATTTATCTTTTAAATTGTTTCCATAATGTAGTAGCAACTATACTCAATTTAAAAGGATGTGATAATGCACAGAAGTGTGCATACTTGGTAAGTCTAGCAACTACCACCATGATGATATTGTTTCCTTCAGAGTTGGGTAAGCATGTGATAAAATCCATTGATACCTCCTAATATTGACTTGGAATGGCTAAAGGTTGTAACAGACCTAAGGTCTTTATTGTCTCAACCTTATTTTGTTGGCAAACCAAACATTCTACCACAAACTTCTGAATATAAAAATTAAGGCCATCCAAAAAAATTCCTTCTTGACCCTGTGGTATGTTTTTAAAAATCTTGAGTTCCCTCCTAAAGGAGAGGTGTGAAATTCCAAAAGAATATTTTGTTTGAGTTTGGAATTCTTACATATATAAGTGATCTTTGTACCATAATGAGCCATTTTTCCAGATAAATGTATAAGATGTACTAGGATCTTGTTGCAAATTTTGAATGAGTGTCCACACCTCTTTGTCATTCTTACATTCTTACCTTGCTTTAGTTATCTATTCATATTGGATAATAGAAATGGAATAGAGAAATGCTTCCACATCCTCACCCCTGCTTAGGAGTGCATCTACAACAACATTTTACTTCCCTTTTTTGTGGATGATTTCAAAGTCATAACCCAACATCTTAGTGACCTATTTTCACTGCTCTTAGGAATATATTATTTGGTTCAAAAAGTATTTAAGGCTATCATGATCTATCTTTACCTTGAAGTATATTCACATTAGGTAAGGGAACCATTGCTTCAGGGAATGTAGTATTGCCAACATTTCCTTCTCATAAATAGGTTTATGTAAATACTCTCCCTTGTTTAGACAACTTTCAAAAGCAATGGGTATTCCTTCTTGCATTAAAACAATACCAGTTCCATTCTTGAGGCATCACATTCCACCACAACATTTTTGTGAAGTCTGGGGTATATAAAACCATAGCTTGGCACATTGCTTCTTTAAGATGTTCAAAGGAATTAGTTACGTTTGGAGTCCAAAAAAATCATCTTTATTTAGTAATGTTGTTAGAGGCACTTCTCTTTTCCCATAATTATTAACAAACTTGCAATAATACCCTGTCAACCCAATAAATCCTCAAAGATGCTTTAGGGTTGTGGGGATTTTCCATTCCTTGATGTCTTTAATTTTATTAGGATCTACCTTAACACCCTCATGAGATACAATATGATCCATATATTCCACCTCCTATACCCCAAAGAAACATTTGGAGGTTTTTGCATACAATTGTTTCTCCTCCAATAGTTTTATCACCTTATCGACATGTTGAACATGATCCTTTCAAGAGTGTAGATTAGTATATTATCAAAAAATACTACCACAAATTTTCTAAGGAAGTGTTTGAAAATGGAATTCATCAAACCTTAAAATGTAGAAGGGGCATTAGTAAGGCTAAAAGGCATGACCAAAAATTCGTAATGACCTTCATGAGTTCTGAATGTTGTTTTTGGAATGTCTTTAGTCTTTATTCCAATTTGATGATATCTTAAATGAATATCCAACTTAGTGAAGTAAATTTTTCCATCTAATTCATCCAACAATTCATTAATGACAAGAATGGAAAATTTATCTTAAATAGTGATCTTGTTGAGCTCGCTATAATATGGACACATATGCCATGATCTATCCTTCTTGTGTACCAATACTACTAGAGCAGAGAAAGAACTTTGACAGGGTAGAATTAAACATGCCTCTAGAATTTTTTGCAAGCATACGTTCAATTTCACTCTTTTGGGCATAAGGGTATCTGTAAGGTTTGACGTTTGGAGGAACGCTTCCTCGAATCAAGCAAATACCATGATCATGATCATGAATAGGTTGGATTCCTTTGGGAGTCTCAAATACCTTGGAATGACTGTTCAATATTCTTTGGATATATGGAGAAACAAATGATTTTGATGTTTGAACATCTAGTGAGCATAATTGTGCAATTATGCCTCATTATTATTTCTTCAAAATATTTGCCATGCAATTAGAGATTATTAACTTCCATAGTTTCCTTTTATTCCCCTTAATTCAGTATAATTTCCTTCACATGAATATTTGAAGAAACGTTTTTGAAAATTAAAAGTTATCGTTCCCAAAGATTGTGACCATTGGACTCATAATACAACATCAACACCACCCATTAGAATGGAAATAATTATACTACTCAATACATATTCCCCCATGGTTAGATTGATATTATGACACTTCCCTAAGAAATTTATAGTTCCTCCATTTGCAACCATCACTTGACACTATGGTGATGGATATTGTTAGGCATGGCCCAACTTGGTCCAAGTTTTGGGTAAAAGACCCCACATAAGAAAGAGCGGACCACGTGAAGTTCGCGAAGGTATATTCATCGCGTGATATTTTAGGGCTTTGTGGATGAGACAAAGCCCTTATTTTATCATGGGTATCGGATATTAGTCCTTGTTTTCTAGATCCGGGGTGTGTGGACCATGGTTTTTGTAAAGATGAAATGTGTAGAAATTTCACCTATAGATCAAATGGGTAATGCAATGTACTAAAGCAAAACACATGATCTACTTCTACAAAACATTAAGCAGAAGAAAGATAGATTTCATGAGAAACATCAACCATAAACACATATAACTGATCAAAAGAAATAATCACACATAACACAGATATATCACTGGGGAAAGCACCAACATGAAATCCCCAACACTGTATTATCAATCAAGTGGAAATCCTCTTTTGTTTACAAAAAATATCAGCTCAAGAGCTATCCTGTACTCTCTACAATCAAAAGATAAAGATCATGGACTCACTATGCCTCAATATGTAGGCCTCAAGTCCACCAATCCCCTATTTCCTTCCGCAATTTTGATTGGGGTCCAATTACAAAACATATGTGAATTGGCCCCAATCATACCTGCTATCAACCATAGGTCCAACTACGCAATCCTTGAGGATGCTAGTTCCTCCTGCATACAAGGAATATTCCATGGGAAGATCCAAGCATCTGATAGTACATTGTCCCTCATTTGATCTCAATTGGGTCTCTAATAGAACTGACATGCAACAATTATCCATGAGTGAATCCTCAATTATCTAAAATAATAGTTGTCACATGCATGGAAGCATTAACAAACTATATTTTATTATTTTAACAACTTGTTAAAATAATCTAACTAGACTTGACTAGTTAGAACTAAGTCAACTGATTCTCTCATTATAGAACTCATACTTAATTCCTCAATTAGTGGAGAGAATAAAGGATAAATTCCTCAATCAGTGGGACAACTAATTGCATGTTCTCACAAAGACTTCAAGTTTAATTTTTCCAACTAGTTAACTCATGGAGATTAATCAGTTAATATTTTAAACTACTGTTAAGACCAAATTCGATTTTACTTCCTATAGATAGACCAAGGACTGCTATAAATAGGAAGGGACCTAGAAATGCTATTTTTAGAACTTTCTATTTTTAGCAGTTTCACCTCTCACCCAAGGTGGCCAATGACCTCACTGGCCAAACTGCTGTTTTTAGACATGCTATTTTTAGACATTCTAGCACATTCTAAATTTAGCATTTCTTGTTGCCCACTTTCCAAAGCCCCCTCTCAACAAGAAAGGGATTATCAACAACCTCGATCATGTCTCTGTGGAACTCAAACTTGCCTTTTGACAATGCCTTTGTCAAAATATCTGCATCTTGTTCCTTGGTCGAAATGCACTGCAACATCATGATCCTCTTGACCACACAATCTTGTAGATGATGATAGCGGATATCTATATGCTTGGACCTGTCATGAAACATTGGATTCTCAGAGAGTTTAATGCAACTCTGATTATCACAATATATCATTGTAGGATCCATCATCTGACTAAACAATCCCACTAGAATCTTCCGAGTCCAAATGGCCTCACATGCAGCTTGAACAACTACCATGTAATCTGCCTCTGCTGTGCTAAGTGCAACTGATCTCCGTTTCCAGCTATACCAAGAAACTGCAGCTGACCCAAGGTTGAATATTCCTCCAGAAGTGCTCTTCCTGTCTGATGGACTACCTGCCCAATCTGCATCTGTGAAGCCTTGGAGCTTCACTCCCTCTGTCCGCCTGTACCATAATCCATACTGTGTAGTGCCTCTGAGATATCTCAGCACATGCTTTGCTGCCTTCCAAAATAACTTGGTTGGCTGAACCATAGCTTGACTTAGCTGGTTCACCGCAAAGCACAAATCCGGTCGTGTGTTCACCAAATACATGAGTGAACCCACAAGCTACCTATAAACAGTAGCAGCTACTACCTCACCTGAAGTAGCATCCTCCTTCCTCCAATTACCTACTAGAGGAGTCTCCATGGGCTTGCACATCTCCATGTGGAAGTGCCTGAGTATCTCATTGGCATACTTGCCTTGAGACAAATACTTCCCCATCTCTCTGCCACACTTCCATGCCTAGAAAGTAGTGCATGAGGCCCATTTCCTTCATCTCGAACTCTCTTGCAAGATCCTTCTTGCAAGACTTGATCAACTAATCATCACCTGTCAAAATTAGATCATCAAATTAAAGTACAATAATCAATAGCTTACCATATATAATGATGTGGTAGAGGTTTGCATCTGCTTCACTCTTGGTGAAGCCCAACCCGGTGAAATAGCTGTTGATCCTGGTATACCAAGCACGGGGTGCTTGCTTCAGCCCATACAATGCTCACTTGAGCTGACACACATGTGACTTATAATCAAAGGTCTCAAATCCCTCTGGCTACTCTATGTATACCTCTTCCTCAATCTCCCCATTGAGGAATGCTGTCTTCACATCCATCTGATGGATCTACCAACCCATCTGTGCTGATAGTGCTAGAATCAATCTAATTGATGAGTACCTTGCAACAGGAGAAAAGGTCTCATCATAGTCAATCCCCTCAACCTGTGAGAAACCATGGGCAACAAACCTTGCCTTGTGTTTCTCAATACTACCATCAACTGCCTACTTTACCTTGTAAAGCCATTGGGAAGTAACCACTGACTTGTCCCCCGGTCTAGGAACAACATTCCATACACTGTTCTGCGTGATAGAATCATACTCCTCCACCATCGCATCCACCCAAACTGGCTGCTACACTACCTCAAAAGAAGAAGGCTCAGTCACTACACACTCCCAAACCAGGGCCATGTAGCCAGTGTATCTATCGGGAGATATCCTCTATTTGTGCTAAGAGGATGGCTGCCCCACATTCTCTCTCACATCCTGCATCAATTTGTCAACTTCTCGTGAGTGTTTCCGCCCCTCTCTGGAAGACTCTCCAGTAGTGGTGATCTCCACTACTGGAATCTCTGCATGCGCCTGATCCGCATCATCAGGAGGCTCCTCCTCCTTAGGAACTAATAGTTCCTCATCATCACCATACAAATCGAGCTTCCTCTCAAGTGATACTCGCATGGTTCTGTTATAGACATTTTTGGGCACTGCAACCCCAAGCATAAATGTCCATAAACTAAGGGCTCCTAAGTCCCTAAAAGTGTTGTTCCAACCCCTAAAAGAACAAGGTCAACTGATTACAAATTCTCCCAGAAGTTCTCCATGAAAAACTACTTAGAACTGGTCAAAACTGGATCATCTCACTTGCTCCATGGCCAGGGTGCGATGCATCGCACCTTATACACACGGGAAGTGCGATGCATTTCAAAAAGCCCTTCTATGGGGTGCGATGGACAAGACTAGACAAATGGCAGAAGCAGTTTGCTAAGTGGATGATCTTGGAATCTTCCAAAAACTTCTCCTGGGACACTTGCCTCTCAGAATCGCCCAAGGATGAGTAAGAGATCAATGAGATCTCCAAGTGGAATCAATAACTATCAGAGAGAAGACACTAATCAAAAACCCAGAGCTGACTCACACCTCTGCAAATATCCATATATAGATCTCTCATCCCAGAGATCCAGAGGTTAGAGGCTGGAATTTTGCATCTTGTAAGGAATTGCTGTTGGTTTCTTGAGGCAACATCATAGTGTTGGGTGATCTAAGCTTTGCATGAGGTGAAGAAGGGCTTACTTGCTGAGAGGATGATGTTGGGTCAGAACAACTGGTTGTAACTCTCTTGGCTCTTTCTTGATTATCAATAAAGCTATTCAAGTTTTCCTCCATACTCTTGTGTCATTTATGTTTCATGCATTTGTATGATCAATTTATATCTGATCCTAGATTGTTTATGATAATAGATCCATGTTCTTGTATAGTGTTATGCTGCTTTGATTCTACAGGTACTCTGTGAAGCTGGGTGTACAAGGAAGCAAGTAGCAAACGACTATCAAAAGAGAGAGGAATCGAGCAAGCAACCAAGCGCAAGACAGAGGTTAGTCTCCTTTATTCTTCTCTCATCTATCTTTCATAAAGGAAAACGAAAGTAGTTTTACTTTGTTTGTTTCTAAGGTAGCTACCACACCTTAGTGGGATTAGCAGTTCTGCATAGACACTTTTCCCTGTAACAAAATGGCGACTCTGCTGGGGAGCGACTAGGTTGTTTGTTTATCTACATTCTGTTTACTTTTTAAACTTACAGACGGAGCCTGAAGTTGAGCCAGGTAGCTTTCGAACTGCATTTGCTATGCAAATGAAAAGTAGATAAATGCCGCTTTAGTCAATCTCTGGGTTTTGTTTATGAATTAAACAACTGATTTACAAACTCTCTAATTGCCCTTGTGGTGGCTCTAGTAACCTCCTTAGATCTACCCCTGTTGTTGATTTACTGATTACCACTTGCTCGGCCAAAATCCCTGAAATGAACTGCAAACTGTGACCCGGAACCCAAGCAAAGTCTCGTCCCTGGCCCAACGCACTCTCTGTTCTGTGAATCTGAAATTTAGCGCACTTCCCGAGTGTAGTAGGTGCGCTGCATTTCAAATTCACTGTGTTACAGGTGTGCTGATCAGACTAGGCATTGTTCCTGAATTTTGGTTTCTATGTTCATTCTTTTCAGTTCTATTCATGAGTTTTGCTACCTATGGTCAGTACACCTCTGTTTGAAGCCCCTTTCCTTGCTAATATTCTGCCTCCATTGTGCAAAGAACTGTAAATGTTTTTGTGTATTTGTTAAGTCATTTTCAGTTCTCCTTTGCAAAAAAGTAACGTAATTGTACTTCTGTTTCTTGATTTGAAAATGTCGCAAGTGTCGTTTTCAGTCATAGAAGAGAGTCTGATTGCTCTTGATAGTCAATTACCCTATTACTGTTGTATTTGATCTGAATTTGTAGTTTTTCTAGTGTTGAAAGCAAGTCTTCATTTCCAAATCGCAAAGTGTTGTCATTGTCTTCATTTTTTATTTTGAAAAGAAACTTGTTAGTAATTGTCGCTTGAAAAGTAATTCAGATTTGCGCATTAGCTTTCTTTTTATCATTCACATATTAAGAAGGCTGAAAACAAATACATGCATGTGCATTTGCATTTAGACTGTTTGATTGGTTTGATTTAGGACAGTGCATATAGTGTGTGCTCTTTGCTCTTTGTTGAAAGAATTCTGTCTTTCTTTCCTTAGTAGCTAGGATTTTCATTGCACAAAGAAGATAAAAGACTGTTTATCATCTTAGCTTGCATTTTAGGAATTGTACATCTACATCATGCGGTGAACCTGAAAGGAAAATTTCTTAAGCAAGATCAACTATAAAATAAATTTAATGAATCTAACAACACTTTGGAACCTAACACACAACATCTAGAAGTCTAGGCTAGAGACGTATTCCGGCGTCGTAAAGCCTGGTAACTGTTGTTCTCACTGTTGGTTGGGTGATTCCTCCACTTTGAGACGATAAGTTCCAGTATGGACTTGTGCTCCCACGTACTGTCGAGTATATTTTGGGAGACCACAATAGGCTTAATCCTTTATCCATAGGAAGCCGTGTTTGCCGCCCTATCGATCGCAATGCACTGAACACAGCATTCGGGAAGATTGACTACCGTACCGTAAAAAATATTCTGCAGTTTTGCGATTGGTTTGGTAATCCCTCTACCTAGATTTCTAGAGCAGTCCCTTTCGTTCCTTTTCAGACTCCTTAACAGAAAAGGTCCATCTGAGCACTTGTCACTTCAGGCTCATTAAAAATCGAAGGCGACTAGAGTCATCTTTTGTTTTTTATCGACTCTTTAAAATTGAAAAAAAAAGTTGTGTCGAAGCGTCTAAAATTCATCTAATTCGGAAACATACTTCCCCTTGATTTTTAGTTGATCGAGTAATCTCCAATAGTGGAAGAAAGTCAATTGAAACCCCGTCATTCGCAGAGGCTTATGAGTCAACCGTCTTTGTCTCTGGAATCAAAACTATTACGGACAAAGCGAGCTCGTTTAACCGGTTCCAAATCTCCTGGTAAAGTTAGAACAAGTGTTCCAACAACATCAGAGACTTCGGTTACTCCAAAAATTTCTTGTATCCCTGCCTTTACAGAAGAAGTTCAGCAGCCACCGAAGGACAGTAGTACTGATCCTAGTCTGAGGATAAACACTTGTATCACTGAACTAGTTCCATCTACAACTAGTTCGGAGAGTGTTGTTCCCCAAACATCTGTCGCTGCAGATTCCATACCTTCTTTGGCACCAGAAATATTTTACGGACCTGACGGTCTACCTCTTCCACTTGGTCTGATTGCTATAAAAGAGATTATGGAGGATCCTCCATCTAGTACTCCATCGCAATTTGGAGTCGGGATCACTCTGTATCCTTCTTCATCAGAAATTAGTCTACCACCAGCGGAAGCTCCTGTAGAATCGCTAGGTAATCTTTTGGATAGACTAGAAATGTCTGAACAACCGTCAACATCTAGGACTATGTCGTCCGACACAGTGACGACAGAACTTCCTGCTATCACTCCAACAATGTTCGCCGGTATACCATCTGTCCCAACTAGCTCTCAATCGCTAGAAGGAGCCCACTCAGGGGCTATTTCGACAGTATGGTCCGTTCCTGTTTGTTCATCCGGAATAGTATCCGGAAACTCTTATGTTGAGTCTCAACAAATTGATGCATTGGGATGTCAATTTGGGCAGTTCGGTCCTCAAAGGAAAACCATTCCTTTAAATACTGGATTACCGCTGTATGGCGAGCAGTATACCCTTTCATTGTCCCCTCCGGGAGGACAGCCATACGGGAGTTCACAACAAAATTCAGGTTATGCTGGAATTACGTCTAGCGGTTGGGTACCACTACTACCTCAATAACCAAGAGTTGTATATTCGATGCAACAATGTTTACCTATGTGAAATATACCAACTACGCCAGCTATTGTGACGGTGTCGCAAGTACAAGTGCTGCCTGCTGTATGCCAACCTCAGGTTTCTCAGGTTATAATGCAACAACCTCTTGACCCTGCGACTCAACCACAATCGCCAACTGGTGGAATGACACAGGTCCAAACGAGTACAATTACCCCTCATCTTGGTCAAACAGTTAGTATCGGGCAACAGCACATGGCTTCACAACCATGGCTGGTGCAATACCAACAACCACAATTCCAACAAGTATACCAAGGATTTGAGCAACAAATATTTGCAAATAGTGGGCAGCCGTATATTCAAAACAGTCAAAATCAGCCATTCTACAATGGTCATGCCCACCAACCTTACCAAAGTTACCAGCATCAAATGCATTATGCTGGCATGCAAAAACCAACTGCTCAGGAGATTCCATCTTATCCTGGGTATGCTTCACCTAACCTGAATCAACAGTTACCCTTTGTGGAAACTTTAGAGTTACCTGATTTAAATCGGTTAACAAACGATCCAATCGCTTACGCCCCTTGGTGGCCAGCAATTCCGCATAAACCTCCATAAGATATTCCTAAATTTAATGGAAATCCGGGTGAAGATCCGTCGAATCATGTGATGACCTTTCATCTGTGGTGTTCATCAAACACCCTAAACGATGATTCGATTAGGCTTCGCCTTTTTCAGAGGACGTTAACTGGTCCGGTAGCAAAATGGTATATCGAATTGCCCAGAGCCTCGTTTGACAACTTCAGTACCCTAGCCACAACCTTTCTAACCCATTTTCAGTTACCAATAAGGTACGAAACGGGAACGAAACTTCTTACCAATTTCAAACAAACAACGGCCACTCACATATCTGATCATATACATGAGTGGCGACGTCATCGTAGAATGGTAAAAACGTATGTTCCTGATCAGCTTTTAGCTGAATGGTTTATTAAGTCATTATTGCCTTCCATTACAGAAGATGTGGCAAAAGGGGGAGTTGTCACTGAAGAGCAAGTCATTGCTCGTGCGCAATATCTAGACTTGATTTATATTCAGTCTGGCACGCTCTACGATAAAATACCTGATGCTCCTAGACCGAAATTTTCCATTCCTCCCCCTCCTAAATCAAACAAAGACTCTCATGCCGGCGATGGCGTGATAGGTACGACAAGCACGAAATCGACAAAGGCTACATCTAAGAAAGCCCGTAAGATTTCTGATCAAAATGCAAATGAAGAACTTCTCGCCTAAGAAGTAAATGCCGTGTCGACCGACAAGGGCAAACAACTGAAGCAACCAGGGGGCAAGAAGAAAAAGAAAGGGAGAAAAAAGAAGCAAGATGAGTCATATCCTAAAAAACCTTCTGCAAACCCTTCTGGGTAAAGGAAACCCCCTGTGGGGTGTCAGATATGCGATGAGGATCATCGGACGAGAGATTGTCCACATAGAGCTGAAGTCAAGAAACTCTTTAAGAGTTCAAAAACCTCAACAGTATTGACTAATCCGTTTCCAAACCCGGGAACCAAACTGGTTGCTAATCAAAATGCTTCCCTATCCCAAGTGCTTATGTTGTCTATCTCAAAGCAGCAAAATGATGCTTTGACAAGGAATAAAGATTACGGGAATCCACAATTGTCGAATAACAAGGCTAATGAACAACCTAGTAGTTCAACAACAACTTTGACTGAAGTTGTGCCACCCATCATTCCTGAACCAATGATAAAGTCGCCAAAGGGAGTAGTACACAAATCGGCATTTAATCCTCATGCAAAAGTAGCACAAAATTATAATATAGTAGAGGACCTATCCCAATCGCCGTCCGCTATGTCGACACTTGAGGTACCGTAAAATTGCCTCTCCCAAAAGCAGGATCTATTATCAGTAATAGGTGGTATTGACCCAACGGATTCCAATCTTGTATCCTTTAATCACAAAGGATATGACCCTCAGTTACCAGCTCAACTAGCTTTCCTTATTCGAGTGAAAGCCCTCAATAAAACTGTTCATCGAACAATTATTGATGAGGGGGTATCTACATGTATTATGTCGATGAGTTGCTGGAAAAATTTAGGCTCACCACCCTTGTCGCGATCATCAACGATGTTAAAATAATTTGATGGACGATCATACACTCCATACGGGATTTTAAGTAACTTGCAAGTTGAACTGGGGGGCAAAACAGTAGAAATTGATGTTGAAGTAATCGACGGAAACCTCGTTTACAACATCCTACTGGGAAGGCCCTGGATATATTCCATGGCTACAGTTGTGTCGACCTACTTCAGAAAGATTGCATTTCCCTTCCAAGGAGGAATTACAATCGTCGACCAACAAACATTTCTCCCCAACAGGTCACAAGTTACAGGAAGCATTCCAATGATCCACGGAAGCAATCATTCACTTCAAAATATTGGAGTAGGCCTCCTAAAAGACCCCGCTTTAATGGGTACTTTTGCCTTACCGCCTCCGAGTAATCTGGCAGAAGTGGCCACAGTGGAAACCTGCAATATGAAATCTTCTATATCTAATGGATTCGGAAGATTCCTAAACATTTTGTCAGCATGGATCATCACCATTTTAGAAATATTGTAGCAATCAATTTTCTTAGCTTGGGGGGCAAACCCAAATCAACGCTCATCGAGTGTTTGGATAGATAGGTCTAAGGAATATGGCACCTCTTCAAATCCTTGGTCGCATGTACATTCTACAGATGAAGGAATCATTCAATCAATGATGAAAGGAGAGGCACCATGGGAAGATTACCACCATCACTCCCATCTTCCAGATTACCATGAAGATTATTCCAGCAACCTTAATCATCCTTTAGTTTTTGATTTTCTATCAAATACTGTAAACACGGTGGATGCCGAGGATAGTTCTTATCTCGTGTCGACCTCGTTAAAAAATGAAACAAGGAGTTATGAGGATAGTTCGTTTACTGTGTCAACCTCATTAAAAAATGAAACAACTCCCTTTCCAAATTGAGTCTTTGATTATGGTCTCGTAAAATCCAGGTCGAGACTTTCAAAGATCTCGGAGGTAAACCTTCATTCCAACCACTGAGGTGAATGCAATGAAGCTGGGGGGCATGCACCTCAATTTGTGTTATTATGCTGGGGGCATGCAAACTTATCACGAGCAGTGTTACCGCAGGGTTCAAGCTCGTTAAAAAATAAACCCGCCTCAAGCAGTTTTAGCACATAGTTCAAGCTCGTTAAAAAATAAACATAAGTCATGAGCAAATGTTTCCCCCAGTGTTTAAGCTCAATAAAAAATGAACCAATTCCTGGTAAACAATCATCGTGAATGTAGTACTTCAACCTTTAAAGCCTTGGTCATGTTCCCATCATCACCTCCACTCTGTATTGGCTGATCATTCACCTCCATTTGATTGTTTACCCCTTTTGAGTAACAGCTGCGAAGAGTGATCCTATTACCCATCCTTGTAACACTGCCGTGATTGGAAAATTCCAAACCTTACCTAGAATCAGCTGCTACCCAATTTTATCACTCGTTCCTCAAAGACGAGTCTCCTTTAAGCTCTTTTCAACTGACTCGTAAAATATGAAAAGATTGCCGAGCCATTGGCCTCTCTAGCTCGTTAAAGGGACCGGAAGTGCTATCCCTCCTTTAGATTTTAATCTTTTTGGAACTGAGGGATTATTACACAAAAAGATCGAGCGCTTGTTTTGTTCGGCTCGTTAAAAGTATCGAAAATTCATCCCTTCTGTATTGTTTTATACTTTTTCAGACTTAAGGGATTAGATGACGAAAAGAGATTTTTGGAGTTTCCTTTACATCCCTTTTCAGACTCTCTAAAATTGAAAAGGACCGAGTTATCTTTGTCGTTAAACTCGTTAAAACCTAATAGTGACAAACTTGTCCATAGCAGACAAGAACGAGTTTCACTATCGCTAGGATCATTAAAACGTAGCGATGGGTTTGCCCGAAGGGCAAATTATAGAACAAGCATATGTTATCCTCCTCAAAATTGAAAAAAATAAAGAGGTACTGGTCAGTAATGACTGGGGAAAAATTGGGAAGAAAACTTGAAGAAACTTTGTTGGTAGCAAGTCGCTCTTGAACATGACACTTTCGCTCCGCATCCAAGTCGGGTTGGGTTGTTTCATCCACCAGTCACATCACCATGGTCACATCACACCATCCACATTTGGGGTTAATGCTACCAATCCATCATGTCAGTGTCGCCGATATGTTCAAGAGAAGTCACTCAGAGAATTCACCTGTGTCTCACCCGCTGTAATACATTTACGCTCCATTCTTTCATGACCGCCACCTTGAACCTTATATCACCAGACCGTTTTCACCTCCATTAAAATCATTTGCTCCATTCTGTGTCATTGATGTGGGATTCATTAACGCCCTCCTATGACGGATTGCTTCTTGTCGACATCAGCTCATTATCCAAGAAGCCGATCTAGGGACACCCCTTTCAGTACTTTGAAGCTTGCATGCCTCAATGGCAAGTTTCTCACTTCCGGCGACAGGTTTACATCAATGGCCTTCGACCGAAAGATTTTGCGTGGTGTTCGACATCAAGACCTTTATTCACACCACGTGAATTGTATTGCAGTACCTTGAGGATCATTATCATTATCGGTGATTCCTGTCGCGCCTGTTAACAACTTACATCATTGGTGGTAATCAGGCGATGTCTTTCCATGTTCGACTCCAGAACATCTCTCACACGGATTGACTTGTACTTTGAGTGAAGATTGAACGAGATTGAAGACCCCGAATCTAGTTTCATCCATTCGGGCTGCGATATATATTCAGGAAAATAAAGACATCAAATGTACATCATTGCTGCACAGATAATCATCCAATCTAAGGGATGATGGCTCTACCAAAATCATCAGTCTACACTCAGACGATTGTATTTCCTATGTACATGAAAATGAATTTATAAAGCTGAGCATGGGAATGCCCACCTCAGCTATATCATGAAAATATTAAGAAGATAATGTATTATATTGTATCTTATTACAGGTCTCCTTCCAGCTTGAAAGAAATTCGGATCCTCATGATAAAGCATTTCACCAGACATCAAAAAAGATTAACGACCTCATGCTTTAGGGGGCAACTGTTATAGACATTTTTGGGCACTGCAACCCCAAGCATAAATGTCCATAAACTAAGGGCTCCTAAGTCCCTAAAAGTGTTGTTCCAACCCCTAAAAGAACAAGGTCAACTGATTACAGCTTCTCCCAGAAGTTCTCCATGAAAAACTACTCAGAACTGGTCAAAACTGGATCATCTCACTTGCTCCATGGCCAGGGTGCGATGCATCGCACCTTGTACACACGGGAAGTGCGATGCATTTCAAAAAGCCCTTCTATGGGGTGCGATGGATGAGAGTAGACAAATGGCGGAAGAAGTTTGCTAAGTGGATGATCTTGGAATCTTCCAGAAACTTCTCCCGGGACACTTGCCTCTCAGAATCGCCCAAGGATGAGTAAGAGATCAATGAGATCTCCAAGTGGAATCAAGAACTATCAGAGAGAAGACACTAATCAAAAACCTAGAGCTGACTCACACCTCTGCAAATATCTATATATAGATCTCTCATCCCAGAGATCTGGAGGTTAGAGGCTGGAATTTTGCATCTTGTAAGGAATTGTTGTTGGTTTCTTGAGGCAACATCATAGTGTTGGGTGATCTAAGCTTTGCATGAGGTGAAGAAGGGCTTACTTGGTGAGAGGATGATGCTGGGTCAGAACAACTGGTTGTAACTCTCTTGGCTCTTTCTTGATTATCAATAAAGCTATTCAAGTTTTCCTCCATACTCTTGTGTCATTTATGTTTCATGCATTTGTATGGTCAATTTATCTCTGATCCTAGATTGTTTATGATAATAGATCCATGTTCTTGTATAGTCTTATGCTGCTTTGATTCTACAGGTACTCTGTGAAGCTGGGTGTACAAGGAAGCAAGTGTTGGCATTATGATGCATGTGTTGTACTTGATGGCAACCCTCTCATAGAAGAATATCTCACTTATGTATAACTGGATGAATCTTCAGAAGAGATATCAGATGTGACTGATGGAGGACAGCTCAAAGGAATCAGATGATAGTTCTAAGTGTGACAAGTTAGCTTTGCCATCAAGTCCAAAGGGGGAGATTGTTGGCATTATGAGATAAGTGTTGTCCTTGATGGCAAACCACACTGATGACAAATCATAGTGCAGAAGGTCAGCAGCAAGGAATTGATGATCAGACTATAAGAAGAAGAGAAAGTTCATACACGCAGGTTCGTTAAGCCCAAGTCGCGTGTACACGCAGGTTGGATTCAGCAAAAGCGCGTGTATGTGGAAAAGTACCTTTGGTCCATGGTGGTTAGTTCTTGGAAGTTGTGCCTATGGTTTCGGACCATTGTGTCTCGACGGGCGTGTCGATTCCTAGTTTTGAAGTTGATGGTATTGGATTTCTATGGTTTTGGCTCTTGGTATTGAACAAGGCCTAAGGCTATATAAGGAGAAGGAAATCATTAGGCAAGTGTATCTGAAATTTCTTGAATATCTGATGAAGCATTAGATCCAGTATGCAGGTTATGGGTTGATGATGCATTGCTTGATCTGAGCTAAGGAGAGATCTCATCGGTTGATGGAGAGCAAGATCTAAGGAGAGATCGGGATCAAATGGTTTGAAATGAACTATCTTTATGATGCTTATTCTAGATCTACATACTGACGCATGTATTGTTCTATAAGTATTATGAGTATGATTGATGTCTGGTACAGCTGCAAGTTATGAGAAATTATTTTTAGATATGTACGTGGGTTGTCTTTGGCAAAAGCGCGTATACACGCGGGTTTGATTCATCGAAGTAGCGTATACATTGTAAAGCTTGATATTTGAAGTTGCAGATGGGTCAGATGGTTATTACAGAGTTCTGTCTGCTCTGTGTTCTGGTGACAGTGTTGTTAACAGGGTTTCAGTGATTCAGAGTTTGATGATTGTTTTTATCTTCAATGATAGTTATGGGTCCAGTATGAAAATTGGATGAAATGTGGCCTTTCAGATTATGTGTTGTGCTTCAGTGTATCCAGTCTGAAAATTGATGAAACGTGGTACCTGGAGGAGAGAAGATTGTAGGCAAGCACCTACGTACTAGTATCTAAGCTAGTACAAAAGCTAAGGGAGATGTTTGGAGCATTGTAGCAGGTAGCAGCCTGTGTACTAGTAAATGGATCGGCTAGTACAAAAGCAAAGGGGGTTGTAGCTCCCGTACTGGTATAAGACTGCACCAGTACAAATATTGTAAAAGTATTTTCTTATTAAGAAGAAGATTGAGATGACTTGCAGCAGGTGGTTTTCACCCACATTGGGTTTCCACCTTATATCTTTGTGTTCATGTGTGTGGCTTTTGTGTGATGATCTGTTCTGTTATACTGCACCTGTTTACTGTTAATATGGTTAATAATGTTCTGATGCATTTACTGAAGATAAGCTAACTGAATCATAAGATTTCTGGATATACGCTAGTTGCTTTAGACACAGCAGCGTGTACACGCGGGTTCACTTAACTGAAGTAGCGTATATGTTTTTGAGCATTGAAAAAGTTTTATTGATCTGATAATACTGATTCACCCCCCCCTCTCAGTATTATTTCCAACAATTGGTATCAGAGCAGGTCCTTTGATAGAAGCTTGATCGCTTGAAGGAGATCCGTGGAACAATGGGAAAGAAGCTTAAGAAGAAAGCTCATAAGAAGAAGAAGACATCTCAGAAGGACTATGACAGTGGGAGAATCGATTGGGGATTAGGTATAAGAGGCTCTTCAGATTCAGAATCAGATTCAGAATCATTATCAGGTATGAATGTGTTATCCTCTGATGTTCCTGCTATATTTCCTTGTGAAAGTGATGGAAGTGATAGTGAAACTACTGAACATGCTTTTATGGGTGAGCAAGAAAAGTGTCAAATAGAGGCAGTATTTAGAAGGCTTGCAGACAAAGTTAAAGATCAACAAGATCTATTGAACAAAAGGGAATGTGCTTTCAAAGAAGAAGTTACCAAACTAAAGGCCCAACTAGAAGAAGGAAACAAGGTAAGAAAGCTACTCAAGGACAAGGAAGACCAATGTCAAAAATTGCAGCATGAAGTGACATCATTAAGAAAAGATGTCAACGAAAGAAGCTCAACCATCAAGAAACTCAAAGATAGATCCAGCTACTATGAAAATCTTGAAGCTACAATCCCCTCACTAAAAGGAGATCTTGAAGAATCAAAGAAGCAGAATACAGATCTACTCCAAGCTATTGCAAAACAAGAAAAGGAAGTCACCAGCTTAAAATCTCAACTAGAATGTGCCTTCCGAGTTCGTCAAATGCAGCAGGATCTGAATGAAGAACAAGAAAAGGAGATTCTCAAACTAAGGCATCAGTTGGAAGAAGGAAGGAAAGATGGAGAAGACATGAAGAAACAATGTCTAGAAAAGGAGGAACAACTTCAAGTTGAGGTAAATATCTTGAAAGGTAAATTAGAAGAAAAGGATAAACTTTTGAGATTTCAAGATAGTACTAAAGCCTTGGATGATATTCTTAATAGTCAAAGGTCTCCTGCTATCAAGACTGGTCTTGGTTTTCATGAATCTGTTGAAGGTGAATCTAGCTCACAAGGTGAGGCAAGGAACTCTAAAGAGAAAACTAAAATGATCAACAAGGAGATGAAAGGTCAACCCCATCAACAATCAAAGAAAAAGACTCCTCAAAGAAAATCTTTTACTCCTCCTATGAATAATATTGAATGTTATGTATGTCATAATCTTGGACATGTTGCAGCTAAATGTAGAAGAAGAAGAGTTCAAGACTATTATGCGGACAGGTCATCTCAATTAAGGTACTTTAATGGATATTGCTTTGCTTGCAATATGTATGGTCACAAAGCTGCTGATTGCTACAGGAGGAATATGAAACATGTAAGATGTTATGCATGTAACAAGCTTGGACATATAGCAAAGGAATGCAGGAACAAAGGATGGACATCACATCAAAAGGAGAAAACCTCATCACACTTAAAGATATGGAGGAAGAAGGAAGTACAGTCAGCACAATGTACTGAGACACAGCACAACACAAACATACCAGACTCAGGGGGAGCTGAAGGTGTAAAACTTCAGTGTTCTAATTCTCATACGCAAGTTTCATGAAGTATAGCCGCGTATATACGCGAGTTTCGCACTGCAAAGTCGCGTATATGTCAGTCTGAGGGAAAGCAGTGGGGACAGATCAGAAAAAGGATCTGATATGATTCAGTCTGTTATTTGCTCTATTGGTTACAGTCTGCTGAGGATGTGTGGAAATGTTTTGTTACTTGTATGATGTCTAGAAGTGTTTTTGATCCTAACTTGAGGATGATGATGTTTTGATTCTTATTGATGATATATGCATGATCAGATCTAACAGATGGCACTGGTTGAGGGGGAGCATATGCCTTTAGTAATTCATTGTTGGCATTATGGTTAATAATCCTTGGTGATGATTCTTATATGGCTAAATGATATATCTTGCTATGATGTGGTTGTGAGTTGTCTATGATAAAATCTCATATGATTCTTGGGGTTACACAGTTGATGATCAGATCAGATTTATGGTTGATTCTTTGATGATGCATATATGGTGCTTACATGGTGATCTTCATAAGGACAAGGAGAAGTACAAAGCTTGAATATACATCTTCCTCACTTGATGATGGGTCACTCATATTCTGCTGTTGTCATATGCATAAAAATCATACAGTTATGATGCAGGCACTCTTGTGGATAAGGATTGTTGCTGTTGATGATATCAAGAAGTTCTGTCAAATGAGCTTGAGCTCAAGATACATAATGCTGATACATGGATGACTACTCAAAGTTGCTTTATTGGAGACATGGTGATGAGTTCTTATCTATATGATGATAGGTTGATACTTACATATGTTGATTGATGCAGATGTTCCCAAGTAATGATACTTGGATCATGTAGATCTTGAAGTTGATGTAATGGCTATGGTGGTTTCACATGTAATGTGAATGATTTCATGATGATGTTTAAAAGGAGGAGTTGACATCTATGTTCAGACATACCTTGCTGCAGGACATTTACAGGTTGCTGATATGAAAATGGTTGTACGCGAGTTTCATAAGGCCTATCCGCGTATATACGCTTGTTTATGTGGATGAATACGCGTATATGGAGTTTTGAAGGAAATCAGCAGGGACAGATGTTGGTTGCAGAAAGTCTGATATGGGTCCGACAGAGATCATCTGGCACAGATTCAGGGGGAGCAGATAATCTTCCAATGATGCATTGTTGGCATTATCTTAAAGCTTTTGGTTCTAGTTCACATTTGTTGTTGGTTTCAAGTGGAACAAAGGCGAAATTGGTTGCTGATCTGAATGGTGATTATCAGATGCTGATAGTAACTTTCATAAATCTTGGTCTTTCGTCTCTATGTCATATATCTCTTTTGTGGTATCTCTTTCATGGTGTCGAGGTCATGTAACGGCCTATTTTGGTTTCCCCACTATGCCTGGGATGATTGATGCAATATGATTGGTTGTCATATGTAAACTTTTGATGTATCCCCACTTGGTTGGGTGGATGAGTCAATTTTCGTATATCCTCACTTAGTTGAGAGATGGATGTATGTATGAGTCTTTGGTGATAGGAAGGTCTTTTATGATGTATAGAGTCATGTTCTTCTTGAAGAACATCTTTTGCAGATCTTGCCTACAGTCAGGAAGAGCATGTACAACACACTTCAGCGGTACAGAGATTCAGCATGTACTCAGGGGGAGCATGGACAGATTGGTACACCTTGGCATATACAAAGGGGAAGACTATTCAGAGATTTCAGCAGGTACTCAGGGGGAGTATGGACAGTGGAATGATTCAGCAAAGGAAGAGAATATCTTGGTCCACCCTTTGCCCTTGATGTCAAAGGGGGAGAGTGATTTGGTGTTGTTGCCATCAAGTCCAAAGGGGGAGATTGTTGGCATTATGATGCATGTGTTGTACTTGATGGCAACCCTCTCATAGAAGAATATCTCACTTATGTATAACTGGATGAATCTTCAGAAGAGATATCAGATGTGACTGATGGAGGACAGCTCAAAGGAATCAGATGATAGTTCTAAGTGTGACAAGTTAGCTTTGCCATCAAGTCCAAAGGGGGAGATTGTTGGCATTATGAGATAAGTGTTGTCCTTGATGGCAAACCACACTGATGACAAATCATAGTGCAGAAGGTCAGCAGCAAGGAATTGATGATCAGACTATAAGAAGAAGAGAAAGTTCATACACGCAGGTTCGTTAAGCCCAAGTCGCGTGTACACGCAGGTTGGCTTCAGCAAAAGCGCGTGTATGTGGAAAAGTACCTTTGGTCCATGGCGGTTAGTTCTTGGAAGTTGTGCCTATGGTTTCGGACCATTGTGTCTCGACGGGCGTGTCGATTCCTAGTTTTGAAGTTGATGGTATTGGATTTCTATGGTTTTGGCTCTTGGTATTGAACAAGGCCTAAGGCTATATAAGGAGAAGGAAATCATTAGGCAAGTGTATCTGAAATGTCTTGAATATCTGATGAAGCATTAGATCCAGTATGCAGGTTATGGGTTGATGATGCATTGCTTGATCTGAGCTAAGGAGAGATCTCATCGGTTGATGGAGAGCAAGATCTAAGGAGAGATCGGGATCAAATGGTTTGAAATGAACTATCTTTATGATGCTTATTCTAGATCTACATACTGACGCATGTATTGTTCTATAAGTATTATGAGTATGATTGATGTCTGGTACAGCTGCAAGTTATGAGAAATTATTTTTAGATCTGTACGCGGGTTGTCTTTGGCAAAAGCGCGTATACACGCGGGTTTGATTCATCGAAGTAGCGTATACATTGTAAAGCTTGATATTTGAAGTTGCAGATGGGTCAGATGGTTATTACAGAGTTCTGTCTGCTCTGTGTTCTGGTGACAGTGTTGTTAACAGGGTTTCAGTGATTCAGAGTTTGATGATTGTTTTTATCTTCAATGATAGTTATGGGTCCAGTATGAAAATTGGATGAAATGTGGCCTTTCAGATTATGTGTTGTGCTTCAGTGTATCCAGTCTGAAAATTGATGAAACGTGGTACTTGGAGGAGAGAAGATTGTAGGCAAGCACCTACGTACTAGTATCTAAGCTAGTACAAAAGCTAAGGGAGATCTTTGGAGCATTGTAGCAGGTAGCAGCCTGTGTACTAGTAAATGGATCGGCTAGTACAAAAGCAAAGGGGGTTGTAGCTCCCGTACTGGTATAAGACTGCACCAGTACAAATATTGTAAAAGTATTTTCTTATTAAGAAGAAGATTGAGATGACTTGCAGCAGGTGGTTTTCACCCACATTGGGTTTCCACCTTATATCTTTGTGTTCATGTGTGTGGCTTTTGTGTGATGATCTGTTCTGTTATACTGCACCTGTTTACTGTTAATATGGTTAATAATGTTCTGATGCATTTACTGAAGATAAGCTAACTGAATCATAAGATTTCTGGATATACGCTAGTTGCTTTAGACACAGTAGCGTGTACACGCGGGTTCACTTAACTGAAGTAGCGTATATGTTTTTGAGCATTGAAAAATTTTTATTGATCTGATAATACTGATTCACCCCCCCCTCTCAGTATTATTTCCAACAATTGGTATCAGAGCAGGTCCTTTGATAGAAGCTTGATCGCTTGAAGGAGATCCGTGGAACAATGGGAAAGAAGCTTAAGAAGAAAGCTCATAAGAAGAAGAAGACATCTCAGAAGGACTATGACAGTTGGAGAATCGATTGGGGATTAGGTATAAGAGGCTCTTCAGATTCAGAATCAGATTCAGAATCATTATCAGGTATGAATGTGTTATCCTCTGATGTTCCTGCTATATTTCCTTGTGAAAGTGATGGAAGTGATAGTGAAACTACTGAACATGCTTTTATGGGTGAGCAAGAAAAGTGTCAAATAGAGGCAGTATTTAGAAGGCTTGCAGACAAAGTTAAAGATCAACAAGATCTATTGAACAAAAGGGAATGTGCTTTCAAAGAAGAAGTTACCAAACTAAAGGCCCAACTAGAAGAAGGAAACAAGGTAAGAAAGCTACTCAAGGACAAGGAAGACCAATGTCAAAAATTGCAGCATGAAGTGACATCATTAAGAAAAGAAGTCAACGAAAGAAGCACAACCATCAAGAAACTCAAAGATAGATCCAGCTACTATGAAAATCTTGAAGCTACAATCCCCTCACTAAAAGGAGATCTTGAAGAATCAAAGAAGCAGAATACAGATCTACTCCAAGCTATTGCAAAACAAGAAAACGAAGTCACCAGCTTAAAATCTCAACTAGAATGTGCCTTCCGAGTTCGTCAAATGCAGCAGGATCTGAATGAAGAACAAGAAAAGGAGATTCTCAAACTAAGGCATCAGTTGGAAGAAGGAAGGAAAGATGGAGAAGACATGAAGAAACAATGTCTAGAAAAGGAGGAACAACTTCAAGTTGAGGTAAATATCTTGAAAGGTAAATTAGAAGAAAAGGATAAACTTTTGAGATTTCAAGATAGTACTAAAGCCTTGGATGATATTCTTAATAGTCAAAGGTCTCCTGCTATCAAGACTGGTCTTGGTTTTCATGAATCTGTTGAAGGTGAATCTAGCTCACAAGGTGAGGCAAGGAACTCTAAAGAGAAAACTAAAATGATCAACAAGGAGATGAAAGGTCAACCCCATCAACAATCAAAGAAAAAGACTCCTCAAAGAAAATCTTTTACTCCTCCTATGAATAATATTGAATGTTATGTATGTCATAATCTTGGACATGTTGCAGCTAAATGTAGAAGAAGAAGAGTTCAAGACTATTATGCGGACAGGTCATCTCAATTAAGGTACTTTAATGGATATTGCTTTGCTTGCAATATGTATGGTCACAAAGCTGCTGATTGCTACAGGAGGAATATGAAACATGTAAGATGTTATGCATGTAACAAGCTTGGACATATAGCAAAGGAATGCAGGAACAAAGGATGGACATCACATCAAAAGGAGAAAACCTCATCACACTTAAAGATATGGAGGAAGAAGGAAGTACAGTCAGCACAATGTACTGAGACACAGCACAGCACAAACATACCAGACTCAGGGGGAGCTGAAGGTGTAAAACTTCAGTGTTCTAATTCTCATACGCAAGTTTCATGAAGTATAGCCGCGTATATACGCGAGTTTCGCACTGCAAAGTCGCGTATATGTCAGTCTGAGGAAAAGCAGTGGGGACAGATCAGAAAAAGGATCTGATATGATTCAGTCTATTATTTGCTCTATTGGTTACAGTCTGCTGAGGATGTGTGGAAATGTTTTGTTACTTGTATGATGTCTAGAAGTGTTTTTGATCCTAACTTGAGGATGATGATGTTTTGATTCTTATTGATGATATATGCATGATCAGATCTAACAGATGGCACTGGTTGAGGGGGAGCATATGCCTTTAGTAATTCATTGTTGGCATTATGGTTAATAATCCTTGGTGATGATTCTTATATGGCTAAATGATATATCTTGCTATGATGTGGTTGTGAGTTGTCTATGATAAAATCTCATATGATTCTTGGGGTTACACAGTTGATGATCAGATCAGATTTATGGTTGATTCTTTGATGATGCATATATGGTGCTTACATGGTGATCTTCATAAGGACAAGGAGAAGTACAAAGCTTGAATATACATCTTCCTCACTTGATGATGGGTCACTCATATTCTGCTGTTGTCATATGCATAAAAATCATACAGTTATGATGCAGGCACTCTTGTGGATAAGGATTGTTGCTGTTGATGATATCAAGAAGTTCTGTCAAATGAGCTTGAGCTCAAGATACATAATGCTGATACATGGATGACTACTCAAAGTTGCTTTATTGGAGACATGGTGATGAGTTCTTATCTATATGATGATAGGTTGATACTTACATATGTTGATTGATGCAGATGTTCCCAAGTAATGATACTTGGATCATGTAGATCTTGAAGTTGATGTAATGGCTATGGTGGTTTCACATGTAATGTGAATGATTTCATGATGATGTTTAAAAGGAGGAGTTGACATCTATGTTCAGACATACCTTGCTGCAGGACATTTACAGGTTGCTGATATGAAAATGGTTGTACGCGAGTTTCATAAGGCCTATCCGCGTATATACGCTTGTTTATGTGGATGAATACGCGTATATGGAGTTTTGAAGGAAATCAGCAGGGACAGATGTTGGTTGCAGAAAGTCTGATATGGGTCCGACAGAGATCATCTGGCACAGATTCAGGGGGAGCAGATAATCTTCCAATGATGCATTGTTGGCATTATCTTAAAGCTTTTGGTTCTAGTTCACATTTGTTGTTGGTTTCAAGTGGAACAAAGGCGAAATTGGTTGCTGATCTGAATGGTGATTATCAGATGCTGATAGTAACTTTCATAAATCTTGGTCTTTCGTCTCTATGTCATATATCTCTTTTGTGGTATCTCTTTCATGGTGTCGAGGTCATGTAACGGCCTATTTTGGTTTCCCCACTATGCCTGGGATGATTGATGCAATATGATTGGTTGTCATATGTAAACTTTTGATGTATCCCCACTTGGTTGGGTGGATGAGTCAATTTTCGTATATCCTCACTTAGTTGAGAGATGGATGTATGTATGAGTCTTTGGTGATAGGAAGGTCTTTTATGATGTATAGAGTCATGTTCTTCTTGAAGAACATCTTTTGCAGATCTTGCCTACAGTCAGGAAGAGCATGTACAACACACTTCAGCGGTACAGAGATTCAGCATGTACTCAGGGGGAGCATGGACAGATTGGTACACCTTGGCATATACAAAGGGGAAGACTATTCAGAGATTTCAGCAGGTACTCAGGGGGAGTATGGACAGTGGAATGATTCAGCAAAGGAAGAGAATATCTTGGTCCACCCTTTGCCCTTGATGTCAAAGGGGGAGAGTGATTTGGTGTTGTTGCCATCAAGTCCAAAGGGGGAGATTGTTGGCATTATGATGCATGTGTTGTACTTGATGGCAACCCTCTCATAGAAGAATATCTCACTTATGTATAACTGGATGAATCTTCAGAAGAGATATCAGATGTGACTGATGGAGGACAGCTCAAAGGAATCAGATGATAGTTCTAAGTGTGACAAGTTAGCTTTGCCATCAAGTCCAAAGGGGGAGATTGTTGGCATTATGAGATAAGTGTTGTCCTTGATGGCAAACCACACTGATGACAAATCATAGTGCAGAAGGTCAGCAGCAAGGAATTGATGATCAGACTATAAGAAGAAGAGAAAGTTCATACACGCAGGTTCGTTAAGCCCAAGTCGCGTGTACACGCAGGTTGGCTTCAGCAAAAGCGCGTGTATGTGGAAAAGTACCTTTGGTCCATGGCGGTTAGTTCTTGGAAGTTGTGCCTATGGTTTCGGACCATTGTGTCTCGACGGGCGTGTCGATTCCTAGTTTTGAAGTTGATGGTATTGGATTTCTATGGTTTTGGCTCTTGGTATTGAACAAGGCCTAAGGCTATATAAGGAGAAGGAAATCATTAGGCAAGTGTATCTGAAATGTCTTGAATATCTGATGAAGCATTAGATCCAGTATGCAGGTTATGGGTTGATGATGCATTGCTTGATCTGAGCTAAGGAGAGATCTCATCGGTTGATGGAGAGCAAGATCTAAGGAGAGATCGGGATCAAATGGTTTGAAATGAACTATCTTTATGATGCTTATTCTAGATCTACATACTGACGCATGTATTGTTCTATAAGTATTATGAGTATGATTGATGTCTGGTACAACTGCAAGTTATGAGAAATTATTTTTAGATCTGTACGCGGGTTGTCTTTGGCAAAAGCGCGTATACACGCGGGTTTGATTCATCGAAGTAGCGTATACATTGTAAAGCTTGATATTTGAAGTTGCAGATGGGTCAGATGGTTATTACAGAGTTCTGTCTGCTCTGTGTTCTGGTGACAGTGTTGTTAACAGGGTTTCAGTGATTCAGAGTTTGATGATTGTTTTTATCTTCAATGATAGTTATGGGTCCAGTATGAAAATTGGATGAAATGTGGCCTTTCAGATTATGTGTTGTGCTTCAGTGTATCCAGTCTGAAAATTGATGAAACTTGGTACTTGGAGGAGAGAAGATTGTAGGCAAGCACCTACGTACTAGTATCTAAGCTAGTACAAAAGCTAAGGGAGATCTTTGGAGCATTGTAGCAGGTAGCAGCCTGTGTACTAGTAAATGGATCGGCTAGTACAAAAGCAAAGGGGGTTGTAGCTCCCGTACTGGTATAAGACTGCACCAGTACAAATATTGTAAAAGTATTTTCTTATTAAGAAGAAGATTGAGATGACTTGCAGCAGGTGGTTTTCACCCACATTGGGTTTCCACCTTATATCTTTGTGTTCATGTGTGTGGCTTTTGTGTGATGATCTGTTCTGTTATACTGCACCTGTTTACTGTTAATATGGTTAATAATGTTCTGATGCATTTACTGAAGATAAGCTAACTGAATCATAAGATTTCTGGATATACGCTAGTTGCTTTAGACACAGCAGCGTGTACACGCGGGTTCACTTAACTGAAGTAGCGTATATGTTTTTGAGCATTGAAATTTTTTTATTGATCTTATAATACTGATTCACCCCCCCCTCTCAGTATTATTTCCAACAATTGGTATCAGAGCAGGTCCTTTGATAGAAGCTTGATCGCTTGAAGGAGATCCGTGGAACAATGGGAAAGAAGCTTAAGAAGAAAGCTCATAAGAAGAAGAAGACATCTCAGAAGGACTATGACAGTTGGAGAATCGATTGGGGATTAGGTATAAGAGGCTCTTCAGATTCAGAATCAGATTCAGAATCATTATCAGGTATGAATGTGTTATCCTCTGATGTTCCTGCTATATTTCCTTGTGAAAGTGATGGAAGTGATAGTGAAACTACTGAACATGCTTTTATGGGTGAGCAAGAAAAGTGTCAAATAGAGGCAGTATTTAGAAGGCTTGCAGACAAAGTTAAAGATCAACAAGATCTATTGAACAAAAGGGAATGTGCTTTCAAAGAAGAAGTTACCAAACTAAAGGCCCAACTAGAAGAAGGAAACAAGGTAAGAAAGCTACTCAAGGACAAGGAAGACCAATGTCAAAAATTGCAGCATGAAGTGACATCATTAAGAAAAGAAGTCAACGAAAGAAGCTCAACCATCAAGAAACTCAAAGATAGATCCAGCTACTATGAAAATCTTGAAGCTACAATCCCCTCACTAAAAGGAGATCTTGAAGAATCAAAGAAGCAGAATACAGATCTACTCCAAGCTATTGCAAAACAAGAAAACGAAGTCACCAGCTTAAAATCTCAACTAGAATGTGCCTTCCGAGTTCGTCAAATGCAGCAGGATCTGAATGAAGAACAAGAAAAGGAGATTCTCAAACTAAGGCATCAGTTGGAAGAAGGAAGGAAAGATGGAGAAGACATGAAGAAACAATGTCTAGAAAAGGAGGAACAACTTCAAGTTGAGGTAAATATCTTGAAAGGTAAATTAGAAGAAAAGGATAAACTTTTGAGATTTCAAGATAGTACTAAAGCCTTGGATGATATTCTTAATAGTCAAAGGTCTCCTGCTATCAAGACTGGTCTTGGTTTTCATGAATCTGTTGAAGGTGAATCTAGCTCACAAGGTGAGGCAAGGAACTCTAAAGAGAAAACTAAAATGATCAACAAGGAGATGAAAGGTCAACCCCATCAACAATCAAAGAAAAAGACTCCTCAAAGAAAATCTTTTACTCCTCCTATGAATAATATTGAATGTTATGTATGTCATAATCTTGGACATGTTGCAGCTGAATGTAGAAGAAGAAGAGTTCAAGACTATTATGCGGACAGGTCATCTCAATTAAGGTACTTTAATGGATATTGCTTTGCTTGCAATATGTATGGTCACAAAGCTGCTGATTGCTACAGGAGGAATATGAAACATGTAAGATGTTATGCATGTAACAAGCTTGGACATATAGCAAAGGAATGCAGGAACAAAGGATGGACATCACATCAAAAGGAGAAAACCTCATCACACTTAAAGATATGGAGGAAGAAGGAAGTACAGTCAGCACAATGTACTGAGACACAGCACAACACAAACATACCAGACTCAGGGGGAGCTGAAGGTGTAAAACTTCAGTGTTCTAATTCTCATACGCAAGTTTCATGAAGTATAGCCGCGTATATACGCGAGTTTCGCACTGCAAAGTCGCGTATATGTCAGTCTGAGGAAAAGCAGTGGGGACAGATCAGAAAAAGGATCTGATATGATTCAGTCTGTTATTTGCTCTATTGGTTACAGTCTGCTGAGGATGTGTGGAAATGTTTTGTTACTTGTATGATGTCTAGAAGTGTTTTGATCCTAACTTGAGGATGATGATGTTTTGATTCTTATTGATGATATATGCATGATCAGATCTAACAGATGGCACTGGTTGAGGGGGAGCATATGCCTTTAGTAATTCATTGTTGGCATTATGGTTAATAATCCTTGGTGATGATTCTTATATGGCTAAATGATATATCTTGCTATGATGTGGTTGTGAGTTGTCTATGATAAAATCTCATATGATTCTTGGGGTTACACAGTTGATGATCAGATCAGATTTATGGTTGATTCTTTGATGATGCATATATGGTGCTTACATGGTGATCTTCATAAGGACAAGGAGAAGTACAAAGCTTGAATATACATCTTCCTCACTTGATGATGGGTCACTCATATTCTGCTGTTGTCATATGCATAAAAATCATACAGTTATGATGCAGGCACTCTTGTGGATAAGGATTGTTGCTGTTGATGATATCAAGAAGTTCTGTCAAATGAGCTTGAGCTCAAGATACATAATGCTGATACATGGATGACTACTCAAAGTTGCTTTATTGGAGACATGGTGATGAGTTCTTATCTATATGATGATAGGTTGATACTTACATATGTTGATTGATGCAGATGTTCCCAAGTAATGATACTTGGATCATGTAGATCTTGAAGTTGATGTAATGGCTATGGTGGTTTCACATGTAATGTGAATGATTTCATGATGATGTTTAAAAGGAGGAGTTGACATCTATGTTCAGACATACCTTGCTGCAGGACATTTACAGGTTGCTGATATGAAAATGGTTGTACGCGAGTTTCATAAGGCCTATCCACGTATATACGCTTGTTTATATGGATGAATACGCGTATATGGAGTTTTGAAGGAAATCAGCAGGGACAGATGTTGGTTGCAGAAAGTCTGATATGGGTCTGACAGAGATCATCTGGCACAGATTCAGGGGGAGCAGATAATCTTCCAATGATGCATTGTTGGCATTATCTTAAAGCTTTTGGTCCTAGTTCACATTTGTTGTTGGTTTCAAGTGGAACAAAGGCGAAATTGGTTGCTGATCTGAATGGTGATTATCAGATGCTGATAGTAACTTTCATAAATCTTGGTCTTTCGTCTCTATGTCATATATCTCTTTTGTGGTATCTCTTTCATGGTGTCGAGGTCATGTAACGGCCTATTTTGGTTTCCCCACTATGCCTGGGATGATTGATGCAATATGATTGGTTGTCATATGTAAACTTTTGATGTATCCCCACTTGGTTGGGTGGATGAGTCAATTTTCGTATATCCTCACTTAGTTGAGAGATGGATGTATGTATGAGTCTTTGGTGATAGGAAGGTCTTTTATGATGTATAGAGTCATGTCCTTCTTGAAGAACATCTTTTGCAGATCTTGCCTACAGTCAGGAAGAGCATGTACAACACACTTCAGCGGTACAGAGATTCAGCATGTACTCAGGGGGAGCATGGACAGATTGGTACACCTTGGCATATACAAAGGGGAAGACTATTCAGAGATTTCAGCAGGTACTCAGGGGGAGTATGGACAGTGGAATGATTCAGCAAAGGAAGAGAATATCTTGGTCCACCCTTTGCCCTTGATGTCAAAGGGGGAGAGTGATTTGGTGTTGTTGCCATCAAGTCCAAAGGGGGAGATTGTTGGCATTATGATGCATGTGTTGTACTTGATGGCAACCCTCTCATAGAAGAATATCTCACTTATGTATAACTGGATGAATCTTCAGAAGAGATATCAGATGTGACTGATGGAGGACAGCTCAAAGGAATCAGATGATAGTTCTAAGTGTGACAAGTTAGCTTTGCCATCAAGTCCAAAGGGGGAGATTGTTGGCATTATGAGATAAGTGTTGTCCTTGATGGCAAACCACACTGATGACAAATCATAGTGCAGAAGGTCAGCAGCAAGGAATTGATGATCAGACTATAAGAAGAAGAGAAAGTTCATACACGCAGGTTCGTTAAGCCCAAGTCGCGTGTACACGCAGGTTGGCTTCAGCAAAAGCGCGTGTATGTGGAAAAGTACCTTTGGTCCATGGCGGTTAGTTCTTGGAAGTTGTGCCTATGGTTTCGGACCATTGTGTCTCGACGGGCGTGTCGATTCCTAGTTTTGAAGTTGATGGTATTGGATTTCTATGGTTTTGGCTCTTGGTATTGAACAAGGCCTAAGGCTATATAAGGAGAAGGAAATCATTAGGCAAGTGTATCTGAAATGTCTTGAATATCTGATGAAGCATTAGATCCAGTATGCAGGTTATGGGTTGATGATGCATTGCTTGATCTGAGCTAAGGAGAGATCTCATCGGTTGATGGAGAGCAAGATCTAAGGAGAGATCGGGATCAAATGGTTTGAAATGAACTATCTTTATGATGCTTATTCTAGATCTACATACTGACGCATGTATTGTTCTATAAGTATTATGAGTATGATTGATGTCTGGTACAACTGCAAGTTATGAGAAATTATTTTTAGATCTGTACGCGGGTTGTCTTTGGCAAAAGCGCGTATACACGCGGGTTTGATTCATCGAAGTAGCGTATACATTGTAAAGCTTGATATTTGAAGTTGCAGATGGGTCAGATGGTTATTACAGAGTTCTGTCTGCTCTGTGTTCTGGTGACAGTGTTGTTAACAGGGTTTCAGTGATTCAGAGTTTGATGATTGTTTTTATCTTCAATGATAGTTATGGGTCCAGTATGAAAATTGGATGAAATGTGGCCTTTCAGATTATGTGTTGTGCTTCAGTGTATCCAGTCTGAAAATTGATGAAACGTGGTACTTGGAGGAGAGAAGATTGTAGGCAAGCACCTACGTACTAGTATCTAAGCTAGTACAAAAGCTAAGGGAGATCTTTGGAGCATTGTAGCAGGTAGCAGCCTGTGTACTAGTAAATGGATCGGCTAGTACAAAAGCAAAGGGGGTTGTAGCTCCCGTACTGGTATAAGACTGCACCAGTACAAATATTGTAAAAGTATTTTCTTATTAAGAAGAAGATTGAGATGACTTGCAGCAGGTGGTTTTCACCCACATTGGGTTTCCACCTTATATCTTTGTGTTCATGTGTGTGGCTTTTGTGTGATGATCTGTTCTGTTATACTGCACCTGTTTACTGTTAATATGGTTAATAATGTTCTGATGCATTTACTGAAGATAAGCTAACTGAATCATAAGATTTCTGGATATACGCTAGTTGCTTTAGACACAGCAGCGTGTACACGCGGGTTCACTTAACTGAAGTAGCGTATATGTTTTTGAGCATTGAAAATTTTTTATTGATCTGATAATACTGATTCACCCCCCCCTCTCAGTATTATTTCCAACAATTGGTATCAGAGCAGGTCCTTTGATAGAAGCTTGATCGCTTGAAGGAGATCCGTGGAACAATGGGAAAGAAGCTTAAGAAGAAAGCTCATAAGAAGAAGAAGACATCTCAGAAGGACTATGACAGTTGGAGAATCGATTGGGGATTAGGTATAAGAGGCTCTTCAGATTCAGAATCAGATTCAGAATCATTATCAGGTATGAATGTGTTATCCTCTGATGTTCCTGCTATATTTCCTTGTGAAAGTGATGGAAGTGATAGTGAAACTACTGAACATGCTTTTATGGGTGAGCAAGAAAAGTGTCAAATAGAGGCAGTATTTAGAAGGCTTGCAGACAAAGTTAAAGATCAACAAGATCTATTGAACAAAAGGGAATGTGCTTTCAAAGAAGAAGTTACCAAACTAAAGGCCCAACTAGAAGAAGGAAACAAGGTAAGAAAGCTACTCAAGGACAAGGAAGACCAATGTCAAAAATTGCAGCATGAAGTGACATCATTAAGAAAAGAAGTCAACGAAAGAAGCTCAACCATCAAGAAACTCAAAGATAGATCCAGCTACTATGAAAATCTTGAAGCTACAATCCCCTCACTAAAAGGAGATCTTGAAGAATCAAAGAAGCAGAATACAGATCTACTCCAAGCTATTGCAAAACAAGAAAACGAAGTCACCAGCTTAAAATCTCAACTAGAATGTGCCTTCCGAGTTCGTCAAATGCAGCAGGATCTGAATGAAGAACAAGAAAAGGAGATTCTCAAACTAAGGCATCAGTTGGAAGAAGGAAGGAAAGATGGAGAAGACATGAAGAAACAATGTCTAGAAAAGGAGGAACAACTTCAAGTTGAGGTAAATATCTTGAAAGGTAAATTAGAAGAAAAGGATAAACTTTTGAGATTTCAAGATAGTACTAAAGCCTTGGATGATATTCTTAATAGTCAAAGGTCTCCTGCTATCAAGACTGGTCTTGGTTTTCATGAATCTGTTGAAGGTGAATCTAGCTCACAAGGTGAGGCAAGGAACTCTAAAGAGAAAACTAAAATGATCAACAAGGAGATGAAAGGTCAACCCCATCAACAATCAAAGAAAAAGACTCCTCAAAGAAAATCTTTTACTCCTCCTATGAATAATATTGAATGTTATGTATGTCATAATCTTGGACATGTTGCAGCTAAATGTAGAAGAAGAAGAGTTCAAGACTATTATGCGGACAAGTCATCTCAATTAAGGTACTTTAATGGATATTGCTTTGCTTGCAATATGTATGGTCACAAAGCTGCTGATTGCTACAGGAGGAATATGAAACATGTAAGATGTTATGCATGTAACAAGCTTGGACATATAGCAAAGGAATGCAGGAACAAAGGATGGACATCACATCAAAAGGAGAAAACCTCATCACACTTAAAGATATGGAGGAAGAAGGAAGTACAGTCAGCACAATGTACTGAGACACAGCACAGCACAAACATACCAGACTCAGGGGGAGCTGAAGGTGTAAAACTTCAGTGTTCTAATTCTCATACGCAAGTTTCATGAAGTATAGCCGCGTATATACGCGAGTTTCGCACTGCAAAGTCGCGTATATGTCAGTCTGAGGAAAAGCAGTGGGGACAGATCAAAAAAAGGATCTGATATGATTCAGTCTGTTATTTGCTCTATTGGTTACAGTCTGCTGAGGATGTGTGGAAATGTTTTGTTACTTGTATGATGTCTAGAAGTGTTTTTGATCCTAACTTGAGGATGATGATGTTTTGATTCTTATTGATGATATATGCATGATCAGATCTAACAGATGGCACTGGTTGAGGGGGAGCATATGCCTTTAGTAATTCATTGTTGGCATTATGGTTAATAATCCTTGGTGATGATTCTTATATGGCTAAATGATATATCTTGCTATGATGTGGTTGTGAGTTGTCTATGATAAAATCTCATATGATTCTTAGGGTTACACAGTTGATGATCAGATCAGATTTATGGTTGATTCTTTGATGATGCATATATGGTGCTTACATGGTGATCTTCATAAGGACAAGGAGAAGTACAAAGCTTGAATATACATCTTCCTCACTTGATGATGGGTCACTCATATTCTGCTGTTGTCATATGCATAAAAATCATACAGTTATGATGCAGGCACTCTTGTGGATAAGGATTGTTGCTGTTGATGATATCAAGAAGTTCTGTCAAATGAGCTTGAGCTCAAGATACATAATGCTGATACATGGATGACTACTCAAAGTTGCTTTATTGGAGACATGGTGATGAGTTCTTATCTATATGATGATAGGTTGATACTTACATATGTTGATTGATGCAGATGTTCCCAAGTAATGATACTTGGATCATGTAGATCTTGAAGTTGATGTAATGGCTATGGTGGTTTCACATGTAATGTGAATGATTTCATGATGATGTTTAAAAGGAGGAGTTGACATCTATGTTCAGACATACCTTGCTGCAGGACATTTACAGGTTGCTGATATGAAAATGGTTGTACGCGAGTTTCATAAGGCCTATCCGCGTATATACGCTTGTTTATGTGGATGAATACGCGTATATGGAGTTTTGAAGGAAATCAGCAGGGACAGATGTTGGTTGCAGAAAGTCTGATATGGGTCCGACAGAGATCATCTGGCACAGATTCAGGGGGAGCAGATAATCTTCCAATGATGCATTGTTGGCATTATCTTAAAGCTTTTGGTTCTAGTTCACATTTGTTGTTGGTGGAACAAAGGCGAAATTGGTTGCTGATCTGAATGGTGATTATCAGATGCTGATAGTAACTTTCATAAATCTTGGTCTTTCGTCTCTATGTCATATATCTCTTTTGTGGTATCTCTTTCATGGTGTCGAGGTCATGTAACGGCCTATTTTGGTTTCCCCACTATGCCTGGGATGATTGATGCAATATGATTGGTTGTCATATGTAAACTTTTGATGTATCCCCACTTGGTTGGGTGGATGAGTCAATTTTTGTATATCCTCACTTAGTTGAGAGATGGATGTATGTATGAGTCTTTGGTGATAGGAAGGTCTTTTATGATGTATAGAGTCATGTCCTTCTTGAAGAACATCTTTTGCAGATCTTGCCTACAGTCAGGAAGAGCATGTACAACACACTTCAGCGGTACAGAGATTCAGCATGTACTCAGGGGGAGCATGGACAGATTGGTACACCTTGGCATATACAAAGGGGGAGACTATTCAGAGATTTCAGCAGGTACTCAGGGGGAGTATGGACAGTGGAATGATTCAGCAAAGGAAGAGAATATCTTGGTCCACCCTTTGCCCTTGATGTCAAAGGGGGAGAGTGATTTGGTGTTGTTGCCATCAAGTCCAAAGGGGGAGATTGTTGGCATTATGATGCATGTGTTGTACTTGATGGCAACCCTCTCATAGAAGAATATCTCACTTATGTATAACTGGATGAATCTTCAGAAGAGATATCAGATGTGACTGATGGAGGACAGCTCAAAGGAATCAGATGATAGTTCTAAGTGTGACAAGTTAGCTTTGCCATCAAGTCCAAAGGGGGAGATTGTTGGCATTATGAGATAAGTGTTGTCCTTGATGGCAAACCACACTGATGACAAATCATAGTGCAGAAGGTCAGCAGCAAGGAATTGATGATCAGACTATAAGAAGAAGAGAAAGTTCATACACGCAGGTTCGTTAAGCCCAAGTCGCGTGTACACGCAGGTTGGCTTCAGCAAAAGCGCGTGTATGTGGAAAAGTACCTTTGGTCCATGGCGGTTAGTTCTTGGAAGTTGTGCCTATGGTTTCGGACCATTGTGTCTCGACGGGCGTGTCGATTCCTAGTTTTGAAGTTGATGGTATTGGATTTCTATGGTTTTGGCTCTTGGTATTGAACAAGGCCTAAGGCTATATAAGGAGAAGGAAATCATTAGGCAAGTGTATCTGAAATGTCTTGAATATCTGATGAAGCATTAGATCCAGTATGCAGGTTATGGGTTGATGATGCATTGCTTGATCTGAGCTAAGGAGAGATCTCATCGGTTGATGGAGAGCAAGATCTAAGGAGAGATCGGGATCAAATGGTTTGAAATGAACTATCTTTATGATGCTTATTCTAGATCTACATACTGACGCATGTATTGTTCTATAAGTATTATGAGTATGATTGATGTCTGGTACAGCTGCAAGTTATGAGAAATTATTTTTAGATCTGTACGCGGGTTGTCTTTGGCAAAAGCGCGTATACACGCGGGTTTGATTCATCGAAGTAGCGTATACATTGTAAAGCTTGATATTTGAAGTTGCAGATGGGTCAGATGGTTATTACAGAGTTCTGTCTGCTCTGTGTTCTGGTGACAGTGTTGTTAACAGGGTTTCAGTGATTCAGAGTTTGATGATTGTTTTTATCTTCAATGATAGTTATGGGTCCAGTATGAAAATTGGATGAAATGTGGCCTTTCAGATTATGTGTTGTGCTTCAGTGTATCCAGTCTGAAAATTGATGAAACGTGGTACCTGGAGGAGAGAAGATTGTAGGCAAGCACCTACGTACTAGTATCTAAGCTAGTACAAAAGCTAAGGGAGATCTTTGGAGCATTGTAGCAGGTAGCAGCCTGTGTACTAGTAAATGGATCGGCTAGTACAAAAGCAAAGGGGGTTGTAGCTCCCGTACTGGTATAAGACTGCACCAGTACAAATATTGTAAAAGTATTTTCTTATTAAGAAGAAGATTGAGATGACTTGCAGCAGGTGGTTTTCACCCACATTGGGTTTCCACCTTATATCTTTGTGTTCATGTGTGTGGCTTTTGTGTGATGATCTGTTCTGTTATACTGCACCTGTTTACTGTTAATATGGTTAATAATGTTCTGATGCATTTACTGAAGATAAGCTAACTGAATCATAAGATTTCTGGATATACGCTAGTTGCTTTAGACACAGCAGCGTGTACACGCGGGTTCACTTAACTGAAGTAGCGTATATGTTTTTGAGCATTGAAAAAGTTTTATTGATCTGATAATACTGATTCACCCCCCCTCTCAGTATTATTTCCAACAGCAAGTAGCAAACAACTATCTGAAGAGAGAGGAATCGAGCAAGGAACCAAACGCAAGACAGAGGTTGGTCTCCTTTATTCTTCTCTCATCTATCTTTCATAAAGGAAAACGAAAGTAGTTTTTCTTTGTTTGTTTCTAAGGTAGCTACCACACCTTAGTGGGATTAGTAGTTCTGCATAGACACTTTTCCTTGTAACAGGCTCGCTGCTCATTGAACTTCAGATTCTTGTGCACTATGGTCCTTTGACTGGCAGGCAGAAACACACGATAGTTGTGAGGTGTATCTGTGTACTCCACAAGTATTCCCAACTCAGCTGTTGGGTTGAGCTTTTTCTGAACATCTTCGGTCACATGACAGAAGACTGGTGATCCAAAGATGCAGAAGTGACTCACATCTAGTCTCTTCCCCAAAAAAGCCTCCATAGGTGTCTTCATCCCCAAAATACAATGAGGACTTTTGTTCTGAAGATATACTACTGTATTGCATGCCTCAGCCCATAGATGAAGTGGTAGGCCTTGGTCATGCAACATCGATCGAGATACACCCACAATAGATCTGTTCTTCCTTTCCACCACCCTATTCTGTTGTGGATTATGAGGTGTCGTGAGTTCCTGTTTAATTCCTTCTGAAGCAAAAAAGTCCTTAAACTGGTGGGAAATATACTCTCCACCATTATCACTTCGCAAGGCCTTTACTTTCATCCTTGATTCTTTCTCTGCCAAAGCTTTGAACTCACAAAACTTCAAGAAGGTTTGATCCTTCTTTTGCATGAAGTAGATCCAACATCTACGAGAAAAATCATCAACAAAAATAACATAATACCTTTGCTTTCCAATGAAGGTTGTAGAGAAGGGCTCGCATACATCTGAATGAACTCGCTCTAGAACTGCTCCTACTCTACCATCCCGATCATGAAAATAATATTTTGCATACTTACCCAAAGTGCAACCTTTGCATGTGCTCACTTGCTCCAACTTGCACTTGGGTAATCTAGTAGAAATTTGCTGCATGATCTTCAAGGCCCCATGATGCAAGTGGCCCCGTCTCCTATGCCATAACTCGCCAATATCTTGGCCATGCATCACCTCTGCTTTGGAACTCAAAACAACATAGTCTTATACCTGTAACTTATAGAGATTCTTAACTCAACTTCCTATCTGTTTGGTCTGTCCAGTGCTGATATGCCTTAGGAAAACCTTTCCCAAACTAAAGACTACATCATAGCGTTTATCCTCAAGCATAGTAATAGACACAAGATTCTTTTTCAGCCCTAGTACATACATAACATTAGAAAGAGAGAGGGGAGAACCATTCTCCCTTTGAAACACAATCATGCCTTCACTTGAGACATGGTGCTTTCTATCATCACCCATCTCGATCCGTATCTAGAGATCCTTCTCCTCCAAAGTGCTGAAAATAGTATTGTCACCTGACATGTGGAAAGAATCTCCACTATCCAAGTACCAAACACATCCCATGCTGGATGAAACCACGCATGCAATAAGTGAGAATTCCATCTCAAATTGTGAAGCTAGAGCATCACCATCAGATTCCTTGGAGGAACCTTTCTTGGCCTTCTTCCTCTTTGGGCAACTAGTAGCATAGTGACCCAACTCATGATAATGAAAGCATCTCACCTTCGACTTGTCAAACTTCTTCCCTCATTAAGAAGACTTGGATTGGGATGCCTTCCCTTTCCCTTTCTTAGCTTTAGATTCTAAAGCCAAGTTCTATTCATCATCATTCTTTGATGAAGAAGCTCCATCTCTGGTGTTTCGTCTGATCTCCTCCTGCATCAAATCTGACCATAGTCGTTCCTAATCTGGCAGTTTATCCCTTCCATTCACTGAGTCCTGGTAGCTATGCCAGATCTTAGGAAGGCCAAGGAGTGCTAGACTCACCATATCATCATCAGTGGTAATGACCCCTATGCTTGCAAGCTCATATCTATAGCTGGTAAGCTTGTTTAGGAATGTAGTGATCATGTCGCCCTTTTCACACTTGATCTTTCGAAGCTTGTCCTTTAGTGCCAACTTCCTTTGATCATTGCTATTCTGATATAAATCTTTCAATGTTTTCCACATTGCAAACGGAGTCTCCTTCCCATGGAGACTCGATACTATGTGATCTCGAACTCCCTCTAGGATGATTCTCCTAGCTCTAGCCACGTTCTTCTTCCAGTTTGCAACCTGAGTAGCATTAGTAGGATTAGGGACATCTTGATCAATGAAGTCCTTAATGCCATTATCTTCCAATAATGCCTCCATGCGATCCTTCCAAGCTATGTAGTTTGAGCTGCCATCAAGGGCATACTCAAGCGTCAACCCAGTGAAGGCCATCTGGATGAAATCTGAACTGTGATGAGAACTAGATATCTATATCCCAAATAATAAACTTCGACTTTGTTTCTCTTGCTTGTATTCTATTCCTTGCTTGATTATCTATGCTTCAATACCATGTAGAAATTTCACCTGTAGATCAAACTGGTAATGCAATGTACTAAAGCAAAACACATGATCTACTTCTACAAAACATTAAGTGGAAGCAAATCGATTTCATGAGTAACATCAACCATAAACACATATAACTGATGAAGAGAAATAATCACACATAACACAGATATATCACTGGGGAAAGCACCAGCATAAAACCCCCAACACTATATTATCAATCAAGTGGAAATCCTCTTCTGTTTACAAAAAATATCAGCTCAAGAGCTATCCTATAATCTCTGCAATCAAAAGATAAAGATCATGGACTCACTATGCGTCAATATGTAGGCCTCAAGTCCACCAATCCCCTATTTCCTTGCGCAGTTTTTATTGGGGTCCAATTACAAAACATATGTGAGTTGGCCCCAATCATACCTGCTGTCAACCATAGGTCCAACTACGCAATCCTTGAGGACACTAGTTCCTCCTACATGCAAGGTTCCATGGGAAGATCCAAGCATCTGATAGTACATTGTCCCTCATTTGATCTCAATTGGGTCTCTAATAGAACTGACATGCAACAATTATCCATGAGTGAATCCTCAATTATCTAAAATAATAGTTGTCACATGCATGCAAGCATTAACAAACTATATTTTATTATTTTAACAACTTGTTAAAATAATCTAACTAGACTTGACTAGTTAGAACTAAGTCAACTGATTCTCTCATTATAGAACTCATACTTAATTCCTCAATCAGTGGGACAACTAATTTCATGTTCTCACAAAGACTTCAAGTTTAATTTTTCCAACTAATTAACTCATGGAGATTAATTAGTTAATATTTTAAACTACTGTTAAGACCAAATTCGATTTTACTTCCTATAGATAGACCAGGGATTGCTATAAATAGGAAGGGACCCAGAAATGCTATTCTTAGAACTTTCTATTTTTAGCAGTTTCACCTCTCACCCAAGGTGGCCAATGACCTCACTGGCCAAACTGCTATTTTTAGACATTCTATTTTTAGCACATTCTAAATTTAGCATTTCTTGTTGCCCAATTTTCAACAAAATGTATATAAGGAGACGTAATACTTTGCAATCAAATATATCATCATAAGTGAATTGAATCTCTATATTCGCATATGTAGTTTGTACTTTTGGGGAAGGCTCCAAAGCTGAGTGAACGGAGGTATGGAAGAGTCTGCAGGTGAGTGTGTAGACCACCTACAACTAGGTGCGTAGGTCAAAGACGTATATGTACTGAAGATTTATATTAATAAAGAAGAAGTTTTGGCAAAGAAATGTATATCTTTTTATGTTTAGTATTTGTTTTTTTTAGTATCGTTAGGTATGCTTTTCACTGAGTTATGTGAAGAAATGTAAGATATACTCTTATTTGTTAGAGTTTATGGGTTTAATTTGATTCTGCTAAATTAATCATTTGCGCAAAGTTCTTATGCACAAGAAGTTATAAGATCAATTTAGAGTAGAAGTAAATACACGAAGCCATTGTGTGAATGTCCCTTCGGTTGCAGAAGCCTAGTTTTGTAGCCTCCCATAACTACTTCGGGTGAGACTACGATCTTCTTGCAGGTCATTGCTGAAAGGGCCAATAGTTGAGGGTTTTGTTGGTGTGCAACACACTCTAAACCTAGGTCAAGCCCTGTTACATAACATTTTGTCACTATCATTGTACTCCCTGTTGGAAATAATACTGAGAGGGGGGGTGAATCAGTATTAGGAATTTAACAATATTTCATTTCCATAAACAGATTTATATACGCTACTTTTATTCATGAAACTTGCGTGTATACACAACTTTGTTTAGAGAAAGCAATGTATACCTTGAAAACTTATAATTTAGTTAGATGATCTTTAATCTGTTTATCGGAACCTTATAACCAGTAATCAGATGTAGTAAACAGAATAGGAAATCACACACATGAACACAAGATATAAGGTGGAAACCCAATGTCGGTGAAAACCACCTGTTGCAATCGTCTCTATCTTTCTTTAATAAGAAACTTCCTTTTACAAATTTTGTACTAGTGCAGCCTTATACTCATACGCAGGCTTCTACGTACAGAAGGCTACAACCTTCTCTCCTTCTCTATCTTTTCTTGGAAGGGAGCTACAACCCCCTTAGCTCTTGTACTAGATGATGTGTTTACTAGTACGTAGGTGCTGACCTACAGAAGGCTACAACCTTCTCTTTTCTTCCAACGACCACGTTTCATAAATTTTTAGACTGGATCCATCAATAACATCAATCAAACATTAAATATATCTGCATCAACCAATCTCCTTTGTACCAACCAAAACTGAATCAAACAATCAGTTTTTTGAATGCTGTAACCAGAATACACTAACAGTAACTAGAATCCAATCCAGAACCCAGAACACTGCAACAACAAATTGAAGTAGTTAAAACATATTTTGTTAGGTGTACGCTACTTCAATGTGTCGAACCTACGTGCGTACGCACTTTTCTCAAGACAAAATTGCATATACACTATTTTAAAATGCTGAACCGGCGTGTATACGTGCCCTTGTTGTAATGAACCTGCGTACAGATCTATAAAGATGATTTAATCTTTACAACTATTCAGACATCAATTATACCCAGATCATCAGATTTGCAGAATATGACATGCACCAATTATTCAGATAAAATATCAAAACCATATAAAGATAATTCTCTTCAAGCCTTAAGATCTTGACCCATCAATAAAACTTATCCTTCTTCAAGCGCTCAGGTTCTTCCTTGATTCAGATCTAGCTTTGCACCATAACCCAATGACCAGTATTCTAGATCTTGCTCTTCATTAGACATTAAATTACTTGAGTGCCTTTGCCTAATGATCTCCTCCTCCTTTTATAATCTTAGGCCTTACTCAATACCATGGTCCAAAACCACTTAGAATCAATACCTTGGACCAAATACCTGGGGTCAACACTTCGGACAAGATACCTTGGACCAATACCATGGATCAAAATACCATGGTCCAAATACCACGGACCAAAACCAAATTCTCCAACATGTACGCACCTTTCCTTGCTTGAAAGTGCGTGTATACGCTACATGCCTTTTGGTCGGTGAACCCACGTGTATATGTGGCTTTGTCAAGGGGAACCTATGTATATCTCTTTTTCCTTCATTCTGAGAGCTTCAGTTGTGATCTGTCATTTGAGTGAGCTGCCATCAAGGACAACACCTGTGTCATAGCGCCAAACCTATGTCATAATGCTAAGAATCCCCCCCTTTGGACTTGATGGCAACCCCAAGTCACTCTCCCCCTTTGTCATCAAGGGCAAAGGGTTATTCTCCCCCTGAGTACATGATGAATTCTCTGATATGCTGAAGTGTATTGTTCATGCTCACCCTGACTGTAAGCAAGGTCTGCAAATGGATGCTCTACCAGAAGAACATGACTCTATACATCATAAATGACCTTCCTATCACCAAAGACTCATACATACATCCATCTCCCAACCAAGTGGGGATATACTAAGATTGACTCATCCACCCAACCAAGTGAGGATATACCAAAAGTTTATACACGATAAAATAAGAAAATTACATCATCCATCCCAGGCATAGTGGGGAAACAAAATAGGTCATTACATGACCTTGATAATAAAAGATATACATGACATAGAGACAAAATATCTAAAACAAGACTATGATAGTCATCAGCAACTATCATTAGCAGCATCTGTCAATCACCATCCAGACTAGCAACCATGATCTCCCTCTACACCTGTTCCACCTGAATAAGAAAAAACTGTGAAATTGTACCAAGATAATGCCAACAATGCATTATTAGAAGTATATGCTCCCCCTGAACTTGTGCCAGATGATCACTGTCAGACCCATATCAGACTCTTTTCCTCCTGAGTTTGGCCCACTGTTTTTCTTCAAACCAACATATACGTGACTATATCCATAAAAACTGGCGTATGTACATGGATATGCTTCACGAAACTCACATACAAGCACTTTTATCTGAATCAGATAGGTTTCAACAACAAAATGATGCATCAACTACTCCCAGCTTTTGTCTGAGATATTCAAATGTCTCTATGGGTAGCAGTTTGGTGAATATATCACCAACTTGTTCTTTGGAGGGAACATACTCCAATTTTACCTTTTGTTCAAGCAATTGTTCGTGGAGAAAATGATATTTGATAGGTATGTGCTTGGTCTTGGAATGCATGACTGGATTCTTTGAAATACTAATTGCACTTGTATTATCACATAGAATGGAGATGGGTGGAGTACATGTGATCTGAATGTCTTGCAATGTTTGCATCATCCAAAGGAGTTGTGTGCAGCAAGATGTAGCAGCCACATATTCTGCTTCAGCGGTAGATAATGCAATTGAACTTTGTTTGTTGCTGAACCAAGATACTAATCTGGAACCCATATAGAATGCACCACCACTAGTGCTTTTTCTCTCATCCATGCTTCCTGCCCAATCTGCATCTATATATGCATGAAGTGTAAGATCTGCATACCTAGGATACCATAAACCAAAGTTTTGCGTTCCTTGAAGATATTTGAAAATCCTTTTGACTGCCTAAAGGTGTGCTTCCTTTGGATTTTCTTGAAATATTCCAACTATTCCCACTACATGCATGATGTCTGGTTGGGTACCTGTTAGATAGAGCAGACTACCAATCATGGATCTGTAGGTTGGTTGATGTACTGCTGTTGATTCATCATTTGTGCTGAGGCTGCATCCTGTTACCATATGGGTACATACTGGTTTAGAATCTTCCATGCCATATTTCTTCAAGATCTTCTTGAGGTACTTGGTTTGCGATAGAAAAATACCATCTTTATTTTGTTGAACTTGTAAACCAAGAAAATATGTGAGCTCACCAAGCAGGGACATTTCAAATTCTTTCTACATTACCAAAGCAAAGTTTTGACTTATGGCTTCTTCACTGCTACCAAAAATGATATCATCAACATACACAACAAGTATTAGCAATTTATCATTGTCAATTTTTATATATAGATTGCTATTAGCTGATCCTTTTGAAAAACATTGTTGATGAAGATATTTTTCAAGACGATAATACCAAGCCCTTGGAGCTTGTTTTAGACCATAGAGAGCCTTTCTGAGTCTGCATACAAGTTTTGGATAATTTCCAAGGATGAATTCATCTGGTTGCTCAATATGTACTTCTTCTTCTAGGTCTCCATTAAGAAAGGCATATTTAACATCCATTTGATATACTTTGAACTTCTGAAAGCTAGAAAGAGCAAGGAACATTCTTATGGCTTCAAGTCCAACAATAGGTGCAAATTTTTCTTCAAAGTCTCTACCTTCTTGTTGAGCATACCCTTTACAAACAAGTTTGGCCTTGTTTCTAATAGCTTCTCCATTTTCATTCAGCTTGTTTTTGAATATCCATTTGGTTCCTACGACATTCTTATCATTAGGTCTAGGAATAATTCCGAAGTATTATTCTTTTCAATCTGCTCAAGTTATTTATTCATGACCTTGACCCAACATTCATCTTTGCATGCTTCATTTATATTTTGTGGTTTGATGGAGGAAAGCAATGCTAGATAGCTTGAAGCTTCTGTAATAGTTCTTCTTGTCTGCACACCTGCCTCTTTCTACCCCAAAATTTGAGTCTCTGGATGATTCTTCTGAACATACCTGGATGGAGTCTTTTCTTCTACCCTTATCTGTTATTCTAGTGCCTCATTGGTTTCTTCTTTAGAATTAGTCTAATTTGATATGGAAGGATAGTCCTTATCTTCTTCGTAATCTTCGGTTTTTACCTACTTTGGATTTTTGCCTGCTTCATCAACCACAACATCAATACATTCAACAATTTCCCCAAGTATTTTATTATAACACTTATATCCTTTACTTCGGGAAGAGTAACCAAGGAGAAGGCCTTCATCTGCTCTATGTTCAAACTTGCCAAGTTTTTCATCAGTCCTTTTGATGTAACATTTTCTTCTAAAAACTTTGAAGTATTTTACAGTAGGAGCCTTACCATACCAAAGTTCATGTGGAGTTTGAGTGCTGTTTACTCAGACGTTTGTTTTGTTGAGAATAGTGACAGCAACAAATGCAGCTACACCCCAGAAGGTTGCAGGAGTTCCAGACTCATCTAGCATAGCACAAGCCATTTGTTGAATAGTTCTGTTCATCCTTTCTACCACTCCATTTTGCTGAGGAGTTCTTGCGGTAGAGAATTCCCTTCTTATTCCATGTTCTTCACAGAAGTCGAAGAATTCATTTGAGGTAAATTTCCCTCCTCGATTAGACCTAAGGCATTTGATTTTGCGATCTGATTCACTTTCAGCGAAAGCTTTGAAGGGTTTGAACTTTTCGAATGCTTTGTATCTATGCTTTAGAAGTCCTATCCAACACATTCTTGAAAAGTCATCAATGAACAATATAAAGTATTCTTCTCCACGAGGTGACTTTTTCTTAGATGGACCACATAAATCAGTGTGAACAAGTTCAAGAGGCTTACTAGCCGATCCTTCCTTCTCAGGGAAATGTGCTCTGGTTTGCTTACCAAATTGACATGATTTGCATATTGTATTCTCTGGAATGCTGATATCAGGAAGATCATGGACAACCCGGTATCTGCATGCTTTTCTTATTTGAGAGAAACTTAGATGCCCCAATCTTATATGCCATAGCCAGTGTTCATCGTTTGTACTTAGGTAGCACTTTTGTTGTCCCCCTTGAGTATGTACAGGTTTTTTGGAGTTCTTATACCTTTGATCACTATTTCTCCTGTATCAAGCTCACGAACAAAAAATCCATTTGATCGAAATACTACCTCATTTCCTTGATCACACATTTGACTAACACTCAATAAATTATGCTTTAGGCCATCAACATACATAACATTCCCAGCTTTAACCTTTTCTTTTAAGAGAACAGAGTCTTTACCTTTTATGACTACAGGAGTGTCATTACCAAATGAGACCTTCTTTTCTTTTTCTAAGGAATTAGATGACTGAAGTTTTTCTTTATCACCTGTCATGTATTTTGAGCATCCACTATCGATGTACCACTAATTTTCTTGTCCTTCTGCATACAAGGCTATACCACATCTTTTTGTTTGTGGTTCTTTCTTTCTCCATGTTTTGGGACCCAATGAAGCTTGCTCCTTCTAAGATGTTTGCCAAAATTTACTCCAGCATTCAGAATATTCATGACCAAAGTTGTTACAGGTAGAGCATTCTATTTCATTTTCAAGAGAAGAAAAGCTATTGTAGGTTTTTTTCATGATCCCAGTCACATTCCTGTGATTTCGTTCTTCTCTAGTCATGATGGTCTTGTAAGCAACATATTGAGCAGCTTTGTGTCCAAAGTTATGACATGAAAAACATTGGCCATTAAAAAAATTCCTATGATTATCGAATCTACTGACCTGATGATTGTAGTTTCCATTGACATTCATTCTTGAAGAAAATTGAGAATGATTTACCTATGGTTGGTTATAGCTTCTGTTCATCCTTGAAGTAGATTGAACCCGATTTACCTGGTGATCTACTTTATGCCTTTGCTGACGATTGTCAACCTGTTCACTTCTCCTTGCTGCATCAAGATAGCTTTTGGAGGTTGATGGCTTCTGTGCTTGAGATGCTTCTTCAGTATATCCAAGACCTGTATTTATCAGAGGAGAACACTGCACTTTGATAATTTCATCTAAAGTTTCTGATCCTTTCGTAAATCTAAGATTGAAAGCTTTTGTTTTCTCAATATCTTTTCTTAGACCCACAATTTCACATTCTAACTTTTCATTGTGTTTTTCCCTTTCAGCAAGTTGGAATGTTAGAGTATCTATAATCATACTCTTTTCTTCTAAACATATTTTAAGTTTAGAAATTTCTTCATAGAGACCATCTTCATCTAAAGCATCCAAGAAATCATCATCTTCAAAAGCCATCAAAAGTCTATAATCATTACCATATTCATCTTCATCACTATTTGATAAACCATTGCTATCTTCATGCATATAGTAGCTCTTCTTACTTACATTCTGTTTTCTATTCCATTTTTCTGGTTCCTTACCTTTATCAAGCTTACCTTTATGAGGACATTTGGCTGCATAATGACCGACTCTTCCACAAGAAAAGCATTTGAAAGGTAGTTTACCTTTGAATCTTCTAGAACCTCATTGAAGGTTTTTGACAAAGTTTGATTCTTCCTCTGCTTCTGAAATGTGTCCCAATTCATTGAGCTCTTCTCTTCCTGAAGCCTTGAATGTGGCTTCTCTCATATCTGATGAACCTTCTTTTCTCATTTAAACAATAGTTAGGATTCCGTGCAACTATGTCATAGTCATACTCTGAAGATCCTACTTTTCTTCTATGGTAGAAAATTTTGATTCAAACTTAGAAGACGAGGATCTTAAAACCTTTTCAACTAAAGTAACCTATTTTATCTCTTCACCCAAGTTTTTCATGGGATTAACAATCTCATCTATACGTAGGAAGTAATGAGCTATACTTTCATCATTGTGCATTTTGAGAGTTTCATATTGAATTCTCAGAGATTGTAGTTTTACACGTTTTACCTGATTGTCTCCTTCATAGCTTAGAACGATCATGTCTCATATTTCTTTGGCAGTTTTGAGATGCATAACCTTGACAAATTCTGATTGTGACAGACTCCCCAATAGTGTATTGACAACCTTGGCATTTGTTTCATACTGCTTTTTACCTGCTGTATCTGTAAGAATTGCTGATGGAAATGTATATGCTCCTTCCATGATTTCCCAAACATCTGTTCCAAAAGATTGAAGATAGGCTGTGGTTCTTACCTTCCAATAGATGAAGTTATTCCCATCAAAGATTGGTGGTCTAATGGATCCCTCTCTTTTGTAGCTGCCCATGATGATATATCTTCCTTCCAGCGATCAAGCTTCTTCTAAAGGACCTGCTCTGATACCAATTGTTGGAAATAATACTGAGAGGGGGGGTGAATTAGTATTAGCAATTTAACAATATTTCATTTCCATAAACAGATTTATATACGCTACTTCTGTTAATGAAACTTGCGTGTATATGCAACTATGTTTAGAGCAACCAACGTATACCTTGGAAACTTATAATTTAGTTAGATGATCTTTAATCTGTGTATCAGAACCTTATAACCAGTAATCAAATGCAGTAAACAGAACATGCAATCACACACATGAACATAAGATATAAGGTGGAAACCCAATGTGGGTGAAAACCACCTGCTGCAATTGTCTCTATCTTTCTTTAATAAGAAACTTATTTTTACAAATTTGCCTTATACCAGTACGCAGGCTTCTACTTACATAAGGCTACAACCTTCTCTCTTTCTCCAGCTTTTCCTGGAAGGGAGCTACAACCCTAGCTGATGTGCTTACTATTACGTAGGTGCTAACCTACGAAGGTTACAACCTTCTCTTTTCTTCCAGGGACCATGTTTCATAAATTTTCAGACTGGATCCATCAATAACATCAATCAAACATCAAATATATTTGCATCAACTAATCTCCTTTGTACCAACCAAAACTAAATCAAACAATCAATTTTCTAAATGTTGTAACCAGAATACAGTAATAGTAACCAAAACCCAATCCAGAACCCAAAACACTACAGCAACAAACAGAAGTAGCTAAAACATATTTTATGAGGTGTACGCTACTTCAATGTGTCGAACTTGCATGCATACGCAATTTTCTTAAGACAAACCTGCTTAGACAGTGTTTTGAAATGTTGAACCAGTGTTTATACGCGCCCTTGCTGTAATGAACCTGCATACATATCTGTAAAAGATGATTTAACCTTTACAACTATTTAGACAACAGTTATACCCAGATCATCAGATTTACAGTTTACGACATGTGCCAATTATTCATATAAAATATCAAAACCACATAAAGATACTTCTCTTCAAGCCTTAAGATCTTGACCCATCAATAGAACTTATCCTTCTTCAAGTGCTCAGGTTCTTCCTTGATTCAGATCCAGCTATGCACCATAACCCAATGACTAGTATTCTAGATCTTTCTCTTCATTAGATATTCAATTACTTGAGTGCCTTTGCCTAATGATCTCCTCCTCCTTTTATAGTCTTAGGCCTTACTCAATACCATGGTCCAAAACCACTTAGAATCAATACCTTGGACCAAATACCTAGGGTCAACACTTCAGACAAGATACCTTGGACCAATACCATGGGTCAAAATACCATGGTCCAAATACCATGGACCAAAACCAAATTCTTCAACATGTACGTTCCTTTTCTTGCGTGAAAGTGCGTGTATAGGCATACGCACCCTTTTGTTAGCGAACCTGCATGTATATGCGACTTGGTCAAGGGGAACCTGTGTATATCTCTTTTTCCTTCATTCTAAGAGCCTGAGCTGTGATCTGTCATCTGAGTGAGTTGCCATCAAGGACAACACCTATGTCATAGCGCCAAACTTGTGTCATAATGCCAACACTCCCCATTACTTGATCCTAGAGGACCTCTACAGTGAACCCTGCATGCTTTTCCTTCATGGAGAAACTCCCATTATGTCCGTCTTCATGCACAAATCATTTCCCTTTTGCACCATTTCCCCTGAAACTTTAGTTTTGCCCAATTTACAAGACCGGCACTAATGACCTTTGTCTCCCCTGCGCCGATGTGCAGAGATTAGCACTATTCCCCGAACCGATCGGTGTGACTGAGATGAGTTCCAGTCCCGCCGGTCCTGTTATGGAAAGTTTTTTAAATTAGAGCTAAAACTTCCATCTCTAGAATCTCCATAACGGAAGTCTGGTAAATGGTTTGGTCGGATGGGGTCGAGGATGACAGTTTGGGCTCCTTTCCCCTATAATGATGGAACAACCTCAAGGGATAAGTCCTTCTCCCATAAGAAGAGGATCCATATCACATCCATATTTCCTATATAAACCTCCCTTCTTCCCAAGAAATGACTAGTGTGAAAGTCAGAGTTAGAGTTTTGGCTGAGTATGAATATACTATTTCAGACAAGCAAGTTATTACTAGTTGTAGCCATCTAGTTGTGTGAGGGAGAAGTGTGTTTGGTTTGGAGTGAAGCCTAAAGGGAAGAGTATTTAAACTATTATTGTTTGAAGCCATCATGAAGTGCTAACAGAAGTGTGCAGGGACCTGGTCTTGTCAGAGGAAGACTGCGACGCCAAGACGAATGGTTGTAATCTCTCTTTGAATATTAATATATGCAACTATTGATTGATTTCCTACTATTTTGTAATATTACACATTCGTGTCTTAATGCTTCTCGACTTATTAAATAGGTTGAATTGAAATTTATCTATTATTGTGTTTGTGTGATGTTGTTGTTTACTTGTTTCAAGAGCTTGAAGAAGGAAGCGAGAGATTTTTGGAGTGAGCAAATGAGGACATCATCAAGCAAGATAAGCGACCAAGAGGTATTCCCTCTTGATTGATTCTAACCTAAGGAAATATTCCATAGAATGTATCTAGTGTGGTTAGACCCATTATCAGGCTAGAGGAATTCATTCGTGTTTGCACTTATAATTTTACTTCACTAGAAATTGGTGACTCCATTGGGGAGATACCATTCTTTTGTTTGTTTTGGATTTCATGATTTCATTAGAACTTTGCTAGTTTCATGTTTTCCCTTTTGTTCTGTTGCTTTTCTCCTGCTTACTAGCCTAAGTCTAAAATCCATAGTAGCGGATCTGGTCCCTGTTTTGATTTTTATTTATTTATTTATTTTTTCCTTAGTTCCCTCAGACAACATGTTTAATCAGCTGACAGTCATGCTGATCAACATGAATTGCTGAGGAAAAATCGCGCCGACCCATCTCTAGTGCTTGTTGTCAGTTAGGCAGTCGCGCCGATCCCTTTAAGTGAAGATTAGGGCTAGACCCCAATCTTAGCCAGTGTGTTCTGCTCTTGTGTTTTTGACCCTGTGAGCCTTTTGACTGTTTTCTCCTTGATTAAAAAGCTACTTTTCATTTTGTTTTTGCTTGCTTGTAGGCTTGTCATCTTGCTGTTCGATTGATTGAGCCATTGAGTGATTAGCGACACTAGGACATATAGTTAGTCATCCATTCAAAAGCTTGTGGACTCATCGAGTCTGGTTGTAGGTGTGTCTGATCCTTGCATTTGTTTTTGGTCCTCTCTACGATTTTGACCTCTTTTTCACAAGTTTTTTGAAAAAGATTTATTTACTAAGCTGAACATCTTGTTCTGGCATAGATTACATTGTCAGTCTTGTGCTTGAAAAACTCGATGTCTCATTGATTTGAATGAACTTATCTTTTATGTTTTCATATGCTTGAAGAGCTCATAGTCTCGGAAACTTTTTCATTGAAGGATTGTATGCGGGAAGTTTGTTTCGTTGTTTCATGAGAAAGTGTGAAATTATAGCCTGTTGCATCAGTATGATTTGCATCTCTTAAAAAACTAGAATTGCATCAGCATTTGAAACACACACACACACACACACACATATATATATATATTTTTTTTCCTCTCATTTCAAAAGGACTAATAGATAAGTGCTTGTCAGGAAATTAGGAATTGGAATGCATTTTTCGTTAGTTTATTATCTGAAAAGTAAAGTAGTGAAAAATCATTTCGTTTTCAGTTGCTTGATTGTTTTCATTTTGATTGAGTAGTTTCTACTCTCTCTAGTGTAAGCATTTCATCGAATTGAAAGGGTCTTGTCTCATTTAGTTGCATTTTTTGGTTTTTCGAGTAGCATTGCTAAGACCTAAAAACTGAAACTTAACTCAAGATCAACTCTAAAATGAATTCAATTAACCTAAGGCACATTTGACATTAACGATCACATCTAGAAGGTCTAGGCTAGAGACGTGTTCCGGTGTCTGTAAACCTAGTAGCTGTTGTTAGCTTCAGCATTAGACAACACTAGGATGGATTTGTGCTCCTTGTACCATCGTGTATATAATGGGAGACCCCACTAGGCTGAAATCCTTTTATCCTTAGGAAGTCGAGTCGGCCACCTTGCGAATGTGATACACCGAACACAACATTCAGAGAGATTTCCTGCTCGTACTTCTTGGTTCGCTAGGAGGTATTCTACAGTTCAGAGTTGCATGGTAATCCTGTTTACCTAGATCATCCAGAGTAGTCATTTGATCTTTTTGAGTCATTAAACTTAAAATATCATCCGAGCACTTGTCATTTCGAGCTCATTTCCAGTCGAAAGTGATAGAGTCATCTTTGTTTCTTTCTTGACTCTTAAAAAATGAAAGAACATCAGTCATTTATGCGTCTTAAATAATTGATTTCCCACGATCCAAAACATCCTATTAGATTTTTGGAAAAATCATGAGTTCCCTTAAAAGGACATTTTAAAGCCTTGAAGTTATTTGTTCTATCAACTAAGACAAGGTCATCATGGTTGAACCATCTGGTTCACCCATTTCCTCTTCCTCTCCTCCGTCTGAAAGATTTTTCGAGGAGCCACTTCCTGAGTTATTAGAGCCGTTTGAGCACCAAAATGTTGAACTAGCGATTGTTTTGAGTGTTCAACCATTATCATCTCATTTTCCGCCTACTTTCGATTTAGGGTCATTTGCTGATCTTGACTCGGAATCTCCAGATAATCTCGTTCGAGCTCCAGAGAACTCGCCAACCACTGACAGTTAGCTTGGACTGGTTATTTATCCTTCAAACCCTCTATTTGACACTATTGAGATATCACCACAGTGCCCTTATAGTATGTATGATCAACCGGGTGTTCCTTTGGAACTATCCCCTAGTGCACGTTTGGATGTTCATTGTCGTTTCTTTTTAGACATGGAACCAAAAGGCGATGCTCTAGTCACCTCTCCCGATGAGTCCAAAGTCTCAACTCCACACACTATTGAGGGGGAAGATTTGCAGTTGTAGTTCCCTCTCGAGGGTTTCCATTATTCAGAAGGTATTCTTGTCAGCTTGCCACCCGTCTATGTGTCTTTGGGACACTTAGATTCAGGTACACCTAGTGCCTCATCACTTTACCATAATTCTATTTGGGCGTTAGGCATCAGGCCTATGCCAGGTCCATTTGTTATGAACACGAATTCCCAACCAGTTGTTACTTCAGTCCCGGTGCAACCCATTGTCGCGAACACTCTTGTATCATCGATCCCAATTACGCATCAGTCCCAACCGACAGTTTCAAAGATTGTCTCTGCTAGTTCTTCTGTCCTGTTATTTAGTGGCCAGATTATGCCACCACCTGGGGGGTAGAACCTGAATGTCCCTATGGTGTCAAGTGCCACTAATGTGAGTGGCTCACAAGCTCACATGCTTGGTATAAACCAGCCCTCTTTTGGTATTATTTACAACCCTGCTGACCTTATTGGATCAAGCAATGTCCAATACCAATAGGTTCAGAATCCTGGTGGTCTGTTTGGATCGAGCAATGTTCAGTATCAATAGCCCTATGGGGCTCAGGTTTAATACCAAAATCCTTATGTTCCATATGGTTCTCAAGGATTGGTTAATTAACCTTACACCCTACAACTTGGGTAGTACATCCAGCCTAGCTATAGCCAGATTCAGTTCAGTAATTCACGGGCACTATTCAAGTACCCTTGTAACAACAAGGACAACTTTTGTAACAACCAGGGCAACCTTTGTTACCGCAAGGGCAACCTTTGTTGCAGCAAAGGCTTTCCGCGCAACACCAAGGGAAGATTATCCCGCAACAAGGACACTTGCAAGAACCACAAGGTCATTCCTTTCAAGAGTTGCAGTAGGTCGCGCAATAGTAGATGCAATATGCTCTGCATACCTCTCAACCCATACCGTCGTAGGGCCAACCTCTGCAAACCCAGGGACAAATTTTGCAACCGCAAGGTCAGCAAAACCAACTTGGGCAACAATAACCCTTGTATACCTATCAACAAGGGCAACCCTTGCAGGGACAGTTTCAAGGTCAAGTCCTGCAGCAGTAGGTGTAGAATCCTCTTGTCTAGGGCCAACAGGTTCAAAATCTTGTCAGCTAAGGGCACCAGGTACAAAATCCTACATCCAAGGGAAACAAGTGTATCAACTTTATGCCCAAGGACTGTAGGTCCAGAACCCTCTTGTTTAGGGACAACATGCCAAACAACCTTATGTTCCAGGAAAATAGGTCCCATACCCATATGTCCAAGGTCAATAGGCTCAACAGCCTTTTAACCTATACGTTGCCTATCAGCAACCTGTGCATGGAGAGTTTCAAGGTATTCAAGGTCCGAATCCTCCCTTTGGTCAAGGTAATCCACAATGGGGGCAGCCTGAAATGCCATATGGCCAAAATCCCGCACTGTGGGGTCAAAATCCTTACCATCAGGGATGGGATCCTTCTTATGGGCCCGCTTATTGACCTCCCATGCCTTTTAACACTCAATTACCTTTTTTGGCTACACTTGAGTTGCCATATGTATCATGTCTTACAAATGACTTGATCTTCCATTCACCATACTGGCCTCTGGTGCCATCCAAGATACCATCAGATTGCCCAAAGTTTGATGGAAAAGCTAAAGAAGATCCTTAGGCCCATGTGATGACATATCACCTCTGGTGCTCGTTGAACTCATAAATGGACGATTCTATTCGTCTTCGTCTTTTCCAATGAACCCTCATGGGTGTCGTAGCAAAATGGTACATCGAACTACCTCGAAGTACTTTTCCTGACTTCAATTCGTTAGCCATGGCCTTTCTCACGCATTTTCAGCTGCCGGTTCATTATGAAATGAGCACCTATCTACTCACATCACTTAAGAAAGACACTGCAACACAAATATCTGATCACATCCATGAATGGAGACATAGATGTCAACTGATCAAGTTCGAAATAGCTGATTAGTTGCTCACAGAATGGTTTACCAAATCATTCGTAGCCCCAATTGCTCGCGTTATAGCCATGGGTGGATGTGTCACTAAAGAGCAAGCCATAGCTCATGCCCAGTACTTGGACCTAGTCTACTCTCAGTCTAGCACCTTATACAAATTATTACCCAATGCTCCACGACCATCATCCAATCCCGCACCATCAAAGTCACTCACTGTTCCTCTCGTTGATGGAGTTATTGGTTCAGTATCCCAGGCCCTTTCCAAAACTTCTTCCAAATAGAAGTTGGTCTCGAATACTGCTCCCAATAGTTCATCTCAAAACCCTCCAGGCCCTGGTAAAACCTCAGAGGTCCATGATGTCCAGTTTACTACAGTGGACAAATCCTCAAAAGGGAAAAAGAAAGGCAAAGGAAAGCTAAAGCTGATGCCCCAAAATAGGGTCCTCCCAAATCATCTGGTGGTGAATCCTTGCAACGAAAACCCAAATATCCATGTCTCATCTGTGAGGAGGATCACTATACTAAGGATTGTCCATGACAATCCGAAGTTAGTCGTTTACTCAAAGGGATCCCTGCTGTCCTCAGAGAGCCTTTTCCATCTTAGCAGACTCAGATGGTAGACCAACCCCGATCCGCTTCCTCTGGATCTCAAGTGTTCATGATGAGCACACCCATTAATGTGGCTACCTAATTGAAGGATTATCAAACTCCAGCTCCCACAGCAGGGAAAGAAAAAGAAGCTCCACCTTCTTCTTCTACCCCGAGTTCTAGCCCTCTGCAAATCGAGTGCCCTACCCCTGATTCCACTACATGGCCACTCTCTTTAGGTGTGCTACAAAAATCCTCGAATAATACCAATGACCAAGCCGCTCAACATTACAATATTGTTGAAGATTTGGCTCAGGCACTGTCAGCTCTGTCGGCTCTCGAGGTACTCCAAAGCTGCCCATCGCAACGGAAATCTTTACTGTGAGCTATTAGGGGCATTGATCCCACCAATTCTAATTTGATTTGTTTCGATCTAGAGAACCATGTTCCGAGAATCCCTCATCAGATTTCCTTTCTTATTCAGGTAATCATTAATGAAAATACCATCCACCACACTGTCATCGATGAAGGTGCTTCTACCTTCATCATGCCAAATGCGTGGTAGAAGGCTATTGGTTTCCCTGCACTGAACCAGTCCCCGAACACATGAGAAGCTTTCAATGGGCACGATTCATGACCCTTCGATGTCTTACCCAATCTTGCCATCACCCTGGAAGGCAAGACAGTGCAAGTCAAAGTAGAGATTGTTGATGCCTATCTCAATTATAATCTTCTACTCGGCTGAAGTTGGACTCATGCCATGCATGCTGTGGCCTCCTCTTTGTTTTGTGTGATTCGTTTTCCCCATCAAGGGAGGATTGTCATCATTGATCAACTGTCTTTATTTGCCTCTTCCTCGTTTGATGGCAACATTCTGTATGTCAAGCACTATGGTGCTCCCTTTGAGAGTGTGGGGGCATGTCTCTTCAAAGATTCTGCCTTAATGGGGATTTTTCCACTCCCACCTCCTCATGTTGCCTCCGTCAACATGATCTCGGCCAGATCTGATCCCTGGGTCATACCTGCGCCAGATCTGGTTGATGCTTGGGGTGACATCATGCCACTTAGTCCCACCGAAGTCAATTACGTGGAAATTGTTTCGGTTGTGAACTCTACATCCTTTGATTCTCATGTCTCGAAGACCTCTCTCGATATGTATTCTAAATCCCGTTGGTTTGGCGCTTTGGAATCATCCGATCCCTTAACCAAGACCTTCCTCGTCGATGAAGGTATCATAGAAATCATGTCTCTCGAGGAACTGCCATGGATTGATACCCATCATCGCTCGTCATTCCTGCCTCCACCGGTGATCATGTATACCTATTTTGAAGAGTCCTCTTCTCCATTTCCACCACCAACTATTACTCATGAAGTATGGTCGGAAGGAAATTTGGGTAATATTACCCAAACGATCCCGATTGACATTTCTATCAAACTCAGTGTCGTTGAACATGTTCATATCAATGTATCTTGTTCTCTAGATGAGATCAAGACATATACTCGTCTTTTTCAAGAATTCCCTGATGTGTTTGTGTGGTCTTACAAATAAATGCTTGGCATTTCTCCCAGCATTGTTGTGCATGAAATACCAACATATCTGAATGTGAAACCCATTTGCCAACGGCTTCGTCTGGTGCACCCCAGGAAGGTTGCTGCTATTAAGGGAAAATTTGAAAAGATTCTCAAAGCTGGGTTCATTTATCGCATTCCCCTTACAGAATGGGTGTCCAATATTTTCCTAGTGACTAAAAAACAAGGCATGATTTGTGTTTGTGTGGATTATCGAGATCTTAATTGTGCCTGTCCTAAAGACAACTATCCTACTCCCTTCATTGATCAAATCATTGATGAATGTGCCAGGAGTGAGATCTTTTCCTTTATGGACGGTTTTTATGGTTATAACCAGATCAATATCGCACCAACCGACCAAGAGAAGACAACATTTATCTGCCCATGGGGTACGTTTGCATACAAGAAGCTCCCTTTCGGCCTCAAAAATGCCGGGGCCACATTTCAATGGGAAATGTCCTATGCGTTTCATGATATTTGCAACATTGTCCAACCTTACTTGGACGACCTTCCTGCCCATTCTCATAAGCAACGAGATCACCCAAACCACCTTCAACAAATTTTTCTATGCTACAAACACTATAACATCCAGTTAAATCTACACAAATGTGTTTTCTGTGTGGAATCAGGATGACTCCTTGGCTTCATTGTTTCCAAGGACAAGATTCGCCTGGATCAGCTAAAAGTTGAGGCCATTGTAAACTTACCCCGTCCATCTTCACTGCAACAACTCCAAAGCCTCTAGGGAAAGGCCAATTTCTTCGTCGTTTTATACCCAACTATACTAGGCTAGCTATAGGTGTTACACTAAAATTTGTCACCATGACTATTTGCAGTCAATACGGCTCCATTAACTGTCATACTATCCTCCTTGGCAAGTCTTATACCTCTGCTCCTCATGTCAAACTCCAAGAAAGAGAGAAAGTCCTTAAAAAGTCAATTAACTCTAGTTACGCAGTTTCTCTTAGCCTTACCTGCGTGTACGCACCTCAAGTTGACAATACCTGCGTACTTGTACGCTCTGTCTGTAAAGGGGTGGGTGCGTACTCCTGTAAAGGTCAAAAGGCGCGAGTTTTACTTCAAAAAAGTTACTTGTGGTCGAATCTAGAGCATTCTAGAAGATGGTTTGACATGTATTGAGCGCCTCCAGGTGGTTCATGCATCCCTATGAAAGAGGAACTTATCCCATCAAGAGGGGAGCTATCCCATTGAAAGAGGGGCTTATCCCATTGATGGTGGACCTGATTAACTTCCTCCAAAGCATTATAAATACAGGCATTGGGCCAGAGGGAGGGGAGGTTGAAAGCTGAACATTCCTAAGGGTAGGTGCTGCTGAAATTAGGACTCCCTTATAGAGCTTGAGAGGAGAGATTCCCATCCTTTCTTAGCTTCATTTGGAAGTGGGTGAGCTGATCAAAGTAAAGGAGAACTCTTGCTGGACCCTGGGAGGGACCTGCACAACACCAAGGCACTGGTTGTAATGGTTTCTTTTGTTTCCAATTAATACAATTAAGTTCATTTTTCTCAACAAGTTGTTATATATAATTTGTTTCATATACTCCTTGGTATTTATGATGAATATGTTTTATTATATGAGTTGTTCAGGTGCTATGTAATCGTTTGCTTGTTAGTGAATGCAGGTTTCAAAGAGAAGGAGGAGCTCATCTGGATCAGAGAGGCTTGGCTGCTACAAACAGCGTTGGACTAAAGGTATGCTTTAAACACCTGGTTGCTAGTATTTTAAATGCATATTTAGGGAAAGATAGTGCTTGATTGTTTTGTTTGTCACTAGAAAGCCTTAGCTTCTAGGGAGGTCAGTTTTGTCTGCAAAATTGACTCTTTCCGCATGACAAAATGGCGACTCCACTGGGGAATCCATGGATTTGATTGATTTCTCTTTTGATTGATACTTTGATTTGAGAAAAGTCGATTTCTTTTTGGTTTTTGACTGATTGACTGTGAATTTGGGTGGAATAGCTTAGGGTTAAATTAGTTTTTATTTTTCTTGGTTTTGCTAGCAGTACGCACCCTCTGCGTTAAGAACAGTGCGTACCTGTACGCACTGCAGCTTTGTACACAAAGCGTGGCCACACCTGTGCAAACAGGTTGCCTACGTACCCTGTCAAAAGTTGAGAAAATTCCAATTTTTTCCTTTTTGCCTCTTAGATTTTGTTTATAATTTGTTTTTTGCTGCCCAGATCCACTGGTTACCTGTCAAAAGTTTTCATCTCAGCTTGTTTCATTAGTATCAAGGGTTTTAGTGAAATTCATAGAAGTTCTAGCCCTAGGTTTGATTTTTGCATTGGTCCTGTAGTGACTTTGGCTTTAGAAGTTGTAAAACCTTGGATATCCCTGGTCTTTTCAGTCTTCTTAGGAGTCGGACCTTTCGTAAAATCCACCTTTATGAGAAACCTACCTTTGTGTTGTCTCTTTGCGGAATTTCGAGAAAGCTTTTTGGTTAAGCTGTGAATTTCATTCTTAAGAAAAAGAACAAAAGATTTTGATTTTTGTTTTTGACTGGTTTATGATTCTGCATGAACTAGTCCTTGGTTGAATTTTAACTGAGTAAAACATCATGGAATTATATTTTGTAAGCTTTTACCTCATTAGATTTGCTTTTAGGTGAATTTCTCTTAGATTTGCTTTTAGGTAAAATTGATTTGATTTCTCTTAGATTTGAGATTTTTTAAAATTGATTTTTGTTAAGTAGTTTTACATGCTTTGTTAATATAGGAAAAAATACAAAAATATCTTTTGAAGAAAAGTTTGTTTTAGTAGCATTTGAAGTCTTTGAAAAGAGAAAGGAATTTTCGTGAAGTAATTAGTGGTCATGTGTTGTATGCTTTGGAAAAGATAAAGAGATTGTTTCTTTGATTTTCATCGCCAAGAAAGTTGTCTTTATAAATTTTGCATTCTCCAACTCTCTTAGCTAGGGAATTCATTGAAAAGGAAAAATAGTTTAAATCATCTTAGGTGCATCTTTTTAGTGGATTTGAGTCGAGTCTACACACCATCAGTTTCAACTCCACTACCTTTTGTCCTAAAGAAAAGCCATAAAAATTAACGCTTAAAGTAAAATTTACTTAGTAACTTTTTATTTACTAGGGCTCTGAAACACCAATATAGATCAGGCTAGTGTCTTGGAGTAGGAGAGTAATTAACTCTCCAAGACAACAAAACCAAACAAGTAGCTCATCTTGTGGTAGGATAAATCCAATAGTTACATTTATGCTCTGGGAAAGCTCCTCTTAAAGGAGAAGCATGAGATCGTGTCCGAACCAGTGAGGGAATCAATCCTCCTTCATTGGGAACGACACCAGATACGCACGTACTACAAACGGTAAACCTCGGATTAACCATTGTCGAGGAGCTGGGGTCACTTGTCGGTAAACCTTGGATTATTGTCAAGGAGCCGGCAAGGGGATTGAGCTTGATACTCTGCCCTTGTGTGCTATCGGATCGTAGACTGTTCCCCCAGGTATATTTGTTGCTGTTGGTGACCTTAGTGACCATTATCTTTAGGATTCTACCCAAGGTGATGGTGGAGGGAAGATCCCACTGTACCTCGAGCAGAAGTTGGCTAGACTCACTTGGATTTTCCGGGGGGTTCACTTCACTCGAGATGGTTAAAGTGGAGGAACTTGTGCCGGTCTATTCATTAAGCAGGTTGCCGGGGTAACTGTTCCACCCGCCACTTCTGTACTGAATTCGGCGATGTTGGATTTCATCACCAACTAGTGTTTTCGGTTCGGAAGGTTACTGTTTGTGTATGGTTTGACGCCCTAGATTCTTTAGGCGTGTGATTCGAATTTGTTTGGTTCTTTAGAGACTTTAGGTGGTTTGCTTTGAGATTTTACTTTGTTTGCATGTGCAGTAGTTAAAAGTTTTTAGCTGTGGCTGAATTACCGAGACAGTCCCGTAGACTTTGGGGCCAGTCTCCTGAGATTGTAACCGTGGCCGATTTGTTGAGGAAGTCCCATAGACTTCGGGGCCAACCTCCTGAAGACGTCCCGGGTCATTACGAAGGTTTGAAAGTCCTCATAACTCCTAGTGGCAGTAAAGTAGGTTCACCTGAAGAAGGAGAGTCTTCGTTTGTAGTTCATCCTGATTACCAAAGTCTAGAAACAGGTTATAATCCTGAAGCTATTGCAGTTTCCGAGCTTGCTGGTAGTTTTTCATCTACTAGTGATATAGGCGAAGAACCTGAGATATCTGAATCTGTTACTCCAACTTCTAGTGCTCCTGATTCACCTAGGGTAGAAAGAGTCATCACCGAAAATCTTCCTTCTGGTTTGATTTTCTATCCCTGAAAATCAACCTACTATTGATCTAAGGGAGCGTGAATCCATTTTTTATAGTCCACCTAGAAGTACTACTTGGTATCTTTCTTTAACTAATTATTTGGACAACTCAGGGTTAAGTTTTTCTCCACCTCGTGCTCCTTATCCACCTGGAGGTATTTATACTCCTGTAAATATGTCAGGTCAGTCGTCCATGTTTACTCAATCTCCTGAATCTTTTTTGTACGGCGGTCCTTCTGTTCCCTCTGGGTATCAGTCACTTTCTGGTACTTTTGCAGGAGCATCTCCTCAACCCATTGAACATGGGTTATTAACTGGAAATAATGGTAATAAACCATTGGGCGTAGGAGACATTTATATGATGTCAGGTTCAATTCCCAGTTCTCAACCTCAAGGTGGCCAGTTACCGCCTGGGGGGCAGCCTCAATTAACGCCTGGGGGGCAACCTCAAGGTACACAAATTGTGTCTGGGGGTCAACCTCAAGGACAGTATGTACCCATGGTGCTGTACATTCCTGAAGGTCAACCCCAGCCTCAATATGTACCCCAAGGTCAACCTCAGTATCAATTTATACCTCAAGGTCAACCCCAGTATCAGTACTTACCTCAAGGGTATCTACCCCAAGGCCAGTACTCGAGTCAAGGTTTCCAACCACCCCAAGGTCAATCTTACGTTCAAGGTACGGGAAATGTACCTTTCAGTTATCAATCCTACCCTCAATCCGGTTATGGATCTCAATATCCTCAACCTGTTATGGGTCAATACCCCGGAATGAACATAGTGTGGGATCCATCGCAAGTTCAACAGGTATTGCAACCAAGTGTACAGTTGTCATCTTAAACTGGACAACCCTTAGTTTCTGGTTCACCCCAGCAACCAGTCTAGTCTAATGTTCAAACTTCTGTACCTTCGGTAGTTTCTCAGTCTGGGCCTATTGCACCTAGTACTCTATCTCAAACGACTGCTGCAACTACCACAACGTCTGTTCAATCTACCCCACTTACTTCTGGAGTATCGACAGCTCCGGTTTCTACTGTCTCTGTAACTAATCCTCAGACATCTTTACCATCGTCTGGATCCATGATTCAAACTACGGTTCAGATGCCTGTAGGACAACCTGGTTTAAGTACGGTTGTCACAAGTCAACCACAATTCGCTTATCAACCGTACCAGGGACAGTACCAATACGGGCCTACTGTCCAGCAGCCAGTTTACCAGTATCAACCGTATCCTGGGTACACTTATCAACAACCACAACAACCCCAGTACGGTCCGGTTATTCTTGGTTTTCCGGGAGGATACAATATCCCGAATGTGATTCCTATTCCTAGTTATCCTAGATATCCTCCTCCTGGGACTGGTCTTGTGACCCAGAGTTTTAGGGATCCTAATCGGCAGTTACCATTTATCGCAACTTTGGATTTACCAGACTTGTCGCGCCTAACGAACGATCCAATAAATTATCTTCCATTTTGGCCGCCAATGCCAAATAAGTTGCCCAGTGACATTCCCAAGTTCGAAGGTAAGTCTGGGGAGGACCCGTCAAATCATGTGATGACTTACCACCTCTGGTGTGCCTCTAATTCCATCTCAGATGATTCGATCCGCTTACGTCTTTTCCAGCGTACTCTCATTGGTCTCGCGACCAAGTGGTACATTGAGTTACCACGGGCCTCTTTTTATAATTTTAGCCAGTTAGCTACCTCGTTTTTAACTCATTTTGATAATGGCACGAAGTTACTAACTTCATTAAAACAATCGACGTCCACTTATATTTCCGATCATATTCATGAATGGAGACGTCGAAGGTGGTTAGTGAAAGTTTTTATCCCGGACCAAATCTTAGCTGAATGGTTTGTTAAATCATTGTTACCGAAGATTATTGAAGACGTAGCTAAGGCTGAAGTAGTTACTGAGGAGCAAGTGATTGCTCAAGCGCAGTACCTTGACTTAGTTTACACTCAGTCAAGTACGTTACATGAAAAGATCCCAGATCTTCCTAAGTCAAATCAAATCGCTGCTGCTCCTTCGGGGTCTCATGCCGCTGATGGTATGATTGGTACGGTGAACACTAAAAGTAAGAAGAAATCCTCAAAGAATTCTTCTCCTATTATAACCTTACCAGACTCCCCAACAGGAGATTCTTCTGCTGAAGTTTCCGCCGATATTCACGCTGTAGAGTCATCTACGGCTAAATCAAAATCCGGTGGGAAAAAGAAAGGCAAGAAGAAGAATAAAGCAGACAAAACTCCAAAGGAGAAAATTGAAAAGTCGGAAACCAATGACGAAAAACGCAAACCTCGATATCCTTGTCTTATTTGTGAAGAGGATCATTTTACAAGAGATTGCCCTCATCGGGCCGAGGTTGTGAAAATCGTCAAAGGTTCCCCAACTCCTACTGTTTTGAAAGATCCATTTCCAAAGCAGGAGAGTAAGATGATAAGTTCTTCCTCGAGTGCCAGTGAAGAACCCATATTGATGATGTCTCATGTAAGGATTGCGACTCGATCCCAAGATTATGGTAGTAAAAGTCCTGTTGATGGCAAAGAAGCAGAATCTTCTCATTCTAATCCATCAACCTCAGCTCCTGGTTCCGATCCACTATAGATCGAGAAACCTAACCCGGACTTAGTAATCAAACCGCCCGCCAAGGGTGTACTTCGAAGGTCTACTTTCAATCCACATACGAGAGTGGCCTAGAATTACAACATTGTTGAGGATTTAGCTGTTTCACCCTCAGCAATGTCGGCTTTGGAAGTGCTGCAATCATGCCCAGCACAACGCAAATTACTTTTGTTGGCTATAGGAGCTGTTGATGTTCAGGACCCGAACCTAATAATCTTTGATCTAGAAAATAGTACACCGCGTTTACCTCATCAAATGGCTTTCTAGATCCCAGTGATAGTAAAAAACAGGCCTATTCATCGGACTGTAATTGATGAGGGAGATTCCACGTGTATTATGTCAATACAGTGTTGGAGATCGCTTGGTTCTCCTTCACTAAATCAATCCCCGACAATTCTTAAGGCCTTTGATGGCCGTGGGTTCCATCCTTTTGGAATTCTACAGGATTTGCCTATAGGGGTCGAAGGAAAAACCGTTAGTCTAGATGTGGAGGTGGTTGATGCCCCTCTAGACTACAACCTTCTTTTGGGTCGAAGTTGGTCTTACGCTATGACAGCGGTCGTTTCATCGGTCTTCCGAGTAATAAAGTTTCCATATAATGGCAAGATCGTAACAATAGACCAGCTGGCTTACTTTTCATCCGACCCAGCCTCTTCAGAGAGTATCCAGCATGTCAGTAAAACGACTATCCCTTATAAGGATGTTGGAGTAGGATTAGTTAAAGATGCTGGTTTACTGGGAACTTTTCCTTTTCCTCCAATCAACGCATTGTCTTCATTTGCATCTATTCATATGATTACATCAGACACCATTGTTTATGATGATCCTTGGATCGTTCCTTCTGAATCTGAGATAGACTCATTTGGTGATGCTATGCCTTTGAGTCCATATGAAATTGCCTATGAAGCCGTGCAGTCTTTTACCGACCCGCGTTCAACCAAAATCGACCAAATGAATGTGGTCCATGAGGAATCACTTTTCACATCAACCTCGGAGTTAACAACGTTTCCCGAAGTTGTGTCATCTGACGAGCAACTTCGTGAAGTCCTGTGTGTAGACGATTTACCATGGGAAGATCTCCATCACAGATCTTCGTTTTTACCTGAGGATGATCATTTTGAAAATAATTTCTCATCAATATTTACAGCTGAATATGTCAAAGAAGCTCAGAATCCAATGAAACATCCTGATTCAGAGCTGAATTTGGGAAACATCTCTCGCACTATTCCCATTGACATTTCAGTCAAGCCCAGAATTGTTGAGAACATTCATATAGGTGCCTCGTGTACAGAAGACGAAATTCAGACATACAAGGCCCTATTTCAAGAATTCCGTGACGTGTTTGCCTGGTCCTATGAGGAAATGCCAGGAATTGATCCCGCGATTGTTGTCCATGAGATCAAGACTTACTCGGACGCTAAACCCATCCGGCAACGTTTGCGTCAGATTCACCCACGAAAAGCGGCTGCAATTAAAGCAGAAGTCGAGAAGCTGTTGAAAGCAGGTTTCATTTATCCGATCCCGTTAACGGATTGGGTATCGAATATTGTTCCGTTTAACAAAAAACAGGGAACAATAAGAATATGCATCGACTATAGGGACATTAATAGACCTTGTCCAAAGGACAACTACCCAACACCCTATATCGATCAAATAATTGACGATTGTGCCGATAGTGCAATATTTTCCTTTATGGACGGTTTTTCCGGTTATAATCAAATCAATATTCTACCTGCCGATCAACCAAAAACGGCTTTTATTTGTCCATGGGGGACATTTTCTTATTGAAAATTACCTTTTGGGCTTAAGAATGCCGGAGCCACTTTTCAAAGGGCGATGTCTTATGCGTTTCATGACATTAAACACATTGTACAACCGTATCTCGATGATTTGCCCGCTCATTCATTACATCGAGCTGATCACCTTGTCCATTTACGAGCAATCTTCATGAGGTGTAGGCATTATCGAATTCGTTTGAACCCACACAAATGTGTCTTCTGTATAGAAGTGGGACGATTGCTGGGATTTGTAGTTTCGAAAGCCGGCATTCACGTCGATCCCTCGAAGGTAGAAGCTATCATCAAATTGCCTCCTCCTTCGAGTCTTCGCCAACTCCAAAGTTTGCAGGGGAAAGCAAACTTTTTACGACGATTCATTCCTAACTACGCCGAGGTTACAAAGGGTTTTACCCGGTTGTTGAAATAGAACGCTCAATTCTCTTGGGATGTGATAGCTCAGAAATATTTTGATGCACTCAAGCACGCGTTGACCCATGCACCGTTGCTGCATCCTCCCAACTACAACCAGGATTACGTTTTGTACCTCACCGCCGCTCATTCCACCATTGGAATGGTCTTAGTACAGGAAGATGAATTCGGAACGGAACATGTGATATATTACCTTAGTCGGACGTTAAATCCAACTGAGCTCAAATATTCACATGTGGAGAAATTGACATTGGCAGCCGTTCAAGCTGTCCAACGTTTTCGTCACTACATTTTACTCCGTAAAACTACAGTCATTTCGGATTGCAACCCTATGATCTACATTTTGACTAAACAATTGCTAGGGGCAAGTACTACAAATGGATTGTTATCCTGCAGGAGTTCGACTTGGAGTTTGAGAAATCTAAGTCTAAGAAATCTTTAGTTTTTGCAGAGTTAATGTGTGACTTCCCGCGTGCTGACACAGAAACAGTGGCAGAGGAGCCCATTACAGACGAATCTTTGTTTCTCATCAGCACTTTAGATCTGTGGTATGGGGATATCATCATCTATCTCCAGACCCAATCCTTTCGTCCCGAGGTTTCAAAGTCGGAACGTCAGAAAATTCGATTCCAGTCCCAATAGTACAAAATTATTGGAGATACTCTTTATCGCCGTGGGGCGGACTTGGTTTTTCGACGTTGTTTAACTCACGAAGAAGCTGAAAGGGTTCTGAATGACTGTCACTCTGGAGCGTGTGGCGGTCATATGTCTGGGTATGCCACAGCCCAAAAGATATTGCGCGCTGGCTACTTCTGGCCATCCTTGTTTAAAGATTGTATTACTGCGGTCTGGAAATGCCACAACTGTCAAGTGTTTGATCGCAAGATGCGCGCTCCACCTGATCCTCTCCACCCTATAATTGCCGTTGGTCCTTTTGCCAAATGGGGTATCAATTTTATTACATGTAACCCTCACTCGGCCGGGGGGCATGCGTATATCATCCTTGCGGTAGATTATTTTACTAAGTGGGCCGAGGCGATGCCTACATTCGAGGCAGACGGCAAGACAGCTGCAATTTTTGTATTCAATCACATAATTGCTAGGTTTGGTGTCCCACAAGCGATAATCACTGACCATGGGCACCATTTTAGAAACGTTATGATGACAGAACTTACAGGCCAGCTTGGTTTGTGTCACGATAGCTCAACTCCTTATTATCCACAAGCTAATGGTCTGGTTGAGTCCATCAACAAAGTTTTAGTTATCATGATCCGACGAATCATTGGTATTCATCGGTCGAATTGGCACAACATGTTATTTTCAGCGCTTTGGGCATACCAAACCTCTGTGAAAACATCAACAGGGTTCACTCCTTTCCAACTAGTTTATGGTTTGGAAGCTGTGCTACCCATTGAATGCGAAATCCCGTCACTGCAAATGGCCATCGAATTACTTCCAGCTACTTCCGAAGAGGAGAAGCGTTTATTATACTTAGCTCAACTAGATGAGACTCGACGTGATGCTGCATTGGCAATCGAGACTCATGCAAAATGTATGAAAGCTCAGTATGATCGAAATGTGACCCCTCGAAATTTTTCGGAAGGAGACCTAGTTCTATTATATGATCAAGCTAACGATAAATTAGGTGCTGGAAAATTCGTTCCTATGTGGTATGGGCCCTATATTGTCAAGCGAAAGCTAGCAAAAGGGGCCTATGAGCTGGTAGACTTTGATGGGGACTCTTTGGGTAAACCCAGAAATGGACTTTACCTAAAGAGGTATTATGCTTAAATGATGGGTATGGAGATTTTAGTTAGGTTAGGTTTTTCTTTCTAACTGGTGTGTTTGTTAGTTTAGACAGTGTGCTTAGCTTAGAAAGTGTGTTTTTCGTCGTTATTCTGCTTATCTTGGTTTTACCCTTGATGATTGCAGATGTCGATGCCTCTCCAAACATACATTGGATTCGCTGATGGTGCTTGTCGTAGTACATGGAATATCTCTTCCGCAGCTTGGGTTATCTATTCGCCCTCTGACGAGTTAGTTTCTATGCATGGGGTGAGCCTCGGTCAAACAACAAACAACATTGCCGAGTACAGTGCAGTGATTGAGTTATTGTATGAATCTATTTCATTTGGGATTCGGAGTTTGATAGTGAGGTTAGATTCTGAACTCGTTGTATTACAGCTTAATAGAGTGTATGCCATTAGAAATCCAGTGTTATTAAGGTTATTTTTGAGAGTGCGTCTCTTGGAACGTGAATTTGATTACATTGAATATCAGCATATTCCAAGGTCTTTAAATACATTAGCAGATGCAATTGCTTCTCGAATGTTAAACAGACATTTGCAATAATCATACATGTAAATTTAAAAGCATTTCATCACACATGTTTAACAAGATAAGCTGGTAATAATGATATATATAGATAGGAGTGTGTCAAAAAATACATCGTCTTCGATCATAGGTTGAAAAACACCTTATGATCGGCAAAAATGATAAGTACAAAAAACCAAAATGTCACATGTGTCTACAAAAACGACCATCTAATCACTGGTGATGCTCTCTATACGACACCACTGCACGAGCCACCCTACACAAGAACCTCCTAAAAGGTCCTGGGATTGCGACTACATAGCGCTGAAGCCTGATAGGAATATCATCTATAGTAGTCTCTGGTACATCTGCTGTAAGACGCTCTAGGTCTTGTTCCAACTTAGCTAGGGTCTCTGTGGCCTTGTCCCGTGGGGCCGATGCCGCTGCAACTGGAAGTCTCCTCTCGAAAGGCCGGAGATTGGCTGGACGACGTGGGCCTACATCTGCATTTTGAAAATTATTACTGTCAGTTTTGAGACGATATAAAAAACAAAAAAAATAGATAATTTAAAAACTTGTGAAAAATGAATTACCTGTGTCATCCCATTGTTCTCCCGGTGGAAGAACCATGTCCGGATCTCCACGAAAATCAACTCCGACATAAGGAAAATCCTGTATAGAAAAGACCTGGTCCTCTAACCAGTGAAAGTACTCCGGAGTAAATCGGACAATCTCCGTGCCCTCATCAGGATGATGGGCCATAACCGCAACCCATCGCATCAATTTGGGCTCTCGGGGAAGCCCAGCCTCAACAGTGAGCTGCTGTGGGATCAGTATCGGAACCCTCTCTAAGGCAAAACTCACAACTAAAGGCCCATAACCAAAAGTCTTTAGCTGTCCGTTTTTGACTCTAGTCAGTTGGCCCTTTAAATTGGCCAACACAGCATCACACCAGTTGAAAATTGTGCCTCGATAGCAATCAATCGCCATCCGCATCTGGGATCTAGTGGCAATGTGTAAAGCGGCAGCCCCGCAAAGTCTGGTAACTGTAAAAGAAATCACCATAAGTTCAGGTCGGGATGTAGTTTTGATCTCTATCCCCTTCTCCTGAGACTGAGTGTTACACCACTCTAGTCGGAGACTAGCGATGGACTGGCCACTCAGCCTAGTCCCGAACAGAGTCAAGTGTTCGCTTCTCTTGGGCAAACCAGTGAGGAAGTAAATATCTGATGGCTCTATCTCAAGCTGGTGCCCTCTAATGTAAAAGCACTGGTCCTGAATGTTCCATCTCTCTACCAGCCACTCTAGAAAGCGCACTTGGGCCCTCATGCCAGGTATGGCCCAGTATTTGTAAAGGCCGCATGCCTTCAAAGCATCAATGGACGGTTGATGACTAATGGCGGCCAAATCAACATCTTCGTGCTCTCTCTCGCGCCAATCAAGCATGGTGGGCAATCGACACACCAAAAAACATCCATTAGAATCCATGAAATCAAAAATTATTGGTCCAATTTGGAGAATTTGGGGTGTGTAAACCCTTTGCGCGGAGTACGCACCCCGCCTTTAGGAATAGAGCGTGGGTACACGGGTTCCTTTAAGGCAAGGTGCGTACGCCCGCCATTTTCCCAACTGAGAAAATGTCGGGGTACGCAGGTCCCTAGTGTGGCACCTGCGTACCCCGAAAGACGGATCTTGAAACCCCAAAGCCTCCAAAAAATGACATCTAGGGCCTAAAAACAAATTCTAAACGGATGAAAATGAAGAGGAGGATGTTGTAGAATACCTGAAAGAGACGGCGTTCGATTTCGACAGTCGGATTCTCCGCAATGTCCACGGGAAGTTTCTTGCCAAAAGCCCTTTTTCTCTCCTCAACAGTAAAATGGTAAAAATGAATTGGTAAAAGCCCTTTTTATAGGTTTTTTGGGTAAATAAATGGTAAATTTGTTTATTTTTCATCATGAAAAGGTATTTTTCAAAGTATTTTTATCTATCTTTAAATAGGTATGAGTAATGTGTTGGTTTTTGTGCAGGATAAAGGATTTTCAGGGAAAATTGTCGTTTTTTACAAACAAAAACATCAGAGTCATCTTTAAGCCCTTTTCTGACTCCTAAAAACATGAAAAGATTGCCGAGCGTTTATTTTACACTCTTTAAAACGGAATTAAAAGACGGTCCTCTTATAGCCCTTTTCTGACCGTAAAAACAGGAAAATATTGCCGGATTTTTGTCGTTTCAAATTCGATACTGGAAATAAAACGATGTGTCCTCGATCGCTTTTTACTTTTCAGGTAAAAGACACTAATCATGAAAGTACTCCTTGGTCGTAAAGATCAAGCGGTTCTCTCAAGTATTATTTTATACTTTTTCGGGCTTGGGAGACACAAATTTACGAAAAAGGTCAACCCTGGAGTCTTCTTAAGTTTTTTCAGACTCCCTAAAATTGAAAAACGCCGAGTTTCTCCTATACTTGACTAGTTAAAATTTCACAGTAAAGGACCTGTTCGATTACAAACAGGAACGGACCACTCCTTCTTAGGGTTCGAATCTAAAATAAGTTGGACTCATCCGAAGGATGAGCTTATAATCAAGCATATGTTATCCTCCTCAAGCTTGTAAAAAATAAAGAGGTACTTGCCAGAAATGGTGGGGGAAAAGAGAGAAAAATGAGCCTATTTGTTATCCTTTGTCTCAGAAGAAACCTTATCACCACTCTTGAACACGACACTTTTTCATTCACCTGGATTGGGAAATCCTTTGCCTAAATAGTTGATCAAACTACATTGAAAATCTTCAGCCGGTTCCGGGTATTAAATTTGGGTCAATTGTCACCAAGCCATCTGTCGTGTCGTTATGTGTTCAAGAGGTCACTGAAAATAAACCATTCATCTGCAAAATACCTGTCATCCATTTTGACCATCCCTGAGTCAGTCCTTACAGCTACATTTCTTCAACTTGATCTATGATTTCGTGTTGTGGGCTTGCCTGCAACAGGTCGCTTTCTATCGACATCAGCACATTATCTAGAAAGATGACCTAGAAATCGTCAGTACCTTGAAATCTACATGCATCAATGGCAGGTTTCTCGCCTTTGACGACAGTTTACATCATTGACTTTCGATCGAAGGATTCCGTGATATGTTCAACATCAAGACATTCATTCACATCTCATGGATTGTACTGGGTACTTTGAGAACCATTGACATCACTGGTGGTCTCTCTCACACTTGTTAACAGTTTACATCATCGACTGGTAATCAAGTGGTTTCTACCATGTTCGACATCAACTCATTTATTCGCATGGATAGAATTGTACTATTTCGGGAAGTAGAAATGAAGACCCTAGATCTAGTTTCCACCATCCAGGCTGTAAGGAGTTTTGTATTCATTATATAGTAGACTAAACATAAACAGATGGCTGCGTCCATACTGTGTCTACATGAGTCTGTGATTATGATGTACTGCGAAATCATTCCTATATCAGAGCAGTAGTTAGTTTGTTAGTTAAAGTTTTCAATCTGAGTATGGGAATGCCTACCTCAGCAATGATATGATCTTATATATGTATTTTGTGTTGAATATTTGCAGGTTCCAACTGGGCTCTCCACAAGATAATCCTTGAAATGATAAAGTACTTCACCCTTCCTAGATGATATGAAACCCTAATCTACTACAGGCTTCGCACTTTAGGGGGCAATCTGTTACACTAAAATTTGTCACTATGACTATTTGCAGTCAGTATGGCTCCATCAACTGTCATAATATCCTCCTTGGCATGTCTTATACCTCTGCTCCTCATGTCAAACTCCAAGAAAGAGAGAAAGTCCTTAAAAAGTCAATTAACTCTGGTTACGCAGTTTCTCTTAACCTTACCTGTGTGTACGCACCTCAAGTTCACAATACCTGCGTACTTTTACGCTCTGTCTGTAAAGGGGTGGGTGTGTACTCCTATAAAGGTCAAAAGGCGTGAGTTTTACTTCAAAAAACTTACTTGTGGTTGAATCTAGAGCATTCTAGAAGATGGTTTGACGTGTATTGAGCACCTCCAGGTGGTTCATGCATCCCTATGAAAGAGGAACTTATCCCATCAAGAGGGGAGCTATCCCATTGAAAGAGGGGCTTATCCCATTGATGGTGGACCTGATTAACTTCCTCCAAAGCATTATAAATACAGGCATTGGGCCAGAGGGAGGGGAGGTTGAAAGCTGAACATTCCTAAGGGTAGATGCTGCTGAAATTAGGACTCCCTTATAGAGCTTGAGAGGAGAGATTCCCATCCTTTCTTAGCTTCATTTGGAAGTGGGTGAGCTAATCAAAGTAAAGGAGAACTCTTGTTGGACCCTGGGAGGGACCTGCACAACACCAAGGCACTGGTTGTAATGGTTTCTTTTGTTTCCAATTAATACAATTAAGTTCATTTTTCTCAACAAGTTGTTATATATAATTTGTTTCATATACTCCTTGGTCTTTATGATGAATATGTTTTATTATATGAGTTGTTCAGGTGCTATGTAATCGTTTGCTTGTTAGTGAATGCAGGTTTCAAAGAGAAGGAGTAGCTCATCTGGATCGGAGAGGCTTGGATGCTACAAACAGCGTTGGACTAAAGGTATGCTTTAAACACCTGGTTGCTTGTATTTTAAATGCATATTTAGGGAAAGATAGTGCTTGATTGTTTTGTTTGTCACTAGAAAGCCTTAGCTCCTAGGGAGGTCAGTTTTGTTTGCAAAATTGACTCTTTTCGCATGACAATAGGATTTACCCGGTTGCTCAAACAAGGAACAACCTTTTCATGGGACGAGATAGTCCAAAAATCTTTTGATGATCTTAAGGCTGTCCTCATAAATGTTCCTCTGTTGCATCCACTATACTATCATCGAGATTACTTCCTTTACCTAGCTGCAACCCCTAGCACCATAGCTATGGTGTTGGTTCAAGACGACGACAAAGGTGGTGAACATGTGATCTACTACCTTAATCAGAATCTCCTCGACACTGAAACACGTTATGCACATGTCGAGAAGTTGGCTTTGGCCGTCGTCTAGGCTGGTCAACGTTTTCAGAATTATATTCTCTTATGAACGACTATAGTGATTTTTGAATGCAAACCTATGACCTACATCCTGACTCGTCAATTGTTGGGGGGCAAGTATTCTAAATGGATCGTTATCCTGTAAGAGTTCGATTTGGTCTTCACTACAGCCAAATCTAAGAAGTCAATTGTTTTCGCTGAATTGATTTGTTCCCTTCCCACCAAAGCTCTCCTTGCTAGTGCAGATGAACAAGTCCCAGATGAGACCCTTTTCCTGATTAGCACCCTTGATCCATGGTACGGTGATATCATCGTGTATCTCCAAACCTCCATGTTTTGGTCCGCATTGACTAAAGATGACCGTTGAATGATTCGACATCATTCCCAACCCTACTGCATTATTGGTGATACTTTATACTGTGTCAGTGTCTATTCTATTCTTTACCAATGCCTCATGATTGAGGAAGCTGAAAGAGCTCTCAATGATTGCCACTTCGAGGCATGTGGTGGTCATATGTCTGGTTATGCTACAACTTAGAAAATCCTTCGCGCTGGTTATTTTTGGCCGTCCCTCTTCAAAGACTACATTCTTGCTATCTGCAAGTGTCACGAATGCCAAATCTACCGACAAAAGATGCACACCCCACCTGCTCACCTACAACCCGTCATTACCGTTGGTCCCTTTACGAAATGGGGCATCGATTATATGACATGTAATCCTCGTTCGATTGGGGGGCATGGCTACATTATCATTGCTGTGGATTACTTCACCAAATGGGCCGAAGTGATGCCTACATATTCTGTAGATGGTAAGATGGCAGCTCAATTCCTTTTTAACCATGTTATTTCCAAGTTTAGTGTACCCCAAGCCATTGTCACAAATCATGGCTCCCATTTCAGAGATTACATGATGGCAAAACTGAAATCTGCATTGGGCTTGCGCCACGATGGCTCGACCCCATATTACCCTCTGGACAATGGCCAAGTTGAAGCTATGAACAAATTTTTGGTCACCATGCTTCAACGTACTATTGGGATGCACAAGTCAAATTGGCATCTCATGCTTTTTTCAGCTCTGTGGGCCTATCGAACTTCAACCAAAGGTGCAACTGGTTTCACACCATTCCAGCTAGTCTATGTTCTGGAAGCAACATTGTCGATCGAATGTGAGATTCCTTCACTTAAGTTAGCTGTTGAAATCCTCCCTGAAACATCACCTCAAGAGGAACGCCTCTTATATTTAGAAAGACTAGATGAGACTCGCCGTCTCGCTGCCATGGTCATCGAAGCACAAAAGAAACGGGTCAAAACCCATTTCAACCAATCGGTCTCCCCTTGCGCTTTCTATGAGGGTGATTTGGTCCTACTATATGACCAAACTAACGATAAGCTGGGGCAGGCAAGTTCAAACCTATGTGGCACATGATGAGCCCCAAAAATGGATAATTATTTGGGCTCATTCAACCTCCTAATTTGACTTAATCCACCATTCTCATTAGTTTATTGCATGTTTTTGATTATATTTATGCTAATAGAGTGAATTTGGTTAGTCATTATGCCAACAAGTCTAATGGGTGCTTTGTGTAGCCTTTTTGGTCAACTTGGAGACAAAATTGAAGGTCTTAATGAGCACTTGGCAGCCAAATTCGTGGGAGAACAAGGGAGAGGATTTGTAGGAAGGTGTCCCCTCATTTATGGACCCTTACCTCGAATTCCTCACCATCAGCTCGGAGTTCAAGGGCCACCAAATCAATCAGCACAAGGGTAGCCAAGCAAGTCAAGTAGGACTGCTGTTAACTACAAGTCTTGGGCAGCCGAGTCCCTAAAGTTTAGGAGGACTGTTGGGGTCCTCAATTTGTATAAATAAGAAGGCTTAGGGCCTCATTTTGGTTAGCTAGTGGTTAGTCAATTTGTAGCTGGTAGTTAGTCATTTCATAGTCTTGTTGTAGTCATTTTGTAGTTCGATTTTTAGGCAATAGATTAGTTTTGCTGTCAGCTCATTTTCAAGTTCTCCTTGTGGACAGTTTTGATGTAACTCTTCATTTCTTGATCAATAAAGATGAATCCAGCTTTGCACCAGCTCTAAATCTCTCTTAGGAGGTTGTAGATCTTGGGGTTGGGCCCATCTCAAGCGCCCAGTACCTCCTTTGTTTACTTTCATGTGTCTTTGCTGCATTCTTAGAGTAAAATCTGCTATTTAGATTTAAAACTTGTTGTGTTATTTAGGTTGCTTTTGATGATTAAAGTAGATTTTCATGTTCAGATTGATTTGGATAGATTAATAACATAAAGGATCCTTGGAAAAAGGGGCTCAAGCACCTCTGATCTTACCTCTCCCTCAGTGGGATCGTGAGTTGGGACAGAGGTGACCTTGCTGCCCACAAAAACGTTGTTTTTCTTCACCATGCAAGTATTAGTGTTGGGATTTTAGTTGTCAAACTTGATATCAATTTTGACTGCATGCTTAGGGTTATGATTGCTTAGTTGCATAGTTAGTTCATCTGATTTTGTGCAAATAAACTTCTGTTCCATTTCTTTTGCTAGTATCTAGGTCAGATTAGGTCAAGGTAATTAGGTTCTTGATTTTCCAAGTTTTCATTTGTTAAATTCGAAAAATAACTTGCAGAGCACCTGTTATCCTTCTCTATCTACCCATAATCCATCAGATAATCTGCTCCAACCCTTAGTCCATGATTCGTACCCTTCATTTGCCATACTTTCCCCACCTTGCCCTAATTCCTACATTCTTGTGCATCATCGCTTCCTCCATCCTTGAACAAATCCAATCGCTCCTTAGCCTCATCCACCAAGTCCTAGACCTCTTCACACCCCTATTTCACCTCCATACTCATTCCTCCATCTTTTTCCCTCCATCCATGCTCCAAAATCCCATTTCGAAACATCCTGTAGAAGAATTACAGAACATCCTGTAGAAATCCTGAACATCCTGTAGAACCCCTGCAGACTTCCTATAGAAGCTCATAAACACGATTTCTTGGCAGCCAAACTTTGTGAGACTCTTTGGAAGGGTGTTAGGGACCCCTTAGACCCTCTCTGAACCTTCCCAACCTTTCCCAAGCATTTCTCCTCCTTGATCCACCTCTGCACAGTAAAAAATAGTTAGAAGCACATGCATGATAATTCCAACAACTTAATCAAAAATACAAAAAGATGTTTTCTTCAGATAGTGATAGCTTAGACATTTGCATTTTACCTTTGTAGAAGTAATGGCATCTCTTTCAGTAGTTTGCATGCTCTCCTTTGTGTTAGTAGGACTAGTTGGTAGAATTAGGGTTTGCTAGGGTTTGCGTTTCTTTTTGGCTTTCAGTTTCTTTTTGCAATTAGATTAGCTTCCTTCGAGTTAGATTTCATCCATGAATTAAAAAGCTTCTTCTAAGAGCTCATAGAAGTTGGCTTAAGCTCCTAGTGGACTTGTGCCAGCTGACCAAGTGACAGCTGCGGCAAGAGCTAGTACTTGTGCATACAGCACCGTCGCTTCCAAGTTTGTTACGAACTACCGGGTTGATAAAATTAAAGAAGGGAGTTCTAGGAGTTGTAGCATTATTTCTACAATACTGGAGCCCACCAGCACAGGCCCTATATTGTAAAATGCATTTTGTAGAAAGGAGCCTATGAACTTATTGATTATGATGGAAATCCTCTCGATAAGCCCAGCAATGAGCTTTACCTCAAAAAGTACTATGCTTAGGTCGTCTTGCATGGTTAATTATGTACATTAGTGTGTGATTCATTTCTGTATAGCATGCTGTTGGAAATAATACTGAGAGGGGGGGGTGAATCAGTATTATGAGATTAATCAAACTTTTCAAATGCCCAGAAACATATACGCTACTTCAGTTAAGTGAACCAGCGTGTACACGCTACTGTGACGAAGTAAAACAGCGTATAAGCAGAAAACTCACAATTTAGTTAGCTTATTCTTCAATTAAGTGCATCAGGACATTATTCATCATATTAACAGTAAACATGTGCAGTATAACAGAACAGATAAAAATCCACACACATGAACACCAAGATATAAGGTGGAAACCCAATGTGGGTGAAAACCACCTGCTGCAAGTTGTCTCTATCTTTCTTAATATGAAACTTCAGTTTACAATCTTTTGTACTGGTGCAGCCTTATACCAGTACGCAGGCTACAACCTGCAGAAGGCTTCAACCTTCTCTCGTTCTCCAAACTTCCTTGGAAGGGAGCTCCAACCCCCTTTGCTCTTGTACTAGCCAAGATACTAGTACGTAGGTGCTGACCTACAATCTTCCTTCTTCCAGGTATCACTTTTCATACATTTTCAGACTTGGATATTCCTGAAGCACAACATTACAATCTGAAGACCACAATTCATTCAATTTCCACAACAGATCATTGAAGCATAAAACAACCAAACTTTGAATCACTGAACCACTGAACCCTGTCAATCACCAGTTACCAGAACACAGAGCAGACTACAGAACTCTGCAATAACAGTCAGACCCCACTGTAAACCCAAATCAAGCTTCAAAAGATATACGCTACTTTAATGAGCAGAGCCCGCGTATACACGCTCTTTTACCGAAGCCAACCTGCGTACAGATCTAAAAATAAACTTTCTCAATTTGCAGCTGTACCAGACATTAGTTAGACTCAGAACGTAACATTGCGACAATATGCAGATCTAGAAATACGCATAATCAACCATATCATGATAGTGCATTTCAAACCATTAGATCCCGATCTATCCTTAGATCTAGTCTTCCATTAACCGATGTGATCTCTCCTTGGCTTAGATCATGCAACTCAGAACCTGCATATCAGATCTCTTTCTCTCTTAGATATTCATGCCTTGTCAAAAGATGATTTTGCCTAATGATCTTCTTCTCCTTATATAGCCTTAGGCCTTTCTCAATACCAAGAGCCAAAACCATAGTAACACAATACCATCAACTTTAAAACTAGGGATCGACACGCCCGTCGAGACATAATGGTCCGAAATCATAGGCACAACTTCCAAGGACTAACCACCATGAACCAAAGGAACCTTTCCACATACACGCGCTTTTTCTGAATCGAACTAGCGTGTACACGCGACTTGGGCTTAACGAAACAGCGTGTATGAGCTTCCTTGGCATGCTGTACTGAGATCTGTCTTCTGATTAAGTTGCCATCACCTGTACTAACCTCTGAGCACCTGTACCATCCACTGAGTGAGTTGCCATCAAGGACAACACTTGAATCATAATGCCAACAATCTCCCCCTTTGAACTTGATGGCAACCACCACACCAAGTCACTCTCCCCCTTTGACATCAAGGGCAAAGGGCTATGCTCCCCCTGAGGACATGCTGATACCTCTGCTTGGCTGTGCTGACTCGTGCTCCCCCTGACAGTAGGCCAGATCTGCAAAAGATGTTCTTCAACAAGAACCAAGACTTATACACCATATGGGACCTTTCTATCACCAAAGGACTCAATACATACAACCATAACATATCAGAAACAACCAATTATATTACAGCATTCATCCCAGGCATAGTGGGGAAACCAACAAAGGCCGTTACATGACCTTGACACCATAAAAAAAAGACAAGAGAGATACATGACATAGAGACAACAGATCTAGACCAAGACTTAGGAAAGACATCAGCAGCATCTGATAAACATCTTGTTAGATCAGCAACTAGAATTTCTTTCTGAGCTCCTTCTCCTGAAACCAACAACCAAAAACATCTGAATGCCAACAATGCTTTATGAGACTTTTGAGCTGCTCCCCCTGAACCTGTGCCTGTTGCACTCCCTGAAACTGTGCCTGAATAATTCTGACATTCCTATTGTTGTTCAGAACTTCAGAGTTTTCCCTTGCTGTTCAGAACTTCATATACGCGTTTTATCCTGTATAAAACAGCGTATGTACGCGGATATTCTTTCTGCAACAAGCGTCCAGCATACACGCGACTTACCCACCATGAATCCGCGTGTATACGCTCATATCCCTTCCGTAACCTGCGTATACCAACTTTTCTGTAGAACAAACAAATTTCAACAACAGGATGAAGCATTAACTACTCCCAGCTTTTGTCTGAGATATTCAAAAGTTTCCCTGGGCAGTGGTTTTGTGAGAATATCAGCAACTTGCTCCTTAGAAGGAACATACTCCAACTTGACCTTCTGCTCAAGCACTTGTTCCCGAAGAAAATGGTACTTGATTGGTATGTGCTTGGTCTTTGAGTGCATGACTGGATTCTTTGAAATGCTGATTGCACTTGTATTATCACATAAGATAGAGACAGGTGGAGTGAAAGTGATTTGAAAGTCCTGCAAGGTCTGCATCATCCAAAGAAGTTGTGTGCAACAAGATGCTGCAGCCACATATTCTGCTTCAGCTGTAGATAAGGCAATCGAACTTTGTTTCTTGCTGAACCAAGATACTAATCTGGAACCCATGAAGAAAGCACCTCCACTTGTGCTTTTCCTATCATCCACACTTCCAGCCCAATCTGCATCTGTGTAAGCATGAAGAGTGAGATCTGTATTTCTAGGATACCATAAGCCATAGTTTTGGGTCCCTTGAAGATATTTGAAGATTCTTTTGACTGCCTGAAGATGAGTTTCCTTTGGGTTGGCTTGAAATCTTCCAACCATTCCTACTGCATGTGTAATATCTGGTCGAGTACCTGTCAAATAAAGCAAACTCCCAATCATGGATCTATAAGTGGGTTGGTGGACTGCTGCTGATTCATCATTTGCACTGAGGCTGCATCCTGTAACCATGGGTGTACATACTGGTTTTGACTCTTCCATGCCATACTTCTTCAAGATCTGCTTGAGGTATTTGGTTTGAGACAAGAAGATACCTCCTTCATTTTGTTGGATTTGCAATCCAAGAAAATATGTCAATTCTCCAAGAAGTGACATTTCGAATTCTTTCTGCATAACCAAGGCAAAGTTTTGACTCATAGTCTCTTCATTGCTACCAAAAATAATATCATCTACATAAACAACAAGAATTAGCAATTTGTTATTTTCAACTTTTATATAGAGATTGCTATCTGCTGATCCTTTTGAAAAGCCTTGTTGGTGAAGATATTTGTCCAACCGATAGTACCAAGCCCTTGGAGCTTGTTTGAGCCCATAGAGAGCCTTTTTCAATCTGCATACAAGGTTTGGATCATTCCCAAGAATGAACCCATCTGGCTGCTCAATATATACTTCTTCTTCTAAGTCTCCATTCAGGAAGGCTGATTTCACGTCCATTTGAAATACCTTGAAGTTTTGAAAGCTTGAGAGAGCAAGGAACATTCGGATGGCCTCTAGTCTTGCCACAGGAGCAAAGGTCTCTTCAAAATCTATTCCTTCTTGCTGTGCATACCCTTTACAAACAAGTCTGGCCTTGTTTCTAATTACTTCTCCATTTTCATTTAACTTATTCTTGAAGACCCATTTTGTTCCTATTACATTCTTATCTTTTGGTCTAGGAACTAATTCCCAAGTGTTGTTCCTTTCGATTTGCTCAAGTTCTTCATCCATTGCTTTGACCCAACATTCATCTTTGCATGCTTCTTTCACATTTTGTGGTTCAATGGAGGAGAGTAGAGCCAAGTAGCTTGAAGCTTCTGCAAGTGTCCTTCTTGTTTGTACTCCTGCTTCTTTCTGCCCCACAATCTGAGTTTCTGGATGATTCTTTTGGACATATCTGGATGGAGTCTTCTCTTCTATTCTTGTCTGCTCCTCTGGTTCTTCTTGAGATTCTTCTTCTTCTTGAGGTTCTTCTTCTTCATCATTTCGCCTTTGAGAGTAACCTTCATCTTCTTCATGATGAACTTGCCTAGGAATATATCCCTTCTCATCAACCACTATATCAATACTGTCAACAATTCTGCCAAGTCTTTTATTGTAGCACTTGTATGCTTTGCTATGTGGAGAATAACCAAGAAGAATGCCCTCATCTGCTCTAGGTTCAAGTTTGCCAAGTTTCTCATCAGTATTCTTAATATAACATTTGCTCCCAAAGATTTTGAAATGCTTCACGGAAGGAGTTTTACCACTCCAAAGCTCATGAGGTGTTTGAGTGCTGTTTACTCGGACATTTGTTTTGTTAAGAATGATAACAGCAGCATGTGCGGCTTCTCCCCAGAAGGTTGCAGGAGTACCTGATTCATCGAGCATAGCACGAGCCATTTTTTGGATAGTTCTGTTCATTCTTTCCACAACCCCATTTTGCTGAGGAGTTCTAGCTGTAGAGAATTCTCTTCTTATCCCATGTTCATCGCAGAAATCAAAAAATTCATTTGATGTGAACTCCCCACCTCTGTCAGATCTGAGGCACTTGATTTTGTGTCCTGATTCATTTTCAGCCAATGCTTTGAAGGATTTGAATTTTTCGAATGCTTCATCTTTGTGCTTCATAAGCCCTAACCAAACAAACCTTGAGAAATCATCAATGAATAATATCAGATATTCTTCTCCTCGAGGTGTCCTTTTCCTAAATGGACCACATACATCTGTATGGACTAGCTCAAGAGGCAAGCTAGCTGATCCTTCCTTCTCTGGAAAGTTAGTTCTGGTCTGCTTTCCAAACTGACAAGATTTGCATATGGTGTTGTCTGGAATTTTGATATCTGGAAGATCGCGAACTGCCTGATATTTGCATGCTTTCCTTATTTGTGAGAAGCTTAGATGTCCCAACCTTCGATGCCATAACCAGTGCTCTTCATCCTTGCTAAGATAGCATTGTTGTTGTCCTTCTTCAAATATGTACAGATTATTTGGAGTTCTTTTGCCTTTGAGAACTGTTTTACCTGTATCAAGATCACGAACAAGACATCCATTCGATCTGAAAATAACCTCTGTTTTTTGATCACACATCTGGCTGACACTTAGAAGATTATGCTTCAATCCATCAACATACAAAACATTTCCAGCCTTGACCTTTTCTTTCAAAGGAGCAATACCTTTTCCTTTTATAGTTGCAGGAGTATCATTTCCAAAAGAAACTTTCTTTCCCTTTTCTAAAGTAGAATAAGATTCAAGTTTTTCTTTATCACCTGTCATATGTTTCGAACATCCACTGTCAATGTACCATAGATTTTCCTGTCCTTCTGCATAAAATGCTATCCCACATCTTTCTGTTTGAGGTTCCTTTATTCTCCATGTTTTGGTGCTTGTGGCTTGTTCCTTTTTCTCCTGAAACCTGCTCCTGCATTCAGAATCTTTATGACCAAAATTATTGCAAATAGAACATTCAACTTCACTTTCAAGCACCGAAAAGTTGTTATAGGTCCTTTTTGTAATCCCTGTCATACTTCTTTGTTTTTGAGCTTCTGCAAGTTGTCTCTATCTTTCTTAATATGAAACTTCAGTTTACAATCTTTTGTACTGGTGCAGCCTTATACCAGTACGCAGGCTACAACCTGCAGAAGGCTTCAACCTTCTCTCGTTCTCCAAACTTCCTTGGAAGGGAGCTCCAACCCCCTTTGCTCTTGTACTAGCCAAGATACTAGTACGTAGGTGCTGACCTACAATCTTCCTTCTTCCAGGTATCACTTTTCATACATTTTCAGACTTGGATATTCCTGAAGCACAACATTACAATCTGAAGACCACAATTCATTCAATTTCCACAACAGATCATTGAAGCATAAAACAACCAAACTTTGAATCACTGAACCACTGAACCCTGTCAATCACCAGTTACCAGAACACAGAGCAGACTACAGAACTCTGCAATAACAGTCAGACCCCACTGTAAACCCAAATCAAGCTTCAAAAGATATACGCTACTTTAATGAGCAGAGCCCGCGTATACACGCTCTTTTACCGAAGCCAACCTGCGTACAGATCTAAAAATAAACTTTCTCAATTTGCAGCTGTACCAGACATTAGTTAGACTCATAACGTAACATTGCGACAATATGCAGATCTAGAAATACGCATAATCAACCATATCATGATAGTGCATTTCAAACCATTAGATCCCGATCTATCCTTAGATCTAGTCTTCCATTAACCGATGTGATCTCTCCTTGGCTTAGATCATGCAACTCAGAACCTGCATATCAGATCTCTTTCTCTCTTAGATATTCATGCCTTGTCAAAAGATGATTTTGCCTAATGATCTTCTTCTCCTTATATAGCCTTAGGCCTTTCTCAATACCAAGAGCCAAAACCATAGTAACACAATACCATCAACTTTAAAACTAGGGATCGACACGCCCGTCGAGACATAATGGTCCGAAATCATAGGCACAACTTCCAAGGACTAACCACCATGAACCAAAGGAACCTTTCCACATACACGCGCTTTTTCTGAATCGAACTAGCGTGTACACGCGACTTGGGCTTAACGAAACAACGTGTATGAGCTTCCTTGGCATGCTGTACTGAGATCTGTCTTCTGATTAAGTATCCATCACCTGTACTAACCTCTGAGCACCTGTACCATCCACTGAGTGAGTTGCCATCAAGGACAACACTTGAATCATAATGCCAACACATGCTTTTGTGTGATAAGTTTTCAAATAACCTTCCTGTTTACTATGCTTTTCTTACTTTGTAGTTGTCTGCGTCTCCTCACATTGGTTTCTCCGATTGTGCTTGCTGTAGTACCCAGAACCTATCATCCGTGGCATGGGTTATCTATAACCCTAATAGTGAGTTGATTGACCTTCAAGGTATCTTCTTAGGTTGTACAACCAACAACATCGCTGAGTAAAACGCGGTCATCGAACTGTTATCAGAAGCCATCGCTATGGGTATCAGAGAATTGGTTGTCAACCTGGATTCACAGCTTGTCATCCTTCAACTCAACGGGCAATATTCTGTCAGGAACCCTCAAGTTTTATGAATGTATCTTCATATCCGTCTGTTGGAAAGAAATTTTGATTATATTACATATCATCATATTCCTATATGCATGAATACATTAACAGATGCATTAGCTAATTATGTGTTGGATAGACATTTGCAAAACATGTAAAAGATAAGACAAACCATTTGTATCATAATAAACAGGAAAATACAACACACACACACACACACATATATGTGAGAATGTTTGATACATTAAAACCCCAAAAAATAATATGTATGTCCATAATAACATTGGCAGCTCGCAGTCCTTGAACGTTCATGGCATGCAGGCCTCAAAAAATATGTAAGTACTGGACCTAGGAACTACTCAGCATGGTGGTCATGATAGCACGAGACAACTCGTACAACATGACTCAGAAATCGGCGGATCCGATCTGAGACTCCCACTGTGTGCCTCTGGTATCATCGAGGCATGTCTCCTATTCGAGCATACTCCGAGATACCATGAGTCAACCCCTCAAGGTTCCTCACAATCTCCTCCTCGTTATCGCTTCCTTCCTGATAAGTGTTGGGCAACGAATCCCCCCATAGTGGGATTTTGGGGTGTGTAACCTGAATTTTGGTCAAAAGTAATGTAAGACCCCGCAAAATTCAGGCGTGGAGCGCGAGAGTCTAGGGTTGTTCGCCCTAAAATATTGTAATTTAATATAGAATGTGTCGGCCTACCCATGCTCCACGGACCATGGGAATGTATAAATAGAGCGAGGCTCTAAGTGTAGAAGTCAGTTTAGTTTTTAGAGTTGATGTCAAGTGATGTGGGTTTTTGAATGCGATATTCGCTCTAAGTCTATAAGGCCGAGTCCTGGGTTGTAGGAGTAGGAAGAGGCTCTGCAGCTGTGTGCACAGAGGCCTGGTAGAGTCCGCAGCTGTGTGCGTAGACCCCTGTAGCTGAGTGCATAGGGCTGAGTTGGGATTGTAATGGAACAGAAGTTTAATAAAAGCTAAGTTGACTCTGAAAAATTGTGCATCTATTCGCAGATTTGTATGTTTATGCTTCTGTTATATGTTTATACATATCCTTATAGTTTATGATTGCGTGCACTTGTTATGAATGTGGAATGAAGGATAAAAATATTGGGCCCACAAAATTAAGCTAAGATCTATAATAATAACATAGTTAGGATAAAGGATCTAGATCTAGGTCAGACAGCTGCACAGAGCAGCGCAAGCATGCAGGATTGGTTCGCAAACTTCCCAAACTTCATCAAGACATCCTTAGGGTGTGGAAACCTAGTTCCATCACCCTCCCATACTACCTTGGGTGAGAGCTCAGTCCGCGCACCACAAACTGTTGCTGAAAGGGTGGTAGTTTCAGGATTTGTTTGGCTAAATCACTTCTGAACCTGGGTCAGGCCCCATCAAGCCAACAATATGGGGCAACAAAATCAATAAGACGGAGGTAGTGCCTAGCTATCGGGGACATCTTGGCTAGCCACTCTGGTCCAACATCTGCATACATAAGTGAAATGTTATAAGCATGCATATACCAAAAACAATTTGAAAAACATCAAAATCAAAAATTTTATTTGGTTTTTACCTTTGTCATCAAAGTCCTCCCCATCTGGCAAGGGCATATCTGGTTCTCCATGGAAATCAGTGCAGCTGTATGGCCAGTCCTCCACGATGATTTTTTGTTGTTGTAGCCATGAAAATAATGTTGGTTGGTAGGACATCTGCTAACCCCCAGTGATCCTGGGCATCAAATGACTCCAGCGGGCCATCCGCGGATCGCGTGGCACAGGAGGATCAACCTCAGTCAACTGATACTGGAACAATGGCACTTGTTCTAGGAAAAAGGTCACAAGTACTGATCCAAAGCCAAATTGCATTAGATTTCCCATCTTAGCCTTGGACAACTGGCGCTTGATGTTCATCTTCATGGCCTCTTCCTAGTTAAAGCTCGTAGGAGCTGTGCAGTCAATAGCGTAAAGGAACTTCGACTTATTAGTCTCATGTTTTGCTTGGGATTTGCCCAATCTATTGATGGTTGACAGAAGCACCCTCAGTGTCAAATCCCGCACACTGGAAATCTCGATCTTCCCACTTTTGGATTTCAAGGCCTCATGACAATGCTCGGCAAGAAGGGAAGATATGCTTGTCCCGATCGGACGCAACCCATACAAGTTCACTAGCTCACCTCTGTGGGACAACCCTGTGATGAAGTAGATGTTTGAAGTTGTCAATTCTATCTCTTTGTCCCCAATGACAAAAATCTCACAATTGATGTCTGAAAGGGTTATCAAATATCGAAGAAATTCAGGCTGAGCCTACATCCATGATGTAAGGAAAAATTTGAGGAGCCTGCAAGCCCTCAAAGCCTCCAAGAAATTTGGATCTTTCAATGCCTGGGTGTCCACATATTCATGTTCCCCTTCCTTCCAATCCACCATTTTCAACAATTTCTCTCCTGCAAAAGCCATTTATTTAAGTTAGTGATCAATTTTAGCACATAAAATCCAAATTTCAACGGCCAGTTCTTGAGGAAAGTTGATTTCACCCCTTTCACGGAGCCGGCGCGCCTATTTTAGAAATAGTCACACCGGTTGGTGTGGATGGTTATGCGAATAACCCTTGGCTGACGTGATCCTATGCCCAGAAATCGTGTCGACCGAGGGCGAACATGTTTCTCAAAAACCTCCCTAAAAATCGTAAAAAATGGCTAAAAACATAAATAAATGGCATGAAAATGGAGCTCAGGGCTTCGGATGTTACCTGGAACTGATGGCTCGTCGATTGACCTCCTGTATTTCCTGCAATATGCTCTAGAACAATTAGGGAAAAAGTGGGTAAAAAGTATTCACAAAAAAGGTAAAATGGTAAATGGTAAAAATATATTTACTTTCCCCTTTTTATTCATTTTTTCATGAAAATTTCAAGTTTTGTAAATATTTTGACTTATTTTACCTCAAGAACTCGATAATACACTTTGCCTTACTTGTGCAGTAATAGGTGATGGATGTTCAACGATGACGATGAGTCGCATTTCAGCTCTTTTCGCGGCTCGTTAAACTCATATGAAAAGATTTCCAAGTATTTTTCCCTTTTTGACTCGTTAAAGAGAATAAAAATGGGGGGTCCTCTTTCAGCTCTTTTCCGACCCTTTAAAAACGAAAAGATGGCCGAGCCATTGTCATTTCAAACTCATTAATGGATGCGAAACTTCATGCACCCAGTATAAGTTTACCCCTTTTTCGAGCTACAAGGCACTATTTACGAAAAAGGTACTCCTTGACTAAACTAGTCAAGCAGTTCTCTCAAGTATTGTTTTCTACCTTTTTGGGCTCGGGAGACACAAATGTACGAAAAGGGACCATGTGGAGTTTTCTTTTACGTGTCTTTTTCAAACTCTCTAAACATGAAAAAGATACTGAGTTACACCTTTGTCGGACTCGTTAAACTATTAAACGACATTGTATTCGTCATCATGATGAACACAAGCTTCTCCTTCCTGGGGCTCGTTAAACTTACTAGGTCCAATTCATCCGAAGGATGCACTTACAGTGCAAGCATATGCTATCCCATTCAAGCTTGTGATTAAAAAATAATTGAGGTACTCACTAGAAATGGTGGGGGAAAATTTAGAAATCTATTGTGTTGTGTCGACAGCTTACTCTTGAACATGACACTCTTTGCTTCGTGTCGGGTTGGGATATCCTCCTTTGTATCATTGACCTTCCTTGGTTTGGGCCATTCATTTTTGCCTTCCATTTGATCTCTACCACGTCATTAAGACCACCGATCCTATGGATCCAAAAGCTACCAAACTTCCAGTTGTGTCGCCGATATGTTCAAGAGTTGTCCTTCTACAGTTACACTTACCTCTGTTTCTCTGTATCATCCAAAATCATTTTTCATCCTCTCGTCTCATGTCGATGATGTGGATTCATTATGGCCCTCCTTCGACATGGTCACTTTCCATCGAATTCAACTTATTATCTGGGAAGTTGACCGAGAGATTCCCTTCTAGTACCTTAGAGCTTGCATGCCCTAATGGCAAGCTCTTTGCACTTGATGACAAGTTCACATCATTGGCTTTCGATCGAGTGATTTCGTGGATGTTCGACTTCAGTTCCTCTATTCACATTCTATGAATTGTGTTGATAGTACCTTGAGGACCATTTTCATTATTGGTGGTTTCTCTCGCGCTTGTTAATAGTTGACATCATCGACTGGTAACCAAGTGACTTTCTAGCATGTTTGACATCAACACATCTATTCACATGATAGAATTTGTACTTTGATCGTCGTGCTGGAGCGCAAGACCCTAGACTCAGATCACAAAAATTCTAGGTTGCAAAGTGGTGTGACATGGTCATGATGATATGCATGTCTCTTTCAGATGGCTGGTTGTGACCAGACCATGAGTTATCATATGTGATCCTTCTCATTATCAGATGGTTGTGACCATACCTTGGTTTCATTATGATCCTCTTTGATGGATGGCTACGCCCATTCCTAGATACATTTACATGATCATTCTCTGGATGGATACATTCATGCCATGATTCATGTATCATTTAACAGAGATATCAGTTTATGTATATATATTTGTACTTGCTTGCAGGTTTTCTGACGGTAGAACCGTTCCCTGCACTGATTTATAATGAATTTCATCCCTCATTCCGGCTCGACCTTCATGCCTTAGGGGGCATCTTTTACACAAAATTTTGTCACTGCCCCTAGACTCCCCGTTCTTTGATCCTGGAGGACCTCTAAATTGAACGCCACATGCTTTGCCTTCATGGATAATCTCCCATTATGTCCCTCTTCATGAGAAAATCATTTCCCTTTTGCACCATTTCCCTTGAAACTTCTATTTTTCGAAATTTACAAGACCATCGCTAGTGATCTTTGTCTCCCTTGTGCCGATGTGTAGAGATTATAACTATTCCTTGTGCTGATCGGTGCGACTGAGCTGTGTTCCAATCGCATTGGTCCTGTTATGGAAAGTTTTTTAAATTAGAGTCAAAGCTTTCATATCTAGGAGCTCTGTAACGGAAGTCTAGTAAATGGTTTGGTCGGATGGGGTCGAGGATGACAGTTTGGGCTCCTATCCCCTATAATAATGGAAATACCTCAAGGGATAAGTCCTTCTCCCATGAGAAGAGGATCCATCTCCCATCCATATTTCCTATATAAACCTCCCTTCTTCCCAAGCACTGACTAGTGTGAAAGTCAGAGTTAGAGTTTTGGCTGAGTGTGAATATACTAATTCAGACAAGCAAGCTATTACTAGTTGTAGGCATCTAGTTGTGTGAGGGAGAATTGTGTTTGGTTTGGAGTGAAGACTAAAGGGAAGAGTCTTTATACTATTGTTGTTTGAAGCCATCATGAAGTGCTAACAGAAGTGTGCAGGAACCTGGTATTGTCAGAGGAGGACTGCAACGTCAAGATGAATGGTTGTAATCTCTCTTTGAATATTAATATATGCAACTATCAATTGATTTCCTACATGTTTTGTAATATTAGACATTTGTGTCTTAATGCTTCTTGACTTATTAAGTAGGTTGAATTGTAATTTTTATATTATTATGTTTGTGTGTTGTTGTTGTTTACTTGTTTCAGGAGCTTGAAGAAGGTGGCTAGAGATTGTTGGAGTGAGCAAGTGAGGACATCATCAAGCAGGATAAGCAACCAAGAGGTAGGCCCTATTGATTGATTCTAACCTAAGGAAATATTCCATAGAATGTATTTGTTTTAGCTGGACCCATTATCGGGCTAGAGGAATTCATTCGTGTTCGCACTTATAATTTTACTTCACCACAAGCCTCCTCAAACCAGCAAATGGTTCCATTCCTGGGACCAAGATCTTCTTAAAGGGATATGATTTGGTGTCTGTCAAAGAAAGAAATCCAAGAGTGGATCGAACAAAAAGAAAGAGAACTTGTAGAAAAAGAGAATAGAAACCCGTGTTTATCAACTAAAGATTAGTTGCAGAGATATATCTTCAAAGATCAATATGAATTTTATTTGGTTTGTTACACATTGAATTGATTGAGTGAATATCTAAGTTAGATGAGCATAAGACCTGTTTCAAAGGTGACGACCCTAAGGAGTGGAATCATGATTTGATACAGTGACTCTAGAGAGTCGATAATAGTGTCTCAAGGGTTGTTGATTTCAAGATCGATAACATTTTGGGAGGATTTATCACTGAGTTCGAAATCAACGAGATAGTGTCCTATAGTGAAGCTGAACTAAGATTCTTCAAAGGACCACAAGGTAAGTTCTTAAATTATCTGAGGCTCTGGATTAAGATGTTATTGTGTGAAAAGGGGATTCTGTGGATGCAGTCATATTAATGTTTGGGCAAAGAAGAAATAAGACAGAACCAAGAGCTAAGCAAAGTGGAAAGAGATATAGAAAAGAGCCAAAGAACTATATTGAGACTAACTATAGCCCTCTATTAGGATCTGAGAGTGAAGAAGAAAGAAGTAACCCTATAATCCTGCAAAATTCCCCTCCCCATCCTGAAGGTGTGTCGAAGTTAGGAGTTGAGAAGAATCAAGGTGTCATTAGAATCCCCCATTCATCTACCACCCTTACACCCCGTCCCCCTCCCCATGATTCCCATACACCTCCACCCCCTCCCCCTCCACCTAGCCCCCCGAGAAGAAACATGGCCAATGACATTAAGCTACCTTTCTTTAAAGGAGTGGGATCAGAGGACCTTGATCAATTCTAGTTTGTAGATGATGCAGTATGGATAGCAAGACAAATCACTAATGACGATGTAAAGAAGATGAAACTTGTCATGTCATTGAGGGGGATAGTGCTAACATGGTATATGAAGTACTCTGAAAGTAAGTTGAATGCTAATTTTGATGAAATTAAGAAAGAATTGGTAGCAAATTTCAAGAAACCAAAGTTCGAGTGACAATGCATCACAAAGCTGAAAGAAATTAAACAGGTAGTGACTGAATCCGTGTGGGATTTGGATCAATGATTCAAGGTGTTAATGGGTCAAGTGATCTTTTAGATACCCACATAGAAGCATAAAGAATGGTTCATAGCCATGCTACTGCCACATATTAGGTTACCACTGATGCATCAGAAGATCGCGATGCAAGCTGAAGCATTAGAGATTACGATGAAGCTGGAAGCTTCACTGGTTGGAGATACTCACATAGGAGTACAACAGATACAAAATAAACTAGCTATGTTGACCCTGGAATTGTAGGATCTAAAGAAGGGTAAAGAAGTTAGACCAAAAATATTAGAAGTGTGGTGTACGAAATGAAAAGTAGGAGGTCATTATAAGGACCAATGCCCCTTGTTCAGAGATTATATTGCAAGTGGATCGCTTAATCCAGTAAACCTAGGTTTGTGGTGTGAGATATGTATAACGCAAGATCAACATCGCTCTGAAGATTTATTTCTATTATAGAAGTATGTACAAGTTCTGAAGCAACTATTTTGTAACTTTTGTAGATTAGTAGGCCACGATGAGAAAAATTTCCAAAGTTATGACTTAGTGATGGAGTGCACTGCTAATAGTTATAGATTGTAAGATGAAGGACATACACGAGGAGTAAGGGCAACACGTTGGTCGAGGAGTATTTCAAGGATAAGGTCATGGATGAGGAGGAGGAGATGGTTGAGGATGTGGCCAGATTATCTGTTACAACTGTGGACAGGTAGGACACTTCGCAAGAGATTGCCAGAACTCGACAACAACCTACAATTACTGTAAGTATTTTGATCATGTGTAGAAGAATGTCCCATCCTTATTGAAAATATGCATGAGAAAAGAAATCAACAGCTTGCAAAAAATTTCCAAATGATGATTGTTGAGCCAAGAGAAGATCAACCGTGCATTGACATTGTAACAAGAAGCAAAACTCTGACCGAGAATGATAAGGTTGAAGGGAAAAAGGAAGCCGAAGCTACGTGGATAAGGAAAACTACTGAAAAATCTCCCACATTTGATATCCTAAAGAAAAAGTAAGCATTCATGGAGGTGAGGTGGAGTTTTATGGATGATGGGGCCTCGACCTCTACGACACAGCCAACTCAGAAGGGTAACCGCGAGCTAGTACTGGTTGCAACACAAGAGGTGGATCCAAATATCTTGAAATCTTTTCTATAGAACTGCATGAAGTTGTTGAGAAATCAGAAGGCCGTGGAGGGATTACAGGAACTGATAGACTCTTATGCTTCTAAGGAGGTACCATAGAGTGTGATGCGCATAATGAATAATCTGCATAGACAGAAGAAGAGAATGAGGAAAGAAATGAGGCTTACGATGCAGATTGGAGAGTATGACATGATTTAGGTTATCTTGGATTTGGGATCTGATGCCAATGTGTTTCCAAGGTAGACTTGGGGATTGATGGGTAAGCCAAAGCTACAATGGTCTACTATTCAAATGAAGATGGAAAATCAACAGAAAATCTTAATCCTAGAAGGGTTGTTTAATGTCATAGCGGACATCGAAAAAGTGCACACTACCACTGACTTCAAAGTGATTGCGATAGTAGATGATAGTAATCCTTACTCCGCGTTGCTTGGATGGATTGGGTGTTTGCTAACATGGCTATAAATAATATGAAGAAAATGAAAATGATATTAGAAAGAAATAATATGAGGGTTATTGTTCCATTGGATCCATCGAAAGGGCGAGGTATACAGAGCTTGTGAAAGGAGAATATAGCACAGATGACGTTGATAATATCTAATAGAACATAGTGAAGGAAGAAGAATGGATCAATCTCACTACAGATGGAAAGCTTACTTGGGAGAAAGATAGTTCCTACACCTCAAATTCAAAAGAGGAATTGGAGAATTGGTAGAACATATTTCATGAAGTGTCTACAAGGCAATGTGTAAGGATCACTAAAGTAGTGCACTGCATGACAATTGAGGTATGTGATTTACCTTTATATGATGGTTTGGCTGATGTAAGTTCTTTCTTTAGAGATAATGAAAGATGGGTACAAGAATATTAGATATTGTTAGCTCTGGATCAAGCATTAGGGGCTACTCCAGCTAGATGGTGGGGTACCCATAAGAAGAATATAGGAGATTGGCAAAACTGTAGGAGGTTGATGTGGGTAAGATTTGGACAAGTAGAAACAAAGCTCACAGACAAGTATGATGGCCAGAATGATCCTAGAGACCACATACAACTCTGTATGGTAGCTTGGGGAGAAATTCCACGAGAATAATGGGTGCATGGCTTCATCCATACCTTGGAGACAATCCCTCAGAATTGGTATCTGGAAATCGAGCTTTGACATGGTACTGCTAGTTGGGCAAAGATGATGGATGGATTTGTGATGACATTTAGAATTTGAAGACAACTATCTACATATAGATGCAACTCTAAATATAGTTAAGAAGAATATTTTTGAAAATGAAGTTCCTGTTATTTGCAACCTGATTGGGCTGTGAAGGTACGAAATGTGATAGAATGTTATAATCTCATTGCAGAAGAGGACGAAGATCTTTGCAACATTTATATCAAAGAGACAGAGAGACATCACGAAGTAAATGGACATGAGATAGAGATGCCTGATATAATGAAGCCATTGAAGATGAGGAAAGTGAATATAGGGTGAGAGGCTGAACTGAAATATGCAACAATATGAGATTACTTGAACAAAGACACTGTTAGCAAGATAACAGATTTGTTGCATGAATACCAGGAGTTGTTTTCCAATTTTCAAACATGAAAGGCATCATAGGGGATTTTGGAGTTATGAGAATTCCTCTGAAGCCTCATGCAAAGCCTATTAAGTAGAGGCCTTATAGACTGAATCCAAAGCATAAGGAAAAGGTAAAAGAATAATTGGACAAGATGTTAACAATGGGGATAACTTAACCTGTTGAAGAGTCTAAATGGGTAAGTCCCATGGTAGTTTAGGAGAAGAAGGCAAAAGAAGAAATTAGAATCTATGTGGACTTAAGGAAACTAAATGATGCATGCCTACATGATGCTTTTCCTACACCATTTATAGACGAAGTGTTGGATAATGTAGGAGGATAAGAGGCTTTTTACAGATGGCTTCCTAGGGTATCATCATATTAGAATTGCACCAGAAAATAAACATAGGACAACCTTTGCCACAGAATGGGGCTCCTATCAGTATACATTGATGGATTTTGGGTTGAAGAATGCGACAGGTATATTTTCTAGATTTGTAATTGCAGCTTTCAAGGAGTACATACACAAATTTCTGGAAGTTTACTTCGACGATTGGACAATATTTGGGCTTTTAAAGAAGCAAGTGGCAAGCTTAAGATTGATGCTGGATTGTTGGGTCCCTATAATACTAGTGATTACCCCATTACTATTGTAGTTGTATCCCTTATTAATATTGTTTTGACCCTATTGTCCCCATATTGTTATTACTGTGGCCCATAGAATGCCTCTATTGTTATTTTTGTGGCTTTATATTATTATTGTTAGGTTGGCTAGGTTATATTGTGACTCCTTAGACTCCTATATATAGAAAGGATGTTTTGTCATTTGAATCATCTAAAAATTATTCATTTGTGTAATGTAAAGGAGGTTTCCCCCTCGAAGAGCCTGAATTCTAAGGGGTTGATCTCTCTTTTCTATCTTTTTGTGAGCTGGTTTCATAACATTTGGTATCAGAGCTTTGGATTCTAGGGTTTCGCTGCTCCAAACAGGTCATCGTGGAATTTTCACTATAAATTTTTTTCTGCGATGTTTCAGAAGCTTAAAAAAACCCATTTGAGAAGAAATCGCACTGAATCTTGGGTCGGAATTTCAGAGCTTTTCCTACTATATTTGCGGAGATATGATCTGAGGAAGTTGGTATTTTTGCAGACTCCTGAATTACATTCCAAACAGGTGACCTGGGGAAAATCATCATAACTTTCTCTCTGAGAATCGAATTGAAATTTTGTAAGAAGGTACAGAAAGAGGACGGACTGCAGTTTCTTATATATATTTTCAGAGCCAAAGGTTAAAATAGTGACTCGTGGCACGTCGTACTAGTGCGCTCTACTGAATTATTCTATAATCAGGTCATCTTGGGAGATTGTGCATAACTCTTCCTTGGAGAATCCAATTTGGATCAGACTCGTGGCATTGGAAAGAGGACACAGAGGGCTACTATAGGTTGCAATTTCAGAACTAGATGATCCAAAATTGCAGAGATACATCAGACTCAATATCAAGCTTCTACAAAATGAAAAAAGGTGTGTAGTTTTTTTTAAATTTTTGCATAAGCTTGGTTTGAAAAATTAGTTTGAATCAGTAATTGATGCCCTAAGGAAAGAAAATGCAAACACCTAGTAAGCAAACCTGAAATCTCTAGCATGACTCATGAATAAGAGGAAGAAATGCAACACAATATATCAAAATTACGAGACCAAGTGAAACAAGTGTCACTTGCACAAAAAGCAACAGAATCTAAGATGAATTGCATGGACGCTAAAATTGATGTCATGGATGGTAAGATGGAAGAATTGAAGATAAATATGAATAAGTTGCTACAAGAAATGGTCACTAATGGTGAAAGGGTAGTAAAGGAAAATCATGATGAGAACAAAAGAAATGTTAATCATGATTCCATAGACTCTAATGTTGGATCAAAGACCCACCATATTCCAAAAATCAATATGAGGAAGTTTGATGGCAAGGATCCTGCAACATGGATATTACAGATGGAGCAATTTTTCGATCTCAATAATGTGCAAAACACACAAAAGGTACTTATTGCAACTTTATATTTGGAACCAAATCAGTTTGTATGGTATCAATGGCTTTGCTCTCATAAACAAATTATCACTTTGGCAATTTTTACAGAAGAATTGACAGTACGTTATGAGGATACAAAAAGCAACACCTTTTTTAGCCAATTGATAAGTCTCAAACAAAAGGGTTCAATAGTGGAGCACATTGAGGAGTTCCAAAAATTGAACATAAGGGTAAAAAATATTCCAGAGGAGCATAGGATTGATGTGTTCATAGGGACTTCAAAGGATAATATCCAACATGACGTTCATCTTTGGGAACTTGATTCATTAGAGAAGGCATTCAGGTTAGCAAGAAAAATGGAAAGCAAAATTATGGCAACCAGGAAGCATACCACTCACAACTATAAAGATGGAAGTGTTGTTGCCCCTAGTCTTCCACAACCTATAAGGTTGACACAACAACAATTGGAAGAAAAAAGAGCAAAAGGGCTTTGTTACAGTTGTGATAGCAAATACACTAAAGGTCATAAGTGTGCTGAGAAGAAATTATTCTACATAGAATGTGAAGAGGAAGAAGAAAAGGAGCAAGAAAGGTAAAAAGAAGAGGATATACTCTGTTATCACTTAAGAAGCGATTACTAAATTGTTCACATCAGTTTGATTGTGAAGGTTAGGTGTTAGTCCAAGTTCAGTTTTTTTTTTCTTTTCCATGTTCAGTGTAGTGTCTATGTCTTTAGAATCTTGGTGGTATGGTTAAATAAAGGTCAATAATCTATTCTCATTCATTACTGGTCCCACAACCCACATAGATTCCTTGTATCAAGTTTGTTTTAAGGTTCTTATGTGTTACAAAGCAGTTTAGGTGTTTTCGTAGCGCGGAAACAAGTCTAGGTGTTTTAGTAGCGCAAAACCCAGATTTTGCACTGGCTGCGCTATGAAATCGGGGATTTGTGCGGATCCGCAACAAATCTTGCTCAGCTGTCATATCTATCAAGGTTTGTTATGTTTACATCATCAATTTTCAGTTTACACACTTCGCCTATCATGTCCAACCGCTTATCTTCATCATTAGAGTCGTTAGGTACCTTGGTACGCTCAGATTTCAAGTTTCAATAAAAGCCAAGCACTCACAGTCATAATTTGTGGTTGGATTCATGCATAAGGAATAAATTGTCAAGCATTCAATTTGAATTTCTTGGAAATCAGATGAGCCAGATTTCAGGCGAGCCAGCTTTCAAGCAAGGCAGCTCTCAAGAGAGGTAGCGATCAAAAATTGAAACAATGTCAGTCTTTCAAATTGTCACCTTGTTGGAATCCCATGGAGAGGGACACAGAAAGAAAGGAGCACAGGTCAGGTAGGTGCTTGAGGAGCGAACCTGAAGGTTTAGACATTGTCTTAAAGAACAGAGAAGTTGAACGTGCATTCAAGCAGGTTGGCTATTGGAATTTCTGCGAAAAGCTTCAAGGAGGCCATATGCAGATCACCAAAGAGTTTGCTTTGAATTTCACAGGAATGAATTCAAAAGTTGGGGTGCTTGAATTTCCAGTCACTCCAGAGGCCATATCTACAATTACTAAAATCCCGAGGGGAGAAGAAAGATGGTTTAAAAATTTCAAATTTGATATGACCCCATGCAAAGAATTTTTGAAGCTGGAGTTTATTGATTCGGATTTAAATAAGTCTATGCCTAGGAATTTTGTCAAGGACGCATATGCCAATTTACTTACCTGCATTCAGAGGTACTTTACCTACGAGGGGAGGTACCATAAGGTGTATTCATATCACTTCAAGCTTCTGCTGCATTCCACAGGAAAGATATCTCTTGATTTACCTTTTTACTTGTTTTGTAGCCTAGGCAAAATGTGTGACAAGGTTCAGCTAAAGAAGGAAGCCTATGAGACCTCACTGTTTCATCACGGCTTAGTTAAATTAATCGTGTTGCATGAGCTCCACAAAGTAGGTAGGGACTGGCCCACATTCATGTATATGTCTGGTTTCAAGAATGAGATTGGTCTTAGTCCTCAAGCTGCAAAAGATTCTCCAACAGCAACTGGCCATCAGGCAGAAAAAAGATCCAAGAGATTTGTAAAATTGAAGGCTAGGAAGTAGGTAAAGGAACCTACCAAACCACTAATAATCCAAGACACACCCCAACAGTCCCATAAAGAGAAAAATCAGATCAGAGAGGCTGTACATGAATCATCTACAGGTGAAGTAGTTCAAAGAAGAATGACAAGGAGCCAGTTAGCTAAGGAAAAAGGCAAGACAGTGGTTACTAAGGAAAGCCCGATTTCAAAGGGAAGTTTTAATGAATTACTGCAAGCTATTGATATTGAAGAATCTCCCTCGGTTCAAGAAGATTTGATAAAATCAGGGAAGGACAAGACCAAAAAGATCAAAGCCTCGAAAAAGCTCAAGTTCGATGATCTGGTTGCTAAATTTGTATTTAAGCCAAAAAGACCAATGATGAGACATTCAAGACAGGTACAAGGGACATTGCTCGAAGCAAGTGAAACAAAGGAGATAGCATAGTCTCATGAAGGAAAAGATAAAGGTAAGGCAGTTATTCCTAAAGAAGAATATAGTGTTGAAGAGTTAAAAAAGAAGTTGAAATTAACAAACCTGGAAATTGCTAAATTGAAGAAAGCCTCAAGGAAACATGCAATCAAGGAAGCTCATTTCAACAAAATGGAGGCGCTGTGGGAAGACAAAACAATTCAAATACCTGAGGTGGTCGATTGTCATTCTCAATACTACACATGGTCATTTCCCACAATAAAAGAAGCAAAATTCATCAGAAGAGTCAATATGAAACTGAGAGCTGGGATCAAGGTTATGAAGAGACAAATTGAGGATTTGAAGAGGTAGCTAAGCCAATGGTAAAGATCTCCTTAAGGAAATCACACAACAAGTAAGGTTATATCCCAAATTTTTGATGATTTACCTTGTTATAGTTTTTCTTGAAGAATGATGCATCACCATTCAGTTTTAAATACTTCAGGGCAGTTGAAAGGGACATTTCAAATTAAAGAGGCTCAAGACAGTCAGATTTTGGTATTAAACTATGATTTGTGATTACACAACAATTTCGTAGTGCGCTACGAAACTGCTGAAAATGACACATAATGCATAGCAGTTTCGTAGCGCGCTACAAAATTGCTGTAGCTACATAATTAAACTCAGTCTACCAATTTTGAGTACTCAAGGGAGCATTTTTGTGAAAGGGGAGTTCAAAAAGGGATCATTTGCAATGTGCAAGCAGCCAACAAGGGTAAAACAAGCGGAGAAAAAGATATATGAACTATAAGTTTTTTGTCATACAAATGATCACCGCTAGTATTGTCCACGACATTTCAAATGGCTTTGAAGAAGTTTTGTCTTCATACGAGTATATGGGAAGGGTCTACAACACATCAAGAACGTGGCACTCCAATACACTTTTGTGTAATCAAAGAAGAACAACATGGTTAATTGGTTTCAAATATCCTTAAGGAAACCAAAAGCAGAAAAACAGGGGCAGTGTCCTACTTTGCAGGAGCAGTAAAGGAGATGAGACATTAAGGGCCAACAAGGAGTTTTAAACATCCATCAAGGTTAAACTGAAGGGAACCACTTGTCAGAGAACGAGTTTTTATTTTAATAAATGCTATTATCAACATGATGCAGAGTTAGACTCCTAATTGTCTTAGGTTTCTAAAACTTCCAGTTAGCAGTTGTTGTAATTAATAGTTAGTTAAAGTTTGAATAAGTGTCATAGCAAGCAGAATTCGAGTTCCCCTCATGCTGGAGGACGAATCTCAGCTATGTAAAGAATTCTATATATAGGAGAAAGAGCAATGTACTTGGGGTTGGAAAATTATTGAGAAAAACTCTAATATTTGGCTTTATGTAAAAGTCTCTGTTTCTTAGTAATACAGTATTGGTTTTGCTTCTTAGGAATCAAAAGGAATTCGATGTGATGAATGTCTTGTGTTGTCTTTTCCTATTATCTACAATGTTATGAATGTGTGATTACTTAGAAATCACTAACAATGCTCTAATTTCCTTCATATATTTGTAAACTGTGCTGGCCTTCTATGTGTTTGGTGTGTTCTACATATGTTGGATTCTGAATGCCCTGACTTCTATGCAAAGCTAACCTTACTGTCACTACTGAAGCATATCTGACTCCATAAGCCCAATGAATACTTTCTAATTGTGTTTCAACCTCTTATACTTGTTCATTTTGTTTCATAGAGTTATCTTATTCATTATCCAAATCTTTAATCTTGTGAGAGAGCCCTCTCAGGTTGAGGAGGCTAAGCCTCAGCCTAAAGTATGTTTGAAAGAGTTACTTAAAGTCTACCTGATCAGTAGCCTGTCAGGGTCTGGTTTTGAGATAACATACTCCAGGAACAAAGCCTAGATAAAGAAGAAATGAATCCGACCATATCTTGTAATGCATTGGTGGGAATTACCACTCCTCAAACCATCAAGATAGAAGGACAAATCAAGAAGAAAAAGGTAATAGTGTTGATTGATTCAGGAAGTACCCACAATTTTATTCATTGTAAGGTAGCAAAATAATTGAATTGCTTCTTATATCTAGCATCAGAGTGTCAAGTAGTGGTTGCAAATGGAGGAACAATAAATTGCTCTGGAAAGTGCCATAATATCAAGCTATCCATGGGAGAATATGTATTGACTAGCCCAATGCTTTCCATTCCAATGGGAGATGCTGATGTTGTACTAGGAGTCCAATGGCTACAATCCTTGGGTACAATAGCTTTTAACATTCAAGAACTTTTCATGAAATTTTCTGTGGAAGGAAAGGAAGTTGAATTAAGGGGTATTGCAGGGAAATCGGGAAAGATAATCAGCTCTAACGGTATGAAAAAGTTTCTAAAAGAGGAACAAAGAGGTGTAATTGCACAATTATGTTCGCTAGATGTTTCCACATTGGAATCATCTGTTTCTCCAGATCTCCAAAAAGTCTTGGACAATCATTCCAAGGTATTTGAGACTCCCAAAGGTCTCCCACCTATTTGTGATCATGATCATGCTATTCATCTGATTCCAGGAAGTGTTCCTCCAAACATCAGGCCGTACAAATATCCTTATGCCCAAAAGAGTGAAATTGAATGTATAGTTGCAGAAATTCTAGAGGCTGGTATAATTCATCCGAGTCAAAGTTCTTTCTCTGCTCCAATAGTATTGGTGCACAAGAAGGATGGATCATGGCGCATGTGTCCAGATTATAGGGAGTTAAACAAGCTCACTATTAAAGATAAGTTTCCCATTCCTGTCATTGATGAATTACTGGATGAATTGCATGGATCAATTTACTTCACCAAGTTGGATCTTCGTTCAGGATATCATCAAATCAGAATGAAGGCTGAAGACATTCCGAAAACAGCATTTAGAACTCATGAGGGTCATTATGAATTTTTGGTCATGCCTTTTGGCCTTACCAATGCACCTTCAATATTTCAAGGTTTGATGAATTCCATTTTCAAACCATTCCTTAGAAAATTTGTGTTAGTATTTTTTGATGATATACTAATCTACAACAAGTCTTGGAAGGATCATGTTGAACATGTTGACAGGGTGCTACAACTATTGGAGGAGAAACAATTATATGCAAAAAGATCCAAATGTTTCTTTGGAGTACAAGAGGTGGAATATCTGGGTCATATTGTATCTCATGAAGGAGTTAAGGTAGACCCTAGAAAAATTAAAGCCATTAAGGAATGGAAAATCCCCACATCCATAAAGAATCTGTGAGGATTTCTCAGGTTGACAGGGTATTATCGCAAGTTTGTTAAGAATTATGGGAGAATAGCAGCACCTCTAACAACATTATTGAAGAAAGATGCATTTTCATGGACTCTAGGAGCAACAAAGGCCTTCGAGCATCTTAAAGAGGCAATGTGCCAAGCATTGGTCTTAGTTACACCAAACTTCACAAAAACCTTTATTATGGAATGTGATGCTTCAGGAAATGGAATTTGTGCTGTTTTAAGGCAAGATGAAAGACATATTGCTTTTGAAATTCGTCCAATCAAGGGAAAGTTTTTAAACAAAGCTATTTATGAGATGGAAATGTTGGCAATACTCCATGCACTTAAGAAATGGTGACCCTACCTAATGGGAAGACACTTCAAGGTAAAAATGGATCATGATAGCCTTAAATACTTTTTAGAACAAATATTATCCTCTGAAGAGCAACAAAAGTGGGTCACAAAGATGTTGGGTTATGACTTTGAAATCATCTACAAAAAAGGGAAGCAAAATGTGGTGGCAGATGCACTCTCAAGAAAGGATGAGGATGTGGAAGCATTGTTGTGCGCCATTTCTATTATTCAACCAGATTGGATAAACAAAGCAAGGGAGGAATGGAAGAACGACCAAGAAGTGTGGGCACTTATTTGAAAGTTACAACAAGACTCCAATACATCTGATACATTTAGCTAGCAAAATGATTCGTTATGGTACAAAGATTGCTTATACCTCTGTAAGAATTCCCAACCAAAACAAAAGATTCTTATGGAATTGCACACTTCTCCCTTAGGAGGGCACTCAGGATTTTTAAAAACTTACCACAGGGTTAAGAAGGAATTTTTTTGGGATGGCCTTAAATCATATATTCAAAAGTTTGTGGCAGAATGTTTGGTTTGCCAACAAAATAAAGTTGAAACAATTAAGACACCGGGTCTATTACAACCTTTATCCATTCCAAGCCAATGTTGGGAGGAGGTTTCAATGGATTTTATCACAGGTTTACCCAAGTCTGAGGGAAAGAGTGTCATCATGGTGGTAGTTGACAGACTTACCAAGTATGCACACTTTTGTGCATTATCACATCCATTTAAAGCCAGTACAGTTTCTACTGCATTTATGGAAACAATTCAAAAGCTACATGGAAACCCAAAGATTATTGTAAGTGACAGAGATCCCATTTTCACTGGAAATTTTTGGACAGATTTATTTTCTTGTCTTGGTACTCAGTTAGCTCATAGCTCATCTTATCATCCTCAATCTGATGGGCAAACTGAGATAGTAAACAAATGTTTGGAAGGATATATTTGTTGCTTTGTGTCTGATAAACAAACACAATGGGTAAAATGGTTTCCTCTGGCTGAATGGTGGTATAACACTTCCTTCCATACAGCAACAAAAATGACCCCATTTATGGCACTTGATGGATTTCAGTCACCATCCATCACATCATATTTAAGAGAAAATTCTAAGGTTCAAGCAGTGGAACATCACATCGAACATCAACAACAAGTCCTCCAACTCTTAAAGGATAACCTCATGTTGGCACAGAATAGAATGAAACAACAGGTAGATCAACATCGCAGCGAAAGAAGTTTTGATGTAGGTGATTGGGTATTTCTACAGCTACAACCATATAAGCAAATGTCCCTCAAGCAAGCTAAGAAGGATAATAAATTATCACCGAAGTATTATGGTCCGTACAAGGTGTTGCAAAAGATTGGTACTATGGCATACAAATTGGAGCTTCCTGCAGCTTCTCGATTGCACCCAGTTTTCCATCTTTCATGTTTAAAGAAGGTTATAGGCGACAAGCTCCCAGTTCAAAAAATATTGCCAGAACTTGACGAGGAAGGAAAAATTATATTGGAACCAGAAGCAGTCACAGAAACAATGACTCGACAGTTATGAAATCGATCAATTTCAGAGTATCTTATCAAGTGGAAGAACTTATCCGCTGAAGATTCCACATGGGAGGATGAGAAGTTTATACAGAAGCATCCAGAACTACTCAAGCATTGAGGACAACACTTTTTTGAAGGAGAGGGGCATGTTGGGTCTTTATAATACTAGTGATTACCCCATTACTATTGTAGTTGTATCCCTTATTAATATTGTTGTGCCCCTATTGTCCCCATATTGTTATTACTGTGCCCCATAGAATCCCTCTGTTGTTATTTTTGTGGCTTTATATTATTATTGTTAGGTCAGCTGGGTTATATTTTGACTCCTTAGACTCCTATATATAGAAAGGAGGTTTTTTCATTTGAATCATCTAAAAATTGTTCATTTGTGTAATGTAAAGGAGGTTTGCCCCTCAAAGAGGCTGAATTCTAAGGCGTGGATCTCCCTTTTCTATCTTTTTATGAGCTAGTTTCATAACATGGATAGATGTAGGTAGTATCAAATATCATTGAACCTAAAGAAGTGCATATTTTGTCTGTCATTTGGAATATTTTTGGGACGTGGTTTGTAAACAAGGATTAATGGCAGATCCGATAAAGATTGCAGTCATTGTAAACCTGCCAACACCAAAAACAGTAAGGCAACTGTGTACTACGCTAGGACACATTGGTTAGTACAAGAAGTTTATTAAAGGGCATGCATAAATAACTGCACTGATGGAGAAGTTTCTAAAGAAGGATGTGACCTTCTAGTGGGATGAGGAACGTTAAAAGAGCTTCGACATGCTGAAAGAAAAGATGGCAACTGTATCGATTCTAGTTTTCCCAGATTCGAAGAAGGAGTTTCATGTGCATGTTGATGCATCTTACATAGCTTTGGGAGTAGTATTAATGTAGTCGGGAGTAGGGGATATTGATCATACCATAGAATTTGTAAGTAGGAAGCTGTCTAATGTAGAAAAAATTACAGCACGACAGAAAGGGAGGGGTTATCTATGGTGTATGCATTACAAAAGTTCAGACATTACTTGCTGGGAGCACATTTTAAGATGTTCACAGATCATTCCACACTAAAGTACTTGGTGAATAAGCCTGTTTTAGGAGGGAAGATATGTCAATGGTTGTTATTATTCCAAGAATATGAATTCAAAGTTATAGTTAAGTTAGGAAGATTGAATGTTGGGCATGGTTATCTATCTAGGATAGAGACACGAGAAAAACCTACAAGTATTGAAGATAACCTACCTGATGCACACTTGTTTGCAATTAAAGTCACAGATGATGACTTTGCAGATATTATTCATTTTTTTTTCCCATAGGAATGGTGTCCACGAAGTACACTAAAAAGCAAAAGAAGGAATTGGTGGTTCGAGCCACTGATTTCTTGTTGATTGCGGCACACTTTTATAAAATGGGACCAGATGAAATACTGCTCAGATATGTCCTTGAACATGAAAGATAAAGAATTCTAATAGAAGCTCATGGAGGAGTCGCAGGTGGGAATTATGTACGAAAATCCATTGCGTAGAAGATTTTGAGAGTTGAGTTATGGTGGCCTATAGTGCATAAGGATGCAAAAGACTTTTTTCAAGCATGTGATGTATGTCAAAGGATAGGAAATCCATCCAGAAGAGATGAAATGCCACTAGTACCATAGGTGACTTTGCAGGATTTTGATAAATGGGAAATTGACTTTGTTGGACCTATCAACCCACTGGGGAAAAGGACTGGTGCAAGATATATCATCATCATGACTGATTATTTGACAAGGTGGGCTGAGGTGAAACTGGTGAAGGATTGCAGCATAGAAGCCATTGCAAAGTTCATTTTTGAATATATATTGTCCAAATTTAGCTGTTTGATGATCTTGATGAGAGACTAGGGAACACATTTTTTGAATAAGATGATTGAAGCACTAATTGAGGAATTTCAAGTTTACCATCAGAAGAGCACTCCCTATCATCTTCAAGAAAATGGGATAGTGGAAGCTAGGGAAATTTTTAAGGATGGAAATTTATTTAAAGTTTAGAAACCTTGGCAAATCTCACTAGTACATAATATTCAATTTGTAAAATGTTTGACAATGGTTTTGTAAAAGTATTCAAATTTGTAATAATTTTATATTGTCTCTATATAAAATTTTGCTGATTTCTAAGGTAAAAAAATTTTATACTATAAAATTTGGCGAATAATTTTTAGAAAAAATGGAAATTAACGAATATTTTTTTGGAAAAGCATGGAAAATTAGCCCACTTGCGAATATTAGCCCCTAAAATTTTCCCTAGTGGAAGCTTTCAATAAAGTTTTGGAGAATGAATTGACCAAGGTGTGCAACGTAAATATAGATGAATGGGACTTGAGGATTCCAACAGTGTTGTGGGCATACAAAAGGACATGTAAGAAATTGACTCTGTAGACACCTTTCAGGTTGGTATAAGGAAAAGAAGCAGTTATGCTTATGGAATACATTATTCTGAGTCTAAGAATTGTAGTTGTCACAGATATGGCAGACCTTGACATGATGAAGGAAAAAATGTTGTAGATACTAGCTTTAGAAGAAGACATATTCATAACAGGATTCCATCAACAGGTGCAGAAAGCAAGGGAGAAATCTTGGCATGACAAGCATATCAAAAATAATATATTTCGAGGAGGGGATCTTGCATTATTATATGGCAGTAAGTTCACGAAGTTCCCAGGAAAATTGAAAACACATTTCTTGGGGCCATATATCGTCAAGAACATTTCAGATGGGGGTGATGTTCAGGTCACAAAGTTGAATGGTCAGATGATTCTAGGATGAGTGAATGGTAATATTTTGAAGATATATAGGGACAACTATGTTCTTGGAGCTTCACATTGAAAATGAAGGAAGTCTTAATGCCACATGCAGTTGAAAGTGAGCATGAGACTATAAACTACTCTGCAGGAAGGGACTTCATCGAAGGAAGGTTACTGAGCTATATCAGTCAGCCATAAACTTTGAGTTTGTGGATGGAATCCTCCGAGAAAAGTTAGAATAGCAGTTCCCACCCCTTGGGAGGTACTGAATAAGTGACTACTAGAATCAGGATTTTGAGCATAGACTAAGGAGTATGACAAATTCTAAAGGAGCTGCGATGAGGAAGAAGTGACTGCGCCAAAGGGGAAATCTGACAAAGTTAGCTGGAAATATGACTGTTGGAAGGAAAAAGAGCACCGCTAAAAGGAAATTACCATTGAGGGGTGCGAGAGAAAAGAATTTATGAAACACAACTGGTTGTATCTAGTCCATACCTGCATTAAATGAGCCAAATCTAAGAAAATCATGAGCATGGGAATTCAAAATTGTTATAAAAAACGCATCCCGTGCCACATTTTACACTTTGTTGCTTAGAGAGATAAAAAATTGTGCCTAAGTGAAGAAGAGTTATTGCATGTCTAAGAGGAGCTGGGAAGAATTGGTTAGGATATTTACAAAAAAAGGGCTAGATGGTATCATGGAGTCAGAAGCAGGAAATGTAGAAATTCCCACTATAGATCAACAGATTATGCAATATACTAAAACATAATACAAGATCTACTTCTACAACACTTTGCGGAAGCTTAATCGAATTGAGCAAGATCAAGAGAACACATATGACTGAGAAATGAGAAATCAATCACACATAACATAAAATAAATAACCTGGGGAAAGCCTCAACCTAAAACCCCAATCTCTGTATTATCTTATAAGTGGAAAATAGTCATAGAATTACACAAAGCCTGAGCTTGGAAGCCAACCAGCTCTCATTATAATCCCTCTGCTACTCATAGACAATCAAAGGCCTCTCACAAACCTTCTCCTCTACCATCCAAGCCTCCTATTTCCTTGTGCAGTTTTTCTTGGGGTCCAATGCTTCCACACATGTGAATTCCCACCTCACACTGCTCACTTGGCCCAATAGTAACTGCGCAATCCTAAAGGAGATAAATCCTTCTGCATAGATGAGTTTCCTTTATAGGAAAAACCCATCCAATTGATAGTACACTGTCCCTCCTATGATCTCAGTTGGGTCTCTGTCTGAATTGACATGAATGAGTAATATATTCAGTTATCTAAAGTGTAGCAATTACATGCATGCAAGTATTAACTAATTGAATTCACAATTAATTCAACAAGCTGTTTGAATTAATATAACTGGAATTGACTCAGTTAACTGAGCCAACTAATTACAACTCATCCTTATCTCTTTAACTAATGGATAAATTCCTCAAGATGAATTAATTAATTAATTTACAAACAACTGCTAAGATCAAATTCGAATTTTACTTCACTATTTTAGTTGAAGGGCTAACTAAAATAGGAATATATCTCGAACTTCTAAAAATAGCAATTCTATTTTTAGCACTTCCATTTTTCATTCCTTGTTGCTCAGTCCAGCACTGGTACTTGAACTGCTATTTATAGTAGTGCTATTTTTAGCATTCTCTTGTTGCCATTTTCAACACTCCCTCTCAACAAGAAAGGCATTCAACTCAAACATGATCCTGAACCTTTGGAATGTTCTTCATGCAACACTTCTCCCAAGTGTGGTTGCTCCAGCAACTCTAGAAACAAAAAAAACTCCTAAATGACCTCTCTGGTGGGCTAGAAACGTACTCTGATGTTGAAGCTCCCTCTGCCGCTGACAAGTGCTCCCTATCTGACCTCTGAGCTGCTGCAACACTCCATGCATCTTGCACCATTGCACACCTCTAGGTGCCATCCTGCACTGGTGCAACACTCCTGTGCCTCTCGCATTGTTGTAGCCTGCTAGCTCTACACTGTCTAGGGATTCCTGCATTGTAGCTCTCTCTGCCACTCCATCTGCATCTATATCTACCCACCCAGCAAATCTTGCTACTCCTCTTCAGGGATCCCGTAGCACTTAAATCCAAAAGGTTGGGTACCTCAAGGATCTAGCCCCTATTTCAGCCTTTGTGGGATGATCACTCCACATCGCCCCACCTCCCACCTAGAGGTATGGTTGCATGTGATCCCTTTGCCCACTTGGCTTGAAATTTCCCCCTACTGGAGGTCTCTGGATGAATGGATTCCTCCACTCATTCTCCTCTCAGCTTCTCTAGTTGTGGCTGCTGTACAACCTCCTGAAGCTGCTTCACCAGCTGTGACTTCTCCACAATTGTATGAGACTTATTCTGGCGTTGCATGTTGAGAGGTAGTGTACTCTCCCTCTCAACCACCAAGTCTCCATCAGTTGCCTTTCTCCTCAAGGATTTGCATGCATCTTGAACCTCAAGAGCATACAAGCTCTTGACTCATGAACCGATCTGCTTCACCTGTCTCATGGTGATGTGTCGAAGGAAAACCTTTCCCTTACTGAAGACTACATCATAGCCCTTGTCTTCTAGCATGGCGATCGACACCAAATTTTTCTTCAATCCTAGTACATACTTGACATTGGTCAAGGTAATGCGAGCTCCATGCTCCCTCTGAAAAACAACTGTGCCTACACCTGAGACACCATACTTTTCATCATTACCCATCACTATGAGTATCTGGAGATCTTTCTCCTCCAAGGTATTGAACGAACTCTTGTCGCCGATCATGTGGAAAGAAGCTCCAATGTCAAGAAACCAACCACTTCCCATCATGGATGAAACCATGCATGCAAAAAGTGTGAAATCCAACTCGAATTGTGAGGCCAGTTCCTCACCTTCTGATCCTTCTACGGATCCCTTCTTGGATTTCCTTAGTGGACAATTTGTAGCAAAATGGCCCACTTCATGACAACGAAAGCATCTCACTTTCAATTTGTCAAACTTCTTCCCAGCATGGGAAGAACGGGATTTGGGATGAGAATCCTTCTCCTTCCCTTTCTTTTCCTTACTCGCTAAGGCACAATTTTCTTCATCTTCCTTGGATGAAGAAGATCCATCTCTGGTGCTTCTCCGTATCTCCTCCTACATCAGATCCGACCAAAGTCGTTCCCAATCTGGCAGTTTTTCTCTTCCATTAACTGAGTCTTGGTAGCTATGCCAGCTCTTAGGAAGACCGAGGAGTGCAAGACTCACCATGTCATCATTAGCGATCATGATGCCTACACTTCCAAGCTTATCCCTATAGGTGGTGAGCTTGTTCAGATATGTAGAGATCGTGTCGCCCTTTTCACACTTGATTTTTCGAAGCTTGTCATTCAGCACCAACTTCTTCTGATCGCTTCTATTCTGATATAGATCTTTCAATGTTTTCCACATCGAAAATAGTGTCTCCTTCCCATGGAGGCTCGAGACTATGTGATCTAGAACTCCCTCCGAGAGGATTCTCCTTGCTCTAGCCACACATTTCTTCCATTCCGCTAGTTGAGTAGCATCAGTCGGCTTGGGGAATTCTTGATCAATGAAGTCCTTTAGACAATTATCCTCTAATACTACCTCCATGCGATCCTTCCAGGCTATATAATTTGAGCTGCCATCAAGGGCACACTTGATTCTTAAACAACTGAATGCCATTGGTGAAATTGAGATGCGATAAGAACTCGATTTCTATATTCAGGAACCACAAACTTCGAACTTCTCCTTCTTGTATATTGTTCTTCACCTTGATCACCTTTACTCTGATACCATGTAGAAATTACCACTGTAGATCAACAGATTATGCAATATACTAAAACACAATACAAGATCTACTTCTACAACACTTTGCGGAAGATTAATTGAATTCAACAAGATCAAGAGAACACACATAACTAAGAAATGAGAAATCAATCACACATAACACAGAAGAAATAACCTGGGGAAAGCCTCCGCCTAAAACCCCAATCTCTGTATTATCTTACAAGTGGAAAATAGTCACAGAATTACACAAAGCCTTAGCTTGGAAGCCAACCAACTCTCAGTATAATCCCTCTGCTGCTCATAGACAGTCAAAGGCCTCTCACAAACCTTCTCCTCTACCCTCCAAGCTTCCTATTTCCTTGTACATTTTTTCTTGGGGTCTAGTGCTTCCACACATGTGAATTCCCACCTCACACTGCTCACTTGGTTCAGTAGTAACTGCACAATCCTGAAGGAGTTAAATCCTTCTGCATAGATGAGTTTCCTTTATAGGAAAAATCCATCCAATTGATAATACACTGTCCCTCCTTTGATCTCAACTGGGTCTCTGTATAAACTGGCATGCATGAGTTATTTATGAGAGAATATTCAGTTATCTGAAGTGCAGCAGTTACATGCATGCAATCATTAACTAACTGAACTCACAATTAATTCAACAAACTGTTTGAATTAATCTAGCTGGACTTGACTCAGTTAATTGAGCCAACTAATTACAACTCATTATTACAACTCATCCTTATCTCTTTAACTAATGGATAAATTCCTCAATTAGTGGAGAAACTATTGCATGTCCCCACATAGACTATATGTTTGATTTTCCTTAACTAATTAACTCAAGATGAATTAATTAATTAATTTACAAATAGTTGCTAAGATCAAATTCGAATTTTACTTCACTATTTTAGTTCAGGGAGTAACGAAAATAGGAATTTATCCCGAACTGCTAAAAATAACAATGATATTTTTAGCACTTCCATTTTTCATTCCTTGTTGCTCAGTCTAGCACTGGTACCCGAACTGCTATTTATAGTAGTGCTATTTTTAGCACTTCTATTTTTAGCATTTCTTGTTGCCATTTTCAATAGGAAAGACCGTAGGGGTGAATATAACCATGTCCCTAACATGCTTAAGGTCACCAAGAAAGGTGTCTATACAACCATAGGCACAACCAGAATCGCAGCTGCAGAAGATGAAGGAGAAGAGACTAGATGAGGTCTCTACAATAGAATTAAGAACATCGCCGTGGAAGAAGACACAGAAGGAAGTGCATATGAAGAACGTGGAGAATAAAGGAAAAAATACCATGTAGAAAGGAAAGAAACTGATGTAGCACGAGGGACCTCAATAGGTCCATGACAGTGAGGAAGAAGTCGAGCTTCAGTGGAAGGAGATAGAGGATGTGGATATTCCCTCTGTGCTCCCAACCTACATGCCACTGAGAAAGTCAGGCACAAAGCTGGTTAGGGAGTCAAAGGAAGGGAAATTTGCTACCTATCTGCCACTATTACCAATGGAGGTGCCTTTTGAAGGAGAAGTGTAGGGGAAGATCCCCTAACTCAAAATGGAAGACTGGGATTTAAATGACAGAAGAAAATACCCATAGTTTGATCCTAGTAGGTACGTGAAGAAAGTATACTACCTAGACAATGGAGTCACAAGGTTGGAACCACAACAATGGGTTCCGGGAGTGCAGAGAGCATGGCTCTTGAAAATTTTGAATGTGCCACACTTTGGTCAAAGCCCATTTAGTAAAATATGTGTGCAGCAGCTCCTCACACTTGTACATGATGATTTCACTGGGCTAGGGATGAGGATCCTGATTGATGAGATGCTCATCAGGAGAATAACAGTACTACCATATTAAGGAAAGAACCTCGCAGATGAATTTGTGGGTAAGAACAAAGACAAGGAGATGGTCTAGATGATGAAGGAAAAGTTTCAATTAGTGAAGAAATCCTGCAGATATGAGATAAAATCTATCGAGGATTAGGGTGTGCGCTTCGCTGCACATCTCTTAGCAGTGAAGATCATGAAAAAGTGAAAGGCCTATTAGGTGCCTACAACAGTAGTTTCATTGGCTAAGCAATGCAAGAAAGGATTCCAATTCAACCGGTCTTCTTACCTATGTAAAGAGTTTTTGGCGAATTGCAAGGAAGTAAAGGGAGAAGGAAAGACCCTCCACTATGTCTGACTTCTAATTCTTATTGCACTTGTTGCATGGAAGGAGCCAAAAGATTCTCAATTTCTGACTGTTGAGGTAGATGCATGTGAAGCAATGAGGTATGCTTCTCTATGGTTTACAAAGGCTCTGACGTGCATAACAAATAACAAGTTCTTCTTTGTAGTCACAGAAATGGATCTGCATATGGTGGTGAATCAATATCCTAGACTGTTACTGAGATTGTATAAACAATACTATCATATCGCGAAGTTCAAGGCATACTTTCACAAAACGTATGTTAAAGCGATGAAGGACCCAATGGAGACATGGCATCCATTGCCATACCTGGTAATAGAAGATGATCTCCTCACGGTAGTGTTGGATTGGCCAGAGGAATGGATGAATCCATCCAGTGGAGCAGTTGGAGTAGTTAGAGCAAATAAGGGTACCTTACAGGGTGTAGGTACGAGTAGAAAATATGTCGATGAAGAAACAGAGGAAACATGGTGAGGGAAAGAACACGAAGAACACCTCAGTGATGCAGAGGTATCATAAGATTCACCCTTTGTGGTGAAAATGTGGCCAAGAAAGAAGAAAAAGGCGAATAAGGGTAAGGGAGTAATTTCACTCGTCCTCACTGAGACGAGATAGTGGAAAATATCCAAGAGATCAACACGAAAACTTGGGACAAGAATAATGATTGCTGCAAAGTGATCTTGACTGAGGTACAACAGAGCATCAGAGAGCTTAAGGCGTTGTCACAGGTAGTGAGGCAACTAGAGTAGGTAAACCAACTATTTAAGCTAGAACAAAGACTTGTAGAAATTTTGCAAATTCTCTACAAATCTACCTCTGAGGCCATATAGAAAATCTGACTATAGATTTACCCGATAATGCAATATACCAAAGAAAAATACTATAATCTACTTCTACTATCAATTTGCAGAAGCTTAAAGATTGAGTAAGATCAAACTGAACACATATAACCAGAAGAAGAAGAATCAATGCACATGAAACACATAAAATACTCAGGGGAAAGCCTCAACTAAAAACCCCACTATCTGTATTATCATACAAGGTGGAAATACATCAGAATTATACAAATTCTTAGCTCTCACAGCTAGCCAGCTCTTAGTACAATCCTCCTGGATGCTCACAGGCAATCAAAGCTTCTCACAAGCCTTCTCCTCTACCCTCCAAGCTCCTATTTCCTTGCGCAGTTTCTCCTGGGTGATCCTCCTATTACCAAGTGGAAGACTGATCTCTCACACTGATCCTACACCCTATCAGAACTACACAATCCTCAAGGAACCTTTCCTTGACTGCATGGATGAGTTTCCTTTATAGGAAAACACATGAAACTGTTAGTACATTGTCCTTGTCTTTAATCTCAACTGGGTCTTTCTCATATTAGACATGCACGAGTTACTGATGAGGGAATCTTTAGTTATCTAAAGTACACTTGTTGAGTGCATGCATGCATCAACTGACTAATAACTCACAATTAGTTCCTCAAACAGTTTGGAACTAATTTGATTGGACTTAACTCGGTAAACTGAGTTAACTAATTACAACTCAATTATAACTCAATCTTATCTCCTTAATTTAAGGCTTATCTCCTTAATTTAAGAGATAACTCTTGCAAGACTTCAGAAAGACTTCTAACTTGAATTCCAACTAATTAATCCATAATGAATTAATTAATTATTTCCAAACAGCTGGTGAGACTAAATTCGAATTTTAATTCACAATTTTAATTCAAGGACAAATTAAAATTGGAATATTATGGATTCTATTTTTATCATTTCTTGTTGCTATTTTCAACACTCCCTCTCAACAAGAAATGAATTCAACTCAATCCTAATCCTAAACATTTGGAATGTTCTGCATGAAACACTTCTCTCGAGTGTTTTAGCTCCAGCAACTCTAGAAACAAAAAAAAACATCCAACCTGAATTAGTATGATGCATCTGTCATCAAAGTCTTTGACTGTTATTTCCTCTGTCGACTGAAAACTCTGTGCTTCTATTGACTCTGCCTTTCTGCACTGTTGTCAATCCTTCTCTACACTCTTCAGTATCTGACTGTTGTAGCCTCTATCACTTTGATCTCTGACTGTGTTAATCCCAGTGATTCCTCCCGCTACTATGTACTTTGGGCTCTTGTAGCAAGGTAGGATCCATGATATCAAACCTCTCAATGGACCCTACCAAATTTCAGCCTTCTTGGGGCTATCACTTCACATCACCCCACCTCACACTTGGAGGTATGGCTACATGTGATCCCTCTTCCCACTTCTCCAATTGTGGCTCCTCCACAATTGTCCAAGAATTCTTCTAGGGCTTCATGTTGAGAGGTAATTTACTCTCCCTCTCAACCACCAAGTCTCTAACATTTGCGTTGCTCCTTAAGGCTTTGCATGTATCTTGAACCTCAAGAGCATACAAGTTCTTAACTCATGAACCAATTTGTTTCACCTGTCTCATGGTGATGTGTCTAAGGAACACCTTTCCTTGAATGAAGATAGTATCGTAGCCTTTGTCCTCCAACATCGCGATCGATACCAAGTTCTTCTTCAGTCCAGGCACATACTTCACATCTATCAAGGTGATAGAAGCTCCATGCTCCCTCTGAAAAGAAACCGTGCCCACTCCTGAAACACTATACTTTCCGTCGTCACCCATCTCTATGCGCATCTTGAGGTCTTTCTCCTCCAAGGTATTGAATAAAATTTTACCGCCGGTCATGTGGAATGAGGCTCTACTATCAAGATACCAAACACAACCCATCATCGATGGAACCATGCATGCGATGAGGGTAAAGTCCATTTCAAACTGAGAGGCTAATGCCTCACCTTCCGATCCTTCCGAGGATCCCCTCTTGGACTTCTTCGACGGGCAATTAGTCACATAATGTCCCATCTCAATTGAAGTATGATATGAATTCGATTTGCACTTACAACCTCAAACTTCAAACTTCGAATTCTCTTCTCCATATACTATTCATAGCTCTGATAAACTAGGCTCTGATACCATGTAGAAATTCTACAAATTCTCTACAAATCTACCTCTGAGACCATATAGAAAATATGGCTGTAGATTAACCCGATAATGCAATATACCAAAGAAAAATACTATAATCTACTTCTACTATCAATTTTTGGAAGCTTAAATATTGAGCAAGATCGAGCTAAACACATATAACCAGAAGAAGAAGAATCAATGCACATGAAACACAAAAAATACTCAGAGCAAAGCCTCAGCTAAAAACCCCACTATCTGTATCATCATACAAGGTGGAAATACATTAGAATTATACAAAGCCTTAGCTCTCACATCTAGCCAGCTCTCAATACAATCATCCTGGATGCTCACAGGCAATCAAAGCTTCTCACAGGCCTTCTCCTCTACCCTCCAAGCTCCTATTTCCTTGAGCAGTTTCTCCTGGTTGATCCTCCTGTTACGAAGTGGAAGACTAATCTCTCACACTCATCCTACACCTTGTCAGAACTGTGTAATCTCAAAAAAACTTTCCTGACTGCATGCATGAGTTTCCTTTATAGGAAAACACATGCAACTAATAGTACACTACCCTTGTCTTCAATCTCAACTGGGTCTTTCTTAGAATAGAAATGCATGAGTTATTGATGAGGGAATCTTTAGTTATATGGAGTACATTGGTTGAGTGCATGCATGCATCAACTGATTGATAACTCACAATTAGTTCCTCAAATAGTTTGGAACTAATTTAACTGGACTTTACATAGTAAACTGAGTTAACTAATTACAACTCAAATATAACTCAATCTTATCTCCTTAATTTAAGGGATAACTCTTGCATGACTTCATAAAGACTTCTAACTTGAATTTCTCCAACTAATTAATCAATAATGAATTAATTAATTATTTCCATGCAGCTGGTGAGACTAAATTCGAATTTTAATTCACAATTTTAATTCAAGGACAAATTAAAATTGGAATATTCTAGATTCTATTTTTATCATTTCTTGTTTCTATTTTCAACAAGACTCGAAACAACTAAAAAGTGAGGGTGTTACACCTGCCAGTTGAGGCACTGAATTTTGAAGCAACAGCAGAAAAAGAGTGAGCCAAAGCATGGTATAGTGTCCAGATGAATGTCGATGTGCTACCCCTCTAGATGCTGCATGAATTTCACCAAGGTATCACCGCAGAATTGTAGGAACAAGAGAAACGTATGTTGCTGTTAAAATCAAAGGCGGAATCAGAAAAAGAATCGATGAAGAAAAAACTAGAGAAATTGGCCAAGAATAGGGAGGAAGCAAGGAAACAATGAGAACAACTGGAGAAATCCATTGCTGAGACTTGCAACATAGTTCTAGACGTGCCGGTCTGTGAGGATGAAGCACCAACATAAAAGGTCATGAAGCTTGCCCTCATGATCAAGGACTCAAAGGATACTATGGCTAAGTTGAAATTTGAATGCGAAGTACATATATCAAAGTTACGAATAAGGTTTCACCCAGTGACAACACGAAAGGTTCGAGAGTAGAGACAAAGGGACCTTAGCGCAACATTTAAATGCATACCTAATATGGTGCTAGATTGTGGAAAACTACTCGATGATACGATGGAGATTTGGACCTCACTGCAGGAGGATCCAAACGCCCTAAATATTGATGAGGAACTGTAGGCCAAGAAGAAGTTGCGCGATGTTATCCTAGTAGCTATGAATACCTTACCAGTCTTGTAGAGGCTTGCTAACATACTGAAGGAAGAACTTCTAGGCACAAATTGATGAGCTTTGAAGGAAAGCACAGATCTTGTAGGAGAGGACTCAGCCATGGCAAGAGGAAGCCCTGCAACGTTCGTAGGAAGTGGACGAGAGGCTAAAGCAATTGAAGAGAAGGGGAGTAGAAATACTACAAAATATTGCTGGCCCTACTACAAAATATTTGCTAAAGGAGGTGTGTCAGGAAGAAAAATTGATTGCAAAAATGGTCCAGCAGTACAACGTAGTGTACAACAGGATCGTAGCAAAGATCAAGGGATGAGTCATGGGTGAGTGTTGGGGGCCTATTGGGAATGACCAAACTTGGTCCAAGTTTTTGGTAAAATACCCCGCAAAAGAAGGAGCAGACCACGCGAAGCTTGAGAAGGTATATTCATAGTGTGGTATTTTCATAGGGGCTTCACTTTGGGAGCAATACCATAGCACGTGGGTTCATATTGGGGGATATTTATTGAGGATAAAATGACATAATATATTGGGGGATATATAGGGGGGAGATGGTTTTTATATTAGTAGGCATAAAAAATGGAGTCCAAAGTTAATCAAAAATAATAAAGGGGTATAAAAAATGTTAATGAAAAATGGATACCTAGAATATCTAGTGAAAGTAGGGGTTTTTAAATTGTGAAGTTGTATTGGGTTTGTATTGGTAGGGGGCTAAATAATGTAATTTTTAGAGGTATTTTCGAATATGTAGTCAAATTAAGGGTATTGTTTAATATGCCATGAATGCACGTGATATGTCAGAGGTTCACTGATTGAAGCCCCCGTGGGTCTTTTAGGGCTTTAGGGATTGATGGGTTGTGTAATATTATTTCCACATAGTTAATAGGGGGTTTGAAGGACACCCGTAACCCCACTTTATGGGGTCCGGGGTAGTGCCCCGGAAATTTTTGGTTTTGGACCCTATGTTAGGTTGGATGGACCCACCTATGGTTTTGTGCATGATTTTCGCACATGTTTTTTGGACGCGATAGTTTTTGGTCCACGGTATTGGATACTTTAGCATGTATAAATATGTATTATAACATTGAAAGGAACATAATGAAAAATCAAGCTGGTAGTCCTGGTTTTCGGATCCAGGGGAAAATCTTTGTGTATATGCGTTTTATGTGTTATGATCTCGCATTGTTTATTTTCTGTGTTTTAGAATTCGTATGCAGGTAATTTCTGTACGGGGTTAAAACCTACATTTGGTATTAGAGTTGTTTTGGCTTCAAGGGGATGCCTTTGTTGCTGAGGGGTTTCGCTCGGGCTTATGGTAGACCCTGTTCAGTTGGAGATTTGCGAGATCGATTCTAGTGGTGAAAGAAGATGGCGAGCAGTGGAAAGATAGAGATCGAGAAATTTAATGGTCAGAGTTTTGAGTTGTGGAAACTCAAGATGGAGGATCTGTTGGTGGATAAAGACCAGTGGATCGGAGTAGATCTAGGTACTAAACCAACGGGAGTGTCCGATGAAGAATGGAATAAGTTGGATTGGAAGGCAAAGAGCACAATACGATTGTGTGTCTCAGATTCAGTATTGTTGAATATATCAGGGGAAGCTACGATGAAGGCTCTGTGGGACAAGTTAGGGACTTTGTACCAATCTAAGTCTCTGGTGAATAAACTGTTCCTACAGAAAAAGTTGTATAACCTGAGGATGAAAGATGGAGACTCGGTGACAGAGCATCTGAATGTATTTAATATTGTGGTAAGTAAGTTAACATCTATTGATATTAAAATTTCAGATGAAGATAAGTGCATCAGTTTGTTGTGTTCTCTACCAGATTCGTGGGATAGTCTGGTTATTGCAATAGGTAGCAATGCAACTGCCTTGCATATTGATGAAATAGTCTTATCCTTGCTGATGGAGGAGATGAGATGGAAAAATATGGAGAGCCAAAATGTTGATGCCTTGTCTGTATGAGGGTGGACCCAGAATAGAAACAAAAATAAGTCATCAAGTGGGAGATCTAAATCTAAAAGGAGATCTAAATCTCCGGGAAAACCTGTAAAGGTGGTGTGCTGGAAATGTGGAAAGGAAGGGCACTACAAAAGGGACTGTAAATCTAAAGCTCTTGAAAAAGGAAAGGGATTTGATGAGGCTTCTTCTGCAGAGGTGAAAACCACCTCAGATGAAGGTGGGGATGTGTACTTGGCTTCTTCAAGTACACATGTAGATCGTGAGGCATGGTTGATTGACTCAGGTGCATCCTTTCACTTCACTCCCCATAGAGAGTGGTTCTGTGAGTATGAGAAATATGATGGTGGTGATGTCTTCTTGGGGGATGACAAGAAGGCTAGAATCATTGGTCACGGAAAAGTAAAGTTGAAGTTGCAAGGTGGAAGGATTAGAACGCTTCTAGGTGTTCTACATATTCCTGTATTAGACATAAATCTAATTTCTGTTAGCAAGCTCGATGATGCAGGTGTAAAAACAGTGTTTGAGAAGGATACCTGCAAGATGGTTCAGGGAGCACTGGTATTGATGTGGGGAGTTTGGATTGGAACTCTGTACAAGCTGCAAGGTAGCACTATTATTGATGGGTGCAATAGTTCTGTGGTTCCTAAAAGTGGAGTAGAAAATCTAGTGGTCTTTGGAGAGAAGACCATGTTGTGGCATCAAAGGCTTGGACATATTGGAGAAAAGGGTCTTCGGATACTTCATGGTAAAGGTATGGTAGAAGGTATGAGTAATAACTCTCTGGATTTTGATTTCTGGGAGAATTGTGTATATGGGAAGAAGAATCGGGTGAGTTTCCCTTCTGGTAGTAAGAGGGGAAACAAATATTAGAACTTGTGCACAGTGATGTGTTTGGACCTGTGAAGGTACCATCACTGGGTAAGTCTATGTACTATGTATCATTTATAGATGACTTCTCAAGGAATACATGTATATATTTCCTTAAGAAGAAATCTAAAGTCTTTGACAGGTTTAAAGAATTTAAGGCTTTGGTGGAAAACTAGATAGAGAAGAAGATAAAGGTGCTAAGGACAGATAACGGTGAAGAGTTTTGCAGTAAGGAATTTGAAGAATTCTGTATGAAGTATGGTATAGCACGACAGAAGACTACTCCATATACACCTCAGCAAAATGGAGTTGCAGAAAGAATGAATAAGACGTTGATGGAAAGGGCAAGAAGCATGATCAGTGGTGTTGGGTTAGGATAGGAATTCTGGGTAGAGGCGGTGGATACTGCATGTTACCTGGTCAACAGGTCACCTTCATCATTGTTGGAAGATAAGACTCCACAAGAGGTATGGACTGGTAAGAAACCCTCTCTTTCACGTCTGAGGGTATTTGGATGTGATGCATATGTACATGTTCCAAAGGAGAAATGAACCAAGTTGGATAGTAAATCTGAAAATTGCATCTTTATTGGGTATAAGGATGGTTTAAAGGGTTATAAGCTTTGGAACCCAGTCACACGAAAGGTTGTGTACAGCTGAGATGTGGTGTTCAGAGAGGTGAAAGATGTTATCAAACATGAAATCCAACCAAAGGAACCCAAGAAGATAGAGTTTTAGCTAAAGGAGTAAGAATCAGACTCTACAGCAGAGGAGGAATCAGAAGATGAAGAGCCACAAACTCTGGGTTTGAGAAGATCAGTTCGAGAAAGAAGGTAGCCTGAAAGGTATAGTCCATCTGCTTTCTGTTCAAATTTTTCTTTATCTATTACTGATGATGATCCCAAATCTGTGAAGGAAGTAGTAGATTCAGAGGATGGAAAACTCTGGAAAGAGGCGATGGTTGATGAAATGGCATCTTTGAACAAAAATGAGGCTTGGGATCTGGTGGAGTTGCCGGCTGGAAGGAAACCCATTGGCAGCAAATGGGTGTTCAAAAAGAAGACAAATGAAGAAGGAAAAGTGGAGAAATACAATGCTCGGTTGGTAGAAAAAGGTTATTCCTAGGTGCCGGGAATTGATTTTGGTGATATTTTTTCTCCTGTTGCCAAGGTAACTTTTATTAGATTACTTTTATCTGTTGTTGCTACATTTCATTTTGAGGTAGAACAGATGGATGTGAAGACAACATTTCTTCACAGGGATCTGGAAGAGGAAATCTACATGAAGCAACCTGAAGGCTTTGCAGTGAAGGGTAAGAAAGAACTGGTATGTAAGTTAAAGAAGTCTCTCTATGGGTTAAAACAGTCACCAAGGATGTGGCATCAGAAATTTGATACATTTATATGGGGACTTTGCTTCACCAGAAGCAAAGAAAATCACTGTGTGTATTTTAAATTAATTGGTGACCATGTTATTTATCTGGTATTGTATGTGGATGATATGTTGCTGGTTGGAAATGACAAAGAAATTATCCAGGATTTGAAGACCCAATTGTCCTCCAAATTCGGCATGAAATATCTTGGTGTTGCAAACTATATTTTGGGCATGGAAATTAAAAGAGATCGAGCAAAGAGGAAGCTCTGGTTAAACTAGAGGAAGTATGTTGAGACAATACTGCAGAGGTTTAATATGAAGGATAGTAAACCGGCGAAGGTTCCTATTCCTGTAGGTGTGAGGTTATCTGCTGAACAATGTCCCAAGACACAAGAAGAGGAAGAGGACATGTCCCGTGTTCCATATGCAAGTGTAGTCAGTAGCCTGATGTATGCAATGGTCTGTACTAGACCAGACATTGCAAATGCAGTGGCAGTAATGAGCAGGTTTATGTCAAAACTAGGAAAGGAGCATTAGACAGCAGTGAAGCGGGTTTTTAGGTATTTGCATGGCACTAGTGATTATGGTCTGTGCTACCAAGGAAGACCAGGATTGGATAGAGTGTTGGATATTCATGGCTTTGTTGATGCAGAATGGGCTGGAGATCTGGATCAGAGAAGATATACAAGTGGGTATGTGTTTAAACTATTTGGAGGTGCAGTCAGTTGGATGAGTAAGAAACAATCTGTAGTGGCACTATCAACTATAGAGGCAGAATACATGGCAGCCACTCATGCAAGCAAGGAAGTAGTTTGGTTACAGAGATTGTGTTCAAGTATGGGGTTAGTACAGGAATCTATAAGGATAGACTGTGACAGCCAAAGTGAAATTTTCTTGGCAAAGAACCCTGCATATCATTCAAAGACAAAGCAAATTGATGTTCAATATCACTTTGTGAGGGATATGATAGAAGACAAAAAGGTGTTTCTTGTAAAGGTGGACACTTTGAAGAATACTGTAGATGCATTAACAAAATCTGTGAGCTCTGAGAAGTTCTCTTGGTGTAGAGAGACAATGGGAATTTCAGGGCTAGGAAAATGACTAAGCTCTCTTGTGGCCCCATGTGGAAAGAAAACAACAAGTGGGAGAATGTTGGGTTGTGTTATATTATTTCAACATAGTTAATAGGGGGTTTGAAGGGCACCTGTAACCCCACTTTATGGGGTTTGGGGCAACGCCCTAGAAAATTTTGGTTTTGGACCCTATGTTAGGTTGGGCGGACCCACCTATGGTTTTGTCCATGATTTTCGCACATGTTTTTTGGACGCAATGGTTTTCAATCCATGGTATTGGACGCGATGGTTTTTGGTCCATGGTATTGGATGCTTCAACATGTATAAATATGTATTATAACATTGAAAGGAACATAATGAAAAATCAAGCCGGTAGTCCCAGTTTTGGGATCTAGGGGAAAATCTCTGTGTATATGTGTTTTATGTGTTATGATCTCGCATTATTTATTTTCTGTGTTTTAGAATTTGTATGCAAGTAATTTCTGTATGGGGTTAAAACCTACAGTGATGGGAAAAAGACCTTATTTTGTAACGAGTATCGGGTACTAGTCCTTGTTTTGGGGATCTATGGTATGTGGACCATGGTTTTTGTAAATATTGAATGTATATAAGTAGATGTAATACTTTGTAATCGAATATATCATCATAAGTGAATTGAATCTTTATATTCAGATCTATAGTCTATAGTTTTGGGGAAGGCTCTATAGCTGAGTGTGCGGAGGCCTGGAAGAGTCTGCAGCTGAGTTCACAGACCACCTGGAACTAGGTGTGCAGGTTAAAGACATATATGTAATGAAGATTTATATTAATAAAGAAGATGTTTTGGCGAAGAACTGTATATCTTTATGTGTGCAGTCTTTGTTTTTGTTAGTATCGTTAGGTATGTTTTTCATTGAATTATGCGAAGAGATGTAAGATATATTGTTATTTGTTAGAGTTTATGGGTTTAATATGATTCTATTAAATTAATCATCTACGCGAAGTTATTATGCACGTGAAGTTATAAGATCAATATAGAGTAGAAGTAAATACACGATGCCATTGTGCAAATATCTCTTCGGTTGCAGAAGCCTAGTTCTGTAGTCTCCCATAAATTTCAAGTGAGACTGTGATCTGCTTGCAGGTCATCGCTGAAAGGGCCAGTAGTTGAGGTTCTTTTTGGTGCTCATCACACTTTGAACTTGGGTCACGCCCCATCAAACCGATAGATATAGAAGGCAATTCAATTCCTTGGCTATCTTACAATGAATATAATTATGGGTATTACTAGAATTGATCAACACTATTACCCTTTTTTTTATATATCCCTCTATCTTGAGAGTTTGAGGAGTGGTAATTCCTGCCAATTCATTATAAGATATGGTAAGATTCATTTATTCTTTCTCAAGGATTGGTTCTTGGTGTTGAAAATGTAGAAAGGAATGGCTTCTTTAACTTTTCCCTTAGTCAAAGATGACAATTCAAATTCAATCTCATAGTTTCTTGAGTTAGCTTTCAATTAACATGTGTGTTGGGCCTCATCACTAAGTTATAGTCAATTAATTCAAGTTACATGTAGTGAGTTTTTGACTAGTTGATGGATAAAATGAGCTACCTAGTGGAGTTAAACTCTAGTGTCTGTTAGTTAACTGATATCAAGTTCTATAATAGAGATGTACTTGAGTTTAGTTGAGTAGTTGAATCTGCGTTAACTCAACTTACTCTCAATTAACAACATCAAATGATAAATTTATCCCTAGTAGGTCATGCAATTAAAATTTCCTATTTAGATTTAATGAAGGCACAAATGTATTTATTTATTTTAATAATTTGTTGTGTAGAGGCTTGAGGATTGAGAAAACCTAATTCTCTTGGGAATTGTGTAAGGAAATAGGATAAATTCCTATTGTTTAGGGGGAAGATTTTCACTAGGAAATAGGAGCTCATAGCAGGCCTTATTTTCCTAAGATTTTGGCAAGTCTTATATAGAGTTGATCAATATTACAGGGGCTTTAGGCTTGAAGCAAATTCTTTGTAATAGATCAGATTGTTGGGTTGATAATACAAGAAAGAGGGTTTTTTCCTAGTTGGGTTCCCTAGATAAATTTTGTGTTCTATGTGTTATTGTGTTTCTATTCATTATAGAGAGTTGTTCAATATTGCAGGGGTTTGAGGATTGAAGTAGATTATTTGTAATAGATCAGGTTTATCAGATGATAATACAAGAAAGAGGGGTTTTTCCCAGTTGGATTCCCTAGATAAATTTTGTATTTCTATTCATTGTTTTCTTTCCACATAATTTTGGTAGAGAAATCTTGTGTCTTTTGTGATCAACTTTATCTCATTAGTAGTTGCAAAGTCTTAAGGATGTTCTATATGGTATTAGAGTGGAAAAAATATAAATACCAACTTTCTTTATCAGATTCAAAGTGATTTGAAGAGGATATCAATTAGTGTAGGAATCATGTATGGTTTGGGGATAGTGCATGCCCTATAAGAAACTTCGAATTTCTATGCATGGAAGGAAAAAATGGAGGTTGTGTTAGATGATAATGGGGTTTTGGAATACATAAAGACTAATATTCCTAAATCTCTTGCATCAAATGCATAGTACCTAACTCAATGAAAGAAGGATATTTCCAAATCTAGGAGGATTATCCTCGAAGGATGTTAAATTGTAGCAAGAAAAGGCTTGATTTGACTTTTACCTTAAGTAAATGGAGAATTTAGAATTTCCACTTCAGTAGGATGAGTTGTCAGACAATTAGCAGGAGTGGCATGGACATGTCACTGAGTTGAGTCAGTCAATTTTAGTTTTTTGGCTAGAAGTAGAGTTGTGCATGAGTTTATTGCTAAGATCTAGCAATCTAGTGGAGTTATATTAAGTGAAACTCAGTTATATGAGATCTAGTCTAGAATAAAGTTAGTATGAGTTAATTTGATTAGTTGTAACTATTGTTAAATTATTGATCTCTTAGTTAACTAGTAAATTTACTAAAAGTAGCCCTAGTCATGCATGTAATTGGAATTGCATAGTTGAGTGGAGGAAAAAGGCATACTTGTAATCATTATTTTATACTAGTGAGTGTACGGTTCTTGCATGGAGGCAAGGAAAATAAGGATCTTAGAGATATCAAGTGTTTTCATTGTCATGAATTTGGACAATATGCTACAAAATGTCTAGACAAGAAATCCAACAAGCATGATGTAGTAGCAACAGTAGGATAAGAACTCTCTCCTTAGTTCGAATTGGATTTCACTTTGATAGCTACATGGTAAGCTCAATTCGAGGTAATGTGTGATATATTGACTCAGAGGATTTATTCCACATGACAAGAAATACATATCTCTTTAGCACTTTAGAGGAGGAAGACATGCAATTCCATATCGAGCTTCAAGATGATAGCAACTACATGATCAAAGGAGTTCATACAATGAGATTTAAGAGGGAGTCTGGTTCTCTTCTCCATCTCAAGAATGTGATGTATGTTCTAGGATTGAAGAAAAACCTTATCTCAATAGCAGTCATTGAAGATAAAGGGTAGGATGTCATCTTCAACAAAGGGATGGGCAACCTCAAGCATTCTACTTTGGGACATGTCATGCAATTTTTTCTTAGGATCAAGGACCTATAAAAATTTGAGGCTGATGCATGTGTAACATTGAGGAGTAAGGAAAAGAGTTATCATAGTAGAAATGTGGTGGTTGAGTGAGAGCAAGATAGATATCTCAATATGGAGCATCGACCAATATCTCAATTTTAGTCTAAGCTAGTTGGAAATTGGGATGACCAAAAATATGATGATGAGGAGGACCATAGACCAAGGTGAGTGGAGGAAAGCATTCAGTTAGAGACTTTAGTATAGGGAAAGTTTGATCTAATTGGGTAGAAGATTTGTTTAAGGGAGCTTAGAAGAGTGTTGATTCTCCCAGTATCAAGAAGAAACCAAATAGGTACACAGGGTACATGGCACTCATGAATAAAGTGGTGAAATCATAGAGCATGGTGGGAACAAACAAGTCTTCAAAGAAGGTTCCCGAAAAGGAAGCAAAGAAGTCCTCTAGTTTAGAGGGAGTAGCTGCATAAATAAAGACCATGGTAGAGTTGAAGACAGATCTAGGTGGACAAGGTTCATCCAAGAATCCCTTCCTTGCTAAGAGGGAGTGTTGAAACTGTGGCAAGTAATGTATTTTTTGACTTGTACCTTAGTCAAATATTGATATGAAAATGGAATGTACTTGTTTAAGGGTGCAAGGTATCCATTTCGAATAATTTCAACTGTGAGCTAGACACTCCAAATGACCTCTAAAAATGTATAAACTTCTTATTTCTTATACAGAGATAGACTGTAGGGGCATTCACCGGACATGTCACCTCTAAAAAGAGGATGAGTTCCAGAGGCTACCTGGCCCTCTACAGGCTCTGCCTAAAGAAATAACAAAGTAAACACTTAGAAGTCTTTGACATACACATACTTGAAGTTTAAGGTCTTGCGGAATAAGACAAGTAACTTTCTGCAGCTGAACAGGTGATTATGTGTGTATGCAAGTTATATTTATTTGTTGTTTAATACTTCATATCAGTTTTGTTTAGCATATCATCTGCAACAAATAAAGACATCAAAATGATAAAGTAGTTCACCCCCCCTCTGGGCTACATCTGCTGGACCAAACCTCTCCAACTAGGCTTGTCCTCTTGTATTAAAATTGCTACAAAGGCTAATATAGGAATATGGGTGTCTCAAAGGATAGATATGACTGTAAATATAGAATCAGAAGATAGGAATTAGCCAAACATGCTCTTTTCCAAACACTAAACAGTGAATTTTGTACCTTATACAGTACTTTCCCCAATTGGCCCTAGTGGCCCTTTAAACTTGCATGGATAATTTCGAGGTGAAGATGACCTCAATTGGTTTTGAAACCTCTGCCATTAGACTTAGAAGGTCGAAAATAGTAGACATAGGCTTTTGAATCACCAAAAACGGATGAACATAGCCCCCAAACAGCTCAATCACTGAAATGGCCCTGGTGGCCCTGAAAGCTTCCCTGAAGCTAAACAGTGAAAAGAATGCCTCAAAAGGAAAAAAAACTGTAGAAATAGATTCAGAAGGCTGGAAAAATTCAGGAATGACCTTCGTTCCACATTCACTGATTGCACAATTCCCAATGCAGCTCCCAAACTGATTTGGCGCTAGTGGCTCCTGGAACTTTCACGGCTCCAAAACCTTTGCAAATGACCTCGGATGGCTATAAGACCTGCACCAATGGCTTCAGAAGGTCGAAAATACCCAAAATCAAAAGAAAAATTGTCCAAAACCGACTTTCCTAGCCAAAGTTATGGCCATTTAAAGTTTCTCCAGTTTTCCCCTAGAAAAACTCCAGCTAACTTTAGTTAACTCCAGTTAGCTCCGCCAATTATGGCGGGTCCGCCAAATTTGGCGCTCCTGACAAAATTCCGCCAACTTAACTGTAGTTACATTTAATGTTTGGTGGCTGCCTCGGATTTTGTGCCAGGCGGAATATTCCTTTTTTAATTTTTTTTGAAAAAATAAAATTTCTAATGTTATGGACAAATTCTTCTTTTTGCCATAACTTCCTCATACGGCGACCGTTTTCCGAACCGTTTGCGGCGCCGGAATCGGGAAGATGAGCACTTTCCAGTCATTCAACTTTGAACCAGTTATAAGCACTTTAAATTACTGAGCATTTTCTGACACTTAAGACATGAGCACCTGATCACGCCTCCCAAATGAGAAGGCTTTTGGTCCCCAAAAGCTCACTGTATCTCTGAACTGAACTGTACAACACTTGAGGAACAGAAATATCCTCTTCCATTCAGCCAAAAGAGCATACTGATGCCAAAATGTCCTGCCTTATCAACTGTCGTCATGGCGAATGTTGCTGCATAAACCAAGTACTCGTCAAATCCCGACCAAGCTTGTTCGCCAGACAAACTTAAAGTTTGCAAAAAACAGCAATGAAACTTTCTGATATATGAGCTGAAATATTCCCCTGAACATGTGCACTTGCCAGCTATCACGATGCCCATCCATGGCACCTTCGCTCCAGAAGAAGAGCTGCCTCCCAAATGAGAAGGCTTTTACAAAGATGAAACACCTCATCATTTCTCCTCTTTACAATCTTGGAGATCAAATTAACTTTTTCCAAGTCAATATTAAATTACATGCATGGTTAAAAACAAAGTAATCAACCCTTCAAGTTAATCACACATACATGTTTAAAATACAAGCAAATCATCATGATCCCTGTGCTCATGCATATCATTCTCATGCATGCAGTTTATCCTTCAACTTTCTCTTAAGTACAATCATAAGTACAATATCCTCGATCACATGTACATGTACTTTCAAAGTTGAAATGAATATAACGTTCGCTGCAATAGAGTGAGTCTCATACTCATCTTTTCCATCCTGCAACTTGCATTCCCTTAACCAAGAAATGCATTCAATCAAAAGACATGCAACTTTAATTGGATAAGAATTCTAACCATTTCTTACCAATCCATTTCAAAGGCGCTTCCTTTAACTGCACATCAATATCAACATGTGTATCATCCTGACACATATCAATGATGGAAACTTCCTTCCCATTCTTGCCATAATCTTTCTCCAGTTTCTTCAACTTTTGGGGAAGCATTGTTGGATTCAGAGTCCAACACCTTTCAACAGTATGTCCATGCTTATGGCAATAAGTGCAACACATGTTCATCTTCTTGACATCATGATTTGCATTGCTCAATGGAACTTTGGCTTCTTGCCTCCTTTCCTTCAAAAGTTTCCTGCATGTTTCCATTCTTTTCCAACATCTAGAAACACTATGGTTAAACAAACCACAAAAAGAACATGCAATTCTTTTCCAATGCTTGTGTGGAAATTTTCCATGCTTTACATGATCAAAGGAAATATGATTGAAATCAGATTTATACCTTTCCCTTTCACCTTCATTACCTTCATGAGGAGATGAATCAAACGAAGAAGAAGCTCCTTTTGGAACACCATGAATCCCTTCAATGGTTTTAGAGCTTTCACAATTCTCTTGTTCAAGTGCATGCTTATGCACACCTTCTTCCTGCAAGGTATGTTTCAAAATATTGCATTCATCAAGGATACAACCTTTACAACCTTGAGATAGAGAACCTGAAATGAAACTCCTTCTAGGAACTGTTTCAATTGCCTTCATGGCTGCTTTAGAACTTTCTCCACAAGATTTTCCATAGCCAAGACCCAAATTCTTAGGCCTTACCTCAACCATTATTGGCTCAACTATACCCTGTGCATGTTTCCCCAATCCTTTTCCTTCATATCCCATTTTGGACATCAACTTGGACCCTATGACTCTGGTATGTTTCTCAAAAGAACCAACATAAACATTCTTATCAGAATTTGAAGACAAACTAGAATTGTTTACCTCTTCTTCAAGCCAATACTTGGCTAAGACTTCTTTGTCAACAAGGAGTTGTGTCTCCAACTCATGCATCCTTTCCATCTTCATGTTTGCAATATGAAGTTGGCCTTCCATTTCCTGCAATTGGTTAGAAAGCAACTGCTTCTCTTCCCTCATGGAATTCAACTGCTCTTGAAGTCTAGAGCTCTTTCTTTCATCCTCATACATTTCTCCCACCATATTCATCATGATGAAAAATTCTTACTTCAAGCCTTCATCAAAGGATCTTCTGAAGGAGGATGATTTTGAGAACTCACTTATGGAAGTTGTCATTATAAAAATGAACAAAAGAGCTTCAGCAAACCCACAAAAGAAGTAGTAAAGCAGTCAATCTTCAACACTGCTTAAGACACCTTTCAAGCTACACAATCAAGCTAGAGATGTCAGTCAAGCAAACCTAGTGCTCTGATACCATCTGATCTGAAAATGGAATGTACTTGTTTAAGGGTGCAAGGTATCCATTTCGAATAATTTCAACTGTGAGCTAGACACTCCAAATGACCTCTAAAAATGTATAAACTTCTTATTTCTTATACAGAGATAGACTGTAGGGGCATTCACCGGACATGTCACCTCTAAAAAGAGGATGAGTTCCAGAGGCTACCTGGCCCTCTACAGGCTCTGCCTAAAGAAATAACAAAGTAAACACTTAGAAGTCTTTGACATACACATACTTGAAGTTTAAGGTCTTGCGGAATAAGACAAGTAACTTTCTGCAGCTGAACAGGTGATTATGTGTGTATGCAAGTTATATTTATTTGTTGTTTAATAATTTATATCAGTTTTGTTTATCATATCATCTGCAACAAATAAAGACATCAAAATGATAAAGTAGTTCACCCCCCCCTCTGGGCTACATCTGCTGGACCAAACCTCTCCAACTAGGCGTGTCCTCTTGTATTAAAATTGCTACAAAGGCTAATACAAGAATATGGGTGTCTCAAAGGACAGATCTGACTGTAAATATAGAATCAGAAGATAGGAATTAGCCAAACATGCTCTTTTCCAAACACTAAACAGTGAATTTTGTACCTTATACAGTACTTTCCCCAATTGGCCCTGGTGGCCCTTTAAACTTGCATGGAGAATTTTGAGGTGAAGATGACCTCAATTGGTTCTGAAACCTCTTCCATTAGACTCAGAAGGTCGAAAGTAGCAGACATAGGCTTTTGAATCACCAAAAACGGATGAACATAGCTCCCAAACAGCTCAATCACTGAAATGGCCCTGGTGGCCCTGAAAGCTTCCCTGAAGCTAAACAGTGAAAAGAATGCCTCAAAAGGAAAAAAAACTGTAGAAATGGATTCAGAAGGCTGGAAAACTTCAGGAATGACCTTCGTTCCACATTCACTGGTTGCACAATTCCCAATGTAGTTCCCAAACTGATTTGGCCCTAGTGGCTCCTAGAATTTTCACGGCTCCAAAACCTTTGGAAATAACCTCAGATGGCTGTAAGACCTACACCAATGACTTACGAAGGTCGAAAATACCCAAAAAAAAAAAAAAAAATCGTCCAAAACCGACTTTCCTAGCCAAAGTTATGGCCATTTAAAGTTTCTCCAGTTTCCCCTAGAAAAACTCCAGCTAACTTTAGTTAACTCCGGTTAGCTCTGCCAATTATGGCGGGTCTGCCAAATTTGGTGCTCCTGCCAAAATTCCGCCAACTTAACTGCAGTTACATTTAATGTTTGGTGGTTGCCTCGGATTTCGTGCCAGGCGGAATATTCCTTTTTTAATTTTTTTTGAAAAATTAAAATTTCTAATGTTATGGACAAATTCTTCTTTTTGCCATAACTTCCTCATACGGCGACCGTTTTTCGAACTGTTTGCGGCACCAGAATCGGGAAGATAAGCACTTTCCAGTCATTCAACTTTGAACCAGTTCTAAGCACTTTAAATTTTGAGCATTTTCTGACACTTAGGACATGAGCACCTGATCAAATATGCCAATTCAAATTCAATCTCATTGTTCCTTCAGTTAGATTTCAGTTAACATGTGTGATGTGGCCTATCACTGAGTTATAGTTAGTTAATTCAAGTTAGATGGCATGTAGTGAGTTGTGGACTAGTTGATAACTAAAAATAGCTATCTAGTGGAGTTAAACTATATTTTTTATCAGTTAACTAATCTCTACTTCCAAAATAAAGATAGAATTGAGTTTAGTTGAGTAGTTAACTTTGTGTTAACTCAACTTACTCTCAGTTAACATAACAACTGCTAAATTTAGCCCTAGTGCAATTCAAATTTCCTATTGAGATTGAATGAAGGAAAAAATGTATTTATTTATTTTACACATGTTTTTTTGTAGGTGCTTGAGGATTGATTTAGCTAATTCTCTTGGGAATTGGACAATTAGATAGGAGAAATTACTATTTTTAGGGGCATATTTTCTCTAGGAAATAGGAGCTCCTAACAGACTTTATTTTCCTAAGTGTTAGGCAAGTCTTATAGAGAGTTGATAAGTATTGTAAGGCCTTCTGACTTGAAGAAAATTCTTTGTAAACGATTAGATTGCTTAGTTAATAATACAAGCAAGAGGGGTTTGTCCGAGTTGGGTTCCCCAAATAACTTTTGTGTTCTATGTGTGATTATGTTTCTATTCATTGTTTTCTTTCCACAAAATTTTGATAGAGAGATATTGTGTCTTTTGTGATCAGTTTTCTCTCATAGCAGTTGCAAGGTTTCAAGGTGTTATCTCAAAATCAAGTCCTGGAAGGCTGCAAACCAGGAAGACTTCGAGTAACTGTTTCAAACCAATCTTTTGACTAAGGCTTAGCCTCCTTAGCCTGAGAGGGCTCTCTCAAAGGGTTATTGATTTTGACTAATAATAAGATGGCTAACTCTTGTGGAATAACATTGACAAATATGAAGGCTGGAAAAACATTAAACAAGTTTCCATTGGGCCTATGGAGTCAACAACAACTCAGTAAATAATGATGCTGCCTTTACATAGAAGTCAGGGCACTTAGCATTTAAATGTTCAGAACACAACACACATATGGAACCACAGCTCATAAGTGCACACAGGAAGTCAGAGCACAATCAGTGAATTCTGAGTGATTGCACACCAATGCAACTGTAAAAAGACATAAAGGAAAAGATAAAATCATACATTCTGAATATAGAAATCCCTCATGAATCCTGAGAAGTAAAGAAGCTCAAATTATATTACTGAAAACTCTGTCTTTACATAAGCCAAAACAATGCTCTGTTCATCAAATTTCCAACCCTCATTACATCACTGTCTTAGCTATATATAGAATTCTTATTCTACCTAATTCGAGATTCCTCCTCCAGCATGAGGGGAATTCGATAACTGATTTTGATGACACCTATCTGCTATTCAACTAACTATTAAATACAATAAAGTGCTTAACTGGAGTTTTAAAGAGTTCTAATTTGACTATGACTCTAACTCTATCTTCCATGTATAATGATTCCTCCTCGTTCTTTGACACCTGGTCTTCTTTCAGTTTGGCTGAGATGGCTGAGATGGGTAATCAATGCTCCATGTTTGATCCAGGTGGATATTGGTGGTCACCTGCCAGGTCCACCTGGACCCCCACCATTGTCTTTCTCAGCATTTTCAGTTTCCTTAATTGTAGCACAGTTTACTATTTTTAGCAGTTTTTCGGGTCCTGAACTTCCGGAGCCGTTTTGAGGCCCTAAACGACGTTTTTTTGGAATTCTGGGGCGATCGAGCCCTAATGTTGCCTCCCAAAGTGGTAGTACTCGGATAGATCTTTCTAACGAGCTATCGTACGCGTCAAACGGAGATCGTATGCCAAAGTTACGACCCCGGGAAATTGATGTACCAATTTACCCAAACAGGGCCCACCATTTGGCGTTTCATCTTCTAGGGTTAGGTTTCGGTATGTGAAGGGTTTTCCATTGTTTCTCAACAATAAATAGGCCTTCGAGCCTCATTGTAATACAGTTCAGAACAGTTCAGAGGCATGTAGCCATCACATCTCTTCTCAGAGATAAGCTACCATCGCCCTAGCTAGTTTATTGCCATTTCTGTTTGTAAGCATATGTCAGTATTTTCCATTAATGAAATGAAGTATTATTTCCGCTGCATCTTTGTGTATATGGTTATCTCTGTAATTTGTTGCGTTCCTGCTTAAATCTGGATCAGTGGTATCAGAGCGGTCTGCTTTTTCTCTGTTTTTCTTTGCATGTCCCCAACAAGGTCGGGATATAAGGAGTTAGGGCTTGAACTGGTTGAACCTTTGCAAGACCAGCCTCGCAAATCCCGACGGCCTCCCATGGCGGACGAGAAGAAAGATGAGGGGGCAGGAGATCCCATCAAAATCTTGCTCGAAGAAGCGCTCGAGCGACAACGGAACGCGATGATGGACAGCTTTGCGCAGATCCTTCAGCGGCTACCCAGAAGCGGCGCATCGGCTTCCAGCAGCTCCTCTGGAAACGCCACACCCTTTAAGGTACAAGTTAATTTTGAAATCCCCATATTCGAGGGTCAGATAGACGCCGATGCCGTAGATAAATGGTTAAATCTGCTAGAGGGTTATTTTTCTGTTCATGAATTTTCGAGTCGGGAAAAGATTGTTTTTGCTCTTCTCAAAGCAGCCCCCCACGTCAAGGACTGGTGGGAAACCTACTGCGAGCAGAAGGATGAAAGTACTGGCTCACTATTTTCAGCCGCACCCACCTGGGATTCGTTTCGGGATGCCATCAAGGAGCAGTACTACCCTGTCGGAAGCTATGAGGATGAATACATAAAGTGGACCACGCTGCGGCAGGGAAGGGACCAAGATGTGCCGGAGTTCACCAATCTTTTCCATACCCTTCGCACAAAGTTGGGTATCAAGGATTCGGAGCAACATTTGATACTCAAATACCGTGGCTGCCTGCACAAGTACATCCAGGAAGAAATACAGTTCCTAAACATCCCCTCGCTCGGCGCAGCATACCGGTATGCCGTCAAAGTCGAGCAGAAGTTTAAACAAAAGAAGCGAGACTTTGGATCTGCGAATCCAAAGCAGGGGAAAGGTGCCCCTAAACCACAGAACAAAGGACAAAGCCAAGGCGGGACAGCCCAAGACAACCAGCTGAAGCTGCAAGCAAAGAGCAACGCCGCGAAGCCGAGAAAGGACACTGGAAAATGGTGCGAGTTCCATAAGAGCTCCACTCACAACACAAGTGAGTGTCGGGCCAAACAGTCACTGGTGGCTGAGCTAAAGGTTTCAGAATCAGATGCATGTTCCGACTCTGAGTCAGAACCCGATAAGGGGTATGAAAAAGGGAAGCAGATCATTGATGCGGATCCCAGCGCCACTGTTGCTACCGCAAAGATCCAGAAAAATGAACCCGAAGATCCAGAGGAGGAGGAGCGTCTCTTCCACTCCCAGATGTGGGTCAAGGGCTCCCCGATACAGTTCATTGTTGATAGCGGGAGTCAAAAGAACCTCATTTCGGCAGAGGTCGTGAAGCGGTTGGGCTTACCGACCACAGCACATCCACAACCATACACCATTGGGTGGCTTTACCAAGGGCGAGATCTTCGCGTGAGCCAGCAGTGTCGCCTTCCATACAACATCAAGCCCTTCACGGATGAGGTATTGTGTGACATTGCTCCCCTTGAAGTTTGTGATGTATTACTAGGACAACCATACTTGTGGAAGCGACATGCTGTGTATGAATCAAGGCCCCGTGCTGTTATTATTACATTGGGAAATAAGTTGTTCAGGATACCAGAGGTACCACCACCTGCCGCCATCTCTTTGATTACTGCAAAAAAATGCAGTAAGATCATTTCCAAAACCAGGAAATTTGTTTTCCTGATGATACGCCCTCAAGGGAAGAAGAAGACAGTGGCCGCGGCCTCCAAACGAGGTCCCTCTGCACGGCAGCTACAAATGGACAAGATTGTGGAGGAGTACAAAGACATCTTCACCTCCCCGGCAGGGGTTCCTCTGCACTGTCAAGTCAAGCACTCCATTGATCTGACCCCAGGTGCGCCGCTACCCAATGGACCAATTTATCGGCGCTCCGTTCTGGAGAACAATGAAATCAAGAGGCAGATTCAGGAGCTCCTACAGAAAGGTCACATCCGTCCGAGTTCTTCGCCCTGTGGGAGCCCGATAGTGTTGGTACAGAAGAAGGATGGGACGTGGAGACTCTGTATTGACTATCGGGCGCTGAACAAGATCACTGTCCGTAATAGGTACCCGATCCCGCGGATTGATGACCTCCTAGACCAACTAAAGGGGGCGAAATATTTCAGCAAGATCGATCTGAAGTCAGGATATCACCAGGTACCAATTGAACCCTCAGATGTGTGGAAGACTGCCTTCAAATCCAAGGAGGGCCTCTTCGAATGGTTGGTCATGCCTTTCAGATTGACGAATGCTCCTGCAACCTTTATGAGGCTAATGGATGACATCTTGCGGCCATTCACCAACTCCTTTGTAGTAGTATACTTGGATGACATTCTGATCTTCAGCCAGAGTTGGGAAGAGCACCTCCACCACATCCGACAGGTTCTCCAAACACTGCGGCAACACAAGCTATGTGCCAATTTGGAGAAATGCACTTTTGGCATGACCGAGGTCCAGTATCTGGGATACATCATTGATGAACAGGGGGTGCATGTCGATCCAGCCAAGGTCCAAGTCATTCGGGATTGGCCCTCTCCAACCACTCTAACAGAGCTCCGCAGCTTTCTAGGTCTTGCCAACTTCTACCGCAGGTTTGTGTTGGGATTTTCTCATATTTCTTGGCCCTTGAGTCAAGTCACCAAGGGCGGGGCGAAAGCAAAATTCTTTTGGTCTGAATCTCAACAGAAGGCATTCAGGGAGTTGAAGGATCGCCTCTGCACGGCACCAGTGCTCGCGTTACCAGATTTACAACAACCATTTGAGGTCGAGACAGATGCCTCTGACTATGCTATTGGGGCAGTCCTTACTCAACATGGACATCCAGTGGCATATCACAGTGAAACACTTTCAGACACAGTCCGGAAGTACCCCACTTATGATAAAGAGATGTATTCCATTGTACAGGCCTGCCGACAATGGAAGCATTACATTTTGGGGAAGGAAACGGTCATCCACACAGACCACCGACCTCTGCAATTCATACAGACCCAAGGGAAATTGCAGAATGATCGCCATCAGAAGTGGTCTACATACCTGCAACAGTTTCATTTGAATATCAAGTATAAAAAGGGCAGCACCAATAATGTTGCAGATTGCCTCAGTCGACCACCGATCATGGCGCTAACCACCGTGCTCAACTCTTGCGGGCACGAGACTTCTGATTGGCCACTTCTCTACAAAAGCGACCCAGAATTCGGCCACACATACCAGACACTCTTGGAGGGTCGGCAGGTTGCAGATTTTCACCTCCAGGATGCCCTATTATGCCACCTCGGTCACCTTTGTGTTCCTTCAAGCGAGCGTGCCAAGATGATTTGGGAAGCACACTACAGTCGGGCTGCTGGGCATTTCGGGGTCGAGAAAACAGTGGCAGTACTGCAAAACTATTTCTATTGGCCGAATCTTCGACAGGATGTTGGGAAGTACATCCGATCATGTACTGCCTGTGCCATTGCCAAACCGACCATTAAGAAGCAAGGCCTCTATACCCCGTTGCCTACCCCTAGTCGACCTTGGGAATCCATCTCCATGGATTACATGTCAGGCCTTCCTTCCACTAAGCATGGAAATGACTGTGTTTTTGTGGTCGTCGACAGGTTCTCAAAGATGGCCATTATGATGGCCTGCAAGAAGAATATCACAGCAGAAGCCACTGCTAAACTCTTCTTTGAACGAGTGTGGGTGCACTTTGGGATCCCACAGTCTATCATCTCAGATCGGGACAGTCGGTTTCTCAGCACATTTTGGTCCAGTCTCTGGTCAATGCTGGACACCAAACTCACGAAGTCCACAGCCTTCCATCCTCAAACTGATGGCCAGACAGAGGTTGTCAACAGGATGATTGTGCACATTCTACGCATGTATAACTCAAAGCATCCACGCACATGGGACGAGAGCCTCCCCTATGTTCAGCACAGCTACAACCGAGCTCTTCACAGCTCCACTGGCCATAGCCCTTTTCAGGTGGGTTTAGGATTCCAGCCACTATGCCCCATTGATGTGGCCATGCCACTTGCAGCTACTCACATGAATTCAGCTCATGTCCAGTCCGAAACAGATAAGGCCACCAGCTTCATTGAGCGCATCCAACATATTCGCCAGCAGGTCCATGACATTCTTGAGAAATCAAATGCCAAGTACAAGCAGCGACATGATCAACACGGGTGCCACACAAGTTTCAGGTGGGCGACAAAGTCTGGTTGCATTTGCAAAAGGAACGCCTTACTGGAGCCTATCGGAAATTGAGACCACTTCGATATGGTCCTTACACCATTACTAAGGCTATGGGAGACAACGCATTTGAGCTCAGCATTCCCCCATTCCTTGGCCTGCACCCAGTGTTCAATGTGGACCGCCTTCGGCCATACTTTCCACCATTGCTAGACACATCCGACATTGCAGAACAGCTCAAACCCACAGAATTAAATCCAGATTGCATGGAACAAGCTGCAACTGATCGGATCATGGACACACAGATCAAGAACACTCGCCAACAGCATATCCAACTGTATCGAGTTGTCAAAGCAGGCCAACTCCTTCAGCAGGGCAAGTGGCTCACCAGGGAACAAGTTCAGCAGAGGTTTCCTCATCTCATGGAGGAGCTCAACGCAATGGGGACCATTGCTTCCTAAGGGGGGAGGAATGATCCAGGTGGATATTGGTGGCCACCTGCCAGGTCCACCTGGACCCCCACCATTGTCTTTCTCAGCATTTTCAGTTTCCTTAATTGTAGCACAGTTTACTATTTTTAGCAGTTTTTCGGGTCCTGAACTTCCGGAGCCGTTTTGAGGCCCTAAACGACGTTTTTTTGGAATTCTGGGGCGACCGAGCCCTATGTTGCCTCCCAAAGTGGTAGTACTCGAATAGATCTTTCTAACGAGCTATCGTACGCGTCAAACGGAGATCGTATGCCAAAGTTACGACCCCGGGAAATTGATGTACCAATTTACCCAAACGGGGCCCACAATTTGGCGTTTCATCTTCTAGGGTTAGGTTTCGGTATGTGAAGGGTTTTCCATTGTTTCTCAACAATAAATAGGCCTTCGAGCCTCATTGTAATACAGTTCAGAACAGTTCAGAGGCATGTAGCCATCACATCTCTTCTCAGAGATAAGCTACCATCGCCCTAGCTAGTTTATTGCCATTTCTGTTTGTAAGCATATGTCAGTATTTTCCATTAATGAAATGAAGTATTATTTCCGCTGCATCTTTGTGTATATGGTTATCTCTGTAATTTGTTGCGTTCCTGCTTAAATCTGGATCAATGTTGACCTTGGATGCTGACCCCTTTAACTGCTTCAGTGGTGTTAGGAGATATCCCTTGCTTTTCGGTTCCAGTTTTCCACAACTTGTTCGAATATACAGCAGCATGTCTTCTAGCCCTTTAATATCCCAAAATATAGAACACTACCATGTTCCTGATGTGTTGGAGGCTTCATCGATGGACAAGTGTGCAGGCCAAAATTCCTTGTATGCAATTCATTTAATACCCCATGAACGGTGATAAAGTGGCTTTATAACAGAAACTTTAAACTTGAGTTAAAATATTCCACCTTTTTAAAGGTACACCTGTCTTGATCTGAACGGCTTTGATAGCTTCATTTGGTTTCTTACATATCCTTTATGTGTTTCCTTTTGAAAATTCCCGCCCATATTACCAAACTGTTTGTCTGCGTTAAAACCATCACCTACAACAGTTTCGTAGCGCGCTACGAAACTGCTGTGTAATTTCAAAAACACAGTCTTCCTTTCATAGCTAAATGATCGCCACTGTCTTCAGAGTTGTCAATATGAGTTCTACAAGAGTTAGCCATCTTATTATTAGTCAAAATCAATAACCCTTTGAGAGAGCCCTCTCAGGCTAAGGAGGCTAAGCCTTAGTCAAAAGATTGGTTTGAAACAGTTACTTGAAGTCTTCCTGGTTTGCAGCCTTCCAGGGCTTGATTTTGAGATAACATTTTGGTGCGTCTGCCGGGAGCCTGAAGATTATTCATTCCCGAAATCAATGGTTGAACTTCTGAAGGTAGCAGGAGCTCAGACATCTTTTTGAGGCTGCAAAACTACCTTGGCGACTCCACACATCGAATAAGAAATTAGAAGGTGACTCCACTGCTAGAAGATCAGTAGCTTGATGTAGTTTCAAAATGAGTTCCACTGCAAGAATGAATGCCAGGTATGCTCCTATGAATCGGTCTCATATCCCTGGTTTTCCAAATCCTATGCCAAAGGTTGATTGGTTAGAGGATCTTCCAATATTCAAAGATGAAAAGAAAGATGATGCTGCTCTTCATTTGATTAGGTTTCATATGCATGTACGCAATCTTAAGGTTCATTTCCCTGAAGATTGTCTCATGAGGATGTTTATGACCACTTTAGAAGGAAAAGCATGGTCTTGGTATAAAAGTTTGGAAAATGGTTCATTATATTTTCTTGTTGATTTCCATGATGTGTTCTATGACATGTATAAAGAGTGTCATCCCTCCTTATTGCTGGTCAAAGATTGTTGTAAACATTCTACGAGTTTTATTCAATATTTGGAGGATTGTTATGATGATGATGAATTTATGGATGAAGAAATTTTAGAGGCTCTTCATAACAATGCATTCCAACACCGAGAAGAAAGTATAACATTTCATGAAACGCAGCATGAAGATCAGCAGGGGTTTATTTGTGAAAACCATGTTTCATCCTTTGATGTTGATGTAGAGATGCAGCAGATTTGTCAGGTTTCAGATCATTAAAGAATATGAAATTGATTGCAAACACCAAGAAGAAGTACTGGAAGATAGATTTTATAACCCTCAGGAAGAAGAAAAGGTTGTTCATGCTTGTGATTCCTTGCAGCAGCTACAAACATCCATCACAGCCACCGCCAGAAGGGAAGCAGGTGTCAAAGAACGAAGTTCATTGTAATTAAAGCCATCAAGCATGTAATATGGAGTTAGAGTCATAGTTGATTTAGGATTCTAGAGCTGTCAATTAACAGTCAGTTGTATTTATTAATTAGTTTCAAATGTTAGTAGGTGTCATCATAGGCAGAATCGAATTCCCCTCATGCTGGAGGAGGAATATCGATTAGGTAGAATAAGAATTCTATATATAGCTAAGACAGTGATGTAATGAGGGTTGGATATTTTATAAAACAGAGGACTGTTTTGGCTTATGTAAAAACAGAGTTCAATAATATAAATGACTGTTTTACTTCTCAGGATTCATAAGGGATTTTCTTGTTCAGAATGTGTGATGGTATATTTTCTTTAGTGTTCTTTTACAGTTGTACAAATGCATAATCACTCAGAATTCATTGATCATGCTCTGACTTCCTGTATGTCTTTGTAAACTGTGGTTTTATATAAGTGGTATTCTGAACATCCAAATGCTAAATGCCCTGACTTCTATGTAAGGCATCATCATTGTTTGCTGTAGTATGTTTGACTCCATAAGCCCAATGGAAACTTGTTTAATGTTTTTCCAGCCTTCATATTTGTCAATGTTATTCCACAAGAGTTAGCCATCTTATTATTAGTCAAAATCAATAACCCTTTGAGAGAGCCCTCTCAGGCTAAGGAGGCTAAGCCTTAGTCAAAAGATTGGTTTGAAACAGTTACTTGAAGTCTTCCTAGTTTGCAGCCTTCCAGGGCTTGATTTTGAGATAACACAAGGATTTTCTATACCTAGTGTATATCCTCTTCTTTTGATGTTTTGTGTTCATTTTATTCCTCCTCTTCACAGTCTATGTAAATCAATTTCTACTCAACACACTTATGACCCTTAGTGTGTTTTCTATCACAAATGTAACAATTCCCTTTTTCTCTTTTTACCTCTAGTTCTAGTGGTATCAACCTTGTAGGTTATGGGAGGCTACAAGAAGCAACAGTCACATATTTGTAGTTGTGAGTGGTAGAATTTCTTGTTTCCATAATTTTTCTTTCAACCTTCTTTCCACCTTGAATGCCTTCTCCAATGAATTAGTTTCCCAAAGGTGAACCTCATGTTGGATGTTACTGATCTGAATTTAAATAGGAACGTAGAAAATTATACATATAACCATAAATACAGAGATGCAGTAGAAATAACACTTCCTTTGATTAATATCAAATAATGAAATATGCTTACAAACAGTATGGAAATGAGACTAGCTCGGCGATGGTAGCTTATCTCTGAGAAGAGATGTGGTGGCTACATGCCTCTGAACTGAGTTACAATGAGGATCAAGGGCATTTTAATTATTGAACAATAAGAGAAAACCCTAAACAACGAAAATCCTAACCTGAGGAGATGTAACACCAAGGTTTATCGGCCCTATTGGGGTTAGTTGGGAAACTAACTTCTTAGGATTGTGACTTGGTCATATTATCTTTGTTTGATGCACATGATACTCCATTGGAAAGATATCTTTGAGGAATACGACAAAAAAATGACTTATCAGAAGTTGCTAGCAGTATATTGCCAAAAAAATGTCGTTTATGGCCTCAAAATGGCTCCGGAAGTTTAGGGCTCAAAAAACTGATCAAAATAGTAAATTTTGCTACAATTAAGGAAAATTAAAAACTGAAAGAAACAATGGTGGGGGTCCAAGTGGAATTGGTGGATGGCCACCAATATCCACCTGGATCATTCCTCCCCCCTTAGGAAGAAATAGTCCCCATTGCATTGAGTTCCTCTATGAGATGAGGAAACTTCTGTTGAACTTGGTCCCTTGGTGAGCCACTTGCCTTGGTGAAGGAGTTGGCATGCTTTTATAAATAGATATAGTTGGATCTTCTACTGGCGAGTGTTCTTGATCTGTGTGTCCATGATCTGATCAGTTGCAGTGTATTCCATGCAATCTAGATTTAATTCTGTTGGTGTGAGCTGTTCTACAATGTCGGATGTGTCTAGTAATGGTGGAAAGTATGGCTGAAGGCGATCCACATTAAACAAAGGGTGCAGGACAAGGAATGGGGAATGTTGAGCTCAAAATCATTATCTTCCATAGCCTTGGTGATGGTGTATGGCCCATTCGAAGTGGGCAAATCTTGTGGTGGGGCCCAACGAGGTGCTCCTTTTGCAAATGTAGCCAAAATTTGTCGCCCACTTGGAACTTGTGTGGCACCCAATGCTGATCATGCCAATGATTGTACTTGGCATTGGTTTTGTCCAATATGTCATGGACCTATTGGCGGATATGTTGAATATGCTCAATGAAGCTATTTGCCTTGTCGACTTCAGATTGGACATGAGCCGAATCTCCCTGAGTTGCTGCAAATGGTATGGCCACATCAATGGGACATAATGGATAGAATCCCAAGCCCACCTGAAAAGGGCTATGGCCAGTCGAGCTATGGAGAGCATGGTTGTAGATATGTTGGACACATGGAAGGCTCTCATCCCATGTGCGTGGATGATTTGAGAAATAACACTTCCATTGATTAATATCAAATAATGAAATATGCTTACAAATAATATGGAAATGAGACTAGCTCGGCGATGGTAGCTTATCTCTGAGAAGAGATGTGGTGGCTACATGCCTCTGAAGTGAGTTATAATGAGGCTCAAGGGCCTTTTTATTATTGAACAATAAGAGTAAACTCTAAACAACCAAAACCCTAACCCAAGGAGATGTAACACCAAGAGTTAATGGACCCCGTTGGGGTTAGTTGGGTAGCCAACTTCCCGGGGCCGTGACTTGGTCATATTATCGTCGTTTGAGGTGCATGATACCCTGTTGAAAATATCTCTTCGAGGATTATGAAAAAAAATGAATTAACAAAAGTTGCTGGTGGTAGATTGCCAAAGAAACGTCGCTTAGGGCCTCAAAATGGCTCCAGAAGTTTAGGACCTGAAAAATTGCTAAAAATAGTAAACCGTGCTAGAATTAAGGAAATTGAAAAACTGAAAGAAAAAATGGTGAGGGTCCAAGTGGAATTAGCGGGTGGCCACCAATATCCACATGGATCAGTTACCCTTTAAATTCCCTATGAAGACATCAACCCTATGCTCCTTTGGAATATCTTTTACCTTGATATTAAATATTTTGAATTCCTCAATGTGCTTCGCCATTGAACCCTTTCTTTTGAGATTTATCAATGGGATAAAGAAGAAATTTCTCTTTGTATCCTCTAATGTTCTATCAATTCTTCCACAAACATTGTCCTAGTGACAATTGATTTATGAGAATAAAGCCACCGATACCACACAATTGATTTTTTTCTAAATATAAATATGCAATGCTTACCTTTTGTGTGTGTGGCACATCACGTAGATAAAATAAATTTCTCCATCTATAGTATCCATGTTACCGAATCCTTTCCATCAAACTTCCTCATATCTATCTTTGGAATGTGGTGGGTCTTAAACCCAACATTGGAGCCTCTAAAATAATAATTCATATTCCTTTTGTCCTCGTCATGATTTTCGTGGATTACCTTGTCACCACTTGGAAGCCTTTATTGCAACAACTTTGTCAACCCTTCCAACTTGAACTTCATCACTTCCATGCATACTTTAAAAAATCCAATATTTGTGTTTCTAAACCTTCCATGTTGCCTTTTATTTTTTCTTCTAAACCATCCATCTTATTTTCTAGTTCATTTTTTGTTACTCTTTGTGAGAGAAAAATTTGTTGCACTTGGTCTCGTAATTTTGATATATCATGTTGCATTTATTCCTCTTCTTCATGCGTCATAGTAGAGCTTTCTGGTTTCTTTCTATATATCCATTTCTTTGTTTCAAGGAATTTTTGAATCAAACAATGATATCTATGCTTCACTATTCCCTTTGAATCACTTCAAACTTTTTTTTCAAACAAAAGTTATGCACAATTTAAAAAATATACACACCTTTTTCTTGCTTTTAGGAGCTCAATATTGAAACTTTTGTCTCTCTCTATTTTTTGTCTCCCAAGGTCTGAAATTCTGTCATTTGGTATCTCTCTAAGTCTTCTTTCCAATACCACAAGTCATACCAAGATTTAATTCTTCAAGATAAAGTTATTCCAAATCTCCCACGATGACCTAATTATGGATTGGTTCAATAGAAAAAACTTGTATGGGTGTCGTGTGTTGTTGTTCCAGACTTTGGCCCTGAAATTTATATATGTGACATTACAGTCTATGCAAAAGTTTGGTATCTTTTTACGAAATTCAAATCTAATTCTCTAAGAGAAATTTATGATGATTTTCCCTAGGTAATCTATTTGAGACTGAATTCTGGAGCATGCAGAAACCATAACTTCTTTAGACCATGTATCATAAAATATAGCGAACCAAGATATAATTTTTTTACACAAAGTTCACTAATATTTCAGCACCATGTGGTATAAAGTTTAGTATCTAAAGGCTTGTAAAAAATTATTTATAGCGAAAATTCCAATATTAATTATTTGAAGCAGCGACACCCTAGAATCCAAAGCTCTCAGACCAAATGTTATGCAACTAGATCACAAAATAGAAGAAAATATAGATCAATGACTTGAAAATTAGCCTCTTCGAGGCACAAACATCCTTTACATCAGATCAGAGTCTAAGGGGTCATAATATAATGAAAGCCTACATAGAAATTATAATGTAAGGGAACAATAATAAAAATAGTGGGTTTCTATGGGGCACAACAATAAAAATATGGGGGCTACATGGGCACACCAATAATAATAAGGGGGCTACGCTAACAATAACAATAAGGGGGATACACTAGTATTATAGGGACCTAACAACATTCCCTATTGGGGCCAGTGTGTCATCAACATAATAATTTACTTAGGTCTTTCATTAATAATCAGAAGCTCTTGGAGGCAACACTCTTTCATGCATGCATCATAAATGTTGTAAGACTTTTTTTTTGGATGTTTGTGGTATATGTTGTGTTATGCATACTAAATATAATGAACTATTTTGTTGCTTTGGATATGAATCTTGTTGAATGGGTGTTGTTATGTGTTTATATCCACTAAAATAATTTACAGGTTAGTCAACAAATCCTCTCATTTGCTCACGTGTATCTCTTAGGATAGTACTAATATTTTTCTATTAGAGGCTCGTTTCTCTTCCCTCTCATGGAAACTCCTTTTACACCTTACACTTGATGCCTAAAAATGATTACATACTTGCTACCCCAAATTTATGTGCATGATCTCTTATGTGTGTTGTGTAGCCAAGGTATTCCTCTAAGAGAACTTGCAATGGTGGTCGAACCTTAATCTGAAAGGGGCTCCTACACCAAATGGTGTGAGGTCTAATTGGGACTCCACATCAGGGAGACCCCCCTGTTAGGTTCCTATACCAATAGGATTCATAATTTTTAAATGGCTGAGATTAAACCTGTAATATGTACATACCTTTGATTTCTGAAAATGTTTTCCATATTCAAAAAATTAAAAAATGTAAAGAGGGTATGTCCTAAAACAAAATCAAAGGACAAAAGGAATAAAAAAGGTCAAAAAAGATGAAAAATATGAACCCCAAGAAAGAAAAGACCATGAAAGTGTACAAGTCAAAATGACACTACTATTTACTTTTTGTACAAAATAAATGATTGTGTGAAATTTGTAATCTATGCCACAATCCATGATAGTCAAAATGTTTAAACTTGGCTATTTCATGCTTATAGATAGAGAATAAAATCTGACCAAATAGTGTAATCTTGGTAGATAAGTAAATAGGTAAAGTCAATAAAGGAGCACAATTGTTTAATCTGAGCCCTTGGATGTAATAAGGTTAGATTTAGTTAGATTACCATTGTAAAAGAAAGAAAAATGTTTGATAAGGGTTTGCTAGTTCAAATGCACCCTAATAAAGAGAAGTAAAAAATGGTGGTATGAGTAGGTGGGTAAGTAGAAGAAAGGTTGCAGAATTGTGATGATTGTTAGACAAAAGCATATTTATCACACTTATCAAGAAAATTATATGGATAAATGGATAATCAAGCATGAAATTGAAAATCAAAGGAAATTAATTAATTCCCTCCCACTCATTTGACCTTTTACTTAACTAATTTCCCACAATAAGATTGAAGTACCCAAAATCTTAAGTCAAAGGGGCTCAGAGCATTTCTCTGACTTCTAGAGGGACCAAACCCTTGGCCCAATGACTTATAGACCTTAAGTACTAAAATCCCCTCATAAACATTCACCCCCTTCAATTCATTCATTTTCCCCTAATAAACCCCTTTTCCTAATGATAAAACCTTGCTGTCTTAGGAAAAGTGATCACCCCATTGAGAAAAACCCCTTTTCTCAAAAAACCCAAAAACACTTTTTAGCCTAAGTTATGATGTATGTATGCTAAAAGCAAACAAATGCACAGAATTCATTATACTTAGTGCAATTTCATTTCCGTCATTCTCATATTAATTTCTAACATTTATATATATTAATTCCCAAAGAAAAGACCCTTTCTCATATAGTTATATTAAAACCCTTTAATTTAATATCCCTAGGCTCCCCGTTTAAATATAAACTATACTTTGTCCCAAACCCTGATGACTCTTGTAATTAATTGATTTGCGATTAATTAAAAGTTAACCTTTCGTTAATGACCCCAATGCCCTAACCCCGATTTAATCCATCATTTAATTAAATCCCGCTGTGCTTAAACATCAGTTGGGCCCCTCCATTACCCTCCGTACAACTCCCACGCCCGATCACCATGCGATCACTTCCCATTTGATCCGATGGCTATTAACCATATTGGGCAGGCCCAAAATCTAAACTTTACCTGCTTGAAATGGGTTGTTTTTCGCTGGGCCCCCGAACCAACCTGGTGCTCGATGAATGGAATTAGGCACCCTCCTCCGAATACCACTAGGCACCCAAAAGCGGTGTAATGGAAATTGCTTACTGCCCCCCTACTAAATGCAAAAACTATCACTATTCACATTACCCTCCAAAAAGTTGACTTTACACATAAAGCCAAAACCTCAAAATCATTTCTTTTATCATGAATTCAACTGAAACTGGCATGCATGCACCTGCAAACATTGAAGTTGCCGTTTATTTCCACTCACCACCCTAAAGATGTCATTGAACATTCAGTTCACCTTCCATCCAACACTAAACATATTCGACCATTTGCAGTTACCAGTCAACCTGTTCAGAACCCATTTTCCTCAAATTTCCAGGTATTTAGACCAAAATCCACTGAAAAAACCTTGTCTAAAATTCTGGGCAAATTACTCAGTTTCTTAAGAATTAAAAGAAAGATTAATTGAAAGGAACTTGAAGTTGCCCCAACCTACTCTACACTAAAACCCCATTACCCTCAAGAAACTGTAATTTTTGTCCCCCATTCTCAAATCCACAAGAAATAAGAATGGTCGCCCCAATTGCTATGGATGTTAGACCAATTTCCACTCCTCACCTGGACTTGGATCACCTTCCCCTTACTGATAAAGACTTCCAAATCAAGGGCACCTCTGTCCTTGAATCCCCTATCAAACTGTACTACTGATACAAGGACCAATACCTAAACCAAACTAATAAAATAGGTCTGTGGGAATCTAATTTTCCCAAATATCAATTTCTTGAGGTGCACATTTTCCTTGAAATAATTCATTATTGCAATGAAAACTACATTCCCAATCAAAGAGCAGTAATGTCCCCTGACCACACCATACTTTTCACCATCACTGCCGAGTCAATCACTGAAATGTTGCAACTACAACCAGGATAGAACTTAACCCCTATTTTAATTGGATACCTATTAGACCAATTTCCCAAGCTTACCACTGCCAAGATTGCTGAAATGCTTCAGAACTTCATCAGGGAGGGAAAGCATGTCCCAATAGAACCTCCTCCATATGTGGCTACCATATTTTCCCCATTTGGTTAGGATATAGTAGCAATGATTTCTTGTGTTTTAGTCTATACCACCAGTGAGTGTATAGATGAAATCATTTTAGCCTTCATGTCCATTTTTACTCCAGGACAACCCCCTGTTGTCATGTATAATTATGCCAAGTACATAGCTAATAGGATGCATGAATAATTTTTGAGAATGAGTAATGAAAGAGTGTTTAAGTATTCTTCAGTTTTGTACCACCTTCTCTTATACTACCAAGCTGACAAGTTCCCATTCACTCTCCAAAAGCTTGACACTAAAGGTCATCCTAGGTCAGTAATTTTTTGGACTCCTTTGATACATAAGCATGATTCCCCATATCCATACACATATTTCATTTATCTTTTTGTACATCCAGTAGTGACCATGCTGCTAGGAAGTCCTCCTCCAAGAATCAGTTCAAAAATCAGGAGGATCCTGCCACTATCAAAACAACACAAAGTGTGAGATTGGTACTTGTACCAAAATCACACAGAAATTAGGATCTATGGCTGTGAGTTGGCCCCATATAAATTGCCCAGATGCCTCCCAATGAGGTTATTTTCTCTGGAGTACTATAGGCAGATAATCAAATCAAATGAGGTACATTTTTTTAAAGCCAAAAAGAAGGCCCAACTCAGAATCAAAGATCAACTAGGCCCTTTTGTATGCAATAGCAGAGAAGCTAGAAGAGAAGCATAATAAATTCTTCAGAGACTCAAACTACAACAAAGCTTCATGTGGAGATATGACCCCTGTGACTTCATTTGCAACAAAAGACAGAAAAATAAGATGACTCCCTACATTCACCACTGAATCCCTGAAATAGAGAAATATGCAAATCAGTTGGAATGGGTGGAGAATACTCTAGTGGACAGAGATAGCACTAAAGTTGCTGTTGAAAATGCACTAATTTATCTAGAAAAAAGACTTGATGAAGGCTATTTCCTGCAGGTTCTAGGAGAATCTCAAGCACAAGGAGAATCACAGGCACACAGTGAACAACACACAGAAGAAGAATCCCAGGTTCAAGAAGAATCAGAGCAGCTAGAGCTATCATAGGATTAGGTCAAATAGGTACACAATAACCCAATATGAGTACTCCCCCTAACTTGAAAACTCCTATAAATGAGGAAAGAAGCCTCAAAAGGAATAGGGAGGAGGTCACTACATTAGGCAGAGCAACCATACAAACATATGCATGTTGGCATTATGATACATATGTTGTACTTGATGGCAACCCACTCATCTCAGATGATAAATTATAGTGCAGCAAAGTTCACGCACTTTCATGAAGATAAAAGTTTCTTTCATGTAGAGAAAAGTTCACGCACTTTTATGCAGAGAAAAGTTTATTTCATGTAGAGAAAAGTTCACGCACTTTTATGCAGAGAAAAGTTTATTTCATGTAGAGAAAAGTTCACGCACTTTTATGCAAAGAAATGTTTATTTCATGTAGAGAAAAGTTCACGCACTTTTATGCAGAGAAAAGTTTATTTCATGTAGAGAAAAGTTCACGCACTTTTATGCAGAGAAAAGTTTATTTCATGGAGAGAAAAGTTCACGCACTTTTATGCAGAGAAAAGTTTATTTCACGTAGAGAAAAAGTTCACGCACTTTCATGCAGAGAAAAGTTCCTTTCATGAAGAGAAAATTTCACACACTTTCATGGTTGGCTCAGGGTATTAGTCCGACAGTTTTTGATCCTATGGTTTTGGTCCGTGGTATTGCATCCAAAAGTGTTGATCTCACGCACTTTCATGGTTGGTTCATGGTATTAGTCCTATAGTTTTTGATCCTATGGTTTTGGCTCGTGGTATTGCATCCAAAAGTATTGATCTCACGCACTTTCATGGTTGGTTCATGGTATTAGTCCAACAGTTTTTTGATCCTATGGTTTTGGACCGTGGTATTGTGGAAGGCCTAAGACTATAAAAGAGGAAGGAGATCATTTGGCAAAGTATCATCGAATGAATTGAATATCTAATAAGTGCTAGATCTGAAATATTTGTGATTGGGTTATGGTGCAGAGCTGGATCTGAATGGAGGAGGAACCTTAGCGCATAAAGAAGGATAAGTTCTTTTGATGGGTCATAATCTTTATGCTTGAATAATAGTATCTTTGCATGATTTTGATCTATTATATGAGGCACATGCTTGATCTATAAATCTGACAATCTGGGTTAATTAGTGTCTGAATATTTGAAAGAAGGAATTATCCTTTATAGATATGCATGCAGGTTTCAGGTTGTTGAAGTAGCGTATATCTTTAAATTATGACCTAGCTGCCTCTGTCTATTGCTGCAGTATTCTGGGTTCAGAATTTGGTGTGTGGTTACTGTTACTGTGTTCTGGGTACAGCTGTCAGAGAAGTTTTTACTTGATTCAGTGCTAATTGGGAAAAGGAGATTGTTTGATGCAGATATACTTGATGATTGATTGATGTTCATGGATCCAGTCTGAAAATTTATGAAACGTGGTCCCTGGAAGAAAGAGAAGGTTGTAGCCTTCAGTAGGCCAGCACCTACGTACTAGTATCTTGGCTAGTACAAGAGCTAAGGGGGTTGTAGCTCCCTTCCAGGAGAAGCTGGAGAACGAGAGAGGGTTGTAGCTCTCTGCAGGTTGTAGCCTGCGTACTGGTAAAGGACTGCACCAGTACAAAATCATTGTAAAAGGAGTTTCTAATTGAAAGAAGATAGAGACATATTGCAGCAGGTGGTTTTCACCCACATTGGGTTTCCACCTTATATCTGGTGTTCTTTTGTGTGACTATTTGCTTTTCTTGTTCCTGCTCATTATTTTATGATACTGACATACAAAGTAATGATCAATATTTGAAGAATTATTCAAAGTATAAATAAGGAAGATAGATTGATAAGAATTTGATAATACTGATTCACGCCCCCCCCTCTCAGTATTATTTCCAACAATTGGTATCAGAGCAGGTCCTTCTGAATAAGCTTGATCGCTTGAAGGAAGATCTAACATCATGAGCAACTACGAGAGGGAAGCATCAATCAGGCCACCGATTTTTGATGGAACAAACTTCGTATATTGGAAGGTAAGAGTTACTGCCTATCTTCAATCTTTGGGTACAGAAGTATGGGACATTATAGAAACAGGGTATACTTTTCCATCAGCTACTCCTACAGATTCAGCTGAGAAGAAGAAATATGAAACAAATGCAAAGGCGGTTAATACTCTTCTAGGATGTCTATCTCAATCTGAATTTGTGAAGGTTATGCAATATAAATCCGCAAAAGAAATATGGGACAAGATTGTTTTGAGCTACGAAGGAGATGAATAGGTAAAAAGTGCAAAACTTCAAACCCTCAGGATTCAGTATGAGAATCTCAGAATGTATAATGATGAAAGTGTGGCTAACTATTTCCTTGGGGTAGACGAGATTGTTAATTGTATGAAAAACTTGGGTGAAGAAATAAAAGAGGCTATTGTGGTTGAAAAAGTCCTAAGATCATTGTCCCCCATGTTTGAATCTAAAGTGTCTGCAATAGAAGAAAAGTAAAATCTACAAACTCTTACTATGTCTCAGCTACACGGAATTCTAACTACTTATGAAATGAGAAAAGGAGGTCCATCAGACAGGAGAGAAGCTGCTTTTAAGGCTTCAGGCAAAGGAGACTACTATGAATCAAGTCACGTGCCAGAAGAAGAAGAAGAATCAAATTTTGTCAGAAATCTTCAACGGGGTACTGGAAGGTTCAGAGGTAAGCTACCTTTTAAATGTTTTGCTTGTGGAAGAGTAGGTCATTATGCTGCCAAATTTCCTCATAAGGATAAGATTAACAAAGGAAAGGAACCTGCCAGATGGAACAAGAAACAAAATGCAAATAAGAAAAGCTACTACACTCATGAAGACAGTGATGGTCTATCAAATAGTGATGAAGATGAACGAGGTAATGACTATAAACTTTTAATGGCATTTGAAGATGATGATTACATGGATGCTATAGATATGGATAGTTTTTATGAAGAGATTTCTAGAATTAAGACATGTATAGAAGAAAAGAATATGATCATTGATACTCTACAATTTCAAATTGATGAAAAAGAAAAATATCTTGAAAAGTTAGAAGGTGAAATTGTTGGCCTTAGAAAAGAAATTGAGAAAACAAAGGCTATTAATCTTAAGTTTGTCAAAGGATCTGAAACTCTGGATGAGATCATCTATGTACACCGTTCTCCGCTAAACAAGACAGGTCTAGGGTATAATGGAGAAACATCTCAAGCATCGACCTCAAAGAGTTATCTTGATGCAGCAAGAAGGAATGAGCAAAAGCACAATGGAGATCGCCAGGTAAAGCAGGGATGGACTACATCAAGAACGAACAAAGACTATCAGGTAAACCAGGGGCAATCTGTCTTAAGGATGAACAAAAGCTACAACCAGCCACATGTAAAATCTTCTCAATTTGCTTCAAGAATGGACGACAATAGAAATTACTTGCTAAGGTTTTGCAAATGGGGTAGCAAGCTAAGTGGGCTTGATTGTGGGGAAAAACTCCACAGTTAAGCGCGCTTGAGCCAGAGGAGTTCTGGGATGGGTGACCTCCTGGGAAGTCCTGGTTACTGGGTGCAAGCCCCAGAAGTGATGATTGATGCTATGTGATTCGTTCTCCACATTTCACTAGTTTCAATCCCACTTCTTCACCCCTGTGAGCATCACCCGATGCAATGAGTGCTAAGTGAACTATTAAAAAATCATGAGAAATTAGTCAGTTATGACTACCTCTCATGGAAATGGTCATACGTTTGAATGACTTACTTAACGCAGTTGAATCCCAAAAATGATATCTAATAGAAATTACAATCATTTGGCTGGTAGATTTGATAATCACAGAAGTTTCTTCAATGGGCAATGTTTCTCTTGCCATAACTTTGGTCACAAAGCAGATCAATGTGTTGCATATAAAACAATCATGACTAGAGAAGCTCAAAATAAAGAAGTATGATCGGGATTACAAAAAGGACCTATAACAACTTTTAGGCTCTTGAAAATGAAGTTGAATGTTCTATTTGCAATAACTTTGGTCATGAAGATTCTGAATGCAGGAGCAGGTTTCAGCAGACAAAGGAACAAGCCTCAAGCACCAGAACATGGAGAATAAAGGAGCCACAAACAAAAAGATGTGGGATAGCCTTTTATGCAGAGGGACAGGAAAATCTATGGTACATCGACAGTGGATGTTCGAAGCATATGACAGGTGATAAAGAAAAACTTGAATCATATTCTTCTTTAGAAAAGGGAAAGAAAGTTTCTTTTGGAAATGATACTCTAGCAGCTATAAAAGGAAAAGGCACAACTCAGTAAAAAGAAAAGGTCAAAGCTGGAAATGTTTTGTATGTTGATGGCTTGAAGCATAACCTTCTGAGTGTCAGTCAGATGTGCGATCAAGGAACCAAGGTAATATTTCGATCAAATGGATGTAGCGTTCGTGATCTTGATACAGGGAAAACAGTGATCAAAGGTAGAAGAACTCCAAATAATCTATACATATTTGAAGAAGGACAACAACAATGCTATTTGAGCAAGGATGATGAACATTGGTTATGGCACCGGAGGTTGGGGCATCTAAGCTTTTCAGAAATAAGGAAGGCATGCAAATATCAGGCAGTTCGTGGTCTTCCAGATATCAAAATTCCAGACAACACTATATGAAAATCATGTCAGTTTGGTAAGCAAACCAGAACCAACTTCCGGAGAAGGAAGGATCAGCCAGCAGGCCTCTTGAACTAGTCCACACAGATGTATGTGGTCCTTTCAGGACGAGGTCACCTCGAGGAGAAGAATACTTGATATTATTCATTGATGATTTCTCCAGGTTTGTTTGGTTAGGACTTTTGAAGCACAAAGACGAAGCATTCGAAAAATTCAAATCCTTCAAAGCCTTGGTTGAAAATGAATCAGGTTACAAAATTAAGTGCCTCAGGTCCGACAGAGGTGGGGAGTTTACCTCAAATGAATTTTTCGATTTCTGTGAAGAACATGGGATAAGAAGGGAATTCTCTACAGCTAGAACTCCTCAACAAAATGGAGTGGTGGAAAGGATGAACAGAACAGTCCAACAAATGGCCCGTGCTATGCTTGATGAGTCTGGAACTCCCGCAACTTTCTGGGGTGAAGCTACATATGCTGCGGTTGTTATTCTCAATAAAACAAATGTCCGAGTGAACAACACTCAAACTCCTCATGAACTCTGGTATGGTGAGACTCCTTCAGTAAAACACTTCAAAATCTTTGCGAGCAAATGCTATATTAAGAATACTGATGAGCAACTTGGCAAACTTGAACCTAGAGCAGATGAAGGCATTCTTCTTGGTTATTCTCCACACAGCAAAGCATATAAGTTCTACAATAAAAGACTTGGAAGAATTGTTGACAGCATTGATGTAGTGGTTGATGAAAAAGGATACATTCCTAAGCAAGTAAATCATGAAAATATCGAAGAAGATGAAGACTACCCTCAAAGACAGAATGATGAAGAAGAAGAACCTCAAGAAGCACCAGAGGAACAAATAAGGGTAGAAGAGAAGACTCCATCCAGGTACGTTCAGAAGAATCATCCAGAATCTCAGATTTTGGGGCAAAAAGAAGCAGGTGTACAAACAAGAAGAACAATTGCAGAAGCTTCAAGCTATTTGGCATTACTCTCATCCACTGAACCACAAAATGTAAAAGAGGCATGCAAAGATGAATGTTGGGTCAAAGCAATGGATGAAGAACTTGAGCAGATCGAAAAGAACAAAACTTGGGAGTTGGTTCCTAGACCAAAGGATAAGAATGTTATAGGGACAAAATGGGTCTTCAAAAATAAGTTGAATGAAAATGGGGAAGTAATTAGAAACAAGGTCAGACTTGTTTGTAAAGGGTATGCGCAGCAAGAAGGAATAGATTTTGAAGAAACTTTTGCTCCTGTTGCAAGACTTGAGGCCATCCAAATGTTCCTTGCTCTCTCAAGCTTTCAAAAGTTCAAAGTATTTCAAATGGATGTGAAATCAGCCTTTCTGAATGGAGACTTAGAAGAAGAAGTATACATTGAGCAGCCAGATGGTTTCATTCTTGGAAATGATCCAAATCTTGTATGCAGATTGAAAAAGGCTCTCTATGGTCTTAAACAAGCTCCAAGGGATTGGTACTATCGTTTGGACAAATATCTTCATCAACAAGGTTTTTCAAAAGGATCAGCAGATAGCAATCTTTATATAAAAATTGAAAATGACAAATTGCTGATACTTGTTGTGTATGTAGATGACATTATCTTTGGCAGCAATGAAGAATCTATGAGTCAAAGCTTTGTCTTGGTGATGCAGAAAGAATTCGAAATGTCCTTGCTTGGAGAATTGACATATTTTCTTGGCCTGCAAATCCAACAAAAGGAAGGAGGGATCTTCTTGTCTCAAACTAAGTATCTCAAGCAGATTTTGAAGAAATATGGCATGGAAGATGCAAAACCAATATGTACACCCATGGTCACAGGATGTAGCCTCAGTGCAAATGATGAATCAGCAGCAGTACATCAACCAACCTACAGATCTATGATTGGAAGTCTACTTTATTTGACAGGTACCCGACCAGACATCATGCATGCAGTGGGAATAGTTGGAAGATTTCAGGCAAATCCAAAGGAAACTCATCTTCAGGCAGTAAAGAGAATCTTCAAATATCTTCAAGGGACTCGAAATTATGGCTTATGGTATCCTAGAGATACAGATCTCACACTTCATGCTTATACTAATGCAGATTGGGCCGGAAGCGTGGATGACAGGAAGAGCACAAGTGGTGGTGCATTCTTTATGGGTTCCAAATTAGTATCTTGGTTCAGCAAGAAACAGAGTTCGATTGCCTTGTCTACAGCTGAAGCAGAATATGTTGCTACTGCATCTTGCTGCACTCAACTCCTTTGGATGATGCAGACCTTGCAGGATTTTCAAATCACTTGTACACCACCCATCTCCATCTTATGTGATAATACAAGTGCAATCATCATTTCAAAGAACCCAGTCATGCATTCAAAAACCAAGCACATACCAATCAAGTATCACTTTCTCTGGGAACAAGTGCTTGAACAAAAGGTCAAGTTGGAGTATGTTCCTTCTAAGGAACAGGTTGCTGATATACTCACCAAACCATTGCCTAGGGAGGCCTTTGAATACCTCAGGCAAAAGCTGGGGGTTGTTGATGCATCATCTTGTTGTTGAATCTCTTCTGATTGTTGGTTGTACGCAAGGTTCATCTGAAGTATATGCGTACATGTGCTGGGTTGCGGATTGGTCAAAGATCGAATGGCACAGGTTCAGGGGGAGCATATCATGCATTATGGAGGAAGTACAGAAGGAGATCATGGATGCTGGTCTGAATATTGCTGCAATATGTCTCTATCTCTTTCATGGTCATTTATGGTGTTTGATGGATTATGGTTCTTCTTTGCAGATCTGGTTTATAGTCAGGGGGAGCATGTTCTTAGGGGGAGCATAACCCTTTGCCCTTGATGTCAAAGGGGGAGAGTGATTGGTTGTTGTTGCCATCAAGTCCAAAGGGGGAGATTGTTGGCATTATGATACATATGTTGTACTTGATGGCAACCCACTCATCTCAGATGATAAATTATAGTGCAACAAAGTTCACGCACTTTCATGAAGATAAAAGTTTCTTTCATGTAGAGAAAAGTAAACGCACTTTTATGCAGATAAAAGTTTATTTCATGTAGAGAAAAGTTCACGCACTTTTAAGCAGAGAAAAGTTTATTTCATGTAGAGAAAAGTTCATGCACTTTTATGCAGAGAAAAGTTTATTTGATGTAGAGAAAAGTTCACACACTTTTATGCAGAGAAAAGTTTATTTCATGTAGAGAAAAGTTCACGCACTTTTATGCAGAGAAAAGTTTATTTCATGGAGAGAAAAGTTCACGCACTTTTATGAAGAGAAAAGTTTATTTCATGTAGAGAAAAAGTTCACGCACTTTCATGCAGAGAAAAGTTCCTTTCATGAAGAGAAAATTTCACGCACTTTCATGGTTGGCTCAGGGTATTAGTCCGACAGTTTTTGATCCTATGGTTTTGGTCCGTGGTATTGCTTCCAAAAGTGTTGATCTCATGCACTTTCATGGTTGGTTCATGGTATTAGTCCTATAGTTTTTGATCCTATGGTTTTGGCTCGTGGTATTGCATCCAAAAGTATTGATCTCACGCACTTTCATGGTTGGTTCATGGTATTAGTCCAACAGTTTTTTGATCCTATGGTTTTGGACCGTGGTATTGTGGAAGGCCTAAGACTATAAAAGAGGAAGGAGATCATTTGGCAAAGTATCATCGAATGAATTGAATATCTAATAAGTGATAGATCTGAAATATTTGTGATTGGGTTATGGTGCAGATCTGGATCTGAATGAAGGAGGAACCTTAGCGCATAAAGAAGGATAAGTTCTTTTGATGGGTCATAATCTTTATGCTTGAATAATAGTATCTTTGCATGATTTTGATATGTTATATGAGGCGCATGCTTGATCTATAAATCTGACAATCTGGGTTAATTAGTGTCTGAATATTTGAAAGAAGGAATTATCCTTTATAGATATGCACGCAGGTTTTAGGTTGTTGAAGTAGCGTATATCTTTAAATTATGACCTAGCTGCCTCTGTCTATTGCTGCAGTATTCTGGGTTCAGAATTTGGTGTGTGGTTACTGTTACTGTGTTCTGGGTACAGCTGTCAGAGAAGTGTTTACTTGATTCAGTGCTAATTGGGAAAAGGAGATTGTTTGATGCAGATATACTTGATGATTGATTGATGTTCATGGATCCAGTCTGAAAATTTATGAAACGTGGTCCCTGGAAGAAAGAGAAGGTTGTAGCCTTCAGTAGGCCAGCACCTACGTACTAGTATCTTGGCTAGTACAAGAGCTAAGGGGGTTGTAGCTCCCTTCCAGGAGAAGCTGGAGAACGAGAGAGAGTTGTAGCTCTCTGCAGGTTGTAGCCTGCGTACTGGTAAAGGACTGCACCAGTACAAAATCATTGTAGAAGGAGTTTCTAATTGAAAGAAGATAGAGACATATTGCAGCAGGTGGTTTTCACCCACATTGGGTTTCCGCCTTATATCTGGTGTTCTTTTGTGTGACTATTTGCTTTTCTTGTTCCTGCTCATTATTTTATGATACTGACATACAAGGTAATGATCAATATTTGAAGAATTATTCAAAGTATAAATAAGGAAGATAGGTTGATAAGAATTTGATAATACTGATTCACCCCCCCCTCTCAGTATTATTTCCAACAATGCAGAAACCAGCCTAGTCAAAAGGCAAAGGTTAAATCCTGTCTCTGAGCAGGAATTCATAGAAGAGACGGTAGGGGCCACTAGCATAGAGAAAGAAAGAAGTAGGCCTGCTACTCCTTCTGGGGGCACACCAGAACCTTCCACATCTCATACTCAGATGTTGGAGAGGAAAAAGAGTGTTGAAGTGTCCTCATTTAGGATGCCAACAGACAAAGATCAAGATATCAGAGAAAGATACAAGGACATCAAAGCCAAGAATGAGAGGCTAAAGGCCCAGACTTATGCACATTACCTCAAGATGGCACCTACCAACCAAACAAGGATGATGTCAACCTATGATGTGAAAGAAGGAAAAATGCAAATGACATTCATGAAACCCACTACTCAACAACCAAGGACAGCAACTGACTTCCAGAAGATAGATTTTGAAGTACTGGCAAAGGACATACATCCTACTGACCAGATTGAGCTGCAAAAATAGACATGGGAGATGATTTACTCCACCTTGACAGGGAAATCCATCACAGCCCACCAATTGCAGAACTCCTTGAATAATATATCAGCTTAGTTCCAATTGGATAAGGCCTCTTCACAGGCAAAAGACACCAGAATCAAGTCCTTAGAGGAATTAATCATTGAGTTGGGACATGATCCCAAAGATGTGAAGGCCACTGAAAAACTAATCAAGAAGAAAAACGATGATATAGCTGCTTTAAAGAAGCAACTGAAGATTCCACCACTGCATCACACATAGACAACAGAGGTCCTGGAGACCCAAAAGGGACAATAAGAGCTTATGGACTTGGTCCTCAAGCTAAATGACCAGTTGAAAGAAATAGAGAAAGAATTGGACACATTGATTCATTCCAAATAGAGTGAATTGGCCACTACCTCCACAACTACCATTCCCACATTAACAACTGGAGTCCCTTCAACATTGGCAACCTCTTTAGCACCAACAGCTCCACCTACCACAACACTGCCAGTCACAACTGAGTCTATAGCAGTAGGTACCTCAAAAAAAAAGACAACAGAGTTAGTGAAAGCCATGGAGCAAATGTCCATCCAGGTAACAGAGCTAAAAAATCTTAAGGAGAAAGTGGCAAGCTTAGAAACTGACTGTAAGCTTGCCCAAATACAACAGAAAGAAGAAGCACAAGAATCCCTGAGGATGGGTGAGAAGATAAAGGTCCTTGAAAAATATTTAACTTTGCAAAAGCCATTAGGATAGACTAAGGAGATGCTCTGGGTGAATATAATTCACTCTGTCAATGATATTTGGCCATCAAATCAAGTAATATTCAAGCAAATAGAATTGGTGAAAGTGGCCACCGAAGCAATACAAAAGGTAAAGGAAGACCTAGGAGACCAGCCCGAGGATGCTAATCGACTGATCCAATTCTTGAATAGCAAGAACATGCATGAACTAAATGAGCTTCGTGTGGAGGACAGAACTGAAGCCATCATTAAAGTCAAAAAGGTTCTTTTTAAAAGAAACCTTATGCTTAACCTAGAGAAAAAAATACCATAACATGCAGGTTGACATTGAAAAATTCATGGCGAAGTTTCAAATTTTGAGGGATAAAGGCCTTCCCAGTCCCATGGTAATCAATGAAAAACTTATGACCCAATTGGACTATGTTGACAGATTAAAGAAATTGTCCAAGGAATAGGCAAGCACTTTAGGAGTCAAAAAACTGCGAACAGGGAAAGTATTATATGATACTTTAGAAAATTTATTCTTCCTAGAGCATGAGGTGAATCATCTATTTGTCACCAAGCCAAATTTTGCCAAATACAATGAGACAAACGAGATATATAGAAGGATGCTCAAGTTAAAGTTACCTGAAGATGAATGGTGGGAAAATATGACAGATTTACTATAAGTTACCACAGTAAATATGAAGGCAGGTGAAAGGATAGATAAGCAGGGTCAAAGAGTAACAGGTTAAAGAGTATAAGTAAAAGATTAAAGACAAAAGTGATTCCAGCTTACAAATATCAACCAAGTTAAATAGCTCAAATTCGAACTACAAACAACCAACACTATCACAATAAAAGGGACAACATGATGTAGTTTTCCATCTATCTCTATCTTCATGCTTGAAGATATTTTTATTTCCTAGATTAATTCTCATATTGTTTTAAGATATTTTGTAAATATTTTTTGTATAAATACTTCACCTTTTGAATTATTTAAGGTGGATTCAAATGCATTTCTGTAGACATTTTCCAATCAAGTTAAAGTGCTATTGTATCAAGACTGGATTGGCTTGCTGGATCAAGGAATAAAGTAAAGACATTTCACAGGATTCTTGTGTAAAGCGGAAATCAAATAAGTATTTTCTCTCATGTGTATTATTGTTTTTCTTTATGTTTTTTAATAATCATATTTGTTTCTATGAAATCTGAATGGTAAACTAGGAATGATATTTCAGAACAGGCTTTAATGCTCTCTGTCTTGACTGTTTACATTCTTAATGTTTTATGCTAAACTATCTTAGTTAGGGAATTCTTAAATGCTCCCTTACTTCCGTAGTTCATCCCTTGGTCTATAGTAAATGATTCTTAGTTTCCCTTTGCTCATGATCACCTCCTGCTCTCTTCATCTTGATCCTGGTCTAAGGATTCTTCATTGCCCTTTCACACTGGTTAGGACTATCTCATCCATTGAACCTGAAGATTTGCCTTTTGCTTTGCTAGCCTACCTTGTGAACACTCCCTTTAGTGATCTGATCTAGTTAAGCCATCGTTTTATTGATCCATAACCCAATGGCTTGAAGGCCTTGCTCCATCCATCTATTCCTAGAATTCCACCACCCAACCAAATTCAAAAACTTATGAACACTAAGAACTAGCCTAAAATCCCACCCAAAACAAAGTTAAATTATAAAGAGAGAGCCCTCTCTGGACTTATGTTGGCTAGAACCCAAGTCTAAAAGATTAGGTTTGTGGTTACCTAAGATTATTCCTTCTTTTGATAACTTCTAGGGAAGACTTCTGAGTGATAACATAGTGGCGACCATCCTAGGGAATCAAACCCTCAGTCTTAGTAAACCTTTGAGAAATTTCAAATTTTTATTTCAAGCCTCTTGAAGGGTTTATTAGAAGTTATTTATAAAATTTCACAAAAAATAAATAATTAGGAAAATCTTGAAATATGGCTTCAAGGAGAACTTACTATACTAGGGCCAATCTTGATCCAAACCCTCCCCAAGTATTTGACAATCCTAATCTAATTTCAAGAATATCCAAAAGACAAGAAAGTTCAGTCATTCCTACACCTTCAATTAAAGCAGATTCATGCCTTGATGAGTGCTTGTTTTTAGAAGACCTCCCCTTAGATGAGTCTTTTGACCTTTTTCTATTTAGAACCAGGTCTGAAAATGCACTTGATGAGATAGTTCTAGATCTAGAATTTACAGCTAAACTTGAAGTCCAAAGGGCAAACTTTTCAATTGATCAGTAGATTCTAAATTCCCTTCAGTCATCCCTCACTACTGCTAAGATCCCTGAACTTTCTGAAATAGTTTCAGCTCCCTTTAGTTCACCATTATTCCCTTCCATCTCTGAAGTTCATTCCTCACCTCCATTTATACCTTCACTTCCCCACCAACCTACCATTACACATTAGTCACCCATTACTCGCAGTTATTCATCACCCCTTGTATCATCCTCGGGAACCTAAACTCCCCTTCTTAGCCCTGTCCAACTTAGAGCCATGGCAAAGATGTATGCTCCTCTTGTGTTACCCTCTCCACTAGGTTCCATGACACAAGACTACCAGAACAAAATCGTCCAATTTGATGGAATAGGACCATATATAGCACAACAACAAACAAGAAAGATGACAGGTTATTTTGAATTACATAAATTGATCTTGGAGATGTCCAAATGAGACTTTTTGCTCAGACTCTAGCTGGCGATGTAAGAACATGGTTTAGATCTTTACCTGCTAATAGTATAGATAGTTTAGAAGTATTTTACCAACAATTTTTAAATATATGGGAAAAGAAAAAGTCTCCTCCGCAGATCCTTTCAAAATATGAAAACATCAAGAGAGGACCAAACGAAACATTCCAAGGATACTTTACTAGATTTAACAATATATACAATGTAATACTAGTCGACCTTAGACCCCCACCTGGCTTAGCTCTGATAAAGTTTCTTGACGAGTTTGACACTGATATGGAATTCCAACTTAGAGAGAGAAACCCTCCAACTCTAGAAGACAAGCAGAGTGTAGCAGTTAGTGTAGAAGCTAATTTGCTAGCAAAAAGAGCTAGGGTTAGGAATGAAAGGAGAGCATCCTTGAAAGATGAAGCCTCACCCTTTGACCTTAAAATGGATGCCCTAGCCAAAGGAATGGAAAAAATGATGGATAGGTTGGAGAACATTGAAAGGAAGCCTCACTGGGATAATCAACAGGTGCCTACAGTGAGAAATCCAAATTTTAGAAAGAATCAAAATCAGAACACTGGAAAAAATGGACCTGATCAGAATATTAGGCCTCCTTTTCAAGAAAACTATGCTGAAACTTCCCATTCAAAAGACCCTAAACAAGACACCCAAATTAACTTAATGGGATTAGATATGGAGGAAACCATTTTTTTGACTCAAGATGATCAGGAATTACATACACTTTAGCAATTACAGACCCAATCCAGAGAATCATTCGATTACAAGAAAGGGTATGATTATGCTATCTTCAAAGTGCACAAATAGTACAATTTGAGGAGTAAAAAGAACACTGATAATCCTAACCAAAACAAGAAATTAGTATCAAATCAACCTAAGAAAATTAAAGCAGTTCCAGTTACAAAAACTCTCCAAATCCTCTCTAGACCAAATCAGAACCCTCCTAGTCCCACCATTGTAGATGTAACCAATGACCAACCCCCTAATAATCAGTCTTCCACTTCATTTCCCTCCAAGGAAATAGTGGAACAGTCTACAAAAATCACCTTAGAAAATTCACTAAAAAAGACTTCAAATACAGAAAAAGAAGAGCAATCTGCTCCAAACCCTGCTGTTAAAATTCCAAACACTCAAATAGAGAAATCCCCGCAGCCTTTCAATTTGGGGGTAGAGGTAGCCAAATTAAAAATTTCGGTTCCCTTAAGAGAGCTGATTAAACATGAAACTTACATATCTCAAATAAGAAAATCCTTAAACTTCGTTGAGAATGAAGACTCCGTTAACCTATTTGATGATCACCCTAAGCTTATTTTCAGTCTTGATGTTATGGAAAACCAGTGGAAGGAGGGATACCACCCTTTTACATTAGCCTTAACATTCACGATAAAATCCTACACAATGCTATGCTAGACTCTGGAGCTTCACACAATCTAATGCCTAAATCTGTTATGGAGAAATTGAACTTGGATATCACTAGGCCTTACAAAGACTTATTTTCATTTGATTCAAGTCAAGTTAAGTGCCTAGGACTAATAAAAGACCTGTGTGTTTCCCTAGTACAATACCCTGCTAAGACCATTCTTATGGACATAATTGTTGCTGATATACCACCTAAATATGGCATGCTATTGTCTAGATCATGGGGGGCCAAACTCCAAGGATCTTTGCAACTTGACATGTCATATGCCACAATATTAGTCTTTGGACATCCTAAAAAACTGTACAGAGAGACCCTAATGAAGTATGTAGTGAGTAGCCAGGAGAGGCCTCAAAACATTCCTATATACTCCATGCATTTTGACATTGATTCTTTCATTCTATAAAATGTTGAACCAAGCCAAGAAAATACTTCAAACAAGATTACTTCAGAACCAAAAGAAATTGCAATTGTAGTAGAAAATCAAATTGTCCAAATTCAAGAGCTTTCAAATAAAAAAGATGATCAAGATACCTTAACCAAAGAAGATTTTGTTCCCCCAAATAGTAAGAATTATGAACATGAAATATTATGGCATCTTGAATTTGATGGGTCAATGAACAAACGAGGTGCAGGGGTAGGAGTGTGGATTTACAATTTAGAGAATGATTACTCAAAGGGCCATGCCTACAGACTGAATTTCAAATGCACTAACAACATGGCTGAGTATGAAGCACTTATTTTAGGTATCAAATTGGTTAAAAGGTTAGGAGCCATAAGAGTTTATATTATGGGATATTCTGAGTTGGTTATAAAACAAATCAACGCTGTATATATGAATAGAGATCCTAGGTTAGGTTTTTATAGAGGAACAGTTGTAGAAATATTGAATAGTTTTTTAGAAACTAAGCTTGCAGTCATCCCAAGAAAACACAATATGCAGGTTCATAGTTTAGCAATGTTTGCCAAAACTTGTAAGGTACAATTTCAACCTAACCATTAGTACACTGCTGAGGTTAGGCATAGACCTGCTATCCTTGACAACTTGAAAAACTGGCAAGTATTCACTAATGACCAACAAATAAACAATTTTCTAACTTTAGAGGAAGAATTTGTAAATAGAAACATAGATACTGACATAACATTAGATCTTGATTTTACAGATAAAATAGAAATTAACAAATTAGAAGATGAATAGATAGTTAGATTCCATCCCAAAAAGTTTACTAAATCAAATATTCAAAACCTAAAGCAAGTTGAAATTGAAGAGATAATTAACGAAGATTCTGAAATCATTAATCTCAAAGACAACTTTTTTCCCAAAGGATTAACTCCTTTAGAAGACTTGTTTGATTCAAATGATGTCCCTAGAAAACTAAAAATGGAACCCTTAAAATCTAACATAGAGGAGTGTAACATAGGCTCTGAGGAAGATCCTAAATTGATAAAACTTTCAAAATCCTTACCTCCTACTGAAAAAGTAAAATACATAGAACTGCTAAAGGAATTCCAAGATGTCTTTGCTTGGAGTTATGAGGACCTCAAGTCCTATGACACCAGCATAATACAACATACCATCCCCTTAAAATAAAACTAGAAACCTTTTAGAAAGAATTTTAGGAGGATTAATCCTATTATATATCCTTCTATTGAAAATGAAATCAAAAGAATGTACGAAGCCAAGATCATAGCACCAATTAGATTCTCTTATTAGGTTTCAAATTTGGTGCCCACAAGAAAGAAAATTAGTGAGATTAGACTGTGTGTTGACCTTAGGAATCTCAATAAACTTTCACTCAAGGACAATTGCCCTCTCCCCAATATGGATCACATATTACTGAGGGTAGTAGGTTCAACCAGGATTTCATTACTAGATGGGTTTTCTGGTTACAACCAGATTTTAGTTCACCCAGAAGACCAGGCAAAAACTGCATTCACTACTCCTCGGGGAACATTCATGTATGTGAAGATGCCTTTTGGATTAAAGAATGCAGGGGCCACTTTTCAAAGAGATATGGATATAGATTTTTCTAAGGAAATCCATGACTTCCTAGTAATATACTTAGATGATATCACTGTATTCTCAAAATCTGATCATATCTAGATCATTTAGGGCAGGTCTTCATCAAATGTAGAAAGTATGGAATTTCTTTGAATCCTAAAAAATATTTATTGGGTTGGAAGAGGGAAAACGGTTAGGCCACATAATCTCTAAAGATGGTATCTGAATAGATCCTGCAAGAATTGAAGCCATCTTACAGATACAACATCCTAGGAGCATCAGAGAACTACAAGCCTTTTTAGGTAAAATAAAATTTCTTAGAAGATTTATTTCTAACTTAGCAGAACTAATTAGATTATTAAATAACATGTTGAAAAAATATTCGACTATTAAATGGACATTTGAGGCTAAAAGTTCTTTTGAAGATATTAAGCTAGCCTTAACACAAACACCAGTTTTGGTCAATCCAAAGTTTGATAGGGTTTCATTATATTTTCTTTTGCCTCAGAACACACAATTGCTGCAGTCCTACTGTAGAAGAATGATCAAGGTTTTGAACACTTCTTTAGCAAAGCCTTGAGGGGTGCCCCTTTAAAGTATAATATAATGGAAAAACAAGCTTTTGCTTTAGTCAAAGTTATCAAAGATTTCAGAGTTTACAATCTATATTCTCATGTAATAGCCTATGTTCCCAATGCTGTGGTCAAAGACATCCTTACTCAGGATGGTACAGATGGAAAGAGAGGGAAGTGGATAGCTACTATATTAGAATATGAGCTAGAAATCAAACCTACAAAGTTGATCAAAGGCCAAGGTTTAGCCAAACTCATGGCTGAATCGAACTGTCAAGCCTTAGACATAAATTTTATTGTAGAAATGGATAATGAAGAGGAGATGGAAACTCCACCAATTAGCCAGGCCTTTATTGAATCACCATGGTATTCTGACATTATATATGCTTTACAAAATCTACAAGCTCCTCCTGAATTATCCAGGACTAAAAGTAGGTTCTTAAAATTGAAATCTTTAAAATTCTGCATAATTAACACTGATCTATTTTGGAGGAATCATGAAGGTATCCTTCTTATCTGTTTATTAAAAAAAGAATCTGACAAGGTATTACAGGAGTTTCATGCAGGTGATTGTGGGGGACATCTTTACTAGAAAACCACAACTGAAAATATTCTAAGAGCCGGTTTTTATTGGCCCACTCTATTTTCTGATGTAAAGAAATTTGTAACCTCATGTCATAAATGTCAGATTTTTGAAGGAAAGAAAAAATTTTACCCTTACCCTTGAAACCAATATCTGTTGAAGCACCGTTTCAATAGTGGGGTTGACTTCATTGGTGAAATCCACCCACCTTCCTCTGCCCAACACAAATGGATTCTCACTGCTACAGATTACTTTACCAAATGGATAGAATCCATACCCTCAAGACAAGCCACTAATACTGTTATAATAAACTTACTTGAATACAACATCCTATCTAGATTTGGGTGCCCAACCAAGATCATCACTAATAATGTAGCAGCCTTAAAATCTAAGAGAATGATTGATTTCTGTAATAAGCATCATATAACCCTAGGTCACTCTACAACTTATTACCCTCAAGGGAATGGACTAGAAGAGTCCCCGAACAAGAGTTTAGTGAATATCATCAAAAAATTGTTGGAGGATAACAAGATAACATGGAACAAGAAGCTAGTAAATGCCTTGTGGAAAGATAGGCTAACCACAAAGAAATCCATTGGTACAAGTCCTTATCAATTAGTTTATGGAATGGAGTTTGTTTTCCCATCTTCCTTGGGAACACTAGTGATGAAATTACTCCAAGAAGTGTAGGTTGAGCCAAATTATATTCAAAGGAGAATCAAACAGACAATTCACTTATAGCAGACTAGGGAAGAAGTGTACATCAGATCCCAAGTTGTGCTGGAAAGGATCAAGAAATATTTTGACAAAAGGACTATGGCAGAAGATTTTTACCTAGGAGATAAAGTTTTGAAATGGGATTCAAGAAGAGAGGATAAAGGTAAACATGAGAACTTTGACTTCCTATGGAAAGGCCCATATATCATTTATGCTTTTAGGGGTAGTAATGATTTTTTCCTCAGAGAATTGGATGGCATAGAAGCAGAAGGAGGACCAGTTAATGGTCGAATGCTTAAACACTACATAGAACCTAGTTACTGATTTCACTAATCACTTGTACATATTCTATTTTTCAAAAGTTTAGAGTTGATTGGATGGTAAATTTTGGAGTTGAAGCCTGAAGAGAAGGCCCTAAGTTTCAAAATTTTTACTGTCATAAATAGCAATAATGCAGAAAAGTGAAAGGGAAAAGTTGCAGGCTAAAGTCACAGCAATTCAGAAGGCCATTGATCTACAAGTTCTTGACATTTCACTAGGAAATGCCATCCCCAAGTGGAGCCACTGTTAGGTTCCTATACCAATAGGAGTCATAATTTTTGAATGGCTAAGATTAAACCAATAATATGTACATACCTTTTCTTTCTGCAAATGTTTTCCATATTCAAAAAATAAAAAAATGTAAAGAGGGTATGTCCTAAAAAAAAAATCAATGGACAAAAAGAATAAAAAAGGTCAAAAAAATGAAAAATATGAACCCTAAGAAAGAAAAGACCATGAATGGGTGCAAGTCAAAATGCCACTACTATTTACTTTTTGTACAAAATAAATGATTGTGTGCAGTTTGTAACCCGTGCCACAATCCATGATAGTCAAAATGTTTAAACTTGGCTATTTCATGCTTATAGATAGAGAATAAAATCTGACCAAACAGTGTAATCTTGGCAGATAAGTAGATAGGTAGAGTCAATAAAGGAGCTCAACTGTTTAATATGAGCCCTCGGATGTAATAAGGTTAGATTTAGTTAGATTACCATTGTAAAAGAAAGAAAAATGTTTGATAAGGGTTTTCTAGCTCAAATGCACCCTAATAAAGAGAAGTAAAATATGGTAGGATGAGTAGGTGGGTAAGTAGAAGAAAGGTTATAGAATTGTGATGATTGTTAGACAAAAGCATATTTATCACCCTTATCAAGAAAATTATATGGATAAATGGACAATCAAGCATGAAATTGAAAATCAAAGGCAATTAATTAATTTCCCCCCACTCATTTGACCTTTTACTTACCTAAATTCCCACAATAAGATTGAAGTACCCAAAATCTTAAGTCAAAGGGGCTCAGATCATTTCTCTAACTTCTGGAGGGATTGGACCCTTGGCCCAATGAATTATAAATCTTAAGTACTAAAATACCCTCATAAACATTCACCCCCTTCAATTCATTCATTTTCCCCTAATAAACCCCCGTTCCTAAAGATAAAACCTTGTTGTCCTAGGAAAAGTGACCACCCCGATGAAAAAAACCCCTTTTCTCAAAAAACCCAAAAATACTTTTTAGCCTAAGTTATGATGTATGTATGCTAAAAGCAAACAAATGCAAAGAATTCATTATACTTAGTGCAATTTCATTTCTGCCATTCTCATATTAATTTCTAACATTTATATATATTAATTCCCAAAGAAAAGACCCTTTCTCGTATAGTTATATTAAAACCCTTTAATTTAATATCCCTAGCCCAATTTAAATATAAACTATACTTTGCCCCAAACCCTGACGACTCATGTAATTAATCGATCTGTGATTAATTAAAAGTTAACCTTCCGTTAATGACCCCAATGCCCTAACCCCACCTTAATCCATCATTTAATTAAATCCCGCCGTGCTTAAACATCAGCCAGGCCCCTCCATTACCCTTTGTACAACTCCCACACCCGATCACCATGCGATCGCCTCCCATTTGATCATACGGCTATTCACCATATAGGGTGGGCCTGAAATCTGAACTTTACCCTTCTCGAAATGGGTTGTTTTCCGTTGGGCCCCCGAAGTGACGTGGCACTCGATGAATGGAATCGGGCGCCCTCCTCCCAATACCGCCAGGCGCCCAAAAGCGGTGCGATGGAAACCGCTTACTGCTGCCCCACTAAATGCCAAAACTATCACTATTCACATTACTCGCAAAAAATTTGACTTTACACATAAAGACAAAACCCCGAAATCATTTCTTTTATCATGAATTTAACTAAAACTTCCAAGCACGCACCTGCAAATGTCGAAGTTGCCATCTACGTCCACTCGCCAACCTAAAGACGCCACTGAACAATCAATTCACCTTCCAACCAACACTGAACATCTTCGACCATTTGCAGTTGCCAATCAACCTATTCAGAACCCATTTTTCCTCAAAATTCCAGGTATTTAGACCAAAATCTGTTGAAAAAACCTTGTCTAAAATTCTAGACAAATTACTCAGTTTCTTAAAAATTAAAAGAAAGATTAATTGAAAGGAACTTGAAGCTACCCCAACCTACTCTGCACTAAAACCCCATTACCCTCAAGAAACTATAATTTCTATCCCCCATTATCAAATCCACAAGAATTGAGAATGGCCACCCTAATTGCTATGGATGTTAGACCAATTTCCGCTCCTCACCCAGACTTGGATCACCTTCCCCTTGTTGCTAAAGACTTCCAAATCAAGGAAACCTCTGTCCATGAATCCCATATCAAACTGTACTGCCGATACAGGGGCCAATACCTAAACCAAGTTGATAAAATAGGTCTGTGGGAATCTAATTTGCCCAAGTATCAATTCCTTGAGGTGCATATTTTCCCTGAAATCATTCATTATTTCCATTCAAATTACATTCCCAATCAAAGAGTAGTGATGTCCCCTGGCCACACCATGCTTTTCACCATCACTGCTGAGTCAACCAATGAAATGCTGCAACTACAACCATGTTACAGTGAAAAGTGTCTATGCAGAACTGCTAATCCCACTAAGGCTGGTAGCTACCTTAGAAACAAACAAAGTAAAACTACTTTCATTTTCCTTTATGAAAGATAGATGAGAGAAGAATAAAGGAGACCAACCTCTATCTTGCGCTTGGTTCCTTGCTCGATTCCTCTCTCTTCTGATAATCCTTTGCTACTTTCTTTCTTGTATACCTAGCTTCGCAGAGTACCTGTAGAATCAAAGCAGCATAACACTATACGAGAACATGGATCTATTATCATAAAAAATCTAGGATCAGATGTAAATTGACCATACAAATGCATGAAACATAAATTACACAAGAGTATGGAGGAAAACTTGAATAGCTTTATTGATAATCAAGAAAGAGCCAAGAGAGTTACAACCGGTTGTTTTGACCCAGCATCATCCTCTCAGCAAGTAAGCCCTTCTTCACCTCATGAAAAGCTTAGATCACCCAACACTATGATGTTGCCTCAAGAAGCCAACAACAATTCCTTACAAGATGCAAAATTCCAGCCTCTAACCTCCGGATCTCTGGGATGAGAGATCTATATATAGATATTTGCAGAGGTGTGAGTCAGATCTGGGTTTTTGATTAGTGTCTTCTCTCTGATAGTTCTTGATTCCACTTGGAGATCTCATTGATCTCTTACTCATCCTTAGGCGATTCTGAGAGGCAAGTGTCACAGGAGAAGTTTATGGAAGATTCCATGATCATCCACCTCACAAACTGTCTTCGCCACTTGTCTTTTCTCGTCCATCGCAACCCATAGAAGGTATTTTTGAAATTCAACGCACTTCCCGTGTGTACAAGGTGAGATGCATCGCACCCTGGCCATGGAGCAAGTGAAATGATCCATTTTTGACCAGTTCTGAGTAGTTTTTCATGGAGAACTTCTGGGAGATGATGTAATCAGTTGACCTTTTTCTTTTAGGGGTTGGAACAACACCTTTAGGGACTTAGGAGCCCTTAGTTTATGGACATTTATGATTGGGGTTCAATGCCCAAAAATGTCTATAACAGTTGCCCCCATGGATTGCTTCCATGGATCATTGGAATGCTTCCCGTAACTTGTGAACTGTTGGGGAGAAATGTTTGTTGGTCGACGATTGTAATTCCTCCTTGAAAGGGAAATGCAATCTTCCTAAAGTAGGTCGACACAACTGCGGCCATGGCATATATCCAGGTCCTTCCTAGTAGGATGTTGTAATCGAGGTTTCCGTCGATTACTTCAACATCAATTTCTACTGTTTTGCCCCCCAGTTCAACTTGCAAGTTACTTAAAATCCCGTATGGAGTGTATGATCGTCCATCAAATGCTTTTAACATTGTTGACGATCGCGACAAGGGTGGTGAGCCTAAATTTTTCCAGCAACTCATCGACATAATACATGTAGATGCCCCCTCATCAATAATTGTTCGATGAACAGTTTTGTTGAGGGCTTTCACTTGAATAAGGAAAGCTAGTTGAGCTGGTAACTGAGGGTCATATCCTTTGTGATTCAAGGATACAAGATTGGAATCGGTTGGGTCAATCCCACCTATTACTGATAATAGATCCTGCTTTTGGGAGAGGAAATTTTGCGGTACCTCAAGTGTCGACATAGTGGACAGTGACTAGGCCAGGTCCTCTACTATATTATAATTTTGTGCTACTTTGGCATGAGGATTAAATGTCGATTTGTGTACTACTCCCTTTGGCTGCTTTATCATTGGTTCAGGAATGATGGGTGGCACAACTTCGGTCAAAGTTGTTGTCGAACTACTAGGTTGTTCATTACCCTTGTTATTCGACAACTGTGGATTCCCGTAATCTTTATTCCTTGTCAAAGCATCATTTTGCTGCTTTGAGATAGACAACATAAGCACTTGGGATCGGGAAGCATTTTGATTAGCAACCAGTTTGGTTCCTGGGTTTGGAAACGGATCAGTCAATACTGCAGAGGTTTTTGAACTCTTAAAGAGTTTCTTAACTTCAGCTTTATGTGGACAATCTCCCGTCCGATAATCCTCATCGCATATCTGACACCCCACAGGGGGTTTCCTTTTCCCAGAAGGGTTTGCAGAATGTTTTTCAGGAGATGACTCATCCTGCTTCTTTTTTCTCCCTTTCTTTTTCTTCTTGCCCCCTGGTTTCTTGGTTTCTTTACCTTTATCAGTAGACACAACATTTACTTCCGAGGCGAGAAGTTCTTCTTTTGCATTTTGACTGGAAATATTACGGGCCTTTTTAGATGTAGCCTTTGTCGATTTCGTGTCTGTCGTACCAATCACGCCATTGCTGGCATGAGAGTCATTGTTCGGTTTAGGAGGAGGAGGGACGGGAAATTCCGGTCTGGGAGCGTCAAGTATTTTATCGTAGAGCGTGCCAGACTGAGTATAAATCAAGTCTAAATATTGCGCACGAGCAATCACTTGCTCTTTAGTGACGACTCCTCCTTTTGCCACATCTTCTGTAATGGAAGGTAACAATGACTTAATAAACCATTCAGCTAAAATCTGATTAGGAAAATATGTTTTTACCATTCTACGACGATGTCGCCACTCATGAATATGATCGGATATGTGAGTGGCTGTTGTTTGTTTGAAATTGGTAAGAAGTTCTGTTCCTGTTTCGTACCTTATCGGTAACTGAAAATGGGTTAAAAAGGTTGTGGCTAGGGTACTGAATTTGTGAAACGAAGCTCTGGGTAATTCGATATACCATTTTGCTTCCGAACCAGTTAACGTCCTCTGAAAAAGGCAAACCCTAATCGAATCATCGTTTAAGGTGTTTGATGAACACCACAGATAAAATGTCATCACATGATTTGACGGGTCTTCCCCCGGATTTCCATTAAATTTAGGAATATCTGACGGAAGTTTATGCAGAATCGCCAGCCACCAAGGGGCGTAAGCAATTGGATCATTCATCAGACGATTTAGATCTGGTAATTCTAGAGTTGCTACAAAGGGCAATTGTTGATTCAGGTTAGGCAAAGCATACCCAGGATAAGATGGAATCGCCTGAGCAATGGGTATTTGCATACCAACATAATGTATTTGATGCTGGTAACTTTGATAAGGTTGATGGGCATAACCATTATAATATGGTTGTTGATAATTGCTTTGGAAATGCGGTTTCCCATTACTTACAAAGACTTGTTTCTCATGTCCTTGATATGACTGCTGGAATGGTAGTTGTTGAGATTGAACCAGCCATGGTTGTTGGACCATTTGCTATTGTCCAATACTGGATGATTGACCAAGATGAGGAGTCATAGTACTTGTTTGAGCCTGAGTCACTCCAGATAAGGAGGCACTAACCTGAGGTTGTGATTGAGTCGTTGAGACAAGAGGCTGTTGTATTGCAACCTGAGAAACTTGGGGTTGACATACAACAGGTAGCGCTTGTATTTGCGATGCAGTCACCATAGCAGGTATAGTGGGAATATTCAACACAGGGTGGACTGGTTGCATTGAATATACAACCCTTGGTTACTGAGGTAGTATTGGTACCCAACCGCTGGATGTAATTCCAGTTTGACCTGAACTTTGTTGTAAACTCCCATATCGTTGTTCTCTGGGAGGGAACAATGAAAAGGCATACTGCCCTCCATATGGCAGAGATCCAGTACTTAACAGGTAGATTGGCCTTTGAAGACACATCGGATCAATTTGTTGAGTTTCAACATAAGAAATACCAGATGATAATACGGATGAAGAAATAGGAACTGACCATGTCATCGAAACAGTCCCTGATTGGACTCCGGCTTGTTGTTGATAACTTGCCGGGATAGATGGTATACCAGCGAACATCGTTGGAGTAGTAGCCGGAGGCTCTGCCGCTGGTGCGTCACATGACACAGTCCTGGATGTCGATGGTTTTTTAGACATATCTAGTCTATCCAAAAGATTTTCTAGCGATTTCGATTGACTTTCTTCCACGATTTCGGATTACTCAATCAACCCAAAATAAAGGGGAAATATGTTTCCGAATTAAATGAATTTTAGACGCTTTGACACAACTTGTTTTTTCAATTTTTAAGAGTCGAGAAAAAACAAAAGATGACTCTAGTCGCCTTCGATTTTTAATGAGCTTGAAGTGACAAGTGCTCAGATGGACCTTTTCCATTAAGGAGTCTGAAAAGGAACGAAAGGGACTACTCTGGAAATCTAGATAGAGGGATTACCAAACCAATCGAAAAACTGCAGAATACTTTTTACGGTACGACAGTCAATCTTCCCGAATGCTTTGTTCAGTGCATTACGATCAATAGGGCGGCAGACACGACTTCCTATGGATAAAGGATTAAGCCTATTGTGGTTTCCCAAAATATACTCGATGGTACGTGGGAGCACAAGTCCGTACTGGCACTTATCGTCTCAAAGTGGAGGAATCACCCAACCAACAATGAAAACAACAGTTACTAGGCTTTACGACGTCGGAATACGTCTCTAGCCTAGACTTCTAGATGTTGTGCGTTAGGTTCCAAAGCGTTGTTAGATTCATTAAATTTATTTTAAAGTTGATCTTGCTTAAGAAATTTGCCTTTCAGGTTCACCGCGTGATGTAGATGTACAATTCCTAAAATACAATCTAAGATGATAAACAATTGTTTTATCTTCTTTGTGGAATGAAAATCCTAGCTACTAAGGAAAGAGAGACAGTATTCTTTCAACAAAGAGCAAAGAGAACACACTATGCACCGTCCTAAATCAAACCAATCAAACAGTCTAAATTCCAATGCACATGCATGTATTTGTTTTTAGCCTTCTTAATATGTGAATGATAAAAAGAAAGCTAATGCGCAAATCTAAATTATTTTTCAAAGCAATTATTACTAACAAGTCTCTTTTCACAATCCAAATGAAGACAATGACAACACTTTGCGATTTGGAAATGAAAACTTGCTTTCGACACTAGAAAAACTACTAATTCAGATCAAATACAATAGTAACAGGGTAATCGACTATCAATAACAATCAGGTCCTCTTCTATGACTGAAAATGACACTTGCGACACTTTCAAATCAAGAAACGACAGTACAAATACGTTACTTCTTTGTAAAGGAGAACTGAAAATGACTCAACAAATACATAAAAACATCTACAGTTCTTTGCACAATAGAGGCGGAATAATAGCAAGGAAAGGGGTTTCAAATAGAGGTGTACTGACTATAGGTAGCAAAACTCTTGAATAGATCTGAAAAGAGTGAACACAGAAACCAAAATTTAGGAACAAGGCCTTGTCTGATCAGTGCACCTGTAACACAGTGAATTTGAAATGCAACGCACCTACTACACTCGGGAAGTGTGCTGAATTTGAGATTCACAGAAAAGACAGTGCGCTGGACCAGGGACGAGACTTTGATTGGGTTCTGGGTCACAGTTTGCAGTTCAATTCAGGGATTTTGGCCGAGCAAGTGGTAATCAGTAAATCAATCACAGGGGTAGATCTAAGGAGGTTACTAGAGCCACCAGAAGGGCAATTAGAAAGCTTGTAAATCATTTGTTTAATTCATAAACAAAACCCGAAGATCGACTGAAGCAGCGTTGATCTACTTTGCAAATGCAGTTCGAAGGCTAGCTGGCTTGACTTCAGGCTCCATCTGTAAGTTTATCAAGTAAACAAATGTAGATAAACAATCAATCTATTCGCTCCCCAGCGGAGTCGCCATTTTGTTACAGGGAAAAGTGTCTATGCAGAACTGCTAATCCCACTAAGGCTGGTAGCTACCTTAGAAACAAACAAAGTAAAACTACTTTCGTTTTCCTTTATGAAAGATAGATGAGAGAAGAATAAAGGAGACCAACCTCTGTCTTGCGCTTGGTTCCTTGCTCGATTCCTCTCTCTTCTGATAGTCCTTTGCTACTTGCTTTCTCGTATACCCAGCTTCACAGAGTACCTGTAGAATCAAAGCAGCATAACACTATACAAGAACATGGATCTATTATCATAAACAATCTAGGATCAGATGTAAATTGACCATACAAATGCATGAAACATAAATTACACAAGAGTATGGAGGAAAACTTGAATAGCTTTATTGATAATCAAGAAAGAGCCAAGAGAGTTACAACCAGTTGTTCTGACCCAGCATCATCCTCTCAGTAAGTAAGCCCTTCTTCACCTCATGAGAAGCTTAAATCACCCAACACTATGATGTTGCCTCAAGAAACCAATAGCAATTCCTTACAAGATGCAAAATTCCAGCCTCTAACCTCTGGATCTCTGGGATGAGAGATCTATATATAGATATTTGCAGAGGTGTGAGTCAGCTCTAGGTTTTTGATTAGTGTCTTCTCTCTGATAGTTCTTGATTCCACTTGGAGATCTCATTGATCTCTTACTCATCCTTGGGCGATTTTGAGAGGCAAGTGTCATAGGAGAAGTTTCTAGAAGATTCCATGATCATCCACCTCGCAAACTGTCTCCGCCACTTGTCTTTTCTCGTCCATCACACCCCATAGAAGGGCTTTTTGAAATGCAACGCACTTCCCGTGTGTACAAGGTGAGATGCATCGCACCCTGGCCATGAAGCAAGTGAAATGATCTAGTTTTGACCAGTTCTGAGTAGTTTTTCATGGAGAACTTCTAGGAGATGATGTAATCAGTTGACCTTGTTCTTTTAGGGGTTGGAACAACACCTTTAGGGACTTAGGAGCCCTTAGTTTATGGACATTTATGATTGAGGTTGCAGTGCCCAAAAATGTCTATAACAAACCAGGGCAAAACTTAACCCCTATTTCAATTTGTTGGGTAGCGAAGGTCTCGTGTAACAGTTTTGGGGCTTAAAGCCTAGAAGTTAGGATATTAATATTGTAAATATCCAAAATATGCGGAGCGTGAAATGTAATAGGTCAAGCCAAAGGGTTGTCTACCTGAGAAATAACATAGAATAATAGGAAGTAAGTCGGCCTGCCCATGGTCCGCGGACCATGGGAATGTATAAATAGAGCGAGGCTCTAAGGGTAGAGGGCAGTTCGTGATTTCGATGAATCTTGGTGTTAGGGTTGGGTAAAGACAATGTTTTCTACATCTGTAAGTCCGAGTCAAGGGTGTTGGTAGATAGATAAAGGCTCTACAACTGTGTGCGCAAAGGCCTAGTAGAGTCTACAACTGTGTGCGTGGACCCCTGCAGCTGAGTGCTTAGGGTGGATCTGGTTGTATTGGCAAGGAATTGAATAAAGATAAGTTGATTCTAAAATACTTTGTTGCTTCTGAAATATTGTGGCCCTGGTTAATTTATGGTTTAAATATCTATTTGATCTGTGTGCTTATGCTTATGTTCTAAATTTATGCAAATCCATAACATTTCTGGGTGCGCGCATTGGTTGTCTCTAGTAAATGTTTGCTTAAATACTGTAAGAAATAGATTTGATCGATAATAAACACAGTATTAATAAGTAGAAAGGATTTTCCTTGTTTCGGATATACACGGAAGTAGAGTGGCGCGAGGCCATAGAACGATGTGAAAATCCTCCAGACAACATCAAGACATCCCAAGGGTGCGGAAACCTGCTTCCAGCAACCTTCCTTGCTACCTTGGGTGAGACCTCAGTCTGTGCTCCACGGGCTGTTGCCGAAAGGGCTAGTAGTTGCAGGATTTGTTTGGCTAATAACTCTTCCAAACATGGGTTAGGCCCCAATAAGACAACAAATGGTTATGTTTCTGGGACTAGGATCTGCCTAAGGGATGTTTGATATTGAGATGTTGGAGCCCTACGGAGAAAGAATCTGAGGATTGATTGAATCGGGAGTGGTACAAGTTCATAGTAGGTCCTAGTATATCGACGTGCAAACTAGAGGATAACCATGACAAGCGTGATCCAGTCGCTGGTATTCAAAGGAGTAGGAAGCAAAGATCCAAAACAATTTTGGTTCGTGGTAAGGGCAGTTTTGGAAGCACACAAAGTTATGGACAATAACATCAAAAAGGATACCCTAGTTAGTGCGCTGCAGGACCGCGCACTGACGTGGTATATAAAGTATTCAAGCGATCACCTGAATGCAGGAATAACAGAGATCCAGGCTGAATTTAAAAAATAATTTAGCCAGCCGAAGTTAGAAATGCAGTCCATCATAGGGTTCAAGGAGATCACGATGATGCCTAGTGAAACTCTGTGGGATCTAGATCAGAGATTGAAAATTACAATCCGCGAGGCGAACATGACACAATCGGATGCGTAGCACTGCACGTGGTTTGTGGTGTCATCGACACCACATCTGAGGACAACGCTATCACAACAAAAGATCTCAACCCAAGCTGAAGCATTAGAGACAGCAATGAGATTGCATGAAATTCCAATACAGGATTCGGGGTTGGGAATTTAGCAAATCCATGCGCAAATACAAAACCTGTGTTTAGAAATGCAAAATTTAAAAAAAGAAAAGGCACCCTTGGTCCAGATTTAAACAGGAATGCAACAAATTACAGAGATAAACATAAACATAGAGATGCAGTGGAAATAATACTTCATTTCATTCATGTAAAATACTGAAATATGCTTACAAACAGCGATGGAAATAAACTAGCTAGGGCGATGGTAGCTTATCTCTGAGAAGAGATGTGGCAGCTACATGCCTCTGAACTCTGTTACAATGAGGCTCAAAGGCCTATTTATTGTTGAGAAACAATGGAAAGCCCTTAACATCTCAAAACCTAACCCTAGAAGATGAACGCCAAATTGTGGTCCCTCTTTAGGTAAATTGGTACATCAATTTCCCGGGGTCGTAACTTTGGCACCTGATATATGTTTGACGCGTACAATAGCTCATTATAAAGATCTATCCAAGAACTATAAATTTGGAGAGAGGAACATTAGATCGTGGACCCATGTTGCTCCCATATTTCCCAAAGAACGTCGTTTAGGGCCTCAAAATGGCTCCAGAAGTTCAGGACTTGAAAAATTGCTAAAAATAGTAAATTGTGCTACAATTACAGAAACTAAAAGACTGAAAGAGACAGTCATGGGGGTCCAAATGGGATAGGTGGGTGGCCACCAACATCCACCTGGATCATTCCTCCCCCCTTAGGAAGCAATGGTCCCCATTTCATTGAGTTCCTCCATCTACTGAACTTGGTCCCTGGTGAGCTGTTCTGCAATCTCGGATGTGTCCAGTAATGGTGGGAAGCATGGTCGAGGGCGGTACACATTTAACACTTGGTGTAGGCGAAGGAATGGAGGAATGCTATGCTCCAAAGCATTATTTCCGATAGCCTTAGTAATGGCTTAAGGACCATGTCGGTGTGGTTGGAGCTTCTAATGGGCTCTTGTAAGGCGTTCTTTCTACAGATGCAACCAAACTTTGTTGCCCACTTGAAGCTTGTGTGATATCCCTGTGGGTGAGGAGAAGTTATTCTTGTGTTCTATCATGACTGTATTCTTTTGCTGCTATTGCTGTGTGGAGGAACCCTTCGCTAGGGTCATGGATGTGGTGACGATCTTCCCCTTACTTTGGGAGTGAATCAGACAGAAAATGAATTTCCTAGTCTGGAAGATGAGCTTGCTGCCTTTCTTAGTAGAGATCAAAGAGGTGGCGATAGGTGGGGCTAGCTCCAATATCCTGTATAATGAATTATCCAAAGAAATAATGACAGCACAAGGCCTTGACTCATACATAGCATGTCGCCTCCACAAGTATGGCTGGCCTAATAATACATCACAAACATCCAGAGGTGTAACATCACACAATACCTCGTCTGTGAAGGGCTTGATGCTGTAGGGAAGGTGGCACTGCTAGCGAACTTTGAGATCTCGTCCTTCATGAAGCCACCCAATACTATATGACTATGGGTGTGGTGTAGTCGGTAGGCCTAACCGCTTCATAACCTCTAATGAAATGAGGTTCTTTTGGTAGCCACTGTCGACAATGAATTGCAGCGGCGAACCCTTCACCCACATCTGTGAGTGGAAAAGATGTTCCCCCTCCTCTGGATCTTTGAGCTCATTCTTCCGGATCTTGGCAGTGGCAACAGTGATACTGGGCTCCACATCAATGATCTGCTTCCCTTTGTCATTCCCCTTGTCGAGTTCTGACTCAGGGTCAGAACATGCATCTGATTCTGAAGCCTTCAGCTTGGCCACCAGTGACTGCTTGGTCTGACACTCACTTGTGTTATGAGTGGGACTCGTGTGGAACTCACACCACTTTCCTGTTTCCTTCTTTGACTTCGTGTTGTTGTTGTTCTTTTCTTGTAGCTTCAACGGGTTGTCTTGGGTCACCCCTCCTTGGCTTTTTCCTTTGGTCTTCGGATTTGCAGATCCAAAGTCTCGCTTCTTCTATTTGAAATTTTGCTCGATTTTGATAGCATATTGGTACACTGTGCCGAGTGAGGTGATGTTCAGGAACTCCATCTCTTCCTAGATGTATCTGTGTAGGCAGCCGCAATATTTGAGTACCAAATGAAGCTTAGAGTCCTTGATACCCAACTGTGTGTGAAGGGTATGAAAAATGTTTGTGAACTCTGGCACATCTTGGTCCCTTCCCTACTGCAGTGTGGTCCATTTGATGTATTTTTTCTCATAGCTTTTGATAGGGTAGTACAGCTCCTTGATGGCATCTCGAAATGAATTCCAGGTGGGTGCTGAAAATAGTGAGCCGGTATTTTCATCCTTCTGCTCACAGTAGGTTTCCCACCAGTCCTTGATTTGGGGGGCTACTTTGAGAAAAGTGAAAACAATCTTTTCCCGACTTGAAAATTCATGAACAGAAAAATAACCCTCTAGCAGATCTAACCATTTATCTACGACATCTATGTCTATCTAACCCTCGAATATGGGGATTTCAAAATTAACTTGTACCTTAAAGGGTGTGGCGTTTCCAGAGTAGTTGTTGGAAGCCGATGTGTCACCTCTGGGTAGCCGTTGAAGGATCTAGGCAAAGTTTTCCATCATCGCGTTCCTTTGTCGCTCAAGGGCTTCTTTGAGCAAGATTTTGATAGGATCTCCTACCCCCTCGTATTTCTTCTCATTCGCCATGGGAGGCCGTCGAGATTTGTGAGGCTGGTCATGCAAAGGTTTGACCAGTTCAAGCCCTAACTCCTTATATCCCGACCTCGTTGGGGACATGCAAAGAAAAATAGAGAAAAAGCAGACCGCTCTGATACCACCGATCTGAATTTAAATAGGAACACAAAAAATTACAGAGATAACCATAAACATAGAGATGCAGTGGAAATAATACTTCATCTCATTCATGTAAAACACTGAAATATGCTTACAAATAGCAATGGAAATAAACCAGCTAGGGCGATGGTAGCTTATCTCTGAGAAGAGATGTGGCAGCAACATGCCTTTGAACTCTGTTACAATGAGGCTTGAAGGCCTATTTATTGTTGAGAAACAATGGAAAACCCTTAACATCCCAAAACCTAACCCTAGAAGATGAAATGCCAGATTGTGGGCCCCGTTTGGGTAAATTGGTACATCAATTTCCTGGGGTCGTAACTTTCGCACCGATCTCCGTTTGATGCATACAATAGCTCGTTAAAAAGATCTATTCGAGAAATTTAACTTTGGGAAGAGAAACATTGGTAAATGGACCCATGTTGCTCCCATATTTCCCAAAAAACGTCGTTCAGAGCCTCAAAACGGCTCCAGAAGTTCAGGACCTCAAAAACTTCTAAAAATAGTAAATTGTGCTACAATTATGAAAACTGAAAGACTGAAAGAGATAGTCATGGGGGTCTAGATGGGATAGGTTGGTGGCCACTAACATCCACCTAGATCAACCCCGCCCAGAAACACGGGAAGAAGTATGGTGTATAAAGTGTAGAAACCAGGGTCATGATAAGGATCACTGTCCAGTCTTTGTGAACTATGTGGCAACGGGGGGACCAAAACCATTGCGACCAAAGGCACAAGCAGGGCCAAGCATGTCACCCTCACTTTGATGTGCAATCTGTCAAGTGGGAGGAAAGCAAAACATGGACAACTACCATCTACTGCCAAAATTTAACCAGACCCCCCAGCAACTGTTTTGCAACTTTTGCTGATCGGTGCGCCACAAGGAGCAAGAATGCCGTAGTTATCAATTATTGATGGGCCAATCACCTACCTACAGAATGCAGACTAAAGCACGAGGTTAGGATCCAACCATGGCGATAACACGTGGTGGGTTCCAAGGACATGGACGAGGATGGGGAGGAATGGGGCCAGGAAGGGGTCGCGGGTAGCTAATCTGTTACAACTGCGGAGGACCAGGACACTACGCACGGGACTGTACCAACCCAAACAGAATATCATGCCTTTACTGTGAGCAGTTCGATCATAAGATGATAGATTTCCCCTCATTGATAGCACAGATACATGAGAAGAGGGCGACACAACCTACGACGACGCAGAATGTCCAAATGATGAGGGTTGAACCACGCGAGGAAGACCCCAACATAAACATGGTGCTCAAAAGTGGTGCAACTACAGGGGAGGATAAGAGGAAAGTAACCAAGGATGATGCCAGGGTTTGCAAGGAGACAAATCTGGAAGCTAGGAAGAGCTTCGCGCAGGTCTCTACCCCAGGTAGTAAGGATCAACCCAAATAGGAGAGGGATCCCTAAATGATAACTACCTTTTTAGAGACATGCATGAAATTGCTTCATGACAATAGGGCAGTTAGAGGATTACAAGAATTGATAACTAGGTGTGTAGGGTTAGGTGAACCTTGCGTGGTCTGAAAATTGGGATAACAGGCATCACGGACTGGCAAGGAAATGCAATTAATGGCATAGATTGGCGACTACGAGATGGATTAGATCATTCTGGACTTGGGATCAGATGCAAATATGCTACCTAAACAAACTTGGTAGCGCATGGGAAAGCCCATATTGCAATGGTCTCATATTCAATTGTGGATGGTGAATCAACAGAAGATCCTACCCATGGTAAGACTGTAAGGAATTACAGTAGATATAGAAGGTGCGGGAACCTGCACGGACTTTGAGGTAATAAAAATCATGGATGAAAGTAGCCCTTACCCTGCATTGTTAGGGATAGACTGGGCCACTAATATGAATGGGGTTATTAATTTAAATAAGTGGAAAATGATATTTGAGAAGAAGTCGCTCTGCGTAGTCATTCCGCTAGACCCAGTTGAAGGACCGTGTTTCACTAAACCTATGCGCGATGGAGGAAGTGATGAGGAATTAGATTGCATCTACAAAATTACTGCATGAAATCAAGATTGGGTCAATCCGACTGCGTAAGGAAGAATATCATGGTGGCATGTAGAGTCCGGTGCCGACAATTCAAATGAGGAGGAAGAGCGGTGGCATAATTGGTTAAACGAAGTAACCATGTTAAACTACAATATGATGACTAAGTTATTGTATTGCATTAGAGCTCAGGATCGCAAACTACCAATGTATGATGGCCTGACAACAGTAGATGAATTCCTGACCAAATTTAAAAGTGTAGTTGGTGGGCCCCAGTATTGCAGCAATAATGCTGCAACTCCTGGAACTCCCTTCTTTAATTTTATCAACCCGGTAGTTCGTAACAAACTTGGAAGCGACGATGCTGTATGCATAAGTACTAGCTCTTGTTGCGGCTGTCACTTGGTCAGCTGGCACAAGTTTGCTAGGAGCTTAAGCCAACTTCTATGAGCTCTTAGAAGAAGCTTTTTAACTGATGGAAGAAAGCTAACTCAAAGAAGGCTAATCTACTTGCAGAAAGAAACTGAAAGGCTGAAAGGAAATGTAAACCCTAGCAAAACCTAATTTTACCAGCTAGCCCTACTGATGCGAGAAAGAGGATGCAAGCTACTGAAAGAGATGCCATTGACTTATAGGAATGTAAAATGCATGTGTCTAAGCTACTTCTATAGTAACATCTAAAAAAGCATCTTTTTGTATTTTTGAATAAGTTGTTAGAATTATCATGCATGTGCTTTTAACTGGTTTTGACTGTGCAGAGGTGGATTGGCGAGAGGAAATGCTTAGAGGAGGTCAGGAAGGTTTAGAGAGGGCCTAAGGGGTCCCTAACACCCTTCCAGAGAGTTTCACAGAGTTTGGCTATCAAGAAACCTCATTCATGAGCTTCTACAGGAAGTCTGCAGGGGTTCTATAGGATGTTTTGAAATTTCTACAAGATGTTCTGTAATTTTGTACAAGATGTTTAGAAATGAGATTTTGGAGGATGGATGGAGGAAGAAAGATGGAGTGGGTATGGAGGTGAGATAAGCGTGTGAGGAGGTCCAGGACCTGGCACATGAGGCTAAGGAGTGATTGGATTTGGTTTAAGGATGGAGGGAGCAATGATGCACAAGAATATGGGAATTTAGGGCAAAGTGAGCAAATGGAAAATGTGAAGCAAGAATCCGAGTCAGAGGATGGAGTAGGCGGGATTGATGGAGTATGAGAAGATAGAGAAGTGGTATGAGTGCTCTACAAGTTGTTTCTCCAACTGAACCAACAAAGATATGGAAAATTAGAGACCTAGTTACGTTAACCTAATCTGATCTAGCTAACAGTAAAGAGAATGAACAAAAGTTTATTTGCAATGAAACCATAATAACTATGCAACAAAGCAATCAAGAATCTGAACATGTAACCAAATTCTAAAATTAAAAATCGAACACTAATGATTGCATGGCGAAGCAAAGACAATGTTTTTGGTGGCAACAAGGTCACCTTGATCCCAGCTCCTGATCCCACTGAGGGAGAGGTGAAATCAGAGGTGCTTGATGGGCCTTTTTCTGAAGATCTTCCCTGTTATTAACCTATCAACTAAATCTAAACATGAAAATCCTTTTTAATCATCAAAAGAAACCAAAACAACAAAACAAGATTTTAATCTAAATAGCAGATTTTATTCTAAGAATGTAGCAAAAACACATAAAGGTAAACAAAGGAGGTACTGGGCACTTGAGATGGGCCCAACCCCAAGAGCTACAACCTCCTAAGCGATATTTAAAGCTGGTGCAAAGCTGGATTCATCTTTATTGATCAAAATAGTAGTTACATTCCAAAAACTCTCCACAAGGAAAACTTGAAAATGTGCTGAAATGCAAAGCTAACCTACTGACTAAAAAATGACTAAAATCGAACTACAAACTAGCTAACTTCTGCCTACAAAGTGACTAACTGAAATGAGGCCCTAAACCCTCTTATTTATACAAATTGAGGACCCCAACAACCCTCCTAAACTTTAGGAACTCGGCTGCCAAAACTTGTAGTTAACAACACTTTTACTAGCACTTGCTCGGCTACCCTTGTGATAATCGATTTGGTGGCCCTTGAACTCCGAGATGATGGTGGAGAATTCGAGGTAAGGGCCCATAAATGAAGTGGACACCTTCCTAAAAATCCTCTCCACGAATTTGACTGCCAAGTGCTCATTTAAACCTTTGATGACCAAAAAGACTCCATAAAGCACACATTAGACTTGTTGGCATAATGACTAACCCAATTCACTCTATTAGCATAAATATAATAAAAAACATGCAATAAACTAATGAGAATGGTGGATTAAGTTGAATTAGGAGGCTGAATGAGCCCATATAATTATCCATTTTTAGGGCTCATCATCACCCCCCTACTGAAAGTGTTTCTCATCCTCTGAGCAACTAATCTATCTCTTCATCTCTGATGGCCCTAGTGGCCTCCTTGTCATGCCAAGCTTTTGAAGTGATGTCCTCTTCTCGGTCATGAAACCATGATTTTCTTTCTGCTTCTTCCCACTGCCTGTGCTCCTTTTCCTGTAGCAGTTTTGTTAGCTCCTCAACCTCAGCCTGCAGCTTGTCCTCTCTTTGCTGTTCATCAGATGTTTCCTTTTCTTTCCTTCTTCCTGTGATTGTTTGGCTACCTTTTCCTCCAATTTCTCGGTCTCTCTTAACTTAGCCAGTGTTTCCTGTAGAACAGTCTCGGCATCCTGTAGAGAGGCCTTTGTGTCCAACATTTTCATTCTTTCTCTCCAGGTGGATGTCTTCGGGCTTCCCCGTTCATAGGTGATGGATGTCCTTGAGGGAGACTTTTCCTTTTGTGTAGCTGGGGTGTCTACAATTGTAATTGGCTCTTTTGACTGTGGTTGGGGTCTGCCAGTTTTTATCCGCATGCTCCTTCTTTCCTTAAAATACATGGAAGGCTCCCTCTTTCACTGCTCTTTTTTCTTTGGAGACGTGCTAAGGGTAGCTAGCACAGCTGCTGCCTCCCTGGCTAAAATCTCAGGCGATTTCTCCTTTTTGTTCCTCTGTTTCCAGACTTCCTATAAAAAGTCCTATGTTGACTGTTTTCTGGCTTCCTGCAGAAACAGTTTTCTGGCTTCCTGTAGAAACGGTTTTCTGGCTTCCTGTAGAAGCTGTCTTCACTATTTTGGTCTGCTTGGCTGGGGGTGCCTTCCCTTTTAATTTTGCTGTGGTTTCCTTGGTTGTGTCCTCAGTTGCTTGGACTTTTTCAGTCCTCTCTGCCCTGATCTGCAATCGTTTCTCCCTTGGGGTTTGTGCCTTTGTCCTACCCACAGTTTTGGGCTCAGCAGCTTGGCCTTTCCCTCGTTTCTCTTCTTGCTCTTTCTGTGGTGGTCTGTCCTGTGTTTCCTTACCCCTGGCTTTATCTTCTGCCTCAATGTGTTCCCTTTCTTTACTGCTGGATGAAGTGAGTTCCTCGACCAGGATTCGAATATCATCATGCTTGGACATGTTGTAGAAAATCTCCCAGGAGAGAGGGACAGTGTAGTTATGGAGGGCATCTTCCACTAGAAGCTTGATAAGCCAACGATGGGTTAGCTGATCCGGTGTCCCTTCCTTCAATTTTGTGCCACACTAAATTAATGATTATAGGAGGAAATAGGGGATGCTTAACTTTTGTTCTGGAGACAAATCTATCCCATGCCTGAGTTCGCTCAATGACCGGAAGTGATAGCTGTAAACAATACTGAACCACCCCTCACAGGTAATGTATCTCATAATCTAAAAGCTGACTTCACTCCAAAAAGGATGTAGGCTGGCTCTCCGGACCCCATTCTTATCTTCTGAAAACTGTTCCTCTGGTAGGAAGAATTCTTTCTTGCTCAGGTTAGCTTTACATTTACACACACAGGTTGGTCTCTACTGCTGCATGTCTTCCTTGCAAGGGAATTTTTTATTTTCTTTTTTAAAACTGATGAGGATATTTCAGATGCAAAAGAAAAAAAATGGGTAAACTCAGTGAATCATGCAGGCAGACTTTTTACTCTCATTTTTTAAATTTAATTCCATGTTCAATTCACCATTTTGCACCAACAAATCATGCACAGAGAAGTTTCCCCAATCCTACCTTGTTTGGAGCTTGAAATTCACTGAAAATACTAGGTTTTCTTTCTGCATGGCTGTTTTCTACATTTCCTATAGAAGACTTCCTATAGAACAAAACTGCGCTTCTTGTAGAGCCCGATAGGTGGGATTTTTTTTTAAAAACGACAGAAATCTCGAGAAATCAGGCAGGAATCTTGTAGAGTACCACTGGTTAACTGATCTGGATGTGGTGGATGCATGCTTCAGTTGTGACCACAGTTGAACAGAGGGTGGTGAGAATTTCAGTCAAGCATCATTTAATTTCGGCGTGATTTGTGGTGAGGGAGTGAGGTGGCCAGGTGTACGTGGCCACATGCAGTCTGCAGTGCCATTTGCCAGTAATCCCTTACCATTAGTTGCGTTGGAGTTCAAAATCTCTACCACTGTCTGTTTATTTTTTAAATCTCCCGTGAATGACTATACACGTGCACTGGTGATCCCCGGGTGAGTGCAATCGAACTGGCTAGCTTTCTGGTTGAATCCCACCATTTCATTCGTTCATGCAGTTCTTAAATTAGATTCATGCAACAGAGGAACGAGGTTAGTCATGTACCTAGAAGTCGAGTGTGGTTGCTGCGAGGTGCTGTGGCCTTCCATCTGCTGCATGCATTGGTTTCTGTGGTTGCATGATGGCTTGGTTGCTGATTCATGGTTGTTTTCCTTGTGCAGGCGTCCTCTGGCCAGATCTAAGCTGCAGGAGTTTGTTTCCACGTTCAGACTTGCACCCTCAAGTTACTGATGTTGAATTTCCACATGATAGAAACTTGTTTTCGCCATTTCTCCCAAACGATAGACCGGATCGATCTGAAACTTTTTGAGCATGTTCCTATCATCATTATGCACCTCCCATGGCAAAATTGCGATCAATGGATGCACAGATTCTGAGAAAAACAGAGAATGGCTGAAGATTACAGAGATCAATTTCTCAGAAATCGTGCATCAGAATCGGCTGAAGTTGCTTGGGTAGGTTACTATCACCCATATGCATCTCCCCATGAAACATGTTTTGAAACGGATGCACGGATATGGAGAAAATGCAAAAATGGCTGAAGGTGATGGAGGCTGATTCCTTGGAAACCGTGCATCGGAATTGGCTGAAATTGATCGGGCATGTTTCCATCATCCCTATACAACTCCACTGTAACAGTTTTGCAAATGGATGCATGGTTTTCAAGCTAGGGAAAAAACAAATTATGTTCTATGTATTTTTTCTTCAAAGCATTCTACAACTTTTTGCATGGTAAAAAAAATGAGCTTGGGCTGGGATGCAGGCATGGATATGATGGAGGAGGAGTTTGAAGATTGCTGGAGGACTTCTGAACCCTTGAGGAAGCTATCATGTTCGCCAAACTACCTTTTTGAAATCCATTTCTAGCTTCCTGTAGAAATCCTGAAATTTCTACAGGAACTTCCTGTAGAACACGCAATTTTGAGGAGAGAAGCACAATGATATGGAAAAAATGATGGAGAAGGGTGAGGGATGGAAACATGGATGCTTTCAGGCCTCATGGACATATTCCTAGCCTTCCGGTCATCTTCGGAGATCGATTTTGGCTTATTTGTAAGCTTCCTGTAGAAGACACAGAACTTCGTGTAGAAGGCATAGAACTTCCTTTGTCTTTGTATTGAGCGATCCTCCTAACCTGCAATGCCCTTCTTGCAACCCGTAATTACTCAATAGAAATTAGGTTTATTTTTTCTTTCCTTTTTCTTCTTTTTTCTCTCTTCTGTGAAAACAACTAGGGCGCCTCATGGAGGTTTTCACCCTAATTGCCTGCCCTGGGTGCCTCCAAGGGAGGTTTTCACCCAAGGATCTTATTTTTTTTATTTTTTCCTTCTTTCCAACCCATTGACCGCCTCATTGAGGGTTTCAATCAATGAGCCAATCTAAGGTGCCTCCGAGGAGGTTTTCACCTTAGATTTTTATTCTCATCTTATTTTCATTTTTTCTTTTTCTTTTTTTTTCTTTTTTCCTACCCTACCCTACTTGAAAAGCAAAAATCATTTTCAAGTATAAGAATACTTCCATTGGAGCCATGTGCACATCGAGATTAGAGACAAAATGATGTGGAGGCTTGAAATGCATGCTTTGACAGCTATCCGGATTTCAGAGACCAAATGATTTGACTTTGAAGGGATCAAACATAGCTGAGGAAGAAAGTACTGCTACAACTTAGTGACTTTCTGGAACCATATCTCAATATAGCTCTGATATCCTTGGTCCTCTTGCTGATCTGGATCATTCTTCATGTCACCTTCTATCATGACCTTCTCATCTTCCTCTTTTTACTGATTTTTATCTTGACTACATGGAGGATTTGATGGTAACCATGAGGGAGCTTTCTCAATCTCTGATTCTGATCTCTTCTCTTCATCAAGTGCAGCCCATGGTTCTTTGATATCCTCTCTTGAATCTTCTTTTGCTGGATGTGATCCTTCAGTGTTGTCAATATAATCTCTTTTCTCCAATACTCTTCCTGAGCTATGGTGAATATCTTTGAGCTCAAGAGGAGTTGTTTGGACATGTTGTGCCTTAGCATTGTAATGGAGTTGAGCTACTCCAATGTGTGGATTTGGAAATGGTGGTACGGGTAGTTGAGTGGGGGTGTATATTTGAGATGGATGTGGATGGGGTTGTGGTTGGGCAGGCATGTGGGGCTGCCTTGGTGGAGGAGGAGGCGATGGTTGCGGTTGAGCAGGTGGTGGAGGAAATGTAGCAGGACAAGAGTTGTACTGGGGCCTCCACCCCTGATGAGGTGCATTCCACTGAGGTTGTGGCTGAGCATAAGAGTGAAAAAATGAGCAATTGGAGAAGCATGGTATTGAGGAGGATATTACCAAGGAGGGGGTGAGGACCAGGAAGAATGAGCAGGGGGACCCCAAGAAGGCATGGAAGTGGCTTGATAGGGATTATAATGGGTCTGGGATGTCCCTTGCATTCCCTCCTGGTAGGGTATGGGTCCATGTGGCCTCCTTGGGTTCATATAATAGAGTGATTCAGTGGCTCCTTTGGCTCTCTGATATGCAGCTTTAAGTCCAGGCAAGGAAGGGCACTGATTCGTAGGATGGTATTCTTCACAAACGAAACACACTTATAGGGAGTGCATTGGACATTCCTAGTGCACCTGGGACAAAAGTTAGCCAAAGCCCTCTTGGCTTCCTCTTGCTTCCTTTGGATCCGCAGGGTATCCAATTACATGGCAAGAAACTGCCTCATATCACTCTTGAAATCTTCCATCTGATTTTCAAATTTGTTTTTGGAAAAGGTACTGCTCCCAACATTTCTGCTTGTAGCCATTTGCTCCAGAGGAATCTTTTCTTATTCTTCTTCCCTTGAGGTTCTTCAAATATGTCTTCCTGTCCACCAAAGGGTTCTTTAATCACAGCCATTGAAGAAGAGAGAAGGTTGGCTGTGTGAAGCAGTGGGGGCGTTGTGCAATCATTTTTATAAATTATCTCTACTCCTACAAGGCATGAAAGGAAATATTTTTGGTTGATTTTTTCTTTTTTCTGCTTGTACCTACAAAACTAAAATAGATTAAATTGCAACTAACTATCTTGCTGAAATGAAAATGCGGATTTGAAATGAAAGCAGGAAAGGACTAATCTATTTTTCTCAAATGAAATTGTAGGAATGAAATGCTAGGCTACGCTTGCGGAATTAAAATGCTAATCTACGCTTGCAGAAATGAAATTGTGGAATTGAAATGCTAATCTATGTAAGCAGCAAATATCTACTCTACTTTTGCAGAAATGAAATTGTAGAATGGAAATGAAATAAACTACTTAGCAGAAGGTTGTAGTAGAAAATAGAAGAAAAGCGGCAATCACCAATACTCTGACGCTTCCCCGGCAACGGCGCCAAAAATAATGGTGGGCCCCAGTATTGCAGCAATAATGTTGCAACTCCTGGAACTCCCTTCTTTAATTTTATCAACCTGGTAGTTCGTAACAAACTTGGAAGTGACGGTGCTGTTTGCACAAGTACTAGCTCTTGCCGCGGCTGTCACTTGGTCAGCCGGCACAAGTACGCTAGGAGCTTAAGCCAACTTCTATGAGCTCTTAGAAGAAGCTTTTTAATTGATGGATGAAAGCTAACTCAAAGAAGGCTAATCTACTTGCAGAAAGAAACTGAAAAGCTAAAAGGAAATGTAAACCCTAGCAAACCCTAATTTTTCCAGCTAGCCCTACTGATGCGAGAAAGAGGATGCAAGCTACTGAGAGAGATGCCATTGAATTATAGGAAGGTAAAATGCATGTGTCTAAGCTACTTCTATAGTAACATCTAAAAAAACATCTTTTTGTATTTTTGAATAAGTTGTTAGAATTATCATGCATGTGCTTTTAACTGGATTTGACTGTGCAGAGGTGGATTGGCGAGAGGAAATGCTTGGAGGAGGTCGGGAAGGTTCAGAGAGGGCCTAAGGGGTCCGTAACACCATTCCAGATAGTTTCACAGAGTTTTGCTATCAAGAAACCTCATTCGTGAGCTTCTATAGGAAGTCTGCAGGGGTTCTACAGGATGTTTTGAAATTTCTACAGGATGTTCTGTAATTTTCTACAAGATGTTCAGAAATGAGATTTTGGAGGATGGATGGAGGAAGAAAGATGAAGGAGTGGGTATGGAGGTGAGATAAGGGTGTGAGGAGGTCCAGGACCTGGCACATGAGGCTAAGGAGTGATTGGATTTGGTTTAAGGATGGAGGGAGCAATGATGCACAATAATATGGGAATTTAGGGCAAAGTGAGAAAATGGAGAATGTGAAGCAAGAATCTGAGTCAGAGGATGGAGTAGGTGGGATTGATGGAGTATGATAAGATAGAGAAGTGGTACGGGTGCTCTGCAAGTTGTTTATCCAACTGAACAAACAAAGATTTGGAAAATCAGAGACCTAGTTATGTTAACCTAATCTGATCTAGCTAACAGTAAAGAGAAAGAACAAAAGTTTATTTGCAATGAAATCATGTATAATAACTATGGAATGAAGCAATCAAGAATCTGAACATGTAACCAACTTCTGCAATTAAAAATCAAACACTAATGATTGCATGGCGAAGCAAAGGCATTGTTTTTGGTGGCAACAAGGTCACCTTGATCCCAGCTCCTGATCCCACTGAGGGAGAGGTGAAATCAGAGGTGCTTGATGGCCCTTTTTTTGAAGATCTTCCCTGTTATTAACCTATCAACTAAATCTGAACATGAAAAGCCTTTTTAATCATCAAAAGCAACCTAAACAACAAAACAAGATTTAAATCTAAATAGCATATTTTATTCTAAGAATGCAACAAAAAAACATGAAGGTAAACAAAGGAGGTATTGGGCACTTGAGATGGGCCCAACCCCAAGAGCTACAACCTCCTAAGCGAGATTTAGAGCTGGTGCAAAGCTCGATTCATCTTTATTGATCAAAAGAATAGTTACATTCCAAAAACTGTCCACAAGGAAAACTTGAGAATGTGTTGAAATGCAGAGCTAACCTACTACCTAAAAAATGACTAAAAGTGAACTAAAAACTAGCTAACTTCTGCCTACAAAGTGACTAGCTAAAATGAGGCCCTAAGCCCTCTTATTTATACAAATTTAGGACCCTAACAACCCTCCTAAACTTTAGGAACTCGGCTGCCAAAACTTGTAGTTAATAGCACTTCTACTATCACTTGCTCGGCTGCCCTTGAACTCCGAGATGATGGTGGAGAATTCGAGGTAAGGTCCCATAAATGAAGGGGACACCTTCCTAAAACTCCTCTCCGCGAATTTGGCTGCCAAGTGCTCATTTAAACCTTTGATTTTGTCTCCAAATAGACCAAAAAGACTGCATAAAGCACACGTTAGACTTGTTGGCATAATGACTAACCCAATTCACACTATTAGCATAAATATAATAAAAAACATGCAATAATCTAATGAGAATGGTGGATTAAGTCGAATTAGGAGGATGAATGAGCCCATATAATTATCCATTTTTGGGGCTCATTAGCAGTTCCAGAACCCCAATGGTTTGATGCGTTGAGATGGGCATTGCACGCGACGCCTGCGCGTTGGTGGGCCACACATGAAGGATCCTTCGACAATTGGCATGAATGTAGGTGCATGATGCAGATAAGATTTGGGAAGCCAAAGCTACGAATAGCTGAGAAATACAATGGACGTGATGACCCGTGCAGGCACCTTACCAGATGGGTCCAAGCCTATGGAGAAGAGCCTCAACCAGAGTGGGTACACTTATTTTATCATACCCTAGATGTCATTCCAAGGAACTGGTATACTGAAACTGAGCTCCGACATGGCACAGGTGAGTGGGATATCTTATGTGAAGGATTTTTGTTAACATTCCTCTTTGAAGATCAATGGATGGATACAGTGGACGATGCATTACAGATGATCAAGGCTGCTATTTTCAAAATACCACTGGAACCAGAAGAATTTGTGCAGCCAAACTAGTCGTAACAGTTGAGCCAGGCCCTAGAATGTTACAATGTGCAGGTAGAATATGATGAGGACGACCCTAGGAACATCAATATTCTAGAAATAGAGGGGAGTCGTGAGGTTTGCGTACCAGAAATTGAGGATCCTGACATCACAGCGCTGCTAAAAGAAACAAGTAAAAATCAGAACAGAGGAAGAGCCGAAGTATGCAATGCTTGGGGACTATTGGGATGATGCCACGGTGGAAAAATTCATCAAACTACTTTGAGAATATCAAGATTTATTCCCGACTAAAATCACAGAGTTAAAAGGGATTCTCAGCGACCTAGGAATGATGAAGAAAACCCTAAAACTGGATGTGAAGCCAGTGAAGCAGTGGCCTTACTAGTTGAATCCAAAATACAAAGTGAAGGTCCATGAAGAATTGGACAAGATGCTTGCAGCAGGAATAATTGAGCCAGTGGTGGAGTCTGACTGGGTAAGTGCTATGGTTGTGCAGGAGAAAAAATAGAAAGGTGAAATTCACATCTGCATGGACCTTCGGAAGCTCAATGATGCATGTGTTAATGATCCATTTCTAATGCCATTTACAAACGAGGTACTGGAAAATGTGGGAGGACAGGAAGCCTACTCCTTTACGGATGGCTTCTCAGGGTATCACCAAATCAAGATTGTGCCGGAGGATAGGAGTAAGACAATGTTTGCTACAGAATGGGGCTGCTTTCAGTATATGATGATGCCCTTTGGACTAAAGAACACTCTGGTGATATTCTCGCGCGTTGTGGTGGCTGCATTCAAGGAATTCATACATAAGTTCTTAGAGGTATATCTGGACGATTGGACTGTATTTGGGCTAGTTAAGAAACATACTGTGAGCTTATGGCTAATGCTGGATATGTGCTCGACGATACTAGATTGCACTAAACCTAAAGAAGTGTACTTTCCTCGTCTCCTTCGGGAAGTTGCTCGGCCATGTGTTATGTAGGCAAGGCCTCATGGTGGATCTGGCAAAGATCACTGTTATACTCAATCTACAAGCACCACGAAGTGTCAAGCAGCTGCGTGCCACACTAGGACACACTGGTTACTACTGGAAGTTCATCAAAAGATATGCGTAGATCATGGCACTGATGGAACAATTGTTGAAGAAGGACGCTACTTATTTCTGGAATGAGGAATGTAACAAAAGTATGGAAACGCTCAAGGAAAAGATGGCATTAGATCCTATCTTGGTCTTTCCAAAGTGGGACACCGAATTTCACATACATGTTGACATGTCGTGTATTGCGTTCGGCGTAGTACTCACACAGGAAGGAGCGGAAGGAATTGATCACCCGATCACATTCGCAAGTCAACGATTATCCAAAGATGAGAAGAACTACTCCACTACAAAGTGGGAGGGACTGGCGATGGTGTACACGCTCCATAAATACCGCCACTACCTACTTGGAGGACACTTTAAGATGTATACTGATCACTCTGCACTCAAATACCTAGTGAACGAGCCTGTGTTGGGGGTCGCATTTACAGATGGTTGTTATTATTTCAAGAATATGATTTTGAAGTCATCGTAAAGCTGGGACATCTAAACACATGCCTAGATCACCTGTCGCAGATTGAGAATGGCGAAGAGCCCACAAACTTAGAGGAAGGGCTACTGGATGCATAGCTGTATGTAGTAGGGTCACGGATGGCCAGTTTGAGGATATAATCCACTTCCTAACCATAGGAACGGTGCCATAGGGATATTCCGTTCAGTATAAGAAAGAATTGGTGATACGCGCAACAAATTTTACTATTATCGTAGGGCACCTCTACAAAATGGGCAACGACGAAATATTACGTAGATATGTACCTGAATTCGAGTGAGGACTGATCCTAGCTGAAGCACATGGGGGGTTACTGGAGGGCATTATACGGGCTACGCTACAGCACAGAAGATTCTTCGCCAGACTATGGTGGCCAACTCAACATCGAGACTCGAAAGCATACTATCGGGCTTGCGACGTATGTTAACGGACTGGGAAACCATCGCGGAGGTATGAAATGCCACTTGAGCCACAGATGACACTGCAACCATTTGAAAAATGGGCGATTGATTTTGTGGGGCCTATCACACCTCTAAGAAAGATAGGGGCACACTATATCATCATGATGACAGAATACTTGACCTGATGGGCAAAAGCACAGTCGGTTAAAGATTGTACGGCCACTACAGCTACAAAATTCTTGTTCGCGAATTTGTTAACGTGGTTTGGATGTCCAAAAATTCTAATGAGTGACCGTGACACACATTTTGTAAATGAGACTATCAGCATGCTCACTGAGGAATTTCAAATATATCATCAGCAGAGTACACCGTATCATCCATAAGCAAATGGGACCATTGAAGCATTTAACAAAATTTTGGAGACAACGTTGACCAAGCTATGTAATGCACAGTGAAACGATTGGGATTTACACATATCTGCTATGCTATGGTGTTATAGACATTTTTGTGCCCTACAACCCCAAGCATGAAATGTCCATAAACCAAGGGCTCCTAAGTCCCTAAAAGGGTTTTTCTAACCCCTAAAGGAACAAGGTCAACAGATTACAGCTTCTCCCAGAAGTTCTCCATGAGAAACTACTCAAAATTGGTCAAAACAAGATCATTGCAGCTACTCCACTGGCTAAGTGTGTTGCATCTCACCTAAATACACTGTAAGGGTGCGTTGCATTTCAAAAGTCCCTTCTGTGGGGTGCGATGGGTGAGAAATGACAAATGGCAGTGTCATTTCGCAAGGTGGAGAGGCAATGGAAGCTTCCAGAATCTTCTCCTGTGACACTTCCCTCACTGAATTCGACCAAGGATGAGTAAGAGGCCCTCAGTCTCCAAGTGGAAGCAAGAACTATCAGAGAGAAGACACTAATCAAATCACAAGCTGACTCATCCCCCTTACAGATATCTATATATGGATCCCTCATCCCAGAGATCCAGGGGCTGGAATTTTGCATATTGTAAGGAATTGCTATTGGTTTCTAGAGACAAACATCAGATTGTTGGGTGATCTAAGCTTTGTTTGAGGTGAAGAGGGGCTTCTTTGCTGGGAGGTTGATGCTGGGTCGGAACAACTGGTTGTAACTCCTCCTGGATCTTTTCTTGTTTATCAATAAAAACTATTTGAGTTTTCTTCCATGCTTTTGTATCATTGATTCTTGTTACATTTGTATGGTCAATTTACATATGATCCTAGATTGTTTATGATTATAGATCCATGTCTTTGTATAGTGCTCTGCTTCTATGATCTTACAGGTGTTATAGACATTTTTGTGCCTTACAGCATGAAGCATGAAATGTTGATAATCTAAGGGATCCAAAGTCCCTAAACATGTTGTTCCTACCCCTAGAGGAACAAGGTCAGCAAACCACAGCACTAAAAATCAGTTCTCCACCTGAAAACACTCAAAAACAAGCTAATTCTGGATCATGTCAACTGCTCCACTGAGCATCTGCGCTGAATGTCAACTGCTCCACTCTGTACCTGCGCTGAATGTCAAATCTAATGAAGGCTACCTGCGCTAGGCGAGATTGGCCAAGTGGCACAGTCATTCTGCAAGGTGTCAAATGCCCAGGAAGCTTCCAAAATGACACTTGGATCAGGGAATTCGCCTTGTGATGAGTAAGAGGATCTAGATCTCCAAGTGGAAGCAAGAAACTCCAAGTGGACTCAAGAACTGAAGTATAACTGAAGTGGGAGAGGACACTAGTCAGCTTCATGCCAAACTCAAGCTGACTCATCCTTTCTCCAAATCTCCTATATATAGAGCTCTCTCATGAGGTCTATGGAGGCTGGAATCTTGTGAATGTAAGGAAGTGCTGTTGGTTTGAGTATAGAACTATTGGGTGATTGCTTTGAAGGAGGTGAAGAGGAGATTTCTTTCTGCTGGGAGGTGTTGCTGGATTGGGCCTCTTATGGTTGTAACACTCTCAGAACTTTACTTCTTCCATTAATAAAGTATTTGAGGTTCTTCTATATGCATGTGTCTTTGTGGCATATTGATGCTTGTATATTTGATTTATTCTAATCCTTGAATCAGTTATGGATGTATGCTTCTTGTAGTTTCCCTTTCTTGTGCTTTTGCAGGATCTTTGTGTAGCTGGGCCAGTGAAAGAGCAAGGAGCTGGGAGCAAGCAGCAAGGAGAGAAGATTGGATCAAACATTAGCGGAAGACAACGGTTAGTGGATCTCTTTCTCCCCTCTCTTACATCTCATAAAGAAGTAATCTTGAATAGCTTTGCATTCGGTTGTTGCTGAGGTACTATCACCCTTAGAGTGGGATAGGGTCATTCCGTATTGGATACTTTTCCCAACAACAACAGGTATTTTGTGAAGTTGGGCATGCAAGGGAGCAGGTAGCTGAGGACTATCAAAGAAGAGAGGGATCGGATCGAAGGATTAGCGCAAGACAGAGGTTGGTCTTTCTGTTCCTCTCTATCTATAATTCATAAAGGAAAAACAAAAGTAGTTTTTCTCTGTTTGTTTCTAAGGCAGCTGTCACACCTTAGTGGGATAGAGCAGTTCTAAATAGACACTTTTCCCTGTAACAAAATGGCGACTCCGCTGGGGACCTAATTATTTTGTTTGTTTATCATTCCTTGTTGTCTATTTCATAAACTTACAAGTAGCATTCGAACTGCATTTGCCATAACAAATGCAAAGTAGATAACTGCTACTTCACTCCATCCACTGGATCTGTTTATGATTTAAAAAACTGATTCATAAACTATCTAATTGCCCCTGTGATAGCTCTTAGATCCTCCTTAGATCTACCCCTGATTGTTGCATTACTGATTGCTTTTTACTCGGCCAAAACCCAAGAACTGAACTGCAAACTGTGACCCGGAACCCGAACAAAATCTCGTTTTTGGCCCAGCGCAGGTACTGTTCAGAGATTCTGAATTTCAGCGCACTTCCCGAGTGGACAACCTGTGCTGCATTTCAGATTCTCTGTGTTACAGGTGCGCTGATCAGACTAGCTCTGTGTAGCTGTGGCTTCTATGATTCATTCTTTCTAGTTCTATTCCTGAATCTTGCTGCCTGTGATCAGTATATGTCTGTTTGAAACCCCTTTTCCTTGTTGTTATTCCGCCTCCTTTGTACAAAAGAACTGTAGATGTTTTTGTGTGTTTTTTGAGTCATTTACAGTTCTCCTTTGCAAAAGTAGCATAGTCGTACTGTCGTCCTTTGATTTGAATCTGTTGCAAGTGTCAATTTCGATCATAGGAAAAAGTTTGATTGTTGTTGATGGTCGATTATCCTGTTACTATTGCTTTTGGTTTGAATTTGTAATTTTCTAGTGCCAAGAACAAGTATTCATTTCAAAATCGTAAGGTGTTGTAATCGTCTCCATTTTTTGATTTCGAAAAAGAAGCTTGTTGATATTTGTCGCTTGAAAAGAAATTCAGATTTGTGCATCAACTTTCTTTTTAGCATCCATATACTAAGAAAGTCGAAAACAAATACATGCATGTGCATTTGCATATAGACAGTCTGATTGGCTTGATTTAGGAAAGTGCATTTGGAGTGTGCTCTTTGCTCTTTGTGAAAAGATTCTGTCTTTCTTTTCCCTAGTAGCTAGGATTTTCATTGCATAAAAGAGATAAAAAGTTTGTTTATCATCTTAGATTGCATTTTAGGAATTACATCTACATCTCGTGGTGAACCCGAAAGGCAAACTTCATAAACAAGATCAACTTAAAATAAATTCAATGAATCTAACAACGCTTTGGAACTTAACGCACAACATTTAGAAGTTTAGGCTAGAGACGTATTCCTGCGTCGTAAAGCCTGGTAACTATTGTTCTCACTGATGGTTGGGTGATTCCTCCACTTTGAGACGATAAGTGCCAGTATGGACTTGTGCTCCCACGTACCGTCGAGTATGTTTTGGGAGACCCCAATAGGCTTAATCCTTTATCCATAGGAAGCCGTGTCTGCCGCCCTATCGATTGCAATGCACTGAACACAGCATTCAGGAAGATTGAGTGCCATACCGTAAAAAGTATTCTGCAGTTTTGCGATTGGTTTGGTACTCCCTCTACCTAGATTTCCAGAGCAGTCCCTTTCGTTCCTTTTCAGACTCCTTAATGGAAAAGGTTCATCTGAGCACTTGTCACTTCAGGCTCATTAAAAATCGAAGGAGACTAGAGTCATCTTTTGTTTTTTCTCGACTCTTAAAAAGTGAAAAAACAGGTTGTGTCAAAGCGTCTAAAATTTATTTTAAACGGAATATTCATTACCCCTTTCCTACGTTGATCTTGGATTGAGAAAATGGAGTCCACCAACCAAGGAATTCCCCTTGGAGGAAATCCTAGTCCCTTCTCCTCTTGGGGAGATGTTGGTGCACCCCATATGGCCACATTGTCACTTCGAGGACTGACAATTGGTTTGCCTGTATGGCTCTTCTCAACCTCTGTCATTCAGAACACTGCAATTCCTGAACAATCGAATCAGCAAATAGACGAGTCCAGAGTTACCCACCAACCTTCTACTTCCTCTAATTCTTCCTCTCCTCCTTCCTCTTCGCTTGATGGGGCTGGTAAAGCCAAAATTCAAGTGCCTAAGGAGAAGAAGGAAAAGAAGAAGAAAGAGAAGAAGAAGAAGGAGCCAAAAGCGAATGGGGGAAAATGAGTGTCGTCTAGCGAAAATCCACACACTACACCGACCAGGCCTAAATCGCCATGTGTCATTTGCAAGGGAGACCACTATCACAGAGATTGTCCTTGCATCCCTCGGATCTTAAGGGACTGGTCTCCTCGTTTGCACAACCCGGTGTCGTCAACCTCTGATGATCATGTTGAAAACACACCGTCAACTAGTGAAAGTGAAGCCCCAGGACAAAAAGGAAAATATAGATTTCCTTGTAAACTGTGCGAAGGCGATCACGCCATCCACCGTTGTCCCTTCTTAGACGAAGCTAAAAGAGTTTTGGATGATCGTCCAGTTTCACCATTATGACTTCCTCCTGGATATAAAAAACTCTTGCCGAGTCCGTCACTAGTTGAAAATCCGGCTGGCCCACTCAGGTGGTCAGCCGAAGCATCTATCATTAAAGATAAACCATCTGAATCCATACCAGACGAAAGTCAAAAGGTCGAGGTGGCAGTTGACCCGGTCTTGCCTTCAGAGGTTCCATCTTCAGATGATACAGTCACTGAAGAGAACAAGGATGACACCGTCCAAATTCTTTTCATAAGCACAGACTCCAACGAACATGGGGGCAATTTACCCGTTCCTTTATCGCAGGAAGGAAGTTCGTCAGAGTCGTACCCGGCCGTCTATTCGGTCCCACCTCCAAGCAACCTAGTTGTCTCCTTCGACTGGAATCAACTAGGCAGACCCCGTTTACCAGCTAGTATACCATTCCGAATTATTGTTCAAATATATAGAATGGTTATGGCTGGTACCATCATAGATGAGGGAGCTTCTGTGAGTATCCTTTCCTCAACTGCTTGGAAAGAGCTTGGTTCGCCATCACTTTTGCCTGAGATGAGAAATCTGACAGGCTTTGATAAAGGAACCAGTTGACCGTTAGGGATCCTTCCCGATGTGCCCATAACATTGAGAGGGAAAACCGTTCACATGAACGTAATGGTAGTTCAAGGACCCTTGGATTACAATCTACTCCTTGGACGAGACTATATTTATTGCATGGGAGCAATTGTCTCCTCACTCTTTAGAGTAATGTGTTTTCCGCACGAAGGAAGAGTGGTCAAGCTCGTGGACCAGCTTTCATTTCCCGGATCATACAGAGCAAATAGTCATATACCATCCCTGAATGGTCTTTTTACGCAAGAAATGTCTCAATCTCCAGTCCGTCCTCCCGATGAGCGCGAGTGATTCGGGGGGACATGACTGAAACCCAGGGGGCATGCACCCTGGTCTGCTTCGGCAGGAAAACTTCGGGTATAGGGTAGGTTTCCGTGAGGGAATATGACTAGTCTGTACCCCCGTCCATGATTGGAAGAGGGGGTTATTCTAGAACAAGATTCTCTTGTCAAAGTTATGTGAGTGGAGTAGCCTCCTTCACTCACCTTTGTCTATTTCGGCAGACATCGCCGAGGAAGTGTTTTGTTTGCGCTGTAAATAGAACAATCTTTGGTAACCTGTAAGAGGTAGGCCTCTCTCGGTAGAACAAATGTTTTAACAGACTAAAGAAGGGGTAACCTTGAAACTCTGTTTTATACCTGGGGGCATGCAAGCCTTTTGGAGTGAAAGCGAAGAGCGACTATTTATTTTTTAAATTTTTAGGACCTCTAACCCTTTAAACTCGTAGGATTGGTCATCTCATAACTTGCATAAAGGAAGGATGTGGGGCAAAACTCTAAAAGTTGTCATTTTATATGAGACATTCTTATCACACGGCTAGATTAATCGAGCAGTTTTAGCACATAGTTCAAGCTCGTTAAAAAATAAACATAAGACATGAGCAAATGTTTCCCCCCGCGTTTAAGCTCGTTAAAAAATGAACTATTCCCCGGTAAATAACCGTCGTGAATGTAGTACTTCAGCCGTTAAAGCCTTGGTCGTGTTTGCACCGTCACTCCACTTTTTCATTGGCCGATCATTCACCTCCATTTGATTGTTTACCCATTTTGAGGAACAACTGCGAAGAGTGATTTCACTAGCCATCCTCGTGACACTGCCGTGATTGGAAAATTCCAAACCTTACCTGGAATCAGATGCTACCCGTTTTATCACTCGTTCCTCAAAAGATGAGTCTCCTTTAAGCTCTTTTCAACTGACTCGTAAAATATGAAAAGATTGCCGAGCCATTGGCCTCTCCAGCTCGTTAAAGGGACAGGAAGTGCTATCCCTCCTCTAGATTTTAATCTTTTTGGACCTGAGGGATTATTACAAAAAAAGATCGAGCGCTTGTTTTGTTCGGCTCGTTAAAAGTATCGAAAATTCATCCCTTCTGTATTGTTTTATACTTTTTCGGACTTAAGGGATTAGATGACGAAAAAGGAATTTTGGAGTTACCTTTACGTTCCTTTTCAGACTCTCTAAAATTGAAAAGGACCGAGTTATCTTTGTCGTTAAACTCGTTAAAAAGATTAATAGCGACAAACTTGTCTATAGACGAGAACGAGTTTCACTATCGCTAGGCTCATTAAAACATAGCGATGGGTTTGCCCGAAGGGAAAATTATAGAACAAGCATATGTTATCCTCCTCAAGCTTGACAAAAGTAAAGAGGTACTAGTCAGCAATGACTGGGGAAAATTGGGAAGAAAACTCAAAGAAACTTTGTTGGTAGCAAGTCGCTCTTGAACATGACACTTCCACTCCGTGTCCGAGTCGATTTGGGTTGTTTCATTCACCGATCACATCACCATGGTCACGCCATACCATCCACATTTGGGGTTAACTGATCCATCACATCAGTGTCACCGATATGTTCAAGAGAAGTCATTTAGAGAATTCACCTGTGTCTCACCCACTACCATACATTATACTCCATTCTTTCATGACCGCCACCCTGAACCTTATATCACCAGATCGTTTCCACCTCCATTAAAATCATTTGCTCCGTTCCGTGTCATTGATGTGGGATTCATTAAGGCCCTCCTGTGACGGATCACTTCTTGTCGACATCAGCTCATTATCCAAGAATTTGATCTAGGAACACCCCATTCAGTACTTTGAAGCTTGCATACCTCAATGGCAAGTTTCTCACTTCCGGCGACAGGTTTACATCAATGGCCTTCGACCGAAAGATTTTTCATGGTGTTCGACGCCAAGTCCTTTATTCACACCACGTGAATTGTACTGTAGTACCTTGAGGGTCATTATCATTATCGGTGATTCCTCTCGCGCTTGTTAACAGTTTACATCATTGACTGGTAATAAAGCGATGTCTTTCCATGTTCGACTTCAGAACATTTCTCACATGGATCGACTTTTACTTCGAGTGAAGATCGGACGAGATTGAAGACCTCGGATCTAGTTTCATCCATCTGGGCTGTGATATATATTCAGGGAAATAAAGACATTAAATGTACATCATTGGTGCACAGATAATCATCCACTCAAAAGGATGATGGCTCTATCAGAATCATCAGTCTACACTCAGACGATTGTTTGTCCTATGTACATGAAAATGAATTTATAAAGCTGAGCATGGGAATGCCCGCCTTAGCTAGATCATGAAAATAATATGAAGATAATGTATTGTATTGTATCTTATTACAGGTCACCTCCTAGCATTGAAAGAACTTCGGATCCTCATAATAAAGCATTTCACCTGACACCAAAAGGTTAACGGCCTCATACTTTAGGGGGCAACTGTTATAGACATTTTTGTGCCCTACAACCCCAAGCATGAAATGTCCATAAACCAAGGGCTCCTAAGTCCCTAAAAGGGTTGTTCTAACCCCTAAAGGAAAAAGGTCAACAGATTACAGCTTCTCCCAGAAGTTCTGCATGAGAAACTACTCAGAATTGGTCAAAACAGGATCATTGCAGCTGCTCCACTGGCTAAGTGCGTTGCATCTCACCTAAATACATTGTGAGGGTGCATTGCATTTCAAAAGTCCCTTCTGTGGGGTGCGATGGGCGAGAAATGACAAATGGCAGTGTCATTCCGCGAGGTGGAGAGGCAATGGAAGCTTCCAGAATCTTCTCCTGTGACACTTGCCTCACTGAATTCGACCAAGGATGAGTAAGAGGCCCTCAGTCTCCAAGTGGAAGCAAGAACTATTAGAGAGAAGACATTAATCAAATCACAAGCTGACTCAACCCCCTTACAGATATCTATATATGGATCCCTCATCCCAGAGATCCAGGGGCTGGAATTTTGCATATTGTAAGGAATTGCTGTTGGTTTCTAGAGACAAACATCAGATTGTTGGGTGATCTAAGCTTTGTTTGAGGTGAAGAGGGGCTTCCTTGCTGGGAGGTTGATGCCGGGTCAGAACAACTGGTTGTAACTCCTCCTGGATCTTTTCTTGTTTATCAATAAAAACTATTTGAGTTTTCCTCCATGCTTTTGTATCATTGATGCTTGTTACATTTGTATGGTCAATTTACATCTGATCCTAGATTGTTTATGATTATAGATCCATGTCTTTGTATAGTGCTCTGCTTCTGTGATCTTGAAGGTATTTTGTGAAGCTGGGCGTGCAAGGGAGCAGGTAGCTGAGGACTATCAAAGAAGAGAGGGATCGAATCGAAGGATTAGTTCAAGACAGAGGTTGGTCTTTCTGTTCCTCTCTATCTATAATTCATAAAGGAAAAACAAAAGTAGTTTTTCTCTATTTGTTTCTAATGCAGCTGTCACACCTTAGTGGGATAGAGCAGTTCTAAATAGACACTTTTCCTTGTAACATATGGGCATACCGAACAATATGTAAGAAGCTGATTGGATAGACCCCTTTCCGGTTAGTCGATGGCAAGGAAGTCATCATGCCAATGGAGTACATTGTTCCTAGTTTACGAATAGCAGTAGCGACAGGTATGGCAGACCGCAGAGCATTGGAAGAAAGGCTCGCACAATTGGAGGAACTTGAAGAGGAGCGATTTATGGCAGGATTTCATCAGCAAGTATAGAAGCAGTGAGAAAAATCTTGGCATGATTGACATATCAAAATGCACACATTCAAAGCCAATGATATCGTATTACTATATGACAGCAAGTTCGAGAAATTCCCTGGAAAACTCTGCATGAACTGGTTAGGATCCTATGTAGTCAAAGAAGTTACAGATGGAGGTGTGGTCCAGCTTTCCAAGCTCAATGGAGACCCATTCTTGGGTAGAGTAAAGAGAAGTCGCATGAAACTCTACACGGGTGGGCCAACCGCCTGACTAACCATCCGAACGACAGTCTCACCGCTCCAACCAGTTGAAAGAGAGCGTGGGACAATAAAGAATTCTAGTGGATAGTTGTGTGACAACCAGGGTGCATGTAGATTTGGTCTATCACAAGGGTCGCGGTTGCGTGGAAAAGGCTGCGTTGCTACGTTGACAAGTAGAAAGGTGACCATTGTTGTCACTATTCATGACAAGATGTTTAAGTTAAGGAAAAAGGGAGCGGGCGGCAGGAAATTAAGAGACGTGGTACAAACCAGATCTGGAATGATCAGCCTTACGCTTAACATGAGGGCACCAGAAAAGGCCAGAGCCTATGAATTTGAATTTCGAAACACTTATAAATCATAGGGGGGCATCCACCGAATGAGTTGCGCTTTTGAGAACAACAAGCTATTGTGCCTTCCCGCCACTATGGAACTATTCATTATCTATGCTCAAGGGGTACGACCGAGGATTTTGATATGGCCAATGAAGATGCCGGGCTTTCTGAAGATCATGGTGTTGACAGCTGTGGGCACTGTGCTATGTTCAGCATTGACGGTAGGGGATGTGCTAGAAATTTTTAAACACGAAGCAAAACTGGTCCAGATGCCGCTTTCCCACCCATGGGTTGATCGGCAAACCATAAAAGATAAGGGAACAACTGTAAACATGGCGAAAAATGGTGGAATTGTAGTTAACAAGTCATCTATGATGCACCTTGGAGACTGGGATCTTGCGGATAGCAACAATGGTCTTGCAAAATTGCAACACAAGCTGCAGCAGACAATCCACATAAACACTACGAAATTGGGAAATGGCTACATTGGTACAACGAGTTCCCGTATGCGGCACCCTAGCTAGAGCTAAAATTATATGAGGGGGTGTTCTGTGTTAACCGAGCAGAGAAGAATGAGCATTATTAGTTGCATGAAGTGGTAGTGACAATGGAGCAAGAGCTGGAAGAAATGTTGTAGGAGACAAAGAGGGAGCTACAGAACGAGGTGCGTCACTCAAAAGAAGGTGAACCATGGAGCCTAGGTAGCGCGTATCGCTGCACCGACGAGTGACTCAGGATGAGTCACAATGATTATATTAGGTCCCGTGTAACAGTTATGGGGCTTAAATCCTAAAAGTTAGGATAATAATATTGTAAATCTCTAAAATATGTGGAGCAAGAAATGTAATAGGTTGAGTCAAAGGGTTGTCCGCCCAAGAAATAATATAGAATAATAGGAAGTAAGTCGGCCTGCCCATGGTCCACGGACCATGGGAATGTATAAATAGAGTGAGGCTCTAAGGGTAGAGGGAATTTCATGCTTTGGATTAATCTTGGTGTTATGGTTGGGTAAAGACAATGTTTTCTGTGTTTGTAAGTCCGAGTCAAGGGTGTTGGTAGATAGATAGAGGCTCTGCAGCTGTGTGTGTAGAGGACTGGTAGAGTCCGCAGCTATGTGTGCGGACCCCTGCAGCTGAGTGCACAAGGCGAATTTGGTTGTATTGGCAAGGAATTGAATAAAGATAAGTTGATTCTAAAATATTGTGTTGCTTCAGAAATATTGTGGACCTGGTTAATTTCTGGTTTAAATATCTGTTTAATCTGTGCGCTTATGCTTATGTTAAGAATTTATGCAAATTTATAACATTTCTGGGTGCACGCATTGGTTGTCTCTAGTAAATGTTTACTTAAAGATCGTCAGAAATAGATTTGATTGATAATAAACACAGTATTAATAAGTAGAAAGGATTTGCCTTGTTCTGAATGTACATGGAAGCAGAGTGGCGCGAGGCCATAGAACTCTGCATGAATCCTCCAGACCACATCAAGACATCCCAAGGGTGTGGAAACCTAGTTCCAACACCCACCCTTTCTACCTCCGGTGAGACCTCAGTCCACGCTCCACGAGTTGTTGCAGAAAGGGCCAGTAGCTACGGGAATTTTTTGGCTAATAACTCTTCCAAACCTGGGTCAAGCCCCAATAAGCCAACACAACTGGAGACCTACTAGACCAATTTCCCAAGATTACTGCTGCCAAGATTGATGAAATGCTTCAGACCTTCATCAGGTAGGGAAAGCATGTCCCAACAGAGCCTCCTCCATATGTGGCTACCATATTTCCCCATTTGGTGAGGATATAGTAGCAATGATCTCTTTTGTTTTAGGCTATACCACCAGTGAGTATATAGATAAAATAATTTTAGCCTTCTTGTCCATTTTTACTCCAGGACAGCCCCTTGTTGTCATGTATAATTATGCCAAGTACATAGCTAATAGGATGCATGAACAATTTTTGAGAATGAGTAATGAAAGTGTGTTTAAGTATCCTTCAGTTTTGTACCACCTTCTCTCATACTACCAAGCTGACAAGTTCCCATTCACTCTCCAAAAGCTTGACACTAAAGGTCATCCTAGGTCAGTAATTTTTTGGACTCCTTTGATACATAAGCATGATTCCCCATATCCATACACAGATTTCATTGATATTTTTGTACATCCAGTAGTGACCATGCTGCTAGGAAGTCCTCCTCCAAGAATCAGTTCAGACATCAGGAGGATCCTGTAGCTGTCAAAACAACACAAAGTGGGAGATTGGTACTTGTACCAAAATCACATAGAAATTAGGATCTATGGCTGTGAGTTGGCCCCATATAAACTGCCCAGATACCTCCCAATGAGGTTATTTTCTCTAGAGTACTACAGGCAGATAATCAACTCAGATGAGGTACATTTTGTTAAATCCAAAAAGAAGGCCCAACTCAGAATCAAAGATCAACTAGGCCCCTTTGTATGCAATAGCAGAGAAGCTGGAAGAGAAGCAGAAGAAATCCTTTAGAGACTCAAACTAAAACAAAGCTTCATGTGGAGATATGACCCCTGTGACTTCATCTACAACAGAAGATAGAAAAATAAGATGACTCCCTACATTCACCACCGAATCCCTAAAATAGAGAAATATGCAAATCAGTTGGAATGGGTGGAGAATACTCTAGTGGACAGAGATAGCACTGAAGTTGCTATTGAAAATGCACTAATTGATCTAGAAAAAAGACTTGATGAAGGTTCTTTCTTGCAGGTTCTAGGAGAATCTCAAGCACAAGGAGAATCATAGGCACATAGTGAACAACACACAGAAGAAGAATCCCAGGTACAAGAAGAATTAGAGCAGCCAGACCTATCAAAGGAATTAGGTCAAACAGGTACATAGCAGCCCAATATGAGTACTCCCCCTAACTTGCAAACTCGTCTAAATGAGGAAAGAAGCCTCAAAAGGAATGGGGAGTAGGCCACTACATCAGGCAGAGAAACCATACAAACATATGCGGAAACCAGCCTAGTCAAAAGGTATAGGTTAAATCCTGTCTCTGAGTAGGAATTCATAGAAGAGATAGTAGGGGCCACCAGCACAGAGAAAGGAATAAGTAGGCCTACTACTCCTTATGGGGGCACACCAGAACCTTCCACATCTCATACCTAGATGTTGGAGAGGCAACATAGTGTTGAAGTGTCCTCACTTAGGATGCCAGCAGACAAAGATCAAGTTATTAGAGAAAGATACAAGGACATCAAAGCCAGGAATGAGAGGCTAAAGGCCCAGACTTATGCACAGTACCTCAAGATGGCACCTACCAACCAAACAAGGCTGATGTCAACCTATGATGTGAAAGAAGGCCAAATGCAAATGACATTCATGAAACCCACTACTCAACAACCGAGGACAACAACTGACTTCTATAAGATAGATTTTGAAGTACTGGCAAAGGACATACATCCTAATGACCAGATTGAGATGCACAAATAGACAGGGTAGATGATTTACTCCACCTTGACAGGGAAAGCCATCGTAGCCCACCAATTGCAGAACTTCTTGAATAATATATCAGCTCAGTTCCAATTGGAGAAGGCCTCCTCATAGGCAAAAGACACCAGAATCAAGTCCTTAAAGGACTTAATCATTGAGTTGGGACATGATCCCAAAGATGTGAAGGCCACTGAAAAACTGATCAAGAAGAAAAACAATGATATAGCTACTTTAAAGAAAAAACTGAAGATTCCACCACTGCATCACCCACAGAGAGCAGAGGTCCTTGGAGATCCAAAAGGGACAAGAACAGCTTATGGACTTGGTCCTCAAGCTAAATGACTAGTTGAGAGAAACAGAGAAAGAATTGGACACATTGATTCAGTCCAAACAGAGTGAATTGACCACGACCTCCATAGCTTCCATTGCCACAGTAACAACTGCAGTCCCTTCAACATTGGCAGTCTCTGTAGCACCAACAACTCCACCTTCCACAACACTGCCAGTCACAACTGAGCCTACAGCAGCAGGTGCCTCAATAGAAAAGACAACAGAGTTGGTGAAAGACATGGAGGAAATGTCCATCTAGGTAACAAAGCTAAAAAAGCTTAAGGATAAAGTGGCAAGCTTAGAAACTGACTGTAAGCTTTCAAAAATACAATAGAAAGAAGAAGCACAAAAAGCCCTAAGGATGGGTGAGAACATAAAGGTCCTTGAAAAAGATTTAACTTTGCAAAAGCCACTAGGACAGATTAAGGAGATGCTCGGGGCCAATATCATTGACTCTGTCAATGATATTTGGCCATCAATTCAAGTAATATTCGAGCAAACAGAATTGGTGAAAGTGGCCACCGAAGCAATACAAAAGGTAAAGGAAGACCTAGAAGACCAGCCTGAGGATGCTAATTGACTCATCCAATTCTTAAACAGCAAGAACAGGCATGAACTAAATGAGCTTGGGGTGGAGGACAGAACTTAAGCCATCATTAAAGTCAAAAAGGTTCTTTCTAAAAGAAACCTTATGCTTAACCTAGAGAAAAATTGCCATAACATGTAGGTTGACATTGACAGATTCATGGAAAAGTTTCAAATTTTGAGGGATAAAGGCATTCCCAGTCCCATGGTAATCAATGAAAAACTTATGACCCAATTGGACTATGTTGATAGATTAAAGAAATTGTCCAAGAAAAAAGCAAGCACTTCAGGAGTCAAAGCACTGCCAACAGGGAAAGTATTATATGATACTTTAGAAAATCTATTCTTCCTAGAGCATGAGGTGAAACATATATTTTTCATCAAGCCAAATTTTTCCAAATACACTGAGGTAGATGAGATATATATAAGGATGCTCAAGGTAAAGTTACTTGGAGATGAATGGTGGGAGAAGATGACATATTTACTACAAGCTACCACAGTAAATCTGAAGGCAGGTGAAAGGACAGATAAGCAGGGTCAAAGAGTAACAGGATAAAGAGTATTAGTAAAAGATTAAAGACAAATGTGATTCCAGTAGACAAATATCAGCCAATTTAAAGAGCTCAAATTCGAACTGCAAACAACCAGCACTATCACAATAAAAGGGACAACATGATGTAGTTTTCCATCTGTCTTTATCTTCATGCTTGAAGATATTTTGATTTCCTAGATTAATTCTCATATTGTTTTAAGATATTTTGTAAATATTTTTTGTATAAATACTTCACCTTTCAAAGTATTTAGGGTGGATTCAAAGACATTTATGTAGACATTTTCCTATCAAGTTAAAGTGCTATTATATCAAGACTGGATTGGCTTGCTGGATCAAGGAATAAAGTAAAGACATTTCACAGGATTCTTGTGTAAAGCGGAAATCAAATAAGTATTTTTTCTCATGTGTATTATTGTTTTTCTTTATGTTTATTAATAATCATATTTGTTTCTATGAAATTTGAATGGTAAACTAGGAATGATATTTCAGAACTGGCTTTAATGCTCTCTGTCTTAACTGTTTACATTCTTAACATTTTCTACTAAACTATCTTAGTTAGGGAATTCTTAAATGCTCCCTTACTTCCATAGTTTCTCCCTCTATCTATAGTAAAGGATTCTTAGTTGCCCTTTGCTCATGATCACCTCCTACTCTTCATCTTGATCCCAGTCTAAGGATTCTTCTTTGCCCTTTCACCCTAGTTAAGACTATCTCATCCATTGAACCTGAAGGTTTGCCTTTTTCTTTGCTAGCCTGCCCTGTGAACACTCCCATTAGTGATCTAGTCCAGTTAATCCATCCTTTGATTGACTCCATAGCCCAATGGCTTGAAGGCCTTGCTCCATCCATCTGTTCCTAGAATTCCACCACCCAACCAAATTCAAAACCTTATGAACACTAAGAACTAGCCTAAAATCCCACCCAAAACAAAGTTAAATTATAAAGAGAGAGCCCTCTCTGGACTTAGGTTGGCTAGAACCTGAGTCTAAAAGATTAGGTTTGTGGTTACCTTAGATTATTCCTTCTTTTGATAACTTCTAGGGAAGACTTTTGAGTGATAACACCCCCTACACGTTGGAAACATATAGCCCCTAGGATGACCTAAAAATGGGTTGCTCAGATCCAAAGATAGACTGTACCAGTGAAATCCTCTAAAAATTTTGAGAAATTTGAGTATAAACTTGACTATATTCTATCACCTACAACTTTAGCCCTTCAAAGAATCTAAAAGATTCCACACATATTTTATCGGAGAATATTCTAATAGAATATTTCCTAGGATCTGCCTCGTAAATCATGCTCGCTCTAGTTTCTCGCATCTAGGGTTCCACATGATGTTCTGCCAAACATTGCATGGTTCAACACACTCTAACTTCTCCCATTTGCCAAATGAATCGCTCTTTAAATATATTTTTTGGGTTTTATTAAGAAATCCCTACTTGGGATCTCATGGTTTTCATATGAATCTTGGGTCATTAGAAGGCTGAGGGTTGTGGGTTTAAACCCATGAACCCCCAATTGTCATTTATTTTTAATAATACAAAAAATAACGATTAAACAAACCATCAGAGTCCGTTAAACTCTGACCACCAAATTAACTATGCAACAATTTTTACAAAACCATTTATCATTTAATGCTTGATTAGTTACATGGTTGGCCATCTCAATTTGGTTGTCAATGGGGTGCCACATTGGCCCATTTTATTGGGCAACTTAACAACCCAATCATGTGCAATCACTGGTCGTCCTGTCATGTATCAATGTAGGATTATCCCAAGTGGTTCGTAGTGCAATTGCTAGGGTGTCATTTGTATTTCCACATGGTGGATTGTGGAGTGCCATGTGGCACACTAGGGTACACTTTCAAAATCTTTTCAATGTTGGGAAAAAACTTCATATGACCATAACTTTTGCATACAATGTTGGATTGAGGTGCATTCGTGTCATTGGATTCACAATAATGAACTCTTCGATTTGAGATAAGATTTGTTGATATTTCAGGATTTAAAAATTTTGACCTTTTGGGATCCTATTGGATCATTCCTTCCCACTGAGAAGATTTTTCACCTCTAAAAACCTCATCAATCAACTAGAAGGTGAAGGAATTTCTCCCTCACTTTCTCATTTTCAATCCATTGCACCTTACTTGGATGAATTCCTTTTAAACACACACAAAGGTACTCTACATCTCCTTATCATGAAGTCTTGGTCCTCTTGTCAAGGATGATGTCTTCAGGTAGTTTGTCCAAGTAATCTAGTGTAAAATCATCCACTAAAGGTACCTGCCCACTCTCCTTTGTATCCATGATCATAGGTGGTTCATAGAGTTTCAAGTTTTCAGCATTCACCACAAAATACATCTGCATATATGTTGGAATATCAAGGTGATGAGAATTGTTCCCAATATTATCCAAGACACTGAAAGAACTATATCTGATTATTCTCAACTTCTTTCCTTCTCCCCTCATCTTGTCCTTTCTAATATGGAGCAATAACCTATCTCCAACCAAGAAATAATAATCAACTTGGTGTTTATCATGCCAAGCTTTGTATCGAGCCCGACTCTTCTCCAAGTGTTCCTCCACTACTTGATGAATCATTTGGATCCACTGAATGAACTTGTGTTCTTTGTCCTAATAAATTTGTTCACTGAAATACTCATCCTTCCCATATACCAAATTTAGGGGATATTTCGGTAGGTACCCAAAGCATGTCTAAAACTATGAGCTTTGAGTAGATTAGTGCATGATCCTATTGTATGCATGTTGCATGTAATGGATCTTCTCATCCCACAACTTGGGATGTTTTTTGCAATAGCCTCAAAGAAAGTGAACCACTCTTCAGTTGAAAAGTACCTCTATTTTTCATTTGTATGTGGATGGAATGTTGTGCTCCTATTTAGTTTGGTGTCCATCATATTCCATAAACTTTTATAGAACTCCCTAAGGAATTGAGAGTCTCTACCAAATACAATGGATGTGGGTAACCCAAAATCGACCCATACATATAGAAAGAAGAGTTGAGTAGTGTACTGAATAGTAATTTTATTCTTACATGACATTAAGATACACATATTACTAAACCTATCCACCATGACATACAAATAATCATGATTCTTTCTTCACAAAGGAAACACTCCTACAAAGTCCATGGAGACACTTTCCCAATGACTAGAAGGAACAGGGGGTGGTGTGTATGGCCCTAATTTTCTATCAATGGGCTTACAAAAAAATACATCACACATCCCTTTACATATTTTGATATAATATATTTCATATGAGGTCAATGGTAAAACCTATACAAGTGAGACATAGTCTTTCCTACACCAAAATGACCAGTGTTGGGATGGGGTCCCCTGGGTCAATTTTGGGGTTAAGATAACCCAATTTTTGCTACAATTTTTGTAAATAATGTAAAGTATCCGCAATTTGTGGATGCAGAGCGCATATATGAGTAGGAGTCAAAGGGGTTTAGCCCATTTTTTTATGTAAAGTTTGAGTCAGTTTTGAGATCCACCCATGGTCTACGGACGATGGCATTGTATGAAAAAGGCTATAAATAGGTGTATCTTAGAGAGTCTAACTCATAATAATTGATGATGGATGAGAAATGATAGCGAGAAGAAGTGGGTAATATAGAGGAGGAGATGCTCTGTAGCTAACTGTGCAGAGGCCTAGGTAGAGTCTGTAGCTGAGTGCGTGGACCCCTACAGCTGTGTGTGTAGGGTAGTTTTGAGTCTATAATCCTGAATTGAAGATCAATAAAGAAAATTTTCGAAGAATTCTGTCGATTTCTATTTACTTATGTTAATTTTATATGTTGTTGATAAATGATTTGTTTTATGGAATATTGATTGAATGTTATGTGATTCTCTTGAATAAGTGTTAATGATGTACACAACGCATGTTTAAGTAATTTTGCAAGGACTCTGATGTATTATCTGATGTTTATTAATAACTTAAGTAAATCTGCACGAACCCTAATTTAGGACCACTCTCTAATGTGCATAATTAGGAAAATTGGCTGCTAAAGGTCTGCAAAAACTAATTGTAGACATTCATGAAGGTCTGAAGGCTATTTTAAGAGAGTTGTAACAGTGTGCCCTAAGAGTGTATCGATCTATGTGAAGGCAGATCTGAGGTGCTGGAAGACATCACACTAGTCTCTAGATGTAGAAACTTGGTTCTTGCATCCCCCCATACTTCTTTGGGTGAGACTAAAGCTTGTGCTACACGGTTTTTTTCCGAAAGGGCCAGTAGTGTAGGGTTTTTCTGGTTGGCGTTGCTAACTTTGAACTTGGATCAGGACCCCCTAAGCCAACAAATGGTTTCATTGCCGGGACCGAGATTTGCTTGAAAGAGATGTGTGATGTCACATAATTGGAATCTGACCAAGAAAGATATTGAAAAGTGGTTGGATCAAAAGATTCACGAATTCACGGCATTGAACAGGTATTTGAAGAGTGGTTGAACAAGTATCTGTATATAGATATACACGAGATCTTCTTCTGCACTTTTCCCATTGAACTGTATGAGTGGTTAGCTAAATTAACAAACAATCAAGGAAGGTGGAAGCTCGATAGTACTATAGTGTGGACTCTAGAACTAGTGCGATGACTAGAAACCTCTGAAAACAATATCGCATAGGCCGTTGATCATTGGCTTGATAAGATTTTTGGAGGATTTGTTACAAAATTGGCAGTGGATACCTCAGTCAGCTATAGCAAAGAAGAGCAGCGATTTTTCATAGGACCACGAGGTATGTATTTAGGATAATTGAATACCTAGACTAAAATGATGTTATGTGAAAAACAGGTGATGCCATTGCCTTGATGCTTGAAGCTATGTGAAGTGCAAGACTCTTTAAGGATCGAGAGAGGTCAAGTCCAAAATATAGTCTGTTAATCGAACCTCCTCCAAGCGACGATGAAGGGACAGTGTAGGCTTCACCCTGAAGTGTTTTCCAGCTGATAATGTAGGGTTTTCCATGAACACATCATCCATCCACTCCACCTCCACCTCCACCTCCACCACATACACCTTTGCCCACACCTCCACTTCCACCACCACGTTCAACATGGAAAACGCGATGAAGCTACCGATTTTCAAGGGCATAGGGAGTGAAGATACAAAACAGTTTTGGTTTGTTGCAAATGCTATGTGGACAACACAATAGATTACTGATGAAAATATAAAGAAGGCACAACTGGTTACTACTCTACAGGATCACACACTAACTTGGTATATTAAGTATTGTTCTGATAATCCTCTTGCATCGCTACATAGACTAAGGCGACTTTAAACAAAGAGTTTAGTAAGCCTATGTTTGACTCACAGTCAGTAATTGGATTCAAAGAAATCATGATGAGGATTGATGAGGTGCCTTGGGAATTAGATCAAAGGTTGAAGTGTTAGATTCGAGAAGCTAACATGCAGCTCATAGATAGTCAGCATCGCAAATGGTTTATAGCTTCACTTTTGCCCCACCTAAGAATTTCTCTGTCACAACAAAAGATAGGAACAAAAGAACAAGTGATGGAAATCGTGATGAGGTTGCATGCATCACCTATTCAGGATGCGACCTTGGGGGTACAACAGATCCACTCTCAATTACAGAGCCTACACTTGGAATTACAGAGTTTGAAGAAATACAAGGACACTAAACCAGAAGCACGCGCGTAAGTTTGGTGTTTGAAGTGCAAGAGCCATGGGCATGATAAAGGTCACTGTTCTGTATACATGAATTATATTATAGGAGGGGGACCAATTCCCATGAAGCTAAAAGCCCCAGTATAGCTAAGTGTGGGGGTTGCTCTATGGTGCGCTATTTTTCAGGTTGTTGGAAAACATGTGATGGATAATTTTCATTTACTTCAAAAATTCGACTAGACGCCCCAACAATTGTTCTGTAACTTCTGCAAATCGGTGGGCCACAATGAGTGCCACTATCAAAGCTACGAGTTGATGATGGAAAGAACACCTACATATCAGATGCAAGCAGAAACTTGGCCTCCAAATCAGGACGCTAGAGGAGCACATAGAGGTTATCAAGGACAAGGATAGGGCCGAGGAGGAGGAGGACCTAGTAGAGGTCGCAGTCATATTATCTGCTACAACTGCAGATAACTAGTGCACTACACGCTAGAGTGTCAGAATCAGACACACCCGTCATGTCAATACCGAGCCAGTTTGACCAGACTTTAGAAGAGTGCCTAGTTCTAATAGATAAAATGCAAGAGAAGAAAGCACAACCTTAGCAAATTTTGGCTTGAGGGGGCCTAACCTAGGTTCAACATTAATTAGCTAAACAAATCCCTACATTACTAGCCCTTTTGGCATGAGCCCACGGAGCGCAGACCGAAGTCTCACTCGAAGCAGTATGGGGGGATGTTGGAACCAAGTTTCCACACCCTGAGATGGTTGTGATGTCGTTTGATTCCCTCTATCCCTGCCTTCGCGCAGGTCGCTTCACTCTAGGGCTTGCAAGATGAGCCCTTTATTCTATCCTTTAATACTTTCGTGAAAGGGTATGATCGACCTTCACGTAAACCTAGCCTGTTGCTCAAGTACTTTCGTGCTGCTATGGCAGCGTGCCATGTAGATTCACCAATTAATCTAAGTGGCTTGCTTATCTTATCAAATAATTATAGTTAACACCGCGTAAACAGATAATCGTAATTACGTTTAATCATTCAACGTAATTGCATTCCTTCATGCATCACATAAGCATAATAAAGGAAATTCATACATAAAATATCAAGATGCATTAACAGAACAAAGACATAGGAATTGCCGAATATTTCTCTTTATCGATATCTTCCAAGTGTTTACAAACTATGTTCGCCTTGCGCACACAGTTGTAGGGGTCCGCGCACTCAGCTGCAGACTTCTACCCTAGGCCTTTATGCACTCAAATGCAAATCCTCTAGCTATGCTACGACCCAAGACTTAGACTTCTTACTTCAAAACTATGACTCTCTTACATTGTGTATCTCTAAAACTACTTAGAGCTTAGCTCTTTTTATACAATCCCATGGTCCACAGACCATGGGTAGATCTCTTACATCTAACTTTACTTTACAAAACTAAGGGCGGACTACCCTTTATGACACATGACACCTTCATGTTCTGTGACCACAAAATGCGGAGCCTTTACATTTTTATTACAAGATTTGACTAAAACATGATCGTTTATCCCCAAAACTGCCCTTGGGGGATCTCACTCCCAACAGGCCACCAACACAAACATCGTGACTCACCCTCGAGTTACTTAGTAGGTGCAAAGATCTTTGCATAAAGCCTATCCAGCTCGACTTGTATGACTACAACCTCAATCATGCACTGAGATACCACCTATTTCGCATCTTCCACTGTCTGCTCGGTCACTGCTCCTGCATTGTTGGCCTGAAGCTTTTGTTGCATCACTTGCAAAGCTGCAAGCTTGCCTTTAATATTTCCTGTGACTACGTAAGCTTCCTCCAGCCAGGGATTTAGTCTCGCTTTCAATGCTACTTCTTTGTGCAGCACGGCATCCACCTATTCCTTCAGCTACTTGGCCTCTTGGAACTTGGTGAGTCTTTGTGTTAGTGCGACGGTTCGCGTTGTGCCCTTGACTTCATCGTAGCGTTGTTATAGCTCATGTGCCTCCATCTCTAGCCTCTGTATATTTGGGTCCTCTTGCAAGCTTTTCAGGACCTCAAATGACTGCTCAAACAACTGTGTGCAGTCTACTACCACACTCTCCACCGTCGCTACTGCCTCTGTGACAGTGGTTACCTCCTGTTCCTTTACTTCTAGCGGTGTGAAGGTTGGGCACTCAACTGTAGCTCTGTAATTTGTAGGTTCAACTCCAGCTAAACTTGCACCATCTCAGTCTGAGTGTCGTGCACCCCTTTGGCCAACTAGCTGATGCAGACCTCAACTGGCTCCTCCTCTAGGATGGCCAATTATGGGACCATTCAGCATTCCTCCTCAATGACCTACGTATCCCTCTTTCTCTGATTTGTCGCATCGATCTCCACGATGATGGCAACATTTCTCTGTAGGGCCATCGGTTTGTTGTTGATTCACCGTTTGATGATCACCTAAAGGGCGTGGTGCTCGCAGGCCCTCATCTGTGAAATTACTCCATCCTGCAAGAGGTGGAGTGCTTTCCACGGAAGCGCTTCCAGGTTCATCCCAACTCCTTTCAGGCCACTAACAGTGGGCTTGTCAGCCTCATTTTCCATGGTTAGTGCTCCATCTAGCAGCACTACCGCACTGGAAGCCTTCGTGCGCAGCATATCCGCAGCCTCTGAAGTGTCTATGGCCAAGCTAGTAGACACCGTACCAGCCTACAATGAGTGGGTTTGCAACTCATGCAACCCAGTCTGGATAGCCCCTAGTATGAGCTGCTGCTACTGTTCCAATTGCTATAAGGCCTCCATGGTAACATCCCTTACTGTGTCACTGATATCATGTAAATTGCCCTCTGTCAGTGTGATAGGGTCTAGCGAGGTCTTGGTTGCCTTTGATTTATTCCTAGACCCTCCCTTCTGCAACTCTCTTAGGTGCTTAATGCGGGTGGACGTATCCTTAGGGTCTGTGCCATGCTATTCTATGTCATCCTCTTCTGTCTTAGGCGAAGGCGACCACGCACCTTTGTCAGAGCCATGCCCTGTTCCACTTGTCTACTTACCTGCCAGATTTTTTGCCTGTTCCGCTTGGGCCTTATCAGTAGCCTCATTTTTCCTCTTTTCGACCAGTTGTTCCATCTTCAGCTTGGCCTCCTCCTCCTTCTTCTGTGCAATGACTTGCTTCCACCCACCACCAAGTCCTTGGTAGTGCACCTCTCTGCCAGCCATTGATCAAGCACGTCATTAATGGCATCATCTGTGGTTAGATATAGCAAGTCGTACCACTTCTGCTCAAGCTCCTTCCGCGCCTGATTGATACTCGATGGAAATCGGTTTTAAACTTGGCGTAGCCATATAGGTCGGCATAAACCGTGGGTGACAATTGCGGCTTGCAATTGATGGCCATCTTTATATTCATCTCCATCAAGATCCAGAAGATCTTATTGTCCCAGACTCACTGTGCATCCTTGGTCACCCACAAAAAAGCATACTTTGCTGCTTCAGGGAGGTCTGGCATGACCGAAGGGAACTGGCTGTCCTCTGGTAGCTCCCACGCTACAAGAACAATTGACAGCAAGAGCCACAAATAGTGGAATGTCTTGCTGAGCTCTTGTGCTTCACGGTAGTTTGTTAGGAACTCTTTGTGAAGGTAGTCTGACCAGTTGAACTGGACTCCTTCTGTGCACTACTATGCGAGCGTGATGATAGGTGCCTGCACCTCATCAGCACAACATTTCTGCATCACCTTCCCTATAAGGATCTACATTGCTACCTTCACATTGGGGTTGTAGATGCTGGAGATAGCATACCCACGTGGCTTCTTCACCAGCTTGAATTTCTCCTTCATTGACTCTACGATAGCCTGCTCGCCACCCTTGCCGCCAAATATCATCGCTGGATTCTCACTAGTATACGGCAGGCACGTTATTTGGTGAATTAACCTGTCTGTGATGGGTATTGGCTCCTCCAGCCACTGACACCCATCATGCACAAAGAAAAGTAGCTACTTGAGGACCAAAACTATCACCGGGTTGTGGTTATAATGCGACACCTAGAGCAGGTTGAGAAACCCTGCCTTTTCTACCCCCTTGAGCCACCTGCATGGCTCCAATGCGGTTAGTTCCGTATTCGCGTCAATGATGCAGTGCATCAAATACTCGGTCGCTAGGTGTGGGAACTTCTCATGGTCCGCCAAGTCCTAGTCTTCAAGCTTTAGTATGGGCACTTGTGCCAAGCACGAACCGTCAAAAAAAAAAATTTCGAGTAGAAGATGGGTTTGCAGGGGAGTCTTAATCTCATCAATGTCCTTTGGGACCTTAGACTTAGTCTTGTGTGGAGGGACATACTCTGACAACTGCATAATAGGGTCCTCACCCTGGGCTTCAACATCCTCCACTTTCATTCCCATATCCTCATCGTCCAATGGAATGTATTCGATATCTTCCTCCTCTGATTCTAGGTTTATAGTCTTGCCTTTCTCCTATGAAGTGGGCTTTGGTGGGTTTCTCCTTGGAAATGCACGCACCGGTATGGCAGGTTGCTTTCCCTTCTTATCCTTCACAGTCTCCTTAGTTGGGGTTGGCTTCGGTCTCAACATCCTTGGTGATTTAGGGACCTCTGCCAATACTTCGACCACTTCTGGAAAAGCTACTTATGCCTCTCTTTCCATTTCCTGTACCGGATCCTCTACTAGTTCAGTGTTTATAATCTTTAGGGTGCGGACATGATATTATGCAAGAATTCTTTTGTTCTCATCGATAAAGTCTCAAATACCTTAGTAGCTATCAGAAGCTCATATTTCTTGCGATTCATATGTGCCTGAGAACTGAACAACTCAATTCTCAAAATGCCAAGTGTTTCTTACTGGAAATCCACTTGCAATTTATTGGGCATTTTGAATTCAAATATGACCTTTCCCCCCAAATTCGGTTCATTAATGCCAGTGGTGGTAGATTTTCAAGAATCTAAGCCATAAATTTTGTCTTAAATGCTGGTCACCCGCTCCATGTAGCCTCACTTCTACCGTCAAAACATGAACAATGACTTTAACGATCACTTTCCAACCAACCTGTGCGATTTCTCCTTGGGTAGCGCAACTCCCTCCACATTGCCGTGGACTCTGTGACATTTCATCACTGCGTACCATCTGCCAATCGCATAGCTCCCCAACCTAGGCAGTGTAGTCTATAGTCTCGTGCCTCCTTCCAGTTGCCTGGAGTGCTAAGACTATGCTACCTTCATTTAGTCACATGGCTAGATCGTCGGTGTATGGCTTCAAGCAACTGCCATTCACCTTTCCGAGGAAGGGTTCTCCTTTCAATTTGACCAACTGTACTACTCCTCCATCGGTAATTTCTTGAATGACATAGGGCCCTAACCAGTGCATCCTGAACTTCCCTGGAAATTTATCAAACTTACTATCATATAACAAAACTAGGTCATTTACCTTAAATGAGAGTAGCTTAATGTGTCGATCATGCCATGCCTTTTTGCGCTTCTTTTGGACTTGTTGGTGAAATCCAGCTAAAAATATTTCTTCCTCAAGTTCATCCAGTTGTGCAAGCCTTTCTTCTAGGGCCCTGCGATCTATCATACCTATGAGCACTGATATACGTAGACTAGGCACATTATATTCCATAAGCATTACCGCTTCAACACCATAGACAAGCCTAAAATGGGTTTGTCCAGTCAATTTCTTGCATGGTGTTCGATAAGCCCACAGTACTGTAGGTACGTGTAGGTCCCAATCACTTTATTTAGCATTACAAACCTTGGTCAGAGTGTTCTTGAGCACTTTCTTCAACGCTTCCACTATCCCAGTAGCATGCGGGTGATAAGGTGTGCTCTTCTAGTGATATACTTGAAATTCCCCTGTTAGTGCGCTGATCGTCTCATTCAGGAAGTGCGTACCACAATCACTCATCAAGATCTTTGGATAGCTAAATTGTGTTAGTACATGCTCAAAGAGGAACTTTGTAGTAGTCGTGCCTGTGCAATCCTTCACAAGCTATGCCTCCACCCAACGAGTCAAATACTCCATTGTGGTGATAATGTACCTTGCTCCCATCTTTCCTTGGGGCTGAATGGGTCCCAAAAAATCTATCGCCCACTTCTCAAAGGGTTGCAACGTCACCTGTGGATTCAAAGGAATTTCATCCCTCCACGATGGCTTGCTAGTCCTTTGACACACATCACATGCCTTGCAATACGCTTTTGAGTCCCGATGGAGGGTTGGCCACCACAACCCTGTGCATAGAATCTTCTACGCAATTTCTCTTCTTGCATAATGTCCTCCCACAGAACCCCCATGAGCATCCGCAAGGATGCTGATTCTTTCGAGCTCAGGTACATACCGTCGCAATATCTCATCAGTCCCCATCTTGTACAGATGCCTAGCAATGACAGAGAAATCTACCACGCGCATTACTAATTCCTTCTTTTGCGGAATAGTGTATCCTTCTGATGCAGTACCTATCGTTAGGAAATGTATTATATCCTCAAAATGACCATCCACGACGCGCACTGCAAATAGCTATGCGTCAAGCAATCCTTCTTCCTAGTTAGTGGGTTCCTCCCCTATTTCGATGCGCGACAGATGGTATGGTCCCGCGTTCAGTCGTTCAGGCTTCACAATAAATTCAAAATCATATTCCTAGAACAATAAGAGCCACCTGCAGATTCTCCCCCCCAACATAGGCTTATTGACCAGGTACTTTAGCGTGGAGTGATCTATATACATCTTAAAATGGCCTCCCAGCAAGTAGTGCCTAAACTTCTGGAGCGCATACACCATAGCTAACCCTTCACATTCGGTGGTGGAATAGTTCTTCTCTGCTTTGGATAATCTTCATCTTGCGAATGGGATAGGATGGTCGAAGCCTTCTTCACCAACTTGTGTCAGTACTTCTCCTAGCACTATACATGATGACATGGACTTGAAATTCTTTCTTCCAATCCGAGAAGACTAGAATCAGCGCGATGACCATCTTTTCTTTCAATGTATACAAGCTCTTCTTACAGTCATCGTTCCAGTAGAATGTGACATCCTTCTTCAACAATTTCTCCATAGGCGCGGTGATCTAGGCATAGCCTTTAATAAAATTTATGTAATATCCCGTATGTCCCGGGGTAGCACGTAACTGTTTCACACTCCTCGGTGCTTCCAAGTTCAATATCACTGCTATCTTCATGGGGTCGACCTTCAGTCCCTGCCTGTGAACCACATGCCCCAAAAGATTCCCAAAAGGAGCACAAAACATATATCACTTGAGATTGAGCATGATCTGGTATCTTCGACAGGTATCCAGCATCAGGCGCAAGCTTGCTACATGGCGTTTAACTAGCACAAACATGGTCCAGTCATCAAAATATACTTCCAAGAACTTATGAATAAATTCCTTGAACACAAGCACAAATACAGGAGAGAAGACCGCAAGTGTATTCTTCAATCCAAATGGCATTACAGTGGACTAAAAACAACTCCACTCAATTGTGAAGGTTGTCTTGCTCCTGTCCTCCAGCACGATTTTGATCTGGTGGTACCCAGAGAATCCATCAGTGAAGGAATATGCTTCTTGGCCACCTACATTGTCCAACACTTCATCAGTGAATGGATTCGAGAAAGGATCATGTACACAAGCTTCATTTAGCTTTCTGAGATCCACGCATATCCTTATTTCATCCTTCTACTTCTTTTCCGCTACTACCAATGGACTTACCTAGTCAGATTCTTCCACATGCTCAATGATGCCTGCCACGAGCATCTTGTCTAGCTCTAAGAGGACATTCCCCTTATATTTCAGATTTAGACGGTAAGGTCTTTGCTTAACTGGCTTCATGTCGGGCTTTAATGTGATCTTCATCATACCTAGGTCCCTGATTATCCCCTTTAGATCCGTGAACTTGGTAGGGAATAAATACTAGTATTCGTGGCACAATTCAGTGACCTTATCCACCATCGCGTCATCCCAGTAGTCTCCAATCTTTGAAAATTTGGGTTCTTCCTCCTTACCAATGTTTACTTATTTTGTTTTCAATGCCGCCATTATATTAGGGTTCTCAATCTGCGGTCCTTCAACCTTGCGATGACCCTCTGTTTCTAGAATGTTAATCTTTCACGGATCCTCATCCTCTTCTTCAGCCATTACATTCTAGAGTGTGACCCAGATGAGTAGCCCATTCAGGCTGAATCAGGTCTAAAGGATCCTGCGGTATCCTAAGATTGCTACTTTCACCTCTTGTAGTGCTTCATCAATACTGTGAAACCCATCCTCAAAACTAAATGTCATCATGAATTGTTGAAATTCGGTACCGGAGGACAGGTGGTTTACTTAGGCTTTGATCTTTGACCTAGGGAAAAGTGTCCAAAAGAATTTAATTTTTCTCCTAAAGTGACTTTATAATTTTATAAAGTTAAATCTAATTTAAAAGTGACTTTAAGTGATAAAGTTACTAAGTCTAATTTTAAAGTAACTTTTATAAAGTAAATGAAAAATTAGAAAGGAAAAGTGACTTTGGAAATAAATGACTAAGTGGGTCTTTATTAAAGTGGGGTGAATTAAAAAATAGAAAGTGAGATTTAAATGAGCATTTAATCTCAGCCATTGATCTAAATCTATTTCAACCATTGGATTTAGAGATCACCCAAAAGTCACTTGGATCACCCAAAAGTCACTTGGAGTTATATTAAAGGAGGAAAAGGAGGAAAACGTCATTCATTCTTTCATGAACAGATTGGGAGAAGGAGAGCAAGAGAGCAAGAGAGATTTCTGAGCAGGGAGGAGAAGGAAACAGCAGCTTGGCACACATTCCAAGGCAGCAGTTGAGCAGATTTGTACAGCTGATTCAGCACATAGTGAAAGGCAGATTTTTGCACAAAAATCGAGGAGCAGTTTGCTGATTTTTCTGCACACAAAACGGAGGCCATACAACATTTATTGCTGTCCTGTTTGCTGTAATTTCCAGATTGCTGTGAGGCACGGGAAAGGAGATAAGTTGTAAATTTGCTTGCTGATTTTTTGCTGAATAATTCTCACTGTAAAAAGGCAATTTTCAGAAATAAAGAAGAGCTCTCAAACTGGTTTTCCCCAAGAGTTGTAGGGGGTTTTTCCAGGGTCAAGTTGACAAAAAATATCAGTGTTTTAATGTGTTTTAATGGCTGTTTTTGATTGCTGATTTTTAATTTTGCAATTTCCAGCATTCTGAAAAATTTCCAGAATTTGTGTTTTCAGCAATATTTATTTTTTTCAGTCTGTTAAATGTATGGTTATGGGAATGGGCATTTAACTACATGGGAGAAATAAGGAGAAACTGAAAACCGGGGTGGGAAAACAGAAATTTCTACATGGTATCAGAGCTTGAGTGCTGAAGGGCAGTTTGGGACAGCAAAAGGAAAAATTACAGTTGCTGATTTTTCACTCAGAAAATTCCAGCAAGCTGATTTTTTCATAAACAGCAGTTTTATCTTTACTACAGCAGTGCTATTTTTCAGTTTTAGGACAGCAGGATGTCATTGGGATTGAGGGTGGAGGATAGGCTGGATGGGCATATAAATTACAGTGTTTGGAAGGAGAGAATGCAGAGTATCTTTGAGGAGGCAGAAGTCTGGGATATCATGGTGTATACCGCACAGAACCCTGTTGTTGTGCCCACTGATGTTACTCAGTTGGCTGAGTATAAAAACAAGAACAATAAGGGTAAGAGGTTGATTCTAGACGGAATCAAAGACCATTGCATTCCTCATGTGAGAGGAAAGAGAAATGCCCATGAGATGTGGACAGCATTGTCCAATCTCTACCAGAGTACCAATGAGAACCGGAAGATGGTCCTGAAGGAGAAGCTGAAGAACATTAAGATGGGGAATGATAGTGCAACTGGATATCTCACAAAGATTACCAATGTGAGAGATGAGTTGGCAGCGATTGGAGAGGCCATTCCACCCACTGAGTTGGTGTGGATTGTAGTGAATGGCCTCCCCCGTTCATGGTTGAACTTTGCTGATGGGGTTTGTGCACGTGGGACCCTTCCCACATGGGAGAGGTTTTGGGATGATTGCATTCAGACAGAGATCAGGAAAGGTCAGCTTGGGGCAGCCAAGCCAGTTGAGCAGGATGAGGATATAGCACTGGTGGCAGGAGGCAAGAAAGTCAAAGGGAAGAAGCAGGCTTCCACAAGCAGTGGTGGGGGCAAAGGCAAAGGTAAAGGTAAACATGGGAACACACAGAAGGACTATTCCAAGGTGAAGTGTTGGAATTGTCAAAAGATGGGACACTATGCAGTTGTGTGTCCGGAGAAGAAGAAGAAGAAGAAGGGGAAGAACCAGGATGTGGCAGCTTCAGCAGAGATTGAGGACTTTGCTGGTCGTTTTGACCGAGAGTTTGCGTTCACTACGTGTGAGTCCTCTAGTGCAGGATCACCTGCTACACAGGTTCAGAGGGAGCATGCTTTTCCCTCGATTAGCAGAGCATCTACAGGTATCTGGTATGTGGACAGTGGGGCTTCACGTCACATGACAGGAGTCCGTGAGTACTTCTCAGAGCTTTCAGAGAGTGGCACTGATATTGAGGTAGTACTCGGTGATGACAGAGTTGTTAGAGCGGTCGGGGTGGGGACAGTGACATTTCAGAGGGAGTCCAAACCTCCCTTGAAGGTGTCAGAGGTTCTTTATGTGCCAGGGATGAGGAAGAACCTCATATCCGTCTCAGCTTTGGAGGACAGAGGATATGAGGTACTGTTCAGGGGAGGACATGTGTTGATGTATCCCAGGGGCACTCCAGCTGATTCAACTAGAGTGATAGGTGTACGCCATGCAAAGGTGTACAAGTTTGCATTTAAGCCCCTTTTGGCATTGAGCAGTAGTACCGACAGCAGAGCTAGCAGTTCTGAGCTGTGTGAGATTTGGCACCGCAGGATGGGACATATGTATCATGGAGCCTTGAGGACATTGCGGGAGATCACTACAGGTGTGCCAGATTTCAGTACTGATCACTTTGATACTTGCAGAGGTTGTGCGATGGGCAAGTTTGCCAAATCCCCTTTTCCCAGCAGTGACAGCAGAGCGACGGGGATACTTGATTTGATTCATTCCGATGTGAGCGGTCGGATGTCTCATGTTTCCTTGAGTGGATATGAATACTATGTTTTATTCATTGATGATCACTCCAGGAGGACCTGGATTTATTTTTTGAAGACCAAGAGTGAGGTCTTCAAGCGGTTTCAGGAGTTCAGAGCTCTTGTGGAGACTCAGACAGGTCGAAAGATCAAGTCCTTGAGGTCGGACAATGGAGGAGAGTACACCCTTGGAGAGTTTGTTGACTATTGTGCAGAGGTAGACATTAGGAGGGAGTTCACTGTTCCTTACAACCCCCAGCAGAACGGGGTTGCGGAGAGGAAAAACAGATCCATCATAGGGGCTGCCAAAGCCATGATACATGATCAGGGGTTGCCATTGTTCTTGTGGGCAGAGGCCTGCAACACAGCTGTTTACTTGCAGAACAGGAGTCCGCATCGTGCCTTGGGGCACATGACTATTGTTGGGAAAAGTATCCAATACGGAATGACCCTATCCCACTCTAAGGGTGATAGTACCTCAGCAACAACTGAATACAAAGCTATTCAAGATTACTTCTTTATGAGATGTAAGAGAGAGGAGAAAGGGATCCACTAACCGTTGTCTTCCGCTAATGGTTGATCCAATCTTCCCTCTTTGCTGCTTACTCCCAGCTCCTTGCTCTTTCACTGGCCCAGCTACACAAAGATCCTGCAAAAGCACAAGAAAGGGAAACTACAAGAAGCATACATCCATAATTGATTCAAGAATTAGAATAAATCAAATATACAAGCATCAATACACCATTAAGATACATGCATATAGAAGAACCTCAAATGCTTTATTAATGGAAGAAGTAAAGTTCTGAGAGTGTTACAACCATAAGAGGCCCAATCCAGCAACACCTCCCAGCAGAAATAAATCTCCTCTTCACCTCCTTCAAAGCAATCACCCAATAGTTCTATGCACAAACCAACAGCACTTCCTTACATTCACAAAATTCCAGCCTCCCTAGACCTCATGAGAGAGCTCTATATATAGGAGTTTTGGAGAAAGGATGAGTCAGCTTGAGGCTGGCATGAAGCTGACTAGTGTCCTCTCCCACTTCAGTTATACTTCAGTTCTTGAGTCCACTTGGAGTTTCTTGCTTCCACTTGGAGATCTAGATCCTCTTACTCATCACAAGGCGAATTCCCTGATCCAAGTGTCATTTTGGAAGCTTCCTGGGCATTTGACACCTTGCAGAATGACTGTGCCACTTGGCCAATCTCGCCCAGCGTAGGTAGCCTTCATTGCTTTTTACATTCAGCGCAGGTACAGAGTGGAGCAGTTGACAGTCAGCGCAGATGCTCAGTGGAGCAGCTGACATGATCCAGAAATAGCTTGTTTTTGAGTGTTTTCAGGTGGAGAACTGCTATTCAGTGCTGTGGTTTGCTGACCTTGTTCCTCTAGGGGTAGGAACAACATGTTTAGGGACTTTGGATCCCTTAGATTATGGACATTTCATGCTTCATGCTGTAAGGCACAAAAATGTCTATAACAATGACTCCGGAGGAGGCTTTCTCTGGGAAGAAGCCTGATATTGGTCATCTTCATATCTTTGGATGCATTACATACTCTTATATACCCAAGGAGAAGAGGACCAAACTAGAGCCCACCGCAGAGTAGGTTATCTTTGTGGGCTACAGTGAGACCTCAAAGGCCTTTCAGATTTACATTCCTGCACAGAGGAGAGTTGTTGTCAGACGGGATGTGAAGTTCGAGGAGGACAGGGCCTTTAGGAGGTCACGGGAGTTAGAGTATCTGGATCAGCCAGACCCTCAGCAGCAGTTGAGTCAGTCGTAGGGATCTAGTGGGCAGGGATCAGAAGGATCAGGAGGTACATCTATGAGGATGTCAGGTCCGTCAGTGAGCAGTGGCTCATCGAGCCAGAGGGGTGGTGCTCCGGGCAGCATGCAGAGCAGTTCACAGAGCAGTTCACTAGGGAGTCCACTGATGGACAGTTCACACGGTACCTCATCTTCTACAGGTTTAGGTGCAGGCAGGAGGACAGCAGACAGACAGTCAGGAGTTCAGGCTACTGATGGTGATGAGGAGGAGGAGTTTCATTCTCCTATGGGAGAAGCATGCTCAGGAAGAGGAAGCCCAAGTGACTTCAGGACACCTTGAGAGATGCTACATCTGTTGCTGAGTCGAAGAGGCCGGTCAGAGAGAGTAGACCACCTGAGAGGTTTTGTAGTTATATGGCGATGGTTACCAGCATCCTTGACTCTGAACCTTCTAGCTATGAGGAGGCAGCTAGCCAGCAGGTCTGGAGAGAGGCCATGCAGGAGGAGTATTCTTCTATCATGAAGAATGATGTTTGGGAGGTGGTGCCGAGGCCTGAGGGCAAATCCGTGGTTACTTCCAGATGGATTTACAAGGTAAAGCATGCTGCAGATGGCAGCATTGAGAAATTCAAAGCGAGGTTTGTGGCTAGAGGGTTCTCCCAGGTAGAGGGAGTTGATTATGAGGAGACCTTCGCTCCCGTGGCTCGATATACTTCGATCCACTCCATTATATCGATAGCAGCAGAGATGGGTTGGAAGATCCACCAGATGGATGTGAAGACCGCATTTCTCAATGGCTTCATACAGGAGGAGGTGTACATTGAGCAGCCACAGGGCTTTGAGGTGCATGGGAAGGAGTCCCATGTGTGCAGACTTAAGAAGGCCCTTTATGGCCTGAAGCAAGCTCCCAAAGCTTGGTACTCCAGGATAGATGCATACTTGCAGGGGATGGGTTTCACAAAGAGTGAGGCAGATCCGAACCTTTACTTTATTGTGATTGGTGAGGAGCCTCTCATTCTGGTGTTGTATGTGGATGACTTGATCATTACAGGTGTAGAGAGACTCATAGAGCACTGCAAGAGAGATCTTGCGGCGGAGTTTGAGATGAAGGACATCGGTTTGATGCATTACTTTTTGGGTTTGGAGGTGTGGCAGGAGGAGGGGCATTTCTTCCTGGGGCAGGGGAAGTATATTGTGGAAATCCTTAGTAGATTCCACATGGAGGATTGTAGACCCATGTCTACACCGATGATCACCAACTGGAAGAAGCTTCATGCTTCGGATTTCGAGTTGGTGGATCCCACATTGTACAGGCAGCTGATTGGTTCCTTGATGTATTTGGTCAACACTAGACCAGATATCTGTTTTGCAGTCAACACGATGAGTCAGTTTATGTGTGAGCCTAGGAAGGTTCACTGGGTGGCTGCAAAACACATTTTGCGGTACTTGCAGGGGACAGTGGATTATGGTCTGGACTACAGGCAGGGAGATGGAGTGAGATTGGCAGGATACACTGATTCTGATTGGACAGGTTGTGCTTCTGATAGGAAGAGCACTTCAGGGTGTTGTTTTGGGTTGGGTTCAGCAGTAGTGTCATGGTTCAGCCGGAAGCAGCAGTCAGTAGCACTGAGTTCAGCGGAAGCAGAGTATATGGCAGCCAGTCTAGCTAGTTGTGAGGCCATCTGGCTTCGCAAGATGTTGTTTGGCTTATTTGGTCAGCCGTTGAGACCTTCAGTGATTTACTGTGATAATCAGAGTTGCATTAAACTCACAGAGAATCCAGTATTTCATGACAGGTCAAAGCATATTAGGATCAGATATCATTTCATCAGAGACTATGTTCAGAAGGGAGTTGTGAAGCTTGAGTATATTTCCACTGATGAGCAGGTTGCAGATATTCTTACCAAAGCCTTACCATGGGGCAAGCATGTCTACTTCAGAGACAAGATGGGTGTGGTGAGGAACACCTTCCTCAGTAAGAGGGAGTGTTGAAATTCGGTACCGAAGGACAGGTGGTTCCCTTAGGCTTTGATCTTTGGCCTAGGGAAAAGTGTCCAAAAGAATTTAATTTGTCTCCTAAAGTGACTTTATAATTTTATAAAGTTAAATCTAATTTAAAAGTGACTTTAAGTGATAAAGTTACTAAGTCTAATTTTAAAGTAGCTTTTATAAAGTAAATGAAAAATTAGAAAGGAAAAGTGACTTTGGAAATAAATGACTAAGTGGGTCTTTATTAAAGTGGGGTGAATTAAAAAATAGAAAGTGAGATTTAAATGAGCATTTAATCTCAACCATTGATCTAAATCTATTTCAGCCATTGGATTTAGAGATCACCCAAAAGTCACTTGGAGTTATATTAAAGGAGGAAAAGGAGGAAAAGGTCATTCATTCTTTCATGAGCAGATTGGGAGAAGGAGAGCAAGAGAGCAAGAGAGATTTCTGAGCAGGGAGGAGAAGGAGACAGCAGCTTGGCACACATTCCAAGGCAGCAGTTGAGCAGATTTGTACAATTGATTCAGCACATAGTGAAAGGTAGATTTTTGCACAAAAATCGAGGAGGAGTTTGCTGATTTTTCTGCACACAAAACGGAGGCCGTACAACATTTATTGCTGTCGTGTTTGCTGTAATTTCCAGATTGCTGTGAGGCACGGGAAAGGAGATAAGTTGTAAATTTGTTTGCTAATTTTTTGCTGAATAATTCTCACTTTAAAAAGGCAATTTTTAGAAATAAAGAAGAGCTCTCAGACTGGTTTTCCCAAAGAGTTGTAGGGGGTTTTTCCAGGGTCAAGTTGACCAAAAATATCAGTGTTTTAATGTGTTTTAATGGCTGTTTTTGATTGCTGATTTTTAATTCTGCAATTTCCAGCATTCTGAAAAATTTCCAGAATTTGTGTTTTCAGCAATATTTATTCTTTTCAGTCTGTTAAATGTATGGTTATGGGAATGGGCATTTAACTACATGGGAGAAATAAGGAGAAACTGAAAACCGGGGTGGGAAAACAGAAATTTCTACATGAATCCCTCACGCAGGATATCCCATTCGCTTGTCCCATGTGGGAGCTCGGTTTCTACGTACCAGTTCATCGAAACAATATCCAGGGTGTGACAGAACAAGTGCACCCATTCAGGTTGAGGCTTTTCTCCATAAGCCTAGGTCCATTTGGCCAAATGTGCGCGTGAATCATTCCTGCCCATCATACTTGTTTGTCATTCACATCTTAGGCTTCTAGAATTGTTTTCCCATCATCCTCCTACATTCACACCAATCATCAAAGCTTCCCTTATGCATACCGCACCATCTTGCTAGCATAGCGTGGAGTGCGCAGTCCAATGCCTAGAAGCACTACTTTTCTAGTATCTCCCTTTCAAATGCATCCAAAAAGATATATACCTCATTCAGACCATCATAAGTAGGCATATTTCTTACCTCTGAGGACACACAGTGCAACGATCGGGTCATCATGTTACAGTTCAACATAGTACCTTCATGTAACCGGTTCTGCCAGCGCTCTAACTCTTCATCGAAGTCCGAAGTGTAGGAACTCTCGCGATCCCATGTAATTCGTCCATTTGTAGTGGGATTCACCCAATCTTGGTCTCACATTGTTATCTTATAGATACAGTCCAAATCGTCATCACTCTCATAATCGCGGACTGGTTCAGTATAGAGCGATCCCTCAGTAGGATCTAGAGGTACTATTACGTGTAGCGATTTCCTCTCAAATATCATCTTCCACTTCTTTAGATTGATTACCTCATTCATATCAGTGCCCAGTCAATTCCTAGGAGTGTAGGATAGGGATTGCTATCATCCACTATCTCTATTACTTCGAAATTAGCTAATGTGCTTGCTCCCTCAATATCCACAATCACCTTCTACAATCACCCCATGGGGATGATCTTTTGTTGATTGGCCATCCTTAGCTAAATCGAAGACCATTGCAACGTGGGTCTCCTCATCTGTTCCCAAGTCTGCTTTGGTGGGACATTCGTATCTGACCCTAGGTCTAAAATAACCTGATCCATTTCATACTCTCCTATCTCCACGGTCAGTCTCATCTCTCGTCTCGTTCTTGTTTTATTCTTGCCAATCTTTCATACTACGCGCGACTCACCCAGCGCGGTTCCAACGCATCTATTGATGAGCTCTTGTAACCCTTTCACAACCTTACTATCATGCAGTAACTTCATATAGGTCTCTAGGAAAGTTGTGAGCATAGAGGGGTCCATCTCCTACTCAGGCTTATCCTTGCTTCCTGAGGTGGAGGCCTCAGTGAAGCTCTTCTTAGCTTCCATGAAGGTTTCATGTGCGCGCTCCAAATCGAACTCAACCTCCTTCATTGGAGCTTTGTGAACCCATGTACTATCTTTTGGTTGTTTCCCCTTGTCATCTCCTATCGCGATTCCACTTCTAAGCACTATATTTACATTTGGATCCTCTTCGCATGACCCAGACCTCATCATCTACGAGTTCTGAGTCATCGGAGGTGGTAGTGCCCCTTTATCATGTATCCTAGCTATCAGCGTAGGATAGTCTTCTGTTTCACGATCAAACAACCTGCAATACTTGCATGATGGATGTGTTGGGTTAGTGCAATCGTGGGCATAGTGTCTTGGTCCTCCGTAATTGTAGTAAATAAATTTTCCTCAACCTCTACCAGGTCCTCTAAAATCTTGTCTGTGCCATCCCTACGCTATGGTCAGGGGGCCGTGTTTCTGCCTGAACCCTATAGGCGAGAGTTATATCCATCATCAATTCATAACTCCTGCAATTACACTCATCATGCCCTACCAACCTACAAAAGTTGCAAAACAGCTGTTGCGGTGTTTGTACAAACTTTTGCAACAAATGACATATATCTGTGGCATGTTTTCTTGCTACCTGACATATAGCGCACCATAATGTAGGCCCTGTGCTAGGTCCTGCTTGAGCTTCTAGCCTTAGAGCCGTTGGTCCTCCTCCTACAATATAGTTCGCAAAGATTGGGTAATGTTCCTTGTCATGCCCCTGGCTCTTGCATTTCAAGCACCATACCTCCTTGCGCACCTCTGGTCAAACCGTCCTGTCCTGATTTAGACTCTGCATCTCAAGGCATAGGTTCTTTAGCTGTGCATGGATCTGATGAACCCCCAGGTTTCGATCATGCATTGGAGTTTTATGTAGTCTCACGGGAATCTCCAAGGCCTCTGCCTGAGTTGTTATCTTTTGTTGTGACAACATAACCCTTAAGTGTGGCAGTAGCGAAGCCCCAAACCACTCACAATGTTGTCCATTTGTCAAATTCATGTTGGCTTCACGGATTGTACACTTCAACCTTTGATCTAGTTCCCAAGGCATCTCACCTAGTTGCATCTTGATCTCCTTGAATCCCACAATTGACTGCGCCTCATATTTAGGCCTACTGAATTCTCTATTCAGTGTTGTCTGGATGTCTGCCACTCCAACATTCGGGTTGTCATTAGAGTACCTGATATACCAGGTTAGTGTGCATTCTTGCAGAGCACTAACCAGTGTCACCTTCTTTATATGATCATCTATAACACCTTGAGCTTCCCATACAACCCTCACAACAAACCAAAATTAGTCTGGGTCCTCATTTCCCAAGTCTTTGAACAAAGGTAACTTCATTGTATTTGCCATATTGAACTGTGGTGGAGGTGGAGGTGGTATTCATGGGAATCCTTGTCTTATAAACTAAATAGCACTTCATGGAGAAACGTTCGCTATATCTTCCTTGTCACCTGGCGGAGGTGAAATAAATGGACTATACTCCGGACCCTTTTTTCCTTTGCTCCTATAAGTTGTTCCGCTTCGCATAGTTCCGAACATCAAGATAGCTGCATAACCCATTTTTTGCACAATAGCATTTTAATCCAAGTATTCAAAGATTTTACGTACTTACCTCGTGGTCCTTTGAAAAAGCGCGACTCTGCCTCGCTGTAGCTGACTGAGGTATAGACCATCAATTCAATCACCAATCCTCCTATGATGTGATCGAGCCAATGATTAACATCGTGGGTGATCTTATCCTCCGATGCTTCCAAACTTCCCACTAACTCTGGGGTCCACACAATAGGACCGTCAATTTTCCACCTTCCCTGGCTATTTGCTAGCTTTGCAATCCACTTGTATAGCTCAATTGGGAAGGAGTAGAAAAATATCTTATGGATCTTGGTATATAGGTATCTGTCCAACCACTGTTCCTTTGTTAGTCGTAGGTTTTTATTCTCTTGTGCCGCAAATTCGTGGATCTTTCTATCTAACCAGTCTCAGATCTCCTTCTTAGTTGGATTCCAATGATATGACATCACACATCTCTTATGCAGATTCTGGTCTCGGCAACGAAACCATTTTTTGACTTAAGGGGGCCTGACCCAGGTTCAGCGTTAATTAGCCAAACAAATCCCTACACAACTGGCCCTTTCGGCATCAGCCCGCAGTGCGCAGACCGAAGTATCACCCAAAGCAGTATGGGGGGATGACGGAACCAATTTTCTGCACCCTGAGATGGTTGTGATGTCGTTTGATTCCTTGTATCCCTGCCTTCACGCAGGTCACTTCGCTCTAGGGCTTGCAGGACGAGACCTTTATTCTGTCCTTTAATACCTCCGTGAAAGGATATGATCAACCTTCACGCAACCCTAGCCTTCTGCTTAGGTACTTTCGTGCTGCTATGGCAGTGTGCCGTGCACATTCCCCAATTAATCTAAGTGGCCTTCTTATCTTATCAAATAATTATATTTAACACCGCGTAAATAGATAATCGTAATTGCGTTCAATTATTCAACGCAATTGCATTCCTTCACGCATCACATAAGCATAATAAAGGAAATTCATACATAACATATCAAGATGTATTAACATAACAAAGACACAGGAATTGCCGAATATTTCTCTTTATTGATATCTTCCAAGTGTTTACAAACTCTGTTCGCCCTGTGCACACAGCTACAGGGTCCGTGCACTTAGCTGCGGTCTTCTATCCTAGGCCTTTGTGCACTCAACTGTAGAGCCTCTACCTACATTACGACCCAAGACTTAGACTTCTTACTTTAGAGCTAGGACTCACTTACATTATGTGTCTCTAAAACTACTTAGATCTTAGCTATTTTTATACAATCCCATGGTCCGTGGACCATGGGTAGATCTCTTACAACTGAGTTTAATTTACAAAACTAAGGGTGGACTGCACTTTATGACACATTACACCTTTGCACTCCGTGACCACAAAATGCAGAGTCTTTACATTTCTATCACAAAATTTGACTCAAACGTGGGCTTTTAGCCCCAAAAATACCCTTAGGGGATCCTACTCCCAACATCAACCTATGCAGAACTTACAGATGATGAGAGATGAGCCTCGCGAGGAGGATCAAAGCATGAATATAGTGTTGTGAAGTGGAATAATGAATGGTGATGATAAAGGTAAACAACCTGAAGAGGATGGATGGGTCCATAAGGCCCCAAAGAAGGAAGTTGGCTTTGATCTAACTCGTGATAAGGAAACATTTATGGAAGCTAAAAGGAGCTTTGTTGAGGCCTCAACCTCAGGAAGGCAGGACAAGGTGCAAGAAACCAACACGCCTATAGAGGTTGATCCCTCTATACTCACTATGTTTTTGGAGACCTGCATAAAACTATTGCACGATAGCGAAGTTGTGAAAGGCCTGTAGGAATTAATAAATAAATGCGCTAGCAAAGAGAAGGTCCATGATGGACACTAGGTGGTCAGCAAGATTGGCAAACATAACACACGAATAGGGCACGAGGTGAGGCTCACCACGCAGATAGGTGATTATGAGATGGACCAAGTCATATTGGATATGGGGTCTGATGAAAATGTATTACCAAAACAAACATGGGAAAGAATGGGGAGACCTCCACTACAGTGGTCTCTGATTCAGTTCAGAATGGCGAACCAATAGAAAATCATCCCCATGGGATGATTATATGGAGTGAACATTGATATAGAAGGTGCAAGCACGATGATTGACTCTGAGGTTATAGATATCGCCAATGACAATAATCCATACCCTGCGCTCTTGGGAATTGACTGGGCTATTGATATGAATGGGGTCATCAATTTGAAGAAGAGGACAATGTCATTTGAAAGAAAATCGCTTTGGGTTGTAGTACCATTGGACCCTGCAAAAGGGGTGCACTATAGTGAACTAGTCCATGATTATGAAGAAAGTGATGATGAACTAGATCAAATCTACAAAATAATAGTGCGAGACCAAAACTGGATCAATACGATGGTATATGGATGAATTGCATGGGATCGAGAGAGTTCTTGCACCTTTGATTCAGATGAGGAATTAGAGCATTAGTAGAATCACTTGCATGAAGTGTCTACATTGTGATGCAATATGATGACGAAGTCGCTATGCTGTGTTTCATCGGAGGTAAGGAAATTACCCTATTACGATGGCTTAACTGATGTAGATAAGTTTTTGGATGAATTTGAGCATGAAGTACCCAAGGATCACCACTTCCAAGCATTATAATTGGCACTACGTGCTATACCTACACGATGGTGGGGAACACATAAGGATATCTTTGGTGGATGGTGAGATTACAGAAGAATGATGAAGTTGTAGTTAGGACATGTCAACACTAGATTGGCTGAGAAATATAATGGAAGGGACGATCTGCGCGATCACCTATAAAAATTGACTAAAGCATGGGGGACAAAACTGCAGCCATAGTGGGTACACATATTTTTCCATTATTTGGATACAATTCCCACGAAATGGTATCTAGAAACAGAGCTCTGCCATGGCACCATAGAGTGGGATATATTGAGGGAAGGGTTCTTATTGACCTTCAGCTTCGAAGACGACTTTGCAAGCATTGATGAAGAACTACGAGAGATTAAGGTAGTTATCTTCAGAATGCCACAAGAACCTATGGAATGGATCCAACTAGATTGGAGCACCAAGCCATGCCATGTGTTGGAATGCTATAATGTGACCACTGACGAGGAGGATGAGGATTTGAGAAAAATTAATATTCCAAAGGCAGAAGGGCATCAGGAAGACGAAGGCCCACAAATAGAGAACCTAGACATCACCATGCCCTTGAAGACAATGCAAGTAAACATTTGCACTGAAGCACAACTGAAGTTCGCAAAAATTGGAGATTATTGGGATGATGCTAACATGGATAATGTTGCTGAGTTACTCCGCAAATACTAGGATCTCTTCCCTACTAAGTTTTTGGATTTGAAGAGAATAATTAGAGATTTGGGTGTTATGAAGATCACTCTAAAGCTAGATGCAAAAACTGTTAAATAGAGGTCGTATCATCTTAATCCTAAAAACAAGGAAAATCTTTCCATAGAGATGGATAAGATGCTGGAGATAGACATCATAGAACCTGTTGAGGAATCTAATTGGGTGAGCCCGATGGTGGTTCAGGAGAAGAAACAAAAAGTGGAAATAAGGATTTCTGTATATCTACGGAAGCTTAATGATGCGTCTGTCCATGACCCATTCCCAATGCCATTTATAGATGAGGTATTAGACAATGTTGGAGGGCAGGAGGCATATTCCTTTACTGACCGATTTTATGGGTATCATCAGATCAAGATCACACTAGAGGATAGGAGAAAAATGACCTTCATGGTGGAGTGGGGTTGTTTTTTATACACTGTGATGCTGTTTGGACTTAAGAATGCACCTTCGGTATTTTCCCACGTAGTCATAGAAACGTTCAAAGAGTTCATTCATAAGTTTTTGGAAGTATACTTTTATGACTAGACGGTGTTTGGATTAGTGAAGTGCCATGTAGAAAGTTTGTGCCTAATGTTGGATACATGTTGCAGATACCAGATCAAGCAGCTACGCGCAATATTGGGACATATGGGATATTATAGAAAATTTATCAAAGCTTATGCTCAAATTACTGTGCCCATGGAGAAATTTTTTAAGAAGGACACAACATTCTGTTGGGACGAAGAATGTCAGTGAAACTTAGATGTATTGAAAGAAAATATGGTCATTGCGCCGATCTTGGTATTCCCTGATTGAAAAAAGGAGTTTCATGTACATGTGGATGCATCTTGCATTGCGTTGGGCGCAATGTTAATGCAAACCAGTGAAGGAGAAATAGACCATCCTATAGCCTTCATGAGTTGAAAGTTATCAAAAGCTGAGAAGAATTATTCAACAATTGAGCATGAAGGATTGACCATGGTGTGCACACTGCAAAAAATCAGGAATTATCTGTTAGGAGCCATTTCAAAATGTACACAGATAATTCTACCTTTAAATAGCTGGCCAATAAGCTTGTGTTGGGGGGGGAGATCTACAGATGGTTGCTATTGTTAGGTTCCTATACCAATAGGAGTCATAAATTTGAATGGCTAAGGTTAAGCCTTATAATATCTACATACCTTTGCTTTCTGCAAATGTTTTCCATATTGAAAAATCTAAAAATGAAAAGAGGGTATGTGCTAAAAGAAAAATCAAAGGACAAAAAAGAATAAGAAAAGGTCCAAAAAAGTGAAAAATATGAAGCCCAAAAAAAAAATACCATGAAAGTGTGCAAGTAAAAATGCCACTACTATTTACTTTTATGCATAATAATGATGGTGTGCATCTTGTTATTCATGCCACAATCCATGGTAATCAAACTATTTAATCTTGATTATGTCATGCTTTAAATTTCATGTTGATAGTTAGAGAATAAAATCTAACCAAACTGTTTAATCTTGGCAGATCATTAGATAGGTAGAGTAAATAAAAGGAGCTCATCAGTTTAATCTGAGCCCTTAGATGATATAAGGTTAGAATTAGATAGTTTCTTGCTTTAAAAGAAAATGGATAAGGGTTTGCTAGCCTAAATGCACCCAAATAAAATGAAGAAAAAATGGTAGGATGAGTAGATGGGTAAGTAGAAGAAAGGTTGCAGAAGTATGATGATTGGTTAGACAAAAATCATATTTATCATTCTCATCATAAAAGTTCCAGATATGAATGAACAATCAAGCATGCAAATGATTTACAAAGTCAATTAATTAACTTCCCCCATTCATTTCACCCCTTTAATTTACTAATTTCCCATAAATAAAGTTCAAAGTACTCAAAAACCTTTAAGTCAAAGAGACTCAGAGCATTTCTTTGACTTTTGGAGGGATCAGATCCTCAGCTAAATGACTTATGGATGTTAAGTACTAAATTCCCCTGATAAAAGTTCATCCCCCCTTCAGTTCATTCATTTTCCTAAATAATGTTCCTTTCCTAAGGATAAAACACTTTTGCCTAGGAAAAACATTCCCACCCCCCCCCCCCCCACATAAAGCATTTTCATATCAAAAACCCACCAAAACACATTACCCTGAGTATCAATGTTAAACACGGAAAATTTTAAGAAGCCCCCTTAAATTTACATGTATAATAAATGGGCGAATCTCCATGGTATATAGGAAAAATGGAAGGCGATTTTATCAATAATATGATATGTATATATAATTTTTTGGCGAATCTCTCACCAGGCATGGCGAATATTTTACTCAATTATAAAATCTTTTGTTTATTTAATACACAAATGAAATCATTTCATTTCTTTAAAATATCTTTTGAAGTCAAAATTACCAAAATTACATATCGATAACCTAGTGGGTGTAGGATAAAATTCACCCATGCCATTCACAGAAAGCATGAGAAAAAACCTAATACTATATATAAAACCAAGAAAAATTCAAATTCATCACTTCTAGGGACCTCGTAACTACCCTGCCAATACACAAGTATGTTCCTGTTTGCAATTAGAAAAATTACCCAAATTACAATCTGTTTACTCCAGCATATGTTGGAAAGTTATAGAAGGATGACTAGTGCAATCAATCCATTCCTTTTAGCCGTGGATTTGTTTCAGTTTAAAATAGAAATATACAAATATACTTGTCCAATGTCTATGCTTTAACCATTCACCTTAAGATGTTTTTACAATATAATTTCCTAAGTCTATTTAATATATTCATTATCATAAAAGCCAACCTATATCCATCTTAACTCCACATCTACCACTCTTAGGGGGATGAAATCTATTTATCCCTCTAATCACTTGGTAGACCCTGAATTAAGATGGATCTAAGAAGATAGAATCTCCCCTTTAAATAGTTTATGCTCACATGATACCATGGTATTACCATGGGTCAATACCATGGTTTGTCATAAACCTGGAGCTTAAAAATTACTATTAGTAATTTATAAAAATTAATAAAATTAATAGTTGATTTTTATTTTATTTTTTATTTTAACCAAGCTAAAATGTTTAACATACATTAAATTACAACATCCATTTTTACTCTTGATCGGATCAAATATTTTTTCACTCTATGCTAGTTTGCATATCACAATATTTGATACCTCTTTGGGGTTAGTAGATCCAGAGTAAAGATGGATCTATGCTGGTTTAATCCCCCATTTAAATAGGCTACATTCCAGGTGAATACCATGGGTCAATACCATGTGCCATTTTTATTTTTATTAATACTAATATTAGGGTTAATAATGTTTTTTTGCATGGTATTAATAACAATCTAGTCCATGGTATTTGTCCCATAGTATTTTGCCCATAGGTTTCACCTAAATATAACGCATTTTTTGAGTGTTCGTAAATATAAGGTGACTTATGGAGTAAATATAAAAAAAATGTTTTATTTGTTTACCATACCTCTCATTTATTTATATTTTTATTAATTTACCATACGTCTTTTACAAATATGGTATTTGGCCCATAGGATTCACTTAAATAAAACCTCTTTCTTGAGCCTTCATAAATAGAACGAGGGTTATGGACTAAATATAAAAAGAGGTTTTATTTATTTACCATGCGTCTAGTTTATTTATATTTTTATTTATTTACCATACCTTTTGAGTAAGCATAAAAATATGTTTTATTTATTTACCATACCTCTCATTTATTTATATTTTTATTAATTCACCATACCTCTTTTATAAATATGGTATTTGGGCCTTTGGCCCATAGGATTCACTTAAATAGAACCTATTCTTGAAAATGGGCGAATGGATTCACTTAAATAAAACCTATTCTTGAAAATGGGCGAATGGAAGGTTGTAACTCCTAATTTCAAGGGCTAAATTTACCTTTTTTTACCCTCTCCCTTTAAATAAGGTGGGCTATTTGAGGTGATTTGTAAAAATGTACTATGATACAAAATATTCGCCCACTAAAAATTTAAAACCCCTTAATTTCGCCAAAGGGCGAACATTCCCCCCTAGAGCATTTACTTATTGATTTTTCCCTTTCTGCTCATCTTTTCATATTAATTATTAATTTTATTATATTAATTCTTGATGAAAAACCCATTTCCCCGTATATATATATATATATATATATATATATATATATATATATATATATATATATATATATATATATATATATATAATATATAGCCCTACATATTAATTAACCCTACCCCTTAGTTTAAATATAAACTATAATATATAGTAACCCCGACCAAAATCTCTAATTGATCGATCTATGATCAAAATAAATAAAGCGCCATTTAAAATCCTCCGTTAATAACCTCGATGGCCTAATCACTCTTTAAGCCATCAATAAACCCGATATCGCCACACTTAAGTGCCCACTGGTGCCCCCACTAGCCTCCATGCAGTTTCCCCACCCGATCACCATGCAATCGCTTCCCTCGACATCCGACAGCCCTTATTCATATTGGGCCAACCCAGCCACTGAACGATACCTACCCGATAAAGTGGTTTGGCCACTAGCCCATGATGCTACGTGTCATTCAATGAATGGAATCGGGAACCCCTCCCGAATACCACCAAGCCCACAAAAGCAGTACGAAATAAACCGCTTACCACCCTCTCGCTAAATGAAAAAACTGTCTACTGTTCACTTTGCGCCAAAATTCAAAAAAAACAAACCTTTACCCATTTAAACATGAAAACCCCAGTTTTTCTCGTTTTCGCCTGTTTGTGTAGTAAAACCCTGTGTAACCCTTCTGCACTTCCTAAAGCCTCTGCTAACCAATTCAAGCATGGTTTACCTCTTGAAAGCACTTTGGACTCACTCCATAGACCTATACAGCTCAATAAAGCCATTAATGACCCTCCCTGTCAACCCAACGTTTTCCTACTAGTTTTTTTTTATTTTACTGGTGATTAAAAGACCGTAGCCTTGGATAAACAGTCTTAATACTAGTCATAAGACCTGTTTATTCTGAGATTGTTATCAAATCTATTCAAACAGAGATGGAAAATAAAACATTCAATTAAAAGACAAGCAAAGGAAACATGGAATTAAATGATTTACTGTTGAAATAGATAGTAAAAACCTAAAATATGCAGTGAAGGTAAAAGGACACAGTAAAGAACAATCAAAGTGTATTAGGGTTAAAAAGTATCAAATTGAAGACCAAGTCAAGTAAAGAAGCTAGCATGAAGACAAACAACAGTGAAGGTAAAAGGACACAGTAAAGAACAATCAAAGTGTATCAGGGTTAAAAGGTATCAAATTGAAGACCAAATCAAGTAAATAAGCTAGCATGAAGACAAACAACAGGGAAGACCGTTACAAAGTATACAGATTCATGTCAAAGTGAAGATAGATGAAAAAACAGAGCGGTAAAAGTAAACAGTAAAAGTAAACATGGAGGTAGTAAGGGTTAAACAAAGATGAAAACACTTTCACCAGCAACAATGAAGTTTATCCAAAGTAAAAGTAAAAAATAGTTTAAATAAATTTAAGGTTAAAAGATGAAATCAGAGCAAAAATGGTACATTCTTCAAAAATTCCCTGTTTAAGTCATAGTTTTTCAGAAACTAGTTCAACCAATCTAAGATGAATTTTGAGAAACTAGAGGAGGATTGTGTTCCTAAAAGGCTAATCTACAAAAAACTATCTCACGTTTTACACAGGTATTACCAAAAGTGAGATAAATTTATGTCTTCATAGCCTATTTTTCGGACTATGCAAAGTCCTGTTTTTCACATCGTTTTGCAGAGAATATTGTGAACAGATGGAGCTGAATTTTGGGAAACTGAGAGAGGTTTATCTCAAACACATACTTATCTACAATAAACTCTTTCACTTTTTACATTTATATCACTTATTGATATATAAAAAGGTATCAATGGACCCTAATTTTGCATAATTGCTGGGGAAAAATGCACAAAGAAAGGATGCAGTTAGTGACTTGGATGCCTCATCATCAATTAAGAGTTTCTATCAAATTCTACTTTCTCTTCTTTGTCACCCTCAATCCATAAATATAGTTCCAAATAGATTCATTAGCTTTGAGTGTCCTTTATTTAAGTTCTATTAATGTAAAATAGTTCGAGATATTTGTAAAACCAATCTTGATATTTTTTCAAGATATTTCAGTTTAGAATTTGTATAAATACTTCTTCATTTGAAGTATTTTGGGGTGGATTCCAAGGCATTTCTATAGAATTTTTCTCTCAAATCAGAGTTCTATTGTATCAATGACTGGATTGGCTTGCTGGATCAAGGAATAAAAATCATATATTTTATAGGATTCTTGTGTAAAGAGAAATACAAATAAGTATTCTCCTATGTTCAATGTTATTTTCCTTATGTTTTTTCCACAATATTTTGTGTAAATTTCTAAAATCTAAATGTATAACAAGGAATGATATTTCAAAAATTTCTTAAACGCACTCTGTCTTGACTATTTTACATTCTGAATGTTTTCTCCTAAACTATCTTAGCTAGGTAATTCTTAACTACTCCTTACCTTCTGTAGTTTCTCCTCTGATCTATAGCAAAGGATTCTTAATTGCCCTTTGTTCATGATCATCCTCTATTCCTCATTCTGATCCCGGTCCAAGGATTCTTAAGTGCCCTTTCACCCTGATTAAAATCACTTCAACCATTAGGCCTAAATATTTTCCTTTTGCTTTGCTAGCCTACCCTGTGAACATTCCCTTTAATGATTTGGTCCAGTTATGCTATCCATTTTTTGACTCCATAGCCCAATGGCTTGAAGACCTAGCTCTATCCATTTGCTCTATGAATTCCACCACCCAACCTTCAATTCAAAATCAAAACCCCATGAACACTAAGAACTAGCCTAAAATCCCATAAAAACAAAGCTAAATCATATAGAGAGAGCCCTCTCTAGACTTAGGTTGGCTAGATCCTAAGCCTAAAAGTTGGTTTGTGGTTACCCCAGTGATCTCTTTCCTTAACCTTGGGAAATTACTGGGTGATAACAACTATTATTCCAGGAGTATGACTTTGAAGTCATTTTGAAGCCAGGGAGGTTAAATGCAGTACCTGACCATCTATTGTGGATCAAAACAGGCGAGGAGTCCAATAATCTAGAGCAAGGGTTGCCAGATGTGGAACTCTTTGCGGAGCGTGTAGCAGATAATCATTTTATAGACATTATTCACTTCTTGACTATAGGGATGACACTGGAAGGGTATACAAGTTAGCAAAAGAAGGAATTAATAGTGTGTGCGGTTGGATTTTCAGTCATTGTGAGACATTTGTATAAGATTGGTGTAGATGAAATATTGCGAAGATATGTGCCTAACTCTGAACGAGATAGCATTTTCGCTGAAGCTCATGGGCGAGCTGCGGGAGGTCATTACGTAGGCAAGGAAACTGTGCTGAAGCTTTTGTGTGCAAGGCTATGGTGGCCAACGCTACACAAGGATTCCAAGGCGTATTATAAGTCATGCGACACATGGCAAAGAATTGGTAGACCATCGCAAAGGGATGAGTTTCCATCATGGAAACTTTTAGGGGCTAATATTCACAAGTGGGATAATTTTCCATGCTTTTTTCCAAAAAAAAATTCGTTAATTTCCATTTTTTCTAAAAATGTTTCACCCAAATTTTATAGTATAAAATTATTTTACCTTAAAAATCGCTAAGATTTTATATAGAGACTATACAAAATTATTGCAAGTTTGAATATTTTTATAGAAATGCCACCAAACATATTATAGATGGCATATCATGGATTAGTGAGATTCGCCAAAGTTTCTAAACATTAATGTGATGCAGGAAAGTGTTCCCTCTGTGGACAGAGGCAACCCCTCTAGCCCTAGAGTGTGTCTAGTCACAGCAAGGACAGATCAATAATAGATTTCCTTAAACAGACATAGTTAGAGGCCTACCTCAACTAGTGATCGATGAAGTTCCGTTGCACTGCTCTAGCTTTCGCTTCCTTCTCCTCAATGAGTGATCGACCTGAAACAATGCAAAGGAAATACAACAAAGCACGTAACCAGAAAACAACAATGATCTATTTACTCACAAAGTCAAGAAGTCATGAGCTATCAAGTAAATTACATACAAGACATAGGAAAACATCATTGATTGTATTAGTAATGAAATAAGAGCAAGCTTACAACCAAATTCTTGATGTCGCAAGCCTTCTCAGAGGGTCCAACCAGTGTATTTCTCAAGCATTCACTCTTTGAAGATGGATCTCCCAACACACTCTCTCACCCATAAGTTTTAGCACAAAGTTGAGGGCACTTCACAACCTTCCACAAGCTATCAACAATCCCACACTTTTCACACCCACACCAGCTATCTATCAAACTCACAAACACTAACAACACTGGTCAATCCAAGAATTTACCAACTAGCTGATCATAGCAATGGTGAGTGTTTAAATAGGAGAAGAAGTCTCCATGAAAGGTGGAAGAGAGGGCTTATCCCCAAGGAAGGTAGCACAAATGACGGAGCTGCCATACCAGAGGAGGAAGGGCGACACAAACTATGCCAACAACCATGTCTGGAGGCATCCAGAAGGCTGACTATTGGAACAAATTTGCCCAATCTGGATCATCACAAGTTTATAACTAAGCTTTAGCACTGACATCACTAGTAGAAAATGTAGCCAGTCAGACCGTCACTAAAGATAGCAAGTATCCTCATGCTGGAGCATGAAATCAGACCGTCACGTGAAATAGATGTACTTTCACACTGGAAGTGCGACTTGACTATTTACAACGCTATTCATCGTGTATATTAAGTCCAGAGTTGTGATGAGGCAGAAAACTTAGGAAAAGTGGGTCACTTGGCAACATTAGAGAGCATTTTCTCAGTATGAGCATGTTTCATTAGGACACATGACACAGTAGAAGGACTGGCGTGAAGGCAGTGACAAATTACTATGTAACAGATGCCCCCTAAATTATGAAGCCCGAGAGAGTGGGAGGGGTGAAATGCTTTACGAAACTGATTGAGCTAGAACACCATCTGGAAGAACCTGCAAGCGCAAGTACAACTGATATCTCTGATAGTGAAATACATGTAGTCTAGGCATGGGCGCAGCCATCCAAAAGACATACGAATTAGGTCTATGGTATGGACATAGCCACCCAGCTAATAAGACCATGATAATGATAAAGGTATGGTTGTAGCCGTCCATGAAGACTCAGGCATAGTCACAACCATCCATCAATGAGTCATGTAATCACGAACCAATCCACGCAGCCTGAACATGTGTAATCTGATTTTGGGGTCTTGAACCCAACCGGTCATAGTACAAATTCTAGCATGCGAATAGATGTGCTGGAGTTGAGCATGATAGAAAGTCGCTTGATTACCAATCAATGATGAAAACCATTAACAAACACGAGAGAAACCACCAATAAGGCCAATGGTCCTCAAGGTACTGTCTAGTACAATCCACGAAGTGTGAAAAATAAGTTTAATTTGAACACTCGTGGAATCACCCAATCAAAGACCAATGATGAAAGTCAATCGTCAGGTGTGAAGAACTTGCCATTGAGGCATGCAAGCTCCAGGGTACCAAAAGGAATCTCTAGATCAATCTCCTGGATAATGAGCTAATGTCGACAGGAGACGATCCGTTGTAGGAGGGCCATAATGTTTCCCCCATCAACAACACGAGATAAGGGAAAAGTGGTAGATGGCGAAACAGAGTATCAGACGAGGAGGAAAGGATGTAAACTGCAGAAGGATTATACTCTTGAACATGTCAGTGACACGACTCTGGAGGGTGGAAACATTCAGGTACCAAGGGATCAGAGGCTTTGAATGGAGATAGCATGAATCAGATGGAATGAGGCTAAATGGCAACCCAAACCCACGGAAGGGCAAATGATGATATATGGATGTCCCAACCCGACAAGAAGCAAAAGTGTCGATGTTCAAGAGTGAGTAGCTACCATGATGATTTCCAAATTTTCCCCCATCATTGCTGGTGAGTACCCCAATTATTTTTGAAAACAAGCTTGAAGGGGATAGCATATGCTTGTAATACAAGTTCGACCTTCGGACAAATCCAACCTAGTAATAGTTTAACAAGCCCTAGGGAGGAGAAGCTCGAGTCTCGTCATGGTGATGAGTCCAATGTCGCCAGGGTTTAATGAGTCCGACATAGGTAAAACTCAGAGTCTTTTTCACGTTTAGAGAGTTTGAAAAAGACAAGAAAAAGAAAACTTTAGGAGGATCCTTTTTCGTAGATTTGTGTCTCTCGAGTCCGAAAAAGTATAAAACAATACTCGAAAGAACCGCTTGACCATTACGATCAAGGAGTACTTTTTGTGATTAGTGACCTCGACCCGAAAAAGTAGAGAAGCGATCGAAATCATGTCGTTTCGTAACCAATGACAAACCTAAAACGACAAAAGCCTGACAAGCTTTTTGTGTTTACACGGTCAGAAAATAGCTTAAAGCTGACCGCCTCTTATTTCGTTTAACGAGTAAAAAGGAATAACTCGGCTATCTTTTCATCTTTTAAGTCAGAAAAGAGCGTTAAAGAAGACTTTACGGATCAAGTGTACATGAAGTATGACATAACTCCACTACCTATAGTTTTGCACAAGACACGTCAAACGTAAAACCAATTCAACATAAAATGATTAATATATGCAGAAACATAGTTAAAAAGCCAAAACTTTAATTAACCATGTGATAAAAATGAGAAAAGAACCCACATTTTAAATTATAATTTTTTAATTTTTCAAAAATTATTATAAAAAGGCTGGGGTAATTCATTTGTTTTTACCATTTGCACTGTTCATTTTACCTCAGAGCATTTTGGAGCACCAACCTAAGCAAAGTTCTCAAGCTGATTTCGGCCTCATCTGTCCACGGTTCATCCTAAAACCTTCACCAAGTAAGTACATTTCACTGTGCGCTACATTTTAGTAGTTTTTCCACGTAATTTGGTGTTGGGTAGGTGAATTTAGACGGATTTTGGAAACGGAGTCCACCTCTCGGTCATCGCAGGAAAGCTGCTCGGGTCTGCGATGAACAAGCATGCTTTACACGTAACACCTTCAGATCATGGCAAGAAACTAATGTATTCTCGTGATGATCATACGAAAAATGAACTGTGAACTGAGCATCATTAAGGTTGTTTTAAAAATAGTCACGATGGCGACGTAAAATTAATTTTTTATGTAAATTGTGAACTTAAATTTACAGAAGGAGTTCTAATTCATTTTTTCTTGTTATGCAGGGCATCATGGCATTTTCTTTGGCAGGAAAGAACTCACGATGTCAACGATGAGGAAGCTTTTTCCAATGCTAGGTGTTGAAATTCTTTACGTGTGTGTGGGTTGCTAAAATTCTTCCTCACTCCACACCTTCGGGCCCAACCCAATTTGTTAGAGCTGCTGATTCATGCCTGGAACCCGACAGGTGGAAAATTCATCATCCGTGGCAGAGACATTGAGTTTGATGCTACAGACATATATTTCCTGACCAAATTGTCCCGTCGCTGCAAGAGGTTGATTCTAGAAGGTCAACGAACTGGGAGTGAATCACTAGACATGTTGATGGCACGAGTGTGACTCGAGCACACAAATCAAAAAGCGTGAAGGTGGCAATTCCGACGATGGAAGACTTGGTTCTTCGTGTAGTTCTATTCATGGTGATGAGGGTAGTGGGGTCCCAAGCCAAACACAAGGCATCAAAGATCCAACTCCGGTTGGCTCTTGAATGCCTCAACCCGACCATGTTCAACTGGGCGGAAACAGTGACGACGAACATGAAGAGACAACTTACCAACTATTGTCGTGGGGAGATGAAACAATTCGGCTATGGGTCTATCTTGATCTTGCTCATGCTGGAGCAGGTGCCAGTGCTTCAGTTACAGGATATGGACTTGGATTTGCCTAGACCACGGGAGACTAGGGTCACACGGTGGGCTCATGTTATGCCACGAGGAGGTGGCAGATGACCATTGTCATGGGGGACACTATTTCGTGAGTGGTTGGATCGCCAGAAGATCTTTGTCGAGGACTGGCCATATGCTAGTATGGACTTTTGTGGAGACCCCAACATGCAGCTACCTGCTGGCGAGTAGTGGGATGATGGCGTAAAACACTTGATCACATTATTTTTGTATTTTATCTTTCATGATGTTTTTGTTTTTAATATTTTTTCATGCATATGTCCTAATGATGTACTCTATGGTATTTGCAGATGTGGGACTAGTGAGGCCTGTAGGACTGGCTCCAGAGGCATGGAGGGATCACAAGGCATCAAAGAGCTGGCCTTGGCTCCCCCAGTTGGCGATCCAGTGGAGATAGTGGCCCAAAATCTTGAGGGCCTGACGGCAGGAATCCCTAATTACATGGGGGTCGAGGAGGTCCCCATAGAGTTTCAGATACATATAGTAGGGGTGATACCCAGGGTGCACCGCCTATTGAGGCGAGTTGCACGAGCGGTGGTGTGCTACAAGGAGCATAACCCACCACAGTAGATGCCTAGGTTTTATTTCCTGCTGATTTTTTGAGAGACACGTGCCTCGGATGTACGGAGAACAGAGACTCTATTTGGAAATATACACTTATTTTTTGAGCGCCTCGGTGTGCCACACGATATATATATATATATATATATATATATATATATATATATATATATATATATATATATATATATATATATATATATATATATATATATATATATATATATATATATATATATATATATATATATATATATATATATATATATATATATATACATATTCCTATGGTTCATTATTGTGTTTTGAATGCTTCTATATGCTGTTTTGATTACATGTTACGCAAATGTTTGTCTAATACATAGTTTGCTAATGCATCAGTTAACGTGTTTAATCTTCATGGAATGTGTTGATATGTGATAAAATCAAAATTCCTTTCTAACAACTTAACACGTAAATACAACCTTAAAATCCAATGGTCTCTGACGGAATAACGCCCATTAAGCTAGTGGACAACAAGCTGAGAATCTAGATTCACAACCAATGTATGAATACCAAGGTTGATAGCCTCGGTCAGTAACTCAATAACAACACTATATTCAGCGACATTGTTTGTGGTGCAACCTAGACAAACACCTTGAAGGTCTACTAACTCACCATGAGGATCGTAGATCACCCATGCCGCAGAAGAAAGGTTGCGGGTACTGCGGTAGGCACCATCAGCGAAACCAACGTAAGGTGTACCAGACATCTGCACAAGAAGCAAAAGACACAATAAGCGGCAATTATGCCTACACACCAAGCCAAACATGAAAACACACACACACAACACACCTGCTGAAAACACACGTATGTACAAATCAGAGTGCATGGGGTTCATGCATAATATTTTTTCAGATAAAGCCCATTTCGGGGCTTATCTAGAGGGTTCCCTTCATAATCAATCAGCTCATAGGCCCCTTTTTGCAAAACTCGCTTTACAATATAAGGCCCATGCCACATGGGCTCGAATTTTCCTGCCCTCAGCTTATCATTTTCTTGATCATAGAGTAAGACTAAATCTCCTTCAACGAAAGAACGAGTATGGACAGTATGATCGAAGTGATTTTTCACTCTTTTCTTCTATGCTTCAATAGCTAGAGAGGCTAGTCGACGAGTCTCGTCCAGATGATCTGGGTAGTGAAGATGTTCTTCTACCGGAGTAGTGTTAGGGAGTAATTCGATGGCTAATTTCAGAGAAGGGATCTCACACTCAATCGGAAGGGTAGCCTCCAGACCATAAACCAATTGGAACGGGGTAGACCTGGTGGCATCCTTCACTAAAGTTTGGCAGGCCCATAAGGCGGAGAACAACATCAAGTGCCAGTTGGACTTGTGCATGCCGATGGTGCGTTGAAGCATCGTAACTAGAACTTTGTTGACGGCTTCTACTTGGCCATTGGCCTGAGGATAGTATGGTGTCGAGCTATCATGCCGCAAGCCTAGTTGGGTTGTTAACTCAGTCATCATATGATTACGGAAATGTTTGCTGTGATCAGTGATGATAGCCTGAGGGACTCCGAACCGTGAGATAACATGATTAAATAAAAATTTTGTCGTTGTGTGACCGTCTTCAGATATTGTAGGCATCGCCTTGGCCCATTTTGTGAAATAATCATTGGCAATGATGATATACCCATGCCCCCCCGCCGAGCGAGGGTTACAGGTCATACAATCAATGTCCCATTTGGCAAAAGGGCCGATGGTAACGACAGGGTGTAATAGGGCGGGAGGCACGCATCTTCCATTGGTAGATTTAGAACTCATGACAAGAATCCTTGAAGATGGAGGGCCAAAAATAACCAGCACAGAGGATCTTCTGAGCAGTAGCATACCCGGACATGTGACCACCATAGGCGCCAGAATGGCAGTCATTTAGAACTAGTTTGGCTTCCTTGAATGTAAAGCATCGGCGGAGAACAGAGTTGGCGCCGAGATGGTATAGGGTGTCCCCAATAATGTGGTAGGGTTGAGAATGATGGCGAATTTGCTGGCGAGCATCCTTGGACAAATCGGGACGAAAAGAGGACATCTGAAGATAGACAATAATATCCTTGTACCAAGGATCGAGGGTACTAATCAAGAATATAGTTTCATCTGGAATATGGTCCTCTAACCAAGAGGGTGCGGTAATAGATGGCAGAGAGCAAAGAAACTCAAAAAAGACAAAGGACTTCCTAGACTTGGCAGTGGTGAAATCCAAGTTGAACTCTTGGAGGATGATAATCCACTTTGAGTATTTTCCCCCCAGTAACTAACGTGACAAAATGTACGTCATTGGGTTGCAATCAGAAACCACCATCGTTGTACGCAATAAAATATAGTGGCAGAAACATTGAACGGCACAAATGGCAGCCAATGCCAACTTCTCGATATAAGCATATCGAGTTTCTGTATCTAGTAAATTGCGGGTGAGATAGCAAATGACATGCTCAATGTCATCGTCATCATCTTGAACGAGAACCATGCCAATAGTGGTATCGGCAGCAGCTAAATACAGAGTGTAGTCACGATGATAATCAAGAGGACGCAACAATGGAGCAGAAACAAGGAGAGCCTTGAGGCGCTCAAATGACTCTTGCGCAACGGAATCCCAAAGGAGAGGGGTATCCCACTTTAATAACCACATATAGCCTTTGGCCACTTTGGCATAATTCAGAATGAATCGTCGTAAAAAATTTGCTTTACCCTGCAAACTCTGCAATTGTTGCAAAGAAGCAGCGGGAGGGAGATTCAGGATGGCTTTGACTTTAAGGGGATCCAGACGGATACCCTCTCGGGAGACGATGAACCCAAGAATTCTGCCTGACTCAACACAGAAGACACACTTATGCAGATTAAGCCGGATACGATAGTGTCAACAGTGGAGAAAATTTTTGCAAAGGTGAGCTGGATGGTCCTGGCACTTTGCTGAATGAGCCGGAAGGTCATCCAGGTAGGGCTGCACAATGTGTCGAATATCATGAAACACACAAGACATTGCATGCTGGAAGGTGGCAGCGGTGTTTTTTAAATTGAAGAGGAGCTTTTTATAGGCAAAAGTGCCCCATGGACAAATAAATGCAGCCTTGTGTTGATTTGTAGGTGCAATATTAATCTGGTTATAACCAAAAAAACCATCCATGAATGAGTACATTTCACTCCCAACACACTCATGAATGAGCTGGTCAATGAAGGGTGTAGGGTAGTTATCTTTGGGACAGGCCCGATTAATATCACAATAATCAACACATACCCTGATAGTGCCCTATTTTTTAGTCACAGGGACAATATTAAAGACCAAATCCTTGAGTGGGATGGGGTAAATAAAACCAACCTTGAGAAGCTTTTCAACTTCCGCTTTAATAGCTGCAGCCTTTCAGGGGTGCACGGGGCGTAGATGCTGCCGAATAGGTTTAGCACCTGGATATGTAGGTATCTCATGCACCACGATGCTAGGATCGATGCCAGGCATCTCTTCTTAAGACCAAGCAAACACATCACAGAATTCACGAAAAAGATCAGTACAAAGATGAATCTCTTCCGGAGTACAGGTTACTCCAACATGGATATGCTTTACAATCCCTGGTTTAACAGAGTTGTTGATTGGCTGACTTTGTGTGATGTTTCCCATGTTCCCTTCAGAAGACACTTGATGAATTTGAATGGGTGTCTGAAGGGGTTGGGATGGGATACATCGAGAAAACCGCTTAAGACAAGTAAGCATTTCCCAATGGGTAGGGAGAAACGAGGAACGATGGTGATGATCAGACCAAGGGGGTTCCTCGAAAGACATGGTCTCAATAATCACTTCATCAGAAGGAAAAGTTTCCTTTAAAGGGTCTGAAGAAGTGGCATCTCTAAGCCAAGGGGATTGAACGTATGAGTCGAGAGCTCTGCTCGAAGGAGTAGATTCAAAGGAGGGAGCCGATGCAGAAACAATTTCAATGTAGTTGAGCTCAGTAGGACTCAAAGGCATCTCATCACCCTAGGATTCTATCTGGTCAGCGCGGGGAAGAACCCAAGGATCAGAGCGAACAGAAATCATATTAATGGGAGCGACGTTGGGAGGTGGGAGCGAAAAGAAACCCATGAGCTTAGGATCTTTAAAGAGCCTAGCACCCACACTCTCACACGGAACGGAGGTATGCTCCACAAAAGGCACGTTGCCATTGGAGGAGGAGGTGGCAAAGAAGGACATCTAGTCTACTATGACGATCTTCCCCTGATGAGGAAAATGAATGACATGAAATAGAGATGAAGCCATGGCTTGCATGGCATATGTCTAGCTTCGTCCCAAAAGGAGGTTGTAAGTTAAATTGGCATCAACGACTTCAACCTCCACTTTGAACATCTTCCCTTCCAAAGTAATAGTCAAGCGTTGGAGTATACCATAAGGACGAGACTCTCTCCCATCAAAGGCTTCCAAGGTCGTAGGAGACTGGCTCAGAGTCGGAGAACCAATAGCCTTCCAACAAGCAACAAACATTATGCAAGTAGAAGCACCTTCATTAATGATAGTACGATGAATCGTTTTAGAATTGATGATGATTGGATAGGGAAGGAAATTTGGTGAGGCAGTCTCGGTATATGACTATCTAGGTCAAAAGTGATTAGGTCTGAGTTGGCTGGGTTAATGCTACTGATGGCCGATAGCAATGACTTCCTCTGAGAGGGGCAGCTCTGGAGAACTTCCAATGCAGACATAGATGATAGAGCTTAGGCTATGTCCTCAACGATGCTATAATGCTGAGCAGCACGAGCATTAGGGTTGTATGAAGATTTCCGGAGCACACCCTTGGGAGGAGGCCGGATGACCGCTTCAGTGCTAGGTCACTCAATATGAAGGGGACTAGAACTGGACGGAGGAGCATTAGAGGGGACCTCAGGCTCCTTCCTAGCAGGCGACAGATACTCTTTTTCCCGAGTACTAATTTGGATGGGAATCATCTGAGCCATAAATACTTGAGAACCAAAGGGAGAACAGGATTGAGATGGATCAACCACCATTTGAGTTTGCTGCGAGTGAAAAGGCTCTTTGAGTACAACAGGAGTCCCAGGGGCACCTTTCAACAAATAACTAACTTCAGACCGCCTAGGACAGTCTTTGGTATAGTGATCCTCATCACATATAAGGCAAGGATACTTAGGCTTGAATTTGGTACCTTCCTCGGGTGGAGGTTTAGGGGAATCCTGCTTCGATTGATCAGCCTTATTCTTTCCTTTCCCCTTCTTTTTCCCTTTCGAGGCTTTATCTGCTGTGATGGACTAAATGATGTTAACCTCGGAAGTGTTATTAGAATTAGATACAGCTTGAGAAGTGTTTTCACTCGAAGCATTCGACTTTTGCTTCCCAGGGTTCGCGGAAGATTTCTTAGAGGACAGATTAACAAAACCAATGACACCGTCAACAGATGGTGTTGGTGGGGCTTTGGAAGTTCCAGGCCTTGGAGCATCAGGCAAATAATCATATAGTGTACTGGATTGGGAGTAAACCAAGTCCAAGTACTGAGCACACGCAATAGCCTGCTCTTCAGTTACACATGCCCCCATAGTAATGTCCTGCGCTATCAGACCAACAAATGAGGTCATGAACCAGTCGGTCAGAAGCTAATCGGGAATCCAAAACTTAATCAAATGGTGACGCCTTATCCATTCATGGATATGATTAGAGATATGCATAGCTGTTGTTTGTTTTAAGGATGTCAGGAGATGTGTGCCCATCTCATATCGAATCAGCAATTGAAAATGAGTTAAAGATGCCATAGCCAATGAGTTAAAGTCCTGAAAAGATCCGCGAGCTAACTCAATATACCATTTAGCAGCAGATCCAGTGAGGGTCCATTGAAAAAGGCAGAGCCAGATTAAATCATCAAGCCACGAATTTGACGAACACCATAGATGATAAGTCATGACGTGGGCTTGGGGATCTTCTCTAGCTTTACCGTCAAACTTGGGACAATCACTAGGAATCTTAGTTGGAGCCGACGACCAGTATGGATTATGAAGAATAGGATCATTTTTCAGTTTGGACATATCTGGTAACTCCAACGTTGCTAAAAAGGGTAATTGAGGGTTAAAGGACATTTGAGGCCGTGGGTAGGAGGTAGCACCAGAGTTCCAACCAGCTGCTTGTTGCCCCCATTGATTTTGTCTGGACGGATTTGGCCCAGAAGGGTTCTGTCCATAGGGATTTTGTCCATAGGGGTTATAGCTGTAACTGGACGGTTGACCCTGGATTTGCCCCCCGGCATTCCACTGATTACCAACTTAGTTTGCAGGAGCAACATATGGTTGCTGAAAATTCTAATAAGGACTCACCTGCAATTGTTGATAATTTTGGTATGGGGCAAATTGGGTTTGCCCTTAGGATTGCTGGAAACCATAAGGTGGCTGGGCTCCAAACTGAGCTTGGGAGCCAGGCAACATTTGATAAGCAGGCTGAGATTGGGATCCAACCTGAATTTGAGGACCGGATTGGGTCTGGAGCCCAGACTGGGGCTGAAAAATGGGTGGAGCTTGAGAAGTAACAATCATTTGAGTGCCCGGTTGAGCAGGCCCAGACCGATGTCCTTGAGAGAACTGAGGCTGAGTCATCTGGCTAGAAGGTTGACCTAGTTGAGATTGAGGTTGACCCATTTGCCCAAAAGGTTGAGTTTGCTGGGTACTGGGTTGTCCTTGCACAACTGAGGTTTGTCCTGATTTTCCAGATGGCTGAGTAGACTGGACAGTTGGTTGGTCTGGCTGGATTTGAGGCTGACCAGTTTGTCTAGATGGTTGACTAGACTGGATAGTGGGTTGGCCTTTTTGAATGTAAGGCTGACCGACTTGCCCAAAAGTGTAGCCTTGTTGGACACCAGGTTGGCCTTGTTGTATGTAAGGTTGTCCTAGATTACTAGAAGGTTGCCCAAAATAGGTAAAGGAGGAACCACCAAAGGCCGAAGGTTGTCCCTGGAAGGGTTGTCCTTGTGGGCCTCTAGGCTGCCCTGGATAAGGTTGTCCGTAAGACAACTGAACTTGATAGGGTGGTCCTTGAAAATTTGCAGGGGATACTTGGCCACCATGATAGGCGATGGTACCCCAAGCAACAGACAATGGAACCGAGACCTCAACCGCAGGTTTAGATGGCAAAGGTCCGGGGTAATAAATATGGGCTCCTCAAGAATAGTAATAATGAAATGAATCTTGGGGATCCAGATTCTAAAGAGCTTGTAAATATTGATCGTATGCCCCCCCTGCTGGAATGGAACCAGAAGAAGGTAGGGCATTTAGTGTAGGATCAACAACTCCGGATGTAGATGCCTATGGGCCACTATTCGCTGGTCCGGACGAAGGTCCAGCAATAGTGGTCACAATTGAGGATGCAGTGATGGTGCTAACAACAGGGGTTGAAGAAGCTAGACAAACAGTTGGAATAGTCAGGATTGAGGTGACAGACACATTGTGAATTTGAGGGGTAAAAGGCTCCGAAGTCAGGGTGACGGTACGAGACCACATGGAACTCGTAAGGGGAGATCTAGAACCCATAATATCCTTCAAAGCCTTATAGTGTAAAGGCAGTGTGATACGGAAGGGTGAATTTTCCGTCGGGATGGGAATTTCACCGCTCATCACAAAGGATTCTTCACTCGTGACAAGAGATGTATCATTCATGTCAGAAGAAGACATTGGGATCGAAACACTAGGAGGAGTAACGGGAATATCTTCTTCTGAAGGCTCCCAAATGGGGTTCCAATGAATATCGTAAGACTCATCCTCTGGAGCACGAGAGTTAAGCGGTTGGATACTTGGGATGACAAAAGAGTATCACTAACAACCGGTACCTCAAGAGCGACAGAAGATGGAGACCCTTGGTCACTTGGAACGGGAGATGGGATCGGTGATTCTGCCAGGATGATTCAATTCAAAATCCTAGGAAAACTAACGAGAAAGAACCCTACACAAGCTAAAACACAAACAAGATCTAACAGGGTAAATGTGATCATGGCCAAATAAATTTTAAGACACAGGAACAAAACTTGACCTTTTCATCTTTAAAGAGTCAAGAAAAGGACGAAAAGATGACTCTAGTCACCTTTGAATATTTAATGAGCCTACCTCAACCAGTGATCGATGAAGTTTCATTGTGCTGCTCCAGCTTTCGCTTCCTTCTCCTCAATGAGTGATCAACCTAAAACAATGCAAAGGAAATACAACAAAGCACGTAACCGGAAAAAAACAATGATCTATTTACTCACAAAGTCAATAAGTCATGAGCTATCAAGTAAATTACATACAAGACATAGGAAAACATCATTGATTGTATTAATAATGAAATAAGAGCAAGCTTACAACCAAAGTCTTGACGTCGCAAGCCTTCTCAGAGGGTCCAACCAGTGTATTTCTCAAGAATTCACTCTTTGAAGATGGATCTCCCAACACACTCTCTCACTAATAAGTTTTAGCACAAAGTTAAGGGCACTTCACAACCTTCCACAAGCTATCAACAATCCCACACTTTTCACACCCACATCAGCTATCTATCAAACTCACAAACACTAACAGCACTGCTCAATCCAAGAATTTACCAACTAGCTGATTAAATAGGAGAAGGAGTCTCCATGAAAGGTGGAAGAGAGGGCTTATCCCCAAGGAAGGTAGCACAAATGATGGAACTGCCATACCAAAGGAGGAAGGGCGACACAAACTATGCCAATAACTAGGTCTGGAGGCATCTAGAAGGCCGAATGTTGGAACGAATTTGCCCAATCTAGATCATTGCGAGTTTATAACTAAGATTTAGTGCTAACACCGCTAGTAGACAATGTAGCCAGTCAGACCGTCGCTAAAGATAGCAAGTATCCTCACGCTAGAGCATGAAATCGGACCGTCATGGGAAATAGATGTAATTGCATGCTAGAAGCGCGACTTGACTATTTACAACCGTTATTCATCGCATATATTAAGTCCAGAGTCGTGATGAGGCAGAAAACTCAGAAAAAGTGGGTCACTTGGCAACATCAGAGAGCATTTGCGCAGTATGAGCATGTTTCATTAGGACACATGACACAGTAGAAGGACTGGGGTGAAAGCAGTGACAAATTACTGTGTAACAATTAATATAAATTTCCATCCTTAAAATTTTCCTTGTTTTCCATTACATCCTCAAGTATCTTTGTAGCCATTTGAGAAATGAGCGATTGATTTTTTTGGGCCAATTCAGCCCCAGGGAAAGAAAACAGGTGCGCATTATATTATCACCGTGACAAAATATATAACCATATGGGTGAAAGCACAATTGGTTAAGGATTGTACAGGGACTACGACAACAAAATTTTTGTTTGAATATATCTTAACCAGATTTGGCTACTCGAAAGTGTTGATAAGTGACAAAGGTATGCACTATTTGAATGAAATGATCAACGGTTTGACTAAAGAATTCCAGGTCTACCATCAGAAGAGTACACCATATCACCCACAGGCCAATGGAACTATTGAAGCCTTCAATAATATTTTGGAGAATGCATTGACGAAGATCTACAACATGCAACAGAATGATTGGGATGTGTGCACACCTGCAGTACTATGGTCTTATATGACTACTTGTAAGAAGCTGACATGGCGAATGCCGTTCATATTAGTATATGGGGTCAAAGCTATAATGTTGATGAAGTACATTGTGCCTAGTTTGTACATAGAAGCCCTGGCGGATATGGGAGATCGTGAGGCCTTGGAGGCACGGCTCGCGCAGTTGATGGAGAACGAAGAAGATCGATTTTTGGTAGGATTTCATCAACAAGTATAGAAGGAACGTGAAAAAGTGTGGTATGATTGCCATATCAAGCTTCGCACTTTCAAGGTAAATGATCGCATCATGTTATATAATAGTAAATTCACTAAATTTCCCAGTAAATTCTAGATGCATTGGATAGGGCCATAAATTATTAAAGAAATTATAGATGGAGGAGCAGTTCAACTCACGAAGTTGAATGGGGAACCCTTCTTGGGAAGAGTGAATGGGAGCAGATTGAAGTTGTATACAAGGGATCCTTCACAATGACTATATGGCAGAAGGATAGTCTTAGTGCTCCAGGCAGTTTTAAGGAAGCGCGGGACTATAGACTACACTGCCTAGCTCGAAGGACAACGCAACGAATAGGCTGTGCGGAGAATGACGAAGATACAACCCATGAAGCCGCACGTAGGAAGCTACGCCATGGAGGAAGGTGCCGCACAACACAACATGAAAGTGACTATCAAAGTTATGTTCATGACTTGATGGCCAGAACACAGTTAAGTAGAGTGGGCTCACAACATTTAAGGCATAATTATTTGAAGATCTGTCGCCAAAACAACATTTATTGTCAAAAATTGGGGGGAATGGTTGGATTTGAATTCAAAATCTCCTATAAATTACGTGCGCTGGTCCAATAGAGAACACTTTGCGCTCTTTGAATTCTTAGTGAATTCCACTATCTGTTACCTATGAGCTGAGCGTTTTGGGAGGATTTTGTTGCGAGCCTCACATTTTCTGAGTTTCTTACGATAAACCAGAAGTTTATTCTTAACAAAATTTATGCACCAAGTCCCGTTGAAACCATTAATACTGGCGATGTTTCCTCTAAGACTGCTACCTTGGAAGTTGTAAGTATGGAAGCTCTGACTACTGTGCCTATGGCGCCGAGGTTGCGTAGGTTGAAGCTTACCCCTACCAAAGAAACCCAACCATCCAAATCATAGAAATCTATGAAGGGAAAGTAGAAGAAGCCAATGCCAGTCCGTGCTTCCCCTAGGAAGCATACTGAAACACAAAATTAGAAGAAATATAAGAAGCCAGAGAAGGTAGTGGACTTGGAGGCAGAAGAAGCCAAGGGAACAAAAGATATTGACACTGAAGGAGCGAAACCTATAACAAGGATCCTTGAGTATATCCCTCTGTGAAAGATAAAAGAAAAGGTCATGGAGTACCTGGATTTTGAGAAGTTCACCGTATCTACACCCCTGCTACCTGAGCAGGTCCCTTTTGAAGGTCTGTGGCTCACACGGATCCCGCTATTGAAAATGGAGGATTTGGATCTCATAGACCACGCTATGTTTCTGCACTTGGCGATGGACAAATATATGTGGAGGTTTTATTATGCAGAATCAAGTGTTACAACATTGGAAACAAAGGAATGGGTCCACGATGTCGAGCACTCGGGGTTACTCAATCTACTATGGGTACCCCATTATCACTGCACCCCCATTAACACAATCTCTGTGCACCAGCTTCTCACATTGGTGCACGATGGTTGTTAATGGCTAGGAGGGCCTATCACCATCACAAACATGCTCATTCACAGAATCACACACCTACCTTATAAAGGCACAGACCCAACCAAGGAGTTTGGTGGAAAGTCTAGGGAAAAATAACTCACAGAAAGGATGAAGAGAGATTACGACCTCCTTAATAAGTCACGAGCATATCCAATTCTTTCTATAATAGACCTGCCAATTCAATTGGCTACCCATATTTTAGCAGGGAAGGTGATGAGGAAATTCCGTAGGGACTAATTTTTGGCACCTACAATTCCCTGATTACACAATGTGTGAAAGGAAAACAATTTAATTAGGCAAGATACCTCTGTCAGGAGTTCCTAGCGAACTGCCGCGAGGCCTAGGATGAAACCAAGTTGTTTCACTACAGTTGATTTTTACAATCAATTGTGCTTATTTCCTGGGAATTACCAGAGGATAGCCAATTCCTAAGCTTGAGGGAGGATTGCCAGAGGTAGCACAATTTTCTTCCTTATGGTCTACAAAGGATGCTACATGGATTGGAAAAACAAAGATATTTTGGGTTGTTATGGAAATGGATCTCTGCATGGCCATTAATCAACGTCCAAGGTTGTCTCCAACCTTATTCACATAGCTGTCAGCCTACGCGGCATTCAAGGTTGATTTCCACAGGGCATATATCCAGATGTGGAAGGATCAAGAGTAGAAATGGCATGATTTGCCCTATTTGGTGATAAAAACAGATGTGCAAGAGGTTGTAGAAAAATGGTCTACGAAGTGGCGTGCCTTGTCAAACTTAGTTGTTAGACCAAGCACGAGTGCAAAAACTTATGCCGCTTAGAAAAGGAATGAGGCAGCTAAGCAGGCTATGCGTACCCTGACAGCTCAGAAAAATAAGTAAGCCATAGAAAAGGCTCGTGTGGAGCAAGAAAACACTGCCAAGAAGTGGGTGGAACAGGAACAACATGAGTCACAAAAAGGTGACAAGTCACCTTTGCCAGAGATAGAGGAAGAAGAACTTTCAGGACAAGGCGATGGAGGTGCTGAGGGGCATAACACCCCATTTATTTTGGAATGACGTAGCAAGGAGAAGAAGGGTGGAACATGGAAAAAATAGAAATCAGATAAGTCACAGGTTGATCCCATGCTGTTAACAGAAGGCGATCTTGATGAGATCGGCCATAAAATTAGGGATACCACGACTGAAGTGTTATAGAAGTTTTGAGAAGAACTACATGCAGACATTGGGGAGTGTCCAAAAGGATCTGCATGAGCTGCAGATCCAAGAAAACATAATACAAGTGGGCACCAGACAGGCGAATGCGAAGCAAGAAAGCCTGGAAACCAAGACAAGCCAAGAAACATAGCGATTAAGGACCCTAGAGTTTAGAATTATACCATTACTAAACGGGTCCATTCACGCAAAGTCTATTTACGATCACATTTATTGAGTACAATCAAGAACATTGGACTGAATATGGAGGTTCTCTCCAACAAGACCCTCCATGCTCTACATACAGGGGTGGCAGATGAATTGAGAACCAGGGAGCAATGCGCCTTCAACCTCATCAGTGAGTACAAAGTCACCAATGAGCAAATGTTCACGAAAAGAGGTAGGATTTGAAGGAAAAGGAGGCACTTCAGATGCGTGCTTCAAGTCTGGAGTCACTAGTAGTAGATGCATGGAAGATAATGCCTAAGCTTCACATGCTAGAGGATGCTCAGCCAGAAGCCAAAATCAGAATGAGGCTAAAGCATAGGTTGGCCAAATCACGTCTAAGCTCAACATGAAGATTATAGAGCTGTAGTTAAAGTTTCATCTCATGACTCCGCCTGAGGTCCAGGAGTAGCGCAGAGCTATGATAAGGGAAGACATGGCTACCTTGGATCCCACATTCACTAACTGTGCCGCATTGTTTGAGAAAGCTATGGATCTAGTGACCAATATGTAGGAGGATCCAATCCTGGAGACACTAAACACAGAGGTAAGGGAGCTGCAGTGGCAATATGATGAACTCAAGGTGACTGCGCACTCCTTAGCACCAGTGCAGTACCTTGCCAAATTATAGGAAGGAAAGAAGCTACTAGCACAAGTGGATGGAGCACAGAAGAAGGAGGCCTTGCTAAAGGGCAGGTTGCAACCATGGTTGGAGGGGGCTTATCAACTCACTACTACCATTCAAGATAAGCTTAAAGGATTGCAGTAGAAACAAAAAATTATGAGGCTAGTCATAGAAGGACCAGCCACGGAGAAATTAGTCCAGGAAGTCAAGCAGGCAGCAACACAAAGCGCTGCTAAAGTTGCAGTGATCCAGGTGGAGATGGGGGATCTTCGCAGTAAGATCGCAATGCCAGTAGAGTGACTCGAGGGTGAGTCACGATCTTTGTGTTGGGAGCTTGTTGGGATGGGGTCCCCTGGGTCAGTTTTGGGGTTAAGATAACCCATTTTTTGCTACATTTTTGTAAATAATGTAAAGTCTTCACAATTTGTGGATGCGGAGTGCATAGATGAGTAGGAGTCAAAGGGGTTTAGACCCTTGTTTTATGTAAAGTTTGAGTCAGTTTTAAGATCCACCCATGGTCCGCGAACCATGGCATTGTGTGAAAAAGGCTATAAATAGGTGTGTCTTAGAGAGTCTAAGGAATAATAGTTGATGATGGATGAGAAGTGATAGCAAGAAGAAGTGGGTAATAGAGAGGATGAAAGGATCTGTAGCTGAGTGTGTAGAGGCCTAGGTAGAGTCTACAGTTGAGTGCGCGAACCCCTACAGCTGTGTGCGCAGGGTAGTTTTGAGTATGTAATCTTGAATTGAAGATCAATAAAGACAGTTTCTGAAGAATTCCTACGTATTTTTGCTTACTTCTATTAATGTTATATGATGTCTATAAATGATGTGTTTTATGGAATATTGATTAAATGTCACATGATTCTCTTGAATAAGTGTTAATGATGTACGCAATGCATGTTTAAGTCTTGGTAGGATAAATTGCTTCATTTTTAACCCCTTTTCCCTTCTAAACCATAACCTTAGACCTCTATTTTAACCTTGCAAACCTCCCTATTCCCGCATTAGTCCAAGAATCATGCCTTTTCCTTCACTAGCTTTATATTTCATGTTTAAGGGTTATGATTGTTCTTAATTAATTGTTTTCATTAATTTTGTACCTTTAATATTCTTTGAAACTAATATTTCTTTTCCTAAAGTATTTGATAAGCAATGTATTGGTCATTCTGTTAGCATGGTCAAGTGTAGGTAGGATTCTTGCACCATTAGTGAATCCTTAACTGTCATGACAACTCACCACTTAATGCGGACACTTTTTTCCAAAATGATCAACTCGAGTTGGGCTAGGAGTGGAGATAAGTTAGGGATATGATGGAGATTGAGTAGCCAACCAAATGCTTAGATTAGCCTTTTGTTATAGCAGAAAGGCTTAGTATGAATTGTTATTGTTATTTTGTTATAGACCAAAGGCCTAGATTGGAACACTTGATGTAATTTGGTTACGATCGCAGGCTTGAACGGATGTATAAAATATTCAGATAAAAATGGTAGCAAGCGATATCTATAGCAAGGATACCGTAATTTTGTTCTTCTGTAATTTTGTTGGTATCACCCTCGTTCTAGGATGGATTCGAACTCATGATGTACATTTGTTGGTTATTTATAGAAATGGACCGTGCCATGCTATTTCAATCTTGTGGTGTAATTCTGTGTTGATGCATTGATTAAGAGCTGAATCTTTACGTTTCCTAAACAGGGAAACGAGCTGGTTGGCTAGGGCCCAACCAATCCAGCTCGTTCTCCCTTGTGTTGTTCTTTTTCAATTAAGGTGTGTTAATTTTGTTTAATGCAAAGTGTGAATTGAATAGATTCTTTTATTCTTCTGCAAAGTTTAGATTTGATTTCATCACTATGTGACGGATCTATAGTGTGCATGCCCGACTAAGTTTAATTTTATTATTTATTTATTCAAAGTTTAATATCATTTCTACCTTGATCGTGCAAGCACGCATTCATGCACTAGTGCATTTACAGTGTCACATATTGATTCCTTTGGTTCATTACAATAATATTCTTTTATTCTTTTATGATTTATGAGCCTTAATGTGTTTCTACAATGCGTGATTTTCATTCCGAAGTGTTCTTGATATCTCAATCTAAATATGCTTTGGTAATTCAAGACTGAACGTCGTTGTGACACACTAATCTATACATGTACTTCATAATATTTAAGGAAAGATCATACTTCCTATTTAATTATTTTCAAAGAGAATCTTTCTAAGTTGAGAAGGTTATGAATGCAAATCAGATTTGTGTGAATAACTATTACAAGATTGAAGCCTGCTGTCACAATTAGATGATTTCTTTAGATTGCATGAAGGAGTTCATTAACTGAAGAAGAGTGTGCTTTGAACTTGGAAATTAATTCTTATTTTAGATATTAAGATTGGTTGAAGCATCTTTTTGTTTGAGGAATTTATTTTGAAGTTTTGTTCACCTTTGCAAGCTCTTTCTCTAAGTTAACACATTCTTTATTTTCTTATAAGAAGAATTGGAAAACTTGGTGGAAGAACCTTTGTTCTGGTACATGAATTGATATCCTGATATACGAATAGAGTTCTCTAGTCCCGAGGCTTAGAGCCCCAACATGAGGACATAAATCTTCAGTACAGGTGTAAAATATATTTCCAACACCTAAATTTTTTTTCTGGTACTAGTGCAAGCACATTGCAGGAGTACAGGAATAGCATCTTAGTGCAGGGAGAAAGATCTATAAGAATTTAGATATCTTCAAGCTGTGGAGTACTAAAGAAGGTATGTTTTTGGCAATTATTTCAGCATCTTTTTATTAAAACTTACAAACCTTTTGCATCATGAACTAGGTATATGATAAGGAATTGTAATAAAATCTCTAAAATTAATGTGAAAAATGAAAACACTGACAATTGTCATTTTCTTATGTAGGAAGAAGGAAAAACGAAAGACTTCCATTCCAAAGGAAAGGACAAGGCCAGGTTAACCGTTGTCCCTTTGACAGGGAACCACATGCAAACAAGGCAAATCAAATCAAAGCATATATGCCCAGGAAAGGAAATGGAGATATCGTCTCGACGCAAGAAAGTAAAGAGATAACTGAGAGCCAATGGTTCGGCGAATCCCTCAGGATCCTTTGATCCCGAGGGATCGCTGCTTTAAGTATTTTTGCACCTAGACATCTCTGCGTTCACCATTATAAAAAGGGGCAGCACTGTTAGCCCGGGGGATAGTCTATTATGTTTTTATGTAATTTCTCTTAAAGTTGAGACTTTGATCATCAACTCTCATTGAGAAGTGATCCACTGTAATTCTGTCTTATGCATTAATACAAACTTGGTTGCTATTTCATCTCTGATCCTGAAATAACTTCAAGTGGTGTACCCCTGGAGGCTAAGGGCCCGGCCCTGGAGGAACACTTGCTCCTGTACTAGTACTTTTGGTTTATGCATGGTGTGCTCATCAGTTTTATTCGGTAATCTGATATGTTCTGTTATTTTACATCACAGCCCTGTTACATCTGATCTGTTAAGTGATATTGTTTTCTAAGACAGAGACATTATAACTCTGCAACACATTGTTGTTTCCTTAAGTACTGATATAACTGGATTTTACAGGATACCGTTGCTGTTCAATTATAGAATGTCTGTGCTGTAACACTTGACTGTTGGTATTACTAAATTCATCTTGGAGATTATATTTCCTTGCAATTGTTGAATCTATGGACATTGCTATTCCATTCTAAAATACAGTCGTATTATTTATAACTAAGACTGATGATTGGATTACCAATATCAGATTACTATTGAGGTGTGCCGTGTGTTAAGTTACTGTTTGACTTTCTAGCATTGTCCCATATTCCATCATTAGTCAATGTTGTTCTATTTCTGTGTGTTGTTCGATTCATCCTTAAAGGTAGAGGATTGCCATTTGATTTCTGTAGGACACAATTGTTGCATTTGATCTTGTAGACTAAGGTGTTGCTGCTTATTAAACTTAATTGTTGTTACAGTTTCCTAGTTGTTGTTCTGTTTCTTATCTGTTGTTCCATTTCCTGTTATTCGCATTATTATTGCTTCGGTGTGTAGAACAATTTGAGACTGTAGTGGGCATTGACATTTACTGTCTGGCTCCCAGATCGACGATCTGTTCCCTGATTTCCTTTGGTCCCATCAGTTTACAAAGGGATGAGTTACTGCTACTGAACCCTTGACTGATAAATTGCTTAGTTTTCTGAATGTATGGTTTAGTCTTTAAAAGTAGTTTGCTGTAAACAAGCATCCATTTACTCTTGTATTTTTGAGCACTATACTACTAGCATTACTCTGGCAAATGATAGCCTCAAACTGAGACACTCTTTGAAATTAAAAAATGAACCTGGATTGACAAATTATTGTGAGGTAATTAGAGGTGAAATAGACCCTTTTTACAGCTCGACATTTTGGCGTTGTTGTCGGGGAAAGAGTGTAGCCATTTATTTCTTTTCAGAGTAGTGTAAGAGCCTGCTAGGGAAGAATTGGGTTTTAAAAATGGAAGATAAGAACCTACGTGTGGAGCAAGTAACAACCCTACTCCCCTGCCCGCTTTCCTATAGATTTGCTACTGTTTTGTGTGGGTAGAACCTAGCAGTTGATTTGTGTGCATGACTAAGCAGAAAAAGCCAGAAAAGAATTCTAAACCTCTACCCAAGCCAGAAAAAGCTAAGGGGCCGGTGACCCTTGGCCGATCAACCTTTATAGACGAAATCTTCAAGAAAGCAGAATCTCAGCCTTCAATAGGACCCAAAAAATTTATTTCCAGATAGCCTACTAGTTCCCTTTAGGCCACAGGATCACCATCTGTAGCCTTTGCTGAGGTGCATAGTCAAACCGAAGAGCAGGATTTTCAAGAAATTGAAAATTATACTCCAAAACTATTGCAAGAAGGGAATTTCAGCAATCTTTGTGAAGGAAGAGGAGAGACAGGGGAAGCTAAGGAACCGAGGTCTCCTCTTGGGATAACTCAGCCATTGAGCTGCCTAGATAAGGGAAGTGTTGCAAAAATCATTTTTGAAGAAACTCAATCTCCTCAGACATTAGGCACTCTCATTATCCCAGATAAAGGAAGTGCTATTAAAACCATTCCTGTTAAAGCCATTCCCTCTCAACCTAGGAATACCCTCCTAGATATCCCAGAAGGTTATTGGCATATATTTGACCAAATGGCTCAAAACCAGCCAAACACCCAAACCTCTACATTGCAATACCCCATCGTGGATACTGTAGCAAATGCGCCTATGAAAGCAATTCCTCTTCAACATATCCCTACATTCCACGGTCTTACATCAGAAGATCCGGATGCATTCCTATTTGAGTTCGATGTGCTGTGCAGGGGTTATGACTACACCACCGACCCCCAGAAACTAAAATTATTCCCCTCTACATTAAAAGGGGCTGCTTTGAGATGGTTCATGGGACTAGGTGGCGGTGTTATAAATAACTGGGATCAAATGAAAGAATCTTTTCTAAAAAAATATCAGAACTATTGCAAGTCTAGAGAACTAAAAGACGAAATATTCCAGATGGTAGTTAGACCAAATGAAACATTAGAGGAGTATGTGGAACATTTTCAGTATAATCTTCAAAGATCTCCTTATGCATCACTACCTTTACCTGATAATGTGTTAAAAACAACATTGATTAGGGGTATGAAGGAATAATGGATTGAAACATTAGACATTATGGGAAAAGGAGATATTTATCAGGAAAATTTTGCTGACATTATTGATTTATGTATCAGGAGCTCGATAGGTAGCATAAGACTAAAACCGGTAGAACATGATCGGTTTGTAAGAGATAAGAGAATTTCGACAGAAGGAGTAACGCATGCAGAAATTGGAAATTTAATGGAAAATTTTAAAACTGATATACTGGGGACGCTAACTACACAACTTGATATTATGTAGGCCAAACAAAAGAAAATGGAGCCAGAAAAGAATTTGGCAATCTTCTGTCCCCGATGCAGAAAGAAACATAGCCATAAGGAGTGTCCACTAGATGCAGTCCAAACATGCGCCATCTGCACAAAAGACCACCTTACGAAAAGCTGTCCCTCACTTCCCGGATTAAAAGTAGTATACAAGGAAGCAAAAGAAGAGCCAAAATCAGTGTATCTACTCAATCAGCGCCGTTAGTGGCAGTTGCGACAGTCTGGTATGTTTGCAGACCCAACTTCTTCTTTTCAGTCTCCACAGTATAATGCTCAACAATATAATATGTGGCAAAATCAACCTCAACCCCCCTTTCCGAATTGGTCACCACAGTCATTTCCTTCATCAACCCCGTGGCTGAATCAAGCAAGCCAATCCAATTGGCCGAATTTTCCCTATGCCCCACCATATTGGCAAAGTAACGCATACCTAGCACAATGGACCCCTCCTACTTCACAAAATCAAGCCTGGCAGACAAACTGGAAAAGACCGATGCATCAGCCAGTAGGAACCATTCCGCTCCCTCAACCTACACTACCAGCCTTACAACAAAACCCCCAGTCTAACCTGAGACCACAACTCCCAGCCCAACCCAACCCTAACCCAAATAACAGACCGGTCCAATATGTCCAAATAGTAGAAACACCAGAAATAGGAGCCGATCTGAGGGAGTGTAATGATCTTCAGCTAAGATCTGGGTGTATTATTGAAACCGAGGGAGACAAGACAATTCATGTTGAAAATCCATTACCTAGAGAACAATCGTCACAAGACGAGGATGTGAATACACAACAAATTCATAATCAAGCAACCACATCCTCTCCCCCGTTCCCAGAACGATTAATCATACCTCGACCTACACAATATCCTGATTTTGACATTCTAGGAGAATTAAAAAATTTGTACATAAAAATTCCATTCCTCCAAGCCATTCTAGACATCTCGATATATGCAAAGACTATCAAAGAATTATGTGTAAAGAAACCAAGGAGGAATATAACAAACAATCCAAGAGTCCAAGTAGTTAGCACTCTATCTGACTTACTATCAGGAAAAGAAGCACCCATTAAATATGAAGACCCAGGAAGTCCAATAGTAACCATACAAATTCATGGTCAAACCTTCTCCAATGCCTTAGTTGATCTAGGAGTTGCAATCAATATCTTAACAACTACTACTTGCCAAAAGCTAGGAATTACATCTGTAGAACCCACCTCTACTTTACTAGAACTAGCTAACCAATCTGTGGTTAGGCCAGAAGGTACACTACATGATATCAAGGTCTCTATTGACTCCTGGGAATATCTGACCGATTTTCTAATAATAAATCCCAAAAACCGACTTGATGGACATCCATTGATTTTAGGTAGACCTTGGCTTGCAACTGCCGATGCTTATGTTGGCTACCGACAAGGCAATATGGCCATAAATAGAGGAGCAAATATCAAGAACTTAGCTTTATATCCTCCAGTGCAACCAAGTGTCACAGTAATGAAAACTAATAGGCACCCTGTATCATACCTTACTAATAACATTAGATCTCCATTAACTATACAAGAGGCACTTGATTTCAAGGATCAAATAGAAGACGATGCCATTACTAATTTTATTAGTCAAACTGAACTCAAATCCCACACACAATGTCACATGATAGAGGTAGCATTCGATAACGAATTGGAAGAAGATCCTCTTAAAGATACACAGGATCAAAAAATATCCGTTACCTCTGTTTCAAATAGTAAAGTTGTGGAAGTTGATCTGGGAAAAACCTTAAACATTAATGCCAACCTCACCTCCGAACAAGAAACGAAGCTCATCCAATTATTGCGGAGATATAAAGAAGCATTTGCATGGGACTACCCTGATATGAAAGGAATTGATCCCCAATTATGTACACACCACATTTACATGGAAAAATATGCGAGACCTGTTCGCCAGCCTCAAAGGAGACTTAATCCCCATTTAAAAGAAGTGGTAAAAGCTGAACTGCAAAAACTTTTAGATGTTAATTTCATTTACCCTATCTCCGATAGTAAATGGGTCTCTCCACTTGTGGTGGTACCAAAAAATAATGGGAAGTGGAGGATTTGTGTGGACTACAGAGAGCTAAATAATTCAACACAAAAGACCACTTCCCTCTCCCATTCATCGATCAAGTATTAGGCACTTTGGCAGGAAAGAAATTCTTTTCCTTCCTAGATGGATTCAGTGGATATAATCAGATCCAGATTGCCCCTGAAGACCAAGACAAAACCACTTTCACTTGTCCTTGGGGAACATTTGCCTACAGAGTTCTACCTTTTGGCTTATGCAATGCCCCTGCCACATTCCAAAGGGCTATCCTCAGCATTCTTACAGACTTAATAAATGAAGGACTCGAAGTATACATGGATGACTTTACACCGTACGGAGATGATTTCGATCCAGCACTGCACACACTGGAAAAAGTCCTACAACGCTGCATTTCTACCAGACTTTGTTTAAGCCACGAAAAATGCTATATGATGATGACTGAAGGACTTATTCTAGGACACTATATTTTAGCAGCTGGCATTCAGGTAGACCCAGCCAAAATCCAAATAATTTTGCTTATTCCTACTCCTACCACTCAAATGGAGGTACACAGTTTTCTTGGATTTTTTGGTTATTATAGGAGGTTTATAGAACATTTTTCGCATATTTCTGCACCTCTGTATGCACTAACAGGGAATGTTGACTTTCTTTGGATAGAAAAATGTGAACGTGCTTTCCAGGATCTGAAGAAGCTTGTGTCCATAGCCCCAGTCCTTCGAGGACCAAATTGGGATTTGCCATTTCAGATATCATGTGATGCCTCAGATACAGCCATTGGAGCAGTCCTTCGGCAGGAAGAGGATAAAAAACCATATGTAATTTATTATATTAGCAAAAATTTATCCCTTGCTGAATTGAATTACACTATTACTGAAAAAGAATTTCTAGCTGTAATACATGCTGTCAATAAGTTCAGACATTACATTACTGGATATCCTGTTATCTTGTATACAGATCATTCTGCCATAAAATATTTAGCAAACAAGCCTATCACAAATGGCTGAATAATTAGATGGCTGATTTTATTGCAGGAATTTGACATTACAATCAAGGATCGACTTGGAAAAGAAAATCCTGTAGCCGATTTTCTTTCACGAATGCCAAAGCCAATCGATGCAACAACAGTTGAAGATCAATTCCCAGATGAATATTTGTTCACTATTTTTGTTAAAACACCCTGTTATGCTGATGTTTCCAATTACCTAGCAGTAGGTAAACTACCGAAACATCTAACCCCCAATGAGCGAAAACAGATTGTTCAGCGGAGTGCTCGGTTTTCTTGGATTGGGGGCTACCTATTTCACACAGGGGCAGATATGCATATCAGGAGATGCGTCTGTGAGGATGAAATCTTTGACATTTTAAAATCCTACCATGACAAACCATGTGGCGGACATTTCTCCGATCGCAGAACTGGACATAAGGCACTGCAAACAGGGTATTATTGGCCTAAAAATTTTCAAAGATGCAAAGAAATTCGTCCAAGCTTGTGACAGTTTCCAGAGAGCAAGACGCCCTGGTCAGTCCGATGAGATGCCCCTGAACCCACAGCTAGTCATTGAACCATTCGAGCGATGGGCCCTTGATTTTGTTTGACAAATTAACCCATCCTTGAACCGGAAAACATATATTTTGGTGGAAACTGAATATGTCACCAAATGGGTTGAAGCAGAGGCATTGCCGAGAGCTACAGAGGATTCTGTCATATAGTTCCTGTTCCATATCTTTGTGTGTTATGGCCTTCCAAGAGATATAATTACAGATGGTGGACCATAGTTTTCTGGTAACAAAATAGCTGCAACACTCAAAAACTATCATATCCAACATAAAATCACTACTCCATACCACCCACAGGAAAATCGTCAGGTAGAAAGCAACAATAAAATAATAGAAGCAATCCTAACAAAAACCATTGCGTCACATAGACGAGATTGGGCTGCAAGACTACCAGAAGCCTTGTGGGCTTACAGAACAACATGGAGAAGCACCACCGGCTACTCACCTTATCAATTAGTGTTTGGAAAGCAACCCATCTTTCCCATAGAATTCAAAATCCAAACATTGCGAACAGCACAAGAAGTTGCCTTAGATCTAACCGAAGCACAGATTAATCGATTACAACAGATAAATGAGCTAGACGAAATCAGGCTCTCTGCACTTCAAAACACTACACTGATCCAATAGCAGCGAGCTAAATGGCATGATTCTCTCATTAAAAACAAAGTTTTCCACGAAGGAGACTGGGTACTTTTGTAAGATTCCAGGTTTCAGGACTTTCCCAGGAAACTTCAGACTCTTTGGTTGGGACCATACGAAATCCAGAAGGTACATGACAATGGTACTCTTACTCTAATCACTATTAACAGTTCTAGATATGCTTTCAAGGCAAATGGCCACCAAGTTCGACTTTATCGCAAACCACTCACTCAGGAGTCCTTCTGCCAGCAGCTACACGAATATTCTGATATCGAAATTTAGGGGGAGGGAGAGAAGTCTTCCTCACCTATGACTCATTAAGTGATTTATCTCTTTTTACACTTTATACATAATTTCTTTGTTTTGTTGAATCTTTTTTGTACATATTTTTGTATCAACACTTTGTTGTTACTTTTTGGAGCAGTAGCAATTTTATTATTCTCTGTTGTTCCTTTTCTCAAAGGGACATCATTTCTGTTTTTTTGTTCCTTTTTCAAAGGAACAACACCTTTCGGATCAGCCATTCATTTTTCTTTAACTTTGATGTTCTTTTTTTCTACCTTGTGCTTTTGTTGTTCCTTTTCCAAAGGAACCACACTTTTGATTTCTGCTATTCCTTTTCCAAAGGAACAACACTTTTGATTTTTGTTGTTCCATTTCCAAAGAAATAACATTTGTGTTTTCTACTGTTTCTTTTCCAAAGGAATTGCAGTTTTGATTTTTGTTGTTCCTTTTCCAAAGGAACGACATTTGTGTTTTCCGCTGTTCCTTTTCCAAAGGAACAACAGTTTTGATTTTTGTTGTTCCTTTTCCAAAGGAACGACATTTGTGTTTTCTACTGTTGTGTTTTCTACTGTTCCTTTTCCAAAGGAACAACACTTTTGATTTTTGATGTTCCTTTTCCAAAGGAATGAAATTTATGTTTTCTGCTGTTCCTTTCCCAAAGGAACAGCAGTTTTGATTTTTGTTGTTCCTTTTCCAAAGGAACAACATTTGTGTTTTCTGTTGTTCCTTTTCCAAAGGAACAACACTTTTGATTTTTGCTGTTCCTTTTCCAAAGGAACGACATTTGTGTTTTCTTCTATTCCTTTTCCAAAGGAACAACACTTTTGATTTTTTCTATTCATTTTCCAAAGGAACGACATTTGTGCTTTCTGTTGTTCCTTTTCCAAAGGAACAACATTTTTGATCTTTGCTGTTCCTTTTTAAAAAGGAACACCACTTGTATTCTTTTTCTCTTCCTTTTTGAAATAACAACATCCTCGTATTCCATTTACTTATGCTTGCTCCCCATTGCTTTTCTAAATTAAGGATACCTACTATTCATGTTCTTTCAAGTCTTTTGGAACACAGCTATGCACTTATGCAATGGATATAAAATCACAACATATTGAAATCAGTGAATTATAAAATCGTTATTTTTATAAGAAATTTCTCTAATTTGGTAAGAGGACAGAAGGAAGGACACACTTACCCATTATCTTTTGTTGTCATTGTTCCATTAGTTCTGCTCTGATTGGTTACCTTTATCATGTTGGTTCCTTTTAAATTTTTACAATTCTCTTCGATTATTATTTAGGAATAAGAGCAAAGGGTTTACATGTTCCTATTGAGATATTAAGACTTATTCCACCATTCTTACTCTTAAGGAGTGTTGAACCACCCTTGTGTATAAATGGGAAAGTACTTTATGAAAAAGAAAGAAAAAAGAGCAAAAAATGATGTTTTAATGACTTGTTTATATAAGTTGTCAAATGCAGGATAGGTGGTCTCATCAAGAGCCAGCCTACCATGATCATGAGGAAGAAATTGAAGTGGCATTCCCACTATGGCCACCACACCAGGGATATGGTCCAAAAGGTATATCAAATAAAGAACCCTTGGAATAGGAGGTCTCATCACGAGCCGGCCTGCCCACCTTTCGCTCCTTCCTCGTGAATGGCATTATGGCTAACTGGTCACCAAGCCAGCATAATGGCCTACATTTTGACATCACACAACATTTCCTAAGCATACACAAAGGATCATGGTTCCATGGGTGGAACAAACAACTCTGCCAAGGTTATGGACTCCTGTCGGCAGCAGAGCTCTGTTAATAGTATTGAAGTCACATTACTTACACCAATAGGTAATTATTAACACCCTTCTGTTTCTTATACCTTAGTAATAAATCACATAAGAAGAATGCATATTATTTTCGAACCATAAAACGCATGTAAATCTATTATCACCAATCATGACAAAACAATTGACAATGACCGCATGAGACTCTATATGCACGGCAACTGTCCTATCTTCCCAGCCTCGCATCATATCACAACAGTCTCTTACTTGTTAAGTGATCTGACTTTACACTCGATTTGGTAACCTGCTACTTTTGTAAACATGGCATATTGTCATACGCTATTCCATTATGACTCTATTCCAGGGCAGATCGACACGCCACTCTTATATTTGACGACCGGGGAAGGCCTATCACATTGCAGGGGGGAGGTTAACCTCATCATGCTCTGGATTACGTGTCATACCACTATTCGGGAAATTTCATACTTGGGAATAGCATGGCTCAACGATATACTATTTTTTATTTTTGCATGGCTTACTGTTCCTAAGCCATTTCCATAGTATGCTCTACGGCATTAGTAAATCCCTTTAGATTTTGAGTGAGTCCTACATTTGTTAGTTTCTCTGTGTTTTAAAAGCGTGAACAACTTGCTATTCCATTGCCATTTCTGAGATTTTATAGGGAAACCAAAAACATGGGAGGAAGATTGATTCGGAGAGAACCACAAGTGTTGACAGTCTTTGATGCTGCACGGGAAATCCTGGCAAAAGCAAGATGGTTAACTTATCTCAATATTTTACAGGAATCCAATGAGACTATAGCAATAGAATTCTTGCAGAACTTGCAAGAAGATCACTCCATAGTAAGGGGGAGACATATAGCAGTCACCAATGACATAATCGCAAAGGTCTCGGGACTGCCAGCCGCTAGACCTGTATGGACGATAAAGAAGGAGAGATTGCAGAAGATCATAAAAACGGCCAGAACCTGACAATTAGAGTAAAAGGGGTTCTACCTACAGCATTAGGAGAGCCATGGGCGGAATTGGCAAAGATTATTCAGAGCTACATCACCTGTGAAGACACGAAAGACGTGGTAATACCATGACACCTTAAACTTTTAGCCGTATTAAAGCAGAAATGCTCTGTAAATTTACCTGCATTCTTAAATTTTTTACTTCATGATGTTGCACGAAGTATGAAAAAGGCACAGCATGTAGAATCAGTCGTCAGTCACCATGGGTTGATACAATTAATAGTTAGCCATAGCCTTACCCAGCAACAGAGCAGCTGAGAAAAGCTAATTGCCATAATAGATGGGGGATTGACCACGCCATCCCAAAAATGTAAACATGCCACCAATACACCAAAGCGTCCAGAAAAACGAAGGAAATTGGTCTGATTAGCACAGATTAAAGGGAGGCTGGGAAATTCCCAAGGAGATACTAGCCAACCAATAGAGATAGGCAATACAGGGGATGAACAACCCCCATGATTAGAAGGGGAAGAAAATGAGAAAGGAATGCAAGGAAACGAGGAAGGAGAAATGGAGGAAGAAACTGAGCAACCTGAGCAGGAGGAGGAAACAGAATAGCATGAAGGCAACACATTGCAGAATCCATTGAGAGAAGATGAATTGGCTAAAATTTTGGCCAATATGAGCAAATATGGCCAACCTCTAAGCCCACCAGATCTCCATGCTGAAGAAGAACCAAAAGAACACTCTGCTTAGGATAAAAATGCACTCGAAGAATTACATGACGAGGAGGTAGAAAAGGAGAATCAGCCTATTCATGATGAAAGTATGATAGGAGAGAGAAGTGATATAGAATACGAGCAATCAGTTCCTAGCCAGACTACACAAGAAGAAATTCTGGAAGAAGGGAGGCGGAAAAAGAAGTCACCCAAGAAAAAGTAGAACCAGCTAAGTGTTATAGACATTTTTGTGCCTTACAGCTATAAGCATGAAATTTCCATAATCCAAGGGATCCAAAGTCCCTAAACATGTTGTTCCTACCCCTAGAGGAACAAGGCTAACAAACCACAACAATTCACAGAAGTTCTCCACCAGAAACTGCTCAAAAACAAGTCAATTCAGGATCAATTCAGAAGCTCCACTAGCTGCCTGCGTTGAAATGCAGAGGCTACACTGGCCAGTTGCATTGCAACGCAGGTGGAAGCACTACCAGGGTGCGCTGAGCGGGAAATGACAAATGTCAGGGTCTCTTGTGAGAGGTGTCAAGACTGTGGAAGCTTCCAGAATCTTCCTCCATGACACTTGCCTTGCTGAGTTCGACTAAGTGATGAGTAAGAGGCTCTTAGTCTCCAAGTGGAAGTAAGAACTGATAGAGAGAGAGGACACTAGTCAGATCACAAGCTGACTCATCCTCACTCCAAACATCTATATATGGATCTCTTCTCCATGATATCTAGGGGCTGGAATTTTGTTATTGCAAAGAATTGCTGTTGGTTTGAGATTGGAATCATTGGGTGCTTAATGCTTTGAAGGGAGGTGAAGATAGGAATTTCATTTGCTGGGAAGGAGATGCTGGATTGGAACTCTCTTGGTTGTATCTCCTCCTGAACCTTGTTATTCATCAATAAATCTATCTTGGTTTCTCCTATATGCTGATGTGTCTTTGATGTATGATTGCATTAGTGTATTTGGTTTATTTCTAATCCTGAACTAGTTATGAATATGAATCTATGTCTTTGTGTAGTGTTCCCTTCTTGTGATCTTGCAGGAACCTATTGAAGCTAGGCGAGCGAGAAGGCAAGTAGTTGGGAGCTCTCAAAGAGAAGAGAAGCCGGATCAAGGGACAAACGGAAGACACCGGTTAGTCCATCCATCTCTCTTCATTCTTAATTCATAAAGGAAGAATACTAGAATAGCTGTCTCTGTTTGTTGCTAAGGCACTGTCACACCTTAGGTGGATAGGATCGTCTTGCATAGGCATTTTTCCCCACAACACTAGGGTTCTTGCCCCTGAGAAACTCGAGCAGAGCAACGAAGAAGCACCACAAAGAGAAAACTAGGGAATTGATCGAGATAATAGTCTAGGCAGCAGTAAACAATCTATTGTTCCTTCTAAGGAAATTGAGGAAATTAGGAGATTACGGAAAGAATAGCAAAGACTACTGAATGTAATAGTTCAACTTTGACAACAGATCAGGATTCTGAAAACAAGGAAAAGGGTAAAAAGGACTTCGTGAGGGAAACATGCAACCACTCCAGCAAAACCCCTCAAGACAAAGGATCGGAGGACCAGAGTCCATCCTATTGTTCAAAACCTTGTCGAAAAGTGATATGCTATTCCAAATGTTGTTGAGGAGCAGTCTGCTATTCAAAATCAAAAGGAACAGCATTTGACTATTACCCATAATGTATTGGCCTGTGACAAAGAAGTACAGATAGAGGCACAGTCCCCTGAAGGAATACGAGCCACGAAAAAACGTAATAAGAAGATTCAGGTGAACCTCCCGCTCACCACCACCATGTGGGATAGTGATCCGAGGATGGTAACCCTACGAGAGGGTTTGACGCAAGCTCAGTAAGTAGCAGAAAAACTCATAGAACAAACGGTTCCTCGAGAAAGGTATGAAGAACTACAGAAACAGCTAAGGAACGTCAATTTATCCGAAAGCCAGGCCTTTGAATGGTTGCAAAAGGAAGAAGAAAAGGTCACGAAGGTAACTCGTAGGTTAGATATGGTTATCAAGCAGATGCATACCTTATGCTCTTTTTATAATGACATCCTAGCATGTAGAGCCCCTGCTGAGAATTATGCCTTGTTTTTAATGGAACGATATTTGCAATTGAAAATAAAGGCTGTTAAACCAGGCGCCCCTATACAAATTAATACCATCGATGATTTTATAAACTGTTGTAAGCACTATGGGGTAAAGGTTCAAAGATTATTGTGTGAATTCTATTTGCATAACCTTGTGTTAGACCAGGAGACCGAGCAGAACCTTGGCCCTTTTGTTGGGGATATCCAATTACAGGCATTTATTTCATTTGGAATTAATCAAATTAAATGGCTTAAAACCTATAATTCTTTCCAAAGACAAGAAAACGGATTAGACTTGTGGGTAAGAGCTGAGCCTAGGAATCCAGTACAATTGTGGAGGGAACATAGGAACCTCATGGGGAATCTAGGCGTAATTGAAGCATTAGGCCCCATTCATACAACAATCAATCGGTAGGGAATAGAAAAAATTCTCACTATTATAGACCTTGCCATTGATGCGGCTAAATTTCGATATCAGATCTCTAATCCAAATATCCAACTCAGGGAACCATTTAATTATGAAAATTTTAAGTTAGCCGCCAACTGCTTGCACCTCTATGGTGAAATCATTTTGAGGGCAGGGCCATCCTGGTTAGGATATAGGTTCCGGAGTCCAATTATTTGGCACCCTGCACCTAGATACCAAGCCCTGTACGAGATGCCTGAGGGTCAGACAGGCCATTTTTTTGAACACCTAGTTATGCATCATGGTTGTAGACCTCCACATGAGATCCCATCTCCAGCCTACTCTCTCACTGCCTTACATGTCAACTACAATGTTTTCATGAGGGCATGAAAAAGGGTAAGTAGGGGGGTGTGTGGAGTACTAAAGAAGGTATGTTTTTGGTGATTATTTCAGCATCTTTTCATTAAAACTTACAAACCTTTTGCATCATGAACTAGGTAGATGATAAGGAATTGTAATAAAATCTGTAAGACTAATGTGCAAAACAAACACTGACAATTGTCATTTTCTTATGCAGAAAGAAGGAAAAACGAAAGACTACCATTCCAAAGGAAAGGACAAAGCCAGGTTAACCGCTGTCCCTTTGACGGGGAACCACATGCAAACAAGGCAGACCAAATCAAAGCGTATTAGCCCAGGAAAGGAAATAGAGATATCGGCTCGGCGCAAGAAAGTGAAGAGATAACTGAGAGCCAACGGTTCGGTGAATAAAGGATCTTGAGGGATCGCTGCTTTAACTATTTTTTCACCTAGACATCTCTGCCTTCACCATTATAAAAAGGGGAAACATTGTTAGCCCAGGGGATAGCCTATTATGTTTTTATGTAATTTATCTTAAAGTTGATACTTTGATCGTCGAATCTCATTGAGAAGCGATCCACTGTAATTCTGTCTTATGCATTAATACAAACTTGGTTTCTATTTCATCTCTGATCCTAAAATAACTTCAAGCGGTGTACCCCTGGAGGCTAACAGCCCGGCCTTGGAGGAACACTTGCTCCTGTACTAGTACTTTTGGTTTATGCGTGGTGTGCTCATCAGTTTTATTCGGTAATCTGATATGTTATGTTATTTTACATCACAGCCCTGTTACATCTGATCTGTTAAGTGATATCGTTTTCTGAGACAGAGACATTATAACTCTGCAACGCATTGTTGTTTCCTTAAGTACTGATATAACTAGATTTTACATGATACCGTTGCTGTTCAATTATAGAATGTTTGTGTTGTAACACTTGACTGTTGGTATTACTAAATTCATCTTAGAGATTATATTTCCTTGCAATTGTTGAATCTATGGACGTTGTTGTTCCATTCTGAAATACAGTCGTATTATTTATAACTAAGACTGATGATTGGATTACCAAGATCAGATTACTATTGAGGTGTGCCATGTGTTAAGTTACTGTTTGAATTCCTAGCGTTGTCCCATATTCCATCATTAGTCAATGCTGTTCTATTTCTGTGTTTTGTTCAATTCATCCTTAAAGGTAGAGGATTGCCATTTGATTTCTGTAGGACACAATTGTTGCATTTGATCTTGTAGACTAAGGTGTTGCTGCTTATTAAACTTAATTGTTGTTACAGTTTCCTAGTTGTTGTTCCGTTTCTTATCTGTTGTTCCATTTCGTGTTATTCGCACTATTATTGCTTCGGTGTGTAGAACGATCTGAGATTGTAGTGGGAATTGACATTTACTGTCTGGCTCCCAGATCGATGATCTGTTCCCTAATTTCCTTTGGTCCCATCAGTTTACAAAGGGATGAGCTACTGCTACTGAACCCTTGACTGATAAATTGCTTAGTTTTCTGAATGTAGGGTTTATTTTTTAAAAGCAGTTTGTTGTAAACAAGCATCTGTTTACTCTTGTATTTTTGAGCACTATACTACTAGTATTACTATGGCAAATGATAACCTTAGACTGAGACACTCTTTGAAATAACAAACGTTCATGGATTGACAAATTAATGTGAGGTAACTAAAGGTGAAAGAGACCCTTTTTATAGCTCGACACAAGCGTCCAATTATTAACCTGGCACACAACTATACTATAGATAAACATAGATTTTCATTTTCATTAGTCAAGATTGTTTGTAAGAAGCTTGAGAGTTCCTTACATTTATTTTCCTACAAGAGTACTTTCTTTAACATTCCATCACTAGAATTTCTTTGGTGTAAATTGTTGGGTGATATTTTCTTTTGATTCTACAAGATTACAATTAAGGAAGTAGGAATATAGTTTGGAAAAGTTCATATCATTTCTTGCATTTCCTGTGCTTTGTCTCGAAGTTTACGAAACCCTTGGGTTGACAATTAAGTGCTGAAGGAGTCTGCCTAATCGTAATTCCTGCACCCAACATTTTGGTGCCATCGCCAGGAAGGTGATTTGAAATTGGTAAGAACTTTCCATTGTCTACAATAAGGGTAAGTATGCTATTATTTTTTTCCTGAAATATGCTTCTATTGTTTTGAGGATTTTACGAGTGCTAATTTTTATTCATTGCAACAATTAATAGATTCTTTTTATTTATAGGAATTTGAATTTTGTTTTTGGATTTGGTTTTTTAAAATAAATGCCTAAGAAAGGTAGGCGTCCGAAGCCCAATAATGGCCGATGAAATACTAAAAAATCTGAAAAATCTTCTTTTGTTGGACTCTCTTTTATAGGTAGGAAGTCCAAGAAGACCCAGAATCATCATGCCAGAACAGTCCACTTGGATTCTGGAAACAGTGATTTAGGTGTGACACAACCTGAAAAGGGGAAGAAGGAGGCTAATGGTGATCTAAAATTTCAATTCAGCATTATTCAACCTTAATCTTCTAGAACTGGTCTGATTGGAGGCACAACAATGTTGATAATGAAGACCATGCAGAGTGGACTGGAGAGAACCAGGTAAATGAATAGCAGTCCACTTTTGGATTTCCAATAGTGAACCTAGAAGTGAATGTACAAATGAAGAATATTTCACCTTCATCTCTTCCACACTTTCATGGTAAGGTACACGAAGACCCAGATTTATTTCTTTTTCAGTTTGATATATTGTGTCAGACTTATGATTATTCTTCTGATGCCCAAAAATTAAAGTTGTTTCCTACAACCCTGAAGGATTCAGCATTGCGCTGGTTCATGGGACTAGGAGGAAAAAATATAAGTTGTTGGGGCAAAATGAAGAGAGTATTTTTGAATAAATATCAAGAATATTTTAAAACTAGAGAAATGCAGGACGAGATCTTCACCATTGTACAAGGTGATGATGAGACTTTGGAGGATTACTTAGAGTGAATTTTGTATATACTCCAAAGGTCCAAACACAAATTTGATTTAAGTACTATTCAAATCTTGTTCCTATGAGGACTTACTAAGGATTCTAGACATAATATGAATTTGTTAGGACAAGGAGACATCGCTCAGAAAACTTTTGAAAAAAATTATGACTTGTGTAGGAAGTTCTCCATAAATCAATCTAGATCCACTAGAGGAGGTCGAAGAAAAACTAACAAATTGGGATCTACAGATGCTATGATCATTGGCTTGGAGAATAAAATGGACAACATGAAAATTGAAATAATGAATACTGTTAGCAAACAAATAGACTCTTTGAAATTTCAGCAAAAATTAGAAAAGGAACAAGAGTCATTGTCTATTTTTTGTCCAAAATGTAGGTAAAAGAATCCTTTAAAGAATGTCATGCTGATATAAAAAGTGCTAATAAATGTGTGATTTGTGTCAAGAACAATGCCATCAAGGAGTGCCCCTCCATACCTAGACTAAAAGTTGTACTTGAAGGAGAGCATTCTAAACCTGAGCCATTACATGCCATGGGAGCACGAAGAAACTAGCCACAAGTAAGTGCAGGTATGGCTCCTAAACCACATTTTTATGGCTATAATGCACCTCCATATTCCTATAATAATAATAATAATCACTCTCAACATTGGCAGCATGAGAATCATTTTCATCATGGACAGTCCTCTCAACCTTGGCAACAAGGATGGAGAGGGCCAAACCATTCATATCATTCCTATCCTGCTCAGATGCCATCATATCCTCCTTCCTATGCACCACACCATATGTCACAACCATATTTTCCCTCTCTACCTCAACAAAGTCAATCATTGCCACCATTTCCTTTTCCACCACCATTTAGACCACCTCAACTAGTTGCTCAACCGGTACCGAATCCTAAGAATAAGGCGGTACCATTGATTCATTTGGTTGGACCATCCCCTCTTCCCACCTATCAAACCCTGTTGGTTGGGATAAATGAGCTTCAATTGAGATTGGAAAGGGTAGTTAAACTAGAAAAACAAAAATAGTTCACAGTGATTATTGAGGAGAAAATTGAGGAGGTGAATCCTTGTTGTAGCATCCATTTTCATTTTAATTTTATTTTCAGTTTTATTGCAAAAATGAAAAAAAAAAATCAAATATTATGTTATAACAGAAATAAAAGAGAATGCAGAAATTTGAAAGAAATGATTTGTTTTATGTTATTGATGGCTTGCGAACGTGAGAAACCCAGGAGAAGATTTGAGTCGTCCGATCGACAGGTAATAGATCTAATGGTAATCGCGTGGTTAACAAGGATGAGGTTTAATTCAAAATCGGACGCGAGAAATTATAAAACTGAGTTAAAACCTCAGTTAATCGGGGTCGTCCGCTTGAAGGATTCAGATCTGATGGTAATCACGTGGTTAACAAGGACAAGGTTTAATTCAGAAAACAAACGCGATGGTTTATGGAATGTAATTTAATCTGTTGAAGTCCAGATTGATCACAACCACTCATAAAAAATGGATGAGATCCAACAGATATCACATCAAAAAGTGCACGGGTTTTATTATAAATTTTAGACCCAAGAAGTCTATGAACTGTAGTTTTGTTTCTTCTCGGTTCCGTGGGGAAGGTAAAGGTTTGTGGAAAAGGCGGATGCGATAAGATTATGAACCAGAGTTTTAATTCTTTTGGTTCCGTGGTAACTGAAGGTTTGCCATATTCCGTGTAAATCAACCAATTCCATTGTTTTAGCAAAATAACTAAAATTAGAGGCGGATGACTGAAACTCCAAAGGCGATGGTGATTGGTCGGGTTTCTTTGTGTTTCCACCAATCAAAACACTTCTGATATATACGTGGGCCCATAACCCACAAGTCCATGCACAGAGTTTTGTAAAGATGCAGTTTGTTGTGTTAAGATAGTCTAGCTATCATCAAAACATCTACAGAGAAACTTCATCAATAGTCAAGCAATAGATTCGAACAACGAGCAGCCATCACCTTATACTTTCTGTTACTTCTTGTTGTTTTGTTTTCTTGAGAAGAATGAGGTGTCTTTTACCCTCCAATGTAATATTTTGTAATGAATTTTACTTTAGACATTTATGAGATAGTTAAGTAGTTTGATAGTTTTGGTATTTACCAACTTTCTCATGATGTATAAAAAGAGGAAAAATTATATAAAAATGTTTCGAATTTCAAAGAACCTGGAGACTAGGTTATTGGATTCTAGATAAAACTAATGATTAATGAGAGAATCAGGATTTTTCCACACATTGTTGGGTATGATTTGTGATTTCTTTGTTATGTGTCATCATGTATCTTCCTTTCTTTATGAAGCTGCAGGTCGTTGTTTAATTATGTGAATGAAGTTAAAATTCCTTAAAAGAGCACTCCTGTACTTAAAGTTCCTACTTCTACATTTCTTCTAAGTTACAGATAATAGTTTATGTGTAAAAGAACATATTGTCTTTAACTTCCTAAAGTGTTACAGATAATAGTTTTTGTGAAAAATAGCATATTGTCTCTAACTTCTCAAAGCATTCTTCAATCAGCATTTTTATTTAGCAATCAAATGGCATTTTGAGACTTTCATATCACCTAAGTATTAAGGGTTAAAATTCAGGCCCTTTAGGTCCTTCACTTGAGGATACATCATACAAATAAGTGACAATAATAATAAACATTAATGTCTTAAGCACAATTTCTACACAGCCAAGAAATTGGTTTCTTAAGTGACAACATTAATTGGTGCCATTGCTGGGGAGAGAATTCGAGAACACTTTTCCCTAGGTTTTCTAATATTTTCCTCTGGTTTTTCAATGTGGAGGAAATATTTGGCTGTAATGAACAGAAATCAATAATTCTAGCTTCAAAGAGGCCTCATACATGGTCAGATACCTCACAACAAAAGGTTCAAGTCCTTTCAGACCCTAAGAGACTAGTTTCCAAGAGGGTTGGAAGGCCAAAAACTCTAGTTACACCAAGTCCTACACTGTCTGCACCTGGTAGCAGTTCAACACATCTTTCATCCAAACATTCACCTTTATTTGACCAAGAGATACCTTTTACATCCACTTCATTTCAAGAACCCAACTGTCAAGAACAGTCTTTAGAGTCTGTTTCTTTTTCAGTATCTGCTATAGTTATTCAACCTGAACCTATAACTACATTTCCACCTTTTCATACTCCATTTACTCCTCAGACAGGTTCTACACCTGCTGGTACTCAAAGTTCAGTAAGTTCAGGAGAAAACATGGCAGCACCTGCATTCTTGTTGAATAGGTATGCACCTATTCAATTGCCACAACAGTTGAATCAAATGCCTCAAGAATACTTGAATATTCTTCCTCATTTCTCAAGGGAGGATGAGAAAATAGTAGAGAAGCATATAGCAGTGTTTTGTAATTTTGCAGAAAATCTCAATGTTGAACACTTGGATGTTTTTTTAAGACTTTTTGTGTAATACTTGGATGGAGAAGCAAGGAAGTGGATTAAATGGCTTCCTAATAACTCTATTCCTTCATGGGAAGAGATGGAGCACCTGTTCACCCAAAGATGGGGAGAGAAAAGAGACCATGGGTATTCACTCATAGAGTTTAATGCTATTAAGAATAAATCTGATGAAAGTGTTGTTGAGTTCATCAGAAGGTTCAATAAACTGTATAATAGTCTTTCAGTGGAGATTAAGCCCCCTCCTGCTGGTGCAAAAATAACTTTTGCGAGGGAATTTGAATCATATTTTTGGTTCACATTGAGGGAAAGAAGATCCAAAACCCTTGATCAGATCCAAAATGATGCCTTAGAAATACAAGCAAATCTGGTGGCTGCAGGTAAAGCACTAGAGACACAGCGTATCCAAGATAAGGGAAAGGCTAATCTGGAATCCTCTCAAAGTCAAACATTAGAGGATATGAATAATGTACTTAAAAATTTGTCTAATAAATTGATTAAATTGGAATTGGAGAGTGAGAATTCTCAGAGGCAAGCACAACAAAACAAAAAATTTAATCCTCAATATAGAAGAAAACCTCTACAAATTTTGCAGAAGGAGAGGAAAGATCAAGATCAGGTTCAAGCACCACTTTACTTAGAGGTAGATCCTGATGAAGTACCAAAGCATTACAGGGACCATGATGATCATATTTATACATTGTATGCAGTAGATGAAGATGAACTAGGCATTGAGGGAGAAGAATATGAATATACTGAAACAGATGTCATTGATGATGAGAATGAAATTGATGAATATTGGAAGCAATTTTCTGATTTTATGCAGGTAGAATTACATAAGAAATATGACTTGAGATCAAGGAAAATATCTAGAGTTCAAGAAAATGAAGGTGAGCAGCAAGTTCCAGCTCCCCTACAAAAGGCAACTCCACAAGAACCACAGCTTGCAAAACAATTAAATAAAGGAAAGCAACAACAAAATACAAATAGCAAGACTCAAATACTTCAAGGTGAGTCTTCTCAAGACAAAAGTGATAAAATTCCTTTAGAAAAACTTGTTTCCATTCCACAAGAGATTTCAGTGATGAAGAAAAGTGAAGATGAAAATGAAAGGAATACTAAACAGGTCCATGTGTTTAGTCTTACTAAAGAATTAGAAAAAATCAGAATTCAAGTGCCCCTCATAGAGTTGGTCAAAACACCAGTTTATCAAAGAGAGATTGCTGAGTTTATCAATCTAAAAGAGAATGTGAATATAAATGACACTGTGAATCTACAAGAAGATAAACCAGTAGTGGTTTTTGGTCCACATGTGGAGGAGGTAGATTCTTCAACACCTCCTTTCTACATTTCTTTATTGATTCATGATTTCCTCTTGCATAATTGTATGTTTGATTCAAGAGCTTCACATAACCTTATGCCATTATTAGTGATGAGACAACTAAACTTACAAGTTACTAAACTTTATAGAGACTTGTATTCTTTTGATTCAAATAAAGTCAAGTGTCTGGGGGTCATTAAAGATATGGTGGTGTCACTAGCCCAGATGCCAGCTAGAAGCTTGGTAATGGATGTAGTGGTAGCAGATATCCGTGCTAGGTTTGGAATGTTACTATCTAGGTCAGGGGGGATAAATTGGGTGGTGTTTTGAAACTGGATTTTACTTATGTTGTCATATCAATTTTTTGTGGAGAAGAAAGGAGGTTGTACAGAGAAACAAGATTTGTAAAAACAATCACAAAGAATGGAGAAAGTAATTCACCTGTATATAACCAAGAGAAACATGACTTTTCTTGCTTCGTGCCGCATGACAATGCAGAGTTAGCTGAAAATAACCAGAGGTAGCTTACTTCAGCCAGTGTAAATATAGAGCTTCAAATAGAAAGGGTGTGGAAGTGCTTCTTTGATGGAGCCTATTCTAAACAAGGAACGGGTGTTGGTTTCCTTCTGATTACACCTAGAGGTAATATGATCCATTTTTATGTTAAATTGGAGTTCGAAGCAACAAATAATGTGGCAGAATATGAATCCTTGATCATTGCTCTGTAAATAGCAAACAAAATGGGAGTCTAGTCAATTTTTGTTTTTGGAGATTCAAAGCTAATTATAAAGCAAATAAACAACCATTGTCAAACAAAACACCCTAGGCTTAGGGCATACAGAAATGAAGTGTGGGATTTAGTTGACAACTTCTTTGAGGCTTTCAACTTACAATTCATTCTAAGAGATGGGAACAGATTAGTAGACTCTTTGGTTGTCGCTGCTAGCACTTTTAGACCCCCCGTAAATCCAAAGCTAAGATATGAGGTTGAAATGAGGCACAGGCCTTCTGTTCCGGATAATATAAAACACTGGTAGATTTTTGAAGATGATCAGCAGATTAAGGAATTCTTAACTATGATTGAAGATTTTCAGGGCACAAAGATTAATCAAGATGAAGATGAAATAACAAAAGGTGCAGAAGTAAGTGGTTTGAAAAATTCTATAGTTAATCAAAAAATTATTCAATTGAAAGATAATATTCTGCCAAGGGGGCTTGTCCCTCTTGAAAGACTTTTTAACTCCAATGATGTAGCTGTTAGTTCAGAGAAAATTCCACAGGATGAACAAATTCAAGATCACAATATTGGAACCCAGAAGGAGCCCAAGTTAGTCAAATTATTTAATGGAGTTCCACTTAATTATAAGGAGAGATATCTTAAGCTTTTTAGGGACTATATTGATGTTTTTGCTTGGTCCTATGAGGATCTCAAAACATATGATGTAAGTATTATTCAACACAAGATTCCCTTGAAAGAAGGGATTAAACCATTTAAGCATAAACTTGGGCAGATAAACTCTTTGCTTTCACCATTGACTGAGAAATAAGTCAAAAAGTTTCTTGATGCCAAGATAATAGTTCCACTCAGGTACTTTGACTAGGTGGCCAATTTAGTGCCTGTAAGGAAGAAAAATGGAGAAATAAGGCTATGTGTGGACTTGTTGTGGTCACCAACAACCCCCCTCTTTGTTTGATATTAGCAATAACACCAAGCAAAGGGGGACCCTTAACAAAAAATCCAAAAATATTTTTATCAAAATTTTTGTATTTCTACTCCCTAAAGCTAGATCGCATTGCGAAGAGAGAGTGAAGCGTTTCCTATGCGCATAAATGAGCTGAGAAGAAGCGATGCGAAATTCATCGCATCGCATATATTGAAAGCACCCTTAAAAGAAAAACTTAAGGAATCGCCAACGGCCGATATGCGACGTCGCATATCGCAGCATCGCATAAACAACACACAGTAAATGAAAACGCGATCTGCGATCTTACAATCTGCGATCTGCGATGAATGAAACTATCAATTCCTGTGATGACACTTCTTGACATCGCAATCCTTGATACTGCGATGCGAATCGCAGGAACCACTCATCGCAAGATTTCCTCGACATGGTCTGTAAACCCAAAATTGAGCGCGCACCTTAAGGGAAATTAATGATTGTACGCCAAAATATCCAAGAATGATTGTGTTGCATTTTTCGAAGAGTCAAGTCATTATGAGCGTCATGATTATGCATTCATTAGAACTTAAAGCTTTCATGTCAATCTTTTCGTCATTTCTTTTCCCTTGCGTAAACTGTAAGGCAGCAACTAATATAAATCAATATGCAGGAAACATCTAAGGAAAAGGGGAAAGCGCCAATACTAGGAGAACAGAGAGGAGATGCCTTCGCAAATGGATGCCACATGCAGCAGGACCGCGGATTCCAGAGTATCACTAAACAGACACTGATGAAAATAGACTATCCAAGACTCAGAGTCAAAGGCGCACAAAAGCAGCATGTTTGCAAAAGATCCTGAAGCTCAGACTGGGTAAAGCAAAAAGAAAAACGCTAAAGAGGGAGGACGCTCCAGAAAAGCCTGGAACAAAGAACAGAAGCAATTTTCAATACGAAAGATTGTTCAGGCAACGAAATCCCTAACTCATTGAGTCATTTGCACGGCCGAAAACCGAAATAGCAACAGCACAATCAGTTTGAAAGAAATCTGGGTTATACTAAGTATACACACAGCGAATACACCCAGCCAGAGGAAGATTTTCGAAAATATCTTCTAGTTTGTCAGAAAGAGGTGCCAACTTTTTTTATTTCTACTTTTATCGCTCGAACAAAAGGAAAAGACAACCAGCCGACTCTTTCCAGGCGAACGTTGCATCGCTTACAGCACTAAGGAGCAGATACAGAAACGGTTAGAAATTAGATTCAATTTTTAGAAATAAATTTGTTTTAGTAAAAGGGCGGTCATTTGAAGCCATTTCCTAAATTTGTGTAATTAAGATTAATTAGTTAGTAGTATTTAACCCTTCTCATGGCATTTGGAGAAGGGTCCAGAAATTTGTCAAAAAACTTGTCCTCAGAACATGCACTTTTGCACCCTCGGAGGGGGTTTTTGATGAATGGATGGATCGAGATTTATTTATGTTTACATTTTAATGTCTGCTACTGATGTTGCACTTTTGTACTCTTAGTAGATATTAGAACAAGTAGAGATAAATCGTTATTGCTTGAAGTTTGTGAGTGAAATTAGTCATAAATGGTACTTTTATCTCTTGACCAATTTCTGCTTATATTCTTAGAGTGATATGCAGCTGAGTTTTTTATATGTTAATGTATGAATGTGTGGGTTACCATTTGGCACTTCTGTACGGTGGAGTCATTTATTTATGCTTGACATATGAATAACTTATTATGCGATATGCTGTTCACAACTGTTTTGCCTAACTTTTTATGCAGAATGGTTTATCTTAATTGATTTCTATTCTTATGATAGCTGAATAATCTTTATTACCAGTTATTGTTTGAAATATTTTTAGATCGCATAATAGAGGAAATCTACCCCGGGTTAGCGTAGATTAGATGTGTTGTTTTTTGTTAGATTACAGTAGCATAGAGTCAGTTTAGAAGTTAGGATTAAATTAGCTTAAATTACTTCTAGATCAGCATCATCAAACTCTACACACACACACACCCCCCTTACATTGGGAAACTGGTCCCATTATCCCCAGTCGGACCCGCTATACCAAACGGACAAGGAGCTGCCAACCAAGTTCCGGACCGAGTGGGTATCCCCCTTGTTGTTGACCCGATTTCCCGGCCCTCAACATATTTGGCGCTAGAAGGAGGGCACGAACTATGAATGGCACCTAAATCAAAATCTAAATACCATTCTGAGAGTAAATCACCCTCATCAACTCCCCCGACTTCTCTAGTACTGTTAAACCCGGAGTTAGAAGTCGCTCGAGTATCCACCGCTGCTACCTACCCTAATATATCAGACCAACTTATCATTGAACCCCCTGAAATTCAAACTTTGATTCGTAAACTCCAGGGATTCTCTATTTTTACTCAGAGGTCTGATAAATCCCACAGCAGCGTGACTTCGCAGTACAATCCTGCTCATCCCCTGACCAGATTGAAGAGTGAAAAATTGGCATTCAACCAAGTGAACTCCCTCTCCCTACTAGGAAAAGAGCAAGGAAAACATCACCAGAGTCTGACAGTGAGACTCTTTCATCTACTTCGTCCATTTCAACCCCCTCACCGCGAAGTCAACCACCCACATCCTCATCCCAAATCACTCATCCATCTTCCACAACCCTTCCTCTTCAATCATCAAAGATCATAATATCTTCATCTTCTCAGCATCAGGGACCATCCTCTGCACTTTCATTAACTAGCAGCTCAACGATGGCCCAGTCTCCATGGAACAATCCTGGGGCGGTTTTAATGCCTCCACCCCTGAGCCCAATACCGGCCCATCCTGAGAAATGGCTAACTAAATTTAATCCAGAAACAGGCATGCTAGCCGAACAACGTATCAATAATTTCATGCTTTCTGTTAATCTCAATGGAGTTACCAACGAGGATGCTGTTGTCCGGCTTTTTCCCTATACAATGCAAGGAACAGCCGGGTCATGGTACTTTTCGTTACCTTCCGGGTCCATCACAAGTTGGGACATTTTTCAAAGTCAATTCCTTACTAAGTTTGGTGATGACAGATCAACAACGACATTGATCAATGACCTATCCAATCTTAAAGCTGAGGCTAGAGAACCCATTAAAGATTTCAATTTACGGTTCAATAAGATCCTCAACAAAATTCCCGCTGCTTCTCAACCCAGCGAGGAAGTAAGATGTGAATGGTATATCACGGCCTTACCATCAAACTTGGCTATCTTCGTAGATAGGGCAAACAAGACGACCTTAGTTGAAAACTTGACAGAGGTGTTAGCAGTAGAAAAACGCGTAGTAGCCCTAGAAAAGAGATCTGCAATAGAGGAACGCAAATCTAAGAAAATCTCTTTCAAAGAAGACACCAGGAAGAAACAAACGAAATATCCTTTCGATATGGAAGGATTACAAAAAGTGTTAAAGGCCATGTCCAATGAGATGATTGACATAAGAAAACAAGTAGCAGAAACTTCTTCAAAAAAGCCCTACAGAGATTTTAAAAGAAATCCTCCCATGGAGGTGAAACCACCCAATGCTGTCTCAAGCGTCGAATCTGAAGAAGAAGAAGAAGAAGAGAATACCACTAAAGGGCAGACCGATGATGAAGAAGTTGTGGAACTACAAGGAATGTGGGATTTCATCCTCCCACAAGAAGAAGATCAAGAAGCATTTCCGGTTAGCACACGAAGCAAAAATCAACTTGATCCTCCCCAAACTACCCCTAAACAGAAGGGCGCAAGCCCTGCAACAAAAGATAAGGTCGCAACAAAGAAAACAACCGCTACAGCGACCCAATTTAGCCCAGTCCAATCAGATCAAGCACCTCCATCAAGAACACTGATAGTGTCGGATGAAATGGAGTATAACATTATCGATGACATGAAAAAGACTAGGGCTAATATCACTCTTTACGAATTGAGCAAATTGAAACATCAACAGAAAATAATGATGAAAGAATTACATGCCATGCCTACTACATCTTTACCTACAGTTGTAGCTTCCCACAACATGGGAAGACCTCCAACAAACATGATCAACAAGATTGATCCAAATGACATTGCCTTGATTGGAGGAAGATCAAGATCTCATACTCCTCCTTTTCTTCTCACTTATGAAATTTTCAATAAAAACGTGCACAATTGTTTGGTTGATTTTGGTGCTTCAACGAATATTTTACCCAGATCAATATGTGCCAAATTGAATGTTCAACCACAAAAATCCGCAGTGCGCATAGTTCAACTTGATCGATCTCAAGTCGAAGTGATTGGTGAACTTAATCAGGTGACCATAAGATTGTCGTCTAACCCGAAAGTATGTCAGGTTATCGACATTCTAGTAGCTAATATCCCTGAATTCTATGGTTTAATTCTTAGCAGGGATTGGTCCGAAAAACTCCACAGATATTTCTCAACCGACTGGTCGCACATGTGGTTACCCTATAACGGTAAACCGAATCAAATAAAGGTTGAACGAGAGTTGCACCAAAAGTACATAGTGACTGAATTGGAAGGAGAGAATGAAGCAATAGCATACAACAGTAGTATCATAGGCAATTACTCGGTAGATTTTTTCCTCGACAATTTCAATGCTCATATTTCACCTTACTTAGAAAATTCAGTTTTGTCCCAAGTTGAAATTTTTTCTCAAACTGATAATTCAAAATGTGTTAATTTTTTAGATAACCCTGTAAATACATCTTTGTTTTGGAAATTATATTTTGATGGCTCTAAATCTAACGAGGGAGCAGGAGCAGGATGCGTTCTGATTAGCCCAAACGGAAATAAGACCATGCTTACGTGCAGACTTGAGTTCGATTGCACAAACAATATAGCGGAATACGAGGCCTTGGTGCAAGGCCTATACAAAGAAATCAGACTAAACGTTAAGTATCTTCAAGTTTTTGGAGATTCTAAGATTGTCGTCAAACAGGTACGTAACACCATACATTGCCTGTCAAGCCATTTGAAGCACTATCAATCTTTAGTACAAGATCTGACTGCACATTTCATAGCATTCAATATTTCTTCAATCCCAAGACTCCAAAATGCGAGCGCAGACCTGTTAGCTAACGTAGCCTCTAGACTTATTCCCTCCGAAGATTTTAGTCCAGATAGATTCTCAATAGAATTAATCTTTAGACCATCCATCTCTGACAACATCACCAACTGGAGAGTACTCAACGACGATCCTGACATTGTAAATTTCCTCACTTCTGAAGGATCCTACTCAAATCAAATAATTGACGAAGACCATCATGATCACCAAATACAGCAAAATAGCACTGATAATGCTATACCTAAATCGATGGTTAAATTAGAAGATTTATATGATTTAAAAAGTCGGTTTAAAAGGTCTGCCAATTCTAAACTCTATAGTTCAACTCTAAATTATGAATTAGTGAACCTAGGAACCGATGAGAAGCCACAAAACGTTAATCTAGGCCACGGCCTAGCCCCTGAAGAAAAATCAGCATATATCCATCTTCTGAGACAATACAAAAACGTTTTTGCATGGAATTACGATGAGCTGAAGACATACAACACTTCTATCATTCAACACACTATCCCTATGATTGACAATGAAAAACCTGTCCAGCAGAAGCTCAGAAAAATCCACCCCAACTTAGAAAATCAGATAAAGACTGAGCTAAATAAGTTGTTGAGAGCCAGAATAATCTTCCCCGTCAGACATTCCAAATGGGTATCCAATATGGTGCCCGTTAGAAAGAAAAACGGAGATATCAGGATCTGTATCGACTTCCGGAATCTCAACAAAGCCTGTCAAAAAGACAATTTTCCCCTCCCACCTATGGAGCAAATATTACAGGCAGTAGCAGGCTCAGAATTAATGTCTTTTTTGGATGGATTTTCAGGATACAATCAAGTGCTGGTACATCCCGATGATCAGTTAAAAACCACATTCCGAACTAAATGGGGCACATATGCATATCGGAAGATGCCATTTGGTCTGATCAATGTCGGCGCTACCTTTCAGAGAGCCATGGACATCGCATTTAAAGGTTTAATCAATAAATCGGTAGTGATTTACCTGGATGATATAACAGTGTACTCCAAGAAGCGAAGCGACCATCTCAAAGACTTGAAACAAATATTTCAAAGATGTTTAAGGTATGGGATCTCACTTAACCCAAAGAAATCTTTTTTCGAAGTGTCAAAGTCTGGTATTCACATTGAACCTGACAGAATCAAAGAAATTTCCGAAATATCCATGCCCCATAACAAAAAGGCCATGCAATCTTTCCTTGGACAAATCAATTTTGTAAAGAGGTTTGTCCCGGATTTTTCACGTATTATTTCTCCTCTACAAAATATGATAAAAAAAAATTCAAATTTTAAATGGGGTCAAGATGAGCATGAAGCATTCAACCTAATTAAGCAAGCTATCATCAACGCTCCATCTTTAGCAACCCCAAATTTTTCAGAATCTTTTATCTTATACACATTTGCCTCAGAGAAATCTTATGCCACGATTTTAACTCAAGCAAATCAAAAGAAGGCGGAAGCTCCAATCGCATTTTTTAGCACGAACTTACAAGGTGCTGAACTCAATTATTCAGACGTGGAGAAACAGGCATATGACGTTTTCAAAGCAATCAAATATTTCAAACCTTTCTTACTTAAAGCCCATACCAAAGTCATAGTATCGTTTCCAGCGGTAAGAAACCTTCTGATACAAAAGGATGTGGGCGAAAAGAGAGAAAATTGGATTATCGCCTTACAAGAATACGATCTTGAGATCAAAACAGCAAACATCGTAAGAGGTCAAGGCTTCTGCAAGATGTTAGCTGGAGCATCGCAAATTCCTGAGAACTCATCTGAAGAGGTACATACATATGAGGTAAGCCTAAATGACGCAGAATCATTATATGCGGACACCATTTACTATCTTAAGAACGGGTATGCTCCATCACACCTGGACCAAACCAAGAAAAGAGCTCTGAGATTGAAAGCTAAACAATACTAGCTCATAAATGATGTTCTGTTTAAAAGGAATTACGATTCTGTACTTCTTAGGTGTCTTGAGAAAACTGAAGCTGAAAAGGTTTTGCAGGAACTCCACGATGGACCAGCGGGTGGACACTATGCTGGAGAAGCTACTGCACATAAAATCTTACGTGCAAGATATTATTGGCCCACGCTGTTCAAAGACTCATACAATTACGTAAGGAAATGCCAAATTTGCTAGACTGCTGCAGGGAAACAAAAGAAATCATCTATGCCACTACAGCCGGTTAACATCGAGCAATCGTTCAGCCAATGGGGCTTGGACATAATAGGTGAGATCGTTCCTCACTCTTCTAAGCAGCATAGGTATATCCTCACGGCAACAAATTATTTTACTAAATGGGTAGAAGTAGTTCCTCTCAAGACAGCTAATTCTGAAAACATTATTGAATTCATAGATCAATTTATCATCACTAGGTTTGGATTGCCAACGGCCTTAATGTTTGATAATGCATCATACTTTTCTGGAAATACAATGACTGAGTTTGCACTTAAAAGAGGGTTCAAACTGAAGTATTCTGCCAACTACTATCCGCAAGGTAATGGGTTGGCTGAATCAACAAACAAAAACCTAATCAGGATTATTAAAAGAACAGTCGACCAAAACCAAAAGAATTGGCACAAAGCGCTGGTAAATGCTTTATGGGTAGATAGAATTACGAAGAAAGCTTCAATCGGCACTTCTCCCTTTAATTTAGTTTATGGGAAAGAAGTGATTCTTCCAACTCACTTAGTCATTCCTTCTTTGTCTTTAATACAATACATCGATGAAGTATCTACTTCCTCCTTACAATTGAGACAAATGGAAATAATCAAACTAGAAGAACGACGAGAACAAGCTAAGAAAACCCATGCTCACCACCAAGCGCTAATAAAATCCTCTTTTGACTCAAGCATAATGACCAGAAAAAGCTTTCAGATGGGAGATTTAGTTTTAAAATGGGATAAGGCTCATGAAGAAAAGGGCAAACATACGAAATTTCAGAAGCTGTGGCTTGGTCCTTTTCAGATTGTAGAAGTCATAGGCCCATCGACGTTTGTGTTGCAGGATTTGGCAGGTAGAAGAGATTCTTTGCCTGTGAATGGACAGATTCTTAAAATGTATTTTCCATAGAAGATCATTCTTCTATTTTTGTAGGATAGTTTTAGTTTTTATTTTTATTTGTTTTTCTCTTTCTTATAAATAAAACCGGTTGTAAATGATCATCAAAAAGGATTCATGAAAGAGCACACCAATTCTCTATCAGATTTTGATTTCGCTTGTACAAGTAGCAAAACTTTTCGAAAAATCTGATTTTTATTATTGACAAATAGAGTTAACTTTAGCCTAAATATGATGTTAGTTTCAACCTCAAAAAACTTTGATGAAAGCAACCTTTGGTAAAAAATTGTTTTATGTCAGCACAATGAAAGGTATCATCAATAATAAAATAAATATTCTCTGTAAAGCTGCTGTTTTCAAACTCTATTATTGTCATCCAGAGCTTTCTTAAGTAAAAACAATGACTTCCTCCCTGCTAAAGGAAACTGCAGCATTCAGAGAAACAGTCCGAGAAAACACTATATCTCAAAGAATAAGAGGTCTCATCACGAGCCGGCTTATCATGATCACAGATATTATAACTTGCTGACTTTGCCAATACTGTCTATCAAAACAGGGCAACGACTCAAGATTGTTGCAATCAAAAGACAAGGGGTCTCATCACGAGCCAGCTTGTTCAGCAAAAGTGTAAATCAAGTGAATGACTGTGTCATAATTTGGCCACCAAACCAAGACATTGTTCTTTAGAGAATAAAAAAGGAAAAAGTGTCAAAAAGGATTTTTCTCTGAAATGTTGTAAATAACCTCAAGCAGGATAAAGGATCATTGCTGGATAACAGGTAACCCTGTCGAGGCTATGGACGCTTGCGGGAAGCAGAGGCTCTACCTACGACAAATGAGCATATTTTAAAAGCCAGTACGCAGAGAAGACCTTATTTTATCTTTAAAAAGGTCGAGTAATGTCTGGTATGAATGCAAGAATTAAACCTGAGGAAGAAGACAATTGGAATATGAAAAGGTTGTGACAAAGTATCATTGACAGGATAAGGAGTAATGTACTCTATCTGTCCATAACAAAATTTAGGCATATGAAAATTTTTTCTGTTTCGGAAGTGAAAATTCAATAGAAAAGCAGAGATAACTGGTTCTTCACAGTGAATCGCCATTGTTGTGGTCACCAACAACCCCCCTCTTTGTTTGATATTAGCAATAACACCAAGCAAAGGGGGACCCTTAACAAAAAATCCAAAAATATTTTTATCAAAATTTTTGTATTTCTACTCCCTAAAGCTAGATCGCATTGCGAAGAGAGAGTGAAGCGTTTCCTATGCGCATAAATGAGCTGAGAAGAAGTGACGCGAAATTCATCGCATCGCATATATTGAAAGCGCCCTTAAAAGAAAAACTTAAGGAATCACCGACGGCCGATATACGACGTCGCATATCGCAGCATCGCATAAACATCACACAGTAAATGAAAACGCGATCTGTGATCTTACAATCTGTGATCTGCGATCTGCGATCTTGCAATCTGCGATCTGCGATGAATGAAACTATCAATTCCTGCGACGACAATTCTTGACATCACAATCCTCGATACTGCGATGCGAATCGCAGGAACCACTCATCGCAAGATTTCCTCGACATGGTCTGTAAACCCAAAATTGAGCGCGCACCTTAAGGGAAATTAATGATTGTACGCCAAAATATCCAAGAATGATTGTGTTGCGTTTTTCGAAGAGTCAAGTCATTATGAGCATCATGATTATGCATTCATTAGAACTTAAAGCTTTCATGTCAATCTTTTCGTCATTTTTCTTTTCCCTTGCGTAAACTGTAAGGCAGCAACTAATATAAATCAATATGCAGGAAACATCTAAGGAAAAGGGGAAAGCACCAATACTAGGAGAACAGAGAGGAGATGCCTTCGCAAATGGATGTCGCATGCAGCAGGACCACGGATTCCAGAGTATCACTCAACAGACACTGATGAAAATAGACTATCCAAGACTCAGAGTCAAAGGCGCACAAAAGCAGCATGTTTGCAAAAGATCTTGAAGCTCAGACTGGGTAAAGCAAAAAGAAAAACGCTAAAGAGGGAGGATGCTCCAGAAAATCCTAGAACAAAGAACGGAAGCAATTTTCAATATGGAAGATTGTTCAGGCAACGAAATCCCTAACTCATTGAGTCATTCGCACGGCCGGAAATTGAAATAGCAACAGCACAATCAGTTTGAAAGAAATCTGGGTTATACTAAGTATACACACAGCGAATACACCTAGCCAGAGGAAGATTTTCGAAAATATCTTCTAGTTTGTCAGAAAGAGGTTCCAACTTTTGTAATTTCTGCTTTTATCGCTCGAACGAAAGGAAAAGACAACCAGCCGACTCTTTCCAGGCGAACGCTGCATCGCTTATAGCACTAAGGAGAAGATACAGAAACGGTTAGAAATTAGATTCAATTTTTAGAAATAAATTTGTTTTAGTAAAAGGGCAGTCATTTGAAACCGTTTCCTAAATTTGTGTAATTAAGATTAATTAGTTAATAGTATTTAACCCTTCTCATGGCATTTGGAGAAGGGTCCGGAAATTTGTCAAAAAACTTGTCCTCAGAACATGCACTTTTGCACCCTCGGAGGGGGTTTTTGATGAATGGATGGATCGAGATTTATTTATGTTTGCATTTTAATGTCTGCTACTGATGTTGCACTTTTGTACTCTTAGTAGATATTAGAACAAGTAGAGATAAATCGTTATTGCTTGAAGTTTGTGAGTGAAATTAGTCATAAATGGTACTTTTATCTCTTGACCAATTTTTGCTTATATTATTAGAGTGATATGCAGCTGAGTTGTTTATATGTTAATGTATGAATGTGTGGGTTACCATTTGGCACTTCTGTACGGTGGAGTCATTTATTTATGCTTGACATATGAATAACTTATTATGCGATATGTTGTTCACAACTGTTTTGCCTAACTTTTTATGCAGAATGGTTTATCTTAATTGATTTCTATTCTTATGATAGCTGAATAATCTTTATTACCAGTTATTGTTCGAAATCTTTTTAGATCGCATAATAAGGAAATCTACCCCGGGTTAGCGTAGATTAGATGTGTTGTTTTTTGTTAGATTACAGTAGCATAGAGTCAGTTTAGAAGTTAGGATTAAATTAGCTTAAATTACTTCTAGATCAGCATCATCAAACTCTACACACACACACACCCCCCCTTACATTGGGAAACTGGTCCCATTATCCCCAGTCGGACCCGCTATACCAAACGGACAAGGAGCTGCCAACCATGTTCCGGACCAGGTGGGTATCCCCCTTGTTGTTGACCCGATTTCCGGGCCCTCAACAGGACTTTAGAAATCTAAATAGGGCTTCTTTAAAATATAACTACCCATTACCTAAAATGGATCATGTGCTGCAGAAGGTAACAGGATCATTCAGAATGTCAATGCTGGATGGTTTCTCTAGGTATAACTAGGTGGTTGTTGATAAAGAAGACCAGAAAAAGACTACATTCACAACTCCTTGGGGAACCTTCATGTATGCTTGAATGCCTTTTGGGTTGATGAATGCAGGTGCAACGTTTCTGAGGGCTATGAACATTGCATTTGTAGGTGATAAGTTTGTAGTGATATACTTGGATGACATCTGTGTTTTCTCTAAGTCTGATGAGAAGCATCTAGACCATCTTAAAAATACTTTTGAGAAATGTAGAAAATTTGGGCTTTCTTTGAATCCTAAGAAGTCTTTTTTTTCTCTAGAAGAGGGCAAAATGTTGTGGAACATTGTTGCTAGATATGGAGTGAATATAGATCCAGCAAGGGTGCAGGCTATGTAGAAAATACTGCTGCCTAGGAGTAAGAAATACATTCAAAAATTTCTAGGAAAAATAAACTTTTTAAGGAGGTTCGTGTCCAATTATGTTGAAATTGTAAAAGAAATTACTAATATGTTGAAGGAAAATGAAGTGTATTGGACCAAGGAAGCCAGAAAATCATTATTCAGGATTAAAGAAGCATTACAAGTAGCTCCAGTGTTAATTAGCCCTGATTATCAAAAACCTTTTCAAGTTTTTTCATTTGCATCACCTAATTCAATAGCTGTTGTTTTGTTACAGAAAAATGATGAAGAGAAGGAGCAGCCAGTTGCTTTCTTTAGCAAGATTCTCAGAGATGCTGAACTAAAGTACAATATTCTTGAAAAACAGGTATATGCTTTGGTAAAAGCCCTAAAAGCCTTTAGGAATTATGTGCTGCAGTCACATATCATTGCTTATGTGCCAAATGCTGCAGTAAAGGATGTCTTAGTCCAGAGTGATGTGGAAGGCAAAAGAGGAAAATGGATAGCCAAGATTCAAGAGTATGACCTAGACATAAAGCCCACAAAGCTGGTGAAAGGGTAGGGATTGGCAAATATGTTGACAAAATCAAATTTTCAGGCATTGGGGATCAACTTGCTAACACCTTTAAATGAGGAAGTAATTGAAGAAGGTGAGGAAAAATCAAACCCAGTTATGAAGATCCGATATAATTTTTATGTTCAGAATGGTACAAGAACATAGTCCATTATTTATCTTTTCTCTCTTTTCCTCAATCTTTGGATAGAACAAAATATAGAGCATTAAAAATCAAATCACAACCATATGTGATTGTTGAGGGCAGATTTTATTGGAAGGATCTTGTGGGAATTTTATTGCTATGTTTAACAGAGGATGAATTTACAGAGACCATTAAAGATTATCATGGGAAGTTATGTGGTGGAAATTATAGTTGGAAGGTTACTGCACATAAAATCCTCCAGGTAGGGTTTTATTGGCCCATTCTATTTGGTGATACATATAATTTTATCAAAATCTGTCAGAAGTGTCAGCTTTTTGCTGAGAAGAAGAGGCTAGCTCCCTTGCCTTTGATCCTAGTATTCATAGAAGAACCATTCAGACAATGGGGACTAGATTTTGTTGGAGAAATTAACCCATCTTCAAGTGGACAACACAAGTGGGTTCTCACAGCTACTGATTATTTCACCAAGTGGGTAGAAGTTATACCTACTAAAAGGGAAAATGACCAAGTGGTGATGAAGTTCTTAGAGAAAAATATTTTCAACAAATTTGGATGCCCTGTCAAAATCCTAACAGAAAATGCTCAAGTGTTTAGTTCAGGTAAGTTTGTTGCTTTTTGTCAGAAGTATAATATTATTTTATCTCATTCAACAACTTATCATCCACAAGGAAATGGATTGGTTGAATCCACTAACAAAACATTGATGAAGATAATTAGGAAAACTATTGTAGAGAATCAGAAAGACTCGGATTCTAAATTAAAGTTTTCCATATGGGCTGCCCGAGAGACTACAAGAAGGTCTATAGGAAAATCACCTTTTCAGTTAGTGTATGGAACTCAAGCTCTGTTCCCTAGTCATCTTGTGAATCCTGTGATTACAATGATTCAGGAGGCAAAAGGAGAGCCCAAATATTTGATAAGAAGGATTCATAAGGTAGTGGAGATGAGTGAAAGCAGGGATAAGGTAAGAGATAATTTGATTATGTATCAATCAAAGATGAAGGGTGTTTTTGACAGAAAGGCCAAAGAAATTGATTTTAAAGCTGGAGACCTGGTATTAAGGTGGGATACTAGCAAAGAAGATAAGGGAAAACATGGGAAGTTTGATCCTCTCTGGTATGGCCCACTCAGAATTATAAAAGCAAGGGAAAATAATACATTCTTCACGGAGAATCTTGATGGTGAATCTTTATAGCTTTCTCTCAATGGGCAGTACCTCAAACATTATTTCGAGTTCTGAAGCACAAGCATCCTGTCATTGTAGATACCAGAGTGAATTCATAGTAAAAATTCCATAGAATTTAAATTGGCTAAGTAATATATGACTCCATGCCCGAGGTGAAGGCACTGATCTACAGTTCTTAGTGCTTCTATGGCAAAAGCACTATCCCTAGGTGGAGCCCAATGTTGTAGCATCCATTCTCATTTTAATTTTATTTTTAGTTATATCACAAAAATGAAAAAAAAAAAAATCAAATATTATGCTATACCGGAAATAAAAGAGAATGCGGAAATTTGAAAGAAATGATTTGTTTTATGTTATTGATGGCTTGCGAATGTGAGAAACCCAAGGGAAGATCTGGGCCATCCAATAGATAGGTAGTAGATCTAATGGTAATCACATGGTTAACAAGGATGAGGTTTAATTCAAAATCGGATGCGATAAATTATAAAACTGAGTTAAAACCTTAATTAATCAGGGCCGTCCGCTTGAAGGATTTAGATCCGACGGTAATCATGTGGTTAACAAGGATGAGGTTTAATTTGGAAAATGGACATGATGGTTTATGGAATGTAATTTAATCCGTTGAAGTTATGATCTATCACAGCCGCTCATAAAAAAGGGACGAGATCTAACAGATATCGCATCAAAAATTACACGGGTTTTATTATAAATTTCAGACCCAAGAAATCTATGAACTGTAGTTTTGTTTCTTCTTAGTTCCGTGGGGAAGGTAAAGGTTTGTGGAAAAGGTGGACGTGATAAGATTATGAACCAGAGTTTTAATTCTTTTGTTTCCGTGGTAACTAAAGGTTTTCCATATTCTGTGTAAATCAACCAATTCCATCGTTTTAGCAAAATAATAAAATTAGAGGAGATGATTGAAACTCATAAGGTGATGGTGATTGGTCAGGTTTCTTTGTGCTTCCACCAATTAGAACACTTCTGATATATATGTGGGCCCATAACCCACAATTCCACGCATAGAGTTTTGTAAAGATGCAGTTTTCTATGTTAAGATAGTCTAGCTATCATCAGAACATCTACAGAGAAACTTCATCAACAGTCAAGCCACAGATTCGAACAACGAGCAGCCATCACCTTCTAATTTCTGTTACTTCTTGTTATTTTGTTTTCTTGAGAAGAATGAGGTGTCTTTTACCCTCCAATGTAATATTCTATAATGACTTTTACTTTAGATAGTTAGGAGATAGTTAAGCAGTTTGACAGTTTTGGTGATTACCAACTGTCTCATGATGTATAAAAAGAGGCAAAATTATAGAAAAGGGTTCGTATATTGAAGAACCTGGAGAGTAGGTTATTGGATTCTTGATAAAACTGATGATTAATGAAAGAATCAGGAGTTTTCCACACATTGTTGGGTATGATTTGTGATTTCTGTGTTATGTGTCATTATGTATCTTCCTTTCTTTAAGTATGGTAATGAAGTTGCAGGTCTTTGTTTACCTATGTGAATGAAGTTAAAATTCCTTAAAAGAGCGCTCCTATACTTAAATTTCCTACTTCTACATTTCTTCTAAGTTACAAATAATAGTTTCTGTGTAAAACAACATGTTGTCTTTAACTTCCCAAAGTGTTACAGATAACAATTTCTGTGAAAAACAACATATTGTCTCTAACTTCTCAAAGAATTCTTCACCCAACATTTTTATTCAGCAATCAAATGGAATTCTGAGACTTTCATATCACCTAAGTATTAAGGGTTAAATGTCAGGTCCTTCACTTGAGGATACATCATACAAATAAGTGACAATAATAATAAACATTAATGTCTTAAGCACAATTTCTACACAGCCAAGAAATTGGTTTCTTAAGGGACAACACTCATGATCATTCGAAAAACAATGTCACCCTTTATCCCATTCTCATACCTTCAGATTCACCATCTTCTTCAAACCAGCGCCCCTATCCAGAGTGGTTGGTCATGGAGAAGAGTGACCTCGAGTCCACTCTGGATTTTTAATTAAGGAATATTTGTATAAAGGTCCCTTTACTTCAGGTTATTCGAGAAATTCCCATCTATACAAAGATCATTTAGTAATTATGTCTTAAAAATCTAGGGAGGAAGATATTAGAACCTTAGACCATTTAGTTTGTTGGTAAAGCAGCTGAGTTGATGAGATGATGCATATCAATGGAAAAATACATAGATCCTGGAAACCTGGTTGTTTCTGTCTAGATATGTGATATCCATGTCTTTAATGTATCAATAGACCTAGGGGTGGCCATCAATGTGATGACCAAGAAAACTATGGAACAAATTGTGTTGGGACATATTCGTCCTACACCCATTGTGCTTGAACTTGCAGACAGATCTAAAATCAAGCCCAATGGAGTATTGGAGAACATGGTTGTCTCTATAGATTCATGGGAATACCCCACGATTTCATTGTTCTTTAGCCAAATAATCTAGTGGAGGACATCCTTTGATTCTGGGATGACCATGGCTTGAAACTGTCAATTCTTATATTGGATGTTGCTTCGGTGATATGTATATTTCACATGGAGACTCTAGGAAAAATGTTACCTTATACCCACCTGCTAGATGTATTGGGAAACTCAAGGATACCTTATGGTTAGATTATGATAGTAGTGAAGAGGAGACCCGGCCTATTTCTTCGATTCAGCATCATACCGAGTCCACCAAGGATGGTGAATTATGAGATTTCTTGAACAATCTAGACACTATGCCTAGTTTTCATACACTTCATTAGATCTTTAGTCTATATTTCCAAGAAAATTTTGATTCCCAACCTTCCTTATCCCATATTGTGGCATCATATTCTTGTACTCTTGATCCCGAGACCACTCTTGTTGAAATTAGTCCAGGAAAATCTTTACACATTAGATGAGACTTGGATTCATCTCAGCAAGAGCAGCTTGTTACCTTGTTGTGAGATCACTTGGATGCATTCGCTTGGAGTTATTAAGACATGAAATTCATTCCTTCTGAGACTTATACTCATCATATCTATATCCAAGAGAGAGACCAACCTGTCTGACAACCCCAGAGACGAATGAATCTCGCACTAAGAGATATTGTTGAGGAATTACAAAAACTCTTAGATGTTAATTTCATGTACCCCATTTCTAACAGTCAGTGGGTCTCTCCACTAGTGATAGCCCCTAAGAAAGATGGGATATGGAGTATTTTTATTGACTATCGAGAATTAAACAAAGCCACTCTCAAGCATTACTTTATCCTTCCTTTCATCGATCAGGTGCTAGATACCCTTGCCGGTAAAAAGTATTTTTCATTTTTAGATGGCTTCAGTGGGTATAACCAAATCCAGATCACACCCTCATATCAAGACAAAACTAGATTTACATGCCCTTGGGGTACATTTTCTTATCAAGTCCTTCCTTTTGGGTTGTGTAATGCACCCACTACCTTTCAAAGGGTTGTGCTGGCTATTTTTGCTGATCTTGAATGTGTTGAGATTTATATGGATGATTTTTCTGTTTTTGGTAACTCATTTGATGAAGCTCTTAAAAATCTAGAAAAGGTGTTTTTACGTTGCAAAGAGGCTCATCTTTATTTGAGTGATAAAAAATGTAGATTAATGTGCAAAGAAGGAGTGGTTCTTGACCATTTGGTTTCTGACAAAGGTATCCAAATGGACCCCGCTAAAATTGAAGTCATTATTCATCTACCTGCACCAAAAACCCAAAGGGAAGTGAGAGGTTTCCTAGGACATGCTTGTTATTACATGAGATTCATTAAAAAAAATTCCAAGATTGGTACCCCCCTTTTTCGATTACTAGCTAAGGATAGTGAATTCACCTCGTCCACAACTTGCCAACAATCGTTTGAAACATTGAAGGAAAAATTAGTACAGGCACCAGATTTGAGAGGACCAAAGTGGTCCCTACCATTTCATATTTCCTCTGGTGCTTCAAACAATACCACCGGTGCATCATTAGGACAAGAGGAGAATAAACAATCCTATGATATTTGCTACAATAGTAAAAATTTGTCACCTGCCGAATTTAACTATACAACAACTGAGAAAGAATTTTTATCCGTTATTTTTGCTATTAATAAATTTACACATTTCATTATAGGATATGAAGTTTATGTGCATATAGATCATTTTTCTATAAGATATTTAATGAATAAACCTTTAACTAGTGGTAGAGTGACTAGGTTGTTTCTTCTATTACAGGAATTCAATCTTACAATTATTGATAGACCAGGAAAGTCTAATGTTGTAGTTGATTATCTTTCTAGATTAAACAATCATGGTGAAGTAATTCCTGTTGATGATGATTTCCCCAACGATTATCTTTTTTCTATGTTAGAAAAATATCCATGGTTTGCTGACATAGCTAACTATTTAGTCACCAGAAAGACACCACCTCACTTATCTACTCATGAAAAGTGGAATATTATTCAGAAAAGTGCTTCATATTCTTGGATATAGGGAGACCTCTTTTACACTGGACCAGATTTTGTTATTCGTAAATGTGTAAGGCAGGAAGAAATGTGTGATATCTTAAAATCTGCCCATGATGAACCTTGCGGTGGCCACTTCACTGACAAGCAAACTGCATATAAAATTTTATGCACTGGCTATTTTTGGCCTTATTTGTTTAAGGATACCAAGAAATATGTTAGGCGTTGTGATAGTTGTCAACGAATGGGTCAACCTGTTCAAGCCAATGAAATGCCTTTATGTCCTCAAGTCATGATTGAGCCCTTTAAAAAATGGGCTATTTATTTCGTAGGACCCATAAACCCCACATCTTTAAATAAAAATCATATCTTGGTTTGTACTGATTTTGTTACTAAATTGTTAGAGGCTAAAGCTATTTCTTTTGCCACTAAAAAAGTTGTTGATTTTTTGTTCAATGAAATTTTTACTAGATTTGGTGTTCCTAGAGAAATTGTTTCTGACAATGGGCCACAGTTTGTTTCTAACTTGGTATAAGAAGTCATGAATCAGTACAAGATTTGGCATAGAAAATCTACACCATACCACTTGCAAGAAAATGGCCAAGTGGAATCCACAAACAAGGTGATCGAATCCATCCTCACCAAAATAGTAAACATGCATAGGAAGGATTGGGCTAGTTGATTACCTAAAGTCTTATGGACTTATCGAACCACTTGGAGGAACATCACAGGGCATACAACATATGAGCTGGTGTATGGAAAATAAGTCCTTTTTCCGATTGAATTTTAGATAAAGACTTTCAAAACTGCAGTTCGATTGGGTCTAGATCTCTCGGAAGAACAACAACAGCGTCTATTACAGTTAAACGAGTTGGATGAATTTCGAAGGGATGCTATTCAACAAAATATTTTGGTGTAGCAGCAACGCAAGAAGTGGCATGACAAGTTTATTAGGAAGAAATAGTTCCAACCAGGTGATTGAGTACTTCTCTATGACTCTAGATTTAAGCATTTTAAAGGGAAGTTCCATACTCATTGGATGGGACCATATGAGGTAATTCAAGTTTTCGACAGTGAGGCTATAGAAGTCAAAACTATTGATGGGAAATATTCAGTTTTCCTTTTGAATGGGCATAGATTTAAAGCATATTTTTAGCCCATCACAAAGGAAGAATTCATGCAGCAAGTGCAGCAGCAGTGTGAACTTCAGTTGGTAGGTGGCTATGCCAGCTTTCTGTAATATGATTTCTTCTCTCTTGATATACAGTTTAAAGAAAATCCAAAAAAGTAAATATAAGAATAAAAAGAAAAATAATTAAAAAAAAAATATTTCTTGTGATTGTGAAAATCAGTTTTACTGACATGATTGCAGAAGGATCAACCTAAAAACTAGCTTGCTGGCAGGAAGATCAGTTCTAATAAAATTGGAATATTTCCTGATCTTTATATGTGTTAATTGTCACCAAGAAGAAGAAGGTTCAAGTAGAAGAACCAGGCCCTTATCCAGGTTTGGGATAGCTAGCACATAAATTTTGTATCCAAGAAACACTCAATTCCCACTACATTTATTTTATGGATCAACACTATATAGGTAGATATCAAGTGAAATTTTGCCCTTCTTCTATTCCAATTTTCTTTCAAAAAATTCCCTTTTTTTCTTATTTTTATCCCATGAAGTTTAACATCCCTTTCTTCAAGAAATTTCCCTATCCGATTTCTTATTTCCCTCTTTTTCCCTTGAAATTGTTTCCTGAAATCCCTTTTTCGATTTGTCCCTCTTCGTGGTCACACTCTTGATATTGATGTCGTAATTTCCTTCCCATTTGAAAAATTTACCCTTCTTCCCACCTTTTTTTTTCCCTCATGGATCAATTGCAGGATCTGATGTGAACTCACAAATCAAATTGGAAGGTATATATCAACACCAAAGAATGGTGAATAAAACCTCCTTTGTATATTCATCAAATTTTTTAATCCATCCTATGAATTATATCCTTTCATAATTTTCTTTTGGTCCCCTTTATCTATCCAGAAATGCTACAAATATCCCTGGTGCAGGAATGTGTGTTTGAGTGCAAACACATTCGATGCAGGTATGGGTAGTGAAAGCATGTCTAAGTGCAAGCATGCTCGGTGCAAACATGGATGGTGCAAGCACATCCAGTGCAGGCATGTTTAGTACATGAATCCACACCGATAAGTGCCCCCAATTTAGAAAACAAATGTTCTGGTGTAGGAACACCTTGTGAAAAAATGCGTATTGAGATCTTATCTTTTGTTTCATGAACTTTTGTACATGCAGAATAAATGTACCACCTGCAGATAATGGCACTTAGTTTGTATTATGATTAACACTTTTTTTTATCATTTACCAAATTAGGAAGAAATCATTTAAGTACAAAGATATGTTAGGTTATGAAATCTCATCCTTCTAATGAGTAATAAGTACACCTTATGTGAGATCATGGAGCAAATGCAGGATGGTACGATTCTCCCGAAATCCAATGCTTACCTTTCCTTGAAAAACTCATCACCTGATAATAATGGCCTTACTCCATATCCGACCTTGCATGACCATTACATGGAATTATTATCTAAACCGTTGCCTCTTCCAATCATCATCGCCTACCTGTACTTGAACCAATTCGTATTCACATCCATGTAATTTTAATGATGAAGCATGACCATTCGGGAAAGTGGTTAATATAGCGACAGATGTATATCTTGACCATCATTTGAGTTCTTTATGTTGTAAAATCTTTTCAAAACTTGAGACAGAGATTGGGTGAATTCGAATAGACATGGCACCTATGAGGATTGAGCCACGATCCATAGAAGAGATGGAACAGACAGCTGAGTATAGGAATAGTCTTATAATATTGAAGGAATCTAGGTTCCTCCCATTTCTACATAAATTCTATGGATCAGACTCAGCCATGGCAATAGCATTCACTCAGAATTTTGATGGGAGCCAAGCCAAGGTTGGTTCCTTAGAATTTGCAATCACATAAGAGTCCATATCTCAGGCTACAATTTTACTAGTAGTGGGGGAATAATGTTTTAAGAAGGAGAAGTTAGAAAAGAAACTGTGGCACTGGTTAATGGTCAACCCAAAGCAAAAGGTGGACTAGAAGAATGACCTCGATCGGAACGCTATGATAGGAAAGTGGAAGGATCTCCTTTATGTGCTGCAGAAGTTCCTTACTTGTGAGGTACGCTATTCACTAACTTTCCTCTATCACATACACCTACTCTTGCACTTTGATTCTGGTACACTCATCAATTTCCCTTATTATTTGCTCAGAAGTTTAGAGAAGATGGCGAAAGGGGTTGAGAAAAGGAAGTTTAGTCAAGTCGCATATATATTATATCACCACAGACTGATCACAATCCTAATTAAGAAGGAGCTGGAAGCTAAAAATGTGACTTGGGAGGAATTCTTAAAGGAGTTTCAAGGGTGAAGTGTAGGGAAGTCAGCTCAAAGAAGAGTGTAGGAAAGAAAAAGAAATCAGAAATGCTAAACCCGCACCCTACCAAGACCAGGAGATCAGCCATGAGAAGGATTGCCTCTTTGAGGGTGGGTCATGTTCAGTCAACCTCCCCGATACTGTTGGATGAATCACCACCTGCTTCACCAAGTAACGATAATATTTCGGTCCTTGGTGAGGCAACAACCCATACAGTGGTTGATGGTGACTATTGTGGAGAAGGAAGATGACACACCCTTATCAGTCCTCTTTGGAAGGATGAAGAAAAGAAAAGTGATGTTGAGTGCAAGAAAAGACCCAGGAGAGTGTCAGGTGGATGACAAGGAGAAAGAAACTGAAGCCCTTTGAAGAGCAGGGTACTGAAACCCCTGGTGTGATGGATGAGTAGGGTACTGAAACCCCTGGTGAGATGGATGAGAAGGGTACTAAAACCCTTAATGATTTTGAGGAGCAGGGTACTGAAATCCCTGGTAAATTGGATGATACTGAAACCCCTGGTAAAGTAAAAATGTAGGGAACTGAGACCCTTAGTGACATTGAGACTCCAGGTGTTGAAACCCTTAACAATATTGAACTGCACGAACTGAAAGGTGGCCAGGATAACCTCAACCTTGATGATGTTTGCACATGTCTAGAATTGACTGCCAAGAAGTTTGCACCAGAGGAATTCGGAGTTGAGAACTCTACCCTCTATCTGAACAATCAGATAGAAGAGCTCAAGCAACATGTTTACGACTTGGTGGTATTAAACCAAGCCATGAAAGAGCAGAATATAGTGCAAAAATGAGCAAATGCGGAATTGTCACAAGAGGTGAAGGAGAAGAAAAGACAAGTTAAGATATGGAAATTTCAAGCCTCGAAGTGTTATGAACATCTTAAAAAGGTGACCAAGAAACTCAAAAAGGCTTGAAGCAGGAAGGCAAAGACAGTGAAAGCAGGGATCAACATACAAGCCCAGAATTGAAGGGAGGTTCTTCTTTGGTTTCTTTTCAGCAAGTAAAGGTTGTGTGAGGACCCACAACATCTTAAGGAGGGGAGGATGTTGGTAGGCTAAATTTCTTGATTTTAAACCCCTTTTTCCCTTCAAAATCATAACCTTAGACCTCTATTTTAACCTTGAAAACCTCCCTATTCTTGCACTAGTCTAAGAATCATGCCTTTTCCCATACTAGCTTTATATTTCATGTTTAGGGGTTAAGAATGTGCTTAATTAATCATTTTCATAGATTTTGTACCTTTAATATTCTTTGCAACTAATATTTCTTTTCCTAAAGTATTTGATAAGAAATGTATTGATCATTTCGTTAGCATGGTCAAGTGCAAGTAGGATTACTGCACTGCTAGCGAATCCTTAACTATCGTGACAACTCACCACTTAATGTAGACACCTTGTTCCAGAACGGTCAACTCAAGTTGGGCTCGGAGCAGAGATAAGTCAAGGATATGGTGGAGATTGGGTCGCCGACCGAATGCTTAGATTAGTGTTTTGTTATAGCTGAAAGGCTTAGTATGAACTTTGCAATCTCTTTCTCTAAGTTAACACATTCTTTATTTTCTTATAAGAAGAATTGGAAAACTTGGTGCAGGAACCTTTGTTCTGGTATAGGAATCGATATCTTGATATAGGAATAGAGTGCTCTAGTCCTGAGGCTTAGAGCTCCTGGACAATGTCATAAATATTCAGTACAGGTGTAAAATATACTTCCAGCACCTAAACTTTGTTCTAGTACTAGTGCAAGCACATTGCAGGAGTACAAGAATAGCAACTTAGTGCAGGGAGAAATATCTATAAGAAGTCAGATATCTTCAAGGGTCCAATTATTAACCTGGCACACAACTATACTGAAGATAAACATAGATTTACATTTTCATTAGTCAATATTGTTTGCAAGAAGTTTGAGAGTTCCTTTCATTTATTTTCCTGCAAGAGTACTTTCTTTCACATTCCAGCACTAGAATTTCTTTGGTGTAAATTGTCGGGTGATATTTTCTTTTGATTCTGCAAGATTACAATTAAGGAAGTAGGAATAGAGTTTGGAAAAGTTCATATCATTTCTGGCATTTCATGTGCTTCATCTCTAAGTTTACGAAACCCCTAGGTTGACAATTAAGTGTTGAAGGAGTCTTCCTAATCACAATTCCTGCACCCAACGTTAAGTACTTTGGCGAAGACTCTGATGTTTTCTCTGATTTTTATTAATAACTGACTTAAGTAAATATGTGTGAACCCTAATTTAGGACCTCTCTCTGGTGCACGTAAGTAGGCAACTTGATTGCTAAAGGTCCGCAAGACTAATTGATGACCTTCGCAAATTTGGAAGGTAGATCTAAGGCATTGGAAGACATCAAACTAGTCTCTGGATGCAGAATATTGGTTCTTGCATCCACCCATATTGCTTCAGTTGAGATTGCAACCTGCGCTACGCAGGTTGTTGTCGAAAGGGGCAGTAGTGTATGGTTTTTTTGGTTGGTGCAGCTAATTCTAAACCTGGGTTAGGACCCCCTAAGCTAACAACCAAACAAAAAATAATTGTGAGATTCTCACATTACATGGACTCTCTCATTGGTAGGAATACCTAGTTTTCCAAGGTGGTACGATTTTTCCTTACAAACAGTAATTGGCTACCTGTGATCCATGGATTAGCTTCTCATAAATCTCCTTGAAATATTCATCAACAAAATATTGCTCAACATAAATTTCATGAGAAAGAGGCTTTTCTCACAATAACATATGCATAAACAAGATGTCTAGAGAGCATATCTGCTACTTTTTTGCTTGTACCCTTTTTTTACTTGATTACCAAGTCAAACTCTTGAAAAAATCCCATCCACCTAAAATGACGAGCCTGCTGCAATTTGGTTTGTGCTTGGAGGTATTGTAATGGTTGGTGGTATGTATGAATAATATTCTCCATTCCATTCAAGTAATGTTTCCATTTCTTGATGCTTTTCACCAAAGAACACAGCTCCTTTTTGTAAGTGGGATAATTCACAACAAATTGATAGAAGGTCTCTAAATGGTAACAAACTATTTTCTGTTATTGGATCAACACTACACCCATGGTGTAACCAGTGACATTTATCTTAATCTTGAAAGGCTGCTAGAGATTAGGAAAGGCTAGTACTGGTGCGATACTAATATTTTCCTTTAGGGTGTCAAAAACCTTTCGTTACTTTCTCCCCACTGAAAAGTATGCTTCACATTGGTTAAGGCATGCAAAGGAGATTTTGTGATGGAGGAGTTGGCAATAAACCTCCTTTAATACAACACTACACCCAAAAGGATTACTTCTGTTACATTGGTGGGATTAGGCCATTTAACAATTACATCAATATTTGAAGGATCAATTTTCAATTGACCTCCTCCAACAATATGACCTAGATAAACTAAAGAACTTTTTCCAAATTCACATTTGGACATTTTAACAAAAATTTTCCTTTTGCAAAATATCAAGCACCTTTTTGACATGTTTTACATGATCATCCCAATTTCTACTAAAAACAAGTATATCATCAAGATACACAAGCACAAAATCATCTAGAAAAGGTCTAAATATATCATTCATCACCCTCATAAATGTGGTTGGGGCATTGCAAATCCCAAATGGTATTACCAGCCACTTGAACAACACCTTCTTGGACTTGAATGTAGTATTCCACACATCATGCTCTACAATTATGATTTGGTGGTAGCCACTATGCAAATTCGACTTAGTGAAATAAAAAACATTTTTCAAATGATCAATCAAATCATCTATGCAAGGAAGTGGTTAGTCGTTTTTCATCATGATCTTGTTGAGTGAAAGATAATCCATGCACATCCTCTGTGTTCCATCATTATTTGGCACCAACACTATGGGTGAGCAGTAAGGAGAAGAACTAGGTTTGATGCTCCATTGGTTCAACAAGTCCTGCCCCTTTTCTTGATCTCCTCCATTTCAATAGTTGAAAACCTGTACTTGCCACATTAGGTAAAGAAGAATCTTATTGGAGATGAATTCCATGTTGGATCTCCCTTTTTATTTGGAAACCCACTTGGTTCTTGAAAAATCCCAACATAATTAGAAATTGTTGGAAATAATACTGAGAGGGGGGGTGAATCAGTATTATCAGATCAATCAAACTTTTTCAATGCTCAGAAACATATACGCTACTTCAGTTAAGTGAACCAGCGTGTACACGCTACTGTGACTAAATAAAACAGCGTATAAGAAGAAAGCTTATAATTTAGATAGATTAATCTTCAGTTAAGTGCATCAGGACATTATTCACCACATTAACAGTAAAGAGGTGCAGTATAACAGAACAGATCAAAAGCCACACACATGAACACCAAGATATAAGGTGGAAACCCAATGTGGGTGAAAACCACCTGCTGCAAGTCGTCTCTATCTTTCTTTAATATAAAACTTCAGTTTACAATCTTTTGTACTGGTGCAGCCTTATACCAGTACGCAGGCTACAACCTGCAGAAGGCTACAACCTTCTCTCGTTCTCCAAACTTCCTTGGAAGGGAGCTCCAACCCCCTTTTGCTCTTGTACTAGCTAAGATACTAGTACGTAGGTGCTGGCCTACAATCTTCTTTCCTTCAGGTACCACTTTTCATACATTTTCAGACTGGATATTCCTGAAGCACAACATTACAATCTGAAGACTACAATTCATTCACCTTTCACAACAGATCATTGAAGCATAAAACAACCAAACTTTGAATCACTGAACCACTGAACCCTGTCAATCACCAGTTACAGGAACACAGAGCAGACTACAGAACTCTGCAATAACAGTCAGACCCAACTGTAGACCCAAAATCAAGCTTCAAAAGATATACGCTACTTCAATGAGCAAAACCCACATATACACGCGCTTTTACCGAAGCCAACCTGCGTACAGATCTAAAAATAAACTCTCTCAATTTGCAGCTGTACCAGACATCAGTTAGACCCAGAACATAACATTGCGACAGTATGCAGATCTAGAAATACGCATAATCAACCATATCATGATAGTGCATTTCAGACCATTAGATCCCAATCTATCCTTAGATCTAGTCTTCCATCAACCGATGTGATCTCTCCTTGGCTTAGATCAAGCAACCCAGAACCTGCATGTCAGATCTCTTTCTTTTTCAGATATTCAAGCCTTCTCAAAAGATGATTTTGCCTAATGATATTCTTCTCCTTATATAGCCTTAGGCCTTGCTCAATACCAAGAGCCAAAACCATAGAAATCCAAAACCATCAACTTCAAAACTAGAGATCTACACGACTGTCGAGGTACTTTGGTCCAAAGACATGGGCACAAGTACCGAGGACTAACTACCATGGACCAAAAGGAAACTTCCCGACATATACGCATTTTTCTGTTCATGCATCTGCGTGTATACGCGACTTATTATATAGCTCTCCTGCGTATACACGACTTAGTATGCATATCACCAGCGTGTATACGCAACTTGGACTTAATTAACCTGCGTATATGAGATTTCTTCTTCATTCTGTAGACTGAACGGAGATCTGTCATCAAAGAGAGTTGCCATCAAGGACAACACTTGTATCATAGCGCCATACCTGAGCCAAAATGCCAACAGAAACAACATCATGTAATTCTTTCTTGTGGGAGGGGTCACAACCCTCGAAAGCATCATATGATTCTGCATATTTTTTCCCTTATAACCATGAGCATGCAACTTTTTTTGGAGTTAATAAGCCTTTTCATTTGACCTTCACTAAAAAAGTTTTCATTAATCTTCACAAGATGGGGTCTTCACAATCCTATCCTATCTAGAGTTCATCACTATTTATGTGCAAAGAAGATGTGAATGTGACCACACGAGCTAAGTCTTATGATGTTCCTGAGTCAGGTTCTTCTCCTAAGGATTCACTCGATCCAACTCCTTCCAATGGACCTCTCACATTAGATAAGCCTTTGGAACTAGTTTATCACCCCCCTAAGGATGTCATCCATAAGGCAACACACAATCCCTCTGCTCGAGCCACTTAACATTATAGTATTGTTGAAGATCTTGCCCAGGATCCTTGTGCCATGTTTTCGCTGGAGGTTTGCAAAGCTATCCTCAGTAGCGCAAGACATTATTGTCTTCCATTAGTGGAGTAGATCCATCTAACTCAAGCATCATTACTTTCAATGTTGACAAGGCTTCTCTATGACCTTTCCACCAGATTTATTTTTAGATTGTCATACATGTCTTCCATAGGAATATTCATCGCACTTTGGTGGATGAAGGCTCTTCCACTTGTGTCATGTCAGCATCATGCTAGAATGCCCTTGGTTCTCTAGCGCTCGTTGTGTCCAACACTCCTCTTTAATCCTTTAATGGACACAACTTTGTACATAAGGGGGTTCTTCCCAAGTTTTCAATTGATTTAGTGGGGGAAGCTGTATACGATGTTGAAGTCATCGACAACTATTTAGATTACAACCTTATCCTTGGAAGTAGTTGGTTCTATTCCATGATCGTCATTGTCTCGTCCACATTCTGTGTCCTTTTCTTTCCTCGTGAGGGAAATATTGTCACTATCAACCAAATTTACTATTATGTGCCATCGAATTAAGTCTCCACTACGTGGAATTCAATACCACTTGTGGGAGATAGCCCTGGTCAATTTTCTAGAGTGTTAGTTCATGACTATTTAAAATTTCAACCCTTATGGGAGTTTTTCCTCAATTACCCCCACTTAGCACTCCTTCCACCTCTACTGTTGCTCATGTCGGTATGATCTCTTCTCTCACCTGTGGACACCAACCTCTTGACAATCCCTAGGTGGTGCCATCTGAATATGATATTTATTAATATGGTGATCACATTCCTTTAAGCCAAATATAGCTTGCTTATCAAGCTATCCAGCTGGCCTCCATATCCAACGAATCTAGTGATTCCATTTTGGTACCACCTGAGGATTACCCTTTTCTTTCCTAGACCATTAACTATCCACTCTCTTATGACTTCCTAGAAATTTGGATACCATTCAATGAAGCTATTAGAGAAGTCATGTCAGTTTCAGACTGTCCTTGAAGAGTTCTTCATCACCACTCTTCCCTTTTCGCCTGTGTAGAGAGTTTGTACACGTCTCGTGAAATCCTGGTTTCCTCTGGTAGTACCAATGTTTCCCCACCTTTTACATTGATTTTTTCTATCTCTTATGAAGGGAACTTCACTAATATCTCTAATACTATTCCTATTAATATTTCCATGAAACCAGGTGTCGTGGAAAAAATCTTGATTGGGGCTGATTGTACTCCTTCTGAGATTGACACCTACATTTCCGTTTTCAAATTATTTTGTGATGTATTTTCTTGGCCCTATGATGAAAATCCTAGCATTGATCCATGAATTGTGCAACATGTTATTAAGACTTACCTTGGAGCCAAGCCTATTTGGCGGAATCTTTATTCGGTCAACCCACGCAAGGAATCCACTATTAAAGCTGAAGTTCAAAATATTCTCGATTCTTGTTTTATCTGTCCTATGCCTTTGACAAAATGGGTCTTTAATGCCATTTCGGTTGATAAGAAACAAGGAACCATTTGAGTTTGTGTTGAATACCATGACTTGAACCTAGCCTACCCAAAAGACAATTATACTACACCTTTCATTGACTAGATTCTCGATGCATGTTCTGGTAGTGCAATCTTCTCTTTTATGGATGTTTTTCTTGCTATAACCAAATTTAAATAAAACCTTAAGACCAACATAAAACTTCTTTCATCTTCCTGTGGAGTACATTTTCTTATCCTAAACTTCCCTTTGGTGTTAAAAATGTTTGTGATAGTTTTCAACGGTCCATGTCTTATGCATTTCACAATATCAAAACATCGCTGAAGTTTATATTTATGACCTTACTTCCCATTGTTTGCTTCGTGAGTATCATCCTACTCACCTTCGAGAATTTTTTCTCTGATATCTTTATTACAGAATCTGGCTTAATCCACACAAATTTGTTTTTCATGTATGATCTAGATGGTTGTTAGGATTCATTGTTTCCCAAGAAGTGATCTGTGTCGATCCCTCAAAGGTCAAGGAAATTATCAATTTGCCTCTTCCTCACACTGTCTGCTAGCTTCAAATACTTCAGCGAAAATCCATTTGTTTATGAAAATTCATTGCAAATTACGCCGACATTACCCAAGGCTTCATGCACTTGTTGAAGAAAGGAGTACCTTTCATTTGGGATGACCAAGCCCAACATTCATTTAACGATATTAAATAACTTTGTTGTCTACACCTTTACTGATTCCTCTTAATTTCTACCAATATTTTTTGTTATATCTCGTCACTTTAGACTCTTCCTTAGGTATGGTCCTCTTCTAAGAGTATGATATGCGTAATGAACATCCTATTTACTATCTTAGCAAAGGCCTTATCAGTCCCGAGCTTCGTTATTCCCATATTGAGAAGTTTGCTTTTGTAGCCATTATTGTTGTACAACAATTGAGGCATTATGTTTTACTGCAAAATACTATCATCATTGTTGACTCCAACTCAATGAAACATGTCCTTAACCATCAAATCATAGGGGGAAAATATTATTCAAATGGAAAATGGAAACCACCCATGGTATTCATCCACCCATGGAATTTATCCATGTTATTATAAGTGACATCCACCCATGGTATTCATACATCCATGGTATTTATGCACTCACGGAATTTACCCATGGTATTGTAAGTGGCATACACCCTTGGTATTCATCCTCCCATGGTATTTATCCACATATGGAATCTACTCATGGTATTGTAAGTGACATCCACCCATGGTATTCATTCACCCATGGTATTTACCCACCCATGGAATTTACCTACGATATTGTAACAAAAAAAGGCTATATGTAACAAGGCATTTTTAACCACTCATGGAATTTACCCATGGTATTGTAAGTGACATCCACCCATGGTGTTCATTAACCCATGTTATTTACCCACTCATAGAATCTACCTATGGTATTGTAACCAAAAAAGGATATATGTAACAAGTTGTTGGCTTAAGGGGTCCTGACCCAGGTTCGGAGTTAGCTGCGCCATCCAACAAAACCCTACACTGCTGGACCTTTTGAAAACAACCTGCATAGCGCAGGCTGCAGTCTCACCCGAAACAGTATTGGGGCACGCAAGAACCAATTTTCTGCATCCAGATATCATGTGATGAGTTTCTATAGCTAAGATTGGCCTTTGTGCCTATCTAATCCTTCGATAGATCTTAACTTTTGAACTGGCCTTAAAGACCCTCAATTCCTCGTGAAACCCTTCAATAATGTTATTCAGATCTTAAGAATATAGTCCTACTACTTTTGCGCACATAAGAATGCTTTCTAGGGTTTCTGTGGCCTAGGTCTATCATCGCACAGACCTTTCTATCGACAACTAACTTAGTTTATATCTAGAACTTTGCGTACACCATTCAATCATCTTATTAGGCATAACAATATTCAATTAACCCAATTTGCGCAAATAAAATACATTAATTCAAGAAAACAATATTCAGAGCAAGATAAAGAGATAAATCACAGATGCAAGTATTTCCAACCCAAAATTAGTCTTTATTAATCAGAATATTTCCAGTATAGACTTCGACTACCCTATGCACCCAACTACAAGGGTCCACGCACTCAGCTGTGGACTCTTCTAAGCCTCTGTGCACTCAGCTACAGAGCCTTTCCTTTTCTATTGACGGGAACAAACCTTCCTGTGTATCAACCCCTTACAATATCATTCATTCATTCATCTATCTATTCTTATCTATCCAAAAGTTATCTCTAAGACTCACTATGACTCAACTATTTATAGCTTTTCTAATACAATACCATGGACCCCGACTCATGGGCGAGTCTACAAAACTGAACAAAACAAGGGGCTAAGAGCCCTTTGGCTCCAATCTATCTATGCGGTCTGCATCCACATTTCGTGGAGAATTTACATATTTTAAAAAATTATTTACAAAAATTGATTAAGTTAATTCAACTCTACCCCTAGGGACCCCATCCAAATAGGCCCCCAACACAAAGATCGTGACTTGCCCTCGAGTCACTCAGCTAGTTGTTCCACTTTCTCGTGGAGTTCTCTCTATGCCTTGGTCAATGCCTGAAGCTTCGCAGTACTCTGTTCTACCACTTGTTGTACCTCCTGGACCAATTTCTCTATAGTTGGCCCCTCCACTGCAAGTTGCATAGTCCTCTGGGTATGTTGCATGGCCTTCCGCTTCTCATGAATGTTCTGTGAAAGTTATGTGGCTTCCTTTGTCCAAGGCTGAAGCTAGTCTCTTACCAAGGACTTCTTTTTCTACAATTCCTGGATCTGTATCGACATCAGCTTGCGTTCCTGCAAGTGCACGAAGCGATGGAATGGCGCAAACATCTACACCGTCGTACTGATCTCATCATATTATTTTTGCGCTTCCCTGATCTCTGTGTTTAACTGTTGCAGTGTAGGATCCTCCTATAGTGTATCCCATAGGCCCATTGCCTGAGTGAATAGCTATTCGAAACCTTGAACTGTGACATCTAGTTGACCCATGGATTCTTTTATAGTTGCGTCTCTTTGTTCCCGAACTTTTGGTAGTGTGGTTGGTTGAAGCTTGAGCTTGAGTTCAGATATCTACATCTGGAATTCAAAAGTGATGCACCCAACCTCATCTTTGGCGTCATGCACTACAACAACTAACTTCCTGACTTTTGTCTTGGCCTATGCATCGTTTGGGACATGCAATTCTGGAACTATCTTGCAGGATTGTTCAATAACTAATTCTAGGTTTGTGTTGTGTACTTTCATGTCCTATTTCTCTTTCAATGCTTTTGTTGTGGACCACAAAAGCATGGAGGGTTTGGAGTGGAAGCACAAACACATTGATTCTAAGATCCTTGATCTTTTCGAGCATGGCATGATCATCCTGGTTATTTGCTTTCAAGGATCCTTTTGGTAAAGGAATGACCCTTAAGTCCATGGTCCATTCCACTTCTAGAACATTCACGCTTGCTTGCACTGTGCTCAATTTCCCAATTCTCGCTTGGATCCTACTGGCCTAGATCTATAGCCCGCTCAGATCCTTCTAGACACTTCCTAGTGTTTGCATATACTGTTGTTCAAAGTGTGACCATAGCTCTGATGTGGTATCTCTAACTTTGTCATCAATTTCATCTAAATCACCCTCTGTGAGCACAACATGGTCCACCTACAATTTCTTATTAGACATCCACTTCTTTCATGGACATGTTGCTAGCTCCTTGGTGCGCTTCTGGAATTTAAAGGGGGTGGACACCTCTTCACCCCCATGGACGCCCTATGCAAATAGATCTTGTTCATTAGTGCACTGTGAGGCTAATTTTTTGCTCGCTTCAGTATCTTGTGTTTCCTTTTCAACCCACTCTTTAGGAGCGCACTCCTTCACAGCTCGCTCTTTCTCTGCAGCTATCTTAGCAGCAAGTTCTGTTTTCTTCTACTGGGCATCCTTCTCCTGTGCGACTTCCTGTTCTTGTTCTTTCTTTTTTTCACAGCAGAGGTATGCACAGAGGAGCTTTCTCCTGCTTTGCTGGTCCTGACATCCAATTGCAAAGGCTTGCACCATTCGGCTAGCCATCCACCCAAAACCTCCTGTACATCTGTGTCGGCCACTAAGTAAGGAAATTTGTGCCCTACCTCTTGAGGGCCTTTTCGTGCACGGATCCAGACATTGTGAAAGTCTGCCTTAAAGTATGTGAAGCCCTCAGCTTCTCAAATAAAGTGGGAGATAACCTATGCCTATGGTTTATAACCATATGGATGTCCATCTCCATGAAAACCCAAAAAACCTTGCATTTTGTACTACAGGCCACATCTTTTTTCTGCCACAGCGAAGCGAACTCTATTGCCTCTGGGAGGGTCTCATTCAGCAGAGGGAACTGACTGTCCTCTGGAAGTCTCCATGCCACCTAAAAAAAATAGCAATAAAAGCCAATCATAGTGGAATGAATGGCTCTTCTCTTGCGCCTCGTGACAGTTGGCCAAGAATTCCTTACAAAGATATTGGGCCCAGTTATGCTGGACCCCATTCGCACACTACGCGCCTAATGATATGACCGGTGCAGGAAGTTCATCTACGTGACACTTTCACATTATATTTCCTGCAAGGATCTTCTTGGAAAACTATACCACCTATTCTGTTATGTCATGGATAGAATATCTGCGCTTTCCCTTGACCACCTCGTACTTGGACTTTATGCAGTCTGCAAGCTGCTTTTCGAGGGATTTTCCCACAAATTCCTTTCATGGGTCCGCTCCTTTATATGGTAGCTTAGAAATCCTATGGATTAACATATCCATGATGGGGATAGGCTCACCTAGACATGAAAACCCATCATGCACTAAAGTCAGCAACTAGCACACACATGCCATATTGATAATGGAGCGATGAAAATGATGTATGAATAGCATGTGTAAAAGCCCCACCAGCTAAACTCCGTGAACCCGTTTCATTGGTTCCAACGTTGTGACCCCTGTATCTTTGTAGTATATGTGTGTCATATACTGATTTGTGGCTAAATGTGGGAATTTCTCCTGGTCAGCGAGGTCCCAATATTCCATCTTGAGCACTGGTATGCAAGCTAAGAGCATACCCTCAAATTGAACTTCAACTGGGAGCAATGGTGTAGCAATTGAAAATTTGCCAGAATTAGGGTCTTTGGTCACCTTCTTCTGTCCTCTTTGTGGGGCACATATGTGAGGAGCATAGTGATGGGATCTGCGTCCTTTGCATCCAACCCCTCAATCCCCTACCGGAGTTCCTCTTCTTCTAAATCTAGGGGCACAAAAGGTTTCTTTTCCTTATCCATTTTTCCCTTCTGCTATACCTCCTATGGATGTCTCTAGGGTGAGTGGCGAACTGGTTCACCAACCAGCTTCTTTTTCTTTACCTTAGAAGAAAATTGTTTTGGCCTAAGCGACCTTGGTGTCATAGGAACTGCTGGTATAGCTTCTAAGCTCGTAGCTTCTGGAGCTGGGGCCTCAGACACCATGGCCTCAGAACTCATAGGTTCAAATATCTTCTCCAAAGAAACTCGGCACAACATATCAGAATATTGAACTAGCCCAGGATGCTTGAAAAAACTCTCCCACTCTTCTTGGTGCATGCAAGAAATTATTAGGAAACAAAGTGTTTCTTTCTAGACCAACAAGGCATATTTATAGTGATTTTTGGATTCAAATCCAACCATTCCCTCCATAAATTTGTCATAAATGCACCTTTGGCAGCAAATTTTTGAAGATTTTCACCTTAATTACTACCTACCCGCTCCTCCTAACAAGATTTTCTCAGTCTAATTAGCTATAGTGACTTCAACGATTATTTTTGGGCTAGGCACCCTCCTTCATGTCACAACATCTTGAGCGCAGCTTCAACTGGTGCACCCTCATCAATCGTCACGCACCTTGGTGGCTGCCTTGTCATCCAAGTCAGGCAGTGTAGTTTATAGTCCCGCGCTCCCTTGAAACTGCCTGGAGAACTAAGACTATCTTGTAGTCATATAGTGATGGCTCAAGGGCAGGATCCCCTATATATAGATTCAACTAGCTCCCATTCACTTTTCCTAGGAATGGTTCACCATTCAGCTTCACGAGTTGAACTATGCCACTCTCTGTAATTTACTTAACAATATATGGTGCTAACCAATGCATCTGGAATTTACCTGGAAATTTGGTGAACTTGCTATCATACAACAACACAAGATCATTTATGATAAATGTGTGAAGCTTGATATGGCAATTGTGCCATTCTTTCTCGCACTCCTTTTGTACTTATTGGTGGAATCCCACTGGAAAGCGGTTCTCTGCTAACTCCATTATCTGTGCAAGACATTCCTCCAAGATATCATGATCCGCCATATCTGTCAAAGCTGCTATGTATAGAATAGGTACAATGTACTCCATAGGAATCACCACTTTCACACCATAGACCTATCTTAACGGAATTTTCCCAGTAAGTTTTTTAAAGGTTGTAGAATTGCAAGTACGTGCACATCCCATTCATTCCACTGCACATTACAAACCCTTGTCAACACATTATCCAAAATTTTGTTAAAAGGTTCGACCATCCCATTTTCCTGTAGGTGGTATGGTGTGTTCTTCTGATGGTATACCTAAAATTCATCTGTCATCGCGCTAATCGTTTCATTCAGAAAGTGCGTTCCCCTATCACCCATTAATATTTTTGGGCATCCAAACCGTGTTAAGACATATTCAAATAAGAACTTCATTGTAGTAGCCGTTGTACAATCCTTGACTGGTTGTGCTTCCACCCATCGAGTTAAATATTCTGTCACAGTGATAATATAGCGCAAGCCCATTTTCTTTCCAGGTGGCTGAATTGGCCCAATAAAATTGATCGCCCACTTCTCAAATGCCTGCAAAGATACCTAAGGATGTAGTAGTAGTTCATCCCTCTACGATGGTCTTCCAGTTCATTTACATTCATCACATGCCTTACAATATGATTTAGAATCCTTTTGCAATGTTGGCCACCATAATCCCGCGTACAAAATCTTCTACATAGTTTCTTTCCCTGCATAATGGCCTCCTACAACTCCCCCATGAGCTTCAAAGAGAATACTATCACGCTCAAACTCCAACTCATATCTTCACAATATTTCATCTACCTTCATTTTGTACAAATGTCTCACAATGACCGAAAAATCTGTTGTGCGAATGACTAGTTATTTCTTCTGTTGATTTGTATATCCTTTAGGCGCCATCCCTGTAGTTAAGAATTGAATAATGTCAGGAAAATGGTCATCTTCAACATGTACCGTAAAGAGCTATGCATCTAGCAACCCTTCCTCCAAATTACCAGGTTCTTCACTTGTTTCTATCCATGATAGGTGGTCTGGACCAACATTCAACCAACGAGGCTTCACAATAACTTCAAAATCATATTCCTGAAATAATAACAACCACCTGCAAATATTTCCACCTAATACAGTCTTGTTGATGAGGTATTTTAAAGCAAAATGATCTGTATACATTTTGAAATGACCCCCTAATAGGTAATGTCTGAATTTCTACAACGTGCAGATCATGGGCAATCCCTTGTGCTCTATCATTGAATAATTTTTTTCAACCTTTGATAAATTCCTACTTGCGAAGGTTATAGGATGGTCCAGCTCTCCTTCGCCTACCTGTGTCAATATTGCACCTAGCTCAATGCAAGAAGAATCCACATGTACATGAAACTCCTTCCTCTAATCGGGAAATACCAGGATGGCCGCAGTCACCATCTTTTCTTTCAACACATCTAAGTTGCGCTGACATTCCTCATCCCAACAGAATTTCACGTATGGGGGATTTACGCAGTGCATTATATTAGATATCATTTTTGGGATTCAACTGCGTTAAGTAAGTCATTCAAACGTATGACCATTTCCATGAGAGGTAGTCGTAACTGACTAATTTCTCATGATTTTTGAATAGTTCACTTAGCACTCATTGCATCGGGTGATGCTCACAGGGGTGAAGAAGTGGGATTGAAACTAGTGAAATGTGGAGAACGAATCACATAGCATCAATCATCACTTCCGGGGCTTGCACCCGGTAACCAGGACTTCCCAGGAGGTCACCCATCCTAGAACTCCTCTGGCTCAAGCGCGCTTAAGAATTTCACGTCCTTCTTCAGCTATTTTTCCATGGGCGCGATAATTTTAATGAATTTTCTGTAGTATCCAATGTGTCCTAGCATCGTGCATAGATTCTTGACAATCCTAGCAGCCTCCAAGTTGACAATCACCACAATCTTTGCAGGGTCCACCATCAGTCCTTGATTACACATGATATGACCTAGAAAGATCCCAAAAGGAATGCAAAATATACATTTTTCAAACTAAATGTGATTTGGTATCTGCGACATGCATCCAACATAAGGCGCAAACTTACTACATGGCCCTTTACCAATCCAAACATAGTCTAGTCAGTGAAGTATACTTCCAAAAACTTATGGGTGAATTCTTTGAATGTTGTTATGAGTACGTAGGAAAATGTTGCAGGAACATTCTTCAATCCAAATTGCATAATAGTGTACTAAAAGCAGCCCCACTCTGTCACAAAGGTGGTTTTTCTTTTATCCTTTGGTGCAATCTTAATTTGATGATAACTGGAAAACCCATCGGTAAAGGAATAGGCCTCTTGCCCTTCGACATGGTCTAACACTTCATCTATAAATGGCATTGGAAATGGATCATGGACACATCAATCATTCAACTTTCACAGATATACGTGTTAGCCTCCTGTTGCGATAGGTGTTCATTTTTCATGATTGACATTTTTACATGCCAAATATGTCATACTTTGCATGCTGCAGTGTTCCATATTTCCAAAACAAAAAAAAAGTTAAAGAAGATACTATGAAAGAGTGCCAATCCAAATGCCACTGCTGAATTCCAATTTAGATGACTCAACCATTTTTGTCCTATAAAAGGGAGGCCAAACAGCTTAACCTTGGTCTCCCTAGGTTTCAATTTCCTGTTTTAGAATATAGAGAATGATATCTGTCCAAACAGTCTAATCTTGGCAGATTTGTAGATAGGTAGAGAATCAAAGGAGCCCAACTGCTTAATCTGGGCCCTTGGAAGAAATAAGTGTAGACTTAGATAGGATAATAGAAAAAATAAAAATTTGTAAAGTTGGGTCTGCAAGTCTAAGTGCACCTAGACCAAAGAGAAGAAAAAATGTCAGGATTGTAGGCTGGGTAGGTAGTTTTTGAGGTTGCAGAATGATGATTCATGATCAATTTTGTGTTTCTAAGTGTTATATCTTTTCAGATCACGGCCATGATGCAGTTTTCATCTGGAGGAAGTCAAGCTAGACATAACTAACTCCCCTGTTCATTCTCATTCCCCAAATCACTCACTAATTTTACCAAAGAGGTCAAGATCTGCTTGATGCCTCTTAGTCATCATTTTCCACATCATTGGCCTTGGTGAAGATCTGCTTTACTCAACGATTCCCATTCTTCTATTACAAAGTCCTATTCCCCCAAAATGGCCTAAGGTTCCTTACCTTAGCGCTTTCTCATCATATCCATATTAACTCCTGACTATATTATATAGCCCCCTATCTATTTCCCCCTCCCCTACTAAATCTGTACTAAATAACTCCCCTATATACATACCCCGCCCTCTAGCACTATAGCTATGTATTTATCAATTCTGGGACATAATAGTCCACCTGGGACTATCATGAACCCATCCGTGTCCTAACAGGAGTTAGTGTGACACCTGGTCATGCTAAAAACCTTTTTCCCTAACCCTAGCCCTGAAAAACCCTCTTTTCTGCCCTTAACCTAAAGTTGTGTGCATAAAACATTAACCCCGCTCATTAAACAACCCCATAACCCACATTTCCTAAGTTCTAAACCCCCCCGCCGCACCGTATGAAGATTCGCATATTCGCGCGCCCGTCCATTATTCTCCTGCCAGCTCCGCGCTCCGTCCACCATCGGATCGGGCCCTCCCCATCCGACGGCTCTCGACGTTTTCGGAGGCGCCCCACTGCTCGGTCATTAGCTTCCAATAGCGAGGTGGTTTTTCTGCTGTACCCAAAGACACTTGTCCACTTCCTATTGCATCGGAGGGGCTCTGACGGATACCGCCCCCGTACAGAAAGCGGTCCGATGAAACCGCTTTCCGCCCTCTGTACGCGCGCCCCATGTCGCCTGTCCGGTTCCACGTGTCTGCCAAGTCACCTTCACCACGTCATCTGCACACGTCGGCCCTCTGCCGAGTCACCCTTGCCACGTCATCGATCGTACATGCTGACATCACCCTGCCACGTCATCCGTCGTACCATGGTCCCACCCGTTGACGTCATGCTGACGTCATCATCAATTTTGAGGCGAAAGGCGAAAATCATGCTTAGGAGGCCCGGATTCAAATTCCGAGGCAGTTTTTCATGCGCGATTAGCGCCTAGCACTAATCGCGCATGGCTACGGGAAAAGGGCCGAAATGGAAAATCCCTCATTGCGCAGCCCCCAGCAAGCCCAAAAGGCACCGAATGACCCGTTTTTCTTCGCGAGGCATGTAGAGATGAACAAAAGACAATTCTAAAGAAAACAGAGGGCCGAACAGCAGCCATTAAGTTTTGATTTGACCCGCAGCAAGAGAGAAACCAGCCCAATTCATTTGTCAAAGAGTATCAGAGGAGAGATGAAGCGGCAAAGAGTATCAGTTAATTTTTTAATGGAAATCTTCAGTTCCCAAGGCAAGTCAGCATTAATTGGCCTCCAGCAGAGTCAAGTCAGGAGGTGTAAGCCCATCCCAGCTCTCAAATCACAGTTAAAGCACTTAAAGCCACCAAACTACAATGGAGCAGAAGTCCATGCGCAGTTATTGTAGAAGCACTGCACCAAGCCACCGAGGACAACGCATTGATTCAGTTCTGATACAGCTGCCCTCAGTGTAGCTCATAGATATTTTTTGTATTTATAAGTTCAGGTTAAAGTAACCATTTACTTTCAGACCTGTTTAGGTCACAGCTGTAATAAACAATTTTGGAGAATCTTCCCTATATATACTACCCATTGTATTGTTTCAAGGGTTGGTTGATTGATAACTTTTCATTAGAGACTCGCACTGTATGTCTAATACTTTTCTTTAATCAAAGATTGCTAAAGAAATTGGAAGAATGACTACCTGATGTGCCGTTAATGGTCTCTGGAGACTGAATGATGGAATTCTTGTGCTGCAACATGAATCAATAAGTGCCTCTTATCTCTGTTTTCATTTTTCACCATCTAAATAGCGAAAAGAAAGATTAGTTTAGAACTTGATTAACTGCACTCTAGGCTCAATTTCTGCTATTTCTTTATGTTTTTTCATCTGAAATGAACTGGACATGAATATGAATTCCTTGTGGCTCATATTTACTCTTATTCACATGTGTTTGATAGTTATCTAGGGATTCTTTACTGCCCCTAGATAGAGATCATCCACTTTCTTAATTGCCTCTCCTTCCTTAGCATTCTTAATTGCCTCTCCTTCCCTAGATAGAGATTCTTAATTGCCTCTCCTTCCTTAGCATTCTTTCCATCCTTTAAATTTGGAAAATTGTTTCATGTGTAGCTACCTTGCTCCTCATTCCTCTTGTGACCAAGAAAATGCACCAGCAGTCTTACTTCCTTGACTCCATGCCCAATGGTTTGAAACTTTCACACTACACTTGCCTCTTTACTTGAAACATTAATTTTCCCACCAAAACACAAACAAAACCCAAACAAAAAATCCCTAAACTCAATATCTAGCCTAAAATCATCATCAACAAAGCTAAATCATAAAGAGAGAGCCCTCTCTGACTGCAAGGGGGCTAGAACCTGCAATCCAAAGTTGGTTTGTGGTTACCTCGGCCGTATCCCTTTACTCCGACCTGGGGGACAACCTGAGTGATAACATAATGGTGACTCAGCTGGGGAAGTTCATCCTCAGATAATTTCAAAAAATCAAGTTGGAAAGCTCCGCTGGGGAACATCCTCAGTTAATTTCACTAAGAAGGTTGGAAAAATCCACTAAGCAAATCGATTTTCTAACTGTTGTATATCCCTTAAAACTACAGATGAAGCCTAAATGTCAACCAGGAAGCCTTTGAAACTGTTCCTGTCTTACATGAACAGAAGCAAATAAAAGCTGCTTCAGTCAATCTTCATGCTAGTTTTAAACTATACACAGCCATTTCAAAATCTGACAGTTCCTTGCCAATTTCAAAAATATTCCCATAAAAATACCAAAAAACAACATTCGGAAACTGGCTCCCAAGAAGAATCCACGATATACAAGGTCAAATCCAGATCCAGACCCTCCGACTGTTTTTGAAAATCCGAACCTAATCCCAAAGATCCTCAGGAAGCAAGAGCAAAGACAAGATTTTTCTTATTTGAGTCCTGAAGCAGCTCCTCTGAGTTGTGTTCCAACCCCTGTTAAAGTTTTATTTCGTTCAACCCCTACTTCCCCTTATTCATCATCCACATCTCAAAGTACTCCATCCACACCTCCATTCACTGCACATACTACAAAAACTACAACTATTGTTCCAGTTACTTCAGTTACTCCTGTTATCCCTGTTATCCCTGTTATTCCTGTCGTCCCACTTATCCCTGCCAATATGGCTAATAGATATGCACCCCTGCAATTGCCTATTAATCCCGGGGCTCTACCTCAGGAGTACCAATCTAAAATTACCTATTTTGACAGTACCAATCCTTTCACAGCCCTTCAGCATACCAAAAAGATGCAAGACTATTTTGAAAACTACAAGATAGATGATGATAGCGTGAGAATGAGAATTTTTGTTCAAAGTTTAACCGGTGATGTAAGAACTTGGTTTAGATCACTTGCTGCAAATTCCATAACTACTCCAGATGAGCTTTACCAATCCTTTACCAACAGATGGGAGAAAAAGAAAGACCCCTTGCACATACTAGCTGAATATGATACAATTAAAAGAGGTCCTCAGGAGACTGTCTTGGAGTACTGTGCAAGGTTCAACAATGTCTATAATGCAATACCACAGAACTTAAGACCCCCACCTGACCTTGCCTTGTATAAATTTCCTGATGGATTCGATCCAGATATGGCATACCAGTTAAAAGAAAGAGCTCCTCAGACCCTTGCAGATATGCAAAATGTTGCTGTCAGCGTAGAGGCCAACCTAATTGCCAAAAGAAACAGAGCCAGAATGGAAAGAAGAACCACCTTTAAGGAAGAACCCTTAGCCTTTGATCACAATCTTGATGCGATTATCAGTGGCCTACAAAGGCTGGGAGAAAGAGTAGAAAATGTTGAGAGAAGATCATCATGGGAAGGGCAACAGTCCAATACCATAAGGAACCCAAATTTTAGGAAAACGCAGAACACAAATGTTGGTAGGTCAACCCCAGACCATGACATAAGACCCCCTTTTCAAGATAATTATGTTGAAGGATCTACATCCAATGAGCAAACAGAAGACACTCACATGAATCTGATGGATCTAAAGGGTGAGCATCAGACTTTTCTAAGCCAAGAAGACCAAGATGAATATAACTTTAGTCAATTTCAGACTAAGTTTGGCGAGTCTTTTGACTTTAAACAAGGATATGATACTACTGTGTATGAAGTACACAAACAATACAAGCTAAGAACTAGAACCATTGACATTTCTGAACCTAACAAAATAAAGGATGGAAAACAGCCCAACAAGATTAAGAGCAAGGCTGTCATAACAAAACCAGCTGATACAACTGTCCCAAATCCGCATCAAGTAACTGTAGAAGACATTACAGAAACGCAGCCTTCTGTAGATCAGCTTTTGCCACTTTCTTCTTCTGAGAAAAACTCGAACAACGCTCCAAAAGGCCTTCATGAAGTTGAAAAACCACAAGTAATCAATTCCCATAACACTGATAAAAAGGAGCAAAACGCTGATAATTCAAATGAAACAGAAAAAACTACCAGCATCAATACCAAGACTCCATTGGAAAAGCCATTTAATTTAGAGGCAGAAATAGCCAAGTTGAAGATATCCATCCCCCTCTCATAACTTGCCAAACATGATGTATATAGGCAACAGATTCAAAGATCACTTCAAATCCCAGAGAATAAGGACGATGTGAATGTCCTGGATGATACCCCGGAACTGTTGTTTGGCCCAGAAGTTAATGGAAAATCAACATATGGACCTATTCCACCCTTTTATGTCAGTTTGCATATACATGACAAAGTTCTGCACAATGCTATGTTTGACTCAGGAGCATCACACAATCTGATGCCCAAAGCAGTTATGGAAAAGCTGAACCTTGATATTACAAGACCCTACAAAGATTTGTACTCATTTGACTCAAGTCAGGTCAAGTGTTTAGGCCTCATCAAAGACTTGTGTGTCTCCTTAGTCCAATATCCCAATAAGACCATCCTCATGGACGTGGTAGTGACTGACATCCCACCAAAATATGGTATGCTCCTATCAAGATCATGGGGAGCAAAGCTCCAAGGATCCCTTCAACTAGACCTCTCCTATGCTACTATTTCGGCCTTTGGGCAACCAAAGAGACTGTACAGAGAAACCCTCATGAAATATGTAGTGAGTAGTGAGAGTAAGCCTGAAAATTTTCCCATTTACTCAATCCATTCTAATATGGATTCTTTTATTTTGTTTAATGATAATACAAATTCTCTAATTGATGATGAGTTGTTGGCTCTAGAACAACGAGCACAAATCAATGAAGAACCAGTTGCATATACCCATGAGATTGTCACAACAATTAATGCAACCAGCATGCTACAAGAAACTCCCCAAATAGAAATTTCAACTCTGCCTAATCCTAACATAGCTGAAACTCTTGGCACAAACCACAAGCAAGAAATCACATGGTATTTAGAGTTTAATGGCTCTGTCAATAAGTTAGGAGCAGGGGTAGGTGTGTGGATTCACAATACACATAACAATTATGCGGAAGGTCATGCCTACAGACTGAATTTCAAATGCACAAACAACATGGCAGAATATGAGGCTCTGCTGTTAGGCCTTAAACTGCTCAAAGCTCTAGGAGCTGCAAAGGTGTCTATTTTAGGAGATTCTGACCTAGTCATACAGCAGATGAAAGGTAACTTTGTAACCAATGACAATAGAATGAGGGCCTATAGGACTGTTGCCACTAATATACTCAATGCATTTACTGAATGCAAACTGGCCAAAATTTCAAGAGAGAATAACATTCATGCACACAGCCTAGCCACCTTTGCTAGTACATGCAAGCTTCCTTTTGACCCAAACCATCACTTCACAGCCGAAATAAAACATAGGCCCAATGTCCCAAACAACGTGAAAGATTGGCAAGTGTTTGAAAATGACACCCAGATCAACAATTTCCTCACCCTTGAGCATGAGTTCTCTAATATCAACATTGACATGGATGCTATGAACGATGTCCAACAGCAAACAAATGAAAACCAGCAAGCTGTAACAACTGCAACAGCCAAACAAATCCTAAACCCCACTGTTTTTGAAAAAACAAACATAGAGCAGCTGAAACAAATACATTTGGAGGAAATTGCCAGAACAGAGGCAGAGATCATTGACCTGAAGGATAATTTTCTGCCTGCTGGCCTAACCCCATTAGAAGACATGTTTGACGCCAATGATGTTCCCAGAAAGCCAAAATTGCAACCATTGAACACTGCTATAGAAGAACACAACATTGGGACAGCAGAGAATCCCTAAATGAACAAATTGTCCATAAATTTACCACCCGATCAAAAGCCCAAGTACATTGATTTGTTCAAAGAATTCCAAGATGTATTTGCTTGGAGTTATGAGTATTTGAAATCCTATGACACCTCGGTAATCCAACACACAATTCCCTTAAAACCAAACCAGAAACCTTTCAAACGGAAACTTAGGAGAATTAACCCTATGCTTCTTCCCATGATTGAGAAGGAAGTAAAGAGGATGTTTGAAGCAGGCATAATAGCACCCATCATATTTTCTGAATGGGTATCCAATCTCGTTCCTACAAGAAAAAAAACAGGTGAGATTAGACTTTGTGTAGATCTGAGAAATTTAAACCAAGTCTCCCTAAAAGACCACTATCCTTTGCCCAAAATGGACCACATCTTACAAAGAGTAGTGGGGTCATCTAGAATCTCTTTGCTAGATGGCTTTTCAGGTTTCAATCAAATACCTGTTCACCCGGATGACCAAGACAAGACAACCTTTACCACACTCTAGGGAACATTTAAGTATGTTAAGATGCCATTCGGACTTAAAAACACCGGTGCAACCTTTCAAAGAGCAATGGATATTGCTTTTGCCAAAGAAATACATGACTTCCTAGTTGTCTATCTTGATGACCTAACCCCGTTTTCCAAATCTGATGAAGAGCACCTCAAGCATCTTAGGCAAATATTCATCACATGCAGGAAATATGGCATTTCCTTGAATCCCAAGAAGTCTCTATTTGGCCTTGAAGAAGGCAAATTACTCGGTCACATCATATCAAAAGATGGGATTAGAATTGATCCTGAAAGAATCCAAGCCATCCTCCAAATCCCATATCCAAGAAACATAAAAGAGCTACAAGCATTCCTTGGGAAAATCAACTTCCTAAGAAGATTTATTCCAAATCTAGCTGAACTGATACGACTGTTAAGCAATATGTTAAAAAAAGATGCCAAGGTAAAATGGTCTCTTGAAACCAAACAGGCATTTGAGAGTATCAAATCCGCCTTAACACAAACCCCTGTCCTCACCAGCCCACAATTTGACAAAGATTTTATCATTTTTTCTTTTGCATCTGATCATACTATAGCTGTTGTCCTTTTGCAAAAGGATGAGCAGGGAGCTGAAAAGCCGATTGCATTTTTCAGCCGAGCTTTAAGAGATGCCCCTTTGAAGTACCCAATCATGGAAAAGCAGGCCTATGCACTTGTTAAGGCCATCAAGGATTTCAGAGTGTACATTTTATATTCCCATGTGATTGCCTATGTCCCACACGCTGCTATAAAAGACATATTGACCCAAGAGGGATTAGAAGGCAAAAGAGGCAAGTGAATAGCAAACATCCTTGAATATGACATAGAAATAAAACCAACCAAGCTGATAAAGGGACAAGGTTTAGCCAAACTGATGTCCGAAACAAACTTTCAAGCCTTAGACATTAACCAACTGGACAATGAACAGGAGCTGGCGACTCCATAGATCAGTGAGACCTTTTTGCAATCTCCCTGGTATACTGATATATGTTTTGTACTGTTAAACCTGTTTGCTCCCCCAGGATTGTCCAGAACCAAGAAAAGATTTTTGAAAATGAAAGCTTTAAAGTTTTGTGTCATAGATGGTGCATTATTTTGGAGAAATCATGAAGGTATATTGCTTAACCTTTTAACCATGAACGAAACTAACAATGTCATGAAAGAATTCCATGCAGGTGACTGTAGAGGACATCTATATTGGAAGTCCACTACTGATAAAATTTTAAGGGCTGGTTTTTATTAGCCCTTTCTTTTTGCAGATGTAAAGAAGTTTACCATGTCATGCCACAAATGCCAAGTCTTTGAGGGCAAGAGAAAGCTGTTACCTTTTCCCCTGAAGCCCATCTCTACCAAGAAGCCTTTTCAACAATGGGGTCTTGACTTCATTGGAGAAATCCATCCCTCTTCCTCAGGCCAGTACAAATGGATCCTAACAGCCACCGACTATTTCACTAAGTGGGTCGAAGCCATTCCCTACAGGCAAGCCAATGACACCATCATTATCCAATTCCTTTCTAGATTTGGCTGCCCTAAGAAAATCATCACTGACAACGCTGCTGCCTTTAAATCCAAAAAGATGGTTAGTTTTTGCCACAAATTTCATATTACCTTGGGCCACTCTACAGCCTATTACCCTCAAGGCAATGGCTTGGCCGAATCATCCAACAAGAGCCTCATCAACATCATAAAGAAAGTGCTGGAAGAGAACAAGAAGAACTGGCACAAAAGGCTGGTAAATGCCCTATGGGCAGACAGACTTTCAAGCAAGAGATCCATTGGAATGAGCCCTTATGAGCTAGTATATGGCATGGAGGCCAGATTTCCATCATCCCTGGGCATTCCTACTATCAGACTGTTACAGGAAATTCAGGCTGAACCAAATGACATTCAAAGAAGGATAAATCAGACCATTCATCTTCAGCAAACCAGAGAAAAAGTTTATGACAGAGCTCAAATTTTGCAAGAGAAACTCAAAAAGATGTTTGATAAGAGAGTTAAAGCTGAGGATTTCTACATTGGTGACAAAGTTCTAAGGTGGGACTCACGAAGAGAAGACAAGGGGAAACATGCCAAGTTTGATTTTTTATGGAAGGGACCATTCGTTATTTCTGCTGTTCAGGGAAATAACACTTATTTTCTCAAGTCTGTAGGGGATAGTTCTGTTGAAGAAGGCCCTGTCAATGGCTGTATGTTAAAACATTACCATGATCCCTTTTAAGGGACACAGTGCAGCTTTGTATATATCTTTTGTACAACGATATTTGTATATATCAGCACTTTGTTCTCATTTTTTTTAGCAAACCTATTGTCAAGGGAGCAGCAGTGAATTTTGAGAAGACATAGCCAATACAAGTGCTCTAGTTCAAAAGCTCTGTCTCTGCACTAACCTCAACAAAACAAAAAAAATGGCACAGTCACATCACAGCAACTCATGGTAAAGGGAAGTTGTTGGTAATCTTCAGTCAAAGGTAGCAAAACAGACCAGTATTACAGTACATATCAGCACCCTTGGTCAAAGCAAAGTGAAGCAAACATATTAGTTTTGATCCATGTTTTGAAAATGTTTCAAAGGCAATGCTCAAGCAACATTCTACATAATAGCTAGCACGTAGAAGAAAGCAGGCAGTGCTATGCATTGCACAATATTTCAGTTGAGGAGGAGGTTGTTTATATTACAAAGTTTTAATTATCTAACAGCCAGCATAAAGAAGTTCCTTCAATCCACAGCAACCACAGAAGTTCAAGGCAGTCTGACCTGGTGTTCTTGGCTTTTCATAAGGAAAAGCCATCCCCAAGTGGAGCCATTGTTAGCCTCATGTTGCGACAGGTGTTCATTTTTCATGATTGACATTTTTACATGCCAAATATGTCATACTTTGCATGCTGCAGTGTTCCATATTTCCAAAACAAAAAAAAAAGTTAAAGAAGATACTATGAAAGAGTGTCAATCCAAATGCCACTGCTGAATTCCAATTGAGATGACTCAACCATTTTTGTCCTATAAAAGGGAGGGCCAAACAGCTTAACCTTGGTCTCCCTAGGTTTCAATTTCCTGTTTTAGAATATAGAGAATGATATCTGTCCAAACAGTCTAATCTTGGCAGATTTGTAGATAGGTAGAGAATCAAAGGAGCCCAACTGCTTAATCTGGGCCCTTGGTAGAAATAAGTGTAGACTTAGATAGGATAACAGAAAAAAGAAAAATTTGTAAAGCTGGGTCTGCAAGTCTAAGTGCACCCAGACCAAAGAGAAGAAAAAATGACAGGATTGTAGGCTGGGTAGGTAGTTTTTGAGGTTGCAGAATGATGATTCATGATCAATTTTGTGTTTCTAAGTGTTATATCTTTTCAGATCACAGCCATGATGCAGTTTTCATCAGGAGGAAGTCAAGCTGGACATAACTAACTCCCCTGTTCATTCTTATTCCCCAAATCACTCACTAATTTTCCCAAAGAGGTCAAGATCTGCTTGATGCCTCTTAGTCATCATTTTCCACATCATTGGCCTTGGTGAAGATCTGCTTTACTCAACGATTCCCATTCTTCTATTACAAAGTCCTATTCCCCCAAAATGGCCTAAGGTTCCTTACCTTAGCGCTTCTCATCATATCCATATTAACTCCTGACTATATTATATAGCCCCCTATCTATTTCCCCCTCCCCTACTAAATATGTACTAAATAACTCCCCTATATACATACCCCGCCCTCTAGCACTATAGCTATGTATTTATCAGTTCTGGGACATAATAGTCCACCTGGGACTATCATGAACCCATCCGCGTCCTAACAGGAGTTAGTGTGACACCTGGTCATGCTAACAACCTTTTTCCCTAACCCTAGCCCTGAAAAACCCTCTTTTCCGCCCTTAACCTAAAGTTGTGTGCATAAAACATTAACCTCGCTCGTTAAACAACCCCATAACCCACATTTCCTAAGTTCTAAACCCCCCCACCACACCGTATGAAGATTCGCATATTCGTGCGCCCGTTTGTTATTCTCCTGCCAGCTCCGCGCTCCGTCCACTGTCGGATCGGGCCCTCCCCATCCGACGGCTCTCGGCGTTTTCGGAGGTGCCCCGCTGCTTAGTCATTAGCTTCTGATAGCGAGGCGGTTTTTCTACCGTACCCAAAGACACTTGTCCACTTCCTATTGCATCGGAGGGGCTCTGACAGATACTGCCCCCGTACAGAAAGCAGTCCGATGAAACCACTTTCCGCCCTCTGTATGCGCGCCCCATGTCGCCTATCCGGTTCCACGTGTCTGCCAAGTCACCTTCACCACGTCATCTGCACACGTCGGCCCTCTGCCGAGTCACCCTTGCCACGTCATCGACCGTACATGCTGACGTCACCCTGCTGACGTCACCCTACCACGTCATCCGCCGTACCATGGTCCCACCCGCTGACATCATGCTGATGTCATCATCAATTTTGAGGCGAAAGGCGAAAATCGTGCTTAGGAGGCCCAGATTCAAATTCCGAGGCAGTTTTTCATGCGCGATTAGTGCCTAGCGCTAATCGCGCATGGCTACGAGAAAAGGGCGGAAATGGAAAATCCCTCATTGCGCAACCCCCAGCAAGCCCTAAAGGCACCGAATGACCCGTTTTTCTTCGCAAGGCACGCAGAGATGAACAAAAGACAATTCTAAAGAAAACAGAGGGCCAAACAGCGGCCATTAAGTTTTGATTTGACCCGCAGTGAGACAGAAACCAGCCCAATTCATTTGTCAAAGAGTATCAGAGGAGAGATGAAGCGGAAAAGAGTATCAGTTAATTTTTTAATGGAAATCTTCAGTTCCCAAGGCAGGTCAGCATTAATTGGCCTCTAGCAGAGTCAAGTCAGGAGGTGTAAGCCCATCCTAGCTCTCAAATCACAGTTAAAGCACTTAAAGCCACCGAACTACAATGGATCAGAAGTCCATGCGCAGTTATTGCAGAAGCACTGCACCAAGTCACCGAGGACAACACATTGATTCAGTTCTGATACAACTGCCCTCAGTGCAGCTCATAGATATTTTTTGCATTTATAAGTTCAGGTTAAAGTAATCATTTACTTTCAGACCTGTTTAGGTCACAGCTGTAATAAACAATTTTGGAGAATCTTCCCTATATATACCACCCACTGTATTGTTTCAAGGGTTGGTTGATTGATAACTTTTCATTAGAGACTCGCACTGTATGTCTGATACTTTTCTTTAATCAAAGATTGCTGAAGAAATTGGAAGAATGACTGCCTGATGTGTCGTTAATGGTCTCTGGAGACTGAATGATGGAATTCTTGTGCTGCAACATGAATCAATAAGTGCCTCTTATCTCTGTTTTCATTTTTCACCATCTAAATAGCAAAAAGAAAGATTAGCTTAGAACTTGTTTAACTGCACTCTAGGCTCAATTTCTGCTATTTCTTTATGTTTTTTCATCTGAAATGAACTGGACATGAATATGAATTCCTTGTGGCTCATATTTACTCTTATTCACATGTGTTTGACAGTTATCTAGGGATTCTCTACTGCCCCTAGATAGAGATCATCCACTTTCTTTGTTAAGCTGACTAAGAGATTCTTAACTGCCTCTCCTTCCTTAGCATTCTTTCCATCCTTTAAATTTGGAAAATTGTTTCATGTGCAGCTACCTTGCTCCTCATTCCTCTTGTGACCAAGAAAACGCACCAGCAGTCTTACTTCCTTGACTCCATGCCCAATGGTTTGAAACTTTCACACTACACTTGCCTTTTTACTTGAAACATCAATTTTCCCACCAAAACACAAACAAAACCCAAACAAAAAATCCCTGAACTCAATATCTAGCCTAAAATCATCATCAACAAAGCTAAATCATAAAGAGAGAGCCCTCTCTGACTGCAAGTGGGCTAGAACCTGTAGCCCAAAGTTGGTTTGTGGTTACCTCGGCCGTATCCCTTTACTCCGACCTGGGGGACAACTTGAGTGATAAAAATATGCATATCCTTATTTCGCCCTTTTGTTTCTTCTCTTGGACTACCATCAAGCTCACCCAATCAAACTCTTCAATAGGTTCTATAATGCCTACATCTAGCAATTTATCCAGTGCTTGGCGAACCTTCTCCTTATACTTAGGGTTAAGGCAATCAGGCCTCTTTTTGATAGGCTTTGTATTTGCCTTCAATGTGATCCTCATAACACCAAATCACCAAGTATGCCCTTTAAATATGAAAACTTAGTGGGGAAGAGATCTTGGTATTTGTGAAGTAATTCAGTAACTTTGTCTGCTGTAGCATTGTCCCAATTGTCTCCAATCTTCGCAAACTTCATTTTGTCCTCAGTGCCAATGCTTACTTATATTGTTTTCAAAGGTGAAGGGATTTATGGGTCCTCTGCTTGTGGCCCTTCTATTTTTTGATGCCCTTGTGTCTCTGTATATTCCTCGCGTCTTCTTCCTCCTTTGCAATGGTCACATTATAGCATTCCAATGCGTGGTGCAACTGGGTGCTCCAATCTAGTTGGATCCAATCCATAGGTTCCCTCATTTTCCTGAAGACAACCACTTCAATCTCTTGAAGTGCTTTTTCCATGCTTTCAAACCTATCCTTGAAGCTAAAAGTCAATAATAAACCTTCCTTCAATACATCCCATTTTTCAGTGCCATGGCAGAGCTCTGTTTTGAGATACTAGTTCATGGGGATTGTATCCAAGGTATGAAAAAATATATGTACCTATTACGGTTGTAGTTTTATCCCCCATGCCTTAGTCCACTTCACCAGGTGATCGAGTGGATCATCCTTCCCATTATACTTCTCATTCATTCTTATATTAGCATGCCCAAATGGGAACTTCATCATTCGTTTGTAATCTCTCCATCCAGCAAAACTTTCTTTATGTGTTCCCCACCATCGTGCAGGTGTAGCACCAACTCGAATGCTTGAAATAGTGGTCTTCAGAGACTTCATGCTAAAATTCATCTAAAAACATATCTACATTAGTTAGACCATCATAATAAGGTAGATTTCTTACCTCTGATGAGATGCAGCACAGTGACTTCGTCAGCATATTGCACTATAATGTAGACACTTCATGTAAGCGGTTTTGCGAATGCTCTAATTCCTCATTTGAGTCAAAAGTGTAGGAAATCTCCCGATCCCATTCGATCTATCCATCCACTGTTATATTGATCCAATCCTAATCTCGCACTGTTATCTTGTAGATTTTATATAACTCATTGTCACTTTCTACATAATCATGGACTGGTTCAGTATAGTGCACCCTTACATAGGATCTAGTGGCATTATAACCCTTAGAGACTTCCTTTCAAACGATGTTGTCCTCTTCTTCAAATTAATGACCCCGTTCATATTAATAACCCAGTCGATTCCCAGGAGTGCGGGGTAGGTATTACTGTCATTGACAATTTTGATAACTTCAAAGTCTGCTAATGCATTCACACCTTCTATATCGATTGTCACTCCATAAAATCGTCCCATGGGGATGATTTTATGTTGATTTTCCACTCAGAATTGAATATGAGACCAATGTAGCACATGTATCCCAATCCTTTCCCATGTCTCTTTTGGTAGAACATTCACATCGGACCCCAGATCCAAAATTACCTAGTCCATTTCGTAATCGCCTATCGGTGTTGTTAGCCTCATCTCACATTAGGTTCGTGCCTTATTATTACCAATATTTCTAATTGTGTGTTGCTCTGTAGGAGTCTTTTCCTTATTGGCGCACTTGTCTATTAAGTTTTGAAATCCTTCCATAACCTTTCTGTCACGCAGTAACTTCATGCAGGTCTCCAAAAAAGTAGTGAGTATGGAAGGATCAACCTCTTGTGTCACACTGGTCTCTGGTGTCTTTTCCTGGCTACCCGAGGTGGAGGCCTCAATGCAGCTCTTATTTGATTCCATGAATGTTTCCTTAGTGCGATTAAGGTCAAAGGTGACTTATTTCTCAGGAGCTTTGCAGACCCATCCATCTTCTTCAGGCTGCTTACCTTTATCTACTCCAGTTGACATACCACTTCTTAGTACAATATTAATGCTATGATCCTCCTCGTGGGGCTTAGCTCTCATCATTTTTAAATTCTCTGTAGGCTTTTGAGGCTATTCTTGCTTCTCTTTCATTTTAGATATCAGCACTGGACATTCTTCTATGGCATGGTCAAATTTTCTACAGTATTGACACGAAGGGTGTGTAGGATTCAGGAAATCTCATGCAAAGTGCCCTAGCTATCCACAATTGCAGTAGATAATCTGACGACGACCTCAACCAGGTCCTCCTCCTCATCCTTGAAAACTCTCGCGTGCTCTTCTTGTACCAGGATCCTGAGGTTGACTCTCTTCTTGCATATGGTAAGTAGGGGTTTTTTCCATCATTAGCTCATAACTCTGACAATGGCACTCATCATGCCCCACAGATTTACAAAAATTGTAAAACAGCTATTACAGTGTCTGAAAGAACTTCTGAAGTAAGTGGCAGTTATCTGTGGCATGTTTTTGAGTGACCTAACAAATGGTGCACCATAACACAACTCCTATGCTCGGTCTGGTTGGGGCTTCTGGCTTCAGGGGGCTGGCCCCCCTATAAGATAGTTCGTGTATACTCGACTCCCCACATCAATACCAGCGCTCCCCGAACCATCTTACGAGTATCCTTCTCGAACACTATTTTTACACCTGCATCATCCATCTTTCTTACAAAAATCATATGTCTAGCCAATGCAGGAATATGCAGAATACCCGGAAGTGTTCTAACCCTTCCACCTTGGAACTTCAACTTTAGTTTTCCATGACCAACGATTCTAGCCTTCCTATCATCCCCTAAGAAGACATCACCACCATCATATTTCTCATACTCATAGAACCACTCTCTATGGGGAGTGAAGTGAAAGGATGCACCTGAATCAATCAACCATGCCTCATGATCTACATATGTACTTGAAGAAGCCAAGTACACATCCCCACCTTCGTCTGACGTGGTTTTCACCTCTACAGAAGGAGCATCATCAACTCCCTTTCCTTTATCAGGGGCTTTAGATTTACAGTCCCTTTTGTAGTGCCCTTCCTTTCTGCATTTCCATCACACAACCTTTACATGTTTTCCTAGAGATTTAGATCTCCCTCTAGATTTAGATCTCCCGCTTGATGACTTATTTTTGTTTTTGTTCTGGGACCATCCTCATACAGACAAGGCATCACCATTCTGGCTCTCCATATTTTTCCGTCTCATCTCCTCCATCAGCAAGGATGAGACTATTTCATCAAACTGCAAGGCAGTTGTACTCCTACCTATTGCAATAACCAGACTATCCCATGAATCTGGTAGAGAACACAACAAACTGATGCACTTATCTTCATCTGAAATTTTAATATCAACAGATAATAACTGACTTACCATAGTATTAAATTCATTCAAATGCTCTGTCACCGAGTCTCCATCTTTCATCCTCAGGTTATACAGCTTTTTCCATAGGGACAATTTATTCACTAGAGACTTATATTGGTACAAAGTCCCTAACTTGTCCCACAAAGCCTTTGTCGTAGCTTCCCCTGATACATTCAACAATACTAAATCTAAGACACATAATCATATTGTGCTCTTTGCCTTCCGATTCAACTTCTTCCATTCTTCATCAGACACTCCCATTGGTTTAGTACCTGGATCTATCGTGATCCACTGATCTTTATCCACCAACAAATCCTCCATCTTGAGTTTCCAAAACTCAAAACTCTGACCATTAAATTTCTCAATCTCTATCTTTCCACTACTCACCATCTTCTTTCACCACCAGAATCGATCTTGCAGATCTCCCACTAAACAGGGTCTACCACAGGCCCAAGCGAAACCCATCAGCAACAAAGGTGTCCCCTTGAAGCTAAAACAACTCTGATACCAAATGTAGGTTTTAACCCCATACAGAAATTACCTGCATACGAATTCTAAAACATAGAAAATAAAAAATGTGAGAGCATAACACATATACACAGAGATTTTCCCCTGGATCCCAAAACTGGGACTACCAGCTTGATTTTTCATTATTTCCTTTCAATGTTACAATACATATTTATACATGCTGAAGCATCCAATACCATGGACAAAAAACCATCGCATCCAAAACCATGGACTGAAAACCATCGCTTCCAAAACCATGCATTGAAAACCATCGCATCCAAAAACATGTGTGAAAATCATGCACAAAACCATAGGTGGGTCCGCCTAACCTAACATAGGTTCCAAAACCAACCCCATAGAGTGGGGTTACCTGCACCCCTCAAACCCCATGTGACCCCCCTCCCGCTACACAATCAGTGCAATGAAGGGGGGGATTCACCCTCCCTCTAACCCCCTGGTTAACTATGTGGGCTATTCGTGGAAAGAATATAACACAACCAAACACAATGCAATCATTCTGGTATTCATATCAATGATGCAGCACATCAGCTACTCGGTCTCTAGGTGTGGGAACTTCTCATGATCAGTCAGGTCTTAGCCCTCAAGTTTTAGCAGCAGCACCCACACCAAGCATAGTCCGTCAAAAAAAATAGCATTCAACAGTAGAGGGGTTTGCAAAGAGGTCTTTCTTTCATTGATGTCTTTTGGCACCTTGGTCTTGGGCTTGCGCAGAGGGACATACTTAGGAAATCGAATAATAGGGTCCACACCCTGGGCTTCAACCTCCTCCACTTCAACTCCCACATCCTCATCATCTATTGGGATGTCTTCAATGTCTTCCTCCTCTGGCTCCAAATTTATGGCCTTGTCTTTCTCCTGTGTGGTGGGTTTTGGTGGGTTTCTCCTTAGCGATGCCTGCACTGGTATGGCAGGTTGCTTGCCCTTTTTATCCTTGGTGGTCTCCTTGGTTGGGGTCAGCTTTGGTCTCAGTGTCCTTGGTGATTTAGGGACTTCAGCTAGTACTTCAACAACTTCTGTAGAAACTACTTCTGCCTCCATCTCCATTTCTGGTGCCAACTCCTCTCCTACTTCTTTGGTATTTATAGTTTCTTTTGGTGCCGACATGATTTTATGCAAGAACTCCTATGTCTCCTTTGAAAATGTGTCAAATACTTTACTGGCTATCAGAAGTTCGTAGTGCTTGTGATTCATGTGCGCCTAAGAGCTTAGAAACTCAATTCTCAAAATGCCAAGTGTTTTTCGCTGGATGGCCACTTGTAATTTATAGGGAATTTTGAATTCAAATCCAACCGTCCCACCCAAATTTGGTCCATTAATGTCAGATTAATGGCAATTTTTCAAAGATATGACCCATAAATTCCGTCTTAAATGTTAGCCGCCTGCTCCATTTGGCCGCATTTCTGCTGTCAAATCATGAACAATGATTTTAACGATCACTTTCCGACTGACCTGTGTGATTTCTCCCTAGGTAGCATAGCTCCCTTTGCGTTGTCATGAACCCTGTGACACTTCCTTGCTTTGTACAATCCTCCAATCGCGCAGCTCCGCAACTGGGGCAGTGTAGTTTATAGTCTCATGCCTCCTTTCAGCTACCTGGAGCGCTAAGACTGTGCCACCTTCATCTAGTCACATGGCCGGACTAACAGTGTATGGCTTCAATCAACTACCATTCACCTTTTGGGAAGGGATCTCCATTCAATTTGTCTAGTTGTACCGCTCCTCCGCTCCTCCGTCAGTAATCTCCTTAATGACATAGGTTCCTAACCAGTGCATTCTGAATTTCCCCAGAAATTTATCAAACTTGTTGTCATATAACAAAACCAGGTCATTTACCTTAAAGATGCGTAGCTTAATATGTTAATCATGCCATGTTTTTTTGCGCTGCTTTTGGACCTGTTGGTGAAATCCCACTAGAAATATTTCTTCCTTAAGCTCATCCAGTTATGCAAGCCTTTCCTCAAGGGCTTGCGATCTGTCATACCTCTGAGCACTGCTATGGGCAGACTAGGCATGATATATTCCATAGGCATTACCGCTTCAACACCATAGACCAGCCGAAAGGGAGTTTGTCCAGTGAACTTCTTGCGTGTTGTCCGATAAGCCCATAGTATTGCGGGTATGCATAGGTCCCAATCATTTCACTAAGCATTGCAAACCTTGGTTAGTGCATTTTCGAGCACTTTATTGAATGCTTCCAATGTCCCATTAGCCTACGGCTGATATGGCATGCTCTTCTAGTGAAAATACCTGAAATTCCTCCATTAGTGCATTGATCATCTCATTCAGAAAGTGTGTACTGCGATCACTCATCAAAATCTTTGGACAGCCAAATCATGTCAGTACATTCTTAAAGAGGAACTTCGTAGCTGTCATGCCTATGCAATCCTTCACAGACTGTGCCTCCGCCCAACGAGTCAAATATTCCATCGTGGTGATAATTGTTAGGATATTCCGACACATAGGAAATAGTTAAGTACAACTTGGTCTAGTATAGAGTTAGGTATAGAGTTAGGTAAAGTGTGTTTCTTTACTATGTACATTTTGTAACTTACAATCCGACGGTCACGATATGTAGTGATCCGACGGTTCATTCTCTCCTCCGTATTACTGACACTTGATCCGTGGCTTAACACCCGATTGGTCCATGATCTCTATTTAAAGAGCATGGAGGGTCATTTGTAGGTTAACCGTTCATGAGAGAAGCTTATGTAAATTTTCATTCTTTTATTAATAAATTGCCTGAAGTGGTCGCATTGGCTCAGGCCGTGGACTGTTTCCCTCTTTGAGGGTTTTAACCACGTCAAAATACTGGTGTATTGATCTGTGATCTATTTTTGATCGGTGTCCTTTTGGTGTTCTGTCTGAGGAACTTACCCTGTAAATTCCTACATGGTATCAGAGCTATTTGAGGGCCGCGTCTGTTGGTGATCCAAATATGAAGCCGGTAGAACTGCATCTGACTACCGTTTCCTAGATCTACTATTTCTGACTGCTTTCGAGCCGAGAGGACTGCTTTTTTTTGTTGGGAGCATCTGTTCCTGTGAGGAACACCTTTCATTTCACGCGAAAAGGTTTCCGGTAGCCCTAGCTGCGTCATTTTTAAGATCTGGAGGTATACATTGTTTATTTGCAGTTTACAGTTATTTTCTCTCTGTTTATTTCAGTTTTCGGTTTATTTAGCTATTTTTATTACCAGATCTATACCTTTCATTTCTGTGTATGCTCTTTGCCCTACGACTATGTGCGATCTGGGCAAACTAGAAACAGAAAGGAAGGATTTTTCTCATGCATATGCTCTTTTCCGCTATGCCTTAGTGTGATCTCGGAAAATCAGAAACATTGAGGAAAATATTTAGTTTCCGGCTAAAGCTAACTTCGAGCCGCAAGGTTCATTTTTTAAAATATTTAGTTTCCGGCTAAAGCTAACTTTGAGCCGCAAGGTTCATTTTTTTTGTATGTCGGTGTTGGGTTTTGTGTTTTTTGTTTTGTAGGGAAAAAGAGCTTTCTCAAAGCAAGCACGCAACCCAAAGCATCAACCCCCCCCCCCCCCCCCCCCCCCTCTCTCTCTCAAAATTTTTGTATAGCTCACTTGGTGCAAAGCTAATTTATGAGAGTAGAGGTCTTGGGTTCAAGTCTCCATTTTGTGGGGGCAGATTTTTCATTTCCGCACATTCCCGCACTTCATCGGCGACTTCATCAAATTTTCTTCAAAAAGCCATAACTTCTTCATCCGGAAGCCGTTTTCAGAACTGGTTTTTTTGAAACAGCCTAATTTTTTGAGATCTTTCCATTGAGACACTTAGTTTCAGCATCTATAGCTTTAGTTTTTTTAAAAAGAAAGTCCATGCCAAGTTATTCTTGATAGCACCAACTACTTCCAAAGGTGGTCCTACATTGTGGATTTACTTAGAAGTAAAGGTCTTTACAGAATAGCCATAGGCCAAGAGACCAAACTGAAAGATGAAGACAAGGCAGCTAAATGGGAAAATAGGCAAGACCAAGCACGTGGATTGATAGGGATGTCTATTTCTCCAGATCTTAGATTCCATATTGCAGAACTTGATACTCCTGATGAAGCAATGAAACAGATTACTAAAGTCTTTGGAATTAAAAAAGAACTTAAAGCCCATCAACTTGAAAATGAATTGCTTACATTGGACCCCAATAATTTTTCTTGCATTGAAGATTTTTTGTCCAAGTTCAAGACCCTTAGACTTCTCTTGGAAGGTGTTAAGGTTAAGAAAGAAGATAGTAGCCTTATCTACTCCATTCTTAGTAAGTTGGGACCAGCCTATTCTGTGTTTGTTTCCACCTTCCATTCTACAAGAGAAGCCTTCATTTCTCAAGGACAAACCTACAAGTCCCCTTCCTTTGATTCCTTTTGTGATTCTTTAATAAGAGAACAAGAAAAACTCTTACACCTTGGTCTTCTTCATCTTGTAAACTCTTCTAAGAAAGCGTTAGCCGCCCAGCAGCAACCAAATTCAAAGAATCCTAAGAAGTCGTATCCTAAAAGGAATGGTCCTAAACCAAACAAGGGTCCTAAGCAATTTCCACCACAAAATGAAAAATCATTTCAACAAAATGATAAGACAAATAGAAACAAATGGAAGAAGACTGATAGACATTGCAACTTTTGTAATCGAGATGGCCACTTAGAATACAAATGCTTTAAGAAGATGGAAGCCTTGGAAGCAGCAATGAAGAAGCATAACATCCATTTGGAGCAATCTTCAACTTCAACTTCATCTTCAAGAATGGCACTTTCTGCATGTGGTTGTCAAGCATCTTGGTCTGGCTATGCACTAAATGTATCTTCTTCTTCTCATTCTCATGAGTGGCTCATTGATTCTGGAGCTTCTTATCACATGGCCAAAAACAAAGCCATGTTTTCTTCTCTAAATGATTGTAACACCAAAAATATATATGTTGGTGATGATAGATCTCTTAGTGTTGTAGGGACTGGAACTGTTCATCTAGACAATGGTCAGTTTAATGATGTATTATGTGTTCCAACCTTATCCTGCAACCTTCTATCTGTATATCAGATAACCCATTCAGGTGAAGGTAAAATCGTTGAATTTTCACCTCACCATGTTGTAATTAAGGACCTAAGAGATCCTAGACAGATTTTAGCTACTGGCATTACTGATGATTCTACAAGGTTGTATAAGTTTCACAACTTTGGGTCATCAAATCTTCCCTCAGTATTTGTTGCTCATAATGATGAAGTGAGCAAACTTCGGCATGAGTGATTTGGTCACTTAAACTATCGCTCTCTTCAGAATCTATGTAAAGAAAATATCGTGACAGGTCTTCCAATGGTATCTTGCAGAGATGGTGTTTGTTCCGGATGTGTACTCGGAAAACATCATCGGGATAGTTTTGAAAAACGTGCCTCTTGGCACGCCTCAGCCCCTTTACAGCTCGTGCATAGTGATTTATGTGGTCCACTTCCAGTTGCTTCATTCTCTAGCTACAAGTATTTCTTAACTTTCATTGATGATTTCTCCAGACGCACTTGGGTATACTTCTTAAAACTCAAGAGTGAATTATTTAACATGTTCTTAGCCTTTAAGGCCTTTGTTGAAAAACAATCTGGACATCAAATTCTTAAGCTAAGATCTGATAATGGCGGAGAATATGTTAACAACACATTCATCAACTTTTGCACTGATAATGGAATTCAAATGCAACATATTGTTCCATATACTCCACAACAAAATGGTGTAGCTGAAAGGAATAATCGCACCTTAAAGGAAATGGCTAATTGTATGCTTCAATCTAAAGGACTTAGTCTTAATTATTGGGCAAAAGCAATTAACTGTGCAAATTACATAATAAATCGCACTCCTACTAAGGTTTTAAAGAATATCACTCCAGAAGAAGCATGGAGCTCAATCAAACCAGATGTAAGTCACTTTCGTGTTTTTGGAAGTGAAGGATGGGCCCATATTCCAGATGAGAAACATAAAGCTTTAGATCCTAAGAGTGAAAAATGTATTTTTGTTGGATATTCTGAAGATGTCAAAGGATATAGACTTATTCCACTTAAGTCCAAAAATGTTATCATTAGAAGAGATGTCAATTTTGCTGAAAATATATCGACCTGCGAGCCTAGTTCGGCAAATGTGCCACCTCTCCCTATCTTCTACTTTTGAAAATATTTCTTCTTCAGATGATGAAAGTGAGGATGAAAATCCTCCCCCACCTTCTCAGGATCCTCCTTCAGCTCCTCATCTTCCAAAATGGGTCCGTGCTACTCGGGATGCAACAGGTGATCTTGCCGGTGATCCTACAGATCAGCGACGTACACGTTCTCAGTTCGAGAGAGCCTCTTCTTTACTGGCTCAAGCTTCATTGAATTATGATCCTGACACCTTTGCGGAAGCTTCAGGCCATCCAGATTGGGAAGCAGCTATGAATGAAGAATATCATTCATTATTGGAAAATGATACATGGGATCTTGTTCCTCTACCAAAGGGACGAAAACTTGTTAGATGCAAATGGGTCTACAGAACCAAGTATGGACCAGATGGGAAAGTTGATAAACATAAAGCTCGTCTTGTTGCTAAGGGTTTTTCACAAGTTGAAGGCATTGACTATACTGAAACCTTCTCCCCTGTTGCCAAAATGAACTCTATCCACCTTGTTCTTTCCCTTGCTGCCTCTTTCAAATGGGAAGTCCATTAGATGGATGTTAAATCTGCCTTCTTGCATGGGGACTTGCATGAAGAAATCTATATGGAACAACCTATTGGCTTTATACAAACAGACTCCAGCCTTGTATGTCGGCTTAAGAAATCCCTTTATGGTCTCAAGCAAGCTCCTCGAGCTTGGTATGCCAAAATGGATAACTTTCTTTTAGAAAATGGCTTTTCTAGGTGTCATTCTGACAATACTGTCTACACCAAGAAAGTGGGCAAGTCTCTTATCATTCTTGTTCTTTATGTTGATGATCTTATCCTGACTGGTAGTGATCCCAACCTTATAAACCATGTGAAGTCTAGCCTTAAAAGGAAGTTTGAAATGACAGACTTAGGACACTTACATTATTTTCTTGGTCTTCAAGTCTTGCAATCCAAGGAAGGTATTTCCCTTTCCCAATCCAAGTATGCTTGTGATATTCTACGCCATTTTACATGGAAGACTGTAAGCCAGCCCCATCTCCCTTTCAGTCTGGAGTCAAACTTTCAGTCACTTGTACTTCTCCTGAAGTTGATGCTACCTTATACCGTCAACTTGTAGGAAAACTTGTTGGACACCTAATCCTAAAGGGTTAGTGTGGAAGCCGGAAAGACTAAGCAGTCCAAGAGACCTTGGGATCTGAATCCCAAGAGTCACGTATTGTACTATAAATGTGTATCTTATGTTAATAAAAAAATTTATTGAATGATTTATCTTTCACACTCCTTTGCTGTCCATGTGTGTTTAACATGGTATCAGAGCCATGATGAGTGGCCTGTTTTCCCTGAGCAACTGGTCTGAGTTGCCTTGAATAGTGCTGACTAGAGCTGGCCTAGTCTTCTGTAACGCTCCATTAATTCTGCCATCCCTGCGCTGTACCTGCGCCCTGCTCTTCTGAAGCTGCATACAAAATGATGTCAGAGCTGAAACGGTAACGCTGCCTGAAACACTGCTGAGTGAAATGCACGCTGCCTGAAGACTCTTTTTCTGAAGACTACCAGTATAATCGCTGGCTCAGTTGGAGGAGTTGCACTGATAGCAGTAGCGCCAGTGCTGAATTGAAACGCCTGGTAACGTAACCGATAGCAGTAGCGCCAGTGCTGAATTGAAACGCCTGGTAATGTATGGTCTCAGAGCTAACGTATGGTAACGTATGGTATGGTAACGTAGTATCCCAATTCCGCTTGCACGTTACTCAACAAAACTCTTCATTTTCGTTTGATTCTCCTTTTGGTCTGCGTGTCATTCAAACTGCTCCGACCTCCCTCCACTTCGCTGTGCATTTCAAATCGAATAATAGATTGTTGTAGCATGTACAATCCGATACTCCGCCTTGTCCAGTAATGGCGGCATCATCGATTCTTTAATGAATTTCTTCAGTACATCACTGAAGGGGAGAACATAGCTTTTGGAAATTATGACGGGCACACATTCACTGTAAATTGCCTCCACAATTCGAGGGCTGGCCACTTCGTATCCACTTGGGCATAGGCAGTATTTGCTCTTCTTCATAAACTCATGATAAGATGATCCACTGGGGACACGCTCACTGACATGTATATCACTATCAGTGCCCTCTTTCCAATGCTTGAACAATAGGGGTCTCACAGGTCCATGATTTCCACCCGCAAAGAATGCCAAAATAGGTCTCTCCAGAGCAGATTGACCACCAACCAAGCCAGTCATTTCACCAGTATATAAATTCATCTCTGGAAGTGTTACATCTTTTGTCGGATTGAATCCTTCTGAAGCATTGGCATTACACAGAACACGAATTGAATTGTTGTACAATAATGGATTTGCGCTAGATGCAATCGGTGCCCAGTCGTGGCATGACAGCATGAAATGATCGGCCCCCTGACTTCTGTTCCAAAACGAGTACTTGTTGGCAACCATGTGAATATAATCTGCCATGAAGCGTTGTAAGGGCTTGAGATCATATGAATAGGGCTTGTAAATGTAGCTCACCATCAGGGTTACGCTGAAGGGAAGAAAAAAAACATGGGCATCCTCCGGATTCGATGTCAGGAACCGATTCCCCAGTTCAAGCTCGTCAATGAACCTGCCTTCCGTCGTATAGATATTCTTACACGGCCCAATGTGTACCAGAGGCGGTTCCCCATCTCGGTATAAGAAGATCTTGAAACGCTTCCACATTTCCCAATAGCTCTGATGAAAGGCAACGACATTTTTGTAGATGTCACTAGTGGAAATGTTACCCCCGGGTGCCCCTTTCTGTTCTCCATGCAAAACCGCTCTCCTTATTGAAGCCCGAGCGCGCCTCAGGTCGATTTCCACCTTCGGAATACCACGTCTTTCTTGCTTCTCATTGACAGGGCTTCTGTTATGAGGAACTACAGCAGGTGAACCGACCAAGGATGAACCATGCGAAGGCAATCCATAATTCGGTATTGCATGAGATTGTGATGAAATATACGATAACAGTAGATTAACATGATATGTGTCAAAGATGGAAAAGCTGGCGATGATTAATACCAGAACCAGGGCGAGACTCCACTTAAGGCTGCGCACTCCCTCCATAACAGCCAGTCTTCATGGCACATCGCCACCCCCCACTTATATGGGGGTAAACGCCCAAATTTCTGGAGTTAACGCTGATAGATGATTTGTAAGTCAAATTTTTTATGACTTGGCACATGCTCAAGCAGATTTTAAGAGCAGTATTGAAGCCACCTCGAAGCAGATTTGCTGTTGTCCATGGAACAATTTGAAACAACCTCTGAGTGAAGTGATTCGTGGAGAAGTGATCAGCATTGTGAAGTGAATTTGAAGCATTTTTGAAGACATTTTTGGAAGTCATTTTTTTGCAAGTTTCTTGTAGAGATTTTGGAGCAGTTCCTTGTAGAGATTTTGCATGATTTCCATAGCAGCTAGATGCTCTCAATTTTGAAGTTGAGGACATCACTCATCTTCACATTTATATATTTTTTTTTTTGCATTGGTGATGTTATGCTCCAGTTCATTCTTGAAACGAACTGTGGACTGTTGATTTACCATGTGCCCAATTGTACCAATGTTTATTGTAGCTTGACGATAAATGTTTATTGTAGTTTAACTTGGTAACATCCAGCTTACTCAGGTCCTGCTCCATCAACCATTTTCGCGACATTGTTGCCACTTGATAAGCCCTTACAATATCTTGTAGTAAGAGTACAATATTATTTTTCTGTTGCTGTTGCCTCAGTTGTGTTTTTTAAGTGACATTGAAGAAAAATGGCCAGACTTGAAGATGCATTAAAGTTATTGAATATCCTAATTCATTCCACTGTTGATGAGATGGTCAAAGTTAACAAAGAAACTCTCTTTGACATCCAAACCTCTCTGCAAACTGCACATGAGAATATTGAGTTTTTGCAGCTTGAAACAAAGCTACAGCAGGAAGAATTACACCAGTGGAGTCATCATTCTGAACCTGTTTTTGTTCAGAACAATGAAGCAGACTCCCATAAACAGCAAGTCAATAATGTTACAGTTCATTCAGATAAAGCAGCAAAGTTACATGCAGATGCAGAGGTTCAGTCTGCACTTCCCAAGCCCATCATCAGACCTTGGGAACAGCTTGTCCACAACAAGCACAGAACCGGTCTTGGATATGACAAGGACTTGTCCTTTCATATTCCAGACTATGCCAAGCCCATTCAGTTTCAGAGTGCTGGTTTCATTAATGACAGTTCACCTGCTCCTTATGACAGTTCAGCTTCAACTGTTCCAGATTCTACCCCTCTTCCACAACAACAACAAAAACAACAGATCGTGAAATGCCAACACTGTGATCGAGTTGGCCATCTGAAAGATCACTGTTTTGATCTTCATCCATGTGAGCACTGTCATAAAACCAGTCATTCTTCACACAGATGCTTCAAAAACAAACGTCCTGCAAGAACGAAGATTCATCTTGGATGGATCGCTTCTTGGCAATGGGCATCAACAGCCAAGAAGATATTCCAAACACATGTTAGAACTTGTTCTAGAGTATTGAACAGTCTTGCAGTTGATTTTTCTCCATCTTCTCACCTTGTACCTGACAGGGGGGAAATGATGGTCATCTACAAGCTTCAAAGCCACATCAAGCGAGCCTGAGCCACAACCTGCCACACCAGTTTCAGAGTTGTAGCCAGAGACAAAGATGCCTGAACATGCCTTCAGTTGGCGATCTGGGACACTTCCTCTAGCAGAAGACTCCAGCTTCTTGCCAGTTTTGGAAGAATTCCAGGAATTACAGAGTTGTTGGTCATCCTTAAACCATCATAGATTGAGAACACTTCCTCTAGCAGAAGACACCAGCTTCTTGCGAGTTTTGGAAGAGTTCAGGAATTGCATTAAGCATTCCAGAGTTGTTGGTTATCCTTAAACCATCACAGGTTGAGACTTCCCTTTTCAGGTTGAAGTTTTACCTTTTATGCGGGGTGAGACCTCCCTTTTATGGTTGAAGGTTTCCCTCTTTAAAACAATAGGATCACTTCCTCTAGCAGAAAACTTCAGTTTCTTACCAGTTTTGGAAGAGTTCCGGGAACTGCACTAAGCGTTCCAGTGTTGGTGGTCATCCTTAAACCACCGCCCTTTTATACCAACATTTCATAGAGCACATTCAGCCTAGTGCTGCCATGCATCTTTTGCACATTTTGTATTACAGCTCTCTTCTTGGACTCATACATAACCCTTCGGATTAAGGGGGGGAATGTTGGACACCTAATCCTAAAGGGTTAGTGTGGAAGCCGGAAAGACTAAGCAGTCCAAGAGACCTTGGGATCTGAATCCCAAGAGTCACGTATTGTACTATAAATGTGTATCTTATGTTAATAAAAAAATGTATTGAATGGTTTATCTTTCACACTCCTTTGTTGTCCATGTGTGTTTAACAAAACTTTTGTATCTAACCCATACTCGTCCTGACCTTTCCTTTGTTGTTGACCTTGTTGCTCGGTTTATGCAAAACCCACGTGAAATTCATTGGAAAGCAGCTAAAAGAATACTTCGTTATGTTCAAGGTACAGTTCAGTTTGGGATTCATTACAGTGCCGAAGCATCTCCTCTATTGGTTGGTTTCACTGATTCTGATTGGGCTGGTGACCCTGATGATCGGAAGTCTACTGCAGGTTGTGTGTTCACTCTTGGTTTAGGACCTATTACATGGGCTTGCAAGAAACAAGGTGCCATTTCTATTTCTTCAGCAGAAGCAGAGTGTCGTGGTGCTGTAGAAGCTAGCAAGGAAGCCTTGTGGCTTCGTCAGATCCTGTCAGAGTTTGGCTTTCAGCAGCAGCATCCGACTACACTTTGGTGTGATAATCAAAGTGCCATTCAACTATGCAAAGATCCAGTCCAACATCAGCGCAGCAAACACATTGAACTACACATGCACTTCATCAGAAAGCTCATTCATGACCATGTTCTTGAAGTGCAATATTGTTCAACATATGATAAACTTGCAGACATCTTTACAAAGGCTCTCACAGAGGCGAAGTTCACTAAACTTCAATTTATGGTTGGAGTTCAGGAAGTTGTCACTAAGGGGGGATATGCTCTAGTGCCTCCTTCCTTCTCCTATTGTGTCATATTTGTAAATCCTTCAATCCTATCCCAAGTTTTTCTTAAGGGGGGATGTTAGGATATTCCGACACATAGGAAATAGTTAAGTACAACTTGGTCTAGTATAGAGTTAGGTATAGAGTTAGGTAAAGTGTGTTTCTTTGCTATCTACATTTTGTAACTTACAATCCGACGGTCACGATATGTAGTGATCCGACGGTTCATTCTCTCCTCGGTATTACCGACATTTGATCCATGGCTTAACACCCGATTGGTCCATGATCTCTATTTAAAGAGCATGGAGGGTCATTTGTAGGTTAACCGTTCATGAGAGAAGCTTATGTAAATTTTCATTCTTTTATTAATAAATTGCCTGAAGTGGCCGCGTTGGCTTAGACCGTGGATTATTTCCCTATTTGAGGGTTTTAACCACATCAAAATACTGGTGTATTGATCTATGATCTGTTTGTGATCGGTGTCCTTTTGGTGTTCTGTCTGAGGAATTTACCCTGTAAATTCCTACAATAATGTGCCTTGCTCCCGTCTTTCGTTGGGGCTGAATGGGTCCCACAATATCTATTGCCCATTTCTCAAAGGGTTGCAACATTATCTATGGATTCAAAGGCATCTCATCCCTTCGCAATGACCTGCTAGTCCTTTGACACACATCACATGCCTTGCAATACGCTTTTGAGTCCTGGTGGAGGGTTGGCCACCACAACCCTGCACATAGAATCTTTTGCGCAATCACTCTCCCTGCATAATGTCCTCCCGTGGTGCCCCCATGAGCATTTGCGAGGATGCTTCTTCTTTCGAACTCTAGTACATAGCTTTGCAATATCTCATCAGACCCCATTTTGTACAAATTCCCAACAATGATAGAAAAATTTGTTGCGCGCACCACTAACTCCTTCTTCTGCTGGACAGTGTATCCCTCTGGGGAATTTCCTGTCATTAGGAAGTGTATTATATCCTCAAAAAGACCATCCACGACGCGCACTGCAAATAGCTGCACGTTAGGCAATCCTTCCACTACATTAGTGGGCTCTTCACCTATTTCGATGTGCGACAGATGGTCTGGTACCGCATTCAGTCATCCATGGTTCACAATAGCTTCAAAATCATATTCCTAGAACAATAACGACCATCTGCAGGTTCTCCCCCCAAACACAAGCTTATTGACCAAGTACTTCAGCGCAGAGTGGTTTGTATACATCTTAAAGTGGCCTCCCAGCAAGTATTTCCTAAAATTCTGGACCGCATATACCATAGCTAACCCTTCGTGCTTGATGGTGGAATAGTTCCTTTCTGATTTAGATAACCTTCTTCTTGCGAATGCTATAGGATGGTCCAAGTCTTCTCCACCAGCCTGTGTTAGTACTGCTCCCAGGGCTATACATGACGCGTCGACATCTACATGAAACTCCTTCTTCCAATCCAGAAAGACTAGGATCAGCACAGTGACCATCTTTTCTTTCAATACATCTAGGCTCTTCTTAAAGTCCTCATTCCAGTGGCAACGTCCTCTTTCAACAACTTCTCCATAGGCACAGTGATCTGGGCATAGCAATATCCTGTATGTCCTAGGGTAGTGCACAGTTGTTTCACACTCCTCGATGCTTCCAAGTTTAGTATCACCGCAATCTTCGCAGGATCTACCATCAGTCCCTGCCTTCAAACTACATGACCCAGCAAGGTCCCAAAAGGAACACAAAATAGGCACTTCTTCAGATTAAGCGCGATTTGGTATCTTCGACAGGTATCCAACATCAGGCGCAAGCTTGCTACATGGTGTTTCACTAGTTCAAACAAAGTCCAATATTCAAAGTATACTTCCAGGAACTTATGAATAAACTCCTTAAATGTAGCAACAACTACACGCGAGAAAATTACAGGTGCATTCTTCAATCCAAACAGCATTACACTGTACTGAAAACACCCCCACTCAATGCCAAATTTTCTCTTGCTCCTATCCTCCGGTGTGAGTTTGATATGATGGTACCCAGAGAACCCATTAGTGAAGGAATATATGTCCTGGCCACCTACATTGTCCAATACTTTATTAGTGAATGGAGTCAGGAAAGGATCATGTACGCAAGCATCATTCAGCTTTCTGAGATCCACGCATATCCTTATTTCATCCTTCTGCTTCTTCTCATGTACCACCATTGGGATTACCCAGTTAGATTCTTCCACATGCTCAATGATGCCTATCGTGAGCATCTTGTCCAGCTCTAAGTAGACCTTCTCCTTACACTTTGGGTTGAGATGGTATGGCCTTTTCTTAACTGGCTTTGTGTCGGGCTTCAATGTGATTTTCATAACACCTAGGACCTCGATTATCCCTTTTAGATCCATAAACTTGTTAGAGAATAAATCTTGGTATTTGCAGAGAAATTTAGTGACCTTATCCACCATCGCATCATCCCAGTAATCTCCAATCTTTGCAAATTTGGGCTCTGCCTCTGTACCAATGTTTACCTGTTTTGTTTTCAACGGCATAGTTATATCAGTATTCTCAACCTGTGGTCTTTCAACCTCATGGTGACATTCTGTTTCATGGATGTTAACCTTTCACAGATCCTCATCCTCTTCTTCAGTGGTTATGTTATAGCATTCTAGCACATGACTCAACTGAGTAGCCCACTTAGGCTGAATCAGGTCCAAAAGATCCTATGGTATCCTAAAGATTATTGCTTTCACCTCTTATAGCACCTCATCAATACAGTAAAACCCATCTTCAAAACTGAATGTCATTATGAATACTTCACGTAGAATATTCCATTCACCTATACCATGGTGGAGCTATGTTTCTACATACTAGTTCATCGGGACAACATCTAGGGTGTGATAGAACAAGTGCACCCATTCAGGTTGGGGCTTCTCTCCATAAGCTTGAGCTCATTTGGCCAAGTGTGCACGCGGGTCATCATGCCCATCATACTTGTCTGTCATTCATACCTTTGGCTTCTCAAAGCATGTTCTCATTATCCTCCTACATTCGTGCCAATCATCAAAGCTTCCCTTATACGTACCCCACCATCTTGCAGGCATAACGCGCAGTACCCAGTCCAACGCCTGGAAGCGCTGCTTTTCTAGTACCTCCCTCCTGAATGCATCCAAAAATATATCTACATCATTCACGCCATCATAATTGGGTAGATTTCTTACCTCTGATGACACACAACAAAGTGACCGGGTCATCATGTTACAGCTCAATGTAGTTACCTCAAATAACCAATTTTTCCAGCGCTCTAATTCTTCATCAGAGTCTGAGGTGCATGAACTCTTGTGATCCCAGGTAATTCATCCATCCATCATTGGATTCACCCAATCTTGGTCTTGCATTGTTATCTTATAGATACAATCCATATTGTCATCGCTCTCATGATCGCGGATTGGTTCAGTATAGCGTGATCCCTCAGTGGGATCTAGGAGTACTATTATGCAGAGTGATTTCTTCTCAAATATCATCTTTCTCTTCTTTAGATTGATTACCCCATTCATATCAGTAGCCCAATAAATTCCAAGGAGCACAGGATAGGGGTTGCTGTCATCCATAATTTCTATTACCTCGAAGTCAACCAACGTGCTTGCACCTTCAATATCTACAGTCACCCCTTGTAGCTGCCCCATGGGGATGATCTTCTGTTTATTCGCCATCCTTAGCTGAATCGGAGACCATTGTAGCGCGGGTCTCCCCATCTGCTCCCAAGTCTGTTTTGGTAGGATGTTTGTGTCTGACCCCAAGTCCAAGATAACTTGATCCATCTCATACTCTCCTATCTACACGGGCAGTCTCATCTCCCGTCCCATCCTTGTCTTATGCTTACCAAGCTTTCATACTATGCGTGGCTCAATCGGAGTGTTTCTGGCACATCCATTTATGAGCTCCTACAACCCCTTCAGAGCCTTGCTATTGCGCAGTAGCTTCATGTAGGTCTCAAGGAAGGTTGTAAGCATAGAAGGTTCCATCTCCTGATCAGGCTTATCCTTGCTCCCTGAGGTGGAGGTCAGAGTGAAGCTCTTCTTTGCTTCCATGAATGTTTCACATGCGTGCTCCAAATCAAACTCAGCCTCCTTCGTTGGGGCTTTGTGAACCCATTTGTTGTCTTCGGGTTATTTCCCCTTGTCATCGCCTCTTGTGATTCCACTTCGAAGCACTATATTCACATTCAGATCCTCTTCACATGGCTTAAACCTCATCATCTACAGATTCTGAGTCAGCTGAAGTGGTAGCGCCCCTTTGTCACTTATCCTTGCTATCAGCATAGGACAGTCTTCCATTTCATGATTAAACAAAGTGCAATACGTGCACGATGGACATGTTGGGTTAGTACAATAGTGAGCATAATGTCCTGGTCCTCCGCAATTGTAGAAGATCAACTGTCCCTGACCTCTGCCAGGTCCTCCTCTACCTAGGCCTCGTCCGCGCTAGTGAAAGCCTGTGTGCACCATCCCCACACTCTGGTCAGGGGCTGTGTTTCTGCCTGTACCCTATAGGCAAGTGTTCTATCCATCATCAATTCGTAGCTTCTGCAGTTACACTCATCATGCCCTACCGACCTACAGAAGTTGTAGAACAGTTGTTGCAGTGTCTATAAAAACTTCTACAACAAATGCCAATTATCTGTGGCATATTTTCCTGCTACCTGGCATATAGTGCACCGCAATGAAGGCCCTACGCTCGGTCTTGCTTGAGATTCTAGCCTCAAAGGCATCGGTCCTCCTCCTACAATATAGCTTGCAAATACTGAACAAATGTCTTTTTCATGCCGCTGACTCTTGCATTTCAGGCACCATACCTCTTCGCGCACTTCTGGTCGAACTATTCTATCCTGCTTTAAACTTTGAATCTCAAGGCAAAGATTTTTCAACTGCGCATGGATCTGCTGAACCCCCAGATTCGGATCTTGCATCGGTGCTTCATGCAGTCTCATTGCAATCTTCAAGGCCTCGGCCTGAGTCATTATCTTTTGTCGTGACAGCGCAACCCTTAGGTGTGGCAGTAGCAAAGAAACAAACCATTCGTGATGTTGTCCATTTGTCAAGTTCATGTTAGCTTCGCAGATTTTACACTTCAACCTCTAATCTAATTCCCAAGGTGTCTCACCTGGTTTCATCGTGATTTCCTTGAACCCCACAATAGATTGTGCTTTAGATTTAGGCCTATTGAATTATTTCTTCAGCGTGATCTGGATGTCTGCCACTCCAGCATTTGAGTTATCATTAGAGTACTTGATGTACTAGGTTAGTGCACGATCTTGCAGAGCACTAACCAAGGTTGCCTTCTTCATGTTATCATCTGTGACACCATGAGCTTCCCATACATCTTTCACAATGAACCAGAATTGGTCCGCATCCTCATTTCCCAAGCCTTTGAACAAAGACAGCTTCACTGAATTCACCATACTCAATTGTGGTGGAGGCGGAGTTGGTACAGGTGAAGTCGCGGGCAATGGTGGTGAAGTTGGAGGTGGTGTGGGTGGAGGTGGAAGTCACGAGAATCCTTGTCTTATTAACTGAATAACACTTCACGGAGAAGCCTACATTATTCCCTCTTTGTCACCTTGCAGAGGTGAAATCAATGGACTATATTTAGGACCCTTTCTTCCTTTGTTCCTGTAAGTTTTTCCACTTCGCGTAGCCGCAAATATCAAGGTAGTTGCATAACCCGTTTTTTGCACAATAACATTTTCATCCAGGTATTCAAATATTTCACATACTTACCTCGCAGACATTTGAAAAAGCACCACTCTGCCTCATTGTAGCTAACTGAGGTGTCAACTGCAAATTCAGTTACAAATCCTCCTATGACGCGATCGAGCCAATGATAGGTAGCGCAGGCGATCTTATCCTTAGATGCTTCTAACCTCCACACTAGCTCTAAGGTCCACACAATAGGACCGTCAAGTTTCCACCTTGCTTGGCTATCTTCTAGCTTTGCAATCCACTCGTATAGCTCAACTGGAAAGGAACAAAAAAAGATCTCGTAGATCTCCGTATATAGGTATCTGTCCAACCACTGTTCCTTTGTTAGTCATGGACTTCTGTTTTCCTACACCGCGAATTCTTGGATCTTACTATCCAACCAGTCTTTGTTGTAGTCTAGTTGGTTAGGATACTCAGCTTTCACCTGAGAGACCTAGGTTCTTATGCAGGTCCCGAAAACAGAACCATTTGTTGGCTTGAGGGGGCCTAACCCAGGTTCAGCGTTAGTTATCCAAACAAATCCTTGCACTATTGGCCCATTCAGCATCAGCCCATGGAGCGCGGACTGAAGTCTCACCCGAAGCAATATGGGGGGATGCTGGAACCAAGTTTCTACACCCTGAGATGGTCGTGATGTCGGTTTATTCCTCCTATTCCTACTTTGGCACAGGTCGCTAAGTTCTAGGGCTCTGTCTTCCTAACCCCTTATTCCTTCATTTGATACCTCCATGAAAGGGTACGACTGGCCTTCGCGTAGCCCTATCCTACTATTCAAATACTTTCGTGTTGCTAAGGCAGCGTATTGCATAGATTGTCAAGTTATCTTAAGAATCCTACTTCTCTTATCAGGTAAACATAGTTAGCACCGCGTAAACAGATGTTCTTACTTACATTCTCTTAAACAACGTAATTACATACATTCGCACATCATATAACCATTATAAATGAAATTCATACATAAAATGTCAAGATGCATTCACAAGAACAAAGACATAGAAATTGCAGAATACTTCTCTTTATTGATATCTTCCAAGTGATTACAAACTCTATCCACCCTACGCAAACAGCTGCAAGGGTCCATGCACTCAGCTACAGACTTCTATCCTAGGCCTCTGCGCACTCAGCTACAAAGACTCTACCTATGATACGACCCAAAACTTAGACTTCTTACTTCATAGCTATGACTCTCTTAGACTTCCACCATTTCTACTAAACTACTTAGCGCTTAGTTCTTTTTATATAATCCCTTGGTCTGCGGACCATGGGTAGATCCTTTACAGCCAACTTTACTTTACGAAACTAAGGGTAGACAACCCTTTATGACTCATGACACCTTCGCACTCTACAATCACAAAATGCGAAGAATTTACTATTTTATTACAAAATATGACTCAAAACATAGGCTTTTAGCCCCAAAACTGTCCTTTGGGGGATCCCGTTCCCAACACTCAGCTGCTTGCAACTCCAAGATACTGTGATTTGATTGAGGAATATTTGAATGAGTGAGGATTTAATGAGGATGATATGTCTCCTATAATATCTCCTCCTTGTCTCATTCGAGTTTCTGCCCTGAATTAGCCAAAATTGCCATGATTTGCTCTGAAAAAGCTGCAATCAATACACATTAGACCACTAGACATAACATCTTACTTTTACTCATCTCATTTAGCAAAATATAATTAAAACATGTAAGGAATTATGAGAAGAGTTGATTTTAGTAATCTTGGAGGTGAATTAGGGTCCATATAGTTACCCAATGATGAGGCTCATCATCACCCCCTACTGAAAGTGTTGCTCATCCTCTGAGCAACTTAATCTATATCCATGTCCTTCATTGCTCTGGTGGCCTCCCTGACAACCAATGCTTCTATTGTAGTTTCTTCTTCCTGTGAATACAATCCCACCTTCCTCTCTATCTCTTCCCACTAATTTCTTTCTTCTTCTTATTTCCTTCCTTCCAAGATTCCTAAATGTAGTGGTGGACTGAGTCTCGTTGAGCCTCAAACCTGCACCTTCCTATACACCCTCTCAGGCTTCTTTTTCCACTTATTTCATCCACCCAGCTATTAAATCATTGCATTGTAGTTTAAAAAGAGCTTTTTACATGGTTTTTTGACTATGCTTATGACTGTTGTTTGGTTTAGTTTTTGTTCATGCAGCTGCGGAAACTTCTCAGATTCCGCAGCCAGCATAGGTTTCCGCAGCCAGCACAGGATTCCGCAGCTATTTTGTTAAAATATGTGCTACAGGTGTCCTATGAAGAAACGAGCCACATGGGCAAGCTACAGGTGACGGATATATGGAACGTGTCCCTTCAAATCAGCCAAATCATCCATGGAAGGTCACGGTCAATGAGGGTCAAAGGCAAAGCCAACCAAGGAGTTCAGCGATGGCACGTCTCTGTTTTGGGCACGTGAACGTTTACGTGGCACAGTCCTCAGCCCACGAAGACACCGACACACCTAGAGATCATCCCCGTAACCTGAATCCAACAGCTACCACTCCGAAGATTTAATAGACACGATGACAGTTACGCTAGATCTCGGCTGAGGAGATCTAAGTGTCTTTGGCAACACAGTTAATAGTGTAGGATTCAATTACTTAGTTTCAGCATTTTGTCATTATAAATAACGCGTTGATGAACGCTGTGTAGAAGCTTTTGGATATGTAATTTCAGAACTGTTGTTGTTATTACCCCACTGTACTTTGTTTTATCTATGTTGCTGCTTTAATACATGAGAAGACTCCTTTGCTAAAGCTTGTTCTCGTGACTGATCATTGACAGGCTGAGGTGGCAGAGGGCCCCTACGCACTAAAGCCTTGTATAGTTGTTATTTGATTTCCTTACGTTTCTGTTTTCATAATCATTAGCCTGTACATAACACGTTGTTTTGATGCTCCTTAATTCACTGCTATTTATATTTTCATTTCTGTTCTCTTGTAGCTGTCAGCTGATCAATGTTTTTCTGCAGGTTTTCTTAGGCAACCCGAGCAAATTTTCATCTTTTTGATAACTATTGGCATATGAGATCATCTTGTCCTTCCTGCTAACTTTCATTTTCTGAAGTTTAATTCCAGCATTGTCCTTTTTCAAGTTGTGATTTGCTTATTTATTTTTCTGTTATTTAGATATCATACTACTCATCCGTTTAGGGTTTCTTTCTTTAAGTCAGGTGACTCTATTAGTAAGAAATCAAAATATTACTTATTGTAGTGTGATTTAGATATCATATTGCTTGACTTGTTCATGATTGCTTCCCACAAGGTAGATTGAGCTGAAGGGTAAAGGATCAGAAGAGTTGAAGTAGTGTGACTAGTTTCTTTTATGCAATTTAATTTCTTGCCATTTAGATATCATATTGCTTGACTTGTTCATGATTGCTTCCCACAAGGTAGATTGAGCTGAAGGGTAAAGGATCAGAAGAGTTAAAGTAGTGTGAATTAGTTGCTTTTCTTTGAGTTGCTTTAAGTTCAATTTTTACTTTCTTTTCATTCAGCAGCAAGGATACTGGGCCATTGTCATTAGTTCACTGTTTTTCTTAAGAATTGATTCCATTACAGTTGTTTTAAAGCTTTCTTTTTTGAGCACTTTCTAAGTTTTGAAAAATCACTGTAGAAATCATCATCATCATCCATCCATATTCCATACTTAACTTTCATTTCCGCCATCGCACATTAGGGAAAGATAAGTCCAAAAACAAATTAAAAAACTCAAAAATGACAAAAGACTAAGGAAATGGATATCTAGTACATATAGTACACCTCACTTCGTCAGTTTACGAATCCCGGATTGACATTTTAAATAGCAATTTAGAACACACTAAATTGACCAAACAAGTCTCAAGCCAATCCAATTGAGTTTGAGTCTTTGTAGAGCTTTCCTGTACATGGGTGTTATGTTTAGTGCCTCTCTCATTCTCTTAGGAGAATGGTACTCTCTAATTTTTAGGTTGTAAGGCAAGGAGTTCCATCTCCTTTGGCAAGCTTGCATGTTTTCATCTCCTAGCAATCTGAACATGTCTTCAAAGTGTGTGACTGTTTGTTCATGTGCAGCAAGGTACCTAGGTGCAAGCTTAGGATCATTTGCAATCAGGTTGTGGGTGCTAATGACAGCCAGTAGATTAGAATACTCATCTCTGACATAAGGGGTTCTGTCTCTTGCCATTACCTTTTTTATTTATATAGCTCTTGCTTCCTCATGATTCATCCATGATGCTAGGGCCATCAATTACAAGTCCCTAGTTTTGAATTTGGGCCCCACACATTCAAATTTGTCAAGGCCAAGTTGTGTAGGTAAAAATAAGACATTTTTGCTCTATCTTCCAAGGTCCTTTGATCACAGGGATCAATGAATTATCTATAGTATTGGAAGGGAATATTGCCTCTTTGTGCTAAAGTCTTAATTTGGAATTGTAGCCATTGTTCCTTGAGATACAAGGCATAAGACTTTGCTGGCATCCTACACTGGATTGCCTCTAAGGATAAACTGGCAATAGTTTCCAACTGGCTTTCCCTTTCTTGTGGATGCCCCCTTAGCCATGCATTCTATGCTTCTAACTAAGGTTTCATCATTTCCTCTCTGTCCCTTATGCTGCTCGATTCTCTACCCATCTCCTTCAATTTATCCTTGATTTTTATCTAGAGGAGCTACCTTTTCTTGCTGCTTTGGTGAGTCTTCAATGACAATAGGAGTTTTGGTGGGTGTCTAAGGTCTTCCTTGCCTAATCCTTGTGATCTTTATTGTCCTAAAGTACAATGGTGTTTGTCTTTATCTCTTCCCTTTTCACTTGATAGGTGTACTTAGGGTAGTAAGAGGCTACTGCCTCTTTTTCTATGGGTTCTAGAGATACCCTTGGTGATTCTTCCCCTTCTCTGCCTTAAACTATAAACATCTATTATTCCTTATGTTCTGTTCCTTATTTTTCATTCTCCTTATCATCCTTTTCTTTCTATTTCTCTTCTTCCTCTAGTTCCTCACTCTGCTCATCTATCTCTTCTTCATTTCCCTCCTCCTTTTCTTCATCTTTTTCCTCCTCTGTTTCCTCTTCATTTTGTCCTTTTGTTTCTTCATCCCTCTCACTAGTAGTGGGGATTTGTCATATTCAAGAGCTTCAATTTCTCCCTCTACCTGCATGTCTCTGAAAGTTGTCCATGTAATAGGGAGTCTTAGGTTTTGTAGAGCATCTTCTAGGATAAGTTTGATCAACCCATGATGGGCTAGTTGTTGATGTTTTCCCTCCTGCACTTTGATGCTCATGTCTATCATTGATTGAAGAAGAAAGTAGGGTATACTTAATCTGTTTTGAAGAGGTGTGTCTACTCCAAATCTCAGTTCTTGGAGGAGTTTGAAGTGGTATCCATACACCACACAGTATCTCCCCTCACATGACATATATTTAATGAGGTGGTAACTAATTTCATTCCAAGGGTATGGGATTCTTTCTCCTCTGACCCCATGTTTGTCTTCCATTGGCTCCTCCCATTCCAAAAATAATTTCTTCTTTGAAAGGGTGTTTTTACCCTTATCTTCCTTTCTCCAAGGTAACCCTAAATGGAGTGTAGTGATTTTTCTTATAACTTCAGGGGTGATTTCTAATAATAGGCATTTCACCACAGCAGTGGCATGGGTCATAGTGAGGGGTATGAGAGAGAGAAAAAATTTTGGCCACCTCATCATCGTATCCTCTCATTCTCTCAAACAACCCCATCCATTGGTGCCTTGTGAAAATTTCTACTACAGGAGGGTGTTGATGAATTATCACTCTATTTGTGGGTTCTCTCTTGTTAAAACCCCCTATCATCTTTCCTTGGTAATTGTGGAGGCTTGTTGGATATAATTCAAGAATTCTGGTGGGTGAGAGAGATTTAAATGTTAACTCTCCAATTTAATTCACCTAGTTTGCAACTTCCTTAATCAAATGGAGGATTTTTCTTCTTTTTAACTAGAAAACATGGAAGGTATAGCTCCTACCTCACTGGTTATGTTCAGTTGAGGACAACCTTTGATTTCTCCTCCCTTTAGTGCCCACTGATAATCATGTAGATTGACTGCTCTGTATCCTATAGGTTTTCCTGTAGGATCATGTAGGTCTCCTGCGTTGCAAAATGTTAACTGTCTCTTGTAGGTGCTGCTTCAAGAAGGCCGAGAACAACCTCTTTTTGATGAATTCTCGAGATTTCTAATGTTCTATTTTCATGGTAATCATTGTTTTATGTCCTTATATGGATGATCGTGTGGGATGGTGTGTTGGTTGTCTAAGTATGAGCACATCCTTTTGGATCGTTGGTCCCACTACCAGTCCATAATTCCACCATACCTCATAATCATCTCCCACTTTGTTCCTCCGTAACTTAACCATTTTTGGCCTTATCTCCTTTTTATTCTGATTTGACTGCTTCCATGCATGGAGTGGTTTGACTATTTTCTCCTCATAGACTGGCCGAAGGTCACCAAGTTAGCTGGCCACCTTTGCTTATAAAACCAACTCTTACATAATCCTACATTTTTAATCATATCATGATAACGAGCATGAGTAAGATGACATACCTATGGGTAAGATGCTTTGATGATGATTTTGTTGGAGAATCATGTCCCTGTGATGTGTATTTGCTACATATTTTTGTGTATTGGCCTCTTTTGATGCTTGTTTCCTTTGATGTGCAGGTGTTGGAGAGTGATGTTGGTGATCTTGTTGCTGTTGTTGAGCTCTGGAGAAGATTACTTAACCTTGGAATCCTTGTGCTGAAGATGACTGCAACCTTGTGAAGTTTCCTTTGTGGAATAGGATACTAAAAGGTTTCCTACAGGAAACCTATATGATGTCTTGTAGTTGCCTCTCTGCTAAAATTTCATACTTTTTTCACTTCTAGAGCATGAGGATTATTGACATGAGTAGAGAAGGGTTATAGTGAATGGTGGGTGAGAGGTATAGACTTCAGGTATTGCCCCTCTGTCCTCTATTCTCACCTTCTTCTATTTGTTTTTTTTTTCTTTTTGAAAACTATATATTTTTTTAATTGACTTATTGGATGGATGCAGGGGTAACATGGTGTTGAAAGGCATGGTGATGATGAGGTGGAGTGAATGTTTTATTTTTTTAGACACAGGCTTTTCATCCCCTTTTCTTTAGGATCACTTTTCTTGGGATTTCAAATCCACTATAATTCCTACAGGAAACTCCTGTAGGTTTTTAGGGAATCTTGTAGGATTATAGGGAATCCTGTAGAAAACACAGAGCTTGTGTAAACTGAGCTGGAGGAGTTCATAAATGGAAGGATGGATGAAATAATGAAGAATACGAGATGGAGGGATTAGAATATGGATTTTGTAGGTCCTTCGGTTCCTCTCAAGCTACATTGATCCTCCTCTTGTTGACCTACAACAACATTTCCAAAAAAAAATCTCCTTTTCTTATTTTTTATTTTATTTTTCTCTTTTTTGAAAACAACTATTCTGCCTCCAAGGAGGTTTTCATCCTAGTTTCCTGTGATGGGTGCCTCAAAAGAGGTTTTCACCCAAATATCCTTTTATTTCTTCTTTTTTCAACATCATTGAGCCACCCCAGGAGGTTTTCGACCCAACAGTGGGACTCGGGTGCCTCATGGAGGTTTTCACCTGAGTCTCTTTATTTTTATTTTTCTTTTTTTCTTTTTTCTCCCTTTTTGCTTTTTTTCTTTTTTTTTTCTTTTTTCAGGGACTTGATGGGGTGGAAGCTGAGACTTGCTCCACCACCATCTCTGTCTTTCTGATTCCATTGATGAATTCTTTCTTTGACAAGGGCTTCTTGTAGACCTTCAATATGTACCCTGTTAGTGTTGGTATCTTCATCCCTCCATCAGTGATCAAAATTATCTTGTTGCATGAATTTTTAGGTGTCTCATCTGATTAGATGCATTTCATTAGGATCATGGATCATTTGATGGTAGTGGCATATCAATTTTCCCTCATGGTCTTTACCTGCTGGCCTATTTTCACAAATTCAAGTCATTTACAGTCATCTTTTGTCATTACATTTGCAAAAGTCATTTTTAGGGTTTTAGGTCTCATTAGGCCTAGGGTTTGTCATCATAGTCTTGTAAAATCTCAATAATTGTCAGCAGGCACATGAGGAGGTCTCATAAGGTCTCAGCATAAAAAATTTCAATAATGACATTCTCAGTAATTGATTTTTCCTCAAAACCCCGTTTTGAGGAAAAACAAAGTTTTTATGTTTTATATATAAAATTTCATGTAATTTTAATTTTCCTATATGTAATAAGTTCAGAAATGCAGCCCTGGGTCACCTTTCCAAACTCCTGCACTCCAGCGCCTGTAAAAGAGACAAGAAAGTCAAAGCATTAGTCCATCAAATGTCAGAAAGAGAGCCAAACTGCAAAACAGAGTTTTAAAGAACAAAGTGAAAAGCAAACTTTAGAAAGTGGGCTTTTTTTAAATGAAAAATTAAAGCCACTTGTATATAAAGTGTTTTTTGTATTGTATACTTCATTTGCGCCAAAAGAGAGAGTGAACAAGTGGAAATCGTGATTTGAGACGAAAAAAGGAGAAATTGCAACAAAACTTAAGAGTTTCTCTGGGCGCGGCACACCTGCTCGGCGCGGTGCACAAAGCATAGAATTTACAGAGGGAGTTGAACAGGCATGGTGCACCTGTGTGTTGGCGCGGCAACCGGTTTGCCTAGCCCTAATTTCGCTCAAATGACCTTGTCAAGCTCCAAAACTTTGCAATCATAATTCCTCAAGTAAGTGGAACCTCACATTGTGCCATTACAAGAGAGTTGATCATCATTGATGGTGTGTTAATAGGTGCAAAATTAAACCCTTGTTTGTTCCATAGTTGCACTACAAAAACTGTCTAGGGTTTTGAAAATTTCCATTCTTGTTGTTTTATTCCCCTACATCATTTTCACATCCCTCTCCACTGAAATTTCACTCATTTCATTTCCCTTTCCCTCTCTCATTCACACTCACCCTACCCCCCTATCCCCAAAACCCTAAAACCCTAACACCTAATTCCCATTATTCCCCAAAACCCTATCACTCCCTAAAAACCCTACAGCCAACATCAAATCCTCTATTCATCAATCCCATTTATCAAACAACAGTCACCTATTATTGACTTAAAATCTCTTCATATTCATCATTTTACACCATACAGTGGAAAACGAGGAAACAGATTCAACTTATGAAAGGGATGAGGAAACTGTGAGTGATTCCTCCCAAGAAATTCATGCACCAAGAAAACCACATAAGGCAGGAAAACACATCTGGGAGGAGCCCACTACACTCACAAAGCTATTGGCTTGTCCTCTTGTAGTAGCATGTTTCAAACATCAGTCTTGCTACCAGTTTTGTGAGATGGTAGAAAGGGTGAAATACCACCATGAGCTTGCTAGACTATTGTTCTCCATCTTCACAATGGCCAGGTCAATTTAGCAGGTGTTACCTTCACTTTGACACCTGAAACTATAGCTGAAGCAACAGGTATTCCTAATGTGGGTGAACAGTGGAACAAAGGACAGCTTGTGGACAAAGAGCATTATGAACCTTATATCAAGGCTAGTTATCAGAAGCAAATTAGTAGGGTCTTTCCTTTCAGATACCTACAGGACACTGATGCTCCACTCATGAAGTTCATTATCAAATACTTCAACTATGAAGGGAGATTTTCTCACTTGTACACCTATCATGTTAGATTATTGATGCATTTCACTAGAGTGAGGATGATGAACCTTCCCTACTTCATATGCAGAAATATTGAGAAAATGATCACATTGGTGCAAAGGAAACCTCCTCATCAACAGTACAACAACATTTATCACTTTGCATTGATCAAGATTGTTGTTTTGCACCAGCTGAACTTGTTGAATGTTTCATGGGATGATTTCATTTCACATGAGGTTTTCAAAAGCCCTCAAGTGACCCCATCAGTATTTCAAGAGGCAGGAGGGCCTTCAAGTCAGCAAGAGGTTCATGAGACTCAAACTACCAGTGTGCCAATATTTATCACTTATCAAAAGGGCACAAGGAGATTATTTTCAGCTTCCAAATGAGTACTATCTCCACCTGGGGTGGAAGGGGTCTCGTTTCCTTCATTAGACCATAGGCAAATTCTATCTTCACCCGAGGTGAAAGGGGCTTTTCCTTCTTCTTCAAAAAAGTAGGTTCAAGACAAAGGGAAACAACCATTTCATGATGAAGGGCCTTCGGAAGGTCAGGAGAAAGATTTCATTTTGATTCAGGATGAGGATACTAATTTGGGCTCCCAAAGCTCAAAACTCAAGGAGATCATCGAAGAACAAGAAGCTGACATTCATGACTTATATCTTAACCTTGAAAGAGCTAAGTGTATCATAAATTACCTTGAGCAATGGAACAAGCAGTTGGAGGACAAGCAGACAATCATGGAGCTGCAAAACATAAGGGAAAACAAGCAAGCAGCAAAGAGGAGGAAAGTCAAATTGACACCACTTGAGCAAGAGATTGATGCTGATAGGGAATCTTGGCTAGAGAGGAAAAATATGCACTTGGAGAAGCTGCTTGAAAAAGCCAACAAGGAGAAAAATATGTTGAGGCACATGGCTTATCACTATTTGGCATGAAACAAGATTTGCAAAGCGAAGATTAGGGTCGACCACACAAAGATAAGTTGGGGGTGGTTTTGGGTTTCTTTTACTATGTCTTCTAATGGTGATACACTAGGAAGTGGATTCTGAATCAAGTTTTCAATCATCCTCATCTTGCGGTTTTCCCCCCATGGTGATTTCCAACGTGAAAAGTGGTGCAAAATAAACTTCATCCTCACCCTCCTCGTCCAACCAGAGAGGTAGATCATGTTCTAGCAAGGGTTGGGTAGGAGGATATAAGGTTAACTGCTTGGACATGTGCCCGTTCTTTATGGTCATGTTCCCAGCTCGGCAGTTGATGTAGGCATCGGTTGTAGCCAACCAGGGTCTTCCCAGAATAAGAGGATATCCCATGAGCTTTGCCTTTGGCTGCAGAACTAAGAAATCAACAGGGTACTCCCAAGACTCAATGGAGACCATCACATCTTCCACAATCCCCTTAGGGATCACGGTGGAGCGGTCTGCTAGCTACAGCACTATCATGGTCTTCCTCAAGGAGCCTTGGAGATTAAGTTTGAGCATTGTGTCCTTTGTCATCAAATTAATGGCAGCTCCTAGATCAATCAAGGTATGTGGGGCCATTGTACCATTGATGTGTACATCAACTACTGGGCTTCCAGTGTCCAGATATTTTGGACAAATTATCTGCCCCAACATCAGTTTGGACAGTTGTCCTATGACATTGATGGTTAGGAATCTCTCTTGTGCCTTCCTGGATGCCTAAAGCACTTCTCTTTGATCAACCTATTGTAGATAGGCACATATTTTATGGCTTGGAGAACTGGTATCTTTACACATAAATGTTTCAATTCTCCCAGGAGTTCAGTCTCTTCTGGGGTAGGCTGGAGTGTCATGGATAGTCTCTCAGGAAAGGGTGGATTTTCTTCAGGTTTTCTTTCATTTTTATCTTCCTTAACCTCCCTATTACACTAAAATTTGTCACCATGACTATTTGCAGTCAGTATGGCTCCATCAATAACCATACTATCCTCCTTGGCAAGTCTTATACCTCTGCTCCTCATGTCAAACTCCAAAAAAGAGAGAAAGCCTATAAAAAATCAATATAACTCTAGTTCCGCACTTTCTCTTACTCTTACCTGCGGGCACGCACCTCAAGTACATAATACTTGCATACTTGTACGCTCTGTCTGTAAAGGGGTGGGTGTGTACCCCTGTAAAATTCAAAAGGCGCAAGTTTTACTTCAAAAAACTTACTTGCGGTCGATTCTAGAGCATTCTAGAAGATGGTTTGACATGGATTGAGTGCCTCCAGATGGTTCATGCATCACAATGAAAGAGGAACTTATCCCATGAAGAGGGGAGCTATCCCTTTGAAAGAGGGGCTTATCCCATTGATGGTGGACCTGTTTAACTTCCTCCAAAGCATTATAAATACAGGCATTGGGCCAGAGGCAAAGGAGGTTGAAAGCTGAACATTTCTAGGGGTAGATGCTGCTGAAATTAGGACTCCCTTATAGAGCTTGAGAAGAGAGATTCCAATCCTTTCTTAGCTTCATTTGGAAGTGGGTGAGCTGATCAAAGTAGAGGAGAACTCTTGTTGGACCCTGGGAGGGACCTGCACAACACCAAGGCGTTGGTTGTAAGGTTTCTTTTGTTTCCAATTAATACAATTAAGTTCATTTTTCTCAACAAGTTGTTATATATAATTTGTTTCATAAACTCCTTGGTCTTTATGATGAATATGTTTTATTATATGAGTTATTCAGGTGCTATGTAATCGTTTGCTTGTTTGTGTATGCAGGCTTCAAGGAGAAGGAGCTCATCTGGATCGAAGAGGCTTGGCTGCTACAAACAGCGTTGGACTAGAGGTAAGCCTTAAACACCTGGTTTATTTTATTTTAAATGCATATTTAGGGAAAGATAGTGCTTGATTGTTTTTTTTGTCACTAGAAAAGCCTTGAAACAGAGAGAAAACTATGCTTGATCCCCCTAAGCATAATGTGTTCAAGTAATTTTGTCATGCGGAAAGAGTCAATTTTGCGGACAAAACAGACCTCCCTAGAAAACAAGGCTTTTCTAGTGACAAACAAAACAATCAAGCACTATCTTTCCCTAAATATGCATTTAAAATAAAAGCAACCAGGTGTTTAAGGCTTACCTCTAGTCCAACGCTGTTTGTAGCAGCCAAGCCTCTTCGATCCAGATGAGCTCCTTCTCCTTGAAGCCTGCATACACAAACAAGAAAACGATTACATAGCACCTGAATAACTCATATAATAAAACATATTCATCATAAAGACCAAGGAGTTTATGAAACAAATTATATATAACAACTTGTTGAGAAAAATGAACTTAATTGTATTAATTGGAAACAAAAGAAACCTTACAACCAACGCCTTGGTGTTGTGCAGGTCCCTCCCAAGGTCCAGCAAGAGTTCTCCTCTACTTTGATCAGCTCACCCACTTCCAAATGAAGCTAAGAAAGGATTGGAATCTCTCCTCTCAAGCTCTATAAGGGAGTCCTAATTTCAGCAGCATCTGCCCCTAGGAATGTTCAGCTTTCAACCTCCTTTGCCTTTGGCCCAATGCCTATATTTATAATGCTTTGGAGGAAGTTAAACAGGTCCACCATCAATGGGATAAGACCCTCTTTCAAAGGGATGACTCCCCTCTTCATGGGATAAGTTCCTCTTTCATTGGGATGCATGAACCATCTGGAGGCGCTCAATCCACGTCAAACCATCTTCTAGAATGCTCTAGAATCGACCGCAAGTAAGTTTTTTGAAGTAAAACTTGCGCCTTTTGACCTTTACAGGAGTACGCACCCACCCCTTTACAGACAGAGCGTACAAGTACGCAGGTATTATGTACTTGAGGTGCGTACACGCAGGTAAGAGTAAGAGAAATTGCGTAACCAGAGTTGTATTGATTTTTAAAGACTTTCTCTCTTTTTTGGAGTTTGACATGAGGAGCAGAGGTATAAGACTTGCCAAGGAGGACAGTATGGTTATTGATGGAGCCATACTGACTGCAAATAGTCATGGTGACAAATTTTAGTGTAACAGATTGCCCCCTAAAGTGCAAGGTCTGTAGTAGATTAGGGTTTTATATCATCTAGGAAGGGTGAAGCACTTTATCATTTCGAGGATTATCTTGTGGAGAGCCCAGTCGGAACCTGCAAATATTCAACACAAAATACATATATGAGATCATATCATCACTGAGGTAGGCATTCCCATACTCAGATCAAAAACTTAACTAACAAACTAACTACTGCTCTGATATAGGAATGATTTCGCAGTACATCATAATCATAGACACTTGTAGACACAGTATGGGCGCAGCCATCTGTTTATGATTAGTCTATTGTATAATGAATACAAAACTCCTCGTAGCCTGGATGGCAGAAACTAGATCCAGGGTCTTCATTTCTACTTCCCGAAATAGTACGATTCTATCCATGCGAATAAATGAGTTGATGTCGAACATGGTAGAAACCACTTGATTACCAGTCAATGATGTAAACTGTTAACAAGTGTGAGAGAAACCACCAGTGATGTCAATGGATCTCAAAGTACCCAGTACAATCCGTGAGATGTGAATGAATGTGTTGATGTCGAACATGTCACAGAATCCTTCGATCGAAAGTCAATGATGTAAACCGTCATCAAAGGCGAGAAACCTGCCATTGAGGCATGCAGATTTCAAGGTACAGACGATTCCTAGATCATCTTTCTAGATAATGTGCTGATGTCGATAGAAAGCGATCCGTTGCAGGCAAGCCCACAACACGAAATCATAGATCAAGTTGAAGAAATGTAGCTGTAAGGACTGACTCAGGGATGGTCAAGATGGATGACAGGTATTTTGCAGATGAATGGTTTATTTGCAGTGACCTCTTGAACACATAACGACACAACAGATGGCTTGGTGACAATTGACCCAAAGTTAATACCCAGAAACCGGCTAAAGACTTTCAATGTGGTTTGATCAACTATTAGGCAAAGGATTTCCCAACCCAGGTGAATGAAAAGTGTCGTGTTCAAGAGTGGTTATAAGGTTTTTCCGAGACAAAGGATAACAAATAGGCTCATTTTTCTCTCTTTTCCCCCACCATTTCTGGCAAGTACCTCTTTATTTTTTACAAGCTTGAGGAGGATAACATTTGCTCGATTATAAGCTCATCCTTCGGATGAGTCCAACTTAGTTTAGATTTGAACCCTAAGAAGGAGTGGTCCATTCCTGTTTGTAATCAAACAGGTCCTTTACTGTGAAATTTTAACGAGTCCAGTATAGGAGAAACTCGGCGTTTTTCAATTTTAGAGAGTCTGAAAAAACTTAAGAAGACTCCAGGGTTGACCTTTTTCGTAAATTTGTGTCTCCCAAGCCCGAAAAAGTATAAAATAATACTTGAGAGAACCACTTGATCTTTACGACCAAGGAGTACTTTCATGATTAGTGTCTCTGATCTGAAAAGTAAAAAGCGATCAAGGACACGTCGTTTTATTTCCAATATCGAATTTGAAACGACAAAAATCCGGCAATCTTTTCATGTTTTTTCGGTCAGAAAAGGGCTGTAAGAGGACCATCTTTTAATTCCGTTTTAACGAGTGTAAAAGAAACGCTCAGCAATCTTTTCATGTTTTAGGAGTCAGAAAAGGGCTTAAAAGATGACTCTAAGGTTTCACTTTTTCATAAGTTTTAACGAGTTCGAAAAAATGATAAAAATGTACTCATGGTTTTCACTTTTTCGTAAGTTTTAACGAGTTCGAAAAAATGATAAAAATGTACTCATATGGCCGACTTTCAATTTAATTTATGAGCAGGAAAAGACGGAAAGAACTCGGCATTTTCATTTGTTTTACGAGAATGAAAAATAGCAAAATAATCTCGGGATTTTCATGAGTTTAACGAGTCTTGAAAATAACTGAAATTGACTCGAGATAGGTTTCATTTTTACAAAAGCTTGAAACAGAGAAAAACTATGCTTCAAAGTAGTTTCATTTTTACACAAGCTTGAAACAGAGAAAAAACTGTGCTTGATGCCCCCTAAGCATAACTGCTAGAGCGCATGCCCCCTAGCTTCATTTCATTCAACTAAGTACAAGCTGGATGGAATGAAGGTTCATGTACGAGATCGTTTGAAAGACTCGACCTAAAACTGTAAGAAAATTATGCAAAACACTGAAATAACTAACCTAAATATACAACTTAACATTTATGAGATCTAGTCAAACTCTCGACTCAAGTAGAGGAGGATTTGTTTCATTTTTTAACGAGCTTGACACAGGAAAAGAACTATGCTCGGATTGAGTTTCATGTTTATGCAAGCTTGAAACGAAAAACTATGCTCGTTATAAGTTCGCATGCCCCCAGCATAATGACGCAAATCAAGGTACATGCCCCCCAAGCTTCATTGCATTCAACCAGGTGGATGAAATGAAGGTTTACTTTCGAAATCTTGGAAAGACTCGTGGGAGCTGTTTCATTTTTTAGTGAGGTTGACACAGGAAAAGAACTATCCTCAAAACCCTTGTTTCATTTTTTAAACGAGCTTGACACAAGATAAGGAACTATGCTCATAACTACTCTCTACAATCTACCTATATAACCTACAATCTACCTGATTCATTTTTTAATGAGGTTGACTCAGTAACAGGAACTATCCTCTAAAAAACCTTGATTCATTTTTTAACGAGCTTGCCACAAGACAAGGAACTATGCTCAAAAATCCTTGATTCATTTTTTAACTAGCTTGACACAAGACAAGGAACTATGCTCATAACCCTTGTTTCATTTTTTAAACGAGCTTGACACAAGATAAGGAACTATGCTCATGTCTACTCTCTACAATCTACCTATATAACCTACAATCTACCTGATTCATTTTTTAATGAGGTTGACTCAGTGAAAAGATCTATCCTCTGACCAACTGATTCATTTTTTAACGAGGTTGACACAGTAAAAGGAACTTTCCTCGAACAACTGATTCATTTTTTAACGAGGTTGACACAGGAAAAGAACTGTCCTCATGGCAGCCTGTTTCATTTTTTAACGAGGTTGATACAGGAAAAAACTATCCTCGCAACCGCCTGTTTCATTTTTTAACGAGGTTGATACAGGAAAAAACTATCCTTGCAACCACCTGTTTCATTTTTTAACGAGGTTGATACAGGAAAAAACTATCCTCGCATTCACTGATCATGGCTTCCAACTGGAAGAAAGACATGTCAATGGACACGCCTTGATCATGGCTTCCAAAAGGTCTTCATCAGAAGGAAGAATACTTCTCTGGAAGGAACACATGTCAAGGGACTCAAAAGGGATAAGAACATCGTGTTCAAGCTTGCATAAACATGAAACTGAATTCGAGCATAGTTCTTTTCCTGTGTCAAGCTCGTTAAAAAATGAAACAAATCCTCCTCTACTTGAGTCGAGAGTTTGACTAGATCTCATAAATGTTAAGTTGTATATTTAGGTTAGTTATTTCAGTTTTTGCATAATTTTCTTACAGTTTAGGTCGAGTCTTTCAAATGATCTCATAACTCAACCTTCATTTCATCCAACTGGTTGAATGAAATGAAGCTGGGGGGCATGCGCTCTAGCAGTTACGCTTAGGGGGCATCAAGCACAGTTTTCTCTCTGTTTCAAGCTTGTGTAAAAATGAAACTATTTTGAAGCATAGTTTTTCTCTGTTCAAGCTTTTGTAAAAATGAAACCTATCTCGAGTCAATTTCAGTTATTTTCAAGGCTCGTTAAACTCATGAAAATCCCGAGATTATTTTGCTATTTTTCATTCTCGTAAAACAAATGAAAATGCCGAGTTCTTTCCGTCTTTTCCTGCTCGTAAATTAAATTGAAAGTCGGCCATATGAGTACATTTTTATCATTTTTTCGAACTCGTTAAAACTTACGAAAAAGTGAAAACCATGAGTACATTTTTATCATTTTTTCGAACTCGTTAAAACTTACGAAAAAGTGAAACCTTATAGTCATCTTTTAAGCCCTTTTCTGACTCCTAAAACATGAAAAGATTGCCGAGCGTTTCTTTTACACTCGTTAAAACGGAATTAAAAAGACGGTCCTCTTACAGCTCTTTTCTGACCGTAAAAACATGAAAAGATTGCCGGATTTTTGTCGTTTCAAATTCGATATTAGAAATAAAACGACGTGTCCTTGATCACTTTTTACTTTTCAGATCAGAGACACTAATCATGAAAGTACTCCTTGGTCGTAAAGATCAAGCAGTTCTCTCAAGTATTATTTTATACTTTTTCGGGCTTGGGAGACACAAATTTACAAAAAAGGTCAACCCTGGAGTCTTCTTAAGTTTTTCAGACTCTCTAAAATTGAAAAACATCGAGTTTCTCCTATACTGGACTCGTTAAAATTTCACAGTAAAGGACCTGTTCAATTACAAACAGGAACGAACCACTCCTTCTTAGGGTTCAAATCTAAACTAAGTTGGACTCATCCGAAGGATGAGCTTATAATCAAGCAAATGTTATCCTCCTCAAGCTTGTAAAAAATAAAGAGGTACTTTCCAGAAATGGTGGGGGAAAAGAGAGGAAAATGAGCCTATTTGTTATACTTTGTCTCGAAAAAACCTTATCACCACTCTTGAACACGACACTTTTCATTCACCTGGGTTGGGAAATCCTTTTCCTAACAGTTGATCAAACCACATTGAAAGTCTTCAGCCGATTTCTGGGTATTAACTTTGGGTCAATTGTCACCAAGCCATCTGTTGTGTCGTTATGTGTTCAAGAGGAGTCTTGCAAATAAACCATTCATCTGCAAAAAATCTGTCATCCATCTTGACCATCCCTGAGTCAGTCCTTACAGCTACATTTCTTCAACTTGATCTATGATTTCGTGTTGTGGGCTTGCCTGCAACGGGTCGCTTTCTATCAACATCAGCACATTATCTAGAAAGATGATCTAGGAATCATCAGTACCTTGAAATTTGCATGCCTCAATGGCAAGTTTCTCGCCTTTGACGACAGTTTACATCATTGACTTTTGATCGAAGGATTGAGTGACATGTTCGAAATCAACACATCTACTCACATCTCATGGATTGTACTGGGTACTTTGAGAACCATTAACATCACTGGTGGTCTCTCTCACACTTGTTAACAGTTTACATCATTGACTGGTAATCAAGTGGTTTCTACCATGTTCGACATCAACTCATTTATTCGCATGGATAGAAACGTACTATTTCGGGAAGCAGAAATGAAGACCGTGGATCTAGTTTCTGCCATACAGGCTGCAAGGAGTTTTGTATTCATTATACAGTAGACTAATTATAAGCAGATGGCTACGTCCATACTGTGTCTACATATGTCTATGATTATGATGTACTGCGAAATTGTTCCTATATCAGAGCAGTAGTTAGTTTGTTAGTTAAGTTTTTGATCTGAGTATGGGAATGCCTACCTCAGCGATGATATGATCTCATATATGTATTTTGTGTTGAATATTTGCAGGTTCCGACTAGGCTCTCCACAAGATAATCCTCGAAATGATAAAGTGCTTCACCCTTCCTAGATGATATAAAACCCTAATCTACTACAGACCTCGCACTTTAGGGGGCAATCTGTTACACTAAAATTTGTCACCATGACTATTTGCAGTCAGTATGGCTCCATCAACAACCATACTATCCTCCTTGGCAAGTCTTATACCTCTGCTCCTCATGTCAAACTCCAAAAAAGAGAGAAAGTCTTTAAAAATTAATACAACTCTGGTTACGCAGTTTCTCTTACTCTTACCTGCGTGTACGCACCTCAAGTACATAATACCTGCGTACTTGTACGCTCTGTCTGTAAAGGGGCGTGTGCGTACTCCTGTAAAGGTCAAAAGGCGCAAGTTTTACTTCAAAAAACTTACTTGTGGTCGATTCTAGAGCATTCTAGAAGATGGTTTGGCGTGGATTGAGCGCCTCCAGATGGTTCATGCATCCCAATGAAAGAGGAACTTATCCCATGAAGAGGGGAGCTATCCCTTTGAAAGAGGAGCTTATCCCATTGATGGTGGACCTGTTTAACTTCCTCCAAAGCATTATAAATACAGGCATTGGACCAGAGGGAGGGGAGGTTGAAAGCTGAACATTCCTAAGGGTAGATGCTGCTAAAATTAGGACTCCTTTATAGAGCTTGAGAGGAGAGATCCCAATCCTTTCTTAGCTTCATTTGGAAGTGGGTGAGCTGATCAAAGTAGAGGAGAACTCTTGCTGGACCCTGGGAGGGACCTGCACAACACCAAGGCGTTGGTTGTAAGGTTTCTTTTGTTTCCAATTAATACAATTAAGTTCATTTTTCTCAACAAGTTGTTATATATAATTTGTTTCATAAACTCCTTGGTATTTATGATGAATATGTTTTATTATATGAGTTATTCAGGTGCTATGTAATCGTTTGCTTGTTTGTGTATGCAGGCTTCAAGGAGAAGGAGCTCATCTGGATCGAAGAGGCTTGGTTGCTACAAACAGCGTTGGACTAGAGGTAAGCCTTAAACACTTGGTTGCTTTTATTTTAAATGCATATTTAGGGAAAGATAGTGCTTGATTGTTTTGTTTGTCACTAGAAAAGCCTTGTTTTCTAGGGAGGTCGGTTTTGTCTGCAAAATTGACTCTTTCCGCATGACACTCCCTAGGTGGACACTGGATATTTGGGAGAACTTTCCCAGATCGCAAGTTAATTTCTTGAATCTTCACAGCATAAGTTGGGCATGATGGTTCCCCACTATACACTTACTGAGCCTGTCTGTTGTTTGGGTTTGGATTTGGCTGGGCGGGCATTTGGGGTTGCCTTGGTGGAGCAAGAGGTAATGGTTGTGGTTGGGTAGCTGGTGGAGGAAAAAGAGCGGGAAGAGAGTTGTATTGGGGCCTCCACCCCTGATGAGATGCATTCCACTGAGGTTGTGGCTGAGCATAGGATTGAAACGAATGGGTGGTTGGATGGGCATGATATTGAGATGTGAAATACCAAGGAGGAGGCATGGACCAGGAAGGATGAGCAGGGGGGGCCCAAGAAGGCATGGAGGTGACTTGGTTGGGATTATAGTATGCCTCAGATGTCCCTTGCATCCCCTGTTGTTATGGCCTAGGTCCATGCTGCCTCCTTTGGTTTATGTAATAGATATGTTCAGTGACTCCTCCGGCCCCTTGGTATACAGCTTTAAGTTTGAGCAAGGAAGGGCACTTATCTGTAGCATGATCTTCTTCACAGACTGAACAAGCCTCTATAGATTTCAATGGGCATTCATTTCTAGGATGCCTCCTGGTGCATCTAGGGCAAAAAATGGCCAAAGCCCTCTCTGCTTCCTCTTGTTTTCTTTTGATATGTAAGTTATCCATTTGCATGGTAAGAGCCTGCAGCATCTCACACTTGAAGTCTTCCAGCATGTTTCGTTTCACCTTTAATGGATGAATTGGAAGAAGAGGCACTGGCTAGAGGTTGACTCCCCCTACCTTTCTTTCTGGCTACTCTAGCATGGTTTCTAAAAACAGTCTTTATGTCCTCATAGGATAGTTGGTAGATGTCTCCCCTAGCCAGTAGATGGAGGGTATCAAAAAGGTCTTGCCGAATTGCCCTGAACAGGACCAACTTCAGAGACTTAGGTTCAAGTGTACACCTGACCCTTTTGTAACTGACCTGGAACCTCTCTTCATAGTCTTCCAGGGACTCGTCACTTCCTATGGTCATTCGGAAGATTTCTTCTTTAGTATATTTTGACCTACAATAGTCTCAATACTTATTATTAAAGGCCTGCTGCATCTAAGCCCAAGTTGTGATGCTATTGCCAGGTAATCCCATGAACCAGTGCAGTGCTGCATCCTTGAGAGTAGAAGGGAATAGTTTCAACTTTTGCTCTTCTTCTGCATAGTCATAAGTTCGACAGATGACAACAAACGCAAACAAGAAGGCGTCAGGATATTCTGTATTCAGACCATGGAAGTGAGGTAGGGTTGAAGGACTTATATTCTTCATTTTGGTGTCTCCATTGGTCTCCCGAATGGGGAAGGTACCCTCCATTCTCTCTCCATTTCCCCTAGCATTTCTGTTTTCAGCCATTGGCTCTAGAGGAATGTTTTCTTCTTCTTCTTCCCTTATAGGTTCTTCAAATATGTTTGGTTTTTCACCTAAGGGTTCTTCTTTATTGTAGCCACCAAAGAAGAGAGAAGGTTGGCTGTGTGAAGCAGTGGGGGTGTTGAGCAAAAATTTTTCTGAGTTATTTCTATTCCTACGAGGCATGAAAGGAAATATTTTTGGTTGGTTTTTGTTTCTTTTTGCCCCACACTGAAAATCCCTGCAAATACTGAAATTGTGATTTGAACAAAACAAATTACAACTAACTGAAATGAACTTGCTGAATGGAAATTTGTAGAATCGAAAAGGAAAGCAAGAAAATGCAAACTGAGAGAAAGGAAATGACTAGTCTACTTTTGCTGAAATAAACTATTAGCAGAATGTTGCAATAGGAAATAGAAGAAAGAAGTAATCACATAATACTCTGACGCTTCCCCGGCAACGACACCAAAAAGTGGTGAGCGGCAGTAATGCAGCAAGAATGTTGCAACTCCTGGGCTGCCAACTTTACTTTTATCAACCCAATAGCTCATAACAAACTTGGAAGCGTCGGTGCTATATGAACAAGTACTAGTTCTCACTATAGGTTGTCACTTGGTCAGTCGGCGCGAGATCACTAAGAGCTCAAGCCAACTTCTATATATTTTAGAAGAATCTCTATGTGTGATGAAAGGAAATAAAGATTACTCTACAGATGCTACTCTACTTGCAGAAAGGAGAAAGACTGGAACGTAAAGCAAAACCTAGTAAACCCTAATGAACAAGCTAATTCTACTTTTTCCAAAAACACTATGAAAACCATGAAAGAAATGCCATTACCTACTCAAGGAAGTAAACAACATCTAACCATGCTATTTCTAGAAGTAAACAAGAAAAAAACATATTTTTGGATTTTTATGTGTTTTTATTGGAATTTAACATGTTTCTAATTTATTGTGTGTGAGTGTGGCAGTGAACAGGTGGCGTTAGAGGGAGGTTTTGGAGCTTGGGAGGATGTAGGATGGTGTGGATGGGTCCTAGGAGGTCTTAGGTGGCCTTCTCGAGGCTTTTACACACTCGGCCTTCAAAATAATGCCTACAGGAAAAACTACAGGAGGACACAAGAAAACTACAAGAGGAAAATAAGGAAACTACAAGAGGCTTACAGGAGGAGGCCGAGAGCAATTCACTGTTTTGAGGGTGTGAGAGTGGGTGGAAAAGGTGGATGAAGGTTGGGATGAGGTGTTAGGGTGCCTAAGGTTTTCCATGAATCTCCAGGAAAGAGAAAGATGATTGGGTTTGCTCAAGGAGAGAGGAAGAAGTTCCATGAAAAATGTAGGAAATTAGGGCAAAATTGAGGTGAGGTTTGGGAGACCTATAGGGCATGGATAAGATGGAGGGTGTTATTGTTGATAAGCTAGCCTACTGCTGGAAGAGATTTGTTGCATAGAAGCTGACAGTCAATCAAGAAAATCAAGAAACCAATGAGATGAATGCATCCTAGGAAAAACAGAGTTTTGCATCAAAATGGCCTAAATTATGATATGTGAAAGGAAATGCTGAGAAATGTTGTAGAAAGGGAAAGCATAAAAGAGGACTATTGCAAATTAGGAAGTAAACTTGATAGAGGAGATCTAAAGCAAATCAAAACTGGACTATCAACCTACTAAAGAGTTGTAAACACTAGAAGTCCTATGAATGAGGAAAATCTATGTTTTTGGGGAAGCAAGAGGGTCTTTGCCTCAAATAATGGTCCTAGAGGGAGGAAGAGAGGCCAAGGCACTATTGCTATCCTTTTGAATCTTCTCTAATCACTGCTTAACCTACTACCGAAAGCACAAATGGAAGCAAACTACTAAATCATCAAAAGCAACCTATTCTTAACCATAAGAGAAATACATCTAACAGCAAATTAATCTACAAACTAAAGTAAAGCATACAAGTACAAGTAAAGAGAAGCTTGGCTACTTGGATTGGGCCCTAACCCAAGAGCTTTAGCCCTCTAAGGTAACTCAGTGCTAGCTAAAAGAGGATTCCATCTTCATTATCAAAAAATAGCAAGATTACATGAAACTGTCACAAAATAATAAGCTCGAAATTTGAGTAGAGTTTACACAAGCAAAAAATCTAACCCTAGTGAGGCCCTAGGCCTCTCTACTTATACATTTGAAGCTACCAACAACTTCTTTAAAATCAGGGAGGCTTGGCTCCCAAAACTCGAGATAACTATCAATCATCTTCCACTTGCTCGACCGCCTTATAGTGCATGATTCAGCTGCTAGTACTCCGAGCTGAATGAAGGGGAATTCAAAGTGAGGAGTAATAAATGAGGGGGATTCCCTCCTATAATTCCTCTCCTCTATCTACTTCAAGTTATTGCTGCACTTTGACCACTGGATCCTTGACTTTGACCTCGAAATCCATCAATAATCTGCATTAAATACATGTTAGACCACATGGCATAATAACTAACTCAACTCACCCTATAAGCATAAATATAATCAAAAAATCATACAATAAGCTAAGATAATGGTTGATTTGACTAGGTTAGGAGGTAAAATGAACCCATATAATTATCCATTTAAGAGACTCACAACAACAGTATAGAAAGGCAAAGTCAGCAAAAGCACAAAGTTTTCAGTTGAGAGAGGCAATAGCAATCAGAGACTTTGACGACAGATGCATCATACTAATTCAGGTTGGATGTTTTTTATGTTCCTAGAGTTGTTGGAGCAACAACACTTGAGAGAAGTGTTGCATGCATAACATTCCAAAGGATCAAGTTGAATTCCTTTCTTGTTGAGAGGGAGTGTTGAAATAGCAACAAGAAATGATAAAAATAGAATCCAGAATATTCCAATTCTAATTTGTCCTTGAATTAAAATTATGAATTAAGATTCGAATTTAATCTCACTAGCTACTTGGAAATAATTAATTAATTCATTATGGATTAATTAGTTGGAGAAAATCAAGTTATAAGTCTTTCTGCAGTCATGCAACAGTTATCCCTTAAATTAAGGAGATTATTCCTTAATTAAGGAGATAAGATTGAGTTATATTTGAGTTGTAATTAGTTAGCTCATTTTACTGAGTTAAGTCCAGTTAAATTAGTTCCAAACTATTTGAGGAACTAATTGTGAGTTATCAGTTAATTGATGCATGCATGCACTCAAACAGTGTACTCTAGATAACTGAAAATGCCCTCATCAGAAACTCATGCATGTCTATTCTAAGAAAGACCTAGTTGAGCTAAATGTCAAGGACAGTGTACTATCAGTTGCATGTGTTTTCCTATAGATGAAACTCATGCATCCAGTCAAGGAAAGGTTCCTTGAGGATTGTGCGGTTCTGAAAGGGTGTGAGATCAGTGTGAGAGATCAGTGTTCCACTTGGTAACAGGAGGATCACCCAAGAGAAATAGCGCAAGGAAATAGGAGCTTGGAGGGCAGAGGAGAAGGCTTGTGAGAAGCTTTGATTTCCTATGAGCATCCTGGAGGATTGTATTAAGAGCTAGCTAGCTATGAGAGCTAAGGCTTTGTATAATTCTGATGTATTTCCACCTTGTATGATAATACAGATAGTGGGGTTTTTAGCTGAGGCTTTCCCCTAAGTATTTTCTATGTTTCATGTGCATTGATTCTTCTTTTTCTGGTTATATGTGTTCAACTCGATCTTGCTCAATCTTTAAGCTTCCGCAAATTGATAGTAGAAGTAGATTATAGTATTTTGCTTTGGTATATTTCATTATCGGGTTAATCTACAGTCAAATTTTCTATATGGTTTCAGAGCGAGATTTGTAGAGAATTTGTAGAATTTCTACAAACCATAGTTTCCCTGACCAGATCTAAAAAATACCATGGGTAGAAAACCATCATGCTTAAAACCATGTGCAAAACCATGGAAAGGTCCACCCACTATCTTTGGGTCTGCCCCCCATCCTTGGGTCCGCCAAATTATTATTGGGTTTGTGCACGTGAGACTAGTTGTGAAAAGAATATAACACACACCCAACACTTATTTACTCTTTAAATGAACTATTATTTTTGGCTTTGAATCATTTTATTCTTTATTGTATCTAACTCCCACCAGCAGTCACAAATTCAACAAAATAATGGAGCCATTTCAGGAGTGGATTTGCATGCAGATGTGAAACGTCAACTTGCACTTTTGAAGACCTTGATCAGACCTTGAGAATAATTTGTGAAAAACATGAATAGAACTAGTCTTGAATATGACAAGGATGTGTCCTTTCATATTCTGGAATATTCCAAGACCACCCAGTTTCACATCACTGGATTCCTTCAGGATGATCCATCTCCACTTGCTCCTATTGCACAAGAACCACATATTGTTAGATGTAAACATTGTGATTGGTTTGGCCACATGAAAGATCGGTGTTTTGATATTCATCCTTGTGAGCATTGTGGTAAGCACACTCATCATTCATATAGAGGTTCCAAAAGAAAAGGTATTGCGAGAACAACGATTCACCTTGGATGTATTGCTTCCTGGAAATGGTCTTCAACATCCAAGAAGATATATCATTCATACTAATGAATTTGTTCTCAAGTATTGACTAGCCTTGTAGTGAAGGTTTCTTCATCTTCTTACCTTGTATCTGATACGGGGATAATTGATAGTCAGTTACTAGCTTCAAAGATTTATCAAGCAAGTCTAAGCCATAACCTGAACCTATTGTCTAAGCATACAACCAGAGATAGCCATAACTAGATTCAAATTTGTAACTAGAGATAAAGCAATGTCTCATAAGAATCCTTTGCTTTGTTGCCTTCACTAAACCATCACAATTTGAGACCTTCCATTTTAGGTTAAGGTTCTCCCTTTTTCTACTCGTTGAGAGATCTCTTTTCCATGTTGAAGGTCCCCATTTTTTAGAACATTAGGAACACTTCCTCTACAAGAACACTTCAGCTTCTAGCCATATTTTTAATTGTTCTAGGAACTGCTTCGAGCTTTGGTCCTAGAGTTGGTGGTCAACTTTAAACCACCACTAGTTGAGACCTTGAATTCTCCCAACTTTTAATTTGTTTTGTGGTTTTTTTGAACCACCATTTCATATAGCACATTCATCTATTGGTTGTTATGCATTTTTTCCATTTTAGCTCTCTTCTTGGGCTCATATACACCCCTTCAAATTAGGGGGGATTGTTGGACATCTAATATGTTAGGATTATGGCACGTTATGTAATCAATTACTAAATTCCAAGAAACATTAGAAACTAAATCTAACCATTTCAACATTGTATGTATATGTACAATGTTCTTAATACAAATGAAATTCATTTTCCAATAGTGATTCTAGCACTAAGGTATTGAATAGGGATGATGGATTGAATATTAACAATTGTTGGATCACATCCCTTTATTCCTAGGTATCGTCCTTTATTTTTCTCCCTTCCTTCCTTGGTGGTTCTTCTTCCCTTAAGTTGTTTTTTTTTGTGGTTATTTGTAGATTTGTTTGTTAACTTCTTTTAAAAAGATTATGGTAAATTCATTTATTCTTTGCTTTCGAGTTTATTGTTCATTCCCCATTTTTAATTCTTTCTCTGTATTTAAATATTTTTCCTATTTTTTCTAGCTAATAGGTATTTATTTTCATTCTTCTCATTAATTTATTTTTGTTTTTTTATAATTTATTACTTTATATAGTTTTTTATTTACTTTTGAATAATTTTTTTTTTTTTTTGTCTTTTGTTAATAATTAATTAATTATCTTTTCATATTCTTATTAGTTTATGTATCTTATTTTAGATTTATTTTCTGAAGAAAAAAAACAAAACAAAACAAAACACTACTTACCAAATATTGATTTTGCTTCATTTTATTATTTGTCTATTTAAATCATTAATAAATTAATTTTAATATATAATTAAATTTATTCAAAAATATTTATTTATTTATAATAAAATTATTTATTGAAAATATAAATTCTTATTTTCATTATATGTAATTTTTATGGTATAAGGGTTTCTATATATTCATATTTACTCTTTAAATACACTATTCTTTTGCATTCTAATTTTGGCTTTCACTCATTTTTTTTATTTTATATATATTTTATTTATTTATTTTTATTTTTCATAAATTTTTATTGCATGAAAAAAATATTATTTATTTATTTATTGGTAAAAAATATATAATTTATTTATAGTTTCCCTTATTTTTTATTTTTCGTTTTGTGTTTGGTTAATATAATTAAATTAAAATAATTTTGCTAATATTTTTATAGATTTATGTTTTGATATCTTTTGGAATTTCTAATTTTAATTTATTGTTATTTAATTTATTTGTTTAATTCTTAATTTTATTGATTTTATTTTTTATTTCTATTTTAATATTTTGATTTATTTTGTTCCATTTGAATATGATTTATTTTTTCGCTGTTGAGATCCAACAGCGGCATCTCTATTATATGTATTTGGTTTTTTGGTGAGGCTATGATAATTGCATTTGTATTATGTGTATTTGGTTTTTTGGCGAGGTTATTTTGTCTGTGTGGTGATGATGAATTTAAATGGTTTTTTGGTGAGATTTTCTGTCTCTGTTTATTCCGAGAATATTTAGTTTTATAATAATATTATTATTATTATTATTATATATTTATTTATATTAATGATATTTTTAAATTCATATTATAATGAAGAAATTGATTACAAAATAAAAAACTATAATTTAAATTATTTTTTGTTAAAATAAGCTAATTACTCATATTACTCCCTCATGAGGAGTTGGCTAAACCTAGAAAGTCAGTTAATTAATTGTTGAGAGTTGAGTGTTGGAGTGTTGAGTCAATTTGAGTTAAATGATAGACCACTTTTAGTATGTGGTTGCATTTTAAGCAAGTCGCTAGTTGGAAAAAGTTAAATACACTTGATTGGGGTCATTGTAAGCATGAAAAATTTTAGGGGTTAATGTTCGCCAAATGGGCTAATTTTCCATGATTTTCCACAAAAGAGATTAACCAATTTCCAATTTTTATAAAATATATTTCGCACAATTTTTAAAATATAAAATTATTTTACCTAAAAAATCCCCAACATTATATAGAGACTATATATAAAATCATTATAAATTTGAATAATTTTACAAATATATCAATAAACATTTTATAGTTTACATATTAGGGATTAGCACCAATGTTTTTAAACTTCAAGAAAAAATTCCATCCTTAAAATTTTCCTTGGTTGTTAGTATCAATTTTTGTGTGATCAATAAAAGAGTCTAGCTTGTGTGTTTTGTGGCTAAATACAAATTAATATGAAAACGAGATTAAAAAAGTAAAAGAGAACGGATTAACAATACTCCGTGTGAAAGAAGAGAAATTTATATTTTCTCATTATTACCCTGTTTTCAAAAAAACATAAATTAAACTTATTTTCGTGATCACAAGAGGAGCATTAGCGTGTTAAAAGTCTTAAAAGTCAACCATTAAAAGGTCACTGGTTTATGTGTTGAGAGGTCTTTTAAAACATTCCAATGTCTTTGTTACATGTTCCGAGGAGTCACATATGTTTTGTTAAGGGGAGTATATTCATGAGGATATAAAGTGATTTTATATAGAATGTTATAAAAATATTTTTTTAATAGTATTTTTGTAATATTGTTTTGAAAGAGGAGTATTTTAAAAGAATTTTGTTTGATAGAGAGAAATTTTTATAAAGTTGTTCTTATAAAATTAATTAAAAAAAAGTTTGGTAAAAAGTTTTTTTTGAAGAGAATTTTTTTAGAGAAAGATGGTTTTCTCAAATTTCCAGTCTCAGTTTCCATCATTTATATGGAAAGATTATGATGTGTGAGCCATTAAGATGACGACAAAGTTATAGGCTCATGATGTTTGGGATTATGTCCAGCTTGGGTTTGCAGAACCTAAGGATGAAGTCGCAGAATGAGCTCTCAATAATGCAGAGAGGGAACAATGGAAGAAAGACAAGAAGAAGAATGCACAAGCGTAGTAGTTTATTCAGTAGGGAGTAGACTGAGCAGTGTTCCAAAAGATTGTGATCATGTCTTCAGCAAAAGAAGCATGGGATACTTTGGCAACAAACTATAAAGGTATGACCAAAGTCAATATTGTTAAGTTGCAGAATACTAAGAGAGATTTTGAAAGTTTGCAGATGAAGGACATAGAGGACATCGATTCTTTCATGAATCAGGTCATAACTATCATAAATCAATTAAAGATTTATGGTGAAGAAATTAAAAATTAAATAGTGGTTGAGAAGGTTCTCTCTTTGTCTACCAAATTTGATGTTGTGGTAGTAGCAATAGAAAAAGCCAAGGATTTGGCATCATTAACAGTTGATGATTTGATGGGATCACTTCTACCACATGAGGTAAGGATAGACAGAAATAAAGATTCCACTTTAGAAACCACTTTCAAAAGCTAGGTTTTTGTTTCAAGAGACAGAGGTCAAGACAGAAGTAGATCGAGAGGTAGAGGACGAGACAAAAGTTATGGTGATCAAAGAGATGGCCGAGAAGAGCATGAACATGAAAGTGGAAGCAACTACAGAAGCTTCAACAATAATCAAAGAGTTGACAAATCAAAGGTGAGATGTTATTATTACAATAAATTTGTTCACTATGCTCATGATTGCAGGAAGAAGGTCGTTGATCAAGGGAACTAGGGAGCTAATGTCATTACAGAGAGTACTAACTCCATATTCCCAGCTTTTCATACCATGCATGAACCTTCTGCTAGTGTGTTGCTGTTAGACAGTGGTTGCAGTAACCACATGATAGGCAATAAGAATTTGGTTGCAAATTTCTATCAATCTGTGAAAATAAAGGTAAAGTTGGGCACTGACAAGACTGTGGATGTATATGGAAAATGAGTGGTCAACATTCTAACCAAGCAGGGGGAGTCGAAGACAATTTCAATGGTATATTATGTTCCAAGTCTCAAACATAATTTGATAAGTGTTGGTCAATTGACACAGAAAGGATACAGAGTTAACTTTCAAGGTCAAGAATGTGTTATATATGACAAGGCCCCAAGTAAGCAGTTGATAGTGAAGGTGAAAATGACGAGGAACATAATCTTTCCTATAATTATGAACTACAGTGGTGAGGTCAGTTCTTTTACAGTTGCATGTTCTGATGATTATTTTTTTATGGCACATTCGATTTCGAAACTTGCACTTTTCTGGTTTAAGATTGTTGTAGCAGAAACATATGGTCAGAGTATTATGTCCCATCAAAGAACCTTATAGTATTTGTGAGTGTTTCATCTTGGGAAAGCAACAACATGAAAGTTTTTCAAAGGGTGTTGCATACAGAGCAAAGCAATGCCTTGAGCTACTGCATCCAAACTTGTGTGGACTTATGAGGACATAGTCAATTGGTGGAAGTTGTTACTTCCTCACTTTCATTGATAATTATAGTAGAAAGACTTGGGTTTACTTCTTGAAGTAGAAGTTTGAAACTTTTGCAAAGTTTAAGGAATTCAAAGCCTTAGTAGGGAACCAAAGTGATCGACATATCAAGGTATTGAGGCCAGATCATGGAGGAGAATATAACTCAAAGGCATTCCATGATTACTGCAAACAAAATGGAGTCAGAAGACAGTTTACAACCAAGTACACACTACAACAGAATGGTGTAGCAGAGAGAAAAAAAATGACAATTATGAACATGGTAAGAAGCATGTTGAAAGGCAGAAACTTGTCTAATGATTATTGGGCAGAAGCAGTTGCATGTGGTTTTTATGTGATCAACAAATATTCTACAAAGAGTGTGATGAACAGAGTACTAGAATAAGCATGGTTAGGTATGTCTTACAACATGTCTCATCTCAGAGTATTTGTCTGTGTAGCTTATGCACATGTGCCTAAAGAGCGAAGAGGCAAATTGGATGATAAAAGTGAAAAATGCATATTTACTAGTTATAGTGAGCAATCAAAAGCTTACAAATTGTATAACCTATAGAAATTCTCACTGTAGATTATCTGATAATGCAATATACTAAAGCAAAATACTTGATCTACTTCTACAAACAAACTTGCGTAAGCTTAATCAATTTTGAGCAAGATCAAATAGAACACATATAACAGAGAATGAGAAATCAATCACACATGAACACAAAAGAATACTCTGGGGAAAGCCTCGGCTAAAAGCCCCGATCTCTGTTTTATCATACAAGTGGAAATATCTTCATATTACACAAAGCTTTAGCTCACAAGCTATCCAGCTCTCAGTACAATCCCTCAATTCTACTCATAGACTGAATAGACATAACATATGCCTTCCTTCAGTCCTCCAAGCCTCCTATTTCCTTGCGCAGTTTCTCCTGGGTCCTCTGGCTGCCACCTGTGTGAATTCACCTCTCACACAACTCACCAAACTCAGAAATAACTGCACAATCCTCAAGGAATGAATTCCTTCTGCATGCAAGAGATATCCTCAAGGGAATATTCCTGCAACTGATAGTACATTGTCCCATCCTCTTATCTCAACTGGGTCTCTAACTGAACTGACATGCATGAGTTATTTATGAGAGAATATTCAGTTATCTGAAGTACACTAATTGCATGCATGCATGCATTGACTAACTGGACTCACAATCAGTTCCACAAACTATTGGAACTAATCTAACTGGACTTAACTCAGTTAACTGAGCTAACTAATTACAACTCAAAGTACAACTCATCGTGATCTCCTTAATTAAAGGATAACTTCCTCAATCAAAGGGATAACTGTTGCATGTCTTCAAATAGACTTCATGTTTGATTTTCTCTAACTAATTAACTCAAGATGAATTAATTAATTATTTTTCTAATAGCTGCTAAGATCAAATTCGAATTTTAATTCTCAATTTTAGTTCAGGGACTAACTAATATTGGAATGTATCCTGAAATGGTATTTATAGCAATGTTATTTTTAGCACTTCTATATTTAGCATTTCTTGTTGCTATTTTCAACATAACCTTGTCACAAAGAAGACCATAATTAGTAGAGATGTTGTGTTCAAAGAACAAGAGTCATGGAACGGAACTGTAGACAAAACAGTTGATGCACAAGTGTCATTGATGGAAGAAGATGATGTAGCAGAAAAGGAGTAGCACGAATCATAGGTGAAAACACCAAACAGAGACACACCAATAAGGACTCCAAGATTTTTAGAGTAGCATGAATCTTCAAGCAGATCAAAAAATTGATATTCTCCCAGCGATCAATCAAGTGATGAATCAAGAAATGGCAAGAGAAAGATGAGAATTCTAAAATATATTTATGATGATTTGGATGTTAGTTTAAATTTTGCATTGTTGTCATTCCAACCTTCTTCGTTTGAAAAAGAAATCAGAGATGAAAATTGGGTGCAAGCCATGGATGAAGAAATTGAAGCTATTGAAAAGAATGATACATGGGATTTGGTTTATTTATCAAAGGACAAAAATCTCATTGGTGTAAAGCGGGTGTACAAGAATAAGTTGAATGAGAAAGGTGAAATTGACATTTTTGAAGCTAGACTTGTAGCAAAAGGATTCTTGCAGCAACTGGGAATAGATTTTGCCGCAGAATGAATTAATTGTGATATGGGATAACAGGCCCCATAAGGCATTAGTTCTGGAGAAATGTTTTCTTGGTAGCCAGATTGGATACTGTAAGAGTAGTTGTAACCACAATAGCTCAAAATAGGTGGAAAGTATATCATATGGATGTGAAATCAACCTTCTTGAATGGGATTGTTATCACCCCAAGAAACTCTACTAGGTTGTATCTCAGAGATTCTCGGGAACATTACAAACTCAACAAAAATGTTGGAAATGGATGAATGGAAGGAATGATGTCTTTTCAAGCCAGATAACCACTTCTACTATGCTTAACTCCAAACATGGGTGAACACCCCCAGACTAAAAGGCTTTAGACCACCAATTACTCACAGTTTGAGGATTAGGTGAACATGGAGAATACTGAGCACACCAGCAAATGCACAAGACCATGTGATGGCCGGCTGCAACCAGTAAAGAGGTCTGCAAATCTATTTCCTAATGCACAAACAGGATGACAACTCTCTGGCATTAAGTAAACAGAAACCTGCATAACACATTCAATGATACATACTAGACTTCGACACAGGTGGGATGACAGCCCCTCTAATGCTAAATATCAAGAGCACATGAACCAATGCATAACAGGCACAGCCTAGTTACAGAGTAGAAATAGAAAGTGAGCAATTAACGAAAAAAGAAGCTTGTATTAGCTAAAAATGAAGACCAGACGCTGCAAGTATCAAAGTAGTTACAGTCTCCAGAAGTTGAACCTTACATCAAAACGACAACCATCAACCCTGACTACATCTGTTTTCTAGGTATATATAGAGTTTTCTTACAAAGATATGTTGTTGTGCTATGCGTGGAGGGGTCATAATGGACCACCAACCACCTTAACTCTCCAAAAGAGTATCTGCTACAATCTGCGTGCTTTAATGAACAAAATTGATCTTTTCAGCTACTCTGTTGTCTTTCTCGAACAGGTGGAGTGTAGTATAGGAGACATTCCATGGCTGATAAATGCTTGTAACTGCTTGAGGCACGTCCTTTTCTTCTCAGCCATACTTTCTGTTGAATGCAGTTGTTGAGGAGTAACTGCGCCGGGTACAAGTAGCCAGCCACCTTCGTCCTTCAGGAGCACAGAATGGTTATGGACGTGGATAGTCAGGACAAGCAGAGGAAGAAAATCGGCTGTTGGATTAAACGAATGAACGACGGGGATCTCTTGGTGGGAGGCATCGGGAGGAAGCGGGGCAGAGTAATTATGAGCCGTCGAATCTCGCAGATGGATGGTGGAGATCGATTTACAGGAGGTATCGGGCGGAAACGGGGAATGGACGACCGTGAGCCATCGGATCATGGGCGGGCAGATCCGACGGCTATCGGGCAGAAGAGATGCGCGGGGATTAACGGTCGGGGAAAATGGTTTGCGCAGCGGGGCGGTATTGATCGCACCGCTTACGAGGGATGGGCAATATTCATACGTGGGCGAGCGATGCGAGTAATCAGCCAATGTGTGGTGGATAGGATAGGGAGGAAACCGCTTTCCCCACGAGCTAACGTGTGGTTATGTTATGGTAGCGGGGGAAGCGTATGTCATTGGATCTCATGGTAAACGATCGGACGACGGGGTCTGGATATGCACATTTTTTAACTGATGTGACAGGAAAAGCTGGAGAAAGCATGCGGTCATGTGAACTTAATCACATGATGGATAAAACTTAGCGCTCGGGGGTCAAAGGAACCACGGAATTACACAGAGTTCCAGAGGTAAAATGGAGGTAGCGGGTTTGAAAATATAAGCGGGGGTGAAGGGGAATAAGGAAGGTGACTGGTGTAGACCTTTTCTAAGCAGAAACTGAGGAAATGAGCTTGCTTAGGCCCCTTGAACATCAATAACCTGTAGTAGAGCTAACACTGGCTCCTTCTAGGGATGAGATCCTCCCTGTGAGGTCTCAAGAACCTGCAGATCAATGCCTTTCTAATGAAAAACAAATTAACAAAATTCCTAGTGTTTCATTGGGCATGTAGTCTGACTGAACCTACACTAAGACTGATAAAATCAAATATTTACAATTTTAAGGCCAAAAGACCTTAAATCACATAAATTTTTAGAAAACATCCATTAACTGGGCCATTAAAAATTGTCTCTCCTCCCATACTTTTCAGTATGAAGGTGTTGTTCCCTTGAATCTGAGAAATGATAAAAGGCCCTATCCAGAAAGCATCAAACTTCCCATGATTGCCTTTCTTTTCCTTTAGTGCATCCCACTTCAGAACCAAGTCTCCAACCTGAAAATTATCTGCTTTTGTCCCTTTGTCAAAAGCATCCTTGATCTTTTTCTGATGTGTTGCAGCCTTTTCAACCAGTTGTTCTCGGATTTGATGTACCTCTGCCAAATCAGTGATCCTTTTTGCCATGTCTTCTCCCTCACTATGTTCTTCTTGCAGGAATTTTGCCACAGGGAGAGTTAACTGAATTGGAAACACAGCCTCAGTGCCATATACCAGCCTGAATGGAGAATTCCCTGTGGATTTCTTAATGGTCACTCTGTCAGCCCACAGTGCATACTTGAGCTTAGAATCCCAATTCTTTTTGTTGTCCTCCAACAACTTTTTGATTATCCTTATCAGGCTTTTGTTAGAGGATTCTGCTAGACCATTGCCTTGAGGGTAATATGAGGTGGAATGAACCAGCTTAATGCCCATTCAATCACACATTTCCACCAATTCTTTTGCTCTGAAGGCTACTGCATTGTTTGTGATTATTTTATGTGGACATCCAAACCTAGTGAAGATATTCTTTGTTAAAAAACTGATGACCACATTATGATTAGCCTTTCTGGTAGGGATTGCTTCAATCCATTTTGTAAAATAATCAGTGGCTACTAATATCCATTTGTGCTGGCCATTGGAATGTGAATTGATTTCTCCAGTGAAGTCTAAGCCCCACTGCTGAAAAGGTCCATTTGCATGTATTGGTTTCAAGGGAAAGGACTTCAACTGTTTTTCCCTTCAATTCTTTGGTACTTGTCACAAGATTTAACAAATGAAAAGACATTAGAATATAAAGTGGGCCAATAGTACCTAGCTCTGAGGATTTTATGCACTGTAGTTTTCCAATAATGGTGCCCTCCACACACGCTGGAATGAAACTACTGCATAGCCTCCATTGACTGTTCTTTGTCCAAACACCTCAAAAGCACTCCAGATGGATCCCTCCAATAGAGCAGATTTTCATGGATACAATATTTTGCTGCCCTAAGTTTAACAATTCTGGCTTGATTTTGAGTAAAATCTGGAGGGATTTTTAGATTTAGCAAGCATTTAGCTATTGTAGAGTACCAATCACAAGAAGCTAGATTTTCGACCAGTGTCTGATTCCCTTATGGTTCAACTGCTTCCTCTTCTTCTGTTTGACCATTTTCTAAAATTGAGCCTATGAGGTTTATGTCCAATGTTCTGCAATTTTCTTCAGCTAACAATCTAGCAAGACCCTGACCTCTGACAAGTTTGGTGGGCTTCAGCTCTATATTAAACTCAATTAACTTTGCAATCCATTTAGCCCTTCTTCCATCAGCATTAGGTTGTGTTAGGACATCTTTTATTGTAGCAGAGGGTACATATGCAATTATCTTGGAATGCAGAATGAAAACTCTGAAAGCTTTCAAAGATTTGATAAGAGCATATGCTTGTTTCTCAATAATGTCCTACCTTAGTTCAGCATCCCTTAAGTTTTTGCTAAAAAATGCCACCGGATGCAGTGAGCCTTCTTCATCTACTTGAAATAAAACTGCTGCAAGGGTTTCATTAGAGGCAAAAGAAAATATATGGAACTCCTTGTTGTAATTTAGATTGATTAAAGTGGGAGCCTCCATAATAGCTTTTTTAATGGACTCAAAGGATTTTCTTGCTGAATCAGTCCACTTGGTTTCTGACCCCTTTTTCAACATGGAGGTAATATGCTTCACCAATTCTACAAAATTTGGTATAAACCTCCTCACAAAATTAATCTTTCCCAGAAAGGACTAGATGTCCTTCTTTGATCTCGAGACAGACAGGGACTGTATTGCTTTTACTCTTTCTGGGTCAATCTGGACACCTACAGCAGAAACAACATGTCCTAATAGCTTGCCTTCTTCTAAAGCAAATTGTGATTTTTTAGGATTGACTGAAATCCCAAACCTTCTACACTTCAGGAACACTTTTTTCAAATGCTGCAAATGGTTTTGATGGTTGCTGGAGTATACTGTTATGTCATCAAGGTAGATAAGAACAAATTTATCCTTCTCTCCCACAAATTTTATATCCATAGCTCTCTGAAATGTGGCTGCAAGGCAGATAAGAACAAATTTATCCTTCTCTCCCACAAATTTTATATCCATACCTCTCTGAAATGTGGCTCGAGCATTCATCAACCCAAAGGCATCTTGGAGTACATAAAAGTGCCCCAAGGAGTGGTGAATGCAATCTTCTCTTACTCATTTGGATGCACAACAACCTAATTAAAAATGTTATATACCTAGGGGGGATAATATGGGGTACCAAGGGAGGTACCCAAGGTAATAATGTAATAATGGGATGGGCCATAGTAATAAATAAGGTGGTTAACCCATGTCATGTAAGGGACCACAAGTAGTTAATAATAATGTAATGGGCCCATGGTATTAGTTGATGGTATGAGGGAACCATGGTAATGATGCATGGTATTGTATGTATGAGGCCTATATAGAGGCTAGAGACTCCACATGGAGGGATATGAAGTGAAGAATTATTGTATGAACAGGGATATGGCTTGTGGAGTGTTCTCCTTCCTTAAGGAGTGAATGTATGGTGTTGCCCTACCTTAAGGGTTTTGATAATAAAGAAGCATTTCTATCTATTTTGATCTTGTTATTCTTAGGTTTATTTATATTTTCATATATTTCTGGGTTATATCTACAACAATTGGTATTAGAGCACTTTCTTGGGCACAAAAGTGGAGATTTTTTTTTTTTTTGCAGGGTTTCGGGGGCGGCGACTTTGCAGGTCAGATCTGTACATTTTGGTGCAAGATCTGTAAAATATAATTACAGATCTAGATTCTTTGTGCAAAAATAGTCGAATTCAAAAAAAAAAATCAATTGAATCGGAGTCCGGATGAAGGAGATATCACTGATCTAAAAATCAGTGGGGTTGCAGACAATTTTCAGGGCAGCGATTTTGCGGCGCAGATCTAGACGTCCTGGTACAAGATCTGCAAAATATAATTGCAGATCTGGATTCTTTGGGAAAAAATACCCAACTTCAAAAAAAAAATCAGTCGAATCGGAGTCCGGATGAGGGAGATATCACTGAATTAAAATCAGCTCTTTTTGTAGAAATTTTGGGTGACGGCGGGAAAGTAGCAGCGCAGATCTGTAATTCCAGTGTCTGAATCAGGATTTCTATCACATGGGCAGATGCAGAATGGTTGCTCCATTTCCAAAAACAGGTTATAATAGAGATTCTGAGCAATATTGATGAAACTGTGACAATTACAAATTTTCTCCAAGTAAGTGAATTTTTTCTTCATGGCGACTCTATATTTTACAGGAAAAGATGATGGTCCTACTATTGAAGAATGCATACAAAGATACAAGTCCACATATGGGATATTTTGGAAGTTTCGAATGTTGTCTAATATGAGAGGTGAGGCTCAAAAATGGAATTTCTCACTTGATAACAACCAGTTGAACAAACTCTCAGATGCAGAATTTGAAAAAGTCCTTTTGGACAAATGGTCTCGGGCTAGAAAAAAGGAGAATGAGACACATAAGGGGTTAATTGCTACGAGTATATCCTTATTGCAGATTCATGGATTGATTCAGAAAGAGAAGATCATTGTTTCTATCAATCCTAGTTGTAAACATAATTTTATCAGTGTTAATTTGGCAAAAAAATTGCAAGTCCCAGCAAAACAAATTGAACATACACAGGTTGATGATAAGGATGTTCAAATCTATAAGGATTTGAAACTTTCTATGGATAAGTATGTGTTTCATGGTGATTTTTATGCTTCAGATATGGATAACATGGATGTTGTTTTGGGATACCCTTGGATGGAATCAGTGGGTACTATAAATATTAATGTGCAGAAGAAATTCCTGAAGCTCTGGTATAAAAAGAAGAAAATTACATTACAGGATATTTCCATTAATAAGCAGGTAGAGTCCAAGGAGGCTGAAGCAGAAGGTGTTCCAGAGTCTGACATATTAGATGATGAGCTAGTAATGATAGATAATCAAACACAAACAGAGGCTGAAGCAGAAAAGGTTACAGGTGCTGATACATCAGAGGACGGCTCAGTGGTTGAAGTCATATTGAAAAAGAAGACACCACAACAGGCACCACAGCAGGGTGAAGTAAAGAAAAAGCCATTGTGGGTTAAAACTTCAACATATCATCACCCACATCACCCCGCAAGACAACCATTAAGATGGCAACCAATTAGCCACATGGACACCAACCCCCGCATGACAGATCGAGAGGAACGAAGATCCACCTACTACACATCCACACAAAAGCGCTACCACAGTCGACTTCCATCTCAAGCGAGCAAGGCAACAACGAGATCGAGGGTTCACCTTTCTCTTGGATGGCTAGATGCATGTGCATGGTATCAGTGGACTACTCTTTTGAGTATATCTTATTATTTATGTTCTTCCCATGTTTCAGGGACGAAACATGCTTGGGGGGTGGAATTTTATATACCTAGGGGGGATAATATGGGGTACCAAGGGAGGTACCCAAGGTAATAATGTAATAATGGGATGGGCCATAGTAATAAATAAGGTGGTTAACCCATGTCATGTAAGGGACCACAAGTAGTTAATAATAATGTAATGGGCCCATGGTATTAGTTGATGGTATGAGGGAACCATGGTAATGATGCATGGTATTGTATGTATGAGGCCTATATAGAGGCTAGAGACTCCACATGGAGGGATATGAAGTGAAGAATTATTGTATGAACAGGCATATGGCTTGTGGAGTGTTCTCCTTCCTTAAGGAGTGAATGTATGGTGTTGCCCTACCTTAAGGGTTTTGATAATAAAGAAGCATTTCTATCTATTTTGATCTTGTTATTCTTGGGTTTATTTATATTTTCATATATTTCTGGGTTAGATCTACAACATGATTTCTGACCCCTTTTTCAACATGGAGGTAATATGCTTCACCAATTCTACAAAATTTGGTATAAACCTCCTCACAAAATTAATCTTTCCCAGAAAGGACTGGATGTCCTTCTTTGATCTCAAGACAGACAGGGACTGTATTGCTTTTACTCTTTCTGGGTCAATCTAGACACCTACAGCATAAACAACATGTCCTAATAGCTTGCCTTCTTCTAAAGCAAATTGTGATTTTTTAGGATTGACTAAAATCCCAAACCTTCTACACTTCAGGAACACTTTTTTCAAATGCTGCAAATGGTTTTTATGGTCTCTGGAGTATACTGTTATGTCATCAAGGTAGATAAGGACAAATTTATCCTTCTCTCCCACAAATTTTATATCCATAGCTCTCTAAAATGTGGCTTGAGCATTCATCAACCCAAAGGCATCTTGGAGTACATAAAAGTGCCCCAAGGAGTGGTGAATGCAGTCTTCTCTTGCTCATTTGGATGCACAACAACCTAATTAAACCTTGAAAATCCATCCATGAAAGACATTAGTTTGGCTCCTGTGACTTTTTGCAGCAGGTGCTCTATCTTGAGTAAGGGATAATTGTCTTTCTTTGAGCATCTGTTTAAGTTTTTGAAATCGACACAGAATTTGTTTTCTCCACTTTTCTTCCTCACCACAACCAAATTGGCTACCCATTTTGAATATCTAAGAGGGACTATGATCTTGGCAGCCAACAAATTTTTAATTTCTTTTTCAATCAGAGGAAGGAGCAAAGGATTTATTGGTCTCAACTTCTGTTTGAAAGGTATGGTGTCTTTCTCTAGAGGGATTTTATGTTGGATGATCTTCTTGTCATACGTTTTCAGGTCACTATATTCCCAGGCAAACACATCAGCAAATTGCTTCATTAAATTGCAGTATTCAGCATTTTGGGCAACAGACAGATGGGTGGACAGGTTTATATATCTAGGCTGGTCTGGACTCCCTATATTATGTTTACAAACTGCAAATTGATCTTCTTTCTGGGCAGCCTTATAAGGCACATCATTCTGGTCAAACAGTCTTTGTAAAGGAATTAAACCCTTAGGAATATGATTGTTGGGAAGCTGGACAATACTATCCTCGCCAATTTTGTTTCTATGCTGGGATTGGGGACTTTCTTCCAAGGCTTCATTTTCTTGGTCAACTTGAATTTCAAAGAATTCATCAGTGACTTGCAGAAACCTATTTATTTCATCATCATCTTCAAAAACTTTCCAATGCTAGACATTATCAGGCAAGGATGTTCTATATTTCATTTGGACTTCATAAACTAGTCTGGGAGGTGTGGGAGGGAAAAACATGCTAGCAGACACAGCAAGGGAATCAGCAAGCTAATTTTTGGCTCTAGGGATATATGAAATACATAAACTATCAAAGGAATCTTTGAGTCTCCATACCTCATCTCTGTATGCTTTCAGCCTTGGGTGCTTTGCTTGAAATGTTCTGTTTACTTGCTGAATGATAAGATCAGCATCTCCAAACACATATATGTTCCTGATTCCTCTATCTTTTGTTGCGTTAAGGCCCAATATCAGAGCCTCATACTTTGCTATATTGTTGGTGACTTGAAAAGCCAGCTTAAAAGACAGATGTGTGCTTTCTTGTTTTGGAGATACCAGTACCACCCCTGCTCCGGCAGTCTCCCTGGAACATGCTCCATCAAAGAACATCTCCCAAACCTGACTTCCTTGCTCTTCCTCGGCATGAACTATTGGTTTCTTAAGCTGCATTGAGGCCCTCTAAGACTCTTCCATTTGTAGAATACATGCTCCAAAATCGGTGTCCATGGCATAAATGGGATGATTGGTAGGGTTCTTCTCATCGCTGATGATGTATGCCAACTGTGCTTCCCTGTACAATCTCCTACTTTCTCCTCCAAAAACTGGGACAATGGCATAAGACAAACTATTCTACAATGTCCCACCTAGTCTCTTAATCCACCCTCTGGACAACAGCATACCAAACTTGGGAGGGACATCTGCCACCACAATATCCATCATCATGCTCTTCATGGGCAATTGAGTTAGGGTAATGGCTAGATCTTTAATCAACCCCAGACATTTCACCTTTCTTGAATCAAATGAGAATAAATCATGATATGGTCTGGTGATGTCAAGGCCTAACTCTTCCATGACAGCTTTAGGCATCAAATTGTGGCTGGCCCCTGTGTCTAGCAGGCAATTGTGGAGGATTTTGTCATGAATGGTCAATGAAACATAAAATGATGGGGAATTATTATCAGCAGGTTCGATCATAGGGCTAAGCACAACTGCAGGCTTGTCATCTTGCAAATTGACAGAGTCAGTGGAGGTCTGTGTGGTTTCCAGCTCAAGAGCTTCAAGGATAGGCTTTCTAAACACTTCACTCTTTACCAATTCTACCAGAGGCACAACTATTTTTAACTTCTGGACTTCTGACTCAAAGATGAAAGAGGAAGGTAACTTGTCAGAACATCTTAACTCCTGAACTGGTGCTTTGAGGATGACTGGGTCAGTTGCTGGTCTTCTCTGTATGATATTTTGTGACTCTGTTTGAACAGCAGCTCTTTGGGCAGGATTCTCCTTAACATTTTTTGCATTTGACCTCAAATTATATCTTTGCTACTCCTCAGTTTGTAGAAAAACCTCTCTGTCCCACCTTTGACTGTCTTGTTCCTGCAGCAAAGATTCTTCATATGCAGCCAATGTCAAAAAGGAAGCACTGCCTTTATCTTCCATACAATGAATTTCATCCTCATCTTCAATCTGCTCCTCCTCCATGACCACATTTTGAAAAGGAGCTTTAACTCTTTGATCCTCGTTAGTTTCTTTACCCTTCTAAATGATTTTCATTTGCTCATTTTCTCTCTTGAATGGATTTGGGTTTCTTGGAGCAAATGTGTTTGGAAACCTTGCTTTCCCAGAGCTCTGCTCAACTTTTAGCTTGGATATCTCGGCAGCCAATGACTCTATCATTTTAGCCATCCTATCTAATTTAGGTTCTGAAGATGAAGCAGAGGAAGAAGAAGCCTCACCTCTCTGCCTCCTTCTATCAGCATGTGTTTTAAGCTTTTCTGCAGCCATAATATTTGATTCCACCTCTAGTGCTACATCCTGCATATCAACTAGAGTGGCACATCTTCTTTCTCTCAAAAGTAGGCAGAAATCAGAGTCAAAAGCATTGGCATAAGTGAGTTTGGCAGAGGTGGGAGTAGGCTTTACTTCAGCTAGTATCTTACTATACATGTGGTTAAATCTTTATTAAAATCAAGCAAAGACTCCCCTTTCTCACTCTTCAGGTTACCAAACTCAGTATGGTAATAGAGCAGATCCTTTCTATCTCCCCATTGCTTCAGGAATACATCATCCAATGCTTCAATGCCTGTTATGGACCCATGGGGTAATTCTTTGAACCACTTCCTAGGCTCACCATCAAGGCTCTGGACAAAAAATCTCATCCATACATCATCTTCACTGATATCTAGGTTATCTGCATAGATATAAAAATAATCAAGGTGTTCTTCAGCAGTTACTCCCTCTGTACCAGTGAATTTAGGCATATATTTTTTATACTCTCCTGCAGGCATGGCATTCAAAGGAATAGGTAAGACTAGGGGTCCATAACTAGCAGCAATAATTCTTTCCATCTTCATAGGTGCTTGTTGTCCTCCCATGACTGGGGTATGTAGAAGGACACTGACAAATTGAGTAGTTTGAAGCAATGTAATGGATGGCGGAGACAAGGGAATATGATGGACTATATGGGAGACTTTCTTTGGACTAAGATCCAAAGGGGAACTAAATGAACCAGGAGCTGTATGAATCTCTGAAGGAAATTTCTCACTAGCAACGCTAGGCTCAATATCTTAAAATTGTATATTATCAACTATAATCTTCTCTTTCAGAGATACATAAGATTTCTTGGGCTTACCTGATCCTGATGCTCCTTTCTGTGATGTTTTCTTCTGCTTAACGATCTTCTCAGGGTTAGGCATTGGTTCAGCTGGTGATTTCTAAGGATTTCTTCGAGTATGTCTCACAAGCTGAGCCAAGACTATACTATGGAGTCACCAAAGGTTGGTCTTCCTCCAGTGGAGTCACCAGATAGATGATTACAACCAGAAATGTGTCCAGACTTTGTCTATCATCAAAATCTAGAACTGTCATTCTCCCAGGGAAGCTGAGCTTCAATCTCCTCTCCTCGACAACGATGCCAATTAATGTTATCACCTCAAGAAACTCTCCTAGGTTGTATCTCAGAGATGCTCAGGAACATTACAAACTCAACAAAAATGTTGGAAATGGATGAATGGAAGGAATGATGCTTTTTCAAGCCAAATAACCACTTCTACTATGCTTAAATCTAGACATGGGTGAACACCCCCAAACTACAAGGCTTTAGACCACCAATTACTCATAGTTTGAGGATTAGGTGAACATGGAGAATATTGAGCACACCAGCAGATGCACAAGACCATATGATGGCCGGCTGCAACCAGTAAAGAGGTCTACAAATCTATTTCCTAATGCACAAACAGGATGACAGCTCCCTGGCATTAAGTAAACAAAAACCTGCATAACACATTCAATGATACATACTAGACTTCAACACAGAGGTGGGATGATAGCCCCTCTAATGCTAAATATCAAGAGCACATGAACCAATGCATAACAGGCACAGCCTAGTTACAGAGTAGAAATGGAAAGTGAGCAATTAATAGCAAAATAAGCTTGTATTAGCTGAAAATGAAGACCAAATGTTGCAAGTATCAAAGTAATTACAGTCTCCAGAAGTTGAACCTTACATCAAAACAACAACCATCAACCCTGACTACATCTGTTTTCTGGGTATATATAGAGTTTGTTTATAAAGATATGCTGTTGTGCTATGCGTGGAGGGGTCATAATGGACCACCAACCACCTTAACTCTCTGAAAGAGTATCTGCTACAGTTTGTGTGCTTTAATGAACAAAATTGATCTTTTCAGCTACTCTGTTGTCCTTCTCGAACAGGTGGAGTGTAATATAGGAGACATTCCATGACTGATAAATGCTTGTAACTGCTCGAGGCACGTCCTTTTCTTCTCGTCCATACTTTCTGTTGAATGCAGTTGTTAAGGAGTAACTGCGCCGGGTACAAGTAGCTAGCCACCTTCATCCTTCAGGAGCATAGAATGGTTATGGACGTGGATAGTCAGGACAAGCGGAGGAAGAAAAGCGACTGTTGGATTAAACAAATGAACAGCGGGGATCTCTCGGCAGGAGGCATCAGGAGGAACTGGGCCAGAGTGATTATGAATCGTCGGATCTCGCAGATGGACGGCGGAGATCGGTTTACAGGAGGTATCAGGTGGAAATGGGGAATGGATGACTGTGAGCCGTCGGATCGCGGGCGGACAAATCCAAGATGCGCGGGGATTAACGGCCAGGGAAAATGGTTTGTGCGGCGGGGCAGTATTGATCGCACTGCTTACAGGGGATGGGCGGTATTCGTATGCGGGCGAGCGATGCGAGTAATTAGCCGATGCATAAATAGGACAGAGAGGAAACCACTTTCCCCATGAGCTAACGTGTGGTTATGTTATGCTAGCGGGGGAAGCGTATGTTGTTGGATCTAATGGTAAAAGATTGGATGGCAGGGTTTGGATATGCACGTTTTTTAACTGGTGTGACAGGAAAAGCTGGAGAAAGCGCGCGGTCATGTGAACTTTGTCATATGATGGCTAAAACTTAGCACTCGGGGGTCAGAGGAACCATGAAATTACATAGAGTTTCAGAGGTAAAATGGAGGTAGCGAGTTTGAAAATATAAGCAGGGGTGAAGGGGAATAAGGAAGGTGATTGGTGTAGACCTTTTCTGAGCAGAAACTGAGGAAATGAGCTTGCTTAGGCCCCTTGTACATCAGCAACCTGTAGCAGAGCTAACAAGTATTCTAGAAGAAGAAATTTATGTCTAGCAACCTCCACGATATGAGGTTGAAGGTAATGAAGAGAAATTTTACAAGTTGAAGAAAGCGCTCTATGGATTAAAGCAAGCGATTAGAGCATGGTATAAAAAAATCGACAGCTACATGATTAAGAATGGATTTTGCAGAAGCAACATTGAGCCTACCTTGCACACAAAGTTAAATGAGCATAGACACATTTTGATTGTTTTCTTATATGTTGATGACATGATTTTTACAGGTGATTTTGAGCTAAATGAATTTAAAGCAGCCATGATGAAATAATTTGAGATGACAAATGTTGGTCTCATGAAATATTTTCTTGGCATAGAAGTTGAGAAATATGAAAAATGAATTTTTATTTGTCAAAATAAATATGCCAAAGATTTGTTAAAAATATTTAGGATGGAAAATTGCAAACCTATCCCTACACCAATTGCAACAGGTACAAAGTTAAGCAAGGACAATGAAGGATCAGATGTCAATCCAACTCTGTTCAAAAGATTGGTTGACAGCCTCATGTATCTCACAGCTACATGATCAGACATCAAGCAAGGAGTGAGTTTGATTTCCAAATTTATGGAGACTCCTAAATACACACATTGGAGTGCAAGAAAAAGAATTTTGAGATACATAGCAGGAACTAGAGATTGTGACATAATGTATGCAAGCATAAAAAAGAAGGATTTGATTGGATACATAGTTAGTGATTTTGCGGGCAATTTGGATGATAGGAAGAGCACTTCTGATTTTGTGTTCCATCTTGGTTCAAGTGTGAATTCATGGGAATCTAAGAAGAAACCCATTGTGACACTTTCGTCAGCAGAAACAGAATATGTAGCAACAACATCAGCAACATCTCAAGCAGTCTAGTTAAAAAGAGTATTAAATGGACTCAAGCAGAAACAACAAGGATCGACAACAATATATTGTGACAACACCTCAACAATTGCACTATCCAAAAATAATGTGTTTCATCAGAAAATAAAGCATATTGATACTAGATATCACTTTAATAGAGAACTTGTGAGCAATGGAGAAGTTCACTTGAAGCCTTGTAAATCTAGTGATTAATTGGCTGATATATTTACTAAGTCACTAGCAAAAGATGTGTTTGAGTTTCATAGAAGAAACTTGGGTATTGTAAGCCTAGCTGAGACATAGACCAGCATGCATGTTTGAGTTTTCATGAGTCTAAGTTTTAGTTTAGCAGTCGTAATTAACAAGGGGTGTTAAAACAAGCTAATGACTCCCGCATAGGGAGTTTACTAAAACTAGAGATTCAGTTAACTAATTGTTGAGGGTTGAGTGTTGAGTCGAGTCAAGTGATAGATGACTTTTAGTGTGTGGTTGCATGTCAAGATATTTTAGGCAAGTCCTAGTTGGAAAAGGTTAAATACCCTTCAGTGTTTCATTGTAACTATCATTTTTTTTGTGATCGTGTGTTTTGTGAGTGAATTTGTGTTTTGTCTCCTTTGCCTTTTCAACACTTTTAACCTAACACCACCTGTAATTAAAAAGAGCAACACTTATTATACTAAAAGTGCAAAAATTCTTGAACACTTATATATAAAATCTGCGAAAGTGTGGAATGATATTGAAATATTCACTGATTTCTCGTCAGAAATTCCCCTTAAGGAAGAGCATTCTATTATCATATCATAGCCAATTCCTTCTCAATATTAATATAACATCACTTGCCAAAAAAAAAAAAAGAATAGCCATAAAAACAAGCGTTACATTATATGCTTCTCCCACATTAACTAATAACAACATCTGGGATAGATGACTCTCAGTTGTTGAAATGTTATTTTCAACTGCCGAAATCCGCCATCAAAACGGCGACTGCAAACAGGGTTTTGTTCCGGAAAACCGTCATGAGTTCATCGCACCGCTTTTCACCAAGCAGTGGTATTCCTTGGAGGGGCAGTGATCACATCCAGCTGCTAACACGTGCCCAAAGCCACTGTTTCAAAACAGTCGTTCCCCGGAGCATAAAGATCAGTTAGAAAAGTCCATGCGATATTGATTGCAAAACGTCTGATTGATAACAATGATGTCCACCGTCAATTGAAACCAAAATTGATGTACAGGCCTGCAACATGAAGATTGCATGAAGTGAAAGTTTTTTGTGTTTGATCGCCAGCCTTTGTCAGAAAAGAAATTAATGAAATTCAATGTGATGCGTAGAACGTAGGTAAAGATTTTAATTTTATTGTTTTGTATTATTCACGGGAGTTGTATTTTGTTTTACCGCACAAGTAAAACATATGGTCATGTTTTTAGTTAGTTGTCCATTTGTGAGAAAGAAAAGGAATGCGTAGCAGCGCGAGGGTAATTTTTTTTTGTTGAGAGAACATGAAATGTAATGCACAATAGCGCAAGAGTAACGTAAGAAGTTGTTTTATGCATAGCAGTGCAGTGATAGAGAGGTGATGTGAGACGCAACAGCACACATGTATTGGAAGTTTTACACACAGCAGTGTAATGCTTTTCAGGATAAGGCAGAGTCTGTAATGCACAGCGGTGCAGGTATATTACAGCCTGAGCGCCACTGTGAAGAGTAGCACGAATGAAGAGATTTTTACACATAGCAGTGTAAACTCATAAAACATAGACAAAGTATTTTGCTCTTTTGTAATGCACAACAGTGCAGACACAGTGGTGTCAATTTGTAGGCAGAGACAGAGTGAAAACTTTGGAACTGCATCTGAAGCGTTCCTACTGTAATCCCTCTGTGAGAGGAAGAATTTTGTAATAGCCGTCTTATTAATTAATACAAGTTTTTTTCTTTTTTTGTGTATTTCCGAAACACCGTATTCAAAAAATAGTTTCTCTGTGTCAAAACAGAGTGTTACTGAAACACCGTTGCTGAAACTTAGTTGACGAAACTCTGTTGCTGAAACACTGTATTCCACAAACGATTTTTATTTCCGCTGTGTTAAAACAGAGCATTGTTCTGTTCAGTTTTTGATCCTGTGGCAAAACAGAGTATTACTCTCTATTCAGTTATTTTGTTTGGAATTATCAGAAATTTCCAACATGGTACCGGAGCTTGTCCAAGCTCTTTGAAGGTGTCAAAGAAGCTGAAGGAAGGATTTCTTGCTGTAGCAGCTTTTCCAGTAGAGTGAAGACTCAGTCAAAAATCCAAGGTATTTCTCAAGCTAGTTTTTGTATTACTGTTGAAGACAGTCAGTTATTTTAAATACACAGTCAAGTATTTTGAAGCATAATTAAGAATGGCGAGGTCAAGGAAGAAAGTCTCCAATCCTCCTAAGGATGTATCTCCGTCTACTACTAAAATAGAAGACAATCAATTTGAAAGCATTCTATTTGAGGCTCCAAGGTTCAATGGGAACTTTTATATATGGGAAGTAAAAATGAGGACTTTCTTACAGTCTCAAGGGATTGAAATTTGGGAATTAGTGATTGATGATAGCAGGATGGATAGAGAATCCAAGAAGTGCAATGCACAAGCAACAAAGACAATCTTGAATGGGCTACTTGATTATGTAAAGAAGAATCTAGGAAAATATTCATCAGCAAATGATATATGGGACAAACTTCATGATCTTCACTCAAAAGGAGCACTAACCATGACCATCAATCAAAAAGGAGATCCTGAACCCATCATAGAAGCTGAAAATGAGAATGATGACATCAAGGCTGAATCAGACCTAGAAGATGAAAAGAATGAAAAGGACTTTGTAGAAGAACTCTTCACTCAACTTATGACTGCCATGGAAGAGATTAACAATTTGAAAAAGGAAAATGAGGCACTTAAGAAGGTAGCTCCAGTTGGTAACCAAGATCAAACAATGAAGAAAGTTGACCTCATCAAGCTTCAAGTACAAGAAAGGGATGAAGAGCTTGCCAAGCTTAAGAAGGAATTTCATCAAAGCAAAAGGAAACATCATGAAGAAGTCATATCCATGACAAATCAATTGAATAAAGCAAAGAAGCAGGAAAATACCTTGTCAAGTCAACTTGAACAAAGGCACAAGAGCGTGAACAAACTTGAAGAAGAGATTGGTCAGTACAAGGTAGAGCAAGGATAATTTTAGGGGCGAATGTTCGCCCTTTGGCGAAATTAAGGGGTTTTAAATTTTTAGTGGGCGAATATTTTGTATCATAGTACATTTTTACAAATCACCTCAAATAGCTCACCTTATTTTAAGGGAGAGGGTAAAAAAGGTAAATTTAGCCCTTAAAATTAGGACTTACAACCTTCGATTCGCCCATTTTCAAGAATAGGTTTTATTTAAGTGAATCCATTCGCCCATTTTCAAGAATAGGTTTTATTTAAGTGAATACTATAGGCCAAATACCATATTTATAAAAGAAGTATGGTAAATTAATAAAAATATAAATAAATGAGAGGTATGGTAAATAAATAAAACATTTTTTATATTTACTCCATAAGTCACCTTATATACATGTAAGGGTGTAAACAAATAAAAATATAAGTAAAGTGGAGGTATGGTAAATAAATAAAACGTCTTTTTATACTTACTCAAAAGGTATGGTAAATAAATAAAAATATAAATAAACTAGACGTATCGTAAATAAATAAAACCTCTTTTTATATTTAGTCCATAAACCTCGTTCTATTTAGAAGGCTCAAGAAAGAGGTTTTATTTAATTGAATCCTATGGGCCAAATACCATATTTGTAAAAAAGGTATGGTAAATTAATAAAAATAAATAAAACCTCTTTTTATATTTAGTCCATAAACCTCGTTCTATTTAGAAGGCTCAAGAAAGAGGTTTTATTTAAGTAAATCCTATGGGCCAAATACCATATTTGTAAAAGAGGTATGGTAAATTAATAAAAATATAAATAAACGAGAGGTATGGTAAACAAATAAAACATTTTTTTATATTCACTCCATAAGTCACCTTATATTTACGAACACTCAAAAAATGGGTTATATTTAGGTGAAACCTATGGCCAAAATACTATGGGACAAATACCATGGACTAGATTGTTATTAATACCATGCAAAAAACCATTATTAACCCTAATATTAGAATTAATAAAAATAAAAATGGCACATGGTATCGACCCATGGTATTCACCAAAATGGCACATGGTATTGACCCATGGTATTCACCAAAATGGCACATGGTATTGACCCATGGTATTCACCTGGAATGTAGCCTATTTAAATGGGGGAATTAAACCAGCATGTAGCCTATGCTAAGATTCACTAGGACTTTACAAAGTTTTATTATTTAGTGAAAGACTCACCAAGATCTTACAAGATTTTATAATTGAGTAAAATATTCGCCATGCCTGGTGAGAGATTCGCCAAAACATTATATATACATATTATATTATTGATAAAATCGCCTTCCATTTTTCCTATATACGATGGAGATTCGCCCATTTATTATATTTATAAATTTAGGGGGGGTTCTTAAAATTTTCCATGAGGTAGAGGTTTCCTCCCTTAAGTCTCAATTACAAGAAGCCAGGAAACAGGCACAAGGAGCTGAGAAGAAAATGGAGAGCAGTCAAGCAAAGAATGAAGAAATCTTCAAAATGAAGTCAGATATCATCTCCCTTAAAATAGTAGCAGCTGAAGCTACTCGTAGCAAGGAAGAAACTAAGGAACAACTTGCAAAGAAGAATAATGAGTGTGAAAGATTGGAAGAAGAGATTGTCCTCCTCACGAAAAAGGTTGAACGGATGAACAAAATCATGAAGAGCTCTCAAGCCTTAGATGACATGCTCAGCTATCACAGATGTCCATCTGATAAATCAGGACTTGGGTATGCAGGTGAACCCTCAAACAAGAATGAAAATGCTTTAAGCAAAAGAGATGTGAAGAAGCCAGAAAGAAATTGTGATGCTCCTAGTTCCAGTGAAGGCAAGGAGAAAAATCAAGGCTACAATAGAAGAAATCCTATTCCAAGAAGAAATCTTGCTCCAAGTAGAAAACTAGCTCCAAAAAGAAATGTAGATGATGTCAAAGAAGCAAGAGGCAATGGTTATTATCAAAGGATCTCAAGGTAGAAAGGCTTCAGAAGTACATCAAGGAAACCTCCATCTCCCAGGTACCAAAGTTCATTTTTTGGTTATTGTTATTCTTGTTCAAACTTTGGTCATATGGCAAAAGACTGTAGAGCATCTCATAGAGATATATGTTATAGTCTTCGACAACCTCCAAGAAACAATTTTACAGGAAGAAATCATGAAATCTTATTCATGAACAATGTAGAATGCTTCAAGTGTCATAACATTGGTCATATGGCACGTGATTGTAACTTAACATGGGCTCTTACACAAGCTAGAACCATGCAAAAGAAGAAAGTTACTCAAGTATGGAGAAGGAAGGAAATACAGTCTGAAAGTCCCTTGAGCTCTCCAGCCAATCTAAGTTTTTTTTGAGAAGACTCTGCCAAAAGGAGACGATGTATACAGTTAGGGGGAGCCTGTAATTCTTGATCATTATCGCTGAACTATATTTCTTGATGAAGACCTTCTTATAGGGGAGAGATATGGAATTAAATCTGACATAAGAGCAAAGAATAAAAGATTGTAGGATAGCTTGGAGATGCAAAGATTGGAGATCTTTCTTGAGGCAGAAAGAAAGAGGATATTACATGATTGGAGTGCTCGGGCACAGTAATGAAAGCGATGAAAGGAAAGCTAATATGAATAGGCAGAAAAGTTTTGAATTTTTGAGGAAATGTTTGGGTATGACTGATAACCCAGCAGTTGAAATTAAAGGGGAGCGTTGAAATGTTATTTTAAATTGCCAGAATCCGCCATCAAAATGGCGACTGCAAGCAGGCTTTTGTTCAAGAAAACTGTCATGAGTTCATTGCACCGCTTTTCACCAAGCAGTAGTATTGCTTGGAGGGGCAGCGATCACATCCAGCTGCTGACACATGCCCAGAGCCACTGTTCCAAAATAGTTGTTCCCCGGAGCATAAAGATCAGTCAGAAAAGTCCGCACGATATTGATTGCAACCGTCCGAATGATAACAGTGTTGTCCACCATCGATTGAAACCAAAATTGATGTACAGGCCTGCAACATGAAGATTGCGTGAAGTGAAAGTTTTTTTTGTTTGACCCCCAGCCTTTGTCAGAAAAGAAATTAATGAAATTCAATGTGATGCGTAGAACATAGGTAAAGATTTTAATTTTTCTATTTTGTGTTATTCACGGGAGTTGTATTTTGTTTTACCACACAAGTAAAACATATGGTCATGTTTTTAGTTAGTTGTCCATTTGTGAGAAAGAAAAGGAAGAGTAATGTAAGAAGTTGTTTTATGCACAGCAGTGAGACGCAGTGAGATGCAACAATGCACATGTATTGAAAGTTTACACACAACAGTGTAATGTTTTGCAGGAGAAGACAACAACACACATGTATTGAAAGTTTTACACACAGCAGTGTAATGTTTTGCAGGAGAAGACAGAGTCTGTAATGCACAGCAGTGCAGAGATATCACAACCTGAGCGCCATTGTAAAGAGCAGTGCGAATGAAGAGATTTTTACACACTGCAGTGTAAACTCATAAAACAGAGATAGAGTATTTTGCTCTTTTGTAATGCACAGCAGTGGTGCAGACACAGTGGTGTCAATTTGCAGGCAGAGACAAAGTGAAATCTTTGGAACTGCATCTGAAGCGTTCCTACTGTAATCCCTTTGTGAGAGGAAGAATTTTGTAACAGTTGTCTTGTTAATTAATACAAGTTTTTTTCTTTTTAGTGCATTGCTGAAACACCGTATTCAGAAAATAGTTTCTCTACGTCAAAACAGTGTTGCTGAATCACCAGTTTCTAAACACCGTTGCTGAAAACTCAGTTGACGAAACTCTGTCGCTGAAACTTCGCAAATGATTTTTATGTCCGCTGTGTTAAAACAGAGCATTGTTTAGTTCAGTTTTTGATCCCATGGCAAAACAGATTATTACCCTTAATGTGATCAAAAAGCATATCTAGGTACATGAGATATATAGGCCTGCGACTCCGCAGGCTACAAGGACATATTGTTTATAAGCACCTTTTTCATTTTTTCATTCGTCTCACTGCATCAACACAATCTGCGCAGAGCTACTGAAGATCTGGAACGACGTCCCCGGAGACCAATGCTATGAGCTTCCCCTTGCCATCGTGGTTTATGAAATGCATCACTATCGAGTGCTTCAACATTTATTCATTGATTCACAATATGTCTTTACAGGACGTATCAAACAATTCAGATAACACTCAAATCATGGTTTACATATGAGGTGGAAAGAATGTAAGTAACGTGATTATCACAGAATTCCATTTCCTCTGTTGGTCCAATTACGTTAGAGAACCCCAACATTGTGCTTGTATTTAGCTTCTTGCCTATGTACTCCACCAACTGTCATTCCAAGTTTTGTTTGATCAAAGTTGAATGGAAAGCTCTATGCAATAATAATTAACAATATCGATATCATGTGAACAAATTTATGGGTTGGAGGGATACCTTGGCTGCCTTGGAAATGGCGGAGACGAATGTGAGGGAGAGCTCGATCTACTCGAGATAATTTTTTAATGCTCGACGTGCTTGTCGTTCTACATTGCCCAAACAAATAATAAGTACAAAGGTGAATCTATAAAAATAATAGCATGTACTTGTAGTTTTACATTGCCCAAACAAATAATAAGTAAAAAGGTGAATCTATAAAAATAATAGCATCAAGATGAGTGTTGCATTGACCATTGGAGACCGCGGGGTATGAACTGCAACTACTGTTTTGATGGAAGACGATATTCATACTCCCTGCTTACGTCGTTATTTTTGAACTCTTTTTAGCCTCCATATAACATAGAAATTGATTAAATTTACTTAATGTGGTATGGGAAAGGATGCCACATGTGCTGAAAGTGGATATGACAGTTAAACATGAGCTGTAAGTACTCACCTTCCTTCTCTTATTTCCCAAACTCTCATTTGGCCTTACACGTAGTGTAGCAGACAATAAATAAATTTCTGACATCATCGATCGATTAGTTTCTCTAAACTTATCATCTATTAGTTTCTCTAAACTTACCTTTCAACTGTGCATAGAAAAATAAATGTAGAATTCTTAAGAAGGTTTTACTGTGGTAGTGTGCCTCTACGATCATTTATAATAGATTATTCAAAACCATAGAATGTCACCCCTATCTAGTGTTGAGAAGCTCTATAGTGTAAACAGTTGAAACCAATGTACTAAATCAAGAAGTGATCCACTTAGTTTTTGTATGGGATTGTAGGAAAATAGTATGGTTACAGTACAAATGAAACATATTATCCTTTAACATAAAAAACCAAAGGCACCCAATTTTTTTTAATAAATTTATATTAGACTACCACGCTTGGCACTTGGTGTAGATCTAAATATTGAACACGACTTGAAAAAGTAGTATTAAATTGATTTTAGGTTTACAGTTAGATTCAATGTTCCTAAATCAGTCACACCCAATTTTTTTTCCATTTTGATGTACAAAATGTTACATTTCTACACCCCACGTTCTTAACCTGCCATTCAAAACCTGCATGAAAAATCAACTACAATGTTTTCTCGTACCTAATAACTTTTCTCAAAAACTGCATGAAAAATCAACAACAATGTTTTCTCGTACCTGGATAACTTTGCATAAAAATTGTCGTTTGCATAAAAATTGACTATTATGCTTGCTTTTATATGAATAACTTTTCTCACTTTTTACTGTGGGATGATGACTTTTTGTATTTGTAAGTTTCTATATATATTTTTTATATTTTTAGCCACACAATTTTTAAACAAAAAGATATATCTATTGTAACTGTCTCCGTGCTTGTTGATCTTCAGATAATGTGCATTAGCCATTCCGTTTTCTCAACATTACACAGGGGCCGCATTCTGTGGTTTTGAATAATCTATTAAAATAGATCAGATACGACACTAAAACTTTACTATGAATTCTACATGTTCTATCTATGCATTATTGAAAAGAAGATTTAAAAAAATGAATAATGCTCTGAGAAATTTTCTTTTTGTCAGTTACACCAGCTGATAAATATCTGGGAAATAAGAAACGAAAGATCAGTTCTCACAGTTGTGTTGCACTGTCACTTCCATTTCCGGCGCTTGGGGTATCATTTACCATTCCACATTAAATAAATTTAATCAATCTCTATGTCATATCGACACTATAAAGAAGCGGAAGTAAGTAGTATTAACATTAACAAACCTGGTAGGGAATATGTGGCCTGCAAATAGCACATAAGAGGGAAGATGGATCTTAGTGAACATTAATCATATATATAATATAATAAGATTGCACTGATATTTCCTCTTCCTTCCTTTTTGCCTGCCGAACCGGCTACCAAAAGACCAGAAAGAAGCCAAAAAAAACTGATACATAGAATCTAGCTTTCTATCTTATCTTACAAGTGTTCTACGACACGAAAGTAAATTCTGGTACCTGCCCCAGTGGCCCCGCGTCTTTCACCGTTTACATTTGTACATCTGGGCAATATATCCCTCCATTTGTGGTCACGGCGTCAGTCAATCGCTGTCCTCATCCCCGTCCCAACTTGTATCAACCGCCTATTGATGATCGTTCTGAAGTTGCTGGGAGTCCATGGCAGCCGACCCGAGAGTAAGAAAGACTTCTCTTCCTCATTTTCTACTTCATCTGAGAATTTATGATTCCCTGCCTTTCTTTCACATGACCCCACGAGAAAAACACAGTACTGCAAGAACCGTTGTGGGTCGTTATCGACTCTGGTACGTCCTGCACAACAAATTGATACGCTCCAACAAACTCGACGGGACACTGAAACTGAAATTGATGCTCGGCCAGTCGGATAATCCAACTTTTGCGATGATAACCATATACTTGGAAAGGAGATCGCATGTGTGGAGAGGAAACTGCCGGTGTCCACTTCACTCCCTGGCAGTCTACGACTCTACGGATCGGTGCCGGCGGAATACCGCATACCTTGCCCGCCTACCTTGCTCTTTTTCGTCAAACCTGTGGTCTAATATTTCTTGTTTTAGTATATGGTGTCTACATATTATAAATCTGACGGGTGGATTTGATGAAAAATTTATATTTTTTTAGAAAAAGAATATTAATTCAATACCATCTATATGGGGGCTTTAGGAAAATAGTGGAAACATATTAATATAAAAACTTAGTATAGCTTGTTTGGACTATAAACTACATTAATTGATTGGAAATGTGTCAATAAATGTTTTTTATGTGATTTACACCGAAATTTTATTTATAAATAGAATATTTGTTGAAATGATAAAGAGTCGGAGTATTTGTTTGTGGGTTCCTTCATTTCTACATTATGTTGCAACCCATGGCCAATGATATAGGAAAACGTTAGATGGAGGTGGTTAGCGGTACCAAACACGACTAAGTTGAAATGTGCGGTTAGAGTATTTGAAATATGAATGTTTAACGTTTTACGTTTTAATGGAAATCTGGTTTAGCTTTGTTTTTTGTTAGGTTAATTTGTTTTTTTTTTTTTAAAATCAGTATTGGTTTTAATTTTCGATTAAATAATGATGTATTTATTTTTGCAATCCTAAAGGGCCGACCCTTGGTTTACTGGTTCAGAAGATTTTCGCTTGGAATCCGAAATGGATCCCCCATTTGGAACAGTTTCAAAAAGATCCAACCTTTTTTCCTGAAGTATCTTAAGTGGACTCTTTTTTCGGGTTCCAGTGTCCTTATTGGTATAGATCCCACTCTATACAATCTGGAGTCCATGATTCCCCACTCTTTACTCTCTTTCTTTCATTCTAGAGGCCTTTTTACCTGGAACACTCTTATTGATTCCTGGTCCTCTCTTCAACCAATATGGAAATCCGACCTTCAGCTGGCCATCCCTCCCCTCCTCCGTCCCCTATGGCTTTCCTTCTCTTCCCGTTTCTCCCATCATGGGATTCTTCAACTCGGCACTAAAGACAACCTCATCTGGTCCACTGACACCTCTATCCATCCCATCTCTGTCCGAAAAATTTACTCCGTCTTGATCGCTGATCTCCCTCCCATCCCCTTTGTCTTTCCTGTTAAAATCTGGAAGGCCCCTTGCCCCCTCAAAACCATCCTTTTCACTTGGCTTCTCTTCTCCGATAAGAATCTCTCCTGGGATGTATTGCAAAGAAAAGGTTGGCACGGCCCAGGCAGATGTCAACTATGCCTACAGGAGTGCGAATCTAACTACCATATGTTTTTTCAGTGTCCCGCCTCCCTTGCAATCTGGTATGACCTCTCATTGCATTTTGGTTTCCCTCACTGTTTGTTTTCCTCTGTTCAGGATGCTTTTTCTTGGTGGGGCGTTCAATGCCCCAACTGGCAGGCTCTATTCTGTCTCACATGCTGGAATATCTGGACATGGAGGAACAGGCGCATCTTCCAGGCCTCCTGCCTGCCGCTTGCCTCCATTCTTCCTTCCATTTTGGGGTCTATGCCCACTCAGATTTAATTGGCTCCCTCGGCCTTTCTCATTCAGTCATTGGGTCATCAGCGATCCATTTATTTGGATCTGTCGTCTTCTACAGCTATGGGCCTTCATCAGGCGCGGATCTTAATCTTCTGATTTTGTGTCTGTGTTAATTGTGTCATATGGTTTTTCATTTTCCTCAGTTTATACAGGCTTCGGGCCTTTCTATGTAAGCTCTTTCTGTCCGGCGACTGGGGTTTCTCTATTGCGCTCATATGGTTTATACAATATGCACATCTCATACAGACAGCCCCTTATACTCTGATGGTCTGTCATCTTTTGCATTTCACTTTCAGATATTGGCTGCGGCACTGTTATTATACTTCTGCACATTTGGTTTATGTTTGTATGCTCTCCATATACAGATTTTCAGATTGAGACAATGCGTCTTCTATGTACCCAAGATCTTTATATTTTCTCAATATATATATATCCTGATTTTTCTTTCTGAAAAAGTATTTATTTTTGCAATGTTCTTATTTTTGGAATTGCGGAAGGTTTGATGCTAGATATTTTTATTTTTAATTTCTCTAATAAAATTTGAATTTCAATTGCTCATAAATTAATATATTTACACATATTAAATATAATCATAATTTTTTATTACTTTCATTATATTTTTTAATATATAAATAAATTTAATATTTTAAATATTATTTAAAACGTTTAAATTATATAAATTTAACAATTCAACTCTAATATTTTAATAATATAGATTTAAATTATATAACTTTAACGATTCAACTTTACTGTGTTAATAATATACAGAAAAATATTTACATTAAAATATTTAAAATACATCATTCCTATAAAATCGCTTCGAGGCAAAACAATAAAACTGTTATTTTCATTATTTAAAATGATATATTTTTCCACGTTTGACGATTCAACTTTACTGTTTTAATTATATACAGAAAAATATTTACATTAAGATACTTAAAATACATCATTCTTATAAAATCGCTTCGAGGCAAAACAATAAAACTGTTATTTTCATTATTTAAAATGATATATTTTTCCATGTTTGCTTTATCTTTTTTCGAGATAATTATGAGATTTATTATAATTATTAAATATAAATTATATTATTTTATTTAAAAATTAGTTATTTAATTTAAATTTATATAAATTTTGAGTATATTTATTGTTAAATTGAGACTTCTGTGACCCATAATAGTTGTAAGAAGAGCTTTGGCGTAAATCACATAAATCACATATAAAGAGATCTTTGTCGACGCGTTTCGAGCCAACAAGTGTGGCTCATCGTCAGGACAAGTTTTATATAGTGTTATTTTACAATTTATATTTTAACGAATATATATGATTTTCATTTTTATTTATGTTTTTATTATTTCTTTAATCTATTTATTTATCTACTAACGAATATTTATTATTATTATTGCTTATTTTTATTTTTATTTATTTAACTATCAACTTACATTTACCTTAGGTATAAAATGTTAGGTCTCCATTATAACTATTTCCCATTTAATAATAATTTTTAATTATTAAATTAATAATGTAACCCCCTCTAAATAATCAATTTGACTTTTTGACTGTCCCTTGGTCAAATCTAGCCGTTGATCTAGATAGCTGTTGGAGGCCCTGCTCAGACTATTTAACTTGCAAAGCTGGATCTGTTTCTTCAACTTGTCTTGACGATGAGCCACACTTGCTGGCTCGAAACGCGTCGACAAAGATCTCTTTCTATATGTGATTTACGCCGAAGCTCTTCTTACAAGTATATTTATTTTTAATGATGGTTTTATATTTTTAAAATTAATATATTTTATTATAAAAATAAGAAAAAATTTATAAATATTTTTTTTGCAATTTTTATTTTTAAACATAATAATAAGACTACTATGATTATATAAAATTTGAAGTGTTAAATAATGTTTAAGTTATGATATTAAGTTATATTTTATAATATTATGTCTAAATATGTTAAATGGAATGTTGATCATTAAATATTTTTATATTACAAATTTTATAAATGGGTTCATATTAAGGTGGTTTTGGGTTATTTTATGGTGGGATTTTTTGTTAACGGTGTAATATGGTGTTAAAAGTCTATTAAAGTGATATGTTGTTCATTAACAAATTGCATGTATTTAAAATATTTCGGAAAGTATAAAATACATGAAAATTGTTTACATGGAGAGGAGGAAGTGGAGGACATATAAACCTATATAATTGTAGAGATTAATAGAATTTTTTCATTACTTATGAAATCAAACTAAAATCAAGAGATTACAAATTTCCTCTACTATTTTGCGGAATGGAAATCACAATTTAGAAACACATGCAACCATCAAAAGCACAAGAATGCAATGATTTACAAGGGAACCAACTTGGAAAATCCTCTCCTCTACTTTTCATTAATCATATGAGAATGAAAAATTATTACAATGTCCTGCTTCGAATATGAAGCACACCCTGCACTGTAAACATGTTCTCATGCTGATTATCCTACTCTCGCCAACACTTAGCCAATTCAAGGCCCCAACTTCTTTCTATTTCCTTGCACAATCCTTGAGGAAATTAGCTCCTAACATATAGGGAAATTCCCTATTTCTGTGCACAATTGATAGAGAAATTGATCACTTGCATCAATGCCAAGTATGCACACTCAACTAGTATACAATTGATAATTACAATGTGCCTTTTCCTCACTCTAGCTAGGCAATTTGAATTCCATGCATGTTTGGTCTATTTTTAGCTGATTGACTAGTTTAACTTAGAGATCGTTGAGTTAACAACAGTTCTACTACTCAACTGACTCAACTAATGACTTGAGCTCAATTAACTGAGTTCAACTGAAAATAATTGAACTAGATTGCTAAATTTTAGCAATCACTACATGCACAACTATACTTCTAGCCTATAACTCGAATTTATTGAGTTAACTTGTAGACAAGGCCATGTCACTCTAGCTCACTGCCATCCAAGTCATCCTATTGATGTGGAAACTCGAATTACTCAATATGACTAAGGCACAAGTCAAATTAATCCTTTCTTGCCACCGTTTCTAACACTCCCTCTCAGCAAGAAAGATATTTTGCACCACCCTTATCCTGCACCTATGGAATTCGAATTTGCCTCTTGAAAATGCCTTTATGAAGATATCTTCATCCTACTCCTCAATTGGAATGTAATGTAGCATCATAATTCTCATCCACACACAATCTCGCAAGTGATCATACATGATATCAAATATTGGACCTGTCATGAAATACTAGATTCTCATAGAGTTTAATACAATTTTGATTATCACAATAAATCACTGTCGGATCCATCTCCTAACTAAAAATACCCACAAGTATTTTCCTCATCCATATGGCCTCACATGTTGCTTGACTTGCAGCCATATATTTAGCCTCTACTGAATTGAGCGCCACAAAATTTTGTTTCCTATTATACCAAGAAATACTTGCAAACCCAACACTAAAGATAACACCTGAAGTAATTTCTTGTTTGATGGACTCCCTACCCAATCTGCATCAGTGAAGCCTTGGAGCTTCACTCCCTTTGTCCTCATGTACCATAACCCATACTCGGTTGTGCCTGTGAGGTATCTTAATACATGCTTTGTTTTCTTCCAATACATCTTGGTAGGATTCACCATGGCTTGACTCAATTGGTTAACTGCATAGCATATGTTTGGCCTTGTGTCCATTAAATACATCCCACAAGTTGTTTGTAGATGGTAGCATCTACTGCCTCTTCTGAAGAAGCACTCTCCTTCCTCTAGTTTGTAGCTAAAGGCGTGTCCATAGGCTTGCAGTTCTCTATGTAAAATATTTGAAGTATTTTAGAGGAATACTTCTAGCACAAGGAAGTAATGTATCAAGCCAATGTCTTTCATCTCGAATTCTCTTGCAAGGTCCTTGCAAGAGCAGATCAACTGCTCATCCCCTGTAAGTGTCAAGTCATTAACATACAATACCAAGATAACTAACTTCCCATGTCAATTTGAAACTATGTGATCTCTTACACCCTCTAGGATGATCCTCCTAGCTTTTGCAATATCATTCTTCCACTAGGATAACAATTGTGCATATGATACTGCTGATTTTGGAATTTCAGTTTTGGTGTACTCCAACACTCCATTATCATTGTGTACAACTTCCATCTTGTCCTACCAAGCTATCAAATTCGAGGTTACACCTAAGGCATACTCCAATCTCAATCTGTTGAAAGAGATTTTTTCGCATGGAAGAAAACTGCTTCATTGAATCTGTAAATCAAAATTTATGAAGGAGAAGATCTATTGACTAATTTTTAGTGTGATTTCTACTTTGATACCATGTAGAAATTAATAGAAATTTTATACTACTAATGAAATCGAATTGAAATCAAGATATTACAAATTTCCTCTACTATTATGTGAAATGGAAATCACAATTTAGAAACACATGTAATGACATGCAACCATCAAAACCACAAGAACACAATGATTTATAGGGGAACCCAACTAGGAAAAATACCTCTGTTTCTTTTCATTAATCAGATGAGAATGAGAAACTATTACAATGTCTCTCTTAGAATCTGAAGCACACCCTGCACTGTAAACTTGTTCTCCTACTCACTGTCCTGCTCTGGCCAACACTTAGCCAATTAAAGGCCCCAACGTCCTCCTATTTCCTTGCACAATTTCTAGAGGAATTGATCACCGACATTAATGCCAAACTTGGACACTCAACTAGTATATAATTGACATTTACAATGTGCCTTTCCCCCACTCCACCTCGGCAATTCAAATTCCATGCATGTTTGGGCTATTTTTAAGTAGACTGACTAGTTTAACTAAGAGATCATTGAGTTAACAATAGTTCTACTACTCAACTAACTTTCAATTAACTCAACTAATGACTTGAGCTCAGTTAATTGAGTTCAACTGAAAATAACTGAACTAGATTGCTAAATTTTAGCAATCACTACATACACAACTCTACTTCTATCTTATAACTTGAATTTACTGAGTCAACTAGTATACAAGGCCATGTCACTCTAGCTAACTGCAATCCAAGTCATCTTGTTGATGTGGAAAATTTAATTACTCAATTTGACTAAGGCACAAGTCAAATTGAGCCTTTCTTACTACAATTTCTAACAATAGCCCAAATCTTAACTCCTAACCACTTGAACCAAGTTTCCACTATATAAATAAGAGTTCAAGATAGGATAAAGAGACACCCAATCCTTATCCTTGGATGACCTACCTCAAAGCTAGCAATTTGAATTAGAAAATTCCTTAGTAATCTCCACACAAAAGTTATTTCTTCAATCTATTTTCCATCTTCACTTTTTAATAGGTTGCAGTATATGTGTGGAAATCAATGTGTACACTTGCTCCATACTTCTTGCAAGTGTATGTTATAGTTAAGTCTCATTTTCTTTGAATGATTGTCTTTATCTGGTAGATCGTGACCTATAAATGCATGATAAAACACTCTAAAATTAGAATAGTTATTGTTAAAAGTTTGCATATGGGGGAAGTGATATGTTAAGTATAGGATATTGGATGTACGAAGGATGCGGGTGGGATATAAAAGTGCAAAGTATGTATGGATATAAAGTGTAGAGATTATGTGGGATGTGGAGGTGTAAACTATGAATGGGATACAAATTATGGTGACAATACGAGATGTGCAGGCTATGTGTGATGTAGAGACTATGTGATATGTCAAGGATATGTGGCGTGTAGAGACTATTCAGGATGTGGAGGATCTGTGGGATGCAAAGACTATGTAGGATTTCGAGGCTATGTATGATGTAGAGACTGTGTGGGATGTTGAATGATTCAAAACAATGCTTCTTTACATACTACCAAAAGAGACTCAAGAAAACAACTAAGTGTACAATTGTCGACAAAGAAATGTGGAAGTGAGGTGTGATATGAGAAATATAGGATGGAGAGAAGAGTAAGGTAGGAATAAAATAAGCCCAAATATTACTCTTATTTTCAAAAAAGTAGAAGTGGCAAACATAAAAAAATTATTGACATTCTGGATACAACTATGACACAGTGACACCTTGTGGGTTGTTGAGAATCTAGAGGGTCTTTCCCTTTTGGCATGGAGTCAAACAAAGAAAATTTAAGAAAAAGATAAACAATACTAATGGAAAACTATTTTAAGATGAATCGTATAAATGATGATCGTGTAAGGTAGACTATATTACATTGTCCAAATAGTGCCAAAAATGCTTATGAAAAGAAATGTTTTATGTGTTTCTTGTTTACACATAGCTTCAGAGGTACTTTGTCCATACCTTTGACCAAATAAGAAGTGAAAATGAACAATTTATCTATCTAGAAAAGGCCAATCCATAAAGCATCATACTTCAAATGAAAAGATGGATTCTCTTTAGATTTATTCCACAACAAAATGAATTGACCTTATATGAAAATATTTCATGTTAGAACTTTGATCAAAATATCTCTTCATTACTTACTATTTATTTTGTATGTTTAGTACATCTTGTGCTCTTTGTTTTAGTTGCGTTAACTAATAATAACAAGTTTATAAAGGGGTGATTCTTTCTTCATCTTTTGTTCTAGTTGATGTGGTCAATGCATTTAACTCCAATTGTATTGGTAATTGGGCATCCCTTCCATATACAACAAGATATCAGGAATGCTTAGTACTACTTTTTGGTGTGATTCTACTTTCCCAAAGAGTGTTCGCCAATTTCATGTGCCAAAATATTTGGTTTGCGAATTCCATCTTCTTGACAATTTGTATTAAAGGGGTATTTGTTTTTTTCGCTAGCCCATTGCTTCATGGATATTAATTTGATGATTGTCACATTACTATATAAAATTTACAAAAAAAAACATGATGCTAAATGAAGATGGAACCATTACCAATAATGGGAATCTCTAGAACATTGAACCTCAATAGAATATAATATTGTAACAATTATATGAGTTGCTCTAAATTGGCATTTTTAGTTCTACTATTGCAAGCCATTTTGCAAAGTAATAAATTGTTGTTAATATGTAAGAATGACCTTTGCTATATTTTGGGTTTAAAGGTTTGATGATGTCCAACCCCTATTGTGTCAAAGTACTTTTGACAAAAATGGTGTTCAAGGGCATAGAAACTCTTTTTACTTTTTCAAAAAAGTTATGTTGGGAATTAGGAAATACTAAGAGGGGGGTTGAATAAGTATTTTAAATTTTTTTACTAATGTTTAACCAATCATTCAATTAGTTTCAATAAGCAAATCATAAGACAACATTCACATTACACTTGTACACAATTATTTAACATGGAAACACTTTCGAGAGAAAAATGACAAAAACATGTTTTTATTATGATGTAAATCAAAAGTACCAACTCTAATTACATAATTTTTTGTGAGCAACCACTCACAAGAGGCCCCAAACCCCTCTAATCATCCAACACCATCTTGCTAGAGTCACCAACCTCTGATTTGTATAGGTACCAACCTATTGTAGCTAACAAATCTATATATCATACAATTTTCAGACTCAAACCTTTGGCTAATCTTTGCAATTTTGAATTAAACAATATCGCCATGATGTCTTCTATTGTGTCCTATGCTTCTACAACTCTCCTCTACTTCAGAGAGCTCTTTCACCCTCACACACACTTTGTGAGACACAACACTCTTCTGCTTCAGTTAAGTTCTCTCACTCTTAAGCACAAAAACAATTCACACTCTCTTTCTCATGGCACACATATGCACAACACATACAACAAACTCTTCGCAACTGTTTTTTCTTCAATGTGATGTAGACGAATCAAAATAGGAGTGGTATTCAATTCACACAACACTAGAAAAAAAAAACTACACCGATTCACATACTGCTCTAGAAAAACCTTCAATACACATACATAACTTGAAAAGAAATTGCATTTACTTCTTACACAACTCAGAAAGACTTCATCATAGTTGAAGCAATCAACTTCCATCCATTGCATTAGTTTCTCTTGTATTGTTCTTTTATTAATTACTTGGAATAAAAATTATGATCTTTCCTTTTCTTTGGGATTACAATTGAATTAAAAAAAATTCAATTTAAATGCTCTGCCTCTTTCATGTTGTTGTATATCATTTACAATGGTCAATCGGATCATTGTTCTATACTATCCACATAGTCTTTTGCTGTACAATTCGTTAGTTTTTTCTCAATTGAATATGGTGCTTGGACACCATATTTCAATGCAGTGTTACACCCACCACCCTTAACGTTATCCCTCAACACATGTGACCATGGTATAAGGCCATGGTCTTGAATATTCGGATCTGGGTCCATCAGTTTGTGACATGTTACGATACACCTAGATTTTCTTTGGCCCATGTTACTTTTACTCCAACTTTCAAAGATTTGACTTCATTCAATGATTGGCCGATAAAATCTCATGCTTATCATGCATGCTTCAGATATCTGGGAGTTCAGACACTTCGCTAAGTTATACTTCAAGACATCTATTTATTGTGATGATACTTGATGTTGTATTATGCATTTCATGCCATGGATAGAATTGATCTTTACTTTCATTTTTAAACATTATCATGTCATTCAGTCTCATGCACCAAATTCATCGTTAATTTTATTTCTGATTGTTAGAGCTTAAATATAATTTGCATTATTTTAGATTCATTATTGCTAATAATACATGCAAAATGCCTGAGTTGTTTTTCAAAATAAATTATTGTGAACATTTACTTAAGAGTGGTTGTTGTTGGGAAAAGTATCCAATACGGAATGACCCTATCCCACTCTAAGGGTGATATTACCTCAGCAACAATCGAAGTAAAGCTATCTAAGATTTCTTCTTTATGAAAGTAAAATAGGGGAGAAGGAGATCCACTAACCGATGTCTTTCGCTAATGGTTGATCCAATCTTCTCTCCTTGCTGCTTGCTCCCAACTCCTTGCTCTTTCACTGGCCCAGCTACACCAAGATCCTGCTAAATGGCAAGAAAGGGAAACTACAAGAAGCATACATTCATAATTGATTCAAGGATTAGAATAAATCAAATACACAAGTATAACAACACATCATTGAGACACATGTATATAGAAGAACCTCAAATGCTTTATTAATGGAAGAAGTAAAGTTCAGGAAGTGATACAACCATAAAAGGCCCAATCCAGCATCACCTCCCAGCAGAAAGAAATCTCCTCTTCACCCCCTTCAAAGCAAATCACCCAATAGTTCTATACTCAAACCAACAACACTTCCTTACATTCACAAGATTCCAGCCTCCCTAGACCTCATGAGAGAGCTCTATATATAGGAGTTTTGGAGAAAGGATGAGTCAGCTTGAGGCTGGCATGAAGCTGACTAGTGTCCTCTCTCACTTCAGTTATTCTTCAGTTCTTGAGTCCACTTGGAGGTTCTTGCTTCCACTTGGAGATCTAGAGCCTCTTACTCATCACCAGTCGAATTCTCTGATCCAAGTGTCATTTTGGAAGCTTCCTGGGCATTGACACCTTGAGGAATGACTGTGCCACTTGGCCAAACTCGCCCAGCGCAGGTAGCCTTCTTTGCAGTTGACATTCAGCGCAGGTACACAGTGGAGCAGTTGACATTCAGCGCAGATGCTCAGTGGAGCAGTTGACATGATCCAGAATTAGCTTGTTTTTGAGTGTTTTCAGGTGGAGAACTGATATTTAGTGCTGTGGTTTGCTGACCTTGTTCCTCTAGGGGTAGGACAACATGTTTAGGGACTTTGGATCCCTTAGATTATTGACATTTCATGCTTCATGCTGTAAGGCACAAAAATGTCTATAACAGTTGACCCCTAAAGTATGAGGTCGTTTATCGGGTGAAATGCTTTATCAGGAGGATCCGAAGTTCATTCAATCGTTGAGAGGTGACCTGTAATAACATACAATACAATACATTATTTTTCATTCTGCTTTCATGATCTAGCTGAGGCGGGCATTCCCATGCTTAGCTTTATAAATTCATTTTGGTACATAGAACAGACGATCGTCTGATGGTAGACTGATAATTCTCTGCTGAAATTATCATCCTTTGAGTAGGATGATCATCTGCTGCAATGATGTACATGTCAAATGTCTTTATATTTCCTGAATATATATCGCAGCCCGGATGGATGAAACTAGATCCGGGGTATTCAAACTCGTTTGATCTTGACTCTAAAGTACAAGTCAATCCATGTGAGAATTGCGCTGAAGTCGAACATGGAAAGACATCGCTTGATTACCGGTCAATGATGTAAACCGTTAACAAGTGCGAGAGGAATCACCGATAATGATAATGACCCTCAAGGTACTGCAGTACAATTCACGTGGTGTGAATAAAGGACTTGGCGTCGAACACCACACAAAATCTTCTGGTCGAAGGTCAATGATGTATACCTATCGTCGGAAGTGAGAAACTTGCCATTGAGGCATGCAAGCTTCAAAGTACTGAGGGGGTTGTTCCTAGATCAACTTCTTGGATAATGAGCTGAAGTCGACAAGAAGCGATCCGTCAAAGGAGGGCCTTAATGAATCCCACATCAGTGACACGGAACGGAGCTAATGATTTTAGTGGAGGTGAAAACAATCCGTGACATATGATTCAGGGTGGCGATCATGGATGTATGAAGGATAATGTATGGCAGTGGATGGGACACGGTTGACTCTTTCTGAACAACATCTCTTGAACATATGACGACACTGATGCGATGGATCGGTAGCATTACCCCAAATGTGGATGGTTTGGCGAGACCATGGTGATGAGACCGGTGAATGAAACAACCCAACCCGATGTGATACGGAGGAAAAGTGTCATGTTCAAGAGCGACTTGCTACCATTAAAGCTTTGAGGTTCTCCCAATTTTTCCCCAGTCATTTCTGATCAGTACCTCTTTATTTTTGTCAAGCTTGAGGAGGATAACATATGCATGTTCTATAACCTGCCCTTCGGGCAAGCCCATCGCTATGTTTTAACGAGCCTAGCGATAGGGAAACTCGTTCTCGTCTAAAGACAAGTTTGTCACTATTTAATGATTTTAACGAGTCTAACGACAAGGAAAACTCGGTCCTTTTAATTTTTAGAGAGTCTGAAAAGGTACATAAAGTTAACTCAAAAATTCCTTTTTCGTCATCTAATCCCTTAAGTCCGAAAAAGTATAAAACAATACAAAAGGGATGAATTTTCGATAACTTTAACGAGCCGAATAAAACAAGCGCTCGACCTTTTTGTGCAATAATCCCTCAGGTCCAAAAATATTAAAATCTAGAGGAGGGATAGCTCTTCCGGTCATTTTAACGAGCTGGAAGGCCAAAACTCGGCAAACTTTTCATATTTTACGAGTCAGATGAAAAGAGCTCAAAGAAGACTCGTCTTTTGAGGAACGAGTGATAAACAGGGATAGCAGCAGATTCCAGGTACAGGTTGGAATTTTCCAATCACGGCAGTGTCACAAGGATGGCTAGGTGAAATCACTCTTCGCAGCTGTTCCTCAAAATGGGTAAACAATCATATGGAGGTGAACGATTGGCCAAATGGAATGGAGGTGGCAGGTGCAAACACGACCAAGGCTTTTATGGCTAATAAATTTACGATCACAGTGGTTATTTACCGGGATAGGTTCATTTTTTAATGAGCTTGAACTCTGGAGGAAACTCTTGCTCACAATCGCTTTTCTATTTTTTAACGAGCATAAATTCCGCGTTAAAACTGCTCGAATCTTGCGTTTATTTTTTAACGAGCATGAACTTTATGCTAAAACTGCTCGAATCTCGCTTTTCTATTTTTTAACGAGCATAAATTCCGCGGTAAAACTGCTCGATTATACCAGTCATAAGATGAGAAATGTCCCCTGTAAGATCCCATTTTTTATAGAGCTCGCGCCTTACCAAAGCTATGCTCCCTCTCATCCTTTCTTTATGCAAGTTTGGACACGGCTAATCCCAAAAATAGATAAATAACCGCTCCTAGCTTGCACTCCAAAAGGTTTGCATGCCCCCGGGTATAAAGTACAATTTCAAGGCTGCCCCTACTTATCCATCAAAACATTTTGTTTTAAAGGGTGAGGCTTGCCTCTTTCTGGTTACCCAAAGATTGTTTTGTTAACTTCTTCAAACGAAAACATTTCCTCGGCACTGTCTACCGAAGTAGACAATGGTGAATGACCTTTGTCAAACACGTGACCTTAACAAAAGAATCCTATTCTAGAACAACCCCTCTTCCCTCCACGGACGGGGTACGGACTAGTCATATTCTCTCGCGGGAATTCTACCTTATACCCAAGGTTTCCTCTGCCCGAAGCAGACCAGGATGCATGCCCCCTGGGTTCCAGTCCCATCTTTCCGAATCAATCGCACTCATCGGGAAGGAGGACTGGGGGTGGAGACATTTCGTGATTGAATAGACCATTCAGGGTTGGTATGTGACTATTTGCGATGCGTGATCCCGGAAATGAAAGTTGGTCTACGAGCTTGACCATCCTTCCTTCGTGCGGAAAACGCATTACTCTAAAGAGTGAGGAGACTATTGCTCCCATGCAATATATATAGTCTCGTCCAAGGAGTAGGTTATAATCCAAGGGTCCTTGAACGACCATCACGTTCATTTGAACGGTCTTCCCTTTCAATGTAACAGGCACATTGGGGAGGATCCCTAATGGTCGACTGGTTCCTTTATCAAAACCCGAGAGATTTCTTATCTCAGGCAAAAGCGCCGGGGAACCCAGTGCTTTCCAAGAAATAGAGGAAAGGATACTCACAGACGCCCCTTCATCAATGATAGTGCCAACCATTACCATTCTATAAATTTGGACTATGATTCTGAATGGTATACTGGCTGGCAACCGGGGTCTGCCTAGTTGGTTCCAATCAAAGGACACAACCAGGTTGCTTGGTGGTGGGACCGAATATACGGCCGGATATGACCCTGACGATGTTCCTTCCTGTGATAAAGGAATGGGCGCATTGCCCTGATGCTCATCAGAGTCTGTGTTGATGAAAAGAATCTGGATGGTGTCATCCTTATTCTCTTCGGTGAGGGTGTCATTTGAAGATGAATCTTCATTGATGGTGTCATTTGAAGATGAAACCTCTGAAGGCAGAACCGGGTCAACTGCCGTTTCGACCTTTGGACTTTTGTCCGGTCTGGATTTAGTAGGTTAATTTTCAATGACTGACGCTTCAGCTGACCACTTGAGCAGGCTAGCTGTATTTTCAACCAACGAAGGACTTGGCACGAGTTTTTTGTATCCAGGAGGAAGTCTCAACGGTGAAACCGGGCGATCTTCCAAAACTCTCTTCGCTTTGTCTAGGAAGGGACAATGGTGGATGGCATGATCGCCTTCACACAGTCTGCAGGGGAATCTTTCTCCCCCTCGTTGTCTTGAACTTTCACTTTCGCTGGTTGACGGTATGCATTCAACATGGCTATCAGAGGTTGATGCTCCCGAACTGTGCAACCGAGGGGACCAGTCCCTTAGTATCCGGGGAATACAGGGACAATCTCTATGGAAGTGGTCTCCTCTACATATGACACATGGCGATTTAGGCCCAGTCTGTGCTGTGTGTGGATTTTGGTCAGATGTCTTTTGCTTGCCCCCAATCGCCTTAGGCTCCTTCTTCTTCTTCTCTTTCTTCTTCTTCTCCTTCTTCTCCATGGGAGCTTGGCTTTTGCCGGCTCTACCTTGCGAAGATGAAGGATTGGAGGAAGAGTTATAGGAAGTAGAAGGCTGGTGGGAAGCTTTAGACTGATCTAACTGTTGACTCGACTGTTCAGGAACCATGGTGTTCTGAACTACATTGGTTGAGAATAGCCAAATTGGCAGGCCAATTGTCAGTCCTGGAAGCGACAATGTGGCCATGTGGGGCACACCGACTTCTCCCCAAGAGGAGAAAGGACTAGGATTTCCATCATGTGGAATTCCTTGGTTGGGGCGTTCCATGTTCTCAACCTACAGATCAATGCAGGAATAGGAGGTGATTATGTTCCGTTTAAAATAAATTTTATAACGACGCTTTAGACACAACTTGCTTTTTCACTTTTTAAGAGTCGAGAAAAAGCTAAAGATGACTCTAGTCTCCTTCGATGTTTTAACGAGCCCGAAGTGACAAATGCTCGGATGGACTTTTTCAGTTATAGAGTTTGAAAAAGGCCAAAAGAAACTACTCTGGAGTTCTAGGCAGAGGGTGTGCCAAACTTTTCGCAAAACCACAGAATACGTTTTACGGTACGAGTGGTCGATCTTCGTGAATGCTGTGTTCACTGCATTGCGATCGGTAGGGCGGCCGACACGGTTTCCTATGGACAAAGGCTTTGTTCCTATAGGGTTCTCCCAATATATACGCGACGGTACGTGGGAGCACAAGTCTGTATTGATACTTATCGCTTCACCGTGGAGGAATCACCCAACCACTCAACGCTAAGATATCACGTTTAACGACGCCGGAACACGTCTCTAGCTTAGACCTCTATGTGTTTGCATTATGTTTCAATGCGTTGTTATGTAAATTCAATTTATTTTAAGGTTGATCTTGTTTAGTAGTTTGCCTTTATGGATCACCACGAGATGTATAGTAACACTCCTAAATGCAGTCTAAGATGATAAGCAAGCTTTTCAATCTTTCAACTTTGAAAATCTTAACTACTGAGGGAAAAGAAAGACATCATCTTTTCACACAGATCATAGAGCACACACTAATGCACTTTTCCTAAATCAACATGCAAACTGTCAAAATGCACATGCACAATGCAGGTATTTCTTTTCTCTTTCTTAATGTTGATGTAATACAAAAAGAAAGCTGTTGTATAACTTTGAATTCAATTTCAAGTGAAAGCAAACAAGCTTGTCCAAAATCAAAAGACACCTTAAGATTTACTTGTTTCGACACTAGAAATATATAAATTCAAACCATATGACGAAAGCAAAAGTTCAATCAGCTATGAACAACAAACAAACTAACTCTTAAGATCAAAACGACACTTATCATAGGTCTAGATCTAAGAGGCCACAGCAAGACTAGTTCACTTTTCGTTATGGGAAACTGCAAATGATATAAGAAATACACAAAGAACAAATACAGTTTCTTTATACAACCGAGGCAGAATAGTGGCAAGGAAAGTTGGTTTCAGATAGGTACATTGACTGATAACAGGCTGCAAAAACAAGGATGAAAACAGGGCAATAAATAGGAGGGAACCCCAGTAGCACTAGGCAAAACTGGTTCAGCGCAGGTAGTACACTGGCAGTTTGACCTTCAGCGCAGGTAGCCCCTTCGGGATCTGCGCTGAAATGCAGACTGCCTTCACAGTGTCTGCAATGAAGAGATAAACTTTCGTTTTTCTCAGTTTCTGGGTCACAGATTGCTAAAAAATTCACAGTTTTTGGCCAAATCAGAAGCTATCAATCAAGTACACACTAAGGGATGAAAAGGAGGATGAAAAGCTATCACTAAGAGCTATTTAGAGTCCTTGTGGATCAGCTCTTCAAATCATAAACATGCCCAGAAACTGAGCTAGAGTAGCTGCCCTCTACTTTGCATTTGAAAGATCCAAATGCAGTTCGATTCGGTACTCCCTGTGTTTATGAAATGAATAGCAAAAACACAAACAACCAACAAGATACGTTCCCCAGCGGAGTCGCCAATTTGTTGTTGGGAAAAGTATCCAATACGGAATGACCCTATCCCACTCTAAGGGTGATAGTACCTCAGCAACAATCGAAGTAAAGCTATCTAGGATTTCTTCTTTATGAAAGTAAAATAGGGGAGAAGGAGATCCACTAACCGATGTCTTTCGCTAATGGTTGATCCAATCTTCTCTCCTTGCTGCTTGCTCCCAGCTCCTTGCTCTTTCACTGGCCCAGCTACACCAAGATCCTGCTAAATGGCAAGAAAGGGAAACTACAAGAAGCATACATTCATAATTGATTCAAGGATTAGAATAAATCAAATACACAAGTATAACAACACATCATTGAGACACATGTATATAGAAGAACCTCAAATGCTTTATTAATGGAAGAAGTAAAGTTCAGGAAGTGATACAACCATAAAAGGCCCAATCCAGCATCACCTCCCAGCAGAAAGAAATCTCCTCTTCACCCCCTTCAAAGCAAATCACCCAATAGTTCTATACTCAAACCAATAGCACTTCCTTACATTCACAAGATTCCAGCCTCCCTAGACCTCATGAGAGAGCTCTATATATAGGAGTTTTGGAGAAAGGATGAGTCAGCTTGAGGCTGGCATGAAGCTGACTAGTGTCCTCTCTCACTTCAGTTATTCTTCAGTTCTTGAGTCCACTTGGAGGTTCTTGCTTCCACTTGGATATCTAGAGCCTCTTACTCATCACCAGTCGAATTCTCTGATCCAAGTGTCATTTTGGAAGCTTCCTGGGCATTGACACCTTGAGGAATGACTGTGCCACTTGGCCAAACTCGCCCAGCGCAGGTAGCCTTCTTTGCAGTTGACATTCAGTGTAGGTACACAGTGGAGCAGTTGACATTCAGCGCAGATGCTCAGTGGAGCAGTTGACATGATCCAGAATTAGCTTGTTTTTGAGTGCTTTCAGGTGGAGAACTGATATTTAGTGCTGTGGTTTGCTGACCTTGTTCCTCTAGGGGTAGGAAAAACATGTTTAGGGACTTTGGATCCCTTAGATTATTGACATTTCATGCTTCATGCTGTAAGGCACAAAAATGTCTATAACAGTGGTGAACTATTTATTCTGTATGGATATGAACTCCTTTATTTGGAGCACCAGTATTATTATTATTATCAATGTAAAACATTTTTTGTATTATTATTATCAATGTTATCAATGTCAAAATTTTTTAGTATTATTATTATTATTATTAATGTCAAATACTTTTTGTGTGTCTAACTTCAAGAATGAAAGTCTATTTTTTTTAATATGCCTAGAATGTAAGTGATTATTTTCTATTTTTATTACTAATATTATTATTTTATTTTATTGTAATTGATTAAACAACACATTCATAATATATATGTAAATTTTTATTTGGTATGAGAGTAAGTTGTTTTTTTTGGGATAATCATGTCAAATTCTAACTCCTTATCATTTCCAAGAATTTATGGAAGTGATTATTTATTGGTATATCAAGATATGACTTTTGTGACATGAAAATATTTATGGAATAATGTAGAAAGATGTTATGAAAGCCAACTAATTGGAACAATATTATAGCGAATGATAGAGCAACTACGATAGAGGTAATACAAATAATGTTTAAGCTTTAATTCACATCTAAATAGTTCTAGATAAGATCCTATTTTTTAGATTTGCAAGTGCAGATATAACTCAAGATTATTGGAAGACTCTACAAGAAACTTACCAAGGTAGTGATCATGTCAAAGTTGCCAAACCATAGACATTGACAAGAGAATTTGAGAAATTAAAAATTCAAGAAGCTGAAAGTCTGAGTGTTGATTATGTGTGAGAAAAAGATGTGGTCAATAAGATGGCTACTAATGGAGAAAATGTGGAAAAAGAGGTTGTGATTATAAATTAATGTTTTTAGGTATATAACACTGAGGTGGAACCTTGTTGCCATAATCATTGAAGAAAGAAAGGATTTAGGTGCCCTTCAATTTGATCAACTAGTTGGATCTCTTATATCTCATGAAAAATATTGAGATATTAATTTGGATAATGTGATGGAAAATTTGTTTCCTCCAAATTACAAATAACAAGGAATAAAGATGCACACTAGCACCAAAAGCAACCAAGACCATGGGAGAGGTCAAACTCATTATTATTCAAGAGAAGATAGAGAAAGAAGTATTTAAGAGGTAGAGGTAGAGGTAGGTTTTGATCAAATATATAATGTTATCATTGTAAATATGTTTGTCACTTTGAAAAAAAGTATACAAATTTGAAGAAGGTAATAATAAGAAAATGTTAATTATGCTAAAGAGGGTGATGAGAGGGTGATGAGATCCATCCAAGAAATTTATTTTTATCTTTTTACAAAGCTAAAAATGATGTTAAATATGTTTGGTATTTATAATCTAAGTTTTCATGACCTTAGAGCCTCGTATGATTGCAAGGCACCTTTTGGGTGCACCATCATCGCTCAAGTGTGTGGAAAAATGTGTTTTGCCTAAGGCTCGTACAGCACATAGTTACTCCACCCATACTATGCCTCATAGTAAGTTCACTTATATAATATCTATACCATTAAAAACTTAGCGAAATATCATAACTCTTTGATATAGTGTAAACAATATTACTATTACTTCTACTTCAATTAATTTTCCATTAATAAAATACATGAGCATTATATGCAAGACATTAATTCACCATTAACATCATCATACACATGCTTAGATTTATAAAAGAATGGCCCTTCAACCTTCTTCTTTTATTAATAAGTCAACTTTACAATAATTGACCGAGACAATGGCTCATACAACAAGAGTACATAGCCAAAATAACCAACATATCAAAGTTCCAACATTGTTCCACCCTTTGCACCACACTAAGGTCTTTTTGGCACCTTCATGTGTCATCTCGACACCTTGCGGTTCACCATGACCCTACTCGGCTTGTCCTCATCTAGTTTCAAGTCTCAGCGTGGGTTTACACAACATCAGGCCCCCCAAGCCTCCCTTCTCTCAAGTCGTTCACACCCTTCACACCTTCCTTTCTCATTTCCCTTTGCACTTCATTCATGAACTTTATATTTGCTACATAATAGTTGGTTTAGTTGATCCAAATCACTCTTTCCTCCATCATGTGACTCCTTTACTTATATGAGTCGTGTCCTATTTCATTCAGTCATTCTCAACTTTCATATGTGTCAGCTTGCCCTTCTGTTTTGGGTGCCTTGGGTTGGGCCCACTCATCATTTTTCTCAACGCCCACATTTCTTTCCCATCACATGCACATGTCTTCACTAAGTCATTCCACTACACTCTCTTGGAATGCCCTCATTTTTTCATCCATTCCAACCTTCTTGTCACTCAATTCACCTTCCAATCAAGCATACATGGCCCTCAGTTGGTAGTTAATTGAAGCTTTTCCATCATGGCATTAAGCTAACATGGTCATTGATTTCTCATTTAGGGGACTCAACCCACCATTTGTTCCATCATGGCACCCTCCTCTTGGTTCAACATGCCCCAGGCCGACCTCCTCCCCTTGTCCAGACACTCATTTAGGGGTGTTTTGGCCCACACCTTAGGGTGCTCGTGTCGTCTCCCCCAAAAATTGTCTTGGGTATTTTACCCATGATTTGACCAAGTTGGGTGTTTGTCGCCCATATACATCATTCTAAAAACCTTCCTCACTTACCCAATGGAAACCACAAGTGTTAATTGTTTGACACCTTGTGCTCGAGTTCCCTTGCCCAACACCCTCTTTCAATGCATTTTTTGTGATATATTCATCGCAAATCATGTGATGGATATGTCTCCCATGGAACACACATTAAGTTAAATTCATGCCCAACTCTAGGGCCTAATATCCTCCCCCCACTCAAAGTTATTTTTGTCTCGACAATAGTCCAATCAAAACCTTCTGATCATCTTCCATTGGATATCATCAACATGATTTAGTCTATCCTAATGATATCTCTAAATACGTCTCTGGAAATAATTCCTACATATCATCATGTGTTGGATCCCATTATGATGCTTTGTTAATTGGGAAACTAATCTGACTGCTGAACCAAGCTCCATAAGGACTCATGTCTCACGATGCAATAACCTCGACCTTAGATCATCATGACTCCATAAATTTTCTATTATAGAGTAAACACCCTAGGCACCCCCATGATATCGCCTTGCTATCTGACAACAAAAATGAGCCATGTATTCATGGATTAATGGGATTAAAATGAGTGTTGGTCATGGTGACCTCCATCCTCATCTCCCATTTGATCTACTACAAGCATTCCCCCATACTTCCTTGTCATGTAAGTTAGCAAAGGAGGATATGACACTATCGTTCCCTTTGCTTTCTCAACAAGTCTTTCTGTGACTTTTTATGAAATTTCAATCTAATGCTCAGAGAGAAAGTTATGATGATTTTCCCTGGGTCACCTATTTGAGATATAATTCGGGAGCCTGCAAAAACCCTAACCTCCTTGGATCATATCTCTTAACATATAGTGAACCAAGATCTGAAATTCGTACCCAAGGTTCATCATGATTTTGGTTCAAATGGGTTTTAATTTTATCTTCTGAAACGTCGTAGACAAAATATTATAGCGAAAATTCCACAATGACTTGTTTGAAGAAGTGAAACCCTAGAATCCAAAGCTCTGATACCAATTGTTATGCAACCATATCACAAAATAGAAGACAAGATAGATCAACGACTTAAAAATTAGCCTCTTCGGGGGGGGGGGGTGCAGGGAAACCTACTTTACATTACACAAATTAACAATTCTTGGATGATACAAATGACAAAACCTCCTTTCTATATATAGGAGTCTAAGGGGTCACAATATAATCAAAACTAACATAAAAATAATAATATAAGGGCACAATAATAACAATAGTGGGCTTCTATGGGGCACAATAATAACAATATGGGGGCAATAGGGGCACAATAATAACAATAAGGGCTACAATGACAATAGTAATGGGGGAATCACTAGTATTATAGGGACCTAACATGCCCCTTTCCTTCAAAAAATTCTTGTCCTCAACACTTGAATATTTATGGATGCTTTTGTAAATAGTGCCTCCCAACCCAAAAAAGAGGTAAACTTAACTGGGCACACGACGTTTCACATCCGTTAATGAGTTCGAAATGACAAGGGCTCGACCATATTTTCGCTTTTAAAGGGTCGGAAAAGAGCCTGAAAGCGAACCCCCCCATTTTATTCTCTTTTACGATTCAAAAGGGGAAAATACTCAGAAATCTTTTCATATGAGCTTAACGAGTTGAGAAAAGGGCTGAAATGTGACTCATCATAATCTTCGAACATCCATCACCTGTCATTGCACAAATGGTAAAGTATATTATCCAATTCTCGACGCAAAATAGGTTAAAACATTTACAAAAACTTGATATTTTCATGAAAAATGAATAAAAAGGGGAAAGTAAATATATTTTTACCATTTACCATTTTACCTTGCTCTGAATACTTTTTACCAACTTTTTCCCTAATTGTTTTGGAGCAGATTGCGGGAAATTCGGGAGGGCATTTGCCAAGCCGCCAGTTACAGGTAATAGTTAAAGCCTTGAGCTCCATTTTCATGTCTTGTATTCCTATTTTAACCATTTTTCAGTTTTTTTGAGGGAGGTTTTGCAAAAAAAAATCCGTCCTCAATCGGTGCGACTTCCAAGCACAAAATTGCACTTGCTGACGGTGGTTAACAAAGCCTGTCGCGCCATCAGTGACTCTATTTTTAAAACAGGCGCACCAGTGCCGTGAATAGGAGAAACTCTATTTCCTCACAAAATCACTGTTAAAACTTGAATTTTATGGGTCAAGCATGATTTTTGACTCAAATGGCTTTTGCAGGAAAGAATCGGCGAAAATGGTGGATTGGAAAGAACGGGAACATGAGGATGTGGACACCCAGGCACTGAATGATCCAAATTGCCTGGAAGCTTTGAGGGCTTGTGGGCTCCTCAAATTCTTTCTTACGCCAGGGATGCGACCCAACCTGAGTTACTTCTGTACCTGATTAGTCTTTGGGACATAAATCGGTAAATATTTGTCATTGGTGACCAAGACCTAGAGTTGGAAACTTTAGATATATATTTCATCACTGGACTGACCTGAGGAGGGGAACCAGTCAACTTGTATGGGTCACGATTGATTGGGGCAAGCATATCCTCATTACTTGGTGAACACTGCCCTGAGGCCCTGTAATCCAAGAGTGGGAAGATTAAGATTTCCACTATTCAGGATCTGACACTGAGAGTGCTTCAGTTGACCATCAACAAAGTGGCGGGGTCCCAGGAAGTTCATGAGACCAACAAGTTGAAGGTCCTGTATGTTATCGACTGTATAACACCTACGATATTCAACTGGGAAGAGGCCATGAAGATCAACATAAAGCGCTAGCTGACCAAAGCTAAAGCATGGAATATGAAGTAGTTTTTCTTCGGATCTATATTTGTGACCTTTTTCTTGGAACGGGTGCCACTGTTCTAGTATTATCTAACTAAGGTGGATCCTCCCATGCCACGTGATCCGTGGATGGCTTGCTGGAGTTGTTTGATGGCTAGGATCACTGGGGGTCAACACATGTCATACAAACCTGCATTCTTTTCATGGCTACGATGACAAAAAATCATCGTGGAGGATTGGCCATATAGTGGCACCGACTTCTGAGGAGATCCGGACATGCCCTTACCAGATGGAGAGGATTTTGATGATGAAGGTAAAAAATCAATTTTGAGATTTTGAGGTTTTTTAATTGTTTTTGATATATATGTGCTTATAAAATTTCTCTTGTTAATGCAGACATTGGACCATAATGGCCTACTGGGATGTCCCCAATAGCAAAGTGCGTCCCCTGCCTGATTGATGTTGTCACTCCTTATCAGGAGGGGAGTGACAACGCGGAGGAGATCGCAAGGAACCTTGAGGGTTTGACTCATGGTATCCTAGAGTATTCTCAGGTAGGAGATATTCCTCGCTAGTACCAGAGAACATGGCGGGAGTCTCGGATTGGATTCACCGACTGCTGAATCGTTTTGCACGAGATATATCATGCTAACACAATCACCATGCCGATTAGTTCCTAGGTACAACACTTACATTTTTTGAGGCCTGCGTGCCATGGATATATGAGGCCTATGAGCTGCCGATGTTAGTTTGGACACACATTATTTTTTGGGGTTTTGATGTATCAAACATTATCACCATATAAAATGTCTTTCCAGTAGATGAATACAAAGATACATTGTCAATATTTGAGGGTTTCTGATGGAATATTTTTGCTTGAGTTGAAGGATGACAAGCTATGAAACCAGGTTGACAACCAACTCTCTAATGTCAAGAGCAATGGCGTCTGGCAACAGTTCGATGACCAAACTATATTTAGTAATGTTATTAGTTGTGCAACCTAAACAGATACCTTTAAGGTCAATCAACTCACCATTAGGGTCATAAATAACCCATGCCGCGGACGATAGGTTCCGGGTGCTACGGCAAGCACCATCCGCAAAACCGATTTGAGGAGTCGTAGACATATGAAAAGCAATAAAAACATAGTAAACATGAAAGTTGTTTGAAAAATAACACACAAAACCACACTGCACAAAATTGAATGCAATATGACTTAAGCATAGTACTTCTTGAGGTGGGAGTCCATGTTGGGACTGGGGTAATCAACCAACACAAATGAACACCAAAGTTTTACCGTTTCCATGATGAGTAAGCATCAACTCAGCCAAATAGTAGAGTAGAGCTCATATAAGGCTTTGCCCCCATGCCCCCTAGGTGAGGGAAGGTTATGAGTCAGATGGAAACCCCATTGCAATAATGGGAAATTGGGAAAAACTCAGGGAGGGAGAAAAATCATGAATCCATGAAGGGATAAAGGTGCCCTCAGTTGAAATATCTTGATCATGTCAAGATAAACTAACATATCAATAGAAAATGGAGAATAGAATTGTTCGAAAGTGGTAGATGTGACCACCGGATGAGGCACGAATGAGGAGCGATGATGAGTATCGATCCAAGGTGGTTCATGGAGAGACATGAATTCCATGATACCTTCATCAACAAGAAAGGTCTTGACTCAAGGATTAGGTGATTCTAAAGCGCCAAGCCACGAGGATTGAGAGTACGTATCAAGAGAGGTCTTCGAAATAAAATAATTAGAGGATGTGGAACTTGAAGCCGAAAGAATTTCCACGTAATTGACTTCGACGAGACTAAGTGGCATTACCTCGCCCCAGGTATCAACCAGATCTGGTGAAGATATGACCCAAGGGTTATTTTTGACTGAGACCATGTTGACAGAGGCAACATGAGGAGGCAGGAGTGGAAAATTTCCTATTAAGGCAGAATCTTTCAAAAGACCTACCCCCACACTCTCATAGGAAGCACCAATGTGATTTACGTACAGAACATTACCATCCAAGGAGGAAGAGGCAAAGAAAGATAATTGGTCGACAGTGACAATATTCCCTTGATGGGGAAAATGAATCATGCAAAATAGGGAGGAGGCTACAACATGCATAGCATGGGTCCAGCTCCGGCCGAGTAGAAGACTATAATTGAGATTGGTGTCAAAAATCTCTACCTCAACTTGCACTGTCTTGCCCTCCAGGGTAATGGCAAGGTTAGGTAAGACATCGAAGGGTTGCAAATCGCGCCCATCGAAAGCTTCGAAAGTGTTCAGAGATTGGTTCAAACCAGGAGAACAAATAGCCTTCTAGCATGCGATTGACATGATGCAAGTGGAACCACCTTCATTGATGACAATTTGGTGGATGGTCTTCTCATTGATGATTACCTGAATAAGAAAGACAATTGGATAAGGGAGGCATGGAACATGGTTCTCTAGATCAAAACATATGAAATTGGAATCGGTGGGATCGATACCCCCGATAGCTGACAGTAAAGATATCTGGTACAATGGGCAACTTTGGAGCACCTCAAGAGCCGACATAGCTGATAGTGCCTGAGCCAAATCCTCAACAATATTATAGTATTGAGCGGCTCGGGCATTAGGATTCTACAATGATTTCTGCAGCACACCTTAAGAGGATGGTCATATAGTGGAATTAGGGTTAGGGCACTCGATATGAAGAGGGCCAGAACACAGGGCAAAAGAAGAAGGGGCGGCTTCTTTCTCTTTCCCAACTGTAGGAGCAAGATTTTGATAATATTTCTATCTAGTAGCCAAATTAATAGGCATACTCATCATGAACAATTGAGATGCTAAGGAAGCAAATGATTGGGGTTGGTCTACCATTTGGGTTTGCTGAGATGGAAATGGCTCTTTGAAGATAGTGGGGGTCCCTTTGAGCAAGAGACTAACTTTAGATCATCAGGGACAATCCTTATGTAGTGATCTTCCTCGCAAATGAGGCAAGGATACTTAGGTTTTTGTTCTGAAGATTCGCCAACAGACGATTTGGGAGGACCCTATTTTGGGCCATCGACTTTACCCTTGCCTTTTCCTTTCTTCTTACCTTTTGAGGATTTGTCCACTACAGTAGACAGGACAGTGTGAACCTTTGAGTTTTTACCACGGCCAGGTGGATTCTGTGAAGAACTATTAGGAACAACATTTGAGATTGACTTCTGTTTGGAAGAAGATTTAGCAGGGGTCTGGGATACTGAACCAATAACTCCATCGACTAGAGGTACAACTTGTGACTTTGATGCTGCGGTATCAGATGATGGCCGTGGAGCATTAGGTAATAACTTGTACAAAGTACCAGACTGAGAGTAAACTATATCTAAGTACTAGGCACGAGAAATGGCTTGCTCTTTAGCGACGCTTCCACCCATAGCTATATCACGAGCAACTGATCAACAATCTCAAATTTGGTCAGGTGACATCTAGGTCTCCATTCATGGATGTGATTGGAGATGTGTATCACAGTATATTTCTTAAGTGATGTGAGCAAATAGGTTCCAATTTCGTAGCGAACCGGCAATTGAAAATGCATGAGGAAAGCTATAGCTAAAGAGTTAAAGTCATGGTAAGTACTTCTAGGAAGCTCGATGTACCACTTGGCTGCAGCACCTGTGAGGGTTTGTTGGAAAAGACGAAGACAAATAGAATCATCAACATAAGAGTTCGAAGAGACCCATAGGTGATATGTCATCACATGGGCCTGAGGATATTCTTTTTCTTTCCCATTGAACTTTAGACAATCACTTGGTATCTTGGATGGCACTGGAGGCCAGTATGGTGAATGGAGGATTGGATCATTCATAAGGCGAGATACATCTGGCAACTCGAGTGTGGCCAAGAATGGCAATTGGGTGTGAAAAGGTATAGGAGGTAGGTAAGTAGGTTCGAACGGAGGAGCCCATCCCTGCTGGTAAGGATTTTGGCCCCACAGTGGGGGATTTTGGCCATATGACATGTAATGCTACCATATTACGAGTTACTAGTGAGAACCAGCATTGCAGCAATAATGTTGCAACTCCTGGGGCTTCCTACTTTACTTTTATCAAACCGGTAGTTCGTAACAAACTTGGAAGCGATAATGTTGTATGCACAAGTACTAGCTCTTACTGCAGGTTGTCACTTGGTCAGCTGGCGCAAGATCACTAGGAGCTCAAGCCAACTTCTATGAATTTCTAGAAGAAGCTTTTAACCATGATGAAAGAAAGCTAACTCTACAGAGGCTATTCTATTTGCAGAAAGAGAAAGAAGACTGGAATGTAAGGCAAACCCTAGCAAACCCTAATTTATCCAACTAACCCTACTTTTGTAGAAAAAGAGATAGAAACTGATGCGATGAGTGCCATTGACTACTAAAAAAGGTAAATTTCATTTATTCAAGCTACTTCTGAAAAGAAATTTGAAGAAAACATCTTTTTGTGCTTTTGAGTGTTTTTATGTGAAATTATTATGCTTGTAATTTATCTGGTTGTGATTGTGCAGAGGTCTGGTGATGAAGGAAGATGGACTTGGTTTTTACAGAGGTGGAGGAAGGTGTGGAGAGGTCCTAAGAAGCTCATAGTACCCTTCTAAATACTTCCATTGCAATCAGATTTCGAAAAACCACTTATAGGGAATTCTACAAGAGGCTGCAGGGGATCTACAGGAGGATCTACAGGAGGAGGCCGAGAGCTATTTTTGGAAGTTTTAAAGGTGGAAAAATAATGGAAAAGGATAACTGAGAGCTAGATGAAGGTGTTGAGGTGTCTGGAGCTTGTCAAGGAATATCAAGAGGGAACATGATGGTTGGCTTTGTTCAAATGGCATGAGGGAAGCTTATGGAAAAAAATGTAGAAATTAGGGCAGATTGGCAAAATGTTGCGAATGACTTGGGAAATCTATGGGAAGTGAGCTGTTGTTGGCTGCTTTATGGATGTATGGTGAGCTGAGGTGTCCTGCAAGAGATCTATACATCTACTTGTTAGTGTCAGTCTTTCCAGCCTTCCTCCAGTGATCAAACATGCTCTTACAAAGTGATTTTAAGGTGTCAAGGTCTAATTTTGTCATTTCAGTGAGTCTTCAAGTAAACTTTGATCACGCGGCATTAGGTCTAGGGTTTGATTTCACTCCTTCCAAAGTCACCCAAATGTTGGTCTATGTCACTATTCATCTGAGTGTACCATCATTCAGAAGGCTGTCATTATCATGTCCAGTTCCACTGGGTCATTTTACACCTTGTTCATGCTTCAGTTGCGCCTAGGTAAGGTCATTTCCCTCTCCTAGGGTTTTGAAGGCAATTTCTCTTGGACAGTCAAATCATTGGCAAAACTTGTATCCTGATGTTCATACACCTTCCCCTATCCTTAAAGTACCTTATCAAACACTTCCCATCACTGCAATCCCCCAAATTCATCATTTTCACACAAACCCTAATTTCTTGCTACAACTTGGCAATTTTCTAGGTTGGACTTGTGTTTTGCCTTTTTGGACCCCTTCCCCTCACTCAATTTCTGAGATTCCACTTTCCCCTACTTTCTAACATCCCTCCCTACTTCCCAAAATTTCCTCAAGAATTTAGAAGCTCCCTGTCCCCTTCATTTTGCTTCATTTCGACAAATCTCTTGTTCCACACATCGGGGTAGGTTTCACTCAAATGATGTTTCCGAGAAATAAAATATGAATTTGGAGAAACTGAGAGAGGATTTTTGTCCACAAAATGCCAAGGAAGAAAAACCTCCTTCAATTTTTACACAAGTGTCATGGTTTTAGAGAAATGTCAAAAATACAATTGCCTCGGGAGAATTGATGCACCTCTAAAGTGACCTTTGGAAAATCAAGTTTTCTCCTAGCTCAGTTAGCCAAATGACTTTCATGATGAGTTAAATGATAACTAGACACAAATATCTTTCCAATGTGCTATCATGAGCTCAATTTGGAGTTGAGGAAGGCATTCAAAAGTTGACTGCAACAGCACTCTGCCTTGAGGCAGCCTCATTTGGCACATTTTGACCAGTCTTGGGCAATTTGATTTTTGATAGAGAAAACAAACTTCAAATTCAAAAATTCTAGTTGGGTTGGAAAGTAGACTAAAATACCTTTCCAACGAGCTATCCTACACCCAAATTGGACACCGGGAAGGCCTCCAAAAGTCACCTGGAAAAGGGCGCAGTGCACAGAGGGAGCGCAGCGCACTGGGAGAAAATTTCCAGTGTAAATTTACACTGGCGCGGTGCACATGGGAGGCGCGGCACACAGAGATAAAAGGCCTGAAATTGTGCCAAATTTCCCCAAGTTGCCTGTGAAACCCATCAAATTGCAAGGTAGGCTCTATAACATCACTTGTTCATCAAAGTTCATAAAGGATATGGTGGTTTATGGCTAGGATTGAATGCAACAAAAACTCATGAAACCAACCACAAGAAAACACCAAAAAATCATGATTGCTAGGGTTGCGTAAGTGTGGTGTTGATTGCCAAGGTTCCATTCTCCCTGTCTTACCTTTTTTCTTCTTATCCCCCCTATGCCATTGTTTCCTATCCTCACTACCCTAAAATATTACCAAACCCTATTCCCTTTCCCCTCCACATATTTGACAACATAACAACCCAAACCCCTACCCTATCAAATACCAAAACCCCCTACATATCCCTAAACAAACTTCTCCCCATAATCCCTAATCCCATCACATTACTCCCCTCCTAATAATCCCTTCGTTTCATTGTTCCCCTTGGTGGCAGATATCAAAACAACACCCAACTTCACCATCATCAAAGGGCAGCCTTAACATAGTACATAAACAGCAGTCATGGCATCTGAGGGTTCATCAGAGTATGAGGTGGAGACTCAAAGTGATACATCCCCAGAAGAACAGGCTCCCAAGAGGACAAGGAAAAAAATCCCATGCATGACGAGGGGCCATCAGGTGAACAGGAGGCCGATTTCATCCTCATTCAGGATGATGATGCAAATGTGGAGAGCACCCGACTTAGGATGACTATTCAGGAGCAGAAAACGGAGATCCAAGACTTGTCACTCAATGTGGAGAGGGTTAAATGGATCATCAAGTATTTGGAGCAGAGAAACAAGCAACTTGAGGACCAGGATGAAATCATGGAGCTGCAAAACATTCGTGAGCATCGCCAAGCTGCGCAAGGAAGAAGAGTTGAGCTCACATCATTGGAACAAGAAATCAATGAAGATCGGGAGGCCAATATCGAGAGAACCAACATGCATTTGGAGAGGCTGCTAGAAAAGGCCAACCAGGACCTTGCTCTATTGAGACACATGGCTTTCCATTACAGGGTGCGAAACATGAGTGCACAGGCCCGGATAAGGAACTTGAAGGCAAAATTGAGGAAAGCAACAAGAAGGGAAAAAAGGGAAAGAGATCAAGATCAGCTTCGAATCTTGGCTGAGGCTTCCTTGGCTCAGCATAACACACCATAGGGAACCTCCAGCCCAAATTTCAAAAAATTTGGGGAATTTTTGGTCACATGGAAATTTTTTGGGCAAAAAATAGGGATTTTCTCCCTGTGCGCCGTGGCACTAGCGCGACGCTAAAATTCTAGAGCTCCAAATGAGGAATGGCTTGCCGTTTTGGATTTAGCATGGAAAATTACAGCTACTGGTTTCTGGGCAAGAAATTTGGGCAAGATCTGAGTCTCCTAAAGGTCAAAAAACACCCAAAAATGGCCTCTCTGCCACTTTTTTGACACACAGAAAGCAGTCTTGGGAGAATGAAGGTTTGGAGGGGCAAATGAGCACCAAATTCAAAAATTATAGTGGGGTTAGAAAGCATACAGGACAGGATTTTCAACAAGCCCACTTGGGCACATTTTGGACACCTGCAAGTGCCCCAAAACCGGCCCCAAAGTAGCACGACGCACAGAGAAAATGGTGCGGCGCACAGAGGAAAAATTGCCCAATTTGCTTCTGTTTCGCGAAATTTTTGTTCGCGACTTCTCCAAGTGGGCCCGCTCATATACACTTCGGTTTTTTTTCACCAAAGGTGGCATTTAAAGTGTTTTTTCTCCAGATTGTCTTCTATCCAAGTGGCGAAGGAAGGCAAACGGTCACCCAAGCCAAATGTCATGTTTGTAGCGCTGCACCTGTAGCTGATGGTTGGCTCTCCATCTCCATTTTGCAATGATTCGAGTAACTCCCCAACCCTTGGGCGTTCTATCTCTTCCTCACACATTCTATATATTGTATGCAAGTTATTTGCAAAGGGTTGGTTGGCTTGTAACTTCTGGGAGACTGTGGGAAATAAACTTTGTTTCTTCACTGTTTATTTTTGACAGAGAATTAATGAAAGGCAGTGGCTATGTTTCATGATATTCTTGTGGTTGTGAGTGTAGAAATGTGTCTCTTATGTTTTCATATGTATTTTTTTATGTTTCATAATTCAATTCATGTTCATTTCCAGTGAAATTTTGTGAGTGAGATTAGGTAGAATTCAATTTTATTACTCTGCCTGTGGGAAAATTTCATGTTCAGTGTTATTCTTCTTTTGAAAAGGATTCATGTCACTATCCCCTTTTCACTTTCTTCAGCAATCTATTCATGCCGCGGTACCTCAAACTAAATTGTTACATTTTCCACCTACCTTGCCTCATGGAGTAATCTGTTCCTTTGTATTAAATTCTCTGTTCTTTGCTGATCGTTGGTCCCATACCATCCCAGAAGCTCGATCATTCATGAAAATTGTTTCCAGAATCCCTATTCACTTACTAGCCTAAGGTAAATATTTCATTGTAAGTCATCTCAGACTGTTTTTGATTATCTATTCACTGAGCGTGACTCGGAGAGAGCCCTCTCCTGTTCTGGTAGGGCTAGCTACTAGACTGAGCGTGGTTTTTGGTTACCCTAATTTTTGCCTTCCTTCAGCCTAAGGCAGATTTAGGTGCTAACATAGTGGCAACTCCACTGGGGAAGAAAATGGTTTGCTTGAAGATTGTCTTGCCCCAGTACATATCTCAAGTTCAGAGATGATTGTTGATGGTGAAAAACGATCAGACATAAGAAGACGACTGAAATCATTCACTTGGTGACTCCTTTCACTGAAGAATCCAGCAACCAGTGCTTCATGGTGACTCCACTATAGAGGGATCAATAGCTTTGAGATTTTTTAAAATGGAGTGGATTGCAAGAAGATATGCTCCCATGAGTCGAGACCACATTTCAGACTGTCCAAATAAGATTCCAAAAGTAGATTGGTCAAGGAATTTGCCTACGTTTAAAGATGATGGTAAGAAGGATGCTATTTTACATCTAGTTCGATTTCACGTGCATATTCACAAGTTGAAGGTTGATTTTCTTGAAGATTGCTTGATGAAGATATTCATGGCCACTCTAGAAGGTGAAGCGCAATCTTGGTATGAAAGTTTGCCGCCTGCTTGTATTTACTGTTTAAAGGACTTTCATGCCCTATTCATTGAAAGATATCAAGAATCTTATCCATCATTAAATCTAGTTCATGATTGTTGCAAACATGCTTCTACTTTTATTGAAAGCCTTGAAAAATACTATGAGGATGATAATTTTATGGATGATGAGATCATGGAAGCCTTGTACGAGAATCCATTTCAGCAACATGAAGTGTTACAAAAAAATATCGTCACCATGATTATTTGCAGTCAGTATGGGTCTATCATCACTTGTACTGTCCTCCTAAGCAAGTCTTAGACCTCAGCTCTTCAAATCAAGCTCTGGAAATGAGAGAAAGACATTAAAAATCAATGTAACTCTGGTTCTGCACTTTCTCTCATGGTCACCTGCGGTCCCGCACCTTCTGTGTACAAAAACTATGGACCTGCCCGCTCTGTCCCTAACGGTGTAGGTGCTAACCCCTGTGAAAGTCAAAAGGCGCAAGTTTTATCTTAAAAACTCACTTTAGTTTAATTCTAGAGGTTTCTAAAAGGAATTTTGACGTGGATTGTTCGCTCTGAGGTGGTTCATTCAACCCAAAAGAGAAGGAGATAATCCCTTGATGAGAGGAGCTATCCCTTTGAAGGAGGGCTTTATCCCTTTGAAGGAGGACCTAGTAACCTCCCTCCATTGCACTATAAATACAGGCATTGGGCTGGTTGCTAGGGAGGTTAGAAGCTAAACATTTTTTAGGGTAAATGCAGGTGAAATCAAGACTTCCTAGTTGAGCTTAAGAGGAGAGATCACACATCTTTTTGGCTTCATTGGGGAGTGAGTGAAACTTGTCAAAGTAGAGGAGACTTCTTGCTGGACCCTGGGAGGAGCTTGTACAGTGTCAAGGCAAAGGTTGTAAAGTTCTTCTTCTTTTGAATTAATACAATCAAACTCATTTTTCTCAACAAGTATCTTATGTTATTTGTTTCACGGACTCCTTGACTTTCATATTAAATATGTTTTATGCAATTAGCTTTTCAGGTGCTATTTAATTTGTTTGCCTTGTTTGTGTTTGCAGATTCGCGAAAAGGAGCTCATTTGGATCAAAGGAGTGAGGGCATCCACAAGCTTGCGTTGGACCTAAGGTAGGCCCTAAAAACACTTTTTTGCTATTGTTAATCAAAGCATATTTAGAGAAATATAGTGTTTGGTTGGTTTGCTTGTCATTAGGTCTTCTTTAGATTCTAGGAAGGTCTATCTTGTCCGCAAGATCGACTTATTCCGTGTGATAGAAGATATTCACGTATTAAAAATGGTAAACCTCGGATTAACCATTATCGAGGAGCCTGGGGTCACTTGTTGGTAAACCTTGGATTATGTCAAGGAGCCTTCAAGGGGATTGAGCTTGTTACTCTGCCCTTGCGTGCGTATCGGATCGTAGACTATTCCCCCAGGTATATTTGTTTCTGTTGGTAACCTTAGTGACCATATTCTATAGGATTATTCCTAAGGTGACAGTGGTGGGAAGATCCCACTGTACCTGGAGCAGACGTTGGCTAGACTCACTTGGATTTTCTGGGGGGTTCTCTTCACTCGAGACGGTTTAGTGGAGAAACTTGTGCCAGTCTATTCATTAAGCAGGTTGTCGGGGTAACTATTCCAACCGCCATTTCTGTATTGAACTCTGCGACGTTGGATTTCATCACCAACTAGTGTTTTCAGTACGGAAAGTTACTGTTTGTGTGTGGTTTGACTCCTAGATTTGATATTGCGTGTTAATTTGTTTGTTTTTACTTTTAGAGACCATAGGTGTGAATTGTGAATTTTAATTGTTAGGTGTGAATTTTGAATTGTTAATTTTAGTTTTAAATTCACTGAAGTTGAATATAATGGCAACTGTTCTGGAATTTACCGACCAAGGAACCCCTATTAACGAGGATCCTAGTACTTTTCCTTTCTTTGGAAATGTTGGTCCTCCTTATATGGCTACTTTTTCATTGCCTGGATTTACAATAGGTTTACCGATATGGTTATTTTCAACTTCGTTGGCCCCAAATACTCCAATTGTTCCACCTCAACCGAATGCTTCACCTCAACAGATTTCTCCATCTCAACATCACCAACCTTCTGTTGACCCTTTACCTTCTTCACCTAATTTTTCTTCCTCCATTTCTTCCTCTTCGCTTGGTAAAAGCCTTGACGCTAGTAACCAGGTGGCTAAGAAGAAGAAGAAAGGGAAGAAGAAGAAGAAGAAGAAGAAGCAAGATAAGAAAGAAGTCAACCAACCAACCACGATTGTAAGTGTTAGTTGTGTTGAGGAAAACTCTGACATGCATCGTAAACCCAAATACCCTTGCAGGCTTTGTAAGGGTGACCACTTCCTTATCAATTGTCCTGGTATTCCAAAGGTCTTGGAAGTATGGTCAGAAAAATCTCATCAACTTTCCATTGATCCATCAACCAGTGATAGTCAGGTTCCTAGGAAAAAGGGTAAAGTTAGGTTTCCTTGTAAGTTATGCAAAGGGAGTCATCAAAATCACATTTGCCCTCACATGGATGAAGCCTCAAAATTGTTGTAAAACCTTACTGTTCCACAACAAGAATTTCCAACTGGTTACTGTAAACTTTCTCCCAACCTACCGTCAACTGACGGAGTGATTGATCTAATTTCAAGTATAGTCGATCACACTCTTCCATCAGAGAGTGAAACTCATGTCACTCAGGTTGATGATCCATTAGTTGATCAAGTGGTCAATTCAATTTCACATTCAGTCGATCCCACTTTCCCTTTAGAGAGTGAACTTCATACCACTCAGGTTCTTTTTGTTACTTCAGATTCCTCTACGCTGGGGGGCATTTCACCTGTTTCTATGGAACCCCCTCCAAGTACTGAGGTCTTTTCCTTTGATTGGAATAGATTGACAGAACCTCATCTTCCTTCCTCCATCCCTTTCCAAATCATTGTCAAGGTTGGTGGTAGGGACATGCATTGCACACAGGTAGATGAAGGTGCTTCTGTTAGTATTTTATCCTCAATGGCTTGGAAAGCTTTGGGTTCCCCTCAGCTTGTGCCTATTACGCAGAATCTAAAAGCTTTTAATAGAACCATTAGTGAATCTTTAGGGATCCTTCCTAAGTTTTCTATTACCTTGGAAGGTAAAACTGTCTGTATTGATCTTATGGTAGTTCGAGGTCCCTTGGATTTCAATTTACTCCTTGGGCGAGACTATGTTTATGCAATGAAAGCTGTCGTATCGACACTCTTTCGCGTGATGTCTTTCCCTCACAATGTAAATATTGTGACTGTAGACCAGCTTTTGTTCCCTAGTCTTGTTTCAACTACCAATAATATGACATCCCTAAATGTTCCTGGTTCTCAAGTGGTATCTACCCTGCCACGGGTTAATTATGTGGCAACTGGTCCCATGTTATCAGTTACCGATGTAAGTGAGCCTCTCACTATTTGCTCATCTTCCTTTGATTTAGATCCGTTAATTGACATGGAAAACTCTATGGGATTACTTGAACACAATGTTCTTATCCCTTTTGAGTCCCTTGACATGTGTTCCCTCCAAAGAACTATTCTTCCTTCTGATGAAGAGCTTTTGGAAGCCATGATCAAGGTGTGTCCATTGACATGTCTTTCTTCCAGTTGGAAGCCATAATCAGTGAGTGAGGATAGTTTTTTTCCGGTATCAACCTCGTTAAAAACTGAAACAGGATGTTTCGAGGATAGTTCCTGTTACTGAGTCAACCTCGTTAAAAAATGAATCAGGGTGTTAGAGGAAAGTTCCTGTTACCGAGTCAACCTCGTTAAAAAATGAATCAAGTATGAGGATAGTTCTTTTCTTGTGTCAACCTCCTTAAAAAATGAAACAACTCCCTTTTCAAGTTAAATCTTGAAAGTAAACCTTCATTCCATCCACCTGGTTGAATGCAATGAATGCAATGAAGCTGAACATGTACCTTGCTTTGCATCATTATGCTGGGGGTCATGCGAACTTCTGGAGCATAGTTCCTTGTCTTGTGTCAAGCTCTTTAAAAAATTAAACAAGGATTTTTGAGCATAGTTCCTTGTCTTATGTCAAGCTCTTTAAAAAATGAAACAAGGGTAGCTTATATAAGTAGATTGTAGAGAGTAGAAGCGAGGATAGTTTTGTTACTGTGTCAACCTTGTTAAAAAATGAGACAGGGTGTTAGAGGATAGTTCCTGTTACTGAGTCAACCTCATTAAAAAATGAATCAGGTAGATTGTAGGTTATATAGGTAGATTGTAGAGAGTAGTTATGAGCATAGTTCCTTATCTTGTGTCAAGCTCGTTTAAAAAATGAAACAATGGTTTTGAGGATAGTTCTTTTCCTGTGTCAACCTCACTAAAAAATGAAACAACTCCCACGAGTCTTTCCAAGATTTCGAAAGTAAACCTTCATTTCATCCACCTGGTTGAATGCAATGAAGCTTGGGGGGCATGTACCTTGATTTGCGTCATTATGCTGGGGGCATGTGAACTTATAACAAGCATAGTTTTTCATTTCAAGCTTGCGTAAACATGAAACCAAATCCGAGCATAGTTCTTTTCCTGTGTCAAGCTCGTTAAAAAATGAAACAAAACCTCCTCTAATTGAGTTGAGAGTTTGACTAGATCTCATAAATGTTAAGTTGTATATTAGGTTAGTTTTTTCAGTTTTTTGCATAATTTTCTTACAGTTTTAGGTCGAGTCTTTCAAATGATCTCGTAAATGAACCTTCATTCCATCCAGATATTAGTTACCAGCAGTGTACTTAGTTGAATGAAATGAAGCTGGGGGGGGCATGCGCTCTAGCAGTTACGCTTAGGGGGCATCAAGCATAGTTTTCTCTCTATTTCAAGCTTGTGTAAAAATGAAACTACTTTGAAGCATAGTTTTTCTCTGTTTCAAGCTTTTGTAAAATGAAACCTATCTCGAGTCAATTTCAATTATTTTCAAGACTCGTTAAACTCATGAAAATCTCGAGATTATTTCGCTACCTTTCATTCTTGTAAAACAAATGAAAATGCTGAGTTCTTTCTGTCTTTTCCTGCTCGTAAATTAAATTGAAAGTCGGCCATATGAGTACATTTTTATCCCTTTTTCGAACTCATTAAAACTTACGGAAAAGTGAAAACCATGAGTACATTTTTATCATTTTTTCAAACTCGTTAAAACTTACGAAAAAGTGAAACCTTAGAGTCATCTTTAAGCTCTTTTCTGACTCCTAAAACATGAAAAGATTGCTGGATTTTTGTTGTTTCAAATTCGATATTGGTCATAAAATGACGTGTCATTGATCGTTTTTTTACTTTTTCGGGTCAAGGGCACTAATGACGAAAAGTACTCCTTGGTCGTAAAAGATCAAGCGGTTCTCTCAAGTATTATTTTATAATTTTTCGGACTTGGGAGACACAAATTTACGAAAAAGGTCAACCTTGGAGTCTTCTTATGTTTTTCAGACTCTCTAAAATTGAAAAACGCCGAGTTTCTCCTATACTGGACTCGTTAAAATTTCAGAGTAAAGGACCTGTTCAATTACAAACAGGAACGAACCATTCCTTCTTAGGGTTCGAATTTAAACTAAGTTGGACTCATCCAAAGGATGAGCTTATAATCAAGCAAATGTTATCCTCCTCAATCTTGTCAAAAATAAAGAGGTACTTGCCAGAAATGGTGGGGGAAAAGAGAGAAAAATGAGCCTGTTTGTCATACTTTGTAACCACTCTTGAACACGACACTTTCATTCACCTGGGTTGGGAAATCTTTTGCCTAATAGTTGATCAAACCACATTGAAAGTATTCAGTTGGTTTCTGGGTATTAACTTTGGGTCAATTGTCACCAAGCCATCTGTCGTGTTGTTATGTGTTCAAGAGATCACTGCCAATAAGCCATTCATCTGCAAAATATCTGTCATCCATCTTGACCATCCCTGAGTCAGTCCTTGCATCTAAATTTCTTCAACTTTATCTATGATTTCGTGTTGTGGGCTTGCCTACGACGGATCGCTTTCTATCGACATCAGCTCATTATCTAGAAAGATGATTTAGGAATCGTCAGTACCTTGAGATCTGCATGCCTCAATGGCAGGTTTCTCACCTTTGACGACAGTTTACATCATTGACTCTCGATCAAAGGATTCCATGACATGTTCGACATCAATACATTTACTCGCATCTCATGGATTGCACTGGGTACTTTGAGAGCCATTGACATCACTGGTGGTTTCTCTCACACTTGTTAATAGTTTACATCATTGACTAGTAATCAAGTGGTTTCTACCATGTTCGACATCAACACATTCATTCACATGGATAGAATCGTACTGTTTCGGGAAGTAGAAATGAAGACCCTGGATCTAGTTTCCACAATCCAGGCTGCGAGGAATTTTGTATTCATTATATAATGGACTATTCATAAACAGATGGTTGCATCCATACTGTGTCCACATGAGTTTATACTTGTGATGTCTTATAAGATCACTCCTGTATTAGAGCAGTAGTTAGTTTTTCTTGTCAGTTTTGATCTGAGTATGGGAATGCCTACCTCAGCGATGATATGATCTCATATATATATCTTGCATTGAATGTTTTTACAGGTTCCAACCGGGCTCTCCACAAGATGATCCTCGAAGTGGTAAAGTACTTCACTCTTCCTAAATGATAAGAAATCCTCATCTACTACAGACTTCGCACTTTAGGGGGAAAATGGTGACCATACTGGGGATTTCACATGCATATTCGCAAGTTGAAGGTTTATTTTCCTGAAGATTGCTTGATGAAGATATTCATGGCCACTCTAGAAGGTGAAGCTCAATCTTGGTATGAAAGTTTCCTGCCTGCTTGTATTTATTGTTTAAAGGACTTTCATGCCCTGTTCATTGAAAGATATCAAGAATCTTATCCATCATTAAATCTAGTTCATGATTTTTGCAAACATGCTTCTACTTTTATTGAAAGCCTTTGAAAAATACTATGAGGATGATAATTTTATTGATGATGAGATCATGGAAGCCTTGTACGAGAATCCATTTCAGCAACATGAAGAGAAACTAAAGGAGTCCCATCAAGATGCTCAGGAAACGTTGCAGCAAAATCTAGTTCATGAGATTCTTGTGGTTGTGGGTGTAGAAAATGTGTCTCTTATGTTTTCATATGTATTTTGTTATGTTTCATAATTCAATTCATGTTCATTTCCAGTGAAATTTTCTGAGTGAGATTAGGTAGAATTCAATTTTATTGCTCTGCCTGTGGGAAAATTTCATGTTCAGTGTTATTCTTCTATTGGAAAGGATTCATGTCACTATCCCCTTTTCACTTTCTTCAACAATCTATTCATGCCGCGGTACCTCAAACTAAATTGTTACATTTTCCACCTACCTTGCCTCACGGAATAATATGTTCCTTTGTATTAAATTCTCTGTTCTTTGCTGATCGTTGGTCCCATACCATCCCAGAAGCTCGATCAGTCATGAAAATTGTTTCCAGAATCGCTATTCACTTACTAGCCTAAGGTAAATATTTCATTGTAAGTCATCTCAGACCGTTTTTGTTTATCTATTCACTGAGCGTGACTCGGAGAGAGCCCTCTCCTGTTCTGGTAGGGCTAGCTACCAGACTGAGCGTGGTTTTTGGTTACCCTAATTTTTGTCCTTCAGCCTAAGGCAGATTTAGGTGCTAACATAGTGGGAACTCCATTGGGGACGAAAATGGTTTGCTTGAAGATTGTCTTGCCCCAGTACATATCTCAAGTTCAGAGTTGATTGTTGATGGTGAAAAATGATCAGACATAAGAAGACGGCTGAAATCATTCACCTGGTGACTCCTTTCACTGAATAATCCAGCAACCAGTGCTTCATGGTGACTCCACTGTATAGGGATCAATAGCTTTGATATTTTTTAAAATGGAGCGGATTGCAAGAAGATATGCTCCCATGAGCCGTGACCACATTCCAGACTGTCCAAATAAGATTCCAAAAGTAGATTGGTCAAGGAATTTTCCTACGTTTAAAGATGATGGTAAGAAGGATGCTGCTTTACATCTAGTTCGATTTCACATGCATATTCGCAAGTTGAAGGTTGATTTTCCTGAAGATTGCTTGATGAAGATATTCATGGCCACTCTAGAAGGTGAAGCCCAATCTTGGTATGAAAGTTTGCCGCCTGCTTGTATTTACTGTTTAAAGGACTTTCATGCCTTGTTCATTGAAAGATATCAAGAATCTTATCCATCATTAAATCTAGTTCATGATTGTTGCAAACATGCTTCTACTTTTATTGAAAGCCTTGAAAAATACTATGAGGATGATAATTTTATGGATGATGAGATCATGGAAGCCTTGTATGAGAATCCATTTCAGCAACATGAAGAGAAACTAAAGGAGTTCCATCAAGATGCTCAGGAAACGTTGCAGCAGAATCAAGATCTTTGTACGGTGGAAAATGAAGGAATTTTTCATCTTGACAGTCAACATGAATTACATGAAATAGATCAGCAGTTTGAAGAGTTCCATATGGCTGAAAGTGATGAAAGAAAAAGTGTCGGTTCAGATCTATCCATAGAAGAAGACAGCATGCAAGGAAGTCCAGTTCTAATTCCAGAATGTGATAATGTCAAGTCACCCATTTCAGATTCAGATTTAGATTGTGATGACCAAGAAAACCTTGTACTAAGTCCCATGAAAGAGAACTCTGTTGTTAAAATCATCTGGGATGAAGAAGGTAGGGTTATGGATCCAAATGTTCTCATGTCATCAAAACACAGTCTTCATGAAGAAATAATCCAGTCAGCTCAAATCTTTTCTCAAGTAAGTGAAAGCATTCCTCTAGATGAATTTGTGGTAGATGATATAAAGGATTGTGTTGGGTTTCAAGAATCATCTGAAGTTTCTTTTCTCTTGAGTGATGAATGTAATGAGAAACATGATAATCTGGCTGTCATATCATATGAAGATGACCTACAGTATATTCAGACCACAGAAAATCAGATCATTCAGGATTCCCTCTCAGATTCTTCTTCATATGTCTCATGTTTTGAAATGTTCTTTGAAACGGAGAGCTGCTCATCTACTTGTTTCAAATTTTTTAAGGACTAGGAACATACTCTTATTTGTGAAAAGAGATCAGCATCACAAGAAATAGACACCTTGTTTCTTCAGCAAGAGGAGAATCTTCATGTTTTTCAGGATCCAATGGCAGATTTGTTGCAGTTAGCAGTGAAGGTGATTATTGCAGTATTCAGTGATGAAGGAGATCATGGTCAACTGTGTTTTTGGAGGCCCAGTTACCAATATCTTTTGTTGACCAGAAGATCCGATCCGGAGAATCAATCAAGGAGGCATCTACTTGATTGGTTACATTGGAAGGCACATTACACATGATTGTACATATTGCATTAGTACGTAGGTGGCTGTCATCATGATTTGAAACCCTCGAATCTTGATGGACTGCTGCCATTGAATAAGTTTTGTCAGTTCTTGTTTTAGTTAAGTCATTCATGAGTCAGTTCCATTTACATTGAGTTGGTTTTTTTCAGTCATTGTAAGTACAAATTTGAGTTAGTCCGAGTCAATTTTCAGTCAATAAATGAGTCAAGAGTTGCGTGTCGTTTGTCAAAATGATGACTCCATAGCCCAATGGACGAAGGCACTGTCTAGCTCTTCCAGAGATCTACTGTTCTTGGAACCTCCAAGGAGCTACCATCCCCCATTGGAGCCAATGTTAGTGTCAGTCTTTCCAGCCTTCCTCCAGTGATCAAACATGCTCTTACAAAGTGATTTTAAGGTGTCAAGGTCAAATTTTGTCATTTCAGTGAGTCTTCAAGTAAAATTTGATCACTAGGCATTAGGTCTAGGGTTTGCTTTCACTCCTTCCAAAGTCGCCCAAATGTCGGTCTATGTCACTATTCAGCTGAGTGTACCATCATTCAGAAGGTTTTCATTATCATGTCAAGTTCCACTGGGTCATTTTACACCTTGTTCATGCTTTAGTTGCGCCTAGGTAAGGTCATTTCCCTCTCCTAGGGTTTTGAAGGCAATTTCTCTTGGACGGTCAAATCATTGGAAAAACTTGTATCCTGATGTTCATACACCTTCCCCTATCCTTAAAGTACCTTATCAAACACTTCCCATCACTGAGATCCCCCAAATTCATCATTTCGCACAAACCCTAGTTTCTTGCTACAACCTGGAAATTTTCTAGGTTGGACTTGTGTTTTTCCTTTTTGGACCCCTTCCCCTCACTCAATTTCTGAGATTCTACTTTCCCCTACTTCCTAACATCCCTCCCTACTTCCCAAAATTTCCTCAAGAATTTAGAAGCTCCCTATCCCTTTCATTTCGCTTCATTTCGACAAATCTCTTATTCCACACATCAGGGTAGGTTTCACTCAAATGATGTTTTGGAGCAAGGAAAGATGAATTTGGTGAAATTGAGAGAGTTTTTTGTCCCCAACAGGCCAAGGAAGAAAAACCTCCTTTCCTTTTTACGCAGGTGTCATGGTTTTAGAGAAATGTCATAAATACAATTGCCTCGGGAGAATTGATGCACCTCTGAAGTGACCTTGGGAAAATCAAGTTTTCTCCTAGCTTGGTTGGCCAAATGACTTTCATGATGAGTCAAATGATAACTAGACACAAAGATATTTCCAATGAGCTATCATAAGCTCAATTTTGGGTTGAGGAAGGCATTCAAAAGTTGACTGCAACAACACTCTGCCTTGAGGCAGCCTCATTTGGCACATTTTGACCAGTCTTGGGAGATTTGATTTTTGATAGGGAAAATGAACTCCAAATTGAAAAATTATGGTTGGGTTGGAAAGTAGACTCAAATACCTTTCCAACGAGCTATCCTGCACCCAATTTAGACATCGGGAAGGCCTCCAAACGTCACCTAGAAAAGGGCGTGGCGAACAGAAGGAGCGCGACGCACTGGGAGAAAATTTCTAGTGTAAATTTACACTGGCGCGACGCACAGGGCTAAAAGGCCTGAAATTGTGCCAAATTGCCTCAAGTTGCTTGTGAAACCCATCAAATTGCAAGGTATGCTCTATAACATCACTTTTTCATCAAAGTTCATAAAGGATATGGTGGTTTATGGCTAGGATTGAATGCAACAAAAACTCATGAAACCAACCACAAGAAAACACAAAAAAATCATGATTGCTAGGGTTGCGTAAGTGCGGTGTTGATTGCCAAGGTTACATTCTCCCTCTCTTACCTTTTTTCTTCTTATCCCCCCTATGCCATTCTTTCCTATCCTCACTACGCTAAAATATTACCAAACCCTATTCCCTTTCCCCTCCTCCTATTTGACAACATAACAACCCAAAACCCTACCCTATCAAATACCAAAACCCCCTACATATCCCTAAACAAACTTCTCCCCATAATCCCTATTCCCATCACATTACTCCCCTCCTAATACTCCCTTCGTTTCATTGTTCCCCTTGGTGGCAGATATCAAAACAACACCCAGCTTCACCATCATCAAAGGGCAGCCTTAACACAGTACATAAACAGCAGTCATGGCATCTGAGGGTTCATCAGAGTATGAGGTGGAGACTCAAAGTGATACATCCCCAGAAGAATAGGCTCCCAGGAGGACAAGGACAAGAATCCCATGCATGACGAGGGGCCATCAGGTGAACAGGAGGCCGATTTCATCCTCATTCAGGATGATGATGCAGATGTGGAGAGCGCCCGACTTAGGATGACTATTCAGGAGCAGAACGCGGAGATCCAAGACTTGTCACTCAATGTGGAGAGGGTTAAATGGATCATCAAGTATTTGGAGCAGAGAAACAATCAGCTTGAGGACCAGCATGAAATCATGAAGCTGCAAAACATTCATGAGCATCGCCAAGCTGCGCAAAGAAGAAGAGTTGAGCTCACATCATTGGAACAAGAAATCAATGAAGATCGGGAGGCAAATCTTGAGAGAACCAATGTGCATTTGGAGACGCTGTTGGAAAAGGCCGACCAGGACCTTTCTCTACTGAGACACATGGCTTTCCGTTACAGGGTGCGAAACATGAGTGCACATGCCCAGATAAGGAACTTGAAGGCAAAATTGAGGAAAGCGACAAGAAGGGAAAAAAGGGAAAAAGAGCAATATCAGCTTTGAATCTTGGCTGAGGCTTCCTTGGCTTAGCATAACACACCATAGGTGATCTAGGTGGATATTGGTGGCCACCTGCCAAGTCCACCTGGACCCCCACCATTATCTTTCTCAGCATTTTCAGTTTCCTTAATTGTAGCACAACTTACTATTTTTAGAAGTTTTTCGGGTCCTGAACTTCCGGAGCCGTTTTGAGGCCCTAAACGACGTTTTTTGGGGAATCCAGGGGCAACATGGGTCCATGGAATGGACCATGTTGCCTGTTCCAACAATGATAGTGCTCGGATAGATCTTTCTAATGAGCTATTGTACGCGTCAAACGGAGATCATATGCGAAAGTTACGACCCCGGGAAGTTGATGTACCAATTTACCCCCAAACGGGGCCCACAGTTTGGCGTTTCATCTCCTAGGGTTAGGTTTTGGAATGTTAAGGGTTTTCCATTGTTTCTCAACAATAAATAGGCCTTCGAGCCTCATTGTAAGACAGTTCAGAGGAATGTAGCCATCACATCTCTTCTCAGAGATAAGCTACCATCGCCCTAGCTGGTTTATTTCCATTTCTGGTTGTAAGCATATTTCAGTATTTTTCCATTAATGAAATGAAGTATTATTTCCGCTGCATCTTTGTGTATATGGTTATCTCTGTAATTTGTTGCATTCCTGTTTAAATCCGGATCAGTGGTATCAGAGCGGTCTGCTTTTTCTCTGTTTTTCTTTGCATGTCCCCAACAAGGTCGGGATATAAGGAGTTAGGGCTTGAACTGGTTGAACCTTTGCAAGACCAACCTCGCAAATCCCGACGGCCTCCCATGGCGGACGAGAAGAAAGACGAGGGGGCAGGAGATCCCATCAAAATCTTGCTCGAAGAAGCCCTCGAGCGACAACGGAACGCGATGATGGACAGCTTTGCCCAGATCCTTCAGCGGCTACCCAGAAGCAACGCATCGGCTTCCAGCAGCTACTCTGGAAATGCCACACCCTTTAAGGTACAAGTTAATTTTGAAATCCCCATATTCGAGGGTCAGATAGACGCAGATGCCGTAGATAAATGGTTAAATCTGCTAGAGGGTTATTTTTCTGTTCATGAATTTTCGAGTCGGGAAAAGATTGTTTTTGCTCTTCTCAAAGCAGCCCCCCACGTCAAGGATTGGTGGGAAACCTACTGCGAGCAGAAGGATGAAAGTAATGGCTCACTATTTTCAGCCGCACCCACCTGGGATTCGTTCCGGGATGCCATCAAGGAGCAGTACTACCCTGTCGGAAGCTATGAGGATGAATACATAAAGTGGACCACGCTGCGGCAGGGAAGGGACCAAGACGTGCCGGAGTTCACCAATCTTTTCCATACCCTTCGCACAAAGTTGGGTATCAAGGATTCGGAGCAACATTTGATACTCAAATACCATGGCTGCCTGCACAAGTACATCCAGGAAGAAATACAATTCCTAAACATCCCCTCGCTTGGCGCAGCATACCGATATGCCGTCAAGGTCGAGCAGAAGTTTAAACAGAAGAAGCGAGACTTTGGATCTGCGAATCCAAAGCAAGGGAAAGGTGCCCCTAAACCACAGAACAAAGGACAAAGCCAAGGCGAGATAGCCCAAGACAACCAGCCGAAGCCGCAAGCAAAGAACAGCGCCGCGAAGCCGAGAAAGGACACTGGAAAATGGTGCGAGTTCCATAAGAGCTCCACTCACAACACACGTGAGTGTCGGGCCAAGCAGTCACTGGTGGCTGAGCTAAAGGTTTCAGAATCAGATGCATGTTCCGACTCTGAGTCAGAACCTGATAAGGGGTATGAAAAAGGGAAGCAGATCATTGATGCGGATCCCAGTGCCACTGTTGCTACCGCAAAGATCCAGAAAAATGAACCCGAAGATCCAGAGGAGGAGGAGCGTCTCTTCCACTCCCAGACGTGGGTAAAGGGCTCCCCGATACAGTTCATTCTTGATAGCGGGAGTCAAAAGAACCTCATTTCGGCAGAGGTCGTGAAGCGGTTGGGCTTACCGACCACAGCACATCCACAACCATACACCATTGGGTGGCTTCACCAAGGACGAGATCTTCGCGTGAGCCAGCAGTGTCGCCTTCCATACAACATCAAGCCCTTCACGGATGAGGTATTGTGTGACATTGCTCCTCTTGAAGTTTGTGATGTATTACTAGGACAACCATACTTGTGGAAGCGACATGCTGTGTATGAATCAAGGCCCCGTGCTGTTATTATTACATTGGGAAACAAGTTGTTCAGGATACCAGAGGTAGCACCACCTGCCGCCATCTCTTTGATTACTGCAAAACAATGCAGTAAGATCATTTCCAAAACCAGGAAATTTGTTTTCCTGATGATACGCCCTCAAGGAAAGAAGAAGACAGTGGCCGCGGCCTCCAAATGGGGTCCCTCCGCACGACAACTACAGATGGACAAGGTTGTGGAGGAGTACGAGGACATCTTCACCTCCCCGGCAGGGGTTCCTCTGCACTGTCAAGTCAAGCACTCCATCGATCTGACCCCAGGTGCGCCGCTACCCAATGGACCAATTTATCGCCGCTCCGTTCTGGAGAACGATGAAATCAAGAGGCAGATTCAGGAGCTCCTGCAGAAAGGTCACATCCGTCCGAGTTCATCGCCTTGTGGGAGCCCGATCGTGTTGGTACATAAGAAGGATGGGACGTGGAGACTCTGTATTGACTATCGGGCGCTGAACAAGATCACTGTCCGTAATAGGTACCCGATCCCGCGGATTGATGACCTCCTAGACCAACTAAAGGGGGTGAAATATTTCAGCAAGATCGATCTGAAGTCAGGATATCACCAGGTACCAATCGAACCCTCCGATGTGTGGAAGACTGCCTTCAAATCCAAGGAGGGCCTCTTCGAATGGTTGGTCATGCCTTTCGGATTGACGAATGCTCCTGCAACCTTTATGAAGCTAATGGATGACATCTTGCGGCCATTCACCAACTCCTTTGTAGTAGTATACTTGGATGACATTCTGATCTTCAGCCAGAGTTGGGAAGAGCACCTCCAGCACATCCGATAGGTTCTCCAAACACTGCGGCAACACAAGCTATGTGCCAATTTGGAGAAATGCACTTTTGGCATGACCCAGGTTCAGTATCTAGGATACATCATTGATGAACAGGGGGTGCATGTCGATCCAGCCAAGATCCAAGTCATTCGGGATTGGCCCTCTCCAACCACTCTAACAGAGCTCCGCAGCTTTCTAGGTCTTGCCAACTTCTACCGCAGGTTTGTGTTGGGGTTTTCTCATATTTCTTGGCCCTTGAGTCAAGTCACCAAGGGCGGGGCGAAAGCAAAATTCTTTTGGTCTGAATCTCAACAGAAGGCATTCAGGGAATTGAAGGATCGCCTCTGCACGGCACCAGTGCTTGCATTACCAGATTTACAACAACCATTTGAGGTCGAGATAGACGCCTCTGACTATGCTATTGGGGCAATCCTTACTCAACATGGACATCCAGTGGCATATCACAGTGAAACACTTTCAGACACAGTCCGGAAGTACCCCACTTATGATAAAGAGATGTATTCCATTGTACAGGCCTGCCGACAATGGAAGCATTACATTTTGGGGAAGGAAACGATCATCCACACAGACCACCGACCTCTGCAGTTCATATAGACCCAAGGGAAATTGCAGAATGATCGCCATCAGAAGTGGTCTACATACCTGCAACAGTTTCACTTGAATATCAAGTATAAAAAGGGCAGCACCAATAATGTTGCAGACTGCCTCAGTCGGCCACCGATCATGGCGCTAACCACCGTGCTCAACTCTTGTGGGCACGAGACTACTGATTGGCCACTTCTCTACAAAAGCGACCCAGAATTTGGCCACACATACCAGACACTCTTGGAGGGTCGGCATGTTGCAGATTTTCACCTCCAGGACGCCCTATTATGCCACCTCGGTCACCTCTGTGTTCCTTCAAGCGAGTGTGCCAAGATGATTTGGGAAGCACACTACAGTCGGGCTGCTGGGCATTTCGGGGTTGAGAAAACAGTGGCAGTACTGCAAAATTATTTCTACTGGCCGAATCTTCGACAGGATGTTGGGAAGTACATCCGATCATGTACTGCCTGTGCCATTGCCAAACCGACCATTAAGAAGCACGGCCTATATACCCCGTTGCTTACCCCTATTCGACCTTGGGAATCCATTTCCATGGATTACATGTCAGGCCTTCCTTCCACTAAGCATGGAAATGACTGTGTTTTTGTGGTCGTCGACAGGTTCTCGAAGATGGCCATTATGATGGCCTGCAAGAAGAATATCACAGCAGAAGCCACTGCTAAACTCTTCTTTGAACGAGTGTGGGTGCACTTTGGGATCCCACAGTCTATCATCTCAGATCGGGACAGTCAGTTTCTCAGCACATTTTGGTCCAGTCTCTGGTCAATGCTGGACACCAAACTCACGAAGTCCACAGCCTTCCATCCTCAAACTGATGGCCAGACAGAGGTTGTCAACAAGATGATTGTGCACATTCTGCGCATGTATAACTCAAAGCATCCACGCACATGGGACGAGAGCCTCCCCTATGTTCAGCACAGCTACAACCGAGCTCTTCACAGCTCCACTGGCCATAGCCCTTTTCAGGTGGGTTTGGGATTCCAGCCACTATGCCCCATTGATGTGGCCATGCCCCTTGCAGCTACTCCCATGAATTCAGCTCATGTCCAGTCCGAAACAGATAAGGCCACCAGCTTCATTGAGCGCATCCAACATATTCGCCAGCAGGTCCATGACATTCTTGAGAAATCAAATGCCAAGTACAAGCAGCGACATGATCAACACCAGGTGCCACACAAGTTTCAGGTGGGCGACAAAGTCTGGTTGCATTTGCAAAAGGAACGCCTTACTGGAGCCTATCGGAAATTGAGACCACTCCGATATGGTCCTCACACCATTACTAAGGCTATGGGAGACAATGCATTTGAGCTCAGCATTCCCCCATTCCTTGGCCTGCACCCAGTGTTCAATGTGGACCACCTTCGGCCATACTTTCCACCATTGCTAGACACATCCGACATTGCAGAACAGCTCAAACCCACAGAATTAAATCCAGATTGCATGGAACAAGCTGCAACTGATCGGATCATGGACACACAGATCAAGAACACTCGCCAACAGAATATCCAACTGTATCGAGTTGTCAAAGTAGGCCAACTCCTTCAGCAGGGCAAGTGGCTCACCAGGGAACAAGTTCAGCAGAAGTTTCCTCATCTCATGGAGGAGCTCAACGCAATGGGGACCATTGCTTCCTAAGGGGGGAGGCATGATCCAGGTGGATATTGGTGGCCACCTGCCAAGTCCACCTGGACCCCCACCATTGTCTTTCTCAGCATTATCAATTTCCTTAATTGTAGCACAACTTACTATTTTTAGCAGTTTTTCGGGTCCTGAACTTCCGGAGCCGTTTTGAGGCCCTAAACGACGTTTTTTGGGGAATCCAGGGGCACCATGGGTCCATGGAATGGACCGATGTTGCCTGTTCCAACAATGATAGTGCTTGGATAGATCTTTCTAATGAGATATTGTACGCGTCAAACGGAGATCATATGCCAAAGTTACGACCCCGGGAAGTTGATGTACCAATTTACCCCCAAACGGGGCCCACAGTTTGGTGTTTCATCTCCTAGGGTTAGGTTTTGGAATGTTAAGGATTTTCCATTGTTTCTCAACAATAAATAGGCCTTCGAGCCTCATTGTAAGACAGTTCAGAGGCATGTAGCCATCACATCTCTTCTCAGAGATAAGCTACCATCACCCTAGCTGGTTTATTTCCATTTCTGGTTGTAAGCATATTTCAGTATTTTTCCATTAATGAAATGAAGTATTATTTCCGCTGCATCTTTGTGTATATGGTTATCTTTGTAATTTGTTGCGTTCCTATTTAAATCTGGATCAATAGGGAACCTCCAGCCCAAATTTCAAAAAATTTGGGGAATTTTTGGTCACATGGTAATTTTTTGGGCAAAAAACAGGGATTTTCTCCCTATGCGCTGCGCCACTAGCGCGACGCTAAAATTATAGAGCTCCAAATGAGGAATGGCTTCTTGTTTTGTATTCAGCATGGAAAATTACGACTACTGGTGTCCGAGCAAGAAATTTGGGCAGGATCTGAGTCTCTTAAAGGTAAAAAAACACCCAAAAATGGCCTCTCTACCACTTTTTTGACACACAGAAAGCAGTCTTGGGAGAATGAAGGTTTGGAGGGGAAATGAGCACCAAATTCAAAAATTCTAGTGGAGTTAGAAAGTAGACAGGATAGGCTTTCCAAAAAGCCCACTTGGGCACATTTTGGACACATGCAAGTGCCCCAAAACAGGCCTGAAAGTAGCGCGGCGCCCAGAGAAAATGGCGCGGCACACAGAGGAAAAATTGCCCAATTTGCTTCCGTATCGTGAAATTTTGGTTCGCGACTTCTCCAAGTGGGCCTGCTCATCTACACTTCGGTTTTTTGGCACCAAAGGCAGCATTTAAAGTGTTTTTTCTCCAGATTAGCTTCTATCCAAGTGGCGAAGGAAGGCAAACGGTCACCCAAGCCAAATGTCATGTTTGTAGCGCTGCACCTGTAGCTGATGGTTGGCTTTCCATCTCCATTTTGCAATGATTCGAGTAACTACCCAACCCTTGGGTGTTCTATCTCTTCCTCACACATTCTATATATTGTATGCAAGTTATTTGCAAAGGGTTGGTTGGCTTGTAACTTCTGGGAGATTGTGGGAAAGAAACTTTGTTTCTTCACTGTGTATTTTTGACAGAGAATTAATGAAAGGCAGCAGCTCTGTTTCATGAGATTCTTGTGGTAATGAGTGTAGCAAATGTGTCTCTTATGTTTTCATATGTATTTCGTTATGTTTCATAATTAAATTCATGTTCATTTCCAATGAAATTTTCTGAGTGAGATTAGGTAGAATTCAATTTTATTGCTCTGCCTGTGGGAAAATTTCATGTTCAGTGTTATTCTTCTGTTGAAAAGGATTCATGTCACTATGCCCTTTTCACTTTCTTCAGCAATCTATTCATGCCGTGGTACCTCAAACTAAATTGTTACATTTTCCGCCTACTTTGCCTCACGGAATAATCTGTGCCTTTGTATTAAATTCTCTGTTCTTTGCTGATCGTTGGTCCCATACCATCCGAGAAGCTCGATCATTCATGAAAATTGTTTCCAGAATCCCTATTCACTTACTAGCCTAAGGTAAATATTTCATTGTAAGTCATCTTAGATTGTTTTCGATTATCTATTCACTGAGCGTGACTTGAAGAGAGCCCTCTCCTGTTCTGGTAGGGCTAGCTACCAGACTGAGCGTGGTTTGTGGTTACCCTAATTTTTGCCTTCCTTCAGCCTAAGGCAGATTTAGGTGTTAACACTACTTACAAAAACTGATCAAAGAAAGGACTAACTATACCATGAAAACAGAAATTTCTCTAGCTTGACCTAATTCCTGACCTACAAACAGAAAATGCTAGACAATAACCCTTGAATAGAAAAGCATGCAAAGAGATATATTGTAAAAGAACATGAAATGATCTAGGCAACTGAATTTCAAACAATACATTAATCTTTCCAAATCAAGTCATCACACTAGAAACTGCATGGGAGAGCAAAACTGTGTTTTTGGTGGCAGCAGTAGTGCCTTGACCTCGAATCATAGTCCTAGAAAGGGATAAAGGAGATCAGGGCCTATTGTTTTCTTTTTCTAAATCTTAGCCTATCACTGCATTAACCTACTTGAGCAACTGAAACAAAAATAGCTATTCAAACCATCAAAAGCAACCTAATCTAAACAAAGTAAAATGAATCTATGTAACAGAAATTAGCTCATGAACTGAAGCAAAAACATATAAGTACAAAGCAAGAGGTGCTAGGTAGCTTGGGTTGGGCCCTAACCCAAGAGCTTCAGCCCTCTAAAAGAGATCAGTACTGGCTCAGGAAATATTTCATCTTCATTATCAAAAATAATAGTCACATTACATGAACTGTTCTAAAAAAGAAACTCGAAAATGAGCTAAACAAATGTTGCACAAAAGTGCAAAAATTCTACTAATTACTGGCTAAAATCCAACTAAAAAATATGAGCAGCTAAGCACTACTATTTATACAACTTGAGCCTCCAACAGCTCTCCTAAAATCAAGGAGCTCAGCTTCCCAAGACTACAGATAAACAACAGTCCTTCTTTACCTGCTCGACTGCCCCTTGGATGCACTAATGTGGCTGCTTGTGCTCCGAGTTTCTAATGGAGGATTCAAGGTAAGGGTTCATAAATGAAGGGGACACCCCCCTAAAAATCCTCTTCCATATTTTCCTCAAGTATTTGCTACCATTTTCTCATAAATCCCTTGACTTTGTCCAAAATTGACCAAAAAATCTGCATAAAGCACACATTAGACTACATGGCAAAATGACTAACCCAATTCACTCTATTAGCATAAATATATTCAAAAACGTGCAATAAACTAATGAGAATGGTGGATTAAGTTGAATTAAGAGGCAAAATGAGCCCATATAATTACCCATTTTTGGGGCTCATCATCACCCCCCTATTGAATGGGTTGCTCATCCTCTGAGCAACTAGTCTAACTCTTCATCCTTGATGGCTCTGATAGATTTCGTAACATCCCATGCTTCTGATGTGATATCTTCCTCTTTATCATGGAATCCTACCTTTCTATCCACCTCTTCCCACTATTTCTATTCTTCCTACTCTTTTACTCCATCCAACAGTCCTAGCAGCAGTGGAGGACTGAATTTGAGGCCAATCCAATTGGCCTTCAAACTTTGCATAGAGGGCTTGTATAGTGGCACTCTCCTCATGGCTTCCTTCATCCTATTTGGGGAGTGATACTCCCTAATCTGTAGGTTGTGTGGCAATGTGTTCAACCTTCTCATGAAGGCATGAATGCAGTCATCCCCAAACAATATCTCCATGTCCTCGAAATGTGCAATAGCCAGGGTGTGTTGATCAACATATTTGGGGACACTTTGAGGATTATCCGCAAGGTGTTGGTGTGCATAGATGATATTCACGGGGTCTATTGGTTCTGCTCTAACCATCAGGGGTTCATTCAGCTCTTTTTCCATCATTTTCTGGATTTCTACTGCCCTTTTCTCTTCATGGCTCATCCAAGATGCCATGGCCATCCGCTACAAGTCTCCTAACACAACATTGGGATCACATAGATTCATATCAGTAAGGTCCATGTTGTGCAATTAAAACTCTTCTAGCTTCGTTTTTTCCTTAGCTGAACTTTGATCACATAGATTCATGAATTGGCCATAATCCTCAAATGGTATTGTGCCCTTCTGGGCCAATGTCTTGATCTGAAATTGGAGCCACTGATCCTTGAGGTACATTGCATATGATTTCGCTGGCTGCCTACACTATAATGCCTCCATAGCCCAGCTGGCCATGCAAGCTAATTGGGCTTCCCTTTACTGTAGCCTCTTTCTTAAGATCAACACCTCATTTTCTACCTGGGGTTCCTTTTCTTGCTGTTGTCTTTTTAATATTAACAACTCATTTTCTACCTGGGGTTCCCTTTCTTGCAACCGCTTCTTTAACATTTCATTTTCTACCTCCAATTGAGCTCTTCTAAAGCTTTCTGTATGCCTGACCATGCTCAATTCTTTTCCCATTTCCCTCAATTTGTTTTCCATGTGCCCAATGTCTTCCACCCCTCTTGATTTTGCAATCTTCATCCATGTATGGGTCCTTACTCTTTCCTTTTCTAGCTCAAAGAAAAGACGGACTGCAAACTTCTATGGGATGATTTCCCCCTTCCAGAAGGTTGTAGTAAGAGTCTAAGTTAGGTTGAGGGTCAGGCTCTGGTATCTCTTTTGCCTTATCTTCCTCCTTGGTCTGTTCTTCTGCCTTCTTTTCAAGATTTCCAGTCTCTTGAAGCTTTTTCAATGTCTCCTGTAGAGTGGTATGCACCTCCTGGAGGACTCTTTTAGAGTCCATAAGTTTGATCCTTTCTTTCCAAGTAGAAGCTCTAGGGCTTCCCCTCTCATTGGTAATGGGGGTTTTGGATGGATATTCCTCCTTTTTTTCAGTAGGGGCATATTGAATGATGATGAGCTCCTTTGAAGGTGGCTGAGGCTTCCCCATCTTTATTCTGGTGCTTTTTAGAGCCTTGAAGTACATGGATGGTTGTCTTTTCCTTTTTCCTTTGGGCTTGGCTGGAGTACTAAGTGCAACAAGAACAGCTATTGCCTCTCTTGCTAGTGTCTCTGGAGACATTTCTTCCTACTTTGCTTCTTCTTCTTCATCTGTTGTTTTTACTATTTCTTCTAGTTTTGCTTCTACTGTCTCTGATTTTGTTTGCTCCTCTGCTTGCTTAGTTTCTACTTTTCCTGTGGCAAACTTTTTCTGAAATATATTAGGATTCTTCCTTTCAGTTCTTGGCCTCTTCTTTTTCTCTGTTGTGGTTTTACCCTTTTCTGCTTTTGATTCTTTCTTATTCTCTACTTTAGGCTCCTCTTTGGTGGTGTCATGTTTCTCCTCTCCTATTTGGTTTTCTTCTTTCTCTGTGCGGGGTTCCTCTTCTTCCAATTGAGTGTTCTTTTCTTATTCATGGATTTCCTTTTCAGATTCCCCGTTTTGTTCCTCCTCTTCACTTTCAGATGGACTAAGGTCATAGGTGAGAGTTTTTATATCATCCTCTTTAGTCATGTTTCTAAAAATCTCCCAGGCTATGGGGATTGTGAAAGTGTGGAGGGCATCCTCCACCAGCAATTTAATTAGCCCATGGTGAGCCAATTTGTCTGGAACCCCAGCCTTCAATTTGGAGCTATACTCTATTAAGGATTGAAGGAGAAAACATGGAATACTGAGTTTTCTGGGTGCAGGAAGGTCCATGCCATATCTTAGTTCATGTAATAGTCTGAAATGGTACCGATAAACTATGTTGTATCTTCCTTCACAGGAGATGTATTTCATAATCTGATAACTAACCTCATTCCACGGGTAAGGTATACTTGTTCTCCTAATGCCATTATTGTCCTCCACAGTGTGTTCATTAGGTTGGAAAAAGGTCTTCTTGGCAACTTGACCTAGTGGTTTTTCTTCCTTGCTCCAGGGTAGTCCAAGTGGGAGACTTGTAATCCTGCTGATGAACTCTAGGGTGATTTCTATAGTTAGACCCCTGAAACTGATAGTGGCATGGGTTTTTGAGTGAGGTTTTGAAGATAATATAAAGTCCTGTGTGACTTCATCATCATACCCATGCAACTTTTTAAGGAAATTCATCCAATTTTCTCTAGTGAAGAGGGCTACCACTTCTATATGTTCATGCAGCTTAGTTGAATTCAGAGGCTCGTTCCTCATAAAACCCCTTGTCATGATGTTTTAGATTCTGCTGGAATATCTCAGGAGGGAGGTAGCAAGTTTCAATCCCGAAAACAGTGGAACATCTAAGGTTTTCTTTCAAGAAACAGGGAGAGAACTTTTGTAGATTTTTTAAAAACAAATTTCAACTTTCCTTCCTTCCAAAATCCGTTCTCTAGACTCACATTACCTCTCTGTCTATTTGAGGGAAACAATATCTTTAAAAAACAAAGAACATACAGAATTGTGTTTTTTTATTTTTCAAAATAAGCAGATACCCAATGCAAATTCCCTCTTTACAGGATTGATTTTCTAGAGTTGCATCATTTCTTTACATAGGAGAATACCATGGAGGAGAAGGAGACACTCTTTCAGTGCAAAGAGAAAATGGAGAAACTGTATATATTTTTTTAAAAAACATAGGCAGAATCTGTTCTCACTTTCCTTCCCATTTCAACTCAAGACCTCGCTTGGAGTCACACCACCTTTTGTATATTTATGGAAATGCAAAGTGGGTTTTACTGAGCCTACCATTTTCAGCCCGAATTTGTCATGAAATCTTGAGTTTTCCTTTGCGGTGTTGCTCACTGGCCTTCCTGTAGAAAGGCTCCTGTAGGACTATGTTTTCTCTCCTGTAGAGCCTGATAAGTGAAAGGGTTATGAAACTAATAGAAAGTGACTGTTTCGAGGCTCTGGAGGTGGTAGGTAGGTTGTTATAGCCGAGAGCTTGTCGACACAAATGAGAACAAAGGTGGTGAAGGTGGTTGACTGCAACGTACTTAAACTTACGGGAACATAATGCAGTGACGAGGTGAGGTGGCAGGAAGGGTACGTTACCATTCTTCTGGACTGTTGGTCCCTACTTCAGTATCATGATGAAACTTTTATTCCGCCTACCACAATTATTTCAATCATTCTTGTTAGATGCCGCCACTACCTGTTTTGATATTTTTTCGAGTTGACTGAACACACATGCTAATTGCACCTACTATGCATTGTTTGAACTACACGAGGGTGGCAAGTTAGCTAACCACCGATCTTGTTTAATCACAACCATCTAACTTTTCCATGCATTTTTTAAATTATACTCATGCAACAAAGGAACGGGTTTAGTCACTTACCTATTAGTCGAGAATTGCGTGCTACCGTGCTGTTGCATGTTCAGAATTTGGCATTCTATCCATGGATTTCTACTGTTGGCACCTGTGGCTTCTAAATTGGTGGCTCGACTACCTCGTATTGGTGATCTTCAATCAGGACCAGGCTCCTTGCGCATTTTATACATCTGTGACTGCATTGACCTACCTCTGGAGCTCGACTTTTAAGGGGATCAGCTGCTACAGGAATCTTACGGATTTCCTGCAGCTGCTTCTCCCTCTAAAACTTTTGACTGAGGCTTGAGCAGGGACTGGAGAGGTAACTGAGGAAGGTTCTGTCAGTCAAGGAAAAGTAGTTGGTATGCACTAGTTAAGAGTTAAATTAAGGATGATGCTTGTTTTTTATTCATTTTTTTTAAAACAAAAGAAAAAAGATTTCTTGTGTTTTCTGTGCAGGGAAGAAAGGAGCGAGTGGAAATGTAGTGGTGTAGGTATGGAATGGGGAGTTATGAGGATGAATGGTGGTAGGGGGTCCATAGGTCTTTTGGACAAGTTTCTAGCCCTTTGATCCTTTTCTTGGCTTGATTTCGAGCTCTCTGAGATCTCTAGACGAGCCTCCTGTAGAATGCATAGAGCCTCCTGTAGGATGCATAGTTTTCTAGAACAAGTGAGACCAGGGACTGGGAAAAGACAATAGCGATGGAGAAATGGTCTATCAGAGGTGTATTTGGCTCGGCCATGTCCCTTTTTCTTCTGTGGCCCTCCTGCAATCCGATGTGCATTCAAAAGAAGTTAATTTTTATGTTCCTGTTTTTTCTTTTTTCTATTTTTCCTTTTTTCTTTTTTTTAAGAGACAGTTAGGGTGCCTCCAAGAGGTTTTCACCCTCACTGCCTACCCTTGGCACCTCCAAGGGGAGGTTTTCACCCAAGGATCTTTTATTCTCCTCATTTATCTTTTTCATTTTTTTCTCTTTTTTCTTTCGTTTTTTTTTTTAAGGGTGTGGGTGGAGTGGAGGCAGAGACTTGCTCCACCACCAACACTGTTTTACTCAAATTCTCAATAAATTCTTGCTTGGAGAGGGGCTTCTTGTAGATTTTCAACCTATGCCCATTGAAAAGCATGGGGATGGCTTCTTCATCGATGGTCCTGATCAAAACTGAACCATTGTCATTGCATCTTTCTACTGTGTATGGTCCTAGCCATCTTGTCCTCAGTTTGCCCTCAAAATATTTATACCTTGAATCATACAGTAGCGCCCAATCTCCTTCCTAGAATTGTTTCTCTTTGAGGTGTCTGTCATGCCATATTTTCCTTTGAAGCTGGACTACCTAGGAGTGGAGAAGGGCCTGCAATCTTTGTTCATCCAATCCATTTAGCTGGAGTAACCTTTCCTTTTGTGCATGGCTGAGATCTAGGTCCAGTTGAGCTGCCATACTTAGTGTGTTATATTCAAATACTATTGACAGCAAAGCCTTCTTCCCATAGACCAACTCATAGGGCGTGAACCCTGTGGTGGTCTTCCAGGTGGTGTTATAGGCCCAGGTGACCTCAACCAATCGATTTGCCCAATATTTTCTACTGCTGCTCACTACCTTGGTCAAAATCCCTTCAAAAACTCTTTAGTGACTTCCACCTGTCCATTTGCTTGCGGATGGTAAGGGGTGGAAGTTTTGTGCTTAATTTTGTGATGTGTGAGAAGGTCTTCAATTAGATTGGAGGTAAACTGACTCCCTTGATCTGTGGCTAATTCTCTTGGATATCCAAACTTATACAATATATTCTCTCTTAAAAAATCAGCTACTTTTTCTTCTGTTTCTGCCCATTTTTTCAGATAATCAGTGCACACGATGATGTAAGATTTCTGCTTTGAAGGAGGGTTGATAGGACTCGCAAATTCCATGCCCCACTTCTCAAATGGCTCAAAAGTCACTTGAGGTTGCAGGGGCATCTCATCCTTTGGAGTAGGTTTCCCCATCCTTTGACACCAGTAACATTGGCTGATATATCACCTTACATCTTGATGAAAAGTGGACCAATAGTAACCTGCTTGCAGAATTTTGAAGGCAGTCCTCTTTGCTGTAAAATGGCCCCCACAGGGCCCATCATTACAGGTTAGGAGAATGTCAAAAAACTTCCTCCTCCCTGACACATCTCCTCAAAACCTGATTTGGGCCAAGTTTGAAGAGATTGCCCCCAATCCAAGTGAATGGGGCACTTTTCCTCACGATCTTGCTCTTCTCTTTTGAGGATAGGTGTGGCGGGAACTGTGCAGAAACAAAGTAATTTGCTATATCAGAAAACCATGGAGAGAGTACTGAGATAGCAAATAGGTGTTCATCTGGCATTTGATCATCCACCATTCCTTCTTCACCTGCAGGTAGATCTATTCTAGACAAAAAATCAGCAACAACATTTTCCTTACCTAGCTTATCAACAATGGTTAAATCAAATTGCTGCAATAAAAGAAACCATCTAATAATGTGAGCATTTACATCTGGTTTGTTCATTAAATACCTAATTGCAGCATGATCAGTGTGTACAAATGTTTGATAGTCGGTGATGTAGTGTCTGAATTTATTTAGGGAATGGACTACAACTAGGAGCTCCTTTTCGGTTACAATGTAGTTTAATTCTGCCTTCGACAAGTTTTTACTTACAAAATATATGGCATAAGGTAGCTTCTCATCAACTTGCCCTAAGGCTGCTCCTATCGCTTTGTTCGAGGCATCTGTATGAATGTGGAAATGTTATAGACATATTTGGGCACTACAACCCCAATCACATATGTCAATAAACCAAGGGCTCTCAAACCTCTAAAAGTGTTGTTTCATACCCTAAAGGATCAAGGTAAACTGATTACATCTTTTCCCAGAAGTTCTCCCTGAAAAACTGCTCAGAACTGGTCAAAACTAGACCATACAGACTACTCCATGCTGAGGGTGCGATGCATCTCACTTGCTACACACAAAGGGTGCAATGCATACTAAAAATCCCTTATGTAGGGTGTAATGAGAGAGAGCAGACAAATGGCAAAAGAAGTTTCCTAGGTGGAAACTCAAAGAATCTTCTAGAAACTGCTCATATGACACTTGCCTCTCTGAATTCGCCCAGGGATGAGTAAGAGATCATGAAATCTCCAATTGGAACCAAGAACTATTAGTGAAATGACACTAATCAAAATCCCAGAAGCTAACTCACCCTCCTGCAAACATCTATATATGGATCCCTCATCCTAGAGATCCAAAGGCTGGAATTTTGTAATTTGTAAGGAAGTGTTGTTGGTTTCTCTTTGAGACATTACATTGTTGGGTGATATTACTTTTTATGAGGTGAAGAGGGCTTTCATACTGGGAGGATGGCACTGGATCAGACAGCTTGGTTGTAATCCTCTCTTCTACTACTTCTATCAATGAAGCTATTTGAGTTTTCCTCCATATATTTGTATATCTCTGAATCTTGTATTTGTATATGCATTTGTATGGTTAATGTACATCCAATCCTATATTGTTTATGGTTATAGATCTCTATGCTTTGATGGTATTTTGCTACTTTGACCCTACAGGTGTTCTTTGAAGCAGGACAAGTGAGAAAGGAGTGGCGAAAGCTCTATCAAGGGAGAGAGGAAACAAACAAGGAGACTAGCGAAATACTAAGGTTGGTACTCTTTGCTTCTCTCTCATGTATCTCTCATAAAGGAAAAAACAAGTAAATTTGGTTTGTTTGTTTCTAAGATAGCTACCCATCTTAGTGGGACTAGCAGCTCTGAATGGACACTAGTTCTCCCGATAACAAAATGGTGACTCCACTGGGGAACGAATAGTTTGTTTTTTTTGTTACTGTTGTTTGCTTTATAAACTACAGACGGAGCCTGAAGTTAAGCCAACTCACCTTCGAACTGCTTTTGCTATGCAACTACAAAGTATATCAATGTTGCTTCAGTCAATCTCTGGGTTGGTTTATGAATTGAACATCTGACTTGCAAACATCCTAAGTGCCTTGGTGGTAGCTGAAATAACCTCATTAGATCAACCCCTATACTTTGTGCTTACTGTCTATCATTAGCTCTGCCTAAATCCCTAAACTTAGTTGCAAACTGTGAGTGAAAACCAAGCTCAGTCTTGTCCCTGGACCATCGCACTGTCTCTCATTGGCAATCTGGATGCATCGCACCTCCCATGTGTTGCAGGTGAGATGCATCCCTATTTACCTATGTTACAGGTGCAATGATTGAGTGAGACTGTCTCTACCTCAAGATTTTGGTTTTTTTCTTCATTGTCTTCAACTTTATTCAGTAGTTTTGCTATCTATGAATAGTATATCACTGTTGAAACCTTCTTCCTTTACATTTTTTAGCCTCCATTGACAAAGAATTGTGAATTTTTTTGATGTATTTTTCATCATTTACAGTTCTCCTTTGCAAGTGGTAGCCTAGTAGAACTTTCGTCTGTTGATTTGAAAGTTTCACAACTGTCATTTTCAGTCAAGAAAAAGAGTGTCGTAAAGTCTTCCTCTTTTTGATAGTTGATTACACTTTTTCCAATGTACTTGATTTTGAAATTATTAGTATTTCAAGTGTCGAAAGTAGTTTTGAATTCGAAATCGCAAAGTGTCAACTTAGTCTTCCTTTCATTTCGAAAAGAGAAAATTGTTAGTATTGTTGCTTTAAAAGAAAATATTTCAGATCTATACTTAGTTTTCCTTTTGTCATTCTCACATTAAGGGAACTGAAAAACAAATACATGGATGTGCATTTGCATTTAGACTACATGCGGAAATTGATTTAGGAAAAGTGCATCTAGTGTGTATTCTCTGCTCTATGTTGAAAGAATTTTATTTCTCTTTCCTTAATAGCTAGGATTTTCATTGCTAAAAGAAAGTAAACAACTGTTTATCATCTTAAATTGCATGTTTAGGAATTGTATATCTACATCACGTGGTGAACCTTAAAGGAAAACTTCTTAAGAAAGATCAACTGTAAAATAAACCTCAATGAACATAAAAACGCTTTGGAACCTAATGCACAACATTTAGAAGTCTAGGCTAGAGACGTATTCCGGCGTCGTAAAGCCTGGTAACTATCATTTTCATCGTAGGTTGGGTGATTCCTCCTCTTTGATACGACAAGTGCCAGTACGGACTTGTGCTCCCACGTACCATCGAGTATATATTGGGAGACCACAAGAGGCTGATATCTTTTATAATTAAGAAGTTGTTTCTGCCGCCCTATCAATCGCAATGCACTAAACAAAGCATTCGGGAAGATTGACTACCGTACCTTAAAAAGTATTCTACAGTTTTGCGATTAGTTTGGTAATCCCTCTGTCTAGATTTCCAGAGTAGTCACTTTTGTTCCTTTTCATACTCCTTAAAAGAAAAGGTCCATCTGAGCACTTGTCACTTCAGGCTCATTAAAAATCGAAGGCGACTAAAGTCATCTTTAGCTTTTTCTCGACTCTTAAAAATTGAAAAAGAAAGTTGTGTCAAAGTGTCATAAAGTTTATTTTAATCGGAATAACATAAGTGTTCCCTCATTGGTCTTAGGTTGAGAAAAGGGATTCCACCAATCAAGGATTTCCCCTTGGGGGGAATCCTAGTCCTTTCTCTTCTTGGGGAGATGTTGGTGCTCCACACATGGCTACAATGTCCCTTCTAGGACTCACAATTGGCCTATCAGTATGGCTTTTATCGACCTCTGTCATTCAAAACACTGTAAATCCTCAGTAATCAAATTAGCAACCAAATGATACTAAAGTTGCTCCCCCACCTTCTACTTCATTTGTTTCTCCCTCTCCTTCTTCCTCTTTGCTTGGTGAAGCCAGTAATGCTAAGAACCAAGTAACTGAGAAGAAGAAGAAAGGAAAGGAGAAGAAGAAGAAGAAGCCAAGGGTGAAAGGGGGAAACCACACATCGCTTGGCGAAAATCCACACATTGAACCATCCAAACATAAATCTCCATGCGTCATTTGCAAAGGAGACCACTATCATCAAGATTGTCCTTGCATCCTGTGGATCTTAAGAGACTAGTCTCCCCGCTTGCACAATCCGGTGTCTTCAACCTCTGACGATCATGTTGAGAGCACACCGTCAACTAGTGGAAATGAAGCCAATGGACATAAAGGAAGATCTAAATTTCCTTGTAAAATTTGTGAAGGCGATCATGCCCTCCACCATTGTCCTTTTCTAGACGAAGCTAAAAGAGTCTTTGATAACCGTCCTAATTCATCGTAGCGGATTCCTCCTGGATACAAGAAACTCTTGCCGAGTCCATCACTAGTTGAAAATATGATTGATACACCTTTGTTGTTGGTTGAAGCACCTATCATCGAAGATAAACCCTTTGAGTCCACACCAGACCAAAGTCAACGGGTCGAGATGGTAGTCGACCCAGTCTTGTCTTCAAAAGGCCCACCTTCAGATGATACAATCACCAAAGAGAATGAGAATGACACCATTCAAATTCTTTTTGTTAACATAGAATCTGATGAACATGGGGGAAATCTACCCGTTCCTTTACCGCAGGAAGGAGGCTCGTCAGAGATTCATCTGTCCATTTATTCAATCCCTCTTCCAAGCAATCTAGTCGTTTCATTCGATTGGAATCTACTAGGGAGACCCTGCCTACCATCTAATGTACCATTCCAAATCATAGTGCAGGATTACAGAATGATCATGGTTGGTACTATCATAGATGAAGGGGCTTCTGTGAATATCCTTTCCTCAACTGCTTGGGAAGCGCTTGGTTCGCTATCGCTTCCTCCTGAGATTTGAAATCTGTCAGGCTTCAACAAAGGAACCAGTCGACCTTTAGGGATCCTTCCAAATTTTCCTATAACTTTGAGAAGGAAAATCGTTCATATAAACGTCATGGTAGTCCAAGGGCCTTTAGATTACAATCTACTCCTTGGGCGTGACTACATTTACAACATGGTAGCTATTGTTTCCTCACTCTTTCAGGTGATGTGTTTTCCGTATGAAGGCAGAATGGTCCAGCTCGTAGACCAGCTTTCATTCCCCGATTCAAACACGGCTATTAGTCAAATTCCATCCCTAAATTGTATTTTTTCACAAGGAATGTCTCATCAACTTCTAGTTCGTCCACCTGATGAGCGTGAGTGATTCGGTGAATGTGACTAAACCGAGGGGGCATGCACCCTGGTCTACTTCGGCACGAAAACCCAAGATATAAGGTAGGTTTTCGCGTAGGATATATGACTAGTCTGACACACCCATCTGTTTAGGAAAATAAGATTAGACTGGAAAAGGATTCCTCCATCAAAAGTTATGTGATTGGAAATTCCCACCATTCACCTTTGTCTATTTTTGACAGAGCCAAGGAAGTGTTTTGTCTGCAAATGCAGACAAAACAATCTTGCTAATGCAAGAACTTCCATATGGTAACCTGGAAACTTTACTCTTCTTTATACCTGGGGGCATGCAAAATTTTTTATACGCAAGAGAAAAGCGACCAACGTAACTCTAACCCCGTAGTTTTTACTAACTTCAACTGCTTAAGTTAGGTGATTGGTTTGATCGACCATTCACCTTAGCAAGGACCAAATGGCACTGGCAAAGTAAAGGAGATTGTTTCCCACCAAGAGACTATCCCACCTAACCTTAGTAGTTCTTTAACCCCTAGGACAATAGTTGGTCATTCTTAGCTTGCATACAAAAGGATCCAAAGAAAAGTTTTGCATGGGGCAAGCTCCCTAAAAAAAGAACCTACTAATGAGAGACATCTTTATTATACGACTGGCACGAGCAGGTATATGCGAAGTTCAATCTCGTTAAAAAATAAACCTAGAAATGAACATATGTTCCCCTAGAGTTCAAGCTCATTAATAAATGAACCCACCTTCAGTAAATAATCTTTGCGATCGCATAGCTATCAGCTTTTGAACCTTGGTCTGTTCTTACCATCACCTCCACTCTTTTTTAGTCGATCATATGCCTCCATTTGATTGTTTAGCCTTTTGAGGAACAACTGCGATGAGTGATTCTATTAGCTACCTTCTTTACACTGTCGTGATTGAAAAGTTCCAAACCTTACCTGGAACTAGTTGCTATCCAAAAACTTCACTCGTTCCTCAAAAAATGAGTCTCCTTTAAGCTCTTTTTAGACTCGTAAAATATGAAAAGATTTCCGAGCAACTGGCCTCTCCAGCTCATTAAAGTGATTGGAAGTGCCATCCCTCCTCTATATTTTAATCTTTTTGGACTTGAGGGATCATTACACAGAGAGATCGAGTGCTTGTCTTGTTCGGCTCATTAAAACTATCGAAAAGTCATCCCTTTCATATTATTTTATACTTTTTCGGACTTAAGGGATTATATTACAAAAAAGGACTTCTAGAGTTTCCTTTCCGTCTTTTTTAGACTCTCTAAAATTGAAAAGGACCGAGTTATCTTTTTCGTTAAACTCGTTAAAGCAATAGCGACAAATTTTTCCATGCAGACAAGAGCGAGTTTCACTGTCGCTAGGCTCGTTAAAACATAGCGACAGGTTTGCCTAAAGGGAAAATTATAGAACAAGAATATGTTATCTGCCTCAAGCTTGGCAAAAATAAAGAGATACTGGTCAGCAATGACTGGGGAAAAAGGGAAGAAAACTTGAATAACTTCATTGGTAGCAGGTCGCTCTTGAACATGACACTTTCCCTCCATCACCATGATTGAGTCGGGTTGGGTTATTCATTTCACCGATCATATCACCATTGGTCCTCCGTACCATCCATTTTGGGGTTAACGCTACCATTCCATTCCAATGTCGCTGATATGTTCAAGAGAAGTCACTCAGAGAATTCACCAACCCAACTAACGTCTCATCCGCTGCAATACCTTCACTCTCCATTTTTCATGATTGCCACCCTGAACCTTGTATCATCATATCCTTTTCACCTCCACAAAAAAATTTGCTCTGTTCCGTGTCGTAGATGTGGGATTCATTAAGGCCCTCCTGTGACGGGTCACTTCTTGTCGACATCAGCTCATTATCCAAGAAGTTGACTTAGGAACAATCCTTTCAGTACTTTGAAGCTTGCATGCCTCAATGGTAAGTTTCTCACTTCCAGCGACAAGTTTACATTATTAGGATATTCGGACACATAGGAAGTAGTTAAGTATAACTTGGTCTAGTATAGAGTTAGGTAAAGTGTGTTTCTTTACTATGTACATTTGTAACTTACAATCCGACGGTCACGATATGTAGTGATCCGACAGTTCATTCTCTCCTCAGTATTACCGACACTTGATCTGTGGCTTAATGCCCGATTAGTCCATGATCTCTATTTAAAGAGCATGGAGGGTCATTTGTACTGTAACCGTTCATGAGAGAAGCTTATGTAAATTTTCATTCTTTTATTAATATATTGCCTGAAGTGGCCGCGTTGGCTCAGGCCGTGGACTGTTTCCCTCTTTGAGGGTTTTAACCACGTCAAAAATATAGGTGTATTGATCTGTGATCTATGTGTGAGTGGTGTCCTTTGGTGTTCTGTCTGAGGAACTTACCCTGTAAATTCCTACATGGTATCAGAGCTATTTGAGGGCCGCGTCCATTGGTGATCCAAATCTGAAGTCGGTAGAACTGCATCCGACTATCGTTTCCTAGATCTACTATTTCTGACTGCTTTCGGGGCGAGAGGACTACTCTGTTGTGTTAGGAGCATCTGTTCCAGTGAGGAACCCCTTTCGTTTCATGCGAAAAGGTTTCTGGTAGCCCTAGCTACATCATTTTTAAGATCTGGAGGTATACAGTGTTTATTTGCAGTTTACAGTTATTTTCTCTCTGTTTATTTAGCCTTTTGTTTTTTTATTACCGGATCTATACCTTTCATTTCTGCGTATGCTCTTTTCCCTGTGACTTTGTGTGATCTGGGCAAATCAGAAACATAAAGGAAAGATTTTTCTCATGCGTATGCTCTTTTCCGTCGCGCCTTAGTGTGATCTCGAAAAATCAGAAACATTGAGGAAAATATTTAGTTTCCAGCTAAAGCTAACTTCGAGCTGTAAGGTTTGTTTTTTTTGTATGTCTATGTTGGGTTTTGTGTTTTTTATTTTGTAGGGAAAAAGAGCTTTCTCAAAAAAAACCCCCCTTCCTCTTTTCTAAAAATTACTAAACTTTTAGTTTAGCTCACTTGGTCCAAAGCTACTTTATGAGAGTAGAGGCCTTGAGTTCAAGTCTTCTTTTTGTTGAGCTAATTAGATTATGTTTGGAAAGGGGGTGGATTTTTTTTATAGAATTATCATTCATTTCCGCACATTCCCGCACTTCGTCGGTATCTTCATCAAATTTTCTTCAAAAAGCCATAACTTCTTCCTCCGAAAGCCATTTTCAGAGCCGTTTTTTTTGAACTAGCCTAATTTTTCGAGATCTTTCCATTGGAACACTTAGTTTCAACATCTACAGCTTCAGTTTCTGTTAAAATGGAAAGTCCATGCCAAGTTATTCTTGACAGCACCAACTACTTCCAATGGTGGTCCTACATTGTGGATTTACTTAGAAGTAAAGGTCTCTACAGAATAGCCTCAGGCCAAGAAACTAAACCGAAAGATGAAGATAAGGCAGCTAAATGGGAAAATAGGAAAGATCAAGCACGAGGGTTGATAGGGATGTTTATTTCTCCAGATCTTAGATTCCATATTGTAGAACTTGATACTCTCGATGAAGCAATGAAACAGATTACTAAAGTTTTTGGAATTAAAAATGAACTTAAAGCCCATCAACTCGAAAATGGGTTGCTTACATTGGACCCCAATAATTTTTCTTGCATTGAAGATTTTTTGTCCAAATTCAAGACCCTTAGACTTCTTTTGTAAGGTGTTAAGGTTAAGAAAGAAGATAGTAACCTTATCTATTCCATTCTTACTAAGTTGGGACCAGCCTACTCTGTGTTTGTTTCCACCTTCCATTCTACAAGAGAAGCCTTCATTTCTCAAGGACAAGCCTACAAGTCCCCTTCCTTTGATTCCTTTTGTGATTCTTTAATAAGAGAACAGGAAAAACGCTTACACCTTGGTCTTCTTCATCTTGGAAACTCTTCTAAGAAAGTGTTAGCTGCCTAGCAGCAACCATATTCAAAGAATCCTAAGAAGTTGTATCCTAAAAGGAATGGTCCTAAACCAAACAAGGGTCCTAAGCAATTTCGGCCTCAAAATGAAAAATCATTTCAACAAAATGATAAGACAAATAAAAACAAAGGGAAGAAGACTGATAGACATTGCCACTTTTGTAATCCAGATGGCCATTTAGAATCGAAATGCTTTAAGAAGATGGAAGCCTTGGAAGCAGCAATGAAGAAGCATAACATCCATTTGGAGCACTCTTCAACTTCAACTTCATCTTCAAGAATAGCACTTTATACATGTGGTTTTCAAACATCTCGGTCTGGCTATGCACTAAATGTATCTTCTTCTTCTCATTCTCATGAGTGGCTCATTGATTCTGGAGCTTCTTATTACATGGCCAAAAACAAAGCCATGTTTTCTTCTTTAAATGATTGTAACACCAAAAATATATATGTTGGTGATGATAGATCTCTTAGTGTTGTAGGGACTGGAACTGTTCATATAGACAATGGTCAATTTAATGATGTATTATGTGTTCCAACCTTATCCTGCAACCTTTTATCTGTATATTAGATAACTCATTCAGGTGAAGGTAAAATCGTTGAATTTTCACCTCACGATGTTGTAACTAAGGACGTAAGAGATCCTAGACAGATTTTAGCTACTAGCATTGCTGATGATTCTAAAAGGTTGTATAAGTTTCACAACTTTGGGTTATCAAATCTTCCCTCAATATTTGTTGCTCATAATGATGAAGTGAGCAAATTTTGGCATGAGCGATTTGGTCACTTAAACTATCGCTCTCTTCAGAATCTATGTAAAGAAAATATGGTGACAGGTCTTCCAATGGTATCTTGTAGAGATGGTGTTTGTTCCCAATGTGTACTCAGAAAACATCATCGGGATAGTTTTGAAAAACGTGCCTCTTGGCACGCCTCAGCCCCTTTACAGATTGTGCATAGTGATTTATGTGGTCCACTTCCAGTTGTTTCATTCTCTGGCTACAAGTATTTCTTAACTTTCATTGATGATTTCTCCAGATGCACTTGGGTATACTTCTTAAAACTCAAGAGTGAAGTATTTAACATGTTCTAGGCCTTTAAGGCCTTTGTTGAAAAACAATCTGGACATCAAATTCTTAAGTTAAGATCTTATAATGGCGGAGAATATGTTAACAACAAATTCATCAACTTTTGCACTGAGAATGGAATTCAAATGCAACATAATGTTCCATATACTCCACAAAAAAATGGTGTAGCTGAAAGGAAGAATCACACCTTAAAGGAAATGGCTAATTGTATGCTTCAATCTAAAGGACTTGGTCTTAATTTTTGGGCAGAAGCAATTAACTGTGCAAACTACATAATAAATCACACTCCTACTAAGGTTTTAAAGAATATCACTCCAGAAGAAGCATGGAGCTCAATTAAACCAGATGTAAGTCACTTTCATGTTTTGGGAAGTGAAGCATGGGCCCATATTCCAGATGAGAAACATAAAGCTTTAGAACCTAAGAGTGAAAAATGTATTTTTGTTGGATATTCTGAAGATTTCAAAGGATATAGACTTATTCCACTTAAGTCCAAGAATTTTATCATTAGAAGAGATGTAAAGTTTGGTGAAAATATATCGGCCTACGAGCCTAGTTCGGCGAATGTGCCACCTCTCCCTATCTCTTCTACTTTTGAAAATATTTCTTTTTCAGATGATGAAAGCGAGGATGAAAATCCTCCCCCGCCTTCTCAGGATCCTCCTTCAGCTCCTCAGCTTCCAAAATGGGTTCGTGCTACTCGGGATGCAGCAGTTGATCTTGTCGGTGATCCTACAGATCAGCGACGTACACGTTCTCAGTTCGATAGAGCCTCTTCTTTACTGGCTCAAGCTTCAGCGAATTATGATCCTGACACCTTTGCAGAAGCTTCAGGCCATCCAGATTGGGACACAGCTATGAATGAAGAATATTGTTCATTATTGGCAAATGATACATGGGATCTTGTTCCTCTACCAAAGGGACGAAAACTTGTTAGATGCAAATGGGTTTACAGAACCAAGTATGGACCAGATGGGAATGTTGATAAACATAAAGCTCGTCTTGTTGCTAAGGGTTTTTCACAAGTTGAAGGCATTGACTATACCAAAACCTTCTCCCCTATTGCCAAAATGAACTCTATCCACCTTGTTCTTTCCCTTGCTGCCTCTTTCAAATGGGAAGTCCATCAGATGGATGTTAAATTTGTCTTCTTGCATGTGGACTTGCATGAAGAAATCTATATGGAACAACCTATTTGATTTATATAAACAGACTCCAGCCTTGTATTTCGGCTTAAAAAATCCCTTTATGGTCTCAATCAAGCTCCTCGGGCTTGGTATGCCGAAATGGATGGCTTTCTTTTAGAATCTAGCTTTTCTAGGTGTCATTCTAACAATACTGTCTACACCAAGAAAGTGGGCAAGTCTCTTATCATTCTTGTTCTTTATGTTGATAATCTTATCCTCACTGGTAGTGATCCCAACCTTATCAACCATGCGAAGTCCATCCTTAAAAAGAAGTTTGAAATGACAGACTTAGGACACTTTCATTATTTTCTTGGTCTTCAAGTCTTGCAATCCAAGGAAGGTATTTCCCTTTCCTAGTCCAAGTATGCTTGTGATATTCTACGCCATTTTCACATGGAATACTGTAAGCCAGCCCCTTCTCCCTTTCAATCTGGAGCCAAACTTTTAGTCACTTGTACTTCCCCTGAAGTTGATGCTACCTTATACCATTAACTTGTAGGAAAACTTTTGTATCTAACCCATACTTGTCCTGACCTTTCCTTTGTTGTTGGCCTTGTTGCTCAGTTTATGAAAAACCCACATGAAAGTCATTGGAAAGTAGTTAAAAGAATACTTCATTATGTTCTAGGTATAGTTCAGTTTGGGATTCATTACAGTGCAAAAGCATCTCCTCTATTGGTTGGTTTCACTGATTCTGATTGGGCTGGTGACCCTTATGATCAGAAGTCTACTGCAGGTTATGTGTTCACTCTTGGTTCAGGACCTATTACATGGGCTTGCAAGAAACAAAGTGCCCTTTCTCTTTCTTCAGCAGAAGCAGAGTATCGTGGTGCCATAGAAGCTAGTAAGGAAGCCTTGTGGCTTCGTCAGATCCTATCAGAGTTTGGCTTTCAGCAGTAGCATCCAACTACACTTCGGTGTGATAATCAAAGTGCCATTCAACTATGCAAAGATCCAGTCCAACATCAGCATAGAAAACACATTGAACTACACCTGCACTTCATCAGAAAGCTCATTCATGACCATGTTCTTGAAGTGCAATATTGTTCAACAGATGATCAAGTTGCAGACATCTTTACAAAGGTTCTCATAGAGGCAAAATTTACTAAACTTCAATTTATGGTTGGAGTTTAGGAAGTTCTCACTAAAGGGGGATAGGCTCTAGTGCCTCCTTCCTTCTTCTATTGTGTCACATTTGTACATCCTTCAATCCTATCCCAAGTTGTTCTTAAGGAGGGATGTTAGGATATTCCGACACATAGGAAGTAGTTAAGTATAACTTGGTCTAGTATAGAGTTAGGTAAAGTGCGTTTCTTTACTATGTACATTTGTAACTTGCAATCCGACGGTCACAATATGTAGTGATCCGACGGTTCATTCTCTCCTCGGTATTACCGACACTTGATCCATGGCTTAACACCCGATTGGTCCATGGTCTCTATTTAAAGAGCATGGAGGGTCATTTGTAGTGTAACCGTTCATGAGAGAAGCTTATGTAAATTTTCATTCTTTTATTAATATATTGCCTGAAGTGGCCACATTGGCTCAAGCCGTGGACTGTTTCCCTCTTTGAGGGTTTTAACAACGTCAACAATACTGGTGTATTGATCTGTGATCTGTGTGTGCTGTCTGAGGAACTTACCCTATAAATTCCTACATACATCAATGGCCTTCGACCGAAATATTTTACATGGTGTGTTATAGACATTTTTGTGCCTTACAGCATTGAGCATGAAATGTCCATAATATAAGGGATCCAAAGTCCCTAAACATGTTGTTCCTACCCCTAGAGGAACAAGGCTAACAAACCACAGCAATTCACAGAAGTTCTCCACCAGAAACTGCTCAAAAACAAGTCAATTCAGGATCAATTCAGAGGCTCCACTAGCTGTCTACGCTGAAATGTAGAGATTGCACTGGCTAGGTGCACTGCAACGCAGGTAGAAGCACTACCAGGGTGCGCTGAGCGGGAAATGACAAATGGCAAGTTCATTCAACGAGGTGGAAAGACCCTGGAAGCTTCTAGAATCTTCTCCAATGACACTTGCCTCAAGGAATTCGACTAGTGATGAGTAAGAGGCTCTTAGTCTCCAAGTGGAAGCAAGAACTGACAGAGGGAGAGGACACTAGTCAAATCTCAAGCTGACTCATCCTCTCTCCAAACATCTATATATGGATCTCTCCTCCATGAGATCCAGGAGGCTGGAATTTTGTTATTGCAAAGAATTGTTGTTGGTTTGAGATTGGAATCATGGGGTGCTTAATGCTTTGAAGGAAGGTGAAGATAGGAATTTCATTTGTTGGGAAGGAGATGCTGGATTGGAGCCCTCTGGGTTGTATCTCTTCCTGAACCTTGTTATTCATCAATAAAGCTATCTTGGTTTCTCCTATATACTGATGTATCTTTGATGTATGATTGCATTAGTATGTTTAGTTTATTTCTAATCCTGAACTAGTTATGAATATGAATCTATGTCTTTGTGTAGTGTTCTCTTCTTGTGATCTTGCAGAAACCTGTTGAAGCTGGGCGAGTGAGAAGGCAAGCAGTTGGGAACTCTCAAAGACAAGAGAAACCTGATCGAGGGACAAATGGAAGACACCGGTTAGTCCATCTATCTCTCTTCATTCTCAATTCATAAAGGAAGAATACTAGAATAGCTGTTTCTGTTTGTTGCTAAGGCACTGTCACACCTTAGGTGGATAGGATCGTCCTGCATAGGCATTTTTCCCCACAACAAATTGGCGACTCCACTGGGGAGATCTGTTTAGTCATTTTATTTGTGTCTCTATCATTGTTTGTTTCATAGACTCAACAGCAACAATCGAACTGCATATGCTATTCTCAGATGCAAAGTAGACAGCTGGTGCTTTGATACAATCACTGGATTTGTCTATGATATGAACAATGGACTCACAAATGATTTGATGATCCTTTGTGATAGATCTTAGTCCTCCTTCAAAGCATCCCTTTGATTGTACCTTGCTTGTTGCTTTGATTTGGCCTGAAACTGTAGATTAAATAGTAAACTGTGACCCAGAACCTAGTGAGGAACTCTCGTTTCTCCTTCAGCGCAGAATCTGTGAAGAGGTTCTGCATTTCAACGCAGGTCCCGTGAAGGCTACCTGCGCTGAATGTCAAAACCTCTGTGTTGAGGGTGCGTTGATCCAGTTAGGCCTTGTGCAGCTGGGGTTCTCTGCTCTGTTTTGCCTTGTTTTGATCTCTGTTTTTTGCAGCCTGTAACCAGCATAGGTACCTGTCTGATAACTCCTTTTCTCTGCTTAAATTCTGCCTCCTTTTGTACAAAAAGACTGTGAGTGTTTTTATGTGTTTGTCGCGTCATTTACAATTTTCCTTTGCAAGAGTGAAATAGTCATCCTGTAGCCCTTGATTCAGATCTGTTGATTGTGATCTTAGGAGAGAGTTCATTGGCTGTTTACAGTTGGTTATACATTCATTTTTGCTTTTGGTTTGAGTTTGTCTCTTTTGAATGTCAAAACAAGTATTCATTTCGAAAATCTTTAAGTGTTGTAATCTCTTCTACCCTTCCTGATTTCGAAAAAGTAAACTTGTTTGTATTTGTCATTTAAAAGCAAATTCAAAGTTGTACAAAAAGCTTTCTTTTTAGGCATCAATATTAAGAGAGCAGAAAACAAACACCTGCATTGTGCATTTGCATCTTGATAGTTTGCATGCTTGATTTAGGAAAAGTGCATTAGAGTGTGCTGATTGCTCTTTGAGAAAATATGGTGTCTTTCTTTTCCCTTTGTAGCTAGGATTTTCATTGTTGAAAAGATATAAAAGCTTGCTTATCATCTTTAGACTGCATTTAGGAATTGTATCATACATCTCGTGGTGAACCTCAAAAGGCAAACTTCTAAAAAGATAAACCTAAAATAAATTGAATGAACTTAACAACGCTTTGTAACTTAACGCACAACATAGAGGTCTAGGCTAGAGATGTGTTCCAGCGTCGTAAAGCCCGGTGACTATCGATCTCGCTGATGGTGGGTGATTCCTCCTGAGGGACGATAGTGCCAGTACGGATTGTGCTCCCACGTACCGTCGAGTATATATTGGGAGACCCCTATAGGCATAAAACCTTTATCCTTAGGAAGCCGTGTCGGCCGCCCTACTGATCGCAATGCACTGAACACAGCATTCAGGAAGATTGACTGCCCGTACCTTAAAAAGTATTCTGCGGTTTTGCGAAAAGTTTGGCACACCCTCTACCTAGAACTCCAGAGCAGTTCCTTTTGGCCTTTTTCAGACTCTATAACAGAAAAAGTCCATCCGAGCATTTGTCACTTCGGGCTCGTTAAAACATCGAAGGAGACTAGAGTCATCTTTAGCTTTTTCTCGACTCTTTAAAATTGAAAAAGCAAGTTGTGTCTAAAGCGTCGTTAAAATTTATTTTAAAAGGAACAATCACCCCTATTCCCACGTTGATCTTTCAGTTGAGAAAATGGAGCCCTCCAATCAAGGAATTCCCCTTGGTAGAAATCCTAGTCCCTTCTCCTCTTGGGGAGATGTTGGAGTGCCCCATATGGCCACATTGTCGCTTCCAGGACTGACAATTGGCTTGCCGGTCTGGCTCTTCTCAACCAATGTTGTTCAGAACACCACTATTCCTGAATAGTCGAATCAACAGTTAGACCAGACCAGAGTTACCCATTAGCCTTCTACTTCATCTAATTCTTCCTCTCCTCCTTCCTCTTCACTTGACAGAGCTGGTAAAACAAAAAACCAAGTTCCTAAGGAGAAGAAGGAAAAGAAGAAGAAAGAGAAGAAGAAGAAGGAGCCAAAAGCGACTGGGGGCAAACAAGTGTCGTCTGACAAAAATCCACAAACAAGTGGATGATGAAGATGTAAAACTCAGGTTGTTTGCTCAGAATTTCATTGGGGAAGTCAGAAAATGGTTTAAAGCCCTAACAGCTGGTAGTATTCATAGTTGGGTTGAGTTTGAAGATATTTTCCTGAGGAAATGGGGAAATAGAACTAATCCTATTCAAGCCCTCACTGACTATAATAATTTAAGAAGAGCTCCAGATGAGTCTGTTCAAAACTTTTCTAAGAGGTTTAACAAGGTATATAACTCTATTCCAGCACACTTGAAACCTCCTGGAGCTTTGGCACAGTTAAGGTATGCTGAGTCTTTTGATTCAGATTTCTCTCTTTTACTCAGAGAAAGAGAGTCTGCTAATTTAGCTGAAATGCAAAATGATGCTATCAAAGTAGAGGTGAATATACTTGCTGCTAAAAAGTCCAAGATGGCTAAGGCTAAGATAAAGGAAGAGGAGAGGCCTTCTACCTCTGCTCAAGAAGATAAATTTGAGACCATGATGAAGACTATGGAGAAATTGATGGATCAATTAGCACTTGGGAATACTGCTGCTCCCCAAGCTCAACAAGAACCTCGGTTCAGGAATCCTCAATTTAGAAGGCCTCAAAATCAGCAAAGGCCAAGAGAAAATAGAAATCAGCAAGCTGATCCTCCTATGAGACCTCCTTTTCAACAAAACATGGTGGATGAGGAAGAAGAACCTGATGAACCTGAGGAATCTATTCATTGTCTTGGTGAAGAAGATTCAGAGATCTTCCTAACAAAGGAGGAACATGATGAGTCCAGCCAACTAAAAGCTGAGAAGGAATCCTCAGATTTCTTAAAGGGTTTTCAACATGCCATATTTGAAATCCAAAAGCAATACAACCTCAGAAACAGAGATGTCCCTATTACAGCAAATAAGGCTCAGCCCAAGAAAAATGTTTCAAAAGCAGTGGAAGATAAAAAGGAAAAGCCAAAACAAGCTGATGGAGAAAGTGATTCTCCTCTTGAGAAAAAAGATAATCAATCCCCTGTTCCTCCTAAGGAAATTGAAAGGTCTACTTCTGTGTTTAATATAGAAAATGAGATTGCTAAAATTAAAATATCAGTCCCATTTAATGAAATCTTGAAAGTAGACAAGTATAGAAGTAAAATTGTGGAAATGCTTAATTCTCCACCAGGAGGGGCTGATATTTTGAATTTGCAAGAGGATAATCCTATTATTTGTTTAGGTCCAAGACTTGAAGATGAGCAAAATGATGAGTTTCCTCCTTTTTATATAAGCATCAATATACATGAGATGACTCTTCATAATGCCATGTTGGATTCAGGGGCATCCCATAATCTCATGCCTAAAGTCATTATGGAAAGGTTGGTATTAGAGGTAACTAGACCATACAAGGACTTATTTTCTTTTGATTCAAAGAGGGTTCACTGTATTGGGCTGATAAAAGATGTGGTTGTGGCACTTACACAAATCCCAGCAAAAACAACTGTCATGGACATTGTTGTTGCAGATGTTCCACCTAAATTTGGGATGTTACTTTCAAGGTCATGGGCAGCAAAGATTAAAGGTACCATGCAGATGGATCTGACTTATGCTACCATTCCAGTATTTTGGGAGCAAAGAAGGTTATATCGTGAGACAAGGATGGCATATATGGTGAGCAGCAAGGACAAGCCACAGAATTTTCCCATTTATTCTTGTGATACAGGCCTGGGATCAGCTATTCTCTTCAATGAGTCAGTGGGAAAAGAATCAGAAAAAGAACATGCAGAAATTCAGTGTGAAGAACTGCAGCAAAGTAATGAAGAAGACATCACTGGTTGCTGGTCTTTATACTTTGATGGAGCAGCAGCAAAAGAAGGTGCAGGAGCTGGGATTTGGATCATGAGTCCAGCTGAAGAAAGTAAGTTTTTGTCATATAAACTTAATTTTGATTGTACCAATAATATGGCGGAGTATGAGTCTCTGGTATTAGGCTTAGAAACCTTGATAGAGTTAAAGGCAAAAAACATTACTGTTTATGGGGATTCTGAATTAGTCATAAAGCAAGTTCAAGGTGCCTATCAAACAAAAGATGCAAGGATGAGAGCTTATAGAAACTTGGTGTTGGAATTGTTGGAAAAGTTTCAGTCATATACTTTCAGTATAAAAACCAGAGATTAGAATTCCGTGGCAGATTCTCTTGCTATTACAGCTAGTCTTTTTGTTATCCCTAAACATTCTTCTGATAACTATGAAGTGAAGGTTCGTCATAGGCCAGTCATCCCAGATAATATCTTAAATTGGCAAGTCTTTGAAGATGATCAGTAGGTAAGAAGTTTCCTAGAGTTGAAAGGAGAATTTGAACATAGTCAAATTGATCAGCAGAACATGTTAGTGGAGACAAAAGAAAAGCCTGAGGTATTGCAGCTGCAAAATAATCTAATTCCCAAAGGTCTGATTCCACTTGAGAAACTATTTGATCAGAATGATGTGTTTAAAGCACCAAGGCTGCAAGCCAATGAAGAAGAAATAGAGAGCTGCAATTTGGGTGATTCAGTAGCGCCTAAATTAGTCAAAATTTCAAAATTTTTATCAGCTGATCTAAAAGTTAAGTATGTTGAGCTAATGAAAAAGTTCATTGATGTTTTTGCATGGAGCTATGCTGATCTGAAGCAATATGATTCCTCAATTATACAGCATACTATCCCAATCAAGCCAAATGAGAAGCCTTTTAAGCAAAAATTGAGAAGAATTAATCCTCTTCTAATGCCATTAATTGAAAAAGAAGTGAAGAAGCTCTTTGATGCAAATATTATTGTTCCAATTAGATTTTCAAATTGGCTTGCCAATCTGGTACCAGTGAGGAAAAAGAATGGGGAGATAAGGATTTGCATAGATTTTAGAAATTTGAACAAGTCTTCATTGAAGGACAACTATCCTCTTCCTAAAATGGATCTTATTCTACAAAATATTGTTGGCTCTCAAAGAATGTCAATGTTAGATGGTTTCTCAGGATACAATCAGATCCTTGTTCATCCAGATGATCAGGAGAAGACAGCCTTCACCACACCATGGGGCACATTTATGTATGAAAAGATGCCTTTTGGCCTCATGAATGCAGGGGCGACTTTCCAGAGGGCTATGGACATTGCTTTTGCTGAGGAAAAGGATAAATCAGTGGTGGTATATCTTGATGATATCACAGTCTTTTCAAAGAGGGAAGAGGATCACTTAAAACACCTTGAAACGATTTTGCTAAAGTGTAGGAGGTTTGGCATTTCTTTGAATCCAACCAAAAGCATCTTTGCTTTGACATCTGGTAAGTTGCTTGGACATATCATTTCTGAAGAAGGAATTAGGATTGATCCTAATAGAGTCAGTGCTATTTCAAAGTTGGATTTGCCAAGGAGCAAGAAAGAGGTTCAGTCTTTTCTTGGTAAAGTTAATTTTGTTAGAAGGTTCATCCCCAACTTTGCTGAAGTGGTTAAACATATCACAAAAATGCTAAAGAAAGGAGCAGACTTTAAGTGGACAGCTGAGGCAAGGAAGTCATTTGAAGAAATTAAGAAAGCACTCACTCAAGCACCGGTTCTTATTAGCCCTGATTTCACCAAGGAATTTCTAATTTTCACATTTGCTTCTGAAGATATAATAGCTGGAGTCTTATTGCAGAAAGGAGGACAAGGTATTGAACAGCCCATTTCCTTTTTTAGTAAGACATTGGCTAATGCTGAATTAAAGTACAATATTTTAGAGAAGCAAGCATATGCATTGGTGAAGGCAATCAAGGATTTTAGAATTTATGTACTGCATTCTCATATTGTTGCATATGTACCAAGTGCTGTCATTAAAGATATCCTTACACAAGCAGACCCGGATGGAAAAAGAGGAAAATGGATAGCCAAGTTGTTAGAATATGACATTGAAATTAGACCCACCAAGTTGGTGAAGGGTCAAGGTTTGGCAAAGATGTTAACTCATTCAAATCTGGACAGCAGTGATATCAATTTTAATGCAGAAATATCAGAGATTTCCGAAGAAGAAGAAGAGCTGGTTCAAATCAATGAAAAATTTTTGACATCAGAATGGTATAGGGATGTGGCATTTGTTTTGCAGCACAATAGAGCCCCTGATAACCTCTCCAAATCTAAGGCTTGGTTCACCAAGTTAAAATCCCTTAGATACTTTGTGTATGAGCAGAATTTATTTTGGAAGGATGCTGGAGGGATTTTATTAAATTGTCTTATTGAAGAAGAGGCTGAAAAGGTCATTGATGAATTTCATAAGGGAGATTGTGGAGGCCATCATTATTGGAAGGCCACTGCAAATAAAGTTTTGAGGGCTGGATATTTTTGGCCTACTATGTTCAAGGACATTTACAAGAAAATAGCAGCCTGCCATGAATGTCAGATGTTTGAGGGCAGAAGAAAGCTTATGCCTATGCCATTGGTTCCTATCTATGTAGAAGCACCCTTTCAACAGTGGGGGTTAGATTTTATAGGTGAGATACATCCCCCTTCATCAGGACAACATCGGTGGATACTCACAGCCACTGATTATTTTACAAAGTGGATAGAGGCAGTACCTACCAGGCAGGCCAATGACTCAGTGATAATATCCTTTTTAGAAAATAACATTTTGTCAAGGTTTGGTTGTCCACTCAAGCTTATCACAGATAATGCTCGGGCTTTTAAGTCTAGAAGAATGATAAACTTTTGTCATCAGTACCATATTTCCCTTGGTCATTCCACAGCTTACTATCCACAGGGAAATGGATTAGCTGAAAGTTCAAACAAAAGCCTTGTGAGGATTATCAAGAAACTGCTGCAGGAAAACAAAAAGGCTTGGCACTTAAAGCTGAAGTATGCCTTATGGGCTGATCGTATTTGCACTAAAAGGTCTATTGGAACATCTCCTTATGAACTTGTGTATGGAGCAGAGGTGATTTTCCCAACATCTCTTGGGGTACCAGTTATGAAGCTAATTCAGGGATTAGAAGAGGAACCAAATGCCATACAGAGGAGGATTAATCAGCTTATAGCTCTGCAGGAGAAAAGGAATAAAGTGTTTGAGGGTCATCAACAAAATCAGAATAGAGTTAAGAGAGCTTTTGACAAGAAAATCAAAGAAGACATATTCCAGATTAATGATAAAGTCCTAAAATGGGAAGCCAGAATTGAGGAGAAAGGTAAACATGGCAAATTTGAAAATTTGTGGAAAGGGCCATATCAGATTTCTGCCTTCCATGGAAACAACACTTATATTCTGCAAGAGGTTGATGGATCGCCATATGCTGGAGGACCTGTTAATGGCAGGTTCTTAAAGCATTACAATCAGTAAAAGTCTACCAAGTATCCCATGATCATTGTATATAACCATTTTCTGAATGTTTTCTGTTAAAAATAATTGACAAGTTGAACAGGAAGACTTTAGCCCGAGGTGAAGGCCCACAAAGTTTGAAAGGGATGCTTGTCAGCCGTGTGTGAGTGCAATAAAATGGATAAAGGCACTGGTACTACGCGTTCTTAGTGTACTACAGGAGCACACTATCCCAAGTGGAGCCACTGTTATCACTTAGAACCATAGTTCATGTATGTAATGTTGTCCACAAGTTTCATATAAAAATCTTTGGTTTAGTGAATAGGTTTATATGTGTGTGTGTCACTTTGAAATTAGAATTTCAAAAGGTATTGATGTAAGTCTGTGTAAAAAATCGTTAGATACCCTCCATCATTGTCAGTTAAGGCATGTCTTGTCTTGATTGCGTCATTAGTACTTTGCGCAGTTTTGCAGCGCAGTCTGTTTGGTCAATTTAGCTGCGCAATGATGTTTCCGCCTTTTCGCAGCGTATTGTCTACCAGCCATTTCGTAGCGCGTTTTGTCAAATCTTAACTGTCTGCGCTACGAAATCAGGGTTTCGGGGTTTTTATAGCGTCTTTTCTTGAAATGTCAAGTCTGGGAGGGGTGAGTCATAGGTCCGTCCACGTTTGTCAGTTGATGTCCTCTCCAGGTCATGATAGATCATCATTCCGCCATAAGGTCCAGGATCACGCATATGAATATCATCTTAAGGGATTTTATGAGGTATGGTTGTGTCATAATGTGTTTTCATGATGTGTAAACATGTCTGCTGTATGACGAGTGTTTTAAAAAAAAAAAAAAACGCAAAGAAGCCCGAGTTCTCATTTAAAGGGATCATCGCAAGCGAGCCTGCACTCCAAAGTCGAGATTGTTTTCGAGCTATAGCTGCTATTAGTTTCCTGTGTGAAGATATTCGAAGCAAGATGGAAAAGAGGGAACATCGATCCGGTAGGTGCCTGAGAACAGAGCCAGAGGGGCTTGATGTTACACTCAGAGATGAAGGTGTAGCAAGAGCCTTTCGAAATGCCGGTTGCTGGAGGTTCTGCGAGAAGTTGAAGGGAGGACATGCAGAGGTAACGAAGGCTTTTGCATTGAATTTTACTGGATTGAATTCAAAGGTGTCAATGTTAGAATTTCCTATGTCTCCTGAAGTCATTTCTATTGTCACTGAAATTCCGAGGGGAGGACAAGAATGGTTCAAAAATTTTAAATTTGACATGAGTCCCTGTAAAGAATTTTTGAGGGAACCGTATGTAAATGAGGACCTCACCAAAGCTGTGCCAAGGAGTTACGTAAAAGAACATTTTGCTCAGCTCCTTACATGCATCCAGAAATACCTAACATGTGAGGGGAGGTACCACAAAGTTTATTCCTATCACTTCAAACTTTTGTTGCATTTCACAGGTAAAGTATCAATAGATATCCCTTTCTACTTGTTCAGAAGCCTCAGTAAAATGTGTGATAAAATCCAGTCAAAGAAAGATGATTGTGAAACATCCCTGTTTCACCATGGTTTAGTAAAGTTGCTGGTGTTAGATGGTTTGCAAAAGATCGGTAGAGATTGGGATTCTTTTATTTTTATGGCCGGCTTTCAAAGCAAAACAGGCCTCACTCCATTGCCTGTTAGGGAAAGAGAAGAAAGAATTGAAGAACCTACTCTGGCTGAGCTCAGAAAGGAGGTGAAAGACCAAAAGAAGCCCAAAGCCAAGTTGAGGAAATCAGAGAAGTCTGTGGTTGCAAAGGAGACACCTAAATCATCAAAGGAGACACCTCAATCATCAAAGCAGAAGATCAAGCAGAAGCAGGATGCAGCTGGACCAAGTGAAGTTGAAAAGATATCAAGGGTAAAAACCAGAGGTCAACTAAACAAGGAGAAAGGTAAGTCAATTACTGGGGAAGAAAGCCCTATGTCAAAAGGCAGTTTAAGTGACTTACTTGTAGCTATTGAACTTGAACAAGATCAGCCAATACAGATGGAACCAATAGAGTTTGAGCAAGATCACCCAGTGCAGCCAATGCATATTGACCTCACTCAATCTTCACCCGAAAGTACTAAGAAACCAAGAGCTTCAAAAAGGTTGAGATTTGAGGAGCCTAGTAAAGAATATGCTTTCAAGCCACGTAGGCCAGTCACAAGAAGACAAATGAAAGAGGTGGAGAAAGCGCAGAAAGAGGAGGCACCTTTAGAAGTGCCTAGTACAGATGTACTTGAGGTTTTGACCAGAACAGTTCCTGCAACCAGGAGTAAAGACAAGAGTAATAGGGTCATCATCAGCCAAGGTGGAAATGTCATTGCTATCAAGCAACAGGCAGGAACAACACAAGAAGAAGTGCCTCAGATTAAAAATGTTTCTAAGGAAAGGGCAGTGAGATATGCAAATTATAAAAAGGCTGTACTAAAAGGCAGTACAAGTCTAATGGGCCAAACTGATTCAGTGTCTGATGTATATTTGTGGACAGTGCCAGCTCTGAAGCAGGCAAAAACCATGAAACAGCTGAACACAAGCCTAAGAGCAGAAAACAAGGCTTTGAAGAAAGAAGTTAGCAGTTTGAAGAAGAAGCTAGGTAAACTAGCTGATTAATCCAAGGGGAAATTTGCTTTTCAAGTTTTGATAAATTTTGGTTTCCATCATTTTGAAACTTTTTGGATCCCTTACACCTGTATAAAGTAGCTGAAGAAATCATGAAGTTAAGTCAACAGTGCTTTAAGATTCATATGTTCTGTTTTGATTATCTACAGCAGTTTCGTAGCGCGCTACGAAACTGCTGTAGATGACTGTTTTATGAGAAAAAATGAAATTGATGCTAAGGTCAGCAAATCTTGAAAAGGATGTCTCGAGGCCAGTAAGGAGACTATACAAAGCTATCCAGATATTCAAAGGGTGACAGGTGTGAGTGTTGAAGAAAAAGGTGAAACTTTTTGTTTTTTGCTAAAAGTCTTCCTAAAGTTACTTTATGACCGAATTGTTAGGGTTCTGGTAGGGTTACCGAAATTTTGGGTGGTACACCTGTTCAGTTCACAAAGTGTCCAGATCATGAGGCATATTGGATTATGCGTGGTTATTAAAGGTATTAAAGGGCTTGGAGCATAGTCTTTTAGTACATGAAGACTAATGGAAGGCAGGGACCATGAAAACAGGGCACATATCCTCATCAACTAATGAGTCATCCACACAGCAAGTATCCGAAGCTGCTCGTTCAGTGAATGTTTCTCCAGCATGTCTTGGCCACTACAGAAATGGTACAGGTGTCAAAGTTCAAGAAAGCATCAATGCACACGAGGAGATAGAATTAGAGTTTCAATAGGAATGGGACTCTATGTATTTACAGCGCAATACCTTTGTATTTAATAAGTTTGTTTAGATATAGATAAGGCAATTAATGATAGGATTTCGAGCTCCCCTCATGCTGGAGGAGGAGTCTCAAGTAGTTGTAGTTTTGTTTTCCTATATATAGGAAAAACTCTGATGTAAAAAAGGTTGGAGATTTATGAAAAAACAGAGTTTTTATATCAGCTTATGTAAAAGACTTTTGACAGTAATATAAAGATTACTTTTTCTTCCCAAGATTCATCATGTGTTCAAGTGCTCAGAATATATGTGGCTTTGTTTTTATCCTTTTATGTTTTACAGCTCACTAAATATGCAATCACTCTGAATTCACCTAGTGCTCAGACTTCCTGTGTATATTTATGAGTTGAGGTTCCTTTTGAGAAATGTTCTGAGGGTTTAAACATTATATGCCTTGGCTTCCATGATTGAGTAGTTAATAGTTTACTGCAGAGGTGTTTGACTCCATGAGCCCAATGGAAGAAGTGTTATTTTATTGTTCCAACCAGCTTATTTTCATGTACTGTTTGAAGAGTTAGCCATCTTTTCTTGTTATTAATTCATATCAAAAATCTGTGAGAGAGCCCTCTCTGACTAAGGAGGCTAAGCCTTAGTCTAAAGCCTGGTTTGAAATAGTTGCATGAGATCTTGCTAAGAAGCAGCCCTTAGTACACGATTTTGTGATAACAGGCTCTATCTTCGAATGTTACCATCACAGAGGAGAATAAAGATGACACCGTCCAAATTCTCTTCATCAACACAGACTCCGACGAACAAGGGGGCAAGATCCCCATTCCTTTATCGCAGGAAGGAACTTCGTCAGAGTCATACCCGGCCGTATATTCGGTCCCACCACCAAGCAACCTAGTTGTGTCCTTCGATTGGAACCAACTAGGCAAACCCCGGTTGCCAGCAAGCATACCATTCAGAATTATCGTTCAAATATACAGAATGGTAATGGCTGGCACCATCATTGATGAGGGGGCATCTGTGAGTATCCTTTCATTTATTGCTTGGAAAACGCTTGGTTCGCCAGCGCTTTTGCCTGAAATGAGAAATCTGACAGGCTTTGATAAAGGAACCAGTCGACCTTTAGGGATCCTCCCCAATGTGCCTATCACATTGAAAGGGAAGACCGTTCAAATGAACGTGATGGTCATTCAAGGACCCTTGGATTATAACCTACTCCTTGGATGAGACTATATATATTGCATGGGAGCCATCGTCTCCTCACTCTTTAGAGTAATGTGTTTTCCGCACGAAGGAAGAGTGGTCAAGCTCGTTGACCAGCTTTCATTTCCCGGATCATGCATCGAAAATAGTCATATACCATCCCTAAATGGTCTCTTCACGCAAGAAATGTCTCAACCCACGGTTTGTCCTCTTGATGAGCGCAAGTAGTCCGGGAGGATATGACTGGAACCCAGGGGGCATGCGTCCTGGTCTGATTAGGTAGGAAAAATTTGGGTATAGGGTAGGTTTCCGCGGGAGAATATGACTAGTCTGTACCCCGCCCATGCTGGAAGAGGGTTATTCTAGAATAAGATTCTTTTGTCAAAGTTATGTGAGTTGACAGACGGAGACTCTCACCTTTGTCTATTTCGGTAGACATTGCCGAAGAAGTGTTTTGGTCGCTGCATTGATGAAACAATCTTTGGGTAACCTGAAAGAGGTAGGCCTTTCCTGGTAGAACAAATGTTTTATCTGCAAATTGAGGGGTAATCTTGAAATCGTACTTTATGCCTAGGGGCATGCAAACCTTTTGGAGTGCAAGTAAGGGGCGGCTATTTATTTTTTAAATTTTTAGGACCTCTAACCCTTTAAACTCGTAGGATTAGTCGTTTCTGAACTTGCATAAAGAAAGGATTCCGGAGCAAAGCTTTATAAGATCTAATCTCCATAAAAAATAGCATCTTCCATGAGACATTCTTATCATATGACTGGATTAATCGAGCAGTTTTAGCACACAGTTCATGCTCGTTAAAAAATAAACACAAGATCCGAGCAGTTTTAGCACATAGTTCATGCTCGTTAAAAACTAAACATAAGACTGAGCAGTGTTTCTCCGCGTTTAAGCTCGTTAAAAAATGAACTATCTTCCAGTAAATAACCACCATGAATGTAACATTATCAGCCATTAAAGCCTTGGTCGTGTTTGCACCATCACCTCCACTTTTCCATTGGCCGATCATTCACCTCCATATGATTGTTTACCCATTTTGAGGAACAGCTGCGAAGAGTGATTTCACTAGCCATCCTTTTGACACTGCCGTGATTGGAAAATTCCAACCCGTACCTGGAATCAGCTGCTAACCCGTTTTATCACTCGTTCCTCAAAAGACGAGTCTTCTTTAAGCTCTTTTCATCTGACTCGTAAAATATGAAAAGATTGCCGAGTTTTGGCCTTCCATCTCGTTAAAGTGACCGGAAGAGCTATCCCTCCTCTAGACTTTAATCTTTTTGGACCTGAGGGATTATTGCACAAAAAGATCGAGCGCTTGTTTTGTTCGGCTCGTTAAAACTATCGAAAACTCATCCCTTCTGTATTGTTTTATACTTTTTCGGACTTAAGGGATTAGATGACGAAAAAGTACTTTCGGAGTTGACTTTACGTACCTTTTCAGACTCTCTAAAAATGAAAAGGACCGAGTTATCTTTGTCGTTAGACTCGTTAAATGCATTAAATAGCGACAAACTTGTCTTTAGACGAGAACGAGTTTCACTATCGCTAGGCTCGTTAAAACATAGCGATGGGCTTGCTCGAAGGGCAAGTTATAGAACAAGCATATGTTATCCTCCTCAAGCTTGACAAAAATAAAGAGGTACTGGTCAGCAATGACTGGGGAAAAATTGGGAGAAACTCAAGAAAACTTTGATGGTAGCAAGTCGCTCTTGAACATGACACTTTTCCTCCGTACCACAGTCGGGTTGGGTTGTTTCATTCACCAGTCACATCACCATGGTCTCGCCATACCATCCATATTTGGGGTAATGCTATCGATCTATCGCATAAGTGTCGCCATATGTTCAAGAGAAGTCGTTTAGAGAAGTCAACCGTGTCCCATCCACTACCATACATTATCCTTCATCCTTTCATGACCGCCACCCTGAATCATATGTCATCAGATCGTTTTCACCTCCATCAAAATCATTTGCTCCGTTCCGTGTCACTGATGTGGGATTCATTAAGGCCCTCCTTTGACGGATCGCTTCTTGTCGACATTAGCTCATTATCCAAGAAGTTGATCTAGGAACAACCCCTTCAGTACTTTGAAGCTTGCATGCCTCAATGGCAAGTTTCTCACTTCCGGCGACAGGTATACATCAATGACCTTCGACCGAAAGATTTTGCGTGGTGTTCGACGCCAAGTCCTTTATTCACACCACGTGAATTGTACTGCAGTACCTTGAGGGTCATTATCATTATCGGTGATTCCTCTCGCGCTTGTTAACGGTTTACCTCATTGACCGGTAATCAAGCGATGTCTTTCCATGTTCGACTTCAGAACATTTCTCACATGGATCGACTTGTACTTAGAGTGAAGATCGAACGAGTTTGAAGACCCCGGATCTAGTTTCATCCATCCAGGCTGCGATATATATTCAGGAAAGACAAAGACATTGACATGTACATCATTGCAGCAGATAATCATCCTATCCAAAGGATGATAATTTCATCAAAATTATCAGTCTACCATCAGACGATTGTCTGTTCTATGTACAGAAAAATGAATTTATAAAGATGAGCATGGGAATGCCCGCCTCAGCTAGATCATGAAAGTGGTATGAAAAATAATGTATTGTATTGTATTGTATTACAGGTTTCCTCACAGCAATGAAAGAACTTCGGATCCTCCTGATAAAGCATTTCACCTGATAAACGGCCTCATACTTTAGGGGGCAACTGTTATAGACATTTTTGTGCCTTACAACATTGAGCATGAAATGTCCATAATCTAAGGGATCCAAAGTCCCTAAACATGTTGTTCCTACCCCTAGAGGAACAAGCCTAACAAACCACAGCAATTCACAGAAGTTCTCCACCAGAAACTGCTCAAAAACAAGTCAATTCAGGATCAATTCAGAGGCTCCACTAGCTGTCTGCGCTGAAATGCAGAGATTGCACTGGCTAGGTGCACTGCAACACAGGTAGAAGCACTACCAGGGTGCGCTGAGCGGGAAATGACAAATGGCAAGTTCATTCAACGAGGTGGAAAGACCCTGGAAGCTTCCAGAATCTTCTCCAATGACACTTGCCTCAAGGAATTCGACTAGTGATGAGTAAGAGGCTCTTAGTCTCCAAGTGGAAGCAAGAACTGACAGAGGGAGAGGACACTAGTCATATCTCAAGCTGACTCATCCTCTCTCCAAACATCTATATATGGATCTCTCCTCCATGAGATCCAAGAGGTTGGAATTTTGTTATTGCAAAGAATTGCTGTTGGTTTGAGATTGGAATCATTGGGTGCTTAATGCTTTGAAGGAAGGTGAAGATAGGAATTTCATTTGCTGGGAAGGAGATGCTGGATTGGAGCCCTCTGGGTTGTATCTCTTCCTGAACCTTGTTATTCATCAATAAAGCTATCTTTGTTTCTCCTATATACTGATGTATCTTTGATGTATGATTGCATTAGTATGTTTAGTTTATTTCTAATCCTGAACTAGTTATGAATATGAATCTATGTCTTTGTGTAGTGTTCTCTTCTTGTGATCTTGCAGAAACCTGTTGAAGCTGGGTGAGCGAGAAGGCAAGTAGCTGGGAACTCTCAAAGAGAAGAGAAACCTGATCGAGAGACAAACGGAAGACACCAGTTAGTCCATCTATCTCTCTTCATTCTTAATTCATAAAGGAAGAATACTAGAATAGCTGTTTCTGTTTGTTGCTAAGGCACTGTCACACCTTAGGTGGATAGGATCATCCTGCATAGGCATTTTTCCCCACAACATGGTGTTCGACATCGACTCATGTATTCACACCACATGAATTGTACTGCAGTACCTTGAGGGTCATCATCATTATCGGTGATTCCTCTCGCGCTTGTTAACAGCTTGCATCATTGGCTAGTAATCAGGTGATGTCTTTCCATGTTTGACATCAAAACATCTTTTCACATGGATTGACTTGTACTTTGGGCGAAGATTGAATGAGTTTGAAGACCCCAGATCTAGTTTCATCCATCCAGGCTACAATATATTTAGGAAAAATAAAGACATCAAATGTACATCATAACTACACAGATAATCATCCAAGCTAAGGGATGATGGCTCTACCAGAATCATCAACCTGCCACACAGACGATTGTCTATCCTATGTACATGAAAATGAATTTATAAAGCTAAGCATGGGAATGCCTGCCTTATCTAGATCATGAAAATATTATGAAGATAATGTATTGTATTGTATCTTATTACAGGTCACCTTCCAGTTCGAAAAACCTCAGATCCTCATGATAAAGCATTTCACCCGACATCAGAAAATTTACGACCTCATGCTTTAGGGGGCAACTATTATAGACATATTTGGGCACTGCAACCCCAATCACATATGTCAATAAACCAAGGGCTATCAAACCCTTAAAATTATTGTTTCATACCCTAAAGGATCAAGGTCAACTGATTACATCATTTCCCAGAAGTTCTCCCTGAAAAACTGCTCAGAATTGGTCAAAACTAGACAATACAGACTGCTCCATGCTGAGGGTGCGATGCATCTCACCTGCTACACACAAAGGGTGCTGTTACGCAGTAATTTGTCACTGTCTCCCTGTTAGTCTCCCTACTGTGTCATGAAATCAAATGCACCGTGCTCATGCTCTCTAAACTGGCCAAATGACCCTCTTTGCCAAAGTTTATTTCATCAGCGCGTCTGTTATTAAAATAACCGCGCTGACTGGTGGCTTATAGTGTAACTGATGCGCTGCCAGTGTGGAAGCACACGGGTTTCCCGTGCTGGTCGAATTTCATGAGCCAATGCATCCTATGAAAGTATTAATCAGCGCTGACACAGCCTGCTATGTTATTGTGATGCGCTGTCAGCGCTCCAGTTCAGTGTTACACCCATGCTGATCTAGTTTGGGTGAATTTGTTCCAACAACCAGCCTTCCAGATGATTCCAGACTTGGTTGTTGGCCTTGTGAGTATCGCCCTCCCTTCTATGGCATGTCTGTTCGTCATTTGAAACCACCTTCCTTGAAGATAAGCTTGTCCTCCCACCATTCATGGAGACTCCTTCTCCTATTTAAACCTCCACCATTGCCATGAGCAGCTAGTTTTTGGATAGTGTGGAATTCATAGTGTTTAGACTGCTGCTGCTAGTAGGTAGTTGGTGTGACAAGTGTGGTTTTGCTAGAGGAAGCTTAAGGAAGGTTGTGAGTTTGCTTGTGTGAGAGAGAGCTTTGTTTTGGGAGAATCCACTTCCAAGGGTGAATGCTTAAGAGACTTGCTGGCTGGACCCTCAAGAGGAGGACTCAGCGTCAGAACCTTGGTTGTACCTTTCTCTGTTATTGATTTAATAATAGATGACTACTGTTATGGTTCCATTCTCATTTGTCTTTATAATGGTTAATGTGAATTACATCCTTTCTGACTAATGTATAATTGCTTTTATTAGATTTCACGCTTGTGTTTGTCTTTCTCTTCGTGTGTGCAGGTATCTATTCACAGAGATCGTGGAAGATCCTGACCGGCCAGAGCGAAGGAACGAGAGCGGCATCTCTTCGTCAAACAATAGCGTTGGAATCCAAGTAGGTGTTCATTGCCTCTCTTGTATTTGCAATTAGGAACTTGCACAGTCGCATTGATTTATTGTTGCTAGACCCATTCTGGGCTAGTAGGGATCGCCTCTATCCGTAGATGGGATTTACCTCTCCAACAATTTGGCGACTCCGCTGGGGAGCTGGCCTTTGTCTCTTTTTGTTCATTTTTGTGTTTGAGTTTGATTGTTCTCTCTTTTCAAAATTGGGGATTAGTTCTCTGCTTTTAAGCTTCCTGGTTTAGTCTGGGAGGTGTGTAAATTGTTTAAAGAGTTCTGGCCTTGGTTTGGGAGTTGTTGGCTTGATTTTGCCTCTTTTTTAGCCTCAGCGCGGTTTATATCAAAACAGTTGCGCTGACAGCGAATTGCTGTTTCTTTAACCCTGTTGTCATCGCGCTTGTACGCAAAACAGTCGCAACGGTTCTGAAATCGAACCAGCGCTCTTAGGTCGTGTCCTTCCGCGCTGACAGCGCCTAGTTGCTACGCGTGACCTCTTGTCAGCGCACTGTTGCTGAGCGCTACCCGCGCTGATCCTGTAAAATTGAATTTGTTTCAAATTTGCCTCCTGAGCCTGTTGGTTTGACTATCTCCAACTCTTTCTACTTAGTTTATGACTTGATATTTATTGTTTGAATTGTGACACATTTTCTTGCGAAGTCTTGTCGGATGAATTTCGTTTTTGTGTCCCGTGACCTAGTGCCATCATCCAGCCTTCACTAGAGTGACCTTGTTTTATCCACTTGTTCACTTGTTCGCAAAAGTTCGTTGCTACTTGCCTTTGCTATTGCGGAAACCTTCCTCTTTTTTCTTTCTTTGCTTGTTTACTTGAGGTGATTGTTGTTGAACCGATCCTCGGATTGTTTCACTACCCAAGACACAGATCACAGTTGCTAGGGTTCAATCAGCTCTTTTCACGCTTGTTGTGTTTTTCATTGAGTGATTTTACTTCTTTTTGCTCGGTGTTGCTGTCTCTCAAAATTCATTTTAAAGTGCATAGTGCCATTGAAAAAGAAATCAAACTAGCATCTTTTACATTCAATAGTTAATGAAAAGAAGAGCATTTCATTGATTTGTGTTCTCAAAAGAAAAATTTCAGTTCTTTGTCATTAGCTGCATTAGACTGTTTGATTGTTTGAGTTTTTTTTGTTTGATTGAAATCTCTTAACCCTCTCATAGTTAGAATTCATCGAACGAAATTGAATTCTTTGGCATGTAGTTTGCATCTAGGAAATTGTGAGAGATCACACGATAAGGCCCGAAACCGAAACTTAATTCAAGATCAACCATAAAATAAACTGAATAAACCTAAAAACGCATTGGAACTTAACGCAAACATCTAGAGGTCTAGGTTAGAGACGTGTTCCGGCGTCTTTAAACATAGTCACTGTTGTTTCACATTACGGTTGGGTGATTCCTCCTTCTGTGACTCGATAGTGGTCTAACACGGATTGTGCTCCCACATACCGTTGCGTATATAGGGAGACCCCACTAGGCTTTTATCCTTGATCCATAGGAAGCCGAGTCTGCTGCCTTACGAGCCGTAACGCACCGAACACAGCATTCGGGAAGATTGACTGCAGTACGGAAAGTCCTTGGTTCTCATACGATTTCCAAGGTGTATAAGCAGTTTTACGGATTGCTTGGTAAACCCTTTGCCTAGAATCTCCAGAGCAGTCACTTTTGATCCTTTTCGGACTCCCTAAATGAAAAGGTGCCAATGAGCTTCTTGTCACTTCGTGCTCACTAAACATTCGAAGGAGACTAGAGTCATCTTTTCGTCCTTTTCTCGACTCTTGAAACATGAAAAGGTCAAGTTCAGTTCCTGTGTCTTAAAAATTTATTCGGCCGCGATAACATTACCTGGTTAGATTTTGTATGTGTTAGTTTGAGTAGGGTCTTTGTCGTTAGTTTCCTTTAGGGTTTTGTGTGGGGTTTGTCATCCTGGCTGACCCGTCAACTCCCGGTCCGAGTGGTCAAGGTTCTCCATCTTTTGTTGCTCCTGAGGTACCAGTTGTAAGCGGTACTCTTCCGATTATCCCGAGTATCCAGCCTATCAACGTACGTGCCCCGGGCGACGAGGATTACGAAGAAGATTGGAACCCTATCTGGGAGCCTGACGAGGACGATATTCCTGTTACCCCTCCCGGTATGTCGTCTCCGATGTCCACTTCCCACATGGATGAGACATCTCCCAGCGCAGGCGAGACACCCGTGGTGTCAAATGTTGAATCTCCCATTCCAGCTACTTCCCCACTCCCTCCACGGTATCAGTCGATGAGGGATAGAATAGCTGCCAGAATGCCTTCTACGACTATATGGGATCCTAGTCTCATTGCCACCACGGAACCTTTTCTTTCGCAACCCCCTAATACGCCTGTTACTTCAGTTCCCACGAATCCAACTGTTTGTGTAGCATACTCAACTCCGGTTGTCAGTGCTGTGACAGCATCTTCATCTACAAACCCTGGGGCTGGTCCCTCTCACAGTCAAGTGAGCAGTGGCCAACCAGGGCTTTCATCTGGAGTCATCGATCCTGCACAAAGTGCTCACCCCTCTTCTGGTCCTGTTCCAGGAGGGGGGCCGTATGATGCCCATGGGCAACCCATTGTGGACCCGAACTATCAAGGTCCACTCTTTTATTATGATTCTACCGGTCAGTACCTCCAGTTCGCTCAATCCGCGCCTCTTCAACCTTTCATTGAAGTCTCAGTACCATTAAAAATTGTTTATGATCCCAGTACTCATTCTTTTCATGGGGGCCAGGAAATTCCTGGAGAGCCTCAAGGACCGCCTAATCTAGGCCAGCCACCTTATGTGCAAGCCACCCAAGGGCAACCACTTTATGGCCAGTCTTACCCAGGACAATCTGGGGGCCCACAAGGACAACCCTACCCGGGACAACCTTCGGCCATGGGCGGTCCATCTTTTTCCTATCAGTGTCAACCTTCTGGTTATCCAGGGAAACCTGGTACCCAGCAAGGATATCCGTCTGGTCAGCCAGGAGAGCCTTACATCCAACAAGGCCAACCTGGTTTCCAGCAGGGTTATCCCGCTGGACAAGCTGGGCAAAATTATACAACTCAAGGTCAACCAGTAGTCCAGTAGGGGTATCCTTCTGGGCAGGGGGGGCAACCCTACGTACAGCAGGGCCAACCCACTGCTCAGCCCGTGAATCCTCCTGGGCAAGGGGGGCAACCCTACGTACAGCAGGGCCAACCCACTGCTCAGTCCATGCAACCTTCTGGGCAAGGGGGGCAACCCTACGTACAGCAGGGCCAACCCATTGCTCAGCCAGTACAACCCTTCGGACAAATGGGCCAGCCCTCTGTGCAACAAGGCCAACCCACTGTCTGTCCTACTCATCCAGCTGGACAGGCTAGCCAACCGCAAGGTCAACCAGCCATCCATCCAGCTCGGCCATCTGTTCCGCAAGGACAACCCTTTGTTGCTCAAGGACAACCTGGCACCCAGCAAGTACGTCCTTCTGGGCAAGCAGGTCCATCCCAAATTCAACCAGGCCAACCTTCCGGCCAGATGATCCAAGCCCAGCCGGTTCAAGGACATTATTCTGGGTCTCAAACTCAAGCGGGTTATCAAATGCAAGGCGAGCCACAGCCCCAACCTTCCTACCAAGCGCAGCCTGCTTATTAGGCTCAGTATGGAGCCCAGCAAATGTATGGCTACCAGCAACCCCAGGGGCAAACTCAGTTTACCCCTTATCAAAATTATCAACAGATGCAGGTCACGCCTTACCAAAATTATCAGTATGCTGCACCTGCGGGTCAAGTTGCTAATACATGGGGTGCTGGGGGGTAGACCCAGGGTCAACTGTCCGCATATGGACAGAATCCATATGGGCAGAATCCCTACGGACAAGGTCCCTATGCGCCAGGCCCTTTTGGGCCAGGTCCATCTGGACAAGGTCCCTATGCACCAGGCCCTTTTGGGCCAGGCCCATCTGGGCAGAGTCCATGGGGGCAACCACCACCTGGTTGGAACCCTAATACTGCCTCGAATCCACAGCCACAAATGTCCTTTAACCCTCAGTTTCCATTCTTAGCGACGTTGGAACTTCCGGATGTGTCCAAGTTAACGAATGATCCCATTCTGCATAATCCGTATTGGCCACCAGTTCCAACTAAAATACCCGGTGATTGTCCAAAATTTGATGGCAAAGCTGGTGAAGATCCTCAAGCCCATGTTATGACCTATCACCTTTGGTGTTCATCGAACTCATGGCTTGATGACTCTATCCGGCTCCGCCTCTTTCAGAGAACCCTCACCGGTTCAGCCGCTAAGTGGTATATCGAGCTGAATCGCGGCATGTTTCAAGATTTCAACTCGCTGGCTATGGCATTCTTAACTCATTTTCAGTTACCCATTCGGTACGAGACAGGGACAAATCTCCTCACGTCTCTTAAACAGGACACGGCTACGCATATATCTGATCATATACATGAATGGAGAAGGCGTCGTCGCTTGATCAAATTCTGGATTCCTGATCAACTCCTGACCGATTAGTTCACAACTTCCTTTGTCCCTAAAATTGCAAAGGACATCGCCATGGGAGCTTGTGTAACTGAAGAGCAAGCGATCACGCGAGCTCAGTACCTAGACTTAGTATACTCTCAGTCGGGTACTCTATATGATTATTTGCCAAATGCCCCGAGGCCTGGACAGACCAAGGCTCCGCCCAAACCATCTGTTGATGGAGTCATTGGCTCTGTAAACTCGTCATCGAAGAAATCGGCCGTGAACCTTGGGAAGCAAAAACAGAATGCTTCTAATGAAAATGCTTCTCAGGGCCAATCTAATCCTGGAAGTACCTCCGAGGTAAACGCCGTCCAGTCCACCACAGCGGATAAATCCTCAAAAGAGAAAAAGAAAGGGAAAGCTAAGGATAAATCTGGACAACCCAAGCAAGATGCCCCTAAGCCTCCACCCGAGGAAGGAGCTAAACGAAAACCTAAGTATCCTTGTCTTATCTGTGATGAGGATCACTACACTAAGGACTGCCCAAGGCGGTCCGAAGTTAGTCGGTTATTGAAAGGTGCTCCTGGGACTCCTGCCGTGCTTAAAGAGCCTTTCCCTTCCCAGCAGACCCAGATGGTGGCAGACCCGTCTCAACCCTCTTCCTCGTTCGGTTCTCAAGTGTTCATGGCTGGCACGATTCCCATCCATGTTTCAACTCGAGCGAAAGATTATCCATCTCGTGTCGGGAAAGAGCCGGAGGTTCCCTCCAGTGCTCCTCCGTCTAGTTCTGGTCCTCTCCACATCGAAAGGCCCAGCACTGAGACGATCCCCCGACCCCCTCCAAAAGGTGTACTCAGGAAGTCATCTTACAACCCTAATGCTCATGCTGCCCAGCACTATAGCATTGTTGAGGACTTAGCTCAGGCTCCGTCTGCTATGTCCGCTCTAGAAGTCCTCCAGAGCTGCCCCTCCCAGAGGAAGTCCTTGCTATCAGCTATTGGTGGCATCGACCCAACAGATTCAGATTTGATTTCTTTCGATCTCGAGGGTTTTACACAGAGATTGCCTCACCAAGTCGCTTTCCTTATACAGGTCATCATCAATGGCAGAACGATTCATCGTACAGTTATTGATGAAGGTGCCTCAACCTGCATCATGTCCGTTGCTTGCTGGAAGGCGATTGGTTCCCCTACTTTGAGTCAGTCTCCTACGACGTTAGAAGCTTTCGATGGAAGAGAATCTCGTCCTTACGGTATCCTCCAACGCTTACCCATCTCTTTGGAAGGAAAGACCGTAGAAGTGGAGGTCGAAGTTGTTGACGCCAATCTGACCTACAACCTCCTCCTCGGACGGAGCTGGACATACGCCATGCAGGCCGTGGCTTCCTCCCTGTTCCGTGTCATTCGTTTCCCTCACCAGGGGAAGATTGTCACGGTGGACCAGCTCTCCTTCTTCGCCTCTTCTTCTGAAGGTAATGTACCATTCGTGGAGCATACCTCAAAGTCACTCGAGAGCGTGGGTGCCGGACTTTTCAAAGATCCCACTTTAATGGGAGTCTTTCCCCTCCCACCTCCGAATCTCGCCCCTATCAACATGATCTCTGTACGCTCAGATCCGTGGGTTCTTCCTCCTGCTAATCAGGAAGACTCTTGGGGTGATATGATGCCGTTGAGTCCTGCCGAACTCAACTACATCGAGATTGTCGTTGCATCGGCTCCCCCTGATGAACCTGCTCTCCCGAGTAGTGTTCCTGATTCATATGATCATTTCCCTTGGCTAGGAGATGAGGCTACTTCGGATCCATTGAAGGAAATATTTCCTTCCGACGAAGCCATCATAGAGACCATGTCTCTCGAAGAGCTCCCTTGGTCAGATCACCACCATCGCTCTTCGTTTCTCCCTCCCCATCCGAAAATGACCGCATGTCTCGAGCGGTTTGCTTCATGTGTCCCATCCCCGCCCCTCCAAACACCCATTCAGCTTTATCAAGTGTCTTCAGAGGGAAATATGGGAAATATCACGCAAACCCAACCGATCGACATCTCTGTTAAACCAGGGATCGTCGAGCACATTCACATCGGAGTCACTTGCACTCCTGAGGAAGTTCAACTCTACGCTGCTCTATTTCGCAAATTTCGTGATGTCTTCGCATGGTCCTATGAGGAAATGCCCGGCATCGATCCTAGTATAGTGGTGCACGAAATACCTACATATCCAGGTGCTAAACCTGTCCGTCAGCGCTTACGCCCTCTGCACCCCCGAAAGGCTGCAACCATCAAGGCCGAAGTCGAAAAGCTTCTTAAAGCTGGTTTCATTTACCCCATTCCCCTTACGGATTGGGTGTCTAATATAGTCCCTGTGAATAAAAAGCAGGGCACTATCTGGGTCTATGTTGACTATCGTGATATCAACCGTGCCTGTCCGAAGGATAACTTCCCTATGCCCTTCATCGATCAGCTTATTGATGAGTGCGCAGGAAGTGAGATTTACTCGTTTATGGACGGCTTCTTTTGCTATAACCAGATCAACATTGCACCCACGGACCAGCATAAGACAACTTTTATTTGTCCTTGGGGCACCTTCGCCTATAAGAAGCTTCCTTTTGGTCTAAAGAATGCCGGCGCTACATTTCAACGTGCAATGTCTTATGCCTTCCATGATATTCGTCACATTGTGCAACCTTACCTGGATGACCTTCTGGCTCATTCAGCTAAGCGTCAGAACCATCCCTCTCATCTTCGCGAGATTTTTCTCCGCTGTCGACACTACCGCATAAGGCTTAATCCTCATAAGTGTGTCTTCTGCGTAGAATCTGGCCGACTTCTTGGGTTCATCGTCTCCCGAGAAGGCATCCGTCTGGATCCCCTCAAAGTTGAGGCCATCCTGAACCTTCCTCCCCCTGCCTCTTTGCAGCAATTGCAGAGCCTGCAGGGCAAAGAGAATTTCCTTAGACGATTCATTCCGAATTATGCTGAGGTGGCTAAGGGTTTCACACGGTTATTAAAGCGAGACACGCCCTTTCATTGGGATGCCATCACCCAGGAGACTTTCGAGCGACTCAAGGACCTCCTTGTCTCGGCTCCACTCTTAAGACCTCCAAACTATCACCGTGATTATTCTCTCTATCTAGCTGCCACTGACACCACCATCGGCATGGTTCTGGTGCAGGATGATGATGATGGCAACAAACACGTTATCTATTACCTTAGTCGCAATCTCTTGGATACAGAAACTCGTTACGCTTATGTCGAGAAGTTGGCATTGGCAGCTGTCTGCGCCGTCCAACGATTCCGGCACTATATCCTGTTGCGCACTATGACCGGTATTTCCGACTGCAACCCTATGACCTACATCTTGTCGCGTCAGCTGCTGGGGGGCAAGTACTCGAAATGGATTGTCATCCTACAAGAGTTTGACTTGGAATTTACTACTGCCAAGTCTAAGAAATCTCTGGTCTTTGCAGAATTGCTCTGTTCTTTGCCATCCCCTTCTGTACCATCCCGTTCGGAAGAGCATATCCCGGATGAAACATTGTTTCTAATCAGCACCCTCGACCCTTGGTATGGGGACATCATAGTATATTTACAGACGTCTTCCTTCCGTCCTAATGTATCAAAAGACGCTCGACGGAGGATTCGTCACCAATCACAACCCTATCGCATTATTGGCAATACCCTGTACTGCCTCGGCGTTGATTCTGTTCTCCACCGATGCTTGACTCTCGAGGGGGCTGAGCGGGTATTAAATGACTGCCACTCCGGTGCCTGTGGCAGCCATATGTCTGGATATGCCACCGCCCAGAAAATCCTCAGTGCTGGTTATTTCTGGCCTTCTATCTTCAAGGATTGCATCCTTGTCGTCCGTGCATGTCATGAATGCTAGGTCTACCACCGGAAAATGCGTGCACCTCCTGCACCACTGCACCCTATGGTTACCGTAGGTCCATTTGCCAAATGGGGCATCGATTATACATCTTGTAACCCTCGTTCGGCCGGGGGGCATGGATATATCATCGTTGCCGTAGATTACTTCACCAAATGGGCCAAAGCGATGCCTACATTGAACGAAGACGGTTACATAGCGGCGCAGTTCTTGTTTAATCATGTCATTACTCGGTTCGGAGTCCCCCAGGCTATTGTCACAGATCACGGAAAACATTTCCGTAATCACATGATGACAGAACTAACGACCCAGCTAGGCTTGCGTCAAGATAGCTCGACGCCGTATTACCCTCAATCTAATGGCCAAGTTGAAGCTGTGAACAAAGTCTTGATCACAATGCTCCAACGTACCGTGAATACGCACAAGTCTAACTGGCATCTGATGCTGTTCCCCACCTTGTGGGCTTACCGGACCTCTGTGAAGGACGCCACCGGTTTCACTCCTTTTCAGCTTGTTTATGGACTGGAGGCCACCCTTCCTGTTGAGTGTGAGATTCCTTCATTAAAGTTAGCTGTCGAGTTGCTTCCCAACACCACTCCAGTGGAGGAACGGCTTCTTTATTTAGAACGGCTAGATGAAACCCGTTGCTTAGCCTCTCTAGCTATTGAAGCGCAGAAGAAGAGGGTTAAGGCTCACTTCGACAATACCATTCAACCTCGTTCCTTTGTTGAGGGAGATCTAGTACTGCTCTATGATCAAGCTAAAGATAAGCTGGGGGTAGCAAAACTCGAATCCATGTGGCTAGGGCCCTATATCGTGAAGAGAGTTTTGCAAAAGGGGGCATATGAGCTGATTGATTACGAAGGAAATCCTCTCGACAAGCCCCGCAATGGGCTCTATTTGAAAAAATATTATGCATGATTTCGTGCACCTAGTTTGTACATACGTGTGTTCTTAGCAAGTGTGTTATGTGTGCATGGTTTCTTGTTTTGCTTTGGTATGAAGGCATGTTTGCCTCTTATTTTGTTTTCTGCTTCTTGTGCAGATGTCTAGTACACCTTATGTTGGCTTCGCCGATGGCGCCTGTCGTAGTACGTGCAATTTGTCTTCTACGGCGTGGGCGATCTACGATCCTCACGGCGAGTTGCTACATCTTCAAGGCGTGTGCTTGGGCCGTACCACCAACAATGTTGCCGAATACAGTGCTGTAATTGAATTACTAGCCGAAGCAGTTGATCTTGGCATTCGTGCATTGATGGTAAACCTGGACTCTCAACTTGTCGTCCATCAACTCAACGGGCGATATTCCGTCAGAGACCAACACATTCTAAGGTTGTATTTACGTGTAAGATTTTTAGAAAGGAATTTTGATTATATCACATATCAACACATTCCGAGACGATTAAATACATTAACCGATGCATTGGCAAACCATGTGTTGGATAGACATTTGCGGAATAGATAAACATCATACAAGAAGAGATAGAAAACATAATAAGACCATAGGATAAAGGCGCTAAGGCGCTCAAAAATAAGTGTATATGTCCAAAAAATAAAGCCGGTGTCCTCAGTACATCTGAGTCATATGTCTCTCAAAACATCAGTGGAAGTAAAATCTAGGTGACTACTGTGCTGGGTTATGCTCTCTATAGCATACAGCTGCCCGTGCCACCCGCCTCAAAAGGCGGTGAATCCTGGGTTCCACCCCCACTGTGTGGATCTGATGAGCTATGGGGACCTCCTCAACCCCCTGGTAATCTGGCACCCCCTCCAGCAAACCCTCGAGGTTGCGAGCTATAGTTTCCAACGTGTCAACTCCTGGAGGAACTAGGGCCAAGGCTCCAGCTCCTTGCCCCTCTCTCCGTGCCTCTGGGGCTAGGCCAATGGGTCTCACGGGTCCCACATCTGCACACCGTGATATTTATCAAGACATGTATATGAAAAATAAAAAACATTAAAAAATATTGAAATGAGATCAAGTGTCATACCTCCATCATCCCAATGCTCTCCCGTGGGCAGTGGCATGTCGGGATCGTTGCAGAAGTCCATACTGGCATATGGCCAGTCCTCTACGAGAATGGCCTGCCGATCCAGCCACTCTCGAAAATACACTCCCCAAGCCACTGGACGGCCGCCACCTCCACATGGCATGATGCGGGCCCATCGGCTGGCCCTCGTCTCCCGGGGACCTCTAGGTGGATCTACGACCATGGTCTGTAGCTGTAGGGCCGGCACCCGCTCCAGCATGGACGGAAGTAAGAGCGACCCATAAGCAAACTGCTTCGACTCTCCACGTCGGCAGTTTCTCAGTTGCCTCTTCATGCTGGTCGTCACAGCTGCTGCTCAGTTGAAAATGGTGGGCTGTAAGCACTCCAGAGCCAGTAGTAGGTGGGTCTTTGAGGCCTCATGATTGGCCAAAGAGCCCGCTGCTCGTGTCACCATAAAGAGTATGGTGCGAAGAACCATGTCGTTCACCGTCGGAATACCAACCTTCCCGCTCCGTGTTTTAACAGCCCCTGGACACACTCGAGCCATCAGCTGGTCAAGAGTCTCACTGCTGGGTCGTTGCCCCTCCAGGATGGGCATCTGGCCCCGGCGTGATAATCTAGTCAAAAAATAGATATCCGAGGAATCAAACTCAATGTCCCGACCACGGATCGTGAATTTTCCATCAACTGGATTCCAAGCTCTGATTAAGAGCTCGAGCAGATCAGGTTGCACCCTCAGGCGCGGAGTGAGGAAGAATTTCAAGAACCCGCATGCCCGCATTGCATTTCGGCAATGGAATAAGCGGCTATATCCTCATCATCGTGAGCTCTCTCTTGCCAAACAAAAGACATTTTGCCCTGCAAGACCATGAAAAAACATTAGGGCGTTAATCGTTGGAATTTGTACGTTCATTTTCTTAAAAACAAATCTTTACGGCGTCAGCGCGGCTGTTTTTAAAACAGTCGCGCTGATCATGGCGCTCCGTTGTTTTTTCCTTGGGTCAGCACGGAAGCACACGAGTTTTCCGCGATGACCCAAGAGGTGGTGTGTGTAAAGTTAATTGGGTCAGCGCGGACCCGCGCGGGGAACCCGCGCTGACCAAGAGCGCACCAACGCTCAAAGAATTTGCCCAAACGGCCAAATCCCACCGTGGAATTGCTCTCAAAAAGACTCAAAATGAAACGCAGGGAGAGGAGAACCTACCTGGAACAAGCTGCCGGATGAATGGTGTCCGCACGGGCTGGAAATCACTCCGTCAACCTTGCAGCTCCTCAACGTTCTTCACAACTCAAAATGGTAACAATGTTAAAAAATGACTTTTACCCCCCCTATTTATGGTAAAAAATTCATAATTAGCTATAATTTCTTATCAATGTGGGTTTTTGTCATATTTTCACCATGGATTTAGCACTAATGTCGCTATATTATGCTTTTATGCATGTTTTACTATGTTTTTACACATATCGAACAAGTTTATGCGGGTGGTGTTCTTGTGCAAGTTCTAGTCACCGGCGTGATCATAACGATTCTTCGTACACTTGGTCCGAAAAATTGTCGTCTTTAAGCTCTTTTCCGACATGAACCAAGAAAAGATGGCCGAGCTTCCTTTCGGCTCGTTAAAAGGAACGAGAGGCGGTCGTTTTTAAGCTCTTTTTCCGACCATTTAACTTAAAAAGATTGCCGGGTGTTTGTCGTTTCGCACTTGTTATTGGCTCTAAAACGACGTGCTTCCGACCACTTTTTTACTTTTTCGGGTCGAAGTCACTATTCACGAAAAGTACTCCTCGATCATACTGGTCGGGTGGTTCTTTCGAGCATTGTTTTATACTTTTTTGGGCTCGAGAGACACAACTTTACGAAAAAGGACCCCCCTGGAGTTTTCTTTCTGCTGTCTTTTCAGACTCTCTAAACCAAAAAAGACGCCGAGCTCCTCCTTTGTCAGGCTCGTTAAAACTCAATGACATCGGACATTGTCAAAATGACACCTTTCCAAGCATATGCTATCCCCGTCAAGCTTGTCATCCAAAAATAACCGAGGTACCTGCCAGAAATGGTGGGGAAAATGATACTGTAATAATGGTTGTGTCGGTAGTATGTCGCTCTTGAACATGGCACTCATCTGCATTCGTGTCTGGGTGGGGATTTCTCATCTTGTTTTACACTAACCTCCGTGGGTTTGGGTTATCCTATTTGACCTCTCATCTGCTCATTTCCATTGTCACCATGACCTCTGCTCCTTTGATGTCAGATACTGCCAAATCCGTTGTTGTGCCGCCGTTATGTTCAAGCAAAGTTGGCCTCTGCAAGATTACCACCTCCCTCTGATGTCTCGCACAAAATCTTTTGTCCTTCTCCGTCTCATGTCGATGATGTGGGAAACATCATGGCCCACCTTCGATCAAGGTTACTTCCTGTCGACTTCAGCTCATTATCCAGGAAAGTGACCTAGAGACTCCCTTCAGGTGCCTTAGAGCCTGCATGCCTCAATGGCAGGTTCTTCGTGTTCGACGTGAGGTTTTCATCATTGGCCTCCGATCGGATGATTCTGCGGGTGTTCGACACCAGCTCATTGATTCACACGCCGCGGATTGTACCTATAAGTACCTTGAGGACCATTGTCATTATTGGTGGTACCTCTCGCGTCTGTTAACAGTTTTCATCATTGACTGGTAATCAGACGATGTTCATGCATGTTCGACTTCAGCTCATGTATTCACATGCTTGAACTTGTACTTTGTTCGGATTGGGATGGAGCGCAAGACCCTGGTTTTTGTCTATTACGAACCAGGCTGCGATTTTGTGGATTGTTATTACATGACTCATTGATGGATGGCTGCGCCCATACCTGAGTCTTCGGGATGGCTGCGACCATGCCCACTTATCATTATGGTCTCTTCAGCTGGGTGGCTGCGTCCATACCACAGACCTTCTTCATATGTCTTTTGGATGGCTGCGCCCATGCCTAGACTACATGTAATCGAGATATCAGTTGTACATACGTGCAGGTTCTTCCTGGTGGTGTTCCAGTTCAGCAGTTTTGTAAAGCATCTCACCCCTCCCACTCTCTCGGGCTTCATGCTTTAGGGGGCATCTGTTACGCAGTAATTTGTCACTGTCTCCCTGTTATTCTCCCTACTGTGTCATGAAATCAAATGCACCATGCTCATGCTCTCTAAACTGGCCAAATGACCCTCTTTGCCAAAGTTTATTTCATCAGCGCGTATGTTATTAAAATAACCGCGCTGACTGGCGACTTATAGTGTAACTGATGCGCTGCCAGCGTGGAAGCACACGGGTTTCCCGCGCTGGTAAAATTTCATGAGCCAGCGCATCCTATGAAAGTATTAATCCGCGCTGACACAGCCTGCTCTGTTATTGTGATGCGCTGTCAGCGCTCCAGTTCAGTGTTACACCCGTGCTAATCCAGTTTGGGTGAATTTGTTCCAACAGCCAGCCTTCCAGATGATTCTAGACTTGGTTGTTGGCCTTGTGAGTATCGCCCTCCCTTCTATGGCATGTCTGTTCGTCATTTGAAACCACCTTCCTTGAAGATAAGCTTGTCCTCCCACCATTCATGGAGACTCCTTCTCCTATTTAAACCTCCACCATTGCCATGAGCAGCTAGTTTTTGGATAGTGTGGAATTCATAGTGTTTAGACTGCTGCTGCTAGTAGGTAGTTGGTGTGACAAGTGTGGTTTTGCTAGAGGAAGCTTAAGGAAGGTTGTGAGTTTGCTTGTGTGAGAGAGAGCTTTGTTTTGGGAGAATCCACTTCCAAGGGTGAATGCTTAAGAGACTTTCTGGCTGGACCCTCAAGAGAAGGACTCAGCGTCAGAACCTTGGTTGTACCTTTCTCTGTTATTGATTTAATAATAGATGACTACTGTTATGGTTCCATTCTCATTTGTCTTTATAATGGTTAATGTGAATTACATCATTTCTGACTGATGTATAATTGCTTTTATTAGATTTCACGCTTGTGTTTGTCTTTCTCTTCGTGTGTGCAGGTATCTATTCACGGAGATCGTGGAAGATCGTGACCGGCCAGAGCGAAGGAACGAGAGCGGCATCTCTTCGTCAAACAATAGCGTTGGAATCCAAGTAGGTGTTCATTGCCTCTCTTGTATTTGCAATTAGGAACTTGCACAGTAGCATTGATTGATTGTTGCTAGACCCATTCTGGGCTAGTAGGGATCGCCTCTATCCGTAGAGGGGATTTACCTCTCCAATAGGTGCGATGCATATTGAAAATCCCTTTTGTAGGGTGCGATAAGCGAGAGCAGACAAATGGCAGAAGCAGTTTGCTAGGTGGAAACTCAAAGAATCTTCTAGAAACTACTCATATGACACTTGTCTCTCTGAATTCGCCCAGGGATGAGTAAGAGATCATGAAATCTCCAAGTGGAACCAAGAACTATCATTGAAATGACACTAATCAAAATCCCAGAAGCTGACTCACTCTCCTGCAAACATCCATATATGGATCCCTCATCCTAGAGATCCAAAGGCTAGAATTTTGTAATTTGTAAGGAAGTGTTGTTGGTTTCTCTCTGAGACATTGTATTGTTGGGTGATCTTTCTTTTTATGAGGTGAAGAGGGCTTTCATGCTGGGATGATGGCACTGGATCAGACAACTTGGTTGCAATCCTCTCTTCTACTACTTCTATCAATAAATTTATTTGAGTTTTCCTCCATATACTTGTATATCTCTGAATCTTGTATTTGTATATGCATTTGTCTGGTTAATCTACATCTGATCCTATATTGTTTATGGTTATAGATCTCTATGATTTGATGGTATTTTACTGCTTTGACTCTACAGGTGTTCTTTGAAGCAGGAAAAGTGATAAAGGCGTGGCGAAAGCTCTATCAAGGGAGAGAGGAAACAAGAAAGAATACTAGCGAAAGACTGAGGTTGGTACTCTTTGATTCTCTCTCATCTATCTCTCATAAAGGAAAACACAAGTAACTTTGGTTTGATTGTTTCTAAGATAGCTACCCATCCTAGTGGGACTAGCAGCTCTGAATGGACACTAGTTTTCCTGATAACAGAAAGGTAGGGCCCAGTTTGAACCTCTCAAAATTGGAGCAATCACCAATTTACTTTTCAAGGTATCCAGAGCTTCTTGACAGTTTTCAGTCCATATGAACTCAGCATCTTTTCCCAAAAGACCAAACAATGGAGAGGCTAGCTTACTGAAATCCTTCATGATCTTCTATAATACGCTGCTAAACCTAGGAAACTTTGAACATCTCTTACCTTTTGAGGAGGTGGGACCCTTTAGATGATGGAAATTTTATTGGGGTCCACCTGTAATCCTTGCTGAGAGATTGCATGACCTAGCACGATCCCTTCAATCATCAGGAATTCACATTTTTCAGGACTAAGGGACAATTTCATTTGAATATGCTTGTAAAAAACTTTTCCCATGTTAGACAAAGCTTCCTGGAAGTTAGAACCATAAGGGGTAAAGTCATCCATATAGATTTCCACTACATCATGAACTAGTTCAGAAAATATAATCAATACTGCTCTGTGGAAAGTGGCGGGAGCATTGTACAATCCTAAGGGAAGGACCCGATATGCAAAGGTAGCCCAAGGACAAGTGAAAGTGGTCTTATCTTGGTCTTCTAGGCTGACTTGGATCTAGTTGTACTCACTAAGCCCATCTAGGAAGGAGAAAAACTTCTTCCCTTCCAGGCCATCTAACACTTGATCTATGAGAGGCAAAGGAAAATGGTCCTTCTTGGTGGCCTTGTTTAGTTCGCGATAATCGACATAGATTCTCCACTTCCCATTTTTATTTGGAACTAGCACCAAAGGATAGACCCATTCGTTGTCAGAGATAGGGTAGATGAATCCTGCATCTAGTAACCTTTGCAGTTCTTCTTTGACATTGTCCTTAAGGGCTAGATTCATCCTCCTTTAAGGCTACCTATCTGATTTGAAATATTCCTTAATGTAAATGTGATGAGTACAGACTGAAGGGTGCACTCCCTTCATCTCCTTATAGCTCCAAGCAAAAGCATCCAAGTGGTTTCTTGGTAAGCTACACAGTTCTTTCTCCTTAGAAGTGGATAGGGATGAGTTGATTTTCAAGGTTCTTTTTGGGCCGAATTCCATATTCTTAACTCAAAGAGAGGTCGGGTCAGCCACACAGATATCAACTAAAGGATTGGCTTTGGTTTCTTCGACCAGCTCTTCTAATGGCAACACACTCGGGGGTGGATTTTGAATCAAGTTTTTGATAAGATCATCCTCGGTTTGTGGTTTCCCCCCATGGTAGCTTCCACTGCACATAGTGGTGCAGAATAGACTTCATCTTCATCTTTCTCCTCAAACCAGAGAGGTAAATCATGTTCTAACAAAGGTTGGGCAGGAGGATATAGGACTAGCTGCTTGGACATATGCCCATTCTTGATTGTCATGTTCCTAGCTCAACAATTGATGTAGGCATCTGCAGTAGCCAACCAAGGTCTTCCCAGGATGAGAGGTGTCTAGTCCATTTAATGTCTTAAATTGCTCTACATAAATTATCAATCCGGGTATCGTAAATTGATGAAGTGTGGTGCACTATATGTGCTTAGTTAACCTTTCTCTTACTTCGTTGTTTTATAGTTTATGTTGTTTTTGGGGTTTTGTTCTTGTTGGTTTTCTAAGGTCTTAAGAATATTTTTAAAGGACAAGTATGGATAAAGATTTCAAGACAAGGCCTATGTCCTTAATGGTAACTTCCAAAACTTAGCACTTCAAAAGAACTTAAAACATGTTATTGATGGAGTTAGTATTTAAACAAAAGTGTAAATATACAACTAGTTCAATCAAAATAAAATGCAATAATCAAATAATGAGAGAATGACTATGAGACCCAGTATCCTTGCTGCTTCAGCAAAAGGACAAGATGATTCTATCACATCATTAGTTCATTAAAAGGCTATGTGCATCACTAATCTACAGTCAACTTGAAAGCAATTTATGTACAATAATATACATGTTAAAAAGAAAATAAAATGCAGTAATTCAAACTGTACATTAATATACATGAAAATCAGAAAAAGAAATACAAGAAATTAAAGTGACAACTATACAAGGCAGGGGCCCCCTACCACCTATGAAATCAAATGCTTAAAGGAAAATAAAGACATCAAATAAAGAACTAATGACATCGGCCCAGTATCTATGCTGCTGATTTAAAATGAAAATGAAATGTGAAATCTAAGTGACACTACATAAAGGAGACAAATCACACTACTTTAACCTTTTCTTAACCTTTTTGCCTTTCAGCTAGATTTATCATGTGATAACAGTTATGAACAAGTTAGCAATGTGAGTCTTAAAGCAAACTAAACCAAGCTGTACTAAGTGATATTTTGGCTCCAATAAAGTTATTTGATTATGGAAAAAGAACCATCAATAGATGAACAACTTGATATCTAAGAGCAGAAAGTAAAGTGCAAGTTAAAGAAATGATACTAATGAAAATCAAACTAGAAAAATAAAGGTCAGCAACATAGACAAGATGATCACATATGCCATTAGTCATGAAATCAAAGCAAAATTAAACACACTTGCATGAATTAAAATTGCATGAATGAAAAATCTAATCTACCTTACATTCTACAAAGCAATATTTACAAAATGAAATCTACTCTACTTACATCCTAATATGCTCCATGACATCTACTTCACATCTCCTTCCATGTTGAGAACATCAAAGCTTTATTCAATTTCTTCAAAAGTACAAAGTACAAAAGCTTTCAAAAGCCATGGGACTAACAAGCTAAAAGGACTAAGAAAGACTAAAAGGAAAGACTAGCAAATGAAGGAGAGAGATCTCCTATTTATACAAAAAGATGAGAGCCATCTCATTAATGATAGTCCATGAATCTCTCCCTCTACCTCTAGAGTCCTAATCAAAATAGGAACTGATAAGACACATGTCTTCTTAGAGTTACAATACAATTAGGAGATGTGACACATATCCTCATGATCCCATAATTCTTTCCAACCAAATTCGAATTTGGCCTTGGGGTGCCACATAAGGGTCTTCTAGAAGTCTCATTTCAACCTACACATGTCAACAACCTCAACCCATTTGTTAGGTATAAGCATATGCACATTATTTTCTAATGTTTAACCACAAATTCACTTAAAAGGCTTAGCAATAATAATGATTGGAAAAACATAAAGGTGGCCCAATGATAATGAAAGTGGGATGAATGTGGTGACATAGTAGTGAAATGGAGGTGAAATGGAGGTGATATAATGGACATAATAGTGAAAGTGTAATGGAAATGAATGACATTTTCAAGACTCAACAAGAGGATACCCAGTGAGCTTTGCCTTTGGTTGGAGAACTAGGAAATTAGCAGGGTACTCCCAAGAATCGATGGATACCATTACATCTTCCATAATCCCTTCAGGGGTCACGGTGGAGCGGTCTGCTAATTGTAGTACTGTTGTGGTCTTTCTCAGGGAACCTTGAAGGTTGAGCTTGAGCATAGTTTCCTTGGTCATCACATTAATGGCAGCCCCTAAATCAATCAGGGTATGGGGATTATGGTGCCATTGATGTGGACATCAACTACAGGGCTTCCAGGGTCTAGATATTTCAGACAGATTACCTGCCCCAACATCAAGTCAGACAGTTGTCCTATGACATTGATAGTTGGAGAATCTCTCCTGCGCCTGCCTGTGTGCTTGAAGCACTTCTCCTTGATCATCTTGTTGTATATAGGCACATCCTTTATGGCTTGGAGAAGTGGTATCTTTACACGTAATTGTTTCAATTCTCCCAGAAGTTCAGTTTCTTCTGGGGTAGGTTGTGTTATTCCAGATAATCTCTCAAGAAAGGGTGGGATTGCTTTTGGTTCACTTTCCTCTTTTTCTTCCTCATCCTCCTTAGGGGGAGGCTATTTATCTGGGAGAACCTTCCTAGATCGTAGGTTAATCTCCTGAATCTCCACAGCATAGGTCGGACATGATGGTTCCCCACTATATACCTGTTGGGCCTGTTTGTTATTCAGGTTCAGGTTCGGTTGAGTAGGTATTTGGGGTTGCCTTGGTGGAGTAGGAGGCAATGGTTGTGGTTGAGTAGGTGGTGGAGGCAAAAGAGCGGGAGAATATTTGTACTAGGGCCTCCACCCTTGATGAGGTGCATTCCACTGAAGTTGTGGCTGAGCATAAGAGTGAAATGAATGAGCAGCTGGTTGAGCATGGTATTGAGATGGATATAACCAAGGAGGGGGTGTGGACCAGGAAAGATGAGCAGGGGGACCCCAAGAAGGCATGGAAGTGGCTTGATTAGGGTTGTAATATGTCTGGGTAGTCCCTTTCATTCCCTGTTGGTAAGGTCTGGACCCATGTGGCCTCCTCTGGTTCATGAAATAGAGTGGTTCAATGGCTCCTTCGGCCCCTTGGTATGCAGCTTTAAGTTCGGGCAAAGAAGGCCACTGATTTGTAGAATGGTCTTCTTCACAAACTGAACACACTTCTATAGAGTTCAATTGACATTCATTCCTAGGATGCCTTCTGGTGCACCTAGGACAAAGAATGGCCAAGGCCCTTTCTACTTCTTCTTGTTTCCTTTTGATATGCAAGGTATTCATTTGCATGGCAAGAGTCTGCATCATCTCGCTCTTGAAATCTTCCAACATATTTCCAAATTCATCTCTAAGGGATGAACTGGATGAGGATGTACTAGCTAGGGGATGATTTCCCCTACCTCTCTTTCTGGCTACCCTAGAATGGTTTCTAAACATAGTCATTATGTCTTCATAAGGTAGTTGGTAGATGTCCCCCCAGCCAACAAATGGAGGGTATCTAGAAGGTCTTCCAAGACTCCTCTAAGCATGACTAACTTCAAAGATTCGGGGTCAAGTGTGCACCTAGCCCTTTTATAACTGAGCTAAAACCTCTATTCATAATCTTCCAAGGATTCATCGCTTCCCATGGTCATTCAGAAGATTTTTTCCTTGGTATCCTTTAACCTACAGTAGTCCTGATATTTGTTATTAAAGGCTTGCTGCATCTGAGCCCAAGTTGTGATGTTGTTTCTGGGTAACCCCATGAAGCAGCGCAATGCTGCATCCTTGAGGGTAGAAGGAAATAGTTTCAACTTCTGCTCATCTTCTGCATAGTCATAGGTTCGACAGATAACAACAAATTCAAACAAAAAGGTATCATGATATTTGGTAGTCAACCCATGGAAGTGAGGTAAGGCTGAAGGACTTATGTTATTCATTTTAGTGTCCCCATTGGTCTCTCAGATGGGAAAGGTACCCTCTACTCTTTCCCCATTCCCTCTAGCATTTCTGTTTTCAGCCATGGTGATGGTTTCTTCCTCTTCCTCTTCTATAAGATCTTTGTATATCTCTAGTTGTTCACCTATAGGTTCTTCTGGATCACTGCCACCGAAGAAGAGAGAAGGGTGACTTTGTGATGTGGTGGGGGTGTTGGGTAGGAATTTCGCTGAATTATCTCTATTCCTATGAGGCATGAAAGGAAATCTCTTTTTGGGTGATTTTTGTTTTTTTTTCTGCTTGTACCTGCAAAATTGAAATTGATTGAATAAACAAATTGCAACTAATTGAAATGAACTTGTTGAAATGAAATTGCAGAATTGAAATGAAAGCAAGGAAATGACTAATCTACTTTTGCTGGAATGGAAATTGCAGAATTGAAATTAAAGTAAGGAAATGACTAATCTACTTTTTCTGAAATGGAAATTGCAGAATTGAAAGGGCTAATCTACTTTTGCTGAAATGGAAATTGCATAATTGAAATAACTAATCTACTTTTGCTGAAATGGAAATTGCAGAATTGAAAGAACTAATATACTTTTGCTGAAATGGAAATTTCATAATTGAAATGAAACCAATGAAATGTAGAAACCGAAAGAACAACTACTCTACTTGTGCTGAAATAAACTACTTAGCAAAATGTTGCAGTAGAAAATAGAAGAAATGCAATAATCACAAAATACTCTGACGCTTCCCCAGCAACAGTGCCAAAAAGTGGTGAGCACCAGTATTGCAGCAATAATTCTGCAACTCTTGGGGCTTCCTACTTTACTTTTATCAACCTGGTAGTTCGTAACAAACTTGGAAGCGACGATGTTGTATGCACAAGTACTAGCTCTTACCACAGGCTGTCACTTGGTCAGCCGGTGCAAGATCACTAGGAGCTCAAGCTAGCTTCTATGAATTTCCAGAGGAAGATTTTAACCATGATGAAAGAAAGCTAACTCTACAAAGGCTATTCTATTTGCAGAAAGAGAAAGAAGATTGGAACATAAGGAAAACCCTGGCAAACCCTAATTTTTCCAACTAACCCTACTTTTGCAGAAAAAGAGATAGAAACTGATGCGATGAGTGCCATTGACTATTGAAAAATGTAAATTGCATTTATTCAAGCTACTTCTAAAATGAAATGAGAAGAAAACATCTTCTTGTGCTTTTGAGTGTTTTTAGGTGAAATTATTATGCTTGCAATTTATCTGGTTGTGATTGTGCAGAGTTTTGGTGGCGAAGGAAGATGGAATTGGTTTTTGTAGAGCTGGAGGAAGGTGTGGAGAGGTCCTAAGAATCCCCTAGTGCTCTTCTAAAGACTTCCATTGCAATCGGGTTTCGAAAAACCACTTACAGGGAATTCTACAGGAGGCTGCAGGGGATCTACAGGAGGATCTACAAGAGGAGGCCGAGAGCTATTTTTGGAAGTTTTGAAGGGGGAAAAGTGATGGAAAAGGGTAACTAAGGGCTAGATGAAGGTTTTGAGGTGTTTGGAGCTTGTCAAGGAAGATCAAGAGGGAACATGATGGTGGGATTTGCTCAAATGGCATGAGGGAATCTTATGGAAAAAAAATGCAGAAATTAGGGCAGATTGGTGAAATGTTGCGAATGACTTGGGAAATCCGTGGGAAGTGAGCTGGTGCTGGCTGCTTTATGGATGTATGGTGAGCTGAGGTGTCCTACAAGAGATCTACACATCTACTTACAAAAACTGATCAAAGAAAGGACTAACTATACCATGAAAACATAAATTTATCTAGCTTGACGTAATTCCTGACCTACAAACAGAAAATGTTGAACAGTAACCCTTGAAAAAAAAGCATGTAGAGAGATATATTGTAAAAGAACAAGAAATTATCTAAGCAACTGAATCTGAAGCAATACATTAATCTTTCCAAATCAAATCATCACACTAGAAATTTCATGGGAGAGCAAAACTGTGTTTTTGGTTGCAGCAGTAGTGCCTTGACCTCGAATCATAGTCCCAGAAAGGGAGAAAGGAGATCAGGGCTTGCTATTGGCCTTTTCTGAATCTTATCCTGTCACTAAATTAACCTAGTTGAGCAACTGAACAAAAACAGCGATGCAAACCATGAAAAGCAACCTAATCTAAACAAAGTAAAATAAATCTATGTAACAAAAATTAGCTCATGAACTAAAGAAAAAACATATAAGTACAAAGCAAGGGTGCTGAGCAGTTTTTTTTGGGCCCTAACCCAAGAGCTTCAACCCTATGAAAGATATCAATAATGGCTCAGGAAATATTTCATCTTCATTATCAAAAATAATAGTCACATTACATGAATTGTTCTCAAAAGGAAACTCGAAAATGAGCTGAACAAGTGCTGCACAAAAGTGCGAAAATTCTACTAATGACTGGCTAAAATCCAACTAAAAAATCTGAGCACCTAAGCCCTACTATTTATACAACTCGAGCCTCCAACAACTCTCCTAAAATCAAGGAGCTTAGCTTCCCAAGACTGTAGAAAAACAACAGTCCTTCTTTACTTGCTCAGCTGCCCCTTGGATGCACTAATGTGGCTACTTGTGCTCCAAGTTTATGATGGAGGATTTGAGGTAAGGGTTCATAAATGAAGGGGACACCCCCTACAAATCCTCTTCCCTATTTTGCTTGATTATTTGCTGCCATTTGCTCATAAATCCCTTTACTTTGTCCAAAATTGACCAAAAAATCTACATAAAGCACACATTAGACTACATGGCAAAATGACTAACCCAATTGACTCTATTAGCATAAATATATTCGAATACATGAAATAAACTAATGAGAATGGTGGATTAAGTCAAATTAAGAGGCAAAATGAGCCCATATAATTACCCATTTTTGGGGCTCATCAGTTACCTTGACCATAGGGAGGATTTTGACCTTGAATACTTTGGAACTATCCGACCATAGGTTTCTGATAAGCAACATACCGGTTAAAAGGTTATTGAGCCTGTTGACCTAGGACATATGGATATTGGACCTATTGTCCTTGAACATATGGGTGATGAACCTGTTGTCCCTGAACAAGAGGATTTTGGACCTAATGACCTTGGGCATAAGGTTGATATGCTTGTTGCCCTTGGACATTGGGATTATGTACCTACTGCCCTTGACCAAAAGGATTCTGAACCTATTGACCAAGGGTGTTATGGTTTTGTACTTGATGCCCATGGCCAAAAGCGTTCTGAACATGTTGACCTAGAACATTAAGATTTTGGGCCTGCTATTGCAAGGCTTAACCTTGGCCTTGCCTTGGCAAGGGTTGACCCTGTTGATATGTATACAAGGGCTACTGCTGCCCAGGTTGCTTTTGTTGTTGCAATGTTTGACCTTGCGGTTGTAAAATTTGTCCCTGGGGCTACAGAGGTTGGACTTACGAGGACATGGGCTGAGAGGTGTGTGGAGCATATTGCATCTGCTACTGCACGGTTTGCTGCAATTGTTACAAGGTTTGACCTTGCGGTTGTTGCAGTTGACCATGCTACGAGATCATTTGCCCTTGTTATTGCTTAAATAGCCCTTGCTACAACAAAGGTTTCCCTTGTTGCTGTAGAGGTTTTCCATGCTATTGCAAAGGTACTTGAACAGTCCCCAGAAAATTGCCAAACTGAATCTGGCAAGAGCCACCCTGGAGGGTGGATGAGCCAGGCTGAATGTACTACCAAGACTGAAGGGTGTAAGGTTGATTAGCCATTCCTTGAGAACCATATGGAACATAAGGAGTTTGGTATTGGACTTGAGCCTCATAGGGCTGCTGATACTAGATATTTCTCGATCCAGACGGACCAACGGGATTCTAAACCTATTGGTACTAGACATTGCTTAATCCAGTAGGATCAGGAGGGTTATGAATAACACCATGTTATAGATATATTTGGGCACATCAACCCTAAACTTATATGTCAATGTATTAGGGCTCATCAATCCCTAAAAGATTTGTTTCATACCCTAAAGGGACATAGTCATCTGAATACATCATTCCCCAAAAGTTCCATCTTAGAAACCATCCAGAAATTGCCTAAATTGAACCATGCTGACTGCTCCACTAGCAAAGTGTGATGCATACTGAGTGGTACACTGCCAGGGTGTGATGCATGCTGTTTACACCTTCTATAGGGTGCGATGGGCGAGGATGGACAAATGTCCAGGACAGTTTGTCAAATGTGTGATGCAGGAAAGTGTTCCCTCTGCGGACAAAGGCAACCCCTCTAGCCCTAGATTGGGTCTAGTCACAAACAAGGAAAAATCAAAAACAATTTTCCTTAAATAGTTCAAGTTGGAGGCCTACCTCAATCGGTGGTCGATGGAGTTCCATTGCACTGCTCCAGCTTCCGCTTCTCCTAATGAGTGATTAACCTGAAACAAAGCAAAGGAAATACAACAAAGCCCGTAACCGAATACAACAATAATCTATTTACTAATAAAGTCAAGAAGTCGTGAGCTATCTAGTACATTTCATACAAGACATAGGAAAACATCATTGATTGCATTAATTATGAAATATAGTAAGCTTACAACTGGAGTCTTGACGTCACAAGTCTTCTCAGGAGGGTCCAGCCAGCATGTTCCTCAAGCATTCACTCTTAGAGATGGATCTCCCAAATTACAAGTCTCTCTCACCCACAAGTTTCACACAAGATCAAAGGCACTTCACAACCTTCCTCAAGCTCTCAAACAATCCCACACTTTTCACACCCACACCATCTATCTAGCAAACTCACAATACTAACATCAACACTCCAAAGACTAAGAATTCCAAAACTAGCCAAAAACTAGCAGCATATAGCAATGGTGAGAGTTTAAATAGGAGAAGGAGTCTCCATGAATGGTGGGAGGATGAGCTTATATCCAAGGAAGGTAGCACAAATGACGGAACAACCACACCAGAGAAATAAAGGCGACATAAACAAGGCCAACAACCAGGTCTGGAGTCATCTGGAAGGCCGACTGTTGGAACAAATTCGCCCAAACTAGATCATCACGAGCACATAACTGGTCTACCGTGCTGACATCGCTATTACATAAGGGAGATAGTCATGTCATCACGGGAAACTACAAGCAAGAGTTGCGCTAGCACATGAAATTCGACCATCACGGAAATCACGTGTAGTTCTGTGATGGCAGCGCTTCTGGACTGTTTTGGAGCACCCATTAGCACGTTTATTTGGCCAACAGACACGATGAGGTAGAAACCTTTGGAAAAGTGGGTCATTTGTCAACATCAGAGAGAATTTTTCTAGTATTATCATGTACAACTTGGACACATGACACAGTAGGAAGAATGGAGTGAAGATAGTGACAAATTACTGTGTAACAGATGCCCCCTAAAGTATGAAGCCTGAGAGAGAGGGAGGGGTGAAATGCTTTACGAAACTGACTGAACTAGAACACCATCTGGAATAACTTGCACACAAGTACAACTGATATCTCTGATAATGAATTACATGTAGTCTAGGCATGGGCACAGCCATCCAGAAGACATACGAAATTGGTATGTGGTATGGACACAGCCATCCAGCTAATGAGACCATGATGATGATAAAGGTATGGTCGCAGCCATCCATCAATGAGTCATGTAATCATAAACCAACCCATGCAGCTCGAACATGTGTAATCTAATTTCAGGGTCTTGAACCCATCTGATCATAGTACAAATCCTAACATGCGAATAGATGTGCTAAGGTCGAGCATGATAGAACATCGCTTGATTACCGGTCAGTGATGGAAACCATTAACAAGCACGAGAGAAACCATCAATAATGCCAATGGCTCTCAAGGTACTATCTAGCACAATCCACCGAGTGTGAAAAAAGGAGCTGAAATTGAACACTCATGGAATCACCCAATCGACGACCAATGATGAAAGTCTACCGTCAGGTGCAAAGAACTTGCCATTGAGGCATGCAAGCTCTAAGGTACCAAAGGGGATCTCTAGGTCAATCTCCTAGATAATGAGCTGATGTCGATAGGAGATGACCCGTCGTAGGAGGGCCATAATGTTTCCCCCATCAACGACACGAGATAAGGAACAAGTGGTAGATGGCGAAATAGAGTATCAGAGGAGGAGACGAGGGTGTAAATTGCAGAAGGATTATACTCTTGAACATATCGGCGACACGACTCTGGAGGGGGGTGGTAGCATTCAGGCACTAAGGGACCAGAGGCTCGAAGGAGATGGCATGAATCGAAATGGAATGAGGCTAGAATGATAACCCAAACCTGCGAAAGGCCAAATGACAATGTATGGATGTCCCAACCCGACAAGAAGCAAAGTGTCGATGTTCAAGAGTGACTGGCTGCCATAGACAATCAATGATAAACCTGTTGTTGAATCCAACCTAGCAATAGTTTAACGAGCCCTAGGAAGGAGAAGCTCGAGTCTCATCATGGTGATAACTCCAATGTCGTCAGGGTTTAACGAGTCTGACATAGGTAAAACTTGGAGTCTTTTTCATGTTTAGAGAGTTTGAAAAAGAAACAGAAAAGAAAACTCTAGGGGGGTCCTTTTTCGTAGAGTTGTGTCTCTCGAGCTCGAAAAATTATAAAACAATACTCGAAAGAATCGCCTGACCATTACGATCGAGGAGTACTTTTCGTAACTAGTGACTTTGACCCGAAAAAGTAGAAAAGTTGTCAGAAGCACGTCATTTCGTAACTGATAACGAGCTTGAAATGACAAAATCCCGGCAATCTTTTCGTTTTTACATGGTCGGAAAAGAGCTTAAAGGCGACCTCCATTTTTATTCTCTTTAATGAGTCAAAAAAGGGAAAAAAAATACTCGGCAATCTTTTCATCTTTTACGAGTCAGAAAAGAGCTTAAAGGAGACTCGTCCTAGAGGAACGAGTGGTATAAAGGGTAGCAACTGGTTCCGGCAATGGTGGAACTACTCAAAACATGTAATGGTCAAGAGGCTGGCTAATAAAACCACTCATTGTTGCGGTTCCTCAGGAAAGGAAAAAATAATCAAGTGAAAGCATATGATCAGCCAAAGAGATGGTGGCGATGGAATGAAACAAGCAAAGCTCATGTAGCAGAATTTAGGGGATAAACAGAAATCACGCGGTGTAAATCATCTATGGGTTCATTTTTTCACAAGCTTGAACCATGTAGAACTCTACTTGGATTCGGTTTCATGTTTACACAAGCTTGAAATGAAAAACTATGCTTGTTATAAGTTCGCATGCCCCCGGCATAATGATTCAAATAGAGGTACATGCCCCCCAAGCTTCATTGCATTCAATGAAGTGGATGGAATGAAGGTTCACTTGCGAGATTTTGGAAAGACTCTATTTGGATTTTACAAGATCTTAAGCAAAGGACTCGATTTGGAGAGGGAGATTATTTCATTTTTTAATGAGGTCGACACAGTAACAGAACCATCCTCATAACCCTTGTTTCATTTTTAAACGAGCTTGACACAAGATCGGGAATTATGCTCGAGACTCCTTGTTTCATATTTTAACGAGGTTGACACAAGATAAGAACCATCCTTAGGAACCCTTGTTTCATTTTTAACGAGGTTGAGACAGGAACAAACTATCCTCGTAACTCCTGTTCATGGGCCACATGAGAACATGGCTCCCAAAAGGTCTTCGTAGGATGGAAGAAACACACTCTGGGAGGAATACATGTCATGATGCACCAATGACAGATCGGTTCTAATGCCCCCAGTACATCGTGGACTAGACCAGTTGCATGGTCATCAGCGGAGGCGGAGATGGAACGGGTAGCCACATAATTGACCTGTGGCAAGGAAGGCACCGCTTGTGAGCAGGAACCGAGAGGGGATGACTGCTGCGCAGGAGGCACCGGGGGACTAAAGAACAATAATTGATCTATAGTCACTATTCTTCCTTCGTGTGGAAAACAAACCACGTGGAAAAGGGAAGAAACGAGGGCCCCCATGGCATAAATATAATCATGGCCAAGGAGAAGACTGAAATTTTCACCTTGGACAACCATGGCGTCTATATAGACAGTTTTGCCCCCCAAAGTAACAGGAAACTTTGGGAGGATACCGAGAGGTTGACAAGGTTCTCTGTCGAATGCCAACAGATTCTGTGTAACCGGCACAAGCTGTGGGGAACCCAAAGCTTGCCAAGTAGTGGAAGGCATAAGGCTGACAGACACACCCTCATCCAAGACAGTGCCAGGTACTGCCTTATCGTAGGTGTTACACAGTAATTTGTCACCATTGGTCACTGTCCCTGTTACCCCTTTCCCGTACTTTGGAGGACTCATTCCGGGACCTGTGAGCAGTGACATAACTTAAAAACACTTGCATTATGTTCCCCTAAGTATGGACTTCATGTGCCCTGAAGACACCTCCTGCAAAATATCCCTGAAAAGTGCCCTTTTTCCATTAGCGCGGGTCCACAGTGTACTACCCGCGCCAATGAAGGAGATCCTCAAAATAAGGCACACCCATTGGCGCTCTGTCTTAGAGTAACACCCGCGCCAACCAAGTTTGGAAAAGATTTTTAACAAACGCACGCCCGGATGTTTTTTCCCTTCAAGTCATGAAGTCTTTTGAGGATAAAGCTAATCTTCTAGATGTCGAGATTCATCATCTATCCCTTACATCTATCCACAGCGGCTTTTTGGAGATAATGCCAATCCATAATGGGTGTCTTGATGCATTGTATCTTCCTCCCCTTCTCCATCTATAAAAGTCTGTCCTCATGCATTTGACAAGCTAGTTTTTGAGTAGTAGTGATAACGCTTGTCTTGAGTGATAGTAAGAGTCTTGGAGCATAGGGAGGTTATGCTGCCAGAAGTCTGAGCTGTGTATTCATAATCAAAGAGAGAGAAAGGTCTATTGCAAGACATATGTAGCTGCTCGCCCAGCCAGAGGAGAGATTCAACGTCAGAACTTTGGTTGTATTTTTCTCTGTTGATTATTCATTAATAAATGACTATCGTTATGGTTCTGATCTTATTGTTCATTATGATAATGTTTCATCTATGTCTTTTATGACCGATATATAGTTGTATTTAGTGGATTTTATGCTTGTATTCGCTTCGTTCTTTGCATGTGCAGGTATCCATTCGCGGAGATCGTGAGGATCGCGACCTGCCGGAGCAAGGGAACGAGAGTATCAGCTCGTCTACGACACTAGCGTTGGACTCCAGGTTGGTTCTCATAATCCACTTTCAATTTGCAACTAGGAAATTGCATGGTAGCGTTAATTGATTGTTGCTAGACCCATTTTGGGCTAGTGGGATCACCTCTGTCCGTAGAGGGGATTTACCTCTCCAACAATTTGGCGACTCCGCTGGGGAAGCTATTTGTTGTTTGATTCATAAACCTTGGACGGAGCCTGAAGTACGACCAGGAAGCCTTCGAAACGCTATTGCTTTGCGTTAGCGAAGTAGATCAACGCCACTTCAATCAATCTCCGGTTTGGTTTACAAATCGAACAGCTTGGAGTTTGTCTTGCATTTTGGTTTTCTCTTGCTTGCTTGTGTAAATAAGCTTTCTGGGTTAGTTTTTAAGTTTTTTGATCTGTCTGAATACTGTCGACTAGACCCTAGATTGCTTGATTTATTTTTTAAGCCAGCAAACTTTATTAGCGCGTTTTTCTACCTGACAGTCGCGCCAGTTGGCGCAGGTTGCACAAAAGCAACTCGCGCTAATTCCTTAATAGCGCGAGTTACAGGCTGACAGTCGCGCCAGTCCTGTGAACTTTGCCAGTTTGTTTGTTGGAAGCTTTTTAAACTCAGATTTCTGTCTTTTTACATCCTTTTCAGCTACTGGAGTGTGTCAGAACTCTGTTTGACTGGTTTTTTACCTTTATCCTTCGGGTGTTTGCCTTTTTCCATCGATCTTATATCCCAGCCCTAGAGCATCTAGTGGCTTTGTACATCGAGCCTTCCGTGGGAGTTTTTGATTCTTTGATTGTCCAGTCAACTCTTTGGTTGTTTTCTGCACTTGTCTAGTGGTTGACAAAACCTTTTATTGTGTGCTTCGAGCAATCTACTTATTGATCTTTTGGATTTCACTTGACTTCGTTTTGGGCTTAGATCACATAGTTCATTGAGGTCTTTGTGAGGTTTTTGACAGATTGTCTTGGTGTTTCAGACTTGGTTCTACTTGCATTGAGTGAAATTTGTCTGTTTACTTTTTTTAGCATTTCTCGAAATTTGTTTAAATGCATTATGCCATTTAAAAAAAAAACAAATGATATTTTTGCATTATATTAGTTAGCATTCTCCATTGTTATTGGCAATTAGTCACTTTTTAAGAAAAGAAAAAAAAAAATTTCATTTATTGCTATTAGTTGCATTAGGATCTTTGTTGATTGTTTGGTGATCATTTTGTTTGTTTGAAAATCTCAACTCTTCTGTAGTTAGCATTCATTGAACGGAATGATATATTTTGGCATATAGTTTGCATTTAGGAGATTCTAAGAGATCACATACGGTAGGACCTAAAAACTGAAACTTAATCAAAGATCAACTGTAAAACGAACTGAATGAATCTAACAACGCATTGGAACTTAGCGCATACATTCTAGAGGTCTAGGCTAGAGACATGTTCCGGCATCGTTAAACCTAGTCACTATTGTTTCACATTACGGTTGGGTGATTCCTCCTCTTGTGACTCGATAGTGGTCTAGCACGGATTTGTGCTCCCATGTACCATCGAGTATATGTGGAGACCCCACTAGGTTATCATCCTTTATCCACAGGAAGCTGTGTCTGCCGCCTTACAAGCCGTAATGCACTGAACACAGCATTCGGGAAGATTGACTGCCGTACGGGAAGTCCTTGGTTTTCATCTGATTGCCAAGGTGTATAAGCAGTTTTACGGATTGTTTGGTAAACCTTTTGCCTAGTTCTCCAGAGTAGTCACTTTTGATCCTTTTCGGACTGTTATAGACATTTTTGTGCCTTACAGCATTGAGCATGAAATGTCCATAATCTAAGGGATCCAAAGTCCCTAAACATGTTGTTCCTACCCCTAGAGGAACAAGGCTAACAAACCACAACAATTCACAGAAGTTCTCCACCAGAAACTGCTCAAAAACAAGTCAATTCAGGATCAATTCAGAGGCTCCACTAGCTGTCTGCGCTGAAATGCAGAGATTGCACTGGCTAGGTGCACTGCAACGCAGGTAGAAGCACTACCAGGGTGCGCTGAGCGGGAAATGACAAATGGCAAGTTCATTCAACGAGGTGGAAAGACCCTGGAAGCTTCCAGAATCTTCTCCAATGACACTTGCCTCAAGGAATTCGACTAGTGATGAGTAAGAGGCTCTTAGTCTCCAAGTGGAAGCAAGAACTGACAGAGGGAGAGGACACTAGTCAGATCTCAAGCTGACTCATCTTCTCTCCAAACATCTATATATGGATCTCTCCTCCATGAGATCCAGGAGGCTGGAATTTTGTTATTGCAAAGAATTGTTGTTGGTTTGAGATTGGAATCATTGGGTGCTTAATGCTTTGAAGGAAGGTGAAAATAGGAATTTCATTTGCTGGGAAGGAGATGCTGGATTGGAGCCCTCTGGGTTGTATCTCTTCCTGAACCTTGTTATTCATCAATAAAGCTATCTTGGTTTCTCCTATATACTGATGTATCTTTGATGTATGATTGCATTAGTATGTTTAGTTTATTTCTAATCCTGAACTAGTTATGAATATGAATCTATGTCTTTGTGTAGTGTTCTCTTCTTGTGATCTTGCAGAAACCTGTTGAAGCTGGGCGAGCGAGAAGGTAAGTAGCTGGGAACTCTCAAAGAGAAGAGAAACCTGATCGAGGGACAAACGGAAGACACCGGTTAGTCCATCTATCTCTCTTCATTCTCAATTCATAAAGGAAGAATACTAGAATAGTTGTTTCTGTTTGTTGCTAAGGCACTGTCACACCTTAGGTGGATAGGGTCATCCTGCATAGGCATTTTTCCCCACAACAAATTGGCGACTCTGCTGGGGAGATCTGTTTAGTCATTTTATTTGTGTCTCTATCATTGTTTGTTTCATAGACTCAACAGCAACAATCGAACTGCATCTGCTATTCTCAGATGCAAAGTAGACAGTTGCTGCTTTGATCCAATCACTGGATTTGTCTATGATTTGAACAATGGACTCACAAATGATTTGATGATCCTTTGTGATAGATCTTAGTCCTCCTTCAAAGCATCCCTTTGATTGTACCTTGCTTGTTGCTTTGATTTGGCCTGAAACTGTAGATTAAATAGCAAACTGTGACCCAGAACCCAGTGAGGAACTCTCGTTTCTCCTTCAGCGCAGACTCTGTGAAGAGGTTCTGCATTTCAATGCAGGTCCCGTGAAGGCTACCTGCACTGAATGTCAAAACCTCTGTGTTGAGGGTGCGTTGATCCAGTTAGGCCTTGTGCAGCTGGGGTTCTCTGCTCTGTTTTGCCTTGTTTTGATCTCTGTTTTTTGCAGCCTGTAACCAGCATAGGTACCTGTCTGATAACTCCTTTTCTCTGCTTAAATTCCGCCTCCTTTTGTACAAAACGACTGTGAGTGTTTTTATGTGTTTATGGTGTCATTTACAGTTTTCCTTTGCAAGAGTGATATAGTCATCCTGTAGCCCTTGATTCAGATCTGTTGATTGTGATCTTAGGAGAGAGTTCATTGGCTGTTTACAGTTGGTTATACATTCATTTTTGCTTTTGGTTTGAGTTTGTCTCTTTTGAATGTCAAAACAAGTATTCATTTCAAAAATCGTTAAGTGTTGTAATCTCTTCTACCCTTTCTGATTTCGAAAAAGTAAACTTGTTTGTATTTGTCATTTAAAAGCAAATTCAAAGTTGTACAAAAAGCTTTCTTTTTAGGCATCAATATTAAGAGAGCAGAAAACAAACACCAGCATTGTGCATTTGCATCTTGATAGTTTGCATGCTTGATTTAGGAAAAGTGCATTAGAGTGTGCTGATTGCTCTTTGAGAAAAGATGGTGTCTTTCTTTTCCCTTTGTAGCTAGGATTTTCATTGTTGAAAAGATATAAAAGCTTGCTTATCATCTTTAGACTGCATTTAGGAATTGTATCATACATCTCGTGGTGAACCTCAAAAGGAAAACTTCTAAAAAGATCAACCTAAAATAAATTGAATGAACTTAACAACGCTTTGTAACTTAACGCACAACATAGAGGTCTAGGCTAGAGACGTGTTCCGACGTCATAAAGCCTGGTGACTATCGATCTCGCTGATGGTGGGTGATTCCTCCTGAGGGACGATAGCACCAGTATGGATTGTGCTCCCACGTACTGTCGAGTATATATTGGGAGACCCCTATAGGCATAAAACCTTTATCCTTAGGAAGCCGTGTCGGCCGCCCTACTGATCGCAATGCACTGAACACAGCATTCAGGAAGATTGACCGCCCGTACCTTAAAAAGTATTCTGCGGTTTTGCGAAAAGTTTGGCACACCCTCTACCTAGAACTCCAGAGCAGTTCCTTTTGGCCTTTTTCAGACTCTATAACAGAAAAAGTCCATCCGAGCATTTGTCACTTCGGGCTCGTTAAAACATTGAAGGAGACTAGGGTCATCTTTAGCTTTTTCTCGACTCTTTAAAATTGAAAAAGCAAGTTGTGTCTAAAGCATCGTTAAAATTTATTTTAAATGGAACAATCACCCCTATTCCCGCGTTGATATTTCAGTTGAGAAAATGGAGCCCTCCAATCAAGGAATTCCCCTTGGTAGAAATCCTAGTCCATTCTCCTCTTGCGGAGATGTTGGAGCGCCCCATATGGCCACATTGTCGCTTCCAGGACTGACAATTGGCTTGCCGGTCTAGCTCTTCTCAACCAATGTCGTTCAGAACACCACTATTCCTGAACAGTCGAATCAACAGTTAGACCAGACCAGAGTTACCCACCAGCCTTCTACTTCATCTAATTCTTCCTCTCCTCCTTCCTCTTCGCTTGACAGAGCTGGTAAAACAAAAAACCAAGTTCCTAAGGAGAAGAAGGAAAAGAAGAAGAAAGAGAAGAAGAAGAAGGAGCCAAAAGTGACTGGGGGAAAACAAGTGTCGTCTGACAAAAATCCACACACAACACTGACTAGGCATAAATTGCCATGTGTCATATGCAAGGGAGACCACTTCCACAGAGATTGTCCCTGCATCCCTCGGATACTAAGGGATTGGTCTCCCCATTTGCACAATTCGGTGGCGTCAACCTCTGATAGCCATGTTGACTGCACACCGTCAACTAGTGAAAGTGAAGCCACAGGACAGAGAGGGAAAGCTAGATTTCCCTGCAAACTGTGTGAAGCCGACCATGCCATCCACCGTTGTCCCTTCTTAGACAAGGCTAAAAGAGTTTTGGAAGATCGCCCGGTTTTACTAGTGCAACTTCCTCCTGGATATCAAAAACTCCTGCCAAGTCCTTCACCAGTTGAGAACCCGGCTAGCCCGCTCAGGTGGTCAGCCGAAGCACCTATCATTGAAGATGAACCGTCTGAATCCATACCTGATGAAAGTCAAAAGGTTGAGGCAGCAGTTGACCCGATTTTTCCTTCAGAGGCTCTATCTTCGAATGATACCATCACAGAGGAGAATAAAGATGACACCGTCCAAATTCTCTTCATCAACACAGACTCCGACGAATAAGGGGGCAAGATCCCCATTCCTTTATCGCAGGAAGGAACTTCGTCAGAGTCATACCCAGCCGTATATTCGGTCCCACCACCAAGCAACCTAGTTGTGTCCTTCGACTGGAACCAACTAGGCAGACCCCGGTTGCCAGCAAGCATACCATTCAGAATTATCGTTCAAATATACCGAATGGTAATGGCTGGCACCATCATTGATGAGGGGGCATCTGTGAGTATCCTTTCCTCTATTGCTTGGAAAGTGCTTGGTTCGCCAATGCTTTTGCCTGAAATGAGAAATCTGATAGGCTTTGATAAAGGAACCAGTCGACCTTTAGGGATCCTCCCCAATGTCCCTATCACATTGAAAGGGAAGATCGTTCAAATGAACGTGATGGTTGTTCAAGGACCCTTGGATTATAACCTACTCCTTGGACGAGACTATATATATTGCATGGGAGCCATCGTCTCCTCACTCTTTAGAGTAATGTGTTTTCCGCACGAAGGAAGAGTGGTCAAGCTCGTGGACCAGCTTTCATTTCCCGGATCACGCATCGCAAATAGTCATATACCATCCCTAAATGGTCTCTTCACGCAAGAAATGTCTCAACCCACGGTTCGTCCTCCTGACGAGCGCGAGTAATCCAGGAGGATATGACTGGAACCCAGGGGGCATGTGTCCTGGTCTTCTTAGGCAGGAAAACTTTGGGTATAGGGTAGGTTTCCGCGGGAGAATATGACTAGTCTGTACCCCGCCCATGTTGGAAGAGGGTTATTCTAGAATAAGAGTCGTTTGTCAAAGTTATGTGAGTTGACAGACGGAGTCTCTCACCTTTGTCTATTTCGGTAGACATTTCCGAGGAAGTGTTTTGTTCGTCTGCATTGATGAAACAATATTTGGGTAACCTGAAAGAGGTAGGCCTTTCCTGGTAGAACAAATGTTTTATCTGAAAATTGAGGGGTAACCTTGAAATCGTACTTTATGCCTGGGGGCATGCAAACCTTTTGGAGTGCAAGTAAGGGGCGGCTATTTATTTTTTAAATTTTTAGGACCTCTAACCCTTTAAACTCATAGGATTAGTCGTTTCCGAACTTGCATAAAGAAAGGATTCCGGAGCAAAGCTTTATAAGATCTAAGCTCCATAAAAAATAGCATCTTCCATGAGACATTCTTATCATATGACTGGATTAATCGAGCAGTTTTAGCACACAGTTCATGCTCGTTAAAAAATAAACGCAAGATCCGAGCAGTTTTAGCACATAGTTCATGCTCGTTAAAAAATAAACATAAGACTGAGCAGTGTTTTTCCGCGTTTAAGCTCGTTAAAAAATGAACTATCTTCCGGTAAATAACCACCGTGAATGTAACATTATCAGCCATTAAAGCCTTGGTTGTGTTTGCACCGTCACCTCCACTTTTCATTTGGCCGATCGTTCACCTCCATATGATTGTTTACCCATTTTGAGGAACAGCTGCGAAGAGTGATTTCACTAGCCATCCTTGTGACACTGTCGTGATTGGAAAATTCCAACCCGTACCTGGAATCAGCTGCTAAACCCGTTTTATCACTCGTTCCTCAAAAGACGAGTCTTCTTTAAGCTCTTTTCATCTGACTCGTAAAATATGAAAAGATTGCCGAGTTTTGGCCTTCCAGCTCGATAAAGTGACCGGAAGAGCTATCCCTCCTCTAGATTTTGATCTTTTTGGACCTGAGGGATTATTGCACAAAAAGATCGAGCGCTTGTTTTGTTCGGCTCGTTAAAACTATCGAAAACTCATCCCTTCTGTATTGTTTTATACTTTTTCAGACTTAAGGGATTAGATGACGAAAAAGGACTTTCGGAGTTGACTTTACGTACCTTTTCAGACTCTCTAAAAATGAAAAGGACCGAGTTATCTTTGTCGTTAGACTCGTTAAAAGCATTAAATAGCGACAAACTTGTCTATAGACGAGAACGAGTTTCACTATCGCTAGGCTCGTTAAAACATAGCAATGGGCTTGCCCGAAGGGCAAGTTATAGAACAAGCATATGTTATCCTCCTCAAGCTTGACAAAAATAAAGAGTTACTGGTCAGCAATGACTGGGGAAAAATTGGGAGAAACTCAAGAAAACTTTGATGGTAGCAAGTCGCTCTTGAACATGACACTTTTCCTCCGTACCACAGTCGGGTTGGGTTGTTTCATTCACCGGTCACATCACCATGGTCTCACCATACCATCCATATTTGGGGTAATGCTACCGATCCATCGCATAAGTTTCGCCATATGTTCGAGAGAAGTCGTTCAGAGAAGTCAACCGTGTCCCATCCACTACCATACATTATCTTTCATCCTTTCATGACCGCCACCCTGAATCATATGTCATCAGATCGTTTTCACCTCCATCAAAATCATTTGCTCCGTTCCGTGTCACTGATGTGGGATTCATTAAGGCCCTCCTTTGACGGATCGCTTCTTGTCAACATCAGCTCATTATCCAAGAAGTTGATCTAGGAACAACCCCTTCAGTACTTTGAAGCTTGCATGCCTCAATGGCAAGTTTCTCACTTCCGGCGACAGGTATACATCAATGACCTTCGACCTAAAGATTTTGTGTGGTGTTCGACGCCAAGTCCTTATTCACACCACGTGAATTGTACTGCAGTACCTTGAGGGTCATTATAATTATCGGTGATTCCTCTCGCGCTTGTTAACGGTTTACCTCATTGACCGGTAATCAAGCGATGTCTTTCCATGTTCGACTTCAGAACATTTCTCACATGGATCGACTTGTACTTAGAATGAAGATCGAACGAGTTTGAAGACCCCGGATCTAGTTTCATCCATCCGGGCTGCGATATATATTTAGGAAATATAAATACATTGACATGTACATCATTGCAGCAGATAATCATCCTACCCAAAGGATGATAATTTCATCAAAATTATCAGTCTACCATCAGACGATTGTCTGTTCTATGTACAGAAAAATGAATTTATAAAGCTGAGCATGGGAATGCCCGCCTCAGCTAGATCATGAAAGCAGTATGAAAAATAATGTATTGTATTGTATCTTATTACAGGTCTCCTCCCAGCATTGAATGAACTTCGGATCCTCCTAATAAAGCATTTCACCCGATAAACGACCTCATACTTTAGGGGGCAACTGTTATAGACATTTTTGTGCCTTACAGCATTGAGCATGAAATGTCCATAATCTAAGGGATCCAAAGTCCCTAAACATGTTGTTCCTACCCCTAGAGGAACAAGGCTAACAAACCACAGCAATTCACAGAAGTTCTCCACCAGAAACTGCTCAAAAACAAGTCAATTCAGGATCAATTCAGAGGCTCCACTAGCTGTCTGCGCTGAAATGTAGAGATTGCACTGGCTAGGTGCACTGCAACGCAGGTAGAAGCACTACCAAGGTGCGCTGAGCGGGAAATGACAAATGGCAAGTTCATTCAACGAGGTGGAAAGACCCTGGAAGCTTCCAGAATCTTCTCCAATGACACTTGCCTCAAGGAATTCGACTAGTGATGAGTAAGAGGCTCTTAGTCTCCAAGTGGAAGCAAGAACTGACAGAGGGAGAGGACACTAGTCAGATCTCAATCTGACTCATCCTCTCTCCAAACATCTATATATGGATCTCTCCTCCATGAGATCCAGGAGGCTGGAATTTTGTTATTGCAAAGAATTGCTGTTGGTTTGAGATTGGAATCATTGGGTGCTTAATGCTTTGAAGGAAGGTGAAGATAGGAATTTCATTTGCTGGGAAGGAGATGCTGGATTGGAGCCCTCTGGGTTGTATCTCTTCCTAAACCTTGTTATTCATCAATAAAGCTATCTTGGTTTCTCTTATATACTGATGTATTTTTGATGTATGATTGCATTAGTATGTTTAGTTTATTTCTAATCCTGAACTAGTTATGAATATGAATCTATGTATTTGTGTAGTGTTCTCTTCTTGTGATCTTGCAGAAACCTATTGAAGTTGGGCGAGCGAGAAGGCAAGTAGCTGGGAACTCTCAAAGAGAAGAGAAACCTGATCGAGGGACAAACGGAAGACACCGGTTGTCCATCTATCTCTCTTCATTATCAATTCATAAAGGAAGAATACTAGAATAGCTGTTTCTGTTTGTTGCTAAGGCACTGTCACACCTTAGGTGGATAGGATCGTCCTGCATAGGCATTTTTCCCCACAACACGAACTCCTTAAAAGAAAAGGTGCCAGTGAGCGTCTTGTCACTTCGTGCTCATTAAACATTCGAAGGAGATTAGAGTCACCTTTTTGTCCTTTTCTCGACTCTTAAAACATGAAAAGGTCAAGTTCAGTTCCTTTGTCTTAAAATTTATTCGACCATGATACACATTTACCCGGTTAGATTTTGTTTGCATTAGTTTGAGTAGGGTCTTGTCTCGTTAGATTCCCTAGGATTTTGTGAAGTTTTATCCTGGCGGAATTACCAATTTCATCTTCCGAGATACCGCTTGTGAGTGAAACTCTTTCTGTTGTTCCGAGTATACAATCGATTAGTTCTCGTGCTCCAGGCGACGAGACTTACGAGTTTCATTGGAACCCTGTTTGGGAACCTTCTGAGGACGGTATCCCTTTTTGGGAATACACTTCTCCTCGTGTTTCAGTCCCACCATTTTCTTCCGACATGGAGGACATATCCCCTACTTCGACTAACGAATCCGTTGGGACGAGCGGTGAAATTCCCACCGCAATGGAATCTACGCCTGTTAGTAGCACTCCTAGACTACCTCTAGGCTATAAAGCAATAAGCAATGTTATGTCTTCTAGAACTCCCTTCACGAGTTCCATTTGGTCACAACTCACTTTTTCCACCACGGAGCCTTTCACTCCACAAAGTCGCAGTACGTCTGTTACCTCAATCACAACCGCTCCAACGGTAGGTGTGGTTTCTTCGACTCCTAATTTTAGTCGACCTTTAGCCTCTTTATTCGGAGTCTTCGATCCTACATCAAACATCCCACCTGAGGGCCCATACGATCAGTATGTACCACATCTTGGTGGGCCTTTGTTGTCTCAACCGACTGTTGAGATTTCAGTTCCGCTGTCAATTGATTGTGGTCCCACCTCTTATCATGGTGGCCAAGCATCGCCTGCACAATCCTAAAGACCACCTCATCAAGACCTACAAGGACAATCCTTTCAAGGAAACCCTTTCGCCTCTGGTGGTCCGTTTTTCACCTCTTATGCTCAACCTTCTGGTAACTCAGGTCAATCTTCTGTTCAACAAGCCCAACCTGGTATCCAGCAAGGTTATCCTACTGGACAAATTGGTCAGTCATTTGTTAACCCAAACCAACCCAATGTCCAGTATGGTCCAATATCTGGACAAGCTGCTCAACCACCTGGTCAGCCCATCGTCCAGTATAATCAACCCTCTGGGCAAGTCGGTCAGCCTCAAACCCAATTAGGCCAACCAACTGCCTAGCCCACTCGGCCATCTGGTCCGTCAGGACAACCTTCAGCTGTGCAACAACAACTCCACTCCCAGCAGGTACAAACTTCTGGGCAGGTAGGCCAACTTCAATATCAACAAGGTCGTCCTTTTGGCCAGATAGCCCAACCTACAGGACATCCTTCTGGCGTTGTTCAACCCAGTTTTTTGCCCCAAGCTGGACCCCAAACCCCATCTGGTCTTCCAATGCAAGTTGGAGTTCAATCCCAACCAGTCTATCAAACTCAGCCTGTTTCTCAAACTCAGTTTGGAGTCCAACCACCGTATGGTTACCAGCAACCTCAAGGGCAACCTTTGTTTGCCCCATATCAAAATTATCAACAACTGCAGGCGAATCCTTATTAGAATTATCTGCAACCACATGGCGCTCCTGCCGGACCGTTTGGTAATCCATGGAACGCTGGGGGGCAGAACCCAAATCCCTACGGACAAAACCCTATGGGGCCAAATCCGTCCGGACCAAGCCCATGGGGGAAACCGCCAGTTGGTTGGAACCCTGGTGCTCCATCCCACCAGCAACCCCAGATGTCCTTCAACCCTCAGTTACCTTTCTTAGCGACTTTAGAATTACCGGATGTGTCCAAACTGACCAATGATCCTATTCTCCATAATCCATATTGGCCTCCGGTTCCAACGAAAATTCCCGGTGACTGTCCCAAATTCGATGGTAAATCTAATGAATATCCACAAGCTCATGTTATGACTTATCACCTGTGGTGTTCATCCAATTCATGGCTTGATGATTCAATTCGGCTTCGCCTTTTTCAAAGGACTCTCACTGGCTCTGCAGCTAAGTGGTATATTGAGCTCAATCACGGATCCTTTCAGGATTTCAACTCGTTGGCTATGGAATTTCTCACTCATTTTCAGTTGCCCATTCGATATGAAATGGGTACACACCTCCTCACATCCTTAAGACAGACAACGGCTACACATATCTCTGATCATATCCATGAATGGAGACGACGTAGACGTATGATCAAATTTTGGATTCCCGACCAACTTCTTAACGATTGGTTTACGACTTCGTTCGTTCCTCCAATAGCTCGGGACATTGCCATGGGGGCGTGTGTCACTGAAGAGAAAGCTATCGCGCGCGCTCAGTACCTTGACTTGGTTTATTCTCAGTCAGGTACATTGTATGATTATCTGCCTGATGCCCCAAGACTAGGAACATCTAAAACCCCGCCAACGCCAACTGTTGACGGTATTATTGGTTCTGTTAATTCGTCCTCGAAGAAAAATTCCGCGAACCCTGGGAAGCAAAATTCAAGTGCTTCGAATGAACCCACTTCTCAGGAACATCCGCTTCGAATATTACTTCTGAGGTCAATGCCGTCTAGTCCACCACGGCAGACAAAGCCTCGAAAGGAAAGAAGAAAGGGAAAGCGAAGAATAAGCCAGATCAACCTAAGCAGGACTCCCCTAAACCTCCGCCCGAGGACGGTGCCAAGCGCAAACCCAAGTATCCTTGTCTTATCTGTGATGAAGATCACTATACCAAAGACTGCCCTAGGCGGTCCGAAGTTAGTCGTTTGTTGAAAGGCACTCCCGGGACTCCTGCGGTGCTCAAAGAACCCTTTCCCTCACAAAAAACTCAAATGGTGGCCGACCCCTCTCAACCTCCCTCTTCCTTCGGTTCTCAAGTGTTTATGGCTGGAACAATACCTATCAATATCAGTACTCGAACAAAAGGTTATCTGTCACCTACCGGGAAAGAGCCTGAGGTCCCCTCTAGTGCTCCTTCGTTCAGTTCAGACCCGCTCCACATCGAGAGACCTAGTACTGAGACACCTATTCGACCCCCTCCAAAAGGAGTACTCCGGAAATCTTCTTACAACCCAAATGCTTGTGCTGCACAGCACTACAATATCGTTGAGGACTTAGCTCAGACTCCATCGGCTATGTCCGCTTTAGAAGTTCTCCAGAGCTGCCCTTCTCAGAGGAAGTCCTTGTTATCCGCTATCGGTGGCATAGACCCGGCCGACTCGGATTTAATTACTTTTGACTTGGAACGACATACGCAGAGACTGCCTCCCAAAATCTCATTCCTTATACAGGTTATTATTGATTCCAAAATGATTCATCGTACAATCATTGATGAAGGTGCTTCTACTTGCATCCTGTCTGTTGCCTGTTGGAAAGCTATTGGATCTCTGACGCTGAGCCAGTCTCCCACAACCTTGGAAGCTTTTGATGGAAGAGCATCCCGTCCTTATGGTATACTCCAACGTTTTCCCATCTCTTTGGAAGGGAAGACGGTCGAAATGGAAGTTGAAGTTGTTGATGCTACTCTTACCTACAACCTCCTCCTCAGACATAGCTGGATATACGCGATGCAAGTTGTAGCTTCATCTTTGTTTCGTGTCATCCGTTTCCCTCATCAAGGGAAGATTGTTACTGTAGACCAGCTGTCATTCTTCGCTTCCTCTTTTGAGGGCAATATTCCTTTTTTGGAGCATACCTCCAGATCATCTGAGAGTCTGGGAGCCAGGCTTTTCAAAGATCCCGCCCTCATGGGTGTTTTTCCGCTCCCACCTCCTAACGTCGCTTCCGTCAATATGATTACTACTTGTTCTGATTCGTGGATTCTCCCTCCCACCTACCAAGTAGATTCTTGGGGCGACCAGATGCCGTTGAGTCCTGCCGAGCTCAACTATGTCGAAATCATTGCTGCATCGGCTCCCTCTTCTGAACTTGCCCTTTCGAGCAAGGTTCTCCACTCGTTCACTCCATCCTCAGGGCTTGTAGATGAGACTTCTTCAGACCCTTTAAAAGAAACATTCTCTTCCGACGAAGCCATTATTGAGACTATGTCTCTCGAGGAACCTCCTTGGCATGATTCTCACCATCGTTCCTCGTTTCTACCTGCCCATCAGGATATGCTTACTTGTCTCGAGCGGTTTGCTCCTTGTCTCCCATTTCAAATCCTTCAAACACCTATCCAAGTTTATCAAGTGTCCTCTGAAGAAAATATGGCGAACATTACGCAAACCCAGCCCATCGACATCTCTGTGAAACCAGGGATTGTCGAACATCTTCACATTGGAGTCACTTGTACTCCAGAGGAAATTCAACTTTATTCCAAACTTTTTCACGAATTTCGTGATGTCTTTGCATGGTCCTATGAAGAAATGACCGGCATTGATCCCAGCATAGTGGTGCATGAGATAATCACATACCCAGGGGCTAAGCCTGTTCGTCAACGTTTACGCCCTGTACACCCCAGAAAGGCTGCTGCTATTAAGGCCGAAGTAGAGAAGCTTCTTAAAGCTGGTTTTATTTATCCTATCCCGCTCACAGATTGGGTTTCCAATATCGTACCTGTGAATAAAAAACAGGGTACAATCCGTGTTTGTGTCGATTATCGTGATATTAATCGGGCCTGTCCTAAAGATAATTACCCCACACCATTCATTGATCAAATTATTGACGAGTGTGCCAGAAGCGAAATGTACTCTTTTATGGAAGGTTTTTCTGGATATAACCAGATCAATATTGCTCCCGCTGATCAAAACAAGACCGCCTTTATCTGTCCATGGGGCACTTTTGCCTATAAGAAGCTCCCGTTCGGTCTCAAAAATGCCGGTGCTACCTTCCAACGTGCAATGTCCTATGCTTTTCATGACATTCGACACATTGTACAGCCATACCTGGATGATCTTCCAGCTCATAAAGCCAAACGTCAGGACCACCCTACTCACCTTCGCGAGATCTTTCTTCGCTGTCGACACTATCAAATTAGACTCAATCCTCACAAATGTGTCTTCTGCGTTGAATCCGGCCACCTTCTCGGGTTTGTCGTCTCCCGAGAGGGCATCCGTTTGGATCCCCTTAAAGTCGAGGCTATAGTGAATCTTCCTCCCCCTGCTTCTTTACAGCAATTGCAAAGCTTGCAGGGTAAAGCAAATTTTCTACGACGTTTCGTTCCAAACTATGCCGAGGTGGCCAAAGGTTTCACACGATTACTAAAGCAAGATGTCCCTTTTCATTGGGATACCATGGCTCAGGAATCTTTTGAGCGTCTCAAGGGTCTCCTTGTTTCTGCTCCATTGCTTCGTCCTCCGAACTATCATCGTGACTACACTCTGTATTTGGCCGCCGCTGACACCACCATCGGCATGGTTCTCGTTCAAGCTGACGATGATGGCACTGAGCATGTTATATATTATCTCAGCCGTAATATTTTAGATACGGAAACTCGATATGCTTCTGTCGAGAAGTTGGCTTTGGCCGTCGTTTGTGCTGTCCAATGCTTCCGTCATTATATTCTGTTGTGCACTACTACCGTGATTTTTGATTGCAACCCCATGACGTATATCTTATCACGCCAGTTGCTGGGGGGCAAGTACTCAAAGTGGATTGTCATCCTCCAAGAGTTCGACTTGGAATTTACCACTGCCAAGTCCAAGAAATCCCTTGTCTTTGCTGAGTTACTTTGCTCTTTGCCATCTTCTTCCCCGCCCTCTCACACAGAGGATCAAATTTCGGATGAGACTTTATTTCTCATCAGCACCCTCAACCCCTGGTACAGGGATATCATTATATATCTGCATACGTCCTCCTTTCGCCCTGGCATGTCCAAAGATGCTCGGCAAAGGATTCGTCATCAGTCTCAACCATACCGTATCATTGGGGACACACTATACCGCCTCGGCGCCGACTCTGTTCTCCGCCGTTGTCTAACTCTCGAGGAAGCTGAGCGTGTCTTGAATGACTGCCACTCTGGTGCCTGTGGTGGTCACATGTCCGGATAAGCTACTGCCCAAAAAATCCTCCGTGCTGGCTACTTTTGGCCCTCTATCTTCAAGGATTGCATTCTTGCCGTCCGCTCTTATCATGAGTGCGAGATATACCAGTGGAAGATGCGAGCGCCTCCCGCTCCATTGCACCCTATTGTCACCGTCGGCCCTTTTGCAAAATGGGGCATTGATTATATGACCTGTAACCCTCGCTCGGCCAGGGGGCATGGGTTTATTATCTTTGCCGTCGATTACTTTACTAAATGGGCCGAGGCGATGCCTACATTAACTAAATACGGTCACACAGCGGCGCAATTTTTATTCAACCATGTTATTTCGCGATTCGGCGTCCCGCAAGCCATCGTCACTAATCACGGGAAGCATTTCCGTAATCATATGATGTCGGAACTAACAACCCAGCTAGGCTTACAGCACGATAGTTCAACTCCATACTACCCTCAGTCCAATGGCCAAGTTGAAGCTATCAATAAGATTTTGGTTACAATGCTTGACCGTACCGTTGGCATGCATAAGTCTAACTGGCATTTGATGTTGTTCCCTACCTTGTGGGCCTACCGAACCTCCGTGAAGGACGCCACTGGTTTCACTCCATTTCAGCTAGTTTATGGACTAGAGGCTACCCTTCCAATCGAGTGCGAAATCCCTTCATTAAAATTGGTTGTCGAGCTACTTCCCAACACTACCCCATTAGAAGAACGCCTTCTTTACCTGGAACAGCTAGATGAGACTCGTCGCCTGGCCTCTTTGGCCATCGAAACACAGAAGAAGCAAGTCAAGACTCACTTCGATCAGACTGTACATCCACGTTCTTTTGTTCAGGGAGATTTAGTCCTGCTATACGATCAGGCAAACGATAAGCTAGGAGCAGGAAAGCTCGAGCCTATGTGGCTAGGCCCTTACATTGTCAAGAAAGTTTTGCAAAAAGGGCCCTACGAGCTAATTGATTATGAAGGGAACCCTCTCGGAAAGCCCCGAAACGGGCTGTACTTGAAAAAGTACTATGCATGATGCTTGTACATTTTATTTTGTACATACATGTACTCTAGCAGGTGTGTTATGTGTATGTGTGTCAGTTTTAAAGGCGTAACTGCCACTTATTGTGTCTTTCGCTTCTTGTGCAGATGTCTCATGCACCTTATGTTGGTTTCGCTGATGGTGCCTGCCGCAGTACTCGCAACTTGTCCTCTGCGGCGTGGGTGATCTATGATCCTCATGGCAAGCTGATAGATTTTCAAGGTGTGTGTTTGGGTCGTACCACTAATAATGTCGCCGAATATTGTGCTGTAATTGAGCTACTTGCTGAAGCAATTAATCTCGGCATTCGTGCATTGGTAGTAAACCTGGACTCTCAACTTGTCGTCCACCAGCTCAACGGGAGATATTCCGTCAGAGACCATCGCATTCTAAGGTTGTATTTACGTGTGAGATTGTTAGAAAGGAACTTTGATTTTATCACATATCAACATATTCCACGAAAATTAAACACATTATCTGATGCATTGGCTAATCATGTACTAGATAGACATTTGCGTAATTTGTAATCAAAACATTATACAAGCAAGCACGTGAAAGCACAATAATAAACCATAGGCATATGTATATATATACGTGTGTGTCATAATATTTGCGCCGTGCGCGTTACATAGTCCAAAAAAATAATACATGTTCATCCTGATAGATCCTGGGACGACATGTCCCTCAAAATTATGCAAAAATGAAACCTAGGCGTCTAATCATGGTGATGCTCATGATAGCATGTCACCACTCGCACCAAACGTCTTAGCAGACGGTGGACGCGAGTTGGTACTCCCACTGTGTGCCTCTAGTACTCGAAGGGCACGTCCGCCAGCCTAGCATAGCCCGGAATCCCTTGGGTAAGACCCTCGAGATTCTGCACCAGCAGCTCCTCCCCTCTGGCACCCCTTGCCTGCTGAGGGTCGGCTGCAGGTTGATCTCTACGAGCTATAGGAGATATGCTGGCTGGTCGCTCTGGGCCTAAATCTGCAATTACATATGACTGTTATCAGAACGTACATGTATTAACAAAAAAAATGAAAATACATAAAACATCAAAAAATGAAGAAATCATACCCAGCTCCTCTTCCCATTCCTCTTCCTCTGGCAGTGGGAGGTCTGGGTCTCCCATGAAGTTAGTTCCCGCGTATGGCCAATCCTCCACTACAATCAGCTGACGACGGAGCCAGATGAAGAACTCGGGCTGCCAAGACATCTGCTGGCCCCCTCCTCCTCTGGGCATCAATGCTGCCCAGCGTGCCATCCTAGGCTCCAGTGGCAATGGATCAGCCACTACAGCTCCCTGCATCTGAAAGAGGGGTAATCGTTCCAAGAAGAATGACACCACTATCGAGCCATACCCGAACTGTTTCACTTCTCCTCGCTTACACTTTGTAAGCTGCCTTTTGATGTTGGTAGTCACTGTTGTAGCCCAGTCAAAGATGGTGGGGCTAAGGCATTCTGTCGCTAGTAACAGATGATTCTTGCTTGCCTCATGGGGCGCCTGTACCCCAGCTGCACGCGTGATGGTGAACAATATCACCTTAAGAGCCAAATCCTAGATGGTGGCGATATCCACCTTAGCACTGTTTCTCCCAAACTGTGCTTCTGGACACACTCGGTCCTTCACCTCACCCATCTTCTCTCTGGAAGGCCTACTTCTGGTCAAAATGGGGCTCGCCCCTCTCCGTGATAGCCCAGTAATGAAATACACATCAGACACGTCCAGCTCTAAGGTTTGGCCCCGTAAGCGAAATACTTGGTCATCCACATCCCAAGCATCCACTATGAACTGCAATAACTCAGGCTGAGCTCGCAGATAAGGAGTGAGGAAGAACTTCTTGAGACCACAATCTCTCAGAGCGTTCATGCATCCCTCATCCTTGATGGCCAAGGCATCTACAACATCATGTTCACGTTCTTTCCATTCCACCACCATTCTTGCTTGTTTCCTGCACCCACAAGGATGAATAAGTCATTATTGGAACAATGATAAGCTTACAAACCAAACAAATTTTAAAAATAATGATGAGATTTAGGGTAAAATTTAGTTCGCGCTAATGGCGCGGAACCTTGGGGTAAATCACCCCATTGGCGCGGATCCGTGCTGGATACCCGCGCCAATGGGGCGCGGCCCTAAATTTCAAATTCCTCCTTGCAGAGGTTCAATCAGCGGACAAAATGCATAAAAAAGGAATGGAAATAAAGCTAAGGACAAGACCTCTTACCTGCTCCAGATGGCGGCTCGATTGCTTTCCTGGATTGATCATAATCAACGTTTGAAGTTTGCACCCAAAACCCTCCAATGGTAAATTCACAAGGTGAAAAGGAAAAAGTGAATTTGTTTTTTACCATTTCACTATTTTATAGCATTTTTTGACCTAAAATGCATTAAAAACATTAATTTTGGGTTAAAATAATGTCTTTTAAGAGTTTTTTTGAATATATTTATGTCAAAAAATGGATTTTAGGCTATTTTGGGTATGATGACAGGTGTTGGTGCAACTCAAGCGACGAAATTAGCTCCTTTTGCTACTTTTTCAAGCTCGGTAAAACATGTGAAAAGGTTACTTTGAGGTCCGCTTTCAGCTCTTTTCTGACGGTTTAAAGATGAAAAGATTGCCGAGTTACTCCTCTTGACTCGTTAAATGTTAATAAGAGGCGGTCGTTTTAAGTTCTTTTTGTTGACCGTTAAAACATAAAAAGATTACCGGGTTTTTGTCGTTTCAGACTCGTTAATGGTTACGAAACGACGTGGTTTTGATCGCTTTTTTACTTTTTCAGGTCGAAATCGCTATTTATGAAAAGTACTCCTCGATCTTAATGGTCAGGCTGTTCTTTCGAGCATTGTTTTATACTTTTTCAGGCTCGAGAGACACAACTTTACGAAAAATGACACCCTTGGAGTTTCCTTTTTGCTGTCTTTTCAAACTCTCTAAACATGAAAAGACGTCGAGTTCTTCCTTTGTCAGACTCGTTAAAACCTGATGACATCGGATTCTGTCGAAATGACGCACCACAAGCATATGCTATCCCCATCAATCTTGTTAAAAATAATTGGGGTACTCGCCAGAAATGGCGGGGGAAAATGGAACCATAATTATTGTCGTGTCGGTAGTATGTCGCTCTTGAACATGGCACTTGTCTGCTTTCGTGTCTGGGTGGGGATATCTCATCTCATTTTTCACTTGCCTCTGTGGATTTGGATAATCCTGTTTGACCTCTCATCTGCTCATTGCCTCGTCACCATGACCTTTGATCCATTGATGTCAAATACTGCCAATTCCACTATCGTGCCGCCGATATGTTCAAGAGAAGTTGACCTCTACAGAAAAACAACCTCCCTCTGATAGCTCACATAATCCTGATTCACAACATTATCTCTCTGTCTCGTGTCGATGATGTGGGAAACATCATGGCCCACCTTCGATCAAGGTCACTTCCTGTCGACTTCAGCTCATTATCCAGGAAGCTGATCTAGAGACTCCCTTCCTGTGCCTTGGAGCCTGCATGCCTCAATGGTAGGTTCTTCGTATTCGACGTGAGGTTTTCATCATTGGCCTCCGATCGAATGATTCTACGGGTGTTCGATGCCAGATCACTAATTCGCACGCCGTAGATTGTACCTATAGTACCTTGAGGGCCATTGTCATTATTGGTGGTACCTCTCGTGTCTGTTAACAGTTTTCATTATTGACTGGTAATCAGACGATGTTCATGCATGTTCGACTTCAGCTCATATATTCGCATGCTTGAACTTGTACTTTTGTTTGGGTCGAGATGGAGCGCAAGACCCTAGATTTTGTCTGTTGTAATCCAGGCGTGATTCTTGTTACATGACTCATTCAGTGGATGGTTGCGACCATACCTGAGTCTATTCATTGATCCTAACCAGATGGCTGCACCCATACTATGGATCTAGATTATTATGTACTCTCTTATGGATGGCTGCAACCATACCACATATATCATGTACTTGAGCTATCAGTTGTATCTCTCGATGCAGATTTTCGGCGGCAGCTACACGTGTTCTTGTAAAGCATTTCACCCCTCTCTTTCTCTTGGGCCTCATGCTTTAGGGGGCATCTGTTACACAGGAATTTGTCACCATTGGTCACCGTCCCTGTTACCCCTTTCCCGTACTTTTGAGGACTCATTCCAGGACCTGTGAGCAGTGACATAACTTAAAAACACTTGCATTATGTTCCCCTAAGTATGGACTTCATGTGCCCTGAAGACACCTCCTGCAAAATATCCCTGAAAAGTGCCCTTTTTCCATTAGCGCGGGTCCACAGTGTACTACCCGCGCCAATGAAGGAGATCCTCAAAATAAGGCACGCCCATTGGCGCTCTGTCTTAGAGTAACACCCGCGCCAACCAAGTTTGGAAAATATTTTTAACAAACGCGCGCCCGGATGTTTTTTCCCTTCAAGTCATGAAGTCTTTTGAGGATAAAGCTAATCTTCTAGATGTCGAGATTCATCATCTATCCCTTACATCTATCCACAGCGGCTTTTTGGAGATAATGCCAATCCATAATGGGTGTCTTGATGCATTGTATCTTCCTCCCCTTCTCCATCTATAAAATTCTGTCCTCATGCATTTGACAAGCTAGTTTTTGAGTAGTGGTGATAACGCTTGTCTTGAGTGATAGTAAGAGTCTTGGAGCATAGGGAGGTTATGCTGCCAGAAGTCTGAGCTGTGTATTCATAATCAAAGAGAGAGAAAGGTCTATTGCAAGACATATGTAGCTGCTCACCCAGCCAGAGGAGAGATTCAACGTTAGAACTTTGGTTGTATTTTTCTCTGTTGATTATTCATTAATAAACGACTATCGTTATGGTTCCGATCTTATTGTTCATTATGATAATGTTTGATCTATGTCTTTTCTGACCGATATATAGTTTTATTTAGTGGATTTTATGCTTGTATTCACTTCGTTCTTTGCATGTGCAGGTATCCATAGGCGGAGATCATGAGGATTGCGACCTGCTGGAGCAAGGGAACGAGAGTATTAGCTCGTCTACGACACTAGCGTTGGACTCAAGGTTGGTTCTCATAATCCACTTTCAATTTGCAACTAGGAACTTGCATGGTAGCGTTAATTGATTGTTGCTATACCCATTTTGGGCTAGTGGGATCGCCTCTGTCCGCAGAGGGGATTTACCTCTCCAACAGTAGGCATATACTGTAATCTCGAATGGCACATAGGATGGAAGGTGGAAAGTAGTCAAGTGACTCCAATCAAAACTGACCGCCAAACTACTTGGTGGGGGAATCGTATGATTGCCCCCCTGCCCCCCAGGAACCGAAAAAGGACTCTCGGGATTAGCTGGAATAGGAGAGTCGTTTTCAAACGCTAGAGAATCTGATGAGACGAGAAGAACATGAGCACATCATTCTTCCAAAATAGAGTGATCAACAAGTGGTGGACCCGAGTTGACACTCTCTCCGACCAATGGTTGGTTTGGAGCACGCTTAGCACAGCCAGGCTCAGAAGGAGGAGGACAGACAAGAGAAGAATCTAAGTCATTCTCTTTATCAATGGAGGGAGGGTCTAAAGAGAGCTGTTGATAACCAATGGGAAGTTGGGGCGAAGAAGCTGTAAGACTGTCCAAAATGGTGGAAGCTTTATCCATGAGTAGAAAAAGGTGAAGGGGATGATGGCCTTCACACAGTCTACAGGGGAATCGAAGCTTCCCTTCCTTCTTACCGTTGCCAGTTGCTAGGATAGCATCGCCTTGAGCTTCAGAGGACGATGAGGGGCGAGCTGGATCGTGAGACCATACTTCTAGGATCCTTGGAATGCCAGGACAATAACGAATAAGATGGTCACCCTTGCATAACTTACAAGGAAACATAACCTTCCGCGGAGTAGTAGAAGGTGGTTTGACCTGGGATGGACTCAGAGTGGTAACTGCATAGGTGGCCTTGGATTTATTGGCCTTCTTCTTCTTCTTCTTCTTAGGCTCCTGGTTACTTAACATGAAACTTTCACCAGGCGAAAGAGGAGAGGAGGAGGAGGAGGAAACAGGGGAAGAAGGCATAGGCTCAACCTTGGATTCAACATGTCTTGGTTCAGACGAAGGAGACGGTGGAACAGGAGTCATAGCACTCAGGACCACCAAGGTTGAAAACAACCATACGATCAAACCATTGGTTATCCCAGGCAACGGTAGTGTTGCCATATACGAAGCACCGGCATTTCCAAAAGAAGGAAATGGACCAGGATTTCCATCTGAGGGAAAACCTTGGCTGGTAGACTCGGGGAATGTTGCCATCAAGAACGAGAAATAACCCTACTCAAGCTAACGCAAACAAGATCTAACTAGGCAAATGTGAATCGTGGCCGAATAAATTTTAAGACACAGGAACAAAACTTGACCTTTTCATTTTTAAAGAGTCGAGAAAAGGACAAAAGATGACTCTAGTCGCCTTTGAATATTTAATGAGGCTGAAGTGACAAGTGCTCAGATGGACCTTTTCTTTTAGGGAGTCTGAAAAGGAACGAAAGTGACTACTCTGGAGGACTAGGCAAAAAGGTTTACCAGACAAATCTGTAAAACTGCATATACACCTTGGCAGTCATATGAAAACCAAGGACTTTCCGTATGGCAGTCAATCTTCCCGAATGTTGTGTTCGATGTGTTACCGCTTGTAGGGCGGCAGACATGGCTTCCTATGGATAAAGGATGATAACCTAGTGGGGTCTCCCCATATACTCGACGGTACATGGGAGCACAATTCCGTACTAGACCACTATTGAGTCACAAAAGGAGGAATCACCCAACCTTGAGTGGAAACAAAAGTGACTAGGTTTAACGACGCCGGAGCACGTCTCTAGCCTAGACCTCTAAATGTGTGCATTATGTTCCAATGCATTGTTAGATTTATTCAGTTCATTTTAAAGTTGATCTTGGATTATGTTTCAGTTTTCAGGCCTTACCATATGTATATAACAAAACCTAGGATGCAACTAAAATGAATGAAGTATCCTTTTTCTTCGATGAACACCTACCTATGGGAGGGTAGAGAGATCATTCCCAAACCAAGAAAACCAAGGCAACAAACAGTCACTCAATGCAAGAAGACATCAATTCTTAAAGTGCACAGATACTACTAATGAGAGATCTAATCATTCACTTTTCAATATGAAACTTGAAATACAAATTCACTTCCAATTTCGCATGCCAAATGAAATGCATTCTTTTTTATTTGACGCCTCTAATCTAAAGAAACCAATGAGCAACAAACAAATGCGGAAAAACGGTTGATCCAAACAATTGTAATCTATTTCCGGGTAGTGAAGAGAAATTGAAACAATACCACGATTAGTCCAATAACAATCACTAAACAATCAACCAAAAGTAAGCAAAGGGGAAGGCTCAATCAAACTAACAGCAAGCAGCAAATGAAACCTTGCAAACAAGCAACCAAGCAAAACTGATCCAAAGGACTTGAAACAATGAAACTAGGTCACGAAGCAAGAAAAACAAGATTCATTTAACAAAGCTTACAATAGAGTGCCTCAACCTTTAAACAGTGAAAAACAAGTCACCAAACAAGTGAGATCAGCAAGGGGCTAGCAAGACTGACGGATTCAGGAGGCAGAATTGAAAAAATTCAATTCTAAATCAGCGCAGGCAATACACTGGAAATAAAGCGCTGATAAAGAACAACATGCAACAACAAAGTGACGTCAGTGCGGAAGTACGCGCCTTTCCCGCGATGGTCTGATTTACAGAACCGTTGCGATTGTTAGGTGTAATAACACGATGGACAGAATATTACAAAAAGGGTGACGCGATGACAGCACGACTATTAAGTTAAAAAATGTGATGATGTTCAAAAATAGCAACAGGCGAACCAAAAACTCCCAAATAAAAAACAATCAATCTTTACGCAAATAAAGCATTTCCCAGACCAGGCCAGGAAACTCAAAAACCAGACAAATAATCCCCAAAAACTTGAAAAGAGACCAAAACAAAAACTCAAGGCAAGAGTGAACAAGAAAAGAACAAAGGCCAGCTCCCCAGTGGAGTCGCCAATTTGTGATGCAAGAAAGTGTTCCCTCTGTAGACAGAGGCAACCCCTCTAGCCCTAGAGTGGGTCTAGTCATAAACAAGGACAAATCAACCAAAAATTTCCTTAAATAGTTCAAGTTGGAGGCCTACCTCAACTGATGGTCGATGGAGTTCCGTTGCGCTACTCTAGCTTCCACTTCCTTCTCCTAATGAGTGATTAACCTAAAACAAAGCAAAGGAAATACAACAAAGCCCGTAATCGGATACAACAATAATCTATTTACTCATAAAGTCAAGAAGTCATGAGATATCTAGTACATTGCATACAAGACATAGGAAAACATCATTGATTGCATTAATTATTAAATAGAGTAAGCTTACAACCGGAGTCTTGACGTCACAAGCCTTCTCAGGAGGGTCTAGCTAGCATGTTCCTCAAGCATTCACTCTTAGAGATGGATCTCCCAAATTACAAGTCTCTCTCACTCACAAGTTTCACACAAGATGAAAGGCACTTCAAAACCTTCCTCAAGCTCTCAAACAATCCCACACTTGTCACACCCACACCAACTATCTAGCAAACTCACAGTACTAACAGCAACACTCCAAAGACTAAGAATTCCAAAACTAGCCAAAAAATAGCAGCATATAGCAATGGTGAGAGTTTAAATAGGAGAAGGAGTCTCCATGAGTGGTGGGAGGATGAGTTTATCTCCAAGGAAGGTAGCACAAATGATGGAACAGCCATGCCAGAGAAAGAAAGGCGACATAAACAAGGCCAACAACCAGGTATGGAGTCATCTAGAAGGTCGAATGTTGGAACAAATTCGCCCAAACTGGATCATCGTGGGCACATAACTGGTCTGTCGCGTTGACATCGCTATTACATAACGGAGATAGTCATGTCATCGTGGGAAAATACAAGCAAGAGTTGCGCTGGCACATGAAATTCGATCATCGCGGGAATCACGTGTAGTTCTGCAATGGCAGCGCTTCTGGACTGTTTTGGAGCGCCCATCAGCGCGTTTATTTGGCCAACAGATGCGATGAGGTAGAAACCTTTGGAAAATTGGGTCATTTGGCAACATCAGAGAGAATTTGTCTAATATTAGCATGTACAACTTGGACACATGACACAATAGGAAGACTGGAATGAAGACAGTGACAGTTTACTGTGTAACAAGATGGTTGCTCATGGAATCTTTTAGAAACTTCCCTTGTGCCACTTGCCTCTCTGAATTTGCCCAAGGATGAATAAGGGATCTAGGAAACCATCTCCAATCCCTTCTCTTGTGGAACCAATTATAACAAGTGGAATGACACTAATCAAACCCCATGGATGACTCACACTCTTGCAAACATCTATAAATGGATCTCCAATGCAAGAGATCTAGAGGCTGGAATATTGTGAATTGCAAGGAAGTGTTGATAGTTTTTTCATTGAGGAGAGAGAATTATATTCTTATTGGTGTGATCTTGCTATTTCATGAGGTGAAGAAGGATTGAAGCTGGGAGGATGGCACTAGATCAGGTAACTGGGTTGTAATTCTCCTTTCTATTAATAAAGCTCTTCAAGTTTTCTCCCATATGATTTTGCAATTGTGAATGCTATCATTTGTCCATTATATATTTGATTCTGTAATGTTTATGTTGTAATAGATCATGATGCTTTGATGGTTCTTTTTTGTTTTACTTGTGCAGGTACTCTCCAAGCATGTTAAGTAAGGGAAGGAGTTGCAGGATTTGACAAGGGAGAAAGAGATCAAGCAAGGGATTAAGCGGAAGTTCCAGGTTGGTTCCATTATCTTTCTCTTATCTATTACACATAGGAAAAATCATTGAATTGCTTTAAACTGTTGTTTCTAGGGTAGTTGCCAAACCTAGAGGGTTAGTTATTCGACAAGACATTAATTTTCCCATAAACAAATTGGCAACTCCACTGGGGAATGAATAGATGTTTGTTTGTTTTATGTTAAATTTGATAAACTATAAACAGAGTCTGAAGTTAGCCAGGTAGCTTTCGAACTGCTCTTGCTTTGCAATTGCATAGTAGATGAATGTTGCTTCAGTCAATCTCTGGTTTAGTTTATGAATTAAAAATTTGACTTGCAAGCACATCTAGATGCCCTTTTGGTAGCTCAGTAACCTCTCAAGACATTCCATCATACTTTGCTTATCATTGTTCATCAAAACCCAACTTAATTCATTGAAAACAGCTCCACATTTGAGCCAAAACCCTTTTCAGTTGCACTCCCTGGACCATCGCACTGTCTTTCACTATGACTTAGTATGCATAGCACCTCTCGAGTGTAGAAATTATGATGCATCTCAATTTCTGTGAAGCCTAGGTGTGATGATTGACTGAACTCTTTTTCCATCTAGAAATTGAGGGTTTTTTATCCTGTTTTCAGTTTTGTTTTGTTGTTTTGCTGCAAATGAACAGTGCCTCTTTACTGAAGCTTACTTGCATCACTTAGATCAGCCTCAATTACATTAGGATTAGTGAATTATTTTTTTGTATTTGTTCCTCATTTACAATCCTTTTTCAAAAAGTTGTTTTAGTCGATTTGTCGCTTTGGTACAAAAAGTGTCGTAATTGTCGTTTTTTGTCGAAAGAGAAGTGTCGTAAATTCTTCCTTCCCTTGATTATCAATTGAACTTTTCTTGATGCATTTGAGTTGATTTGTTTACATTCAAAGCGTCGAAATCATTTTCATTCAAAGTTGAAAGTGTCGTTTTGAGTCTTCTTTTCTCTTTTGAAGAAGAAATTGTCGAAAATGTCATTTTGAGTGAAATATTTCAGATCTTTGCTTCACTTAGTTTTCCGTTTTGCATCTTTCACATTAAGGAAAGAAAAAACAAATACATGCGTTTGCATTTAGCATTTTTCAGTTTTTGTGCGAAAAGATGATTTAGGGAAATGCACTAGTGTGTGCTCTTTGCTCTTCGCTTAAAAGCACTGTTATATTCTTTCCCTAGTAGCTAGGATTTTCATTGCTCAAATAAACAAGGATTGTTTATCATTGTAGATTGCATCTTAGGAATTTCATATCATCATCACACAGTGAGCCATTGAAAGGAAAACTCTAAACAAGATCAACTTTAAAATGAATTTCAATGAACCTAACAATGCTTTGGAACTTAACGCAACATATCTAGAGGTCTAGGCTAGTGATGTGTTCCAGCGTCGTTAAAAATAGTGGCTATCATTTTCATTGAAGGTTGGGTGATTCCTCCTCCTTGATAGGACAAGTTCTAGCATGGACTTGTTCTCCCCGTACCATCGCGTATATATTGGGAGACCACAATAGGCTTAAATCATTTATCCATAGGAAACCGAGTCTACCGCCTTATTGATTGCAATGCACTGAGCACAGCATTCTAGAAGATTGACTGGTGTACATAAGTCCTTGGTAATTTCCCTTTAATTTATCACCAAGGTGTATATTTCAGTTTTGTGATTGTTTTGGTAATCCCTTTGTCTAGATTTTCCAGAGTAGTCACTTTCGTTCCTTTTTGACTCTCTAAAAGAAAAGGTCCATCTGAGCACCTATCCTTTCAGGCTCATTAAAAATCAAAGGCGACTAGAGTCATCTTTAGTTTTTTCTCGACTCTTAAAAACTAAAAAAGCAAAGTTGTGTCCAAGCATTATTAAAATTAATTGAATTTGGAATAACATCCCTATTCCTTTGTTTATCTTAGGTTGAGACATATGGGGCAAAATCTAGAGTCCACTGATCATGGAATCCCTTTTGATGATAATCCTAGTCCTTTTCCTTCTTTCGGAAATATTGATGCTCCTTATATGGCTACATTATCTCTTCCAGGATTTACCATTGGCCTGCCAGTATGGCTATTTTCAACCTCGTTGGTTCAAAATCTCATGATTTCTCTACAATCAAGTACGCCTCCAACTAGACAAAATCAACCTCCAGTTGATCCTAAAGTTGACCCTTTGCCTTCTTCCTCGTTTGTTTCTCCCTCCCACTCTTCCTCTTTGCTTGGTGAAAATCTTAGTACTAGTAACCAGGTGGCTAAGAAGAAGAAGAGAGGGAAGAAGAAGAAGAAGAAGCCAATTCAGCAAGGGGGCAACCAAGCAACCATTGCTTTGAATGCAACATCTGATGAAAATCCATCCATTAAGCCTCACAAAGTCAAATATCCATGCATAATTTGTGCGGGAGACCATTTTCATCGAAATTGTCCTTACTTTCCTCGGATCTTGAAAGGATGGTCTTCCCATTCACACCATCCCATTTTATCAACCTCTGGAGATCATGTTGGTAACACACCATCAACTAGTGATAGTAAAGTTCATGGAAAGAAGGGAAAATTCAACTTTCAATGTAGGTTATGTGAAGTTAATCACCCCTTTCACCTTTGTCCCTATTTGGATGAAGCCAAAAGAGTGTTGGATAACTGTCCTACTCCATCACAGTGACTTCCATCTGGTTAAAGGAAACTCTCCCTGAATCCTTCACTAGTTGATGAACCGACTGACCAAAATCAACCACCGGTCGAAACCACTCTCTCTGAAAGTGAATCCTATGAGTCTATACCCGATACAAATCAACAAGTCGAGGTAATGGTTGACCCGATTCCACCTTCAGCTAATCATACCTTTCCCGAAGAGAGTGAAAATGATATCGCTCAAATTCTTTTTGTTACTTCGGATTCTAACAACCTTGGGGACAATCCAACTGTTCCATCAAGACAGGAGGAAAATCCTCTAGTTCTCATAACTCAAGGGGTTAATTATCCCGTTTCTACAGCACCCCCTCCAAGTAGTCTAGTCACTTCCTTTGATTGGAATGGATTGGCAGGATCCCGCCTTCCTTCTTATGTGCCTTTCCAGATCATAGTACAAGTTTGTAAAATGATTGTATCTAGCACTATTATAGATGAAGGTGCATCAGTGAGTATTCTTTCCTCAACTACTTGGAAAGCACTTGGTTTTCCACCGTTTATGTCAGTTACATAGAATCTGTTGGGTTTTAATAGAGGAACCAGTCGACCGTTAGGGATCCTTCCTCAGTTACCTATTACTTTGGGAGGGAAAACCCTTTATCTGAATGTGATGGTAGTCCCAGGCCCTTTATATTACAATTTACTTCTTGGGTGTGACTATGTTTATGGCATGGGAGCTATTGTTTCAACACTATTTCAAGTGATTTGTTTCCCGCATGAAGGCAAGATTGTCACCGTTGACCAGCTTTCATTTCCCAGTCCAAATATAGCTCCTAGTCAACCATCATCCCTAAATGGTTCATTTAAACCAATAATATCATCCCTACCATGGGTTAATTATGTGGCAACCTGTTCCATACCTACATCGACTAATGATCAATTCAGTGATGTTGTACATTATGTACTGGGGGCATTGGAACCAGATCTCTCCTTCATGACCACTTATGAGTTATGAACAAGAGTCTTCAAAGATGGTTCATTATCTTGGGTATACATATGGATGAAACAAAGACCTCTGAACAATCTAGCTCCACACACAACAATCTCCCACTTGGAGAATGATTGTAGCAACTCCACCACTGCTTCATTTGCTGGAAAATGACTCCTTTTTGGACCTGGCTATTTCTCATCTTCATCGTCATCCTTGAAGACCAATTGAAACTGAGCATATTCTCAGTTTCTCACTAGTTACAACTTTTGTTATCATATCTGCAGGATTCTAGCTAGTGTGTATCTTTTCCAGCTTCAACTCTCCATCTTCCAACACTAATCGTATGAAATGGTACTTGAGCTGTATGTGTTTAGTCCTAGAATGAAATGCTGAGTTCTTTGCAAGATGAATGGCACTTTGGCTATCACTGTATAATGTGCCCATATCATGCTCCTTACCCAATTCACCCATAAACCTTTGTAACCAAATCATTTCTTTACTAGCCTCTGTAGCAGCAACATACTCTACTTCTATTGTTGAAAGTGCAACAACACTTTGGATTTTTGAAACCCAACTAATAGCTGTTCCACCAACAGTAAATACATATCCTATAGTGCTCCTCTTGTTATCTCTATCACCTGCCATATCTGCATCAACATGTCCCTATAGAGAAATGTTTGCTCCACCAAAGCATAATGCTTGATTTCTGGTACCTTTCAAATATCTGAGAATCCATTTCACTGCCATCCAATGTTACTTTCCTGGATTGTTCATGTACCTTCTTACAACTCCCACTGCATGTGCAATATCAGTCCTTCTGCAGACCATTGCATACATTAAGCTTCCAACTGCTGATGCATATGGAACTTTAGACATATAATCCTTGTCTTCTTGGGTCTTTGGGCACATTTCCTTACTAAGTTTGAAATGGCTAGAAAAGGTGTACTAACTGGTTTTGCATTGTGCATATTAAATCTTTTCAACACCTTTTGTATGTACTCATTCCGAGACAATGTTAATTTGCAATTTTTCCTGTCTCTAGTGATTCTCATACCAAGGATTTGTTTTGTAGCTCCCAAATCCTTCATTGCAAACTAATTTGCCAATTTTCTTTTGAGCACATTTATTTCCTGCATGTTAGACCCTGCAACAAGCATGTCATCTACATACAATAACAATATAATATAGCTGCCATCATTTTGCTTTTTCAGATAAACACAATGATCAGAGTGGCATCTAGTATAACCTTGTTCAGACATAAACTTGTCAAATTTTAGATACCACTACCTTGGAGCCTGTTTTAAGCCATACACGCTCTTCTTCAACCTGCACACTAGTTTCTCCTTCCCTTTCACCTCATATCCTTGTGGCTGCTGCATATATATCTCTTCCTCCAAATTCCCATGGAGAAAGGTTGTCTTTACATCTAACTGCTCAAGATGCAAACCTTCAACTGCTACTAGACTTAAAATAGTTATGATTGAAGTCATTTTAACAACAGGAGAAAATATTTCATCAAAATCAATACCTTTCTTCTGTGCAAACCCCTTCACTACAAGTCTAGCTTTGTACCTTTGTTTTCCTCCATCTTCTTCCCTCAGCCTGTAAACCCATTTATTATGCAATGTAGTTTTACCTGCAGGCAACCTGACTAAGTCCCAAGTCTGGTTATGCATTAAGGAGTCCATCTCCTCTTCCATGGCTACCTCCCACTTCTTCTTGCTTTCAACCTGCATTGCTTCTTCATAACATTCGGGTTCACCAGAATCAATTAACAATAAATAATATAATGATCGTTCAGGGGGTCTACTTATCTTGGTAGATCTTCTAACACCACTTTCAGGTGTTTGGGGTGCATGTTGCTATTGTTGTGGTGGTTGCTATTGTTCTTTTTACTGTTTCTTTTCTTGCAACTGATTCTCATACAAGACCTTTTCATTGAATATTACATCTCTGCTCCTAATGATTTTGTGATTTTCGTAATCATATAAGCGATAACAAAAATCATTAACACCATATCCAATAAAGGTACATTTCTTTGACTTTGCCTCAAGCTTTGTTCTATTTTCTTTATCAATATGGACAAAGGTCTCACAACCAAAAGGCTTTAAAAAAGAGTAGTTTACCTGTCCTCGTAGGGCTAGCTACAAGGCTGAGCTTTGTTTGATGTTGCCTTGAGTTTTTCCTTCCTCAGCCTAAGGCGGATTCGAGCGCTAACAGGTCCTTTTCATGTTTAGAGAATTTGAAAAGGGATGCAAAGAAAACTCCATAAGTTCTTTTTCGTAAAGTAATCCCTCAGGCCCAAAAAAGGATAAAATAATATAGGAGGGATGACATTTCCAATACTTTAACGAGATGGAAAGGACAAGCGCTCGAAAATATTTTCTTATTTAGAGAGTCTGAAAAGAGTTTAAAGAAGACTCCATTTTCAGGAAAGAGTGGTGTCTAGGGTAGCAACTAGTTCCGGTGATGTTGGAACTTCTCAAAACATGTTGATTTATGTGAAGAGGCTAGCTAATAAGACCACTCATTGCAACTGTGTTGTGTGTGGAGCATCCAACACAGAGATTAGAGAAGGCGAGGGTCCAATCATAGAGTAGATTTGTGCGTTGCAATGTTTGTCAAGCTCACTGGACCATGTGAATCATCTATATTGCCTTCACTGGCATGTATGCAAATTGCAAGTCGATGGAGCCGATTTGATAAGAAACTGGGCGCATTAACAAAAATTTCTTAGTGCTGTGACTGAGTGCGTAGCGCCCAAACCCAATGCGTAGCACACCCCTGAGTGTGTAGCGCCTGTGTATTTTTACACTGGCCAGTGAGGCCCAGTGCATAGTGCGCACTATGTGCGTAGCGCACACCTTGTATGGGTAGCGCGCACCTCTTTTGGCAATTCTTGAACTATTGGCTGCAACCAAAGTGAATGTATACAGCAAAGCAACTTGAAGAGAGGAGGCAGCATCCATGATAAGCGAGAAACCATAGGATGAGAAGAACCAACATCAAAAGTGAATGCAGAACCATTTTGAGAGGTGGAGACTGAAGCCTTTTTACTACCACTCCTTTTAAGGGCTCTCTCAAAAATGGTGACTCTGTGGAAAATATGCCACATTAGTTCATTCTCTGGTGTATTTGGGCCTCAAATTAAAAGATTCACCAAACCCAAGATATCTTGCAACTCTTTTTTAATCCACTGTTCCTTTAAGTAACCAATTTAAAATGCTTTGGTGTTGTTCACTCCCAGCAGCTGAAGCCATCACAAGAAATGTTTCTCCAAATCACTAATTCGTTCTTTCACTTGAATTTTCTGGATGCAAATGAATTGACAATTGTGGAAATATATTATGTATGATAGATTTTGATCTTCAATCTGGAGCCCTCTTTGCAATATTTGAAACTTTGATGTTTCTTTTCAACTTTATTTTTCTTTGCCTCTGATTGCTGATGATGTTCTTTCTATTTGTGCTTTTGCAGGGATAGGAGCTGCAGAAGCTGCTGCCATTTGAAGAGCTAGAGAATTTTGAAACATTTTGACAAATTACATATTCTAAAAAACACATTTAATGATTTCTTCTTCAAAACAGGGTTTTGAAGAAGAATCAATCTCACATTATTGACGATGACATTCCTGAAAAACTTACTGCGTTATTTCACACTTCTGCAGACAAAACCCTGGACTCAAGACATAAAATGACTCTTCTGATCAAAATGGCATTTAATGACTGCCAGTGACGGGAAATGAACCTTAGTGAATTTGACTGCAGCGAGCTGACAAGACGGAGTCTAACAGGACTGATTTATCCTTGTTGTTAAGCTCATTAAAACAATAGCGACAAACTTGTCCATCTAGACGAGACTGAGTTTCACTGTCACTAGACTCGTTAAAATATTAAATATTGGCAGGTTTTCCCAAGGGCGAATTATAGAACAAGCATATGTTATCCTCCTCAAGCTTGACAAAAATAAAGAGGTATTGGTCAGCAATGACTGGGGAAAAAGGAAAAAGCTTGAAGAATTTATGGTAGCAAGTCGCTCTTGAACATGACACTTTCACTTCATCTCCATTATTGAGTTGGGTTGGGTTATTCTATTCACCGGTCATCACACCATTGGTCTTTCATAGCATCCATGTTTTGGGGTTAACGCTACCAATTCATCTCAGTGTCGCCGACATGTTCAAGAGAGGTCATTCAATTGAGAAGTCATCATCCAGTTAATGTCTCATACACTGCAATACCTCCAACCTTCATTTTTCATGACCACCATTCGTGAACCTTGTGTAGTCAGTTCATTTTCACCTCCAGAAATCAATTGCTTCGTTTCATGTCGTAGATGTGGGATACATTAACGCCCTCCTACGATGAGTTGCTTCTTGTCGACATCAACTCATTATCCAAGAATTTGACTTAGAAACAACCCTTTTAGTGCTTTGAAGCTTGCATACATCAATAGCAAGTTTCTCACTTTCGGCAACAGGTTGACATCAATGGCCTTCGAATGAAAGATTTTGTGTGGTGTTCGACATCGGATCATGTATTCACACCATGTGAATTGTATTGTAGTACCTTGAGGATCATTATCATTATCGGTGATCCCTCTCACATCTGTTAACAGCTCACATCATTGGCTGGTAATCAGGCGATGTCTTTCCATGTTCGACTTCAGAACATCTCTTCACATGGTTTGACTTGTACATCGAGCGAAGATTGAACGAGTTTGAAGACCCCGGATCTAGTTTCATCCATCTGGGCTGCGATATATTTAGGGATATAAAAACATCAAATGTACAAAGGCTCTACACAGATGGTCATCCTAATCATGGATTGCGACTCTATATCTATAGAATCACGAGTTTGTATCTGTAGATGACTATCTGATCTATGTACATGAAATGAAAATTATAAAGTTGAGCATGGGAATTCCTCCCTCAGCTAGCTCATGAAAATCATATTATGATGATGTATTATATGGTAACTGATGCAGGTCACCTTCCAATTCAAAACTTCGGATCCTTGTGATAAAGCATTTCACCTGACATGAATATTTACGACCTCATGCTTTAGGGGGCAACTGTTATAGACATATTTGGGCATATCAACCCAAAACTTATATGTCGATGTATTAGGGCTCATCAACCCCTAAAAGAGTTGTTTCATACCCTAAAGGGACATAGTCATCTAAATACATCATTCCCCAAAAGTTCCATCTGAGAAGCCATCCAGAAATTGCCTAAATTGAACCATATTGACTGCTCCACTAGCAAAGTGCGATGCATACTGAGTGGTACACTGCCAGGGTGTGATGCATACTATTTAGGCCTTCTATAAGGTGTGATGGGTGAGTATAGAAAAATGTCCAGGATAGTTTGTCAGATGGTTGCTCATGAAATCTTCTAGAAACTTCCCTTGTGCCACTTGCCTCTCTGAATTTGCCCAAGGATGAACAAGGGATCTAGGAAACCATCTCCAATCCCTTCTCTTGTGGAACCAATTGTAACAAGTGGAATGACACTAATCAAACCCCATGGATGACTCACACTCTTGAAAACATCTATAAATGGATCTCCAATCCAAGAGATCTATAGGTTGGAATATTGTGAATTGAAAGGAAGTGTTGATAGTTTTGTCATTGAGGAGAGAGCATTGTATTCTTGTTGGTGTGATCTTGCTATTTCATGAGGTGAAGAAGGATTGAAGCTGGGAGGATGGCACTGGATCAGACAACTGGGTTGTAATTCTCCTTTCTATTAATAAATCTCTTCAAGTTTTCTCCCATATGATTGTGCAATTGTGAATGCTATCATTTGTTCATTATATATCTGATTCTGTAATGTTTATGTTGTAATAGATCACGATGCTTTGACGGTTCTTTGTTGTTGTACTTGTGCAGGTACTCTCCAAGCATGTTAAGTATGGGGAGGAGTTGCAGGATCTGCCAAAGGAGAGAGAGATCAAGCAAGGGATTAAGCGGAAGTTCCATGTTGGTTCCATTATCTTTCTATTATCTGTTACACATAGGAAAAATCATTGAATTGCTTTAAACTATTGTTTCTAGGGTAGTTTCCAAACCTAGAGGGTTATTCGTTCGACAAGACACTAATTTTCATAGAAACACACCAGAAGAAGGTTGGTTCATACCACCCATTTGAGCATGTGAGCCACTCACATTAGTGGCACCTAACACCATAGAACATTCAGGTTTTCCCCCCAGGTGGTGGCACAGCTTGGCCACTGACTAGAGGGATGGAGGAAATGACAAAGATATTTTTCAAAACTGTCAGTTGGGCCTGACGGGTGACTAGGATCGATGATACAAGGGCGTTCGGAATGGTGAGTTGCACTAGAACTGAGGTAACAGCTTATTGGGAAGTCGTGTTTGCAATGAACGGACTTGAAGTAGGCATGTGCCTGATGCCCAAATAGGGTTATGGTAAACTAATGAGGCACTAGGTGTACCTGAAACCAATTGTGCCAAAGACATAGTTAGATGGAAAACTGGCGGGAATACCCCCTGTATAGGGGAAACCCTTAGGAGGAAAAGGTTTTTCTTCCTCCTCAACATTATGTGGAGTAGAAACTTCTGAATCATCCAAAGAGGTGACTGGAGCATCATGTTCAAGTCCCATATTTGGGAACAAATGATGACGAATGGTCGAAGAAGTACGAGGGGATAGTTCCAAAGGAACACTCGGCTAGTCTTACAGACTATAAGGACGCTACGGTGATATCACAACAGGGTCAAACAGAGGATTCGGAGGGTAGATAAGCAGTGTAAGTTGACCATCAGTGGTTGGCGAGTTCTTAGGAGTTTGAATGGGATTGTTAAGAGATTCCAGGCCAATATCAACAAATGACCCAGTATCGAAAGTAAGAGAAGGACGAGATGACAAAGGTTGAATGCTCAGAACATTTCCAACTTCAACACCTTGGTCCTCGAGTGACTCTGGTAACTCAAGAAATGGCTCCTCAATCAATCTTTCAAAGGGAGGAGAGAAAGAGGAACTGGGTGAACTAGATGGTTAAGCCACAATGACCTTGTCTTAGTCGATAGAAAAATAAACTTCAAGGCTTTAAAATGTTCTTTAAGGGAAACTCACGATTTGGTCTTAGAAAATACTAACAGGGTGTTATCAAATCGTGGGAAATAAATTATTAACATGCATAAAAATACTGGAGCTCTTTCATTTTTTAAGAGTCGAGAAAGAAAAAAAGATGTCTCTATCGCTTTCGATTGGAAATGAGCTCGAAAGGACAAGTGCTCAAATGATCTTTTAAGTTTAATGAGTCAAAAAGATCAAATGACTACTATAGATGATCTAGGTGAACAATATTACGAGGCAACCATGAACAACAGAATACCTCCTGGCGAACTGAGAAGTACGAGTAGGAAATCTCCCCGAATGTTGTATTCAGTGTATCATGTTCGCAAGGCGGCCGACTCGGCTTGCTAAGGATAAAGGATTGCACAATACCTCTCGTTATATACTCGACAGTACGGGGAGCACAAATCCATAATAGTGATGTCTAATGCTGAAGCTAAAGACAGATGCTAGGTTTAAAGATGCCAGAACACATCTCTAGCCTAGACCTTCTATATATGATTGTTAAGTTTCAAATGCACATTAGGTTAATTGAATTCATTTTAAAGTTTATCTTGAGTTATGTTTCAGTTTTCAAGTCTTAGCGATGTGACTCAAAAAACCTTAAATGCAACTACATGAGACAAGACCCTTTCAATTCAATGAATTTCCTACAATAGAGAGGGTAGAAACTACACAATCAAATGCAAACAACCAAGCAACTAAAAGTGAAAATGATATTTCATTACTTCACTTTTCGAGAAAATAAACTAATGAAAATGCATTCCAATTCCTAATTTCCTGACAAGCACATTTCTAACAGTCCTTTCAAAAGAAAAAAGATTTATTTCCCTTTTGCAAATGCCAATGCAATTCTAGTATTTTAATGATGTAGGCTATCGTAGCACAATGATGCAAAAAACTAGAATTTCATACTTTTCATGAAACAAGGAAATAAACTTTTCGCATACAACACTTCCATTAACAAGTTTTTGAGACAATCAGCTCTCCAACCAAATGAAAAAATGAAAAGAGAGGCTCATTCAGACTAATGAAGCACTAACTTTACCAACAAAAATACAAGCAACATAATCCATGTCGGAAAATAAACGTTTAGACAACAAATGAAAACCTTTCAAACTTGTGTAATGGAAATAAAAGTCATAAAAGGACCGCAAACGAAATTCAAAAAGTACACCTACAACTCGACTCACGAAGTTCACAAATAGATGAATGGACGACAATCTAGATGCCCTAGTGCCACTGACCACTCAATGACTCAATAAACCAAGCAAAAGGATGACAAGCCAACAAGCAAAAAAAACCACATGAAAAGCAGTTTCTAGTCCAAGAGAAAATGGTCTAAAAGGCTTACGGGGTCAAAATCATGAGAGAAAAACACACTGGCCAAGATTGGGGACAAACCCTAATCTTCACTTACAGGCATTGGCGCAACTACTAAACTGAAAACAAGTGCCATAGGCTGGTCGGCGTGACTGCCTAACTGACAACAAGCACCGGAGGCTGGTTGGCACGATTGTTTCTTAGCATATCACGCTGATTGGCATGACTGTCAATGGATTAAGCGCGCTGATCGAGGGAGCCAAGAAAAAGAAATTGAAACAAGGACCATATCTACTGCTATGAATTTGAAACTCAGGCCATTAACCAAGAGAAAAGAAATAGAACCAAAGGAAAAAAGTGGGACTAGAAACATTCACAGAAAATCATGAAATATAAGACAAACAAAAGGATTGGATCCCTAGTATCTTCACCAATTTGTGGTGAACTAAAATTATAAGTGCGGACACAAAAAAATTCCTCTAGCCCGATAATGGGTCTAACCACAACTGATACATTCTATGGAAGATTTCCTTAGGTTGGAACCAATTAAGAGGACCCACCTCTTAGTACGCTTATCTCGTTTGATGATGTCCTTGCTTGCTCACTTTAGTTATCTCTCACTTCCTTCTTCAAACACCTGAAACAAGTAAAAAACAATAAACGACAACCATGATAATAGACAAATTGCAATTCAACCTACTTAACAAGTCAAGAAAACATTAAGCCATAAATATGTAAGATAAAAAATCATGTAGGAAATCAATCGATAGTTGCATATATATTGAATCAAGAAGAGATTACAACCATTGTCTTGACATTTTCATTCTCCTCTGACAAGACCAGGTTCCCACACACTTCTGCTAGCATTCCATGATGGCCTAAAAAACAATAGTTTTAAGGCTCATCCCTTTATGCTTCACTACAAACCAAATTCACACTTCTCCCTCACACAACTATAGAGCTACAACTATGAATAGCTTGTTGTTTACTCCAAACTTAATTAGCACTAGCACACCAACATTAACACTAGCTTGTGTCTGGGAAAAAGGGAGGTTTATATAGGATTAATGGATGGGAGATGGATCCTCATCTCATGGGAGAAGGTCTTATCCATCGAGGTAGTTCCATCATTATAGGGAAAGGAGCCCAAGCTGACATCCTCAACCCCATCCGGCCAAACCATTTACCAGACTTCCGTTACGAAGCTTCTAGAGCTGGAAGCTTTGGCTCTTAATTTAAAAAAAAATCCATAAGAGGATTGACGTGATTGGAACAAAGCTTAGCTACTCTAGTCGATGCTAGGGATAGTGTTAATCCCTGATATCTGCATGAGGGGGACAAGGTCCATTAGCACTGGTCTTGTAAACTAGGAAAAACAGAAGTTTCAGGGGAAATGGTGAAAAAGGGAATTGATCTGCTCATGAAGAGGGACACAATGGGGGTTTCTTCATGAAAGGAAAGCATGTAGCGTTCAATGTAGAGGTCCTCTACGATCAAAGAATAGGGAGTATAGGGACAGTGACAAAAAATTTTGTAACAGACGCCCCCTAAAGCGTGAAGGCCGAACTAGAGTGAGGGATGAAATGCTTTATAAATCAGTGCAGGGAACCATAGTATACCGTCAGAAAACCTACAAGCAAGTATAGATACCTATACATAACCGAGAAATATGTCAAATGATACATGAATCGTGGCATGGACACAGCCATCCAAAGAATGATCATGTAAATGGATCTAGGTATGGGCACAACCATTTGTTAAAGAGGATCATAATGAATCCAAGGTATGGCCACAACCATCCATCTAAAAGATACATGCATATTAACATAACCATGTCACATCACTTCATAACCTGGACTTTTATGATCTGAGTCTAGGGTCTTGCACTCCAACATGACCCGATCAAAGTACAAATTCTAACATGAAAATAGATGTGTTGATGTTGAACATGCTATAAAGTCGCTTGATTACCAGTCAATGATGTAAACTCTTAACAAGCGCAAGAGAAACCACCAATAATGAAAATTGTCCTCAAGGTACTAGTAGCACAATCCATGAAATGTGAATAGAGGAACTGAAGTAGAACACCTGTGAAATCACTCAATCGAAAGCCAATGATGTGAACTTGTCGTTAAGTGTGAATAACGTGCCATTATGGCATGCAATCTCTAAGGTACCGGAAGGGAGTCTCTCGGTAAACTTCCTAGATAATGAGTTGAAGTTGACAAGAATTGACCGTGTCGAAGGAGGGCCATAATGAATCCCACATCATCGACGTGAGACAAAAGGATGCAAAATGATTGTGGATGATACACAGAATCAAAGGTAAGTGTAACTGCAGAAGGGAAACTCTTGAACATATCAGCGACATGACTGGAAGTTTGGTTGATTTTGGATCCATAGGATCGATGGTCATGTTGATGTGGCAGAGACCAAATGGAAGGAAAAAAACAAATGGCCCAACCTAGGAAGGTCAACAATAAAAAGGAGGATATCCCAACCCAACACGAAGCAGAAAGTGTCATGTTCAAGAGTGAGCTGCCGACGCAACTAATTGGATTTCCAAATTTTCCCCCACCATTTCTGGTAGGTACCCCAATTATTTTTTAATCGCAAGATTGAAGGGGATAACATATGCTTGCACTATAATTTCATCCTTCAGATGAATCCAACCTAGTAAGTTTAACAAGCCCTAGGAAGGAGAAGCTCATGTTCTTCATGGTGACGAATATGATGTTGTTTAATATTTTAACGAGTCCGAAAAAGGTGTAACTCGATATCATTTTCATGTTTAGAGAGTTTGAAAAAGACACCTAAAATAAAACTCCACATGGTCCCTTTTCGTACATTTGTGTCTCTCGACCCCAAAAAGGTAGAAAATGATACTTGAGAGAACTGCTTGACCATTTTAGTCAAGGAGTACCTTTTTCGTAAATAGTGCCTCCCATCCCAGAAAAGCGGTAAAATTATTCTGGGTGAATGACATTTCATATCCATTAACAAGTTCAAAACGACAAGGGCTCGGCCATATTTTCACTTTTAAATGGTTGGAAAAGAGCTTGAAAGCAGACCCCCCATTTTATTCTCTTTTACAAGTCACAAGGGAAAAATACTCAGCAATCTTTTCATATGAGCTTAACGAGTCAAGAAAATAGCTAAAACGTGACTCATCATCATCGTCGAACATCCATCACCTGTCGCTGTGCAAAAGGTAAAGTGTATTATCCAGTTCTTGAGGCAAAATAGGTTAACATATTTACAAAAACCTGATATTTTCATGAAAAAATGAAATAAAATGGGAGAAGTAAATATATTTTTACCATTTACCATTTTACCTTGTTGTGAAGACTTTTACCCACTTTTGCCGTAATTGTTCCAAAGCATATTGCGGGAGATTCGGGAGGTCATTCGCCGAGCCACCAGTTACAGGTAATAGCCAAAGCCCTAAGCTCCATTTTCATGTCTTTTATTCCTGTTTTTAACCATTTTTTTGTTTTTTGAGGGAGGTTTTGCAAACAGAAAAATCACCCTTGGTCAGCACGACTTCCGGGCACGGAATCACGCCAGTCGAGGGTGGTTAAAAAACCCTGTCGCATTGGCACCGTGAATAGGAAAAACCATATTTCATCACAAAATCACCGTTAAAACTTGATTTTTATGGGCCAAGCATGATTGTTGACTCAAATTAATGGCTTTTGCAGGAAATAATCATCGAAAATGGTGGACTGGAAAGAACGGGAACACGAGGATGTGGAAACCCAGGCACTGAATGATCCAAATTGCCTGGAAGCTTTGAGGTCTTGTGGGATCCTCAAATTATTTCTTACGCTAAGGATGCAGACCTAACCCTAGTTGCTTCGGTATTTGATTAGTCTTTGGGACAGAAATTAGGAAATATTTGTCATTGGTGAATAGGAGCTGGAGTTGGAAACTTCAGATATATATTTCATCATTGGACTGTCCCGAAGAGGGGAACCAGTCAACTTGTATGGGTCACGACCGATTGGGGCAAGCATATCCTCATTGCTTGCTAAACACTGCCCTGAGGCCCTGAAATCCAAGAGTGGGAAGATTGAGATTTCCACTGTTCAGGATCTGACACTGAGAATGCTTATGTTGACCATCAACAGAGTGTCGGGGTCCTAGGCAGTTCATGAGACTGACAAGTCAAAGTTCCTGTATGCTATCGACTGTACAGCGCCTACGATATTCAACTGGGCAGAGGCCATGAAGATCAACATAAAGTTCCATCTGACCAAAGCTAAGGTGGGGAATCTAAAGCAATTTTGCTTCAGACCTATGCTCGTGACATTTTTCTTGGAACGGGTGCCACTTTTCTAGTATCAGCTGACTAAGGTGATTCCTCCCATGCCACGCAATCCACGGATGGCCTGCTGGAGTCATTTGATGTCTAGTATCATTAGGGTTCAGCACATGTTGTACAAACCTACATTCTTTTCATGGCTACAATGATAGAAAATCATCATGGAGGACTAGCCATACAGTGGCATCGACCTCTAAGGAGATCCAGACATGCCCTTTCCAGATGGAGAGGATTTTGATGATGAAGGTAAAAAATCATTTTTTTAATTTTAAGATTTTTTAATTGTTTTTGGTATATATGTGCTTATAACATTTCTCTTGTTAATGTAGACGTTGGACCAGAGCGACCTGTTGGGATGTCCCCAATAGCCAGGCGCGTCCCCCACCCGATTGATGTTGTCGCTCCTTATCAGGAATGGAGTGACAATGAGGAGGAGACCACGAGGATCGCGAGGAACCTTGAGGGGTTGACTCATGGTATCCCAGAGTATGCTCGAGTAGGAGAGATTCCTCGCCAGTACCAGAGACACACGGTGGGAGTCTTGGATCAGATCCACCAATTGTTGACTCATGTTGCACGAGCTGTATCATGCAACCATGATCACTATGCCAATTAGTTCCTAGGTCCAACACTTACATTTTTTTAGGCCTGATTGCCATGGATATATGAGGCATGCGAGCCGCCGATGTTATTGTGGACACACATATTATCTTTTGGGGTTCTAATGTATCAAACATTATCACCATATATGTGTGTGTGTGTGTGTGTGTGTGTGTGTTGTATTTTCTTGCTTACTATGGTATAAATGGTTTGTTTTATCTTTTCACATGTTTCGTAAATGTTTATCCAACACATAATTAGCTAATGCATTTGTCAATGTATTCATGCACCTAGGAATATGATGATATGTAATGTAATCAAAATGTCTTTCCAGTAGACAAATACAGATATACATTCTCAATATTTGAGGGTTTCTAATGGAATATTCCCCGTTGAGTTGAAAGACGACAAGCTGTTAATCCAGGTTGACAACCAACTCTCTAATGTCAAGAGAAATGGCTTCTGACAACAGTTTGATGACCGCACTGCATTCAGAAATGTTGTTTGTTGTGCAACCTAAACAGATACCTTGAAGGTCAATCAACTCACCATTAGGGTCATAAATAGCCCATGCCATAGATGATTGGTTCCGAGTGCTACAGCAAGCACCATCAGTGAAACTGATGTGAGGAGTCGTAGACATCTGAAATGCAAGAAAAGCATAATAAATAGGAAAGTTGTTTGAAAACTAACACATAAAACCACATTTCACAAAAATGAATGACACACTAATGTACACAATTAATCATGCAAAATGGCCTAAGCATAGTACTTCTTGAGGTGGGAGTCCATGTTGGGACTCGTGTAATCAACCAACACAAATGAACATAGGAGTTTTACCATTTCCATGACGAGTAAGCACCGACTCGGCCAAATAGTAGAGTAAAGCTCATATAAGGCTTTACCCCCATGTCCCCTAGGTGAGGGAGGGTTACGATTAAGATGGAAACCCCATTGCAATAATGGGCAATTGGGAAAAAATCAGGGAGGGAGAAAAATCCTAAATCCATGAAGTGATAAAGGTGCTCTCAGTGCTCTCAGTTGAAAGATCTTGATCATGTCAGGATAAACTAACATATCAATAGACAACGAAGAAGAGAACTCTTTGAAAGTGGTAGACGTGACCCCCGAACGAGGCAGGAACAAGGAGTGATGATGAGTATTGATCCAAGGTGGTTCTTGGAGAGACATGAATCCCATGATACCTTCATCAGTAAGGAAGGTCTTGGGTTAATCCTGATTTAAACAGGAACGCAACAAATTACAGAGATAACCATATACACAAAGATGCAACGGAAATAATACTTCATTTCATTAATGGAAAACACTGAAATATGCTTGCAACCAGAAATGGAAATAAACCAGCTAGGGCGATGGTAGCTTATCTCTGAGAAGAGATGTGGTGGCTACATGCCTCTGAACTGTGTTACAATGAGGCTCGAAGACCTATTTATTGTTGAGAAACAATGGAAAACCCTTAACATTCCAAAACCTAACCCTAGAAGATGAAACGCCAAACTGTGGGCCCCGTTTGGGTAAATTGGTACACCAACTTCCTAGGATCGTAACTTTGGCATACGATCTTCGTTTGAGGCGTACAATAGCTCGTTAGAAAGATCTATCCGAGCACTTCCACTTTGGGAGGCAACATGGGTCCATGGACCCATGTTGCCCCAAATTTCCCAAAAAATGTCGTTTAGGGCCTCAAAACGGCTCCGGAAGTTCAAGACCCAAAAAACTGTTAAAAATAATAAGTTGTGCTACAATTAAGGAAACTGAAAATGCTGAGAGAAACAATGGTGGGGGTCCAGGTGGACTTGGCAGGTGGCCACCAATATCCACCTGGATCATTCCTCCCCCCTTAGGAAGCAATGGTTCCCATTGTGTGGAGTTCCTCCATGAGATGAGGAAACTTTTGCTGAACTTGTTCCTTGGTGAGCCACTTGCCCTCCTGAAGGAGTTGGCCTGCTTTGACAACTCGATACAATTGGATATTCTGTTGGCGAGTGTTCTTGATCTGTGTGTCCATGATCCGATCAGTTACAGCTTGTTCCATGCAATCTGGATTTAATTCTGTGGGTGTGAGCTATTCTGCAATGTCGGATGTGTCTAGCAATGGTGGAAATTATGGTCGAAGGCGGTCCACATTGAACACTGGGTGCAGGCCAAGGAATGGGGGAATGCTGAGCTCAAATGCATTGTCTCCCATAGCCTTATTAATGGTGTAAGGACCATATCGGAGTGGTCTCAGTTTCCGATAGGCTCCAGTAAGGCGTTCCTTTTGCAAATGCAACCAGACTTTGTCGCCCACCTGAAACTTGTGTGGCACCTGATGTTGATCATGTCGCTGCTTGTACTTGGCATTTGATTTCTCCAGAATGTCATGGACCTGCTAGCGAATATGTTGGATGCGCTCAATGAAGCTAGTGGCCTTATCTGTTTCGGACTGGACATGAGCTAAATTTATGTGATTAGCTGCAAGTGGCATGGCCACATCAATGGGGCATAGTGGTTGGAATCCCAAACCCACCTTAAAAGGGCTATGGCCAGTGGAGCTGTGAAGAGCTCAGTTGTAGCTGTGCTGAACATAGGGGAGGCTCTCGTCCCATGTGCGTGGATGATTTGAGTTATACATGCGCAAAATGTGCACAATCAACCTATTGACAACCTCTGTCTGGCCATCAGTTTGAGGATGGAAGGCTGTGGACTTCGTGAGTTTGGTGTCCAGCATTGACGAGAGACTGGACCAAAATGTGCTGAGAAACCGACTATCCCGATCTGAGATGATAGACTGTGGGATCCCAAAGTGCACCCATACTCGTTCAAAGAAGAGTTTAGCAGTGGCTTCTGCTGTGATATTCTTCTTGCAGGCCACCATAATGGCCATCTTTGAGAACCTGTCGACGACCACAAAAACACAGTCATTTCCATGCTTAGTGGACGGAAGGCCTGACATGTAATCCATGGAGATGGATTCCCAAGGTTGACTAGGGGTAGGCAACGTGGTATAGAGGCCGTGCTTCTTGATGGTCGGTTTGGCAATGGCACAGGCAGTACATGATCTAATGTATTTCCCAACATCCTGCCGAAGATTCGGCCAATAGAAATAATTTTGCAGTACTACCACTATTTTCTCGACCCCGAAATGCCCAGCAGCCCGATTGTAGTGTGCTTCGCAAATCATCTTGGCACGCTCACTTGAAGGAACACAAAGGTGACCCAGGTGGCATAACAGGGCATCCTGGAGGTGAAAATCTGGAACATGCCGACCCTCCAAGAGTGTCTGGTATGTGTGGCCGAATTCTGGGTCACTTTTGTAGAGAAGTGGCCAATCAGAAGTCTCGTGCCCACAAGAGTTGAGCACGGTGGTTAACGCCAAAATTGGTGGTCAACTGAGGCAATCTGCAACATTATTGGTGCTGCCCTTCTTATACTTGATATTCAAGTGGAACTGTTGCAGGTATTTAGACCACTTTTGATGGTGATCATTCTGCAATTTCCCTTGGGTCTGTACGAACTGCAGGGGTCGGTGGTCTGTGTGGATGACCGTTTCCTTCCCCAAAATGTAATTCTTCCATTGTCGGCAGGCCTGTACAATGGAATACATCTCCTTATCATAAGTGGGGTACTTCCGGACTATGTCTGAAAGTGTTTCACTGTGATATGCCACTGGATGTCCATGTTGAGTAAGGACTGCCCCAATAGCATAGTCAGAGGCATCTGTCTCGACCTCAAATGGTTGTTGTAAATCTGGTAACATGAGCACTGGTGCCGTGCAGAGGCGATCCTTCAACTCCATGAATGCCTTCTGTTGAGATTCAAACCAAAAGAATTTTGCTTTCGCCCCTCCCTTGGTGACTTGACTCAAGGGCCAAGTAATATGAGAAAACCCCAACACGAACCTGCGGTAGAAGTTGGCAAGACCTAGAAAGCTGCGGAGCTCTGTTAGAGTGGTTGGAGATGGCCAATCCTGAATTACTTGGATCTTGGCTGGATCGACATGCACCCCCTGTTCATCAATGATGTATCCCAGATACTGAACCTGGGTCATGCCAAAAGTGCATTTCTCCATATTGGCACATAGCTTGTGTTGTCGCAGTGTTTGGAGAACCTGTCAGATGTGGTGGAGGTGCTCTTCCCAACTCTGGCTGAAGATCAGAATGTCATCCAAGTATACTACTACAAAGGAGTTGGTGAATGGCCGCAAGATGTCATCCATTAGCCTCATGAAGGTTGCAGGAGCATTCGTCAATCCGAAAGGCATAACCAACCATTCGAAAAGGCCCTCCTTGGATTTGAAGGCAGTCTTCCACACATCAGAGGGTTCGATTGGTACCTGGTGATATCCTGACTTCATATCGATCTTGCTAAAATATTTCGCCCCCTTTAGTTGGTCCAGGAGGTCATCAATCCGCGGGATCGGGTACCTATTACGGACAGTGATCTTGTTCAGCGCCCGATAGTCAATACAGAATCTCCACGTCCCATCATTCTTCTGTACCAACACGATCGGGCTCCCACAAGGTGATGAACTCGGACGGATGTGACCTTTCTGCAGGAGCTCCTGAATCTGCCTCTTGATTTCATTGTTCTCCAGAACGGAGCACCGACAAATTGGTCCATTGGGTAGCGGCGCACCTGGGGTCAGATCGATGGAATGCTTGACCGGACAGTGCAGAGGAACCCCTGCAGGGGAGGTGAAGATGTCCTCATACTCCTCCACAACCTTGTCCATCTGTAGTTTTTGTGCAGAGGGACCCCGTCTAGAGGTCGCAGCCACCGTCTTCTTCTTTCCTTGAGGGCGTATCATCAGGAAAATAAATTTCCTGGTTTTGGAAATGATCTTACTTCATTGTTTTGCAGTAATCAAAGAGATGGCGGTAGGTGGTGCTACCTCTGGTATCCTGTACAACTTATTTCCCAATGTAATAATAATAGCACGGGGGCTTGATTCATACACAGGATGTCGCTTCCACAAGTATGGTTGTCCTAATAATACATCACAAACTTCAAGGGGAGCAATGTCACACAATACCTCATCCATGAAGGGCTTGATGTTGTATGGAAGGCGACACTGCTGGCTCACGCGAAGATCTCGTCCTTGGTGAAGCCACCCAATGGTGTATGGTTGTGGATGTGCTGTGGTCGGTAAGCCCAACCGCTTCATGACCTCTGCCGAAATGAGGTTCTTTTGACTCCCGCTATCAACAATTAACTGTATCGGGGAGCCCTTTACCCACATCTGGGAGTGGAAGAGACGCTCCTCCTCCTCTAGATCTTCGGGTTCATTTTTCTGGATCTTGGCGGTAGCAACAGTGGCGTTGGGATCCGCATCAATGATCTACTTCCCTTTCTCATTCCCCTTATCGGGTTCTGACTCAGAGTTGGAACATGCATCTGATTCTGAAACCTTTAGCTCAGCCACCAGTGACTGCTTGGCCCGACACTCACTTGTGTTGTGGGTGGAGCTCTTATGGAACTCACACCATTTTCCCGTGTCCTTTTTCGGCTTCGTGGCACTGTTCATTGCTTGCAGCTTCACCAGGTTGTCTTGGGCTATCCCGCCTTGGCTTTGTCCTTTGTTCTGTGGTTTAGGGGCACCTTTCCCCTGCTTTGGATTCGCAGATCCAAAGTCTCGCTTCTTTTGTTTAAACTTCTGCTCGACCTTGACGGCATATCGGTATGCTGAGCCGAGCGAGGAGATGTTCAGGAATTGTATTTCTTCCTGGACGTACTTGTGCAGGCAGCCACGATATTTGAGTATCAAATGTTGCTCTGAATCCTTGATACCCAACTTTGTGTGAAGGGTATGGAAAAGATTGGTGAACTCTGGCACATCTTGGTCCCTTCCCTGCTGCAGCGTGGTCCACTTTATGTATTCATCCTCATAGCTTCCGACGGGGTAGTATTGCTCCTTGATGGCATCTCGGAATGAATTCCAAGTGGGTGCGGCTGAAAATAGTGAGCGAGTACTTTCATCCTTCTGCTCGCAGTAGGTTTCCCACCAGTCCTTGACATGGGGGGCTGCTTTGAGAAGAGCGAAAACAATATTTTCCCGACTCGAAAATTCATGAACAGAAAAATAACCCTCTAGCAGATTTAACCATTTATCTACGGCATCTGCATCTATCTGACCCTCGAATATGGGGATTTCAAAATTAACTTGTACCTTAAAGGGCGTGGCGTTTCCAAAGTAGCTGTTGGAAGCCGTTGCGTCGCTTCTGGGTAGCCGCTGAAGGATCTGGGCAAAGCTGTCCATCATCGCATTCTGTTGTCGCTCGAGGGCTTCTTCGAGCAAGATTTTGATGGGATCTCCTGCCACCTTGTCTTTCTTCTCATCCGCCATGGGAGGCCGTCGAGATTTCCAAGGCTGGTCTTGCAAAGGTTCGACCAGTTCAAGCCCTAACTCCTTATATCCGGACCTTGTTGGGGACATGCAAAGAAAAACAGATAAAAAGCAGACCGCTCTGATACCACTAATCCAGATTTAAACAGGAACGCAACAAATTATAGAGATAACCATATACACAAAGATGCAGCGGAAATAATACTTCATTTCATTAATGGAAAATACTGAAATATGCTTACAACCAGAAATCGAAATAAACCAGCTAGGGCGATGGTAGCTTATCTCTGAGAAGAGATGTGGTGGCTACATGCCTCTGAACTGTGTTACAATGAGGGTCGAAGGCCTACTTATTGTTGAGAAACAATGGAAAACCCTTAACATTCCAAAACCTAACCCTAGAAGATGAAACGCCAAACTGTGGGCCCCGTTTGGGTAAATTGGTACGCCAACTTCCCAGGGTCGTAACTTTGGAATACGATCTCCATTTGACGTGTACAATAGCTCGTTAGAAAGATCTATCCGAGCACTGCCACTTTGGGAGGAAACATCGGTCCATGGACCCATGTTGCCCCAGATTTCCCAAAAAACGTTGTTTAGGGCCTCAAAACAGCTCCAGAAGTTTAGGACCCGAAAAAATGCTAAAAATAGTAAGTTGTGCTACAATTAAGGAAACTCAAAATGCTGAGAGAAACAATGGTGGGGGTCCAGGTGGACTTGGAAGGTGGCAACCAATATCCACCTAGATCATGGGTAAAGGATCAGGTGATTCCAAAGTGCCAAGCCATGAGGATTTAGAGTACGTATCGAGAAAGGTCTTCGAAATAAATGAATCAGAGGATGCAGAACTTGAAGCCAAAACAATTTCCACATAATTGACTTCGGTGGGACTAAGTGGCATAACCTCACCCCAAGTATCAACAAGATCTGGTGAAGGTATGACCCAAGGGTTAGATTTGACCGGATCCGTGTTGAGAGAGGCAACATGAGGATGTGGGAGTGGAAAAATTCCCATTAAGGTAGAATCGTTGAAACGACCTACCCCCACACTCTCATAGGCAGCACCAGTGTGCTTGATGTATGGAACATTGTCATCTGAGGAGGAAGAGGTAAAGAAATATAGTTGGTTGACAGTGACAATCTTCCCTTGATGGGTAAAATGAATCACGTGAAATAGGGAGGAGGATACAGCATGCATAGCATGGGTCTAGCTTTGTTCGAGTAGAAGATTATAATTGAGATTGGAGTCAACAATCTCTACCTTGACTTGCACTATCTTTTCCGCTAGGTGTCGAGTAGTAAAAAGGGTCTTTTTCACCTCTATTTACCCTACATTAACTTATCATTCCAGGAACAATTTTTTATCTCAAAGAGTGTACTCATTTTGAGGCAGTCATTTGTCAGAGTAATGCTAGTAGTATAGTGTTCTAAATACAAGAGTAAACATATGCTTGAAATAAGATCTACTTACAGAAAAGAACCGTAAAACTCAAATCATGCACTCAGAAAACTATAAAAATTTATCAGTCAAGGGTACTGTTAGAGCCTAGATTTGTCTCAGGCTGAAAAGACAAGGTTCTAGGTCCACATCAAACCACGCTCAGCCTCGTAGCTAGCCCTACGAGGACAGGAGAGGGCTCTCTCTGAGTCGATCTCGGCAAAAGACAAGTGATGGGGCTCGAGATGACAGATTTTGCAACTAATTTTAGTCTAGGTATTAAGTGCAGGGATTTGATTTGGTTTTTTAAGGGTTTTGTTGAAAAAATGGGAAAGGTGAATTTGGGCTCGGGGATGAGGCACAGTTTCTGCAAAGTTCTAATTGGGGCAAGGAAGGCAATCATTTTGATGCTTTAAAGTGAGTGAGATGGATAGATCGGACTGGTGAGGCACTAAGGAGAGCAAGAAAGTCTCAAGAATTATCCTTAAACAGATGAAAACATGAAAATTTAAGCAAATTCAAAGGCAAAGTATAGCAGTTATGGATTCTACCTTAATCACTCATTTGTTCAAATTCAGAAGAAGAAGCAAGAAAATGATACACATAACACTAATGAACTTACAATTACTCAGAGAATCACACCATCAAAACATAAAACCACATGGATCCCAAACAGTGCTGCAAAACCTTGGTCTTTCCTTTGCCAAAAATGCAGAGATGAATGTACAATAGAGTGCCAAACTTTTCCCAAGAGTCCAAACCTAAAAATGAATTAGAAATTACATGATATAGACTAGCCCAACCCATTACCTTGCCTCTAGGGGTCGAGCTCATCATTCTAGGAGCTGTTTCAACCAATTCTAAACAAAGCACTAAAATCTAGGCAATCAAAACAGCTTGCCTCTATAAGGTAGGAAACTGATTCATTCATTAAATTTTCGCTTTTTGGTGAATGAATCCTCTAGAACAAGTAAATAAGTACCAAAATTACATCATTTTTATCCAATTACATCAAGATAGATCAAAAATAACATAACAAAGCAAAACTAGTTAAACTGGCCGAATTTCTGAGCTGGAAGGTGAAAAATTGGGCAAAAAACCTCTGTGTGCCGCGCCAATTTCTGTATGTGTCGCGCTACTTGGATGCTGATTTTGAGGTACTTTATGAAGTCCAAATTGAGCCCAAGTGTACTTGTTGGAAAGCCTTGCCTATTTACTTTCCAACCGAAGTGGAATTTCTAAATTTGGTGCCCATTTTCCCCTCCAAAACCTCAATCTCCCAAGACTTCTTCCTGTGTGTGAAATTAGGGGCAGAGAGGTCATTTTTAGGGTGTTTTTTACCTCCTGAGGACTCAAAACTTGCCCAAACTTCTTGGCCATGCACCAGCAGTCATGATTTTTCATGAAAAATCCAAAAATATAAACTTTTTTGCATTTGGAGCCTCCTATCATAAGCGCAGCCACGTGGTGCAACGCACAGGGAGAAAAACCTGTTTTTTGTATAAAAATTTGCAAAAATACCAAAAATGCCCCAACTTTCTTGAAATTTGGGCTGGCACTTCTTCATTAAGTGTTATGCTGGGCTAAAGAGGTTTTGGCCAATATCTGAAGTCGATCAAGCTCCCTTTGCCTCTTTCGCTTCCTTATTGCCTTCCTCAATTTTCCCTTCAAATTCCTGATTCGGGCCTTGAACACCTTATTTCATGCCATATAGTGAAAAGCCATGTGTCTTAGCAAAGCATGGTCCTTGTTGGCCTTATCCAACATCCTCTCTAAGTGCATGTTAACTCTTTCGAGATTGGCCTCCCGATCCTCATTAATCTCTTGCTCCAATGACGTGAGCTCAACTCTTCTCCTTTGTGCAACTTGGCGATGCTCACGAATGTTTTGTATCTCCATGATTGCTTGCTAATCCTCAAGCTGTTTGTTCCTCTACTCCAAGTATTTCATGGTCCACTTAGCCCTCTCCAAGTCAAAGGATAAGGATTTGATATCTGTTTGCTACTCCTGGATGATCTCTCTAAGTTTGGTGCTTTCTGGACCCGTATCTGTATCATCATCATGAATGAGAATGAAGTCAGTCTCTCTTTCACCTGATGGCTCACCTGAAGGCCCCTCATCCTGCATTGGCCTCTTACCTTTGTCCTGTACCTGTGATGTTGATGGAGGAAGCGAGGCCCCTTCCACCCTGGGTGGAGATAAGACTCGTTTTGCTGCTGCAAACAAATGTTTGGTGCCTCTATGATATGTGATGAATACTGGCACACTGGCAGTCTCATGGCACTCATACTGATGAGAAGGTCCACCTTCATGCTTAACCTCTGATAATCCCTGTGAAGCTTTAAAGAAGTCATGAGAGATGAAATCATCCCAAGTGATGCCCTACAATCCAAGCTGATGAACCACCAAAATTTTAATAGGAGCAAAATGATAGACACTGCTAAGTTGTTGCTGAGGGGTTTTATGCTACATAAAGGTGGTCATCCTATCTATGTTCCGTCAAATGAAATACGGAATGTTCATCATCCGTACCCTGGTGAAATGCATGAGCAACCTGGTGTGATAAGCATAGAGACGAGAGAACCGTCCCTCACAGCTGAAATATTTTATGATCAACTTCATTAATGGAGCATATTCATCTTTCAGATATCGGAATGGGAACACTCTCTTGAGCTGCCTCAAGAAACTGGTTTTAATGTATGGCTCATAATGCTGCCAATCAATCTTCTGTTTTTTGTGCCATGGTTCACCAATGTTCGGTATGTCGGTTGCTAATGAGACATATTCTGGTGTAAGTGTGAAGGTGACACCAGCCAAGATAGCTTGATCTCCATGCAAGTGCAGCACAAAAAGATGATCCAACTCATGATGAAATTGGACACTAGCCACCTTTTGACAAAACTCAGAGCATGACTGATGCTGAAAACAAAACATGGCAAGAGGGCAGGCCTGCAATTCTGTAAGGGTGGTCGGCTCTTCCCTAACATGTCTACCACCTTTATGAGGCCTCCAGGGTGCCTGTTCTTCCAAGGGTGAGTCACTTTGGGTTTCCACTTCATAGTCCGATGAATGCTCAGATGTCATGACTGGTGTACAAAATACCTTGAAGAAAAGATGTTGTTGTATATGAACTGTGCTTGGAATGGTCTTTAATGATGTATAAAACTGTTGTGTTGTAATGCAATAGTTGGATTCTGCCACCAAGGGGAAAAAACAAATGCAACCAGGGAATGTTAGGAAGGGGAAAGCAGTAGGGGATTAGGGAATATTGAAAAAAAAAATATTAGGGAGAGGAGGGGAATTTTATGTATGGGAATAGGGTTTAGGGTTTGGGATTGTTGTATAGGGTTGGGAGATTTTATAAGGGCTAGGGTTTTGGGGTTTTGGGATTTGAATGTAGGAAATAAAATGTAGGATTGATGAGCTCAGTGGGGGGGGGGGTAGGAAATGATGAAACAAGGGAGAAATGGGAAAGGAGGAGAGTCCTTGGTGAAAAATCAAAGATTTAAGAACCCACAGCAAACTTCCTTTGAAGGCACTTTAGATGTAGGGTTTGGATTTTTGTTTCAACCTTTATCACCCATAAGCCACCATCACTTATCATAAAATTTTATGCAACATCAAGAAGAAGGGTCTACCTAGCAAATCCACGCAAGGAATGAGCAACTTGGAGAAGTTTCAAGCAAATTCGGGCTGTGGACTGCATGCGCCGCACCAAGAACCCAGTGCACCGCACACTCCCAGTGCTCTACGCCCATTCAGAATAACACTGGACAAAAACTCCCAGTGCGATGCACGCTTCCAATGCGTCGCGCCACCTGTTCTGTGCGCCATGCCGGCTAGTTGCAAGCAATTTCACCCCAAAACATGCACTTGCTCACCCAGTTCACTTTGAAATGCTTCTCTTTGACCTTGGCGTGCAGAATGACATTGATCTTCATGGAAAAATCTTTATAAAGACATTGATTTGATTATTTTTTCTTCAAAACCCATTTTTGTAATGTTTTGAAATTGGCACTTTTTCACAATTAATGCAACTCTGTCTTTTTGTTTCCTTCTTGATTTTTGGTTGAAATGATGAAATTATTAGCAATTTTTTGCAGGAATAGCTGACATGGATTTGGCAAAGGAGACCAGGGTTGTGCCTGAAGGTTTCAAGAGCTGAAAATTTTGGAAAATTATTACAAAAAATGAAATGTCAACTTGTCTTCAAAATAGGGTTTTGAAGAAAAGTCATAATCCATCCGTATGACCATAAAAAAACTTTGAAATAATGACTTATTAAGAACCTCCCTCTGGCCTGCTGGCTTTATTAGACCTCGTTGAAGACCAAATTGACTAACCCTAGACCTAATGACTAAAATGACTGTTATGATCTAGAAACTGAAACAGGACTGCAAATAACTTTTAAAACTTGCTTTTGATGGACAGACCTGAGCCAGCAGTGCAAAGCATGAGGGGTAGTGAATGACAAAGTCCTTCCGTCATATTTATGGCATGCTCCTAGTGGAATGCAACTACTCCAGCAAGATGGGACACCTAAAAATGAAATGCAAAAATAGTTTTGATCTCTAATGGAGGGATGACCAGATTGACTCTAACATTGGCTCCAATGGGGATGGTAGCTCCTTGGAGGTGCCAAGAACGGTAGATCTCTGGAAGTGCTATACAGTTCCTTCGTCCATTGGACTATGGAGTCATTATTTCGACAAAAAATACAAGACTCTGACTCAATTTATTTGACTGAAACTTGACTCAAAATGACTCGATAATAATACTAAAATGACTGAAAAACTGACTCGACAAACTGAACTCAAAACTGAAACCTTTCTTCAGAATTATAGCCTTCACTTCGGGCCCCAGAGTGAAGAAAAGATCACAGCACACACTTGCAGTGAAACTGAAATAAAATGGTATTTACAATGACAATGATAACAGTTGAAAAATAAAACTCAGAAAAGGTACCGCTTGAGCAGCCAACCATTGACCGACCCTCCTGGACAATCTTCCCCGTTCATCTCCATCAAAAGAAAGGCATTTTGACCCCGATATGCTGCAATCTTAAAAGGACCTTTCCAGAGATTTTCAAACTTACCGTGCTTGCCCTTTTCCTCATTTCTTGCATCCCACTTTAAAACCACATCATCCAATTGAAATGTGTCCGCCTTTGCTTTTCTGTCATAAATCTTTTTAATTCTCTCCTGCAACTTGAATGTGTTTTTAAAAAAATCCTCCCGTGACTGCTGCAAGTGGATCATTTGATTTAGTCTTCTCTGCATTGGATCCTCTTCACTACCACGCTCTTGAAGAAGTTTGACTACCGGAGCTGCAAGAGAGGTAGGGAACACTGTATCAACTCCATAAACTAACTCAAAGGGGGACATACCAATGGATTTCTTCTGACTCACTCGATTTGCCCAAAGTGCATGGACCAGCTTCTTATGCCAACTTTTCTTGTTTATTTCCAGCATCTTTTTAATGATATTAACCAAAGATTTGTTGGAAGACTCCACCAATCCATTGCCTTGTGGATGATAGGCGGTTGAGTGCCCCAAAGTAATGTGATATTTATTGAAAAACTCAACCATCATTTTTGACTTGAATGCTGCTGCGTTATCAATGATTAACTTATTCGGGCAACCAAAACGAGACAAAATATTATTTTCAAGGAATGAAATTATTACCGCATCTGTAGCTTGCCTAGTGGGAATTGCTTCGATCCATTTTGTGAAGTAATCTGTCGCCGTGAGGATCCATCTATGATGACCTGAAGAAGAAGGATGAATTTCACCAATGAAATCCAACCCCCACTGCTGAAAAGGGGCACTCACCTCAATGGGCTTAAGCGGCAAAGGTTGTAATTTCTGCTTTCCCTCAAAAATTGGTAGTTATGACAGCTCTTGACAGTCTTGAACACATCAGCAAACAATGTCGGCAAATAGTATCCAGTGCTCAGAATTTTATTTGCCATTTTTTTCCAAAAAAGGTGACCGCCACAATCTCCTTTATGGAAATCCTCCATGACCTGCTTCGCTTCTTCCTCCACCAAACAATTTAACAAAACACCACTAGGATCTTTCCAATAAAGTGCAGAATTCAAAATACAAAACTTAGCAACCTTTAACTTAAGAGTTCTAGCTTTGTTTCTAGCCATAGCAGGTGGCGCAAACAAATTCTGAAGTACATATATGCTATTTGAATACCATGGAGAAAGAACAAACATTTCTGATACCTGAAGTGATGAACTTTCCTCATTTTCATCGAACATAGCAGTGATTAGATTTATGTCTAAGACATGCAGATTTGATTCAGCCATCAACTTTGCCAATCCCTAACCTTTAACAAGCTTTGTGGGCCTTATCTCCACATCATACTCCAACAACGCTGCTATCCACTTGCCACATCTTCCTTCAGGATCTGTTTGGACCAAAAAATATTTGACAACAGCATTAGGAACATAAGCTAAAATATGGGAATGCAGAATGTACACACGGAAATCTTTCAGTGCTTTTACAAGTGTAAGGGATTGCTTCTCAATAATGTTGTATTTCAAAGCAGCATCTCTTATAGTCCAGCTGAAGAAAGCAATGGGTCTTTCATGCTCATGTTTTTTCTGCATTAACATAGCTGCCATAGTATGCTCCGAAGCAAATGAAAACAATACAAAATCCTGAGTATAATCTGGGCTAATTAGAACCGGAGCTGAAGAAAGAGCCAATTTTACTAAATTGAACGATTTTACAGCCTCTTCTGTCCACATCACTTGGCTGTCCTTCTTAAGCATGTTTGTAATCTCCCTAAGATGTTCGGCAAGATTAGGAACAAAGCGGCGCAGAAAATTCATCTTACCATTAAACGATTGAATCTCCTTCTTATTCTGGGACAGGTCAATTTGCTGAATTGCTTCCACACGTGCTGGATCAATACAGATGCCATCCTTTGAGATAATGTGCCCAAGTAGTTTGCCTTCATCCATGGCAAACAAGCTCTTCTTAGGGTTCAGCGACACACCATATTTTCTGCACTTTTCAAATACAATTTTCAAATGATACAAGTGTTCTTCATCTGATTTGGAAAACATGGTCAAATCATCAAGGTACACAACCAAGAAGACATCCTTCTCATTTGTGAAAGCCAAGTCCATTGCCTGCTGAAAAGTGGCACCCGTGTTCTTCAAACCAAAAGGCATTTTGGCGTAATGAAAGGTTCCCCACGGAGTGGTGAATGCTGTTTTGTCTCGGTCATATTCATGGACTAAAATTTGGTTATATCTAGAATAACCATCGAGTAGTGACATGCAAGATGCTCCAACTACTCGCTGAAGTATGTGATCCATTTTTGGCAGCGGATAATTATCCTTCAATGAAACTTTGTTGAGATTTCGAAAATCAATGCACAAACGAACTCACTAGTCTTCTTTCGCAAAGGCGCCAAATTAGATATCCAATCAGAAAAATGGATGGGAACAATGATTCCTGATTTGTACAACCTATTTATCTCCTTCTCAATTGATGGTAGCAATTTTGGATTAAGCCTTCTTAACTTTTGTCTGAAAGGTTTTTGATTAGGCTTAATAGGAATAGTGTGCTGAATTATATTGGTGTCATATGTTTTCAAATCAGAATAGTCCCAAGCAAACACATCGGCAAAAGATGACAACAAAATGATATATTTGGCCTTTACCTTCAGTGATAATGCTTTGGACAGCTTTACCATCTTCAGATGCTCGACTGTTCCAATATTCATGTCTTCGACTGCCTTCTCTGTTGGCTGCAACGTTGGTTTCTGGGCTACGTCATCATGATCAAAGAGTTCTTCTAAAGGTATCAAGCCTTTAGGAATCACATTATCCTTGAGCTGCAACACTTCCATTTGATTGATCTGCACATCATCTTTTCCATCATCATTCTATACATCAATTGAGGTATCTTTGAATTTACCTTTGTTTTGCAGAAAATCATTAATATTCTCATCATCTTGGAAAACTTGCCAATATCTCTGATTGTCCGGGACAATCGGATGATGCTTCACATGGATTTCAAATTTATTGATTGAGTTCATAGGAATCTTCAAATTACTTGTTGCCTTAGTAAGTGCATCAGCAATACTATTTTGAATACGAGGCACACATGTCAAAGTATAATCTGAAATCAGCTTCAAAATGTCTAGAATAGCATTCCGGTATGCCCGCATCCGAGGATGTTTTGCTTGATATTCACCTTTAACTTGCTTAATCACCAATTCGGAGTCACCATATACAGTAATCCTCTTAGCATTCAGCTTTCTTAGGATCTTTAGGCCAACAATCAAAGCCTCATACTCAACTTCATTGTTTGAGCAATCAAAAGCAAGTTTGTAAGAACATACCCGCACATTACTTGGCACTTTGATTGGAGCAGAAAAAGGACTGCTTACCCAAATTCCAATTCCAGCACCATCATTTCCCACTATGCCGTCGAAATCCATGGTCCACAGGCCATCTTCCTCTTCTTCTAAGTGTTGAAACTCTTTTTCCTCTGTTTTTTCTACTTGTTGTCCATCATCTTTTTCTGATTGCTGAATGGTATTTCCATGTTCTTGTCCTTCTCTCTTCAAAACTTCTCTGAAATTTTCTGCTATTTCTGGAATATCATCTGCTACAACTAACTGACTATCAATATCATTGAAACTATCTGAATACTAAACAAAAGAATCTAGATCTGTATGTACATAATTAATCGGATGATTAATTGGTTTCTCCTTGCTTGTAATCATGTATTTCATTTTCTGTTCATGATACAATTTTCTCATTTGGCCAAACACTGGAATCGTTGCATAGGAGAAATCAAGCTGCATAGTTCCTTTGATCTTTGCTCCCCAAGACCTTGAAAGAAGCATACCGAATCGGGGAGGAATGTCTGCCACAACAACATCCATCAAAATATTCATAGCCGGAATCTGATCCAAACTGACCACCAAGTCTTTAATAAACCCAATACATCTCACCCTGCTGGAATCAAATGAATAGAGATCATGGTACTTCCTGGTGATGTTCAAACCCAGCTTCTCCATGATAGCTTTTGGCATAAGATTGTGGGAAGCGCCGGAATAAAACATAGCATTATGCAACACAAAATCATGCACTCTCAAACTGATATAAAAAGGAGGCACATCATTGTCTGGAGACTCACCATTCAATGCTGGTCCAAAAATCAATTCAGGTTTATCATCTTCCACACTCACCATATCAGACATTGGATCAAAATTCAAAATTTTGGAAACTTGACCTCTATAACTACTGTTCCTCATCAGCTCTGTCAAGGGAATGGATAGCTTCAATTTAGAAATTTCATTTTCTAAACAAAAAGTGGAATTTTTCTCTACCTCTTTGGCTAGAACCTCTTTCTTCTCTGCTTTGTCTTTCGGTACAATGGGCTGATTGACTCGTTCATTTGCTGATGGAGATTTTTTAGGCATAAGATCAGAAACTTCTTTTCCTTTATTTGGTGCAACCGGTGGCTCATTCTTAGATGTTGGACCTTCCTTTCTCTTTTGGATTGGATTGATGGGTACATTTCTATTTCTTAATGAATACTGACACTGCTGGGTGGACAAGGCATGCATATACCCTCTCTGATACTCATCCGACTCCTCTTCAAGAGCTGTGTCATTCGACAAGATAAAATCCGCATCCTACTGTACAGATGAACTTTATGCATACTCATCATCTTCAGTGATAAATTTGGGCATATCATCAGGAGTAAAGAAGTGATTTTCTTCTCCTATTACATGGTCTTCATCATCAGATTCAGGACCAACAAAATTCTACTGGAGAGGTGTCTTTACTTGCTGCTATTGTGATGCCATTTCTTGTGCTAGCTGCTCACGCTGTTTGATCCTGAATTGTGGCTGTTGCTGGCCTCGGAAATTGGGATTCTGAATCTGCGGTTCATGCTTATCAAGTGTCAACCTTTCAATCATCTTTTCTACCTTGCGGAGCACTTGATCTGAGGTAGAGGCTTCTTCTTTTATTGATACTTTCTTCTTTGCTTTCAATCTAGCTCGCTTGTCATTCAAATTTTCCTCAACACTAACGACAATTTTCTGCATTTCTTCTAAGGTAGTTGGATCTCTCTCCCTTAACTAATAAGCCATGTCTGGATCAAAACCATCTGGGAACTTAAGCAAAGTTGATCTTCTAGTTGGCTTTAAATCATCCAGAATTGCATTATAAACCGCTTTGAATCTGATACAATAGTCTTGAATGGACTCACCAGCATTTCGCTTCATCTTGGTATATTTAGAAGTGATTTGCAGAGGATCTTTCTTTACTTCCCAGCGTTCCAAAAACTGTCTTTTAAGCTCTTTTAATGTAGGAATACTTCTGGTCGGCAAAGCTCTGAACCATTTTCTTACCTCGCCACCAAAAGTCTGCACGAATAACCTCATGGTCACATTTTTTGCATCGATCTCATGGAGATCGAAGAAATATGTCATTTTGTCCACATGTTTCTGAGCTGTGATACCCTGAGGCATGCCATCAAACAAAGGAATTTTGCTCTGATAATCTGTGGGCATGTCATTCAAAACTTGAGGCAGTGCAAGAGGTGCAAACCGAGCAACCATTGCTCTTGGTGGATTTGGTCTGGGGGATGTCGGAGGAGTGGGAGCAGCTGATGTGTGAGGTGTATGAGGTGGTGTATGCGGAGGTGAAGCAATTTTGGATGTAGAAGGAGTAGATGGAAGTGAATTTACAACAGAATTTTGGTCAGCAATGTTAGGCTGCGGGGGAAGGGTGGGAATGAAGGGAGGTTCGGTAGGGATTTTCGAAGCGGATGCCGTTACGAAAGATCCGAGGTATGTAGATGCGGCTTCTAGGAAATAAGCAATACTTGAAGTGTGAATTTCACTTTGGAGGTGCTTCAAGATAAAATTCTCAATTGATTTATTATTTATTTCAACTTCAAGAGCTGCAGCAAAGTCAGGATTTGTAACTATAGAACCAAGAGCACTTTCGGATTTGGTTTCAAATAATGACAATTCAAAATTTTCATCAAAATCAAGCTCTTCAAGATACTTAAAAATTGTAGGACATGAACGAGATTTAAAACTGGGGAGTGACAGAGCTCTCTTGGCGAACAATTCTTGAAATCAGATTAGGATTCTCGTCGAAAGGGGGAGGATTTGGATCTGGATTAGCTCTAGTATATCTCTTTGAATCCAGTGTGTTATTTTCAAGAAATAAAAGGGACATAGACAACTTATTCAGCCTTTCAGATTCTAAACTTATCATCCAAAGCTTAGAATTCTCAAATGTACTGGGGCGATTTAGAGGTCAAGTGTCACGATTACAAGCTAGACCGGAGATTGACTAAAGCAGCGTTTATCTACTTGCGCTAATGCAAAGCAAAAGCGTTTCGAAGGCTACCTGGCATAACTTCAGGCTCTGTCTATAGGTTAGAAAACCAATGACAGCAACAAGCAAACCATTTTCTTCCCCAGTATGGTCGCCACTATGTTAGAGCCTAGATTTGTCTCAGGCTGAAAAGACAAGGTTCTAGGTCCACATCAAACCACGCTCAGCCTCGTAGCTAGCCCTACGAAGATAGGAGAGGGCTCTCTCTGGGTCAATCTCGGCAAAAGACAGGCGATGGGGCTCGAGATGACAGATTTTGCAACTAATTTTAGGCTAGGTATTAAGTGTAGGGATTTGATTTGGTTTTTAATGGTTTTCTTGAAAAAATGGGAAAGGCGAATTTGGGCTTGGGGATGAGGCACAGTTTCTGCAGAGTTCTGATTGGGGCAAGGAAGGCAATCGTTTTGATGCTTTAAAGTGAGTGAGATGGATATATCAGATTGGTGAGCCGCTAAGGAGAGTAAGTAAGTCTCAAGAATTCTCCTTAAACAGGTGAAAACATGGAAATTTAAACAAATTCAAAGGCAGAGCATAGCAGTTATGGGTTCTACCTTAATCACTCATTTGTTCAAATTCAGAAGAAGAAGCAAGAAAATGATACACATAATGCTAATGAAATTACAATTACTCATAGAAGCACACCATCAAAACATAAAACCACATGGATCCCAAACAGTGCTGCAAAACCCTGGTCTTTCTTTTGCCAAAAATGCAGAGATGAATATACAATAGAGTGCCAAACTTTTCCCAAGAGTCCAACCCTGAAAATTACTTAGAAATTACATGATATAGAATATCCCAACCCATTCCCTTGCCTCTAGGGGTCGAGCTCATCATTCTAGGAGTTGTTTCAACCAATTCTAAACAAAGCACTAAAATCTAGGCAATCAAAACAACTTGCCTCTATAAGGTAGGAAACTGATTCATTCATTAAATTTTCACTTTTTGGTGAATGAATCCTCTAGAAAAAGTAAATAAGTGCCAAAATTACATCATGTTTATCCAATTACATCAAGATAGATCAAAAATAACATCACAAAGCAAAACTAGTCAAACTGGCCGAATTTCTGAGCTGGAAGGTGAAAAATTGGGCAAAAAACCTCTGTGCGCCGCGCCAATTTCTGTATGCATCATGCCACTTTGATGCTGATTTTGAGGCACTTTCTGAAGTCCAAATTGATCCCAAGTGTTCTTGTTGGAAATCCCTACCTATCGACTTTCCAACCCAAGTGGAATTTCTAAATTTGGTGCCCATTTGCCCCTCCAAAACATCAATCTCCCAAGACTACTTCCTGTGTGTGAAATTAGGGGCAGAGAGGTCATTTTTAGTGTGTTTTTGACCTCTTGAGGACTCAAAACTTGCCCAAAATTCTTGGCCATGCGCCAACAGTCATTATTTTTCATGAAAAATCCAAAAATATAAACTTTTTTTCATTTGGAGCCTCCTATCATAAGCACGTGCCACATGGCGCGACGCACAGGGAGAAAAACCCTGTTTTTCTACAAAAATACCAAAAATGCCCCAAATTACTTGAAATTTGGGGTGGAGCTTCTTCATTAAGTGTTATGCTGGGCTAAAGAGGCTTCGGCCAATATCTGAAGACGATCAAGCTCCCTTTGCCTCTTTCACTTCCTTATTGCCTTCCTCAATTTTGCCTTCAAATTCCTGATTCAAGCCTTGCACACCTTGTTTTGTACCATATAGTGAAAATCCATGTGTCTTAGCAAAACATGGTCCTTGTTGGCCTTATCCAACATCCTCTCTAAGTGCATGTTAACTCTCTCGAGATTGGCCTCCCGATCCTCATTAATCTCTTGCTCCAATGACGTGAGCTCAACTCTTCTCCTTTGTGCAGCTTGGCGATGCTCAAGAATGTTTTGTAGCTCCATGATTGCTTGCTGATCCTGAAGTTATTTGTTCCTCTACTCCAAGTATTTCATGGTCCACTTAGCCCTCTCCAAGTCAATGGATAAGGCTTCGATCTCTGTTTGCTAGTCTTGGATGATCTCTCTAATTTTGGCGCTTTGTGGACCCGTATCTGTATCATCATCATGAATGAGAATGAATTCAGTCTCTCTTTCACCTGATGGCTCACCTGAAGGCCCCTCATCCTGCATTGGCCTCTTGCCTTTGTCCTGTACCTGTGATGCTGATGGAGGAAGTGAGGCCCCTTCCACCCCGGGTGGAGATAACACTCGTTTTGCTGCTGCAAACAAATGTCTGGTGCCTCTCTGATATGTGATGAATACCGGCACACTGGCGGTCTCATGGAGCTCATACTGATGAGAAGGTCCACCTTCATCCTTAACCTCTGATAATCCCTGTGAAGCTCTAAAGAAGTCACGAGAGATGAAATCATCCCAAGTGATGCCCTGCAATCCAAGCTGATGAACCACCAAAATTTTAATAAGAGCAAAATGATAGACACTGTTAAGTTGCTGCTGAGGGGTTTTATGCTGCATAAAGGTGGTCATCCTCTCTATGTTCTGGCAAATGAAATACGGAATGTTCATCATCTGTTCCCTGGTGAAATGCATGAGAAACCTGATGTGATAAGCATAGAGACAAGATAATCTTCCCTCACAGCTGAAATATTTCATGATCAACTTCATTAATGGAGCATATTCATCTTTCAGATATCGGAATGGGAACACTCTCTTGAGCTGCCTCAAGAAACTGGTTTAATGTATGGCTCATAATGTTGCTGGTCAATCTTCTGTTTCTTTTGCCATGGTTCACCAATGTTCGGTATGCCGGTTGCTAATGAGACAGATTCTGGTGTAAGTGTGAAGGTGACACCAGCCAAGATAGCTTGATCTCCATGCAAGTGCAGCACAAAAAGATGAGCCAACTTATGATGAAATTGGACACTAGCCACCTTTTGACAAAACTCATAGCATGACTGATGTTGAAAACAAAACATGGCAAGAGGGTAGGCCTGCAATTCTGTAAGGGTGGTCGGTTCTTCCCTAACATGTCTGCCATCTTTATGAGGCCTCCGGGGTGCCTGTTCTTCCAAGGGTGAGTCCCTTTGGGTTTCCACTTCATAGTTCGATGAATGCTCAGATGCCATGACTACTGTGCAAAATACCTTGAAGAAAAGATGTTTCTATATATGAACTGTGCTTGAACTGGTCTTTAATGATTTATAAAACTGTTGTGTTGTAATGCAATAGTTGGATTCTACCACCAACGGGAAAAAACAAATGCAACCAGGGAATGTTAGGAACGGGAAAACAGTAGGGGATTAGGGAATATTGAAACAAATTTTATTAGGGAGAGGAGGGGAATTTTATGTATGGGAATAGTGTTTAGGGTTTGGGATTGTTGTATAGGGTTGGGAGATTTTATAAGGGCTAGGGTTTTGGGGTTTTTGGATTTGAATGTAGGAAAGAAAATGTAGGATTGATGAGCTCATTGGGGTGGGGGGTGGGGGTAGGAAATGATGAAACAAGGGAGAAATGGGGAAGGAGGAGAGTCCTTGGTGACAAATCAAAGATTTAAGAACCTACAACAAACTTCCTTTGAAGGCACTTTAGATGTAGGGCTTGGATTTTTGTTTCAACCTTTATCATCCATAAACCACCATCACATATCATAAAATTTGATGCAACATCAAGAAGAAGGGTCTACCTGGCAAATCCACGCAAGGAATGAGCAACTTGGATAAGTTTCAAGAAAATTCGAGCTGTGGACTATATGCATCACACCAAGAACTCACTGTGTCGCGCACTCCCAGTGTGCCGCGCCTGTTCAGAATAACACTGGACAAAAACTCCCAGTGCGTCGTGTGCTTCCAATGTGTCGCGTCGGCTAGTTACAAGCAATTTCACCCCAAAACACGCACTTTCTCACCCAATTCACTTTGAAATGCTTCTCTTTGACCTTGGCATGCAGAATGACATTGATCTTCATGGCAAAACCTTTATAAAGACATTGATTTGATTTTTGTTTCTTCAAAACCCATTTTTGTAATGTTTTGAAATTGGCACTTTTTCACAATTAATGCAACTCTGTCTTTTTGTTTCCTTCTTGATTTTTTGGTTGAAATGATGAAATTCTTAGCAATTTTTTGCAGGAATAGATGAGATGGAATTAGGCAAAGGAGACCAGGGCTGCACTTGAAGGTTTCAAGAACTGAAAATTTTGGAAAATTATTACAAAAAACGAAATGTTGGCTTGTCTTCAAAGCAAGGTTTTGAAGAAAAGTCGTAATCCATCTGTATGACGATAAAAAATATTTGAAATAACAACTTATTAAGAACGTCCCTCTAGCCTGATGGCTTTATTAGACCTTGTTGAAGACCAAATTGACTAACCCTAGACCTAATGACTAAAATGACTGTTATGATCTAGAAACTAAAACAGGACTGCAAATAACTATTAAAACTTTCTTTTGATGGACAAACCTGAGCCAGCAGTGCAAAGCATGAGGGGTAGTGAATGACAAAGTCCTTCCGTCAGATTTATGGCATGCTCCTAGCAGAATGGAACTACTCCAGCAAGATGGGACACCTAAAAATGAAATTCAAAAAGAGTTTTGATCTCTGACGGAGGGATGACCAACTCTAACAGGTACAGTAATGGTAACTCATCCCTCTATATTAAACTGATGTAATTAAAAGGCAATCAAGGAAAAGATCATCAATTTGGGAACTAAACAACATATGTCAATGCTCACTACAGTCTCAGATCGTTCTGCACACCAAAGCAATGATAATACAAATGACAGGAAATGGAACAACAACTATTCTTATGAACAAGATTGAACAGAAAAACCTTAATCTACGGAAATGAATGTAGCAATTATTTCCTACAGGAATTAGGTAACAATATTTACTCTAAAGATAAATCGGATAAAAAATGGAAATAGAATGGAAACTAATAGAGATAAAATATAGAACAACAACTTGAATCAAATATAAATGTACAATAAACCAAAACAAATATCACACACAGCACGCTTAATATTGAAAGGAACAGTAATCTGACTTCGATACAACAAGTATAAATCACAGTTATAAAGAATAACAATTGTGATTCGTAATGGAACAACAATGCCAGTTGAACAAAAATCATGGTTAAGTGTAAACCATAGATAAATATAGTAATACCGATTTATGAAGGTACATCACGGTTACACTATAATCGAGCAGCAATGGCAATTTGTAAGGAACAACAATGTTATATCAATGGTTAAAGGAACAGTAATGTGTTATAAAGTCAGAATGAACAACACAACATTCCTGTTACAGAGAACAACATTACTCATTTGAGCATAAACAAAAAAAAACAGAACCATTATGTAAAATAGCAAAACACATCAGATTACTAAACAGAGCTAATAACGAAAACCAAACACGAATTAGAAATAATGGTACAGGAGAAAGTGTTACGCCAAGGCCAGGCCCTTAGCCTCCAGGGACATATCGCTTGAGATTACTCCAGAATCAAAGATGGAATAGCAACCAGATTTATATTAAAACATCAAAACAAAGTTACAGTGGATCGCTCTTCAACGAGAGTCGATGGTAAAAGTTCCAAATACAAAGGAGAATTACATAAAAACAACAACAATTCGTCCCCCGGCCTAGTAGTGCTACCCCTTCTTATAACAGCTGAGTGGAGATATCAACGATACAAAAAATCGTTAAGATAGTGATCCCTCAGGATCAAAGGATCCTGAGGGATTCACCAGACTGTTAATTCTCAGTTATCCTCTTGTTCTCTTGCGCCGATTTGGTATCTCCTTTTCCCTTTCCTGGCTGATACGCTCCAATTTGGATCGCCTTGTTTGCATGCAATTCCCTGTCAAAGGGACAGTAGTTAACCTTGTCCAGTCTTTTCCTTTGGGATGGCAATCTTCCATTTTCTCATTTTCCTACATAAGAAAAGGGCAATTATTAGTTATTTTGCATTACATACAAATCCTATAGATTTTATCATAATTTCTTATTATCTACCTAGTTCATGATGCAAAGAGGTTATGATTTTTAAAGAAAAGATGACAAAATAAATGATAATAACATACCTTCTCCAGTACTCAACACACCCCCCTGCTTACCCTTTTTCATGCCCTCATGAAAATGTTGTAGTTGACATGCAAGGCAATGAGAGAGTAGGCTAGAGACAGGATCTCATGAGGTGGTCTACAGCCATGATTCCTAGCTAGGTGTTCAAAAAGATATCCTGTCTTCACAGGTGATGTAACTCTGGATGATTCTTGCCAATTTTGCCCACAACTCTCCCAATGCTGTTGGTAGAACACCCTTTCCTCTTACAGTCAGGTTTTGGCCTTCATCTTGGAAGATTTTTATGATGTTTCACAGTCTCTCCTTCTTCATAGTCCACACAGGTCCAGTGGCTGGCAGTCCCGAGACCTTTGCAATTATGTCATCGGTGACTGCTATGTTTCTCCCTCTTACCATGGAGTGATGTTCTTGCAAGTTCTACAAGAATTAAATTGCTACGGTCTCGTTGGATTGTTGTAAATGATTGAGATAAACTATCCATCCTGCCCTTGTTAGGATTTCGCATGCATCATCAAAGACTGTCAATACCTGTGGTTCTCTCCGAATTGATATTCCTCCCATGCTTAGCACACTGTAAAATTGCAGAGATGACAATGGAACAGCAGGCTATTCAATTTGTTAGGAAACATAGAGAAAATAACAAAACAGCAGGCTTGTTCAAATCATGAGTCACTTACTAATTGTTTCAGAGCATAACATGGAAATAGCTTAGGAATAGCAAACCATGCAGATTGGAAAACAATATACCGTTAAGCCTTGCTATTCCCAAGTAAAAATTCTCCGAATAATAGTATGACACGTATGCTAGCAAATTATGAGGTCACCTGCTCCCCCCTGCGATGTGATAGGTCGTCCTCGGTCGTCAAATGAGGGAGTGGCGTGCTGAACTGCCATGGTACAGAGTCATAAAGGAATAGCGTATACCGAGATGCCATGTTTACAAAAGGAGCAGATTGTCGAAATCGAGGTGTATAATAGAATCGCTTAATAAATAAGAGAACATCGTGATATGATGCGAGGTTGGGAGGATAGGATAGTTGACGTGCATAAAAAGTCTGATGCGGTCATTATCAAATTTTACCATCATAAGTGGTTGTAATAGATTTTCATGTGTTTAAAGGTTTGGGGAAGTTATATACATAATCTCATTTGACCTATTACAAAGGTATAAGACAACGAAGGGTCTTGATAATTGTCGTTGGTGTATAAGGAATGTGACTTCAATACCATCAACAGAGCTCTATTGCCCACAAGTGTCCATAACCTTGACAGAGTTGTTTCTTTCACCCATGGAACCATGATCCTTTGTGTATGCTTAGGAAGTGTTGTGCACTGTCAAAATGGAGGCCATTATGCTGGCTTGGTAACCAGATAAACCATAATGCCTATCACCAGGAAGGAGTGAAAGGTGAGCAGGCCGGCTCATGATGAGACCTCTTGTTCCAAGGACACTTTATTTTTTCTGATGTGCCTCTTGGATCATATCCCTGGTATGGTGGCCATAGTGGGAATGCCACTTCACTTTCTTCCTTATGATCATGGTAGGCTAGCTCTTAATGAGACCCCCTATCCTTCATTTGAAAAACCATATTAGCAAATCATATAAACATTTTTCTTTATTTTTCTCTTTTATAAAGTACTTTCCTATTTATACACAAAGGGTGGTTCAGCACTCTTTAAGAGTAGGAATGGTCGAAGAAGTCTTAAAATCTCAATAGAAAAATATACCCTTTGTTCTTATTCCTTAATAATGATCAAAGAAGATTATGGGAATTTAAAAAGAACCACCATGATAAAGATAACCAATCATATCAATATTAGTAGAATAATGATAGCAAAGTGATCAATAGTTTTGTCCTTTCCTCTTTTCTCCTATCAATTCAAAGCAATTTCTTGTAAAAAAAATAGCGATTTTATGTAATTTGTTGATTTCAGTATGCTCTAGTTTTGTATCCATTGCATAAGTGTATAGCTGTGCTCCAAATCACAAGAAAAAGACTCAAAACTGTTGTACATTGAGAGGAATAGCAGTTGTCCTTTAATTGGAATAGCAAGGAGAACAAAAATAAGTAAAAGAAATGAGAAAAATGCAGTCCTTTCAAAAAGGAACAGCAGAAAACGCAAGTGTTGTTCTTTCGGAAAAGGGACAATAGAAAATGCAAGTTTTATTCCTTTGGAAAAGGAACAGCATAAAATACAAGTGTTGTTCCTTCGAAAAAGGAACAACAAAAGCAATCGTGTTGTTCCTTCGGAAAAAGGAACAGTAGAAAACAAAAATGTTGTTCCTTCGGAAAAGGAAAAGCAAAAACGAAAGTGTTGTTCCTTCAAAAAAAGGACCAATAGAAAACAAAAGTGTTGTTCCTTCGGAAAAGGAACAGCAAAAACGAAAGTGTTGTTCCTTCGGAAAAAGGAACAGTAGAAAACAAAAAGTGTTGTTCCTTCGGAAAAAGGAACAACAAAAATGAAAGTGTTGTTCCTTCAGAAAAAGGAACAGCAGAAAACAAAAGTGTTGTTCCTTCGGAAAAGGAACAGCAAAAACGAAAGTGTTGTTCCTTCGAAAAAAGGAACAGCAAAAAACAAAAGTGTTGTTCCTTCGAAAAAAGGAATAGCAAAAATGAAAGTGTTTTTCCTTCGGAAAAAAGAACAACAAAAACAAAAGTGTTGTTCCTTTGGAAAAGGAACAACAAAATCGAAAGTGTTGTTCCTTCGGAAAAAGGAACAGCAAAAAAATGCAAGTGTTGTTCCTTTGGAAAAAGGAATAGCAAAACAGTGAAAATGTTGTTCCTTCTGAAAGGAATAGCAGAATGCAAAAGTGTTGTTCCTTTGAAAAGGAACAACAAAAATGATGGAACTGTTGTTCCTTCGAAAAGGAATAGCAAAATGCAGAGGTGCTGTTCCTTGAAAAAGGAACAACAAATTGGTGAGAATGTTGTTTCTTCCTAAAAGGAACAGCAAAGTGAAAATACAAAAAATATGTACAGAGAATAATTTACGCTAACAAAACAAAAGAATTATGTACAGAATGTAAGAACAGTTGAATCACTTAATGAACTAGAGGTGAGGAATATTTCTCTTCCTCCACCAAAATCTGCATGTCGGAGTCTTCACGGAGTTGCTAGTAGAAGGATTCCCGAGTAAGTGGTTTGTGATATAGTCAAACTCGGTGGCCGTTTGCCTTAAAGGTATGTCCAGATCCGTCAATAATGGTTAGAGTAATGGTGCCATTATCATGTACCTTCTGGATTTCATATGGCCCCAGCCAACGTGTCTGAAGTTTCCCCAGAAAATCCTGAAACCTGGAATAGTATAGGAGCACCCAATCTCCTTTGCGAAAGACTTTCTTTTTAATGAGGGTGTTAACACCCAGGTTGTTCCCTATGACTCCCAAGGGAATACGGCCGGGGTAACCACTAACCAATCTTTGGATCACAGTTTCTAGCCAAACTGTAATCAGAGAGGGCTCTCTCTTTATGATTTGTCTCTGTTATGATGGTGTTTTAGGCTAGGTATCATGCTCAGGTTTTGGTTTATGTTTTGGTTGAAGGATTTCTTTCAGGGCTTAAGATGTAGTGTTTAGAGAGTAATATATCATTGGGCAATGGAGTCTGGAGTTGTGAAATGTTCTGAAATGCAGGATTGGTGGTGTTCAAACTGCAGGGCCAATTGTGTATCTCAGATAAACAAATTTAACTTGAATGGTGAGGCATGTCAGCCAACAGAAAGCAATTAAGAATTTTCTATTAAGCTGGTGAGGTGAAAGTGAAACACGTTGCTCAGGAGCAAACTTGAATCCCTGTGACAAAGGTCACTGTGAAAGATGTATTCTGAAAGTGCAGCAATTAAGAATTACACTTATCAAGATTACAGCTGAAGAAAACATTCATTAACAACACAGATTGAACTCAGGGTATTCATTGAATAAATCCTGAAAGTTATTCTTTTTCCTTGTTGCTAAATATTCAAAATTAGAAACATATATGGATTTTAACAAATCAAAAATACATAACAGAGAGAGTTACAGAGACTTATTGTATTGTGTGATACACAGGAATCCAGCAGTTTTCAACATACACCAGAACGCATTCAACACCTCAGAAATCCGAGAAATTCCATCACTTTCTTTATTAAACTTCTGAAAGGATTACAGCATAAGAACTTCTTCAGGAGAAATCAACAACAACCCTTGCAAACTCATGCGAAGGGGACTTTATAGGAATGCTTATACAAAATATCTCAGGCATTGAGTCATCTGAGAGAGAAAATATCTTCATAACTTCGTACAGAAAGTAGAAAAGAAGTTATTACAACTTTGAATGCAGCATAAATGCTCTTTAAGTCTGTCAGAGGATAATTTGACCTTTGGAGGTCATTGAGTCGGTTGAACCGCTTTGCTTTAACGCTGGATAATGTGTCTTTATTTTTTGCTGCGCTGTATCTTCTCTGCTCTGCCAGCTGTGGTTTCTTATTCTTGCTTTGTTGGCCAAAATTTTTGCTGAGTTGGCTCAGCTTTAATCTTTGATGCATGCTGATTTTGTTTAACTGTGCTTTGCATAACAACTGATATTTTTAAAAAAAAAAAAAAAACAAAATTTGGTGAATGGCTCACTGTTTATAAAATTTTCTGTATTGTATTTGTCCACCAGTCTTGTGTAGGGAGTTGATGCCTGAGAATTGCATCCATAGTCTCCTCTGCTTCTGTATACTTGTAAAAATTGGGTGCCACATCAAACAGGTGATTGATCTCATTCATTATAAAAAATAGACTTTCTACCTTGTTGTAGATAGTCTGTCCTGTGGCTGGCCCTGTTTCTTCTGAGCTGCTGGGCTTCTCATTGATGTCATTTGTGGCAAATGCATTCACTCTTTTAGCATACTGCTCATGAATGAGCAGTCTCCCTGGGCTGTTCAGTAAGCTAGGGAGTCCCCTGTTTTGCAGTACCAGGAATTTATCCATGAATCTTTTTACCTCGGTCTGCATGTCTTGGGTTCTTCTTTCCAATGTCTGCACCAAATTTCTCAATGCGAGAACCCTTTTGATCAATTGAATGGCCTCAGTTCTATTGGGAATTCCCATGTTTTCCAGCTGAGTACTTGTTCTATTATTCAGCACATTGATCATCCTGGTGGCAACTTCAGGCATGTTGCCTAGAGCAGCCCTTGACTTGTGAATTTCAGCTTGTGCTTTTGGGATGAGCTCTACCTGCTCATGGATTGTCTCTATATACTACCATTGGTCAGTAATAGACTGGCCAATATTGGCCCATAGCATTTCCTTAAGCCCAGCTATAACTTTATCTAATTTGAGCTCATTTTCTAGCTCTTTTATCCTATCTTTGAGGGCTTTCACCTCCCTGCCCTTCTCTGCCACCGCTTGCTTGGATTTGTCATACCTGTCATTCACCTTGGCCAATTTATCCCTGGTGTCATTTAACTCGGTCATTTGAGCTTCCAGGATTTGAATTTCATTCTTCAGCTTTTGCATGTCCAGGCTTTGGGCCTGCTCTGTAGTTGTTGGTGTTGCTGAAGTAGATGTTGCTGTCTGTTCAGTCTGTTGAGGAGGAGGAGCAGTGATAGGAGCAGTTTCCTCAAGATTGATGACTAGAGGAGGCTGAGAGGTCTGACCCTCTTCTCTTTGTTTTAGTGCTGTTTGCAATGCTGCTTGTGCGGCCTCTGATTCTCCCAACTTTTCTTGTGCTTGAATCAGCTGCTTATAAAGGGAAATCATCAAGGCTGTGGCATCCTGCTCATGTCTTTGCTGAGCTACTTCATCTGTTTGAGGGTGAATGGTAGCTGGGAGTTTGATCTTTTTCCTTAAGGCAGCCATGTCAGCATCCCTCAACTTCAATATCTCTTGTATTCCTTTGATGTCTTTGGGATCATGCCCAATCTCAATGATTATGTCTTCCAAGGACCTTATTCTGTTGTCCTTTGCCTGGGATGATGCCCTCTCCAACTCCAGTTGAGAGGTTGTATTATTGAGGCTGCTTTCTAGCTTGTAATTTTCTAATGTTTTGTCTGCCAAGGCAGCATACACCATCTCACTAGTCTGTTTGTGCAGTTCAATTTTATCCATTGGGTGTATGTCCTTGGCTAGGACCTCCAGATTGGTTTTGAGGTAATCTGAGGTAGATTGGGGCTGCAGTGCTGTTGGCAAAAAATGACTCATGATCATTTTGCCTTCCTGTACATCAAATGCAGACATCAATCTTTGTTGATTGGTGGGAGCCATTTTCAATAAATGGTTGTACAGTTGTATCTTGATAGGGTCACTCCTCCTTTTGATGTCTATAAACTGCTGCTTGATGCTCCTTTCTCCTTCTCTTTGCTGGCTAGAGGAGCTGACCTCTCCTCCCATAGTTCTGTCCTGTTCCTGCTGGAAGGAACTGGCTGAAGCTTCTCTGCTGGGTGGGCCCATGCCCACTGCTTGCCTTATTGCTATGTCATCCTCAGAAAAGTCATTCAACCTTTGCCTTTTCTCTCCCTGGTTTATGGATGATGTCAGGGGAGTTTCTCTATCCCTTTTTCTGTTTATGTCCTCTTTCTGTGGAGTTTGGAGGACCGAGGCATCGAAGGTAGTTTCTGGCCTAGGAGGCACTATGTTTTGAGCCTGTTGCTCAGTGGAAGTTGGAGTATCAAATACTCTTTCTTGCTGTAAGGGCTGTTGTCCCTCATGTGGCCCTTCTTCTTGATGCAGTTCCTGTTGTTGTTGTTGTTGCTCTGCCTGCCGCTGCATTTCTTTATCTGCCTACTCTTGAGTCACTGGAGGTGGCTGCTCCTTGCCATGGAGTGATTGTTCTATCTCCATTTCCTTTTCTTTGCCTTTGCTAGATATATTTTCAGTGGCCTTAGTAGTTTGCTGTTTGGCAGTTGAGGAAGATGCAGCTGCTCCCACTTGTGTGCTCAGAAGTGTGAATACCTGTGGACAAAGTTCAAGGTCAGCCATCTTCCTTAGATTCCTTACTGCCCTCTGATTTAGCTCTTCTTGTGATATGGGCTCTTCTAAGGTCCCTCTCCTCCATTTGTCTTGGTTAGCATATTTTTCAATGTGAGGGATACTATAATGATCATAGGCAGACAACTTATATTTGAGCCTCCTCATAGTTATAAAATGATTAGGGTCATAGGGTGTCCATAGGAAACTGGTTTGAAGGCCAAGGGACTCAAGCATTCTATCTGCTTCCTTCCATCCTTGCTCCCTCTCGTTATAGATAAAATGGCCAAGTTGGCTTTTCACCTTCAACTGTGCTTTTTTGCCTTTTCCTGAAAAGTGAAGCACATCAACCCGGCCAAATTGCCTAAAGTACTCTAGGGCAAATAGCCTCATAGGCACATACTTAGGTAATCTGAATGGAGGCAAATCACACCCATATATCCTGATGACGGTGTGGTTTTGGTAGAAGTACCAATCCCCAATGCTATAAGCTTTGGATAGCTAAAGAATTCTCTGCATGTCATCAGTGAGTCTCGGAGGAGGTGAGCTCATCAGCATTGCCATAGCTGGATGGACAAACAAATCTATGAATTCACAGTAAGTGTATGGAGAATCAGGTGCAGTGTGGAAGACAGAGGACCAATAAACCACTGATCTGGGATTGCCTTGGGCATCCACTCTTTTGATTGAAAAATGAAATCTCTCATGTTGATGGTACAAGATCAAATGGTAAATGTAGGAGGTGTATCTGAACATCTTTTCTCTGGATAAATTCATTAGCTGCTCATGTATTTTGTCGGAGATGTAGGTGGCATAATCATAGCAAACTGGAGGTCTGCCCGGAGCGAACATCAGCATCATTACCAGTACAGTTTGGTCTACCAATTCTATTGAGCTATAGCCCAAAATCGGACTAATCATATCTACCAAGTCCCTGCCCAACTGGTTAAGGTATACTTGATTCAGAGGAGGATATTGCACAGAATCAGAGTCAATGTATAACTGATTTAGCTTAGTGATTTGGGCATCTGTCAATCTATCCCCTTGTTTTATCAAGTCTACTAGTGACAAGGGGACCAATTTTCTCTGAGTTTTGAAGCAGAGCATGTTCCTGATGGCTTCAGGAGTGATGTAAAAGAGAGCAGCACCAGAAGGATCCAACACAGCCCTCTGAGTAGGGTCATAATATTCAGCACAAAGATGGATCAAATCAGGGAATTGATTGACTTGAGGCAACTTAAAAATAGGAAGAAAAGAATCCCATATACCCAACACATCTGCTCCAGTTTCATGTTTGGCCTTAAGTTCATTGAGCAGGTGGATATGAAACTTGGTTCTCATCAACATCTCTTCTGAAATCTGATAATCCATATCTGCCAAGGCTTGCCATTCCAAGTTCCTTTGAGGGGCATTCAGAGGCTGAACATTTAGTACTACAGGTGTCTCCATTGCAAAAGAGGATTCTGAATTAAGTGTAAAGTGGTTTCAATTGAGCAGGACAGTATAGAGGAGTGTCTCTTTACCAGGGAGGTGAATTTATAAGGAACAGAGAGTAGTTCTGATAAACAACAATTGAAATACTGTTTAAAGTTTAAATAAGACCAATGCCTGGCCTCACTCTGTCTTTCTCAGCAGGTAAATTCAGTTTAAATGAGTCTTTCGCGAATGCGCGAACAGAGTATGGTTTTTAGTGAAAATGCGGGCAAACAAGGCTCAACTAGTGTTTTTCGAGTTCACAAATGTAAATGGGGCCAGGCGCAAGTATTTCTGCCGGTCAATTATATGTTTTTTCACAAATTTAATCGTCCTTGGCAATTTACAGACAAAACCAGGAGAAGGAAGGATTTTCAAGGATAAATACCTAGTTTTCAGAGAGCAATGGAGAGGAATGCAGGTGAAAATGGTGCGCTGGCGGTCTCCTGGTCGAGTTCTGCAGGTTGGTGCACTGTTGGTCGTGAAAAAATCATGCAGGAGCAACAAACGTTTTTGCGGAAAAGTGCCAAAAAAATGCGAAATTTGGCTATAATATTGATTTTTCGGACTTTTGGCGCGCTTTTCTGGTGATGTTAGCATGACGTCATCGGTGGGGTCAGGGCCGGGTGACGTCAGCATGACGTCATCAGGTGAGGTGGCAGGATCTGAGTGGTCCACAGGGATGATGAAGTGGCAAGACACATTGGCAGAAGGTCGGGCGCAGCGGTTGACGCGATGGCAGGGTGGCAATGATGTGGGATGACGTGGGAGTGACGTTGGACAAGCGGCATGACCGAAACCGGAAGCGGTTAGCGGTGTTATATCGCACCGCTTATGATACAGACGAGGTATTTGTCAAGTGTACCTCCGATGCGCTGTGGGGAAGACGCGTGGCGACCGAATGACGTAACCATTCTGATAGATATCGGAAGGTATCCGTCAGCCATCAAAGCCGCTCCGATATCAATGAGGGCCGTCGGATCTCATGGGCCCGATCCGACGGTTGACGGGGGGGTAAGGTGCTCGACCGGTACGGGGTAATTTGCGGACGTCGGAGCCGCTCCGACATGGATGAGAGCCGTTGGATTAGAGGCTCTCAATCGGACGGCTGTCGGATCAATGAAATGATCGGCCGATACGGAAGGGGCGGGGGTTTTTTTAATTTATTTCAGGATGTGTGCTTGGCGGAGGACCACTGGGGTATGGAGGGTTTCAATGGTTTTTCCATGTATTTTCAAATAAATCAATGTAGCGCCCGAACCATTGAATAATCACAAAAATGGGTTTTTGTGTATTATTTGGCAATTTAGAGCGGGTAAGGGTAAAGCAAGGTTTTTTACAAGGTTTATGTTTGCAAATGGGGTGTAATGGGTTAAAAATGGATTCAGAAAGGGGGAGGAGGGTTAGAGTTAGGTTTATCAAGATGACCAGGTGTCATTTGATCCCTGATATAGAACTTATTGGCTATAATGCCAAGGGGGGGGGGGATATTTATACAAAATTTGGGGTTTATACACCATGGTGTTTATACTAGTAGGGGAAAGGTGATATAGGGGATTTATATAGTAAAGTTAGAGTTAATATGGATGAAAGAAGTGGATTAGGGGAGACAAAGCTAAGTTTATTTGAGAAACACTTAGCTTAGGGAGTAGATCAAAATGAAAATATTTTTACACAAGAAATGTGGCTTTTGAAGGAACAAGAACCACCATGAAACCATAATCTTCTTCCATGAATCTCAGCTGATGAGGGAGTGTTAGTCATGAAGTGGAAAGGGGAAGAAGGGAGGTTAGACATGCTTCCTGCTTGCTGCAACTTGATGAAGAAGAACACCTTCTCAATTGATTGACTTTGCTTTGGTAAACAAAGTTAACACACCTGCAATGGTAAAGATAACCTTTCTGCAACCCCAACTACTTACCCAGCTACTTGCCTAGCATTTTTTATTTCTTCTTGGAGGGTGCACTTGGACTTGCAGACCCTTACCTGCCTTTTCTTTTCTCTGGCTTTTTCTCTTGTTTTTTCTATCTACTTCTACCCTTATTTCTTCCAAGGTCCCAGATTAAGCTGTTGGGAGCCTTTTCTTCTCTACCTGAACTATTTGTCTGCCAAGATTAAACAGTTTGGACAGACTCCTTTCTCTATTCTACAACTGAAAATTTAAACCATGGAATGATCCAGATTAGACTGTTGGAACATCCATCAAAATTTAAGTCCATACCAAGCTATAAGCACAGATTGGATTCTCTTGGAAATATGTGATCTTTGAATCATCAAAGCAGAGCATATTTGGACCTTTCATAGCCAATCATGAAATATGAAACCTATTGGTATAGGTAGCTAACAGTGGCTCCACATGGGGATGGTGTTTCATTTGAAAGACCAAGAACAACAGGTCAGATTGCCTTGCTCCTTGATTGCTCTTGCCCATCTTGTAGTTTGCTGCTTTGAAGTGCCCAAATTGTGTGCTTTTCTTCTTGGTAGACCTCTGATTCTATTTACCTTTTGCTGGCAGTCAATAAACTTGAAAAAACTGCATTTTTACAATCTAAACAGAAAATAATATATACATCTGCATATATACAAGGGAACCTTAGGCTGTACTCATGGGTAATAGTCAAAATAATGCTTCAGCATCCTGCCATTCACAGGACCTTCATCCAAGTCAGTTTCAGTTAGACTTTTAAGGAAATAGGTATTGTTACCTTGTACTGCTTGGACAGCAAATGGTCCTCTCCAAAGGGAGTCAAATTTTCCATGCTTTCCTTTGTCTTCTCTTCTTGCATCCCACTTGAGGACTTTGTCTCCCACACTGAAATCTTCTGCCTTGGTTCTTCTATCAAAGGCCTTCTTTAATTTCTCTTGTAGAACTTGAACTCTGCTGAAAACTTGGTCTCTAGTTTGCTGCAGACATATGATTTGATTGATTCTTCTTTGCATATCATTTGGTTCAGCTTGGCTTTCTTGAAGAAGCTTCATAACAGGCACTCCTAATGATGGGGGGAACTTGGCCTCTAACCCATAAACCAACTCATATGGGCTGGTCCCAATTGATCTTTTGGTTGTTAGTCTATCTGCCCATAGGGCATTCACAAGCTTCTTATGCCAATTCTTTTTGTTCTCTTCGAGTACTTTCTTTATGATGTTTACCAGACTTTTGTTTGATGACTCGGCAAGGCCATTTCCTTGGGGATAGTATGCAGTGGAATGGCCCAGAGTGATGTGAAATTTATGGCAGAAGTTCACCATTTTCTTGGATCTGAAAGCAGCAGCATTGTCTGTTATTATTTTGTCAGGACAGCCAAATCTTGCCAATATGTTGTTCTCCAAGAACTGAATAATTATTGAATCATTTGCTTGTCTGCATGGGGCAGCTTCAATCCACTTAGTGAAGTAGTCTGTGGCTGTTAAGATCCATCTGTGTTGGCCTGAAGATGAGGGATGAATTTCCCCAATGAAGTCCAATCCCCATTGTTGAAAAGGTCTCTCTGTTGCAATAGGCCTTAAAGGAAGTGGCAGCAACTGTCTCTTTCCCTCAAACACTTGACATTTATGACATGAGGTGATGAATTTCTTGACATCAGAGAACATGGTGGGCCAGTAGTATCCAGCCCTTAGTATCTTGTCCACAGTGGACTTCCAGTACAAGTGTCCACCACAGTCACCTGCATGAAATTCTTTTATGATATTGTCAGTTTCATTTTCAATTAAACAGTGCAGCAATATACCTTCATGGTTTTTCCAAAGCAGATTGCCATCCATTACACAAAATCTTGAGGTTTTCATTTTTAAGAATCTACACTTTGTTTTGGACAGTCCTGGGGGAGCACACAGGTTTTGTAACACATAACAGATATCTGAATACCAGGGGGATTGTTCAAAGGCTACATTGATCTTTGGAGTCACCAGCTCCGGTTCACTATCCAGCTGATTGATGTCTAAGGCTTGGAAATTTGTTTCTGTCATTAATTTGGCCAAGCCTTGCCCTTTTATCAGTTTTGTAGGTTTTATCTCAATGTCAAATTCCAAGATGTTGGCAATCCATTTTCCTCTTCTGCCCTCTAAATTTTCTTGGGTGAGAATGTCTTTGACAATAGGACTTGGCACATATGCTATAACATGGGAATAAAGGATATAAATCCTAAAGTCTTTAATTGCTTTGACTAAAGCATAAGCTTGCTTTTCCATGATTTGATACTTTAAAGGTGCATCTCTAAGAGCTTTGCTAAAGAAAGCAATTGGCTTCTCATTACCTTGGTCATCTTTTTGTAATAGAACAGCAGCAATAGTATGCTGGGAGGCAAAAGAGAAAATGATAAATTCTCTGTCAAACTGAGGATTGGTCAACACTGGGGTTTGGGTAAGGGCCAATTTTATACCTTCAAAGGCTTGATTGGCTTCAACAGTCCATTTTACTTTTGAATCTTTCTTTAGCATGTTATTTAATAATCTGATTAGTTCTGCTAAGTTTGGGATAAACCTTCTCAAGAAATTGATTTTTCCCAAGAATCCTTGTAACTCTTTGACATTTCTTGGGTGAGGCATTTGTAGGATAGCTTGTATCCTATCTGGGTCAATTCTAATGCCATCTTTAGAAATGATGTGGCCCAACAGCTTACCTTCCTCTAAACCAAACAGGGATTTCTTGGGATTTAAGGAAATTCCATATTTTCTGCATTTAAGGAAGATCTGTCTCAAATGTTTTATATGTTCTTGGTCTGATTTTGAGAAAGGTGTAAGGTCATCCAGGTAAATGACTAAGAAGTCATGAATCTCCTTTGCAAAAGCAATGTCCATTGCTCTTTGAAATGTTGCCCCTGCATTTTTCAATCCAAAAGGCATTTTTACATATTTGAAAGTTCCCCATGGGGTTGTAAATGCTGTTTTGTCCTGATCATCGGGGTGAACTAAGATCTAGTTAAAACCTGAGAATCCATCAAGTAGAGAGATTCTGGAAGCCCCCACTACTCTCTGCAAAATGTGATCCATATTGGGTAAGGGGTAATTGTATTTGAGGGATACTTGGTTCAGATTCCTCAAATCCACACACAGCCTAATTTCACCAGTCTTCTTTCTTGTAGGGACTAAGTTGGAGATCCATTCAGAGAATCTGATTGGTGCTATGATGCCTTCTTTGAACATTTTTTGTACCTCTTGTTCCATTGCTGGGAGAAGCATAGGATTGATTCTCCTCAGTTTTTGTTTAAAGGGCTTTTGATCAGGTTTGAGAGGGATAGTGTGCTGGATTACAGAGGTGTCATAGGACTTTAGGTCCTCATAGCTCCATGCAAAAACATCCTGGAACTCTTTGAAAAGGTCAATGTATTTGGGCTTTTGGTCAGGAGGTAAGGAAGCAGATAATTTAATTATCTTGGGCTTCTCATTTGTACCTATGTTGCACTCTTCAATGGCTGTATTTAAGGGCTGCATTTTTGGTTTTCTAGGGATGTCATTTGAGTCAAAGATGTCTTCTAGCAGAGTTAGGCCCGTTGGAAGAAAATTGTCTTTCAGCTCAATGATTTCAGTTTCAGCATTGGCCACCTCTTCATAGTTAATTTGTTGAATTTGCTGAATGTTTTCCTTGTTGAAAATGGTTGGACTTAGCATTAGTTTTGCAGTTCTAGGTGATATTGGGTGAGTAATCTGTCGAAACTGTATTTGTGATGGACTTGCTCCATCAAGTATTTGTGATTGACTTGCTGTCTCAAGTATTTGTGATTGACTTGCTGTATCAAGTATTTGTGATTGACTTGCTGTCTCAGTGTCAATATTTAGTCCTGCAAATTCTTGCTGCAGCGTTAAAAAATGGTTTATTTGCTTGTCATCCTCAAATACTTGCCAATCATTGACATTGTTTGGAATGGAGGGTCTGTGTTTTACCTCAGCTGTAAAACAATGATGGGGCTCAAAGGGCAACTTGCAAGTACTTGCAAAGGTGGCTAAACTATGAGCATGTAGATTTTGGGTTCTGGGAATTTTAGTAATTTGGAATTCAGAGAAAAAGTTTAGTACCTCAGCAACATCAGACCTATAAGTCCTTAGTCTTTTGTCATTGGTGACAAAGTTTCCCTTCACTTGTTGGATAACTAAATCAGAATCACCCATGATTGAAACCCCGGCAGCTTGTAAGAACTTTACTAACTTGAGGCCTAGTAAAAGAGCTTTATATTCTGCCATGTTATTAGTACATCTAAAATTCAATCTATAGGCTCTGCCTTCTGCATGACTATTCTCCTTATTGTGTACCCAAACTCCAGCTCCTGCCCCTAATTTGTTGACTGAGCCATCAAATTCAAGGAACCATAGAATATCTCGTTGTGGAGGAGATTTGATGATCTGTTCATGGGCTGGCAATGTGAGTAGCAGTTGTGGTTTTTTCTCTAGCTTGTCTTCTAGGACAGTCTCATCGTTTGATTGGATGTTCTTGACAACTAGGGCAGCAGCAACATCTAGTGCTTGATTGACTGTTGTTTCATGGGTGGTAATACTTTCATTTGAATCTTCCTCTTGTATGAATATCTTGGTTTCAACTTCACCTTTTGAGGGAGTTGTGGTGTCATTGTATAGAATGTATGAGTCTATGTCTGAATGGATAGCATATATGGGAAAGTTTTGAGGCTTTTCTTCACTGCTGACCATGTATTTCATAAGTGTTTCTCTGTACAGCCTTTTTGGTTGCCCAAAAATAGAGATGGTGGCATATGACATGTCAAATTGTAGGGAACCTTGGAGTTTAGCTCCCCATGATCTTGATAACAGCATCCCATACTTAGGTGGGATATCAGCAACTACCACATCCATTAGGATTGTCTTGTTTGGGTATTGAACCAGAGACACACATAAGTCTTTTATGAGACCTAAACACTTGACTTGGCTGGAATCAAAGGAAAACAGGTCCTTGTATGGTCTTGTTATGTCTAGATTCAATCTTTCCATGACTGCTTTTGGCATGAGATTGTGAGAGGCACATGAGTCAAACATTGCATTATGTAATATTTTATCATGAATAAGTAAACTGACATAGAAAGGTAATACCCCTGTGACTACTGTTTTTCCATCCACTTCTGGGCCAAACAGGAGTTCTGGGGTGTCATCCTGCACATTGACATCATCTTTGTTGCTAGTGAGTTGAAGGGACTTTTTGATCTGTAATTTATAGATGTCATGTTTGGCTAGTTCGGAGAGAGGAATTGCTATCTTTAATTTTCCAATTTCTGTTTCTAGATCAAAAGGTTTTTCAGATTGAGTCTTGGGGTTATAGGTAACAGTCCTTTCCTTGTTCATTACATATTCTTCTTGATTTTTGTCTTGACTTTGGGACTTATCCTTTTTACTCATCTCTTGAGGAGAACTAGTTGAATAAGGATGAGCAGGGGGAGTGACCATAGGCTGCTGATTTAAGGACGGTGGTTCAGTGATCTCCTCAACAATCACTTCTTTTGTATGTGGATTCATTTTGTCATTAGGTTCTGTGACTATAACTCTTTCAGGCTGCTGATTATCCTTTTTCTTTTCAGGCTGGTTAACATTCACAGTTCTGCTCCTCAGCTTGTATTGTTTATGGACTTCATAAACAACAGTGTCATAGCCTTGTTTGAAGTCAAAGGATTCACCTGATTTAGTTTGGAACAGTTTGATTTCATCATCCTCATGATCTTCTTGTGTTAAGAAAACTTGACTTTCACCATCTAGACCCATTAAATTAATCTCAGGATCTTCATTGGGCTCTGCTGATGTGGAAGTTTCTGCATAATTTTCTTGGAAAGGGGGTCTTATGTCTTGATCAGCACTGGTTTTGCCAATGCCTGGGTTTTGAGTTCTCCTAAAATTTGGATTCCTAGGAGGGTTGTTTTGTGGTGCTTCCCATGATGATTTTCTCTCAACCGATTCCACTCTATCCCCTAATCTTTTCATTCCATTGAGTATTGCATCCAGCTTCTGATCAAAGGCAGAGGGCTCCTCTTTGAAAGTAGTCCTCTTTTCCAACCTTGCCCTGTTTCTTTTGGCAATTAGGTTGGCTTCCACTGTGACAGCAACCCTTTGGGCCTCTTCAAGGGATTGAGAGTCTCTTTCCTTCAACTGATAGGCCATGTCAGGGTCAAAACCATCAGGGAACTTGTACAAGGCTAAATCAGGAGGAGGTCTTAAATTTTGTGGAATTGAGTTATATACATTGTTAAATCTTGCACAATACTCCAAAACAGTCTCTTGGGGGCCTCTTTTGATAGTGTCATATTCCCCAAGTATGTGCAGAGGATCTTTCTTCTTCTCCCACCTACTAGTAAAGGCTTGATACAGTTCATCAGGAGTTGTAATGGAGTTTGCGTTCAGGGATCTAAACCAAGTTCTAACATCCCCAGTTAGGCTTTGAACAAACATCCTCATTCTGACACTGTCATCATCTATTTCATAGGTCTCAAAATGGTCTTGCGTCCTCTTGGCATGCTGGGCAGCTGGGATAATAGGAACAGTGGGTATCACAGGGGTAACAAGTAGGGGTGACCCTAGAGTGTTGGTCAAGGGGATATGTGCAGGGGATGAAGATGTGAGAGGGGGACTTTGAGATGCGGATGGTGAACTAGGGGAACTAGGGGTAGACCGGAAAAGGACCTTGCATGGGGTAGAGATAAGGTTAGGATGATCTGAGTCTGAGGTTAAGTCAGCAGGCTGCTCCTGCTTTTGCTGCCTCCTAATGTTTCTTGGGATGGTATTCGGATTATCAACAATGATGGGTGGATTAGGATCAGGATTTGCCCTAGTGTGCCGTGGATTTTTCTTGGGAGCCAGCTTCTAACTGTTTTTTAGGATTTTGTAGGAAATTTTTATATCTGCAAGGACTGGATGAAGATTTTGGAATGGCTATATATTTTCAGAGCTAAGATGAAGATTCCCTAAACAAGCTCCTCCCTAAAGCTGTTAATGTGATACAGAAACAGATTAAAGGCCTCTTGACTGATTTCAGGCTTGATAGTAGCTATGGAAGATATGTAGTAATTGAAAAATCTCAAGCAGTCCCCAGCGGAGTCGCCATTTATGTTAACACCTAGGTTGTTCCCTATGACTCCCAAGGGAATACGGTCGGGGTAACCACTAACCAATCTTTGGATCACAGTTTCTAGCCAAACTGTAATCAGAGAGGGCTCTCTCTTTATGATTTGTCTCTGTTATGATGGTGTTTTAGGCCAGGTATCATGCTCAGGTTTTGGTTGAAGGATTTCTTTCAGGGCTTAAGATGTAGTGTTTAGAGAGTAATATATCATTGGGCAATGGAGTCTGGAGTTGTGAAATGTTCTGAAATGCAGGATTGGTGGTGTTCAAACTGCAGGGCCAATTGTGTATCTCAGATAAACAAATTTAACTTGAATGGTGAGGCATGTCAGCCAACAGAAAGCAATTAAGAATTTTCTATTAAGCTGGTGAGGTGAAAGTGAAACACGTTGCTCAGGAGCAAACTTGAATCCCTGTGACAAAGGTCACTGTGAAAGATGTATTCTGAAAGTGCAGCAATTACGAATTACACTTATCAAGATTACAGCTGAAGAAAACATTCATTAACAACACAGATTGAACTCAGGGTATTCATTGAATAAATCCTGAAAGTTATTCTTTTTCCTTGTTGCTAAATATTCAAAATTAGAAACATATATGAATTTTAACAAATCAAAAAATACATAACAGAGAGAGTTACAGAGACTTATTGTATTGTGTGATACACAGGAATCCAGCAGTTTTCAACATACACCAGAACGCATTCAACACCTCAGAAATCCGAGAAATTCCATCACTTTCTTTATTAAACTTCTGAAAGGATTACAGCATAAGAACTTCTTCAGGAGAAATCAACAACAACCCTTGCAAACTCATGCGAAGGGGACTTTATAGGAATGCTTATACAAAATATCTCAGGCATTGAGTCATCTGAGAGAGAAAATATCTTCATAACTTCGTACAGAAAGTAGAAAAGAAGTTATTACAACTTTGAATGCAGCATAAATGCTCTTTAAGTCTGTCAGAGGATAATTTGACCTTTGGAGGTCATTGAGTCGGTTGAACCGCTTTGCTTTAACGCTGGATAATGTGTCTTTACTTTTTGCTGCGCTGTATCTTCTCGGCTCTGCCAGCTGTGGTTTCTTATTCTTGCTTTGTTGGCCAAAATTTTTGCTGAGTTGGCTCAGCTTTAATCTTTGATGCATGCTGATTTTGTTAAACTGTGCTTTGCATAACAACTGATATTTTAAAAAAAAAAAAAAAAACAAAATGTGGTGAATGGCTCACTGTTTATAAAATTTTCTATATTGTATTTGCCCACCAGTCTTGTGTAGGGAGTTGATGCCTGAGAATTGCATCCATAGTCTCCTCTGCTTCTGTATACTTGTAAAAATTGGGTGCCACATCAAACAGGTGATTGATCTCATTCATTATAAAAAATAGACTTTCTACCTTGTTGTAGATAGTCTGTCCTGTGGCTGGCCCTGTTTCTTCTGAGCTGCTGGGCTTCTCATTGATGTCATTTGTGGCAAATGCATTCACTCTTTTAGCATACTGCTCATGAATGAGCAGTCTCCCTGCGCTGTTCAGTAAGCTAGGGAGTCCCCTATTTTGCAGCACCAGGAATTTATCCATGAATCTTTTTACCTTGGTCTGCATGTCTTGGGTTCTTCTCTCCAATGTCTGCACCAAATTTCTCAATGTGAGAACCCTTTTGATCAATTGAATGGCCTCAGTTCTATTGGGAATTCCCATGTTTTCCAGCTGAGTACTTGTTCTATTATTCAGCACATTGATCATCCTGGTGGCAACTTCAGGCATGTTGCCTAGAGCAGCCCTTGACTTGTGAATTTCAGCTTGTGCTTTTGGGATGAGCTCTACCTGCTCATGGATTGTCTCTATATACTGCCATTGGTCAGTAATAGACTGGCCAATATTGGCCCATAGCATTGCCTTAAGCCCAGCTATAACTTTATCTAATTTGAGCTCATTTTCTAGCTCTTTTATCCTGTCTTTGAGGGCTTTCACCTCCCTGCCCTTCTCTGCCACCGCTTGCTTGGATTTGTCATACCTGTCATTCACCTTGGCCAATTTATCCCTGGTGTCATTTAACTCGGTCATTTGAGCTTCCAGGATTTGAATTTCATTCTTCAGCTTTTGCATGTCCAGGCTTTGGGCCTGCTCTGTGGTTGTTGGTGTTGCTGAAGTAGATGTTGCTGTCTGTTCAGTCTGTTGAGGAGGAGGAGCAGTGATAGGAGCAGTTTCCTCAAGATTGATGACCAGAGGAGGCTGAGAGGTCTGACCCTCTTCTCTTTGTTTTAGTGCTGTTTGCAATGCTGCTTGTGCGGCCTCTGATTCTCCCAACTTTTCTTGTGCTTGAATCAGCTGCTTATAAAGGGAAATCATCAAGGCTGTGGCATCCTGCTCATGTCTTTGCTGAGCTACTTCATCTGTTTGAGGGTGAATGGTAGCTGGGAGTTTGATCTTTTTCCTTAAGGCAGCCATGTCAGCATCCCTCAACTTCAATATCTCTTGTATTCCTTTGATGTCTTTGGGATCATGCCCAATCTCAATGATTATGTCTTCCAAGGACCTTATTCTATTGTCCTTTACCTGGGATGATGCCCTCTCCAACTCCAGTTGAGAGGTTGTATTATTGAGGCTGTTTTCTAGCTTGTAATTTTCTAATGTTTTGTCTGCCAAGGCAGCATACACCATCTCACCAATCTGTTTGTGCAGTTCAATTTTATCCATTGGGTGTATGTCCTTGGCTAGGACCTCCAGATTGGTTTTGAGGTAATCTGAGGTAGATTGGGGCTGCAGTGCTGTTGGCAAAAAATGACTCATGATCATTTTGCCTTCCTGTACATCAAATGCAGACATCAGTCTTTGTTGATTGGTGGGAGCCATTTTCAATAAATGGTTGTACAGTTGTATCTTGATAGGGTCACTCCTCCTTTTGATGTCTATAAACTGCTACTTGATGCTCCTTTCTCCTTCTCTTTGCTGGCTGGAGGAGCTGACCTCTCCTCCCATAGTTCTATCCTGTTCCTGCTGGAAGGAACTGGCTAAAGCTTCTCTGCTGGGTGGGCCCATGCCCACTGCTTGCCTTATTGCTATGTCATCCTCAGAAAAGTCATTCAACCTTTGCCTTTTCTCTCCCTAGTTTATGGATGATGTCAGGGGAGTTTCTCTATCCCTTTTTCTGTTTATGTCCTCTTTCTGTGGAGTTTGGAGGACCGAGGCATCGAAGGTAGTTTCTGGCCTAGGAGGCACTATGTTTTGAGCCTGTTGCTCAGTGGAAGTTGGAGTATCAAATACTCTTTCTTGTTGTAAGGGATGCTGTCCCTCATGTGGCCCTTCTTCTTGATGCAGTTCCTGTTGTTGTTGTTGTTGCTCTGCCTGCTGCTGCATTTCTTTATCTGCCTGCTCTTGAGTCACTGGAGGTGGCTGCTCCTTGCCATGGAGTGATTGTTCTATCTCCATTTCCTTTTCTTTGCCTTTGCTAGATATATTTTCAGTGGCCTTAGTAGTTTGCTGTTTGGCAGTTGAGGAAGATGCAGCTGCTCCCACTTGTGTGCTCGGAAGTGTGAATACCTGTGGACAAAGTTCAAGGTCAGCCATCTTCCTTAGATTCCTTACTGCCCTCTGATTTAGCTCTTCTTGTGATATGGGCTCTTCTAAGGTCCCTCTCCTCCATTTGTCTTGGTTAGCATATTTTTCAATGTGAGGGATACTATAATGATCATAGGCAGACAACTTATATTTGAGCCTCCTCATAGTTATAAAATGATTAGGGTCATAGGGTGTCCATAGGAAACTGGTTTGAAGGCCAAGGGACTCAAGCATTCTATCTGCTTCCTTCCATCCTTGCTCCCTCTCGTTATAGATAAAATGGCCAAGTTGGCTTTTCACCTTCAACTGTGCTTTTTTGCCTTTTCCTGAAAAGTGAAGCACATCAACCTGGCCAAATTGCCTAAAGTACTCTAGGGCAAATAGCCTCATAGGCACACACTTAGGTAATCTGAATGGAGGCAAATCACACCCATATATCCTAATGACGGTGTGGTTTTGGTAGAAGTACCAATCCCCAATGCTGTAAGCTTTGGATAGCTGAAGAATTCTCTGCATGTCATTAGTGAGTCTCGGAGGAGGTGAGCTCATCAGCATTGCCATAGCTGGATGGACGAACAAATCTATGAATTCACAGTAAGTGTATGGAGAATCAGGTGTAGTGTGGAAGACAGAGGAACAATAAACCACTGATCTGGGATTGCCTTGGGCATCCACTCTTTTGATTGAAAAATGAAATCTCTCATGTTGATGGTACAAGATCAAATGGTAAATGTAGGAGGTGTATCTGAACATCTTTTCTCTGGATAAATTCATTAGCTGCTCATGTATTTTGTCGGAGATGTAGGTAGCATAATCATAGCAAACTGGAGGTCTACCCGGAGTGAACATCAGCATCATTACCAGTACAGTTTGGTCTACCAATTCTATTGAGCTATAGCCCAAAATCGGACTAATCATATCTACCAAGTCCCTACCCAACTGGTTAAGGTATACTTGATTCAGAGGAGGATATTGCACAGAATTAGAGTCAATGTATAACTGATTTAGCTTAGTGATTTGGGCATCTGTCAATCTATCCCCTTGTTTTATCAAGTCTACTAGTGACAAGGGGACCAATTTTCTCTGAGTTTTGAAGCAGAGCATGTTCCTGATGGCCTCAGGAGTGATGTAAAAGAGAGCAGCACCAGAAGGATCCAACACAGCCCTCTGAGTAGGGTCATAATATTCAGCACAAAGATGGATCAAATCAGGGAATTGATTGACTTGAGGCAACTTAAAAATAGGAAGAAAAGAATCCCATATACCCAACACATCTGCTCCAGTTTCATGTTTGGCCTTAAGTTCATTGAGCAGGTGGATATGAAACTTGGTTCTCATCAACATCTCTTCTGAAATCTGATAATCCATATCTGCCAAGGCTTGCCATTCCAAGTTCCTTTGAGGGGCATTCAGAGGCTGAACATTTAGTACTACAGGTGTCTCCATTGCAAAAGAGGATTCTGAATTAAGTGTAAAGTGGTTTCAATTGAGCAGGACAGTATAGAGGAGTATCTCTTTACCAGGGAGGTGAATTTATAAGGAACAGAGAGTAGTTCTGATAAACAGCAATTGAAATATTGTTTAAAGTTTAAATAAGACCAATGCCTGGCCTCACTCTGTCTTTCTCAGCAGGTAAATTCAGTTTAAATGAGTCTTTCGCGAATGCGCGAACAGAGTATGGTTTTTAGTGAAAATGCGGGCAAACAAGGCTCAGCTAGTGTTTTTCGAGTTCACAATTGTAAATGGGGCCAGGCGCAAGTATTTCTGCCGGTCAATTATATGTTTTTTCACAAATTTAATCGTCCTTGGCAATTTACAGACAAAACCAAGCGAAGGAAGGATTTTCAAGGATAAATACCTGGTTTTCAGAGAGCAATGGAGAGGAATGCAGGTGAAAATGGTGCGCTGGCGGTCTCCTGGTCGAGGTCTGCAGGTTGGTGCACTGTTGGTCGTGAAAAAATCATGCAGGAGCAACAAACGTTTTTGCGGAAAAGTGCCAAAAAAACGCGAAATTTGGCTATAATATTGATTTTTCGGACTTTTGGCGTGCTTTTCTGGTGACGTCAGCATGACGTCATCGGTAGGGTTAGGGTCAGGTGACGTCAGCATGACGTCATCAGGTGAGGTGGTAGGCTCTGAGTGGTCCACGGGGATGATGAAGTGGCAAGACACATTAGCAGAAGGTCGGGCGCAGCGGTTGATGCGATGGCAGGGTGGCAATGACGTGGGATGACGTGGGAGTGACGTTGGACAAGCGGCATGACCGAAACCGGAAGCGGTTAGCGGTGTTATATCGCACCGCTTATGATACGGACGAGGTATTTGTCAGGCGTACCTCTGATGCACTGTGGGGAAGACGCGTGGCGACCGAATGACGTAACCATTCTGACAGATATCGGAAGGTATCCGTCAGCCATCAAAGCCGCTCCGATATCAATGAGGGCCGTCGGATCTCATGGGCCCGATCCGACGGTTGACGGGGGCGTAAGGTGCTCGACCGGTACGGGGTAATTTGCGGACGTCGGAGCCGCTCCGACATGGATGAGAGCCGTTGGATTAGAGGCTCTCAATCGGACGGCTGTCGGATCAATGAAATGATCGGCCGATACGGAAGGGGCGGGGGTTTTTTTTATTTATTTCGGGATGTGTGCTTGGTGGAGGACCACTGGGGTATGGAGGGTTTCAATGGTTTTTCCATGTATTTTCAAATAAATCAATGTAGCGCCCGAACCATTGAATAATCACAAAAATGGGTTTTTGTGTATTATTTGGCAATTTAAAGCGGGTAAGGGTAAAGCAAGGTTTTTTACAAGGTTTATGTTTGCAAATGGGGTGTAATGGGTTAAAAATGGATTCAGAAAGGGGGAGGAGGGTTAGAGTTAGGTTTATCAAGATGACCAGGTGTCATTTGATCCCTGATATAGAACTTATTGGCTATAATGCCAAGGGGGGGGGATATTTATACAAAATTTGGGGTTTATACACCATGGTGATTATACTAGTAGGGGAAAGGTGATATAGGGGATTTATATAGTAAAGTTAGAGTTAATATGGATGAAAGAAGTGGATTAGGGGAGACAAAGCTAAGTTTATTTGAGAAACACTTAGCTTAGGGAGTAGATCAAAATGAAAAGATTTTTACACAAGAAATGTGGCTTTTGAAGGAACAAGAACCACCATGAAACCATAATCTTCTTCCATGAATCTCAGCTGATGAGGGAGTGTTAGTCATGAAGTGGAAAGTGGAAGAAGGGAGGTTAGACATGCTTCCTGCTTGCTGCAACTTGATGAAGAAGAACACCTTCTCAATTGTTTGACTTTGCTTTGGTAAACAAAGTTAACACACCTGCAATGGTAAAGATAACCTTTCTGCAACCCCAACTACTTACCCAGCTACTTGCCTAGCATTTTTTATTTCTTCTTGGAGGGTGCACTTGGACTTGCAGACCCTTACCTGCCTTTTCTTTTCTCTGGCTTTTTCTCTTGTTTTTTCTATCTACTTCTACCCTTATTTCTTCCAAGGTCCCAGATTAAGCTGTTGGGAGCCTTTTCTTCTCTACCTGAACTATTTGTCTGCCAAGATTAAACAGTTTGGACAGACTCCTTTCTCTATTCTACAACTGAAAATTTAAACCATGGAATGATCCAGATTAGACTGTTGGAACATCCATCAAAATTTAAGTCCATACCAAGCTATAAGCACAGATTGGATTCTCTTGGAAATATGTGATCTTTGAATCATCAAAGCAGAGCATATTTGGACCTTTCATAGCCAATCATGAAATATGAAACCTATTGGTATAGGTATCTAACAGAGGGCATCATGCCATTTAGCTCGTTGTTGTTGGATCAATGCAGTGTGTTGAAGGGCAGAGAGCATGATTTCATCTAGCTCATTGATCTGCTGTAATGTATTAATATGTGCCTCGTTTAGATCTAGACCGACTTCTTGTGTTGTTCGCAGTGTCTGTATCTCGAATTCTATCGGAAAGATGGGTTCCTTTCCAAATACTAGTTAGTATGTTGAATAGCCAGGAGTGCTTCTCCATGTTGTTCTGTAAGCCCACAAGGCTTCCGGAAATCTTGTAGCCCAATCGCATCTATGTGACGCAATGGTTTTTGTTAGGATTGCTTCTATTATTTTATTGTTGCTTTCTACTTGACGATTTGCGTGTGGGTGGTATGGAGTAGTAATTTTATGTTGGATATGATAGTTTTTTAGTGTTGTAGCAATTTTGTTACCAACAAACTGTGGTCCACCATCTGTAATTATATCTCTTGGGAGGCCATATCGCACAAATATATGGAACGAGAACTGTATGACAGAATTCTATATAGCTCTCGGCAATGCCTCTGCTTCAACCCATTTCGTGACATATTCTGTTGCTACCAAAATATATGTTTTCTAGTTCGATGATGGGTTAATTGGACCAAAAAAATCGAGGGCCCACCACTCGAATGGTTCAATAACTAGTTGTGGGTTTAGGGGCATTTCGTCGGACTGTCCAGGGCGTCTTGATCTTTGGCAGCTGTCACAAGCTTGAACGAACTTCTTTGCATCTTTGAAGATCGTGGGCCAATAATATCCTGTTTGTAGCACCTTGTGACCAATTCTCCGATCGGCGAAATGTTCGCCACATGGTCCGTTGTGACAAGCTTTCAAAATGTCAAAAATTTCATCTTCACGGACGCATCTCCTGATGTGCATATCTGCCCCTGTATGGAACAAGTAGCCCCCAATCCAAGAAAATCAAGTACTATGCTGGACAATCTGTTTTCGTTCATTAGGGGTTAGATGTTTCGGTAATTTGCCTACTGCTAAATAATTTGCAACATCAGCATACCAGGGTGTTTTAACAGTGACAGCAAACAAATGTTCATTTGGAAATTGATCTTCAACTACTACTATGTCCACTGGTTTTGGCATTCGTGAGAGAAAATCAGCTACAGGATTTTCTTTTCCAAGTCGGTCCTTTATTGTGATATCGAATTCTTGCAATAAAATCAGACATTTGGTTACTCTACCATTTGTGATTAGTTTATTTGCTAAATATTTTATGGCAGAGTGATCTGTATACAAGATAACAGGATATCCAATAATATAATGCCTAAATTTATTGACAGCATGTATTATAGCTAAAAATTCATTTTTAGTAACAATATAGTTCAATTCAGCAGGAGATAAATTCTTGCTAATATAATAAATTGCATATGGTTTTTTATCTTCTTCCTGCCCAAGGACTACTCCAATAGTTGTATCTGAAGCATCTGATGAAATTTGAAATGGCAGGTCCCAATTTGGACCTCTAAGTACTGGGGCTATTGACACAAGCTTTTTCAGATCCTGAAAAGCATGGTCGCATTTTTCTGTCCAAACAAAGTCAACATTACCTGTTAGTGCATATAGAGGTGCAACAATATGAGAAAAATGTTCTATAAATCTTCTATAATAACCAGAAAATCCAAGAAAACTGCGTACCTCTGTCTGAGTGGTAGGAGTGGGAATTAGCAAAATTATTTGAATTTTGGCTGGGTCTACCTATATTCCAGCTGCTGAGATATAATGGCCTAAAATAAGTCCTTCAGTCATCATCATATAGCATTTTTCATGGCTCAAACAGAGCCTGGTGGCAATGCACGCTGCAGCACTTTTTCCAGTGTGTCCAATGCTGGGTCGAAATCATCTTCGTATGGTGTAAAATAATCCATGTATACTTTGAGACCTTCATTTATTAAATCTAAAAAGAAGCCGAGGATAGCCCTTTGAAATGTGGCAGGGGAATTGCATAGGCCAAAAGGTAGAACTCTGTAGGAAAATGTTCCCCAAGGACAAGTAAAAGTAATTTTGTGTTGGTCTTTAGGGGCAATCTGAATCTGACTGTATCCACTGGAGCTATCTAAGAAAGAAAAGAATTTCGTTCTTGCTAAAGTGTCTAATACTTGGTCAATGAATGGAAGGGGAAAGTGGTATTTTTGTGTTGCTTTATTTATTTCTCTGTAATCTACACAAATCCTCCATTTTCCATTCTTATTTGGCACCACAACAAGTGGAGAGACGCATTTACTATCGGAGATAGGGTAGATGAAGTTCACATCTAAAAGTTTTTGAAGTTCAGCTTTTACAATGTCTTTTAGATGAGGGTTAAGTCTCCTTTGTGGTTGGTGAACGAGTCTTGCATCCTTCTCTATGTAAATGTGGTGTGTACATAACTGGGGATCGATTCCTTTCATGTCAGGGTAATCCCATGAAAATGCTTCTTTGTATTTCCTCAATAGTTGGATCAACTTCTCTTCTTGTTCGGAAGTCAGGTTGGCATTAATGTTTAAATTCTTTCCTGGCTCAATTTCTACAGTTTTTCTATTTGAGACAGAGGTAGTGGGTATTGTTTGATCGTGAGTATCTTTAAGAGGATCTTCTTCTAATTCATTATCAAATGCTGCTTCTATCATGTGACATTGTATGTGGGGTCTGGATTCAGCTTGGCTAATAAAATTGTTAATGGAATCATCTTCTGTTTGATTTTTGAAATCGAGGGCATCTTCTATCGTTAATGGAGATCTAATATTTTTGATGAGGTATGATACAGGATGTTTGTTAGTTCTTATTATTGTGACACTTGGCTGGGCTGGAGGATATAAAGCTAGATTCTTGATATTAGGCCCCCTAGTTATGGTCATATTGCCTTGTCGGCAGCCAATATAAGTGTTAGCAGTTGTAAGCCAAGGTCTGCATAAAATCAACGGATGTCCATCAAGTCAGTTTTTGGGGTTTATTATTAGAAAATCGGCAGGATACTTCCAGGAATCAACGGATATCATGACATCATGCAGTGTGCCCTTTGGCCTAACTACGGATCGGTCAGCCAGTTCTAATAAATTGGAAGTTGGTTCTACTGATGTAATGCCCAGTTTTTGACAAATGGTGGTTGTTAAGATATTGATTGCAGCTCCTAGATCAACTAAGGAATTTGAGAAGGTTTGTCCATTGATTTGTACTGTTACTATTGGATTTCCTGGGTCTTCATATTTAACAGGTGTTTCTTTCCCTAATAATAAATCGGATAAGGTACCAACTACTTGGACTGTTGGGTTATTTGTTATTTTCCTCCTTGGTTTTTTTTATACATAGCTCTTTGATGGTCTTTGCATATATTAGGATGTCTTGGATGGCTTGGAGGAGTGGGATTTTTATGTACAAATTTTTCAGTTCTCCCAGAATGTCAAAATCAGGATGTTGTATAGGTCGAGGTATAATTAATCATTCTGGGAATGGGGGAGAAGATGTGGTTGCTTGATCATGAATTTTTTGTCTGGTCACATCCTCTTCTTGTGGTGGTTTTTCTATAGGTAATTGATTTTCAACTTGAGCGGTTTTATTTCCCTCTGTTTCTATAATGCGCCCAAATCTTAATTGAAGATCATTACACTCTTTTAGATCGGTTTCTAGTTCTGGTGTTTCAATTATTTGGATAGATTGGACCGATCTATTATTTGGATTAGGGTTGGGTTGGGCCGGGAGTTGTGGTCTTAAGTTAGACTAAGGGTTTTGTTGTAATGCTAGCAGTGTAGGTTGAGGGAGAGGAATGTTTCCTACTCATTGATTCATTGGTCTTTGCCAGTTTGTCTTACAAGCTTGACTCTGTGAAGTAGTGTTATAGACATTTTTGTGCCTAACAGCATGAAGCATGAAATGTCGATAATCTAAGGGATCCAAAGTCCCTAAACATGTTGTTCCTACCCCTAGAGGAACAAGGTCAGCAAACCACAGCACTGAAAATCAGTTCTCCACCTGAAAACACTCAAAAACAAGCTATTTTTGGATCATGTCAACTGCTCCACTGAGCATCTGCGCTGAATGTCAACTACTCCACTCTGTACCTGCGCTGAATGTCAAAAGCAATGAAGGCTACCTGCGCTGGGCAAGATTGGCCAAGTGGCACAGTCATTCTGCAAGGTGTCAAATGCCCAGGAAGCTTCCAAAATGACACTTGGATCAGGGAATTCGCCTTGTGATGAGTAAGAGGATCTAGATCTCCAAGTGGAAGCAAGAAACTCCAAGTGGACTCAAGAAATGAAGTATAACTGAAGTGGGAAAGGACACTAGTCAGCTTCATGCCAGCCTCAAGCTGACTCATCCTTTCTCCAAAACTCCTATATATAGAGCTCTCTCATGAGGTCTAGGGGGGCTGGAATCTTGTGAATGTAAGGAAGTGCTGTTGGTTTGAGTATAGAACTATTGGGTGATTGCTTTGAAGGAGGTGAAGAGGAGATTTCTTTCTGCTGGGAGGTGTTGCTGGATTGGGCCTCTTATGGTTGTAACACTCTCAGAACTTTACTTCTTTCATTAATAAAGCATTTGAGGTTCTTCTATATGCATGTGTCTCTATGGCGTATTGATGCTTGTATATTTGATTTATTCTAATCCTTGAATCAATTATGGATGTATGCTTCTTGTAGTTTCCCTTTCTTGTGCTTTTGCAGGATCTTTGTGTAGCTGGGCCAGTGAAAGAGCAAGGAGCTGGGAGCAAGTAGCAAGGAGAGAAGATTGGATCAAACATTAGCGGAAGACAACGGTTAGTGGATCTCTTTCTCCCCTCTCTTACATCTCATAAAGAAGTAATCTTGAATAGTTTTGCATTCGGTTGTTGCTGAGGTACTATCACCCTTAGAGTGGGATAGGGTCATTCCGTATTGGATACTTTTCCCAACAACAAATTGGCGACTCCGCTGGGGATCGTATCTTGTTGGTTGTTTGTGTTTTTGCTATTCATTTCATAAACAAAGGGAGTACCGAATCGAACTGTATTTGGATCCCTCAAATACAAAGTAGAGGGCAGCTACTCTAGCTCAGTTTCTGGGCAAGTTTATGATTTGAAGAGCTAATCCACAAGGACTCTAATAAGCTCTTAGTGATAGCGTTTCATCCTCCTTGTCATCCCTTAGTGTGTCCTTGACTCATAGCTTCTGATTTGAGCAAAAACTGTGAATTTTTGAGCAATCTGTGACCCGGAAACCAAGAGAAACGAAAGTTTCGTTCTTCAGTGCAGGCTGTACAAAGGCTGTCTGCATTTCAGCGCAGTTCCCGAAGGGGCTACCTGTGCTGAAGGTCAAACAGACAGTGTCCCACCTGCGTTGGACCAGTCTTGCTTTGTGCTACTGGGGTTTCTTGCTGTTTCTTGCCCTGTTTTCACTCTTGTTTTGTTGCCTGTTACCAGTCAATGTGCCTATCTGAAACCAACTTTCCTTGCCACTATTTCGCCTCGGTTGTATAAAGAAACTGTGTTTGTTCTTTGTGTATTTCTTATATCATTTACAGTTTCCCATAACGAAAGTGAACTAGTCTTGCTGTGACCTCTTAGATCTAGACCTGTGATAAAGTGTCGTTTTGATCTTAAGGGTTAGTTTGTTTGCTGTTCATAGCTGATTGAGCTTTTGCTTTCGTCATTTGGTTTGAGTTTATATATTTCTAGTGTCGAAACAAGTAAATCTTAAGGTGTCTTTTGATTTTGGACGAACTTGTTTGCTTTCACTTGAAATTGAATTCAAAGTTATACAACAGCTTTCTTCTTGCATTACGCCAACATTAAGAAAGAGAAAAGAAATACTTGCATTGTGCATGTGCATTATGACAGCTTGCATGTTGATTTAGGAAAAAGTGCATTAGTGTGTGCTCTATGATCTGTGTGAAAAGATGTTATCTTTCTTTTCCCTCAGTAGTTAAGATTTTCAAAGTTGAAAGATTGAAAAGCTTGCTTATCATCTTAGACTGCATTTAGGAGTGTTATCATACATCTCGTGGTGATCCATAAAGGCAAACTGCTAAACAAGATCAACCTTAAAATAAATTGAATTTACATAACAACGCATTGAAACATAACGCAAACACATAGAGGTCTAAGCTAGAGACGTGTTCCGGCGTCGTTAAACGTGATATCTTAGCGTTGAGTGGTTGGGTGATTCCTCCACGGTGAAGCGATAAGTATCAATACGGACTTGTGCTCCCACGTACCGTCGCGTATATATTGGGAGACCCCTATAGGAATAAAGCCTTTATCCAATAGGAAACCGTGTCGGCCGCCCTACTGATCGCAATGCAGTGAACACAGCATTCACGAAGATCGACCACTCATACCGTAAAAAGTATTCTGTGGTTTTGCGAAAAGTTTGGCACACCCTCTGCCTAGAACTCCAGAGCAGTTTCTTTTGGCCTTTTTCAAACTCTATAACTGAAAAAGTCCATCCTAGCATTTGTCACTTTGGGCTCGTTAAAACATCGAAGGAGACTAGAGTCATCTTTAGCTTTTTCTCGACTCTTAAAAAGTGAAAAAGCAAGTTGTGTCTAAGCGTCGTTATAAAATTTATATTAAATGGGACATAATCACCTCCTATTCCCACGTTGATCTTAGGTTGAGAACATGGAACGCCCCAACCAAGGAATTCCACATGATGGAAATCCTAGTCCATTCTCCTCTTGGGGAGAAGTCGATGCACCCCACATGGCCACATTGTCGCTTCCAGGACTGACAATTGGCCTGCCAATCTGGCTTTTCTCAACCAATGTAGTTCAGAACACCATGGTTCCTGAACTGTCGAGTCAACAGTTAGATCAGTCTAGAGCTATCCACCAGCCTTCTACTTCTTATAACTCTTCCTCCAATCCTTCATCTTCGCAAGGTAGAGCCGGCAAAAGCCAAGCTCCCATGGAGAAGAAGGAGAAGAAGAAGAAGGAGCCTAAGGCGCCTGGGGGCAAGCAAAAGACATCTGACAAAAATCCACACACAGCACAGACCGGGCCTAAATCGCCGTGTGTCATATGTAGAGGAGCCCACTTCCATAGAGATTGTCCCTGTATTCCCCGGATACTAAGGGACTGGTCCCCTCGTCTGCACAATTCGGGAGCATCAACCTCTGATAGCCATGTTGATTGCTTACCGTCAACCAGCGAAAGTGAAGGTTCAAGACAAAGAGGGGGAGCAAGATCCCCCTGCAGACTGTGTGAAGGCGATCACGCCATCCACCGTTGTCCCTTCTTAGACGAAGCGAAGAGAGTTTTGGAAGATCGCCCGGTTTCACCGTTGGGACTTCCTCCTGGATACAAAAAACTCGTGCCAAGTCCTTCGTTGGTTGAAAATACAGCTGGCCCGCTCAAGTGGTCAGCTGAAACGTCAGTCATTGAAAATGAACCTACTGAACCCAGACCAGACGAAAGTCTAAAGGTCGATACGGCAGTTGACCCGGTTCTTCCTTCAGAGGTTTCATCCTCAAATGACACCGTCACTGAAGATTCATCTTCGAATGACACCCTCACTGAAGAGAATAAGGATGACACCATCCAGATTCTTTTCATCAACACCGACTCTGATGAGCATCAGGGCAATGCGCCCATTCCTTTATCGCAGGAAGGAACATCGTCAAGGTCATATCCGGCCGTGTATTCGGTCCCACCACCAAGCAACCTGGTTGTGTCCTTTGATTGGAACCAACTAGGCAGACCCCGGTTACCAGCCAGTATACCATTCAGAATCATAGTCCAAATTTACAGGATGGTAATGGCTGGAACTATCATTGATGAAGGGGCATCTGTGAGTATCCTTTCCTCTATTGCTTGGAAATCACTGGGTTCCCCAGAGCTTTTGCCTGAGATAAGAAATCTCTCGGGTTTTGATAAAGGAACCAGTCGACCATTAGGGATCCTCCCCAATGTACCTGTTACGTTGAAAGGGAAGACCGTTCAGATGAACGTGATGGTTCTTCAAGGACCCTTGGATTATAACCTACTCCTTGGACGAGACTATATATATTGCATGGGAGCTATAGTCTCCTCACTCTTTAGAGTAATGTGTTTTCCACACGAAGGAAGAATGGTCAAGCTCGTAGACCAACTTTCATTTCCGGGATCACGCATCGCAAATAGTCACGTACCAACCCTCAATGGTCTATTCACCCAAGAAATGTCTCCACCCCCAGTCCTCCTTCCCGATGAGTGCGAGTGATTCGGCAAGATGGGACTGGAACCCAGGGGGCATGCATCCTGGTCTGCTTTGGGCAGAGAAAACCTTGGGTATAGAGTAGATTTCCGCGGGAGAATATGACTAGTCCGTACCCCGTCCATCTAGGAAGAGGGGTTGTTCTGGAATAAGATTCTTTTGTCAAAGTTATGTGAGTGGAATAATCTGTTTTTCATCCACCTTTGTCTATTTCGGTAGACATCGCCGAAGAAGTGTTCAGTTTGAAAGATTAACAGAACAGTCTTTGGGTAACCTGAAAGAGGTAAGCCTCACCCTTTAAAACAAATGTTTTATCGGATGAGTAGGGGCAGCCTTGAAATTGTATTTTATACCTGGGGGCATGCAAACCTTTTGGAGTGCAAGCCAGGGACGACTATTTATTTTTTAAATTTTTAGGTCCTCCCTTTAAACCTGTAGGTCTAACCCTTTAAACTCGTAGGATTAGCCGTTTCCAAACTTGCATAAAGAAAGGAGCGGAGCATAGCTTCGTTAGATAAAGCTCCATAAAAATAGCTATCTCACAGGAGACATTCTCATCTTATGACTGGTATAATCGAGTAGTTTTACCACGGAATTTATGCTCGTTAAAAAATAGAAAAGCGAGATCCGAGCAGTTTTAACGCGGAATTCATGCTCGTTAAAAAATAAACATAAGCATTGAGCAGGGTTTTGGTGCATTCAATCTCATTAAAAAATGAACCCATCTCGGTAAATAACCACTGTGATCGTGAATTTATTAGCCATAAAAGCCTTGGTCGTGTTTACACCCGCCACCTCCATTTCATTTGGCCAATCGTTCACCTCCATATGATTGTTTACCCATTTTGAGGAACAGCTGCGAAGAGTGATTTCACTTAGCCATCCTTGTGACACTGCCGTGATTGGAAAATTCCAACCTGTACCTGGAATCTGATGCTATCCCTGTTTATCACTCGTTCCTCAAAAGACGAGTCTTCTTTGAGCTCTTTTTATCTGACTCGTAAAAAATGAAAAGTTTGCCGAGTTTTGGCCTTCCAACTCGTTAAAAGGATCGGAAGAGCTATCCCTCCTCTAGATTTTAATCTTTTTGGACCTGAGGGATTATTACACAAAAAGGTCGAGTGCTTGTTTTATTCGGCTCGTTAAAATTATTGAAAAATCATCCCTTTTGTATTGTTTTATACTTTTTCGGACTCAAGGGATTAGATGACGAAAAGGGAATTTTGGAGTTAACTTTCTGTACCTTTTTAGACTCTCTAAAAATGAAAAGGACCGAGTTTTCCTTGTCGTTAGACTCGTTAAAATGATTAAATAGCGACAAACTTGTCTTTAGACGAGAACGAGTTTCCCTATCGCTAAGCTCGTTAAAACATAGCGATGGGCTTGCCCGAAGGGCAGGTTATAGAACAAGCATATGTTATCCTCCTCAAGCTTGACAAAAATAAAGAGGTACTGGTCAGAAATGACTGGGGAAAAATTGGGAGAACCTCAAAGCTTTAATGGTAGCAAGTCGCTCTTGAACATGACACTTTGTCCTCCGTATCACATCGGGTTGGGTTGTTTCATTCACCGGTCTCATCACCATGGTCCTCGCCAAACCATCCACATTTGGGGTAATGCTACCGATCCATCACATCAGTGTCGTTATATGTTCAAGAGATGTTGTTCAGAAAGATTCAACCGTGTCCCATCCACTGCCATACATTATCCTTCATCCACTCATGATCGCCACCCTGAATCATATTTCACAGATCGTTTTCACCTCCACTAAAATCATTAGCTCCGTTCCGTGTCACTGATGTGGGATTCATTAAGGCCCTCCTTTGACGGATTGCTTCTTGTCAACTTCAGCTCATTATCCGAGAAGTTGATCTAGGAACAACCCTCCCAGTACTTTGAAGCTTGCATGCCTCAATGGCAAGTTTCTCACTTCCGGCGATAGGTATACATCAATGACCTTCGACCAGAAGATTTTGCGTGGTGTTCGATGCCAAGTCCTTTATTCACACCACGTGAATTGTACTGCAGTACCTTGAGGGTCATTATCATTATCGGTGATTCCTCTCGCGCTTGTTAACGGTTTACATTATTGACTGGTAATCAAGCGATGTCTTTCCATGTTCGACTTCAGCGCAATTCTCACATGGATCGACTTGTACTTAGAGTGAAGATCGAACGAGTTTGAAGACCCCGGATCTAGTTTCATCCATCCGGGCTGCGATATATATATTCAGGATATAAAGACATTTGTTATGTACATCATTGCAGCAGATGATCATCCTACTCAAAGGATGATAATTTCAGCAGAGAATTATCAGTCTACCACCAGACGATCGTCTGTTCTATGTACCAAAATGAATTTATAAAGCTGAGCATGGGAATGCCCGCCTCAGCTAGATCATGAAAGCAGAATGAAAAATAATGTATTGTATTGTATTTTATTACAGGGCACCTCTCAGCGATTGAATGAACTTCGGTTCCTCCTGATAAAGCATTTCACCCGATAAACGACCTCATACTTTAGGGGGCAACTGTTATAGACATTTTTGTGCCTAACAGCATGAAGCATGAAATGTCGATAATCTAAGGGATCCAAAGTCCCTAAACATGTTGTTCCTACCCCTAGAGGAACAAGGTCAGCAAACCACAGCACTGAAAATCAGTTCTCCACCTGAAAACACTCAAAAACAATCTATTTCTGGATCATGTCAACTGCTCCACTGAGCATCTGCGCTGAATGTCAACTGCTCCACTCTGTACCTGCGCTGAATGTCAAAAGCAATGAAGGCTACCTGCGCTGGGCGAGATTGGCCAAGTGGCACAGTCATTCTGCAAGGTGTCAAATGCCCAGGAAGCTTCCAAAATGACAATTGGATCAGGGAATTCGCCTTGTGATGAGTAAGAGGATCTAGATCTCCAAGTGGAAGCAAGAAACTCCAAGTGGACTCAAGAACTGAAGTATAACTGAAGTGGGAAAGGACACTAGTCAGCTTCATGCCAGCCTCAAGCTGACTCATCCTTTCTCCAAAACTCCTATATATAGAGCTCTCTCATGAGGTCTAGGGGGGCTGGAATCTTGTGAATGTAAGGAAGTGCTGTTGGTTTGAGTATAGAACTATTGGGTGATTGCTTTGAAGGAGGTGAAGAGGAGATTTCTTTCTGCTGGGAGGTGTTGCTGGATTGGGCCTCTTATGGTTGTAACACTCTCATAACTTTACTTCTTTCATTAATAAAGCATTTGAGGTTCTTCTATATGCATGTGTCTCTGTGGCGTATTGATGCTTGTATATTTGATTTATTCTAATCCTTGAATCAATTATGGATGTATGCTTCTTGTAGTTTCCCTTTCTTGTGCTTTTGCAGGATCTTTGTGTAGCTGGGCCAGTGAAAGAGCAAGGAGCTGGGAGCAAGTAGCAAGGAGAGAAGATTGGATCAAACATTAGCGGAAGACAACGGTTAGTGGATCTCTTTCTCCCCTCTCTTACATCTCATAAAGAAGTAATCTTGAATAGTTTTGCATTCGGTTGTTGCTGAGGTACTATCACCCTTAGAGTGGGATAGGGTCATTCCGTATTGGATACTTTTCCCAACAACAAGTAGGAGGGGACCATTGTGCTGGGTATACATTTTTTTGCCAATATGGTGGAGTATAGGGAAAATTTGGCCAACTGGGTTGACTTGCTTGGTTTGGCCATGGTGATGATGAAGGAAATGGTTGTTGTGACCAATTTGAGAAGGGAGGTTGATTTTGCCACATTGTATTATATTGTTGAGCATGATATTGCGGAGGCTGAAAAGAAGAAGCTGGATCTGGGAACATACCTGATTGTCGTGGCTGCCATTAACGACACTGATTGAGTAGGTACACCAGTTCTGGCTCTTCTTCCACTTCCTTGTATACTTCTTTCAACTCGGGAAGTGAGGGACAACTCTCTATAGAGTGGTCTTTTGTACAAACGTCACAAACTTGGACTGCATCTAATGGACACTCCTTGTGGTTGTGTTCCTTTCTACATCTGGAACAGAAGAGTGCCAAATTTTGTTCTGCCTCTGCTTGCTTTTGTTTGGCCTGCATAATATCATGTTGTGTTGTCAGTGTCCCCAATATGTCAGTTTTAGAATTTTCTAATAAATTTCCAATTTCTGCGCGAGTTATGCAGTCTGTAGAGATCTTGTTGTCTCTTGTAAACCTGTCATGTTCCGCTGGTTTTAGTCTTGTGCTACCTCTCGAGCTCCTGATACATAAATCAATAATGTCAGAAAAATTTTCCTGATAAGTATCTCCTTTTCCCATAATATTTAGTGTTTCAATCCATTGTTCCTTCATTCCCCTAATTAATGTTGTTTTTAATACATTATCACGTAAGGGTAATGATGCATAAGGAGATCTTTGAAGATTATACTGGAAACGTTCAACATACTCTTCTAATGTTTCATTTTATCTAGCTACCATCTGAAATATTTTATCTTTTAATTCTCTAGACCTGCAATAGTCTTGATATTTATTTAGAAAAGCATCTTTCGTTTGATCCCAATTGTTTATAACACCACCACCCAATCCAATAAACCATCTTAAAGCAACCCCTTTTAATGTAGATGGAATCAATTTCAGTTTCTAGGGATCGGTGGTATAGTCATATCCTCTACACAGCCCATCAAATTCAAATAAGAATGCATCCGGATCTTCTAATGTAAGGCCATGGAATGTAGGGATATGTTGGAGAGGAATTTCTTTCATAGGTGCATTAGCTGCAGTATCCACAATGGGGTATTGTAGTGTAGAGGTTTGGGTGTTTGGCTTGTTCTGGGCCATTCGGTCAAATATATGCCAATAACCTTCTGGGATATCTAGGAGGGTATTGCTAGGCTGTCGAGGGGGAATGGCTTTAACAGCAATGTCCTTAACAACACTTCCTTTGTCTAGGATGATGAGAGTGCCTAATGTCTAGGGGGATTTTGGTTCTTGAGGTTCTTCAACTTTGTTATAAATGATTTTTGCAGCACTTCCCTTATTCGGGCTACTTAATGGCTGAATTATCCCAAGAGGAGATCTTGGTTCTTTAGTTTCTCCTATTTCTCCTGTTTCTCCTCTCCCTTCACAGAGGTTGCTAAGGTTCCCTTCTTGCAATGATTTTGGGCTAGAATTCTAAATTTCTTGAAAATATTGCTCTTCGGTTTGACTATGCACCTCACCAAAGGCTACAGATGGTGATCTTGTGGTCTGAAGGGAACTAGTAGGTTGTCTAGAAGCAACTTTTCTAGGTCCTACTAAAGGCTGAGATTTTGTTTTCTTAAGGATTTCATCTATAAAGGTCGATCGGCCAAGGGTCACCAGCCCCTTAGCTTTGTCAGACTTGGGTAGTGGTTTAGGATCCTTTTCAGGCTTTTTCTACTTAGTCATGAAGACAAATCAAATGCTAATTTCTACACAAAGAATAGCAACAAATCTGCCGGAAAGCGGGCAGGGGAGCAGGGCTATTACATGCTCCATACGCAGGTTCTTACCTTTCGTTTTTAAAACCCAGTTCTCTCCTAGCAGGTTCTTACATCAATCTGGAAAAGAAACAAATGGCTACACTCTTCCCCAGCGACAGCGCCAAAATGTCGAGCAGAAAAAAGGTCTTTTTCACCTCTATTTACCCTACATTAACTTATCAATCTAGGAATGATTTGTTATCTCAAAGAGTGTACTCAGTTTGAGGTGGTCATTTGTCAGAGTAATGCTAGTAGTATAGTGCTCTAAATACAAGGGCAAACAGATGCTTGAAATAAGATCTACTTACAGAAAAGAACCTTAAAACTAAAATCATGCACTCAGAAAACTATAAAAATTTATCAATCAAGGGTACAGTAATGGTAACTCATCCCTATGTAAACTGATGTAATTAAAATACAATCAACGAAAAGATCATCAATCTGGGAACCAGACAACATATGTCAATGCTCACTACAGTCTCATATTGTTCTACACACCAAAGCAATGATAATACAAATGATAGGAAATGGAACAACAACTATTCTTATGAACAAGATTGAACAGCAAAACCTTAATCTACGGAAATGAATGCAACAATTATATCCTACAGGAATTAGGTAACAATCTTTACTCTAAAGATAAATCGGACAGCAAACGGAAATAGAACGGCAACTAACAGAGATGAAATATAGAACAACTACTTGAATCAAATATAAATGTACAATAGCCCCAAAACGAATATCATACACATCATGCTTAATATTGAAAGGAACAGTAATCTGACTTCGATACAACAAGTATAAATCATAGTTATAAAGAATAAAAATTGTGTTTCGTAATGGAATAGCAACGCCAGTTGAACAACAATCGCGGTTAAGTGTAAACCATAGATAAATACAGTAATATTGATTTATGAATGTATAGCATGATTACTCTGTAATCGAGCAGCAATGGCAATCTGTAAGGAACAACAATGTTATATCAATGGTTAAAGTAACAGCAATGCGTTATAAAGTTAGGATGAACAACACATCATTCATGTTACAAAGAACAACATTACTTAGTTGAGCATAAAAAAAATATAACAGAACCGTTATGTAAAATAGAAAAACACATCAGATTACTGAACAGAGCTAATAACGAAAACTACACACGAATTAGAAATAATGGTACAGGAGCAAGTGTTCCACCAGGGTCGGGCCCTTAGCCTTTAGGGACACACCGCTTGAGATTACTCCAGAATCAAAGATGGAATGGCAACCGGATTTATATTAAAACATCAAAACAGAGTTACATTGGATCGCTCTTCAACGAGAGTCGATGATCAAAGTTCCAAATACAAAGGAGAATTACATAAAAACAACAACAATTTGTCCCTCGGGCTAGAAATGATGCCCCTTCTTATAACAGCCAAGCAGAGATATCAACGATACAAAAAATCGTTAAGATAGTGACCAGACTGTTAATTCTCAGTTATCCTCTTGTTCTCTTGCGCTGATTTGGTATCTCCTTTTCCCTTTCCTAGCTGATACACTCCAATTTGGATCACCTTGTTTGCATGTGGTTCCCTGTCAAAGGGACAGTAGTTAACTTTGTCCTGTCTTTTCCTTTGGGATGGAAATCTTCCATTTTCTCCTTTTCCTGCATAAGGGAAATTATTAGTTATTTTTTGTTACATACAAATCCTATAGATTTTATCATAATTTCTTATTATCTACCTAGTTCATGATGCAAAGAGATTATGATTTTTAAAGAAAAGATGACAAAATAAATGATAATAACATACCTTCTCCAGTACTCAACACTAGGGTAATGGAAAGGTTAGGTAAGACACCGAAGGGTCATGAATCACGCCCATCGAAAGCTTCCAAAGTGTTCAGAGATTGGCTCAAAGTAGGAGAACTAATAACCTTCCAACATGCGGTTGACATGATGCAGGTGGAAGCACCTTCATTGATGACATTCCGGTGGATGGTCTTCTCATTGATGATTACCTGAATGACAAAGGCAATCTAATGAGGGAGGCACAGAATATGGTTCTCTAGATCAAAACATATCAAATTGGAATCAGTGGGATCGATACCCCCAATAGTTGACACCAAAGATTTACATTGCGATGGGCAGCTTTGGAGCACCTCGAGAGCCGACATAGCAGATGGTGCCTGAGCCAAACCCTCAATAATATTATAGTGCTGAATAGCTCGGGCATTAAGATTGTACGAGGATTTTCACAACACACCTCGAGAGGGTGAACATATAGTGGAATTAGGGTTAGGATGCTCGATATGAAGAGGGCCAGAACTCAGGGAGTAATAAGATGGGGTGGCTTCTTTCTCTTTCCCGGCTGTCGAAGCAGGAGTTTGATAATCTTTCGATCTAGTAGCCACATTAATAGGCGTACTCATCATGAACACTTGAGATCCTAAGGAAGCAGATTATTGGGGTTTTTCTACCATTTGGGTCTGCTAAGACGAAAATGGGTCTTTGAGGACAGCGGGGGTCCCTTTGAGCAAGCAACTAACTTCGGATCGTCGGGGACAATCCTTAGTGTAGTGATATTCCTTGCAAATGAGGTAGGGGTACTTAGGTTTCCATTGCGAAGATTTTCTAGCAGACAATTTGGGAGGACCCTATTTTGGGGCATCGTCTTTACCCTTGCCTTTGCCTTTCTTCCTACCTTTTGAGCATTTGTCCACTGCAATAGACTGGACAGCGTTTTCCTCTGAGTTTTTACCAGGGCCAGGTGGATTCTAGGAATAACTATTAGGAGCAACATTTGAGATGACTTCTGTTTGGAAGAAGATTTAGTAGGGTTCCGGGATACTAAAGCAATAACTCCATCAATAGGAGGTACAACTTGTGACTTTGATGCCACAGGATTGGATGATGGTTGCGGAGCATTAGGTAATAACTCATACAAAGTGCTAGACTCAGATTAAACTAGATCTAAGTACTAGGCATGAGCAAAGGCTTACTCTTCAGTAATGCATACACCCATAGCTATATCGCGAGAAATTGGCGCCACAAATGATTTAGTGAACCATTCAGTGAGCAACTGATCAGCAATCTCAAATTTTATCAGGCGATGTCTGCATCTCCATTGATGGATGTGATCGAGGATGTGTGTCACAGTATCTTTCTTAAGCGATGTGAGAAAATAGGTGCAAGTTTCATAGTGAACTGACAATTGAAAATGCGTGAGGAAAGCCATGGCTAAAGAGTTAAAGTCATGGTAAGTACTTCGAGGAAGCTCGATGTACCACTTGGCTACAATGCCTATGAGGGTTCATTGGAAAAGATGGAGATGAATGGAATCGTCAACGTAAGATTTTGAAGAGCACCAGAGGTGATATGTCATCACATGGGCTTGAGGATCTTCTTTTTCTTTCCCATCGAACTTTGGACAATCACTTGGTATCTTGGACGACACCGAAGGCCAGTATGGTGAATGAAGGATTGGATCATTCGTAAGGCAAGATACATCTGGCAACTTGAGTGTGTCCAAGAATGGAAATTGGGTGTTAAAAGGCATAGGAGGTTGGTAAGCGGGTCCAAACGGAGGATCCCATCTCTGTTGGTAAGGATTTTGGCCCCACAGTGGGGTATTTTGGTCGTATGGCATCTGATGCTACCCCCATTGCGAGTTACATTGACCATAGGGATGATTTTGACCTTGAATACTTTGGAACTATTCGGCCATAGGTTGCTGATAAGAAATGTACGGGTTAAAAGGTTGTTGACCCTATTGACCTAGGACATATGGATATTGGACATGTTGTCCTTCAACATACGGGTGATGAACCTGTTGTCCCTGAACAAGAGGATTTTGAACATGACATCCTTGGGCATAAGGTTGATATGCTTGTTTCCCTTGGACATAGGGATTCTGTACCTGCTGCCCTTGACCAAAAGGATTCTAAACCTGTTGACCTAGGTTGTTAGGGTTTTGTACCTGATGCCCTTAGCTAGAAGGGTTCTGAACCTGTTGACCTAGGACATTAGGATGTTGGGCCTGCTGCTGCAGGGCTTGACCTTGGCCTTGCCATTGCAAGGGTTGACCCTGCTGATATGTATATAGGGGTTGCTGTTGCTCGGGTTGGTTTTTTTATTGCAAGGATTGACCTTGCGGTTGCAAAATTTGTCCCTGGGGCTGCAAAGGTTGGCCCTGCAAGAACATGGGCTAAGAGGTATGTGAAGCATATTGCATTTTTTGCTGCATGATTTGTTGCAACTTTTGCAAGGGTTGACCCTGCGATTGTTGTAGTTGACCTTGCTATGGGATCATTTTCCCTTGCTGTTGCGCAGATAGCCCTTGTTGCAACAAAGGTTTCCCTTGTTGTTGTAGAGGTTTTCCTTGCTATTGCAAGCGTACTTGAATAGTTCCCGGACAATTTCCAAATTGAATCTGGCCATAGACACCCTAGAAGGTGGATGAGCCAGGATGAATGTACTGCCCAGACTAAAGGATGTAGGTTGATTAACCATTCCTTGAGAACCATATGGAACGTAAGGAGTTTGGTATTGGACCTGAGCCTCGTAGGGCTACTGATACTTGATAGTGCTTGATCCAGATGGACCAACAGGGTTCTGAATCTGTTGGTACTGTACATTGCTTGATATAGCAGGATCAGGAGGGTTATGAATAACACCAAAAGAAGGTTGGTTCATACCAACCATGTGAGTTTGTGAGACACTCACATTGGTGGCAACTGACATCATGGGAACATTTAGGTTTTGCCCCCCAAGTGGTGGCATAGCTTGGACACTCACTAGAGGGATGGAGGAACTGACAGAGACATTTTTCGAAACTACTGGTTGGGCCTGCCAGGTGACTGGGATTGATGATACAAGGGTGTTCGGAATGGTGGGTTGCACTAGGATTGAGGTAACAGCCTGTTGGGAAGTTGTGTTTGCAATGAATGGATTTGAATTAGGCATGGCACCTAATGCCCAAATAGGGTTATGGTAAAGTGATGAGACACTAGGTGTACCTGAAACCAACTGTGCCAAAGACACATAGTTAGGTGGAAAACTAGCGGGAATACCCCGTATATAGGGGAAACCCTCAGGAGAAAAAGGTTTTTCTTCCTCCTCAACGGTATGTGGAGTAGAAACTTCTAACTCCTCTGGAGAGGTGACTGGAACATCGCCTTTGGGTTCCATATCCGGGAACAAACGATGACGAATGGTCGAAGAAGTATGAGGGGATAGTTACAAAGGAACACTCGACTAGTCGTACGGACTATAAGGATGTCATGGTGATATCACAATAGGGTTAAACAAAGGATTCAGAGGGTAGACAACCAATCCAAGCTGGCTGTCAGTGGTCGGTAAGTTCTTAGGAGTTTGAATGAGATTGTCTGGAGATTTCGAGCCAAGATCAACAGATGACCCAATATCGAAAGCAGGTGGAGGATGAGATGATATAGGTTGAAAGCTCAGAACAATTCCAAGTTCAACACCTTGGTCCTCGAGTGACTCTGGTAACTCAGGAAATGACTCCTTAGACAATCTTTCAGACGGAGGAGAGGAAGAGGAATTGGGTGAACCAGATGGTTCAGCCACGATGACCTTGTCTTAGTTGACAGAAAAATAAACTTCAAGGCTTTAAAATGTTCTTTAAGGGAAACTCATGATTTGGTCTTAAAAAATACTAACATGGTGTTATCGGATCGTGGGCAATCAATTATTAAGATGCATAAAAAGACTGGTGCTCTTTCATTTTTTAAGAGTTGAGAAAGAAACAAAGATGACTATATCGCTTTCGATCGGAAACGAGCTCGAAAGGACAAGTGCTTGAATGATCTTTTAAGTTTAATGAGTCAAAAAGATCAAATGACTACTCTGGATGATCTAGGTAAACATGATTGCCAGGCAAGCGTGAACTTCAGAATACTTCCTGGTGAATCGAGAAGTACGAGCAAGCAATCTCCCCGAATTTTGTGTTCGGTGTATCATGTTTGCAAGGTGACCTACTCGGATTCCTAAGGATAAAGGATTGCAGCCTAGAGGGGTCTCCCGTTATATACTCAATGGTACAAAGAACAAAAATCTGTACTAGCATTGTGTAATGCCGAAGCTAATGATAGCTTCTAGGATTAAGGACACTGGAACACGTCTCTAGCCTAGACCTTCTAGATTTGATCATTAAGTGTCAAATGTGACTTAGGTTAATTGAATTCATTTTAAAGTTTATATTGGGTTATGTTTCAGCTTTCAGGTCTTAGCGATGTGACTCGACAAACCCAAATGCAGCTAAATGAGACAAGACCCTTTCAATTCGATGAATTTCCTACACTAGAGAGGGTAGAAACTACACAATCAAATGCAAACAATCAAGCAACTGAAAGTGAAAATTATCTTTCACTAATTCACTTTTCGAGAAAATAAACTAATGAAAAATGCATTCCAAATCCTAATTTCCTGACAAGCATATTTCTAATAGCCCTTTCAAAAGAAAAAATAGTTATTTTCCTTTTTCAAATGCCAATGCAATTCTAGTATTTTAAGGATGTAGGTTATCATAGCACAATGATGCAAAAAACTAGAATTTCATACTTTTCATGAAGCAACGAAATACATTTTTTGCATACAACACTTCAATGAACACATTTTCGAGACAATCAGCTCTCCAAGAAAATGAAAACATGAAAATAGAGGCTCATTTAGACTAATGAAGCACCGAATTTACCAACAACAAGACAAGAAATATAATACATGCCGAAAAATAAACGTTTAGACAACAAACGAAAACTTTTCAAACTTGTGTAATGCAAATCAAAATCGTAAAAGGACCATAAATGAAAGGCAAAGAGTAAGTACACCTAAAACTCAACTCATTGAGTGCACAAATAGCTGAATGGATGACAATCTAGATGCCCTAGTGCCACTAATAACTCAACGACTCAAGAAACCAAGCAGAAAGATGACAATCCAACAAGAAATCAAAACCAAATGAAAATCAGCTTCTAGTCAGGGAGAAAATGGTCTAAAAGGCTTACAGGGTCAAAATCATGAGAGAAAAACATACTAGCCAAGATTGGGGACAAACCCTAATCTTCACTTACAGGCAAGGAAAATTTTAAGGATGGAAAATTTTCTTGAAGTTTCAAACATTGGCGAATCTCACTAATCCCTAATATGCAAACTATAAAATGTTTATTGATATATTTGTAAAATTATTCAAATTTATAATGATTATATATGTAGCCTCTATATAATGTTGGCGATTTTTAAGGTAAAATAATTTTATATTCTAAAATCTGGGCGAATTGTCTTTTATAAAAATTGGAAATTGGCAAATCATTTTGTGGAAAAATCATGGAAAATTAGCCCACTGGGCGAAGATTAGCCCCTAAAATTTTCCATGCTTACAGGCATCAACACAACTGCCTAACTGACAACAAGCGTCAGAGGTTGGTCGACGTGACTGTTTCTTAGCATATCACGCTGATCGGCACGACGGTCGGTTAATTAAGCACGCTGATCAAGGGAGACAAGAAAATAAAAATAAAAAAAATGAGACAAGGACCATCTCTACTACTACGAATTTCAAACTCAGGCCAGTAAGCAGGAGAAAAGAAACAAAACCAAAGGGAAAAAGTTGAACTATAAAAGTTCACACGAAATCATGAAATCTAAGACAAACAGAAGGATTGGATCCCCAGTATGGTCACCAATTTGTGGTGAAGTAAAATTATAAGTGCAGATAAAAACAAATTCCTTTAGCCCGATAATGGGTCTAGCCACAACTGATACATTCTGTGGAACATTTCCTTGGGTTAGAAACAATTAAGAGGGTCTACCTCTTAGTACGCTTATCCCATTTGATGATGTCCTTGCTTGCTTGCTCCAACTATCTCTCGCTTCCTTCTTCAAACACCTGAAACAAGTAAACAACAGCAAACAACAACCGTGATAATAGACAAATTGCAATTCAACCTACTTAACAAGTCAAGAAACATTAATCCATGAACATGTAAGATGAAAAATCATGTAGGAAATCAATCGATAGTTGCATATATATTGAATCAAGAATAGATTACAACCATTTTCTTAATGTTTCCATTCTCCTTTGACAAGACTAGGTTCCCACACACTTCTGCTAGCATTCCATGATGGCCTCAAAAACAATATTTTTAAGGCTCTTCCCTTTAGGCTTCACTCCAAACCAGATTCACACTTCTCCCTCACACAAATAGAGAGCTACAACTATGAATAGATTGTTGTTTACTCCAAACTTAATTAGCACTAGCACAACAACATTAACACTAGCTTGTGCTTGGGAAAAAGGGAAGTTTATATAGGATGAATGGATGGGAGACAGATACTCTTCTCATGGGAGAAGGTCTTCTCCCTTGAGGTAGTTCCATCATTATAGGGGAAAGGAGCCCAAACTAACGTCCTCGACCCCATCTGTCCAAACCATTTTCCAGACTTCCGTTACAAAGCTTCTAGAGATGGAAGCTTCAGCTCTTAATTTAAAAAACTTTCCATAAGAGGAATGTCACGACTGGAACAAAGCTCAATCACTCCAGTCAATGCTAGGGACAATGTTAATCCATGCGTATTGGCACGAGGGGGACAAGGGCCATTACTGCCAGTCTTGTAAATTGGGAAAAACAGAAGTGTCAGGGGAAATGGTGCAAAAGGGAATTGATCTGCTCATGAAGAGGGACGCAATGGGGGTTTCTTCATGAAGGGAAAGAATGTAGGATTCACTATAGAGGTCCTCTAGGATCAAATAATGTGGGGTACAGGGGCAGTGACAAAATGGTGTGTGACAAGGACGGGATTATGCACACAATAAACGCTGTTCAATTTCATAACAAGCAACAAGGAATCTAGACAAACATGAAGTGAAGGATGCGACGATCAAGGGCATCAGCTAGAAAACATATCACAACATCATATTGGACCTAATTATTGGTGGAATATCCAATGCAAACACCATTAGATTGGACTAACAAATGCAAGGGGTAAAAATGGCCCAAGCTGCCAAGGAAATATTCCTGAAGCGACTCACACCATCGGCGAAACGGATATAAGGTGTGGATGATGGATCAATCTGAAAGATGCAAGAAGACAATGTGTAAGAATGTGGGGGATGCAAACCACCTAAATTCAAGAAGAAAGAAAGGTATGCATGCATTTCAATGAGAAATGCTATGGTTGAAATTTATTGAGGTAGAGTGCATTTCGAGGATTGGGAAGGATTTCTCCTTCTGGATCCTCTAACAGGTATGCCCCCTTATCCAAACATTAGTTGTCAATGTAATGGCCACAAGGTGGATGTGGGTTGAATCCATGGGTTTGAGGTAAGGGGGGTTATGTAACTAATTGAATTCACCATGAATGAAGTCTTTGGACTCCACGACATATTGGTCATGGGTTTGTTGTGGAAGGAAGTACGCACGATGGTGCATATCATCCCAAGGTTAATCAAGGGTGATAATAGCTTCCATGAGGTCTTCATCAGAGTGGAAGATGGGCGAACTAGAGGAAGAAAGACCACATGATGGATTAGATATACTTGAAGCATCTTCATGAGAGACAAGGTTCACATATGCATCATCAAGGTTGGGGGACATGTGACTAGTAGATGGCATATCTACTGATGTTGAGACCAGTGTGTTCATCAAAGAAGGTTCAACAGAATCACAAGAGGCAAGATCAAGGGAGTTCCAAGGCATCAATCTTGTGGATGATGACATGTAGAGAATAGGAGTGGAATTATCTGTCATCTTCACATTAGGGGGAGGGATCACAATGGATGTTTGAGAGACCTCTTATTCCGGTATAGGAGTGGGACTAGAATCCATAGGTAAATGATAGGTGGACTCACTACAAGAAGCCTCTAATTCATGAAGCACTTAAAGTGTATCACAAAATTATTCGATACAGGGATAGTGATGGGAATATTGGCCATATTTATCACACAAAATGCATAGGTGGTTTGTGGGTAACAATTTGATCTTCTTAACTAACTTAGGTAAGTTGAAATGGATCTCAGGAATGTTAGAATTGGGGAAGGTATCTATGACAAAATCCTTAACATGAGGGAGTTCAGGATAGTTATTGGTGGCATGACTGGCAACATCACACAAAGCGCAAGGAGGAAGAGGTTTTGGCGGCTTAGGAGGAGCTGGATTTGCTAGGGGGGCCTTATCTTTGGTTCCCTTTCTCTAGGATTTCCCCCCTCGCTAGAGGATTTCGCAACAGGAGTATGCTCTTGTTGAGGTTGTTGTAGAATTGAAGCAAAGTCTGAGGTATGAACAACTGGTTGGACCAGGGTCAAAGCAATGTAATGTTTCACTTGATTGGGTGGAGTGTTTGTGGGGCGATTGATGTACCAGAATAGGATCCCCGAGGTAATATTGCATAAACTCAATGTATTCATGACAGGTGTAGAATAAACTCCAAGGGGTGGAAATAAGAACAATATTTGACCAAAAGGATAATGGCATTGAGGAATGGCTTTGCAATGGTTAAGGCAAAGGTTAAGGCCTAGGGGAATGGTTCTGGGTAGAAATGGATTAGGAGAGACACTAGTAGAAGGAAATGATCCTTGAGGAGTAATACTAACAGGTTAGGTTGAGTTAGGCACAACAGGTTGTAGAGGCCTGGTCTACTATGTAGGCATAATGGACCATTTGTGGGCAGCTCACGATGCTTGGAGCATGCAAACACTAGATGAGCTAGGCTCAGAAGGGGTATGCTATGGGTCATAGTAAGCACCAAGGAAAGTGGAATCTTTGTAGACTCCTAGAGATATAGAAGAGACAATATTGTTGTCATCCATGGAAGAAATGTTGGACTGAGATGAATTTTGGGCTTTTGGATCATAGTACGTCAACCAATCAATTGTAACAATATTTCTGTCGTAGGAAAGCACATCTTATGATGAACCACATATGTGAAAGCTGACATGGGATAAGTATAACTATAACCCAAAAGATGTTATAGTCTAAGGGAGCATCAATGACTTTAATGTCAATAGAGACAATCTTGGCACCAACTATGACTGGAAAGTTGCAATATAAGCCGAGGGGCTATGAAGGATGACCATCCCATGCTCGAAAAGTGATGGTGGATGGGGATAGGTCAAGGGAACCAAGTTTCTTCTAAACACTAGCGTCCATCACACATGTGGAGTTGCCTTCGTCAATGATACATAGCTAGACAGTGGCATTTCTAATGGAGACTGGTATTTGGAATGCATTGGATGAAGGTAGGGGAAGATTTTACAACTTGTAAACATGAAAGATAATCATCTGATTGTCTTGAGGATGCGCGACACCCAAGGCATATAGTATATTTTTCCATTGGGATGGACACGTTGAGAGGACTTCCAGCATTGACATGGTAGCAGGAGATTGTGCCAATTCATCTACTATGATATATGTATGGGTGGCTTTGGAAGAAGAAACATTTCGACGTAACAGACCTTTGGGGACCTTGGGTATGACCTCAACCTTAGGTTGAGGAAGCTGTAAGGTTCCATTGGATGACGAAAGAGGCTTGGTGGATACTTTGGGTTAGGACTTAATCACTAACTTAGTGGGTGGCTTGTCATATTGGCGTGATCAAGTTTGAAGGTTGACTTGCTCAGTATTTACCTCATCAAACTTCATCATAAGAATATGATAATCATGGTGACTAGATGGTGGAGCTTGTTGCACTGCCTAACCTTGTTTAGGTTTGGTAGCTATATATCCTTGGTGAGGGAAAGGATCATGGTCGTTTGAGATGAAGCAGGCGGGGGAGGAGTAGCAGTGGGCTGCAATCCTCGAGAAGCTTCTTGAGCTTCCCATACTTGCCGCATCTGAGGTAAAAGAGGAAACTCATGAGTGTAATGACCATATACTCCACAACAATTACAAGGTTTTTTTGTATGAAGAGCCTTGTTGTGCTTGGGTTGATTGCGATGTTTCTAGGTTGAGGTATTAAGATGAGAACCCTGAGGGGCATTAAGTGGAGGACCCTAGTTGCCTTGATGACCTTGAGACTGTAGGTTTTGATTACCCTTCCACCTGCTTTGTTTCTTGGGGTTAGGGCAATTAGGTCCACTTTGCTAAGAATACACTTATCCTTTTAGAGGAGGTGGTTGTTGTGATGAAGGGGGAGTAGGAATGGGGGGCTGGGGCGCTGGTGTTTGACGAGTTGGAGTGTTAAGTTGTGCATACTAATAATAAGGAGATTGGGAAACATTAGTATAAATAGGTGGTGAAACACTGCCCTTGACATCTTTTATGTGGATGAGGATATGCATATGGCATGCTGGGACCTGGATAAGGGTTTCCCTAAGGATGATTTGGGGAGGGATAATTTTAAGCAGAATTGGTCCCTACCTAAGGTGGACCATAACTCATCTGAGGAGGAGCATATGGTTGAGGGTGTGATATGGTTTCAACTATTCCATCCACGGCATGAGATGCCCCTGGTTCATTAGCAGCACCAGGTCGAGGCAGATCATCTATGATAGTATAAACATAACATGACTGGGCATAGATCAGATCAAATTTTAAGGCTATTTGGAGTGCCTCTTCCTCATACTTAGGGAAATGTAACACGACATATTTAGAAATGGGGGCTAACATCAATCTAAGGAACCAATCCATATAGACTCAGCCTTCAAAATCAAGAGCTCTATAGATACTCATCCTTCTACACCATTCCTAAATATGGTCAGAAAGGCAAGTGGTAGAAATCAAAAGTTTGGTACCGGTATCATAATGGAGAGGTAACTAGAAATATTAAAGAAAATTTGTGGCAAGAGTCACTAAACTAGAATGGGTTGCTATGGGCTGGTCGACATACCACTTAGCAGTAGCTCCAGTGAGCGTGTGTTGGAACAAACGAAGATGGATGGAGTCTTTAGTAATGGAATTTTATGAACACCACATATGGAAGGATCGAACATGATTAGTTGGATCTTCTCTAGGATTACCTTCAAATTTTGGGATGTCTAAAGGGATTTTAGGAGGCATAACTGGCCATGTGGGATCATGGAGAAGAGGATCATTTATAAGATGGCTAAAATCAGGGAGACTTAAACCAGTCAAAAAGGAAGCAAGGGAGTAGAAGTGACCACACGGGTGGGGATTTCACTAGTGGGGGTACCCTGGTTAGCACTTGGGTTACCACCATGGATTCCTACACCCACATTGGTGCCTAACATGGTGATGATATGGAGTTGAGACGATGCAGGATCAAAGGATGAACTAGATGAATCAACAAAATCAGAATCGGAATTAGAATGATGGCTCCATGGAGGATTGGGAAGATGTACTCTAACTCAACAGGGAGGAGTAATATGTACTAATGGGAACTGAGGGTGAAGACCTTGAATTCGACATGACAAACACCTTAGAGGCACAATTATGTCTAGACTAAAGGGTGATTAAAATAATAAAAGATCAACGAACAACAAGCAAACACTTAATGTAGTGGTACCAAGTGTAAACTAGCTATTTTAATGATGTTACTCTAAGACAAGAAAACACGTCCTATCAAAGAAAAATACCTCCAGCATATAGGTGATCTAGATCCTCAAACAATCCTAGATCTATTGTTTCAGATGGCCTTCCAAATAATTTCTTACCTGACGGATTTCAATCCCCACAAGCAAAGCTATCCAGAGAAAGGTCGGGTAGAGGACCAACTACATCCCACAGCTAGTCCTATAAGGTGTTTTCTTAAGATTGGTCATTACGGTTACCTTCGTCCCAAGGGGATGGTCGATTCTTGAGCTTCTTGGTAGCTAGCCACTGCATGGAATTCCCTGCCACTGGTTGGATAGCCCCAAGGAGAATTTCTCGCACTATGACCTAGCTTAACCCCCTCCGAATCGGGTTTCTGGTGCACTCTAGATTTGATTGTGGGATGGTGAAGGATTTTAAGCTCCCTAATATGTAAACTTATATGTATCAATGAAAGCAATCAATGGGTGTTATTGGAATCCTATCCCATCAACCCTACACCTACACTACAAATATTGTTTGGCCCTAATGCCCAAGTGGGCTTAATCTATGTGTGTTGATTTATTAAAGTGTAGTGTTTCAAGTCTTGATTTGGTGGTGTGAAAATAATGTGTCAATTGGATGAGTTAATTAAGCATGTTTCATAATGCCATGTGTTACTAAAAGTAAAATGTTGAAATACTGTATATAAATCTGAAAATGACAAAAAAATAAACAACTAATCAAGCACAAAAAAACCCACCCACAAGGGCTACTAAGTAGCTAAGAAAGAGAGGGAAAACAAGCTACTCAAAGACACATAAAGAGGAAAAAAATATCTAATGTCAATGGACTGGGATCTAAAGTTTCTAAACTACTATAAATGATGAAGACAAACAACAATAATCAGAGGTGAAAAATGTTGCAAAGGATAGGTGTGAAGCTCTAAAACCTAGGATGCACAAAGGGATCTTAAGGGGGAAAAGGAAAACCCAAACTCTAAAGGGAGAAAATCTAAAATAAAACTATCGAAGAGATCTGAAAAGTAATGGATCAAATATAAAATCAGTGGCTAAAAATGTTGAAAACCCTATACTCCTCACTGAACGAATCTCTTCCTAACAATGTGAAGGTGTACTCTAAACCCGAAGGTGGTTTTTCCTTCCTCAAAGAGATATATCAAGTGGATCTAGGCCTAAGGGAGACTAAAAAATAGAAGTGAAGTACCCAAATGAGTTTACAGATGACACTCTCGGAAGCTCTGTAAAAAAAATTAAATTTGTTTTCAGAAAAGTTTCAAAATGCATGTATTGACCTGTTTATGAGGAAAGCATAGTTTTTTGGCCTAAACATGCACTCTACAACTCACTTATGGGGTTGAAAAGTGTGCTCTACTCTTGGGAGTCTCGGTCGGAAAATCTCACACAAATTTTGTTGTCTCCTGCTTGGTTTTTACCTGGGACTTGCATAAAAGACCAGAAACCCACCAGAATCTAAAAATTTGACAAAATAGGGTTTAATACTATAAATAGAAATTGAGACACTAAAAATAGTTGTAGAAAAACCTGAATTTTTCTGAAACGTTAGTCACCAAAGAACGTTATTATTACACCAGTGGAGTCACCATTTGTTAGTGTGAAAATTCTTGGAAAGTGTACCAAAAATACTTCACTTAAGTCACTAGGTGACAAGTGACCCTAACAACAAGTTGATGGTTGTTTTCAATTCAGATCTGCAATACAAATAGAAAATCTGCAGTAAAAGTAGATACAATCTAGAAGAGAAAGAAACAATATAAATATCTAGGATAATGACCCAATTGAAAAGACTTTAAGTATGGGGGTTTACGCAATGCATTATATTAGATATCATTTTGGGATTCAACTGCGTTAAGTAAGTCATTCACGTATGACCATTTCCATGAGAGGTAGTCGTAACTGACTAATTTCTCATGATTTTTGAATAGTTCACTTAGCACTCATTGCATCGGGTGATGCTCATAGGGGTGAAGAAGTGGGATTGAAACTAGTGAAATGAATCACATAGCATCAATCATCACTTCCGGGGCTTGCACCCGGTAACCAAGACTTCCCAGGAGGTCACACATCCCAGAACTCCTCTGGCTCAAGCGCGCTTAACTGTGGAGTTTTCCCCACAATCAAGCCCACTTAGCTTGCTACCCCATTTGCAAAACCTTAGCAAGTATTGTGCCTCATGAACCATTCAAGTAGAGATCCCTTGACTCTTTTTGAATTTAAGTATGGGGGTTTACGCAGTGCATTATATTAGATATCATTTTGGGATTCAACTACGTTAAGTAAGTCATTCACGTATGACGGGTGAAGAAGTGGGATTGAAACTAGTGAAATGAATCACATAACATCAATCATAACTTCCGGGGCTTGCACCCGGTAACCAGGACTTCCCAGGAGGTCACCCATCCCAGAACTCCTCTGGCTCAAGCGCGCTTAACTGTGGAGTTTTCCCCACAATCAAGCCCACTTAGCTTGCTACCCCATTTGCAAAACCTTAGCAAGTATTTTGCCTCATGAACCATTCAAGTAGAGATCCCTTGACTCTTTTTGAATTTAAGTATGGGGGTTTACGCAGTGCATTATATTAGATACCATTTTGGGATTCAACTGCGTTAAGTAAGTCATTCACGTATAACCATTTCCATGAGAGGTAGTCGTAACTGACTAATTTCTCATGATTTTTGAATAGTTCACTTAGCACTCATTGCATCGGGTGATGCTCACAGGGGTGAAGAAGTGGGATTGAAACTAGTGAAATGAATCACATAGCATCAATCATCACTTCCGGGGCTTGCACCCGGTAACCAGGACTTCCTAGGAGGTCACCCATCCCAGAACTCCTCTGGCTCAAGCGCGCTTAGCTGTGGAGTTTTCCCCACAATCAAGCCCACTTAGCTTGCTACCCCATTTGCAAAACCTTAGCAAGTATTGTTCCTCATGAACCATTCAAGTAGAGATACCTTGACTCTTTTTGAATTTAAGTATGAGGGTTTACGCAATGCATTATACTAGATATCATTTTGGGATTCAACTGCGTTAAGTAAGTCATTCACGTATGACCATTTCCATGAGAGGTAGTTGTAACTGACTAATTTCTCATGATTTTTAAATAGTTCACTTAGCACTCATTGCATCAGGTGATGCTCACAGGGGTGAAGAAGTGGGATTGAAACTAGTGAAATGAATCACATAGCATCAATCATCACTTCCGGGGCTTGCACCCGGTAACCAGGACTTCCCAGGAGGTCACCCATCCCAGAACTCCTCTGGCTCAAGCACGCTTAACTGTGGAGTTTTCCCCACAATCAAGCCCACTTAGCTTGCTACCCCATTTGCAAAACCTTAGCAAGTATTGTGCCTCATGAACCATTCAAGTAGAGATCCCTTGACTCTTTTTGAATTTAAGTATGGGGGTTTACATAGTGCATTATATTAGATATCATTTTGGGATTCAACTGCGTTAAGTAAGTCATTCACGTATGACCATTTCCATGAGAGGTAGTCGTAACTGACTAATTTCTCATGATTTTTGAATAGTTCACTTAGCACTCATTGCATCGGGTGATGCTCACAGGGGTGAAGAAGTGGGATTGAAACTAGTGAAATGAATCACATAGCATCAATCATCACTTCCGGGGCTTGCACCGGTAACCAGGACTTCCCAGGAGGTCACCCATCCCAGAACTCCTCTGGCTCAAGCGCGTTTAACTGTGGAGTTTTTGAATGAATAAATCTTTTATTAATAACGCCTGGTGAAGGAGAACTATAGATGGGTCTGTAAGTCCCCCTCCGTGGGATGTCCTTGATGCTTAAAAAAAATTATTCTCTCTCTCAATATGTCAAAAACCTAGACAAAAGTAGAGAACTCAAAATGGGAGCTCAAAGAAAAAAGACAATAATGTTGACGATGATTATGGTCATGGTGAAGGATGAATGAAGAAACCCTCCTATTTATAACAAAGTATTTAGTCAATCTTGAAAATGGAGAATAATAAAATAATATTAACCAAATTTAGATCTAACTGCTTGGAATACTTTATTATATTTTTTTTGTTTTTTGTGTAAGCTTAGTAGATATCCCTTTTCTATTAATATTTCATAAACATATTGTCTTTGGTTTCAAAATTCTATTAGTGGCCTCAACCTGCCCGTAGGAAACTAGGTCTGTTGGCCACCTGTCTACATCAAACACTGTCCAAAATTTAAACAGAGTAATTCTAATCATCCATGCTACATTGGCTACCTTATCTTCTATATGCTTCATGCTTGAAAAGTAAATGCTAACCATCATAAAAACAAAATTTAACTAACTGGACTGCTTCATTCATCTGAAGAATCAACTGGGGTCAGGGCTTTCACACTCGACCCAGGTACTTCACTTTGCATCATAGTCTAGAGCTGTTGTTCGACTCTATTCAGGTAGAGATTGTTATGATACAGTTGCATTTGGACTGGCTAAATCTCCTTCTAGAGATCCTCTAGGCTTGGTATTGCCGGTCTGTCCTCTTCCGGTTCTTCTCTTTCCTTGTAGGTGGTCATTTCTTTAGCCAGGATGTTTTTCATAACCCAATATTGTTGGATGGTCTACCGAAACAATGTTTGGTGGCCTCGGGTATTGCCTGGATCCTTAATTATTGTCTCCCATTCTTCTTCCTGAATCTCTTCATTCTCGATGTTAGCATTTAGCTCTCTTTCCCATTCAGAAATAACTACTTTCACCTTGGTCAGGGTTCCTACATAATAGGCGTTGATGAGATTCTACATACTTTCCTGTCTTATTTTCCTTCCTCTTTTCCTCAAAGGTTTTCTTGCGGATGGCTCCAGGCCTTTCATTTTTTTCTCTGTATTTCTCGTTCTTTTGTTCCCTTTCCTTCCTTAGCCATTTGTGTCTTCTCGATGCTCCTTTCTTTCCTGCCCAAATAGTATGCCTGGACTAGGGCCTGGTAAGCACTGACGTGGTGCAAGTGTCGTGCCGTTGGAGCCTTCTAAACACTGGTGTTTGTGCTACCTATAATAGAAACCAGAATTAAGACATTATAAACCAGAATGAAATTATCCATAGTATACGCATAATAATTTATGATCTGGGTTTTGGTCTTTGTTTTGTCAAAATTCCTTGTGTTCATGCTTTGATTCATGGACTAAGAATTGGCCTTGTTCCTTCCCGAATTCCCAACATTCTTCCCCACAATTTCAGGTTGAGACTGCTCCAGTGCAGTCTCTTTCATCCACTCCATGCCCTCTTTGCTTCTCATTCCAGATGACTCCCAGGTGCCCCTCTCTACCCTCAAATTTTTGTAAGATATAGAAACTTGCATCTTCTAGGTTGCTACCCTTTAGTAATCGATTTACCCCCCCTGCTTGAATCCCTCAAGACCACCCTAAGCCTCCAGCATCCTATGCTACCAACCCTACCATCAGGACTCCCAAAAGTCTTTCTCTCTTGGTTTTCTCCACCCCAGAGAGAAAGAAATTGATTTATCCTTTCCCACCAGCCTACAATTCTGTCACCAGGCTGTGAGATTCCTAACATTCGCCAGGAAATCTCCCCGATGAGGCTTAGCCAAATCTGGGTTTGGACTTTCTCCCCATCGGTCATGGGGCTAGCTGCTTCTCCAGCTACTACCAACCTATTCTAGGTCATGATTTAACCTTGTTCTGAGGGGGTGCATCCAAACAAGCGGGCCAAAGATTACACCAAGGTCTGGTATCAGTCCAGGCCTCTAGAAATTCCCTTTATTTCCCTCCCCCCAATCCAGATATCCTTCCTTAACTGCCATAAGAAGTTCCTCTTACAAATACAGAGACATACGCTTAGGATGACTCTACTATTTGAGTTAATTTGGCCCGACATTTGTTAGAAAATTATATATTACAGAGCAATGGAACACATAAAATATTGTAGAAATATAAACACAAAAAACGCATAAAACAAGAGAGACACAAATATATGTGTTTAACCCAGTTTGGGCTACGTCCACGGGGAAACAGCCAGTCCTTCTTTTATTATATTATCCAGCAAACTGAAGAGATACAACCTTCAGCAAATCCGTCGCAACACCCTCTTTGCTCTCAATCTCCTCTCTCTTCCTCACTCAGAATACAGATATAAATAGATGCAATACAATTCCCTCATATATAGTGAGGGGTTTCCTTCTAGGGTAAAAAACCCTAAATTAAACATAACTTCTATCGTCAGATCATTTGCCTAATGAATGGCCCAGATTGACTAGAAATTACTAGACTCTTACAAGGCAATTTTACATATATTTTTAGCTTTGGTGGTGCTGCCCCCGAACCCTCGCCGGGGGACCACTGGCCCCTGCCCTCGGACCCTCATGGGGGGGACAAGTCCCCCCTACACCCCCCCACGTGGAGGGGTGTATAGTCTTCCTAGGGTATACATCTGATTGAAACCTTTGAATACAGAAGATAATCAAGCTCCACACCCAACAACAGTCTCCTTCTACCCCAAGACCTTGCTACCATTAAACGAGGTTCAGATTTCCCTTCCCCCCACTCCCCAGATGACTATTAGGCCTATCCCACCCCAGTTTGACAGGCCAATAACCCAAGGGATCCAAAATACTTCATTTATTTTTAAAATGGGGAAACCATAACAATTAACCAACAATATTCTAGAGAACTCATTATTGTTCCTCTTACAGTAGAAATTTGCCTTAATTCCCAATTCACAATTTCCTTATCGACGCAGGAGAGGGCTAGAGGCACATACCAGGTTTTACAGGTGAAGGTCAAATGATAGTCAACATCCCCCAACTCTCGATGCTTGCCAACTCTGACTACACGTTCTACCTTCACTTCCTTCATGCAAATTCCCCTCAACCTTTCCACCTTTTCCATTAATTTTCTCTCCCAACTACCCGTCCTCATCCCCAAGGTACCTACCACTTTCTTTACTCTGCTATATGCCTCCCTTCCTTCACGTGTGTGTCACAAAATGAGCACATACTTACCTTCCAATTAATGTTCGTCATAATTTCCTTCCCACTTCCAGCTACTCCTCCCGTCCTATGTTTCCTGGTTCTCTGCATCCACTTGCTAGCTCCCATGCCATCTATCCAACCTCTCTTACCTCTACTCGCCATGCCATCTATCCAGCCTCTCTTCCCTCTGCCCGCCATTTCCTATCACACCCCGACTGAGGGTTCTCTCCTTTTTCATTATCTATTCTCAGGATTTCCACAAGACTGCTCATTCCTTCCATTCGACTTAAATTGTCACCCCTTATATCAAGGTTGCTACTAGTTTGTCCACATCCCCAGTTGGCTAAGCAGTCTGCTACCACATTCCCTGATCTGCAAACATGTGTCAGAATAATGTAGTCTATCCTTTGTATTAGATTTCCTATTTCCTAAACCAGCCTTTCCATCCTCCAACTTTGGCTTATCTTCTCCCATCTGGTTCCTTGCTGAAGTTTTTTCACTATGTCTATTACCAGTCTCAAGTCTCCTTCCACCTCTAGTCTCTGGAACTTTTCTCTCCAAGCTATTTCTAGCCCCCACTTTAGCACATAGAGCTCTGCTTCATTGTTACTCGCTATTCCACAATCCATGGCATACAGGCGAATGGTGTTGCCTTGATGGTCTCGGAACACCCCTCCTGAGCCTGCAACCCCCGGATTCCCTTTAGCTGCTCTATCAAAGTTTAGTTTTATGAACTCTTCCTGGGGAAACATGAAGAGGGTTGGGGAATCACAGGGAGTAGGTTTCTGTTTCCATGAATTGGCCATCAACATACTTGGATTCAGGCTTAACCTTTCCAATATACGACCTTCCTATGGAGTGGCTTCCCAATCATCTGGGTACCAGTTCTCTGCAAGAATCGTTTCTCGAATGTTCTGAACTATCATTCCCCATAATTCTACTATTGTTCTCTTTTCCCCTTTAAAAATTATTTGGTTCCATTCCTTCCACACCGCCTAGAGAAGGAATCCAAGGGATATTTTCCATGCTCGGTTCAAGATGGGATTCTGGTAAGGCTTTATTATCCATTTTCCATTATTATTTTCATGCTTGATTGATCGTTGTCTCTATGGCTGAAAAGTTGCTCGTGATACTTCCTTAAAACTTCACTATAACTCCAAGCATTTAACAAGTGTTCCATCGATTCCATTGTTCTTTCACATATGTAGCAAACCGATGATCCTTGCATTCCCCTTACCTGTAACTGATCCCATGTTATTTCTCTTCCATGTAGGACAACCCATAGGAAGAAGGCTATTTTGGGCCACAGTTTTTCCTTCTAGATTCGTACCCATATGCGTAACCCTTGTTGTTGATGATGTGTTGTTTGCATGTGGTATCCTTCTTGGGTGGTGAACATCCCTTTTATTCTATATCCAAACCTTATTATGTCTGATCCTTCCGATATCACTATTATTTGGGACTCCATCTCCTTCTTGTAGGTTTCCCATTGCATCGACTCTGGTGCGCTAGGCCAATCCTGTTTCCTCTTCCATTTTCTACATTGTTCCCCCGTATCCATTCCCCAATAGATTTTCACGAACTGATTTGCTAGGTTGTTTGTATATATGAATATATCCGCTAGGTCTGACCTACTATATAATTTCTCCCTCTATTGCCACGCCTCCTTCCAGAATCTAGCTTTGTCTCCTACCCTGATTTCCCAAAAACTATGATTTCGTATCACTTCTCGATTTTTAGATGCCAGATTCCTTATGGCCAACCCCTTTATGTTTTCCTGGACTCTTAATCTTCCTTCTGTCAATCTTGGCATTCCATATTTTCTCCCCCATATTTCTTTCCATAGGTTTGTTCCTCCCTGAATCCATCTCCACCATAACTTAGCCCCCATGACCTGGTTTAGAATATACAGGTCTCGGAGTCCCAACCCTCCTGCTTTGTTTGGTTTACTTAGCCAATTCCAAGATCCATTTTTTGACTGTGTGTGGCCCTTGCCACAAGAATTTCTTGAAGATGTCAATCATTCCATGGCATATAGTTTTAGGGATAGCTTGGCTTGATAATTGGTATATCGGGATTGACTGAAGCACTACCTTTAACAGTATGACTCTACTCGCCATATTCAGAGTCCTGAAAGTCCAGTTCTGCAGCCTCCCTTGGATTTTTGCCAGTAGTGCTTTCTAGTTTTCCACTCTGATCGGGTGTAGACTTAGCGGGATCCCCAGATATTTTGAGGGGAGGTTTCCTATACGAAAGCCCATTGTTCTCGCTAGGAAAGCTTGGGATTGAGCTGTTGTATTGAAGAAGAAGATATCCAACTTCTCTTTGTTGATCTCCATTCCTGAAGCACTCGTGAAGTCGTGCAAGATGTCTATCAGGGCTCTGGCTTCCTTGAGGGTTTCTTGCCCAAACATCATTATGTCATCGACAAACTGTTGATGTGTTAATGGCAGGTCATTACCCCACATTCGCAGGCCTTTAAATTGACCTCCTTGCACCTTTGCTTTTACATATCTTCCTAGTCCTTCAACAGCCAATATGAACAAGAAAGGGGACATCGAGTCTCCTTGTCTTAGCCCCCTTGTTGCATTAAATGCCTCAGTCGGAGCTCCATTTAGAAGGATTGAAAACACAGGGGTTGATATCATAGAATAGATCTAGTTTATCCATCTGGGATCGAAGCCAAAGGCTTTTAGGATTCCTTGGAGGTAAGACTAGCTTAGTCGGTCATATGCTTTGATAGATCTAGTTTTATCATCATACCTTTAGCTTTTAGGGTCTTTAGAGAGTGAATTGCCTCTTGAGCTGTGACTATCCCATCCACAATTTTCCTTCCTTTTACAAAACCAATCTGCTCTTGAGAGATTAAGCTAGGAAGGATTGGTTTGAGGCGGTTTACCATTATTGTAGCCAGAATTTTGTATATTACATTGCATAGAGCTATAGGTATAAACCCCTGAGGCTCTTCCGAATGGTCTATTTTGGGGATAAGAGCTAGGAAGGTGGAGTTCAAGGTCAGGTGCATCCTTTTAGTTCGTCTTGACTCCTCCACTACTGCTAAGATATCTTCTCCTAGAATCGTCCAGGTTGCCTGGAAAAATTTTGTTGTAAAGCCATCCAAGCTCATAGATTTGTTCTTCGCTAGTCCTTTGATCACTTCTTCCACCTCACTCATAGTTATTTCCCTCATAAGAGCTAGGTTTTGATCCCTACTAACCAGCTGAGGGATATGCCAAGTAATCTTGTTTATATCTTCTGTCCTATCTAGATTAGGTTCAGTCAATAAATTTTGGAAGTGTTGGACCAACAGGTTCTCCATTTCTTCCTTTTGAATAAGGTGATTTCCATCCTGGTCTACTAAGGAGAAGATCTTGTTATGCTGGCGATGTTGGATCATCGCTTTGTGAAAGAATCTAGTGTTCCTTTCCCCCTCTCTCAGCCACTGAATTCTTGATTTTTGTTTCCACATAATCTCTTCCTACTGCCTCCTTTCCTCCAACCTATTCAACAGTTGTCCTTCTTCCTCCACTAGGTGTCAGTGCAACCATTTGTTATTATCTATTGTTGCACCTTTTTCATCCTTTCCTGTAGCAGTTCATGTTCCTGTTGTATGTTACCAAATTCTTCCTTGTTCCATTTTTTATTTTATCTTTGATTTCTTTGAGATGGAGTTGGAATGTATGCATTTTGTTTCTTCCTTGTTTCTTACTTGCTTTCCACCATTCCTTCAGCTTTCCTAGGAAGGTCGGGTCTCTCAACTAGAATGCTTCAAACCTGAAGGGTCTCTTGGTCTGCCCTTGTTTCAAGTCCACTTCTAGTCTAATCAGCCAGTGGTCAGATCCCATGCATGGTAGGATGGATGCCTCGTAGTATACATCTCTGCTAATTAAGTTTTCAGTTGCCAAGAATCTGTCTAATCATGACGCTATTTGATGGCTTCCTCCTCTTTGGTTATTCCACGTGTACATTCCATTGATTGTAGGTATATCTACTAGGTGGAGCTCTTCTTGTAGATCCCTAAATTGTTCCATTTTAGGTTCCTCTCTTCTAATCCCTCCTTTCTTTTCCTCCAGGGTAGTTATCAGATTGAAGTCCCCTACAATCAGCCAAATTTTTTCATCGTGCATTTGGTTTAGGGTCCTTATGCTTTGTATAAAGTTTTCCTTTTCAGCTGGAATATGCAGCCCATAGACTGCTGAGATCATAAACCATTATTTGGCCCCTATATTCCATAATCGACCTATGAGGATTCTCTGCATTCCTATCTAGTATTCTGCCTTTGCCTCTGTTGGGTTCCAGATGATTTCTATGCCCCCTGCACTTCATTTCACGTCCACTGCAACTACCTCTTTTCTTGGTTTCATCCTCCTTAGAATCTCTTGTAATTTCCCTCATGTTATCTTTTTTTCCTAGAGAAGCATTATTTGAGGCTTTTCCTTTTTAAACTGATCTAGTAGGTATCTCTATTTTCCCTGGCTGTTTAGGCCTGTTATGTTCTAGGATAGTACTATCATTGGGTAACTTTGTTGAGTTGTTGGAATACCGCTGATAGTGGTACTACCCTTCCAGTGTTTACCAACATTTCTCCCATAATCTGGATCGATTCCTGTAGATTCCTCCTTCCTCTTTTCTTTCCTCCTTTTGTTCTATTTTGATATTCCTGTGGGTTTTCTTGTTGCATGCCCAGTTGCTCTATGATCTCTACTTGTCTTTGTCCTTGGTTGGCCTTGTATTGTTGGAAGGTTTCCTTGTACAATTTCTTTTGATCCTCTGGGATAAATCTTTCATCCAAGTGTCTCCATTCATTTAATAGTTTCTTTAGGACTTCCTCTTCCATGCTTAACTCCTCCCCCTTACCTGGGTCTACTTCCATTGTTGTGAGATCCATTCCTACCTGTTCTTCTTTGTCTGTGAGATCTATTTGAGATTTCCTCTTTGGTGTTGTTTTTGATTGACTTGGACTACTTTCTTTTTCTTTTCCTGGTAATCCATGAGTTGTGCTTCATTTTCTATTTCTTCTTCCTCTTGCAATACCTCATATCTGTTTTTACTACTCGGTTGTGTTTGATTGATGGTTTTTGGGTTATGGGATCCTTTTGGATTCCTTCTCTTGTGCTTCACTTCTTGGAACCCCTCATTCCCCTCCTGTGGGGGTTTCATTTGTTTTTCTTTTAGATCCGGTCCTTCTTGATTCAACGAGAATTCTTTAAATAAGTGGCCATATTCATGGCACCTTCAACATCTAAACGGGATATGCTCATAGTCCAAGGTCTATTGCCAGATGTCTTCATGATATTCTAGCTCAACTGATTCAGGGATGGGCTCAGATATATTCATATACACACATATTCTAGCATATGAAGTATATCGGCCCCTTTTTGTGGTTTCATCTATTTTGACAAATTTTCCTATTGTGTTCGTGATTCCTTCCAATATTTATGGATCCCAAAAATCCATTGGGAGCCCAAAGAGTCATACCTAGACTGGGGCTGCCAGGAATTTCTCTTTATCCGAGTTGTAGCATTCTTCCCAATATCTCATGAACAATCTTGCATTATAATGAAAATATGGGCCATTTTCAAATACTCTTTCCTTATCTTGCAAGTTTGAGAAGATTACAGTGAAGAAGCCTTTGGCTCCCAGCTTGAGTTCTATATGGCCTTTGGGTTGCCATTTATGTTGGATCCACTTGATCAGGTCCTTCTTCGTTGCACAGATTCCTATGAACTTGCAGGTCATCGCATGGTCTTTCATGCAGTTGTGGTATCTTTCCAGTTTATTCATTAGGATTACAAATCAGGGTTTCTTTGTTGCACATGGTAGGCACTTCCCTCTACTTCTTGTCTTCCATCTCGTTCTGAGGACTGGGCCATTGGTCGGATTTTCCGCTTCTTGGGAACTCGGCTGATTATTGGTTTTCCGGCTTGACTCTCCATCCACTACATTCCGGTAGGAGGGGATCTCTCCACCCACCACCCCCCCCTCCCAATCTACTTCTGGTTTGTCTTTCTTGCTATCAATTTTTGTTCTGTCACTCCTACTGTACTTGTGAGGGTTTGCAGGTTTCAGACCCTAGGGTTTGGAAATTCTCATGGCATCGATAATGGTGAATCTAATCATACACACATTAATACTTCATTATATTTATTGGAGAGGGAAAATATGTTTAAAATGGTTAAATACCTTTATTTAGAAATAATTCACAAATAAAATGATTGATTAATTATTTCATGAGAAATAAGAAAGGTGTGAAATCAAATAATTATTAAATAATGATTTAATAATTATTACTAGAGAAAATTATATAAATAATGATTTATCTAATTATTCTCATGGATTTTTTTATTTAAATTAGAAAATAATTTAATAAAAGTGGTTTACTAAATTATTTTCCACAGTGGAAGTGATTTTACTATGGTAAATTCAAATCTACATTATGTATTTGGATCCACCTAGTTAGAAATGGATAAGTGATCATTTTTTGGTGATAACGGTCTACAAGGAAAATATTACTTAATTGGTTGTGTACAAAGTATTGGAAGAAATTTTAAATGTAAAGTATTTGACAAAATGTAGGAGCACGTATTTTTTTTTTTGCAAGTGTGGTTAGGATAGATTTAGTAGGGGTATGTGACAAAGTGGCATCAAAGCTTATTTTCAAGCTATTAAAAAGAAAAAAATAATTTTGGGTAACCCGTAATCTATGTAAGTTATTGAGGGAATTGGGTATGTTACACAATGAATCTTCTTCCATTGATGGATATTTCACTAAGAAACTTATCTTTGGGATTCCTTCTACTTAGTATCATTGAAATACAATTAGACTCTATTAAGGGTTTCCTGGCAAATATAGTTTACATAAATCTACAAATATGCCGTAACAGAATTGACATTTAACATGGAACTAACAACAACAATTGTTGTTGACTATGTTGGGCTTGACATACCATCGTATCAATTTATTAAACATGCAAATGATAATATTGATATTAAGATTAATTCCTTGAAATTCCTTAGGGAGTCCATCTTGCACCATATCCATAGCATGCTTAAAATTCTCATCATAAGTGTTGCGACAAAAAATGCTTTCAATAAAGGATAACTTAAAAATGGGGTTCCTAAATCTATACTACCTTCTCTCTAATACATTTTATCAGTATATCTCATTAGTGTTGGTACAAATAAGAGCCCCACAACTAGATTTAACAGTTTCAATTACATTTTCCTTTCAAATAAATATGCTTTTGCAATGTCCTTGTTAAAACATGGAGCAATGTTGAGATTTTTATTACCATTTAACTTCCTAAAATTCTTAGTGTAACAATACTAGTTGCAATTACCCTCCAAGCAACTTGAATATCATGTTTTTTTACTTAAAAAATGAAGAACACACTTTTAATATATTTATAATATATTTTTATGTTCCTTTACATGTTTAGCCTGTCGAAAACCCAACTATTTTTATTGTCTTAATTTTTTGTGTTGTATCAATCTATGTAGAATTTGATCCTATGTAATCATTGATTTTCACTAAAAAACTATTTAATTATGTTACTAGCATGTTCTAGAACTATATGATCATGATGTAAGTTCACATATTCCTCACTTATGTTTTCATCCAAGCTCCCTAAATTTATTCCACCCCTTTTAAAATAACTAAAGCTTCCAATTATGCTATGCAAGAGACAATGTCCTACTACAACTATTAGATTCTATCCCTATGGTGGGCTCCAGTATTGCAGCAATAATGTTGCAACTCCTAGAACTCCCTTCTTTAATTTTATCAACCCGGTAGTTCGTAACAAACTTGGAAGCGACGATGCTGTATGCACAAGTACTAGCTCTTGCCGCAGCTGTCACTTGGTCAGCTGGCACAAGTCCGCTAGGAGCTTAAGCCAACTTCTATGAGCTCTTAGAAGAAGCTTTTTAACTGATGAATGAAATCTAACTCAAAGGGGCTAATTTACTTGCAGAAAGAAACTGGAAAGCGGAAAGGAAATGCAAACCCTAGCAAACCCTAATTTTACCAGCTAGCCCTACTGATTCAAAAAAGAGGATGCAAGCTACTAAAAGAGATGCCATTGACTTCTAGGAAGGTAAAATGCATGTTTCTAAGTTATCACTATCTGAAGAAAACATATTTTTGTATTTTTGAATAAGTTGTCACAATTATCATGCATACAATTTAACTGTTTTTGACTGTGCAGAGGTGGATTGGCGAGAGGAAATACTTGGAGGAGGTAGAGAAGGTTCAGAGAGGGCCTAAGGGGTCCCTAACATCCTTCCAAAGAGTTTCACAGAGTTTGGCTATCAAGAAACCTCATTCGTGAGCTTCTACAGGAAGTCTGCAGGGGTTCTACAGGATGTTTCAGGAATTTCTACAGGATGTTCAGAAATTTCTACAAGATGTTTTAAAATTGGATTTTGGAGGATGGGTGAGTGAGGGAAGATGCATGAATGGATATGGAGGTAGGATAGGGGTCTGAAGTGGCCCAGGGACTGGTGGATGGAGTGGTGAGAAGGTGTAGATAGCTAAGTTGGCTCAAAGAAGGCTTAAACAATGATGTACAAAAACTAGGGTTATGTGAGCAAATGTGGCAAACGTGAGGTAAGGATTCTAAGTAGAGGGTGGAGTGGATGGTGCTGATCGAGAATAAGTAGATGAAGGAGTGGTACAGGTGCTCTGCAAGTCGTTTTTCCAATCTGAACCAACAAAGACTTGTAAATTCAAAGACCTAGTTACGTTGACCTAATTTGCTAGCTGTCAGTAAAGAGAATGAACAGAAGTGTGACCTGCAATGAAACCATATATTTTAACTCATGCAACTAAGCAAACGAAAGTCTGAACCTGTAACCAACTTCTACACATGAAGATCAAACACTAATGATTGCATGGAAAAGCAAAATCAGTGTTTTTGTGGGCAGCAAAGTCATCCTAGTCACAGCTCCTGATCCCACTGAGGGAGAGGTGAAACCACATATGTTTGTTGGCCCTTTTCTTGAAGCTTTTTCTGTTAGAAACTGATCAACTAAATCTGAGCATGAGAAGTTATTTTACTCTTCAAAAACAACCTAAATAACAAAACAAGATTTAAATCTAAATAGCAGATTTTATTCTAAGAATGCAGCAAAGACACATGAAAGTAAACAAAGGAGGTACTGGGCACTTGAGATGGGCCCAACCCTAAGAGCTACAGCCTCCTAAGAGAGATTTAGAGCTGGTGCAAAGCTAGATTCATCTTTATTGATCAAAAAAAATGTTACATTCCAAAAACTGTCCACAAGGAGAACTTGACAATGTGCTGAAAGCAAAGCTAATCTACTGCCTAAAATCGAACTACAAAATGACTTCAAAATGAATACAAAATGACTATAAAGTGACTAACTACTGGCTAACCAAAATGAGGCCCTAAGCCTTCTTATTTATACAAATTGAGGACCCCAACAGTCCTCCTAAACTTTAGGGACTCGGCTGCCCAAAACTTGCAGTTAATAGCAGTCCTACTTGACTTGCTTGGCTGCCCTTGGATAATTGATTTGGTGGCCCTTGAACTCCGAGCTGATGGTGGAGAATTCGAGGTAAGGGCCCATAAATAAAGGGGACACCTTCCTACAAATCCTCTCTCTTGTTCTCCCACGAATTCGGCTGCCAAGTGCTCATTAAAACCTTCAATTTTGTCTCCAAGTTGACCAAAAAGACTACACAAAGCACCCATTAGACTTGTTGGCATAATGACTAACCCAATTCACTCTATTAGCATAAATATAATAAAAAACATGCAATAAACTAATGAGAATGGTGGATTAAGTCGAATTAGGAGGTTGAATGAGCCCAAATAATTATCCATTTTTGGGGCTCATCATCACCCCCCTACTGAAAGTGTTGCTCATCCTCTGAGCAACTAATCTATCTCCTCATCTTTGATGGCCCTGGTGGCCTCCCTGTCATGCCAAGTTTCTGAAGTGATGTCCTCTTCTCGATCATGAAACCATGCTTTTCTCTTTGCTTCTTCCCACTGCCTGCTCCTTTTCCTAGAGAATTCTCAGCTTTGGTATGATTGTGCAAGTATATTCAATCAGATGGCGGCAATGGTGGTGAAAGGAGATGAAACTAGTGGAGGATGGAAGAAAAGAGTGGTTGCATGCCTCCTCAACAGACTTCAAGCTTCAAATCCCTCTCCATAATCGATTCTGGCCTGCCCAAAGGCTCTACAGGATGTTTCTGGTGGAAATACAGAACTTCCTGTAGAAAGTCCTGTAGCTTCCTGTAGAAGGTTGAACCATGACTAGATTGTGTCCAAACCCTGAAAAAATGAGTGTTCATGGAGGGGATGGATGTGAGGATGCCTGGGAACTTGGTAGGGACCCTTCTGCTTGTGTTGGGAGGCCCCCTTTCCGCATTGTGTTCCTGCAACCTGCAACAATTTCCAGGGATTAAACTTGTTTTTTTTTCCTCTCTGTTTCTTCCTTCTTTTTCTATGTGAAATCAGAGATGCAACTAAATTTCCATCACTGTAATTGCCAATGATCAGATCAAGTTGACCTTTTAGCTCTGTCGTTACTTCATTTAATACATCCTTTGAAAATCTTTCCAAGTAAGGCCACACATCAAATCGAGAACCCCATTTTTACAGAACTCCTTTTTCTGTTCTAAAGGGTACCCAGAGTATCCTTGAATGTTGTGTTCCACCAATTCTTTCAATTCGTTGATTGCATGTTGTACCATAGGCCTCAGGAATCAACCGAGTCACCACAATAATTTCAGGTTTGATGTCTAATCCTTGATGTTTTGTTCTCAGCAACATTTCATTCTCCAATGCACGAATTTGATCAAGTATATACACAACCTTTCCACTAGTATCTGGCATTCCTAAAACATTTTCTTGGCCAAAATAACCCTGAGGTGAAAGAATCACAACATTAAAGACCATAGGAATCCTTCCTAGAAATGTTTCTAAAGTTGATGGATCAGGGGCCTGCAGAGTCTCCAAGAGCAAATGAATCATATCCAAGACATGTTTTGCATTGTCTCCCCATCCTTTTTCCAATCCCATTTCTTGTAATTTGTATTCAAACTCTGTATATGGTGTATTCTTGGGGAACTTTTTAAGATGTTCCTCTGCCTTTACCAAGACTGAGCGTAGCTTGGACAAACTTTGTATTCTCTCATTCAGCATCAGCTTCTGGCCTCTGTAGCTGTGTGCTCGAAGGAAACCCAGCAAGGGCTGCATGCTTTCTCTATCATGGAATAATCTTGAGGACAAATGCCGATTGAGAAATTGAACTCCACTACCAATGGAAGATGGCCGTGTTGGGCGAGGAAAAGATTCATTGAAGGGCTTAAGGTCTAGCTCCAATGCATATTTATCCTTGACACTTTCATCCACAAGGTGCTCCTTGAATTCCAAATATTCAGCCACAGAAAGCTGTTCAACAGCAAGTTCATCAACATTGACACGGACATAATCCCACACACCAGGCCTTGGCCGTACTGCAAGAACAATCCATGGTGGAAGAATGATGGCCTCCTGTGTGGACCTTAACACATCTCCAAATAGCCCATCTTTGAGCGTTTGAAGTTCATCATTCTCTCCCAATACCTCTGTTAGTCCATCTAATAAATGATGAGGCTGCAAAATCTTCTTCCCTTGTGCTACATATCTCTCTTCAGGCTCCAAATTTGATGAAGAAAAACTCGGGCTTTTCTGCTCTGGAAGGATTTGTTATACTTCCCTGTAGGACATCTTCCTGTAGAAATGCCTGTAGAGTGCCCTTTCACCTCTGAGCGAGCCTGATACGCAGCAGAATCTCGAAGACAGGTAAAAAACTCAATTGAGGACGATAGGTTAACCGATTGTGCACACTTCAGTTGAGGATGTGGAAAGTGCAGATGAACAGCAGTTCGTGAGTTTCAGCTGAGCCGTCTTTAATTGTTGTGTGATTTGTGGTGAGGTGGAAAAGACATGTGCGTTGGCTTTTTCGAACTGCAGTGATGTTATGAACTGCATGTCTTCTCTATTTGTTAATCAACTGATGTCCTGTGCGCTGGAGTTCAACACGTCCACCACTGCCTGTGTTTTTCAACTTCCACGTGAATGACTATACATGCATGTTGTGTGATTTTTTCCTGGATGAGTGCAATTGAATATGGATAGCTTCCTGGCTGAATCCCCCCATCTCATTCGTTCATGCAGTGCTTAGATTAGATTCATGCAATAGAGGAACAATTTTTAGTCATGTACTTGAAGTCAAATGGTTGTTGTGAGGTGCTTTTTGCTGTTGCATGCATCTGTTTCGGTGGTTGAATGATGGCTCCTTTGTGCTATAAGCTCTTTGTTCTTTGATGTGTGGTTATTTTTCTTATGCAGGTATCCTCTAGTTGGATCTAAGCTGCAGGAGTTCATTTCCACGTTCAGATCTGCACCCTTAAGCTGCTGCTGAATTTTCACAAGACCGAAACTTGTTTTCGCCATTACTCCCGAACGATAAATCGGATCGATTGGAAACTTGCTGAGCATGTTCCTATCATCATTATGCATTTCCCATAGCAAAATTTCGAACAATGGATGCATATATTTCGAGAAAAATGGAAAATGGCTGAAGATTTCAAAGATCAATTTCTCGGAAACCGTTCATCGGAATCAGCTGAAACTGCTTCGGTAGGTTACAATCATCCCTATACAATTCCCTGTAAAACAGTTTTTCAAATGGATGCATGGTTCAAGTTAGGGCAAAAACAAATTCTGTTCTATGTATTTTTTCTTCAAAGCATTCTGCAAGTTTTTTCATGGTAAGAAAAACTGAGCTTGGGTTGTGATGCAGGCATGGAGATGATGGAGGGGGAGTTTGAAGATTGCAGGAGGACTTCTGAACCCTTGAGGAAGCTCTCATGTTTGCCAAAAGACCTTTTTTCAAATCCATTTCTAGCTTCCTGTAGAAATCCTGTAATTTCTACAGGAACTTCCTGTAGAATACACAGTTTTGAGGAAAGAAGCACAATGAGATGGAAAAATTGATGGAGAAGGGTGAGGGATGGAAACATGGATGCTTGCAGGCCTTATCGAAAGGTTCTCGGCCTTCAGGTCCTCTTCAGAGATCAATTTTGGCTCGTTTGTAGGCTTCCTGTAGAAGACACAGAACTTCCTGTAGAAGACACGGAACTTCCTGTAGAAGACACAGAACTTCCTGTAGAAGGCATAGAACTTCCTTTGTCTTTGTTTTGAGTGATCCTCCTGACCTGCAATGTCCTTCTTGCAACCTGCAAGTATTCAATGGAAATTAGCTTTATTTTTATTTCTCTTTTTCTCTTTTTTTTTTAAAAAACAACTAGGGCGCCTCATGGAGGTTTTCACCCTACTTGCCTGCCCTGGGCGCCTCCAAGGGAGGTTTTCACCTAGAGATCTTATTCTCTTTTCTCTTTTTTCCCAACCCATTGACCGCCTCATGGAGGTTTTCAATCAATGAGCCAATCTAAGGCGCCTCCGAGGAGGTTTTCACCTTAGATTTTTATTTTCATCTTATTTTCATTTTTTCTTTTTCTTTTTTTTTCTACCCTACCCTACTTGAAAAACAAAATTCTTTTCAAGTATAAGAATACTTCCAATGGAGCCATGTGCACATCGAGATTAGAGATAAAATGATGTGGCGGCTTGAAATGCATGCTTTGATAGCTATCCGGATTTCAGAGACAAAATGATCTGAATTTGAAGGAATCAAACATAGCTGAGGAAGAGAGTACTGTTGCAACTTAGTGACTGTCTGAAACCATATTTCAATATAGCTCTGATATCCTTGGTCCTTTTGCTGATCTGGATCATGTTTCATGTCACCTTCTACCATGAATTTCTCATCTTCCTCTTTTTTCTGATCTTTCTCTTGAATATGTGGAGGATTTGATGGTAACCATGAGCAAGCTCTCTCGAGATCTGATTCTGATGTCTTCTCTTCATCAAGTGCAGCCCAGGGTTCTTTGATCTCTTCTTTTGAATCTTCTTTTGCCTTTGGTCCTTCAATGTTGTCAACATAATCTCTGCTTTGCAACACTCTTCCTGAGCTATGGTGAAGATCATTGAGCTCAAGAGGAGTCATTTGGACATGTTGTGTCCCAACATTGCAATTGTGTTGAGCTACTCCAATGGACAGGTTTGGAAATGGTGGTATGGGTAGTTGAGTGGGGGTGTAGATTTGAGATGGATATGGATGGGGTTGTGGTTGGGCAGGTGGTGGAGGCAAAGGAGCTGGATGAGAGTTGTATTGGGGCCTCCACCCCTGATGAGGTGCATTCCACTGAGGCTGTGGCTGAGCATAAGAGTAAAACAAATGAGTAACTAGTAGGGCATAATATGGATCTGTGAAAGAACAAGGAGGAGGTGTGAACCAGGAAGGATGAGCAGGGGGACCCCAAGAAGGCATGAAAGTGGCTTGATAGGGGTCATAATAGGTCTCAGGTGTCCCTTGCAGTTCCTGCTGGTAAGATCTAGGTCCATGCAGCCTCCTTTGGTTCATATAATAGAGTGATTTAGTGGCTCCTTTGGCTCTCTGATATGCAGCTTTGATTCTGGGTAAGGAAGGGCACTGATCTGTAGGATGGTATTCTTCACAGACAAAACACACTTCTATGGAGTACAATGGACATTCGTTCCTAGGATGCTTTCTAGTGCACCTAGGACAAAAAATGGCCAAAGCACTCTTGGCTTCTTCTTGCTTCTTTTGGATCAGCAAGGTATCCAGTTGCATGGCAAGAAACTGCCTTACCTCGCTCTTGAAATCTTCCATCTGATTTGCAAATTCACTTTTGGATAAGGTATTGCTCCCAACATTTCTGCTTGTAGCCATTTTCTCCAGAGGAATGTTTTCTTCTTCTTCTTCCCTTGAGGTTCTTCAAATATGTCTTGCTGTCCACCTAAGGGTTCTTTACTCACAGCCATCGAAGAAGAGAGAAGGTTGGCCGTGTGAAGCAATGGGGGCATTGTGCAATCATTTTTCTGAATTATCTCTACTCCTACAAGGCATGAAAGGAAATCTTTTTGGTTGATTTTTGCTTCTTCTTTTTTTTTTTCTTGCATCTGCAAAAACTACAATAGCTTGAACTGCAACTAACTATCTTGCTGAAATGAAAATGCGGAATTGAAATGAATGCAGGAAAGGACTAATCTATTTTTCTCAAATGAAATTGCAAGAATGAAATGCTAAGCTACGCTTGCGGGATTGAAATGCTAATCTACGCTCAATGTGCAATTGAAATGCTAATCTATGAAAGCATGAAATGTCTACTCTACTTTTACGGAAATGAAATTGCAGAATGGAAATGAAATAAACTACTTAGCAGAAGGTTGTAGTAGAAAATAGAAGAAAAGTAGCAATCACCAATACTCTGACGCTTCCTCGGCAACGGCGCCAAAAAGATGGTGGGCACTGGGCCCCAGTATTGCAGCAATAATGCTGCAACTCCTGGAACTCCCTTCTTTAATTTTATCAACCCCGTAGTTCGTAACGAACTTGGAAGCGACGGTGCTGTATGCACAAGCACTAGCTCTTACCGCAGTTGTCACTTGGTCAGCTGTCACTTGGTCAGCTGGCACAAGTCCGCTAGGAGCTTAAGCCAGCTTCTATGAGCTCTTAGAAGAATCTTTTTAACTGATGAATGAAAGCTAAATCAAAGGGGCTAATTTACTTGCAGAAAGAAACTGGAAAGTGAAAAGGAAATGCAAACCCTAGCAAACCCTAATTTTACCAGCTAGCCCTACTGATACGAAAAAGAGGATGCAAGCTACTGAAAGAGATGTCATTGACTTATAGGAAGGCAAAATGCATGTGTCTAAGTTATAACTATCTGAAGAAAACATATTTTTGTATTTTTGAATAAGTTGTCACAATTATCATGCATACAATTTAACTGTTTTTGACTGTGCAGAGGTGGATTGGCAAGAGGAAATGCTTGGAGGAGGTCGGGAAGGTTCAGAGAGGGCCTAAGGGATCCCTAACACCCTTCCAGAGAGTTTCACAGAGTTTGGCTATCAAGAAACCTCATTCGTGAGCTTCTACAGGAAGTCTGCAGGGGTTCTATGGGATGTTTCAAGAATTTCTACAGGATGTTCAAAAATTTCTACAGGATGTTTTAAAATTGGATTTTGGAGGATGGGTGAGTGAGGGAAGATGCATGAATGGATATGGAGGTAGGATAGGGGTCTGAAGTGGCCCAGGGATTGGTGGATGGAGTGGTGAGAAGGTGTAGATAGCTAAGTTGGCTCAAAGAAGGTTTAAACAATGATGTACAAAAACTAGGGTTATGTGAGCAAATGTGGCAAACGTGAGGTAGGGATTCTAAGTAGAGGGTCGAGTGGATGGTTCTGATGGAGAATAAGCAGATGAAGGAGTGGTACAGGTGCTCTGCAAGTCATTTTTCCAATCTGAACCAACAAAGACTTGTAAATTCAAAGACCTAGTTACGTTGACCTAATTTGCTAGCTGTCAGTAAAGAGAATGAACAAAAGTGTGACCTGCAATGAAACCATGTATTTTAACTCATGCAACTAAGCAAACGAAAGTCTGAACTTGTAACCAACTTCTACACATGAAGATCAAACACTAGTGATTGCATGGCAAAGCAAAATCAGTGTTTTTGTGGGTAGCAAAGTCATCCTAGTCACAGCTCCTGATCCCACTGAGGGAGAGGTGAAACCACAGATGTTTGTTGGCCCTTTTCTTGAAGCTTTTTCTGTTAGCAACTGATCAACTAAATCTGAGCATGAAAAGTTATTTTACTCATCAAAAACAACCTAAATAACAAAACAAGATTTAAATCTAAATAGCAGATTTTATTCTAAGAATGCAGCAAAGACACATGAAAGTAAACAAAGGAGGTACTGGGCACTTGAGATGGGCCCAAACCCAAGAGCTACAGCCTCCTAAGAGAGATTTAGAACTGGTGCAAAGTTGGATTCATCTTTATTGATCAAAAGAAATGTTACATTCCAAAAATTGTCCACAAGGAGAACTTGAAAATGTGCTGAAAGCAAAGCTAATCTACTGCCTAAAAATCGAACTACAAAATGACTATAAAGTGACTAACTACTGGCTAACCAAAATGAGGCCCTAAGCCTTCTTATTTATACAAATTGAGGACCCCAACAGTCCTCCTAAACTTTAGGGACTCGGCTGCCCAAAACTTGCAGTTAACAGTAGTCCTACTTGACTTGCTTGGCTACCCTTGGATAATTGATTTGGTGGCCCTTGAACTCCAAGTTGATGGTGGAGAATTCGAGGTAAGGGCCCATAAATGAAGGGGACACCTTCCTACAAATCCTCTCTCTTGTTTTCCCATGAATTTGGCTACCATGTGCTCATTAAAACCTTCAATTTTGTCTCCAAGTTGACCAAAAAGACTACACAAAGCACCCATTAGACTTGTTGGCATAATGACTAACCCAATTCACTCTATTATCATAAATATAATCAAAAACATGCAATAAACTAATGAGAATGGTGGATTAAGTCGAACTAGGAGGTTGAATGAGCCCAAATAATTATCCATTTTTGGGGCTCATCACCCTACATAGTATAATCAATTTTGTACATGTGTTACATGTAAACATGCATAAAAATATAAACAATTTCTATGTAAATTATAACTCATGATATAAATCAAAAGTGACTATAGTATCGTTAAGAGACTTCCCTAAATCCTATGTTGCATGAAATGTGGAAACATCTTGATGTTTCTGAAACAATTATGAGTGGAAACATGAGCCCCCAAAATGGAAACATTGGTTGAAACATCATGTGTGTTTGCGCATTCGCGCGCCTTTGATGTTGCATTGAAAATTATACTTAGAAGGGGGGAAATTAGTATAATGATTTTTTTTACTTATTTAATGCCAATCAAACATCATAAAACATCAAACTCGTAAACTAAAAAGTAGCACAAGATATACGTGGAAACCATTATAAGAGAAAACCATAAAATTTCTTTATATGAAATATCTTGTCACACCAACCTATAGGAGACACCAATCCCATTTGTTGCTTTGTAGGCACCAACCTATAGGAGACACCAATCCCCTTTGTTTCTTTGTAGGCACCAACTGATAGGAGACACCAACCCCCACTATTATTTTTTAGGTTCTATCCCACAAGAGACACCAATCCCCATTGTTGTAATATTTGTAGGCACCACCCTACAAGAGACATCAATCTCCATTGTTTCAAATATTCATAGGCACCAACCTACTTCATTGAATCTGCCTGATTCTTCACAATTTTTATTAGTTACTTATGTTCTTATAAAGTTTGTTTGTTGCTTATACTTCATTAGGTATGTTTGTTGTTTCTTACATCACTAGGTCTACTTGCTTCTTCTTCCTTCATCAAGTCTACTTCTCCCAAATTTTGTTGCTTTTGACTTCATCCAAAGAAAAAATTTGCACAACATGTAATGTATCCAATTTTACAAATATGCTTCTAAAATTTCTACCATAGCTACTTAGAGATCTCTTCTTTTCCCCCTCCAAATTTTACCACCCGAAACATCTGAAAATGAAAGTTACAACAAAAATTCCTAACTAACCAGTATGATTTTATGAGCATTCAAGAATACTAACTTCCACAAATTATATCTCCAATATTATAGTGAAACACAGTGTCTATTCTAGTAGAAGTACATTGAGATATGTTCTCTATCTCATCTAGATATCAGAGTCAGAAACATCATTAAAAGAAATTTACAGTGAAAATACCAAGCTGAATATTTGACGTAGATTTTATGAGCATTCAAGAAGCCTAACTTCCTCAAACCATATCTCCAAAACTATAGAAAAATACAGTATGAAATTTTGACCATAAGTATCTTGAGATCTCTCGTCTTTCTCTACCAAACTTCAAAATCTAAAACATGACACATGGAAATTAATAGTGAAAATACCATGCTAATATTTTTGAAGTAGATTTTATGAACATTTAGGAAGCCTAAATTCATTAGAACATACATCTAAAATTGTAGCAAATCGAGATATGAAATTTTAACCACAAGTACATGGTCTTCTAACTGCACCCTCCAAGTTTCACATTCTGAAACATCCCAAAACAAATGTTATTGTGAAGATTCCAAGTTGACCTATTTTGAGAATTCAAGAAGCCTAACTCCTTTAGACCATATTTGTGTACTTGTAGTGCACCAAGGTCTAAAGTTTTAACCACAGGTACATGAAGATATTCTATCTATATCCTCCAATTTTCACAATTTGAAACATTTTAGGAGAAAAGCTATAGCAAAAATGTGAGATGACCTATTCACCCAATAAATCACATTTTTGTTTTCACATTTATACTCCTTGAATCACCAAAAAATTTATTCCATGACTCCTCTTACGACCTCAGATCTCATCTCGCTTAGATTTTGTATAAATGAACTCATATGCCCTTTAGTTATAGTGTTTGTATGTTGAGTTATGGCGTTGACCTTTAAGACAAGTTAGGTCATCTTGCTTGTATTTTGGATGGGTCATCCTAATGAAATATTTCATATATCCTCTTTCCTTTGGAGTTAGAGGGAGTGTCATATACTATTGGAAAGGTCTTGAAATAATATTTTCACAATATATCCTATGGTCCAATTTGAGATATGAAATTAAAGTATAAATGCATTCAAAGATAAAGTGCCCAATTTGGTCATCAAAAGTCCAAAAAAATATTTCCAACAATTTTCATTTTCCAAAAATATTTATCTTGGACATATATAGTCCCCCACTCTAAAGTTGACATCAATGAAAACAAAATTTAGAACATATGTATGTATATTTTTTTTACAAGTTAATAACATATTATTTTGCAAGAATAAAAAAGAAAGAGATAGATACATGACATTTTAGAAGGAAAACTAAGTCTATATTAACTCGCATAGATGATTTTTTATGCAAAATCCAAAATTATTCTTTATAAATGAGGCTATACGTTTAAGATTTCGAAATCAACATTTATACATGAGGCTATATTCCGAAACCAATGTTTACACATGGCTATATGTATTGAAATTAAAATAAAGCATTAGCTCAAAAAGTACAATTACATATCTTAAAAATCTCCATCCTCTTAAAAAAGAATGGGTGTTTGTTCAGTAGCACTAGAACTAACACATGGATTGATTAGAAATAAATTAGTTTGTGAATTAATTCAAGATAAACTTTAGTTATAGATTATAATTTATTGCAATAATAAAGCCCCACACCCTTTTTGGGTGCTTGAATGAGCTCACACAAGAAAAGAAGATGCAAAAAAGAGGTAAATTTGAGCAGAAATGCTAGAATTTCCAAACTAAAAAAAACTATACAGGCATTTCAACAATGTTTCTACTACATTTGAACAACTTATAATATTCATGTGCATTTCCTATAGGGGTATGCCCATTTGGGGGTCGTTTTGTACAACATAGCGTAAACTATATTCAGTGAGATAAACCAAAAGTTGGTCATTGAGTTAACCTAAATATTACCTTACATTTGCTTCTACATGGTGTTATTGTATCCTCTCAATTCTACTCATATTTTTCTCACCATCGTTTTAGCATTCTCTCATACTTCATCCTCATTAAATCATTTAAAATCATATTTCTTTCTACAATTTTCCATATTCCCTTCATCACCCATTATTGCTTACAAATATTTGATTTCAAACCACTTCTTTTTATAGACTCATATTTGTATTTTCATTTTATTATATTAAAACTATTTTTTGATCTTTTACTTTCCATTTTGTTAATTACAATACAATAATATGTCAATCTAAGTAAATCTATCATGCTCTATTTTTCAATCAAGCCATTTTGTTAATGAAATAAAGTATGCTCTATTCTTCCATCAAACTATATGGCATTGATTTTGTTAATGCAATATAGTAAGTTGTATTCTTCAATCAATTCATTTGGTTAATGCAATAAAATATGCATCAAGGGTTGAATAAATTCATAATTAAGGTTATTTAAACTTACATAAATATTTCTTTGAGCATTAAAAATCATGAATCTTGTTGAATAAACTCATAACTAAAGCTATTTAACATTACATAAATATTTCTTTGAGCCTTAAAAATCATGAATCTTACCCCTTTCTTTAGCATTTTATGTATTTTCATCTTCTTGCAGAGTGAAATGTCAATGAAATATCTTCATCTCCTCCTTTTTTTAAGGTGGTAATCATGATGCTAGTTGAATTAGTTATTCAATCCTCTATCCCATACTACATTGTTTTCAAATTTTAAATGAATTTCATATAATATTTTAATTTCATTTTATTTTTTTCTCAATCATAAAATGTTAAAAACTAATTAATAATATAAAAAATTTATAAAAAAATATATGTATTAATGCTCACTCATTAAAATATATGTTTTATTTTACAATTTATGATAAAATATATAATCTACAATTTAAACATTGATTGAGCTGAGATGTTTATTTTACAACTCAGTGTGATGTGTAAAAGTGTCTATTTGTCATCAAAATTGAAATTTTGACCAAACTAAAAATTAAAAAAAAAATCTAAAACTAAAAAAAATTAAATAGTTATACAAAACATTTAAATCCTTCTAAACTCATATTAAAGTAAATATCTCTCCACTCATATTAAATCTCTATTTAAAATAGATCTATACTAATTTTAAAAATTCAAAAATAATAAAAAATATAATTAGCCTATATAACCTACATTTAAAGGAAAAATAAATGAAATGGCATACGTCGTCATCCTTAAAAACACATAATTAACATATATAACACACATTTAAAGGAGAATTAAACGAAATGGCATACGTCCTCATCGTTATAAACACACAGGATATATGGCATGGAACTCTCGTTTCTGTTGAAGACTGCTATATAATCATACAATATCTTGTCCTCTCTTTACAACAATATATTATATAATGCTATTTTTACGCTTTTAAAAGATATGTGGTTACGATGAATTCTTCCACTTTTAAATTGAATATTTTTTCTTCATAGTTACCAAATTTCAATTTGAATACGAATTTGAATTCGATTCGATATGGAAAAACTTCGATTACCTAAAATACAATAAAAAAAAAAAATCGATTCGATATGGAAAAACTTCGATTACCTAAAATACAATTAAAAAAAAATCCGAAATATAAATCTTCTAAAATTAAATTATTTTTAAAATTAAAAAAATAAATTTATATTTATAATATATTTAAAAAAAATCACGTATTCAAATCTTAAATTTTAATATAAAGCTTAAAAATGAAAAATAACATTATTAATTAATAACTAAAGCAATCTAAATGTCTCTTTGTAGATTTTTCAAAGAGTTGTTTAGAGTGTAGATAGAAGCACACCCAAACTTTAATTCATGGTTTCAATTTCTTTACTATGGGAAAGAAAAAAACTATGAAATTCAAATAGAAAAATATGGAGATTATATATTTTATAAATATTTATAAATAAAAAATTATTATTTTTTGTTAGAAGAATTATTATTTTTAACAAGTATAAACTTATTATTTTCTACAATATTTTACAACTGTAATTTTCTTAATATGCAATTTACTATTTACTATAGTTTTTTAATATAGAAATTTCTATTTTTAATCTTTAAATATTTAATTTTTTATTAACAAAAATCTTTACCAAATTAGATTGTAACTGCAACTTTTTTAAGATTGAATATTATGTTTTAAATGTTTTGAGTAATATAGAAATTTCTATTTAAATATTAAATTTTTTATTAACAAATTTTAGATAATTTTTTTGATTAGAAATTTATGTTTTTAATGTTTTGAATAATATAGAAATTTCTATTTTTAAATATTAAATTTTATATTAATAAAAACATTTTACCAAATTCCATAATAATTATAATATTATTCTTAATCTACAGTTTACACTTTATAATTTTTTTTAATATAAAAAATATTATTACATAATCCCATCATAATTGTAATATTTTCAAATTACCATTTACAGCGCATTATAAAATCTTAAATCAAAATAAATAATTTGTCTTTTTAGGTCTGATAGATCATTATTTGGTCTCAACGGACGTTAACCATCATCATCATCATCATCATAATTTTTTTAATATAAAAAAATTATTTAAAAAAATACCGTACCGAATTGCAATTTCCGAATTTGGAGCCTAACCGAATCGTACTGTCGTATTTTTGAATTTTTCTTTTTCGGGCCAGTACGGCCAAATTTGGTAGCTATGCTTTTTTCCCTTCAATTTCATAAAACCACCATAAATGGTGAGCCATATATATAGCCATCACATAAAAAGTCAGCTCCATACATTCATATCCAGTGCAATGAATTTTTTAAGCAAGAGCTAACCGGCATATTATAGGGCATTAAATGCCGACTACATGCGCCCTGGTTAGCTCTTTGACACAGGCCGCAGGGTGATAAATAAATAAAAAATACGGGCGCATGTGTTAAAGAGCTAACCAGGCACATGTAACCGGGCATTTAATGCCCTATAGTATGCCCATTAGCTGTTGCCAATTTTTTAAGTCTGTAAAAAAGTTCAAACTTCAAACCATGGCACTGAGTGAATATCAAGATGTCAATCATATATGTCATACACATATATATCATACAGCTATGTACCTCATAAAAAAAGTGGAAACCATGGCACTAAGTGAATATCAAAATGTCCTTACATCAGCGTCATACGTTAGATTGTTTATATTCCTGTATCATCAAAATATACTCTTGTATCATCAAAATATGTTACAGTAAAGAAAAATGAAGCAAATATTTAACTGCGCAAGATTCGATATTAAATATGCAGGTATAAGCGAGAATTGAGGTTTGATTCCACATGAATATCAACTAGTTAACGTACGTTAGTCATGGCGCAGGTTAAAGCACAGGCAGTTTCAACAGTTGAACGCACAGGCAGCTCAACGGTGAACTAGAGTTCAGTTTCTACTGATCACGATCATGAAGCGTCTATGAGGCGTAACTCTTTGAGCTTGCAGGTACCAGCCTTGTTAATCAAGATACCGGTAGTTACACCGTTGTTATTACTATTGCTGTTTATACTGCTCAGCCTGCCCTTGCCCAGATGGTGTTCGCATAGAGAGTAACCCACAAGAGTCCGCTGAGAACACCTCCACCCTCGCCCGTTCCTCCGCCGGCACTGAGACCCTTCTGCTTCGTTATTATTATTACTGTAACGTTTATTAGGCAACGGTTTGTCATCTACACTTGGCCCATCTTCCCGATGGCTATAAGTATCCTGCCTAAACTTTTTACTGGTTTTTGTTTCATCATCATTCTCTCCCAGCATATAGCGAATCTCATATTTGCTGCCTTTCCCTTTGTCGCTGCGCACACTTAACTTCTTCTGATGCCTCGGCAAATTCCCCCTGTCAAGAAGACCAGATTTTGGCGGCTTCCATTCCTCATCACGGCCTCCAAATATCTCTTTCTCGGCACCGGTTGACGAGTCTTCCTTTATGAAAAGGGTTCCCTCAGTTCCTGATGTTCAATTCAAAACAATTAATGTGTCCTAACTAGTCAAGGATTCATAACAATTACCATGTAGATACTAATGCATGGGACTTCAGTGGTACTATTCGCTTAAAAACAGTGTATAAAGATATAAGGTGGAGTTAGCTTCTATCTGTACCTTCTTTTCTAAACAGTTTGATGTTATCCCATTGATTTCTGCGAGAAGAGATTCACACGAGATAACGGAATATTCAAGCCATACACAGAAGAATACCAGTGGGATTATCAATCGTACTATAAACAGAAAAATGGTACTCCGATATAAGTACCTCATACTCCCGTTCCATCTTCCCTCTATTTTCTGACCCTCCTCGCCGTCCTGCGCAAAAGAAAACCAACCCAAAATGGATTACAGTGCGCTGTAAGATTAGACAATAAAAACTCCTTAACGTAATAATTAAAAGGGATTACAATTTGACTTGCAGCTTAATCTTTCGATGCCATAACTGTTCTTCAATGTGTACAATGTGCCCGGGTGACATTACTAAATTTCAATCCAACAATTTGATTGAAATACCGAATCGCCGGCTACGAATATCATTATATATTAATTTATATACAATGTGCTGCCTCTTGATTTCCTGATGAATCTGAAACTAATTCGATTCGGCGTAGTATAAAGAGGCCACACTTTAGCCAGCCAATTTAAATTTACTATGAGTGTTTAAATTATTTTTTATGGTTGAGATTGTTTCAACATCATTCAGTCACTTAAAATTAATTCTGAAGCTTGACAAAGGTAATCTGGATTTTCTCAAAATCATTCAAGGAAATAAATTAAACACCATTAAATCACTCAAAATCATTCAAGAAAATAAATTAAGCACCATTAAATCATTCAAAATGTTTAAACTTGAGAATGGTAACCCAGATATTCTCAAAATCATATCGGAATTTCTATTATTTTCTGAATGAAAACGTGGACTGTTTAAACCACGCGAATGTGATTAGAATATGTATATTTCCTACTCATATATACATATATATAAAAGGCCTTTTTCTTACTTAATAAAAAATATGTTTCGTGCGCTGTACTCATCTGCGCCGTTGGCACGGCTATCACAGAACAAGACTCGACAGAGATTGATACTGTCAATATTGCATTGTTAATTATAAGGGCGTGCGAGAATATAAGCCCGTACGTGAACAGTACCATATGACCAAAACCCTCTCCTCTCTTATTTTCCCCAGATGTTTGAACAGCAGATTTGATGCGCTACAGATTAATAGATGTATATACATCCACAAATGTAAATATTTATACTGATATAGATACATACATTACATGTAGATCAATCCAGAACTGTGTGTTGTGTCTTGTGCACCATGTGTGAGAGGAACTCGAGGGTTTGGCAAAGCTCACGGATGGATACCCAATTGCGGCATGCCCTTCACTTTTCGTGCATGCCGTAACACTGCCGCTTGCCCCTCCCGTTCTACAATACAGCTATTCACTTCCTCGCGAAAGTCGATGGAGAAGCAAATTCGGAAACATTATGTTAAATTGACTCAGGGACCTAGTTCTCCAAGGGTTTGTAACTGAGATTTTCGACCCTCCATAGGAGATCAGAAGGAGATCGGAAAAAAATGCATGGGTGAACATTAATATACCAATTTGGTATCCAAGGAATCAAGGAATCAACGTTAATCGTATATCTTAGCGGTCAACACACCAAAAACCAAGGGTGTATATATCTTAGGGTCAACACACCTAATACTGGCTGCATGCAGCAGCAAAGGACATATATAAAAGCCACTATTCTGTTGTGCCTCTCCTCTCCTCTTGTTTTAATATCGATGAAATCTACTCAAATGCAATATTACTTGAGGGGCACGTCACATAAAGCATATTGATCTCTTCGAGACTCACTCTAGCTCATTGAAAGCTGCGCAAAAGGTAAAACAGTCGGCTGACCTATTGTGAAAAGAGTGATTGTTAAGAGTGATTTAACATTTGCAAAGAATACCTTGATAATGCATCTATTCATTTGAAATCCAAAAGCTATAATCTAACAATAATCTAAATCTAAATATACATGTGTTTATATTATTCCTAGTTAATTAATACATAGGTGTTTATATTGGTGTAGTTATATACTATGTAAAATTGGATTCACTGGCATTAAGCAAACAAGCATGATGATACACATGACAAACTCGTTTTGCAACCTGCACCTCATTAAAAAAAAGGATCATAAACTTACCTCAAAAACCTGATTTTCACTGTTCCCATCACGGCTGCCTTGGAGCTGTAAAGCGTTCCTCCAGTTGTGGGCAGGACGCAGATGAGTCTTAAGAGCGGTGGTGCGGGTGCCATGCTCTCCTTCAACTTCGGCCTTATTTTCCTCCTCAGACCGCTGGACGTCCATGACAGCTGCTACCAGTGGAAGAAGAAACTCCTCGCCGTTGCCGCTGTCAGTGCTACCGACAATAGAGGAAGTAGAGCTCCTGGCTCTTTCCCATGAGAAGGAAGATGTGATTACAGCCCCGGAACGCTTCCGAATCCTCATATCTATTTATGTATTTCGCAGTTACCCTTCAAAAGAAACCAGGCCACAGTTGCATATGTTGATTTCCCGCCCCACAGAAGCTTCACATACCCCAAGAAAACACCGCGACGCTCCCTCTGTCAAATGCCCCAAACCAACATCACGCAAAATCCCTCCCCTTCTTCCATTTCTCGATTTGTAAATACTAAAATCCCTCCCTTTCTTCCATACATATGCTCGAAGAAAGTGGACCGGTGACGGGCGATAGCCTGTTCACACTGCCGGGAGGGACCGGAGCCAGCGTGTTAGTACACCGGTGCTGCCTGTCAGCTTTACCTTTTCTGCATCCTATGTTAAAGTGTTTTTCTGCCGTACTCAATGTATTGTTCATAACAATCATGATCTAATGCCTTTAAATATCATATTACGTTTTTAATTTATAAACGGGGAAATCACATCAGAAAAGTCAAGGCTTTGGCTAAAATGGACAATAATTAGGCACTCAAATTTTAAAGGATTCATCCATTCTAGAAATAGGGTTGTATGGATATACGCTTATAGCAGGATGATGTCCTTGCTGACGGTTGAGCGGGGTGGCCTACCCCGCTAAATTACACAAAAAGCTATAGTTAGAAGGGGCTACGACCATGTACAAAAGGTATGATGTTCCAAACATAGAGGAGGCGAGAGAAATCAGATTAGATTTTAAAATTTAAGCTATTTCAAAAGATGTGAAATAATATTATTTTTAAATGTGTTATCAAAATTATTATTATTATAGGTATCTTATTTTATGAAAAGGAAATTAGAGTTTTTTAAATATTCTTTATTATGTTATAAAAAATAATAAATATTGTATTAATATGATTGCCACTTTTGTATTAATATTTTTTATTTATATAACATTTATAATATGTTAGATTTATATGTTATCAAATATCAAAAACATGAATCGTCATTCAAAAATATCCACACATATATCGAGGAAAAAATGTTAAGAGACTAGTAAGTAATATCAATAAGTGGTGTGTATCTAGTTAGAAGTATTTAAGAGGAACATTTTGATGAGATTACATTGTGTTAACGTAGATGTCGTCATCATACAAGGATCTCTTTAATATGAAGTCTTTATTAGACCTCACATCGTTTGGTGTAGGAGTTTCATCTGGTTATAAAGTCTGGTCACCATTGCAAATGATTTAGAGGTGCGTTTTGGTTACAACACATACACAAGAGATCATAACAACTCTTTCAGGCAACAAGTACATAAGATTTGTGTGACACCAAATGTAAAATGCACAGGAAACCTCCACGGTTGTAAAGAGAGAGAAGTCTTTGGTTAGGGAAGTAATAATATTATTCTAAGAGAGACCCACGAGCGAAAGAGAAATATTTGTTGATTAACTTGCAAATTAGTTCACAAGATAAACAACAATCCTAAAAGCATAACAACACTCATTCAACAATATTCATATCTAAGCTATAGAAATTTTATAGAAATTGCAACAGCTCAAGATTTCAACTTGAAAACAAAAGACACAATTCTACTCTACTAATTTGCGGAATTAAAAACACAATTTAGAACAACATGCATAGACATGCAATACGCAAAACCGCACATACACGGTGATTTATAGGGGAACCCAACTAAGAAAAACCCCTCAAGCCTCTTTGAACTAATCAGTGGAATAGAGAAACTATTACAATTGCTAGCTCTAGCTCTGAGCTCGACCTACAAAAGAATAATTTTTCTCTTTGCTCAATCAGAATCTCTGGCCAAGACTTAGCCAATTATTTGCTCACCAAGCCTTCTATTTCCTTGTGCAAATCCTAAGGAAAAAAACCCCTAAAAGATAGGAATTTCCTCCAAATTGATTGCATTATTCCCAAGTATTGATCTCCTGACTCATGTAACACTTGTAGACTCAAAACTAGTCTACAACTAATGTTACACTGCCTTGTCATCTCCACTGCAGCTGAGGAATTCAAATTCCTTGCATGCATTAGCTATTTTGGGCTGATTAATCAGTTAACTGACAAATCTCTGAGATAGACTATTGTCCCACTACACAAGTGATCTTCAACTGACTCTATCAATAGTTAGAGGTCAATTAACAGAATACAACTAAAAAAAATTGAACTGGATTACTAAGATTTAGCAATCACACATGCATAACTAAACTCCAAACCCTCTAACCCAAATTTACTAAGCTAACTAAGTGACCAAAGCCATGTCACACAAGTTAATTGCCTCCAAGTTTTCCTCCTGATGTGGAAATTCGATTTACTCAATTTGACTAAGGCTAAAATCAAATTGAACCTTTCTTGCTACATTTTTTAACACTCCCTATTAGAACGAAAGGGATTTTTCACCACCCCTATCCTGCACTTATGGAATTTCAGTTTACCTCTCGACAATGCCTTTTTCAAGATGTTAGCATCTTGCTCCTCAGCTGGAATGTGTTGTAGCAACATAATTATCCTCTGCTCACAGTCCTACAAAATGATGATACCAAATATCAATGTGCTTGGACCTGTCATGAAATACTAGATTCTCAAAGAGCTTAATGCAACTTTAATTATTACAACATATCAATATCAGATCCATCTCTTGACTGAAAAGCCTGACAAGTATTTTCCTCTTCCATATGGCCTCACATATTGCTTGACTTGTAGCCATGTATTCAACCTCTACTGAGTTGAGAGTCACAAACCTTATTCTAATCATACCAGGAAATAGATGTCGACCCAAAACTAAAGAGAGAACCTGAAGTACTTTTATTGTTTGATGGACTCCATGCCCAATCTGCATCGATGAAACTTCACTCCCTTTGTCCTCCTATACCATAATCAGTACTTGGTAATGTCTCTGAGGTACCGTAACACATGATTTTCTACCTTCCAATACAACTTAGTAGGCCTCACCATACCTTGACTCAATTGGTTTACTACATAGCACATGTTGGGCCTTGTGTTCACAAGATACATTAAAGACCCCACAAATTTCTTGTAAATGGTAGCATCAACCTGATCTACTGAAGTGGTATTCTCCTTCCTCTAGTTTGTAGCTAGAGGTGTGTCCATGGGTGTACAATTCTCCATGTTAAACATCTGAAGTATTTTAGATGCATACTTCCCTTCAAATACAAACAATTCACCATCACCTTGTCATACTTCCATCCCGAGGAAGCAAAGCATTAATCCCATGTCTTTCCTCTCAAATTACTTTTCAAGAGTGCATCAGTTGCTTATCACCTTCCAATATTAAATCATTAACATACAAAACAAGAATAAGCAACTTACCATGATCTGTATCTTGGGGGGGAGGCCCCCAAGATCTGTTGGAAATAATACTGAGAGGGGGGGTGAATCAGTATTATCAAGTCAATTATGTTTCATTTCATAATCAGATTTGCATACGCTACTTCAGTTAATGAAAGTGGCATATATACGCAACTACAGTTAAGGAAACTCACGTATAACTTGCAGACTTGTAATTTAATTTATTCTTCAGATGTTGATCATTAATCTGTGTGTGAGAACCATATAAACAGTAACTAGGAACAGTAAAACAGATCAGACAGACACACACAAGAACACAAGATATAAGGTGGAAACCTAATGTGGGTGAAAACCACTTGCCGCAATTCGTCTCTATCTTCTTTCAATTAGAAACTTCTTTTTACAATGGATCTGTACTGGTGCAGTATTATACCAGTACGCAGGCTTCTACTTGCAGAAGGCTACAACCTTCTCTCATTTTCCAACTTCTCCTGGAAGGGAGCTACAACCCCCTTAGCTCTTGTACTAGCTGATGTACTAGTACGTAGGTGCTGACCTACAGAAGGTTACAACCTCCTCTTTTCTTCCAAGGACCATGTTTCATAAATTTTCAGACTGGATCCCTCAATGACAATAATCAACCATCAAATACATTTGCATCAACCAATCTCCTTTGCTTCAATCAAAACTAAATCAAACAATTACTTCTCTAAATGTTGTAACAAAATACATTGACAGTAACCGGAAACCAATCCTGAACCCAGAACATTGCAGCAATAAACAGAAGTAGCGTACGCTACTTCAATGTGAAGAACCTGCGTGCATACACTTCTGTATTAAGGCCAACCAACGTATAAGCTGCTTTGACTTACTGAACCAGTGTGTATACGTGCCTCTACTGTGTCGAACCTGCGTACAGATCTATAAAAGATAATTTACCCTTTTCACTTATTCAGACATGAGTTATACCCAGATTATCAGATTTATAGATCAAGTCATGCGCCAAATATAACAGATCAAAATCACACAAAGATACTACTATTCAAGCCTTAAGATCTTGACCCAACAATAGAACTTATCCTTCTTCTAGCGCTCAGGTTCCTCCTTGGTTTAGATCCAGCTATGCACCATAACCCAATTCTAGATCTTGCTCTTCATAAGATATTCAATGCTTGAGTGAATGCCTTTGCCTAATGATCTCCTTCCATTTTATAGTCTTAGGCCTTACTCAATACCACAGTCCAAAACCATAAAGAATCAATACCATGGACCCAATACCTGGGTTCAACACTTCGGACGAGATATCATGGTCCAAAACCATAGGTCCAAATACCAAGGACTAAATACCATGGACCAAAAATATGTTTTCCCATGTGTACGCACTTTTCCTTGCATGAAAGTGGGTGCATACATATACGTGCCTTTTGATCTGCAATCCTGTGAGTATACGTGATTTGGTTAAGAGGAATCTGCGTATATCTCTTTTTCCTTCATTCTGAGAGCCTGAACTGTGATCTGTCATCTGAGTGAGTTTCCATCAAGGAAAACACCTGTGTCATAGCGTCAAACCAGTGTCATAATGCCAACAATGTCCCCCTTTGGACATGATGGCAACCCCAAGTCACTCAAAGTCATTCTCCCCCTTTGTCATCAAGGGCAAAGGGATATTCTCCCCCTAAGTACATGCTGAAATATCTGCTCTACTGTGTTGTTCATGCTCCCCCTGACTGTAGGCAAGGTATCAGCAGCATCTGTCAATCATCAATAAGTCCAGCAACCATGATCTTCATCTACACCTGTTCCACCTGAAAGAAAATGAACCAAATATCTTTTAAGATAATGCTAACAATGCATTATTAGAAGTATATGCTCCCCCTGAACCAGTGCCAGATGGTCTCTATCAGACCCACAACAGACCCTTTTCATCCTGAGTCTGGTTCCACTGTTTGTCTTTAACCCAACATATGTGCGACTATATCCATAGAAATAGGCGTATGTACGTGGATACGCTTCATCAAACTCGCGTACAACCCTTGATCTCTGAAACAGATAATTTCAACAGCAAGATGATGCATCAACTACTCCCATATTTTGTCTGAGGTATTCAAATGTTTCCTTGGGCAATGGTTTGTGAATATATCAGCAACTTGTTCCTTGGAGGGAGCATACTCCAATTTGACCTTTTGTTCAAGCACCTGTTCCCAGAGAAAATGATATTTGATAGGTATGTGCTTGGTCTTCAAATGCATGACTGGATTCTTTGAAATACTGATTGCACTTGTATTATCACAAAAAATGGAGATAGGTGGAGTACAAGTGATTTGAATATCTTGCAATGTTTACATCATCCAAAGGAGTTGTGTGCAGCAAGATGCAGCAGCCACATATTCTGCTTCAGCTGTAGATAATGCAATTGAACTTTGTTTCTTGCTGAACCAAGATACTAATCTAGAACCCATAAAGAATGCACCACCACTAGTGCTTTTTCTGTCATCCACACTTCCTACCCAATCTGCATCTATATATGCATGAAGTGTGAGATCTGTATCTCTAGGATACCATAAGCCATAATTTTGAGTTCCTTGAAGATACTTGAAAATTCTTTTGACTGCCTGAAATCTTCCGACTATTCCAACTGCATGCATGATGTCTGGTCGGGTACCTATTAGATAGAGCATACTTCCAAACATTGATTTATAGGTTGGTTGATGTGTTGTTGCTGATTCATCATTTGCGCTGAGGTTGCATCCTGTTACCATAGGGGTACATACTGGTTTCGAATCCTCCATCCCATATTTCTTCAAGATCTACTTGAGATACTTGGTTTGTGATAAAAAAATGTTGTCTTTGTTTTGTTGGACTTGTAAACCAAGAAAATATGTGAGCTCACCAAGTAAGGACATTTGAAATTCTTTCTGCATTACCAAAGTGAAGTTTTGACTCATGGCTTCTTCATTGCTACCAAAGATGATATCATCAACATACACAATAAGTATTAGCAATTTATCATTATCAATTCTTATATATAGATTCTTATCTATTGATCCTTTTGAAAAACCTTGTTGATGGAGGTATTTGTCCAACTGAAAATACCAAGCCCTTGGAGCCTGTTTCAGGCCATTGAGAACCTTTTTGAGTCTGCATACAAGTTTTGGATCATTTCCAAGGATGAATCCATCTGGTTGCACAATGTACACTTCTTCTTCTAAGTCTCCATTTAGAAAGGCAAATTTCACATCCATTTGATATACTTTGAACTCCTGAAAGCTAGAAAGAGCAAGGAACATTCTTATGGCATCAAGTCTAGCAACTGGTGCAAAAGTTTCTTCAAAGTCTATACCTTCTTGTTGAGCATACCCTTTGCAAACAAGTTTGTCCTTGTTTCTAATAACATCTCCATTCTCATTCATCTTGTTTTTGAATATCCATTTTGTCCCTATGACATTCTTATAATTTGGTCTAGGAACTAATTCCCAAGTGTTATTCTTTTCAATCTGCTCAAGTTTCATTCATGGCCTTGACCCAGCATTCATCTTTGCATGCTTCACTTACATTTCGTGGTTCAGTAGAGGATCTTCCATCTAGTACTCCATTGCATTTTTGAACTGGGATCCACCTATATCCTTCTACTTCAGAAGTTAGTCCCCCTTAATTGCAAGTTCGTGTAGAATCGCTAGGAAGTCTTTTGGATAGACTCGATATGTCTAGACAACCATTGACATCTAGGACTGTGTCATCCAATACAGTGGTAGCAGAACCTCCTGCTGCCACTCCAACGATGTTCGCTGGTATACCATATGTCCCAACTAGCTCTCAACTGATAGAGGAAGTCCACCCAGGGACTATTTCGACAGTATGGTCTGTTCCCGTTTGTTCGTCTAGAATAAAATCTGGAATTTCTTATGTTGAGTCTCAGCAAATTGATCCTTCGCAACAATATCAATTTGGGCAGTCTAGTCTCCAAAGGCCAATCTTTCCTTTGAGCACTGGATTGCCACCGTAAGGGGGGCAGTATGCCCTTTCATTGTTCCCTCCAGGAGAACAACCATATGAGAGTCCAAAGTAGGATTCGGGTCAAGTTGGAATCACATCCAGTGGTTGGGTACCAATACTGCCTCAACAACCAAGAGTTGTATACTCAATGCAACCAAGTCTACCTGTGTTGAATATCCCCACTACACCAGCTATTATGACAGTGTCGCAAGTACAAGCGTTGCTTATTGTATGCCAACCTCAAGTTTCTTAGGTCGTAATACAATAGCCTCTTGTCTCCACGACACAACCACAATCGCCTATTGGTGGCTCCTTAATTGGAGTGACTCAGGCTCAAATAGGTACCATTACCCCTCATCTTGGTCAAAAATCTAGTATTGGGCAACAGCAAATGGTTTCACTACCATGGCTGGTGCAACATCAACAACTGCAATTCCAGCAAGTTTACCGGGGACCTGAGCAACAAAACTTTGCCGGTAATGGGTAGTCGTTTATGAAAAATGGTTATCATCAACCATATCAAAATGGTTATGCCTAGCAATCTTATCAAAGTTATCAACATCAAATACATTATGCTGGTATGCAAAGACTCACAACTCAGGCGATCCCATCTTATCCTGGGTATGCTTCGCTGAACTTGAATCAACAGTTTCCCTTTGTGGTGACTTTGGAGTTACCAGATCTAAATCAGCTAACAAACGATCCAATTGCTTATGCCCCTTGGTGGCTAACGATTCCTCATAAACTGCCGCCAGATATTCCTAAATTCAATGGAAATCCGGGTGAAGATCCGTCGAATCATGTGATGACCTTTCATATATGGTGTTCGTCCAACACTCTCAATGATGATTCGATTAGGCTTCGCCTTTTTCAGTGAACGTTAACTAATCTGGCAGCAAAATGGTACATCGAATTGCCTAGAGCTTCATTTGATAACTTCAGCACCCTTGCCACAACCTTTTTAACCCATTTTAAGTTACTAATAAGGTACGAAACAGGAACGGAGCTTCTTACCAATTTCAAGCAGACGACGGCCACTCACATATCTGATCATATTCATGAGTGGCGACATCATCATAGAATGGTAAAAACATAAGTTCCTGATCAGGTGCTAGCTGAATGGTTTATTAAGTCAATGTTACCTTCTATTACAGAAGATGTGGCAAAGGGAGTTGTTGTCACTGAAGAGAAAGTCATTGCTCATGCGCAATATCTAGACTTGATCTATACTCAGTCTAGCATGCTCTACGACAAAATCTCTGATGCTCCTAGACCAGAATTTTTAGTTCCTCCTCCTCCTAAATAAAAAAAAGACTCTCATGCTGGCGATGGCGTGATAGGTATGGCCAGCATGAAATCCACAAAGGCTACATCTAAGAAAGCCCGTAAGGTTTCTGGTCAAAATGCAAATGAATAACTTCTCGCCTCGAAGGTTAATGCCGTGTCGACCGAGAAAGGCAAAGAACCAAAGCAACCAGGGGGAAGGAAGAAAGGGAAAAGAAAAAAGAAGAAACAAGACGATGCGTCTCCTGAAAAATATTCTGCAAACCCTTCTGGGAAAAAGAAACCTAATCAACCATGTCTCATATGCGATGAGGACCATTGGATGAGAGATTGTCCATACAAAGCTGAAGTTAAGAAAATCTTTAAGAATTCAAGAACTTCAGCAGTATTGACTGACCCATTTCCAAACCCAGGAATCAATCTGGTTACTCGCGAAAATGCTTCCCCATCCCAAGTGCTTATGTTGTCCATTTCAAAATAGCAAAAATATGCTTTGATATTGACAAGGAACAAAGATTACAGGTATTCACAGCTGTCGAACAACAAGGCTACTGATCAACCTAGTAGTTCGACAACAACTTCAACCGAAGTTGTGCAACCCATCATTCCTGAGCTAATGATAAAGCTGCCAAAGGGAGTAGTACACAAATCGACATTTAATCCTCATGCCAGAGTAGCACAGAATTATAATATGGTATATGACCTGGCCCAATCGTCGTCCGCTATGTCGACACTTGAAGTACTGCAAAATTGCCCCTCCCAAAAGTAGGCTCTATTATCAGCAATAGGTGGGATTGACTTAGCGGATTCCAATCTTGTGGCCTTTAATCATAAAGGATATGAACTTCAGTTACCAGCTCAACTCGCTTTCCTCATTCAAGTGAAAGCCCTCAACAAAACTGTTCATCAAACAATTATTGATGAGGGGCATCTACATGTATTATGTCAATGAGTTGCTAGAAAACTTTAGACTCACCACCCTTGTCGCGATCGTCAACGATATTAAAAGCATTCGATGGACGAACATACACTCCATATGGGATTTTGAGTAACTTACAAGTTCAACTGGGGGGAAAAATAGTAGAAATTGATGTTGAAGTTATTGATGGAAACCTCGATTATAACATCACATTGGGAAGGCCTTGGATTTATGCTATGGCCGCTGTTGTGTCAACATAATTTAGAAAGATTGCATTTCCATTTCAAGGAGGAATTACAATCGTTGACCAGCAAACCTTTCTTCCCAACAATTCACAAGTTACGGGAAGCATCCCGATGATCCACAGAAGCTCTCAGTTGCTTCAAAATATCGGAGTAGGCCTGCTAAAAGACCCTACATTGATGGGTACCTTTTCCCTACCGCCTCCAAACAACTTGGCGGAAGTGGCCACAGTGGGAACCTGCAATATGGTATCTTCTATTTAGAAGATGTCAGAACACGATGTTAGCATGGATGATCACTAGGTATTGCCTCCAAGCCCAAAAGAAATATTGTAGCAATCAATGTTCTCAGCATGGGAGGCAAACTCAAATCAATGCTCATCAAGCGTTTGGGTAGATAGGTCTAAGGAGTATGGTACCTCTTCAAATCATTGGTCGCATGTACATTTTACAGATGAAGGAATTGTTCAATCAATGATCATAGAGGGGGCACCATGGGAAGATTACCACCATCGTTCCGATCTTCCGGATTATAATGAAGATTGCTCCAGTGACCTTAATCATCCTTCAGTTTTTGATTTTCTATCAAATACTGTAAATACGATGGATTCTGAGTGAAATCTATCCAATATTGAAGAAACTATCGCCATAAATATCTCGACCAGACCAGATGCTGTAGAGAATATTCATGTTGGCAAATCTTGTTCTTCTTCAGAACTGGAAGTATATTATGCTCTCTTTCATGAGTTCAGAGATGTCTTTGCATGGTCATATGAAGAAATGCTAGGCATTGACTTGAGCATAGTTGAACATGAAATTAAGATGTATCCAGATGTCAAACCAGTACGACAACGGCTTCGGCAGGTGCACCCAAAGAAATCTGCTACCATCAAGGCAGAAGTTGAAAAACTTCTCCATGCTGGTTTCATTTACCCGGTTCCTCTAACTGATTGGGTATCAAACATTGTTCCTGTGATCAAAAAACAAGGAACGATTAGAGTGTGCATCGATTATAGGGATGTAAATCAAGCTTGTCCAAAGGACAACTACCCTACACCCTTCATCGACCACATAATTGATGAATGCACTAGATGCGAAATATTTTTGTTTATGGACGGATTTTCCAGGTATAATCAAATAAATATCCACCCATAGGACCAGTCAACGACTGCATTTATTTTTCCGTGGGGCACATTCACGTACCGCAAACTACCTTTTGGTTTAAAGAACATAGGGGCAACTTTTCAGAGGGCTGTGAATTACGCCTTCCATGACATCAAGAACATCGTTCAAACATATCTTGACGATCTTCCAGCTCATTCGTGAAAGCGGACTGATCATTTGCAGCACTTGAGAGCAATATTTCTACATTGCCGACACTACAAGATACGACTCAATCTGCACAAGTGTGTGTTTTGTGTCGGTTCTAGTCATCTACTTGGCTTTGTAGTTTCAAAGGATGGGATTCACCTCAACCCGTGTAAGGTTCAGGCAATCATCGATCTACCTCCACCTTCAAATTTGCTTTAGATTCAGAAACTCCAAGGGAAAGAAAAATTTCTGAGGAGGTTCATTCCAAATTACGCTGAAATTGCTAAAGGTTATACGCGTATGTTGAAAAAAGAAGTACCCTTCAACTGGGGTCAGGTTGCGCAAGCTTCCTCTGATGCTCTAAAGGAATCCCTAATAAAAGCATCATTAATGTACGCTCCTGATTATCAAAGAGACTTTAACCTGTATCTGGCTACGGCAGATACGACCATCACAATGGTTTTGGTTCAAGATGACAATGGAATCGAACATCCTATCTATTATTTAAGTCGAAACTTAAATGATACAGAAAGCAAGTACTCCTATGTTGAAAAGCTGGCTCTCGCGTCTGTGCAAGCAATACAAAGATTTCGACACTATGTTCTCTTTCAAAAAACTACCATTTTGTCATAATGCAACCCCATGACTTACATCTTGTCGCGACAGTTGCTTTGGGGGAAATATTCGAAGTGGATAGCAATTTTGCAAGGGTTTGATCTAGAACTCGTAAAATCCAAATCAAAGAAAGCTCTGGTTTTCATGGAGTTACTATGTGATTTCCCATTGTTGTCCAACAATTCAACATCCAAAGCAACAATCATGGATGAATCTTTGTTTCTGATATCTTCAAGAGATCTGTGGTATGGAGATATAATCATCTATCTCCAAACCCAAACATATAGGTCTAATACCTCTCGCTCAGAACAATGACATACTTGATACCAAGAAAAAGTCTACATGATCGTCGGTGATACACTTTACCGTCGTGGTATCGATACAGTTTTGCGAAGGTGCCTCACCCATGAGGAGGCCGAAAATGTCCTAAATGATTGTCATTCAGGCGCATGTGGGGGGCATCAATCTGGTTATGCTACGACACAAAATATTTTACGAGCAAGATACTTCTGGCCAACAATGTTCAAGGATTGCATAACCATAGTCAGAAGTTGCCATGCTTGTCAAATCTTCGACTGCAAAACCAGAATACCACCCGCACCTCTGTAGCTAGTAGTTGCTGTTGGGCCGTTCGCCAAATGGGGCATATATTTCATAACATTTAACCCCACCTCAGCCGGGGGGTATGGGTATATCATAGTCACAGTTAACTATTTTACGAAATGGGCCGAGCCGATGCCTACATCAAACAACAATGACAAAATGGCTGCTCTTTTCTTTTTCAATCATGTAGTCTCCAAATTCGGTGTTCCACAAGTTATAGTAACGGATCATGGATCGCATTTCCATAATCACATGATGGTTGAATTCACTGCCAAATTAGGACTGTCCCATGACAAATCTATTCCATATTATCTGCAAGCTAACAGGCAAGTTGAGGTGATCAACAAAGTCTTGAAGCGCATGATGCAAAGGATGATTGGAGTCCATAAACAGAGTTGGCACCTAATCCTGTACTCAACCTTGTGGGCATACCAGACATCGGTGAGAAATGCGACCAGGTTTACACCCTTTTAGCTGGTGTATGGCCTGGAAGCGATCTTACCAGTTTAGTGTGAAATTTCATCCCTCAAGCTCGTAGTCGACCTTCTCCCCGGAACCTCAGAGGAGGAGGCTCGTTTCTTGGAATTAATCCAACTGGATGAAACCCGTCGTGATGATGCCTTGGCTAACGAAGCACATAAGAAATGAGTCAAGGCACAGTTTGACAAAAATGTCAAATCTCGTGTCTTGTTAGAAGGTGACCTGGTCTTACTTTACGACCAGGAATCCGATAAATTGGGAGCAGGTAAGTTCTAGTCTTTGTGGATGGGTGTCTATATTGTTAAGCGTGTGTTAGCAAAAGGAGCCTACGAGCTAGTATATTATGATGGGATTCCATTGTTGCAACCCCGAAATGGGTTGTACCTTAAGCGTTACTATGCTTGACTCAGCGTAGTAACCTCTTCATATGCTTTTGTTACATTTTTGTTTTCGTTAAGAGTGATCATTTTGGTTAGGTAATCCACTTTTGCATTTTGTTGTAGATGTCGAACCTATTGGAATCATTTGTTGGATACGCTGATGGAGCAAGTCGTAGTACGCGGAACCTATCTTCTACAGCTTGGGCCATCCTTGATCCAAGCGGTGAGTTAGTGAGTTTCAGAGGGGTATGTATTGGTCAATCGAACAACATCGTTGAATACAACGCATTGATAGAGCTCCTTTCTGATGCCATCGCACATGGCATACGCCGACTTGTCGTCAGGCTAGACTCACAACTTGTCATTCTACAGCTTACCGACATATATTCTGTTCAGAATCCAGCTATCTATTGTATGTTCCTAAGGGTCAAGATTTTGGAAATGCAGTTTGATTCTATCCAATATCAACATATTTCCAGAAACTTAAACACATTAACTGATTCATTAGCAAATTATGTGTTAGATAGACATTTGCAACATTTGTAAAAGAAAAGCATTTCATCAATATTTGCATCAGGATCATATAACTTAACCAAAATAAAGCTCCAAAAATCAAAAATATATATAACTATTTATAGTTTGTACATAGTGTTCTGTGTCCAGGACAAAATCGGTCATATGACCCAAAAACTCAAAATGCAAGGGGGCACCCTAGTCTAATGGTGCTGGTGATAACAAGTCACCACTTATGCAATCATACGTAAGAGCCTAGTCCATCGGCTCGGAACACCAATGGTATGGCGTTGTAATCTCAGAGGCAGCTCATCGGTCCTCACATCCTGAATACCAAGGGTGAGACCTTCGATCTGATCCTGCAACACTGCAAGAGTGTTGGCTACATCCAGATCGTGAAGGACAACCCTCCCTACAGCCTCTCCTGCTAGAATGACAACTACTGCTCTCAAGCGCACTGCTGGTCGCACTGGCCCGATATCTGCATGAGCACATGAGTTTTGATTAGTCTTGATAAACATTTAAAAAGCACAAGAACATTATAAAAACAATAAACAGGGATATGGTCAGAACATTTACCTATAACACCCCCCTGCTCACTGGCCGGCAACACCAAATCTGTGTCACCCCAGAAATCCATCCCAACATATGGATACTCAGCAAAGACCATCTCCTGATGGTCGAACCACTCAAAGAAGGCATCAGAGAATGAAATCTGTGACTGAACAACATGTATGGCCATAAGATCGACCCATCTCTGCATCCATGGTTCTGTTGGTACTGATGGTCCGAGTGAAATGTATTGTGGTTGCATTAGTGGGATCTTCTCCAAGGCAAAAGTGGTCAGAATGGAACCATAACCAAAGTTCTTGGATCTTCTGTTTTTCACCTTGGTAAGCTATTATTTTATCACCAGAAGTACTGCATCACACCAGTTGAATACCTTTGGTTCGAGGCATTCCAAGGCGTACTGCGTATAGGACCTGTTGGCCAAGTGAAGGGCCGCGCTACCAACCAATCTAGCAAAGGTGAATAAAATAGTCCTCAAGGACTAGTCAGTGACATCTCGGATACTGATCTTGCCATCCCTACTCAGCTGAGATCCTTCTCTATAGTATCAATGGATATAATCCCTCACGGATTCACCCCCACGGGCGGAACCTGATAGTGATAGAGGGGCACATGCCTCGATAAACCGGTCAAGAAGTAGATGTCCTCAAAAGTCAAGGGGATGGATTTTCCTCTAATCTGGAACACTTGGTTGGTAGGATCCCATGCATCGAGGAAATATTGCAACAAGTTGATTTGTTGCCTCATGCTAGATATGCGGAAGAACTTGAGCAAGCCACAGTTCCGCAATGCAGTTACCGTACCTAGATCATGTAAGGCAACCATGTCCTCTTCTTCATGCTCGTGTTCATGCCATGTAACAACCATTTTTCTCTGATGAATCTCTGAAAAACAAACAAGAGAAGAATTAGGATCCCGATTTGGCAAAAAAAAGCAAAATTTCCATGAAAAATCAGTGCAAAAGTTTTCCTCCTTGCGCCCATCGCACCCCAGTTGTGTACTAGGTGGGATGCATATTAACTGGCTAGTGGCTAGCCTAGTATGCATCGCACCTTTCGATGTATACTAGGTGCGATGGGGGCAGAATGAATTGTTCAAACCCTAGAGGCTCAGAAAAGCAGGAAAACATGCTCAGAATTCAAAAAGGAAAGAATGCAATTGAATAGCTCAGGTTTAGCTCCTACCTAGTCCAGACGGTGCCAAAAATCATCCACAGAATCTCCCAGAATCAGCTGATGAAAATCAAAGGGGAAAACACCTCCATAGCTCCAACAATCCCAAATTCGAATGAAATGGTAAAATGAGGGGTAAAAAACTACTTTTAAGTTACTTTTCAAGTAATTTAAGTAGGGGATTAGTTTTTTAACTCATTTTTCAAGCATGTATTCTCATTTCTAATTAGTTTGATGGAAAAATTGAACAGGTAGTATGACTGTCAAAAGAACATAGTGTTAATGGTGAATCGAATATCAATGATCATTATCACAAGAAATTTTACGCGAAGTTCAAGCTCGTTAAAAAATAAATCTAGCAATGAGCATATGTTCCACCAGAGTTTAAGCTCATTAAAAAATGAACCCACCTTCGGTAAATAACCATTGCGATCGCATTATTATCAGCCTTTGAGCCTTGGTCATGTTCTTAATATCCTTTTCACATTGTTTTATACTTTTTTGGACTTAAGGGATTATATTACGAAAAAGGAATATTGGTGTTTCCTTTCCATCTCTTTTCAGACTCTATAAACTTGAAAATAACCGAGTCGTCCTTGTCGTTAAACTCGTTAAAACAATAGTGAAAAACTTTTCCATCCAGACAAGAGCGAGTCTCACTGTCACTAGGCTCATTAAAACATAGCGATGGGTTTTCCCGAAGGGAAAATTATAGAACAAGCATATGTTATCCTCCTCAAGCTTGACAAAAATGAAGAGGTACTGGTTAGAAATGACTGGGGAAAATTGGGAAGAAAACTTGAAGAAAGTTTATTGGTAGCAGATCGCTCTTGAACATGACACTTTCACTCCATCACCATGATTGAGTTGGGTTGGGTTATTCCATTCACCGGTCATATCACCATTGGTCCACCGTACCATCCACTTTTGGGGTTAACACTACCAATCCAATTCAGTGTCGTCGATATGTTCAAGAGAAGTCGCTCAGAGAATTCACCAACCCAGCTTGTGTCTCATCCACTTCAATTCCTTCATGCTTCATTCTTTCATAACTGCCACCCTGAACCTTGTATCATCAGATTGTTTTCACCTCCACAAAATCATTTGCTCCGTTTCGTGTCATAGATGTGGGATTCATTAAGGCCCTCCTACGACGGGTCACTTCTTGTCGACATAAACTCATTATCCAAGAAGTCGACTTAGGAACAACCATTTCAGTACTTTGAAGCTTGCATGCCTCAATGGCAAGTTTCTCACTTCCGGCGACAAGTTTACATCAATGGCCTTCGACCGAAAGATTTTGCGTGGTGTTCAACATCAACTCATGTATTCACACCACATGAATTGTAGTGCAGTACCTTGAGGGTCATCATCACCATCGGTGATTCCTCTCGCACCTGTTAACAACTTACATCATTGGCTGGTAATTAGGCGATGTCTTTCCATATTCGATGCCAGAACATCTTTTCACAAGGACCAACTTGTACTTCAGGTGAAGTTTGAACGAGTTTTGAAGACCCCGGATCTAGTTTCATCCATTTGGGCTACGATATATTCAAGAAAATAAAGACATCAAATGTACATCATTGCTGCACAGATAATCATCCAAGCCAAAGGATGATGGCTCTACCGGAATCATCGGTCTACCACACATACGATTATCTGTCCTATGTACATGAAAATGAACTTATAAAGTTGAGCATGGGAATGCCCGCCTTAGTTAGATCATGAAAATATTATGAAGATAATGTATTGTATTGTATCTTATTACAGGTTACCTTCCAGTTCAAAAAACCTCGGATCCTCATGATAAAGCATTTCACTCAACATCAAAAGATTTGCAACCTCATGCTTTAGGGGCAACTGTTATAGGCATATTTGGGCACCGCAACCCCAATCACATATGTCCATAAAACAAGGGCTTCTAAGTCCCTAAAAGTGTTGTTTCATACCCTAAAGGAGCAAGGTCAACTGATTACATCATCTCCTAGAAGTTCTCCATGAAAATCTACTCAGAGCTGGTCAAAACTGGACCATACAGACTGCTCAGTGCTAAGGGTACGATGCATCTCACCTGCCACATGCAAAAAGTGCGAGGCATATTGGAAAGCCCTTCTGTAGGGTGCGATGTGCGAGAGAAGAAAAATGGCAGAAGCAGTTTGCTAGGTGGAGACCTTGAGAATCTTCTAGAAGCTACTCATTTGACATTTGCCTCTCTGAATTCACCCAGGGATGAGTAAGAGATCATGAAATCTCCAAGTGGAACCAAGAACTATTAGAGAGATGACACTAATCAAAATCCCATAAGCTAACTCACCCACCTATAAACATCTATATATGGATCCCTCATCCCAGAGATCCAAAGGCTGGAATCTTGTATTTTGTAAGGAAGTGTTGTTGGTTTCTCTGTGCAACATTGTATTGTTGGGTGATCTAAGCTTTTCATGAGGTGAAGAGGGCTTTCATGCTGGGAGGATGGCGTTGGGTTAGACCAATGGGTTGCAATCCTCTCTTCTACTACTTCTATCAATAAATCTATTTGATTTTTCCTCCATATTCTTGTATATCTATGAATCTTGTATTGATATATGCATTTGTATGGTTAATATACATTTGATACTATATTGTTTATGGTTATAAATCTCTATGCTTTGATGGTATTATGCTGCTTTGACTCTACAGGTGCTCTTTGAAGTAGGACAAGTAAGGAAGGAGTGGCGAATTTCTGTCAAAGGGGAAAGGAAACAAGCAAGGAGCCAAGCGAAAGACTGAGGTTGGTACTCTCTGCTTCTTTCTCAATATCTCATAAAGGAAAACAAAAGTGACTTTATTTTTTTGTTTCTAAGATAGCTACCTGTCTTAGTGGGACTAGCAGCTCTGAATGGACACTAGTTTTCCTGATAACAGCGAGCACGTGGGGGCCAACCCTTAGATGTGACAGCACAATGTGACCACCAACAAATGGAGTAGGGGGGTGGGCCGTTGGCCTTATCCCCAAGCACGTAGCCCCCATGTGGCTGCCACATGGCCCAACCAAGGGCCACCACATGGTAGCCCAAGGGCCACCAAAATTTTGGTTAAGGTTCTGGGAAGCAGTGGCAAGGGTCGAACCTACAACCTCCAAGTCCAAGTCCATTGTCATTCCCAATACACCATGTGTTTGTTGCTTAACATATATGGTATGCAAATTTTATTTAAACTGAAGGTATGAGCCATTCTAGGGAAAGGGCGAGCACATGGGGGCCAACCCTTAGACGCGCTAGCACAAAGCGACCACCAACAAATGAAGCAGTGGGGGCGGGCTGGCTGGGGCAGGCTGTTGGCCTTAGCCCCTGGCACATGGCCCCCACGTGGCCACAAATTTTGGATTATAGGCATTAGAGGACATTTAAAGTTTCCTACAATTTTGCCCTAAAATCAGCAGAAATAGTGCCCGATTAGTAGAAATGTGGGCGAAATTGTTGCATGGTGCCGGATTTTGGGGAATTGGCAGTGTGATTAGCAGAAATATGGGTGAAATTGTTGCATGGTGCCAGATTTTGGGGAATTGGTAGTGCGATTAGCAGAAAGACTTGGAAAAGCCATAGCTTCTTCAGTTTTTTACCAAATCAGGAGGATAAAGAGGCTACATAGGCATTTTTGGGCACTCTGGAGCCATTGGAATAGGTTTCAGAGCTATCTGAACATTGTAAACTGATATATTAACATTTTTTTAGCATAATAGAGAGGGCCAAGACATTGGAAGCTGTACCAAGAAGACGTAGCACAGGCGGGGTGAACTCCTTCATCATGTGTTGCTATGATATTGTTTTTGGTGACGTTCATGTCTGTTATATGTTGTTGTTCAGTCATTTGTTTATGTTAATTTGTACATAAAATTTACATAAAAACACTCAAAAACTCATGTTTTAAAATTACAATTAACCTCATGAATCCTTAATCACTTTTAACATATTCTAAAAAGGAATTTAGTACAACAAACTAATTATCCCATTCAGATCAAGTTTGGTATCAGAGATCTTGGTTTTCTTTGTGCAAGAAGGATTTAATTGTTTGCAAGTGAATGTCATGCTTACAAGGTTGAAGCTCAAGAGAGGAGAAGGGAAGCTAGTTGAAAGCCCTGAATTTGGGTCAAGGAGAAGGAGTGCAAGGTTTCCACAATCTCCACCACCAGTTCTTCCTCAAGTTGCAATTAAGGCTTCAATGAGCATGTCTAATGAAGGAGAGCCTACAAACATGACAGAGGATGCGAATATCTTTAGGAAGGCTTTCTTTGATATGACAGAGATGGTGAAGGTCCTCTGTGAAGAGAGGAATACCAGACTGGAAGGTGAAAGCTCCAAGCCTCCAAAAAGAGAAGGTTCTTCAAGAGGAGGTAATGGTATTGGAGGTAAAACTCCATCTTTTCCACCATCTTCTTCATATTCATATTCACATGCATCTTAATCCTCTTCCACTAATACAACCCTTACTCATACTCATCAACATACCTCAAAAGGAACTTAAAAAACACCCCTGTAAAAACTTGATGTTAAATTTGAACTGCCCATGTATAATGGTGAAGTGAATGTAGAGAAGCTTGAAAATCGGGTTCATTATTTGGAGGTCTATTATAGAATTTAAAACCTTCAATATGATTACATAAAGATTCAGCTAGCTTCCTTGAGGCTAGAGGGTGCAACACTAGTATGATGGGAATCAAAGACACAAGAAGAGATAAAAAAAACATGGTAAGATCTAAATTTATTGGTCTAATTTCATTGTTGCAATTAAGAGACAATTTTACCCTCTAACATATATGCAAAAATCCATCATGAATTGGTAGAACTTTAGACAAATTAAAGGTCAAAATGTGTAAGATTACACCCAATAATTTAGAAAAAGGTCTCTAATGTTAGGTGTCAATTTGCAATCACAAGACACGTTGTTGAAGTACGTAGGGGGTTTACAAAATTACCTTAAGCATACTATCCTTATGTTTAATCCCAATAATATAGATGAGGTGTGTGAGAAAGCCACTCATTGTGAGGCAAGAGGAAAAAATACTCCAGAAGAGGGTAGTAAAAATCCATTTAAGGGTAAAGGAAAAGAAAAGGGTTTCAAAGGGAAAGGAGAGAAAAATGCATCCATTAAGAAAGGAGAGAAATTAACATGCAAGAATTGTTCCAAAGGGGGTCACGATGAAGCTCATTGTTGGAAGATTCATCCCGAGATGAAACCAAATAAATTCAACAACAAGGGAAAAAAAAGATAGCTGCAACCATTCAACGGGATTTGGGATCCAATTTGGGTAATGAAACTAAAATTATAGCCATGGGTATTAAAGGAAAAGAATCCATTGCTAGCACTAGCACTTCAAATTTACATAATGAAACTCCAAATGAAAAGAAGAGGATAAAATTTTTTCACATAAGGGTAATCTCAAAACATAGAAAAATTGATACTGTTTTCGATAGTGGCTCTCAATCCAATCATATCTTTGAAAACATTGTCAAAAGTTTAAACTTAGAAACCATTCCACATCATAAACCATATCCATCAGGATGGGTGTGTGACAATGCACAATTGTAAGTAACTAGAAAGTGTAAACTGAAATTTTCCATTACTGCGAATTTCATAGATGAAGTGGAACTTGATGTGTTACCATTAGACATATGTGGTACAGTTTGTGATCTGATAATCACTCTATGAGTGCCATCAGTTAAAGATTTATTAAAACAAAAGGTATTACAGACTCATGTGATGGTGTGTATTCTGTGTCATTTAAGCAACGGATCGATTAGATTGCCAATACATAGAAAATAAGTGGAAAGATAGCAGAGAAATACAGTAAGAAAAACAAAGACACAAACAGTTTCTTAATAAGGAGTTCACCCTATTCTTCAGGGCTACGTCTCCAGTCCAGCTTCAGTGGTGGCCTTGCTTTATTGTGTCTTACAATAGAGAAATTACAATACACGGACTCAATGTGAGTTCTCCTGAAGCATATTTTTCTTGGTAGGGTGGTTCTTGGATTCCCCAAGCCACTCGGAGTTCACAGACTCTTTTTCTTACTACCAGCTCTGTGACCCTTGGTCTACAATGGAAAGAGCCAAATGTGATGCTCAGTCCGGACAGATTCCTCTAGGAAAAGGCTTGAATCTTCAAGCTCTCTGGTGCTCGATGCTGCTTGTGGTTAGCTCGGCCCTCTGTCTCCTCTGCTTGCCTTTACTGTTCTCTGTGTTCAGTCCTCCTCTCAGGGTTCTCTATTCACTATCTCTCTTGGTTGCTTGGACTCCTCTCTATTCCTCCTCTCTGAATCTCCATTTGACTCTCTCTGTTTATGGCTTTAGTCATTCGATCCCTATTCCTGTTCGGTTCCTCTCCCGCCTACATCGATTCGCCTACCACCTGTGTGCTTGGAGTTCCCTATTCGGCGTCAGCATGAATGCTCGGGAAGTAGCCACACATCCCCATCGGAACAACGCCAGTCTGCTTGTCGATTCGTTTCTTCAGTTATGTCATGGATACGTTCTTTCTCCGTCGTGGTGGTCAAACAGATTCCAAATCCCCTTAAATCACGGCTTAGTTCCTTGTCGATTCTGCTTCCTTCTATCGAGCACAATCTCAGCCGTCCAATCTGGGCTCCTCAAGATCCGACATCATACGCACGTCGAGCGCGGTTGACTTGCTTGACCGATAGCGCACGATCAACGACGGTTTTTCTCTCACCTCCGCTGCCATGCGTCGATCGTTGAGTGGGATCGCTCCGCTCTCCTCCAAAACCTCTTACTGTTCAAGGGAGCCCCGATCAAAACCACCAGTTTCCAGGTCTTAGGTCCCACCTTCATATGTTGGTTCTTTTTGTTTCTCCACCCATGGTCCTCTGGTCCCCCCCCACATGACCGAGTGCTCAGGCTTTCCCATTTTGGCCCTATTCGCCCAACGATGTGTGATTAGCGCTAATCGCGCATCGAAAATCAGCTCCTTTTCCCGATCTGGGGCCCCCAGGGGCTATTTTGGCATCCCGCACAGTCTCCATGGGCCTCGGTCAGCGTGCTTTGACCGAGGTTCTCGTCGTTCCATGCTGGCTGCCATGGCCACTAGTTCAAGGTATTTTTGATCGCTATTTTGGAATTTTCAAGGATTTGTTCAACTCGATACAGTCAAGGTTCTTGATAGTCTTTTGTGGATCCGATTTGGATCACGACCTCCCTACTGAAAATCTTTTGGACTACCAAAAGTTGGTTTTATTCAAGCATCAACTAAGTGAGGAAACTGTTGTCTCACTTGTCCAATCTCAATCCACTTTGCACTGCTCGGCTTCGAACCCTTAAGCCCAATCCTGAGGTATTCCACTTATCCACTGCGCGTCGCCCTTACCTTCCTGTCCAGCACTGTATCTTCCTACAACTCATTAAGATATTCAGGTAGCAGGTCGTCAACAGAAGGTAATTGACTCTGCTCTTCAGGGTCCTCAATCATTGAAGGTTCAAACAACCTTAAGCAATCTACATTCACGACTGAGTAGATGTGCATGTAAGCTGGCAAATCAAGGTGAAAATCATTTTCACCAATCTTCACAAGTATCCTGAAGGGTCCATACTTGATAGGTTCTAGCTTTTTACCTTCACCTTGCATCCTGTCCTTGCTGATATACAACCAGACTTGGTCTCCAACTTGAAAACTATGCTCCATCCGATACTTATAATGCCTAGCCTTATACTTCACCTGGCTCTTTTCCAACTATTCCTGTACTGCCTGGTGGATCTCCTGGATCTGTTCAATGAATCTAGTTGCCTTGTCCACATCACTGTGTCTATCAACCATGGTATCTTTACCAAAGACAAAATCCAAAGGAGACCTTGGTATGAAACCAAAAGAGGTCTCAAAAGGATATCTCTATGTAGAAGAGTGTTTGGCTCTATTGTAAGCATGCTGCACATAGCACAAGTTCTCATCCCAAAGCTTAGGATGTTTGCTGCAATATCCTCTCAGTAACTGGATCACTGTCCTATTAACTATTTCTGTCTGGCCATCTGTTTGTGGATGAAAAGCTATGCTTTTCTTCAATTTGGTGTCCATTAGTTCCCACAGACTGGACCAAAACTTCCCCACAAATCGGGTGTCTCGATCAGATACAATAGAAGTGGGTAATCCAAAATGAACCCATACATGTTCAAAGAATAATTTTGCAATTTGTTCAGCTGTAATCTGTTTACTACAGGGTATCAAAATACACATTTTGCTGAACCTATCCACAACAACATACAGATAATCATGACCTTTCCTAGATTTGGGTAGTCCTCCAACAAAATCCATGGAAATGCTTTCCCAAGGGTGAGAAGGAACTGGTAAGGGAGTGTATAAGCCTAGTTTTCTATTGCTGGGCTTACTTTTAGCACACATAGCACACCCCTTTACATATCTAGAAACTGTTTCATTCATTTTCGGCTAATAGCAGAACCTTTGCAGCTATGCAACTATTTTACTTACCCCAAAGTGACCTGATATCAGAGAAGTGTGGGCTTCCCTAATTATCTTTACTCTCTTAGTTTGTGGAATGCAGAGTTTCCCACAATGATATAAGAGTCGGTCCTTCACATGATAGTCCAAATCTTCTACTCTTTTGCCTTGACTCAAAGCTGCATATACATCTTTAAAGTCCATATCCTAAGCATACTGTTCTATGTAGCTTTCATGCAGCACAGAATTATGCTTAAGTATGGTATATGCATTTATAATGGGTCTAGATAACATATTTGCAACCTTGTTATGTATGCCCTTTTTATATCTGATGACTAAATGAAAATGTTGTAGAAAACCCATCCATCTATAATGTCTTGATTGCTACAATTTAGTTTGGGAGTGTAGGTATTGAAGTGGTTGATGATTAGTATGTATTACTATTTCTTTGCCCATTAAATAATGTTTCCACTTTTTCACACTCTGAACTAATCCATACAATTCCTTATCATATATAGGATAGTTGACTACTGCAGGATTAAAAGTCTCAAAATGATAACATATGGGTTTACCGTGCTGTGTCAACACTACTCCCATGGCATAGTCACTGGCATCAGTTTGGATCTCAAATGGTCTTTGTAGGTTTGGCAGTGCTAGTACAAGTGCCGTACTAATCTTTTCTTTCAAGGTGTCGAAGGCTTTCTGCTATTTGCCTCCCCACTGAAACACCTTGTTCAATCCTGTCAAAGCATGTAAGGGAGCTGCAATTGAGGAAAAATTTGAAATGAACTTCCTCCAATACCATGCTGCTCCTAAGAAGCTTCTCACTTCTGTAGCAGACTTGCGTTTAGGCCAGTTTATGATGACTGCCACTTTAGAGGGATCTATTTTCAATTCACCTCCCCCTACTATATGACCCAAATGATTTAGAGTGTTTTTGCCAAATTCACATTTGGAGAGTTTAACATAAAGTTTTTCTCTTTTCAAAACATCTAATGTCTGCTTAACATGCTTTAAATGTTCTTCCCACGTTTTACTAAAAATCAGAATGTCATCCAAATACACAATAACAAAATCATCAAGAAAAGGTTTGAGTACATCATTCATTAATCTCATGAAAGTAGCAGGAGCATTAGTTAGGCCAAAAGGCATAACCAGCCATTCATACAATCCCTACTTTGTTTTGAAAGTAGTCTTCCATGCATCTTGCTCTGCAACTCTGACCTGATGGTATCCACTGTACAAATCCAGCTTGGTGAAGTAAACAACTTCCTTCAATTGATCTAGAAGATCATCTATGCGAGGAAGGGGATAACGATTTTTGATTGTTATCTTATTCAATGCTCGATAGTCAATGCACATTCTCCACGAGCCATCTTTCTTTCTCACCAAGACAATTGGTGACCCACATGGTGATTTACTAGGCCTGATGAACCCTTTCTCGAGTAACTCCTGCACCTGCTTCTTGATTTCAGCATCCTCTAAAGCAGATAACCTGTACATCCCAATGTTAGGCAAAGGAACATCTTGTTGCAAAATAATATCATGTACTATTCCCTTTTTGGGTGGCAAACCTTTAGGTTCTTGAAATAAGACATCATACTCTGAAACAATCTTTTCTATATCAGCTTGCTGATCAACATTACAGCCCTCAAACACATTGGTTTTTTCAGGTGTCTTTTCCTTTACAACCATCAGTAAGAACTGTTTGCATGAATTTATCATTCTTTTCATCTGTCCTGAGTTTATGAGAGCATAATTATTCTTGAGCTTAGGAGCTCTTACAAAGTATTCGATTCCATCTTTAACAAGCAGATACTTGTTCTCGGCTCTATAGAAAATAGCCTTTCTATCATACAAGTAAGGACTTCCTAAAACAATTCCACATATATCCAAAGGAATTACATCTAACTCAACCTCATCTACAAATGCTGACCCAAAAGAAAACTTGAGTTTGCACTGTCTAGTCACTTGTAGTTGTTCTTTATCATTCAACCATCCTAATGGGTATGGCTTCTTATGAGGTGTGGTTACTAATCCCAATTTCTTTACAATTGCTTCAGAAATCAGATTTACTTGTGAGCCACTATCAAACAAAGTATCAATCTTTTAATTTTTGGAAACAACTTGAATATGGAAAAACTCATGTCTTTTTCTCTCATGTTCTTCATCAATGACAGATTGAATAGAATTACTAGTAGATGCTTTAGAATTCTTACCTTTTATACCTGTGGCTGCAATGATTGTTTCATCTCCCAAGTCTGAACCCAAATCTTTTTGAATAGCTACAGGAGTATTCTTTTTCTTGCCCTCATACTTCTTAGGTCTCAGCTCTGGATGCAAAATCCAATAGTGCTCATCATCATGCCCCTCCTTTTTACAGTGAGTGCATGAAGCTTTGCCTTTTTGTGCAGTGTTAGCCTTCCTTGCTTTCCACTTCTGCTTCCTTTTCTCCTTGCTCTTGCTTACAGTGGGTTGGGATGGTCCCCCAACTTCTGGATTTCCATTGTTTCCTCTGGCTTCTAGATGAGTAGCTTGTACAGATACCTCATCTATACTAGTGGGATTAAACATGAGGATGGTATGCCTCATGTAGTTGTGTAGACCACCAATGTACTTCAAAAGAGTCTCTAGTGAGTCTAATGAGATACCCAACATCAATGCTCTCTTTCTGAACTCTTGAGTATACCCTTGTACACTTTGCCCTTTCAACTGCCGAAGAGTTTGCCAACTCATCATGGCTTGTTGCATGTAAGCCAATGGATAGAACTACTTTTTGATTGTAGCAACAAATTCACTCCAGACAGAGATGGTCTTACCATGCATCTTCATATCAGCTTGGGTTCTGCCTTCCCACCAAACCAAGGCAGTGCCTCCTAGGCGTAGGCTTGCCAGCTGAATCTTACTCTTGTCTGAGACTATGTTTTGTACCCTGCAATACACATCAATTTGTCTTATCCAATTGTCCAACTTTTCAGCCTTTAGCTCTCCATCATATATATGAAAATAAAATTTGACATCTAACTTAACCAAAGATGCTTTCTTATTATGCACAGGGCTATTAGGAGGTGTGAGAAAGCTTTCCTCTTTCCCCTTTCCTTTGGAGTGGTCATGGGAATGAGACTCATCTTCTTCTTTATCTTGTTTAGAACCTGATGAATTTTCATCCCTATGCTTTCTAAAGTCGCTATACATTTCCTCTACCATAGACTTTATAGCTAGGAAACTTTCTATGAATTGGCGGTCTGGCCCTATAGAACCTTCTTCTGACATTGTCTTCCGAGAATAGACTCTCCCAATTTTAGGATTAGTTTCCACCAACTCTCCTTCTCCTAATTTGAGCTTTGATCTAGTGAGCATTCACAGCTAAACCAACACAAGCTTGTCTAACCTTACAGCCTAGAGCTCTGATACCACTTGATCTGATAATCACTCTATGAGTGCCATCAGTTAAAGATTTATTAAAACAAAAGGTATTACAGACTCATGTGATGGTGTGTGTTCTATTTCATTTAAGCAACGGATCGATCAGATTGCCAATACACAGAAAATAAGTGGAAAGGCAACAGAGAAATATAGTAAGCAACACAAAGACACAAACAATTTTTTAGTAAGGAGTTCACCCTATTCTCTAGGGCTACGTCTCTGGTCTAGCTTCAGTGGTGGCCTTGTTTTATTGTGTCTTACAGCAGAGAAATTACAATACAGGGACCCAATGTGAGTTCTCCTGAAGCAGATTTTGCTTGGTAGGGTGGTTCTTTGATTCCCCAAGCCACTCGGAGTTCACAGACTCTTTTTCTTCCTACCAGCTCTGTGACCCTTGGTCTACAATGGAAAGAGCCAAATGTGATGCTCAGTCTGGACAGATTCCTCCAGGGAAAGGATTGAATCTTCAAGCTCTTCGGTCTCGACGCTGCCTGTGGTCAGCTCGACCCTCTGTCTCCTCTGCTTGGCTTTATTGTTCTCTGTGTTCAGTCCTCTTCTCAGGGTTCACTGTTCACTGTCTCTCTTAGTTGCTTGGACTCCGCTCTATTCCTTCTCTCTCTATCTCCATTTGTCTGTCTCTGTTCATGGCTTTAGTCATTCGATCCCTATGCCTGTTCGGTTCCTCTCCTACCTCCGTCAATTCACCTACCACCTGCATGCTTGGAGTTCCCTATTCAGCATCAACATTAATTCTCGGGAAGTAGCCATGCGTTCCCATCAGAACAGCGCCAGCCTGCTTGTCGATTTGTTTCTTTGGTTATGTCATGGATACATTCTTTCTCCATCGCAGCAGTCAAACAGATTCCAAATCCCCTTAAATCGTGGCATAGTTCCCTGTCGATTCCGCTTCCTTATATCAGGCGCAATCTCAGCCGTTCGATCTGGGCTCCTCAAGATCCGACATCATACACACGTCAAGCGTGGTTGACTTGCTCGACTGATAGCGCGTGATCAATGGCAGGTTTTCTCTCACCTCCGCTGCCACGCGTCGATCATTGAGTGGGATCGCTCCGCTTTCCTCCAAAACCTCTTACCGTTCAAGGGCGCCCCGATCAAAACCGGTTGTTTCCAGGTTGTGGGTCCCACCTTCGTACGTTGGTGCTTTTCGTTTCTCCACCCTCGGTCCTCTGGTCCCCCCCCCACGCGACTGGGTGCTCAGGCTTTCCCATTTTGGCCCTGTTCGCCCAACAATCGCGCATTGAAAATTAGCTCTTTTTCCTGATCCAGGGCTCCCAGGGGCTATTTTGGCATCCCACGCAGTCTCCATGGGCCTCGGTCAGTGCGGTTTGACCGAGGTCCTCATCGTTCCACATCGACTGGCATGGCCATTGGTTGAGGGTGTTTTCGATCGCTGTTTTGGAATTTTCAAGGATTTGTTCAACTCGATACAGTCAAGGTTCTTGACAGTCTTTTGTGGATCCGATTCAGATTAGTTTGGTCAACCTATATCTCTATGATAGAAAAGATAGTTCCATAGACATGAAAACAAATACTATTTGTTCAAACATGGAGTAGAATATATTGTGAGAGCACATAGCAAGAAACTAAATCTTTCACTTGCTAAAGTTGGTCAGATGAAAAGGCTAGTGAATTCTAGCAAGAATTTTGTGCTTCTAATGATCAAACCCAAGAATGATGTTGATAATGAAGTTTTTCAAGGTTGTGACTCAAGATTGAAATCTAAATTGGTTGATCTTGTTAACCAATATGATGATATGTTCCAGGAACCAAAAGGATTTCCTCCCAAGAGAGGAATCCAACATGAGATACAATTGTAGAAAGATAGTCGTCTTCCTAACATTGGCATGTACAAGATGTCAGTGATGGAAAGTGAAGAAAATAAAAAGAAAATTCAAAAGTTGTTGGATAAAGGGATTGTTGGCTTGTCGGGGCTTGACCTAGGTTCAGAGTTATTTAGCCAAACAAATCCCGGTACTACTGGCCCTTTCGACAACAGTTCGCGGAGCGCGGACTAAGGTCTCACCCGAAGTAGTATGGGAGGGTGATGGAACCAGGATTCTGCACCCTGGAGATGTTTGATGAGTTCGAATGGTCCGCGGTTTGACCCTGTGCGTAGGTGGCTTCGCGCACTTTCCTGTACCTCGCAGCCTGATATACTACCTTCGCATAGCCCTACCTAGGGGCTGAATGTTGCACTCTTGTGCTATTACCCAAGACCTCACTGATATTCAAATGTTAGTTAATTATTTTAGCCTACTCATGTGCTTTAAGTTATACTTAACAACATAAACCATTCATACAGGTGCGTGTAGTAAATAAACAGTATATTTGCAAATTATATCAAACATGCATTAACCCAAGAACAGATACACATAATTATGATAAAACTTCTCTTTATTAATTCCTTCCTTGGTTACAAACTCGACCCGCCCTGTGCAGTCAGCTGTAGAGCCCTCTCTTACTCTACGACCCAAAGACACACTTCGCACTATGACTCAATCACTTAGACTTCTCATGCTCATACTTCCTTCATTTATTATCTTATACACTTAGAGCCTCGCTCTATTTATACAATCCCATGGTTTCCAGACCATGGGTAGGTTTATCCAGCCGACATTACATTACAAAACCAGGGTGGACAATCATGTGACTCTATCATACTTTCGCGCCCTGCGCCCACAATTTGCACAACCTTACAAAAAGATTTGGTCAAAATTTAGGCTTTGAGCCCCAAAAGATCCCTTCGGGGGGATTCCATGCCCAACAGGCCCCCAACACAAACATTGTGACTTGCCCTCAAGTCACTCTGTTGGTGCAACAATCTTTGCACAGAGTCCCTCCAGCTATTCTCGAACTGCACAGAGGTCGGTGGCACACTGAGCTGTTGCTTGCTGGATTTGCTGCATACGTTGTTTCGAGACCTTTGTGTCTGAACCACTTCTCTACATCTATACAAGTATCTGCTGCATATGTTAATAGTCTCGTGCCTTTGTCCATATCCTTGGAGCGCGAAGACTGTGCTTCTGCCAGCTAGTCAGATAGCTGGCTCACCTGTGTAGGGCTTCAAGTGGCTACCATTCACTTTGCCTGAAAATGTTTCTCCATTTAGTTTGACTATCTAGACCACGCTTCCGTCTGTGACCTCCTTAACCATGTATGGTCCCAGCCAATGCATTCTTAACTTTCCCCAGAATTTTTCAAACTTACTGTCATACGAGAGCACTAAGTCATTTACCTTGAAGGTGCATAACTTAATATGGCGATCATGCTAGGCATTTTCATGCTGCTTTTGTACCAGTTGATGAAACCCAGCCAAGAACCATTCCTCCTCAAGTTCTTCCAATTGTGCGAGACTTTCTTCTAGACCTTCGCGGTCCGTTATACCTGTGAGTGCTGTGATGCGTATACTAGGTACAATATACTCAATCAGCATGACAAATTCCACGCCATAAACTAACCGAAAGGGTATCTGTCCCGTCAATTTCTTGCACGCTGTCCTATAAGCCCATAGTACTACAGGTACGTGAAGGTCCCAATTGCTTCACTGCACGTTGCACACTTTGGTTAGCACTGTCTCCAGTATTTTGTTAAAGGCTTCTACTATCCCATTGGCTTGTGGATGATACGGTGTGATTTTCTGATGATACACCTTGAACTCTTCTATGAGTGCGCTGATGGTTTCATTCAGGAAATGTGTACCGCGATCACTCATCAAGATTTTCATATAGCCAAATTGGGTCAACACATGTTCAAACAAACACTTCATAGTCGTAGCGGCCGTACAACCTTTGACTGACTGCGCTTCCCCCAATGCATCAGGTACTCCGTTGAGGTGATGATGTATCGCTTGCCCATTTTTCCCAAGGGTTTGATAGGTCCCATAAAGTGGATTTCCCACTTTTCGAAGGGTTGTACCGTAAATTGCAGATTCAAAGGCATCTCATCCCTTTGCGATGGTTTGCCGGTCCTTTGGCATATATCGCAGGTCTTAAAGTGTGCTTTTGAATCCTGATGAAGGGTTGGCCACCACAACCCTGTGTAGAGAATATTTTGTGGGGTTGCTCGTCCTGCATAGTGTCCTCATGTAGTGCTCCCATATGCTTCCACGATGATCTAACTTTGTTCAAATTCAGGTACGTACCTTCACAATATCTCATCATTTCCCATTTTGTATAGGTTCCCCGTGATGATAGAAAAATCCACCGTGCGCACCACCAATTCCTTCTTCTGTTGGAGGGAGTATTCCTTCAGCGCCATCCCTGTTGTCAAAAATTGGATTATATCTTCAAAGTGTCCGTTTGCAACATGCGCAGCAAAGAGTTGTGCGTCAAGTAATTATTCCTCCAAACTAGTAGGTTCCTTGCCCGTCTCAATATGCGACAAGTGATATGGTCCCGCGTTCAAGCGTCCAGGTTTTACCATGACCTAAAAGTCATATTCTTGGAACAATAAGAGCCACCTACATATGCACCCCCCCCCCCCCCCAACAAAGGCTTATTGACTAAGTACTTTAACGCGGAATGGTCTCTATACATCTTGAAATGTCCTCCTGGAAATAGTGTTGGTTTTTTTGGAGTGCGTACACCATAGCCAATCCCTCGTGCTCAGTTGTGGAATAGTTATTTTCGGCTTTGGACAATATACGACTTGCAAATGAGATAGGGTTGTCCAAGCCCTCTCCGCCCTTTTATGTGAGCACTTCTCCCAGTGCAATACATGATGCATCAACATGGACATGAAACTCCACATCCCATTTTGGGAAGACTAGGATTGGAGCGAAGGCCAATTTCCCCTTTAGGACATCCATGCTCTTCATGCAATCATCATTCCAGCAGAATGTGACATCCTTTTTCAATAGTTTCTCCATCGGTGTGGTGATCTGGGGATAGCTTTTCATGAACTTCCTGAAGTGCCCGGTGTGTCCCAATGTAGCACGCAACTGTTTAACACTTCGCGGTGCTTCCAAATTCAAAATTACTACAATCTTTGCGGGGTCTACCATTAGTCCCTGTTTGTAGACCACATGTCCTAGTAGGTTGCCAAAGGGAATGAGGAACTTACACTTCTTAAGGTTTAGCGCAATCTAGTGTTGTCAGCAAGTATCCAGCATCAAGCGTAAGCTTGCTACGTGGTGCTTAACCAATCCAAAGATAGTCCAGTCATCCAGATAGACCTCTAGGAATTTATGGATATATTATTTGAAGGCATCAAAAATTATGCGCGAAAAGAGCTGGCATGTTTTTTAACCCAAATGGCATGACAGTGTACTGAAAGCAGCCCCATTCAGTGGCGAAGGTGGTCTTGCTCTTGTCTTCAGGCACAATTTTGATCTGGTGGTATCCTGAGAACCCATCGATGAAATAGCATGCTTCTTGCCCACCAAAATTTTCTAATACTTCATCTGTGAACATGGTTGGGAATGGGTTGTGTACACAGGCATCATTCAACTTCCTGAGGTCCACACATATTCTTATCTCACCCTTCTACTTTTTCTCCTGCACTACCACAGGGCTTACCCAGTCAGATTCTTCCACTGGCTCAATAATCCCAGTTGCGAGGATTTTGTCTAGTTCTTCATGGACCTTTACCTTGTACTTCGGATTCAAGCGGTAAGGCCTCTGCTTAACTGGCTTCGCGTCGGGTTTTAGGGTGATCTTCATCATCCCTAAATTGCCAAAGAACCCCTTTAAGTCCGTAATCTTGGTTGGTAATAATTCTTGGTACTCGCAAAGTAACTCAACAACCTTATCCACCATGGCATCATCCCAATAGTCATCGAGCATTACATACATGGTTCGGCCTTCGTTCCAATGTTTACTAGCTTCGTTTTTAGCGGCACAGTGATGTCAGGATCTTTGTGTTAGCCTCCTGCTGCAGCAGGTATTCATCTTTCATGATTGACATTTTTACATGCCAAATATGTCATACTTTGCAAGCTGCAGTGTTCCATATTTCCACAAGAAGCAATGAAAGTGTGCTGGTCCAAATGCCACTGTTGTATTCCATTTTTGATGAGTTTTTCAGTTAAGGGAAGGCCAAACAGCTAAATCCTGGCCTCCCTAGGTTTCAATTTCCTGTTTTAGAATATAGAGAATGATATCTGTCCAAACAGTTCAATCTTGGCAAATTTGTAGATAGGTAGAGAATCGAAGGGACCCAACTGTTTAATCTGGGCCCTGGCAGAAATAAGTGTAGATTTAGATAGGAAATGTTCAAAAGAAAATTGTAAATCTGGGTTTGCAAGCCTAAGTGCACCCAATTAAAAAGAAGAAAAAAATGTTAGAAAAATAGGCTGGGTAGGTAGCTATGGTTGCAGAATGGTGATTCATGATCAATTTTGTGTTTCAAACTGTTTTATCTTTTCAGATCAGTGCAGGCAGTTTTATTCAGAAGAGCTCAGAACTGGACATTACTAACTTCCCCTTCTTCTAATTCCCCAAGTCACTTACTAACTCCCCAAAGAGGTCAAGATCTGCTTGATTCCTCTTAGTTTCATCATCATCCATATCAATTGCCTTGGCAAAGATCTGCTTCACTCAAGGAGTTCATTTCTCTACAAGTTCTTTTCCCCAAATTTAGCCTAAGGTCCCTGACCTTGGCGCCTGCTTATCACCTTCATATTAACTACTAACAGTATTATATAACTCCCTATCAGTTTTCCCATCCCCCTATTAAACTATGTATATAAAACTCCCCTATGTAAATGTTCCCTCCCTGGCAATATAGCCATATTTTTATAAGTCCTGGAAAAAATGGTCCATCTGGGGATGTTTTTAGCCCATCCGAGTCATAGCAGGGATTAATCTGACACCTGGCCAGATTAATAACCTCCCCCCTAGCCCAAAAACCCCCAAAAAAAGAAACCCCTAAAAACCATGTTTTACCCCTTTTTCCCTAAGTCCTAAGTATAAATATGATACCCCGCGTGCAAATAACCCCCTTTTCCACCCCTAACCCAAAGTTTTTTTCATAAAACATCAATCCCACCGCTTATTAAAACTATAACCCACTTTTCCCTAAGTCATAACCCACCCGCGCGCATATTAAAAATGGTATATTCTTCGCATATTCCCCGTCTTTTATCCCGCCATCGCCTCGCGCCTACCGCCAACCGTTGGATCGCCCGCCCCACAGATCAACGGTGGGCGGGCCGCCCCATCCCCGAACCGCCCGAGCTTTAGCGTCCGGGAGATGGGCGGTATTGCCGCCGTACTCCCACCACGCGTCAGCTCCTGGGCTGTGGCGGAGGCCCCCCTCACGAAACTGCTCTCCCCCAAAGGTGGTGCGCCACAATACCGCTTACCGCCTCCTGCCCGGTGACGTCACCGCATACGTCACCCCCTACACAGTCACCGCTTATGTCACCCCCCTCTGCCCAGTCACATGTCCAGTCATCTGCCTGCGTGGCCCGTTGCCACGTGTCATGCCACGTCACTGTTCGTAGATGATGATGTCATGCTGACGTCATCTCGCGATGTCATGATGCTGACATCACCCGCCGTACAGTGTCACATCATGCTAACGTCATCAGCACTTTTTTGGCGCGAAGGGAAAAAATCGCACTTCAAAGCCCCGGAATCAGATTCTGAGGCAGTTTTTGATGAGCGATTTGTGCAAATCGCTCATCGCTAGATTTTTTGGGCCTGAATGGGGAATCTTCGGGGAATCTTTTCATTTTGCCGCCCCCAGCAAGCCCGAAAGGTGCCGAATGACCCATTTTTCTTTGCGAAGCTTGTCGGAAGGAGCATAAAACAGTTTTGAAAGAAATAGAGGCCGAACAACGGCCATTAATTTGTGAATAAGACCCACAGCACGTCAGAACAACATCAATTTATTGCCAAAGAGTATCAGAGGAAGAAAGGATGCCAAAGAGTATCAGCAAAGATTTTGTTCAGTGGCTCAAAGCACCTATACATTAATGAAGCCCCCAGAAAGTCAAATCAGGCATCATCAGCCCGTCTTAGCTCTCAAATCACAGTCAGAAGCATTCAATGTCGCCGAACAGCAAGGGTGCAAAGACCAATGCACAGTTATGAGAGATGAACAACACACAGCCACCAGGACAGACATTGACTCATCTTGTTACAGCTGCCCCCAGCATAGCTCAAAGATATTTTCTGGCATTTATTTCTGGATAAGATTAGGTTAAAGCAATCAGTTTTCTGTCAGACCTGTTAGGTCGGCTGCAATAGATAAATTTTGGATAAATCTCCCCTATATAGACCACCCTCTGTATTATTTTAAGGGTCGGTTGGTTGATAGTCTTCAGTGGAGACTCGCACTGTATACCTGATATGTTTTCTGTAATCAAAGACTGCTGAAAGGCTTGGAGGAAAGACTGTCTGCTCCGTGTCTAATGGTTTTGAAGAAGTGAATTTGGAATTCTTGTGCTGCAACATGACTCAATAAGTTTTCCTACCTCTGTTTTTCCATTGATATATCGTCTAAAATATTAGAAAGAAAGAATAGTCTAGAATTGGTTTAAACGCCCTCTATGCTCATTTTCTGCTATTTATTTATGTTTTCATCTGGGTTAGTAATGAATATGAATTCCATATGGCTCATGTTTGCCCTAATCCCTTCATCTTTGACAGTTGTTTAGGAATTCTTAATTGCTCCTAGACAGAGCTCATTCACCTTCCCCCTTTTAAGCCGAGTGAGAGATTCTTTATTGCCTCTCATTCCTTATTCCTCATTCCATCCTTTTAAGCTTTAAGTGTTGTTTCATGAGCAGCTACCTTGCTCCTTATTTCTCTTGTGACCAAGAAAACACACCAGTAGTCCCACTCCTTGACTCCACGCCCAATGGTTTGAAACTTACCAAACTATGTTTTGCCTCTCTACTTGAGACATCTTCCTTCCCACCAAAAACAAAACAAAACCCCTGAGCTCGATAACTAGCCTAAAATCATTTCAAACAAAGCTAAACCTAAAAGAGAGAGCCCTCTCTGATTGCAGGTTGGCTAGAACCTGCAGTCCAAAGTTGGTCTGTGGTTACCTCGGCCGTATCCTTTTCCGGAGCTTAAGGACAACCTGAGTGATAACATAATGGTGACTCCGCTGGGGACCTTCCTCAGATAGTTTCACAAAGAAAGTTGGAAAGCTCCACTGGGAAAACCCAAACCTTCACAACCTTTTTTCAAGTCTAGCTCTGATCTTTGATGGTGGAGAGAGATCAGGCACTCAAAGTTAATGTATCCACCTGGCGACTCCACATCATCCTCATAATAAAGACTCCACTGGAGAAATGAACCCAAAAGAAATTTATGAGCAGATCAGGCTTTTGACCTGGATTATTATCCAAGAGGTCATGTTCTTTCTCCTCCATAAAATTTTGCTGTACATATTGTTTGAACTTGACTTTTATGTTTTTCCCGTAGAAAATGTTGAAGAAAGCCCTCCTTGCACACCCGAACAGCATCCTTTAAATGCTGCTAATGCTCACCTTGTAGTCAAGGAGGACACTACTGTCAAAACAAATCATCCTATCCCTGTTCATACCGAACCCAGTCATTTAGTCCCTGTACACAATCACGTACCTCGTAAAGTTCCTGATAGATATAAACCACTCATTCTGCCTCCCGTGCTTAATCCTTTGCCCAAAAATCATCCCATGTATCTCCCAAGATTTGATGGAGAGAGTGGAGTTACTACTCAAAAGCATATTCAGGCTTTTGAAGATTATTTGAACATTTTTGAAGTGGAGGATGAGGATGTTAGTGTTAGGTTGTTTGCCCTTTCTTTGCAAAGTGAAGTTAGGACTTGGTTTAAAGCATTGCCTGAGGCAAGCATCTCAAATCTCCAGCAGTTATTCAAACTCTTCCTTGATAGATGGATGATCAAAGTCAATTTCCTCGTGCTCATAGAAGAATATAATCAGTTAAAAAGGATTCCAAATGAATCTGTTCAACAATTTTCTGACCGATTCAATCAAGTTTATCATTCAATACCATTAAATATAAGACCTCCCCCTGATTTGGCCCTATTACATTATCCAGCAGCATTTGATCCAGAAATAGAATTTTATCTGAGAGAAAGGAGCCCCTCTACTATGCAACAGATGCAGAACATGGCAGTAGATGTAGAGACTAATCTTAAAGTTAGGAAGGGGAAGTTAAAACCAGAAAAAGGGAATGAACTCAATATCTTTGTAAAGAAAGCAGAGGAATTAAAGTAGATGTGCACAATAGAAGTTGAATATTTAGAGCGCCTGAACAGATTTGTTTTGCAAAAGGAAAGTAATGATATACATGCACAAACCTGCCACAAAACAGATGACATATTCATACCGCCATACATGATGGAGCAGTCTCCTGATATAATGTATGAATATAGTAGCTTCTCTTCTTTCAACTGTCTGCCCAAATATGATCAGTATGATGATGACTGTGAGCCTAACGACCAAATCAGCCTTACAGAGGAGTCAGACATTATTTTGGCAGAAAGCTCAGTTCAGGTTCAGCTGCCTGAACCCAATGATCAGCATGCCCATTTCAGCTATGAAGAGAAGGAGGAAAAGGCAGAAAATTTTAAATTCAGTGAAGGAGCTTTACCATTTTGTTTCAAGTCTTTTCAGTTTATTAGGGAAAATTATCATGCTGTTAATAATCAAGTGTCACCATGTTCTGTTACTGATCAGCTAGAGGAAAGTCCAGGCCCTGCTCTTAAAGCATCAACACTAGATTTGCAGCCCCAAAGTGCCAGTGAATGTCAGATTGAGGAAGACTCAGAAGCGGCAGCATGTGACCAAAAAATCCAATTGGATTCCCTGCCTGTTGATTTTCAGCTATCTCGGATATTTGAAACAGAAAAAGAACAGTCAGCACAAGTCTGTCAGGTGCCATCTGAGCCAGCTTTCAAAAAATTACAGGTACCATCCCATGTTTTGCAGAATTCATCTGATGGTAAGCTGCGTGATGAGGTAAAACACTGCTCTTCTCCGCTAGCAGGCTGCGAACCACGGTATCAAGTGGTTGATGATCCCCCAATTCTAAAGCATGATAGCTATCCCAAACTTTTGTACAGTTCTTTAGTTCAGTCCAGCAATAATGTATATATGCTACAGGACCCTTTTGTACAGTTTCTTATTTCAGCAAAGAAGGTCAGCAGTTACCTGACCTTCTCAAAGATCAACAAAGCCATATCAGATTGCAAGATCTTCATTTCAGGTAACAGCAAGCACGAGCAGCAGAAGCCATTCATGTTCATAATGCTTAAGTGGCTGCATTGGCTGTTTCATTACACCTAACAGCAAAGGAAATGCTGGTTAGGGTAGGTAGGTAGGATTAATAAGGCAGCCGGCCAAGAAAATTTTGCAGAATACAACAGCAATTGAATACAAGGCAGTCTGACCTGCTGTTCTTGGCTTTTCACAAGGAAAAGCCATCCCCAAGTGGAGCCACTGTTAGCCTCCTGCTGCAGCAGGTATTCATCTTTCATGATTGACATTTTTACATGCCAAATATGTCATACTTTGCAAGCTGCAGTGTTCCATATTTCCACAAGAAGCAATGAAAGTGTGCTGGTCCAAATGCCACTGCTGTATTCCATTTTTGATGAGTTTTTCAGTTAAGGGAAGGCCAAATAGCTAAATCCTGGCCTCCCTAGGTTTCAATTTCCTGTTTTAGAATATAGAGAATGATATCTGTCCAAACAGTTCAATCTTGGCAGATTTGTAGATAGGTAGAGAATCGAAGGGACCCAACTGTTTAATCTGGGCCCTGGCAGAAATAAGTGTAGATTTAGATAGGAAATGTTCAAAAGAAAATTTTAAATCTGGGTTTGCAAGCCTAAGTGCACCCAATTAAAAAGAAGAAAAAAATGTTAGAAAAATAGGCTGGGTAGGTAGCTATGGTTGCAGAATGGTGATTCATGATCAATTTTGTGTTTCAAACTGTTTTATCTTTTCAGATCAGTGCAGGCAGTTTTATTCAGAAGAGCTCAGAACTAGACATTACTAACTTCCCCTTCTTCTAATTCCCCAAGTCACTTACTAACTCCCCAAAGAGATCAAGATCTGCTTGATTCCTCTTAGTTTCATCATCATCCATATCAGTTGCCTTGGCAAAGATCTGCTTCACTCAAGGAGTTCATTTCTCTACAAGTTCTTTTCCCCATATTTAGCCTAAGGTCCCTGACCTTGGCGCCTGCTTATCACCTTCATATTAACTACTAACAGTATTATATAACTCCCTATCAGTTTTTCCATCCCCCTATTAAACTATGTATATAAAACTCCCTTATGTAAATGTTCCCTCCCTGGCAATATAGCCATATTTTTATAAGTCCGGGAAAAAATGGTCCATCTGGGGCTGTTTTTAGCCCATCTGAGTCATAGCAGGGATTAATCTGACACCTGGCCAGATTAATAACCTCCCCCCTAGCCCAAAACCCCCCAAAAAAAGAAACCCCTAAAAACCATGTTTTACCCCTTTTTCCCTAAGTCCTAAGTATAAATATCATACCCTGCGTGCAAATAACCCCCTTTTCAGCCCCTAATCCAAAGTTTTTTGCATAAAACATCAATCTCGCCGCTTATTAAAACTATAACCCACTTTTCCCTAAGTCATAACCCACCCGCGCGCATATTAAAAATGGTATATTCTTCGCATATTCCCCGTCTTTTATCCCGCCATCGCCTCGCGCCTACCGCCAGCCGTTGGATCGCCCGCCCCACAGATCAACGGTGGGCGGGCCGTCCCATCCCCGAACCGCCCGAGCTTTAGCTTCTGGGAGATGGGCGATATTGCCGCCGTACTCCCGCCACGCGTCAGCTCCTGGGATGTGGCGGAGGCCCCCCTCACGAAACTGCTCTCCCCCAAAGGTGGTGCGCCACAATATCGCTTACCGCCTCCTGCCCGGTGACGTCACCACATACGTCACCCCTTGCACAGTCACCGCTTACATCACCCCCCTTTGCCCAGTCACATGTCCAGACATCTGCCTCTGTGGCCCCTTGCCACGTATCATGCCACGTCACCGTCCGTACATGATGACGTCATGCTGACATCATCCCGCCATGTCATCATGCTGACGTCATTGCTGATGTCACCCGCCGTAGAACGTCACGTCATGCTGACGTCATAAGCACTTTTTTGGCGCGAACGACAAAAATCGCACTTCGGAGCCCCAGAATCAGATTCTGAGGCAATTTTTGATGAGCGATTTTTTTTGGGCCTGAATGGGGAATCTTCAGGGAATCTTTTCATTCTGCAGCCCCTAGCAAGCCCGAAAGGCGCCGAATGACCCATTTTTCTTCGCGAAGCTTGCCAGAAGGAGCAGAAAACAGTTTTGAAAAAAATAGAGGCCGAACAGCGGCCATTAATTTGTGAATAAGACCCATAGCACGTCAGAACAACATCAATTTATTGCCAAAGAGTATCAGAGGAAGAAAGGACGCCAAAGAGTATCAGCAAAGATTTTGTTCAGTGGCTCAAAGCACCTGTACATTAATGAAGCCCCTAGAAAGTCAAATCAGGCATCATCAGCCCGTCCTAGCTCTCAAATCACAGTCAGAAGCATTCAATGCCACCGAACAGCAAGGGTGCAAAGACCAATGCACAGTTATGAGAGATGAACAGCACACAGCCACCAGGACAGACATTGACTCATCTTGTTACAGCTGCCCCCAGCATAGCTCAAAGATATTTTCTAGCATTTATTTCTGGATAAGATTAGTTTAAAGCAATTAGTTTTCTGTCAGACCTGTTAGGTCGGCTGCAATAGATAAATTTTGGATAAATCTCCCCTATATAGACCACCCTCTGTATTATTTTAAGGGTCGGTTGGTTGATAGTCTTCAGTGGAGACTCACACTGTATACCTGATATGTTTTCTGTAATCAAAGACTGCTGAAAGGCTTGGAGGAAAGACTGTCTGCTCTGTGTCTAATGGTTTTGAAGAAGTGAATTTGGAATTCTTGTGCTGCAACATGACTCAATAAGTTTTCCTACCTCTGTTTTTCCATTGATATACCGTCTAAAATAGTAGAAAGAAAGAATAGTCTAGAATTGGTTTAAACGCCCTCTATGCTCATTTTCTGCTATTTCTTTATGTTTTCATCTGGGTTAGTAATGAATATGAATTCCATATGGCTCATGTTTCCCCTAATCCCTTCATCTTTGACAGTTGTCTAGGAATTCTTAATTGCTCCTAGATAGAGCTCATTCACCTTCCCCCTTTTAATCCGAGTGAGAGATTCTTTATTGCCTCTCATTCCTTATCCCTCATTCCATCCTTTTAATCTTTAAGTGTTGTTTCATGAGCAGCTACCTTTCTCCTTATTTCTCTTGTGACCAAGAAAACGCATCAGCAGTCCCACTCCTTGACTCCACGCCCAATGGTTTGAAACTTACCAGACTATGTTTTGCCTCTCTACTTGAGACAGCTTCCTTCCCACAAAAAACAAAACAAAACCCCTGAGCTTGATAACTAGCCTAAAATCATTTCAAACAAAGCTAAACCTAAAAGAGAGAGCCCTCTCTGATTGCAGGTTGGCTAGAACCTACAGTCCAAAGTTGGTCTGTGGTTACCTCGGCCGTATCCTTTTCCGGAGCTTAAGGACAACCTGAGTGATAACACTTTGATCAATGGTCCTTGAACCTTGCGATAGCCTTCAGTTTCTAGAATGTTAATTTTTTGTGGATACTCATCATCCTCCTCAATATTTACATTGTAACACTCCAGCACGTAGCTCAGCTGGGTCACCCATTCCGGTTAAAGAACTTCCATTGGATCCTGGGGTATTCTAAAGATAGATCCTTTTATAGCTTGTAGCACATCGTTAACAGTATCCCACCAACGATCCTCAAACGTGAAGGTTAACAGGAATCCTTCACGCAATATATCCCATTCGATCATGCCATGGCAAAGCTCTGTCTCAGTATACCAATTCGTGGGTATGATATCTAGGGTATGATAGAACAGGTGCACCCACTCAGGTTGTGGCTCTTCCCCGTAGACATTGGTCCATTTCGCGAGGTGTACATGTGGATCATCCCTTCCTTCACACTTGTCTGTTAGCTGCATCTGAGGCTTCCCAAATTGTAGGTGCATCATCCTTCTACATTCATGCTAGTCCTAAAAACTCTGCTGGTGCGTACCCCACCACCTTGCAGGCGTAGCGCGCAGTACCCATTTCAGAGCATTGAAACATGGCTGTTTCGGTAATTCTCTCTCAAATATGTTTAGGAAATCACCCACCTCGCTCAACCTGTCATACATAGGCAGATCTCTTACCTCTACTGTCACGTAGTGCAACGACCTTGTCATCCTGTTATAGTTGAGTATGGTTACCTCGTGTAACTGGTTCTACCATCGTTCTATTTCCTCATCTGAATCTAAGGTGCAGGAGCTTTCGTGCTTCCATGAAATCCTACCATCTACTGTTGGATTTACCTAGTCCTACTCCCACGTGGTTATCTTCTAGATAAAGTCTAGATCATTGTCGCTATCATAGTTGCGCACTGGATCTGTGTAGTGTGATCCTTTCGTAGGGTCTAAAGGTACCACTATGCGCTGTGAATTTTTCTCAAAAATCATCTTACACTTCTTTAGATTTATCACTCCATTCATGTCAGTGGCCCAATCTATTCCTAGTAGCGTAGGATAGGGATTGTTGTCATCAACAATCTCTATCACTTTGAAATCTACCAGTGCGCTCACTCCTTCGATATCTATTGTGATTCCCTTCAATCTCCCCATAGGTAGGATCTTCTACTAGTTTTCCATCTGCAGTTGGATAGGAGACCATTAAAGCATAGGCTTCTCCATGCACTCCCATATCTACTTTGGCAGGATGTTCGTGTCCGATCCTAGATCCAAAATCACTTGATCCATTTCATATTCCCCGATCTGTGCGGTCAGTCTCATCTCCCTTCCTATTCACATCGTGTGCTTCCCAAGCTTCTGAACTATGTGCGGTTCTCTTGGCACGATCCCAACACATCTAGTGATGAGTTCTTGCTATCGTGTAGCAGCTTCATGCATGTCTTCAAAAATGTAGTGAGCATTGATGGGTCCATTTCTAGTTCCATTCTGTCTTTACTTCCTAAAGTAAAGGCATCCGCCGAGCTCTTATTAGCTTCCATGAATGTCTCTTTATCATGCTCCAAATCAAATTTAGATTCCTTCGTCAGAGCCTTGCGAACCCAGGTACTTTCTTTGAGTTTCTTGCCCTTGTCATCCCTCATCGTAATACCACTTCGGAGCATGATATTTACATTCGGGTCTTCCTCACATGGCTCAAACCTCATCATTTGCAGGCTCTGTGTCAGGGAAGGTTGGAGTGCTCCTTTATCGCACAACCTCGCTATCAGTGTGGGATAGTCCTCTGTCTCATGATCAAACTGTGTACAATATAAGCATGATTGTCTTGTTGGATTTGTACAATCGAGGGCATAATGTCCCAGTCCTCCACAATTGTAACATATCAGTTGGCCATGACCTCTTCCTGGTCCCATTCCTCCTTGACCTCATCCATGCCCCTAAAATCTAGTGCGCGCCATCCCTACATTTTGATCGAGGGCCCATGTTTTAGTCTAAACCCTGTAGGTAGGAGTCCAATCCATCACTAGTTCATAACTTCTACAGGTGTGCTCATCATGGCCTGCTGACCTACAGAAATTATAGAACAACTGCTGGGAATTCTGCGTATACTTCTATAATAGATGTCATTTATTTGTAGCGTGCTTCCCTCCTATCTGACAAATCGCGCACCATAATGCAGGCACCTTTCTTGGTCCTACTTGTGCCTCCAGTCTCAAAGGCATTTGTCTTCCTCCTGCCAGGTATTTCACAGAGACTAGACAATGGTCCTTGTCATGTCCCTGGCCCTTGCGCTTTATGCACCATACCTCCTCGCATGCTTATGGGTGAGCTGTCCTGTATTGTTTCAAACTCTGCATCTCAAGGCATAAGTTCTTCAACTATGAGTGAATCTGTTGGACTCCCAGGTTTGGATTTTGTATCAGAGTCTTGTGCAATCTCATCGCAACCTCCAAAGCTTTAGATTGAGTGGTTAGCCTTTGTTGTGACAACGTGTTTCGTAGATGTGGTGTTAACGAGGCTACATACCATTTGCGGTGTTGCCAATTTGTTAAGGTCATGTTCACTTTGCAAATTGTGCACTTCAGTCTTTGATCCAACTCCCATGGGGTTTTGCCTGGTAGCATGGTGATTTACTTGAATCCAATAATTGACTGTGCCTCCGATTTCGACCTACTAAATTCTTCATTTAGTGCATTATGGACATCCACTATCCCTACATTTGGATTGTCATTGGAATGTTTAATGTACCAAGTCAATGCGCGATCCTACAGAGCATTGACCAATGTCGCATTCTTTATATTTTCATCTGTGACACCCTGTGCTTCCCATATTTCTTTACCACGAACCCTCGTGATCTCTCTTTTGTCCCCTCGTGGAGGTGATATCAAGGGGCTGGTTTCGAGTTCTGTGCTACCTTCATTTTGGTATATCCTTCCACTCCGCATAGCCCCAAATATCAATTTATTCGCATAACCCACTTTTCACACAGTAGCATTTTGATCCAAGTGTTCAAATATTTGACGTACTTACCTCACGTTCCCTTGAGGAAGTGTTGTTCCGCCTCGCTATAGATGACTGAAGTATCTACCGCGAATTCGGTGATGAACCCTCCTATGATCATATCTAGCTAGTGATCGACAGTGTGTGCGATCTTATCTTCTGATGCTTCCAGTCTGTGCACCAACTCTGGAGTCAACACAATAGGTTTGTCAAGCCTACAACTTCCTTGAATGTCTGCTAGCTTCGTGATCCACTCGTACAACTCAGTAGGGAAGGATGCAAAGAAAATTTCATGGATTTCCGTATATAAGTAGCAATATAACCACTCTTCATTTGATAATCATGGATTCTTGTTTTCCTGTGCTGAGAACTCATGAATATTTCTGTCCAACCACTCTTCAATTCCTTTCTTTGTCAAATTCCAGTGATGTCACATCAGACATCTCTATGCAGATCCTGATCTCGACAATGGAACCATTTGTTGGCTTGTCGGGGCCTGACCCAGGTTCAGATTTATTTAGCTAAACAAATCTTGGTACTATTGGCCCTTTCAGTAATAGTCCGCTGAGCGCGGACTGAGTTCTCACCCGAATTAGTATGGGAGGGTGTTGGAACCATGTTTCCGCACCTTGGAGATGTCTAATGAGTTCGATTGGTCCACGGTTTGACCCTGCATGCATGTGGCTTCGTGCACTTTCCCGTACCTCACAACCTAATATAATGCCTTCGTTGTTATAAACATTTTTGGGCATTGCAACCCCAATCAAACATGTCCATAAACCAAGGGATCCTAAGTCCATAAAAGTGTTGTTCCATCCCCTAAAAGAACAAGGTCAGTTGATTACATCATCTCCCAGAAGTTCTCCATGAAAAACTACTCAGAACCGGTCAAAACTGGACCATCTCACCTGCTCCATGGTCAAAGTGCACTGCATCCCACCTAAATGCACACGGGAGGTGTGATGCATACTGAAAAGCCCTTCTATGGGGTGTGATGGGTGAGAGTGGACAAATGGTAGAGTCAATTTGCGAGGTGGATGATCATGGAATCTTCCAGAAACTGTGACACTTGCCTCTCTACATTTGCCCAGGGATGAGTAAGAGATCATCAATCTCCAAGTGGAATCAAGAACTATCACAGAGAGGACACTAATCAAATATCAGAAGCTGACTCACCCCCCTTGCAAATATGTATATATGGATCCCTCATCCCAGAGATCCAGAGGCTGGAATTTTGTATCTTGTAAGGAAGTGCTCCTAGTTTCTTGGTGTAACATCATAGTGTTGGGTGATCTAAGCTTTTCATGAGGTGACGAAGGGCTTTCTTGCTGAGAGGATGATGTTGGGTCAAAACAATTGGTTGTAACCCTCTTTGCTATTCTTGATATTAATAAAGCTATTCAATTTTTCCTCCACATTCTTGTATGATTGATGATATATGCATTTGTGTGGTCAATATATTTTTGGTCCTATATTGTTTATGATAATAGATCTCTGTTCTTGGATAGTGTTATGCTGCTTTGATTCCACAGGTGCTCTTTGAAGCTGGGTAGGCGAGGAAGCGAGTGGCGAAGATCTATCAGAAGGGAGAGGAATCAAGCAACGAACCAAGCACAACACAGAGGTTGGTCTCCTTTGTTCCCCTCTTATCTACTTCTCATAAAGGAAGACGAAATTAGTTTTAGTTTGTTTGTTTCTAAGATAGATACCAGTCTTAGTGGGACTAGTAGCTCTGCATAGACACTAGATTTCCTGATAAAAAAATGGCGACTCCACTGGGGAGCGAATAGATTATTTGTTTATCTATATTTGTTTGCTTTATAAACTTACAGATGGAGCCTGAAGTCAAGCCAGCTAGCCTTCGAACTGCATTTGCTATGCAAGTGTAAAATAGATCAATGCTGCTTCAGTCTATCTCTGGGTTTTGTTTATGAACTGAACAGTTGATTTACAAGCTCTCTAATTGCCCTTGTGGTGGCTCTAGTAACCTCCTTAGATCTACCCCTATGATTTATTTATTGATTATCACTTGCTCGACCTAAATCCCTGAACTGTGCTACAAACTGTGATCAAGAACTGGATCAAAAGTCTCGCACTGTACCATCGCACCCTCTCTTCAAGGATATCAGTATGCATCGCACTTCTTGTGTGCTATAGGTGGGATGCATACTAGAATCCCTGTGTAACAGGTGCGCTGATCATAAAAGGCTAATTTTGCCTCCAGACTTTGGTTTTTCTTCACTCTTTTCAGCTCTATTTAGGAGTTTTGCTGTCTGTAGTCAGTATACCTCTATTGGAAACCCCCTTCCTTGCCATTATTCCACCTCCATTGTGCAAAGAACTGCAAATGTTTTTATGTATTGTGAGCCATTTTCAGTTATCTTTTACAAAGAAGTAGCGTAATTGAACTGTCGTTTCTTGATTTGGAAGTGTCGCAAGTGTCGTTTTCAGTCATTGAAGAGAATCTGATTGTTCTTGATAGTCGATTACACTGTCACTCTTGTATTTGATTTGAATTAGTAGTTTTTCAAGTGTTTAAAGCAAGTTTTCCATTCCAAATCACAAAGTGTCGTCATTATCTTCATTTTTTCATGAAAAGAAGCTTGTTAGTAATGTTGCTTTGAAAAACAATTCAGATTTGCGCTTAGCTTTCTTTTTATCATTCACACATTAAGAAGGCTGAAAACAAATACATGCATGTGCATTTGCATTTAGACTGTTTGTTGGTTTGATTTAGGATAGTGCATATAGTGTGTGCTCTCTACTCTATGTTGAAAGAATATCATCTCTCTTTCATTAGTAGCTAGGATTTTCATTGCAAGAAGAAGATTAAACGATTGTTTATCATCTTAGATTGCATTTTAGGAATTGTATATCTACATCACGCGATGAACCTGAAAGGCAAATTTCTTAAGCAAGATCAACTATAAAATAAATTTAATGAATCTAAAAATGCTTTGGAACCTAACGCACAACATTTAAAAGTCTAGGCTAGAGACGTATTCTGGCGTCGTAAAGCCTGGTAGCTGTTGTTTTCATTGCTGGTTGGGTGATTCCTCCACTTTGAGATGACAAGTTCCACTATGGATTCTTGCTCCCACGTACCGTCGAGTATATATTGGGAGACCACAATAGGCTATATCCTTTATCCATAGGAATCCGTGTCTGCCACCCTATCGATCGCAATGCACTAAACACAACATTCAGGAAGATTGATTGCCGTACCGTAAAAAGTATTCTAAAGTTTTGCGATTGGTTTGGTAATCCCTCTGTCTAGATTTCCAGAGTAGTCTCTTTCGTTCCTTTTCAGACTCCTTAAAGGAAAAGGTCCATCTGAGCACTTGTCACTTCAAGCTCATTAAAAATCGAAGGCGACTAGAGTCATCTTTTGTTTTTTCTCGACTCTTAAAAATTGAAAAAACAAGTTGTGTCAAAGCGTCTAAAATTTATTTTAATCGGAATAAACATCACCTTTCCTACGTTGGTGTTAGGTTGAGAAAGATGGAGTCCACCAACCAAGGATTTCCCCTTGGAGGAAATCCTAGTCCTTTCTCCTCTTGGGGAGATGTTGGTGCACCCCATATGGCCACATTGTCGCTTCTAGAACTGACAATCGGCCTGCCTGTATGGCTCTTCTTGACCTCTGTCGTTCAAAACACCGTGATTCCTGAGCAATCAAGTAAGCAACTAGATGATACCAAAGCTACCCCCCAACCTTCTACTTCATCCGATTCTCTCTCTCCTCCTTCCTCTTTGCTTGATGAAGCTGGTAAAGCTAAAAGTCAAGTAACTAAGAAGAAGAAGGAGAAGAAGAAGAAAGAGAAGAAGAAGAAGAAGGAGCTGAAGACGACAGGGGGCAACCAGGCGTCATCTAGTGAAAATCCACACACTGCACTGTCAAAGCCTAAATCTCCATGTGTCATTTGCAAAGGAGATCACTATCATCGAGATTGTCCTTGCATCCCTCGGATCTTAAGGGACTGGTCTCCTCGTTTGCACAATCCGGTGTCAACAACCTCTGATGATCATGTTGAAAGTACACCGTCAACTAGTGAAAGCGAAATGTCGGGACAGAAAAGGAAAATTAAATTCCCTTGTAAACTGTGTGAAGGCGATCACGCCGTCCACTGTTTTCCCTTCCTAGACGAGGCTAAAAGAGTTTTGGACGACCGTCCGGTTTCAACGTTACGACTTCCTCCTAGATATAAGAAATTCTTGCCAAGTCCATCACTAGTTGAAAATCTGACTAACACACCAATGAGGTTGGTCGAAGCGTCTATCATTGAAGATAAACCATCTGAATCCACACTAGAGGAAAGTCAAAAGGTTGAGGCGGCAGTTGACATGGTCTTGCCTTCAGAGGATCCATCTTCAAATGATATAGTCACAAAGAGAACAAGAACGACACCATTCAAATCCTCTTCGTAAACACAGACTCCAATGAACATGGGGGCAGTCTACCCATTCCTTTACCGCAGGAAGGAAGTTCGTCAGAGTCATATCCAGTCATCTATTTGGTCCCACCTCCAAGCAACCTAGTTGTTTCCTTCGATTGGAATCTACTAGGCAGACCCCGTTTACTGGCTAGTGTACCATTTTCAATCGTTGCTCAAATATACAGAATGGTCATGGCCGGTACCATCATAGATGAAGGGGCTTATGTGAGTATCCTTTCCTCAATTGCTTGGAAAGCGCTTGGTTTGCCATCGCTTTTGCCTGAGATGAGAAATCTAACAGGCTTTGACAAAGGAACCAGTTGACCGTTAGGGATCCTTCACAATGTGTCGATAACATTGAGAAGGAAAATCGTTCACATGAACATAATGGTAGTCCAAGGACCCCTGGATTATAATCTACTCCTTGGATGCGACTATATTTATTGCATGGGAGCCATTGTCTCCTCACTCTTTAGAGTAATGTGTTTTCTGCATGAAGGAAGAGTGGTCAAGCTCGTAGACCAGCTTTCATTCCCCGGTTCACACATAGCAAATAGTCAAATACCATCGCTGAATGGTCTTTTCACACAAGGAATGTCTCATGAATCCCCAGTCCGTCTACCTGATGAGCGTGAGTGATTTGGGAAGACATGACTGAAACCCAGGGGGCATGCACCCTGGTCTATTTCGGCAGGAAAACCTTGGGTATAGGGTAGGTTTCCGCGAAGGATATTGTTAGCTACCTATACCAATAGGTTTCATTTTTCATGATTGGCAGGGGAAGTTCCAAATATGCTCTACTTTGGTGATGCAAAGATCTCATATTTTTGTAGAAAACACCTATCTACAGTTGTTTGATGCATGTCCTACTTCTGAATGGGTGATCCAACAGTCTAAGCTGGGTCATGCCACATTTCAATTTTTGTTGTAGATTAGAGAAAGAAATCTGTCCAAACTGTTCAATCTTGGCAGATCAGTAGTTAGGTAGAGAATGAAGGTTCCCAACTGCTTAATCTGGGGCCTTGGAAGTAATAAGGCTAGCCTTAGATAGAAAATCAAAAGGAAATGCCAAAAGAAAAGAAAAGGGCACATGAGGGTTTGCAAGTCTAAGTGCACCCTCCCTGAAGTAATAAAAAATGATAGGCAATAGAATGGGTAGGTAGATGGGGTTGCAGAAGCATGATTTCTTTCATATCACTGGCCTAAGCAAAGGAAACACATGGTGGCAAGTGCAGATCTTCCTATTCAGCAATTTTGTAGCAACAAAGTGAAGCATGTCTAACTTCCCAATCATTCCCTGTCAAACTTCTTTCTAACATCCCACTGTCACCTTTGTTCATAAGAGGAGTCAAACTCTTTTGTTGGTTCTTGTTACATAAAGAGCCACATTTCCTGTGTAAAAATCTTTTCATTTTGATCTACTTTCATAACTAAGTTTCTTCCCTAAAAAGCTTAGTGTTTGCATCCTCCCTTCCATGTCTCCCATCCAATACTAACTACTAACTCTATCAATACTTAACTCCCTATGTTCCCCTTTTCTCCATTATTATATCACTATTGTACATAAAAAAACCCAAAAAATATGTATATATCCCTTCCCCTAGGCAATATAGCCTTATAGTTCTAAAAATTCGAAGGCAAAGAAATTAAAGCGCTAAAAGCAAAATAGCACTAATATGATGTCTTGGGATTAAACCAAGATCTGCTTGGTTTAACAGCCCTAACCCCTTGTTGTGAATAAACAGCAATAGACCCATTTTCACCCACAAAACATTGGAAAAACCCAAAAACTCGCCGATGGCTAAAGTCCCGCCGTGGCGCGCATTCCCAGAAAAAATATTTGTTTATTCTCTGCTCCCCGCCGTATTGTTTGATCACCTCCGCTTCCCATCGACCGTCTGATCTGGGCCCTCCCATCTGACGGCCCACAGCAATATCGGACCACCCCCGATGCCTGTACGTTAGCGCCCGAAATCTGTCAGAGGGTGACGTCAGGGCTCGGACACGCGTCACTCTTGGGTTGTATCGGGCGGCCTCCTGCCAAAACCGTGCCTGTACCTTAAGCGGTCCGATATTACCGCTTACCGCCTTCCGCTTACCGCCCACCCAGTCGGCCCTATCACCTCCATGCCATGGCCGAGTCAGCACCACATCAGCACCCGACTTGCCATCGCCCCGAGCTATCTGCCACGTCCCCCATACACGTGGACCACTCACAGACAGCCACATCATTATTCCGTACCATGACCCCACCTATGACGTCATGCTGACGTCATCCGAGAAAAGCGCGCCAAAGGCCAAATTTCCAATATTTTCGCCAAAAATCGATTTTTTTCGCATTTTTCACCAAAAGACTGTTATGCCTCCTGCATGAATTTTTACGTCCTTCTTGCCGCCAACCTGCAAAATTGATTCAAAGCCGTGGCCGCCCAGAACTCAGCTTGGATAAGCTTCCACCCATCGCGCCGTGACCAGGTATTTACCATTTCTTCCTGCACCTGGTTCAGTTCGTTCTTCGCTGTAAAAAACGCCCAAAACTGCCATTTTCCCCTGAAACTCAAGCTTTTTGTCCTGCTAGTGATTCAATTCCTCCCAAGACTGATCAATTGTGCCCCTTTTTATACAAGAAATGCCCCGTTTTCAGTGAAAATCCTTTTTACCTCAATTCCCTGCAGAAAGCCGCATTTGCCTACATTCCCAAGTGAAATTCTGCTTGAAGAACACCAAACCCATGGAGACACCAGTAGCTCTAAACATTCCACCTCTAAATGCCCCACAAAGAGAGCTAGAATGGCTGCCCCTGGCTGACAGAGACTACCAGATGGCAGAAGTAATCCCAGAGTACAGCAGATACCATATTCATGTACTCAATGAGCTGAAAGCCGAACATCTCAATGGAAATGATATTCTAGGGATTTGGGACTCCAATTTGCCCATTTTCAATCTTCCTCAAGTCAATGTCCTCCCAGATTTAATCCATCGATGCAGTGCCAACTATGACCCATGTCAGAGAGCTGTCCTCAATCCCTCAGGCTCAGTTTTGTTCCATGTCACCCCTGAGGCTATAAATCAAATGCTGCACTTTTACACTACAAAGCCATTAACTCCCCTATCTATGATGGACTTGATAAAACAAGGAGGCAAGCTGTCCAGTGCCCAAATCATAGAGATTAATCAACTATTCATTCAATCAGGCTCTCAAACTGTGAGGACTCCTCCTATTGGAAATGTATATCTCAATGAGTTGGGCAAAATGCTTGTGGATATGATCAGTTATGTCATGGGATACAGATCATCTGAGGATGTTGATGAAACTATTCTGGCCATGATGTCTATCTTCTCCCCTGGAAAGCCTCCTTCTGTTCACTATGATTATGCTACATACATTGCCAATAAAATTCATGAGCAATTGGTGAATTTAGAGAGGGAAAGGATATTTAGATACACTTCTTACATCTATCACTTGTTCCTATTTTATCAGCCTGATAGCTTCCCTATTACTCTCAAGAAGTTTGATGCTCAGGGAAACCAAAGGTTTGTGGTATTTTGGTCTTCAATCTTTCATCACATATCTTTTTCACCATATAGCTACTGTGAATTCATAGACCTTTTTATCCATCCAGCCATGTCCTTGCTGTTGAGTTCCCCTCCTCCAAGATTGACAGATGAGATGCAAAGAATCCTCCAGCTCTCAAAGGCCTACAACATTGGGGATTGGTACTTTTACCAACACCATACAGTGATCAGAATATATGGTTGTGAGTTAGCCCCATATAGGCTACCAAGATATGTCCCTATGAGACTTTTTGCTTTAGAATATTTCAGACAATTTGGAAATGCAGACATGGTCTATTTCCACAACAAAAATAAGAAGGTACAACTCAAAGTCAGAAACCAGCTAGGCCCATTTATTTATAATAAAAGAGAAGAGGCATGGCAAGAAGCAGATAAGATCCTGCAATGCCTCGGGTTGTGAACCAGTTTCCTTTGGATACCCTATGATCCCAATCATTTCATTAGTCTTAGAAGGGTCAAATATAAGTTGGCTAGCTATGATCATGTCAGGTTGCCTCATATTGAAAAATATGCAAATCTGTTAAGATGGAAAGAGGGCACCCTAGAAGAGGCAAGTTCTAAAGAGGAAATAGCACAAAAAGAAGCAAAGAAACTTGAGAAGGAAGCTGACTTGGAATATTGTGGACAAGTTTCTTCTTCTTATCATACTCAACTTGGAGCAGCTGCCTCATCTTCTACAGCTCCCCAGCAAGCAGCTCAAACTACTCCTCAAGCAGCTAGCACAGATAAGGGAAAAGAAATGGAGCAGGAGCAAACACTCCCAACAACAGAACAACAGAAAGAACAGGCAGAACAACAAGAGGAAATGGCTGAGGCCCCTGTATCCACAGAGCAGCAGGCTCAAGAAAGTGTGCCTCCAAGGCAGGAAACAGCAATGGATACCTCGGTACTTCAAACCCCAATAAATGAAGAGAGAACTAGGAAGAGGGACAGACAGCAAGAAACTCCCCTCACTACATCAGCAAGTCAACAAGGGGAGAAAAGGCAAAGATTAAACCCTTTTTCTGAAGAAGAGATGCCTATTGGACCATCCATGGGTATGGGCCCCCCTAGCATGGAAGCATCAGCCAGTTCCTTCCAGCAGGAACAAGAGAGACCACTTGGAGGAGAGGTCAGTTCCTCAAGCCAGCAAAGAAGAGCAGAGTCTGGAATCAAAAAGCAATTTATGGATATAAAAGCTAGGAATGAGCCAGTCAGAATCCAGCTTTACAATCATTTGCTCAAGATGGCTCCCACCAACCAGCAGAGGCTCATGTCCGCATATGACATTGCAGAGGGGAAGATGACTATGAGCCATTTCATGCCTGCCTTGCTGCAGCCACAGTCAGCTGCAGATTACATCAGGACCAACCTAGAAGTGTTTGCAAAGGACATCCACCCAATGGACCAAATAGAGCTACATAAGCAAACGGGTGAGATGGTCTACTCTACTCTTGCAGATAAAACATTTCTAGCACACAAACTGCAAAATTATCTCCATAATACTACTGCCCAACTAGAATTGGAGAAAGCTTCTTCTCAAGCCAAAGACAATAGGATTAGATCTTTGGAAGATATCATTATAGAGCTTGGGGATGACCCAAGTGATCCTAAAGCTGCGCAGGCGCTCATGAAGAAAAAGGATGAAGATATATCAGCTTTGAGGAAGATGGTCAAACTTCCAGCAACCCTTCACCCCCAAACAGAAGATGTTGCTCAGCAGAGAAAGGATCAAGATGTAGTGGCCATGCTGTTGACACTACACAAACAATTGGTAGAAACAGAAGGACGATTGATAGCAACAAAGGGTGCATTACAGGCAGCCCTGAAATAGAAAGAAGGAGGGCAGATATCTCAGCCCCCTCAGCCAGTAATTAACCTTGAGGAACCTCCTCAAATTATAAGTCCTCCCATAGGACAAACACCAGAGGCAGGCCCTTCAGCAGCAGCACCAGCGACAACATCATGACTGACACCCAGCCTTGATATGCAAAATATGATGAAAGAACTTCAAGCTTTGGAGGCCCAGATGGCAGAACTAAATGAAGCCAAGGAAAAATTGGCTACACTTAATGAAAAATATGATAAATCAAAGCAAAGTGTAGTTGAAAAAACAAGAGAGGTAAGGGCTCTTGAGAAGAAAATAAAAGAACTGGAGAAAGAGCTCTCTCTTGATAAAGTTGTAGCTGAGGTCAAGAAAGTCCTGTGGGCCAATATTGGTCAGTCTATAACAGATCAATGGCAATATATTGAAACCATCCATGAGCATATAGATCTCATAGGCAGGGCCCAAAAAGAAAGTCAAAGAGCAAGGGCATCTCTAGGCAATATGCCTGAGATAGCCAATAGGATGATCAATGTCCTTAACAATCGCACAGGCCCCCAGCTGGCAGCAATGGGTATCTCTAACAGAACTGATACCATCTTACTAGTAAAAAGGGTGCTCACTTTGAGAAATCATGTACAAACATTGGATAGAAGGTGCCAGGAAATGCAGACAGAGGTGAACAAATTCATGGAGAAATTTACAGCATTGCATAACAGTGGCCTTCCCAGCTTACTAACTAGTGCAGGAAGGTTACTATCTCATGAAAACTATGCCAAGAGGGTAAATACATATGCTACAAATCAGATCACTGTAGCATCAAGTGCCCCAGAGGAAATAGGGCCTGCATCTGGGCAGAGTCTCTATGACAAAATAGAGAATTTGTTTTTCATCATGCATGAGATTAGACATCTGTTTGAAGTGCCTCCAAATTATACAAATATACTGAGGCAGATGAAACCTTAGGCATAATTTTGAGACATCAGTTGCCTACTCAGGAATGGTGGACAAGCATGATACAGACATTGCTGTGAATAAACAGATTTTTCACCAAATTTTTGTACATCAATTATAAGTCATCATGTTCAGAAAATTGATATATTCATTATGACCGGAGAGGAGTGGACAGAGCCAACTCAGCAAACAAATTTGGCCACTAAAGCAACACCGACAGATGCAGATGACGGGGCTGAGATAGCTGCAGCACGACAAAGCAATAAAGCGCTTATTACTCAGAATCAATACGAAGCACCCGGCAGACCCAGTTGCCCCAAAAGTCAAGAATTTCTGACAAACAACATGTAGTTGTTGTATATTCATTTAAGTAGCTTTTAATTTTGTAAGAAATATCTTTGAAAGTTGGTAAGAGTAGTTATTGTGCAACAACTCACTGTTGAGATATTTCTATGATATTTTGTATATATGCACCCCCGCATAGCTTATTGGGGGTTGTTGTTGCTCACTTGTCCAAGAGAACTCGGTTGTATATTCTCTGAAAGATATAATACAAAGGAGCTGTTGGTTTCCAAAAAATCTGTTTGTCTTGGACGTGCTGTGATGAAACTATTGACTGCTGCAGGATTCTCGTGCTATGGAGTGTTACAATAAGTGTTTTCTAACCGTATTTATATTTCATTTCTTACTTAATCTCTCTGTGATGTATGGTGATTAATCTTGGTAGAAACGTAAAAGACTAGTTCAGGATTTGTCCATCAAAGACACCCTAAACTCAATCCTTACTACTAAATATGTTTTCTTCAGGGTTATATGCAACTATGGAATTCTTAAATGCTCATATTTGCTCTAATCACATGATAAGTCTTTATTCAGTAATTCTCTGTTGCTGCTGAGTAGGATTTGTTCTTCATTTCGTGTTGCACTGTGAAAGAACTCTTGATTGCCTTTCCTGGTGTAATTTATACTGTTTCTTTTCTAAAAATCAAAGTTTGTATCATGAATACCCATCTAGCCTTCCACTGAACCTCTCTTTATCACAGACATCAAACCCTATTCATTTCTGGACTCCACATGCCCAATGGACTGAACTCTCTTTGATGCTTGCATACCCTTCTTTGAACAATAGTTGACAACCAAAATTTAAACAAAACTTTCACCTCATAACTAGCCTAAAATCTTCAAAAAACAAAGTTAAAACTAAAGGAGAGAGCCCTCTCTGATTACAGGTAGGCTAGAACCTGTAATCCAAAGCTTGGTTAGTGGTTACCCAGGCCGTATTCCCTCAGGAGTCAAAGGGAACAACCTGGGTGTTAACATAAATGGCGACTCCACTGGGGAAAACCCAATTCATAAACCCCTGTCTGGTTCTTAATACTGTGGATAAAGCCTGAGTGACAGCCAGACAGCCTTAGAAACTGCCTCTGCTTTGCATTTGCAGGAGTATATAAAAGCTGCCTCAGTCAATCTTTATTCAGTCTTAAGTTCCATACAGTTGTGCTATACTTGATCAGTCCTTTTCAAAGATTAATATTTCCTAGAAAATTCTCCCAAAGGAAATAATAGAAGCTGGCTCCTAAGAAGAAAACTCGTTATACAAGATCTAACCCAGATCCAGATCCATCACCTGAGTTTCAAAATCCAAACTTGATTTCAAGAATCCTTAAGAAACAAAAATCGGAAGGGACTTTATCAGATTCAAGTTCTGAAACAGGTCTGCAAACTAATATTCCAACCCCTGTTAAGGTTTCTTTACATCCTCATACCACTGTTCCACACTCTCCTAGTTCTTCATCCACTTTACAAGGTGTCCTTTCAACCCCTCCATCAACTACACATACCCCTCTCATCCCCTTTCCCCCACTTGTCCCATTTGTTCTTGTTATCCCTATTGTTTCACCAAACATATCTAATAGATATGCTCCATTGCAGTTACCTGCCAATCCAGGGCCTATGCCTCAAGATTATCAAACCAAGATATCATATTTTGATAGTATTGGCTCTTATTCAGCCCTTCAACATACTAAGAAAATGGAGGATTATTTTGAAAATTATGAGATAGATGATGATGGGTTCAGAATGAAATTTTTTTTGCAAAGTCTAACTGGAGATGTAAGATCATGGTTCAGGTCACTTCCAGCAAACTCCATAGCTGACCCCGAAGCCCTGTACCAAACCTTTATCAACAGATGGGAGAAGAAAAAGGATCCACTCCATATTTTATCTGAATACAATGCTATCAAAAGAGGTCCCCAAGAAACTGTCTTGGACTATTGTGCTCGATTCAACAATGTCTACAATGCTATTCCCCAAAATCTCAGACCCCCACCTAATCTGGCTCTATACACCTTTCCTGATGGGTTTGATTCAGATATGGCATACCAATTGAGAGAAAGAGCTCCCCGAACTTTAGCTGAGATGCAAGATATAGCAGTTAGTGTGGAAGCCAACCTGATAGCTAAGAGAAATAGGACCAGAACTGAAAGAAAGACTACCTTCAAAGAAGAGCCTTCAGGCTGGGATCAAAAATTAGATGCAATAATCACTGGTATGCATAGATTAGGTGACAGAGTAGAATCAGTTGAGAGGAAGTCATCATGGGAAGCACCACAGAACAATCCTATCAGGAATCCCAATTTTAGAAGAAATCAAAATCCTAATGTTGGCAAGGCCAGCCCTGAACCAGAGATTAGGCCTCCGTTCCAAGAAAACTATGCTGAAGCATCCACTTCTAGTGAGCAGATAGATGATACCCACATTAACTTGATGGGCCTGAATGATGATCAGCAAGTTTTTCTGAGTCAAGAGGATCACAAAGATGATGACATTAATCAGTTCCAAACCAAATCAGGTGAATCATTTGATTTCAAACAAGGCTATGACACAGCTGTTTTTGAAGTTCATAAGCAATACAAATTGAGAAGCAGAACTATAAATGTGACACAGCCTGAGAAAACAAAGGATACCCCACTGCCTAAGAAGGTTATTATCACAGAGCCAATTAACAAAACTGATACAATTACAAATGAAGTAACAGTTGAAGAGGTAACTGAAGCATTTCCCTCAAATCAACAACCATTGGCTACACCACCTTTACAGCACAATCCAAGCAACACTTTTCAAAAGATGAGCAAAAAGGACAAACCTCAAGATCAGATTGAAAGTCAAGAAGAAGCCTCTAAAAACTCAATTGAGAAAGAAAAAGTTGTTAACCAGAACACCAAGATCCAATCTGAAAAACCTTTTGACTTAGAAGCTGAAATTGGTAAATTAAAGATAGCCATTCCTCTTTCAGAGCTAGCTAAACATAACATCTACAAACAACAAATCAAGAAATCCCTTCAACTGACCCATAATAAGGATGATGTCAATGTGTTGGATGATACCCCAGAATTACTTTTCGGTCCAGAAGTTGATGGAAAGACAACAAGTACTGGAATCTTACCTTTTTATGTCAGCTTGCATATTCATGATAAGATATTACACAATGCAATGTTTGATTCAGGCGCCTCTCATAATCTTATGCCTAAATCAGTAATGGAGAGATTGAATCTAGACATCACAAGACCATATAAGGACCTATTTTCATTTGACTCCAGCCAAGTTAAGTGTTTAGGCTTGATAAAAGATCTATGTGTTTCCCTTGTCCAGTACCCAAATAAAACAATCTTAATGGATGTGGTAGTTGCTGATATCCCACCTAAATATGGAATGTTGTTATCAAGATCATGGGGAGCTAAACTCCAAGGTTCCCTACAATTGGACATGTCATATGCCACCATCTCTGTCTTTGGGCAGCCAAAGAGGCTATACAGAGAATCACTCATGAAATACATGGTGAGCAGTGAAGAAAAACCTCAAAACTTCCCTATTTATGCAGTCCATTCTGACATGGATTCCTTCATTTTGTTAAATGATGATATAAGTCCAATATGTGGAGACAAATCTGTCATACTTGAACAAGATCGGCATATGAGTGAGCAATCAAGTTCCCAAGAAATCAAGGTTGAGCAATCAATTGATGAGACCATTTTAGAAGACAAACCAGATGAAAAACAAGATCTCCAGCTTATAATTCCAAGCCATAGAGAGGCTGTTAAATCTCCCCTAAATCAAGAAATCCTTTGGTTTCTTGAGTTTGATGGATCAGTCAACAAATTAGGGGCAGGAGCTGGAGTGTGGATTCATAACAAACAAAGCAATCATGCAGAAGGTCGAGCCTATAGGCTTAATTTTAGATGTACTAATAATATGGCAGAGTATGAGGCTCTTCTGCTAGGCCTCAAACTGGTAAGATCCTTACAGGCCACGAAAGTTTCAATCCTGGGAGACTCAGACCTCATTATTCAACAAGTGAAAGGCAATTTTGTCACCAATGACAAAAGACTAAGGTCATACAGGTCTGCTGCTATTGAAATACTCAAGGCCTTCACTGAATTTCAAATGACCAAAATATCTAGAACCCACAACCTTCATGCACATAGTTTAGCTACATTTGCCAGTACATGCAAATTGCCTTTTGAACCCAACCACTGCTTTACAGTTGAGATTAAACACAGACCTTCTATCCCAAACAATGTTAAAGATTGGCAAGTATTTGAGGATGACACACAGATAAATAGTTTCTTGACATTGCAGCATGAATTTTCAGGTTTGAACATTGACGTTGATTCTGTAAAAGACACACAACCACTAAGTGAACAGGACCAAACAACTATATCGCCCAAAACAGAAAATCATATACTTTGCCCAACAACCTTTGACAAGGAAAATATACAAGAACTCAAACAATTACATTTTGATGAAATAGCTGGTGCAGAGGCTGAAGTCATACAACTAAAAGACAATTTTCTACCAACAGGCCTGACTCCGTTGGAGGACATTTTTGACTCAAATGATGTTCCTAGAAAACCAAAAATGCAACCCCTTAATGCTGCCATTGAAGAATGCAACATTGGAACTACTGAAAAACCCAAGATAATAAAATTGTCTGCATCTTTACCTCCTGACCAAAAGCCCAAATACATTGACCTCTTTAAAGAGTTCCAAGATGTGTTTGCATGGAGTTATGAGGATTTGAAATCCTATGACACCTCTGTTATTCAACACACCATCCCTCTCAAGCCTAATCAAAAGCCATTCAAGCAAAAATTAAGAAGAATCAACCCTATGCTTCTCCCTTCCATTGAGAAAGAGGTACAAAAAATGTTTAAAGCCGGTATCATAGCACCAATCAGGTTTTCAGACTGGATTTCAAATTTGGTCCCCACAAGAAAGAAGACTGGTGAGATTAGGCTTTGTGTTGATCTAAGGAATTTGAATCAAGTGTCCCTCAAAGACAATTATCCCTTACCCAAAATGGATCACATTCTCCAAAGAGTGGTGGGGGCTTCAAGAATCTCATTACTTGATGGATTTTCAGGCTTTAATCAGATCCTAGTCCACCCTGATGATCAGGATAAAACAACATTCACAACCCCATGGGGAACTTTCAAGTATGTCAAAATGCCTTTTGGGTTGAAAAATGCAGGAGCTACATTTCAAAGAGCAATGGATATTGCTTTTGCTAAAGAGATTCGTGATTTCCTTGTTATTTACTTAGATGACCTCACACCTTTTTCAAAATCTGACCAAGAACATCTGAAACACTTGAGACAAATATTCATAACATGTAGGAAATATGGAATTTCCTTAAATCCCAAGAAGTCTCTATTTGGTTTGGAAGAGGGTAAGCTATTTGGTCATATCATTTCAAAGGATGGCATTAGAATTGATCCAGATAGAATACAGGCCATCTTACAAATGCCCCATCCCAGAAATATTAAAGAATTACAAGCTTTCTTGGGAAAGATCAACTTTTTAAGGAGATTCATCCCAAACTTAGCAGAATTGATCAGATTGCTAAACAACATGCTAAAAAAGGATTCTAAGGTGAAGTGGACAGTTGAAGCAAATCAAGCTTTTGAAGGTATTAAATTGGCCCTTACCCAAACCCCAGTCTTAACAAATCCTCAATTTGACAGAGAATTTATCATTTTCTCTTTTGCCTCCCAGCATACCATTGCTGCTGTCTTATTGCAGAAAGATGATCAAGGGAATGAAAAACCTATTGCTTTCTTTAGTAGAGCCCTTAGAGATGCACCTCTGAAATATCAGATCATGGAAAAGCAAGCTTATGCTTTGGTCAAGGCCATCAAAGACTTTAGGATTTACATCCTATACTCCCATGTTATTGCTTATGTACCAAATCCCATTGTGAAAGACATACTGACTCAAGAAAGCTTAGAGGGTAGAAGAGGAAAATGGATTGCTAACATTTTGGAATTTGACATTGAAATCAGACCTACAAAACTGATAAAGGGGCAAGGTTTGGCTAAATTGATGTCTGAAGCAAACTTCCAAGCCTTGGATATTAACCAACTGGACAGTGAATCGGAGCTGGCAACTCCAAAGATCAATGCAACCTTTGAACAATCCCTGTGGTATTCTGATATCTGTTATATATTGCAAAACCTGTGTACTCCCCCAGGATTGTCCAGAACCAAATCTAGATTTTTAAAAATGAAAGCTTCAAGATTTTGTGTTATAGATGGTAATTTACTATGGAAAAATCATGAAGGCATACTGCTGAATTGCTTGAATATGGATGAGACTAACAATGTTATGAAAGAATTTCATGCAGGTGATTGTGGTGGACATTTGTACTGGAATTCCACTGTGGATAAGATATTAAGGGCAGGTTACTATTGGCCCACTCTGTTCTCTGATGTTAAAAATTTTACCACTTCATGTCACAAGTGTCAAGTGTTTGAGGGAAAAAGAAAGTTACTACCACTTCCCTTAAAGCCTATTGCAACAGAAAGGCCCTTTCAGCAATGGGGCTTGGACTTCATTGGGGAAATTCATCCTTCATCTTCAGGCCAACATAAATGGATCCTAACAGCCACAGATTACTTTACTAAATGGATTGAGGCTGTTCCATGCAGACAAGCAAATGATTCTACTATCATTCAGTTCCTTGAAACTAATATTCTTTCCAGATTTGGTTGTCCTGACAAGATTATCACAGACAATGCTGCTGCTTTTAGATCCAAGAAGATGGTGAACTTTTGTCACAAATTCCATATCACTTTGGGCCATTCTACTGCATACTACCCTCAAGGCAACGGTTTAGCTGAATCATCTAACAAAAGCCTTATCAACATCATTAAGAAGATACTGGAAGAGAATAAGAAAAATTGGCATAAGAAGCTTGTAAATGCCTTATGGGCAGACAGGTTAACAACTAAAATATCTATTGGGGTCAGCCCATATGAGTTGGTTTATGGAATGGAAGCCAAATTCCCTTCAGCATTGGGGGTCCCTGTCATGAAGCTACTTCAAGAAAGTCAGGCTGAACCAAATAACATGCAAAGAAGAATCAACCAGATAATTTGTTTACAGCAAACCAGAGATCAAGTGTACAGCAGAGTTCAAGTCCTACAAGAGAAACTGAAGAAAGCCTTTGACAGAAGAACCAAGGCTGAAGATTTCTTTATTGGTGATAAAGTGCTCAAATGGGATTCAAGAAGAGAAGACAAAGGAAAGCATGGCAGATTTGACTCCCTTTGGAGGGGACCCTTTGTAATTCAAGCAGTACAAGGAAATAACACTTATTTCTTAAAGAATTTAGATGAAACTGAAGCTGAAGAGGGCCCTGTGAATGGCCGGATGTTAAAGCATTACTTTGACTACTTTCCATGTATATAACATGGCTTTTCCCTGTACATTATCAGTTGTATATAGTATTTTCTTTCAGCATATAGATACTGCAGCTTCACAAGTTTTGTAAATAAGCAGGAAAAGGCTTTTACTTCAGGAGTTCCACAATGGTGGAAGATTCAAGTTTTGAAATTCAAGGAGAAAACCTTCAAGTTTTGATGAGAAGTCAAGAGCCAAGGCATTCTGACCTGCTGTTCTTGGTCTTTCAAAGCAGAAAAACCATCCCCAAGTGGAGCCACTGTTAGCTACCTATACCAATAGGTTTCATTTTTCATGATTGGCAGGGGAAGTTCCAAATATGCTCTACTTTGGTGATGCAAAGATCTCATATTTTTGTGGAAAACACCTATCTACAGTTGTTTGATGCATGTCCTACTTCTGAATGGGTGATCCAACAGTCTAAGCTGGGTCATGCCACATTTCAATTTTTGTTGTAGATTAGAGAAAGAAATATGTCCAAACTGTTCAATCTTGGCAGATCAGTAGTTAGGTAGAGAATGAAGGTTCCCAACTGCTTAATCTGGGGCCTTGGAAGTAATAAAGCTAGCCTTAGATAGAAAATCAAAAGGAAATGCCAAAAGAAAAGAAAAGGGCACATGAGGGTTTGCAAGTCTAAGTGCACCCTCCCTGAAGTAATAAAAAATGCTAGGCAATAGAATGGGTAGGTAGATGGGGTTGCAGAAGCATGATTTCTTTCATATCACTGGCCTAAGCAAAGGAAACACATGGTGGCAAGTGCAGATCTTCCTATTCAGCAATTTTGTAGCAACAAAGTGAAGCATGTCTAACTTCCCAATCATTCCCTGTCAAACTTCTTTCTAACATCCCACTGTCACCTTTGTTCATAAGAGGAGTCAAACTCTTTTGTTGGTTCTTGTTACATAAAGAGCCACATTTCCTGTGTAAAAGTCTTTTCATTTTGATCTACTCTCATAACTAAGTTTCTTCCCTAGAAAGCTTAGTGTTTGCATCCTCCCTTCCATGTCTCCCATCCAATACTAACTACTAACTCTATCAATACTTAACTCCCTATGTTCCCCTTTTCTCCATTATTATATCACTATTGTACATAAAAAAACCCAAAAAATATGTATATATCCCTTCCCCTAGGCAATATAGCCTTATAGTTCTAAAAAGTCGGAGTGCAAAGAAATTAAAGCGCTAAAAGCAAAATAGCGCTAATATGATGTCTTGGGATTAAACCAAGATCCGCTTGGTTTAACAGCCCTAACCCCTTGTTGTGAATAAACAGCAATAAACCCATTTTCACCCACAAAACATTGGAAAAACCCAAAAACCCGCCGATGGCTAAAGTCCCGCCCTGGCGCGCATTCCCAGAAAAAATATTTGTTTATTCTCCGCTCCCCGCCGTATTGTCCGATCACCTCTGCTTCCCGTCGACCGTCGGATCTGGGCCCTCCCATCCGACGGCCCACAGCAATATCGGACCACCCTCGATGCCTGTACGTTAGCACCCGAAATCTGTCAGAGGGTGACGTCAGGGCTCGGACACGCGTCACTCCTGGGTTGTATCGGGCGGCCTCCTGCCAAAACCGCGCCCGTACCTTAAGCGGTCCGATATTACCGCTTACCGCCTTCCGCTTACCGCCCGCCCAGTCGGCCCTACGTCACCTCCACGCCATGGCCGAGTCAGCACCACATCAGCACCCGACCCGCCATCGCCCCGAGCTGTCTGCCACGTCCCTCGTACACGTGGACCACTCACAGACCGCCACATCATCATTCCGTACCATGACCCCACCTATGACGTCATGCTGACGTCATCCGAGAAAAGCGCGCCAAAGGCCAAATTTCCAATATTTTCGCCAAAAATCGCGTTTTTTCGCATTTTTCACCAAAAGACTGTTATGCCTCCTGCATGAATTTTTACGTCCTTCTCGCCGCCAACCTGCAAAAAATTGATTCAAAGTCGTGGCCGCCCAGAACTCAGCTTGGATAAGCTTCCACCCATCGCGCCGTGACCAGGTATTTACTGTTTCTTCCTGCACCTGGTTCAGTTCGTTCTTCGCTGTAAAAAACGCCCAAAACTGCCATTTTCCCCTGAAACTCAAGCTTTTTGTCCTGCTAGTGATTCAATTCCTCCCAAGACTGACCAATTGTGCCCCTTTTTATACAAGAAATGCCCCGTTTTCAGTGAAAATCCTTTTTACCTCAATTCCCTGCACAAAGCCGCATTTGCCTACATTCCCAAGTGAAATTCTGCTTGAAGAACACCAAACCCATGGAGACACCAATAGCTCTAAACATTCCACCTCTAAATGCCCCACAAAGAGAGCTAGAATGGCTGCCCCTGGCTGACAGAGACTACCAGATGGCAGAAGTAATCCCAGAGTACACGAGATACCATATTCATGTACTCAATGAGCTGAAAGCCGAACATCTCAGTGGAAATGATATTCTAGGGATTTGGGACTCCAATTTGCTCATTTTCAATCTTCCTCAAGTCAATGTCCTCCCAGATTTAATCCATCGATGTAGTGCCAACTATGACCCATGTCAGAGAGCTGTCCTCAGTCCGTCAGGCTCAGTTTTGTTCCATGTCACCCCTGAGGCTATAAATCAAATGCTGCACTTTCACACTACAAAGCCATTGACTCCCCTATCTATGATGGACTTGATAAAACAAGGAGGCAAGCTGTCCAGTGCCCAAATCATAGAGATTAATCAACTATTCATTCAATCAGGCTCTCAGACTGTGAGGACTCCTCCTATTGGAAATGTATATCTCAATGAGTTGGGCAAAATGCTTGTGGATATGATCAGTTATGTTCTGGGATACAGATCATCTGAGGATGTTGATGAAACTATTCTGGCCATGATGTCTATCTTCTCCCCTGGAAAGCCTCCTTCTATTCACTATGATTATGCTACATACATTGCCAATAAAATTCATGAGCAATTGATGAATTTAGAGAGGGAAAGGATATTTAGATACACTTCTTACATCTATCACTTGTTCCTATTTTATCAGCCTGATAGCTTCCCTATTACTCTCAAGAAGTTTGATTCTCAGGGAAACCAAAGGTCTGTGGTATTTTGGTCTTCAATCTTTCATCACATATCTTTTTCACCATATAGCTACTGTGAATTCATAGACCTTTTTATCCATCCAGCCATGTCCTTGCTGTTGAGTTCCCCTCCTCCAAGATTGACAGATGAGATGCAAAGAATCCTCCAGCTCTCAAAGGCCTACAACATTGGGGATTGGTACTTTTACCAACACCATACAGTGATCAGAATATATGGTTGTGAGTTAGCCCCATATAGGCTACCAAGATATGTCCCTATGAGACTTTTTGCTTTAGAATATTTCAGACAATTTGGAAATGCAGACATGGTCCATTTCCACAGCAAAAATAAGAAGGTACAACTCAAAGTCAGAAACCAGCTAGGCCCATTTATTTATAATAAAAGAGAAGAGGCATGGCAAGAAGCAGATAAGATCCTGCAATGCCTCGGGTTGCAAACCAATTTCCTCTGGATACCCTATGATCCCAATCATTTCATTAGTCTTAGAAGGGTCAAATATAAGTTGGCCAACTATGATCATGTCAGGTTGCCTCATATTGAAAAATATGCAAATTTGTTAAGATGGAAAGAGGGCACCCTAGAAGAGGCAAGTTCTAAAGAAGAAATAGCACAAAAAGAAGCAAAGAAACTTGAGAAGGAAGCTGACTTGGAATATTGTGGACATGTTTCTTCTTCTTATCATACTCAACTTGGAGCAGCTGCCTCATCTTCTACAGCTCCCTAGCAAGCAGCTCAAACTACTCCTCAAGTAGCTAGCACAGATAAGGGAAAAGAAATGGAGCAGGAGCAAACGCTCCCAACAACAGAACAACAGAAAGAACAGGCAAAATAGCAAGAGGAAATGGCTGAGGCCCCTGTATCCACATAGCAGCAGGCTCAAGAAAGTGTGCCTCCAAGGCAGGAAACAACAATGGATACCTTGGTACTTCAAACCCCAATAAATGAAGAGAGAACTAGGAAGAGGGATAGACAGCAAGAAACTCGCCTCACTACATCAGCAAGTCAACAAGGGGAGAAAAGGCAAAGATTAAACCCTTTTTCTGAAGAAGAGATGCCTATTGGACCATCCATGGGTATGGGCCCCCCTATCATGGAAGCATCAGCCAGTTCCTTCCAGCAGGAAAAAGAGAGACCACTTGGAGGAGAGGTCAGTTCCTCAAGCCAACAAAGAAGAGCAAAGTCTGGAATCAAAAAGAAATTTATGGATATAAAAGCTAGGAATGAGCCAGTCAGAATCCAGCTTTACAATCATTTTCTCAAGATGGCTCCCACCAACCAGCAGAGGCTCATGTCCGCATATGACATTGCAGAGGGGAAGATGACTATGAGCCATTTCCTGCCTGCCTTGTTGCAGACACAGTCAGCTGCAGATTACATCATGACCAACCTAGAAGTATTTGCAAAGGACATCCACCAAATGGACCAAATAGAGCTACATAAGCAAACGGGTGAGATGGTCTACTCTACTCTTGCAGATAAAACATTTCTAGCACACAAACTGCAAAATTCTCTCCATAATACTACTGCCCAACTAGAATTGGAGAAAGCTTCTTCTCAAGCCAAAGACAACAGGATTAGATCTTTGGAAGATATCATTATAGAGCTTGGGCATGACCCAAGTGATCCTAAAGCTGTGCAGGCGCTCATGAAGAAAAAGGATGAAGATATATCAGCTTTGAGGAAGATGGTCAAACTTCCAGCAACCCTTCACCCCCAAACAGAAGATGTTGCTCAGCAGAGAAAGGATCAAGATGTAGTGGCCATGCTGTTGACACTACACAAACAATTGGTAGAAACAGAAGGACGATTGATAGCAACAGAGGGTGCATTACAGGCAGCCCTGAAACAGAAAGAAGGAGGGCAGATATCTCAGCCCCCTCAGCCAGTAATTAACCTTGAGGAACCTCCTCAAATTATAAGTCCTCCCACAGGACAAACACCAGAGGCAGGCCCTTCAGCAGCAGCACCAGCAACAACATCAGGACAGACACCCAGCCTTGATATGAAAAATATGATGAAAGAACTTCAAGCTCTGGAGGCCCAGATGGCAGAACTAAATGAAGCCAAGGAAAAATTGGCTACACTTAATGAAAAATATGATAAATCAAAGCAAAGTGTAGCTGAAAAAACAAGAGAGGTAAGGGCTCTTGACAAGAAAATAAAAGAACTGGAGAAAGAGCTCTCTCTTGATAAAGTTGTAGCTGAGGTCAAGAAAGTCCTGTGGGCCAATATTGGTCAGTCTATAACAGATCAATGGCAATATATTGAAACCATCCATGAGCATATAGATCTCATAGGCAGGGCCCAAAAAGAAATTCAAAGAGCAAGGGCATCTCTAGGCAATATGCCTGAGATAGCCAATAGGATGATCAATGTCCTTAACAATCGCACAGGCCCCCAGCTGGCAGCAATGGGTATCTCTAACAGAACTGATACTATCTTACTAGTAAAAAGGGTGCTCACTTTGAGAAATCATGTGCAAACATTGGATAGAAGGTGCCAGGAAATGCAGACAGAGGTGAACAAATTCATGGAGAAATTTACATCATTGCATAACAGAGGCCTTCCCAGCTTACTAACCAGTGTAGGAAGGTTACTATATCATGAAAACTACGCCAAGAGGGTAAATACATATGCTACAAATCAGATCACTGCAGCATCAAGTGCCCAAGAGGAAACATGGCCTGCATCTGGGCAGAGTCTCTATGACAAAATAGAGAATTTGTTTTTCATCATGCATGAGATTAGACATCTGTTTGAAGTGCCTCCAAATTACTACAAATATACTGAGGCAGATGAAACCTTAGGCATAATTTTGAGACATCAGTTGCCTACTCAGGAATGGTGGACAAGCATGATACAGACATTGCTGTGAAGAAACAGATTTTTCACCAAATTTTTTTACATCAATTATAAGTCATCATGCTTAGAAAATTGATATATTCATTATGACCGAAGAGGAGTGGACAGAGCCAACTCAGCAAACAAATTTGGCCACTAAAGCAACACCGACAGATGCAGATGACGGGGCTGAGATAGCTGCAGCACGACAAAGCAATAAAGGGCTTATTACTCAGAATCAATACGAAGCACCCGACAGACCCAGTTGCCCCAAAAGTCAAGAATTTCTGACAAACAGCAAGCAGCTATTGTATATTCATTTAAGTAGCTTTTAATTTTGTAAGAAATATCTTTGAAATTTGGTAAGAGTAGTTATTTTGCAATAACTCACTGTTGAGATATTTCTATGATATTTTGTATATATGCACCCCCGCATAGCTTATTGGGGGTTGTTGTTGCTCACTTGTTCAAGAGAACTCGGCTGTATATTCTCTGAAAGATATAATACAAAGGAGCTGTTGGTTTCCAAAAAATCTGTTTGGCTTGGATGTGCTGTGATGAAACTATTGACTGCTGCAGGATTCTCGTGCTATGGCATGTTACAATAAGTGTTTTCTAACCGTATTTATATTTAATTTCTTACTTAATCTCTCTGTGATGTATGGTGATTAATCTTGGTAGAAAGGTAAAAGACTAGTTCAGGATTTGTCCATCAAAGACACCCTAAACTCAATCCTTACTACTAAATATGTTTTCTTCAGGGTTATCTGCAACTATGGAATTCTTAAATGCTCATATTTGCTCTAATCACATGATAAGTCTTTATTCAGTAATTCTCTGTTGCTGCTGAGTAGGATTTGTTCTTCATTTTGTGTTGCACTGTGAAAGAACTCTTGATTGCCTTTCTTGGTGTAATTTATACTGTTTCTTTTCTAAAAATCAAAGTTTGTATCATGAATACCCATCTAGCCTTGCAGTGAACCTCTCTTTATCACAGACATCAAACCCTATTCATTTCTGGACTCCACATGCCCAATGGACTGAACTCTCTTTGATTCTTGCATACCCTTCTTTGAACAATAGCTGACAACCAAAATTTAAACAAAACTTTCACCTCATAACTAGCCTAAAATCTTCAAAAAACAAAGTTAAAACTAAAGGAGAGAGCCCTCTCTGATTACAGGTAGGCTAGAACCTGTAATCCAAAGCTTGGTTAGTGGTTACCCCGGCCGTATTCCCTCAGGAGTCAAAGGGAACAACCTGGGTGTTAACAGATATATGACTGGTTTATGAGATTAGACTGGAATAATATTCCTCCGTTAAAGTTATGTGAGTGGAGGCAAGTTGTGCCACTCACCTTTGTCTATTTCGGTAGACATCGCCGAGGAAGTTTTTTGTCTGCAGTGCGAAGAGCGACCATTTATTTTTTAAATTTGTAGGTCCTCTAACCCTTTAAACTCGTAGGATTGGTCGTTTCCTAACTTGCATAAAGAAAGGATGCAAGGCAAAGCTTTGAAAAAATGCCATCTTAGATGAGACATCCTTATTATACGACTGGATCGAGCAGTTTTTATGTGGAGTTCAAGCTCGTTAAAAATTAAACATAAGCAGTGAGCAAATGTTTCCCCCAGAGTTTAAGCTCATTCATTAAAAAATGAACTAATTTCTGGTAAATAACCATTGTGAATGCATTATCATCGGCCTTTGAAGCCTTGGTCGTGTTCTCATCATCACCTCCACTCTGTATTGGCCGATCATTCACCTCCATTTGATTGTTTACCCTTTTTGAGGAACAACTGTGAAAAGTGATCCTGTTAGACATCCTTGTGACACTGCCGTGATTGGAAAATTCCAAACCTTACCTGGAATTAGCTGCTACCCGAATTTATCACTCGTTCCTCGAAAAACGAGTCTCCTTTAAGCTCTTTTCATCTGACTCATAAAATATGAAAAGATTACCGAGTAATTGGCCTCTCCAGCTCGTTAAAGTGACCGAAAGTGCTATCCCTCCTTTAGATTTTAATCTTTTTGGACTTGAGGGATTATTACACAAAAATATCGAGCGCTTGTTTGTTCGGCTCGTTAAAATTACTGAAAATTCATCCATTTTGTATTATTTTATACTTTTTCGGACTTAAGGGATTATATGACGAAAAAGGATTGTTGGAGTTTTCTTTATGTCCCTTTCAGACTCTCTAAAATTGAAAAGGATGGAGTTATCTTTGTCATTAAACTCATTAAAACCGAATAGCGACAAACTTGTCCATACAGACAAGAACGAGTTTCAATATCTCTAGGCTCGTTAAAACATAGCGATGGGTTTGCTCGAAGGGAAAATTATAGAACAAGCATATGTTATCCTCCTCAAGCTTGACAAAAAATAAAGAGGTACTGGTCAGCAATGACTGGGGAAAAATTGGGAAGAAAACTTGAAGAAATTTTATTGGTAGCAAGTCGCTCTTGAACATGACACTTTCACTCCGCATCCGAGTCGGGTTGGGTTGTTCCATTCACTGGTCATATCACCATTGGTCCATCACACCATCCATATTTGGGGTTAACACTACCAATCCATCATGTCAGTGTCACCGGTATGTTCAAGAGAATTCGCTCAGAGAAGTCACCTGTGTCTCATCCACTGCAATACATTCACGCTCCATTCTTTCATGACCGCCACCCTAAACCCTGTATCATCAGACCATTTTCACCTCCAAAATCATTTACTCCGTTCCGTGTTATAGATGTGGGATTCACTAAGGCCCTCCTATGACGGATCACTTCTTGTCGACATCAGCTCATTATCCAGGAAGTCGATCTAGGAACAACCCTTTCAGTACTTTGAAGCTTGCATGCCTCAATGGCAAGTTTCTCACTTCTGGCGACAGGTTTACATCAATGGCCTTCGACCGAAAGATTTTGCGTGGTGTTCGATTCCAAGTCCCTTATTCACACCACGTGAATTATACTATAGTACCTTGAGGGTCATCATAATTATCGGTGATTCCTCTCATGCCTGTTAACAGCTTACATCATTGGTTGGTAATAAGGGGATGTCTTTCCATGTTCGACTCCAGAACATCTCTCACATGGATCGACTTGTACTTTGAGTGAAGATTGAACGAGATTGAAGACCCCAGATCTAGTTTCATCATTAAGGAAAACAAAGACATCAAATGTACATGATTGCTGCACAGATAATCATCCAATCTAAGGGATGCTGGCTCTACCAGAATCATCAGTTTGCACACAGACGATTGTCTGTCTTATGTACATGAAAATGAATTTATAAAGTTGAGCATGGGAATGCCCGCCTCAGCTAGATCATGAAAATATTATGAAGATAATGTATTGTATTTTATCTTATTACAGGCCGCCTTCTAGCTCGGAAAAACTTCGGATCCTCATGATAAAGCATTTCACCTGACATCAAAAGATTAACAACCTCATGCTTTAGGGGGCAACTGTTATAGACATTTTTGGGCACTGCAACCCCAATCAAACATGTCCATAAACCAAGGGCTCCTAAGTCCCTAAAAGTGTTGTTCCATCCCCTAAAAGAATAAGGTCAGCTGATTACATCATCTCCCAGAAGTTCTCCTTGAAAAACTACTCAGAACTGGTCAAAACTGGACCATCTCACCTGCTCCATGGTCAAAGTGCACTGCATCCCACCTAAATGCACACGGGAGGTGCGATGCATACTGAAAAGCCCTTGTATGGGGTGTGATGGGCGAGAGTGGACAAATGGCAGAGTCAATTTGCGAGGTGGATGATCATGGAATCTTCCAGAAACTTCTCCTGTGACACTTGCCTCTCTGCATTCGCCCAGGGATGAGTAAGAGATCATCAAACTCCAAGTGGAATCAAGAACTATCAGAGAGAGGACACTAATAAAATCTCAGAAGCTGACTCACCCCCCTTACAAACATCTATATATGGATCCCTCATCCCAGAGATCCAGAGGCTGGAATTTTGTATCTTGTAAGGAAGTGCTGCTGGTTTCTTGGTGTAACATCATAGTGTTGGGTGATCTAAGCTTTTCATGAGGTGAAGAAGGGCTTTCTTGCTGAGAGGATGATGTTGGGTCAAACAATTGGTTGTAATCCTCTTTGCTATTCTTGATATTAATAAAGCTATTCAAGTTTTCCTCCACATTCTTGTATGATTGATGATACATGCATTTGTGTGGTCAATATATATCTGGTCCTATATTGTTTATGATAGTAGATCTCTGTTCTTGGATAGTGTTATGCTGCTTTGATTCCACAGGTGCTCTTTGAAGCTGGGTAGGTGAGGAAGTGAGTGGCGAAGATCTATCAGAAGGGAGAGGAATCAAGCAAGGAACCAAGCACAAGACAGAGGTTGGTCTCCTTTGTTCCCCTCTTATCTACTTCTCATAAAGGAAAACGTAAGTAGTTTTAGTTTGTTTGTTTCTAAGATAGCTACAAGTCTTAGTGGGACTAGTAGCTCTGCATATACACTAGATTTCCTAATAACATTCGTGAAACCCTACCCAGGGGTTGAACGTCACCCTCTTGTGTTATTACCCAAGACCTCACTAATTTTCCAATGTTAGTTGATTATTTTACCCTACTCGCATGCTTTTAGTTATACTTAACAACATAAACCATTCATACAGGTGCGCATAGTAAATAAATAGTATATTTGCAAATTATATCAAACATGCATTAACCCAAGAATAGATACATAGAATTATGATACAAATTCTCTTTATTAATTCCTTCCTTGGCTACAGACTCAACTCACCCTACGCACTCAGCTGCAGGGGTCTGCAAACTCAGTTGCGGACTACTAGGCCTCTGCGCACTCAGTTACACAGCCTTCTCCTACTCTACGACCCAAAGACACACTTCACACTGCAACTCAATCGCTTAGACTCCTCATGCTCTTAATTCCTTCATTTATTATCTTATACACTTAGGGCCTCACTCTATTTATACAATCCCATGGTCCACGAACCATGGGTAGGTTTATCCAGCCAACATTACATTACAAAACTAGGACAGACAACCTTGTGACTCTATCATACTTTTGCGCCTTGCGCCTGCAATTCGAGGAGCTTTACAACAAGATTTGGTCAAAACCTAGGCTTTCAGCCCCAAAACATGCCTTCGAGGGGATTCCATGCCCAACAGGGATCATCAGGCCAAGTTCTTCGCGATGTGGGTCACCTATTGTTTTGGTGCCAAAGAAGGATGGAACATGGCGCATGTGTGTGGACTTTCATGCATTGAACAAGATTATCGTAAAGAACCATTGCCCACTGCATAAAATAGATTATTTACTTGATCAATTGAAATATGCAAAGTATTTTACTAAGTCGGACTTAAGGAGTGGCTACCATCAAATTAGAATTGCTAAAGGAGACATTTGGAAGACAACATTCAAAACAAAACAAGGTTCATTTGAATGGCTAGTTATGCCTTTTGGTTTATGTAATGCTCCTTCTACCTTCATGTGTGTGATGAATGACGTGTTGAGGCCATTTCTTGATGAGTTTTTTATAGTCTACTTAGATGAAATCATAATTTTCAATAAATCCCGTGATGAACATGTCATGCATGTGAGAAAATTACTTGATATCTTAAAGAAACAACAATTGTATTTAAATATGTCAAAGTGTTATTTTGGAAAAACTTCTTTATTTTACTTGGGTCATATTGTTGGAGGAGGTGAGTTGAAAACAGATCCCTCCAAGGTTGATGCCATTTTGAATTTTCCAAGGCCCAAGATAGTTATTGATGTAAGAATTTTTTTGGGAGCAACCCAATATTGGAGGAAATTCATTGCTAACTTTTCTTCTATAGCATCTCCTTTGCATGCATTGCCTAGTGTGAAAAAGGTTTTCAATGGGGAGGGAAAAAACAAAAGGCCTTTAATGCATTGAAGGAAAAGATTAGTTCAGCTCTAGTACTTGCACTTCTAGAATTGAGACAGTCATTGGAGATCTAGACTGATTCTAGTATCTACACCATGGGTGTAGTCCTCATGCAACATGGTAAGACTATCTATTTTCGTTTAGAAACTTTCAATGGTGCAATGATTAATTATCCTACATATGACAAGGAATTGTATGCTTTGGTGCAAAGTGTGAAAAAGTAGAAACACTACTTGATGGGTAAGGAAACAATCATTCACACTGATCATCAGCCATTGCAATACTTGCAATCTCAATCTATGTTGCAACAATCAAGGCACTTCTAACGGATGGGTTTTCTTCAACAATTATACTTGGTAATAAGGTACTATAAGAAAGGTATCTACAATAAAGTTGATGATATGCTTTGTAGGCCTATTATTAGTGCAACTACTTTACTCAAGCATAATTATATTTTGCTGGAAAGTGTTATATTGAGCAATATGCATTAGAAAATGACTTCCAGGATGTTTATGCAAGCTTGAGTCAAGGTAACCAGGTAGAGTAATTGGATTATCATTTTCATGATAACTTGTTGTACCATCTTGGTAAGCTTTGTATTCCACAGGGAGAAAGAGTCAACATCATAAGAGACACATACTTCTCTTATTGCTGGTCATTTTGGTGTAAGTAAGACGGTGGAACATCTACATAGGTATTGTTATTGGCCTCATATGCTTGAAAGTGTGTCTTGTTTTATTAAAGGATGTTCATTATGTGCAGTTAGTGAGCCTAGCAATAGGAAGTTACGATTGTACACACCACTTCCTGTTCCTTCACGACCGTGGGAGAGTGTTTCTATGGATTTTGTAGGAGGTCTTCCATTGTTAAAAAGAGGTCATGATTATTTGTATGTAGTTGTGGATAGGTTCAGAAAAATGTTTATTTTGATGCCATGTAAGAAGAAAATTACATCTGAAAAAAATGCTCTGTTATTCTTTCAGAATATATGGGTGCATTTTGGATTTCCCACATCCATTGTTAGTGATTGAGATTCTCGGTTTTTTGGAAATTTTTGGTCAAGATTGTGTGGATTCATGGACACCAAATTGAAAAAGAGTAGGGCTTTTCATCCAAAAAAAGATGGTCAATTAGAGGCAGTGAAAAAGACAGTGATCCATCTTCTTCATGGGTATTGCAACATGCATCCTAAGTTTTGGGATGAAAATTGTCACTACATTCAACATGCTTACAACCGGGACAAGAACTCTTCAACTCAAACATCGCCATTTGAAACATGTTTGGGATACTTGCCTAAGTCTCCTTTGGATTTCATTTTTGGAAAAGATGTTTCTATTGGTGGTCATAGTGACATAGACAAATAAATAAGGTTCATTGAACAAATCCAATTGGTACACCAAAGAGTTCAAGAAAAACTATAAAAGAGCCAAGGAAAGTACAAAGGAAGGCATGACGAGCATCATGTAGATCACAAATTCCAAGTCAGTGATAAAGTTTGGCTTCACATTAGAAAAGAGAGGCTCCAAGGAGAAGGTAAAAAGCTAAAACGAATTAGATAATGGGCCATTCAAAATTCTGGAAAAGATTGGTGACAATGCCTTTAGGTTTGATTTTCCTTTATATATGCAAATTTATGTTGTTAATGTTGAAAATTTAAGGTTGTATGAGCCTCCTTTGATTGAAGATTAAGGAGAAAATGTCCAAATTTCTTCCATTGAGAATTTTTCTACTAAATACCTTGATGAACTATAATAAGACACCATTCTTCATAGAAGAACAAGGTATTCAAAATGAGGGAGTGTGGTCTACCTTCGAGTGGGGCTCAAAGGAACAAATCCTTCAAAATCCAAATGGATTGAGATTGGAAAGCTAAGGGAACTGTACCCTCACCTGTTGGACAAATGAAAGTGATATTTTTGGGACCAAGAGGCTTCCAGTGGGGAGGAATGATCAGGTGCTCAAAAAATAGCTCAAAATTCAAATTTGTCAAATCGGTATGGAACATGAACGACCGCGTAGTGCTCATCATCCTAAATTTGGTGCAATGTGTTTCACATGAAAGAAACATTATATGCTCCTAGAATCATGTTTTGTTCATTTTCACAAACAGGAAAATTTTTGCAAAATGTGACATCCCAGTCAGCAGTCTGTACTCCTAATGTGGTACTAGCTATGTAGGCTGAGGTGGCAAGGTTTACTAGTTAACGTCCTTCGGTAAATGGTATCCTGCCAAGTGGTAGTTTTCTATTGGTTTGGATTTGGCAGTTTTTGATTGGTTGGAAGGTGGCCAACAATAGGTTTCCACGTGGCCCAGGTAGGGGCCACCACGTGGTAGCCTAGGGTCCACCAAAATTTTGGTTAAGGGTCTGGGAAGTAGTGGTGGGGGTCAAAACCATGACCTCCAAGTTCAAGTCTAAAGTCATTGCCAATACACCACACATTTTTTGCTTAATATATATGTTTTGAAACTTTTATTTAAACAAAAGGTCCATGCCATTTTGGGGAAAAGGTCATTCCTTGGATGTGCCACCATAATGCGACCACCAGTAAACAGAGTAGGTGGCCCAGCCGGCAGGGTTGGGCCATTGGCCTTTACCCCACGCATGTGACCGCCATGTGGCTACAAACTTCAGAATATGGGCAATAGATGAAATTTAATGTGTCTGACAATTTCACCCTGAAATCGATGGAAATGGCACCTGGTTAGTGGAAATCTAGGCGAAGGGAAAGCCGTAACTTCTTCAAATTTTTACCATGTTAGGAACAGAAAGAGGCTACACAGGCATTTTTGGGAATTCTAGAGCCATTGGAATAGGTTTCAAAGCTATCTGAGCATTATAAACTGATGTATTCACATTTTTAGGGATAATAGAGAGGGTTAAGCCATTGGAAGCTAGACCAAGGAGACATAGCCTAGGCGGGGTGAACTCCTTCATCATGTGCTCCTATGATACTAGTTTTTGTGATGTTCATGTCTATTATATGTTGTTGTTAATTCATTTGTCTATGTTAATTTGTACTTACAATTTACATAAAAACACTCAGGAACTCATGTTTTAAACTTACAATTAGCCTCATGAATACTTAAGCATTTTTAACATATTCTGAAAAGGAATTTAGTACAGAAAACTAATTATCACATTCATATCATAAATGGTAAGGCATTGACTTAATATGGTGGCGACTTTGCAACGATATAGAACATTTCCAATGAGGAGATAGTGAGGGGCTTAGTGGTAGATCCACCGTTAGTCATCACGTGAGATATTTGGATTGAAATTTTGTTTTTAGAGAAAGAGGAGGATATCATTGTACAAGGGGTCATATGTGGATATGATGAATGCATGTTCATCGCGAAAAGCATCGTTAGAAGGAGACCCTTGTGAATCCGAAGGGAGGTTTGTAACAAATTTTTCAAGCATAAGAGTTTTTTTGCTTTTAGGGGAAGAAAATTATAGGTCAAACTCTTGAAAAATGACTACCCATAAAACATACTTATGGTTCATAATATGGCAAGTGAGAAAGTATCTCATGCGGTTAATGCTTGTAATTAAAGTGGTGGTTCGCGAGATGATGTAATGTTGAAGCTTTTGTACTGAGTGTATGAGGGCTAAGGGTATTTTTTTGTTGGCTCATACTTTAAAGTAGGCCCAAGGAGGTTCTTTCTTATGTAATAGATGGCATGTTTCATGATTATCATTACCTTCTTGGAACAATACCCCTGCGATAATTATTTTTGATGATGATATGTAGAGGGTATATTCTTTGGTATGACCAAGAGGCCTGATCAATGATTCTTGTGACAAGGTCTCTTTATGGGCATTAACTTATTTTTGGGCTTCTTCATCCCACTAGAAGGGGATTTACTAATAGAGAGGGTGCAAGAAACCATGCACACAAATTGTGTAATCGGGGACAAAGCGATGCAAGAAGTTGGCCTTACCTTACAAGCTTTGCAATTTCTTTAGGGTTTTTGGAGTTGGTATTTCTCAAATGGCTTGGACCTTCAAAGGGTCTACCCTAATACCTTGATGGGAAATAATGAATCCCAGTAGTCATCCTATGCTGACTTACAAGAAGCACTTGAGAGGGTTCAAGTGAAGGTTATATATCTGACACCTTTGAAGTTTATATTGTTGGGATGGGCTCCCCTAGGTCAGTTTTGGGGTTAAAAACCCATGTTTTGATGTAATTTTTGAGGAAAGATGTAAAGTCTCCACAATTTTTGGATGCAGAGCACATGAGTAATTAGGAGTAAAAGGTATTTTAACCCCTTATCTATGTAAAGTTGATTCGGTTTTGAGATCCACCCATGGTCTGCGGACCATGGGATTGTATAAGTAGGTGTGTCTTAGAGAGTCTAAGGCATCATAATCTGATGATGATGGGTGTAATGGGTTGATAGAAGATAGAGCAAAGAAGTGAGTCATAGAGGAGGGAAAGGCTTTGCAGCTGAGTGTGTAGAGGCCTATAGTAGTGTTTGCAGCTGAGTGCGTGGACCCCTGTAGCTAAGTGCATAGGGTATTTTTGAGTCTGTAATACCATATTGAAGATTAATTAAGAAGACTGTTGAATAATCCTTGTGTTTATCTGTTTACTTCTGTTATTTATGCTTATGATATATGCTGTGATTGAATAATGTCTTTATGAAATTTTGATCTATTGATGCGCGACTCTATGGGATAATTCTTAATAACTGTATGTAATGCATGTTAAATAATTTCACAAATATTATAATACAATTTGTTATGTTTATTAAATACTTAAGTAGATCCGCATGAGCTCAAATGTAGGGTTATTTTCTAATACATGTAAGTGGATGATTCAACTGTTAAGGGTCCACAAAGACCTATCGTAGACCTTCACGAAGTTCTAGAGTCCGTTTAACGGGAGTGGCAGTACTGAGCCCTCGGGGCTTATATATCTGCATGAAGGTAGATCCAGGGAAATAAAAGGCATCACACTAATCTCTGGATGGGGTAACTTGGTTCCAACATTGACCCATACTACTTCAGGTGAGACTTCAGCCTGCGTTATGCAGGTTGATACCGAAAGGTCTAGTAGTGTAGGGTTTTGTTTAGCACAATTAACTCTGAACTTGGGTCAGGACCCACTAAGCCAACAAATGTTTCCTTTGTCAGGACCAGGATCTGATTAAGGATATGTGTGATGTCACATCATTAGAATCTGACCAAGAAGGTTGAGAAGTGGTTAGATAGAAATATTCATGAATTCGAGGTGTAGGAAAATAGGGACCCCCGCCTGTCAAATGAGTAGTGGTTGAATAGATACTTGTACATAGAAATACACAAAATGTTCTTTTGCACCTTCCCGATCGAATTATACGAGTAGATATCTAAGTTGGCAGATGACCAAGGGAGGTGGAAGCTTGATGGTACAATAATGTGGACTCTGGAGCTAGTGCGAAGGTTGGAAGCTTCTAAAGATAAGATCATGTGTGTTGTTGATCATTGTCTTGATCGAATTATAGGAGGATTTGTTACAGAGTTCACAGTTGATACCTCAATCAGCTACAACGAAGAAGAGTGATGCTTCTTCAAGGGACCGTGAGGTAAGTATCTGAGATATTTGAATACCTAGATTAATATGCTCTTGTGTGAGAAATGGGTTATGTCGTTGCCTTGATGTTTGGATCTACACAAAGTGGACAGATCTTTAGAAATCATGAAGGATGAGGACAGGAGTATAGTCCTTTGATTGGACCCCTTGTGAGTGACGACGAAGGGGCAGAACGAACCCCACCGCAAAGCGTTGTTTAGTTGATCACTCAGGGGTATCCTTGGATACATTACCCATCCACTCCACCTCCATCTCCACCTCCATCGCATACACCTTCGCCTACACCTCCACCCCCACCACCACCATCCTCCATGTTGAAAAAAATGAATTTGCTGATTTTTAAGGGTATATGGAGCAAAGATATATATCATTTTTGGTTTGTTGCAAATGTTATGTGGACAGTGTAGCAGATTACTGATGACAACATAAAGAAGGAGTAGTTGGTTACTGTTCTGCAAGATCGCGCACTGACGTGGTATATTAAGTACTGTTCTAATCATCTTGTGGCAATGCTAGCAGAAAATAAAGCTGCTTTAAAATTTTTTTAGTAAACCTAAGTCTAACTCACATTCAGTAGTCACGTTTAAGGAGATCATGATGAGGGTTGATAAAATGTCTTGGGAGTTAGATCAAAGGTTGAACTATGTGATCCATGAAGCTAATATGCAGCTCACAGATGGTCAGCACCATGAATGGTTTATAGCCTCGCTTCTGCCCCACATGAGGATTGCTCTGCCACAGTAGAATATAGGAACTTAGGTAGAGGCCTTGGAAATTGCAATGAGGTTGCATGTGACGTCCATGTAGGATGCAACCTTAAGGGTACAATAGATTCACTCACAGTTACAGAACCTCTGCTTGGAATTGCAGAGCTTGAAGAAAGAGAAGGAGACTAAACCAGAGGTGTGCGAGGATGTCTGGTGCCTAAAATGTAAAAGCCAGGGGCATGATAAAGACCACTATCCCATATTTGTGAATTATATCATAGGAGGGAAACCAATTCCCCAGAGGATAGAAGCTCCAGTAGGGTCGAGTATGGGGGGTGCGCTATGGTTTGCTATCTGTCAAGTGGATGGCAAAAACACCATGGATAATAGTCATTTGCTTCAAAATTTCATTCAAACACCCCAACAATTGTTCTGCAACTTCTACAAATCAGTGGGTCATGATGAGCGCCACTATTGAAACTATGAACTAATGATGGAAATAATGCCTACATAACGGATGCAAGCAGAAAATTCAACCTGCAACTCAGGGCACCAGAGGAGCATGCAAAGGATGTCAGGGATGAGGACGAGGCTGAGGAGGAGGAGGACTTGGTAGAGGTCGCAGATAGGTTACTTGTTATAACTGTGGGACACTAGGGCACTACGCGTGGGAGTGTCAGAATCAGACGTGCCCGTCATGTCAATACTACAGCCAGTTTGACCACATATAGAGGAATGGCCTGTGTTGATCGCTAAGATATAGGAGAAAAAGGTGCAGCCTCAACAACCTACGCAGAACTTATAAATGATGAAGGTTGAGCCCCGTGAAGAAGATCAGAATGTGAATATAGTGTTGAGGAGCGAAATAAAGATTAGTGATGATAAGGGAAAACAACCTGAACAGGATGGATGGGTCTGCAAAGCCCCAAAAAAGGAACTTGGGTTTGATTTGGAGCGTATGAAGAAAACATTTATGGAAGCCAAGAAAAGCTTCACTGAGGCCTCCACCTCAGGAAGTCAGAGCAAGTTACCAAAAACCAGCGCACCTACAGAGGTTGATCCCTCTGTGCTTACCACATTCTTGGAGACCTGCATGAAGCTTCTACATGATAGCAATGCTGTGAAGGGCCTGTAGGAGTTAATAAACAAGTGTGCCAGAAAAGAAAATGCCCTTGATGGACACCCCGTGGTTAGAAAAATAAGAAAACATAAGGCAAGAACATGGCGTGATATGAGGCTCACCGCGTAAATAGGTAAACGCTTTTCCTAAACATACATGGGAGAGAATGGGGAGACCTGCGCTGCAGTGGTCTCCGATCTAGCTTAGAATGAAAAACTAGTAGAAGATCATCCCTATGGGATGAATACATGTAGTAACAATGGATATAGAAGGTGCGAGCCCGTTGGATGATTTTGAAGTAATAGAGATTGTTGATGACAACAATCCATACCCTGCACTCCTTGGAATTGACCGGGTGATAGATATGAATGGAGTCATCAACTTGAAGAAGAGGATAATTTCATTTGAGAGAAAATCACTTCAGGTTGTAATACCGTTGGACCCTGCAGAAGGACCGCACTATACTGAACCGGTTCATGACTATGAAGAAAGTGATGATGAATTGGATCAGATCTACAAAATAACAGCGCAAGATCAAGACTGGATTAATCAAACAGCTGATGGATGGATTTCATGGGACGAGGAAAGTTCCTGTACCTTGGATTTAGATGAAGAATTGGAGCATTGGCAGAATCGACTGCATGAAGTATCTATGTTGCGCTACAACATGATGACTAAATCGCTACGATGTGTGTCATCGAAGGTAAGGAATTTAGCTTATTATGATGGTTTAATTGACGTGGATAAGTTTTTGGATGCATTTGAATGAGAGGTCCTTGAGGCTCACCACTTCCAAGCGTTAGACTTGGCGTTGTGCACTACACTCGCACAATGGTGGGGTACGCACAAGTATAGCTTTGATGAATGGGGAGATTATAAGAGGATGATGAGGTTGTGATTTGGTCATCCTAAAGTTCGACTGACTGAGAAATATGATGAGAGAAATTATCTGTACGATCATCTAGCAAAGTGGGCTAAGTCTTATAGAACGAAGCCGCAGCTAGGGTGGGTGCATTTATTCTGTCATACATTGGATACAATCCCTATGAATTGGTATATGGAAACAGAGCTCCGCCATGGCACCACGAAGTGGGATATATTAAGGGAAGGATTCTTAATGACCTTCATTTTTGAGGTTGTGTTTAAGAGCATTGATCAAGCTTTGTAGGAGGTTAAGGTAGTGATCTTCAGAATACCGCAAGAAATGTTAGAATGGGTTCAACCAGATTGGAGCACCCATCTGCACCCCGTGCTGGAATGCTATGATGTAACTGTTGAGGGGGAGGATGAAGATCCAAGAAATATAAAAATTATAGAGGTAGAAGTCCATTGCGAGGTCGAAGCTCCTCAAATAGACAACCCGAACATCACTGCACCATTGAAAACCAATTAAGTGAACATTGGTACTGGAGCAGAGCCAAAATTTGCGAAGATTGGGGATTACTGGGATGATGCCACAGTGGATAAATTTGTTGAGTCACTCCACGAGTACCAGGATATTTTTCCTACCAAGTTTTCGAACCTGAAGGGAATAATAGGCGATTTGGGTGTTATGAAGATTACTCTGAAACCATACACAAAGCCCATTAAGTAGAGGTTGTATTGCCTTGATCCCAAATACAAGGAAAAGGTCCGCTTGCAGTTGGATAAGATGTTAGAAGAGACATCATCGAACCTATGGAAGAATTTGTTTGGGTGAGCCCAATGGTGGTTCAAGAGAAGGAACAGAAGGGAGAAATAAGGATTTGTGTAGATCTAAGGAAACTTAATGATTCCTGCGTTGATTATCCTTTTCCGACACCATTTACTGATGAGGTATTAGACAATGTTGGAAGGCAGGAGGCCTATTTGTTCATTGATGGATTTTCTGGGAACCATCAAATCAAGATCACTCCAAAGGATAGGAGAAAAACAACCTTCATGATGGAATGGGGTTGTTTCCAGTATACTGTAATGCCATTTGGAATCAACAACACAACTACGATATTCTCTCGTGTAGTCATTGCAACATTTAAAGAATTCATTCATAAGTTCTTGGAGGTGTATTTTGGTGAATGGACGATGTTCGGTTTAGTGAAGTGCCATGTAGCAAGTCTGCACCTGGCGTTGGATACATGTTGTAGATACCAGATCGCGTTGAATTTGAAGAAGTGTTTATTATGTGTCCCATTTGGGATCTTTCTAGGTCATGTGGTTTGTAAGCAAGGGCTGATGGTGGACCCTGCCAAGATCACAGTGATACTGAATTTGGAGGCCCAAATAAGTGTCAAATAGCTGCGCATGACGCTGGGACTTATAGGATATTACAGGAGGTTCATTAAGTCTTATGCTTAGATTACTGCACCCATGGAGAAATTGTTGAAGAAGACACAACATTCTATTGGGATGAAGAATGCTTGCACAATTTATATGTTTTGAAGGAAAACATGGTCATCAAGCTGATCTTGTTCTTCCCCAATTAGAAGAAGGAATTCCATGCAAATGTCGATGCCTCTTGCATTGCATTGGGAGCAATGATAACACAGTCCAGTGAAGGAGAGATGGACCACCCTATAGCCTTCGTGAGCAGGAAATTATCAAATGCCAAGAAGAATTACTAAACAGCTGAGTGTAAAGGATTGGCTATGGTGTGCACGCTTCAAAAATTCAGGCACTATCTATTGGACGGACATTTTAAAGTGTACGCAGATCATATATGGTGAATAAGCCTCTGTTCGGGGGGAATATCTACCGATGGTTGTTTCTATTCCAGGAGTATGACTTTGAGGTTATTGTAAAGCTAGGTAGGTTGAATGCAGGACCTAACCATCTGTCACAGATCGAAATAGGAGAGGATCCTACTAACTTGGAGTAAGGGTTCCCGATGCGCAGCTCTTCATACTGCACATAGTAGATAACCACTTTGCAGATATTATTCACTTTTTAACTATAGGAATGGCACTTGAAGGGTATATAAGTTAGCAAAAGAAGGAACTAGCAGTGCACACGGAAAATTTCTCAATAATTGTAGGACATTTGTATAAAATGGGTGCAGATGAGATATTGTGATGATGTGTGCCATATTTTGAGCAGAATATCATCCTCGCTGAAGCTCATAGAGGGGCTGTGGGAGGACATTATGCAAGAAAGGAGACAACACATAAAATTTTGTGCATAGATTTATGGTGGCCTATGCTACATAAAGACTCCAAAGTGTATTATAGGGCATGTGATGCATGTCAACGAATGGGAAGACCATCGTAGAGGGAAGAGTTGCCATTGAATCCTCAAGTATCATTGCATCCATTTGAAAAATGGGCAATTGATTTCGTTGGGCGAATTCATCCCCTAGGGAAAAAGACAAGTGCATGCTATATCATCACCGTGACAGAGTGTCTAACAAAATGGGCAGAGGCACAACCGTTTAAGGATTGCACAGGGGCTACAATAGCAAAGTTTTTGTTTAAATATGTGTTAACTAGATTTGACTACCCAAAAGTGTTGATGAGTGATCAAAGTACACACTTTCTGAATGAGACAATCAACATGTTGAATGAGGAGTTCCAAGTCTATCATCAGAAGAGAACCTCATATCATCCTCAAGCTAATGGAATAGTAGAGGCCTTTAATAATATTTTGGAGAACGTGTTGTCGAAGATTTGTAACATGCAGTAGAATGACTGGGATGTGCATGTACCTGCAGTACTATGGGTGTACAGGACTACTTGTAAAAAGATGACAAGGCAGACACATTTTAGATTGGTCTATGATGTAGAAGCTGTGATTCCTATGGAATATCTCATGCCTAGTCTACACATAGAAGCTTTCATAGGAATGGCCGATAGCGAAGCCTTGGAAGAATAACTTGCATAGTTGATGGAGCTTGAAGAGGACCGATTCTTGGCTGGATTCCATCATCAAGTATAGAAGGAACGTGAAAAAGCGTGGCACGATCGACACATCAAGATTTGCACCTTAAAATTGAATGATCTGTTATTGTTATATGATAGTAAGTTTACTAAGTTTTCGGGGAAATTTCAGATGCATTGGCTTGGTCCATATGTTATCAAAGAGATTACAGATGGAGGTTCAGTTTAGCTCATGAAGATGAATGGAGAACCTTTTCCGAGAAAAGCGAATGGAAGCCAATTGAATCCATATACATGGGATCTGGCACAAGGACTATATGGGGGCAGGAAAATATTAGTGCTCCAGGCAGTTGTTAAGGAGTGCAGGACTATAAACTACACTAGCAGGGTTGGAGGACTAAGCGGCAGGCGAGCTTCACTGAAAATGGTGAAGTTGTAGTATAAGAAGCTACGTAGGAAGTTGCATTATGGAGCAGGAAGGTGACTGTTGGATTCATTGTTTATGATTTCACAACTAGAAGACGGTTAAGTGGAGTGGGTTGGCAGCATTTAAGGCCAAGATCTTTGAAGATCTGATACCAAAACAACATTAATGGTCGAAATTTGGGGGGAATGGTCGTTTTTGAATTCAAATGCCCCTATAAATTATGCGTGTCAGTCCAATAGAAAATACTTTGCACCCTTAGAGTTTTCATTGAGCTGTGTTGTTTGTTGCCTATGAACTGCTCGTATTTTAAGGATTTGGTCATGAGCCCTACATTTTCCAAGTTATCGGAGTTGAATTAGAAATTCATCCTTGAAACCATGTTAGGACCAAGCCCTGCAGAGACTGTGAGTACTGGGGCAGATGTCGCGTCTGAAGGAGTTACTCCAGATGTAGTGAGTATGGAAGTTCTGAATCCTATGCCTACGGTGTCGTGGTCTCCTAGGCTAAAGCCTATCCATGTTAGAGAAACCCAGAAACCAAAGAGGGATAAACAAAAGAAGCTAGTGCTAGTATGTGAATCACCCAGAAAACACTCTACAGCTCAAAAAGAAAAGAAAGACAAGTAGCCCAAGAAGGTCGTCGATTTGGAGGCCGAGGAAGGATAGGGTACCAAGGACATAGATGCTGAGGAAATGGAGCCTATTACAAAGTTGCCTAACTATATTCCTCTGTGCAAGGGGAAGACAAAGGTCGCCAAGGACCCAGATTTAGAAAAATATGTTATTTCTACGTCCCTGTTGCCAGAGCAGGTTCCCTTCAGAGGTCTGTGGCTTGCCCGGATCCCCCTACTAAAGATGGAAGATTGGGACCTGCAGATAAAGATAGGTTCCTTCACCTAGTGACAACCAACTACATGAAGCACGTCTACTACACAAACTCAGGTGTCACCACGCTAGAATTGGTGGAATGGATTCGTGGAGTAGAGAACTCAGGATTGTTGAACCTATTGTGGCTACCCCATTATCACCACACCACTATCACAACCACCTGGGTGTGTCAACTACTTACTCTAGTGCATGATGGGTGCTTATGGCTATGAGGGCCTATACCCATCACTAACATGCTCATCCACATGATCATGCACATGCCATACGAGGGTTCAAATCTGGCCAAGGATTTTGACGGAAAGATAGGAGAAAAGGATTTGGCAGAAAAGATGAAGAAGAAATTTTCGCTCATGAAAAATCCAAGCAGATACTTAATCACTTCCATAAATGACCTCGCGGTGAAAATTTCCACACAAATATTAGCAGGGAAGGTAATCAGGAAGCGTCGTGCGGACGAAGTTCTGACACCTGTGGTCTCTCTAGTTACACAATGTGCAAAGGGTGTGCAGTTAAATTGGTTAAGGTACCTATGTGAGGAATTCCTCGCGAATTTCCCCAAAGTCGAGGATGAGACCAAGCCATTATGTTATTCTTGGTTGTTTCTCTCCATTGTGTTGGTTGCATGGGAGCTGCCAGAGGACAATCAGTTTCCTCTGTTGAAAGAAGGATTGCCATAGGCCATGTAGTTTTCCTCCCTATGGGCCACAAAGGACCCCACGCGGGTCACAGAAACAAAAATATTCTAGGTTTTGATGGAAGCAAGCTTCCGCATGGCAATCAAACAGCACTCAAGGTTTTCCCTGACCTTGTACACGCAGTTGTTAGCTTATGCGACATTCAAGGCTAACTTCCATCAACTTCACATTCAGGCATGGAAGGATCCTCAACAGAAATGGCATGAATTTCCATATTTTGCCACTGATACAGACATACAAGAGGTAATTAAGCGATGGCCAATAGAGTGGCACGCCCCCCAAACTTGCATGTTGGAACTAGTAAGGGTGCGCGAAGCTCGACAACAAAGAAAATAAAGGATGCAACCCAACAGGCTACACAAAATTTGGCCGCGCAACAAAAAAAGGAAGCTACAGAGAAGGCTCGGATGGAGAAGGAGTGCGATGCTAAGGAGCAGGCGGATCAAGAGTAGCATGAATTAGAGCGAAGTGGAAAATCGCCTTCGCCTGAGACTAAGGAGGAAGAACAATCCAAACAAGATGCCAGAGGAGATGAGGGGCATAGCACCTTGTCTCGGCTCAAGAAGCATGGAAAGGAGCAGTGTGAAGGTCCATGGAAAAGCAGAAATTAGATAAGTCACCGGGTTATCCCATGGTATTGACGGAGGGCAATCTCAATGAGATCAGTGACAAAGTACATGACACTACAACTAAAGTGTTGTAAAAGTTCGAGCAATAGTATATGCAGATGTTGGGGAGCATCTAGAAGGATTTGTGTGAGCTAAAGATCTAGACTAACAGGATACAGGTGGGCATGGTTCAAGCAAGGGTAGCACAAGTGAGCTTGGCATAGGGGACGAGTTAGGCTGCGGAATTGGTAAGGATCCTAGACCTTCGCATTGTTTCTTTACCAGAAGGGTCCTTACGTACAGAATTAACTGATGACGACATGATATTGATCACCCTTAAGAACATCTGGCTAAACATTGTAACGCTCCCAAATGAGCTTCTTCATGTGCTGCAGGCAGGGGTCATGGAGGAATTGAGAGTTCAGGAGTAGCGTGCTTTCACTTCAGTCAGTGAATACAGGGTGAACAATGACCAAATGTTCACCGAGAAAACATAGGCCTTGAAGGAAAAGGAAACACTGGAGGCACAAAATTCTAGGCTCAAGTCTGTCATTATAGAGGCATGAAGAACAATGTCGGAGCTTCACATTCCAGAGGATGCCCAGCCAGAAGCTAAAATCCAGAAGTTAGACATTGGCGTATGTAAGGCAAAGGCAGAAGTTGGACAATTTCAATTCTAATTCAACATGAGAATAACATAGCTACATCTCAAATTACAGCCTACGAATCTCCTCGAGGTTAGGGAGCAGTGCAGAGCCACCATAAAATAACGGATGGCCACTTTGGATGCCACAGTCGCTAACTGCTCGACCTTATTGAGCAAGAAATGGAGTTGGTGATGACTCTGAAGTAAGACCCAAACCTGCAGATATTGAATACAAAGGTTCACAATATGCAAAAACAGTATGATGAGGTCAGGGCGACGGTGCATTCAATTAATCCAGCGTAGCACCTCGCTAAGTTGTAGGAGGGGAAGCATCTCCTCGCACAGGTAGAAGAATCCCAGAAGAAGGAGGTTGCGCTTAAGGCTAGGTTGGGACCTTGGTTAGAAGAAGCTTATCAAGTCACACCCAAAATTCAGGAGAAATTGATGGGCTTGTAGCAGACCGAGCAAATGATGAGGCTAGCCGCAGAAGGACCAGCTATTGAGAAGCTAGTGGAAGAAGTTAAGCAGGAAGCTACGAAGAGCACTGCCGAGGTTACAGTAGTGTAGGTGGAGCTGAGGGATCTTTGCAATAAGGTCACAACACCAGCTAAGTGACTCGAGGGTGAGTCATGGCGTTTGTGTTGGGGGCCTATTGGGATGGGGTCCCTGGGGTTAGTTTTGGGATGAAAAACCCAGGTTTTGATGTAATTTTTTAGAAAAGATGTAAAGTCTCCGTGATTTTTGGATGCAGAGCGCATGGGTAATTTGAAGTAAAAGAGGTTTCAACCCCTTGTCTATGTAAATTTGAGTCAGTTTTGAGATCCACCCATGGTCCGCAGACCATGGGATTGTATAAGTAGGTGTGTCTTAGAGAGTCTAAGGCATAATAATCTGATGATGATGGATGTAATGGGTTGATAGAAGATAGCGTAGAGAAGTGAGTCATAAAGGAGGGAAAGGCTTTATAGCTGACCATGGGATTGTATAAGTAGGTGTGTCTTAGAGAGTCTAAGGCATAATAATCTGATGATGATGGATGTAATGGGTCGATAGAAGATAGCGCAGAGAAGTGAGTCATAAAGGAGGGAAAGGCTCTATAGCTGACTGCGTAGAGGCCTATAGTAGTGTTCGCAGCTGAGTGCCCGGACCCCTGCAGTTGAGTGCGCAAGGAAGTTTTGAGTATATAATACCATATTGAAGATCAATAAAGAAGATTGTTGAAGAATCCATGTGTTTATTTGTTTACTTCTGTTATTTATGCTTGTGATATATGTTGTGATTAAATAATGTTTTTATGAAATATTGATCTATTGATGCGTGACTCTATCGGATAAGTCTTAACAACTATATGAAATGCATGTTGAGTACTTTTGTGAAGATTATGATACATTCTATTATGTTTATTAAATACTTAACCAAGCAGCGTGAGATCAGATCTAAGGTTATTTTCTGATACGCGTCAGTGGATGATTCAACTATTAAGGGTCTGCGAAGACCTATCGTAGACCTTTGCGAAGGTCTAGAGGCTGTTTAAAGGGAGTTGCAGTACTGAGCCCTAGGGGCTTATAGATTTGTGCCAAGGCATAACTAGGGCAACAAAAGACATCACACTGATCTCTCAATGCAGAAACTTGGTTCTAGCATCCCCCCATACTACTTTGAGTGAGACTTCAGCTTGCGCTACACATGTTGATGTCGAAAGGTCCAATATCGTAGGGTTTTGTTTGGCACAATTAACTCTGAACCTGGGTTAGGACCTACTAAGCCAACATATATTATTGGTACACTTATTCCTACCTATCAAATTTACCTTTTCTGCACCCTATATTAAAGTGATTTTTTCGTATTTAATGTATTCTTCATAACAATCATGATCTCATACCTTTAAATATCATATTATGTTTTTAATTTATAAACGGGGAAATCACATCAGAAAAGCTAAGGATTTAGCTAATAGGCACTCAAATTTTAAAGGAATCAACCATTCTAGAAATAGCGCTGTATGGATATATGCTTATATCAGGATGATGTCCTCACTAACAAGTGAGTAAAGTGTCCTACCCCGCTAAATTAAATAAAAATGTATGCTTAGAAGGGGCTACGATCATGTACAAAAGGTATGTTGTTCCAAACATACAGGAGGAGAAATAAATTAAATTAGATTTTAATATTTAAAAGTTATTTCAAAATATGTGAAATAAGATTATTTTTAACTTTGTTATTTGTTATGAATATAATTCATATAAAATAAAATAGTTGTAAACAATAAATAATCAAAGTAGTGATTATTTTAATAGTCATTAGTTTAATGAAAGGGCATGTCTAAAAAGACATGTCGAGTCATGACTGGACACCTACCTAGGTATATAAGCGGACCCTCATTGTAACATTCAATCATCCTTGTACTATTCATCTTATTAATATAATATTAATTACAATACATTGTGTATTTTAGATTTAAAAACACAAACAACTGCAAGTTGTGTTGCTTCAGTGGTATCACAACCATGCAAGCCTTTGTACGTTATCTGCTGCACAATTTTCCATTAAGTTTAGGTCCTCAAATCATGGACTTAAGTGAATATCATAAATCTAAACTATTTAATGAAATTGGAAAAGAATTAAAAAAACTAAAACAAATAGAAAGATAATTTTCAATATCAACAAAACATCTTGAAGCATATGCAACATGTCTAACAGAATATGACATTGACATGAAGAAAACTAACAATAAAGAATATTCCAAATAAGAAACATGACGTGTCATAGAGAAGGAAACTGACTCTGACAATGATTCAAATGTAGAATCATCCAATGATGATTTTGAAGGTACAAAAATTGAATTTGACCTTATTGTTTAATATAATACTAAACATGTCAAAGTAGACGATGAAAAAGAGGATGATATTTCTCACTTACAAGATTATAACATGGAACTACTAAAAGTTACTACATCATCCTCAATAATGGGTGTTGAAAAAATTAGTACAACACCCTCAATAGCGGGTGATGACCTTCAAACCTAGGTGTTATAGGCCATTTTGTCACATCTAGTCAATAGGCCTTCAAACATGACCAATTCACATCCTTCAACATATTGTCATCATCCCTACACAGAACCCTAAGCATGACTCTCGTAAATCCTTGAGCTTCTACTCTTGACTGCTGATATTCCAAGATTTTAAGGAACATTGCACCCTGGCCCTTTAGGGACCAACGTTGACTACCAAGTTTACCCTCTACGTACCTGTGCTGATCACTAGTAGGTTGCTCAGTCTTGGGGGTGCACTAATTCTACAAATTCAGGAAAAATAAAAATAATCCTGAAGCTTCCTCTTCCAAATGATTCTTGAGGTTGTTTCAACCATTTATCTTGGATAAGAACTTTCAATCCTATCTGATTCCACCTTGGATAAATCACCATCTTATCCCTTGAGCTCATCCTCCCATCACTTTTGGTTCTCAAGCCTAGGTTGGTAATTGGATAAGAATTCATCAACTATCTCCCTCATCTATATATTTACAAACATCCATGGGTAAGGGGTTGGATTTTGGAGATTGATTCTACCCTCATGTTGTTGCTTCGAGAGTGATTATTCCATGCATTAAGGTGACATAGAGGAATACTTTATGGCAAGGAAAGGACAAGTCAACTTGGGGATCTCTTCTACAAGATCAACTTCTAGTTTTGGTTGTAACTTTCTCCATTTCTATTAATACAAAGAGTAGGTTGTTTTCCTAGATATGATGTTATGATTTCACGTATTTCAATACCATGTTGATCTATTAAATGAAGTGATTGGATTATGCTACATAGATGTCATAGATATTTGGTTTTCCTTGTTTGATTGTGTTGGCTCTAATTATAGTGATTATAACTAGGATTGGAGCATACAAGCTAAGGAAGGAGTGAATATTGTGACATATTCCACATAGGCCTCATCCCATCATTCAATTACTTTAAGGAAGACATTATGCCTTTTCTTTATGTTTTTCTAGGTTAGTCCACCAGGCCTAGGGAAGACAGTTCTGTCTGAAGTCATAGACTATGTATAACAAATTAACGACCATCATCGGGATCAGATTCAATCCATTGGTGGTTTTTTCTTGCCATTAGTGTCTATTTTTCCTCTTGCTTTTATATTTATAGTTTCACTCAGTCCTGGTCAGACATAGGAAGACCTATCATTGAGATTCCATTGCATTTTTATTGCCAGAACTTGAGATCCCTTGATTAGTGCACCCTATGGTTTGGAGATAGTATGTTGCAGTGCACCCTATGGTTTGGAGATAGTATGTTGCAGTGCACCCTATGGTTTGGAGATAGTACGTTGGAGTGCACCCTATGGTTTGGAGATAGTATTTTGCAGCGCATGCTAGCCTTCCTTATACCTACATTTTAGTGCACCCCAGCCCTCTATGTGCCCGCATTGTAGAGCATTGGTGTCCCGTAAGCACCTGCGCTTATCCTTGTTTCATGCCAAAAATTTTTGTTTTTTGTTTTCTATAGATCCAGCATTCTTCCAGCTGTTTTTCTTTGTGTCCCTAAGTGTCTTAGTGTCTCTCAGAAGCCTCCATATACTTTTCTTGTGTCTTTGAGTGCCTTTGATGAGAATTTGTTTAGATTTTCCTTTGTTCTTCTCATTAGGTCATTAGAAAAATGATTTATTTAGTCATTGAGTGCTTAAAAGAATTGGTGTTATAGTCATCGTTCTAAAATGTTTTCTTTTATCAATGATTAGACATGCATCCTAATTTTATCTCATTGTGAAAATTAAGAGGAATTGGAAAGAAAAACCTCTTTGCATTGAATCTAGGGTTTTTTGTGTGAAATTTTAATTCCCTACTATGAAATTGCATGCTTTTGCTTTCATTTTTGCAAGAAAAATTCCCTATCAATCGGGGGGCGACTAAATTATGTATGAGCGTTAATTTCCTCTGAATATCATCGACTTTCTTGATAATATTTTGTTTCATTCTTTCTTTCTTCTTGTCAATTCAGGTTTGTATGCATAGATTAATTGTTCAAATTGAAAAGTAACTTTTACATTATAGTAAAAGTTTACGTGGTTTATTTTTGTCAGTGATCAAGTTGCATTCATATGTTTCTTTTCATTTTAAACATTAAAAGAAAAGAGAAGAAAAAAATTATTTGCATTGCATATATGGCTTTGATTCTAATTGGAATAGTGAGGAGATTGATTTTTGCATCACTTGTTTGTTCCTTTTTTGACTGATTTATTTTTCCCCTACTTAGTTAGGCCTTTCATTGTTAAAAGGAAAATAAAAAGATTTATTTTTGTCATATTAGTTGCATTATAGGCGTGTTCAGGTGACATCAAGTTTTGAGCCTTGAAATCGAAACATAATTCAAGATAAACTCTAAAATTCACCTCAATTAACCTAAGGAACATTCGAAACTTAATGACATGCATAGAGGTCAAGGCTAGAGATGTGTTCAAATGTCTTTAAACGTAGGAGATTTCATTTCATATCGACACTAGAATCCAAAGTTGATATCTCATTCCATGTACATAAGTGTATATGATTATACTTTGCATACGTTTGGGTATATTGGATAGTGCTCCATGCATGAAAAGTATATGGGAATGCTCTCATCAAACGATTACACATTAGAAAACACTACTACAAACTACACTTCCATGTATCGTCGACTATATTTTGTAATTCAACCATAGGTTGCAATCCTTGCCATAGGTAATAGATTCGGTCACCCTGTATGCCATGATACACCGAACATAACATTCAGGTAGATTTCATGCACATAGATTAAGTCCTTGGTTCACCAAGGTGTATACTTTAGTTCACAGTTTCTTGGTAAACCCTTTTTCCTAGTTACCCCTCTTTGTTTTTATTTGTGTCCTTAGTGGATATTAGGTTGATGCTAATGGAAATAATTACTGAGTCCACCAGTCAAGGAAACCCCTCTAACAAGAATCCTGGTCCTTTTCCTTCTTTTAGAAATATTGGTGCTCTTTATATGGCAACATTGTCCCTTCCCGGATTTACCATTGGTTTACCAGTTTGGTTATTTTCAACCCCTATGGTTATGAATGTCAAAAATTCTCCTTAATCAAGTTCTCCTCCACCTGAACAATATCAACCTCAAGTTGATCCTAACATTGACCCTTTTCCTTCTTCACCTGTTTGGTCTTCTTCCGATTCTTCCTATTATTCCTCTTATTTTGGTGAAAGCCTTAAAGTTAGTAACCAGGTAGATAAGAAGAAGAAAAGGAAGATTAAGAAGAAGAAAAATAAGTAAGGGAGAAACCAAGAAACTATTGTTATCCATGCAACTAGTATGGAAGAACATTCTAACCAACCCAACAAAGTTAAATTTATTTGCAAGTTATGTAAGGGTGATCACCTTCTTAGAGATTTTCCTACTATTCCCAAGGTATTAGAAGTGTGGTCCACAAGCTCACATTGGCATTTTCCATCAACCTCCCAAGATCATGCTGGTGATAAACCATTAGCCATTGATAGTAAGGTCCATGGGAAAAAGGGTAAAGTCAAGTTTCCCTGTAAGTTATGTGAATGGAATCATCCTATCCAAATTTGTCCTTATATGGGTCAAGCCAAAAAAGTGTTGGAAAACCTTAAATCTTCTCAACCACAACTTCCTGCTAGTTACCAAAAGGTTTATCACAATCCTCCACTAGTTGATGAAGTGATTGATCAGAATTCAAATCTAATTCATCACAATCTCTTTGAATGTGAATCCCATGAGTTTGTTCTCAACCAACCATTGGTTGAGAAAATGGTTGACCTGATTCCACCTTCAGTCAATCGTACTTTTCCCATAGAGAGTGAGGATCATACTACTTGGGTTCTTCTTGTTTCTTCTAATTTTACTAGACAAGGGAGCATTTCTCCCATTCCCATGAAACCCCCTCTAAGAAAACCAAAGCTTTCCTTTGATTGGAGTCGATTGACAGAACCTCGTCTCCCTTCTTACGTGCCTTTTAATATCATGGTAAAGGCTTATGATAATAACATCCATCACATTGTTATAGATGAGATAGCTTCTATTAGTATTCTATCCTCCATTACTTGGAAATATTTGGGTTCCCTATATCTTGTGTCCACCACTCCGAATATGTTAGCTTTTAACAAAAGAACTAGTCAACCCTTAGGGATCCTTCATGAGTTTCATGTTAATTTGGGAGGAAAATTTGCATGTATTGATTTTATGGTTTTTATGGTCCCTTTAGACTTCAATTTTCTCATGGGGCAAGACTATGTTTGTACTATGAATGTTGTTTTATCCACTCTCTTTCGAGTGACCTGCTTCCCACATGATGGAAGAATAATGACTATTGATCAGCTTTCATTCATTAGTTCTAATTTGACTCCCAATCAACTATATTCCCTAAATGGTCCTTAAATGCAAGTGGTATCTTTCCTGCCATAGGTTAATTATGTGGAAACCTGTCCCATTCGTGTACCTACAAATGAAGATGAGACTTTCCTTTTTTTCTCAACTTCTTTCGACCTAGATCCAATAGGTGATATGGTGAATCATTTACTAGGGGCATTGGAGCCTGATATTTCCATTGAATCCTTTGATATGTTCCAAAGATGTTTTCTTCCATGTGATCATAATCTCTTGGAAGCCATGGCCTTATGTAGGTCATGATCAAGGTCCTGGAGAAAAGTTCCTTTTCTTGTGTCAAGCTCGTTAAAAAATGAAACAAGGTCTTGAAGCAGAGTTCCTTTTCTTGTGTCAGGATGCTTAAAAAATGAAACAAGGTGAATTATGAAAATTTCCTTTTCTTGTGTGAATATCGTTAAAAAATGAAACAAGATCATATGCCTAGAGTTCTTTTCCTATGTCAAGCTCATTAAAAAATGAAATGAATCCCTTTCCAATTCGAGTCTTTGATTAGATCTTGTAAATTCCCAGTTGTGTCTTTCACTTGATCTCGTAAATCATCCTTCATTCCATCCACCAAGTAACCAGTAGTCTACTTAGGCGCATGAAATGAAGCTTGGAGGCAATGTAACTTGAGTTGAGCCATTATGTTGGGGTCATGCAAACTTATTTCAAGCACAGTTTTTCTCCATTTCAAGCTTGTGTAAAAATGAAATTAATTTCAAGAATATTTTACCTTGTTTCAAGCTTGTGTAAAAAAATGAAACCATTATCATCCAATCTCTCATGATGTCCATTTTATTTTAGCCTATTTTTGTGAGTTGAACCTTGGTTTTCTCATTCCATCGTCAACATTTGCTTGGCTGATCATACGCTTTCACTTGGTTGTTTTATCCTTTCTTGAGGAACAATTGTGATGAGTGGTCTTATTAGCCAACCTCTTGACCTCTACATGTTTTGATAAGTTCCATCATGACTGGAACCAGTTGCTACCCTTTATACGACTCATTCCTCCAAGTGGAGTTTTGTTTTAGCCCTTTCCAGACTCCCAGAATATGAAAATATTGTCGAGCACTTGTTTTTTCAAACTTGTTAAAGTAAATCAAAATATGTCTCCTTAATATAATTTTAACCCTTTTCCGGATTGAGATAGACTACTTACAAAAAATGAATACATGTTGGGCATGGGATCCCCTACAGCAGGTTTTGGGGCTCAAAGCCCAAGGTTTTCCAAAGATGGTGTAGAACTCTGCAAAGTTCAAGCACGGAGCATGAATTGTATAATCGAGTCATAGGGTTGTTCGCCCTAAGAATTGTATTTTAATGTAAAGATGTGTCAGCTTAACCATGGTCGACGGACCATGGGATTGTATAAATGGAGTGAGGCTCTAAGTGAAAAGATAGTTTTAGCAAAACATAATAGGGAAATAAATAGAATAGCGAAGGCATGGTTAAAGCCTAGAGTGGAAAGTTGAAGTGTACTGGGTCGTAGTAATAGGAAGAGGCTTTGCAGCTAAGTGCGTAGAGGCCTAGTAGAGTCCATAGCTGAGTGCGCGGACCCACTGAATGCACAGGGCGGAGTCGGGTCTGTACTTAGGATTGAAAGATAATAAAGAGAAGTTTATTCTGTGCATTTGTTCTAGAATCTTTATGTTGATGTTATACATTACTTTTACTATGTTTATTTACTGTGTGCACTTGATGAATACTCATATGAATGCTTATATGTGAATTTAATCTAAGTAACCAGCTAACAGAGACTAATTAAGGAAGACTTGGGTAAATAACACGGGTCGCGCTGCGGCTAGAACTGCGCGAAGACAGTATCATGGGGTGCGGAGTGCCTATACGTGCGCATAGCGCAGTAAGCATGAGGGTTGGACCGTGTACCAATCACCTTATCTCACACATCCCCAAGGTGTGGAAACTTGGTTCTAGCACCCTCCCATACTACTTCGGGTGAGACTTTAGTCTGCGCTCCACGGATTGTTTCCGAAAGGGCAAGTAGTACCGGGATTTGCTTGGCTAAATCACTTCTGAACCTGGGTCAAGCCCCACTAAGCCAACAAATGGTTTCGTTGCCAGGATCTGGATCTACATAAGGGATGTCTGATGTCATGCCACTGGAATCCTACAAAGAAATAAATTGAAGAGTGGTTGGACAAGAAGATTCACGAGTTTGCGGCACAGGAAAACAGAAATCCACGAGTATCTAAGGAACAGTGGTTGGATCACAATTTGTACATTAATATCTACGATATTTTCTTTGCATTCTTTTTGTCAGAGCTGTATGAGTGGTTCACGAAGTTAGCAGACAGCCAAGGAAGGTGTAGGCTCGACAAACCAATTGTGTGGACTCCAGAACTATTATGCAGACTAGAAGCCTCAGAAGATAATATAGCGCATGTTGCAGACCATTGGCTCGACCGAATAGTAGGAGGGTTTATCACTGAGTTCATGGTGGACACGACCATCAGTTACACTAATGCAGAGTGACACTTTCTCCAAGGACTGTGAGGTAAGTACATTAAGTCTTTGAATACCTAGATTAAGATGTTGTTATGTGAAAAAAGGGTCATGTGAATACATTAATGTTTGGGACTATGCGGAGAAGAAGAAGCTACAAAAGTAGCAAATAATTACAAAACAATCCCTTAATTTCACCCTCGCGAGAGAGCAAGGAAGAACTCGCGAAGGTCTCTCCGAGAAGCGCGGTAAATTTTATAAGGCAGTACATTCCGCGGTTACCACTTCCACCCACACCGCCAATTGCTTCACCACCCTCACCTCCATCTCCACCCACTCCACCTCCACCACCTCCACAGTTCAATATGGCTAGCGCAATCAAACTACCAGTATTCAGAGGAGTAGGGAATGAGGATCCAGACCAATTTTGGTTCATGGTAAGAGCAATATGGGAAGCACAAGGTGTCACAGATGACAATATTAAGAAGGCTACATTGGTGTGCGCACTGCAGGATTGCGCTTTAACATGGTATATCAAGCATTCTAATGACCACCCAAATGCAGGGATAGCATAGATCCAGAACGTGTTAAATAGGGAATTTAGCAGACCAAAGTCAGAAACACAATCAATCATCGGGTTTAAAGAGATCATGATGATCCTAGGCGAGACTCCCTCAAATCTGTATCAATGGCTAAAGAGTATGATCCGTGAAGCCAATATGACATTGACAAAGGGACAACATCACACATGGTTTGTAGCATCTCTGGAACCGCACTTGAGGATGGCATTGTCACAACAGAAACTTTCCACCCAGGCCAAAGCATTGGAAATGGAAATGAGATTGCATGAAACCCCGATACAAGACCCTGGGTTGGGAGTTCAAAAAATCCACGCACAACTACAGAATTTGTGTTTGGAAATGCAAACCTTGAAGCAAGATAGGGCACCATGGCCAGATGCGCGCGAGGATGTATGGTGCATAGACCACAAAGGCCAAGGCCATGACAAGGATGATCTGAAATTGGATAGTAAATCAAGAAGAAAATGTATTACAAACTCATGTGCAGGAAAATGCCTATATTACTTGGTGTAATGGATCGAAGAGATTGCAAATAATATAAACAATTAATAGTCAGAAACATAACAAACACAGATATCAACAAAAAAAATAATCAAGGAGTTCACCAGACTTCCTGGCTACGTCTCTTGGTCCAGCTTTCAATGTCGACCTCTATATTAAGTCTTTAATAATATATTATTACAAGAGTGAGCTCAAAAATAGTGTCTCAACCAACAGTGACATCAAAGAGGGATTTGCTCGAAAACGTCATGTCTAAAAGAGTGCACAGACTCTCCCTTTGTCCTGTTACTCTATTCGTCTGTTTCAATATGTATTCTCTATCTCAATCTAATTCCCCTCTAACTGTATATGTTTTGTCATTAGATGGCTTTTTAAGCCTAACAATGTTGTCTATTCATTTCCTTTTTCAAGCTCTCTGGCTTCAGGCTGTTTCCCTTCTTCCCCAATCTCTCTGGCTACCGTCGAGTGTTCATGCACTCATTGTTGAAATGCTCAGGGGCACAAGGCTACTAACAAGTTGTAATACTGGCAGGCACGGGTGGAACTGGCCGTTTGGCCTTCCCCCAGAAAAATCCTTAAAACAATGCATTTTTGGTCTCCAAAGGAAAATACACAGAGAACATAAAAAATCCGACAAAACACTTTCTATTAGACTTCAAATAATATCCAATCGTGTCCATAATCCCTATCAGGTCCGGCCTTTATCGCATGTTGCAAGGCGTAGCTCTTTCATATGGCTGCGATCCCCCTCCTCCGCTGATCCTCGATCACTGATATCAGTGTATCGCATATCGCAGGGTTGTGGGTCTCCTGTATTGTTGCACCAATCCACTCCACCGATCACCGATCATTGATATCAGCGTATCGCATGTTGGCCCATCGTGATGTTCTGGGTCCTTTCCCCTTCTGGTTATCTGCAATGCGATGTGATAATCACAACCGCATATTGCAAGAGTCCCTAACCTACGGTAAGTCCTCCCTTCGGTGATATTGCGATGTGATTCAATCTCGCTCCACCGTTGATCTGCGTGCTTGATCAACAGTTTATATGTCATCGCTAATCGCAATTGCTTTGAGGCTAAGGTTTGATGTGCCGCTGGCTTCTCCGATGTGATTTAATCTCATCCATTGATCCCGTGGATCCAACGGCTCTGGTGCATTCCTGCTGCGCTTCCACTTTCCTTTGGATTTTCGGGTTTTTCCACAATTTTGTTATTTGTGCTATTAATTAATGAAGATATTAAACTTAGAGGTTTTTATACAAGATCCATTTTGGATCACGCCTTCCCACTGAAAAGCTTTTGGACCACCAAAAGTTGGTTTTAGCATTCAAGCAAGTGAGGATACAGTTCCCTCACTTGTCTAATTTCTATCCATCATGCCTTACTTGGATTTGAACCTTTGAGTCCTACTCTCAGGTACTCAACATCCCCTTGACGTGTAGTTCTTACCTTCTTGTCCAGAATTGTGTCCTCCTGTAACTCATTGAGATACTCAGGAAATGAATCCCCAATAGAAGTCAGCTGACTTTGCTCTTTAGGATCTTCAGTTAATGAAGGTTCATACAATCTCAATTTTTCTGCATTAACGACTGAATAGATCTACATATAAGCTGGTAAATCAACACGAAAATCATTTTCACCAATTTTCTCAGGTATCTTGAAAGGTCCATACCTTATTGGTTTAGCTTCTTACCTTCACTTTTCATTCTGTCTTTGTTGATGTACAGCCAGACTTGATCACCAACTTGAAAACTATGCTCAACTCGATGCTTGTCATGTCTTGCCTTGTACTTGGGTTGACTTCTTTCCATCTGTTCCTGTACTTCCTGGTGAATTTCATAGATTTGTTCAATGAACTTGGTTGCTTTTTCCACATCATTGTGTCCATCAACTGCTATGTTTTTACCAAAGAGAAAATCCAGGGGAGACTTTGGTGTAAAACTAGAACACGTCTCAAAAGGAGATCTCTGAGTAGAAGAGTGCTTGGCATGGTTCTAAGCATGCTGCACATAACACAAATGCTCATCCCAAAGCTTGGGATGCTTGCTGCAATAGCCTCTGAGCAACTGGATCACTATCCTGTTGACCACTTCTATCTAACCATCTGTTTGTGGATGAAATGTTGTGCTCTTCTTCAACCTAGTATCCATCAACTCCCATAGACTTGACCAAAACTTCCCAAAAAATCAAGAATCTCGATTAGGTACAATAGTAGTGGGTAACCCAAAATGAACCCATACATTTTGAAATAATAACTTTGCTGTTTGTTCAGCTGTAACTTGCTTGTTACATGGTATCAAAATACACATTTTACTGAACCTATCCACAACAACATACAAATAATCATGACCTTTCCTAGATTTTGGCAATCCCCCAACAAAATCCATGGAAACACTTTCCCAAGGATGAGAAGGAATTGGAAGTGGAGTGTACAAGCCTAATTTCCTATTATTGGGCTTGCTTGTAGCACACATAGTACACCCTCTGATACATCTAGAAACTATCTCACACATTCTTGGCCGATAACAGAACCTTTGAAATTGTGAAACTATTTTACTTACACCAAAATGACCTGATATGAGAGAAGTATGTGCTTCTTGGATTATGTTAACTTCTTCAGTTTGTGGAATGCATAACTTTCCAAAATGATATAAGATTTGGTCCTTTACATAATAATCCAATTCTTCTACTTGCTTGCTGTGACTTAAAGTTGCATATACATCTTTAAAATCTACATCTTGAGCATATTGTTTAATATAACTTTCATGCATTACTGAGTTATGCTTAAGAATAGTAGATGCATTTATGATTGGTCTTGACAGCATGTCTACAACCTTATTGTGTATTCCCTTCTTATATCTGATGACAAGATGAAATTTCTGTAGAAAACCCATCCACCTATAATGTCTTGATTGCTGCAATTTAGTTTGTGAGTGCAAATATTGATGTGGTTGATGATCTGTATGTATGATTGTTTCTTTACCCATTAGGTAATGTTTCCAATTTTTCACACTTTGTACTAATGCATGCAATTCTTTATCATATGTGGGATAATTAACTACTGCAAAAGTAAATTTCTCAGAATGATAGCATATGGGTTTTTTGTGTTGCATCAACACTGCTCCCATGGCATAGTCACTGGCATCTATCTCAATCTCAAATGGATGTTGAAGATCTGGCAGTGCTAGTACTGGTGCTATACTGATTTTCTGTTTTAAGGTGTCAAAGGCTTTCTGCTATTTTCCTCCCCACTTAAACACCCATTTCAATCATGTTAAAGCATGTAATGGAGATGCAAACAAAGAAAAGTTAGCAATAAACTTTCTCCAATATTGTGCTGCCCCTAGGAAACTCCTAACCTCTGTAGTAGATTTGGGTTTAGGGCAATTCACAATGACTTCAACCTTAGAGAGATCTATCTTCAATTCACCATGCCCTACAATATAACCCAAATAATTGAAAGATGTTATGCCAAATTCACATTTTTACATAGAGATTTTCTCTTTTTAAAACATCTGAAGTCTACTTCACATGCTTTACATGGTCCTCCCATGTCTTACTAAAAACAAGAATGTCATCTAAATAAAGAATTACAAAGTCATCAGTAAATGGTCTAAGTACATCATTCATAACTCTCATAAATGTAGCAGGAGCATTAGTTAAGCCAAAAGGCATAACCAACCATTCATAAAGTCCTTGCCTTGTCTTGAAAGTAGTCTTCCACACATCCTATTCTACAAATCTAATCTGATGATAACCACTTTGCAAGTCTAACTTATAAAACTAAACTTCTTCTTTCAATTGATCTAATAAATCATTAATACAAGGAAGAGGATAACGATTCTTGATCGTTATTTTATTTAGTGCTCTATAATCAATGCACACTCTCCATGAACCATCTTTCTTTCTCACCAACACAATTGGAGATCCACATGGTGATGTGCTTGGTCGTATAAACCATTTATCAAGAAACTCCTGTACCTGCTTCTTTATCTTTGCATTCTCTAAAGCTGAAAACCTATACATTCCAATGTTAGGTAATGGAGCATCTTGCTGCAAATAAATATCATGTACTATTTCTCACTTGGGTGGCAGAACTTTTGGTTCTTGAAATAGAACATCATACTCTAAAACAACTTTAACTAAATTAGCTTTCTATTTAGAATCACAACCTTCAAATGCATTGGATTTTTCAGGATCTAGTAAAAATTGCTTACTTGAATTAACAATTCTTTTTATCTGTCCTAAATTTATGAGAGAATAGTTACCTATGAGTTTATGAGTTTAGTGAGTTGATACTTATTCTCAGCTCTATAGAAGATAACTTTCCTATCATACAAGTATGGACTTCCCAAAACAATACCACATATATCCAATGGAACTATATCTAACTCAACCTCATCTACAAATGTTGATCCAATAACAAACCCAAGTTTACATTCTCTCGTTACTTGTAGCTTTGTTTGATCACACACCCAACCTAATGGATATGGCTTCTCATGAGGTTTTGTTTGTAATCCCAACTTCTCTACAATTGTTTCAGAAATCGAATTTACTTGTGATCCACTATCAAACAAAGTATCAATCTTATTGTGCTTGGAAATTACTCTAATATGAAAAGCTCATTTCTTTCCCTCTCATTGTTTTCATTATCAACAGATTGTGCAGAATTACTTGTGGATGCTTAAGAATCTTTACCTTTAATACTTGTGGTTGTAACTATTGCTTCATCACCTGAATCTGATCCCAAGTCCCGCTGAATAGTAGCAGCATTGTTTCTCTCCTTTCCACCGAACTTCTTAGGTTTCTATTCTGGATGCAAAGATTAGCAGTGTGCCTCATCATGTCCTTCTTTCTTGCAATGAGTGCATAAAGGTTTATCCTTCTTTACAGTGTTATTTTTCCTCTCCTTCCATTTTAGTTTCTTCTTTTCCTTTCTCTTGCTTACAGAATATTTATATGATCCCCCAACCTATGGGTTTACATTCTTACCTCTAGCTTCTAGATATGTGGCTTGAACTGATACATCATCTAAGCTAGTGGGATTAAACATGAGAATAGTATGCTTTCAATAGCTATGAAGACCACCTATATACTTCAATAAAGTCTCAGGTGAGTCTAATGATATACCTAGAGTTAAATCTCTCTTTCTGAATTCTTGAGTTGTACTTTGTACACTTTGACCCTTCAACTGGCGAAGAGTTTTCCAACTCATCATTGCCTGCTGCATGTAAGCTAAAGGATAGAATTGATTTTTGATAGCAGAAACAAATTCATTCCAGGTAGAAATGATTTTACCATGTTTTTTTAGATCAGCTTGTGTCTTTCCTTCCCACCATACTAGTGCAGTTCCTCTAAGTCGAACGCTAGCCAGCTGAATCTTCTTCATTTCTGAATCAACGTCCTATACCCTGCAATATACATCAATTTGTCTTATCCAATTGCCTAGCTTTTCTGCATTGAGTTCTCCATCATAAATTGGGAAATCAAACTTCACATCTAATTTGACTAAGTTTGTTTTCTTCTTCTTCTTAGAAGAGCTAGAAGATAACAATGTAAACTTTGAAACGGGAACTATAAACTCAAAACGGGAACTCCGGCCCAAAAACCTCAAAAAAACCACAAAAACAGTGCTCAAAACGAAAAGTGTGTATACTGGAACGATGTTTTTTTTTTTAGGTGTCAATTTTGCGGCTGTTTTAAAAATGGCAGTGACTACGAAATTTTCTACGAAATTTTCCTGCAAAATATAGCTTCAGAACGAAAGTGTTGATACTGGAATAATGATTTTTTTTTTTAGGGTCAATTTTCATACTTTTTAAAAAATGCTAATAAAACCAATTTTTTATGTCTCAAACAAAGTTAAATTTTAAGGAAAAAACACATTAATGTTTCTGGTAGAATATCATTTTTCTTTCCTAAGTATAAATTTAACATGTTTTCAACCACAACATGCTAGATACAAAAGAAATTGAAATTTTTTCAACTATAAAACTAAAAAAACATGACATTATGAACAAATTATATCACTGAATGAATTCAAAAGTCTTTATTTGTATACTGAATAAAACAGACATTATATCTCTAATTTGATATTGCATTGTAGATATTTAAACAATAAAATTTATCATACTTAAGACATAATCCAACAACATAAAAATGCTTCATAACTTCTCATTTAACAAAATATGGAAAACATTAATTTTATTTGAAGATACGATACATACATCAGTTATATAAACTATCTTAAACAATTATTCAAAATCACTCATATTTTCTTGCACACCATCAGAATTCACATCTTCAAATGAGTGACTGGATGCTGACGAAGATGTTCCATATTCTTTTCTTTCATCAACTAGTGCCCCATCTGAGTTCACATGCATGCCCAACATTCCAGGTTTCAAAAGTCTTCTAAATCTACGACTGGTTTCAGCAGACTCCCAAGTCAACACTGTTCCTTCTGGTAACAACCTTTTTAGAATCTCTGTCGTCTTGAAGCGAAGAGTTCCTCTCTACTTCCATGGTGGATTTTTGCAAACAATACTAATTTTTTTTATATATTTTTTCTCTACACACTAACCATAACATAACCATACTTATTTGAATGAAAAAGGGACCAAGTAAATTGATTGTTATCCCCCACTCTACGTATTTAGTGGTTTAAAATTTAAAATTGTTCTTTAACTTGTTTGTCTTTTCATTATTTTCAAAAAAAATTCCACGTGGTGCATCAACTCGCAGTGATCATTGATGCTTTTACGAGCCACACTATGTACAATGGGTTAATATATAGAGCATATTGTTGGTTTATTATGCTTGTTAGTATACTTAGAAAGAAAGGACATACCATTTATGGTGATTTGGTACATCTTAACTCGCTATTGAGTTAAAATTTCCTGCAATTGTCGGTCAATTATTATTATTAAATGTAGTAATGCACCTTTAACAATGCTCCAATAGATCTTAAGTACATTAATAAACAAATTTCATGGCCGTATTGATGTGCCCTTAATTTCTATGATGCACTACTGGTGGTGCTCCATGACATAAAAAAAACACCATGAGATAATATTTTAAAAAATTATTGTGCCAATGAATGCATGATACTTGAGAACACCAATGTTCTAAAAATTATTACAACGCACAATTGATGATGCATTATAATAAATTGGGAATCAATGACTTTTACTCATTATTTTGGCAGAAAACTTTAAGTTTAATATTCAATGAATATAACAAAGGGTAATTTAGACTAGATTTTTTTTATTTTCCACCCGCCCCCCACGCCCAGAAAGATCTAATAAGCACCTTCAAATTACCGAGCTTGATATTGCATACTCTAATCATAATATTTGACTACCTACACCATATCTATGTGTGAAAGCTCTGAAATGTTCATCCATCCGGAAACTGCCAAGAAGTAGTGGAAGATATGGCGGATATACATATATATATATATATATATATATATATATATATATATATATATATATATATATATATATATACCATGGATTTGGCACCCTAGATCACTCTTTCTACAATATAATAGCATAGAATGGATATATGAATACTTTCATATGAAACGTGATAAGAGTTCATTAATAATACCCTGCACTGAATAGATGAACCTTTTAATACATCTCTTAAACGAAAGGAACGCTGTGAACGAGTCTTTTACGACGTTTCAGGGAGGAACACTGTGAATATCTAGGAGGAAAGTTGTCAGTGAATCTTTTAATATTTAGGAATGCTGTGAAAGAATCTTTTAATGCATCCTTAACCAGACTGTATGTTCGGGTCATCCGAGAACAAACTGCAAGGTCAACCGTTGAATTTCTTGCTGGGAAGTTCCGATAACCAAAGTTACAATCAGGTCTAGGTCTTCTGTAAAATACTATTGGATATATATTCCTGGAAGACCTGCTCAGAGTTAATGGATGATATGACCGTCACCTATAAAAATTAAATAACCCATAAACATAGGGATTCACAGCCTTTCTCCAACGAATGTGTTACAAAGGTTCATTTATTAGGTCCCAATCTTATGGCACTAAAATTTATGTTGGTGTGAGAAGACTGACACCTAATAATAAATGGACTTTTTCAATACTTTCTTCTGGAGGAAGGCTCTAGGTCTAATTAGAAGCAAAGGGCATCTGCATTAGAATACTATAGACATGGATGGAAAAATATTATCATATAGTTTGTGAAGCCATATTATGTCTACTTGTACTTTTGTTTAAATTATTGTTGTGAAGCCATATTGTGTCTACTTTTACTTTTGTTTAAATTATTGTTTGGTACAATCAAATGAAGATATTGAATATATCGATGAAATCATGGACAAAATGTCAATATTTGGGAGTTTGGTTTGTGACATACGATAGAACCCTAGAAATAGATTTATCAATGTAGGTGAATTTTGCCGCTATATCAATTGGATTTGGATAGTCACTCAATTGGATGGATGCCTAATAAATGAACTTTTTTTAGTAAATATTTTTGGAGGGTTGTAGGTCTAATTAGAATCAATACTCTTCTGCATTAAAATACTATAGAGCTGGATGGAAAAATATTTGCATATAGTTTGGGACGTCATATATGGCCCGATACAGGTGGAAGTACTTTTGTTTAGATTATTGTTCTTGTACAATTGTATAATGATATTGAATTTATATATGAAATCATCGACACAACGTTAAAATTGGGGAGTTTGGTTCAATTTAATATGTGACATACGATAACAGCCCTAGAAATAGATTTATCAATGTAGTTAGTGGATTTTGCTGCTATATGCTTTTGATCTTCGGTAAAGACCGTCGTCGAGGAAGCTACTGCAGCGCTCCAAGCACCAGGCATTCGGGCCATTGGAATTGAAGGAGATGTTCGCAAGATAGAGGATGTTGCTCGTGTTGTTGAAGTAACAGTAAAGCAGTTTGGAAGACTTGATATTCTTGTGAATGGTGCTGCGGGCAATTTTCTTTGTGCTGCAGAGGATTTATCACCAAATGGCTTCCGAACAGTATTGGATATTGACTCTGTTGGCACATTTACAATGTGCAATGCTGCATTGCAATATTTAAAGAAAGGTGGACTTGGAAAGTCTCCTTCAGAAGCTGGTGTTATTTTGAACATAAGTGCGACATTGCATTATACAGCAGGATGGTATCAAATTCATGTCTCTCCGCCCGCACAGGGTCACCCTCGGGCCGCCCCGCCTCGCCCGAGGGGCGGAGCGGGGCGGCCCGGGGGTGGCGCTGTGCAGGCGGCGCCTGCGCAGCGCCACCCCCGGGCCGCCCCGCCCCGCCCGAGGGGCGGAGCGTCGATTCCGGGAATCGACGCTCCGCAGAGACTATAAGTGAATCTGTTTTCCTGTAAAAGCGGCCGAACACAAGTTGGAGAAAAGTTTAAACAACGTTGTCATTAACTGTGGGGTAGAGCAGATCAGACTGTATTTTTTGATTATAAATGCCGTAACTAAGTAGTACGAGGTTGTGATGTGTTCAAGATTCTGTAACTTGTTGGACATTGATGGCACTGGCAGTGTAAATTTTACCAAAGTGGAAAGACATTCGAAATCGATGTATGTATGATTAATCCAAAGTATCTGCGTACTTGTGAATCATTTGCATTCAAAATTTCCTTACGTCCCGGGATTTTGTTGCAGTCGACATAAAAGTAGCTCAGTTTTCATTTCATCTCTTTAAAGTTGTGTGTTTAGGATTGTTGAAAAGCTGCGTAATAGGGCGTTGTTTTTTCATTTGATACCCTATTCTTGGCAGGAGTTGGTTTCCAGGCCATGCTTTTAAAGTCGCACTTTAACCTTTTGGTCATCTGCTGGAATAGACGATCGTATTTTGCTCACAAGCACGGGCTTAAATATGACATTGGCGTTGTTTAATGATTAGTCAATTTTGTCTGATTTTTTATTTTCCGACACCTCTTTAGAGTCTAGACTCTGGCTATGCGATTCGGTAGTGTTAGATTTTGAGCTCTGTAAGTGGGCGCCGAAGTGATCGAGCTCGGTAAGTGAGCGCCGAAGTGATCTGGGCTTAGAAGAATTTAGTGATAAGAATCATGCTGATCTTTGATATAGATTATAATTAAGAATAAGCAATCCAAAGTTGTTTTAAAAGTAAGAAAAGAGAAATCTTGATTTAGTTCAATGTCAAGGGAAGAGTATCCTTCAGATAAATATTCCAATGCCATTATATAAACATGAATCGGATATTATATGATACAAGAAATCGTAAAATATATTGATTGGTCTATTATTAAAGTTTAATTTTTTATTGAGTCGAAAAGTTTATTTTATGATGTGTAACTTGTCATAAAAATACAAATTAAAAAAAAAAACATATAAAATATTTAAATTATATTATTTTATAAAATATTTTTTAAATTATATTATTTTATAAAATATTTATACTTGGAAAAATTAGATGAATTTATATTTATATTAGATTTATATTTAAAATAGATTTATGCTGATACTAATCTAATAATATTATATTTAATATTTAACCTCAGATTTTATTTACATGAATAGAAGAAAACATTATTGAAATAAATATTTTTATCAACATAAACAGAAAAAAACATTATTAAAACAAAAAACAACTTAAAAAAATTTAAGTTATCTCTTTACCTACAAACCCAAAATTTAGAAACAATTTCATAGGGTTATCTCTTTACTTACAGACCCGGTGAGACCAACACAAACCTGTTTGAAACAAACAACCATTAAAAAGAGAAAGGAAATGAGTAGTTCAGATTCAGGAATTTAAAGAAAGCCACGAGATATATTTTTTAATTGGCGTATCGTATATAGTTAATATGTCAAAACACGATCAACCTGTGTGTGAAATACGTATACCTTTGGATTGCTTATTGTTAATTATAATCTATATCAAAGATCAGCATGATTCTTATCACTAAATTCTTCTAAGCCCAGATCACTTCGGCGCTCACTTACCGAGCTCGATCACTTCGGCGCCCACTTACAGAGCTCAAAATCTAACACTACCGAATCGCATAGCCAATGTCTAGACTCTAAAGAGGTGTCGGAAAATAAAAAATCAGACAAAATTGACTAATCATTAAACAACGCCAATGTCATATTTAAGCCCGTTCTTGTGAGCAAAATACGATCGTCTATTCCAGCAGATGACCAAAAGGTTAAAGTGCGACTTTAAAAGCATGGCCTGGAAACCAACTCCTGCCAAGAATAGGGTATCAAATGAAAAAACAACGCCCTATTACGCAGCTTTCCAACAATCCTAAACACACAACTTTAAAGAGATGAAATGAAAATTGAGCTACTTTTATGTCGACTGCAACAAAATCCTGGGACGTAAGGAAATTTTGAATGCAAATGATTCACAAGTACGCAGATACTTTGGATTAATCATACATACATCGATTTCGAATGTCTTTCCACTTTGGTAAAATTTACACTGCCAGTGCCATCAATGTCCAACAAGTTACAAATCTTGAACACATCACAACCTCGTACTACTTAGTTACGGCATTTATAATCAAAAAATACAGTCTGATCTGCTCTACCCCACAGTTAATGACAACGCTGTTTAAACTTTTCTCCAACTTGTGTTCAGCCGCTTTTACAGGAAAACAGATTCACTTATAGTCTCTGCGGAGCGTCGATTCCCGGAATCGACGCTCCGCCCCTCGGGCGGGGCGGGGCGGCCCGGGGGTGACCCTGTGCGGGCGGAGAGACATGAATTTGATACCATCCTGCTGTATAATGCAATGTCGCACTTATGTTCAAAATAACACCAGCTTCTGAAGGAGACTTTCCAAGTCCACCTTTCTTTAAATATTGCAATGCAGCATTGCACATTGTAAATGTGCCAACAGAGTCAATATCCAATACTGTTCGGAAGCCATTTGGTGATAAATCCTCTGCAGCACAAAGAAAATTGCCCGCAGCACCATTCACAAGAATATCAAGTCTTCCAAACTGCTTTACTGTTACTTCAACAACACGAGCAGCATCCTCTATCTTGCGAACATCTCCTTCAATTCCAATGGCCCGAATGCCTGGCGCTTGGAGCGCTGCAGTAGCTTCCTCGACGACGGTCTTTACCGAAGATCAAAAGCATATAGCAGCAAAATCCACGAACTACATTGATAAATCTATTTCTAGGGCTGTTATCGTATGTCACATATTAAATTGAACCAAACTCCCCAATTTTAACGTTGTGTCGATGATTTCATATATAAATTCAATATCATTATACAATTGTACAAGAACAATAATCTAAACAAAAGTACTTCCACCTGTATCGGGCCATATATGACGTCCCAAACTATATGCAAATATTTTTCCATCCAACTCTATAGTATTTTAATGCAGAAGAGTATTGATTCTAATTAGACCTACAACCCTCCAAAAATATTTACTAAAAAAAGTTCATTTATTAGGCGTCCATCCAATTCAGTGACTATCCAAATCCAATTGATATAGTGGCAAAATTCACCTACATTGATAAATCTATTTCTAGGGTTCTATCGTATGTCACAAACCAAACTCCCAAATATTTACATTTTGTCCATGATTTCATCAATATATTCAATATCTTCATTTGATTGTACCAAACAATAATTTAAACAAAAGTAAAAGTAGACACAATATGGCTTCACAACAATAATTTAAACAAAAGTACAAGTAGACATAATATGGCTTCACAAACTATATGATAATATTTTTCCATCCATGTCTATAGTATTCTAATGCAGATGCCCTTATTCTATATTGGTGCGCTTATTCTATATTATATCCATGGTACAGGTATCCGTGCAAGTTATAAACAAATATTTCATGAAATCATTAAAATGAAGCCTCAAACTTCCACCGAGCATTTGTCTAATTATGGCAAGGTGTGTACTCATGGTTTTGTATTATAAATGTAATTTAATTTTTTTACGGTTTTAATTAGGATATTAATAAAGTATAATAAAAATAAGTGATGATAGATGCTATATTTTAATTGAGTGGATTATTTTTAATTGGTTATATTTCTCTTTAATTTTCATAACTTAATGTTTTGACCAAGAACCCTTTTTGGCGTGAAAAGCTTACGAGTTGGGGTTTATAACTCTCACCAAATACATTTTAGAAATGTTTGTCTTTCTTCTTAATGAGTCTTTGACTGCTCACACTTACATTACTAGAACATGCTCTTTTGAGGTTACCTGTGGAGATTTAATTATGTAGTATATTCCTTTTATGGTTTTCTATACAAATTGTCGATTGTACAAGTGCTTTATAAATCATATCTGGGTACATTGTGTGGAGAACTATGGTATCCCCAGGCAACTAGATGCAAAAAAAATTAATTATGTTTTGCTAGGGATAGTAAAAGGTTACCTATTATGTTATGCATGTTGCTTGTACATCTTCTTTGGTGGTTGTTCATTTTTCATTAGAAAAATAAAGAAAAACCCTTATGTTCTCACATTTAAATTTTGTTTCACCATTTTGGGTATTAAACACCTTGGAAGGAAACACATGTGAATGATAAATCCTATAATAGTATGCTTGACATATATTACTAATATTACTAGTTTTAAATTAGTTTTTCTTTCAATTTTTCTTAGCTCTCATGTATTACTTTCTTCGACTCTGATATTTTTCTCATTACATTATATTAGTTACACTTGATACTTTTCAAAAATAGCTTGAAAGCCTTCATTCAACATATTATGTTTATGTGTGTTAGATAGAAATATCTAGAACAATAAATTCACTTAGTATTAAAAACAATCTACACATTCATTTACACATTTTTTTATGTTTTCAAGAGTACTTATATGTGTGTGTGTGTATGTGTGTTTAGTCTGTGGATAATGCAGGTTTAACCTAGGGCTTGCAGCAATCTTCAAGCCTATTAATTAGCGTTTATGATTGTTCCCCTTTGGTTCAATGACTTATAGTTTGTTTATTAACCTCGATAACTAACCTAACCCAAAGAAATATTACATTCCTCTTTTGATTTCATAATTTTCAAATTACAAAACATTAATACATTGGAATAACCACAAGCAAAAAAAATAAAGACAAAAATCAGAAAACAAAAATACATGTTTAACATTCATTCGCTTATATGAATAAATGACTTGGCCTACCGCAAAACCACAGTGAATAGAAAGATGCTCTACCCAACCAATGGGAACTGGTACCTGTACTGGAACTCCCCCTGAGCAAATTTTCTTTTTGTTTTGCTAAACTAAGACTTGTAACTTCTATTTCATTAAATCGGAAAGAAAAATACATAAAATACAACAGTCCCCAAGGAACTTTGGGCTAAAGAAATATCAAACTGCTTAAAGCCATAGACCCACAAACAGAACAACAAAACCCTCGAAAAACAAACATAAGTCAACACCGTTCGATCACCCCTCAAAGATCTGACGGATGAGGCTCATATCGGAGCGAGAACCTGCAACCACGTTAAAATTAGAATCGAACCCAATGAGGAAATACGGACCATTCTAAAAGGATTTTGGGTCTGAACGGGGGGATAACCCTCGAGCATGTAGTCCACCCGAAATCCACCGATTCCCACCATGAAGCACAACAAACTCAAAGGATAACACTCACCTTGACCTACATACATATCCTTAATCGTCGAATCTCCTCGCTAGATCTAACGGCAATTGAGAAAGATCCATTACAATGCAATTTCATTCAGCAAAGAATTAATGCTCTTCAATTTCTTCGAGATGCAATGCAAGAAATTGGGTTGAAGAAAGGGGACTTTAGTGAATCACGTGTGGCAAAAAAGGCAAAGGAACCCCAACCACCATTACATGGAATGTTTGGAAAGACATATATTGGGAGATTTGCAGACATCAAAGACCCATTAGAAGAGGAAAATGAGCAAAATGAAACAGAAAATATTGTGGAAGAGGACAATGATGAAACTCTAGAGGACGAAGAATTTGGATTACGTGACATTGTTGATTAAATTTAAGTTATGCTTGTAAATCAAGCTTTGCAATGTTTTGACTTTGACATTTTATGAGAAGAATAAACACTCAATTAGGGTTGTTATATGTTCAATATTGGTAATATGTGATTTCTGCATTGATTTTTAAGTTAATCATTATTTTTTGAAAAAAAAAATAGTTATTATTATCTTTTTGACATGTAATTCATAAAAAAAACTATTATTTGACCATTTTTAGTTAATATTTTTGTATAAAAATTGTGATTTTGACATGTTAATTCTAGCAAAAAATTATCAAAACGTTTAGTTTTTTTGTTATATTTATGTTAAAAATGGTTATTTTTTATGTCCATTGTTAAAAAATGTTGTTTTTTAGAAACAATTATTTCATGTGGATTGAAAAATTAATTAAGGATGTCTAAACATGTAGATTATCTAAAATTCAAACTATCGACTTTCTAATTTAAAAACGCAAAACAATAAAAACCCCACTAAAAAAAATAAAAAAATTAAGATAGAGAATAAGAAAATATGAATACAATGACGACTTCAAAAACTATCAAATTTAGAAAATAATTTTTTACATTTCACACACTAGAAAATTTAAAGTCTAAAAATAGGTCTTTTAAAAAAAGGGTGTGATGCAGAATACTCACTTTTTAAAATCAGGATGAAAATCACTACCATTCACTACCATTCTAAAACTTAATGCACATGAAAAAAATTAAAGTTCCAAAAACCATGTTCTAAAAAAAACATGTGTATTATGCATCACCACTTTTGAAAATCGAGTCATTTTTTTGCCACCTCTACAAAACCGGTAACAGTATCAGTTCCCGTTTCAAATTTTACATTGTTAGATGATGAGGATGACAAAGGTGATGATGGAGGAGGCATTTCCCCTTTCCCTCTGCCTTCTGGAGGGGCAAATAGAAAAGGTTCCTCTGGTCCTTTGTCTGGTTTAGGTGTTGAAGTGCTTTCACCTCAACCCTTCTTAAATTCCAGATACATCTCTTCCACCATGGCTTGGAATGTCTTAAAACTTTCTATAAATTGAGATTTTGAGCCCAATGGAGCTTCTTCTACGATTCCCCTCTGAGAATAGACTCTTCCAATCTTTGGATTAGTCTCAACAAGTTCTCCTTCTCCTAGTCTGAGCTTTAATCTAGTTAGCATTCAAAATCCAGCACAAGCTTGTCTAACCTTAACAAAACCAAAACCAAATACTTTGATACCACTTGATCTGAAATTAGATACTAAATCAAGAAGAAAAGGTATTACAGACTCATGTGCAGGAAAATTCCTATATTACTTAGTGCAATGGATCAAAAATATTGCAAATAATATAGACAATTAACAGTCAGAAACATAATAGACACACACATCAACACAACAAATAATCAAGGAGTTCACCAGACTTCCTGGCTATGTCTCCTAGTCCAAATTTTAGTGTCAACCTCTATAATATGTCTTTAAGAACATATTATTACAAGAGTGAGCTCAAAAACAGAGTCTCAACCAACAGTGACATCAAAGAGGGATCTACCCGAAAACCTCAAGTCTAAAAGAGTGCATAGGCTCTCCCTCTGTCTTGTTACTCTATTCATCTATTTCAATCTATCTTCTCTGTCTCAATCTATTTCCCCTCTGACTATCTCTGTTCTATCATTGGATGGTTTTTTAAGCCTAACAACGTTGTCTGTTCATTTCCCTTTTCGGGCTCTCTGGCTTCTGGCCGTTTTCCTTCTTCCCCGGGCTCTCTGGCTCTCATCGAGTGTTCTTGCGCTCATTATTGAAACACTCAGGGGCACAAGGATGCTAACAGGGTGAAATACTGACGAGCATAGATGGAACTGGCTGTTTGGCCTTCCCCCGACAAAATCTTTAAAACAATTCATTTTTGGTCTCTAAAGGAAAATACATAAAGAACATAGAAAATTTGACAAAGACACTTTCTATTGGACTTCAAATAATATCCAATCACATCCATAATCCCTATTGGGTCTGGAATTTATTACATGTTGCAAGGTACAGCTCTTTCATATGACTACGATCCCCCTCCTCAGTAGATCGCCGATCACCGATATCGGTGTATTGCATATTGCGGGGTCGCGGGTCTCCTATATTGTTACACCAATCCACTCCACCGATCGCTGATAATCAATATCGGTGTATCACTTGTTGGCCCATCACGATGTTCTGGGTCCTTTCCCCTTCTGGTTATCTGCGATGCAATAATCGTAATCACATATCGCAAGAGTCCCTGGCCTGTGGTAAGTCCTCCCTTTGGTGATATTGCAATGCGATTCAATCTCGCTTCGCCGTTGATCTACGCACTTGACCAATGGTTTATATGTCATCGTTGATGTAATCGCTTTGAGGCTGAGGTTTGATTTGCCGCTAGCTTCTCCGATGCGATTTGATCTTGTCCATTGATCTCATGGATCCAACAACTCTGGTGCATTCCTACTGCGCTTCCGCTTTCCTTTGGATTTTCAGTTTTTTCTGCCATTCTTTTATTTGTGCTATTAATTAATGAAGTCAATAGACTTAGAGGTTTTTATACAAGATCCATTTTGGATCAAAGGATCACCACCTAGTATTCGCGAACTACTTGGCAAGAGGAGGGCCAATGCTGCTGAGACCGGAGGTGTGCAGCACCTGCTTTATGGGGCACGATCTGTCAGATAGGAGGGAAACACACGATGGACAATTTCCATTTGCTGTAGAAATATACACAGACACCCCAACAATTATTTTGTAATTTATGTAGGTCGGTAGGCCACGATGAGCGCACTTACTGCAATTACGAGCTAATGATGAATTGGACCCCAGCCTATAGGATGTAGACCGAAATGCAAGCCCTCGACCCAGATGCGGGGATGGCGTGCGCTGGATTTCAGGGGTGCGATCGAGGACGAGGTGGAATGGGACCAGGAAGAGGTCGCGGACAGTTAATTTGTTACAATTGCGGAGGACTAGAGCACTATGCTCATGATTGTACCAACCCGACTAGGATATCATGTACGTATTGTGCTCAGTTTGATCATGAAACAATAGATTGTCCTATGTTGATCATGAAGATGCGCAAAAAAGGGGTATTCCAGCCTCCCTCGACTCAGAATATACAAATGATGAGGTTTGAGCTGCACGAAGAAGACCTGAATGTAAACATGATGCTCAAAAGCGGTACAGCCACAGGAGAAGATACGGGGAAACATACAGAGGAAAGTACATGGGTTCACAAGAATCTTGCAAGGGAACTTGAGTTTGACTTAGAACGCACGAAGGAGACATTCATGGAAGCTAAGAAGAGCTTCTTGGAGGCCTCCACTTTAGGTAGTAAGGATCAACCAAAGCCCGGAATGGATCCTTCAATGCTCACTACCTTTTTGGAGACATGCATGAAATTGTTGCATGACAACAAGGTGATTAGAGGACTACAGGAGTTGATCACCAGGTGCATGGGGGCAGGAGAACCGAACGTAGTCAAAAAATTTGGGAAGCATGGATGGTGCATTGGAAGGGAAATGAGGTTGACTGCATAGATTGGGGAATATGAAATGGATCAGGTGATCCTAGATCTAGGTTTGGACATGAATGTATTACCAAAGAAAACATGGGAATGCATGGGCAGACCCACATTACAATGGTCCCCTATTCAGTTACGAATGGCGAATCAACAAAAGATTTTTCCCATGGGGAGGTTGCAAGGGGTAACAGTTGATATTGAAGGTGTGAGTGCACAGGCGGATTTTGAAGTAATAGAGATTGTCGATGACAGCAATCTCTATCCCACGTTGTTAGGAATAGACTAGGCCACCAATATGAATGAAGTCATCAATCTGAAGAAGCACAAAATGATCTTTGAGAAAAATTCACTATGCTTAGTAGTCCCACTAGACCCAGCCGAAGGAGTGCGCTACATTGAACCAATGCGCGATGATGAAAGTGACGATGATCTTGATTGTATTTACAAGATAACTAAGTGAGACCAAGATTGGGTGAATTCGACTAAATATGGGAGGATCTTGTGGGAGCGTGAAAGCTCCTGCACTTCGGATTTAGACGAAGAAATAGAGCCATGGAAGAATCGATTGCACGAAGTGACAATGCTAAACTACAACATGATGGTTAGATCACTACGCTGCACGAAAATAGAGGCAAGAGAGCTGCCAACATATGATGGATTGGCAGTTGTGGACAAATTCTTGAGCAAATTCGAAAGCACGATACCCAAACAACAACAGTTCGATGCGTTGAAGTGGGCGCTGTGCGCAACACCCGCATGATGGTGGGGCACACATCAAGGAAATTTTGAGGACTAGCACAGATGTAGAAGGATGATGTGCCTATGATTTGGAAAACCACAACTACAGTTGGAGGAAAAATATGATGGACGAGATGACCCATGCATGAACCTCGCAAAATGGACCAAGGTTTACGAGGAAGAACCACAGCTTGAATGGGTGCACCTATTCTACCTGATCCAAGAATCTTTTGCTTATAGATGTATGAAAAGAATCACATGTAGAAATTGTAGCTTAACACAGAAATCTAATGTGCACACATAAAAGAAGAAGGAACACATAAAGGCACAACAAGAAGACAACCAGACTTGATAATGGAGTTCATCCAACTCGGACTACGTCTCCAGGCCCTGCTCGATCAATGGGGAGGCCTTCATATATTAAATGGCATGAAAAGAAGAGAATTACATTCACTAGTTACATAAAAAGAGGCTTATACCTCCATTCTGGAAAATGGCTATGAAACAGAGACCTCAGATGGAGAAATGGATAACACCAATGTATCTGTGGCATTGAGAGGGGCTAAAAACATATAAAACTTGTCCAAATCAGACAAAATGCACTATTGGCCACCTGAAAGCTCTCCTGCTTCGAACTACGTGCTGAAAATCCTCTCTCTCCCGTATTTTTCCAATCATTAGGATTTTAATATGTCTCTTTTGTGACAAAGGCTACTAAAATCGGGGTTGTTTTGTTTATAATGGAAACTAGTGGAGTAGAAGGATCGGCGGGCACAAGAAACCCTTGAAAATAGCCTTTTTTCGGGTCAAAGTGATATACACAAAAAACATTGAAAAATCTGAAAGGTTGGACTTCAAAAAATATATAAAATCGGCTCTATTTTCCTATCAAGTCCGGTCCCCATATCACAATCAGCATATCGCTAGTTCACTTGTCATGTTAGTGGGGATTGCCGACCACCGATCGTCGATCACGTCAGCCTCATCAGATCGGCATATCACATCACTGCAGCTCAAGGGTCGTGGTCATTGGTCCCTGTTGATCGCCAATCGGTCGATCACTTTGATCGTCGATACCGATTGCAGGTCTTAAGTCCCGATCACAATCGCTAATCGCTTGCCCCGTCTCCGATTAATCGGAGATCCCTAATCAGGGGTTCTAAAGGCTTCTCCTTTCTGCCCCTTTGGACCCTCCGATTGCGATTTTCCTTCATAAGGCTTAAAACCCATTTTTATAAGAAAAAGCCTCATTTTCCAATTGAACAAGGCAACCTTCTTTCTGCCACAACTCCATCATCTAGACTCAGATTGGAGTGTCATTCACACCGTTGGAATAAGGGTGACAGGAAATTCGATCTGATGTTAGGATACTTGCTTTTCCGCCACTCTGAATTTTTGAGATTTTCCATGCCACTGTATCTGAAGATCCACCTAGATCAATCCTCCCCATTGAGGAGCTTTTGGACCACCAAAAGATTTCACTAGTCAATTGGCAAGTGAGCAAATTGTTCTCTCCCCCTTCCTTCTCCACCCATTTGGCCTTGCTAGGGTGCATTCCCTTGAAACCAACTCGAAGGTATTCCACATCTCCTCGCCATGAAGTCCTGGTCCTTCTGTCAAGGATGATGTCTTCAAGTAACTCATCAAGAAATTCTGGTACAAAATCATCAACTGTAGGAACTGTGCCCACCTCATCAGTGTCCACGATCAATGGTGCTTCATACAGCTTTAAGTTCTCCACATTCACGACTAAGTACATCTGCATATATATCAGCAAATCAAGATGAAAGGCATTGTTCCCAATCTTCTCCAAAATGGTGAATGAACCATACCGGATTGGTTGCAATTTCTTCCCTTCTCCCTTCATCATGTCCTAGCTGATGTGGAACCACACTTTGTCGCCCACTTGGAATTGGTGGTCGACTCAGTGTTTGTCATGTCGAGCCTTGTAATGGGCTTAACTTTTCTCCAACTTCTCTTGCACTGCTTGGTGAATCAATTGGATTCACTGAATGAACTACTGAGTTTTGTCCCTATCATTATGTCCATTGGAGCCATATTCCCTTCGAAAGACCATATCAAAAGGGTCCTTTGGTGGGTAACCAAAGCATGTCTCAAAAGGTGAACGCTGTGTAGATGAATGCACTACTCAGTTGTAGGAATGTTGTACATATGGGAGATGTTCATCCCAAAACTTGGGATGTTTCCCATAATAGCCTCATAACAAGTGTACCACGGTACAGTTGACAACCTCTGTCTGTCCGCCAGTCTGTGGATGAAATACCATGCTTCTTTTCAATTTGGTGTCCATCGTCTTCCACAAGCTGGTCCAAAACTCTCTGAGAAAGCGAGAGTCCTGATCTGACACAATCGATGTGGGTAATCCAAAATGGACCCAAACATGCTGATAGAAAAGAGAAGTAGTCTGCGTTGCAGTGATCTGCTTTTTACAAGGCATCAGAATACATATTTTGCTAAAATAGTCAACGACGACATACAAATAGTCGTGACTCTTCCTAGACAAAGGCAAACCTCCTACAAAGTTCATTGACACACTTTCCCATGGACGACTAGGTATAGGGAGTGGTGTGTAGAGCCTGAGTCTTCTATTAGAGGGCTTGGAAACAGAACACATCACACAACCCTTTACATAGCGAGTCACAATTTTTTTCATATGAGGCCAAAAACAAAATCTTTGTACATGACATAAAGTCTTTTCGACACAAAAGTGTCCAGACACAAGAGAGGTGTGGGCCTCTCAAATTACATATACCCTTTCCCCTATGGAAATACACAATTTACCAAGGTGATACAACAGTTTCCCCTGCAAGTGATAGTTGTCCACCTATGAACCATGGGTTAGTTTTGCATAAATCTCGTTAAAGTCATCATCGTTAGCATATTGTTCAGCATAACTCTCAAAAGACAACGAAGCATTATGAAAAATAACAGAAGCATAAATAGGAGGGCGAGATAGCATATCGACCACTTTAATGCTAGTGCCCTTCTTATACTTTATTACCAGATGAAACTGCTGAAGAAAATCCATCCACCTGAAATGACGAGATTGCTACAGCTTGGTTTGTGATTGAAGGTACTGCAAGGGCTGATGATCTGTATGGATGATGGTCTCCTTGCCGATCAGGTAGTGTTTCCACTTTTTCGCACTTTGCACCAAGGCATAAATCTCCTTGTCATAAGTGGGATAGTTTATCATAGCTTGAGAAAACTTCTCAGTATGGTAACAAATTGGCTTCTTGTGTTGCATCAATACAGCTCCCATGGCATAACTGCTGGAATCGGTTTTGATCTTGAATGGCTGTTGGAGATCGGGTAAGGCTAAGACTGGTGCGGTGATGATCTTTTCCTTCAATGTTTTGAAGGATTTCTGTTGTCTTCCTCCCCATTGGAAGACCTGTTTCACACTTGTCAATGTGTGTAGAGGTGCTGCAATAACAGAGAAATTAGCAATAAATCTCCTCCAATACTAGACTGCACCTAAAAAGCTATGACCTCGGTTACACTGGTAGGCTTATGCCAATTTGCAATTGCTTCAACTTTAGAAGGATCAATTTTAACTGACCATGACCAACAATATGACCTAGGTAACCCAAAGAGGTTTTCACGAACTCATACTTTGACAATTTACAAAGATTTTTTCTTTTTTCAATACATCAAGCACTTTATTTACATGATAAACGTGTTCAACCCAACACTTACTAAAGACAAGTATATCATCCAAATATACAAGAACAAATTCATTAATGAAAGGCCCAAAGAGATCATTCATGACCCTCATAAAAGTGGTTGGAGCATTGCAAAGTCCAAATGGAATCACCATCCATTCGAACAGCCCCTATTTGGTCTTGAAGGCGGTTTTCCACACATCTTCCTATGCAATTTTGACCTGGTGATAACCACTGCGAAATCCAATTTAGTGAAATAAAAAACATTCTTTAACTGATCTAATAAGTCATCAATGCATGGAAGGGGGTAGTGATTTTTCATTGTGATTTTGTTTAGCGTGTGGTAATCCATGCACATCCTCCATGTGTCGTCTTTCTTTGGGACTAAGACAATCAGTGAGCCACACGGAGAAGTGCTCGGCCTAATGACCCCTTGGTCCAGCAATTCCTGCACCTGTTTCTTTATTTCCTCCATCTCAATGGTCGACATCCTGTACATGCCAATATTTGATAAAGGAGCATCATGTTGCAAATGGATTTCATGTTGGATTTCCCTCTTCGGAGGTAATCCCTTCGGTTCCTGAAACAGCTCATCATAATTAGAAATTAATTCAGATAATTCCTGTTTATGTTCTTGATCACAACCCTGGAAAGCATCAGCTAACTCTACCTCTTTTTCCCTTACAACCGTAAGCATGCAACCCTTACTGGAATTCACCAGCCTTTTTATTTGTCCAACACTTACAAGGTTGGCATTGATTTTATTTTGATGAGCCCTTACTATATATTCTACCCCATCCTTTGTGATTTGGTATTTATTTTCATGACAGAAAAAGACTGCCTTTCTATCATACAGATATGGACTTCGTAACACCATGCCACAGATATCCAATGGTATTACATCCAGTTTTACTTCGTCCACAAGCTTAGAAGAGATTACAAATTTGAATTTTCATTGCTTGGTTACATTCAGTTTTGCTTTATCATGTATCCATCCAAGCGCGTAAGGTTTCAGATGTGGTTTTGTTTCTAAGCCAAGTTTCTTTACCAGGAATTATGTGATTAAATTTGCTTGGGATCTAGTATCAAACAGAGTTTCAACTTTAGTATTATTTACAACAACTCTAATATGAAACAGTTCATTTCTCTTTTGATCATTAGCAAGGGACTCATTTACAGAACTAGTTCCTTCATGCGATTCAGAATTAACATGAGGTCTAAGAGTACCTTTTGTTCCCACGGCTGTGATTAGTGCTTCATATCCGGAATCCAATCCAAGGTCTTGCTATGCAGTTGCCACTGTCTTCTGCTTCCCTTTTCCTCCATACTTCTTTGGACGCTTTTCTGGGTGTTGTTTCCAACAGTGATCATCATCGTGGCCTTCCTTTTTGCAGTGATTGCAATACGACCTTTCTCCTTCTTTGGCTATTGCCGTCTTCTTCTCCTTTCCTTTTCATTTTTCTTTAGATTTGCCATTGGGAGGTTTGAACGGTGGTTTTATGGAATGATCATCTCTTTCATTTTTGCCCCTGTTCTCAATATGAATTTCCTTTACGCTAGCTACGTGATTAGTGCTTGTTTCAAACAACAACAATGAATGCCTAATGTAGCTATGCAATGAGCCAATATACTTAGTTACAACTTCAGGTGTATCAAGTGAAATACCTAAATTCAGTGCTTGCTTTCTAAAATCCTCTATAAAACTCTAAACATCCTAACCTTTGCCTTGCCTTAAATACTGCCAATTCATTAAATGTTTTTGCTTATATCCTAAAGGATAAAATTGTTCCTTTAACGCAGAAATAAAATCAAGCCATGAGGAAAAGAGGTTACCCACATTCTTACTGCACCGTAATTTTCTCTCCCACCAAACGAGAGTAGTGGTGCTCAGCCGTAGAGAGGCCAGTTGAATCTTTGTCTCATCCTCCACAATTTGTTGAATCCTGCAGTAGACCTCAATCTGCCTAATCCAATTACTAAGCTTCTCTGTGTTACCTTCACCATTAAACATGGGAAGATCAAATTTCACATCTAATCTAAAGAAAGGTTTCTTAGATGCATCCTTTGAATTTCTACGATTATGGTGGTGAGAGGAAGGAGAACCCTCACTCGCTGAAGGAGAAGGAGGGGGTTCTTCTCCACCATTCCGATGTGCTGAACCTTGTTCTTCTGGGTTTCTCTCCTCTGCTTTCTCCAGCCTTAACACCAGCTGACTGATATTATCTGCCATTGAATGGAAGGTCTTGCGGAAATTGTGCTCCTCTTCAATATGAGCTTAATCTTCTGCCATGTTTCTCCTTCGATGTGCACACCCCTCTTCAGGATCGAAAGGCTCTAATTCCCCTTTGCCTCTTCGGAGTTTGTCTCTTGTTAGCATAAAAACATGCAATTCACATCTAAAAATACCTGCTCTGATAACAATTGATCTAGGAATATTTTGCTTATAGATGTATGAAAAGAATAACATGTACAAATTGCAGCTTAACGCAAAAATCTAATGTGCACACATAAAAGAAGAAGGAACACATAAAGACACGACAAGAAGACAACCAGACTTGATAACGGAGTTCATCCAACTCGAACTATGTCTCCGAGCCCTGCTTGATCAATGGGGAGGCCTTCATATATTAAATGGCATGGAAAGAAGAGAATTACATTCACTAGTTACATAAAAAGAGGCTTATACCTCCATTCTGGAAAATGGCTATGAAATGGAGACCTCAGATGGAGAAATGGACAACACCAATGTGTCCGTGGTGTTGAGAAGGACTAAAAACATATAAAACTTGTCCAAATCAGATAAAATGCACTATTGGCCACCTGAAATCTCTCCTCCCTTGAACTGCATGTTGAAAATCCTCTCTCTCTTGTACTTTTCCAATCATCGGGATTTTAATATGTCTCTCCTGTACTTTTCCAATCATCGGGCTTTTAATATGTCTCTTTTGTGAAAAAGGCTGCTGAAATAGGGGTTGTTTTTTTATAATGGAAACCAGTGGAGTAGAAGGATTGGCGGGCACAACAAACCCTTGAAAATAGCCTTTTTTCCACTCAAAGTGACATACACAAAAAACATTGAAAAATCCGAAAGCCAGACTTCAAAAAATATATAAAATTGGCTCTATTTGCCTGTCAGGTCCGGTCCCCATATCGCAATCGGCATATCACTAGTTCTCTGGTCATGTTAGTAGGGATTGCCGACCACCGATCACTAATCGCTGATATCGCTGATATTGGCATATCGCATCGGCCTTATCAGATCAGCATATCGCATCGCTGCAGCTCAGGGGTATTGGTCCTTGGTCCTTGCCGATTGTCGATCGACCGATCGCTCCGATTGCCAATACTGATCACAGGTCTTAAGTCCTGATCACAATCACTAATCACTTTCCTCTATCTCTGATTAATCGGAGATCGTGCCTTAAGTCCGCCCCTTTGGATCCTCCAATTGTGCTTTGCCTTCATAAGGCTTAAAACCCATTTTTATAAGAAAATGCCTCATTTTCCAAAGGAACAAGGCAATCTTCTTTCTGCCACAACTTCATCATCCAGAATTGGATTGGAGTGTTGTTCACACCCTTGGAATTAGGGCGACGAGAACTTCGATTTGATGTCAGGATACTTTCTTTTCTACCACTTTGAATTTTTGATATTTTCCATGCCACTGTATCTAAAGATCCACCTGGATCACTACCATACCCTAGATTTCATACCCATGAATTGGTATACGAAGACGGAGCTTCGCCATGGTACGGATGAATTGGATGTGTTGCGCGAGGGTTTCTTGTTAAAATTAACATTTGCAGATCGTTGGTCAGATACTGTGGATGATGCGCTACAAGCAGTGAAAGCTGTCATCTTTAAAATACCACAGGAGCCAATGGAAGTGCTTCAGCCAAAATGGGCGATGCAGTTAAGTAGCACACTGGAGTGTTATAACGTGAATGTTGAGGAAGTTGATGAGGACCCACAGAACATTAACATTGCAGAAACAAAAGGCTCACATGAAGTTTGCGGACCACCACTTGAAGACCTTGACATCACTGTGCCACTAAAAACAAAGCAGGTAAACATTGGCACAGAAGCAGAGCCAAATTATGCAACGATTGGGGACTATTGGGACAATGCTATGGTAGATAAAGTTGCTAAGTTACTCCGTGAGTACCAGGACTTGTTCCTGACCAAAATCACAGACTTAAAAGGGATCATTGGCGACTTAAGGATGATGAAGATCACTCTGAAACCAGACGCGAAGCTAGTGAAGTAGCGACCTTACTGCTTGAACCCAAAATATAAAGAAAAGGTTCGCCATGAATTAGATAAAATGCTTGCAGCCAGAATTATTGAACCAATGGAAGAATCTGATTGGGTGAGTCCTATGGTAGTACAGGAGAAAAAACATAAAGGCAAAATAAGAATATGCGTGGACCTCAGGAAGCTCAATGATGCCTGTGTTCACGATCCATTCCCGACACCATTCACAGATGAAATATTGGAGAATGTTGGCGGTCAGGAAGCTTACTCATTTACGGATGGCTTCTCAGGGTACCATCAAATTAAGATCACGCTGGAAGATAGGAGAAAAACAACCTTTGCAACAGAATGGGGCTGCTTTCAGTACACCGTTATGCCCTTTGGACTGAAGAATGCGCCAGCGATATTCTCGCGCATAGTGGTGGTGGCGTTCAAAGAATACATCCACAAGTTCTTGGAGGTCTATCTAGATGATTGGACTGTCTTTGGATTAGTTAAGCACCATGTAGCGAGCTTACGATTGATGTTGGATACTTGCCGCCGACACCAGATTGTGTTGAACCTTAAAAAGTGCACCTTCCTCATTCCCTTTGGCAACTTGCTAGGCCATGTGGTCTGCAAACAAGGCCTGATGGTGGAACCTACAAAGATTGTTGTTATTTTGAATCTAGAAGCACCGCACAGTTTCAAACAGTTACATGCTACTTTGGGGCAGATAGGCTACTATAGGAAGTTTATCAAGAGTTATGCCCAAATAACCAAGCCGATAGAAAAGATTGGAAAAAAATGTGACATATTGTTGGAATGATGATTGCATGAAGAGTTTGGATATTCTAAAGGGGAAACTAGCCTTCGTGTGAATTTTGGTCTTCCCAAAATGGGACGTGGAATTTCATGTACATGTTGATGCGTCGTGTATTGCGTTGGGAGCCATACTCACACAGGAGGGAATGGAGGGTGTGGATCACCCGATCGCATTTGTGAGTTGAAGATTGTCTAAAGCAGAAAAGAACTACTCTACCACCAAACGAGAGGGGTTGGAAATGGTGTATGCACTCTAGAAATACTGACACTATTTACTTGGAGGACATTTCAATATGTATACCGACCATTCCGCGTTGAAATACTTGGTGAACAAGCTTGTGTTGGGGGGCTGCATATGCAAATGGCTCCTACTATTTCAAGAATATGATTTTGAGGTCATAGTCAAGCCGGGACACTTAAATGTAGGACCAGATCACTTGTCACAACTTGAGACAGGCGAGGAACCAAAAAATTTGGAGGGACTACCTGATGTAGAGCTCTTTGCAATACGCATCGCAGACGGACACTTCAAAGATATAATCCATTTTCTAACAACAGGGACTATGCCAAAGGAGTACTCAATCCAACAAAAGAAGGAATTGGTAGTGCACGCGGTGGACTTTTTTGTCATCGCGGGGCACCTCTACGAGATGGGCAACGATGAGATATTGTGAAGATACGTACCTGAATTTGAGCGAGGTCAGATCCTTGCAGAAGCACATGGGGGTGCTGCAGGAGGACACTATGTAGGACGTGCAACCACACAAAAGATTCTTCGCATAGGCTTATGGTGCCTGACCCTGCACCGGGATTCGAAAGCACATTGTAAGGTCTGTGATATATGTCAAAGGATGAGAAAACCATCACGAAGGGACGAGATGCCATTAAATCCCCAAATGACACTGTAATCATTTGAGAAATGGGCAATCGACTTTGTGGGCGCAATCAAACCTCAGGGAAAGATGGGTGCACGCTACATCATCACCACGATGGAGTACCTGACACAATGGGTGGAAGCACAACTGGTCAAGGACTGCATGTTTGCCATGACTGCAAATTTTTGGTTCAAGAATGTGTTGACATGACTTGGCTGCCCAAAAATCTCAATGAACGATCGCAGAACACATTTCTTCAATGAAAGCATCAGTGCTTTCATAGAAGAGTTCCAGGTTTATCACCAGAAAAGTACACCATACCACCCACAGGCTAATGGAACAATAGAAGCATTCAATAAAATATTGGAGATTGCGTTGACCAAATTATGTAACACATAGCGGAAGGACTGGGACCTACACGTACCCATTGTGTTATGGGCGTAAAGGAAAACATGCAAGAAGTTGATGGGACAGACACCATTCCCGTTGGTCTATGGTATGGAAGCAGTCATGCCGATGGAATACATCATACCTAGTTTGCGAATAGCAGTGCTCACAGGCATGACAGATCGCAAATCTCTGGAAGAAAGGCTCACACAATTAGAAGAACTCGAGGAAGAATGATTTCTGGTTGGATTTCACCAACAGGTACAAAAGCAGTGTGAGAAAGCCTCACACGACCGCCATATCAAGTTGTGCACCTTCAAGGTAAACGATTTAGTGCTACTGTATGACAACAAGTTCGAAAAATTTCCCGGAAAATTCAGAATGAACTAGTTGGGACCATATGTGGTAAAAGAGGTCACGGATGGAGGTGTGGTCCAACTAGTCAAACTTAATGGAGAACCCTTCCTAGGAAAAGTAAACGACAGTCACATGAAGCCCTACATGGGTGGGCTACCTATTTGACTAACTGACTAAAGCACAGTCTTTGTGACCTTAGGAGCCAGACAGGGGTGTGGGACTATAAACACAAGCACTAGAATTTGGTACCAAAGAAGAGACTCGAGTCAGACACAGATGATTCGGAAGCAAAATGGAACAGATCCAACAGATGACAAAACAATGCGCAATGGACCTTCGCGCTGCACAGGCATAGTTGGAGGGGCTCCGTGCCAAGATTGCCGCACTAGCAGAGTGACTCGGGATGAGTCACGATGATTGTGTTGGGGGCATGTTGGGCATGGGATCCACTACAACAAGTTTCGGGGCTCAAAACCCAATTTTTGGTCAAAGATGGTGTAGAAGTCCGCGAAGTACAGGCGCGGAGCACGAATTGTATAATTGAGTCATATGGTTTTCTGCCCTAAGAATTGTAATTTAATGTAAATATGTGTCGGTTCAGACCCCTGCAACTAAGTGCACAAGGTGGGGTCGAGTCTGTACTTGGTATTAAAAGATAATAAGGAGAAGTTTATTCTATGCATTTGTTATGGAATCTTTATCTTGATGTTATACATTACTTTTAATCTGTTTATTTACTGCGCGCACTTGATGAATACTCGTATGAATGCCTATATGTGAATTTAATCTATGTAACTAGCGAATGGAGACTAATTAAGGAAGACTTGGGTAAATAACACGGGTTGCACTGTGGCTAGAACTGCACGAAGAAAGTATCATGGGGCGCGGAGTTCCTGTAGGTGCGTGTAGCGTAGTAAGTGCAAAGGTTGGATCGCGTACCAGTCAGCTCATCTCAAACATCCCTAGGGTGTGGAAACCTAGTTCTAGCACCCTCCCATACTACTTCGGGTGAGACCTCAATCCACACTCCACAAATTGTTGACAGAAGGGCCAGTAGTACTGGGATTTGATGGCTAAATCACTTCCGAACATGGGTCAGGCCCCACTAAGCCAACAACAACTTAGTTGAACATGGCTAAGAGGTTCTCCTAAGCATTGTTTTCTACATTTTTAGACTTAAGGGACTATCTATGAAAAGGAACCTTTGGAGTTTTCTTTTTTACCTCTTTTTCAAACTCTCTAAACATGAAAAAGATGTCGATTTTTCACCTTTGTTGGACTCGTTAAAGCATCAAACAATTATGGACTAGTCAAACATGACAGGACCGAACCACTCCTTCTGAGGGTTTGTTAAACATACTTGGAGGGATTCATTTGAAGGATGAACTTACAAATCAATCATATGTTATCCTCCTCATGTTTGTCAAAAATAAATAGGTACTGACGAAAATTGAGAAAATGGGATACTTCATTTGTTAATGGTAGCTGGTCTCTCTTGAACATGGCACTCTTACACTTCATCTCTGTGGCTATTGGGTTGAGAAATATGCTTCTCTTTTGGTTTATCATACCTTTTCAAAGCCTCCATTTTGGTTTTGGGTCAATGCTGATAACTTCATTTCAGTGTCACTGATGTGTTCAAGAGAAGTCATTTAGTCAATATATGCTATAATACTCTTAAGCATTCATTCCATGTTGACCTTTCCTAATCCATTTCCATATCAGCATCGTTCTAATCATTTTGTCTCAAATCATCATATTCGTTTCATGTTGTTGATGAGGGATACATCAAGGCCCTCTTGCGATGGGTCACTTTCTATCAACATTAGCTCATTATCCAGGAAGTTGACTTAAAGACACCCCTTTGGTACCTTGGTTCTTGCATACAACAACGGAAAGTTTCCTCACTTTCGGTGACATGTTTTCATCATTGGCCTTCGATTGAAATATTTTGTGTGGTGTTTGACATCAACTCATTCATTTACACCATACGGATTCTACTAAAGTAACTTGAGAGCCATTAATATCATCAATGGTTTCTCTCACATCTGTTAATGACTTACATCATTGGCCAGTAATCATATGGTGTCTACCATGTTTGACTTCAGCTCATTGATTCACATGGTTAGACTCGTACATATGTTGGTCATGTGAACAAGATAGAAGACCCCAGATATAGTTTCATCCATCTGGGCTGCGATTTCAAGCATAATAAAAGATCATAATGTATGATGGCTTTGATCATACAAAAAATCATCCAGTCATGGGTCCACCATCATTCATCCATTGACATGTCTTTTGGTCATTTTACATGTAATTTTAACTTATGTGTTGAGCATGGGTATGCCTCCCTCAAAAAATATATTCTGATGTAAATGTATTGTAACAGATGATGCTCTCAACTAGCTTTTCTTGATCTTGACTTGTCACAAGGTAAATTAGTTAAGCCATCGGTTGTCATTTTTGAATTTGGACTTTAGGGCGAGATATGTTATAGTTCATTTTGTCACATCTAGTCAATAGGCATTCAAATGGGACCAATTCACATCCTTCAACATATTGTCATCATCCCTACACAAATCCATAAGCATGACTCTCCTAAATCCATGAGTTTCTGCTCTTGATTGCTAAGATTCCAATATTTTAAGGATCAACACACCCTAGACCTTTAGGGAATAGCGCTGACTACCAGGTTGATGCTCTCTACCCCTATGCTGATCACCAGTAGGTTGCTCATTATTGGGGGTGCGTTGATTCTAGAAATTTGGGAAAAATAAAAATTGTCCCAAAACCTCCTCTTCTAGAAGCTTCCTGAGGTTGTTTCAACCATTTACCTTAGATAATAACTTAGAATCCTATCTGATTCCGATTGGATAAGTCACTATCTTATCCCTTGATCTCATCCTCCCATCACTTTGTATCTCAAGCCTATATTGGTAAATCGGTAAAAATTCGTGAACTACCCCCCTCATCTATATATTTACAGTTATCCATGGGCAAGGGGTTGGCTTTTGGAGATTGATTCTACCCTCATGTTTTTTCTTTGAAAGTCATTATTCCATGCATTAGGGTGACATAGAGGCATACTTTGTGGCAAGGAAAGCACAAGTAAACTTGGGAAGCTCTTCTACAATATCAACTCCTATTTTTGGTTGTAACTCTCTCCATTTATATTAATACAAAGTGTATATTTTTTCCTATATATGATGTTATGATTTCATGTTTTTCAATACCATGTTTATCTATTGAATGAAGTGATTTGATTATGCTACATAAATGGCATATATATTTGGCTTGTCTTTTTTGCTTTTGTAGGTTCTAATTATAGTGATCAGAGCTAGGATTGGAGCATATGCCTAGGAAGGAGCAAATATTATGATATATTCTAGGTAGGCCTCATCCCATCATTCAAATAATTTAAGGAAGCCATTGTGCCCTTTTCTTTCTATTATTCTAGGTTAGTCCACCAGGCCTAGGGAAGACACTTATATCCATAGTCGTAGATTCTATATAACATTAGGAAATATCAAGTGTTAGAAAGTAGGAGTAAATTACATCAAGTCCATCAACAGCCAGTGTGGACCTTAAATATCAGATCAAAATTACATGAGTTATTAGATACTCTCAATATGAGTTATTGCAACTTGAACATGAGCCCATCCAAGGAGATACCTTTCTAAGAGTCATAGAAAATATGCCTGACATTCTAAGGATGCATGTGGTGCAACCCTCGAAGCCATATGAATCATCTAGGTCAAATGAGAATCATAACTAAATTTCTAGACCTGACCATAATTCAAAGTGGCGCACATAGAGAACATTTCATGAATATTAAGAATCATCAAAGTTGAATGAGAATCATACTTCTGAGTGGCATACCCAGAGAAATTCTCTTCCGCTAGCTCCTACTATAAAACCAGATCACACAATGTCAATGTCAAGGCTTTATGAACCAATGAAATCTGATCCAATTCCATGGCACTCTGAACTAATGAAAGGTAATCCAGTTCCAGGGTATTTTCTATCTAAGGTGATAGTTCCATGGAGTGTGAGGCAAGGTAATCTGTCGGAGAAGGATAAAGTGGTCAAGATGGTTAAAGGTGTCTTGAACAAATTGACTCCTTAAAATTTGATTCATTTAAAGATCAGTTTCTTAACTCTAGAAATATTATAGGGTATGATTTCGTTGGTATTTGATAAGGCAGTGATGGAACCAACGTTTTTCTTTATGTATGTCAATTTTGTGTGCATCTTAGTTTGCGACTCACTAAATTCCCCCCTAAGGAACCCGATGGAAAACCAATACACTTCAAAATAGTGTTGCTAAACACTTGACAGAAGGAATTTGAAGGCATTGATAATATGCACACTCAATTGAAAGAAATAATCGAACTCGAACTCAAAGAAAAAGAGGAACTCTTAAAATGACGAACTATAGATTCATTCCATAGTTATTCAAACAAAATACGTTACCCAAACTAAGTTTTCATTTATGCATTAAGGAATTCTTTGGCGAGGACATCAAATCACCACCTATTACTGAAAATTTAGAGGCCCTTTTCTAACTATTTTCATTAATTAGAAAGTAGCTGGAAGAGATGGGTGACAAGAAACAGAAGGGAGAATCTGTTTCTCAGTCAAAAGTATAGAAGGAAATATCTATACTTGATTCATACATGTCTCGTTTAAAAAATGTTGGCAAATATCCCCAATTGGAGTTGAGGATACAATTCATGGTGATATATGTTATCAAATTGAGGGGAAAAAAATGGATTCCTAGAAGAGAAGAAGTTAATGAAAATACTATAAGTGATATCCATACAAAAGTCAAGAAAATGTTGGGCCTAAGGCCTGACACAACTAGATTAAGGAAACTTAATGATGCTTCAAGAGTTGGTAGTTTCAATTCAATGCAAAGTTACTTGGATCCTGGAGATAATAAGATCGCGATACCACAGTTGGGGGATGATGATGTTTGGAGAACTATAAAAACATCAAACGACAGGATGCCTACAAAAGATATTTTATCTTCCTTTAGACCAGATCATCCCCTTCAGTCGATCACTATGTCGACATCGAATTCACATTCTTCTCCTACAATCTCTGATTCTACCCAGTCCTTGTGTATTAGATGATGAGTTCCAAAGAGTCTGAAAATTTTTCCGAATCCACTAAGCAATTAACATCGCTTGTTACTCATGACGGGGATTCAAATGATTGTATACATATCACATAAAAACACTCTAAAATGGATTAGTTGTACACTTTTGGTTGACGATAGGACACCAGTCAATGATTGAAGACACAATAGAAGACACGATGGTATATTAACAAATATAAGAAGCTAACAAATTATACAGTACTTTATAAAATGATTCTAATTTAACTTTATTAATTATAATGTTATATTATGATAAATGTTTATAAACTTACTTTAAGAAAAAAATAATAACAATAATAATAATTAATATTTATAATAATAATAATAATAATAATAACAACAACAACAAGAGGAAAATGAATTAAGCTCAACAGTACCACTCACACATTTCGAAATGAGTGGGCAAGGTGAAGGAACTTGTTAGCGATTAATCTTTGAGGACAAAGCTTTTGAAGAAAGGGGAAATGTTATGAATATAATTCATATAAAATAAAATAAATAAAAATAAATGTAAATGATAAATAATCAATGTAGTGATTATTTTAATAGTCATTAGTTAAATAAAAAATTATGTTTAAAAAGACATGCCCACTGATGAAGGCGCACCTACCTAGGTATATAAGTGTGCCCTCATTGTAAAATTCAATCATCCTTGTACTATTCATTTTATTAATAAAATATTAATTACAATACATTGTGTATTTTACATTTAAAAACACAAACGACATCACTTCATTATCAAAATTATTATTATTATAGGTATCATATTTTATGAAAAAGATTTTAGAGTTTTTCTTTTTTAATATCCTTGATTGTGTTATAAAAAAATATAATATTCTAATAGTATGATTTTCACTTTTGTATTGATATTTTTTTAATTATATAAGGATTATCATACGTTGAGACTTATATGTTATCAAATATAAAAAAACAATAATTGTGATTCAAGGATATCCACACATACATGAAGGAGGAAAAATTGTTAAGATATTAGTGAGTTACATTAGTAAGGGGTGTGGCACTTCTTAAGGGGTGTGGCACTTCTTAGAAGTATATAAGAGGAACATTTTCATGAGATTATGTTGTATTTGAAGTCCTTGACTCTTATCATGGACATCTAGTGGCCTATCATAGGACACTCCCTTATATGATTTACATACAACTCTGGTATTACAAGGATTTTCACTTCATCTTCAAAATTTGTCAATGGTAGAAGCATTATATTTTCACATAAGAAATGGTCACCCATGCTGACCATAATATTATGCAACATTTTGCATAGTCAAAACAATTTCCATAATGATTTCCATTAATAGTGGTCCACATACCTTCAACAATTCCACCTAAGCATAGGTTCAAAAAAAGTAATATAAGGAGTACTAATTGAGTTATAGTGATATAGGAGCATCCTTGGCACTCTAGCTATCATGCATATCTTCTTACATTTTATTAGCCTCTGTTCAATTTTATGATTTAAGAAAAATAAGGAAATATGATATATTGAAACATTTCATAAATTCTTAGTGAATATTTAAAAAAATATGGAATATGAAACATTATATTTGGGAGTTGAACATTTAGGATAGTTGTAAAACCAAAGTGAAGCATCAAAACTCTAAATATGGAGGTTATGAATTGATAAAGGGCCCATAGCTCTTTTTTGATTTGATTTTTGTAGTGTGGATAGTTCAAGATTCATGTAATGAGTTGAAATTAAATATATTCAAATACATAATTTAAACAAGAAATTTGAAACTATTAACTAATAAAATAAGAATAGATTAATTATGACTATATAATCCAAAAAAATGAGCTAGTGGTGAGAGAATTACCTAAACTCTATAGAGATCAACTCACCTATAACGTATTGAACATATAATTGTTTCACTCTAATATTTGATCTAGCCAACCACAAGTGAGTGTGGGGGTGACTCTTGTCCGGATCAATCTCTCAATCAACATAATTCAAATCTTATGAAGCCTTTAATTATTTACCTATTCCATCTTCTAATACTAGCTTCTCAATATTACCCTAAGAAAAGGGCATCGCACTTGTTGAGTGTGTTGACAGTTGTTGGGAGTTTATTTTCATTGATGTCGAGTCTAAACATTAATGTCAATTGATGTCAATTTTATAGGGAGATTCTTTTATTTCATGCATGATTCTTATGTTGTTGTTGATGTCTTAGTTGTTTCCATTAACAATATGTTAAGATTATGATGACTAGGTTTCTTGCTGAGCATCCCATTTTGAAGCATTTTTTACAGGTAAATTGCTCAGAAGAACGTGAAAATTTCTTGGTTGGATAATAATATAAAATATATTTCCAATAGTATATGGAACTTAAGCTAACTCCCAAGGGATGAGAAAAAATCATAGTTTGCACTGTTAGAATCTAGTCATGGTTTTAATGGGTCATAGTTACAAATGGTCAATAGATATATGATCATCAATGAGGTTGAGTTGGGTGAATTTTGTTTGATAGGTCGAATGGGACAATAATCATATTGATCTAGACTCTCAATGCTTATCCAGACATCCAGGGTGTAGAAGGTGTAGTAGGTAACACACAACGAGTGATACTAGATATTAGCTTTCCTAGTGCCAAATAAAAGTGGACCCTAGTACAATGTGGTAGTGCACATGGAGCTAGATGGAAAATACAAGTACTAGGTAAAGGCGACATGGATATAGTTGACAGGTACACGTGGCTGTAGTGATGATGTGGCACCCTACAAAGATGACACGTGGGAAGTGGATTTAGCCATTTTTGGTGGCCAAGCAACCCTTTTATGAGTGACATATGATAGTGGCATTGAATCTTACACTATCGTGTATATTCCACTAGATAGTTCGTCACATCAAATTTGATAATACTATATTTAAAATATGTAATTCTATACTATTATAGTTTTATTAGGTTTCTAGCTCCATAGATTTATTATTAATAGTGCATGCATGTGAATGAAAATTATGCAGAAAATAGAGAACAAAAAATTAAATTCTCACACACACATTTGAAATAAGATATGCTATGGGAAACCCTTTTTGGAGAAAAACCCAACTGGAAGGTGAATTTGCTTTTCCCTCCTTCTTTGAATGAAAATATGGCTACAAGTACAAAGAAGTATGGTTTGTGGCCCGTGGACTGCTACAATGCACAAATCCTATGTGTGTGCTCTACCTCGTATCCCTCTTGGCTATTTTTACTAATCTATGGAACAAAGGCACTCGAAAGAATGAAATTCTTTTTCCTCCTAATAGTCTGGTTATAACACACCCCGCTAGCCTACTAGTGGTTAGGTTTAACTACCTCAACTCTTAACTAGAGTTACAATATAGAATCTTCTAGAGTCTTCTACATCATAATCACATGGCTAGACACTTTGCCATGAACAATAGGGGTTGATGTGGAATCTTCTTGAATTACGATAATGAAAACATGAAGTTCAACTTTTGAGTGGCATAACTTTCACATACAACCTCTAATTGACGTGATTATTACACCATTGGAAAGCTCTCTATGTTTAGAATAACATGAAAAGGTGTGGCACTAAAGAATCAAAATTTTACTCTGAAAAAACATCATTTGATGCCTCAAAAATCTCCTAGAGGGTTTTAGACCTTATTTTTCCAAATTGGGTCTCACTTGGAAAAATGGTCTCATGAGTTGATTCCTCCAATTTTTCCATTCTAAAAGCATCAAGATGGATGAAAAATGATATAATGATCCAATCCAGATCTGACATGACACAATACGTGGAAGATAAATGGCATAGAAAATTGAGGAGATGACATGTGGTAGTGACATGGCATGATAGGTGGTAGATATATGACTGAGTAGATATTGTCATAGAGCCTTATGATTCATTCTAGGAGGTCATTTTGCAAGGGTTAATAGTGTTAAAGATCTCGGTATGTTTCTATGGTTTTGAGTTTAGAGAAAAAAAGGGCATCTAGGCATTAGGTGGTCTGGAGGTGCATGGTGTTTACACCATCAATGAGTGAACTATATCTAAATGTGTGTTAAGAAAAGGCTTATTCAAATGTGCACAAAGTAAAGGAGTAATTGAGCCATCCAACCTTGCAGTGGTGTAGCCTAGTAAAAAGGGATGTCAGGACCAAATCCTGGATCCCTAGATCCATCACTTAGTGCAAGTTATACCATCCTCCTTGGAAGTTGTGTAGCGTTGTTGAAAAGAGGAGTGGTGACTAGATCCCCATATTTAATTTGGATTTGAGGACATCTAAACCTTGATCATATATGTTAGTTCTAAAGAGTAAGGCTATGAATAAGAAACCATATATTAGTTTTGGAAGTTACTAAAAAATTAACCCATGGTCATGGAGCATATTCATATGCTCTGTGGAGCATGAAGATAAAGGGTTGCAACTAGAATTTTGGAATTTGGGTTCAAAAACACAACTAAGTGATTAAAGGATATTTCGAGAAATAAAAATTAAATGTGCAACGTATATAAAAGGAAACTAGACGATGTAAGAAAATTTTGTTCCCATGAAAATCAAAGAGAAATAGCTATTGTGGCTCGCATAAGCACATACAAAATAAATTGAATGAGGAGATAAAAGGGGAACCAAATAGTATATCGATGTGAAGTCAAATTAAGGCAGAGTTGAAGACAAGTGTTGGTTAAAGGCTAAGTGTGCATATCAATAGAGATATGGGTATGATGTGACCATGACAATTTTTGATCCGAAGTGTTGAGAATTAATTTGCAGTGAAGAAATTCAATAACATCAACTTAGTGAGAAAGATGAAATGATTCTGTGTGTGGATCTAATTGAATGAGAGAACAAATAAACAAATGTGGTTGCAGGTAATGGTGCAATAGATATGAGAATTAAACAATTGATTCAACAATATTTTAATTAAAATGGCCTTAGATTTGAGTTTGAAAATGAATGAAAAGGGTATCTCAATGGCTAGAGTAGGTTGGTGCTTGTAAATTAGGAGACTGGATTCTCCTTTAGGTTTGTTCCTGTAAAGATGAGGAGGTTAATTCCTCTAGTAGATTGGTGCCTGCAAACAATGGGAGCTGTTGCTTCTAGTAAGTGGGTGCTTGCAAAGAAAAGATGGTTGTAGCCTCATGTATGTTGGTTCCTAAATAATTTGATGTAATTTGAAGTTGGTACTTCCATTTACATCATAATAAGAAAAACAAAATATGATTTTCTCATGTATGGGTTTCCATGTAAATATCTTGTGTTCAATATCTTATGTGAATTGTGGATCATTATGTGATTGAATGTGTTAGAATGGTATATATATATATATATATATATATATATATATATATACATATTCACCCTCACCTCTTAGTGTTATCCTGATTCCAAAAAATTGGTATTAGAGCAGGTTCCTTAGGAACAACCTAACATCTGGAAGGCAGATCTAACATAAATCAATGGCCAGTCAAGATGGATTCTTTTGAAATAGAGCACCTATCTTTGATGGGACAAATTATGCATTATAAAAGATAAGAATGGTATCGTACTTAATTTCTCTTGGTGTTGATGTATGGACATCTATTAAAGCTGGATATACGATTCTAGTAAGTCCTAGAATAGATCTAGATGAAAGAAGGCCTTACTCGAATAATGTAAAGGAAATAAATGTAATCCTATTTGCTCTAAATCAATTTGGACTTGTCATGGTAATGCATTATAAATTTTCCAATCAAATCTATTTTACACTTCAAAAAAGCTACTAAGGCAACTGATGCCAACGACATCGACAACCCTTAATCTTTGGCCAAATTCATCTACAACTAAAACATGCCCAAGCCTCACATGGACACAACACTACACACTCCTTTCAAAGATCTTTCATTGGAAATCAACAATTATTAATTAGGTACACACTTCTCCACACAATGTGTAAAGTAACTTTTTCTTCGATCTCAACAATTGTCTCTCTTGACTATTCTCATTGGTAGATTCCTATAAAAATATCTTTTTAAGATCTCTCCATACACTCTTATTTCTATTACATTTAGGCTATTGTTGTATTTTTTGTTTTATTTATTGATATCTAGCATCTCGTTGCCTTGAATTTTTTGTTTTCTCTTCAAAATCACTTCCATAGGAACTTATAACTAATATTTGACTTATTTTCACCCTCTACTTGAGTGCATTTTCCACTCTAATTTCCTTTCCTTTGATGTGTTTGATTTCATAGTCAAACTCACTAAGTATGGCCATCCATCTAGCTTACCTAACATTTGATTTAGGTTGATAGAACAAGTACTTTAGCCCTTTGTGGTTAGTCTTAAAATAAATCTTCTACCAATGAGGTAATTCCTACACATTTTCAATGTGTGGATAAAGGCAGCTAGATCCAAGTCATTGGTTACACAGTGTTTCTCATGTCAATAATTTAACTTTTAGGATTCATGATAAACCACTTGGAATTATTGCATTAAGACTCCATTGAGTACCTCCTTACAAAAATCTATGCAAACTATAGAGTATTTAAATTGATAGATAAGATCAGGAGTACTAATTGAGTTGTAGTGAGATAGGAGCATCCTTGGCACTCTATCTATCATTCAAATATTCTTATATTTTCTTATTTTTGGTTCAATTTTATGACTTAAGAAAAATAACAAAATATGATATATTGAAACATTTCATTAATGATTAGTGAATATTTGTTAAAAAATGGAATATGAAGCATTGTATTTGTGATTTAAACATTTAGGATAGTTGTAAAACCAAAATGAAGGATCACATTTCTAAATATCGAGTTTATGAATTAATAAAGGGCCTTTGGATCTTCTTTGGCTTTATTTTTGTAGTGTGGATGATTCGAGATTCATGTAATGACTTGAAATTCAGTGTGTTCAACTACATAAGTTAAACAAGTAATTTGAAACTCTTAATTAAATAAATAAATATAAATTAATTATGATTGTATAATCAACAAAAATGAGCTAGTTGTGAGAGAATTACCTAATAATGCAATGAATGAAGAATTTTTGCACTCTAATATTTGATCCAACCAACCACAAGTTAGTGTGGGAGATTACTCTTGTCCCAATCGATCTCTCAATCAACACAATTCAAAGCATGCCAAGCCTTTAATTGAATATGTATGCCATATTCTAATACTAGCTTCTCAAGATTACCCTAAGAAAAAGGCATCACACTTGTTGAGTGGGAGTTTGTTGTCATTGATGTCAAGCCTAGTCATTACTGTCAATTGATGTCAAGTTTATAAGGAGATTTTTTTGCTTCATTCATGTTGCTTATGTTGTTGTGGATGTCATAGTTGTTTCCATTAACAATATGATAATATTATTATGACTAGGTTGTTTGTTGAGTATCCCATATTTGAAGGAATTTAGTTTGTAGGTAATTTGCTCAAAATATCTTAACCTAACTCCCAAGGGACAAGGAAAAATCACAGTTTGAAATATTGCAATATATTCATGGTTTTAATGGGTCATGGTTACGAAGGGTCAATAGGTCTTTGATCATCCAAGAGGTTGAGTTGGGAAATTTTGATTGATAGGTTGAATGGGAGGATAATCAAATTAATCTAGACTCTTAATTATTATCCAAGCATTCGAGGTGTAGAAGGCACAAAAAGTAACACACAATGAGTGAAGCCAGATAGTGGCTTTCTTAGCGCCAATTAAAAGTCAACCCCAGTTTGACGTGGCAATGCACATGGAGATAGATGGTAGATACATGTGGTAGGTAATGATGACGTGGATCTATTTGGTAGGTACACATGACTACAGCGATGACATGGTAGCCTCAGAAGATGACACGCTGGAAGTGGATTTATCCTTTTTGCGTAGCCAGGTGGCCCTTTTACGAGTGACATATGATAGTGACATTGATCCATAAACTGTCATGGATATTCTATTAGATAGTTCGTCACAACATATCTAATAAAACTATACTTAAAATATGAAATTCTACATTATTACAGTTTTATTAGATTTATAGATCCATAGACTTATTTTTAATAGTACACGCATCCAAATGAAAATAATGTGGAAAACAGGGAACAAAAAAAAAGGCTCACAGACACATTTGACACAAGATATGCTCTAGGAAACCCTTTAGGGAGAAAATCCCAGCTAGAAGGTGAGGCCGCTCTGTTGTCTTTCTCTTAATGAAAATATGGTTACAAGTACAAAGAAGTATGATATGTGGATTATAGGGAGCTACAATGCACAAATCCTCTCTAATTTCTCTACCTCCTATATCTATTGGTTATTTTTGCTCAGCTATGGAACAAATGCACTTGAAAAATTGGAACCCCTTTTCCTCCTAATGGCCCTGTTCTAACACAACCTAATAGCCTACTAGTGGTCAGGTTTAACTACGTCAAATCTTAACTAGAGTTACAATATAGACTCTTCTAGATTCTTCTACATCATAATGACATGGATATCCCATTTTCAATGAATAATGGGGGCTAACATGGCATCCTCTTGAATTATGGCGGTGAAAGTAGGAAGGTCAACTTCTGAGTGGCATAAATTTCACATACGAACTCTAATTGACATTATTCTTGTGTCGTTGGAAAGGTCTCTAAGTGTAGAATAGCATGAAAGGGCATGACGATAAAGTGACAAAGTTTTACTCCCAAACAATGTTTTTTGATGCTTCAAAATTCTCCCAAAAGGTTTCATATCATGTTTTACCAAATTGGGTCCCGCTAGTAAAAATGATGCCATGAGTTGATTCCTCCAATTTTTCCACTATAAAAGCATCAAGATGGATGAAAAATAATATAGTGATCCAATCCATATCATACATGACACAGAAAGTGGCATCTAAATGACATGGAAACTTTAGGAGATGACATGTGGCAGTGACATGGCATAATAGGTGGTAGATAGATGACCCAATAGATGATGTTGTAGGGCCTTAGGATTCATGCTAGGAGGTCATTTTGTAAGGGTTCATAGTGTTAAAAATCTCAGATTTTTTCGTTTTGGAGTGTAGAGGAAGAAAGAGCATCTGGCCATTAGGTGGTCCAGAGGTTCATAGTGTTTGTGCCATCAATGAGTGAATTGGAATTGAATGTTTGTTAATCGAAGGGTTACCTAGATGTGCACAAAGTAAAGGTGTAATCTAGCCATCCAACCTTAGAGTGGTGTAGTCCATTACAAAGGGAAATCAAGACCAAATCCTGGATCACTAGATCCATGACTTAGTGCAAGTTCGATCATCCTCTCTGGAAGTTATGTGGTGTTTTTAAAAAAAGAGAAGTGCAGACTAGATCCCCGTATTTAATTTGGATGCGAGGAAATCTAAGCTCTGACAAGATCTACTAGATCTAAAGTGTAAGGTTGTGAACAAGAAACTAGATATCAGATTTGGAAGTTACTTACAAACTAACCCATGGTCATGGAGCATAGTCATATTTTCCATGGAGCATGAATATAAAGGTCTGCAACATGAATTTTGGCATTTGGTTTCCAAAACAAAGTTAAGTGATTAAAGGTTATTTTGAGAAACAAAAAAGTGCAACCATCTATAAAAGGAAATTGGACCATGTAAGAAAATGTTGTTCTCATGCAAAACAAAGAGAAGTAGCTATTGTAGCATACATAAGCACATGCAACATGAATTGAATGAGGAGATAAATGAGGAACCAAACAATAGATAATTTTGAAATTAAATTAAGACAACTTTGAAGACAAGTGGTGGCTAAAGGCTAAGTGTACATATCAATAGAGATAAGGGGTTCTTGTGACCTTGAGAAATGTTGATTTTAAGTGTTGATAATTAATTTGTAGTGAAGTAATTCAATAAACATTATATTAGTGAGGAATATGTGGCAATTTTGTGTGTGTGTTTAATTGAATCAGGGAATAGAGAAAGAAATGTAGTTGTCTAGAATGGTGCAACAAATATGAGAATTAAACAATTGGTTCAAGAATATTTTAATTAAAATAGCCTTAGATTTGAGTTTGAAAATGAATGAAAAAGGGATCTCAGTGGCTAGAGTGGGTTTTTGCTTTCAAATTAGGGTAACAACACTACACACTCATTTCAAATATCTTTCATCGGAATTCAGCAGTGAGTTATTAGCTACACACCTCTCCATACAATGCTCAATATCTTTTTTTTTCTTCAATATCAAAAACCATCTCTCTTGGATATTATCATGGGTACATTCTTGTCAAAATCTCTTTTTAAGATCTCTTTAAACACTCTACTATAAGCAAATGGAATCGAAATAAATTACACATATAATCATCATATATAAAGAAAAGAATATGGGAAAAGGTGTAAACAACTTTATTAAGTAGAAGGAAGAGTTACAACCAAAGAAGACCGATCCCATGTCATTCATCCAGCTTGAGTAACATCCTTCATCACACCAAAATCACAACACTCTGATAGCATAACAATACTTTCTTATGATCTCAAACCTCAAACCAACAGTATCTCCTTACAATTATTCAAAGTCCAACCCCTGATCACTATGATGAGTGCTCAATTTATAGGGAAATGGAGGTCGTTTTGTCATAAATTGGGCATTGAATGGATTTCCAATTTGGGAGTTAGTTTCCATGGAGGAAGGGATGAGAGAATAGGAGGTTATTTGATTCGTTCCCTATACAATTTCGAGCTCATAGGAGAGGATAAGAGGTGGGAATCTTCTATAATGGTCTAGAATGTAGGAATATTCCTAGAACCCTATGAAGATTTCACTCAATCTTGCCCAGTGCAGGTCAAAGTGGGCTTAGGTGCTCTACAGAGCAGGTTTGAATGGGCCTAAGTGCTCTGCAGTGCATTTACCCCTGACCAAGGCTACGTTGGTCCCTCAAGGAGTCATTTCAGGATGTCTTTAGGCCAGGAAACTCTCAGGAATGATGGCATTCAATGTGATGACTTTTCTAGGGCATGTAGCAACTGAATTAGGGTTTGATGAGCCCTAAAAGTACTGATCTGAATGATGGGAGTGATGTGACCAAATAGATCTATAATATTGACATTCAATTTAGGATGATCAAACTAGTACTTCATCCCTTTGTGGTCAGTAATTAAAATAAATCTTCTACCAATGAGGTAATTCCTTCACATTTTCAGTATGTGGATAATGGAAAATAACTCGAAGTCATAGGTTACGTAGTTTTTGTTGTGTTCATTTAACTTTCAGGATTCATAATAGACCACTTTGCCTTCTTTCATTAAGACTCCCTTAAGTCCCTCCTTAGAGAAATCTATACAAACTGCAAAGTCTTTATCTAGGTGTATTATTCTTAGCACTTGTGCATTAGTCAGAAAATGCTATCTAATTGAAGCTTGTTGCACAATCAACATTCCATTCCAATTTATTTCCCTTCTTTTGTAAAGTTCTAATTAGAAAACCAATCTTGGAGAAATTTCTAATGTATCTTCTGCAGTAGCCTTCCATCTCCATGAAGGACATAATTTCAACCACACTCTTTGGTTTTGGCCACTCCATGATGGCCTTAACCTTCTCTGGATCAACAACCATGACCTCCTTTGAGACAATGTGTCCCAAATAACGGATTTTTGACTCGAAGAAGTCACATTTATTAAGATTTTCATAAATATTATTCTCTCTTAGTAGTTGTAACACTATAGCTAAATGCTCTTTCATGCTCCTCCTTGGTCTTTGAATAGACCAAAATGTCATCAACAAAAATCACTAAAACTCTGTCCAAGTAAGGGCACAACACATTTTTCGTCAAACACATAAATGTTGTCAGTGCATTGGTAAGCCCAAAGCGAACAACCATGAACTTATAATTCATGTACCTCGTTCATAATGTGGTATTCTAAATATCCTTATAATTGATGTGTATTTGATGATATCTTGATCTTAAATCAATCTTAGAGAATATTGTTGCTCCCTGCAATTGATCAAATAGGTCATTAATTCTTAGCAAGTGATACTTTTTCTTAATGGTTACCTTATTCAGTGGCTTGTAATCGATGCACAACTTGAGTGTGTCATCCTTACCTTTCATAAACAAGAATGGTGCTCCCCATGGTGACACACTTGGCCTTATGAAACGCTTGTTCAACATCTACTTGAGCTACAACTTTATCTGAGTTAAATCATGGTTACTCATTCTATATGGGGCCTTAGATGCTAGTGTTTCTCCTAGTATTAGTTTAATGGATAAATCCACCTCTCTATGTGAACAAAAATCAGGTATCTCTTCAGGAAAAACATGAAACTATTTCAAAATGGGATATTTTAATAGTGTCACTATCTTTATCGTTAGTGTTTTTGTTAGCTTGAGTTCCATTATAAAATTTTCAAAACAAATAAAATGAACCCCTTCCTATGATTTCTCTTTGCTTACATGGTTTTGTTTAGCCTCAGTTAAGAGGGTTTTAATTTTTCCTACAATACTCTATCCTCTCCGACCTCATCAAGACATTTGATGACCTTTTCATAATATTCCACCATTGTATGATGTATGGACATCCAATCCATGCCCAATAATGTGCCATATTCTCTCAGCGTTAGCACATTAAAATGGGTAGACACCGGTATGCCATTTAGTTCAATTTGGAAAGCTCTCACCCAATGCTCCACTCTCTTTCTTATTCCTGTGGCCAATTGGACCAACTAGGATTATTCATATATTTCCTTAGTCAATTGGAATTGTTTAATAAGAATTGGGATGATTTTGCTATAATTAGATTTAGGTTTAATTAAAATACAAATATCGTGATTGAAAATATTGCTTTCCATCTCAATTATGGAAGCATGATGGTCAACCTATATATTATTTAGTGTTGTGTAGATTTTGGGTAAGCTATGAGCTACATCCCCACAGTCCTAGCTTCATTCATATTGTACAGTTGTGGTCCAGTGTCGTTCTTCTATGAAAAATATATTTTATAGTAATTTTCTTTGCATGTCCAACATTTTAGAGGCTCTCTTGCCTCTCCTTGATTTTGTCCTCACACGAGCTAGTTAATACTATTTTTATCCATTGCATTGTTTCTCTTCTATCATAAACCTTAACTAGTTGTGTTCATATTTTCTCCTTTATATATGGTATGTGTCTTCTAGCTCTTCTTATGCCCCTTTCCCTTATATTATAGGCCCCATTTTGGCTTCCAATCTTTCTTGAATTCTAGACTGCATCCGGATTGTTCATAACAGTGCTTCAGCTTCTTGATTGCATCTTCTAGTGTCTTGGGTTCATCAAATTCCATGCGATGCTTGAATGATTGTGGAAACCCATTAACATAACACTAAATATTTACAATTTCCTTCTTGAGGTAAGGGATGTACCTCAACATTTCTAGAAACTTGGTGGTATACTCCTCATTCGACATCTATCCCATTATAAGCTCATAAAATTCCTTAGCCTTACTGTCAAAATATCTCTCGGATAGGTATTTATCCTTGAAGTATCCTTCAAATTCACTCAGAGAAAACTCATCTTATCTGATGAATTTTACGTTTTTTGGATCTTCCCACCAAACGTCATACTTTCCCTTTAGGATGAAAGTAGTTACCTTAGCTTTCATGTTCTCTAAGTAGTAATGGATTCTGAAGAACTTTCTCATTCCCAGTAGCCAACATTTTTCATCCTTTGATTTCATCATCTCACCATCAAATGTGTGAGGTTTTACCTTCTTAAAATCCTCTAGTACATATTGTTTTCCCCTCCTTTCTTCATGTTTATGAAGATGGTGATGATGATGTGGCCTTCCATGAGTGTGTTCATACAACTACTCATTGGTGCTTGAATTCTTTTTAGGACTATCCAATAGAGTGCTTCCTTTTGCAATGTCTTCACATTGAAACCCATGCCTCTTTCTATATCTACTCTCATTTTCTCCATTCATTCTTTCTTCTCATTCCATGGTGACTTGTTTGTCTCTCTGACTAGCTTCCCAACTCATGTTGTCCTTGTTGTTGCAAGTTTAAAAGGTTCTTCAATATGAAAACATTCAATTATCCTTGTCTTTCTTGTGCTCTAATAATCCTCTCTTGTGCCTCAAAAAGTCTCTCATTATTATTCTTATAGCTCCTTATTTTAAATCTTAAGTTCCTCAATGTATCCATCCAATAAGGAGAGCCTACCCCTCCTTAGTGCTTAACTGATCTCTCCTCTCTAACTTATTTTTTCCCTTCATATATGTGTTATGACTAGTCAGATCTATATCGCACCATTATGTTTGTCATCCTTATTGGGATTTAGTGTCTTCTTATGTGTTTTTAGTGCGCACACATAACTGTTAGATTAATCGAATAGAAATGTATAATAGAAATTATCACTTTGGCTTGTTATTGGAAATATGGCTGATGTAAGGCTAGCAATAACATTACACACCATGGTAGCACATGAATTTAATGAAATCCATGTCAGATTATTAGTGCATCAACGCAATAGAATCATATCAAGAATTAATAATATGCTACATACATATATCACAATGTAAGCACACCAAACAAAACCTACAATCATCCAACACAACAAACAAGTTCTAACACATATCATTTTTTTAAGGCATTATTTGTTTTCCAAAGGTCGAGTGTCAACCTTTGATCAGATACCACTATATAACATACCCACTACTATGCCAAGCTCCATCTAAGGATACAAGAAGGGAGTTACTATGATGACCCAACCTCCAAAGTGTAGTTATGTAAATGGGGTCTTAAATTTTGATATCTTCGAGCTTCTCAAAAATACATAATAAACAATGCCATCATGTTCATCTCATCAATACCTCCCTACAAATATACATTTTATCTCGATCTGACTTATGGATCAAAACATATCACCATTTTAAGATATTTCTTTAAAGCTTTCCCACATCCATAGTAGTCCCCATGTATCACCCATATAACACCTTATGTGGTGCCTACATGGAAGCCTTGCCACAATGGGAAATCCATGCAGAAAGATTGCTCTTCCAAATTAGTTAGTAGTCATCCCATTAGGCTAAACACTATGTAATGATTACTCGGTGCCCCAATGTCTGACCTAGCTGAAATCGTAATGAGAAGCTCCCCTCAACTAAGATAAGGGTCAAATTTCTTCTAACCCTAAATACCGCAACCTCGACTTGACCTAAGTGAAACCTATAGTCTACTCACCAATACTCAGACCTTCTAGCCTAAGACTCTATCCTTTTTCCCTTTTTCTAGCCAAATTTCCCAACCATCGACCTTTCCTTGACCTCTAGCTAGCCTAACCTAGGTCTGGTCATGACTACTTAGATAGATTCATTAGGTCGGTCCCGACATCACCTTCCAAGACTTCAACAATTTGCCGACAAGTTGATGCTTGACCTAGCAAGTCCCATCAACTAAGTATAGAAATTTGACAGAAATTGTAATTGCTCAAGATTTCAAACTGAAAAAAAGAGACACAATTATACTCTACTAATCTGTGGAATAGAAATCACAATTTAGAACAACATGCAGATACATGCAACAAGAAAAAACACAAGTACACAGTGATTTCTAGGGGAACCCAACTGGGAAAAAACTCCTCAAACCTCTTTGCATTAATCAGACAATAAAGAAACTATTACAATTGCTTGCTCTAGTTTCGAGCACAGCCTGCAAAAGAATAATTGTTCTCATTGTTTAATGAGTGCCTCTAGCCAACACTTTGTCACTTTTTTGATCCACCAACCTTCTATTTTGTTGCAAATATCTGAGCAAATTCGTGCTCGTAGGCAAGCTAAAACCTAGCTGTGAGATAATGAAATAGAAAGGTGCCATGTTCAAGGGAGATGCAATTGACACTGCCATTTTGATGACTAATGTAAAAATATGTTCCCTCACTTCTATTTTTATAAGTTCCTTTTTCGTAAAGGTGTCCCCCAAGCCCGAAAAAGAGATAAAAGTATACAAGGGGGAACCTCCTAACCAAGAAGACTAGGGCATTCCTTTTTCATAACTACTCTAGCCTAGTCTAGAAAAGGGATAAACTTATAGTGGGTATACGATAATTCAAGTACTTTAATGAAAGTGAAGTAGACAATTTCACATGACAATATTTTCTAAATTAAGGAGTGTGAAAAGAGCTTAAAGAAAACTCCTCTTGGAGGAACGAGTGGCATAGAGGGTAACAACTGGTTCCTGTAATGTTGGAACTACTCATGAAGGACAAGAGGTTGGCTAATAGGTCAACTCATTGCAACGGTTCCTATTATAGCACCATTTACCACTCTTGGTCGATTTGATGCTCTAGTTATGACCTAGGACAACCCTTCCTTTCCAAACTTGGTCCAAATTCTAAAAAATAATGTTTTACGTCACATACGCTATATTTCCCTGTATAAGAAGCATGTACATGTGATTTGGTCTATACCCAACCTACGTATATGTGTTAAAACAATAAAAAAATATATAATATCCTTAAATTCAGGTGGAGTTGACAAGTTTTACCTGTTACTCACCTACCATAGCCGGTGGCCCAACTGTTTCCCAACTAAAAAAACTACTTTGGAGAAGTATAAATAATCCTCCATGGGAAGGCGTAATGGGAGGAGAGATGAGATATTGATATTATAGTTGATTATGTCCCTCATCAAGTCTGAAGAAATCCCCGTGCCTCCTACACTCCCAAGTTATAGGAAACCTTTGTTTCCTTCTTTGAGATGTCCTTCATTCCTTTTATGGCATCCTCATGTATATCGATGGAGGAATATTGCTGAGGCCTCGACAGGACAGATCCGGAGGATGGTTCTGCGTGGAGCTAGAGGAAGACTCAGGTTGTAGTTTTCAACATTTCATTTAGCTTACATCAATAAATAAATGGTGTTTTATTCCTGACATTTATTGTGTTTATGCATTAATCTATGTTATTGATTTGCTTATGAATGTAATGTTAATGCTTATTTTCTTACTTTCTTATACGATTTAACACCTATATCATGAACATGATTTCTATCACTGTTGTTGTATATGCTTTTCTTGAATAAGTTGTAGGTTCTAAAGGCATTGGAAGGAGCATAGCATTTGAACCCTGCGGATCGACCTCAAACTTAGGACCTCTGGGTAATACCTCTTCTTTCTAGTTCAGTAGTTTAAGCATTTAGACTTTTTGTTTGCGTGTTTCTTTATGTTGTATGCCCTCCACTCTATTGGGATTTTCAACCCAAGACCCTATGGTGTTTCCACCTACAACAAAATTGGTGACTCCACTAGGGAAAACATTCTTGCTTTTCCTAGTTTGGGTTGTTTGTTCTTGATCAGGGTTTGTTTTCTTGATTTCTTGTTTTACAGTGTTAGTGACTTATTGGCTTCTCAAGCATCAAGTCTGATCTTTTGGATCAAGCCTTGTGTTAACACCCAGGTTGTTCCCTATGACTCCCAAGGGAATACGGCCGGGGTAACCACTAATCAATCTTTGGATTACAGTGCCTAGCCACACTGTAATCAGAGAGGGCTCTCTCTTTATAATTTGTCTCTGTTTTGAGGGTGTTTTAGGCTAGTTATTATGCTCAGGTTTTTGGTTTATGTTTTGGTTGAGGGATATCTTTCTGTACTTGAAGTGTGCAATTTGCAGATGAGTTTATTTCATTGGGTAATGGAGTCTGTGGCTACAAGTGTTTTAGAAACCTTGAGGTGATTTACTGAAATTACAGGGCCATTTGAATACTTCATATAACAAAATTAGATTATGATGGTGACATATGAACAACCAGTGAAAATCATTCAAGAATTTTTCACTAAGTTGGGGTGTGGGAATGAGATAGATGCCTCAGGAGCAAACTTGAATTCCTGAAAATATTTATCACAGTGAGAGATATAGCTTGAAGGTGTAGCAATTAAGAATTACACCTTATTTACTCTATCTGGAAGAAAACATTTATAATAGCTTGGATTGAGTTCAGGGTAACCTGTGATTAAATCCTGGAACTATTCTTTTACTTTGCCATTAAGTGTAAAACTTAGAAACATGAAAGAACATGAAAGACTAGAAAACATATAACACAGAGGTTAAAAGAAGACTTATTGTGCTATGAAACATGCAGGAATCCTGTAACAATCAGCCAGCCACCACAGTGCATCAAAGAACACAGAGCTTTGGAAATTCCATCCGCCTTTTGTATTATTTCTCTGAGAGTTATACAACAACAGAAGTATAGAAATGAAATCAACAACAACCCTTGCAAACTCATGCGAAGGGGACTTTATAGAAATGTTTATACAAAATATCTCAGGCATTGAGTCATCTGAGAGAGAAATATCTTCATTACTTCGTACAGAAAAGTAGAAAAGAAGTTATTACAGCTTTGAATGCAGCATAACTGCTCTTTGAGTCTGTCAGAGGATATTTTGACCTTTGGAGGTCAGTGAGTCGGTTTGAACCGCTTTGCTTTAATGCTGGAAAATGTGTCTTTACGTTTGCTGCGCTGTATTTTCTCGGCCCTGCCATCTGTGACTGTGTTTGCTGCTGTGGTGACCGAATAGCCCTGCTGAGTTGGCTCAGCCTTTCATCTTTCCTCTGTATGCTTATCTACCAAAATTTTCCCTGTGTATGATCACTTATAAATTGGACAAAACATAACATTACAGGTTCTGGCTTGATAATATTATCTGTGTCAATTTATTCCAGACTTCCTGTGTGGGCAATTGGTGCTTGACAATTGCCTCTATGGTTTCATCTGCTTCTGTATATTTATAGAAATTTGGAGGCACATCGAACAGATGATTGATCTCGTTCATGATAAAAAACAGGTTTTCCACCCTATTATATAGAGTCTGCCCTGATGCTGGCCCTGATTCTGCTGAAGTGCTGGGCTGTCCTGCAATTTGACTTGCAGCAAAGGCATTGACCCTTTTTGCATAGTTTTCATGGGTAAGCCGTCTTCCCACACTGCTTAGTAGGCTGGGGAGGCCTCTGTTCTGCAATACCTGAAACCTGTCCATGAACTTGTTGATTTCGGTCTGCATATCTTGAGTTCTCCTTTCTAATGTTCCAACCAGGCTTCTTAATGTCAGGACCCTTTTAACCATTGAGATTGTCTCAGTCCTGTGAGCAATTCCCATGGTGGCCAGTTGAGAGCTTGTCCTGTTATTCAATATGTTGATCATTCTACTGGCAGCATCAGGCATGTTGCCAAGGCTTGCTCTTGCTCTGTGTTTTTCCCTATTTGCCTTTGTAATGAGCACTGACTGCTCATCTATGGTCTCAATGAATTGCCACTGATCAGTAATTGACTGGCCAATATTGGCCCACAGCACTATTTTGAGCTCTGCTGTCACCTTATCTAGTGTGAGCTCTTTCTCAAGCTCAGTTATTCTCTTTTTGAGAGCTTTTATCTCTCTTTCCTTCTCGGCCACATTCTGTTTGCTCTTGTCATATCTTTCATTTATTTTAGCCAAAGATTCTTTGGCTTGATTGAGCTCTAACATTTGAGCTTCCAGGACTTGAATTTCATTTTGAAGCTTCTGCATATCCAGACTATGAGTCTACTCTGTTGTTGGTGCAGCTGTCGAAGTAGTTGGTGCTGTAGGTTCTGTTTGCTGAGGAGGAGGAGTAACAATGGGAGTAGTTTCCTCAAGGTTGATTACTTCAGGAGGAGGCTTGGAGGTTTGCCCTTCTTCTCTTTGTTTCAAGGCTGCCTGCAGTGCTGCTTTTGCAGCCTCCGATTCTCCCAGCTTTTCCTGAGTTTGGATTAGCTGCTTGTACAGAGATATCAACAAGGTTGTGGCCTCTTGATCATGTCTTTGCTGGGCAACATCATCTGTTTGAGGGTGAATTGAGGCTGGGAGTTTGATCTTTCTCCTCAAAGCTGCCATGTCTGCATCCCTCAATTTTAATATCTCTTGTATGCCCTTGATGTCTTTGGGATCATGCCCAATCTCTATGATGATGTCCTCTAAGGACCTTATTCTGTTGTCCTTTGCCTGGGATGATGCTCTCTCCAACTCTAGTTGAGAGGCTGTATTGTTAAGGCTATTTTGCAGCCTGTAGTTATCCAATGTTTGGTCTGCCAAGGAAGCATAGACCATCTCACCCGTTTGCTTATGCAGTTCTATCTTCTCCATTGGGTGGATATCCTTGGCAAGGACTTCCAGGTTAGTCCTCAAGTAGTCAGAGGCAGATTGGGGCTGCACTGCTGTTGGCATAAAATGACTCATGATCATTTTGCCTTCCTGCACATCATATGCAGACATGAGTCTTTGTTGATTGGTGGGAGCCATGTTCAACAGATGGTTATACAGCTGTATCTTGATGGGCTCATTTCTCCTCTTAATATCGATGAACTGTTGTTTAATGCTGGGTCCACCTTCCCTTTGCTGATTTGAGGAACTCACTTCTCCTCCCATTGCTCTATCTTGTTCCTGTTGAAAGGAACTTGCTGATGCTTCCCTGCTGGGTGGGACCATACCAAAAGACTGTCCTATTGGCATTTCTTCCTCTGAGAAGGGATTAATTCTTTGTCTTTTCTCCCCATGAGTTGCTGATGTTGTAAGGGGAGTCTCTCTGTCCCTTTTCCTGCTTGTATCCTCCTTTTGTGGAGTTTGGAGGATTGATGCCTCAGCTGAAGTTTCTTGCCTTGGAGGCACATTTTGTTCAGTGGATTTAGGGGCTTCCACTATTTTCTCTTGCTGAATAGGTTGTTCCTGCCTTTGCTCTTCCTATTGTTGCTGTTCTTCTTGCTGCTGCACTTCTCCCTGCTGCTCCATCTCTTCTTGTTGCTGCACTAGGGTTTCTATTTGCTCTTCTGTCATAGGAGGTGGCTGTTCCACCTGCTTTTCTTTGCCTTTGCTGGATGTCTGTGGAGTATTAACGGCAGCTTGCTGATGTGCTGTTGAGGATGAGGCAGCTGCTCCAAGTTGTCTTTTATATGAGAGGGGGACCTGTCCACAAGTTTCTAAGTCAGTTTCCTTTTGAATATTTCTGGCCTCTCTTTCTAGCAGCTCTTCACTAGTAATCTCCTCTTCTAGGGTGCCCTCTTCCCAGCTCAATGCATTGGCATACTGCTCAATCTCAGGCTGCCTTATATGTGAATAGGTACCCAATTTGTATCTTATCCTCCTGAGGGAAACAAAGTGATTGGGGTCATAGGGTATCCACTCAAAACTAGTTTGCAGTTTGAGGGCCTCTAGGATACTATTTGCCTCTTTCCATCCCTCCTCTTTTTTGTTATATAGGAAAGGGCCCAGCTGGCTCCTTACCTTCAACTGTGCCTTCTTGTTCTTACTTTGGAAGTGGAGGTAGTCGACATTCCCAAATTGCCTGAAATATTCCAGGGCAAAAAGCCTCATGGGGACATACCTTGGCAGCCTAAAAGGCTTCAACTCACAGCCATATACTCTGATGACTGTGTGGTCTTGGTAAAAGTACCAATTACCAATGCTGTAGGTTTTGTTTAGATGGAGAATTCTCCTCATGTCATCAGTTAGCCTTGGAGGAGACACACCATACAATAATGTCATAGCTGGATGAATGAACAAGTCTATGAACTCACAGTATGTGTATGGTGATACAAAGGTGCAATGAAAAACAGAGGTCCAAAACACAACTGACCTTGGATTCCCCTGGGCATTCACTTGCTTTAGGGGAATGAGGAAGCTGCTTGGTTGATAAAACAAGAATAGATGGTAAATGTAGGAAGTGTATCTGAACAGTCTTTCCCTTTGCAGATTCATCAGCTGGTCATGGATCTTATCTGCAATATATGTGGCATAGTCATAATGTACAGTTGGAGGCTTTCCAGGAGAGAATATAGACAGCATTGCCATTATAATATCATCCACATCCTCCATTCCCTTGAACCCTAGGACATAGCTGATCAAATCCACTAGCATTCTGCCCAATTCATTTAAGTAAGCATATCCATTAGGAGGAGTTCTGATGGCTTCAGAGCCTAGTTGTACAAACAGCTGGTTGATTTTGATGATCTCGTCATTTGACAACTTATTCCCCTTCTTTATCAAGTTCTGCATGTAGAGGGGGGTCAATGGTTTTGCAGTGTGGAAATGCAGCATCTCATTTATGCTCTCTGGGGTAATATGGAACAGAATTGAGCCTGTGGGGCTGAGGACAGCTCTTTGGCATGGATCATAGCACTCCTGGCATCTGTGGATCAATTCAGGCATAGGATTTACCTGGGGGAGGTTGTAGATAGGCAAGTTTGAGTCCCAAATCCCTAGGATGTCAGCCCCACTAAGGTGCTGGGCTTTCAACTCATTTAGCAACTGAATATTATATTTAGATCCTAATGGAAACCAATCTAACATTTGATAATCCATATCTCCCAGAGCTTTCCATTCTAACTCCCTGTGAGGGGCATTGAGAGGCTTGATGTTCAGTGCAATTGGAGTTTCCATGGTCTATTAAGCTTCTGACTTGTAGGTGAACTGGTTGAAGTAAGCAGAATAACACAGAGGTGATTACTTGCAACGAAAGTGTGAATTTCAGGGACCAGAGGGTGAAATGAGCATACAACAATTGAAATACTGTTTGAATTACGAATAAGACCAATGTCTAGTCTCACTCTGTCTTTTGTGGCAGGTTTTTAATGGATTGACCAACTGTCTCACGATTGCCCGAGTAGTTTACAGTTTTTGATAAGAACTCGGGAAATCAAGGCTCAGCTGATGGTTTTCAAGCTTGCAGTTGGAAATAGAGGCTTTGCAGAGGGAATTTGCCGGTAAAGTGATGAGTTATAGTGTCCTTTGAGCCTTCTGAGTAATTTACAGACAATTTAGGCATATGGAGGATAAATGAAGAGAAATACCTGGAAAACAGCGAGCAGTGGTCGTAAATGTGGGCAGAATTGGTGCTCTGGAGGTCTCCAGGTCGATTCCAGCGGGGTGGCACAGTTTTGGACGTAAAAGACCATGCAGCGGAAACAATAGCGAATGAGCGAAAAAGTATGCAAAACGTGATTTTTGGCCAAAATATGGACCTTTTGGCAATTTGGCGCCTTTTCTCGGATGACGTCAGCATGACATCATAGGGTGGGGTCAAGCTCGGATGACGTCAGCATGACGTCATCGGGTGAGGTGGCAAGCTGCTATTGGTCCACGGGGATGATGCGGTGGCAGACACGCTGGCACAGGGGCGGACGAATGAGGTGATGCGACGGCGGGGTGGCGGCGACGTGGCTCTGACGTGGGCATGACGTGGGACCAGCAAACCGGGCGGTAATTGCAATAGTGGTTACGGTTTTTCTCGGACCGCTTACGATACGGCCCCGGTTTTGTCAGAGGCCGCTCCGAGAGACCTGAGCAGGTGACGCGTGGCCGAGGACTGACGTAACCCTTCGTCATTTTCTCGGGCACTAACCGTCAGGCTTGGGGGCCGCTCCGATATCAATGAGAGCCGTCGGATCACATGGGTCCAATCCGACGGTTGACGGAGGGGCGATGTGATCGAACAATATGGAGGGGGGCGGGTTTAATTTATTATTTGTTTTGAAAGCTGCGCCCGACGGAAAACATTAGGATATGGGTTTTGTAAAGTTTCTCAATGTATTTTGGAAAATCAAATATATGAGCCAAAACTTTGGAAAAAGTGGTAAAAGGTGGGTTTTTGGGTTTTTTCATAATTTTCAAAGGGGTTATGGGTAGGAGGGGTTTTTACAAGGTTTTTTCTTTACAATCAAAGGCTTAATGGATGGAATGACTTCCAAGAAGGGAGAGGGGTAAGGTTTAGGTTCATCAAAGTGACCAGATGCCAATTTGATTTCCTGACAGAGGACCTATTGGCTATAATGCCAAGGGGAGGGATATTTATACAAAATTTGGGGTTTATACACCATGGTGTTAATAATATTAGGGGAAAGGCAAGATAGGGGAATTACATAGTAGAGTTAGAGTTAATATGGGGGGAAATGTGAATGAGGGGGAAGTCACTAAGTTTATTTGAAACTTACTTAGTTTAGGGAGTAGATCAAAATGAAAAGAATTTTCAGACAAGAAATGTGGCTTCTAAAAAGATTAAGAACCACCATGAAACCATAATCTCTTCCATGAATCTCAGCTGATTAGGGAGTGTTAGTAATGAAATGGAAAGGGGAAGAAGGGAGGTTAGACATGCTTCTTGCTTGCTGCAACTTGATGAAGAATGACACCTTCTCAATTCATTGATTTTGCCTTGGTAAACAGAGTTAGCACACATGCAACTTATAAGAAATGACCTTTCGGCAACCCCAACTGCCTACCCATCTATTGCCTAGCATTTTTTATTTCTTCTTGGAGGGTGCACTTGGACTTGCAGACCCTTACTTGCCTTTTCTTTTCTTTGGCTTTTTCTTTTGTTTTTCTATCTACTTCTACCCTTATTTCTTCCAAGGTCCCAGATTAAGCTGTTGGGAGCCTTTTTTCTCTACCTAAACTACTTGTCTGCCAAGATTAAACAGTTTGGATAGACTCCTTTCTCTATTCTACAACTGAAAATTAAAACATGGCATGATCCAGATTAGACTGTTGGACCATCCATCAAAATTTGAGTCCATACCAAGCTATAAGCACAGATTGGATTCTCTTGGAAATATGTGATCTTTGAATCATCAAAGCAGAGCATATTTGGACCCTTTCATAGCCAATCATGAAATATGAAACCTATTGGTATAGGTAGCTAACACCTTGATTTTTTATTTTTCTTAATTGAGATTTTTATATGCATTGTTTTAGGGATACAATAGTGTATACATGCTTGTTTCCTCAAATAGACTCACGTATACACGAGTTTCCTGTGTTTGACACAAGTGTGTACGCCTCTGTGCCTTTACACAGTCACGTATACTTAATTTTGAATAATGTTTCAAAATATTTTTCCCAGTTAAGTCTGTTTCCTGGTGACTTTTGCTATTTTCTAGTTATTCACTTTCTGTAGATCTCTGCTCTCTTGCAAGTTTTCAATTTTGAATCTTCTCCTTGGTGAAAAACCTAGTTGACCTAGGATTGCTTTTTGAGTAAGGTTTCAGTTTGTGTTTTGGGTTCAAGGCTTTTATCATAAGTTCTTGGTTTTTCTGGCTTTCTAGAACAATAAGTTGATTTTAGTTTCGTTTATAACCCAACTTCCAAATTGCTTTCGTTTTTGGTTGACCTATTTTGTTTTTCATGGTGTTTGAGTGTCTCTTTGGCAATCTTGCGAATCTTTCTTGTCATTCTGTTGGTTTTTTGAAGTCTTTTATAGTGCTATTCAGATTAGTGAATGCAAGTTTGTGGTCCTTTCTCATTTCAAGTTTTGTTTTAATTGATTAGTTGCATAACTTGCGAAGTTCAAGGACTCTTTATGCTTGTTTCATGATCTTTGAAGTTTAGTAGTCTTTTGTGATCTCAAAAATTTCTTTGGGGTTTTAAAAGAAAAAGACAAAAACATAGATTTTTCCTTTCTTTTTCTTTTAAAGTTTTTGTTTTTGGTTTCTTTTGTTTTGATTTTGATCAATTGTGAACTTTTTCAATTGGTTTTGCTTGGTTTTGAGGGAAATTTGTTATTGAATTTTTTCCTTCTTTATTTTCAAGTTAGATTTTTGATCTTGTAAAGAAGCACATTTTCTTATTATATAAGTATTCATAGGATCATGCATCATCATTTTAGTTTGCATTAGGTTAGTTTGTGCAATAATCATTTTTAGTGTTTTTTGTTAGATTTTGAGTGTGTGTGGAGTGTTTCTAAAAAAGAAAAGAAAACGTTTTTCTTATATAATTTTTTCATAGAACCAAGTAGAAATCCCTTTTCATCGAAGAAAATAACTGCATGCATATGGTTAAGTTTCTATTGATTTCTTTTGCACGAAAAACACCATAAGTTTCACTCTCGTTGTACCTTTGACTTAAAGAACAACCCTCTAAAATTAGGCACTTTAATAAAAAGAGCTCGAAATGTTTTAATTTGTTATTAACAACACCAACAACTTTAAGTTCTTTAGGGCCTTGGAATAGGTGAGTGGATAGTTGACTCTCCAAGGGCACTCAAACTATCAAACATAGAAGTTGAATAATGAGTGAAATCTAGTGTCACTAGAAATACCGAGAAAGCTCTGTAACTGGGAGTGATGCACAAGGTAGAGTGAAGGCAAGGAAGAGAGATACCCCCTCTCCTACTTGTTGGATACCACACTGATATTGTTTTGCCCAACTTTTGATATGAATTGGTGCCCTTAGCTGCTATTCCTAGGGTTCACATAGGTGGCTATAGAGGGGAATCCTGCGGCACCTGAGGTGGACGTTGCATCACATTCTTTAGTACTTCTAGAGGGTACCCTTGCAAAGCTTGGGTACCTGCACTGGAAAAGGAATTTGTCTGGAGGTCAGCGTAACTATTTCTATTACCTTCGCTAGTAGGCCTGGGCTGTTATTATCCTAAACTATTTTCAGAAGGTCCCTGATTTTACTTTATTGTATTTTGGTGTCCGGTCCTCATCACCAAGAGTGGAAATTCTTGGAAGTAGATTGATTGGCTGTATATTTTAGGGACTTTCCTTTTAGAGAGTTCTCTTTGCTCCTAGTTGTCCTAGCTTTATAAATTTTTTGAGTCCTTAATTAGTTCTCTTAAAAATAATTAAAAGTGGATGATCGACCAGTTCGTCGGTCTAGGAGGCTTCGTGGGCTTTCCCCTACAAGTGTTGAGCCTTCTTCTAGAAGGCGTAGGAGAAATACTGCTAGTGATTTCCAATCAGTGGCAGCAGATGCAACAAAGATGGATCCCATGATTGAAGTTATTGATTTACAGAATAAATCTGGTATTAGTAGAGAGTTGGAGAAGAACTCTACAGTCCTTTCTAGAGTCCTCTTCCAATCGGAAGACATTATAGAGGTTAAAGAAATTCCTGAGTCTCCTTTGACTCCTAATTCTCCTCTTCCTCCTGATCATCTAGACGTTTTATTATACATCGGGACTCTGATCCATAAGCCTTCTAGCCTTGGTCTATTTCAATCTTTTCCTTCGATGACCACTGTTGGGAGCATGGTTTCCGCAATGAGTGCTACTAGTGTACAAACTCCTTTATCAATAGAAGGAGGAGGTACGATTTCCATACCTTCGATCACTCCTAGCACTGAAATTTTTAGCTATACCTCCATTCCATCTTCGAGTGGGGGCACCCAAGCTTTTTCCTCCGGCAATGGTTCTTTCCCCTTTGGAATGCCTACCAGTGTAATTCATTCAGTTCCATTAACTTTTCCATATGACTTTCATGATAAGTGGGTCAGCTTCTTTTCAGGGTTTCCCTTTTGGGAGTGGTCATATACAAATTCTAACCCGTGTTTAGGATCAATACCTTTTCCTTCCACGGGTCAAAGTTATAATCCTTTCCAAGGATGGACTAACCCAGCTGTTAGCAGACTTGGAGCTGGGAATCAATTATCTTTTGGTAAATAGAGGAATATGTCATATTCCTCCATGAGTTCATTCCAGAGTTTTTCTCCCTATGCTTATGCATGGAATCCTTACCAAGGGTTCTCTACTCCATTCGACACCTCTCTGGGGGGGAATTTCACTGGATATGGAAATTTTTCAGTAGGAGTTGGAAAAACTCTAGTTTTTTCTGGGCCACAAGGTTCTCCTTATGGTTCAAGTTTTTCTATGAATTACTTCAGGAAACCTCATGCCTTCACAAATCCAGGGTATTATTTTCAGAACGTTAGAAATTCTACCCAGACTGGGTGGAATCCTCAAGGTCCTCCGCGCTTACCTTTCTTGGAAACCTTAAACTTTCTAGATCTATCCAAATTGACCAATTATCTGATCAGATATAACCCAGACTGGCCTTCGGTTCCAACCAAAATTCCGTTGGATATACCCAAATTTGAAGGGAAGGCTAGTGAAGGTCTAGGCGACCATATAACCACTTTCCACTTATGGTGTTCATCAAACTCCCTGATAGATGATTCAATTTGGTTGAGATTATTTCAACTCACCCTAACTGGGAATGTGGCTAAATGGTACATTGAACTCACAGGGGTCACATTCACTTCATTAGGTGATTTGGCTACAATATTTTAAAACCATTTTTAGTTGCCCATTCGTTATGATGCTGGAAGTAAGCTATTAGCTAATTTCCACCAAGACCAAGCAACCCACATTTTATATCATATCCATGAATGGAGGAGAAGGAAGAGGCTCATTAAAATTGATATTCCACAAAAATTCCTTCTTGAATGTTTTCTCAAGTCTTTGTAACCCGATATTTCTAAGGATGTATCACTCTCCAGTGTATTCACCAAAGAACAAGCCATTTTTAGAGCCCAAAAACTAGAACTTATATATTCTCAATCTAGGTTTCTTCAAAAAAAACAATCCTGATGCTCCTAGATCTAAGGTTGATTTAGCCAAGAAGAATCTAGGTCCCCATGCCAACGGGCTAGTCGGATTAATTGATAATAACATGGCTAACCTGCTAAATCAATTGCATTAGTTGTCTTTTCAAACTGCTTCTTCTATGCAGGCATCACCATCTGTGCCTATGCCTTCTCAACCTTCATCTACAAATGTCATTCAAAATTCTAACCCCAAAGGAAACCAACAATTCGATGAGAAGAAGGAAGGATGTGGTAGGAAAAAGCATCAGGATGGGAAGGGTAATGCAAACAAGCCTAGTAGTGATGCTGGATGGGGTAAAAAAGAGTCTAAGAAGAAAGTAAAGTTTCCATGCAAGTTATGCAATGGTGACCATTTGACTCGTCTTTGCCCTAGTATTCAAGATGCTTAGCGCTCGTTGGTTAAGCAGGGGTCTTCTAGCTCCCAGATTGTTCTAACTAACCCTTTTCCCCAAGGGAAACACTTGCTTGCTGGTATGAATTCTAGTACCAGTACCGTCGCTGGGGGCAACCAGGAAGGGGAAAATACATCAAATGTTTATATGATGAGTTCACATATTGACGTTGCTACTGATCATGTGATTATGGGGAATCGGAATTATCCAAGGCTAAGTCTACTCCTGATGTTTCAGAGCCACTCCATATTGAGAGGCCCGTAGTTGAGTCTATACCTCGGATACCGAAAGGCTCTACAAAACACTCGACCATTAACCCCAATTCTAAGGCAGCCTAAAACTACTCTATTGTAGAAGATATGGCTCAGAGTCCTTGTCCTATGTTGGCGTTAGAGGTACTCCAGTCATGCCCAGCACAAATGAGTGCATTTCTCACTGCAATCAGAGTGATTGATCCAAAAAAACTCTCTTGTTCTTACATTCCATATGTCAAACATAAAGAAGAGACTCCTTGTTGGGTAGCAGATCCCCCCATAGTGGGTTTTTGGGGCTTAAAGCCTGAATTTTGGGTAAAATTTTATTGTAAGAACTCCGCGAAGTGTGCAGAGCACGTGAGTCTAGGGTTGTCCGCCCTAAGATAATGTAATTTAATATAAAGTGTGTTGGCCTACCCATGGTCCATAGACCATGGGAGTGTATAAATAGAGCGAGGCTCTAAGTGTAAAGGGAGTGTAAGTTTTTGGAGAAATAATAGGTTCTTTTGGATGGTGAATTAGCTCTGAGTCTATAAGTCCAAGTCTTAGGTTGTAATAGTAGGTAGAGGCTCTGCAACTAAGTGCGTGGAGGCCTGGTAGAGTCCGCAGCTATGTGCGCGGACCCCTGCAGCTGAGTGCGCAGGGCGGAGTTGGGATTGTACTTGGATAGAGAATTAATAAAGGATAATTTGATTCTAGAATATTCTGTGTCTATGTTCCTGTTATATTTATGCCTCCCTTTATAGTTTTATGATTGCGTGCCCTTGTTATGAATGTTGAATGATTAATGAGAAGATTGGGCCCACATAATTAAGTTAAGATCGGTAATAATAGCATAGTAAGGATAAAGGCTCTAGATAGCACCTCTTCACGCTCTTTACAGAGCTGTGTGGAAATAGTTGCACGAGTTGTGAAGGACAGACGACTATGTGGAGCAGCGCAAGCGTATAGGTTGGGTTCACAAAATTCCTAGACTTCATCAAGACATCCCCAGGGTGTGGAAACCTGGTTCCAACACCCTCCCATACTACCTCGAGTGAGACCTCAGTCCACACACTACGGATTGTTTCCAAAAGGGCCAGTAGTTTCAGGATTTGTTTGGCTAAATCACTTCTGAACCTGGGTCAGGCCCCAACAAGCCATCAAATGGTTCTATTGCTGGGACCAAGATCTACCTAAGGGATGTCTGATGTCAGAACACTGGAACCCAACAAAGAAGGAAATTGAATAATAGTTGGACAAGAAGATTCATGAGTTTGTGACATAGTAAAACAAAACTCTGTAGGTATTCGAGAAAAGGTGGTTGGAACACTACATGTATATAGAAATCCACAAGCTATTCTTCGCATCCTTTCCTTATGAACTGTATGAGTGGAGGTTAGCTGACAGCCAGGGAAGGTGTAAACTCGACCAAACGACAGTGTTGACTCCGGAATTAGTGCGCAGACTAGAGGCATCAGAAGATAAGATCGCGCGAGCTGTGGACCATTAGATTGACCGGATAATAGGGAGATTTATCATTGAGTTTGCGGTAGACATGACCGTAAGCTACAGCGAAGCAAAAAATTGTTTTCTCAAGGGACAACGAGGTAAGTACATCAAATCTTTGAATACCTAGATTAAGATGATGTTATGTGAAAAGAGGGTTATGCGAATACATTAATGTTTGAAACGACGCGGAGTGGAAAGGTCTACAAAAGTAGTGGGGGATTAGGAAATAGTCCCTTAATTTCACCTTCGAAAGAGAGCGAGGAGGAGCTCGCTCGGGTCTCTCTGAGAAGTGCAGTCAGTTTGATAAGATAGCGCATCCCACAGTTACCACCTCCACCCACGCCACCACCTGCTTCACCTCCTTCACCTCCATCTCCACCCACTCCACCTCCCCAAACCCCAAAGTTTAGCATGGCAAGCATAATCAAGCTACCCGTATTCAGAGGAGTAGGGAATGAGGATCTAGACCAGTTCTATTTCGTGGTGAGACCAGTGTGGGAAGCGTAAGGGGTCACGAATGATAACATTAAGAAGGCTACATTGGTGACCGTGCTGCAGGATCGCATGTTGACTTGGTATATCAAGCACTCTAATGATAACCCAATTGTAGGAATAGCAGAGATCCAGAATGCACTGAATAGAGAGTTTAGCTATCCGAAATCAGAGACATAGTCAATTATCGAGTTTAAAGAGATCGTAATGCTTCCAGGTGAGACCCCCTGGGATCTAGATCAGTGACTGAAGAGTATGATCCGCGAGGCTAATATGACGCTCATGAATGCGCAACATCATGCATGGTTTGTGGCCTCTCTAACACCACACCTGAGGACGACGCTATCACAATAGAAACTTTCTACCAAGGTTGAAGTGTTGGAAATGGCGATGAGATTGAATGAGACATCGATACAAGATCCAGGGCTAGGAGTTCAACAAATCCACACACAACTATAGAATCTCTGCCTAGAGATGCAGAGCTTGAAGCAGGATAGGGCACCATGGCCAAAGATGAGCGTGGAGGTGTGGAGCATAAAATACAAAGGCCAGGGCCATGACAAGGACCATTGTCTAGAATTCGCGAACTACTTGGTAGGAGGGGGGCGAATGCTGTTGAGACAAGAGGCACAGGCAGGACCAAGTGCGACACCCATGTTATGGTATGTGATCTGTCAGATAGGAGGAAAACATACAATGGATAATTTTCATTTGTTGCAGAAGTATACACTGACACCCCAACAACTGTTTTGTAATTTCTGCAGGTCAGTAGGCAATGACGAGCGTGCTTGTCGCAACTATGAGTTAATGATGGAGCAGACCCTAGCCTATAGAATGTAGACAGAAATGTGAGGCCTCAACCTAGCTGCGAGGATGGCATGCACTGGATTTCAGGGGTGAGGTCAAGGACGAGGAGGAATGGGACTAGGAAGGGGCCGTGGACAATTAATTTGTTACAATTGCGGAGGACAAGGGCACTATACTCACAATTTTACTAACTTGACAAGAATATCCTGCTCATATTGTGCCCAGTTCGATCATGAAGCAGTAGATTTTCCTACGTTGATCACACAGATGTGCGAAAAAGGGGTACTTCAACCTCCTTTGACTCAGAATATCCAAATGATGAGGTTTGAACCACGCAAAGAAGACCCAAATGTGAACATGATGCTCACAAGCGATGCAAACATAGGGGAGGATAAGGGGAAGCAGCCCGAGGAAGATACATGGGTTTGCAAGGCTCCTACAAATGAACCTGAGTTTGACCTAGAATGTGCAAAGGAGACGTTCATGGAAGCTAAGAAGAGCTTCACGGAGGCCTCTCCTTTAGGTAGTAAGGATCAACCAGAGCCAGGGATGGATCCTTCTATGCTTCCTACCTTTTTGGAGACATGCATGAAACTGCTGCGCAACAATAAGGTAGTTAAGGGACTACAGGAGTTGATCACTAGGTGCACAGGATTAGGGGAACTGCACGTAGTCCGGAAATTGTGGAAACATACATTGCGCATAGGGAGGGAAATGAGATTGACGACACAGATTGGTGAATATGAGATGGATCAGATCATCCTAGATTTGGGATCATATGTGAATGTGTTACCAAAGAAAACATGGGAACGCATGGGCAGGTCCGCATTGCAGTGGTCCCCTATTCAATTACAAATGGCGAACCTATTAGAGTCGGTCTGGTCAGTCCTCCATCAGAGATCAAAACTCTTTATGCATTTCATTTTTAGGAGTCCCGCTCCATTTACCCATCTGCATTCTGCTAGGAGCATGCCATAATCTGATAGAAAAGGTCATGCTAGTCATTTCCCCTCATGTCTGGCTCCTGCTGGCTTAGGTCTTTTGTCAATGATCACTAAAGTCCATGACAGTCAAGGTCTGGTCCTTTAATGGAAAAAAGTCATTTCTGATAATTAGGTCTAGGGATTAATCAATTTGGTCTTCAACCATGTCCAATAAAGCCATGCAGGCTAGAATGGGGCCCTTAGAAAGTGATGATTCAGAGAGTTTCATCATCATGTGAACAAATTTCGACTGTTCTTCAAAACTCTATTTTGAAGAAAAAGTCAAACAGTGTGTCATTCGTGATAAAATTTTCAAAAGGTCGCCAATTGATTTCTTCGGATGCAGTCATGGTTTCCGTGGCCAAATGCCTTGGCATGCAACCCCTGCAAAAAGTGCCGAAAATTTCATCATTCTAGCTAAAAATTCAAAGGGAAGAAAGAAATTCAGTGTCGCTTTAAGTCAGTGAAAAGTGTCAAAAGGAAACATTAGCAAAGTGGGTTTTTGAAGAAGCAAAAATTTAACCCATGACTTCAAAGTCTTTATATAAGAATTTCCACAAGGAAACAAGGTCATTGTGCAAATCAAGGTTATTGAGAAACATAGCAAAGTGTTTGAGAGTGCAAGGCACGCGTTTGGAGGGAGTTGGAGTCGTTTTCAGGAGCGCGGCGCACACACAGAGGGGTGCGGTGCACATACAAAGCATGGCGCACATAGAGCCACCCCACAGTGCAAAGTTTACAAGGGCACGGTGCATATAAAGAGTGCGGCGCACACCCACAAAGGCCCGAAATCATGCCAAATTTCCTCAAGTTGCCTTTGAAACCCCTCAAATCGACAGGTAGGCTCTAAATCTCAATGGCTCATGTATTTTTGTGAAGGTTATGGTGGTTCATGGCTAGTTATAGTGGCAACTAAAATTCATAAAACCAACCACTAGAAAACACCAAAGCCATTGTTGCTAGGGTTGCAAAATTGTGGTGTTGATGCCAAGGCTCCTCTTTCACCTCTCATCTTTTCCCTCCTCTCCATTTTTCCCTTCCCCCCTATCTCATTTTTCCCTATTACCCCTACCCTAAAATATTACCAAACTCCATTCCCTAACCCCTCCTGTTATTTGTCAACATAACACCCCAAAACCCTACCTTATCAAATCCCCAAACCCCCTACATATCCCTAAACAAAACTTCTCCCCATAACCCCTATTCACATCATATTATTCCCCTCCTAATACTCCCTTTTTTCATTGTTCCCCTTGGTGGCAGATATCACAACAACACCTAGTTTCACACCATCATCAAAGGGCAACCCAAGTATAGTACACACAGCAGTCATGGCATCTGAGCACTCATTAGAGTATGAGATGGAGACACAAAGTGATTCATCCTCGGAAGAACAAGCTCCCAGGAGACATCACAAGAGTGGCAAACATGTTAGGGATGAGCCAACCACCCTCACTAAATCGCAGGCCTGCCCTCTTGCCATTTCATGCTTCTAGCATCTATCATGTTTTGAATTTTATCAAAGGGTGGCTAATGTTCGAGTTCATCATGAGTTGGCCCGTCTTTTTGTGCTTCACCTACATGGAGATCACTCTATCTTGGCGGGGGTCACCTTCACACTGACACCCGAAACTGTCTCATTAGCAACCAGTATACCAAATGTTGGAGAACCATGGCACAAGAAATAGAAGTTTGATCGGTAGAATTATGAGCCTTACATTAAGGCCATTTGCTTGAGGCAGCTCACAAGAGTCTTTCCATTCAGATATTTGAGAGATGAATATGCTCCACTCATGAGGTTGATCATGAAGTATTTCAGCTGTGAGGGGAGGTTCTCTCATCTATATGCCTATCACATCAGGTTGCTCATGCACTTTACCAGGGTACGGATGATGAATATCCCATTTTTCATTTGCAGGAACATAGAGAGGATGAACACCTTCATGTAGCACAAGACCCTCAGCAGCAACTTAACAGTGTTTATCACTTTGCTCTTATTAAGATTTTGGTGGTTCATCAGCTGGGATTGCAGGGCATTACTTGGGATGATTTCATCTCCCATGACCTCTTCAGCACTTCACAGGTATTATCAGAGGTTAAGCATGAGGGTGAAACTTCTCGTCGGTATGAGCGCCATGAGACTACTAGTGTGCCGGTTTTCATCACATATCAGAGGGGTGCTAGACATTTGTTTGCAGCAGCAAAGCGAGTGTTATCTCCAGCCGGGGTGGAAGGGGCCTCACTTCCGACATCAGCACTACAGGTATAGGATAGAGGTAAGGAGCCAATGCATGATGAGGGGCCTTCAAGTGAGCCATCAGGTGAACAAGAGACCGAATTCGTTCTCCTTCATGATGATGATACAGATACCGAACCGACAAGTGCACAGCTCAAAGAGATCATCCAGGAGCAACAATCCGAGATCGAAGCCTTATCCCTTGAATTGGAGAGGACTAAGTGGAACATGAAATATTTGGAGCAGAGGAACAAACAGCTTGAGGATCAGCAAGTGATCATGGAGCTACAAAACATTCGTGAGCATCGCCAAGATGCACAAAGGAGAAGATGCAAGAGATTAATGAGGATCAGGAGGCCAATCTCGAGAGAGTTAACATGCACTTGGAGAGGCTACTAGACAAGGCCGACAAGGACCATGCATTGCTGAGACACATGGCTTTCCACTACATGGCGCGAAACAAAGTGTGCAAGGCCCGAATCAGGAATTTGAAGACGAAATTGAGGAAGGAAATCAAAAATAAAAAGAGGCAAAGGGAGATCGATCGACTTCAGATATTGGCCGTAGCCTCTTTGGCCCAGCATAGCACTTGATAAGGAAGCTCCAGCCCAAATTTCAAGAAATTTGGGGCAATTTTGGTCACATGGCAAATTTTTTGTCACAACACATGTTTTTTCTCCCTGTATGCTGCGCCACTGGCGCAGCGCTTAGGATTGGGAGCTCCAAATCACAAATGGCTTGCATTTTTGGATTTATCATGTAAAATCACGACTACTGGTGCTTGGACAAGAAATTTGGGCATGATTTGAGTCTCCAAGAGGTCAAAAACACTCAAAAAATGACCTCTCTACCCCTATTTTGACACACAGGAAGCAGTCTTGGGAGAATGAGGATTTGGAGGGGCAAATGAGCACCAAATTCAGAAATTCCACTTGGCTTGGAAAGCCGATAGGCCAGGCTTTCAAACAAGAATACTTGGGCACATTTTGGACTCCTACAGGTGCCTCAAAACAACCTCCAAAGTGGCATGGCGCATATATAATTGGGCGTGGCGCATATAAAGAAAAAGGCAAAAATCGCGCCTGCTTCGCGACTTTCTCCAAGTGGGCCCTCTCATTTACACTATATTTTTCCCAGAAACTAAGGCAATGTTTAAAAATAATTTTCACTAAAGGTGGGCTCCTATCCAAGTGGCGAAGGAAGGCAAGCAGTCACAAGCCATTTGTCATTTTTGTAACGCTGCACCTGTAACTAATGGTTGGCTTTCCACTTCCAATTTGTAATGATTCAAAAAACTCCCCAACTCTTGGTCATTCTATTTCCTCATGGCATTGTCTATTTAGTGTATGCAAAACATTTGCAAAAGGTTGGCTTGTAATTTCTGGGAGACTGTGGGTGAGAAACTCAGTTCTTCATTGTATATTTTTGACAGAGGATTAATGAAAGGCAACGACTCTGTTTCATGAGATTCGTGTGGTTGTGAGTGTAGAAAATGTGTCTCTTATGTTTCATATGTATTTCATAATGTTTCACAGTTCATTTCATATCCATTTCCATTGAAATTTTATAAGTTAGATAAGGTAGAATTCATTTTTATTGCTCTACCTGTGGGAAAATTTCATGTTCGGCGTTATTCTTCTGTTGAAAAGGATTCATGTACTTATGCCCTTTTCACCCTCCTAAGAAATTCCTCCATTCCGTGTTATTTCAAACTAAATTGCCAGACTTTCCGCCTGTCTTGCCTCACGAAGTAATCTGTGCCTTTGTATTAAATTCTCTGCTCATTGCTATCCGTTGGTCCCATACCATCCCAGAAACTCAGTCATTCATAAAAAATTGCTTTTTTTATCCATATTTACTTACTAGCCTAAGATCAATATTTCACTGTTAGTCATCTCACACCATTCCGTTTACTTATTCGCTAAGCGTGACTCGAAGAGAGCCCTCTCCTGTTTCTGGTAGGGCTAGCTACCAGACTGAGCGTGGTTTGTGGTTACCCTAAATTTTGCCTTCCTTCAGCCTAAGGTAGATTTAGGTGCTAACAGAACCAATAGAATATTTTTCCCATGGGGTGTTTGCAAGGGGTAACAGTTGATATTGAAGGCGTGAGCACACAGACGGACTTTGAAAATAGAGATTGTCGATGACAACAATCCTTACCCCATGTTGTTAGGAATAGACTAGGCGTCTGATATGAATGTAATCATCAACTTGAAGAAGAGGAAGATGATATTCGAGAAGAAGTCACTACGTGTGGTAGTCCCATTAGACCCATCTAAAGGAGCACGCTACACTGAACCCATGCGCGACAATGAGATGGATTGTATTTACTGGATAATTGCATAGGACCATGATCAGGTGAACCTGACTATGGATGGAAGAATCTCGTGGGAGCATGATAGCTCCTGCACTTTAGATTCAGATGAGGAAGTAGAGTGCTGGCAGAACCAGTTGCATGAGGTGACAACACTAAATTGCAACATCATGATTAGATCATTCCATCACGTGATGACAGAGGCAAGGGAACTGCCAACCCATGATGAAATGACAACTGTGGATGACTTCCTTAATTAATTTGAAAATGCAGTACTAGAATAGCAGCGGTATGCTGCAATGGAAGGGGAACTATGCACAAAAACCGCATGAAGGGGGGGTACACATCAAGAGATCAAAGTGAATTGGTGCAGATGGTTTGAGAGCCCCCAGCATCGAACGAGAATCGGGCAACCTGAACAAAGCAGCTTGCGCGCCCACCTGTGTCGATGGGTACAGATGTGTGCTGTGTAAGAAGATCCTAGACTAAGGATCGAAAAATAGAACTAGATGCAGCAGCAGGAAAAGTGACGCGCCACACAGAGGTTCCATGTAGAAGCATTCCAGAAGGTATGTAGAATCCTAAATAAGGTTTACCAAGCAGGGCGAACTGATTGGGACTTGCACATACCAGTGGTCTGATGGGCCTATGGGGCCATGCACAAGAACCTGAGCACGAGAATGGTTCCGAAGATGACGAGTAGAGTTAGGGCCAGAACTTTAGAGAAAAATCCCCATACAGCAACTCCCATAATGGGGACAGCACGCGAGGATTAGAATGAAGGGATTATGCAGCCATGCGAGGATGGACATATGCAGATTCAAGAAGCCATTCAGTGAAGGAACCTTGAGCTCCACAAACTTGAAGAAGATTAGGTATGACTAAAGTAGAAAAGCATGTTAATGGACGCAGAAATCAGAAAAATGGAAACCGAAATCACTTAGACATGTCGTGTCAATAGAAGGACAGGACAAGATATGGGCAACCATACCAGTGCATTAGAATATTGTCGCCAAGAATTTATAGCTCTATTACCATGGCTATGACTGCACCTTATCAGAAAAAGTAACCAGGGAAGTGCACCACATAAGGAAGAATGTGAGGCACTAATTGGCGCGAGGGTAGCTAAGGAAGGCCCGTAGACTAGGTCAGAAGGTGACTTGAAGCCTTGCACCGATGGTGCAACCACCTAACTATCTGTAGGAAGCATAGTCTCAACGCTCCAAGCAGTTGAAAGAGAGCGCGAGACTTTAAAAGAGTCTATATGGGAGCTGCACAACAAGGAGGTTGCGCGTAGGATCAGTATGGCACAGGGGCTATGACCACGCATAGGGGGTTGCGTTGTTGCACTGGTAGGCTGGGAGGTGACCGCTGGTGCTACTGTTCATGACAAGAGGTCCCATTTAAGGTAAAAAGGAGTAGGCGGTGGGAAATTAAGACACGAATTAAGAACGAGATTTGGGACGATCTATCTCCAAGAAGGCATTAATGATGCAGAAGTGGGGGGAAGAGTCGAATTCAAATTCAAAGGATGCTATAAAACCCCCAGGGCCAGCTCCAAGGCAACACTTGGTTGTTTGAGAATTGAGCAAGTACAGAGCCTTGAGTATCGTGTACTATTACCATCCTCAAGTGTAGACATAATGACAGCTACGAGAAAAAGAGTGTGATTCGTCGAAGTTACCACAGAGCCCCGCATGGCCTACGAGGAGCCTTGAGAGGCGGAAGCTGCTCCAGAAGTTCCAAAATCACCACACACACCATGGCCACAGAAAGACAAGAAAACGATGGGGCCAGTCCATGTATCGCCATGAAACCCCCACTTTAGCAAACTGTCAATGGAAGAGAAGGGAAAAGCCATCACCCTTGAAACAGAGGAGGAGGAGGAAGACTTGCAAGCTCTGATCGCCCAAATTGAGGCACAGGGCGATGAGGTGGAGAATGTTTCCCAATTACCTTCTATGATAAATTTACCACCCTACATCCCCCCATGGAAGGGAAAAGATAAGATACTGAAGGACCTAGAGGCCATGAAGAGTGTGCTCCAGACCCCGCTCCTTCCTGATGAAATAAGGTTTGAAGGTCCGCCGTTGGGATGGGTACCTAATATGAAGTTCAAATATTGGGACCTTGTGGACAGCAAGAAGTTCCCACAGTTGGCCGCAGAGAAGTTACTAAAGCAGAAATGGTTACGCGGTGTGGAGAGGGCTGGGTTACTCCATCTGCGATGGATACCCCACTACCACCGCTCGCCCATCACCAATTTTTTCATCAGACAACTGTTGTGCCTGGTGCATGATGGGTATCTCTAGCTGGAGAAGTTGATCCCCATCATGGCCGATCTAATTCATCGAATTTCTCGACTGCTAGATAAAGGAAATGACCCCGTAGCCTTTGCAGGAAAGAGTAGTGACTTGGCCCTCACGGAAGCAATGAAGGCCAAGGATAAGCTAGAAAAGAGAAAGCGAGGGTAAGTAATAGCAAGCATCAAAGACAAAGGGGTGTGCATAGCCATCCATCTGCTAGCCAGCAAGCTAATAAAGAAATATCATGCCAACGATGTGCTAGCGTCGGTAATTGCATTGGTAGAGCAGTGCGCAAACCGGGTACAGTTCAACTGGGCATAGTTCCTCTGTGATGAGTTTTTGACAAACTGTAGAGAGGCCCAGGAGCAGGTAACACCTTCCACTATGTGTGGTTACTCTTATCCATCCTGTTGGTTGCAGGGGAGTTGCCGGAGGACAACTAGTTTCCCACTGTTGAGGGTGACCTACCCAAAGCTGCGAGGTACACCTCGCTCTGGGCTATGAAAGACGCAACGAGGATTCGTGAGATAAAGGTGTTCTATGTGTTCATGGAGGCGAGCATACAAACATGGATCAAACATAGACTGTGATTGTCCCCTATAGTTCATAACAACTTGCAAAGCGCGACAGAATTCAAGGCAAATATGCATAACCTGTATATCTGGGTGCATAAGGATCCCGAGTGGAAATGGGTGAAGCTCCCGTTCATCGCATTGGATGATGCAATCTTCATGGTAATGGAGTCATGGCCTCTAGAGTGGTGCACCCCAGACTTGGTAGAAATGGAAAAGATCGTAGCGTAGCAACGAAAGGAGGACACCAAGCTGCGCATTGCAAAGCTGGCTGAAAGGAAGCGCCAAGAACAAGAAGCAGCTACATGTCAGAAGGCGGCCGATGCAGCAGCAGCGACACAGACAACAGAGATTACAGCAGCGCCGACTAGGGAGGCCGGGGAAGGCCAGGAGATGTCGTTGGGGCAGTAGACCGGGGAAGTGGACAAGGAGGAGGACCCATGGACCCTAGTATGACATCAAAACAACTCAAGCGTTAATGCGACCCAGAGAAAACTGTCCCCAGGAAGAAAGGGAAAGCCACAAAGATGTCTGACGACCCGATCATGCTTACAGAAGGTGATCTATTGGGTATCAACAAAACAATTCGGGAAGTCATTAAGGGTGTGCTCTAGGGATTGTGGATGGAGTAGAACACTGTGTTGGGGATGTTCAGCGTGTAGCTACAAGGTTTACAGGTACAACACCCCCAAATAGGCACGATGGCCCAATATGTCACAACAGGAATTGCTAAGGCTGAACAACCGCTGCGCACCTGTATGGGTAACACCTTCATCTTGCCCAAATGTGTGTTAGCAGTAGCAAGTGAGGATGACCGAGAAGTGATGAGTAGTATGAAAGGCTTCAGCTTGAACTTGGCCGCCTTGCCATGCGAAATATTGTACCAACTACATGATGGGGTCATCATCGAACTCTGCGCCTGGGAAGGCTAAGCGATCCAGGTCCTACATGAGCAGAAAATCAACATGGTCTAGCTCAATATCCAGAGGGATGCATTGCACAGGCTAGAAGATTGGAGCAGGCCGTAAAGGATGCATGCAAGAGCATTCCAGAGTTGGCCGTGCTGGTAGAGATACCAATAGTAGAGCGCATTCATAGATTGGCAGTCGGAGTCCACGAGGCCCAGGAGGAAATGAAAAAGGTTCAGTTGGAGCTAAACCTGCAAATCACTGAGCTACGATTGAAGGTGCAACCCTCCACACCCTTGGAAGTCAGAGAGTAGTGCCACCACGCAATTTAATCGGGTTTGGAAGTAATAAAGCGTGCCATACAAGATTGCATGGGCTTTTTGGATCAGTCACTCTTCACGCTAACCTCACTACAGGAAGATCCAACTATACAGTGTCTAGAGACAGAAGCACGGTAGTTGCAGCAGGCATATGACATTGTTTGGGGATTGTGAAGACGGTCGCCCTTACTCAGCGACTGGCCAAGATGAAGGAGGCCCAGGCTCTAAAGGAACAGGTGGATGCCACGCGTCAGAAAGAAACAATGCTTAAAGTGCGCATCCAACCTTGGCTCGAGGAAGCATTCACGGTCACCGCCAAGATCGAGGGAAAGCAAGGCTCTAAGTGTAAAGGGAGTCTAAGTTTTTGGAGAAATAATACATTCTTTTGGATGGTGAATTAGCTTTAAGTCTATAACTCTGAGTCTTGGGTGGTAATAATAGGTAGAGGCTCCACAGCTGAGTGCGCGGAGGCCTGGTAGAGTCTGCAGCTGTGTGCGCGGACCCCTGCAGCTGAGTGCGCATGGCGTAGTTGGGATTGTACTTGGATAGAGAATTAATAAAAGATAAGTTGATTCTGGAATATTCTGTGTCTATGTTCTTGTTATATTTATGCCTCTCTTTATAGTTTTATGATTGCACGCAGTTGTTATGAATGTTGAATTATTAATGAGAAGATTGGGCCCACATAATTAAGTTAAGATCGGTAATAATAGGACAATAAGGATAAAAGATCTAGACAACACCTCTTCGCGCTCTTTACAGAGCTGCATAGAAATAGTTGAACGAGTTGCAAAGGACAGACGGCTACGCGGAATAGTGCAAGCACGCAGGTTGGGTTCACAATCTTCCTAGACTTCATCAAGACATCCCTAGGGTGCAGAAACCTGGTTCCAGTGCCCTCCCATACTACCTCGAGTGAGACTTTAGTCTATGCACCACGGACTATTGCCGAAAGGGCCTGTAGTTTCAGTATTTGTTTGGCTAAATCACTTCTGAACCTAGGTCAAGCCCCAACAAGCCAACACTCCCACATCATATGGATTTTGAAATCAAGTCTACATATCGAAAGAACAATATATTTCAAACTGTAGTTGATGAGGGAGCTTCCACATGTGTAATGTCTATATCATGTTGGAAGGCTATTGGATTGCCTCAGGCTGTTCCTTCACCTACTCTATTAATAGCATTTGATGGTCATTCTCATAGGCTGCATGGGATTATTCTAGCCTTTCCCATATTTGTTGGGGGTAAGATTGTAAATATTGAAGTAGAAATAGTTGACGCAAATCTGGATTACAATCTCCTTATTGTATCATCGTTATTTCACATCCTTTGCTTTCCTCATGAAGGGAGAATTGTAAAGGTTGATTAAAAGGATTATTCTCTAAGTGAATCTCATGCATCTTCTAAATCTACTATTTCATTAGTGAATAATCCCAAGCATCCTACAAAGAATTTAAGAGTTGGAATGTACTCCTCCTTCATGGGTACCTTTGATTTCCAGCTCTTATAGCTAGAATTAATGCTATTTCATCCTCTAAGGAACCTTCTTGAAGAGAGTTCTTTAAAACTCATTATTTTTTAGATTCTTGGCCCTTACCCTCATCTACCACCACATTATATGAGGGGTAGGTAGTCTACAACTGAAATTGCTTATCAGTCTATTGTTAACACTATAGAATCTAATACTACTCCTCTTTCACCAGAGGAGCTCGATGGGGATGTGGCTCTGCGATGGACTCTATATTCAACTTCTGCTTTAGATTGCTTAGATATTTTCTTACCATCAGAAGAAGCAATTCTAGAAGCACTGACGAGTGTTGAAATACCGTGGAATGATTTGCATCATTAATCATATTTCCTCCCTCATTTGCGGGAAGTAGAATCAATTTTGTCCAATTCTTGATCTACTAGTGTTGTTCATGCAATTTTAAATCCTTTAGCTTCAACATAGTTTTCTGCCAAAGGTAACATGTCTGCCATTTCACAAATTGTTCTAGTGAACATCTCTAGGAATCCCAACATTATTGAATATGTCTTCCTTGGAGCTGATTGTTCCCCTGAAGAAATTCAAACCTATACCGATCTCATTAAAGAGTTTTGAGATGTGTTTACTTGGTCATATGAGGAAATGCCTAGGATAGATCCATCTATAGTCCAGTATGAGATCAAGACGTATGAAAATGAAAAACCTATTCGTCAGAAACTTCGACTGGTAAGCCCTAGAAAAGCAGCATCTATCAAAGCTAAGGTTGACAAGTTGCTCAAGGCAGGTTTCATATACCCTGTTCCTTTAACTGAGTGGGTCTGTAATACAATCCATGTAGAAAAAAATAAAGGAATGATCCGCATATGCATTAACTTTAGGGACCTAAATAAGGCTTGTCCTAAGGATAATTACCCCACACCTTTTATTGATCACATTATTGATGAATGTACAGGTAATGAAATTTTCTCGTTTATGGATAGATTTTCTAGTTATAATCAAATTACTATTCGTCCAAAAGATCAACATAATATCCAACTCTAACTCACCTCATACACAAAATCTAATCAAAATCATGCAATAAGTTATGAGAATGGTTGGTGTTAGGACTTCACATTGTCCCTTTTTGACCATATATTTTGCTACTATGTCATCCGTTTTCAACCCATATTTAAAGTTCTTGTTATTTCTTTAACCCACTTTTCCAAAGGTATACAATATTTCTTCTCATTACTATACGATTAATCCATTTTACATACAATTACATCACTTTCATAACTTATTGATTGAAATGGATAGTTGTTGAAACAGTTATCATTGTAGTTTACGTTGCTGAAATATCCTGAAGACTACAGGGCTATTATTACAGGTCATGTTGCTGTAATAGTTAGAACAAGGAGCACATCCCGTTGCTGAATCAGTCGTGATTTTCATTCTAAATTCGACATCAACAGAAGAAGATCATCGAAGGAGCTGCTACATTGGCTGTAACTACTACATTCTAAAGTCAGCATTACCATAACCATTGTAACAGCATTTTGTTTTTGGGAAAACCGATTTCCCTATTTTGGGTTAAAGATAGGACTTACAATGTAATCAGTTGTAATATATGTCTTCTCTTTAAAAAGAGGAGACATCTACATTAGGGGGGGACGTACAGACTACGGAAGGGTTTTTAGTGGAAGGAGAAGAACTAAAATCTTTTTGTAACATGACATTTTGATCGATGAATAAAACACTGTTCTGAACATTTCTTTCTAGTTCTTATTTCTTGGGGAATCTTGTGAGAAGGAAAGGGCCCACCTTCATCACATGATTCACACATTATACTTCTGCAGTGCGTTAAGTGTGTTTCCTATCCATACCTTGTTAAAAGTTCTATTTACTGAATGTGCTTATGCATTGTTGCTGAACTCTATTTTTCCAATTGATAGCTACATTATTTAGTTTATCTACAATTAATTCATGAGTGTTCCATTGGCAATTGAGTTTACAGAGTGAGTTGGCAAGCATGTTAATTAGAAATAGGTGCTGAAGATTCCTGCTTTGGGAATAGGGCCTTGTTCTCCGTTATAACATAGTTAGTGCTTTCCTTCACAAATTGATTCCTTTTCATTAGATTACCCTTTTAATGAAATTAAGCATTCTTTGGTGATTTTCTGTAATATATTTTTTTTGTTCTAACTTAGAGTGGAGCTTCAGTTTTCTTAGAGCAAGGTTTGACTAATTTATTCATTATTACAACTTCTATTGCTTTTGAGATTGAAATAAACATACTTCCCTAGGTTGACAATTTATGTAGCACTTAGTTGTTCAAATTAATAAGCAATTAAAGTGACCAGCATTTTGGCGCCACTGCCAGGGAAGGCAATTATAGATTTCAAAAAGCTTTAACGTTTTTTTAGACATGCAAAGTGCATGAGAGGACGCAAGAAAAACAACCATACAGGTGGCAAGAGTAAAGGAGGAGGAAGAAAGAACTTTATTGATGATATTATATCAAAGGCTGAAACTTCTCAGAGGCTGAGCTCTCAGAAGCCCAAGCCTCAGCTCTCCCTCCAAACAAACTATGAAACAGAGGAAGTTGTGGGTCCTGAAAGAATTGAGGAAATAGTAGAAGAAATTGAAAAATCAGCAGAAGATTTCAAGGAACCAGCTGAAGACATTGAGGGGTCAATTGAGGACGTTGAGGAACCAGTTAAGGACGTTGACGAGCTAATAGAAAACATTGAAGGCAGAGCAAGTGCAGCGGGAGAGAAACCAATGGAAGAGAATAATGAAGGATTCTATAATGGAAGGCAGGAAGGAAGAGGAAAATTATCTCTCTACATTGGGATTTCCTATTGGGGATCTTCCTAGCGGGGCAACTCCTATGAAGAATATCCCACTCTCAGCCTTACCAAACTTCCATGGTTTATCTTATGAAGATCCTAATGAGTTTCTTTTTGAGTTTGATATATTGTGTAGAAGTTATGATTATGTTACTAATGCTCAGAAATTGAAGCTATTTCCAACAACATTAAAAGGAAATGCACTAAGATGGTTTATGAGTTTGGGAAGTCAGGTAATCATGACATGGGAACAAATGAAGGAGAAGTTCTTGACCAAATATCAAGAATAATACCAGACAAGAGAAAAAAGGGAGGAATTATTTAAGATGGTTCAGAAGGATGTTGAAAATCTGGAGGACTTTGTGGAAAGACTACAATACAATCTACAAAGATCCGATCACCCCAATGTAAGTAAAGATATTCTTAACACAATATTATTGAAAGGGGTAAGGGATGATTGTTTAGACATGCTAAATATGCTTGGTAAAGGGGACATATCTAAAGAATCATATGATGAAATTGTTAACCTCTTCAAGAGATGTTCAAGAGGAGCTGTAAATAGATCAAAAAGCAGGGATAATACATATTCAAGAGTCCAAAAATCAGCCAGTGGAGGAGCAACAAGAGATGAAATAGGTAATCTACTTAAGGAATTCAAAACTGGAATGTTAAGTTCTTTTGCTTCACAGATTGATACCTTGCAAGTTAAGAAGAAACAAGCAGAGGCAGAAGCTGCTTTGGCCATCTTCTATCCTAAATGCAGGGAAAAACATCCACTAAGGGAATGCCCATTGGACAAGGTACCAATTTGCACCATTTTTGAGAAGGACCATGAAAATCAACAATGCCCTTCTTTACTAGGGATAAAAGCAGCGTTGCAACCAACCGAGGAGGAATCTGAAGCAGTTTATTTGCTGATACAAAGGAGGAAATGGCAACCACGAGGACAAGGTATGAACTCTAATATTCCATTTAATCGTTGGAATAATTATCCTTCTTTTAATCAAGCAAACTACTCGTCCTTCAACCAAATGCAATACCCACCCTTTAATCAAATGAATTTCCCACCCATGCAACAAACAAACCCCCCCTTTGTAGATCCTACAATGTGGACTCCTTGGCATCCACAACAATCTTATTTTAATCAATGGAACCCAAACTGGAGAGCTCAACAAATCCCGTTCCCAAACCAGTTTCCTCAGTTTCAGCAACCACTCTCTCTGCCGTCAGGTCCTCCACCAAACAATTAGACAATAAGACCCCAACTTCCTATACAACCAAACCCTAACCCTAATAATAATAAAGCTGTGCAAGTCATTGATATTCAAAACCTGCCTACATCTCCTGTTTATCCTGTGCAGTGTAATGATATTCATTTACGATCTGGGAGAGTAGTTGAGCCAATTATTGATGATGTTACCTCTTCTAACTCAGACAAAGAAGAGACAGAAAAGAATAATTTACCTAATAAGGGTATTGAAACAGTCGAGCCACCCTCTAATAAAGATGCTGAAACAGCAGAGCCATCATTCCCTGAGCGTCTAGCTCTCACTAAGAGACCAGAGTTGCTTGCTTTTAATATTTTAGGGGAATCACAGAATCTTTATGTTAAAACCCCACTTTTACAAGCACTCAGAGATGTACCAATTTATGCCAAAACTGTCAGAGACATTTGTATTAAGAAACCTAGTAGGAAAGCTAAAGATCCCCTTATAGTTCATGTGATGGGTTACCTAGGTGCTTTAATGTCCGGAAAAACTCTCCCTGTTAAACATGGTGACCTCGGTCATCCTATGGTTACAGTACAGATTGGAAAAACTATTGTTTCACGAGTTCTGGTAGACTTAGGTGCTGCTATAAATATTATGACCCTTGAAACCTCACAATTATTGCAATTAAAAAATGTAATCAGAGAGACACCAACCATCTTGGAGTTAGCTGACCATTCCACAATTAAACCAGAAGGAGTCATTGAAGATCTAATCATTTCAGTTGAATCCTGGAATTATCCAACTGACTTTGTTGTCTTACAGACTAAAACAAAGTTGGGGGGGCATCCTCTAATCTTGGGGAGACCCTGGCTAGCTACAACAGATGATTTTATCAGTTGTAGATCAGGTTCAATGACAATTTCCAATGGATGTGAAACTAAGCAGCTTACTCTTTATCCTCACGCCACACCTATGATTAATAATGATGATTCTATATGGTTGGATTATGATGATAATTCTACTCAACCTATTTTGACTATCGGACAAGCCTTAGCTCTTAAAGATACCACGGAGGATGAAGTAATTAGTAATTTTATTTCCGAACCCTCCTCGGTCACTTCTGAAAAATATAACCAGTTGACTGCAATTTTGGAACCTGAAACCCAGGAAAAGCTTAAATCTGAAAATCTACCTCAAACATCAACCACTATCTCCTCTAAAAGCATAACAGTAGAAATCGAACCTAGCAAAACATTGAACATAAACCCCAATTTATCAGATGCTGAAACACAACAGCTAATGAAGTTACTTCGTGAAAACAAGGAAGCATTCGCATGGGACTATACAGATATGAAGGGGATCTCTCCTGAATTATGTACTCATTGTATCTATATTAAGGAAGGGTGCTGACCAGTCTGTCAACCCTAGCGGCGAATGAATCCCAATCTGAGGGAAATTGTTAAAGAAGAACTTCAAAAATTGCTTAATGCAGGGTTTATATACCCCATATCTGACAGTGAATGGGTTTCTCCATTGGTGATAGTACCTAAGAAAAATAGGAAATGGAGAGTGTGTGTAGACTATAGAGCCTTAAATAAAGCCACTTTAAAAGATCATTTCCCCTTGCCATTCATTGATCAGGTTCTAGAAAGTTTGTCAGGGAAGAGATTCTTTTCCTTTTTAGATGGTTTTACCGGATATAACCAAATCAAAATTACACCCCAAGACCAATACAAGACCACTTTTACTAGTCCTTGGGGAACTTTTGCTTAAAGGGTTCTCCCATTTAGACTATGTAATGCTATAGCAATGTTTCAAAGAGTAGTGATAGGAATCTTTTCTGATATGCTTAATGACTCTATGGAGATATTTATGGATGAATTTACTCCTTATGGTGTGACTTTTGAAGATGCACTAACAAACCTTGAGAAAGTACTTAAACGTTGTATACAAGCTCACCTTTCCTTGAGTACTGAAAATGTCATATGATGATGAATGAAGGAATTGTACTTGGGCACTTCATTTCATTCCTAGGGATTTAGGTAGATCCATCCAAAGTACAGGTAATTCAGACCCTTCCTATCCCTAAAACACAAACTGATGTAAGAAGTTTTTTAGCACATGCTGGATATTACAGGAGATTTATCAATTTTTTTTCTAAAATAGCTTCTCCTTTGCTTGTGTTACTTATGAAAAATGCTGAATTTAAGTGGACTGATCTTTGCCATAAAGCATTTGATGAACTTAAGTATCAGTTGTCTACAGCTCCTATTCTAAGGGGACCTGATTGGGCACTTCCCTTTCATATATCCTTTGATGCTTCGGATACTGCAATTGGAGCTGTCTTGGGACAAGAAGAAAATCATCTTCCTTATGCTATTTATTTCATTAGTAAGAATATGGCCCCTACTGAGCTTAATTACACAGTTACTGAGAAAGAATTTTTAGTAGTCATTTATGCTATTAATAAATTTCGAAATTACATTACTAGTTATCCTACTTTTGTTCATACTGACCACTCGGCTATTAAGTATGTAATTAACAAATCTGTCACAAATGCTCGAGTTACCAGGGGGTTATTGTTATTTCAAGAATTTGATATTACAATTTTAGATCGACTAGGTAAAGAAAATGTAGTTGTTGATTTCCTTTCTCGGATAAAAACTGATGATAATACTCCAGTAGATGATTCCTTTCCTAATGAGTATTTATTTGCATTATCTGCTCACTCACCTTGGTATGCAGACATTTCCAATTATCTGGTTGCATGGAATCTACCATCACACCTATCACATCAGGAGAAAAGAAAGATCATTCAACAAAGTGCTCGGTATAGCTGGATAAGTGGGTGTCTTTTCCATACAGGACTTGATCATGAAATTTGAATATGCATTAGAGAAGATGAGGTTTATGATATATTGAAGGCTTGTCATGATGGCCCTTATGGAGGGCATTTTGCTGATAAGAGGACAGCACATAAAATTCTTAGAATGGGTTATTATTGGCCCTCACTTTTCAAGGATGTGAAGAAATATGTTAGGGCCTGTGATAGCTATCAGAGAATGGGTCAACCTAATCATAGAGATGAAATGCCATTGAATCCCCAGGTAATACTTGAACCCTTTGAAATATGGGCTCTAGACTTTATAGGACCCATCAATCCTCCATCCAATCAAAGAGTTTACATATTGGTCTATACAAATTATATGACAAAATGGGTGGAAGCTAAGGCACTTATTAGAGATAATGAAGAAGCTATTTTAACTTTTCTATTTGAAGAAATCTTTGTTAGATTTGGAGTGCCTAGCGAATTAGTTACAGATGGAGGACCTCCTTTCAATTCTCATGGTTTCAAAACCACGCTTCAAAAATATCATATTCATCATAAGATGACTACACCTTACCACCCCCAAGCCAATGGTTAGGTGGAAAGTACAAACAAGTTCATAGAAGCTATTTTAACAAAAATAGTGAAGGAAAATAGGAAGGATTGGTCTCACAGGCTGCCTGAGGCATTATGGGCTTACAAAACTACATGGAGGAACACTACAGGATTTTATCCTTATGAATTGGTTTATGGTAAAAGTGTTGTTTTTCCTGTGGAATTTGAGATTAAAACCTTAAGAACTGATTTAGCTGTTAACCTTGATTTTATTGATGGACAAACAGCCAGGTTGCAATAGCTTCAGGAATTGGATAAAAAGAGGTTAGATGCCATCCATCAAACAACTATGATTCAACAACAAAGAACTAGGTGGCATGATAAAACTATTAAGCATAAGCAGTTCCAGAAAGGTAATTGGGCTTTATTGTATGACTCTCGGTTTGAAAATTTTCAAGGGAAATTAAGAACAAGATGGTTGGGATCTTACGAAATAGATACTGTTTTTCCCAATGGAACAGTAAGGCTCCTAACAATTGATGATTCTAGAACACCATTGTTAGTAAATGGGTATCGGCTTCGTCCCTACCAGCAACCCATTTCTAAAGAGGATTTTAAAGCTACCTGCATGGTAGATTCACATTATATCTTTTTGGGGGAGCCTGCTACCCCTCATTGCATTTAATTTCTACATTGTATTCCTTTTAGTATTAGATTAGATTTCTTAACTAATAATCCCTGTCAAGGGTTTCCATGTTACAATTGATTATTTTGCAGATCTCAGACGTAGGGAGGCTAGTCGAAAAGAACAATCTTACTGCAAGCAGATTTAAGCTTCATCTTGTGAAGCATTGTTATCTCACTCCAATTCACAATTCATTCCCCCATTTTGATCATTCTTCCTTTTTCCCCTCCTTATGTCCCCCATTATTTTTTCAGCAACATCTTTCCCATTCTTATCAAAAGTATTTTTTAGCAACATTTTCCTTATTTCTCCCATTTACAGCAACATTCTTCTCCCCGTTGATGAAACACCAATTTCCATCCATTTTCCTGTTGCTGAAACACCAACCTTTTCCCATTTTTCCCGTTGCTAAAACACTAACTCTTACCATTTTCCCTGTTGCTGAAACACCATTGCTTCTCAAGGAATGAATATACATTACTTTCAGTTGTGAGAATCATCTATTGCATTGTTCTTTCACTGCCTGATCCTACATTATGAAGACCTTTCATACAATTACCCTCTTTTCTCAAAACCCTTCTCCATAACCATTGGTGATCTATTAGCAATGTATACTCTATATTTTTTCTGAATATCAATTGAAGGTAAACATGAGGTATGTATTTGTATGTTTAAATATTATTGAACTATAGTCAAATGGGAAGATTACAACATTATTACCACAGTCGCCGTACATTTAAAACTCATTATTCCAGCCGTAGTTGGGGAAATATCAAATCATCACGCCATCATTTCACAACACTCCAATCACCATCGTTTTTTTACCCACGATTACATCTCATCACCCTGTCTCTGTCTTATTATTCCATGAACTCAATTGCAAATTTACTCTGTCTCAGGTGTGGTAACTCGGTTTGTCACTGTGCATTTTACTAAAGTTGGTAACTATGGGAGGACAACTATTCGATATGAGCCCAACTCGATAGCTTTATTAGAATTAAACCTAGAGGTATATCAGTTTTTTCAGTGCGCCGGTTGCGTAGATTATTTTCGGAGGCTCCAGGGATTTGATCCGCAACAAGTCCTTGAATTTGCACGTAATTTACGGGATGGCTATTCTACCATTCAAGGAGTTCAAATTCCAATTTCAGAGGATGATATAGCACAGGTTTTAGGCCTACCAGTCGCTGGCACTTGATGGTTTAGTCGTAAATGCATCATTCTCAATGCACAGCAGGACTTCCTTCTACCAGGAGAGCGGGTCGAGCCTAAAGGTAGGGGTGTTGCACTTCATTCATTACCACTTCCATGGCTGACGGTTGCCGAATTTGTCAATCACTATCTCACCTGCGAAGGTCGCTACCATGTAGTCTATCAGCATGATTTTGTCCTGTTAAATCCTTTGAGAGATGGTCGACTGTTAAATATGTTGTATTATCTACTTGGGTGTCTAAAGAATATGTCACATTACTGTATGAATGCAAAGTACCCACAACTTTCCCTCACCCATCATCGTCTCGTCCAGTTACCCTAAAACCCCACCATAGTCCCAAGGCCTTAAATCTTTACCTACCTCACCCTCGGGTACTGAAATGCAAGAAGCCCAAGATTTTGTGACATCATTTCTTTCAGAAAATGTAGCTGCCACACAAGAGCCAGCTGTTGATCCACCAAATCTAGATACCCAAGATGATGTACAGCATGTAGCTGCCCCAGAAGAACCAGCTACTAATCCAGTAGTTTCCACATCAGAACCAACTACTGAAGAACAGAAAATAGACAACCTAGATGTAGCTACCCCACAAGAACTAGCTATAGATCCAGCAGTTGCCACACAAGAACCAACTGCTGATGAACAGAAAATAGACGACCCACAAGAACCAACTACCGATTCAGCAGTTTCTACGCAAGAACCAATTGCTGATGAACAAAACATAGATAACTAGGACATTGCACAAACCATAGTTGTCCCACAAGAACTAGCTACCGATTCAGCAGTTGCTACACAAGAACCAATTGCTGATGAGAAAAACATAGATAACCAGGACATTGCACAAACCATAGCTACCCCACAAGAACCAGCTACCGAGTCAGCAGCTGCCACACAAGAACCATCTGCTAATATGCAAAATATGGATGCTCAGAATGATGTACCTGTTACAGAACTAGCCGATGATTCAGCAGTTGCCACACAAGAACCACCTGCTGAGGCTCCAAATGATGAAGCTACTACGAAACAACAGGCCTTTCATTCACTGGAATCAGCTACTGAAACTGCCACTGCTACACAAAGCCCAGTCACCTTGGCTTCCCTTCTACAGGAAAATGAGTTTCTAAAATCAGAACTCGAAGCTTACAAACAGGAATTAATAACGGCAAGGGAAGCCTATGACAGACAAATTAATTTATATACTTTAGCTCATGTAGCATCCGCAGCTAAGAAGAGTACAGAGAAATACTGATATAATGAATATCTGTGCAGCTAATGTGGTAATATCTATCATCAAGTCGGTTATAAAATAGTTGAAGTTCCATTGCCTAGAGCCACCCCTGCATCTACTTCTGTTAAAATTAAAGAGGAACGCCCTACTGTTACACAAGAGCTAGTAGGGCCTTCAAAGAATTTTGAAAAAGAGGTTAAACCACAAGTACCTTGGCCTACTGTGATTGTTAAAACTGAAAGTCCTGTACCCCAGCCTACAAAGAGTGTGTTTACTCAGACTAAACCCTAGCCTACAAAAACTGTCTTCACTCAGACCAGCAACACTCAAGCACAAATGGATAAATGGAAGAAGGAATATGTTGTGTCACAAGAAAATATCTTGCAGGAGCATAAATTATCGTGGCAAAATCATATATATGCAAATTGGGAGGTTTTGGAACAGTCTTGTGCACAGAACAGGGAAAATAAGCAGTTAAAAACTAGATTGCTCCTCTTGTTTAATTTGGTTCAAAGATTACTGGCCACTAGGAAACCGTCCTCCAATTACTCTCTCTTTCTTGTAGAACATTTAGCGTTCTTCAAAATAAAGGCAATTAGAGATGGTAGACCTCATGAGATATCTACACCTGAACAGTTTGTGAAAACCTTCACAGAAGCATCTTCCAGTGAACAAAATTTACTCTGTGAACTGTATCTCCATAATGAAGCCATCCCTGAGGATAGGAAACTCAATCTGAACCCTCTGGTTGGTGACATTCAGATTAGAGCCTTTGTCTCTTTCCTTTCCAATCAACTCACGTGGCAGAATGCCTTCCTTTCAGCAAGACACAATGAAGATAATCGCCTTCTGTGGATTCGATCCGAGCCACAGAATGCTGCCATTTTCGTTGCTGAATATCGTTAGTTTTTGAAGGAACCAGGAATGACCGAGCATATCAGACAGTTATAGGCAGTAGTCTTAAAAGACTGCCAACATTATGTCAAAGCCAAGGGAGCCCTTGCCCTACAGGCAAACAACCTATTTTGGGAACAATCTCCTAAGGAAAGGAAGGAATATCATCCCTTTAATCCTCTTAATCTTGAGACAACAATTTCACGGCTGCCTAACTATGTCAAATGCATTCAACAGTGTGCCGAAAAATGGTTAGGGTATCATTTTCATTTCCCTATTCTATGGCTTCCAGCACAAGAATATAAGGCTTACTTCAGGTTGTTAAAAAAGGAAGAGCTAACAGCATGGCAGAGATTACAGAATGTTCATGGTTTTAGAGACTTAGCTGATAGCACCTTCTATACTTACTGCCTAAGTAATTTGCACTGCAAGTCCCAGTACTCGGACTCAGATTCAAAGTAAAATTTTCATGAGGACATGCAACCCTTTCAGTTGGGGGGGATGTTAGGACCTCACATGTCCCTTTTTGACCATATATTTTGCTATTATGTCATCCATTTTCAACCCATATTTAAAGTTCTTGTTATTGCTTTAACCCACTTTTCCAAAGGTATACAATATTTTTTCTCATTACTATACGTTTAATCTATTTTACATACAATTACATTACTTTCATAACTTATTGATTGAAACAAATAGTTGCTGAAGCAGTTATCATTGCAGTTTACGTTACTAAAACAGCCCGAAGACTGTAGGGCTATTATTATCGGTCATGTTGCTGTAACAGTTAGAACAAGAAGCAAATCCCGTTGCTAAAGCAGTTGTGATTTTCATTCTAGATTCGACAGCAACAGAAGAAGATCATCGAAGGAGCTACTACATTGGATGTAACTACTACATTCTAAAGTCCGCATTACCATAACCATTGTAACAACGTTTTGTTAATGGGAAAACTAATTTTCCTATTTTCGGTTAAAGATAGGACTTACAATGTAATCAGTTGTAATAGAAGTCTCGTCTTTAAAAACAGGAGACATCTACATTAGGGGGGGATGTACAGACTTTGGAAGGGTTTTTAGTTGAAGGAGAAGAACTGAAATCTTTTTGTAACATGACATTTTGATGGATGAATAAAATACTATTATGAACATTTCTTTCTAGTTCTTGTTTCTTGGGGAATCTTGTGAGAAGGACAGGGCCCACCTTCATCACAAGATTCACCCATTATACTTCTGCAGTGTGTTAAGTGTGTTTCCTATCCATACCTTGTTAAAAGTTCTATTTACTGAATGTGCTTATGCATTGTTGCTGAACTCTATTTTTCCAATTGATAACTGCATTATTTAGTTTATCTACAGTTAATTCATGAGTGTTCCATTGGAAATTGAGTTTATAGAGTGAGTTGGCAAGCATGGTAATCAAAAACAGGTGCTGAAGGTTCCTACTTTGGGAATAGGGTCCTGTTCTCTGTTACAACATAGTTAGTGCTTTCCTTCGCAGATTGATTCCTTTTCATTAGATTACCCTTTTAATGAAATTAAGCATTCTTTGGTGATTGTCTGCAATAGATTATTTTTGCTGTAACTCAGAGTGGAGCTTCAGTTTGCTTAGAGAAAGGTGTGACTAATATATTCATTATTACAACTTCTATTTCTTTTGAGATTGAGCACATACAGTGCGTAGTTGCCTTTGAAATAAATAGACTTCCCTGGGTTGACAATTTATGTAGCACTTAGTTGTTTAAATTAATAAGAAATTAAAGTGACCAACAGTTGGTTTAACTAAGCTAGGAGGTAAATTAAGACCCATATAATTACCCAGTGATGAGGCTTATCAATGAGATATTGATATTATAGTTGATTACATCCCTGATCAAGTCTGAAGAAATCCTTGTGCCTCTTGCACTGCCAAGTTATAGGAAACCTTTGTTTCCTTCTTTGAGATATGCTTATAGGAAACGGTTTCGCTTGGAGCTGGAGGAAGACTCAGCTCGTAGTTTTCCACATTTCATTTAGCTTACATCAATAAAGAAATGTTTTTTGTTCTTGATATTTATTTTCTTTATGCATTAATATATGTTATGATTTTCTTATGAATATAATGTTAATTCTTATTTTCTCACTTTCTTAAATGATTTAACACCTATATCATGAACATGATTTCTATTACCGTTGTTGTATATGCTTTGCTTGAACAAGTTGTAGGTTCTAAATGCATTGGAAGGAGCAGAGGGTTTGAACACTACGGGATTGACCTCGAATGTAGGACCTCCGAGTAATACCTCTTCTTCATAATCCAATAGTTTAAGCATTTAGATTGTTTGTCTGCGTGTTTCTTTATGTTGTATGCCCCCCGCTCTGTTGTGTTTTCAACCCAAGACCCTAGGGTGTTTTCACCCACAACAGAATTGGTGACTCCACTAAGGAAAACATTTGTTGGGTTGTGTTATATTCTTTACATGACTAGCCCACATAGTTAACCGGGGGCTTTGAAGGGGGGCAGAGACCCCCCTTCGTTGTGTCGATTGCATAGCGGGGAGGGGGGACGCGACGGTCACAGGGGGTTTGAGGGGTGTAGGTAACCCCAATCTATGGGGTCTGGGGTAGCACCCCAGAAAATTTTGTTTTTGGACACTATATTAGGTTGGCCGGACCTACCTATGGTTTTGTGCATGATCTTTCACACATGGTTTTGGACGCGACGGTTTTTGGTCCATGGTTTTGGACGCCATGGTTTTCGGTCCATGGTATTGGATGCTTCGGCACGATTAAATTTGTATAGTAACATTGAAAGGAAAATAATGAAAAATAAAGCTGGTAGTCTCGGTTTTGGGATCCAGGGGAAAATCTCTATGTATATGTGTTTTATGTGTTATGCTATCACATTGTTTATTTTCTATGTTTTAGAATTTGTATGCAGGTAATTTCTGTACGGGGTTAAAACCTACATTTGGTATTGGATTTGTTTTGGCTTCAAGGGGATGCCTTTGCTACTGAAGGGTTTCGATCGAGCTTGTGGTAGACCTTGTTCAGTGGGAGATCTGTGGGATCGATTCTGGTGGTGAAAGAAGATGGCGAGTAGTGGAAAGATAGAGATCGAGAAATTTTATGGTCAAAGTTTTGAGTTATGGAAACTCAAGATGGATAAATATCAGTGGATCACGGTAGATCTAGGTACTAAACCAATGGGAGTAACCGATGAAGAATGGAAGAAGTTGGATCGGAAGGCTAAGAGCACAATACAATTGTGTGTCTTAGATTCAGTATTGTTGAATGTATCAGGGGAAGCTACGATGAAGGATTTGTGGGACAAGTTAGGGACTTTGTACCAATCTAAGTCTCTGGTGAATAAATTGTTCCTATGAAAAAAGTTTTATAACCTGAGGATGAAAGATGGAGACTTGATGATAGAACATATGAACACATTTAATATTGTGGTAAGTCAGTTATTATTTATTGATATTAATATTTCATATGAATATAAGTGCATCAGTTTTTTGTGTTCTCTACTAGGTTCATAGGATAGTCTGGTTATTGCAATAGGTAGCAATGCAACTGCCTTGCAGTTTGAGAAATAGTCTCATCCTTGTTGACAGAGGAGATGAGGCAAAAAATTATGGAGAGCTAGAATGGTGATGCCTTGTCTATACAAGGACGATCCTAGAACATAAACAAAAATAATCCATCGATTGGGAGATCTAAATATAGAGGTAGATCTAAATATCCAGGAAAACCTGTAAAGGTGGTGTGCTAGAAATGCGGAAAGGAAGGGCACTACAAAAGGGACTCTAAATCTAAAGCTCCCGACAAAGGAAATGGATCTGATGATGCTCCTTCTGCAGAGGCAAAAACCACCTCCGATGAAGGTGGGGATGTGTACTTGGCTTCTTCAAGTACACATGTAGATCATGAAGCATGGTTGATTGATTCAGGTGCATCCTTTCACTTCACTCCCCATAGAGAGTGGTTCTGCGAGTATGAGAAATACGATGGTGGTGATGTCTTCTTAGGGGATGATAGGAAGGCTAGAATCATTGGTCGCAGAAAATTAAAGTTGAAGTTGCAAGGTGGAATGGTTAGAACACTTCCGGGTGTTTTGCATATTCCTGCATTAGCCAAAAATCTGATTTTTGTAAGCAAGTTGGATGATACAGGTGTAAAAATAGTGTTCGAGAAGGATACCTACAAGATGGTTCAGGGAGCACTGGTATTGATGCAGGGAGTTTGGATTGGAACTCTGTACAAGCTGCAAGGTAGCATGGTTGTTGATGGGTGCAACAGTTCTATGGTTCCTGAAAGTGGAAAAAAAAATCTAGTGGTCTTTGGAGAGAAGACCATGTTCTGGCATCAAAGGCTTGGACATATTGGAGAGAAGGGCCTTTGAATACTTCAAAGTAAAGGTATGGTAGAAGGTATGAGTAATAGCTCTCTGGATTTTGATTTCTGTGAAAATTGTGTATATGGGAAGCAAAATCGAGTGAGTTTCCCCTCTGGTGGTAAGAAGGCAAAATAGATATTAAAGCTTGTTCACAGTGATGTGTTTGGACCTGTGAAGGTTCCATCACTCGGTAAGTCTGTGTACTATGTATCATTTATAAATGAATTCTCAAGGAATACATGGATATATTTCCTTAAGAAGAAATCTAAAGTCTTTGACAGGTTTAAAGAATTTAAAGCTCTGGTGGAAAACCAGATAGAGAAGAAGATAAAGGTGCCGAGGACAGATAATGGTGGAGAGTTTTGCAGTAAGGAATTTGAAGAATTCTGTAAGAAGTGTGGTATAGCACGGTAGAAGACTACTCCATATACACCAGAGTAAAATGGAGTTGTAGAAAGAATGAAAAAGACATTGATGGAAAGGGCAAGAAGCATGCTCAGTGGTGTCAGGTTAGGACAAGAATTCTGGGCAGAGGAAGTGGAGACAGCATGCTACCTGGTCAACAGATCACCTTCATCAGCGTTGGAGGATAAGACTCCACAAGAGGTATGGACTGGTAAGAAACCCTCTCTTTCACATCTAAGGGTATTTGGATGTGATGCATATTTACATGTTCCAAAGGAGAAAAGAACCAAGTTGGACAATAAATCTAAAAAGTTAATCTTCATTGGGTATAAGGATGGTTTAAAGGGTTATAAGTTTTGGAACCCAGTAACAAGGAAGGTTGTGTACAACTGAGATGTGGTGTTCAAAGAGGTGAAAGATGTTATTAAACATCAAGTCCCATCAAAGGAACTTGAGGAGATAGATTTTGAGCTAAAGGAGGAAGAATCAGGCTCTACAATAGAGGAGGAATCAGAAGATGAAGAGCCACAAACTCCGGGTGTGAGAAGATCAGTTCGAGAAAGAAGACAACCAAAAAGGTATAGTCCATCTATTTTTTGTTCAAATTTTTATTTATCTATTAGTGATGATGATCCCAAAACTGTGAAGGAAGTAGTAGATTCAGAGGATGGAAAACTCTAAAAAGAGGCCACAATTGATGAAATGGCATCTTTGCACAAAAATGAGGCTTGGGATCTGGTGGAGATGTCGGCTGGAAGGAAACCCATTGGCAGCAAATGGGTGTTCAAGAAGAAGATAAATGCAGAAGGAAAGGTGGAGAAATACAAAGCTCGGTTGGTAGCAAAAGGTTATTCCCAGGTGCCAGGAATTGATTTTGGTGATATTTTTTCTCCTGTTTCCAAGGTAACTTCTATTAGATTACTTTTATTTGTTGCTGCTGCTTTTGATTTTTAGGTAGAACATATGGATGTGAAGACATCACTTCTTCATGGGGATCTGGAAGAGGAGATCTACATGAAGAAACCTAAAGGTTTTGTAGTGAAGGGTAAGAAAGAACTGGTATGCAAGTTAAAGAAGTCTTTGTATGGGTTAAAACAGTCACCAGGGATGTGGTATCATACATTTGATACATTTATACGGGGACTTCGCTTCACCAGAAGCAAAGCAAATCACTGCGTGTATTTTAAATTAATTGGTGACCGTGTTATTTATTTGGTCTTGTATGTGGATGATATGTTGCTAGTTGGAAATGACAAAGAAATTATCTAGGATTTGAAGACCCATTTGTCCTCCAAATTCTACATGAAAGATATTGGTGCTGCAAACTATATTTTGGGCATGGAAATTAAAAGAGATTAGACAAAGAGGAAGCTCTGGTTAAACCAGAGGAAGTATGTCGAGACAATATTACAAAGGTTTAATATGCAAGATGGTAAACCGGTGAAGGTTCGTATTCCTATAGGTGTAAAGTTATTTATTGAACAGTGTCCCAAGACACAAGAGGAGGAAGAGGACATGTCCCGTGTTCCATATGCAAGTGAAGTTGGTAGCCTAATGTATGCAATGGTCTATACTAGACAAGACATTGCACATGTAGTGGGAGTATTGAGGAGGTTTATGTGAAAACCAGATAAGGAGCACTGGACATCAGTGAAGCAGGTTTTCAGGTATTTGCATGGCACTAGTGATTATGGTTTGTGCTACCAAGGAAGACCAAGATTGGACAAAGTGTTGGATATTCGTGGCTTTGTTGATGCAGACTGGGCTGGAGATCTAGATAAAAGAAGATCTACAAGTGGGTATGTGTTTAACCTATTTGGATGTGCAGTTAGTTGGATGAGTAAGAAACAATCTGTAGTGGCACTATCAACTACAGAGGTAGAATACATGGCAGCCACTCATGCAAGCAAGGAAGCAATTTGGTTGTAGAGATTGTGTTCAAGTATGGGGTTAGTATAGGGAGCTATAAGGATAGATTGTGACAACCAAAGTGAAATTTTCTTGACAAAGAACCTTGCATATCATTCAAAGACAAAGCACATTGATGTTCAATATCACTTTGTGAGGGATATGATAGAAGACAAAAAGGTGTTGCTGGTAAAGGTGGACACTTTGAATAATACTGCATATGCATTAACAAAATATGTGAGCTCTGAGAATTTCTCTTGGTGTAGAGAAACAATGGACATTGCAGGGCTAGATAAATGACTAAGCTCTCTTATGGCCCCCTATGGAAAGAAAACAACAAGTGGGAGAATGTTGGGTGGTGTTATATTCTTTCCACGACTAGCCCATGTAGTTAACCGGGGAGTCAGAAGGGGGGAAGAGGCCCCCTTTCATTGCACCGATTGCATAGCGGGGGGGAGGGGTCACAGGGGGGTTGAGGGGTGCAGGTAACCCCACTCTATGTGGTCCGGGGCAGCACCCCAAACAATTTTGTTTTTGGACCCTATATTAGGTTGGGTAGACCTACCTATGGTTTTGTGCATGATTTTTTGCACATGGTTTTGGACGCGATGGTTTTTGGCCCATGGTATTGGACGCTTCGACATGTATAAATATGTATTGTAACATTGAAAGGAACATAATGAAAAATCAAGCTGGTAGTCCCAGTTTTGGGATCCAGGGGAAAATCTCTATGTATATGTGTTATTCTCTCGCACTGTTTATTAATTCGTATGCAGGTAATTTCTGTATGGGGTTAAAACCTACAAAATTCTTGTTTTTCCTAGTTCGGGTTGTTTTTTCTTGATTAGAGTTTGTTTTCTCGATTTATTGTTTTTACAGTGTCAATGGCTTATTGGTTTCCCAGGCATCAAGTCTAATATTTTGGATCAGGCCTTGATTTTTTATTTTTCTTAATCGAGATTTATATACGCGATTTTTTAGGGATACCGTAGCATATACATGCTTGTTTCCTCAAATAGACTTATGTATACACGATTTTCCTATGTTTGAAATGCATGTGAACACGTATGTGCCTTTACACAGTCGCATATACCCAATTTTGAATTATTTTTTCAATATATTTTTCCGAGTATAAAAAGCATGTACACACAGTTCAGTCTATACCCAACCCATGTATATGTGTTAAAACACTAAAAAATATATAATATCCTTAATTTTGGGTAGAGTTTATAGGTTTCACCTATTACTCACCAACTGTAGCTCGTGGCCCAACTATTTCCCAACTGAAAAAACAAATTTGGAGAAGTATAAATAAATCCCCATGGGAAGACCTAAGGGGAGGAGAGATGAGATATTGATATTATAGTTGATTACGTCCCTGATCAATTCTAAAGAAATCCTTGTGCCTCCTGCACTCCCAAGTTATAGGAAACCTTTGTTTCCTTCTTTTAGATGTCCTTCATCCCTTTTATGACATCCTTGTGTATATCGATGGAGGAGTACTTCTTAGGCCTAGGCAGGACAGATCCAGAGGATGGTTCCGCTTGGAGCTAGAGGAAGACTCACGTTGTATTTTTCCACATTTCATTTAGCTTACATCAATAAAGAAATGTTGTTCTATTCTTGATATTTATTATGTTTATGCATTAATATATGTTATGATTTTCTTATGAATCTAATGGTAATGCTCATTTTCTCACTTTCTTATATGATTTAACACCTATATAATGAACATTCTTTCTATTACTGTTGTTGTATATGCTTTGCTTGAACAAGTTGCAGGTTCTAAAGGCATTGGAAGGAGAAGAGGGTTTGAACACTTTGGTATCGACCTCGAATGTAGGACCTCCAAGTAATACCTCTTCTTCCTACTTCAGTGGGTTTAAGCATTTAGATTGTTTGTCTGTGTGTTTCTTTATGCTATATGCCCTCTGCTCTGTAGGGGTTTTCAACCCAAGACCCTAGGGTGTTTTCACCCGCAACAGAATTGGTGACTCCACTAGGGACAACATTCCTGCTTTTCCTAGTTTGGGTTGTTTGTTATTGATTAGGGTTTGTTTTCTTGATTTATTGTTTTTACAATGTGAGTGGCTTATTCGTTTCCCAGGCATCAAGTATGATCTTTTGGATCAGGCCTTGATTTTTTATTTTTCTTAATTGAGATTTTGATACGCATTTTTTTAGGGATACAATAGCATATACATGCTTGTTTCCTCAAATAGACTCTCATATACACGATTTTCCTATGTTTGAAATGCGTGTGCACACCTTTGTGCCTCTACATGGTCATGTATACCTAATTTTGAATTCATTTTTCAAAAATATTTTTCCCAATATAGAAAAGCATGTACACATGGGTTAGTGTATACCCAACCTACGTATATGTGTTAAAACACTAAAAAATATATAATATCCTTAAATTCGGGCAGAGTTTGTGGTTTTTACCTATTACTCACCTACTGTAGCCTATGGCCCAACTATTTCCCAACTGAAAAAAACTAATTTGGAGAAGTATAAATAAACCTCCATGGGAAGGCCTAAGGGGAAGAGAGATGAGGTATTGATATTATAGGCCCAAGGGGAGGAGAGATGAGATATTGATATTATAGTTGTTAATTTTAGGTATGTTCTATGCTAGAGCAATTTTTTTCAACTTTTTTCCACATTAGCAATCACATCAGCATAATGTAAACTGCAAATAGAACATAAATATAAATTGTAGAAGACAAGCCAAGACAAGAGGACACAATATGTGGTGCTAGCTAGGGACAAACCCCAATGTGGGGAAACCCTTAATCAATTTTTCTCTTATGTTCTTCAAAGTTCAGCAGAGAAAGTGAGAGAGATAATACATTTACAATAGAAGTCAATCTCTTTGACTTTTGATATCAGCATGAGATCAGTTGAAGACATATTGCTTCAACTGATTCTCTACGGTAACTCATTCACCTATCATAGTGTTACATCTCATCTATTTGCTGCACATTACCATGTGACACCTTGCTGTACTGTCACATGTGTTGAACCTTGATGACTAAGTTGCTCTCATCTTCATGATGCTCATCATGCTACATCTTCCATGGTCTTATTCATCATCAAGCTACCCATGCTCATATCATCATGCTACTTATTATGCTGCCCATGATCTCATACATCATGCTGCCATCCTTTGGAGACAGATGCTCTGCCTGTTTCGGCAGTTCCTGATAGTTCCATCTTTTCCGACAGTTTCGGCAGTTCCGGCATTTTTAGCTTTTCCAGATTTTCCGGCTTTTCTGGCTTTTTCAGTATTTTGTCTTTTTCCGGCATTTCTGACTTTTCCGGAAGTTCTGGCTTTTTTGGCAGTTCTGGTAGTTCTAGCTTTTCTGGCAGTTTCGACTTTTCCGGTATTTCCGGCTTTTCTGGCAGTTTCGACTTTTCTAGCCTTTCTAGTAGTTCTAGATTTTTCGGCTTTTCCGGCTATTCTAGATTTTTCGACAGTTTCGGTTTTTCTGGCAGTTTCGAATTTTCCAGCTTTTTTGGCATTTTCGGCTTTTTCGGTATTTCTAGCTTTTCTAGCAGTTCCAACTTTTCTGGTAACTTCGGCTTTTTTGGCTATTCCGGCAGTTTTGGCTTTTTCAGCTTTTCCGGCAGTTCTGAATTTTCTAGATTTTTCGGCTTTTCCTTAGGATCTCTCCTCCTACTAAAACCCAAAGACAAGTAGAGAGAGGAAGAGATCCAAGTGTGTGTAGAAATGACTTGCAGTCCTCTTCTATTTATAATAAAACATAGAGGTTGAATAGACATGAATGTTGGGCTTCTGAGCCTACATAAGTTGCTGGCCGACTTAACAATTTGTCCATAACATAAATAAATTCATAACTTCATAAATACTTATCGGAATCAGATGATCTTTAGATCAATCCTACACCTCTCAATGAGAGGGATCCAAAAAAAATATTAGCTGCCATAAATAATATGACCCACATGGAGTTTTGCCCTAGTTGCCAATTTTAATAGTGTGTTAAAACACTAAAAATATATATAATATCCTTAAATTCGGACAGAGTTTACGGGTTTTACCTATTACTGACCTACTGTAGCCCATGGTCCAACTATTTCCCAATTGAAAAACTAATCTGGAGAAGTATAAATAAACCTCCATGGGAAGGCCTAAGGGGAGGAGAGATGAGATATTGATATTATAGTTGATTACATCCCTGATCAAGTCTGAACAAATCCATGTGCCTCCTGTACTCCCAAGTTATAGGAAACCTTTGTTTCCTTCTTTGATATGTCCTTCATCCCTTTTATGACATCCTTGTGTATATTGATGGAGGAATATTGCTGAGGCTTGGGCATGATAGATTAGGAGGACAGTTCCACTTAGAGTTGGAGGAAGACTCAGGTTGTAGTTTTCCACATTTAATTTAGCTTACATCAATAAAGAAATGTTGTTTTGTTCGTAATATTTATTATGTTTATGCATTAATATATGTTATTATTTTCTTATGAATCTAATGTTAATGCTTATTTGCTCACATTCTTATATGATTTAACACCTATATCATGAACATGATTTCTATTACTGTTGTTGTATATGCTTTTATTGAAGGAGCAGAAGGTTTGAACCCTACGGGATCGACCTCGAACGTAGGACCTCCAGGTAATACCTCTTCTTCCTACTTCAATAGTTTAAGCATTTAGACTATTTTTCTGCGTGTTTCTTTATGTTGGATGCCCTCCACTTTGTTGGGGTTTTAAATCCAAGACCCTAGGGTGTTTCCACTTGCAACAATTCCTCCAATAAAGGGTAAATATCAAGTGAAAGTGGGTGGTAGGCCAAGCAGATGATGACGATGGAAGAGAAACCAAGGCTCATCATGCAAAAGTAGACTGATAAAAAATGGAAATCACAAGGGATAAAAGTGGTGGAATCATCCTAGGGTAAAACTAGAAATGAGACGAAGAAGAGGACATGTGGCTCAAATTCTAGGTCATGGGGGGTTAAAATGAGGGATTCCAAGAAGGAGTAGAAAATGACTGCATGGACACCAACTCAGAAAAAGGGTGCTAGCTAGGGTATCCATGATTAGGTAAGCTATACTGCTAAGCGACGACGTGCATAATGGAAAGTGGTTAAAGTTGTATTTTGACGGGGTCAAACCTAAGGCATAAATATGGCACTGACGGTTAGTAATGCATCGGTTATGGTGATATATGACCTATCCCTATATGCCAGTAAGAGGGAAAATGCCTAAGTTCCAATGGATGTTGCAATAGAAACACCACTATATCTTGTAAAAACCATCCATAAAGACTAGACCCATGGTTAAATCACATAATGAAAGAGAGAAACATGTAGGAGGTAAAAATAAGACCATATTTTTTGATTTTTTGAATTTTATAATTTTTGTATTTTTTTCATAAATAGGGCATGAAAAATACTTGCATTACACATGAAACTAGAAAGAGTAAAGAATCACACTCCTATGTACAATATGTACAAGAGTGACCCAATCCAATAGGTCATGCTAAAGTGTGCCCACAGCCGGGCACATGCCAAGGGTTTCTATATAGGAACTCATGAAGGAGTGGAGATACCATATGGCTCACCAATGTGGGACCATGTTAAAGGAAATAAAGTTACCCAATCCTGAAAGGGTGACCATGCCAGGGACATTATAACATATTAGCACCCTTGAAATTAACTTGAGGACATAAGGGAGGATCAAGAAATACATGGGGTACGAGACACTCGTCGACAGGTGGTGAGGGAAATTCATTGGAAATTTTGGTCATAGAATCCCAATACTTGACTCGATCCATGGGTGGAACTTCCAAGGAGGGCTAACGAGATGCCCCCTAGGTCAATTCAAGATTTAAAGTGTCAAGCTCTACTCGTTCCTCATCTTGGATACTAGAGGCATAAAGAGGCATAAACTCCCTGGGATGATCAATATGTGAATCGACGAACTCCAAGATGACTTGTCAAGAATAAGACTCATCATCAAGGGAGTCATGTCAAACAATTGGAGGGGTGGACTATGTGGGAAAAATATACTGATCATATTCCATATTGGGATAGAGTTTATGACCAGAATCAGGAAGTACTAATGGGACTACCGAAGATGAAAACTATTCCACAAGAGGTTGTGAAGGATTCTCACTAGCTTGATCAACTTCCATAATAATAGGTGACAACACCCAAGGATCAGGAGTTCGATGGGGTCCACAAGTGCCAGAAGCAATCATATGCATGGGATCGGTGGTAGAAGTAGAAGGAGTACTCGGGGAAGGGACTTGGGGAAAAACTCCCATAAGAGATGAGCTTTTGAACAACCTGTACCAATACTCTATAGTTTATCAGGGTGATCTCCCATGAGTGGTGCAAAATTTCCAATAGTGTAAATCTGATCAAATGGCACTCATAAGTCAAGTTGATCGATAGCAACAATCTTACCTTCATGAAGAAATCAAAGTAAGCAGAAAACAGATGAGACGACTGTGTTCATCATGTAAAACCAACAACAACCAAGGAGTGGGTTGTAATCTAACATGTCATCGACAACTTCGACATCAACATGAACAATTTTCCCTCCTAACTAATGTTGGGTTGTGTTATATTCTTTCGACGACTACCCCATGCGCGGGGGTTTCACAGGGGGAGCGGTAGCATGATACCTACATTGCGTCACGTGCTTTTGAGGGCTCACAAGGGGGGCGGCTTCCCCCCTGCATCGGGTCCAGGGCAGCACCATGGGAAATTTTTTTGGACCATATATTAGGTGGGCAGACCTACCTATGGTTTTGTGCATGGATTTCGCACATGGTTTTAAGCATGATGGTTTTCTGTCCATGGTATTTTTTAGATCTAGTCAAGGGAACTATGATTTTATTTTAATCTAGGGTTAATGGATTGGGGTTTATGGATGCTTCGACATGTACATATATATATATATATATATCTATCTATATCTATATATATATATATATATATATATATATATATATATATATATATATATATATATATATATATATATATATATATATATATATATATATATATATATATATATATATATACATATATATGTATGTATGTATGTATGTATGTATGTATGTATGTATGTATTGTAACATTGAAAGGAACATAATGAAAAATCAATCCGGTAGTCCCAGTTTTTGGATCCAAGGGAAAATCTCTATGTATATCTGTTTTATGTCTTATTCTCTCAACATTGTCTATTTTCTAATTTTAGAATTTGTATGCAGGTAATTTTTGTACATGGTTAAAACCTACATTTGGTATCAGAGTTGTTTTGCCTTCAAGGGGACTCCCTTGTTGCTGAAGGGTTTTTGCTCGGGCCCGTGGTAGACCCTGTTCAGTGAGAGATCTGCGGGATTAATTCTTGTGGTGAAAGAAGATGGAAAGCAGTGGAAAGATAGAGATCGAGAAGTTTAATGGTTAGAGTTTTTAGTTGTGGAAACTCAAGATGGAGGATTTACTGGTGGATAAAGATCAGTGGATCGCGGTAGATCTAGGTACTAAACCAACAACATTGTCAACTGAAGACTTGGCGAAGTTGGATCGAAAGGAAAAAACCACAATACGATTATGTTTATTAGATTTACTATTGGTAAATGTATCAAGGGAAGCTTCAATGAAGGATTTGTGGGAAATGTTAGGGACTTTGTACCAATCTAAGTCTCTTGTGAATAAACTGTTCATACAGAAAATGTTGTATAACCTGAGGATGAAATATGGAGACTCAGTGACATAGCATCTGAATGCATTTAATACTGTGGTAAGCTAGTTATTATCTATTCATATTAAAATTTCAAATGAAGATAAGTGCATCAGTTTGTTGTGTTCTCTACCAGATTCGTGGGATAGTTTGGTTGTTGCAATAGGCAACAATGCAATTTCCTTACGGTTTGATGAAATAGTCTCATCCTTGCTATCAGAGGAGATGAGATAGAAAAATATGGAGGGCCATAATGGTGATCCCTTGTCTATATGTGGATGGTCCCAGAAGAGAAACAAAAATAATTCCTCTAGTGGGAGATCTAAATCTCCAGGAAAACCTGTAAAGGTGTGCTAGAAATGCGAAAAGGAAGGGCACTTCAAAATGGACTATAAATCTAAATGACCTTAGAAAGGAAAGGGATATGATGATTCTCCTTCTATAGAGGCAAAAACCACCTCAGATGAAGGTGGGGATGTGTACTTGGATTCTTCTTCAAGTACACATGTAGATCATGAGGCATGGTTGATTGACTCAAGTGCATCCTTTCACTTCACTCCCCATAAAGAGAGGTTCTGCGAGTATGAGAAATATGATGGTGGTGATGTCTTCTTAGGGGATGACTAGAAGGCTAGAATTGTTATTTGCAAAAAATTCAAGTTTAAGTTGCAAGGTGGAATGATTAGAACACTTCCGGGTGTTCTGCATATTCCTACATTGGCCAGAAATCAGATTTATGTAAGCAAGTTGGATGATGCAGGTGTAAAAACAATGTTCGAGAAAGATACCTGCAAGATGGTTTGGGGAGCACTAGTATTGATGAAAGGAGTTCAAATTGGAACTCTATACAAGCTTCCTAGTAGCACTGTTATTGATGGGTGCAATAGTTATGTGGTTCCTCAAAGTGGGGTAGAAAATCTAGTGGTCTCTGGAGAAAGGACCATGCTATGGAGAGAAGGGCCTTCAAATAATTCATGGTAATGGTATGATAGAAGGTATGTCTGATTTTTCTCTAGATTTTGATTTTTGTGAAAATTGTGTATATGGGCAGAAAAATTGGGTGAGTTTCCCCTCTGGTTCTAAGAGGACGAAATAGATATTAGATCTTGTACATAATGATGTGTTTGGACCTGTGTCAGTTCCATCACTGGGTAAGTCTATGTATTATGTATCATCTATAGATGAATTCTCAAGGAATACATCGATATATTTCCTCAGGAAGAAATCTAAAGTCTTTGACAAGTTCAAAGAATTTAAGGCTTTGGTGGAAAACCAAATAGAGAAGAAGATAAAGGTGTTGAGGACAGATAACGATGGAGAGCTTTTCAAGAATGAATTTGAAGAGTTCTGTAAGAAGTGTGGTATATCAGGAAAAAAAACTACTCCATACACACCTCAGAAAAATGGAGTTGCAGAAAAAATGAACAAGACATTGATGGAAAAGGAAAGAAGCATACTCAGTGGTGTGGGGTTAGGATAAGAATTATGGGTAGAGGCAGTGGAGACTTCATGTTACCTGGTCAAAAAATAACCTTCATTTGCATTGGAGGATAAGACTCCACAAGAAGTATGGACTGGTAAGAAGCCTTCTCTTTCACATCTGAGGGTATTTGGATGTGATGCATATGTACATGTTCCAAAGGAGAAAATAACGAAGTTGGATAGTAAATATGAAAAGTGCATCTTCATTGGGTATAAGGATGTTTTAAAAGTTTATAAGCTTTGGAACCAAGAAACAAGGAAAGTTGTGTACAACTGAGATGTCGTGTTTAGAGAGGTGAAATATGTTATTAAACATGAAGTCCTACCAAAGGGACCTAAGAAGATAGAGTTTGAGCTAAAGAAGGAAGAATCAGACTCTACAGCAGAAGAGGAATTAGAAGATGAAGAGCCAAAAACTTTGGCTATGAGAAGATCAGTTTGAGAAAGAAGGAAACCAGAAAGGTATAGTCAATCTACTTTTTGTTCAATTTTTTCTTTATCCATTACTGATGATGATCCCAAAACTATGAGGGAAGCATTATAGATTCAGAGGATGGAAAACTCTAGAAAGAGGACATGGTTGATGAAATGGAATCTTTGCATGAAAACAAGGCTTGGGATTTGGTGGAGTTGTTGGTTGGAAGGAAACCCATTGGAAGAAAATGGGTGTTTAAGAAGAAGAAGAATACAGAAGGAAAGGTGGAGAAATAAAAAGCTCGGTTGGTAGAAAAAGGTTATTCCCAGGTGTCGAGAATTGATTTTGGTGATATTTTTGCTCCTGTTTCCAAGGTAGCTTCTATTAGATTACTTTTATTTGTTGATGTTGCTTTTTATTTTGAGGTAGAACAGATGGATGTGAAGACAACCTTTCTTCACAGGGATCTGGAAGAAGAGATCTACATGAAGAAACCTAAAGCCTTTGTAGTGAAGGGTAATAAATAAATGATATGCAAGTTAAATAAGTCTTTGTATGGGTTAAAACCATCACTAAGGATGTGTTATCAGAAATTTGATAACTTTATACGAGGACTTGGCTTCACCTAAAACAAAGCAGATCACTGTGTTTATTTTAAATTAATTGGTGACCATGTTATTTATTTGGTCCTATATGTGGATGATATGTTGCTAGTTGGAAATGACAAAGAAATTATCCAGGATTTGATGACCCAATTGTCCTCAAAATTTGACATGAAAGATCTTGGTGCTGTAAACTATATTTTGGGCATGGAAATTAAATGAGATCAGGCAAAGAGGAAGCTCTGGTTAAACTAGAGGAAGTATTTTAAGACAATATTGTAGAGGTTTAATATACAGGATAGTAAACCAATGAAGGTTCCTAGTCCTATAGGTGTAAAGTTATCTACTAAACAGTGTCCCAAGACACAATAAGAGGAAGATGACATGTCCCGTGTTCCATAAGCAAGTGCATTCGTTAGCCTGATGTATCCAATGGTCTACACTAGACCAGATGTTGGACATGTAGTGGGAGTATTGAGCAGGTTTATGTCAAAACTAGGGTAGGAGCATTGGACAATAGTGAAGTGGGTTTTTAGGTATTTGCGTGGCACTAGTGATTATGATTTGTGCTACCAAGGAAGACCAAGACTAGACATATCTTTGGACATCCGTGGCTTTATTGATGTAGACTGGGCTGGAGATCTAGATCAGAGAAGATGTACAAGTGGGTATTTGTTTAACCTATTTGGAGGTGCAATCAGTTGGATGAGTAAGAGACAATGTGTAGTGGCCCTTTAAACTATAGAGGCAAAATAAATGTTAGCCACTCATGCAAGCAAGGAAGCAATTTGGTTGTAGAGATTTTATTCAAGTATGGGGTTAGTAAAACGAGTTATAAGAATAGACTGTGACAAACAAAGTGCAATTTTCTTGGCAAATAACCCTGCTTATCATTGAAATACATATGACTTTGATATTCAGTATCCCTTTGTGAGGGATATGTTTGAGGAAAAAAAGGTGTTATTGGTAAAGGTGGACACGTTGAAGAGTATTGTGGATGCATTGACAAATTCTATGAGCACTGAGAATTTCTCTTGGTGTAGAGAAACAATGGGCGTTGTAGGGCTGCATGAATGACTAAGATATCATGTGGCCCCCTATGGAAATAAAACAACAAGTGGGAGAATTTTGTGTTGTGTTATATTCTTTCCACAACTACCCCACGTGCAGAGGGGTCACATAGGAGTACGTAGGGAGGAGGTAGCCCCCCTGCACGGGGTTTGAGGCAATGCCTCGAGAATTTTTTTTTGGAGCTTATATTAGTTGAGCAAACCTACCTATGGTTTTGTGCATGGATTTTGCACATGGTTTTGGGCATGATGGTTTTCTGTACATGGTATTTGGTAGATTTGGTTAAGAGAACTATGATTATATTCTAATCTAGGATTAATCGATTGTGGTTTATGGATGCTTCGACATGTATATATATGTATTGTAAGATTCGAAGGAATATAATGAAAAATCAATCTGGTAGTCCTAGTTTTTAAATCTAGGGGAAATATTTGTGTTTATATGTTTTATGTTTTATGCTCTCACCATTTTTTATTTTTTGTTTTTAGAATTTGTATGCAGGTAATTTCTGTATAGGGTTAAAACCTACAACTCAATGGAAAAATTTGGAAGAACCCCTTTAGGTACAAAGTTATGTTTGTTCGAAGCTTGGATAGTTGTGTTGGATATGTTGAGCATTGGAGAGCCAATATCATTTTAGCATGATGATTACATGACACACGTGGAAGAGCCTTCTTCAACCAAAGTGCGATGAATATTCTTATGGGAAACACACATGATGATTTGGAAAGAAATATGATGGGAAAGGTGAAGAGAAGTTTTATCAATGTTAAAAGTGATGATATTAGAGTCAGACAAATCAAATTCACCAATGGAAAATAAAAACTCTTTGTGTTGCTAAAGACACCTTTGCAAGACCTCCAAGGAAGACATGGCACAAGGAGTCGGGAAAGATCTTCAACAATACTATAATGCTCAGTGGCCCTGGAAGAAGGATTGTGTGTTAAATTCCGAAGAACACCCTTGGGAGGGTGATAGACTGGTTCCACAGACTTATTGAAAGTGAGAGGTCTAATGGAGGTAGGTGAAGTTGATGAGTCCTTAGAGGAAGAACTTTGACTCAGGAAAATCATAATATTTCGCTCACGTGGTCAAATTGAAATATTCCTTTCACATGAATAAGAATGAATTATGAGAAGATGACCCCTCTTTGTCCTCTTGCGGAGGGCGAGAAGGTTGAGCAACCATCTGTTGTTGGGGTTTTCTAGGGAATGGATGAGTTAAAACGACAGGATTTTGAGTAGATGGTGGTGAAATATGTCTATGGATTTCATTCATTCAAGGGAATTCGTGAGTAAGGTGGTCACCTTGACAAATTTTACAAGGGAACTTAAATTTATGACGACGTTCAGTAGTTCCCCCTCCCTGACTCTGAGGGTTGGGTTGAGACTCTTGAGCATTTTGATTCTTTTATTTTTTATTTTGCTTATTATTATTTTTTCCACTGGGTTGTTGGTTTTTCTTGGGTTGAGTGGACTTCACCGTGAGAACATCGGTGGATTGCTCAGGAGGGGGTGCTTTTACAGAGCCAGACACACTTGCTTGGGCTTGATATGTAACAATCAATTTCCTAAGTTGGGTAGCATGTTGGCTCATAGAATAAAAATCACACATGATCAAGCCATCATCATGTGGTCCAGGAACAGGTTTTGGAGGGTCAATGGAAGGCCTAGGGGCATTAGGAAATACTTCGTAAAGCATACTCAATTGTGAATAAATAATATCCAACTACTAGGCAGCCAAAATAGCTTGTTCCTTAGTAACAACTCGAAATGTAGACACATCCTGGGAAATCTAAGGTTAGAGAGATCGAATAAACCATTTACGTAAGATCTCATCAGATAACTTGGTTCTTACTAACCGCTTGTGATGACACCACTCATGAATATGGCCAAAGATTAACATGGTGTCATCTTGCATAAAATTAAACAAGAGGTCAAAGTCGATATCATACCGGGTGGGTAACGACAAGTGTGTGAGGAAATTTTGAGCAACGGAGGCAAAGTCACCGTAGGATGTGGTATCTAACTGAATGTACCACTTTACGGCATCCCAGGTCAACGTACGTTGGAATAAGTGAAGTTTAACATAATCATCCACCAAAGAATTGGATGAACACCATAAATGATAAGTGGTAATATGCATGGATGAATTCTTTGAAGGCTTTCCTTCAAAATGGGAATATCATATGGTCATTTGGCGGGCATGGATGGCTATAAGGGATCATGACATATGGGGTCATTAGTCAATTTTTCCAAATCCAATAAATCAAGAGAAGATAAAAAAATATTTCAAAGATGAATAAATAGGTCATAGGTAGGAGAGGCCCTTGACCAATCATGTTGTCCCCCCATATAAGGAGTGGAGTGATGCACCTGTTGGTGAAGAAAAGGGTTCACCTTGGCATATGAATACTGTAGCCTAGCATCACTGGTAAATGGATGTTGCTCCCCAGGGTAAGTACCGCTAGGGAGAAAAGGATCCACAAAAGTATGGTTGTTGATGGGGTTGGGGTTGTAACCAGGGATAGATGAAGGACCACTCTACATAGTAGGACTGACATAAGGAGAATAACCCATGTGAGAAACGATACTGGCAGCGGGGTTGCCCCCAGGTAAACTAGCCCCTCCAATAAAAGTACTTGTAGGTGGCACCCCTCCAAAAATAGAATTGTACCAGGCTTATGACATACTAGAAGTGGTGTTGCCCCAAGGCTAACTAGAGACAATTGTTGATCCTCCCCAAGTATTACTAGAAATAACCATGCCTAACTAAGGGACAAAAATAATTAGTTAGGAAAAAATTTGGTGCAAAGATTCCTGCACCTACCAACTCACTAGGCTAAGGTGCCATGGTTGGCATAGGAGATGGTGTGGGCATGAAAACATTTGATAAAATTGTAGGAGTCATAGAAAAAATTGGTGGAATGCCCCAAGAAGAAGTAAGAGGTGTGGATGGAGGAGTAGGTATAGCCACACTAAGAGGTGGCGATGATATCATGGAAACTAATATTGTTGATGTAGGAGGTAAGGATGCCTCAGAATCCGCCATAGAGTAAAGTACAGAAAAAGGAAAGTAAGTGTAGGCAGGTGTAGAGCCGTCAAGATTTAACCACAATAACTCTAGTCCTAAAGGATCATCAACAGTGGATTGGCAGGGGCATCAAAGTTGTCTTTCAAAGTAACAAGTCCACCTCCTTCAGGAGGTAAATCATGAATATGATGTGACCGCCACTAAACAAATTCGGCCAAGGTGATAACTTATCATTTAAATAAAATTATGTTATTGAAAACACCCTAAGGAAAAAACTACCAACTCAAACCAAACAATACGCACTAGAAAAGCCATAGAATATACCACACACAAACCAAAATACAAAGAAGCTGGTAGTGGAACTATTATACTAGCAACCTGCTTCCCATCCCTTTTATTTGTGAACTCGGTGCAAGTTCCCTTATTAGCCATGGCACACCCTTCGAGAGGATTGAGAGAGTATGAATAATATCTATCCTATGTACAAAGAAGATGAAACCAACCCTGCACTTGTGTATGATCCCTAAGAAGACATGCCACTATGGTCACCACGTATAATAACATGACCTGGGGGGATAGTCATAGGATAAATCCACATGCAATGGCAAAAAACTTAACCCCAAAAAGGAGCTAGACTGAAACCCCCTTGAGAGTTTCCTCCCAAGTGGTCCCCAAGTGATAATGACATTATTTGTATGCATGGAGATTCTGATATATCGTGCCACCTGAAACTAAGAGAAAAGGGTTGTGTGAGTTCACCTAGCTCAAGTGTGACCTCGTGCTTAACCCTCTTGTGAGAAGGGCTTCCTAGACCGCACTACTATAAATGGATTTAAATCTCTACCAGAAGATACTATGTTGATTTTGAAGTCTTGGAGCAGTTAACTAACACTCCTATCTCCAATACCCTAGCCTAAGCTAGTGTTGGTGTACTATGAGTGAAAGTAAAAGTCGAATCTAGTTAATTTTATTATCGCGTTGATTTTAGTGGTTGTTTTTTACATATGTGGGATGCGGCATGAAACTAAGATGGTGTGAATGACTCTTAGTTAGTCACCCTAATGCATATATATATATATATATGTAATTTTTTATTTTCAATTTGATGAATGTGTTGAAGCCTCGGAAATCCTTGCTTCAACATGGGGGAAAACCACCTAGTCTAGACCTTGGCTGGAAGCTCCTTTTCTGTTTGGAATAGTGGCTCTAACTGATGATAATGGGACTAGTTTCCTAATCTATTTAATGATTGTGCTAATGGGGTGATATGTGATGTTTTGAAGTAATGTTTGAGCTCAAATTAATCTAATCTAAACTAACAATCACACGTGTTTTATCCTAATTTAAACACTATCTAATTATAACTATACCTGAGATTAAATTGATGTATGAGATCTATAATAATGTCTTAAAGCAATTGATAATAAAGATCATTCAATTGCGATGAGAAATGAATTCGTTTTAACAATAATCGTATCGTATAAAAGGATAGCCAAAACAATTGTGAAGGATATATCACATAAGGAATTATTCATATATTCAACATAAGATATAGATCATCATCATACAGAAGTGCAATAATGAAAATCAAGATTCAGAATTCCATACATAAATAATTCGAAAAGAAATAATTGCTTAATACATAAGTAAAAAGCTTTACGAGATAAAAATATCATTTATAATACGTCGTACTCGTGTTTCAGCAATATTGATCTATCCTCAGTCCATTCAACACTATCTAAGAGTACAAAAGTGCAATTTCAGTAGAACATGCTAAATCAGATAAAAATAAATCACGTTCCATTAATTTCACCAGAACTTCCTCAAAGGGACAAAAGTGCATGTTTTGAAGACTGTTTATGATAAAATTTCTGGACCCCTCTCTAAATGCATGAGAGGGGTTTAAATACTTAAACTATAAAAATAAAAATAGGTTATTACAAAAATAGTTGAGGAGGTTTAAACGACTTGCCTCAAATTATACAAAAATAAAATCAAAATAGAAATAAACATGGTGACTAGCTATCCTACATTTGATCCTTCATATCACAAGTGTCCATCATGGGCTTGAGCTATGTTGGTTGGCCGACTTCAGCTTTCAACTATCCAGCAAATATTACATCAGTCAGTGTTGGTGCCATTCCATCCGTAGAAGTGGTTAGGCATCGCAGGGTCATCCATTGGCTATTAGGTTTTATCAAATGTTGCCAATATGCTTCCCAGTTTAGCTTGGTCATTTGCCTTATCACTTCTACTTTTTCTTCTGTTGCATGTTTTCATTGTAGTTCAAGCTGTTTCACATTAGGAAGGAAACCTGGAATGGAGTCTGCCACAAGGTTGGCACTATGTAAATTTTCATTGATATTTTCTATGACATGGTTTGTTGTTGTTGTTGCGTCTGTTGTTTCTTTTTATACTTCTTTAAGATGAGAATCCCAACTTGAAAATAGGATTTCTTTATGTGACTCTTCTAGTTTAGGAAAGTCGGCTTTTCTCCCCTCTTCTATATTCTGTCAAGTGATAAAATTGGAGACTTTTTCAAAGATCTCGTCATATTCAAGTTTCATCTCCATGACTTGACTTGTCAATTTCTCGCTTGTTTTGCAATAAGATTTCCATTGCGAAATCTTTTGGCACAATAATTCTTTCTGGTGCATCAGCTGGGAGCTAAGACTAAGTGCTTTGATAACAAACTGATCAATTTTTGGATCATTTTTGTGTAGATCAGTTATTGCTTGTATTTGTGCTTCCTTCTCAGCTACACTGGTTCGATGTTCTATCTGCATCTGCTCAAATTCCCATCATAGCTTAGCTAACTATATCTCTGCCTGCTGGTAAGATTTTGCTTGATGTAATTGTTGCTCCAGTGACATAATTTTATCTTCCGTTTCTCTAAGAAACATTTGTACTTCTGTTGCTTTTTCCATGATCACTGTACCGTAAGCACCTATAAACTGTGAGTCTAGTAATATTGGCAGATGGGTCAACAGGTGAGTCTTTCCAGAAAACATCCATTAGTTCCTTTTGAGGGGTAGTAGCAGCTGTAGAGTCCAACTTCCTCTTCTTTATTTGTCTTTTCACCACGACCTTATCTTGTGGGCTATAAAATACATCTAGAGGGGGAATTTCTTCAATTCTAAAAACTATTTCGGAGGTGGGGGTAACAGGGATGTGTTCTACCTCTTGAGTATTTATAATCTCTTCTGTTGTAATTTCCTGAGTTGTTTTCTATTGTGGAGTCTGCAACTCTGGCGCTTGTTCCTCTGTGTTGATACTTTTATTAAAATTGTCCCACTCTTCCTCTCAATCAATTACAAGGGGTTTTATTGGTTGTGTGGAGGTGGAATGGATTTCAGCTGCTTGCTAAATGAAGTTTCTTTAGCTATCTTCTATGTAGATTGGGTTGTATCCTTTACCGACTCCATGCTTCTACTTTTCCCATTTTGTGATGACTTCTATGATTCCCTAGTAGATTTCTCTTGGGATTCTGCTCCAGAATTGGTTTTATAATTTTCATTGGAGTCACCTTCTATACTCAAACTGGGAGTAGGATCCCTTATTGGTTCAATCAACAATTGGTCCAATGGGACCTTTGATAACCTCCTTTCTCTATAACTGTAAAAAATTTCTAGATCTTCATGGCCAAAAAGTAATTGTGCCATATGCTTCACCTCTGTGAAGGTGTTTTTTTGCAAAAAGATGTCATCAAAGGAATCTTCTTCATTACTGAATACTTTTATTTTCACCAAAGTGGTGAAATTTTCGACAGTGCCAAACAGGTCATATTGCCTTCTAGAGAATTTAGGTAGTCGTAGAGATAGCATGTTCTCTGCTTCTCTAAATCCATGCCCTAGGTCGTGTAATGCAAATGCTCCACACTGTAAAGGGAATGTAGGCCAAATGGCCTTTTCTTATTCCTTTAATGTCTTGGTCATCCCTCCCTCACTAGTTGTTTGATAGGCTTCTCTCTAGCCATCAATTTGTTTGTAATATGTATGGGAGGACATTGGGGGAGGTGATGCTACCAAAAAACCTAATATATGTAAATGTTTCCTCCCCAAACCATCTTACCACCGGGATGATATCTACTTCATCTTCTTGGGAAAACCTGGGGGCATCTCAATTATAAAGATGCTTGTGAATAGGGAGCATAACTCCATGACAAATCTTGAAAAAATGTGATTGAAAGTTGGATTACCACATGTCCTTATGGTATATGTGAATGGGAAGTGGATTTCGAACAGTCCATTTCCATCCCATGATAAGGAATTTCAAACTAAAACAAATTACATCCATTACGTAGGCGCTCATAAAAAATGGAGGGTAAACCCTTGAAGCAACATTCTTTTCCTTCTATACTCAATAATTGTTTTTGCTAAATTGTCTAACAAAATTTGTGCCCAATTCATTATAGTTGCGTTAACAGCTGCATCTATTAATGACAACCACTCTGGGGAGAACTTAGTACTATCGGGTCTACCAAATAGTCTACATAACATGGCCACTTCAAAACTATGAGGGGGAGAAATAGACGAAGTAGTGTACATACCATTTCTGTCTTTCTTGGTTTTTTCCTCATTATTTGACCAGGCCCGAGTGTAGTCGTCATTCTCTTTGACAAACTTCTCAATGAATTGCCTGTTGTAGATGACTTGTGGCTCTAGTAGGTAGTACATAAGTTTTAGGTTGTCTAGGGTAAAAGATCCCATAACCTCTTGGCTTCTTGTCCTGAATTCTCTGTCTAAGATGTTGAAAATGAAACAAGATGATGGAGCTTAGTGGAAAGCAGTCGCCTTCACTAAGTGTGCCCGCAGGCTATTTTTGGCGCAAAGTCTATTTTTGGACTATGTCTATTTTTAGACATATGGATCATGGTCTATGAGTTGCAGGATGTTGTTTATGGATGATTGGTCATGTTGGGAAAAATAGATGGACTTCTATTTTTGGTTCACAGCGGAGTGATCAGAGTCTATTTTTAGACTGCCAGGCTAAAAATAGAAACAGTCAAATATTATTAGCCCTTAGTAATATTTGGACTCTAAACATTATCTTATTCTCTTGGAGCACTTCAGTTCGAGATATGGATGTGGCACATGCAGCTGACAAAAGGAATCACATGGTTTCTTATGTGTTAGTTGAGCTATTACATGGAGGACTTTAGTTAGAACTCATGCATGTGAGTTCTGTGGAGTTGGATGTGGAGTTGATGGAGTTGTATTCAGTTTGACTTAGTTGAACTAGTTGTATTTTATTCTAACTAAAGAATACACTAGTGATGAGTTCTGAATTAAATATTACTTAATTCACTAATTATTAACTCATAAAGAAACTAAAGGATACATCAGTTAACTCAGTGCATGGACAGTTCAACAGAGACAGGTGTTAGAGGTAAGTGAAAGGGTGAGTTGTGACTATCAGTTGTGCGTGAGATTTTGAACATGCATGGATTAAGTAATGCCAATGAGGATTGCATGGTTCAGACAAGAAAAAGATGAGTTTGGATCAGCCATAATCATTCATTCTCTTGCAGGATTGCGCAGTGGAGGCAGGCAAACAGTGGAGGAGATTTGAGGCATCAGATCTGAGCTAGTTTGTGTGTAACAGGTGGAGATAGTACTGAGTACTTGTGAGGAGTATTGTACTATGTATTGTTACATGTTCTCAATCATTATAATATATAGATAGTGTGGAGTTTTCAGCTGTAAGCTTTCCCCTGGTTACATACTGTGTTAATGTGTGCATGCGATTGATGTTTCATTATTTTTGATGCTGCTAAATTGATGATCAACATAGAGGAGGTTATGTATTGTGCATGTATTCCACAATAGTGTATAATCAGGATAATCTCTGTGAATAAGTGAAATTATTCAAAATTTCTACATGGTATTAGAGCTAGATGATTTGTAGAAAAAGTTTCTACATGGTATCAAAGCTGGTTGATTTGTAGAAAAAGTTCTACAGGATATCAAAGCGGGATTGATCATCAAATCTATTATTCAGAAAGTTTTTACATTTTATTTCTTTATGCAGAGTCTGTAATCGGGCCAGGTAGCTTCTGGATTCATCCTTCTTTTGGAAGGTGAGATATCCGGTGAATGCCCATACACTCGATCTCTGTACAAGAAATACTTTGTTCTCATGAATTTTAGATCAGAAGCGGTTGAGTTTTGAGTTGGTGGAATGGTGCTCAAGGATAAATTCAGAAACATCAAAGCTAAGAATGGAGATGCCACAGATTGTCTGCAGAAGAAGAAAAATAAGCAAGCTGTTGGATCTACAGCGGGAGAGGCCTTAGCCTCACAGTTTGAGCTAGATTTTTCGTTGATCGCATGCTTGGTATCAAGTGTGATGGGATCGGTATGGTTCTTGGACAGTGGTGTGTCTTCTCACATGACTGGAGATCGAGATTTGTTTTCTGATCTGGATGAGAAAGATCTTGGAGTGCACATCGAGATGAGCGATGATGGTAGATATAGTGTGACCGGTATCGGTACCATTTCCTTTGAGAGGGAGTCTGGTAAACCCTTCAGATTGAAGGAAGTGATGCATGTTCCAAGATTGAAGAAGAATCTTATCTCCGTGGTGATGTTAGAAGACAAGGGATATGATGTTGTCTCCAGCGAGGGAAAGGATTTCCTGCGCAGCAAGACAACTAGAGAAACCCGGAAGATAGGGGTTCGAGTCAGGAACCTTTATCAGTTGCATGTAGATGCATGCAAAGCCTTGAGTAGCAAGGCAACTGATGGAGACTTGGTGGTTGAGAGGGAATGTATATTACCTCTCAACATGTAGAGCCAGAAGAAGTCTCAGACGATTATGGAGGAGCCATGATTGGTACAGCAACTTCAGGAGGTTGTGGAGCAGCCACAATAAGGGAAGCTGAGAGGAGATCGAGTAGAGACATCGACTCATGCAGAGACCTCCAGTAGGGTGAAACTTCGAGGCAGGTGGGTAGAGGGATCGCATGCAGCCATACCTCCAGGTAGGAGGTGGGGTGATGTGGATTGATCATCCCAAGGAGAAGGGGCAGGATCCTTGAGGTACCCAACCTCTTGGATGAGACCTTGCTACGGGAGACTCGATGTGGAGTAGCAGGAACTAATTGATTGGGTAGAGACAGATGCGGATGGAGCGGCAGAGAGAGAAAAAGTGTAGGGAATCCCGGGACAACGCATAGCTAGTAGGCTGTAGCAATGCGAGAGGCACAAGTGTTTTGCATAGTGCTAGGTGGCACAGAGAAGTGTGTAATGGTGCGAGATGCATGGAGATGTTGCAGTAGCGCAGATGTCAGAGAGGGAGCACTTGTCAGCAATAGGTAGAGCTTCAGCATCAGAGTATGTTCCTAGCCCAACAGAGTGGTCAGTTGGGAGTGTTTTTGTTCCAAGTGTTGTTGGAGCAAAATGGACCGGGTAAATGTGTTGCTGTCAGGTGGAAAGAGTCGATAGTTCGGACACAACCAACCTCCCTAGGAGCCTAAGACTCTCTAGTGACAAACAAGACAAACAAGAGCAATCCTTCTCTAAACATGCCTTTACCATACAAGAAATCAAGTGTTTAGATCCTACCTGTAGTCCAGCGCTGTTGTAGTAGTCCAGCTTCGCCGATCCGGATGAGCTCCTCCTTCACTTCGAAACCTGCATTCACTAACAATCAAACGATTAAATAGCACATGATAATCTCATAAAATAAAGCATATTTAACATATAGACCAAGGAGTACATGAAACAATTCATAGATAACAAGTTATTGAGAAGAATGGACTCATTTGCATTAATAGGAAACAAAAGGAACAATTACAACCTGAGCCTTGGTGTTGTGCAAGTCCCTCCCAGGGTCCATCAAGAGTTCTCCTTTACTTTGACAAAGCTCACCCACTTCCAAATAGAACAAGCAAAGATGGTAATCTCTCCTCACAAGCTTCTAAATGGGAGTCCTAATTCCAGCAGCATCTACCCTTAGAAATGTTTAGCTTTCAACCTCCCCTCCTTCTGGCCCAATGCCTGTATTTATAGTTCTCAAGAGGAAGTTAATCAGGTCCACCATCAATGGGATAATCCCCTCTTTCGATGGGATAGCTCCTTTCTTGATGGGATAAGTTCCTCTTTCATAGGGGTACATGAACCATCTGGAGGCGCTCAATACATGTCAAACAACCTTCTAGAATGCTCTAGAAATGACCACAAGTAACTTTTTAAAGATGAAACTCGCGCCTTTTGACCTTTACAGGGGTACGCACCTGCCCCTTTACATACAGAGTGTACAAGTACGCAGTTTTTGTGAACATTAGGTGCGTATACGCAGGTAAGGCCGAGAGAATCTGCGTACCCAGAGATAAACACATTTACAAAGACTTTCTCTCTTTTTGGAGTTTGACATGGAGAGCAGAGGCATAAGACTTGCCCAGGAGGATAGCATGACTGTTGATAGAGCCATACTAACTGTAAATAGTCATGGTGACATTTTTTAGTGTAACAGATTGCCCCCTAAAGTGCGAAGCCTGTAGTAGATTAGGGTTTTGTTTTATCTAGGAAGGGTGAAGCGCTTTATCATTTCAAGGATTATCTCGTGGAGAGCCTGGTCAGAACCTGCAATTTTCAACACAAAATACATGTATAAGATTATATCATCACTGAGGTAGGCATTCCCATACTCAGATCAAAACTTTAACTAACAAACTAACTACTCTGATACAGGAATGATCTTGCAGTACATCATAATCATAGACTTTTGTAGACACAGTATGGACGCAGCCATCTGTTTATGATTAGTCTACTAGATAATGAATACAAAACTCCTCGCAGCCTGGATGGTGGGAACTAGATCCAGGGTCTTCATTTCTACTTCCCGAATTGGTACGATTCTAGCCATGCGAATAAATGAGTTGATGTCGAGCATGGTAGAAACCACTTGATTACCAGTCAATGATGTAAACCGTTAACAAGTGTGAGAGAGACCACCAGTGATGTCAATGGTTCTCAAAGTACCCAGTACAATCCATGAAATGTGAATGAATGAGTTGATGTCGAACATTTCACGGAATCCTTCGATCGAAAGTCAATGATGTAAACTGACGTCAAAGGCGAGAAATCTGCCATTGATGCATGCAGACTTCAAGGTACTGACGATTTCTAAGTCATCTTTCTAGATAATGTGCTGATGTCGATAGAAAGCGACCCGTTGCAGGCAAGCCCACAACACGAAATCATTGTTCAAGTTGAAGAAATGTTGCTGTAAGGACTGACTCAGGGATGGTCAAATGGATGACAAGTATTTTGTAGATGAAAGTTTTGTTTGCATACCTCTTGAACACATAACGACACAACAGATGGCTTAGTAACAAATGACTCAAAGTTAATCCCCGGAACCCGGCTGAAGACTTTCAATGTGGTTTGATCAACTGTGAGGTAAAGGATTTCCCAACCCAGGTGAATGAAAAGTGTCGTGTTCAAGAGAGGTAATAAGGTTTCTTCTGAGACAAAGGATAACAAATAGGCTCATTCTTCTCTCTTTTCCCCCACCATTTCTGGCAAGTACCTCTTTATTTTTTACAAGCTTGAGGAGGATAACATATGCTTGATTATAAGCTCATCTTTCGGATGAGTCCAACCTAGTTTTGATTCGAACCCTAGGAAGGAGTGGTTCGTTCCTGTTTGTAATTGAACAGGCCCTTTATTGTGAAATTTTAACGAGCCCAGTATAGGAGAAACTCGGCGTTTTTCAATTTTAGAGAGTCTGAAAAACTTAAGAAGACTCCAGGTTGAACTTTTTCGTAAATTTGTGTCCCCCAAGCCCGAAAAAGTATAAAATAATACCTAGGAGAACCGCTTGATCTTGCAACCAAGGAGTACTTTCATGATTAGTGCCACTGACCTGAAAAGTAAAAAGCGATCAAGGACACGTCGTTTTATTTCCGTATCGAGTTTGAAACGACAAAAACCCGGCAATCTTTTCCTGTTTTTACGGTCAGAAAAGAGCTATAAGGGGACCGTCTTTTAATTCCGTTTTAACGAGTGTAAAAGAAATGCTCGGCAATATTTTCATGTTTTAGGAGTCAGAAAAGGGCTTAAAAGATGACTCTGATGTTTTGGTTTGTGGAAAATGACAATTTTACTCTAAAGTCCTTTTGTCCTGCACAAAAACGACACATTACTCATACCTGTTTAAGATGGGTAAAAATACATTGAAAAATGTCCTTTCATGGTGAAAAATAAACAAACTTAGCATTCATTCATCCAAAAAACCTATAAAAATACTTTTTACCATGTCATTTTTACCATTTTACTGTTGAGGTTGAGAAAAGGGCTTTTGACAAGAAAACTTCCCGTGGACATTGCGGAGAATCCGACCGTCAGAATCGAGCGCCGTCTCTTTCAGGTATTCCACAACATCCTCCTCTTCAATTTCATCCGTTTAAAATTCATTTTTAGGTTTTAGTTTGATTTTTAGGGGGTTTAGGGTTTTAGGATATGTTTCTCGGGGTACGCAGGTGCCCCATGGGCGACCTGCGTACCCCGACCTTTTTTGTACATAGGAAAAAGGTCGGGGTACGCAGCCCGCCTTCAGACCAGCTGCGTACCGCCGCTCTGTGTTCTGAATGCGGGGTGCGTACCCCATGAAACACGCATTTTGAAACCCCAAACTCCAAATTCAACCAACCAAAATTTATTTTATGAATTCTAACTATTGTTTTTTTGGTTGTAGGGCATTCACCATGCTAGATTGGAGAGAAAGAGAACACGAGGACGTTGATTTGGCCACAATTGGTCATCAACCTTCTATTGATGCGTTAAAAGCATGCGGTTTGTACAAATACTGGACCATACCTGGCATGAGGGGCCAGGTGCCATTCCTTGAGTGGCTGGTTGAAAGGTGGAACATTCAGGATCAATGCTTCTACATCGGAGAGAACCAGCTCGAGATAGAGCCCTCCGACATATATTTTCTCTCTGGCTTGCCTAATAGGGGTGAGCAACTGACTCTGTCCGGGACTAGGCCGGGTGGCCAATCCCTTGCTAGCCTCCGGCTAGAGTGGTGCAACAATCAGAACCAGGAGAGAGGGATAGAAATCAAGTACATAACCCTGCCCGAACTTATGGTGATAGCCTTTACTGTTACCAGACTCTGCGGCGCAGCCGCCTTGCACATTGCCACCGGGTCCCAAATGCGGATGGCGATAGATTGCTACCGAGGCACCATTTTCAACTGGTGCGATGTTGTGTTGGCCAATATGAAGGGTCAACTAACCAGGGCAAAGAACGGACAACTGAAGACCTTTGGATATGGGCCTTTAGTTGTGAGCTTTGCCCTAGAGAGAGTTCCGATGCTGATCCCCCAGCAACTTACTGTTCCAGTTGGGGCTCCTCGGGAGCCTAAGTTGACGGGATGGGTTGCGGTAATGGCCCGGCATCCTGATGAGGGCGCGACAGTTGTTTGATTTCCTGATGGTTACTTTCACTGGCTAGAGAGCCAGGTCTTTTCTATTCAGGATTTTCCTTATGCCGGAATGGATTTTTGGAATGATCCGGACATGGTTCTTCCACAGGGAGAACAGTGGGACGACAGAGGTATTTCATTTTTCACAAGTTTTTAAATTATCTATTTTTTTTGTTTTTTATATATCGTCTCAAAACTGACAGCACAAATTTCCAAAATGCAGATGTAGGTCCACGGCGTCCGGCCAACCTCTGGGCTTTTGAGAGGAGAGTACCAGCTGTACTAACACCAGCCCCACAGGATGCGGCCGCAGAGACCTTAGCCGAGCTGGAACAGGATCTAGAGCGTCTGACGGTGGGTATACCAGAGAGCACCATAGATGACATTCCTATTCGACTTCAGCGCTATGTGGTCGCAGTCCCAGGACCTTTTCGGAGGTTCCTGTGTAGGGTAGCGTGGGCAGTGGTCTCGTATAGAGAGCACCACCAGTGATTGGCTAGTCACTTTTGTAGACACATATGACATTTTTGGTTTTTTGTACTTATCATTTTTGCCGATCATAAGGTGTTTTCCAACCTATGATCGAAGACGATGTATATTTTTGACACACTCCTATCTATATATATATCATTATTACCGGCTTATCTTGTTTAACATATGTGATGAAATGTTTTTAAATTTACTTGCATGATTATCGCAAATGTCTGTCCAACATTCGAGAAGCAATTGCATCTGCTAATGTATTTAAAGACCTTGGAATATGCTGATATTCAATGTAATCAAATTCACGTTCCAAGAGACGCACTCTCAAAAACAACCTTAATAACACAGGATTTCTAATGGCATATACTCTATTAAGCTGTAATACAACGAGTTCAGAATCTAACCTCACTATCAAACGTCGAATTCCAAATGAAATAGATTCAGACAATAATTCAACCACTGCACTGTATTCTGCAATGTTGTTCGTTGTTTGACCGAGGCTCACCCCATGCACAGAAACTAACTCGTCAGAGTGCGAATAGATAACCCAAGCTGCGGAAGAGATATTTTGTGTACTACGACAAGCACCATCGGCAAATCCAATATACGTTTGGAGAGGCGTCGACATCTGCAATATCAAGAGTAAAACCAAGATAAGCCAGAATAACGACGAAAAACACACTTTCTAAGCTAAGCACACTATCTAAACTAACAAACATACTAGCTAGAAAGAAAACCTAAGCTAACTAAAAATTCCCCATACCCATCATTTAAGCATAATACCTCTTTAGGTAAAGTCCATTTCTGGGTTTACCCAAAGAGTCCCCGTCAAAATCTACCAGCTCATAGGCCCCTTTTGCTAGCTTTCGCTTTACAATGTAGGGTCCATGCCACATAGGAACGAATTTTCCAGCACCTAGCTTATCGTTAGCTTGATCATATAATAGTACTAGGTCTCCCTCCGAAAAACTTTGAGGGGTCACATTTCTATCATACTGAGCTTTCATTCGCTTCGCGTGAGTCTCGATTGCCAATGCAGCGTCACGTCGAGTCTCATCTAATTGAGCTAAGTATAATAAACGTTTCTCCTCTTCGGAAGTAGCTGGGAGTAATTCGACAGCCATTTGAAGTGATGGGATTTCGCATTCAATGGGTAACATGGCTTCCAAGCCATAAACTAGCTGGAAAGGAGTGAACCCTGTTGAAGTTTTCACTGAAGTTCGGTATGCCCATAGCGCTGAAAATAACATGTTGTTCCAATTCGACCGATGAATACCAATGATTCGTCGGATCATGATAACTAGAACTTTGTTGATAGACTCAACCAAACCATTGGCTTGCGGATAATAAGGAGTAGAGCTATCGTGGCGCAAACCAAGCTGACTTGTAAGCTCAGTCATCATGATGTTTCGAAAATGGCTCCCATGGTTAGTGATGATCGCTTTTGCTAGCTTTTGCTTTACAATGTATGGTCCATGCCACATAGGAACGAATTTTCCAGCACCTAGCTTATCGTTAGCTTGATCATATAATAGTACTAGGTCTCCCTCCGAAAAACTTCGAGGGGTCACATTTCTATCATACTGAGCTTTCATTCGCTTCGCGTGAGTCTCGATTGCCAATGCAGCGTCACGTCGAGTCTCATCTAATTGAGCTAAGTATAATAAACGTTTCTCCTCTTCGGAAGTAGCTGGGAGTAATTCGACAGCCATTTGAAGTGATGGGATTTCGCATTCAATGGGTAACACGGCTTCCAAGCCATAAACTAGCTGGAAAGGAGTGAACCCTGTTGAAGTTTTCACTGAAGTTCGGTATGCCCATAGCACTGAAAATAACATGTTGTGCCAATTCGACCGATGAATACCAATGATTCGTCGGATCATGATAACTAGAACTTTGTTGATAGACTCAACCAAACCGTTGGCTTGCGGATAATAAGGAGTAGAGCTATCGTGGCGCAAACCAAGCTGACTTGTAAGCTCAGTCATCATGATGTTTCGAAAATGGCTCCCATGGTCAGTGATGATCGATTGCGGGACACCAAACCTAGTTATAATGTGATTGAATACGAAAACTGCAGCTGTTTTGCCGCTTGCGTCGAATGTAGGCATCGCCTCGGCCCATTTAGTAAAATAATCAACTTCAAGGATGATATACGCATGCCCCCTGGCCGAGTGAGGGTTACAAGTAATAAAATCAATACCCCATTTGGCGAAAGGACCAACGGCAATTATAGGATGGAGAGGAGCAGGTGGTGTGCGCATCTTGCGATCAAACACTTGACAGTTGTGGCATTTTCGGACCGTAATGATACAATCTTTAAACATGGACAGCCAGAAATAGCCAGCACGCAACACCTTCTGAGCTGTGGCATACCCAGACATATGACCGCCACACGCTCCAGAGTGACAATCATTCAAAACCCTCTCAGCCTCTTCGTGAGTTAAACAACGTCGAAAAACTAAGTCTGCCCCCCGGCGATAAAGTGTTTCTCCAATAATTCTGTATTGCTGGGATTGAAACTGAATTTTTCGACGTTTCGACTTTGAAGCTTCAGGCCGAAAGGTTTGGGTTTGGAGATAGATGATTATATCCCCATACCACGGATCTAAAGTACTGATAAGAAACAAAGATTCCTCCGCAATGGACTCTTCTACCACAGTCTCTGTGTCAGTACGCGGGAAATCACACATTAATTCCGCAAAGACTAAGGATTTCTTAGACTTGGACTTCTCGAACTCCAAGTCGAACTCTTTCAGGATAACAATCCATTTAGAGTACTTGCCCCCTAGCAGTTGTTTAGTCAAAATATAAATCATAGGGTTGCAATCCGAAATAACTGTAGTTTTACGGAGAAGAATGTAGTGACGAAAACGCTGGATAGCTTGAACGGCTACCAGGGCCAATTTCTCCACATGCGAATATTTTAGCTCAGTGGGGTTTAACGTCCTACTAAGATAATATATCACATGTTCCGTTCTGAATTCATCTTCTTGGACTAACACCATTCCAATAGTGGAATGCGAAGCTGCGAGGTATAAGAAGTAGTCCTGGTTGTAGTTGGGAGGATGCAACAACGGTGCATGGGTCAACGCGTGCTTAAGTGCATCAAAAGATTGTTGGGCAATCTCGTCCCAAAAGAATTGAGCGTTTTGTTTCAACAACCGTGTAAAACCCTTAGTGACCTCGGCGTAGTTTGGAATGAATCGGCGTAAAAAGTTTGCTTTCCCTTGCAAACTTTGGAGTTGGCGCAAACTCGAAGGAGGAGGCAATTTGATGATAGCTTCGACCTTCGAGGGATCGACGCGAATGCCGGCTTTTGAAACAACAAATCCCAGCAATCGAGTCGCTTCTATACAGAATACACACTTGTGCGGATTCAACCGAATACGATAATGCCTACACCGCATAAAGATTGCTCGTAAGTGGACAAGGTGATCAGCTCGGTGTAAAGAATGAGCAGGCAAATCATCGAGGTACGGTTGCACAATGTGCTTGATGTCATGAAATGCATAAGACATCGCCCGTTGAAAAGTGGCTCCGGCATTCTTGAGCCCAAAAGGTAATTTGTAGTAAGCAAATGTCCCCCACGGACAAATGAATGTCGTTTTTGGTTGATCGGCAGGTAGAATATTGATTTGATTATAGCCCGAAAAACCATCCATAAAGGAAAAAATTTCACTTCCGGCACAATCATCAATTATTTGATCGATATAGGGCGTAGGATAGTTGTCTTTTGGACAAGCTCGATTTATATCCCTATAGTCGATACAGATTCTTATTGTTCCTTGTTTCTTGTTAACTGGAACAATATTCGATACCCAATCTGTTAACGGGATTGGATAAATGAAACCTGCTTTCAACAGCTTTTCGACTTCTGCTTTAATCGCAACCGCTTTTCTAGGGTGAATCTGACGCAACCGTTGCCGGACGGGTTTAGCGTCCGGGTAGGTCTTTATTTCATGAACAACAATGGCAGGATCGATTCCCGGCATTTCCTCGTAAGACCAGGCGAACACATCGCAGAATTCTTGGAATAGGGCCTTGTAAGCTTGAATTTCATCTTCTGTACATGAGGCACCTATTTGAATGTTTTCCTCAATTCTGGACTTCACTGAAATGTCAATGGGAACAGTACGAGAAATATTCCCTAGATTCAACTCTGAATCAGGATGTTTCGTTGGATTCTGAGCGTCTTTGACATATTCAACGGTAAAAATAGATGAAAAATCGTTTTCAAAAACATCACCCTCAGGTAAAAACGAAGATCGATGATGGAGATCTTCCCATGGTAGATCGTCTACACCTAGGATTTCACGAAGTTGCTCGTCAGATGACACGACTTCGGGAAATGCTATCCGTTCTGAGGTTTATGTGAAAAGTGATTCCTCACTGACCACATTCATTTGGTCGATTTGGGTTGAACGCGAGTCGGTAAAAGACATGACGGCTTCATAAGCAATTTCATATGGACTCAAAGGCATAGCTTCACCTAATGAGTCTATCTCAGATTCAGATGGGACAATCCAAGGATCGTCGTAAATAATGGTGTCTGATGTAATCATATGAATTGATGCAAATGAAGGGTCTGCGTTGATTGGAGGGAAAGGAAAAGTTCCCAGTAAACCGGAATCTTTAACTAAACCTACGCCAATGTCCCTATAAGGGATTGTCGTCTTACCGACATGCTGGATACTTTCTGAAGAGGCTGGGTTGGATGAAAAGTATGTCAGCTGATCAATTGTCACGATCTTGCCGTTATGTGGAAACTTTATTACTCTGAAGACCGATGAAACGACCGCTGTCATAGCATATGACCAACTTCGACCCAAAAGAAGGTTGTAGTCTAGAGGGGCATCAACCACCTCCACATCCAGACTAACGGTTTTACCTTCTACCCCTATAGGCAATTCCTGTAGAATACCAAACGGACGGAACCCACGGCCATCAAAGGCCTTAAGGATGGTCGGGGATTGGTTCAGCGAAGGAGAACCAAGCGATCTCCAACACTGAATCGACATAATACACGTGGAAGCTCCCTCATCAATTACAGTCCGATGAATAGGCCTGTTCTTGACTATCACTGGAATCTGGAAAACCATTTGATGGGGAAGGCGCGGTGTACTATTTTCTAGATCGAAGATTATCAGATTCGGGTCCTGAACATCAACAGCTCCGATAGCCGACAAAAGTAATTTTCGTTGTGCTGGGCATGATTGCAGCACTTCTAAAGCCGACATTGCTGAGGGTGAAACAGCTAATTCCTCAACAATGTTGTAATTCTAGGCCGCTCTCGCATGTGGATTGAAAGCAGACCTTCATAGAACACCCTTGGCGGGCGGTTTAATTACTAAGTCCGGGTTAGGTTTTTCGATCTGTAGTGGATCGGAACCAGGAGCTGAGGTTGATGGATTAGAATGAGAAGATTCTGCTTCCTTACCATCAACAGGATTCTTACTACCATAATCTTGCGACCGAGTCGCAATCCTCACATGAGACATCGTCAAAATGGGTTCTTCACTGGCAGTCGAGGAAGAACCTATCATCTTACTCTCCTGCTTTGGAAATGGATCTTTCAACACAACAGGAGTGGGAGAACCTTTGACTATTTTCACAACCTCGGCCCGATGAGGGCAATCTCTTGTAAAATGATCCTCTTCACAAATAAGACAAGGATATCGAGGTTTGCGCTTTTCGTCATTGGTTTCCGACTTTTCTGATTTCTCCTTCGAAGCCTTGTCTGCTTTAGCCTTCTTCTTTCCTTTCTTCTTTCCACCGTTTTTTGATTTGGCCGTAGATGACTCTACAGCGTGAATATCGACGGAAAGTTCAGGAGAAGACTCTCCCGTCGGGGAATCAGGCAAGGTGATTATAGGAGTAGTAGAATTCTTGGAAGACTTCTTCTTGCTCTTTGTGTTCACCGTACCAATCATACCATCAGCGGCATGAGATCCCGAAGGAGCAACAGCGATTTGATTCGATTTTGGAAGATCTGAGATCTTCTCGTGTAACTTACCCGACTAAGTATAAACTAAGTCAAGGTACTGCGCCTGAGCAATGACTTGCTCCTCAGTAACTACTCCGGCCTTAGCTACATCTTCAGTAATCTTCGGTAATAATGATTTAACAAACCATTCAGCTAAGATTTGGTCCGGAATAAAAACTTTCACTAACCTTCTTCGACGTCTCCACTCATGAATGTGATCAGAAATATACGTGGACGTCGATTGTTTTAGTGAAGTTAATAACTCCGTGCCGTTATCGTATCTGACCGGCAACTGAAAATGAGTTAAGAACGAGGTAGCTAGCTGGCTAAAATTGTAAAAAGAGGCCCGTGGTAACTCAATGTACCACTTGGCCACGAGACCAATGAGTGTACGCTGGAAAAGACGTAAGCGGATCGAATCATCCGAGATAGAATTTGAAGCACACCAGAGGTGGTAAGTCATCACGTGATTGGATGGATCCTCTCCAGACTTACCTTCGAACTTGGGTATATCACTGGGCAACTTATCTGGCATTGGTGGCCAGAACGGAAGATATTGAATTGGATCGTTCGTTAGGCGCGTCAAGTCTGATAAATCCAAAGTTGCGATAAACGGTAATTGCCGGTTAGGATCTCTAAAACTCTAGGTCACAAGACCAGCCCCAGGAGGAGGATATCCAGGATAACTTGGAACAGGAATCACATTCGGGATATTATATCCTCCTGGAAAACCAGGATTAACCGGACCGTACTGGGGTTGTTGAGGTTGTTGATAAGTATACCCAGGATACGGTTGATACTGGTAAACCAGCTGCTGGACAGCTTGCCCATATTGGTACTGTCCCTGGTACGGTTGATGAACAAATTGCGGTTGAGTAGTGACAACCGTGCTTATACCAGGCTGACCTACAGGCATCTGAACCATAGTTTGAATCGTAGATCCAGATAAGGGCAAAGATGTCTGAGGAGTGGTCACAGAGACAGTAGAAACAGGAGTTGTCGATACTCCAGAAGTAAGTGCGGCAGATGTTGCGGTAGTTGCTGCAGCTGAGTACTAGGTGCAATTGGCGGCTGAGTAACTACCGAAGTTACAGAAGTTTGAACATTTGACTGGACAGGTTGCGGTTGCTGGGGTGAACCAGAAACCACAGGTTGTCCAGTTTGAGGTACCAACTGTATACTTGGCTGCAACACCTGTTGACCCTGTGATGGATCCCACACTATCATTCCGGGGTATTGACCCGTAACAGGTTGAGGATACTGAGATCCATAACCGGATTGAGGATAGGATTGATAACTGAAAGGTACAGTTCCCATACCTTGAACATATGACTGACCTTGAGGTGGTTGATAACCTTGACTCGAGTATTGACCTTGAGGTTGATAACCTTGGGGTAAATACTGATACTGGGGTTGACCTTGACCTTGAGGTTGATACCCTTGAGGTTGATACCCTTGGGGTTGATACCCTTGAGGTAAATACTGATACTGAGGTTGACCTTGGGGTACATATTGAGGTTGGGGTTGACCTTGAGGCATGTATTGCACCATAGGTACATACTGACCTTGAGGCTGCCCCCCAGACACAATTTGTGTACCTTGAGGTTTCCCCCCAGGCGTTAATTGAGGCTGCCCCCCAGGCGGTAATTGGCCACCTTGAGGTTGAGAAACGGGAACTGATCCTGACATCATGTAAATGTCTCCTACACCCAACGGTTTATTACCATTGTTTCCAGCTAATAACCCATGATCAATGGGTTGAGGAGATGCCCCCGCAAAGGTACCAGAAAGTGACTGATACCCAGTGGGAATAGAAGGACCGCCGTGTAAGAAAGATTCAGGAGATTGAGTGAACACGGACGACTGACCAGACATATTTACAGGAGTATAAATACCTCCAGGTGGAAAAGGAGTACGAGGTGGAGAAAAACCTACCCCTGAGTTGTCTAAGTAATTGGTTAACGAAAGGTACCAAGTAGTACTTCTAGGAGGACTGTAAAAGATAGATTCACGCTCTCTTAGATCAAGATTAGGTTGATCTTCAAGGGTAGATACGCCTAATTCTTCCTCTGGAGCAAGTTCTTCAATAGCTATCAAACCAGTAGGAAGATTTTCGGTGATGACTCTTTCTACCCTGGGTGAATCTGGTATACTAGAAGTTGGAGTAACAGGTTCAGATATTTCAGGTTCTTCGCCTATATCACTAGTAGATGAAAAACTACCAGCAAGCTCAGAAACTGTAACAGCTTTAGGATTATAACCTGTTTCTAGACTTTGGTAATCTGGATGGACTACCAAGGAAGACTCTCCTTCTTCAGGTGAACCTACTCTACTGCCACTAGGAGGAGTTACAAGGACCTTCAATCCTTCGTACTGACCCGGGACGTCTTCAGGAGGCCCACCCCGCGATCTACGGAGTTTCCTCAACAAATCAGTTCCGGTAACAATTTCAGGTGACTTGCCTCGAAGTCTACGGGACTGTCTCGGTAATTCCGCCATAGCTAAAAACTTTTAACTACTACACACGAAAACAAAGTAAAATTTCAAATCAAAGCACCTAAAGTCGCTAAAGAACCAAACAAATTTGAATCACACGCCTAAAGAATCTAGGGCGTCAAACCAAGCACAAACAGTAGCCTTCCAGACCGAAAACGCTAGTTGGAGATGAAACCCAACATCGCCGGATTCAGTACAGAAGTGGTGGGTGGAACAGTTACCCCGGAAACCTGCTTAATGAATAGACCGGCAAAAGTTCCTCCACTTTAACCATCTCGAGTGAAGTGAACCCCCCGGAAAATCCAAGTGAGTCTAGCCGACGTCTGCTCCAGGTACAGTGGGATCTTCCCTCCACCGTCACCTTGGTAGAATCCTAAAGATAATGGTCACTAAGGTTACCAACCGCAACAAATGCACCTGGGGGAACAGTCTACACTCCGACAGCACGCAAGGGCAGAGTATCTAGCTCAATCCCCTTGCCGATTCCTTGACAACAATCCAAGGTTTACCGACAAGTGACCCCTGGCTCCTCGACAATGGTTAATCCGAGGTTTACCATTTGTAATACGTGCGTGTCTGGCGTCGTTCCCAACGAGGGAGGATTGATCCCCTCACTGGTTCGGACACGAGCTCGTGCTTCTCCTTTAAGAGGAGCTTTCCCAGAGTACAAATGAGACAATTGGATTTATTCTATCACAAGATAAGCTACTTGTTTGGTTTTGTTGTCTTGGAGAGTTAATTACTCTCCTACTCCAAGACACTAGCCTGATCTAAATTGGTGTTTCAGAGCCCTAGTAAATAAAAGTTACTAAGTTGATTTTACTTTAAGCGTTACTTTTATGGTTTTCTTTAAAGACAAAAGGTAGCGGAAATGAAACCAATGGTGTGTAGACTCGACTCGCAACCACTACAAAGATGCACCTAAGATGATTTACGCTACTTTTCTTTTTCAATGAAATTCTTAGCTAAGAAAGTTTAGAGAATGCAAATTTATATAAAAACAACTCTCTTGGCAACGAAAATCAAAGAAATAAAACTCTTTATCTTTCCAAGCATACAAACATGACCACTCATTACGTGCACGAAAAATTCTTTCTCTTTCAAAATACTCCAAAAGCTACTTGAAACAAAACTTTCCAAAGGAGATGTTTTTGTATTTTTTGTTTAACAAAGCATATAAATCTATTTTAACGAAAATCAATCTCAAAAATCTATAAAATCTATGAAAAATTGACTCACAAGCAAATCAAAAGGAAATTTACTCTAAATCAAACCTAACGAGGCAAAAGCCTACAAGGATGATTCTAGGTTGTTTTACTTGACCACAATCAAGCCAAGGACCAACTAATGCAGAATCAAAAAACCAGTCAAAACAAAACTCAAATCTTTTTGTTCTTTTTGTAAAATGGAATTCAATACTCAATCAACAAGCACTTCGAAATTTGCCAAAGGGACAACTCAAAGATAAGTTGCTCTTACAGGTAGACTTTATGACAGGTCCGACTCCTAAGAAGGCTGACAAAACCAGAGAGATCTAAGGCTTGACAACTTCTATCGCCAAAGTCACTACAGGACCTACTCAAAAATCGAACCCTAGGGCTTAAACTTCTATGAAATCCACTAAAACACTCAATGCTATCGAAACAAGTTCAGGTGAAGATATTTGACAGGAGACTAATGGATCTGGGCAGTAAAAACTAAGAAAAAGCAAAATCTAAGAGGAAAAATGTAAAAAATGGAAATTTCTTAATTTTTAGCAGGGTACACAGGCAACCTGTTAAGACAGGCGTGGGCCCACTCTGTGCACACAGCAACAGTGCGTACAGGTACGCACTGTGCAATACTCAGAGGGTGCGTACTACTGGAAAAACCAAGAAAAACTAAATTCAATCTAACCCTAAGCTAGCCTACCCAAATACAAAGTCACAGAGCCAAAAACCAGAAAATAAATGACTTTTCTCGGATCAAAGTTACATACAAAGGAAAAAACTTTCACATCAATGGAGTCCCCAGTGGAGTCGCCAATTTGTCAGGCGGAAAGAGTCGATAGTGCGGACACAACCAACCTCCCTAGGAGCCTAAGACTCTCTAGTGACAAACAAGACAAACAAGAGCAATCCTTCTCTAAACATGCCTTTACCATACAAGAAATCAAGTGTTTAGATCCTACCTGTAGTCCAGCGCTGTTGTAGTAGTCCAGCCTCGCCGATCCGGATGAGCTCCTCCTTCACTTCGAAACCTGCATTCACTAACAACCAAACGATTAAATAGCACATGATAATCTCATAAAATAAAGCATATTTAACATATAGACCAAGGAGTACATGAAACAACTCATAGATAACAAGTTATTGAGAAGAATGGACTCATTTGCATTAATAGGAAACAAAAGGAACAATTACAACCTGAGCCTTGGTGTTGTGCAAGTCCCTCTCAGGGTCTATCAAGAGTTCTCCTTTACTTTGACAAAGCTCACCCACTTCCAAATAGAACAAGAAAAGATGGTAATCTCTCCCCACAAGCTTCTAAATGGGAGTCCTAATTCCAGCAGCATCTACCCTTAGAAATGTTTAGCTTTCAACCTCCCCTCCTTCTGGCCCAATGCCTGTATTTATAGTGCTCAAGAGGAAGTTAATCAGGTCCACCATCAATGGGATAATCCCCTCTTTGGATGGGATAGCTCCTTTCTTGATGGGATAAGTTCCTCTTTCATAGGGGTACATGAACCATCTGGAGGCGCTCAATACACGTCAAACAACCTTCTAGAATGCTCTAGAAATGACCACAAGTAACTTTTTAAAGATGAAACTCGCGCCTTTTGACCTTTACAGGGGTACGCACCTGCCCCTTTACATACAGAGCGTACAAGTACGCAGGTTTTGTGAACATTAGGTGCGTATACGCAGGTAAGGCCGAGAGAATCTGCGTACCCAGAGATAAACACATTTACAAAGACTTTCTCTCTTTTTGGAGTTTGACATGGAGAGCAGAGGCATAAGACTTGCCCAGGAGGATAGCATGACTGTTGATAGAGCCATACTAACTGTAAATAGTCATGGTGACATTTTTTAGTGTAACAATTGCATACAAAACATTCTAGAGTTACAGGATAGGAAAATAGACTTTGTGCAACTCTGGAATGTTCTGCATGCAACACATTTTCCCGGTCCACTTGATCCAACAAAACTTGGAACAAAAACACTCCCAACTGACCACTCTGTTGGGCTAGGAACATACTCTGATGCTGAAGCTCTACCTACTACTAACAAGTGCTCCCTCTTTGACATCTGTGCTACTGCAACATCTCCATGCATCTCGCACCATTGAACACTTCTCTGTGCCACCTAGCACTGTGCAAAACACTTGTGCCTCTTGCGTTGATGCAGCCTGCTAGCTATGCACTATCCTGGGATTCCCTACACTATTGCTCTCTCTCTTGCTCCATCTGCATCTGTCTCTACCCAATCAATCAGTTCCTGCTACTCCACATCGGGGCTCCCGTAGCAAGGTCTCATCCAAGAGGTTGGGTACCTCAAGGATACTGCCCCTCCTCCTTGGGACGATCAATCCACATCACCCCACCTCCTACGTGGAGGTATGGCTGCATGCGGTTCCTCAGCCCACCTGGCTCGAAGTTTCCCCCTACTGGAGGTCTCTGCATCAGTAGATGTCTCTACTCGATCTCCTCTCAGCGTCCCTTATTGTGGCTGCTCCACAACCTCCTGAAGCTGCTGCACCAATCGTGGCTCCTCCACAATTGTCTGAGACTTATTTGGGCTCTGCATGTTGAGAGGTAATATACGCTCCCTCTCAACCACCAAGTCTCCATTAGTTGCCTCGCTGCTCAAGGCTGTGCATGCATATCGAACCTCAAGAGCATACAGGTTCTTGACCCGTGAACCAATCTGCTTCACTTGTCTAATGATGATGTGTCTAAGGAAAACCTTTCCCTTACTGAAGACAACATCATAGCCTCTATCTTCCAGCATCGCGATCGACACCAAGTTTCTCTTCAGTTCTGGTACATACTTGACATCGGTCAAGGTAAGGCGAGCTCCATGCTCCCTCTGAAAAATAACCGTGCCTACACCTGGGACACTATACTTCTCATCATTACCCATCGCTATGAGTATCTAGAGATCTTTCTCCTCCAAAGTATTGAACAAACTCTTGTCACCGGTCATGTGGAAAGAAGCTCCACTGTCGAGAAACCAACCACTTCCCACCATGGATGAAACCATGCATGCGAAGAGTGTGAAATCCAACTCAAACTATGAAGCAAGTGCCTCACCTTCAGATCCTTCCCTAGATCCCTTCTTGGATTTCTTCTTTGGGAAATTAGTAGCATAATGGCCCAACTCATGACAACGAAAGCATCTCACCTTCGACTTGTCAACCTTCTTCCCATCATTGGAAGAACTGGATTCAGAAAGAGAACCCTTCTCCTTCCCCTTCTTTGCTTTGGTAGCCAAAGCACAATCTTCTTCACCAGATGCCTCTGATGAAGATCCGCCCCTGGTATTTCGCCTGATCTCCTCTTTCACAAGATCCGACCAAAGACTTTCCCATCCTGGCAATTCCTCCCGACCATTGACAGAGTCTTGATAGGAATTCCAACTCTTCAGAAGACCAAGGAGAGCCAAGCTCACCAAGTCCTCATCATCGACAGTCACTCCCACACTTCCCAGCTCATCCCGACATTGGGTGAACCTCGTGAGATACCTGGGCATACTGTCTCCATTCTCACACTTAATGTTTCTAAGTTTATCCTTGAGCGCCAACTTCCTCTGGTGGCTCTTGCTTTGGAATAGATCTGTCAACGCTTTCCACATCAAGTATGGAGAAGCCTTTCCATGCAGGCTGGACACAATGTGATCCTTCATGCCCTCTAACATAATCCTTCGACACTTTGCTGTCTTCTTTTGCCAAACCACAGCTTCAGCAACATCCGTAGGTTTTGGGACCTCAGCCTCTATGAACTCCTTCAACCCATTGTCATCTAACACCGCCTCCATCCTGTCTTTCCATGCAATATAGTTCAAGCTGACTTCAAGAGCATACTCCAATCGCAATCCGTTGAAAGACATTTCAACTTTGACACCAAGAAAACACTGCTACAAATTTGGATTCCACCAGCTCAAAACTCAACTGCTTCTGATCTAAAATTTGTGAGAAAAAAGTATTTCTCATACAAAGATTGACTGTATGGGATTTTACTAGATATCTTACCTTCCAAAGGAAGGATGAATCCAGAGGCTACCTGGCCCGATTACAGACTCTGCCTGAAGAAATAAAATGTAAACACTTCCTGATTAATAGATCTGATGATCAATAGCTATGATACCATGTAGAAATTTTGAATAATATGACACTTATTCAGAGAGATTATCCTGATTATACACTATTGCAGAATACATGCATAACACATAACCTCCTCTACGTTGATCATCAATTTAGCAGCATTGAAAATAATGAAACATCAATCGCATGTGCACATTAACACAGTATGACAGGGAGAAATAGACGAAGTAGTGTACATACCATTTTTGTCTTTCTTGATTTTTTCCTCATTATTTGACCAAGCCTGAGTGTAGTTGTCATTCTCTTTGGCAAACTTCTCTATGAATTGCCTGTTGTAGATGACTTGTGGCTCTGGTAGGTGGTACATAAGTTGTAGGTTGTCTGGGGTAAAAGATCCCATAACCTCTTGGCTTCTTGTCCTGAATTCTCTGTCTGAGATGTCGGCTTCATCAATAACCCATTTATCCATGTCAGTATAAGGGATTATCTTGGGGCACGTAGCTAGGTGACGCAAAAATGAGCATATTGTCTCTAACATGGAAGCATCTGAGGAATCACATCAGTCAACTATAATATACATTTCTAGAACCCTTGGTTGCTCTTCCTCCAGTATATTATACATGGCCACCCATGTAGAGGTTCCTCCCTCTCTGTTGCATGTAGTATCTATAAATAGAGGAGTCATTTCTAACTTCTTAGAGATGATTGCCTTGCCTTTCTTCACCATTGTTCTCAATGATTTGCTCTGCAAATTTTCCCTGAAAGTGAAGAACAACAACTATTGGATACACAAAGATGATAATGAATGTAAAACAAAATAATGCAGATAACTTGTAAAGGTGATAAAAGGAGTTTTATTCGAACTCACGTAAGAAGATATCATATCACGCTAAATGGATTTTCACACATAAATGCAGTTATCTCTTACTAAATGCCCACTAATTCTTCGTTATCCCTTAGCTTTAATGCTCATAAATGTCTGCATCGTAAAACAGGAAGAAAGCTTCTAGGGTGGCAAGCCTTTGAACTGCGATGATAGCGATTGTACGATTTGCAAAGCAATATCGTAGATCGTAATATCACATTATGCCTTTTCACATTTGTTACCTCCTTCAATGTTACTGCGAGATGCAAGATGTGAGCCGCTAGTTAATCATTTCAAAACGTAGCTACTTGCCAGGTTTATCAATGTAAAAGACCCTTTTTAATGAGTTGTGGACCTAATACATTTTCTTATGATATATTTAAGGAGTGGGTCCAGGTCTTGATCACATTTCGCAATATTGGCTAGTAGTAAGTTTGTGGTGTTTGTTTGAATTCCCGAAATGCGATGCAATAAAGGTTATAATGCCATCACAATTTTGCATCTCACATGTTTCAAAATAACCGCCGGTCCTTTATGAATGGCAACATGTGATGCGAGACTAAGCCTAAAAATCTTAAGGACTTGGTTTATGTCAGATTTATGATAGTTTCGAGCATAGAGTCCTTATTTAATGATTTTAATTTATTTTGGGGGTTATAAAGGTCTTTTGGTGGTGCTTAATCATGCTATATGTGTGTAGGTAAGAATTTAGTAGTTTTCTAAAAAAGAGGGGGGTTTGATTGATATCTTTGCTTTATTCTAAAAGATAAAAGAAATTCCTAAATGCTAAGTTTTGTTTTTTGGATAGATTTTTTTAAAGGGTCCCCATTTATTAATGTAATATTAACTACTATCATTAATAAATGGGGGGTTGTTGAATAGCATCACAATTGGCGATTCACTTGGAAGAACCAGTTATCTCTGAGAGTTTTTTGAAATTTCTAAAACTTCCAAAATAAAGATATTTTTGAAAACAAAATAAGCTATATGGAATCTTAGGAAAGTAATACTTCTGTTTATTAATAAAACAACATCTAATTAACTATTGTTCTTTTGATTATTCTTTTCCCATAAAAAGTCACTTTGTCTACATTAGTCTTTACTTGGTTTTTAAAGATAAAAGAAAGGAGTCTCTTCTCAGATCAGTTTTTGGTATAATCAGTTGTCATAGGTAGAGCCTTTGCTGCCAGCAGGCATTCATAGCCTTGATAGGGTTACCTCTTAACAAACAATGATTCAGTATCCCACTTAAATCAGAATGAAATCTTAAAGATAAGCTCGTAATTATACTTATTGCTTTCTTTATTTTCTGAAGTAATTCATTGTTGCTTTCGCTCTTCATCTTTTATTTCTTAAAGGACAATATCTTGGTTTGGTGACCAACATTTACAATGCCATTCTCTTGATTTGTAACTTAACTGAACAAGCTAGCTCGTGATGAGACCCCTTGTCTTTTGATTAATATATTCTTGAGCCATTACCCCGTTTTGATATGAAATATTGGTAATGTCAGTTAGTTATAATATTACGATCATGGTAAGTTGGCTCTTGATGAGACCTCTTATCCTTTAAGTTTAAGTTTATTTTAGGATTACACTCTAAAATTGAAAGCTGATTAAGTGGGGAGAATCATTGGCTCCTTAAGAGCTTCTGGATGACAATTGTAGAGTTTTAAAGATGCTTTTCTGGAGAGGGACTTTGCTTTGTTATTGATACTTTTTTGGACTGATGTAAAGGAGAAGTTTCTTTCTTAAAGCTAAGTTTCATCAAAATTAAGATAATTTAGGCAGAAAATAGGCAGTTTAAGAGCGATAGAACTTAACTATATATTTCATATGTGAATATTACTTTCATAACAATTTTTACTTACACAAGAGAAAAGTCAAAATTAAAAGGAGACTATCCTTTGTAAAACCAAAAGTAAATGATTTTCAATTGGTATTATTCTTTCTAAAAGAAAATTTTAACTAAAGGCAATAATATACAATGAATAGAAGAGATAATCTTTTATGGAAAGTATTTCTTTAGAACCTGCCCATTAGCAGGTAGAGATTCTCTTTTACCTGATAAATTTTGTAACAAAAAAGTTGATGGGCCTATTTGTTCCATAATCTGAAATGGGCCAAGCCACATTTGTTGGAACTTGGTATGCTTACCTTTCTCTTCGTGGGCTTTATCCCATTTCAATACTAGGTCTATGAGTTGAAAATACTTTAAAGTTACAAAATTTGAATCAAAGGAGGTTTTGACTAACTGCTAATGATGTGCATGTGTGGTCCTGGCTTTTTCTCTTTCCTCTTCGAGCTTAAGAATTTCTAATTGTCTAAATTGCATAGATGAGGAAGGATTTTCTTCAATGAATTGAACTAAGGCTAAGGTGGGAATAAATATGTTTGTTAGAAAAACTGCTTCTTTCCCATAGACCAAATTAAAAGGAGAAGTTCCAATGGAGGCTTTCTGAGTTATTCGATCTGCCCATAGAGCAAACACTAATGATGTATGCTAGTTCTTTTGGCTTTGGTCAATAGTTCATTTAATAATCCTGATGATATTTTTGTTTTTGGATTCGGTTAACCCATTTCCTTGCAGACAGTAATTGGAAGAATACTTAAGATTAAAACCTCTTTTAAGAGCAAATTATGTCATAGCATTTCCTGAAAAATAAGATGCATTATCAAACATCAAATCAGATGGAAGGCCAAACTTGGTGATGATAAATTGATCTATAAATTCAATAATATTTTCTGAATTGGCTACCTTGAGTGGAATTGATTCTACCCTTTTGGTGAAATAATCCGTGGCTATAAGGATATATATATGTTGTTTAGAAGAATGAGGAACAATCTCACCTATTATGTCTAATCCCCATTGTTCAAATGGTTGGTCAATGTTGACTGGATGTAATGGTAGTGAGGGTTTCCTCTATCTTCCAATAGCTATTTGACAAATCTTACATTTCCTTACATAACTATGTGCATCTTTGAACAATGTTGGCCAGTAATAGGCAGCATAGAGGATTTTATGTGTTGTAGTATCACCTCCAAAATGACCACTAGTTGGTCCATCATGAAGTTCTTGCAACACCTTCTCCACCTCATATTTCTCAAGACATCTAAGTAAAACAGAATCATAATTTATTCTAAACAACACATCTTTGACAATTTGATATTGCCTATCTTTTAATCTCAAGGCTCTTTTCTTTGTGTAATTTAATTGGGTTGGGGCATATCCATTTTTCAAGAAAAATATGATATCAGCATACCTTGATTTTGTGTCGTTAAGGCTTACCTCATAGACTTGTACATCGTCACCTAAATGCTGAAATTCTGATAGATTCAATGCTCCCACCAACATCCTGCAAAAACCTTGACCTTTTACAATTTTCGCTGGTTTAATTTCTATGTCATATTCTTGCAGCGTTGTCACCCAATTCGCTCTCTTTTCACATACATCCCTTTGCATTAAAATATTTCTCACTGTTGAGAATGGTACTATTACTTTAGTGTGGGTTTTGAGGAGAAAAGGTATGAAATGTTTTATAGACTTGAAAACAACAAAAGCTTGTTTTTCAACATCTAAGTAATTTACTTCAGCTCCCTGTAAATTGGAGCTAAAGAAAGAGATTGGGGCTTCAGCTTTTTCTTGATTTACTTGTGTCAATACGGCTGCTTATAATTTCTCGAAAGCGAAAGTATATAGAATGAAATGATTTGAAAAATTTGGCATTGCTAAAGATGGGGCATTTATGATTGCTTGTTTTATCAAGCTAAAAGCTTCATGTTCCAAATGTCCCCATTTAAACAGAGAATTTTTCTTTATCATGGATTGAAGAGGTAAAACAATTCTATAGAAGTCAAAGACAAATATTTTTAACAAAATTTATTTGACCTATGAAAGATTGCATTGATTTTTTGTTATGCGGTAAAGGTATTTCAGAAATTTCTCTAATTCTGTCAGGGTCAATATGAATTCCTACTTTGAACACAATGAATCCAAGGAGCTTTCCCTCACTTAATGCGAAAAAAGACTTCTTGGGGTTAAGAGAAATTCCATACCTTTGGAAACGTTCAAAGATCTATTTTAAATCTCTTAGGTGATTACTGCATTTTTTGGAGTATACCATTATATCATCCAAGTAGATCACTACTGATTTTTTTACTAAACCTTTGAAGGCTATATCCATAGCTCTCTAGAAAGTGGCATCAGCATTGATCAATACAAATAGCACCTTCTGATAAGCGTAAGTGCCCCATTTTGTTCTGAATGTAGTTTTCAGCTGGTCATTTAGATGTACTAAGATTTGATTATAACATGAGAATCCATCCAGGAAAGACATTAGCTCTGAGCTTGCTACTGGTTGCAAAATTTGTTCCATAGGGGGTAATTGGAAATTGTCCTTTCGGAAAACTTTATTGAGGTTTCGAAATCTATACATATCCAAATATCACCGTTCTTTTTTCTCACTGGGCCAAGATTGGAAACCCACCGAGAATGTTTGACAGGAAAATTAATTTTGGCTTTCAGTAGTTTATTCAACTCAAATTTAATTTGACTTTCTAAATTAGGATGAATCTTTCGCAATTTCTGTTGAATAGGTCTTTCGTCAGATATCATGGGAATAGTATGTTGAATAATAGAGGTGTCGTATGTCTTGAGATCTTCATAGTTCCATGCAAAGACATTCTTGTATCTTTTCAACAAACCTATAAAAGCTGCTTTTTTCGTCTGTCATAAGTCCGAGACCTAAATTAATATTTTGAGGTTTTAATTCAGTCCCTAGATTGACCAATCCAAACCTCAGAGTTGAACTATGAAGTTTTGAATAGGTGGATTGTTTAAATCTGTCTTTGAGGTCATATAAATCTTCCAACTCAACTGTAGATTTTGGTATAGAATCATTGATTGTTTCTTACATAAGTTGGTTATCATGCTGGTATTCATCAACTATCTGGTCATCATAAGAGCCTTCTGAGGTCAAGAAGCTTATGATATATGGATCATTATTAAAGACTCTCCAATTGGTGATATTATCAGGAATAGAAGACCTAAAATTAATCCAATGGAAAATCGATCTTGGCTGTAATCCTCTGGTGGGATAAGCTTGGAAGTGAAATTTGCTAGAAGATCGACACTAGCATTCTTGAGTCTTGGAATAGGGGAAATATTAAATGTTGTAAAGTGAAGAGTCAGGTCTTGGACTAATGACTGATAGTGTTTCAAATGTCCTGACAAGAAGTGTATAGTATTTATTACCTTTTTTTTATGATAATCTCTGAATCTATGAATGCTTGGAGGTATTTGCCATTAAGGCCAATTGCCTTATACAAAACTTGAACTAGTCCTTCATATTCAGCAGTGTTGTTTGTGCAATTGAATTCAAGTCTGCATGCTAACATAGTATTTCCCCCCTCTAGGCTAGCTAAGATGCAACCTGCTCCTGCTCCATCATTGTATTTAGATCCATCAAAAAATAATTTCCAGAATAAAGATCTAACTACAAGTTTATCTACAAAATTTACACATTTAGAAGTGCCTGTTTGGGAAAAAATTTCAACTTGAGAGACAATAGAGTTTTCTAAGAAAGGTGAAGTGTGAGCATTGAAATTCCATAGAAATGATTCTATAGAATAGTTTCCGATGATATTGTTTCTATACGCAACTGGTTCATTTTCTCTTTCTAATTATGTTACTATGTACTTTTGATGTTTCTCACGATCAACCCTTATTTTATTTGGTTTTCCATTATAGGGAAGCCACATGTGAGACAAGTCAATTGCAAAATAACCATGAAGTTTTTTTGACCAATCTCTACTAAGGATTAAGCCATAGAACTTGAGAATGTCAGCTACAAGTATGTTAATGACTTGGCAAACTTTAGGGTTTGATGAAAGTCTGATGGTTACTTGGTTAAGTTCCCCAACAAATTCGACTTTAGAGCGATCTAACTAAACTATTCGTACAACATATTACTAAGGTTGAACATTCAACTTTGCACAAACTGTTCTGGGTAAGATGTTAGATGAAGCTCTAGAATCGACTAAATAGTTGTGTAAGTTTTTATTAAAGACTTCAAAGTAAGGAGAAATGGTGGAGTGTGGGATTTTGATCTCCCCCCAATTAGAGCTATATCGGTTGGATCAATCTTGTTCAAAGAAGTGCTAGGGGGTCTTCCCATTTCTTGGGCAACTTGTGAGATCACGACAGTAGGAAGAAGCACAGTAGGTACTGCTTTAAGTTCTTTAAGAAGTAACTTCTCATGATGCTTCAATTTACTAAGCTCATGAAAGGTGATGTTTGCCCTAGTTTTCTTCATATCATCAGTGATATTATATTCCATTTCATAAAAAACTATCAAAGTTTTAGATGAAGGAGAAGGATCCAATTGAGTAGGCATAGTTTGAGTGGATTTTGGTACAAATTTCTTACATGTTTCTTTGTCCCTAGGGGGTGGCATTGAATCCTTCTTTTTTGCATTTGTTTGTGACAATTCAACAGGGTTTTAACTTCGGGTAGCAATAGGTAATGCTTCTTTCATTTCTTCATTGGGAAGTAAAAAATTGCACATTCCTTGTAATTTTGTTACTTCTTCATCATCTGTTTGTTCTTCATTTGTTGAAACTTCATAATCCTCTCCATCTGATACAACATTTGATATAGAATTTGGAGGTTTAGGATCAACAGGTGAATTCCTTTTAAATGGTCTAAAATGTTTCTTAGACAAAGTCTTTCCTACATGTTTTTTAATATCAACCATTTCATTAGACATGGTCTTGAGGACTTTCTGTGACCCTTCAAGATAAAAAGGATATTTTGGTGGTTTCTTCTTGGAGTCATCCCTAAAAGTTACTTTCTTAGATTTCCATTCTTCCAATGCATTTTTATTTTCCACGGATAGAATGCATTTCTCCACAGCTATTACCTCTTTCATAATTTCTGCCAAAGTTGGTTTGGTAGCTCTATCAACAAAGATAGTTGTGTTTGACGGTAAAGAAGAAATGTACCACTCATTTTGGACCTCATCAGAAGGCTTATATGTCGTTGGTATCTTATTCAATAATTTATTGAAGTGAGAATTGAAGTCCTTAATGGTCTCTTTTGGTTCAGCTTTCAAGTTGGAGAGATCATTGATTAGGGTAGCTATAGATCTATCATCTCCAAATTTAGTTAATAATTTCTCTTGAAAATCATCCCAGCTATTAATGGAATTTGATGGTAATGAAAAGTACCATGATCTTGCTGCTCCCTGTAAAGTATATGGGAATAATCTTACAACTGCGTCTTCTTCCACTACTTCATTCAAGTTAATGGACAACATGAAATTATTTATATGTTCCTCAACTAATAGGCCATTATCAGGATTGAATTTGGGCAACCATTTCTCTGGGTGTGCCAGTAATTGATGTAAAGGTCCATCCTAATAGCCCCTGGGTTTGTCCATGGCCTTGGAGGATTCTGTGCCATTGCTGGTATGTGGGTAGGGGAAGGTGTAGTAGGGGTTGAAGGTGATTGGGTAGAGGAAGATGTAGCTCTTGTACCTGTGTGAATCATGATCTAGAGTGGTGAGGTGGACGATTGATCTTGTGAGGGTATATATGGAATGAATGAAGATGATGATAAAACCTAACTATGAGATTCAGATGGTGCTTTCTTAGCTTTCTTACGACTTGGCAGAGGAAATTCAAACAAAGGGATTCCAAACTTTTCACTCTGTGCTCTAGTTAACCTTTGAGATGGGGTGAACTGAGAGGTAACATTATCCTGGGATAACTCATATTCTTCTTGAGATAGCGAAAGCCCCTGTAATTTATAGATCAAAGGTTGAACTTCAGGGGCTTCAGTAAAAGAAGAATGATCTGGCTTGTTTAGGATTTCAGCAACGGGTTGTATAATTTCTTCTACAGCTTCTCGCTTAGGATCAGGGGATTTGGAAGACTTTCGAGAAGTTGGACGTGATGGTGAGGGAGTTTTACTCTTAGAATGGCTTGTTAATCTGGATTTACTTGCCATTCATAGTCAGGCCCTCCTTCTAGCACCAAAATTTTGAAGCCTTAGAAATCGTTACTTAAACATGAGGTAAAACCACCCGGTCTGGACCTTGGTTGGCAGCTCCTTTTCTGTTTGGAGAGGTGACTCCGACTCGGGATAATGGTACTAGTTTCCCAATCTATTTAATGATTGTGCTAATGGAGTGATATGTGATGTTTTGAAGTATTGTCTGAGCTAAAAGTAATCTAATCTAAATGAACAATCACATGCATTTTATCATAATTTAAACACTATCTAATTATAAATATAACCGGGATTAAATTTATGTATGCGATCTACAATAATGTTTGAAAGAAATTGATAATAAAGATCATTCAATTGCGATGAGAAACTAACTCAGTTTAGCAATAATTGTTTCATATAAAAAGTTAGCCGAAATGATTGTGAAGGATATATCGCATAAGGAATTATTCATATATTCAACATAAAATATAGATCATCATCATACAGAAGTGCAATAATGGAAATCAAGATTCAGACTTTCATACATAAAAAGTTTGAAAAGAAATCATTGCTTAATACATAAGTAAAAAGGATTATGAGATAAAAGTACCATTTATAATACGTCCTACTCATGTGTTTCAACAATATTGATCTATCGTCAGTCCATTCAACACCATATAAGAGTACAAAAGTGAAATTTCAGTAGGAGATGCTAAATCAGATAAAAATAAATCCCATTCCATTAATTTCACCAAAACTTCCTCAAAGGGACAGAAGTGCATGTTTTAAAGATTGTTTCTGATAAAATTTTTGGACCCCTCTCTAAATGCATGAGAGGGGTTTAAATACTTAAACTATAAAACTAAAAATAGATTATTACAAAAATAGTTGAGGAGGTTTAAACGACCTGCCTCAAATTATGAAAAATTAAAATCAAAATAAAAATGAACATGGTGACTAGCTATCTTGCATTTGATCCTTCATATCACAAATGACCATCATGGACTTGATCTGTGTTGGTTGGCCAACTTCGGATTTCAACTATCCAGCGAATATGACATCAGTCAGTGCTGGTGCCATTTTCTCCATAGAAGTGGCTAGGAATCACAGGGTCATCCATTGGCTGTGAGGTTTCACCAAATGTTGCCAATATGCTTCCCAGTTTAACCTGGTCATTTGCCTTATCACTTCTGCATTTTCTTCTGTTTCCTGTTTCCACTGTAGTTCAAGTTTTTTCACATTAGGAAGGAAACCTGGAATGGACTCTACCACAAGGTTGGCACTATGTAAATTTTCATTGATATTTTTTATGACACTGTTTGTTACTGCTGCCATGTCTGTTGTTGCCTTTTATGCTTCTTTAAGCCAAGAATCTCAACTCGCAAATAGGATTTCTTTATGCGACTCTTCTAGTTTAGGCAAATCAGCTTTTCTCCCCTCTTCTGTATTCTACCAGGTGATAAAATTGGATACCTTTTTAAAGATATCATCATATTAAAGTCTAATCTCCATGACTTGACTTGTCAATTTGTCGCTTGTTTCGCAATAAGATTTCCATTGCGAAATCTTCTGGCACAATAATTATTTCTGGTGCATCAGCTAGGAGTTAAGACTGAGTTCTTTAGTAACAAACTGATCAATTTTTCGATCATCTTTGTGTAGATCAGTTATTTCCTGTATTGTTGCTTCCTTCTCGGCTAAGCTAGTTCGACATTCTATTTTCATCTACTCAAATTCCCATTGTAGCTTAGCTAACTGTATGTTTGCCTGCTGGTCAGATTTTGCTTGCTGTAATTGTTGTTCTAGCGACATAATTTTATCTTCCTTTTCTCTTAGTGTTATAGGACAAAATGACCTCCTCATCAACTCAGAGGTTAAAGACATCATGACTGAAGCAAAGACCACAATTGCAGGCCTTGAATCCACACTAACACTAGTTTTGCACTGCTAACCTACTTTATAAATCTTGTTACCAAGCATAGACGAGCGTTTGTCACCCTGCTAACTCAAGTTGTTAGACCAGGGGGAGCGTTAGTGAAACTAAGAGATGTTCAAAGGGACAAGCCAACTAATTCCCTCACAAATATCTAGATATTTATCTCTATATTTGCTCAAGAAAAGCAAGGAAACATCTAAAAGCAAGATATTTAGAGAATTTCTAATCCGAGAATGAAGGAAAATGGGAAAAAGCTTGAAAACAGGGTAGATTCATGGCTTTTTCCCTAATGAACTCTAGGAGGAGCTTGGCAGCCCTAACTTGATTGCTACATAAGCAGTGAGAGGCCCATTATGAAAGGGGTCAAAGCATTTGAAAGGATAGCCCACTAAGCTGTTGTGAATTGTCATACACTTGAAGAAGTGAGCTGAAAGAGAGAGAGAGAGAGGAAGAAGGGCCAAGGGAAGGCTGATACAATGGATGGTTCTAATCACTCTTCCATTATTAATATAGAACTATAGTTGTGTTCCCTACTCCATAGTGTCAGTAATATTGTTCATTGAGTTGTTCATTTCGATACTTGTCGAGTTGAGTAGTTTAAGTTGTATACAAATATATGTTCATTGTGCATTCTTATATTAGTTTTCTAGATTGTATGTTGTGATTGTGTTTGCCTTTCCTTTGTGCAGGAATTGTCTTGGAGCCAGCTTTGGAGGAGTTCTTCTTGGCTGCATTGAGATCTCCAAACAAATCTAGAAGGAGATTTGAGGTAAACACTCTTTCCATACTTGGTTAACTGATATTTGATAGATGAACATGTGTATAACTTGGTAGCTTCTGAAGATAATCTTACAGTCTATCAAAGGTCCTGGGAAGGCCTTTTAGGGTAGCTTTCATTCTCCATACAACATGCATTTTAACCCATAGCAGAATTGGCAACTTTGCTAGGGACTATACATCTAGTTCCTGGTTTACTCGGACTCCTCTCGGTTCTTCTCTTTCTTCTAAGAGCTCCCTACTTCTTCAAATCCTTTTCTGATCCACCAACTATCTTGTTACATCCTACTAGTTTGCATTCACCTCAGAAACTGATCCTAAAGGCCCTCTATTTGAGCAATTTCCCTCACTAACGCAGGTTACCAGGCTAAACAGAGCTTTATAAAGCACTGCGCCTGTGTAGAGGGAGTGTTAGTGGACCAACTAACTCTCTGTTTACACTGAAACAAAGTGTTAGTCTCCCATTTCCATGATTCCCAGTAGTGTCTATGCACCAAAAGGGGGGGAAATTTTTCTCATGGGCTGAAGTAAGATCTACAACTATATTATGTTAGCAAATTTGGTGCCCTGAAAATTTAATTTTAGGAAAAAGTTTTAGTTTTTCTCTCTTAAAATACATTTTTTTTTGAAAGAAAGACTGATAAATTGTATTCATCCTTCTGTCAAAATAGTTGTAAGCTGCTTCATTTTGGTTTTCAGTAGTTGTTAGGAAATATTGGAAAAATAATCTTTTGGTTATGCAAGTGTTGAATGGCTTTAGATGCATAGATGAATCTATGAATATGTGAAAAGATGAATATGTAGAATAAGACTTGTTTGCATAAAAAATTGATTTTTTTTTTAGAGCATTGTTCTACATGATTTATTGAGTCAAGAGTCTCACCATATTCATACGTCAACACCCCTACCGAAGACAAATAATCAAGTACACTTAAAATTTACATTAAAATCAATTAGTTACTCTTTTGAGAAAACCAACATTAGCTAGGCTAGGATCTTGGGATAAGCATGTGAGTGAACTGCCCAAGGTTGAAAACCAAAACTAGTGTCATTAACGAGTGAAAAATCCTTCTGCACTCATATTACCAGGACCACTCCACTAACAATGGAGCGAAATATGAGACAACATCAGACTGTAATTGAAGGTAGCCCACCTTCTCTTACAAATGCTTTTGGCATTCTGTGTACTAGGGGTCCCTTTGGGGATTTCAGAACTGAGTCGGGGAATCAGGTATTCTACCCACACAACGTGCTATCTATGACTATGTCCCCCCTCGTAATGTTTGTGATGTGAGGTATCTCTAGTGGCGAAACTTCTAGGTACTTACACAAGGTAACAGGGACAGGTTGTCCTAGTGCCTAACACGGACGGATCTACTCTATCTTTAGCTTTTGGGAGGGTGCTCATCTTCATGAGAGTACTTGGCCCGTCAATCTAAGGTTCGTGCAAATCTCTAGAGTAACCGTAACCATACATTTGGCCATCCGTCTCTATTATTCATTGAGATACTGGGTTTCATTTCTATGAACGGTGCTTATCAGACGAGGTACTTTCCCTCTATTTGTTGATTGATATATTTAGTGTATTTTTTATTTTTAGGTACCTGATTGCTATCATTTTTAAGACTTTAAAGAATATCACATTAAAATTTATTTGATAAAACTTAATAGTCGCTGTGACTACATCTGGCCCTTTTTGTCACTCCAAACGATTGTTAGGACTTCCTCCACTCATTGTGGAAGATACGCCGAGTTCCACTAACTTGGATTCCTCATCTTCGAGGAATTGGTCTCCTGAATCTCACACGGGATCTGTTTGGGCAACCGACGATTCAAGTTTTCAAAAGGATTTCTTCATGGAAGGATTTCTTCCTCACTTTAACACTCTGTTCACAAATCCGTCGGACCCTATCGTGGTTCCCATGGTACCTGTACTTCCTTCTTTAGTAGGTGGAACTTTCCCATCTATCCAGTCAATGACTCATGGGTTGTGGAATTTTAGAGACACTGTTGGTCCTCTACCAATTCCCCAATCGATAGTCATCACAACACCGGTAATGTGGAATCTCGCTATCCCATTTGTCCCAGGTACAACAACTCACATAACACCCTCTATAAGTGGAACCTAGCAGATGCCAGGTTCCACTCCTATGGGGCTACAATGCATACCTTCGACAAGTGCCACATATAGTGCTCCATATAACACTCAATGCGGCACTATGGGTGCGGTTCCCGTTTACCAACAACATGGTCAGCTGCCAATGTACAGTTCCAACCCCTAGATTCAGATATTTGGGGGGGTTCCCAATATGCACATGCCGGTAGGGAATGTCATAGTTCCCCCTCCATTCTTAGGCATGCATGGATAGTCGCTAATTGACATGAGTGTTCCCTCTGTCAATCAAAGCCAAATGGTTAGTTTTGTGTCATTTGGGAATCCACAAGGGGTTCCCAGCTAATCCATGGGGTCACCCTACTCACAAACGCAAATGAGTCAAGGGGGAACCACTTATACTAGGCGTAATTTCATACCCTAGTATCAAAATCCTCATGGAAATCCACTCTACAACACCATACTGCAAAGCAACTGTTACACCACGCAACCCATGTACACTATGGGGAACCAAATGGTGGGAGGAGCACAAAGCTCCTCAGGTCATCCGTCATCACCATGGTTTGAGTCGGGGACACCTAACTCTTTGCCTTTTTTGGCAACGTTGGATATTTCCAATTTATACAAGCTGAAAAACAACCCCATCTACCACAACTTACGATGGCCGCTGATCCCACATAAAATACCAACGAACATCCCAAAGTTCGATGGAAAACAAGGGGAGGATCCGAGCACCCATATCACCACCTACCATCTCTAGTGTGTTTCTAACTCTATGGTGGATGATAGTGTCTGATTACGTCTTTTTGCTCGCACCCTCACTGGAAATTCCATGAAATGGTATATTGAGTTACCACGCATGTCATTAAATACCTTTGATGCTTTAACAATGGAGTTCCTAAAGCACTTTCAGTTACCTATCCACTATGAGACTGGGACAGAGCTCCTTACTTCATTTCATCAGGATACTGCCACCCACATCTTTGGTCATATTCATGAATGGAGACATAGGCAGAGGTTAGTCAAAGCTCCCATCCCTGATATTCTCTTAACGGACTGGTTCTGTAAGTCCTTACTCCCACAAATCGCTAGAGATGTCGCTCTAGGTGGTGTGGTCACAGAAGACCAATCCATATGTTGTGCCCAGCACTTAGATTTGATTTATTCATAGTCTGGCACTCTTTATGACATAATCCCCCATGCTCCTGGTAACCACACTGCTTCCACCACTCAGCACCCTGGAGTGCATGCCGATGGGATTGTCAGCACAACCTCTGAGGTCATTGTAAAACAAATTAATGGTTCCATTGCCAAGCTGGCAGTGGACTCCTATACCGAAGTGACTTCTCTTCCTACCACTTCGATAAACTCTGTGCAGTCTACAAAAGAATCTGGTGCCAAGAACAAGAAGAATAAGAACAATACCGCTCCTTCTGAAGAGTAGTCATCCAAGCAGCCCAACCCAAAATAGAAGGCTGTTGTGCCTACCGATGAGGAAAAGGATAAAGGCACTAGATATCCATGCAAACTTTGTGCTGAAGACCACATGACTTGGTGTTTTCCATGGCTTCAGGAATGCACAGACTACCTTTCCAAAAGGGATTCTGGTAACACACCTGTTGTCCTTAGAAATCCTTTTCCTACTCAACAGCAGCAAAATATCATTGACAACCAACCGCAACCCCCACAAGGGGGCAACAATGGTTCACAAAATCCTTCAGCTGGTGAAGGATATTCTACTGTTTACACATTTGAAACAGTAGAACTCACCACAAGAGCCAAGTCTTATGGAGCTCCGATCGCTTTGGCAGCAAAACCATCCTCAGGTCAAAACCTATCGCCGCCCAACGATTTGCATATCGAAAGGCCAGTTGAGGACTTTGTAATTAGACCCCCCAAGAGGACACTTTGATGCACAATTCACAATACATCTGCATGTGCCGCCCAACAATACAATATCATAGAGGATTTGGCACAAGTGTCGTCGACTATGTCAATGCTCGAAGTATTACAAACATGCCCCAACCAATGGAAAGATTTGGTTTCGGTTATTGGAGGTATTGACTTTACAGATTCCATGCTTGCTATTTTTGACATGGACAAGTGTAAACCTCCCCTTTCCCACTAGCTTTCATTTCAAGTGCATATCACTTCGAAAGGTAAAGGTATACACAGAACTGTCATCGACGAAGGTGCTTCAACCTGCGTCATGTCGGCTTCATGTTGGCTCACCTTGGGTTCCCCAAACCTATCCCTGCCATTGAACTCCCTTAAAGCTTTCGATGGCCACACCTTTATCCCAAAAGGATACCTAGCCAATTTTCCCATCACATTGTATGGGAAAACAGTAACAGACGACATATAAGTCGTGGACAAGAAACTCGACTATAATTTGTTGCTGGGTCACAGTTGGACATATGCCATGATGGCTGTCATATCCACTGTCTTTTGTATCATCCTATTTCCATTCAATGGAAAGGTCATTACAGTGGATCAGTTGTATTTCTGCACCCCCGATTATTCACCATTACCAAGTGGCTTCGTATCCCTAGTAGGAAGTGGAACTGACAGTTATGTTAGTATAGGTACCAGTCTACTAAAGGCTTCTTCCCTTATGGGTTGTTTTGCTCTTTAGCCGCCGCAGGTTTCACAATCGGTCAACATGCTTTCAACAATTCCTCATGAACTGACCGATGCCTGGATCCTAATGGCTACTTCAGACCTTGACACATTCGGAGACCAGATGCTGCTGTCACTAGCTGAATCAACCTACCAAGGCATTCAATCCACATCCACATCTCTGGTAATGTTAGTTATTGCCAACGGTACCACTACCCTTCCCATAGCCGCTCCTCCTTTAGATCCATTCAATCAACTCATACCTACGGACGAAGCCGTTCAAGAAATTATGAATTTTTGAGAGCAACATTGGGAGGATTGGCACCATCATGTCCCAATATCTTATTTGAACATGATGCCTCTTCAAATCATGTCCTCTTACTTACCAGAAATTGTTTCCTCACCATACACAATCATCCAAACTTTGGATGTGGAAGGAAACATGGGCGACACTTCCAGGTCATTACCCATAGATATTTTAGTCACGACAGGCATCGTGGAAAACACCTAGATGCGAGCAGACTGTAGTCCTAAGGAAATTGCAAGCTCCACCTGCCTACATGAGGAATTCCATGATGACTTTGTTTGGTCTCACGAGGAAATGCCCGACTTTAATCCGTCATTTGTCGCACATGAGATCCAACTTTATGATGAAGCAAAACAAAATGGGTGGTCGATCCCGTCCTTAGAAATAGCCATTGAACCCATGCCCGGCCCTACTTCCAAAGAAGAACGTCTACTATACCTTAAACAACTAGATAAAACCCGTCAAGATGTCGATTTGGCACTCACAGCTCACAAGGAGCAGGTACAATCCCAATTTATGAAAGAGGTTAGGTTTTGTTCTTTCCAAGAGGGTGACTTCGTATCGTTTTATCATCCAAAAGATAACCTCTTGGAGACATGCATGCTTCGACCCATTTGGCTAGGTGCCTATGTCGTAACAAAAGTCCTCCCCATGGGGGCATATGAACTGCAGGACCAAGAAGGAATCCCGCTCAAGGAGCCCAGATATGGGCCCTATCTAAAAAAGTATTGTGCCTAGTATTGCACTGGGAATGTGCTTTGTAATTTTATGTATTCATAAGTTTTGCTCATTTTTTTTTATGTGATTAGATTTCTTTGTTATTTAGTGGAGTACTTGTCTCATGCATTCTTCTCGCAATGCAGATGTCATCGCTACCTTTAGCATACGTAGGATACGTGGATGGTGCCAGTCATTACAAAGGGCACATTGCATCAGCTGCTTGGGTCATCTACACACCCAAGTCAGAACTATTTTGCTCCAGGGGGTTCTTTCTTGGTACCGCCACCAACAATATTGCCGAGTACATGTCCATCGTTTCACTTCTCATGGAATCGTCATCAAGGGGCATCTCCAATCTGGTGGCTAGGTTAGATTCCCAGCTAGTCGTTATGCAATTGACAAACCATTATCGCCTTCGTAATCCAGCCTTGTTACGTAACTATCTAAGGGTGCGACTCTTGGAACATTGATTTGAAATAATCACATATGAGCATGTTCCTCGAGAATTAAATACAGTCACTGATTCATTAGCTAACTATGTATTGGATTGGCATTTGTCTCATTCTTTAGAGCAGCATGCATGAGAAGTAAAACATTTACTAAGGTTAAAAATTCATTACAAAAAACATTTAAAAACCCATTTACACCACCAAAATACCAAAAATATCTATATCTATATCTATATATATCTATATATATATATATATATATATATATATATAGATATAGATAGAAATCTAGTTTTTTACATCAAAATATTCCAAAACTTGGATGATTTAAGTACAAAATGGCTCAAAGCCCAGCGACAAGCACTCATATGGCTACGCCAGGAACACCTACTAAAAAATGCCTATTACTCCAGAAAAGCTAAAACAGCTCTAGCTACCCTCCGAAGAGGAACCAGAAACCGCTCAGGTACACCCACAGTGTGCTGCTGCATATGAGCGGGAATCTCCCTCATAGGAAGGGGGGGAACGCATAGTTAAACGCTCTAGGTTCCTCAGAACCTCCCAGAGACTGTCGGCATCACCCCCTCTAATAGGTAGTTGGCCGCCTCGTCACACATAGCGAGGTTCACCTGCAGGTCGTACTAGTGCCACATCTATGTTAAGCATAAAAGTTTCATGTCAGTTCTTATTTCACCTTTAAAAAACATTACATATACATTCAAAAGCACAAAAATAATTAAGTAATATCAAAATTATTCTCACCTTGACGACCCTAGTTGGTCCTGGGCAGTAGCATCAAGTTTGGGTCATTGGTAAAGTCTATGCCCTCATAAGCATAGTCATCAACAATCACAATTTGGCTACGGAGCCACTGGAAGAAGTCTTCATCAAAAGAGTGTTGGATTGGTCCTCCTCCTGTGCGAGGATCGAGTGATGACCAGTGACCCTACCTTGGCTCCCTTGGATTAAAGGGACCTAAGCTCACCTGTGGGCACATGACAGGTACCCTCTCAAGGAAAAATGAGACTATGATAGTACCGTACCCAAAATTGTGTTTGGTATGGGTCTTGCATGCTATTAATTCTGCCTTCAACTGGTGAAGCACTGCTTCACACCAGTTGAACATCTGTGGCTGGACACAGTCAACCGCAAGCAACAGTTGGGCCTTTGTCACTACGTGGGGAATTTTTGACCTCGCCAACTACACAATCAACCATAAAACTGCCCTCATAGACCGAGATCGAATCCTCTCTATAGGGACTTTGTTGCTAACTAGTCCACTCTCAGGGATGCAATAGATCTATACCAGCTCTGAGGTAGATCGTGGATCTGACCTACCACCAGTGAGGTTTTCTTGTGCCCCATGGCATGACAAACCAGTCAAAAAGTAAATGTCATCTCGGTCAATCGCCAACACCTAATCTCTAATCCTGAACACTTGCTCGTGTTCATCCCAGCACTGAATGATCCATCTTAGTAAATCCTCCTGTCCTTTCATTAGCTCTAGTTTTGCATACTTCAATAAATCATAGCAGTGCGATGCAAGTATGCATGCTGGATCATTTCGCATAAGCAATTCCTCATTGTCATGGGTCCGTTCTCTCCATAGGCGAGTCATTTCAACCTGAAACCTGCACAAATAAACCCCAAAAATAGTTAAAATGGGGCAAAATCACTTAAGGAATCCATGCATGAGGATTTTCACTGTGCCCTATAGCCCTAACACTACCCCTAGTGCTGCACAGGGAGGATTAACACCCTCTAGTGCCTCGTACAAAGCGTTTAACACTCCCTACTAGTCATCTGGAGGGTGTTAGTGCGCAGATAAGGCTTTAGGGCACCTCAGATCTGCAAAATTCCACCCATAAAATTGCTAAGAAAGGTTTAGTAAGGCATAGAGCAAGATTTCAGCTCTCACCTGGGATTGAAGACATGTTGAATGGTTGCCCGGATCTCCTGCAATGGTCCATGGAAAATCTTCTCCACTTTAGCTCCAACAAGGTCTCACAAACTTCAAAATAGTGAAAATGATGCATGTGAAAGCTTAAAGCATCTCCTTATAAATTTGAGAGACATGATTTTTTGAAAACCATTAAAGAGGAAGTAGTCCATTCTCCATGATTTTTTATCATGCATGCACCCAGATAATAAGAACTGTTGCTTTTTATATCTTTTTACCACTTTTGATGAAAGTATTTTCAGGAATGAAAAGCAGTAAAAGCTGCATGCAATTCTCAATAGAGCACTTTTAGGGATATTTTATTGCTCTTTAAAAAATATAAACATCTATGAGTTTTCATCGTTGCGCTCATTACATTTGTAAGACGATGGTCAGAGCACCTTTTGTGATATTTTATTGCTCTCTAAAAAATATAAACATTCCGAGTTTTCATCATTACACTCATTAAATACATGCAACGATTCTCTTAACAACTCTTTTTTGATCTTTTTCCAGCTCATTAAATAGAAAAAGACAAAAGGAGAATTCTTTTTAGGAACTTTTTTCTCGCTCTTTAAACTGAAAAAATCTCAAGCTATGTCTTTCGGCTTGTTAAACTCGATAAAGATGACCCGAGCATTCTTTTAGGTAGTTTTCTTTCTCGTTAAAAACTGAAAAATCCTAATTTTTTGTTATCGGGCTCGTTAAAAATATACCACAGCAGCAAGAGCACTTTCTTTTTTTGGGACTGTTTCTCACTCTTAAATCGAAAAATCCCCTAGTTTTTCCCCTCCTTCGAGTTCGTAAAACTATGAAGAAGGGATGAGCCATTCTTTTCCCTCTTTTTCTCGCTCACTAAACTGAAAAAGATACCCTGAGTTTTCTTCATTTGACTCATTAAATTTTTTTGATGAAGGTATTGAGTTTGTCATCGCGTGACTCATTAAAAATTCACGATGAAAAATGAGTTTAGTCTATCACCTCGTACTCATAACCAAATAAGGTCGACATCTATTGAAAATAGGTTTCTCTTTATCCGGATTCAATAGATTAAAAGACAGAAAAGTAACCAATCTGGGTATACTATTAAAATTTTGTCGCACTCGGTTAACAACTATGACAAAGGGACCACCATGGAGTCTCTCTTTACGATCTTTTCAGACTCTCTAAATATGAAAAGACCACTGAGTTGTCTAGTCTGGACTCTTTAAATTACATAGACAAGATATAGAGTCGCTCTTTTTACGATACTTTTCAGACTCTTAAAACATGAAAAAATCGACGAGTTTGCTTGTCTGGACTCATTAAACTAATAATATAGGGCAAAGAGTCATTCTTTTTGCGATATTTTTTAGACTCTTTAAAAATGAGAAGATCGATGAGTTTACCCATCTAGACTCATTAAAAAATTAGATGGGGAAAGTAGATAACACAACTGTATTTCGTATTTGAAAGTGTGGTTTGACAGCAATCGTTCCCTTGAACATGGCACTCCCTTAGATAAACCTTCATTTTGATGGCCTCAATATGAACCCTATTATCACCCTAAGAAACTCTCCTAGGTTGTATCTTGGAGATTCTCGAGAACATTACAAACTCAACAAGATGTTGGAAATGGATGAATGGAGGGAATGATGATTGTCTAAGCCAGATAACCACTTCTACTATGCTTAACTCCAGACATGGGCGAACACCCCCAGACTACAAGGCTTTATACCACCAATTACTCACAGTTTGAGAATTAGGTGTAAATGGGGAATACTGACCACACTAGTAGATGCAAAAGGCCATGTGATGGCCGACTACAACCAGTAAAGAGGTCTGCAACTCCATTTCCTAATGCACAGATAGGATGACAGCTCTCTGGCACTAAGTAAACAGAAACCTGCATAACACATTCAATGATACATACTAGACTTCAACACAGAGGTGGGATGACAACCCCTCTAATGCTAAATATCAAGAGCACATGAATAAATTCATAACAGGCACAACCTAGAATAGAGTAGAAATGGAAAGTGAGCAATTAACAACAAAAGAAGCTTGTATTAGCTGAAAATGAAGACCAGACGCTACAAGTATCAAAGTAGTTAGAGTCTCTAGAAGTTTAACCTTACATCAAAACAACAACCATCAACCCTGATTACATCTATTTTCTGGGTATATATAGAGTTTGATTACAAAGATATGCTACTGTGCTATGCATGGAGTGGTCATAATTGACCACCAACTACCATAACTCTTTGATGGAGTCTCTGGTGTAGTCTGCCACTTTAATGAACAAAATTGATCTTCTCGGATGCTCTGCTGTACTTCTCAAGTAGGTGGAGTGTAAGATGGATGAAATTACATAATTGATAAATGTGATGATCTGCTCGAGGCACTGTGATGCAGGAAAGTGTTCCCTCTGCGGATAGAGGCAACCCCTCTAGCCCTAGAGTGGGTCTAATCACAAACAAGGACAAATCAACAATAGTTTTCCTTAAATATTTCAAGTTGGAGGCCTACCTCAACCGGTGGTCGATGGAGTTCCGTTGCGCTGCTCCAGCTTCCGCTTCCTTCTCCCAATGAGTAATCAACCTGAAACAATGCAAAGGAAATACAACAAAGCACGTTACCGGAACAACAATGATCTATTTACTCACAAAGTCAAGAAGTCATGAGCTATCAAGTACCTTGCATACAAGACATAGGAAAGCATCATTGATTGCATTAATTATGAAATAAAGGAGGCTTACAACCAAGGTCTTGACGTCACAAGCCTTCTCAGAGGGATCGAGCCAGCATGTTCCTCAAGCATTCACTCTAGAAGATGGATCTCCCAATACACAAGTCTCTCTCACTCACAAGTTTTACACAAGATCAAAGGCACTTCACAACCTTCCTCAAGCTCCCACACTTGTCACACTCACACCAGCTATCTAACAAGCTCACAAGTACTAACAACACTATCAGCAACCACTCCAAAGACTAAGAATTCCAAACTAGCAGCACGTAGCAATGGTGATAGTTTAAATAGGAGAAGGAGTCTCCATGAATGGTGGGAGGATGAGCTTATCTCCAAGGAAGGTATCACAAACGATGGAACAACCATGCGAAAGAAAGGAGGGCGACATAAACTAGGCCAACAACCAGGTATGGAGTCATCTGGAAGGCCGACTGCTGGAACAAATTCGCCCAAACTAGATCATAGCGGGCACATAACTAGTCTTCCATGCTAACATCGTTATTGAATAACGGAGCTAGTCAGATCATCGCGGAATATTACAAGCGACAGTGGCACTGGCACATGAAATTTGACCATCATGGGAATCACGTGTACTTCCGTGATGGCAGCGCTTCTGGACTATTTTGGAGCGCCTTTTAGTGCGTTTATTTGGTCAACAGACACGATGAGGTAGAAACCTTTGGAAAAGTGGGTCATTTGGCAGCATCAGAGAGCATGAGCATGAATGATTTTGGACTCATGACACAGTAGGAACACTAGGATGAAGGCAGTGACAAATTACTGTGTAACAAATGCCCCCTAAAGTATGAAGCCCGAGAGAGAGGGAGGGGTGAAATGCTTTACGAAACCGACTGGGCTGGAACACCATCCGGAAGAACCTGCATGCAAGTACAATTGATATCTCTAATGATGAAGTACATGTAGTCTAGGCATGGGCGTAGCCATCCAAAAGACATACGAAATAGGTCTGTGGTATGGACGCAGCCATCTAGCTAATGAGACCATGATGATGATAAAGGTATGGTCGCAACCATCCATGAAGACTCAGGAGTGGTCGCAGCCATCCATCAATGAGTCATGTAATCATAAACCAATCCACGCAGCCCGAACATGTGTAATCTGAGTTCGGGGTCTTGAACCCATCCAATCATAGTACAAATCCTAACATGCGAATAGATGTGCTGAGGTTGAGCATGATAAAACATCGCTTGATTACCGGTCAATGAGGAAAACTGTTAACAAGCGCGAGAGGAACCACCAATAATGTCAATGGCTCTCAAGGTACTATCCAGCACAATCCACGAAGTGTGAAAAAGGAGATGAAGTCAAACACTCGTGGAATCACCCAATCGAAGACCAATGATGAAAGTCGACCATCAGGTGTGAAGAACTTGCCATTGAGGCATGCAAGCTCTAAGGTACCAAAGAGGATCTCTAGATCAGTCTCCTGGATAATGAGTTGAAGTTGACAGGAGACGACCCGTCGCAGGAGGGCCATAATGTTTCCCCCATCAGCGACGCGAGATAAGGAACAAGAGGCAGATGGCGAAACAGGGTATTAGAGGAAAAGACAAGGGTGTAAACTGCAGAAGGATTATACTTTTGAACATGTCGGCGACACGACTCTGGAGGGGGGGATGGCAGCATTCAGGCATCAAAGGATTAGAGGCTCGATGGAACGGCATGAATCAGATGGGATGAGGCCAGAATGATGACCCAAACCTGCGGAAGGCCAAATGACAATGTACGGATGTCCCAACCCGACAAGAAGCAAAGTGTCGATGTTCAAGAGTGACTAGCTGCCATAGACAATCAATGATAAACCTGTTGTTGAGTCCAACCTAGTAATAGTTTAACGAGCCCTAGGAAGGAGAAGCTTGAGTCTCGTCATGGTGATGAGTCCAATGTCGTCAGGGTTTAACGAGTTCGACATAGGTAAAACTCGGAGTCTTTTTCATGTTTAGAGAGTTTCAAAAAGACATGGAAAAGAAAACTCCAGGGGGGTCCTTTTTTGTAGATTTGTGTCTCTCGAGCCCAAAAAAGTATAAAACAATACTCGAAAGAACCGCCTGACCATTACGATCGAGGAGTACTTTTCGTAGGTAGTGACTTCGACCCGAAAAAGTAGAAAATCAGTTGGAAGTACGTCGTTTCGCAACCAGTAACGAGCCTGAAACGACAAAAACCCGACAATCTTTTTGCGTTTAAATGATCAAAAAAAGAGCTTAAAGACGACCTCCTCTCGTTTCTTTTTAACGAGCCAAGAGGAAAACTCGGCTATCTTTTCATCTTTAAATGGTCGGAAAAGAGATGAAAGCAGACCTCCATTTTTATTCTCTTTAACGAGTCAAAAAGGAAAAAATACTCGACAATATTTTCATCTTTTACAAGTCAGAAAAGAGCTTAAAGGAGACTCATCCTAGAGGAACGAGTGGTATAAAGGGTAGCAACTAGTTCCGTCAATGGTGGAACTGCTCAAAACATGTAATGGTCAAGAGGCTGGCTAATAAAACCACTCATCGCTGCAGTTCCTCAGGAAAGGAAACACAACCAAGTGAAAGCATATGATCGGCCAAAGAGATGGTGGCAATGGAATGAAACAACCAAGGCTCATCTAGCTGAATTTAGCAGATAACAACGGCAATCACGAGGTGTAAATCATGTATGGGTTCATTTTTACACAAGCTTGAACCATGGGGAACTCTGCTTGGATTCTGTTTCATGTTTACACAAGCTTGAAACGACAAACTATGCTTGTTATAAGTTCGCATGCCCCCAACATAATAACACAAATCGAGGTACATGCCCCCCAAGCTTCATTGCATTCAATGAGGTGGATGGAATGAAGGTTCACTTTTGAGATCTTGGAAAGACTCGACTTGGATTTTATGAGATCTTAATCAAAGACTCGATTTGGAAAAGGAGGAGTTGTTTCATTTTTTAATGAGGTTGACATAGTAAAAGAACTATCCTCATAACCCTTGTTTCATTTTGTAACAAGCCTGACACAAGAGAACGAACTGTGCTCGTAACCCTTGTTTCATTATTTAACGAGCTTGACACTAGATCAGGAATTATGCTCGTGCGCCTTGTGTCATTTTTTACCGAGGTCGACACAAGAAAAGAACTATCCTTGACACTCCTTGTTTCATTTTTTTAATGAGGTTGGAACAAGAAAAAACTATCCTCGTTACACCTGCTCATGGGCCATACAAGAACATGGCTCCCAAGAGGTCTTCACGATATGGAAGAAATGCACTCTGGGAGGAATACATGTCATGAGGCACTAGTGACAGATTGGGTTCCAATGTCCCCAGTACATGATGTACGAGACCATCTGCATGATCATCAGTAGAGGCAGAGATGGAACGGGTAGCCACATAATTGACCTGTGGCAAAGAAGGTACTGCTTGAAAGCAAGAACCGAGAGAGGATGACAGCTGTGTAAGAGGCACCGGGGGACTAAAGAACGATAACTGATCTATATTCACTATTCCTCCCTCGTGTGGAAAACAAGCCACATGGAAAAGAGAAGAGCCAAGGGCCCCCATGGCATAAACATAGTCACGTCCAAGGAGAAGACTGAAATTCACACCTTGGACAACCATGACGTCTATATAGACAATTTTTCCCCCCAAAGTAACAGGCAACTTTGGGAGGATCCCTAAAGGTTGACAAGGTTCTCCGTTGAATGCCAATAGATTCTGTGTAAACGGCACAAGCTGTGGGGAGCCCAAAGCTTGCCAAGTAGTGGAAGGCATAAGATTGACAGACACACCCTCATTTAAGATAGTGCCAGGTACTGCCTTATCGTAGGCGTGTATTGTAATCTCGAAAGGCACATAGGATGGAAGGTAGAAAGTAGTCAAGTGACTCCAATCAAAGGTGACGGCCAAACTACTTGGTGGGGGAATTGTATGATTGCCCCCCTGCCCCCCAGGAACTGAAGAAGGACTCCCTAAATCAGATGGGATAGGAGAGTCATTTCTGGACTATAGAAAATCTGATGAGATGAGAAGAACATAAGCATGATGCTATTCCGAGACAGAGTGATCAACAGGGGGTGAACCCAAGTCGACACTCTTCCCAGCCAGTGGTTGGTCTGGAATAGGCTTAGCATAGCTAGGCTTAGAAAGAGGAGGACGGACAAGAGAATAATATGAGTCAATCTCTTTGTTGATGGAAGGAGAGTCTGAAGAAAGCTGCTGATAACCAATAGGCAGTTGGGGTGAAGAAGCTGTAAGACTTTCCAAAATGGCGGAAGCTTTATCCACGAGCAGACAAAGGTGAAGGGGATGGATGCCTTCACATAGTCTGCAAGGGAATCGAATCTTCCTGTCCTTCTTACTATTTCCAGTTGCTAGGTGTTGAGGGCCCCGAAATTGGGTCAACAACAAGAGGGATACCCACCCGGTCGGGAACCTGGTTGGCGGCTCCTTGCCCGTTTGGTGTAGCGGGTCCGACTGGGGATGATGGGACCAGCTTCCCAATCTAAAAGATGTGTGTGTGTGTGTAGATTTTGAAGATACTAATCTAAAGGTAATTTCAAACTAATTTAATTCTAGACTCTAAACTGACTCTATGCTACTGTAATCTAACAAAAACAGCACATCTAATCTATACTAACCCGGGGTAAAATTCTTTCATTATGCGATCTAAAAAGATTTCATACAACAACTGGTAATAAGATTATTCAGCTATCATAAGAATATAAATCAATTAAGATGAACCATTCTGCATAAGAAGTTAGGCACAACAGTTGTGAACAACATATCGCATAATCAGTTATTCATATGTCAAGCACAAACAAATGATTCCACCGTACAAAAGTGCCAAATGGTAATCCAGACGTTCATACATTAACATATAAACAAATCAGCTGTATATCACTCTAAGAATATGAGCAGAAATTAATCAAGAGATAAAAGTACCATTTATGACTGATTTCACTCACAAACTTCAAGCAATAACGATTTATCTCTACTTACTTCTAACATCTACTAAGAGTACAGAAGTGCAACATCAGTAGCAGACATTAAAATGCAAACATAAATAAATCTCGATCCATCCATTCATCAAAAACCCCCTCTGAGGGTGCAAAAGTGCATGTTCTGAGGACAAGTTTTTTGACAAATTTACGGACCCTTCTCCAAATGCCATGAGAAGGGTTAAATACTACTAACTAAATAATCTTAATTACACAAATTTAGGGAACGGCTTCAAATGACCGCCCTTTTACTAAAGCAAATTTATTTCTAAAAATTGAATCTAATTCTAACCGTTTCTGTATCTGCTCCTTAGTGCTGTAATCAATGTGAGGTTCGCCTGGAAAGAGTCGGCTGGTTGTCTTTTCCTTTTGCTCGGGCGATGAAAGTAGAAATAACAAAAGCTGGCACCTCTTTCTGACAACCTAGAAGATATTTTTGAAAATCTTCCTCTGGCTGGGTGTTTTTTGCTGTGTGTATACTTAGTATAACCCAGATTTCTTTCAAACTGATTGTGCTGTTGCTATTTCGGTTTCCGGCCGTGTGAATGACTCAATGAGTTAGGGATTTCGTTGCCTGAACAATCTTACGTATTGAAAATTGCTTCCATTCTTTGTTCCAGGCTTTTCTGAAGCATCATCCCTTTTCAGCATTTTTCTTTTTGCTTTACCCAATCTGAGCTTCAGGATCTTTTGCAAACATGCTACTTTTGTGCGCCTTTGACTCTGAGTCTTGGATAGTCTATTTTCATCAGTGTCTGTGGAGTGATACTCTGGAATCCGCGGCTCTGCTGCATGCGGCATTCATTTGCGAAGGCATCTCCTCTCTGTTCTTCGAGTATTGGCATTCTCCCCTTTTCCTTATATGTTTCCTGCATATAGATTTATATCAGTTACTGCCTTACAGTTTACGCAAAGGAAAAGAGACATGACGAAAAGATTGACATGAAAGCTTTAAACTCTAATGAATGCATAATCATGACACTCATAACGACTTGACTCTTCGAAAAACGCAACACGATCATCTTTGGATACCCAGGCGTGCAATCATTAATTTCCCTTAAGGTGCGCGCTCGATTTTGGGTTTACAGATCATGCCGAAGAAACTTTGTGATGAGTGGTTTCTGCGATTTGTATCGCAGCAATTAATAGTCTCATTCATCGCAGATTGCAAAATCACAGTTTGTAGGATCGCAGATCGCAATATCGCAATTTTCATTTGCTCGTTGTGTGCTGCTTTTGCGACGTTTGCGATATGCGACGTCGCATATCGGCCGTCGACGATTCCTTTTTATTTTCTTTTAAGGGCGCTTTCAAAATATGCGATGCGATGAATTTCGCATCGCTTCTTTGCAGCTTATTTACGTGCATAGGAAAACTCTTCACTCTCTCTCTGCGATGCGATATAGCTTTTAGGGAGTTAAATACAAAAATTTGGATAAAAATATTTTTGGGATTTTTTGTTAAGGGTCCCCCTTTGCTTGATATTATTGCTAATACTAATCAAAGAGGGGGGTTGTTGGTGACCACAACAATGGCGATTCACTGTGAAGAACCAGTTATCTCTGCTTTTCTATTGACATTTCCACTTCCGAAACAGAAAAGTTTTCATATGTCTAAATTTTGTTATGGACAGATAGAGTAGATTACCCCTCATCCTATCAATGATACTTTGTTTCAACCCTTCTTTTATTCCAATTGTCTGCTTCCCTAGGCTTAGTTCTTGCATTCATACCAGACATTACTCGGTCCTTTTTAAAAGATAAAATAAGGTCTTCTCTGCGTGCTGGCTTTAAAATATGCTCATTTGTCGTAGGTAGAGCCTCTGCTGCCCGCAAGCGTCCATAGCCTCGACAGGGTTACCATGTTATCCAACAACGATCCTTTTTCCTGCTTGAGGTTATTTACAACATTTCAGAGAAAAATCCTTTTTGGCACTTTTTCCTTTTTTACTCTCTAAAGAACAATGTCTTGGTTTGGTGGCCAAATTATGACACAGTCATTCACTTGATTTACACTTTTGCTGAACAAGCTGGCTCGTGATGAGACCCCTTGTCTTTTGATTGCAACAATCTTGAGTCGTTGCCCTGTTTTGATAGACAATATTGGCAAAGTCAGCAAGTTATAATATCTGTGATCATGATAAGCCGGCTCGTGATGAGACCTCTTATTCTTTGAGATATAGTGCTTTCTCGGATTGTTTCTCTGAATGCTGCGGTTTCCTTTGGCAGGGAGGAAGTCATTGTTTTTCCTTAAGAAAGCTCTGGACGATAATAATAGAGTTTTGAAAATAACAACTTTGTAGAGAATATTTATTTTATTATTGATGATACCTTTCATTGTGATGGGATAAAACAATTTTTAACCAAAGGTTGATTTCATCAAAGTCTTTCGAAAGGTTGAAACTAATATCATTATTCAGGCTAAAGTTAACTCTATTTGTCAATAATAAAAATCAGTTTTTTCGAAAAGTTTTGCTATTTGTACGAGTGAAATCAAAATCTGATAGAGAGCTAGTGTGCTCTTTCATGAATTTTATTCAATGATCATTTACAACCGGTTTATTTATAAGAGAGAAAAAAAAAACAAAATAAAAGAAACTAAAACTATCGTACAAAAAATAGAAGAGTGATCTACTATGGAAAATACATTTTAAGAATCTGTCCATTCACAGACAAAGAATCTCTTCTACCTGCCAAATCCTGCAACACAAACGTCGATGGGCCTATGACTTCTACAATCTGAAAAGGACCAAGCCACAGCTTCTGAAATTTCGTATGTTTGCCCTTTTCTTCATGAGCCTTATCCCATTTCAAAACTAAATCTCCCATCTGAAAGTTCTTTCTGGTTATGATGGTTGAGTCAAAAGAGGATTTTATTAGCGCTTGGTGGTGAGCATGGGTTTTCTTAGCTTGTTCTCAGCATTCTTCTAGTTTGATTATTTCCATTTGTCTTAATTGCAAAGAGGAAGTAGATACTTCATCGATGTGTCGTACTAAAGACAAAGAGGGAATGACTAAGTGAGTTGGAAGAACCACTTCTTTCCCATAAACTAAATTAAAGGGAGAAGTGCCGATTGAAGCTTTCTTCGTGATTCTATCTGCCCATAAAGCATTTACCAGTGCTTTGTGCCAATTCTTTTGGTTTTGGTCGACTGTTCTTTTGATAATCCTGATTAGGTTTTTGTTTGTTGATTCAGCCAACCCATTACCTTGCGGATAGTAATTAGCAGAATATTTCAATTTGAACCCTCTTTTTAATGCAAACTCAGTCATTGCATTTCCATAAAAGTATGATGCATTATCAAACATTAAGGCCGTTGGCAATCCAAACCTAGTGATGATAAATTGATCTATGAATTCAATAATGTTTTCAGAATTAACTGTCTTGAGGGGAACTGCTTCTACCCATTTAGTAAAATAATCTGTTGCCGTGAGGATATACCTATGCTGCTTAGAAGAGTGAGGAACGATCTCACCTATTATGTCCAAGCCCCATTAGTTGAATGGTTGCTCGATGTTGACCGGCTGTAGTGGCATGGACGATTTCCTTTGTTTCCCAGCAGCAGTCTGGCAGATTTGGCATTTCCTTACGTAATTGTATGAGTCTTTGAACAGCGTGGGCCAATAATATCCTGCACGTAATATCTTATGCGCAGTAGTCTCTCCAGCATAGTGTCCACCTGCTGGTCCATCGTGGAGTTCCTCATACGTGTGTACCTCTTCAGATGAGTTCTCAGGAATTTGCGATGCTCCAGCTAACATCTTGCAGAAGCCTTGACCTCTTACGATGTTTGCTGGTTTGATCTCAAGATCGTATTCTTGTAGAGCGGTAATCCAATTTTCTCTCTTTTCGCCCACATCCTTCTGTACCAAAATGTTTCTTACCGCTGGAAACGGAACTACGACTTTGGTATGGGCTTTAAGTAAAAAAGGTCTGAAATATTTGATCGCTTTGAAAACAACATAAGCCTATTTCTCCACGTCTGAGTAATTGAGTTCAGCACCTTGTAAGTTCGAGCTAAAGAATGCGATTAGAGCTTCCGCCTTCTCTTGATTTACTTGAGTCAAAATCGTGGCATAAGATTTCTCTGAGGCAAAAGTGTATAAGATGAAGGATTCTGAAAAATTTGGGGTAGCTAAAGATGGAGCGTTGATGATAGCTTGTTTGATCAAGTTGAATGCTTCGTGCTCATCTATGCCCCATTTAAAATTTGAATTCTTTTTTATCATATTTTGTAAAGGAGAAATAATACGTGAAAAATCGGGGACAAACCTTTTTACAAAATTGATTTGTCCAAGGAAAGATTGCATGGCCTTTTTGTTATGGGGTATGGATATTTCGGAAATTTCTTTGATTCTGTCAGGTTCAATGTGAATACCAGATTTCGACACTATGAATCCGAGCAATTTCCCTTCACTTAATGCGAAAAAAGATTTCTTTGGGTTAAGTGAAATTCCATACCTTAAGCATCTTTGAAAGATCTGTTTCAAATCTTTGAGATGGTCGCTTCACTTCTTGGAGTACACTGTTATATCATCCAGGTAAATCACTACCGATTTATTGACTAAACCTTTAAATGCGATGTCCATGGCTCTCTGAAAGGTAGCGCCGGCATTGATCAGACCAAATGGCATCTTCCGATATGCGTATGTGCCCCACTTGGTTCGGAATGTGGTTTTCAACTGATCATCGGGATGTACCAGCACTTGATTGTATCCTGAAAATCCATCCAGGAAAGACATTAATTCTGAGCCCGCTACTGCCTGTAGTATTTGCTCCATAGGTGGGAGGGGAAAATTGTCTTTCTAACAGGCTTTGTTGAGATTCCGGAAATCAATACAGATTCTAATATCTCTGTTTTTCTTCCTAACAGGCACCATATTGGATACCCATTTGGAGTGTCTGACGGGGAAAATTATTCTAGCTCTCAACAATTTATTTAGCTCAGTCTTTATCTGATTTTCTAAGTTGGGGTGGATTTTTCTGAGCTTCTGCTGGACAGGTTTTTCATTGTCAATCATAGGGATAGTGTGTTGAATGATAGAAGTGTTGTATGTTTTCAGCTCATCGTAATTCCATGCAAAAACGTTTTTGTATTGTCTCAGAAGACAGATATATGCTGATTTTTCTTTAGGGGCTAGGCCGTGGCCTAGATTAACGTTATGCGGCTTCTGATTGGTTCCTAGGTTCACTAATTCATAATTCAGAGTTGAACTATAGAGTTTAGAATTGGCAGACCTTTTAAACCGACTTTTCAAATCATATAAATCTTCTAACTTAACCACCGATTTAGGTATAGCGTTATCAGTGCTATTTTGCTGAATTTGGTGATCATGATGGTCTTCGTCAATGATTTGATTTGAGTAGGATCCTTCAGAAGTGAGGAAATTTACAATGTCTGGATCGTCAGTGAATACTCTCCAGTTGGTGATGTTGTCAGGGATGGATGGTTTAAAGATTAATTCTATTGAAAACCTATCGGGACTAAAATCTTCGGAGGGAATCAGTCTAGAGGCTACGTTAGCTAACAGGTCTGCGCTCGCATTTTGGAGTCTTGGGATTGACGAAATATTGAATGCTATGAAATGTGAAGTCAGATCTTGTACTAAAGATTGATAGTGCTTTAAATGACTTGACAGGCAATGTATGGTGTTACGTACCTGTTTGACGACAATTTCGGAATCTCCAAAGACTTGAAGATACTTAACATTCAAGTCGATTGCTTTGTATAGGCCTTGCACCAAGGCTTCATATTCCCATGTATTGTTTGCGCAATCGAACTCAAGTCTGCATGTAAGCATGCTCTTGTTCCCATCTGGGTTAACCAGAACGCATCCTGCTCCTGCTCCCTCGTTAGATTTAGAGCCATCAAAATATAATTTCCAAAATAAAGATGTATTTACAGAACTATCTAAAAAATTAAAACACTTTGAATCATGAGTCTGGGAAAAAATTTCAACTTGGGACCCAACTGAATTTTCTAAGTAAGGTGAAGTGTGAGCATTGAAATTGCCGAGGAAAGAATCTACCGAGTAATTGCCTATGATACTGCTGTTGTATGCTATTGATTCGTTCTCTCCTTCCAATTCTGTCACTATGTACTTTTGGTGCAATTCTTGTTCAACCTTTATTTGATTGGGTTTGCCGTTGTAGGGTAACCACATGTGCGACCAGTCGATTGAGAAATATTCGTGGAGTTTCTCGGACCAATCCCTGCTAAGAATTAAACCATAGAATTCAGGGATATCAGCTACTAGAATGTCGATAACCTGACATACTTTCGGGTTAGACGACAATCTTATGGTCACCTGGTTAAGTTCACCAATCAGTTCGACTTGAGATCGATCAAGTTGAACTATGCGCACTGCAGATTTCTGAGGCTGAACATTCAATTTGGCACATATTGATCTGGGTAGAATATTCGTTGAAGCACCAGAATCAATCAGGCAATTGTGCACGTTTTTATTGAAAATTTCAGAAGTGAGGAGAAAAGGAGGAGTATGGGATCTTGACCTTCCTCCAATCAAGGCAATGTCATTCGGATCAATCTTATTGATCATGTTGGTTGGAGGTCTTCCCATGTTGTGGGAAGCTACAGCTGTAGGTAAAGATGTAGTAGGCACGGCATGTAATTCTTTCATCATTATTTTCTGTTGATGTTTCAGTTTACTCAATTCATAAAGAGTGATATTAGCCCTAGTCTTTTTCATGTCATCGATAATGTTATACTCCATTTCATCCGACACTATCAGTGTTCTTGATGGAGGTGTTTGATCTGATTGGACTGGGCTAAATTGGGTCGCTCTAGCGGTTGTTTTCTTTTTTGCGACCTTATCATTTGTTGCAGGGCTTGCGCCCTTCTGTTTAGGGGTAGTTTGGGGAGGATCAAGTTGATTTTTGCTTCGTGTGCTAACCGGAAATGCTTCTTGATCCTCTTCTTGCGGGAGGATGAAATCCCACATTCCTTGTTGTTCCACAATTTCTTCATCATCGGTCTGCCCTTCAGTGGTATTCTCTTCTTCTTCTTCTTCTTCAGATTCGACGTTTGAGACAGCATTGGGTGGTTTCACCTCCATGGGAAGGTTTCTTTTAAAAGATCTGTAGGGATTTTTTGAAGAAGTTTCTGCTACTTGCTTTCTTATGTCAATCATCTCGCTGGACATGGCCTTTAACACCTTTTGTAATCCTTCCATATCGAAAGGATCTTTCGTTTGCTTCTTCTTGGTGTCTTCTTTGAGAGAGATCTTCTTAGATTTGCGTTCTTCTATTGTAGATCTCTTTTCTAGGGCGACTACGCGTTTTTCTACTGCTAATGCCTCAGTTAAGTTTTCAACTAAGGTCGTCTTGTTTGCCCTATCTACGAAGATAGCCAAGTTAGATGGTAAGGCCATGATGTACCATTCACATCTTACTTCCTCGCTGGGTTGAGAAGCAGCGGGAATCTTGTTGAGGATCTTATTGAACCGTAAATTGAAATCTTTAATGGGTTCTCTAGCCTCAGCTTTAAGATTAGATAGGTCATTGATCAATGTCGCTGTTGATCTGTCATCGCCAAACTTGGTGAGGAATTGACTTTGAAAAATGTCCCAACTTGTGATGGACCTCGAAGGTAACGAAAAGTACCATGACCCGGCTGTTCCTTGCATTGTGTAAGGAAAAAGTCAGACGACAGCATCTTCGTTGGTAACTCCGCTGAGATTAACAGAAAGCATGAAATTATTGATATGCTCTTAAGCTAGCATGCCTGTTTCTAGATTGAATTTAGGTAGCCACTTCTCAGGATGGGCCGGTATTGGGCTCAGGGGTGGAGGCATTAAAACCGCCCCAGGATTGTTCCATGGAGACTGGGCCATCGTTGAGCCGCTAGTTAATGAGAGTGCAGAAGATGGTCCCTGATGCTGAGAAGATGAAGGTATTATGATCTTTGATGATTGAAGAGGAAGTGTGGAAGATGGATGAGTGATTTGGGATGAGGATGTGGGTGGTTGACTTCGCGGTGAGGGTGTTGAAATGGACGAAGTGGATGAAAGAGTCTCATGGTCAGACTCTGGTGGTGCTTTCCTTGCTCTTTTCCTAGTAGGGAGAGGGAGTTCACTTGGTTGGATACCAAATTTTTCACTCTTCAATTTGGTCAGAGGGTGAGCAGGATTGTACTGCGAAGTCACGCTGCTGTTAGATTTATCAGACCTATGAGAAAAAATAGAGAATCCCTGGAGTTTATGAATCAAAGTTTGAATTTCAGGGGGTTCAATAATGAGTTGGTCTGATATATTGGAGTAGGTAGCAGCGGTGGATACTCGAGCAACTTGTAACTCCGGGTTTAACCGTAGTGGAGAAGTCGGGGGAGTTGATGAGGGTGATTTACTCTCAAAATGGCATTTAGATTTTGACTTAGTTGCCATTCATAGTTCGTGCCCTCCTTCTAGCGCCAAATATGTTGAGGGCCCCGAAATCGGGTCAACAACAAGGGGGATACCCACCCGGTCGGGAACCTGGTTGGCAGCTCCTTGCTCGTTAGGTGTAGCGGGTCCGACTGGGGATGATGGGACCAGCTTCCCAATCTAAAAGATGTGTGTGTGTGTAGATTTTGAAGATACTAATCTAAAGGTAATTTCAAACTAATTTAATTCTAGACTCTAAACTGACTCTATGCTACTGTAATCTAACAAAAACAGCACATCTAATCTATACTAACCCGGGGTAAAATTCTTTCATTATGCGATCTAAAAAGATTTCATACAACAACTGGTAATAAAGATCATTCAGCTATCATAAGAATATAAATCAATTAAGATGAACCATTCTGCATAAGAAGTTAGGCACAACAGTTGTGAACAGCATATCGCATAATCAGTTATTCATATGTCAAGCACAAACAAATGATTCCACCGTACAAAAGTGCCAAATGGTAATCCAGACATTCATACATTAACATATAAACAAATCAGCTGTATATCACTCTAAGAATATGAGCAGAAATTAATCAAGAGATAAAAGTACCATTTATGACTGATTTCACTCACAAACTTCAAGCAATAACGATTTATCTCTACTTACTTCTAACATCTACTAAGAGTACAGAAGTGCAACATCAGTAGCAGACATTAAAATGCAAACATAAATAAATCTCGATCCATCCATTCATCAAAAACCCCCTCCGAGGGTGCAAAAGTGCATGTTCTGAGGACAAGTTTTTTGACAAATTTCCGGACCCTTCTCCAAATGCCATGAGAAGGGTTAAATACTACTAACTAAATAATCTTAATTACACAAATTTAGGGAACGGCTTCAAATGACCGCCCTTTTACTAAAGCAAATTTATTTCTAAAAATTGAATCTAATTTCTAACCGTTTCTGTATCTGCTCCTTAGTGCTATAAGCAATGTGAGGTTCGCCTGGAAAGAGTCAGCTGGTTGTCTTTTCCTTTTTCTCGGGCGATGAAAGTAGAAATAACAAAAGCTGGCACCTCTTTCTGACAACCTAGAAGATATTTTTGAAAATCTTCCTCTGGCTGGGTGTTTTTTGCTGTGTGTATACTTAGTATAACCCAGATTTCTTTCAAACTGATTGTGCTGTTGCTATTTCGGTTTCCGGCCATGTGAATGACTCAATGAGTTAGGGATTTCGTTGCCTGAACAATCTTACGTATTGAAAATTGCTTCCATTCTTTGTTCCAGGCTTTTCTGAAGCATCATCCCTTTTCAGCGTTTTTCTTTTTGCTTTACCCAATCTGAGCTTCAGGATCTTTTGCAAACATGCTGCTTTTGTGCGCCTTTGACTCTGAGTCTTGGATAGTCTATTTTCATCAGTGTGTGTGGAGTGATACTCTGGAATCCGCGGCTTTGCTACATGCGGCATTCATTTGCGAAGGCATCTCCTCTCTGTTCTTCGAGTATTGGCCTTCTCCCCTTTTCCTTAGATGTTTCCTGCATATAGATTTATATCAGTTACTGCCTTACAGTTTACGCAAAGGAAAAGAGACATGATGAAAGGATTGACATGAAAGCTTTAAACTCTAATGAATGCATAATCATGACACTCATAACGACTTGACTCTTCGAAAAACGCAACACGATCATCTTTGGATACTCAGGCGTGCAATCATTAATTTCCCTTAAGGTGCGCGCTCGATTTTGGGTTTACAGATCATGCCGAAGAAACTTTGCGATGAGTGGTTTCTGCGATTCGTATCGCAGCAATTAATAGTCTCATTCGTCACAGATCGCAGATTGCAAAATCGTAGTTTGTAGGATCGCAGATCGCAGATCGCAATATCGCAATTTTCATTTGCTCGTTGTGTGCTGCTTTTGCGACGTTTGCGATATGTGACGTCGCATATCGGCCGTCGGTGATTCCTTTTTATTTTCTTTTAAGGGCGCTTTCAAAATATGCGATGCGATGAATTTCGCATCGCTTCTTTGCAGCTTATTTACGTGCATAGGAAAACGCTTCACTCTCTCTCTGCGATGCGATATAGCTTTTAGGGAGTTAAATACAAAAATTTGGATAAAAATATTTTTGGGATTTTTTGTTAAGGGTCCCCCTTTGCTTGATATTATTGCTAATACTAATCAAAGAGGGGGGTTGTTGGTGACCACAACAATGGCGATTCACTGTGAAGAACTAGTTATCTCTGCTTTTCTATTGACATTTCCACTTCCGAAACAGAAAAGTTTTCATATGTCTAAATTTTGTTATGGACAGATAGAGTAGATTACCCCTCATCCTGCCAATGATACTTTGTTTCAACTCTTCTTTTATTCCAATTGTCTGCTTCCCTAGGCTTAGTTCTTGCATTCATACCAGACATTACTCGGTCCTTTTTAAAAGATAAAATAAGGTATTCTCTGCATGCTGGCTTTAAAATATGCTCATTTGTTGTAGGTAGAGCCTCTGCTGCCCGCAAGCGTCCATAGCCTCGACAAGGTTACCATGTTATCCAGCAATGATCCTTTTTCCTGCTTGAGGTTATTTACAACATTTCAGAGAAAAATCCTTTTTGGCACTTTTTCCTTTTTTACTCTCTAAAGAACAATGTCTTGGTTTGGTGGCCAAATTATGACATAGTCATTCACTTGATTTACACTTTTGCTGAACAAGCTGGCTCGTGATGAGACCCCTTGTCTTTTGATTGCAACAATCTTGAGTCGTTGCCCTGTTTTGATAGACAGTATTGGCAAAGTCAGCAAGTTATAATATCTGTGATCATGATAAGCCGGCTCGTGATGAGACCTCTTATTCTTTGAGATATAGTGCTTTCTCGGATTGTTTCTCTGAATGCTGCGGTTTCCTTTGGCAGGGAGGAAGTCATTGTTTTTCCTTAAGAAAGCTCTGGACGACAATAATAGAGTTTTGAAAATAACAACTTTGTAGAGAATATTTATTTTATTATTGATGATACCTTTCATTGTGCTGGGATAAAACAATTTTTAACGAAAGGGTGATTTCATCAAAGTCTTTTGAAAGGTTGAAACTAATATCATTATTTAGGCTAAAGTTAACTCTATTTGTCAATAATAAAAATCAGATTTTTCGAAAAGTTTTGCTATTTGTACAAGTGAAATCAAAATCTGATAGAGAGTTAGTGTGCTCTTTCATGAATTTTATTCAATGATCATTTACAACCGGTTTTATTTATAAGAGAGAAAAAAAAAACAAAATAAAAGAAACTAAAACTATCCTACAAAAAATAGAAGAGTGATCTACTATGGAAAATACATTTTAAGAATCTGTCCATTCACAGGCAAAGAATCTCTTCTACCTGCCAAATCGTGCAACACAAACGTCGATGGGCCTATGACTTCTACAATCTGAAAAGGACCAAGCCACAGCTTCTGAAATTTCGTATGTTTGCCCTTTTCTTCATGAGCCTTATCCCATTTCAAAACTAAATCTTCCATCTGAAAGTTCTTTCTGGTTATGATGGCTGAGTCAAAAGAGGATTTTATTAGCGCTTGGTGGTGAGCATGGGATTTCTTAGCTTGTTCTCGGCGTTCTTCTAGTTTGATTATTTCCATTTGTCTTAATTGCAAAGAGGAAGTAGATACTTCATCGATGTGTTGTACTAAAGACAAAGAGGGAATGACTAAGTGAGTTGGAAGAACCACTTCTTTCCCATAAACTAAATTAATGGGAGAAGTGCCGATTGAAGCTTTCTTCGTGATTCTATCTGCCCATAAAGCATTTACCAGCGCTTTGTGCCAATTCTTTTGGTTTTGGTCGACTGTTCTTTTGATAATCCTGATTAGGTTTTTGTTTGTTGATTTAGCCAACCCATTACCTTGCGGATAGTAATTAGCAGAATATTTCAATTTGAACCCTCTTTTTAATGCAAACTCAGTCATTGCATTTCCAGAAAAGTATGATGCATTATCAAACATTAAGGCTGTTGGCAATCCAAACCTAGTGATGATAAATTGATCTATGAATTCAATAATGTTTTCAGAATTAACTGTCTTGAGAGGAACTGCTTCTACCCATTTAGTAAAATAATCTGCTGCCGTGAGGATATACCTATGCTGCTTAGAAGAGTGAGGAACGATCTCACCTATTATGTCCAAGCTCCATTGGTTGAATGGTTGCTCGATGTTGACCGACTGTAGTGGCATGGATGATTTCCTTTGTTTCCCAGCAACAGTCTGGCAGATTTGGCATTTCCTTACGTAATTGTATGAGTCTTTGAACAGCGTGGGCCAATAATATCCTGCATGTAAGATCTTATGCGCAGTAGTCTCTCCAGCATAGTGTCCACCTGCTAGTCCATCGTGGAGTTCCTCATACGTGTGTACCTCTTCAGATGAGTTCTCAGGAATTTGCGATGCTCCAGCTAACATCTTGCAGAAGCCTTGACCTCTTACGATGTTTGCTGGTTTGATCTCAAGATCGTATTCTTGTAGAGCGGTAATCCAATTTGCTCTCTTTTCGCCCACATCCTTCTGTACCAAAAGGTTTCTTACCGCTGGAAACAGAACTACGACTTTGGTATGGGCTTTAAGTAAGAAAGGTCTGAAATATTTGATCGCTTTGAAAACAGCATAAGCATGTTTCTCCACATCTGAGTAATTGAGTTCAGCACCTTGTAAGATCGAGCTAAAGAATGCGATTGGAGCTTCCGCCTTCTCTTGATTTACTTGAGTCAAAATCGCGGCATAAGATTTCTCTGAGGCAAAAGTGTATAAGATGAAGGATTCTGAAAAATTTGGGGTAGCTAAAGATGGAGCATTGATGATAGCTTGTTTGATCAAGTTGAATGCTTCGTGCTCATCTATGTCCCATTTAAAATTTGAATTCTTTTTTATCATATTTTGTAAAGGAGAAATAATACGTGAAAAATCGGGGACAAACCTTTTTACAAAATTGATTTGTCCAAGGAAAGATTGCATGGCCTTTTTGTTATGGGGTATGGATATTTCGGAAATTTCTTTGATTCTGTCAGGTTCAATGTGAATACCAGATTTCGACACTATGAATCCGAGCAATTTCCCTTCACTTAATGCGAAAAAAGATTTCTTTGGGTTAAGTGAAATTACATACCTTAAGCATCTTTGAAAGATCTATTTCAAATATTTGAGATGGTCGCTTCGCTTCTTGGAGTACACTGTTATATCATCCACGTAAATCACTACCGATTTATGGACTAAACCTTTAAATGCGATGTCCATGGCTCTCTGAAAGGTAGCGCCGGCATTGATTAGACCAAATGGCATCTTCCGATATGCGTATGTGCCCCACTTGGTTCGGAATGTGGTTTTCAACTGATCATCGGGATGTACCAGCACTTGATTGTATCCTGAAAATCCATCCAGGAAAGACATTAATTCTGAGCCCGCTACTGCCTGTAGTATTTGCTCCATAGGTGGGAGGGGAAAATTGTCTTTCTGACAGGCTTTGTTGAGATTCCGGAAATCAATACAGATTCTAATATCTCCGTTTTTCTTCCTAACAGGCACCATATTGGATACCCATTTGGAGTGTCTGACGGGGAAAATTATTCTGGCTCTCAACAATTTATTTAGCTCAGTCTTTATCTGATTTTCTAAGTCGGGGTGGATTTTTTTGAGCTTCTGCTGGACAGGTTTTTCATTGTCAATCATAGGGATAGTGTGTTGAATGATAGAAGTGTTGTATGTTTTCAGCTCATCGTAATTCCATGCAAAAACGTTTTTGTATTGTCTCAGAAGACGGATATACGCTGATTTTTCTTCAGGGGCTAGGCTGTGGCCCAGATTAACGTTTTGCGGCTTCTGATTGGTTCCTAGGTTCACTAATTCATAATTCAGAGTTGAACTGTAGAGTTTAGAATTGGCAGACCTTTTAAACCGACTTTTCAAATCATATAAATCTTCTAACTTAACCACCGATTTAGGTATAGCATTATCAGTGCTATTTTGCTGAATTTGGTGATCATGATGGTCTTCGTCAATGATTTGATTTGAGTAGGATCCTTCAGAAGTGAGGAAATTTACAATGTCTGGATCGTCATTGAATACTCTCCAGTTGGTGATGTTGTCAGGGATGGATGGTTTAAAGATTAATTCTATTGAAAACCTATCGGGACTAAAATCTTCGGAGGGAATCAGTCTAGAGGCTACATTAGCTAACAGGTCTGCGCTCGCATTTTGGAGTCTTGGGATTGATGAAATATTGAATGCTATGAAATGCGAAGTCAGATCTTGTACTAAATATTGATAGTGCTTTAAATGACTTGACAGGAAATGTAAGGTGTTACGTACCTGTTTGAAGACAATTTCGAAATCTCCAAAGACTTGAAGATACTTAACATTCAAGCCGATTGCTTTGTATAGGCCTTGCACCAAGGCTTCGTATTCCGCTATATTGTTTGCGCAATCGAACTCAAGTCTGCATGTAAGCATGGTCTTGTTCCCATCTGGGTTAACCAGAACGCATCCTGCTCCTGCTCCCTCGTTAGATTTAGAGCCATCAAAATATAATTTCCAAAATAAAGATGTATTTACAGAAATATCTAAAAAATTAAAACACTTTGAATCATCAGTTTGGGAAAAATTTTCAACTTGGGACCCAACTGAATTTTCTAAGTAAGGTGAAGTGTGAGCATTGAAATTGCCGAGGAAAGAATCTACCGAGTAATTGCCTATGATACTGCTGTTGTATGCTATTGATTCGTTCTCTCCTTCAAATTCTGTCACTATGTACTTTTGGTGCAATTCTCGTTCAACCTTTATTTGATTGGGTTTGCCGTTGTAGGGTAACCACATGTGCGACCAGTCGGTTGAGAAATATCCGTGGAGTTTCTCGGACCAATCCCTGCTAAGAATTAAACCATAGAATTCAGGGATATCAGCTACTAGAATGTCGATAACCTGACATACTTTCGGGTTAGACGACAATCTTATGGTCACCTGGTTAAGTTCACCAATCACTTCGACTTGAGATCGATCAAGTTGAACTATGTGCACTGCAGATTTCTGAGGCTGAACATTCAATTTGGCACATATTGATCTGGGTAGAATATTCGTTGAAGCACCAGAATCAATCAGGCAATTGTGCACGTTTTTATTGAAAATTTCATAAGTGAGGAGAAAAGGAGGAGTATGGGATCTTGACCTTCCTCCAATCAAGGCAATGTCATTCGGATCAATCTTATTGATCATGTTGGTTGGAGGTCTTCCCATGTTGTGGGAAGCTACAACTGTAGGTAAAGATGTAGTAGGCACGGCATGTAATTCTTTCATCATTATTTTCTGTTGATGTTTCAGTTTGCTCAATTCGTAAAGAGTGATATTAGCCCTAGTCTTTTTCATGTCATCGATAATGTTATACTCCATTTCATCCGACACTATCAGTGTTCTTGATGGAGGTGTTTGATCTAATTGGACTGGGCTAAATTGGGTCGCTCTAGCGGTTGTTTTCTTTGTTGCGACCTTATCATTTGTTGCAGGGCTTGCGCCCTTCTGTTTAGGGGTAGTTTGGGAGGATCAAGTTGATTTTTGCTTCGTGTGCTAACCAGAAATGCTTCTTGATCCTCTTCTTGTGGGAGGATGAAATCCCACATTCCTTGTAGTTCCACAACTTCTTCATCATCGGTCTGCCCTTCAGTGGTATTCTCTTCTTCTTCTTCTTCTTCAGATTCGACGTTTGAGACAGCATTGGGTGGTTTCACCTCCATGGGAAGGTTTCTTTTAAAAGATCTGTAGGGCTTTTTTGAAGAAGTTTCTGCTACTTGCTTTCTTATGTCAATCATCTCGCTGGACATGGCCTTCAACACCTTTTGTAATCCTTCCATATCGAAAGGATCTTTCGTTTGCTTCTTCTTGGTGTCTTCTTTGAAAGAGATCTTCTTAGATTTGCATTCTTCTATTGCAGATCTCTTTTCTAGGGCGACTACGCGTTTTTCTACTGCTAACGCCTCAGTTAAGTTTTCAACTAAGGTCGTCTTGTTTGCCCTATCTACGAAGATAGCCAAGTTAGATGGTAAGGCCGTGATGTACCATTCACATCTTACTTCCTCGCTGGGTTGAGAAGCAGCGGGAATCTTGTTGAGGATCTTATTGAACCGTAAATTGAAATCTTTAATGGGTTCTCTAGCCTCAGCTTTAAGATTAGATAGGTCATTGATCAATGTCGCTGTTGATGTGTCATCGCCAAACTTGGTGAGGAATTGACTTTGAAAAATGTCCCAACTTGTGATGGACCTGGAAGGTAACGAAAAGTACCATGACCCCGCTGTTCCTTGCATTGTGTAAGGAAAAAGTCGGACGACAGCATCTTCGTTGGTAACTCTGTTGAGATTAACAGAAAGCATGAAATTATTGATATGCTCTTCAGCTAGCATGCCTGTTTCTGGATTGAATTTAGGTAGCCACTTCTCAGGATGGGCCGGTATTGGGCTCAGGGGTGGAGGCATTAAAACCGCCCCAGGATTGTTCCATGGAGACTGGGCCATCGTTGAGCCGCTAGTTAATGAGAGTGCAGAAGACGGTCCCTGATGCTGAGAAGATGAAGGTATTATGATCTTTGATGATTGAAGAGGAAGTGTGGAAGATGGATGAGTGATTTGGGATGAGGATGTGGGTGGTTGACTTCGCGGTGAGGGTGTTGAAATGGACGAAGTGGATGAAAGAGTCTCACGGTCAGACTCTGGTGGTGCTTTCCCTGCTCTTTTCCTAGTAGGGAGAGGGAGTTCACTTGGTTGGATACCAAATTTTTCACTCTTCAATCTGGTCAAAGGGTGAGCAGGATTGTACTGCGAAGTCACGCTGCTGTTAGATTTATCAGACCTATGAGAAAAAATAGAGAATCCCTGGAGTTTACGAATCAAAGTTTGAATTTCAGGGGGTTCAATAATGAGTTGGTCTAATATATTGGAGTAGGTAGCAGTGGTGGATACTCGAGCGACTTGTAACTCCGGGTTTAACCGTAGTGGAGAAGTCGGGGGAGTTGATGAGGGTGATTTACTCTCAGAATGGAATTTAGATTTTGACTTAGTTGCCATTCATAGTTCGTGCCCTCCTTCTAGCGCCAAATATGTTGAGGGCCCCAAAATCGGGTCAACAACAAGGGGGATACCCACCCGGTCGGGAACCTGGTTGGTGGCTCCTTGCCCGTTTGGTGTAGCGGGTCCGACTGGGGATGATGGGACCAGCTTCCCAATCTAAAAGATGTGTGTGTGTGTGTGTGTGTATTTTGAAGATACTAATCTAAAGGTAATTTCAAACTAATTTAATTCTAGACTCTAAACTGACTCTATGCTACTGTAATCTAACAAAAACAGCACATCTAATCTATACTAACCCGGGGTAAAATTCTTTCATTATGTGATCTAAAAAGATTTCATACAACAACTGGTAATAAAGATCATTCAGCTATCGTAAGAATATAAATCAATTAAGATGAACCATTCTGCATAAGAAGTTAGGCACAACAGTTGTGAACAACATATCGCATAATCAGTTATTCATATGTCAAGCACAAAAAAATGATTCCACCGTACAAAAGTGCCAAATGGTAATCCAGACATTCATACATTAACATATAAACAAATCAGCTATATATCACTCTAAGAATATGAGCAGAAATTAATCAAGAGATAAAAGTACCATTTATGACTGATTTCACTCACAAACTTCAAGCAATAACGATTTATCTCTACTTACTTCTAACATCTACTAAGAGTACAGAAGTGCAACATCAGTAGCAGACATTAAAATGCAAACATAAATAAATCTCGATCCATCCATTCATCAAAAACCCCCTCCGAGGGTGCAAAAGTGCATGTTCTGAGGACAAGTTTTTTGACAAATTTCCGGACCCTTCTCCAAATGCCATGAGAAGGGTTAAATACTACTAACTAACTAATCTTAATTACACAAATTTAGGGAACGGCTTCAAATGACCGCCCTTTTACTAAAGCAAATTTATTTCTAAAAATTGAATCTAATTTCTAACCGTTTCTGTATCTGCTCCTTAGTGCTGTAAGCAATGTGAGGTTCGCCTGGAAAGAGTCGGCTGGTTGTCTTTTCCTTTTGCTCAGGTGATGAAAGTAGAAATAACAAAAGTTGGCACCTCTTTCTGACAACCTAGAAGATATTTTTGAAAATCTTCCTCTGGCTGGGTGTTTTTTGCTGTGTGTATACTTAGTATAACCCAGATTTCTTTCAAACTGATTGTGCTGTTGCTATTTCGGTTTCCGACCGTGTGAATGACTCAATGAGTTAGGGATTTCGTTGCCTGAAAAATATTACGTATTGAAAATTGCTTCCATTCTTTGTTCCAGGCTTTTCTGAAGCATCATCCCTTTTCAGCGTTTTTCTTTTTGCTTTACCCAATCTGAGCTTTAGGATCTTTTGCAAACATGCTGCTTTTGTGCGCCTTTGACTCTGAGTCTTGGATAGTCTATTTTCATCAGTGTCTGTGGAGTGATACTCTGGAATCCGCGGCTCTGCTGCATGCGGCATTCATTTGCGAAGGCATCTCCTCTCTGTTCTTCGAGTATTGGCGTTCTCCCCTTTTCCTTAGATGTTTCATGCATATAGATTTATATCAGTTACTGCCTTACAGTTTACACAAAGGAAAAGAGACATGACGAAAAGATTGACATGAAAGCTTTAAACTCTAATGAATGCATAATCATGACACTCATAACGACTTGACTCTTCGAAAAACGCAACACGATCATCTTTGGATACTCAGGCGTGCAATCATTAATTTCCCTTAAGGTGCGTGCTTGATTTTGGGTTTACAGATCATGCCGAAGAAACTTTGCGATGAGTGGTTTTTGCGGTATCGCAGCAATTAATAGTCTCATTCGTCGTAGATCGCAGATCGCAAAATCGCAGTTTGTAGGATCGCAAATCGCAATATCGCAATTTTCATTTGCTCGTTGTGTGCTGCTTTTGCGACGTTTGCGATATGCGACGTCGTATATCGGCCGTCGGCGATTCCTTTTTATTTTCTTTTAAGGGCGCTTTCAAAATATGCGATGCAATGAATTTCGCATCGCTTCTTTGCAGCTTATTTACGCGCATAGGAAAACTCTTCACTCTCTCTCTGCGATGCGATATAGCTTTTAGGGAGTTAAATACAAAAATTTGGATAAAAATATTTTTGGGATTTTTTGTTAAGGGTCCCCCTTTGCTTGATATTATTGCTAATACTAATCAAAGAGGGGGGTTGTTGGTGACCACAACACTAGGATAGCATCGCCTTAAGCTTCAGAGGACGATGAGGGATGAACCGGATCATAAGACCATACTTCTAGAATCCTTGGAATGCCAGGACAATCACGAAGAAGATGGTCACCCTTGCATAACTTACAAGGGAACTTAACCTTCCGCGGAGGAGCAGAAGGTGGTTCGACCTGAGATGGACTCGGAGCGGTAACTACATAGGTAGCCTTGGATTTATCAGACTTCTTCTTCTTCTTCGTCTTCTTCTTCTTCTTCTTAGGCTCCTGGTTACTGAATGTGAAACTTTCACCAGACGAAGGAGGAGAGGAGGAGGAAATAGGGGAAGAAGGCGTAGGCTCAACCTTGGAATCAACATGTCTTGGTTCAGACGAAGGAGACGGTGGAACAGGAGTCATGACACTCGGGACCACCGAGGTTGAAAACAACCATATCGGCAAACCGAAGGTTATCCCAGGCAATGACAATGTTGCCATTTATGGAGCACCGGCATTTCCAAATGAGGAAAATGGACCAGTATTGCCATCTGGGGGAAAACCTCAGCCGGTGGACTTGGGGAATGTTGCCATCGAGGATGAGAAAGAACCCTACTCAAGCTAACACAAAACAAGATCTAACCGGGTAAATGTGAATCGTGGCCGAATAAATTTTAAGGCACCGGAACAAGACTTGACCTTTTCATTTTTAAAGAGTCGAGAAAAGGACAAAAGATTACTCTAGTCACCTTCAAATATTTAATGAGCCTGAAGTGACAAGTGCTTAGATGGACCTTTTCTTTTAGGGAGTCTGAAAAGGAACAAAAGTGACTACACTGTAGAACTAGGAAAAAGGTTTACCAGACAAATCTGTAAAACTGCATATACACCTTGGCAGTCATATGAAAACCAAGGACTTTCCGTACGGCAGTCAATCTTCCCAAATGCTGTGTTCGGTGCGTTACGGTTTGTAAGGCAGCAGACATGGCTTCCTAAGGATAAAGGATGATAACCTAGTGGGGTCTCCCAGCATATACTCGATGGTACATGGGAGCGCGATTCTGTGCTAGACCACTATTGAGTCACAAAAGGAAGAATCGCCCAACCTTGAGTGCAAACAATAGTGACTAGGTTTAATGACGTCGGAGCATGTCTCTAGCCTAGACCTCTAAATGTGTGCATTATGTTCCAATGCGTTGTTAGATTTATTCAATTCATTTTAAAGTTGATCTTGGATTATGTCTTAGTTTTTAGGCCTTACCGTATGTATATAACAAATCCTAGGATGCATCTAGAATGAATGAAATATCATTTTCTTCGATGAACACCTACCTATGGGAGGGTAGAGAGATCATTCCCAAACCAAGACAAGTGAATGAAAACACTAAGAAACAAAATGCATCAATACACTAATGTCACGATGCATTGATACTACTAATGAAAGATTTAAAATTTTCTTTCCAATTTCTCAAACATGAAAATTCATAATGCAAATGTACTTTCACTTTCGTATGTTAAATGAATGCAAACTTTTAATTTTTCTTTTGTTTTTTTGTGAATTCAAGGAGACAAACAAGAAAGTGTGAACTGATCGATCCAAACAATTGTGATCTATGTTTGGTAGTGAAGAAATCGAATCAACATAAAAAATTGGTTCAATAATGTACACTAGAAATCAACCAGCAAGAAAACAAGCAATGAAAAAGCCTCAAGCAAATCACTAAGACGATTGTGGATGAACCTTGAACAGACAAGTAACCCAAGCAAACGGTTTCTCGACAAAACTTCTAAAGGGCTAGGTCACATGGTCTAAAAAATACAAGACTCACTCAAATGAAATCAAAAATATAGTGCCCCTAACCAAAAGCAATTAAAACAAGCTAATGAGAGACAAGAAACAACAGGGGATAAACAAGATTGATGAATTCAGGAGGTAAAGTTATAAAAACAACTTTTCAGGAATCATCACAAGTTGTACACTGACAACCTGAGATGATCGCAAATTTTACACAAACAACCTGAGATGTCATCGCAAATTTTACATAGACAACCCGAGATGTCATCGCAAATTTTACATTGTAAGAACCTGAATCCTATTATTAGAGCTTTTATTTCGTTATACACTAACATATCTATTTTCCTGTTAATTTATAAATAACAAAAGGAGCTTGATGACCTTTTCACATAGCTTTAAACATTTAACATTTAATCATTTTATCATAAGCAACACAAATTAAGGTGAGCATTCCATTGATATCAACTTAACAAGAGTAGTCCATGCAAAAATACCTGTTCCGGCGGTTGATGACGATACCTTTGTCTGATAGCTCCAGCTGAACGCTCCTTCTAGCCGACCCAACCGGATTTACCTCCCAGCCAACTAGGAAATAAATTCCTAGCCCAGGAAACCTCCACAGGTTCCCTAGCCCTCCGTGCCCAAGTCCAACCAGATATAGTGTGTCCTCAAAAAGAATGTGCAAAACTAGGTAATGATACTTTCCTCCTCTCAAACCCAAGAAACCTCCACAGGTTTCCAAGGTCTCCCAAAAATCATAACAAGGCCAAACAATCACAACCAACCCCTACAATCCTAAGCAAAACCCCCACTCCCCTCTTCTTCCTTCCCCCTTCCCTTTTATATCCTCTTTCCTCAACCACCTCTCATTAATGTCATTAACTCTCACCCATCCTTGGTTGACTTCTCTTCTAAGCTAGAGTACATTTGGAATTGTGATATGAATTTAAAATTGAGAATTTAATGGGAAAGGATCATGTCTTCTCCAAAGTAAATCTGAAAAGTACATTTGGGAATGTGAAGTGTAATTACATGGGGAGGACCATGTCTCCTCCTTATTAAATGTGAGGGTACATTGGGGAATGTGAAATGAATAAATATATATTGATGATAAGATGGAGAGGACTTTGTCTTCTCCTTAGTAAATGTGAGGGTACATTGGGGAATGTGAAATGAATAAATATATATATTGATGATAAGATGGAGAGGACTATGTCTTCTCCCAATTAAATGTGAGGGTACATTGGGGTGTGTGAATGAATAAATATATTTTGAATTAATGGAAGGAGACCATATCCTACACAATATTCAAATTGAGAAGGTAAGTGGGGAATTTGAATAATGGAAATCATAAATTTATTTTAGACCAATATTTCTCAATATTTTCAGATAATGTAAATATTAACACAATTTGTAGGATAAGATTTAAGTGGGGCATTACATACACCCCTCCTTCAGAAAACTTCGTCCCGAAGTTAGAATGAAAAGATACAAGGAGTTTGAAAGCATAGCAAACCAGAGAGAGTTATAGCATTAAAATTTGATAAGTCAGACAATGACATTACTTCCCATCAAGAGTCTCCAACTGATCTATTTCCTCCTATCCATCTTGACCTACTTCCGTTCCCACCCTATCCATCCTCTGCTGCTCTATCAGTGGCAACGGCCATACTAACCACTGATAAAACCGACATGGTGGAAGCGTCGAATACCTCGACCGAACTTTCCCCAGCAGGCATCTGGCAATCGTCATCACACGTCTAGGGGGAGCGTTCAGCTGTCCTCCCCACGATTCCAGGTTTCGGAGGATACACGGTGGGAAACACCTCCACCCCTCCTTCAGAGCACGGAGCACACTACAGAGCTGGTTGGACTTGTCATCGAATAATCCAGTCAGGTCATCTTGCCACCTGTCATTTGCATTTTACTCATGTCATAAGAGTGCATATCAAGTGGATACCAAATGTAATAGAACAATGTACATCGTACCTTTCCTCATTGGTCGTCTCGACCTTCCTCAATGGAATAGTAGATCTTGGTTATCATATGGTTCTTTCCAACCTGTAGTTTAGTTCTCATCCATGCATATATACAACCACAAAATGGATATAGATACATGATTTTAAACATCATGTTTATTAAGCCCAGTGTCCACGTGTCAATTTTTGTTGTTCATACTGGAAATAAATCTTACATCAAATAGATCATAATTTCACTAAGTCATTGATTAGATAAATCATATCTATATAAGCCTATACAATGCAACAATAACTCTGACAAGTCATGCATTAGATAAATTGTAACCAAGTAAGTCACACATCTGGTCATACATCCAACATTTCCATCATCAATACCAAATCCATCAATTGATTTTCACGTGTCCAACCAAATGTGTATAATGTTCATAAACAACAACATGGAACTGCAAAATAGAATCTTAACATAGGTGGCTATCTACGTTAAAAGGGGCATCATAAATGCTCATGTGACATCCTTGTGGAACCCTTCAATAACAATTAGAGTTGAAATAGATTCAACTATCTATCATGGAAAATAGCATTTGAACCCAGATATCCTATAAGGTGGTACCAAACCAAAATGATGGCAAGCAACAGATTAGTGCACTATCAATTTCACTAAAAGGTGTTAGTATAAGTTTTATGCATATAATTTCTTTAAAACCTTAGTGATTATAAAAGTCCCACTCTTCCAATTTGATGGTTTTTTCATCTTCCAAACCCATTTAGTTAATCTTGGAAATAAACGACTCAAAACTTCAGAAACTATTTCCAACATGATTTTCATACTTTATTATTTTTTTTTTGTAAATTGAGAGAAATGTCCTCTAAATGCCAAAAGGTTCAAATTTATTATATATTTAATCATTGTTTACTAGTACTAATACAATTTCATGATATATAATGCAGCTCACAATATGACCAGACAATGAGAAATAATTAAATGAATGGAATAATTGCCTTCGCCCTGCTGCTATTAGTACTTCCCTTCCAAATGGCACTGTATCTCTAAAGGTGCCTACTCCTTTCACAAGTGGCCAGTGACCACAAAAGTTGTGAAGAAAGTTTAGGGTCCTTTTATCCAAAACTAGAGACACATTATTTTTCACGGCTTCTTATTTATTTATTTAGGGTAAGAGTGTGTTCTAATATTTTCACTGGTCTTTTATTGACTAAATAAGCTTCCATTTTAAAATCCCAAATCTTTAGACGGTTCCTCAAATCAGCATTTGTTTCCAACTATCATAAAACTGTGATTTCCCAACAATATGGCACAATTGGATGGGTCTTTGAAAGAGTTTTAATCATTTGCAAGCTGAGGAAAGCTTTCTTTATCTTGCTTCCAGTGTTACCTAGGAGTTGCTTTTGCACTCTCACATTTTATTCACAGGGCATGTATCATTTTGTGGACATTAATTTACTTATCTTATCTTATCTGCAATCTGGCCAAATATAATACAAAGACAAAATCCTGACAAACTAGAAGAGTTTTACAATCATACCTTAGGGCACTTTCATTGCTGTTGTATATGCGTGTTGCAGACAGCAAGGAAAACAGATAAGTCTTGGCCCATGAAAGCTCTTATATTAAATATATGAAACATATCTGTGTTGAACAACCACTGAGATAATCATACAAATTCTAACCTTTATTATAATGCATATGTGCCATAATATGCAATTAAACTATGGAAACAGAGTGTTTGCGTCTCAACCACAAAGAATGTCAAACAAGTGGCTATCATCAGTCATTGGTTGTGGTAGCAGTGAAAAACGATTAGTGCTGTAAATTGATTGTGCATGCACTGATTGCTTCACAGTTGGACAATTGCCGTAAACACGGAAACAACTTGCTAATTCAGGGTAATTAAGGGTTAGACCCACTCCACATGCAACCCCCTTGAGAAAATGAATATTCAATATACGTTCACACTCTCCTGGAATTTCATACTTGCAAGTATACCTTACTCCATGTCAAGACTCATCACGAACCACCATTACTTTATACTATGTATCCATAAAATTCTGCCATTTTATTATTGCTTTTAGTGGCAACTAAAGACATAGCTAATATAGCGAAACCAACATAAATATTAAAAATGCAAATATCCATTAACTACATAATTAATTTCATCAGAAACACTCAATTAGTGAAGCATAATAATGGAACAACGTATCTAATGTCATAGCAAGAATTGCATGTATATAGTAGGGAAGGAGGAGCTTTCCAAAATTTTCAATCGGGCACCAAAATTCTTGGGTCTGTCAACAATAACTTATGTTCTTGCTCATCTTCCATAAGTTATGACGATTTGGATGCCATGAAGTGAACAGATCATGCCAATGTCGATTAATTTTATAGTCTCAGGGAAGTTGTTTGACATTGAGCCAATAACATGTTTAGATCAAGACATAATGGGTGGTCAGGCCAATTGGTGGTCCATGGAGTCATGGCTTTGCTCATTTAATCAATGTACATTGTTCCTTCCATCGCTGATTACACTAAGAGCTATTAAAGTGTTACCTGGCAAATGGTTTGGAAGTTTGAAATAATATCTCTTCTAGTCCAGCTAGAAACCCAAATTTACCTGTAGCTCAGGTCATCAATATGGAAAAAGTATCCTGTTTTTTTTTTGTGAAGTGTCACCATCCTCCTTGACTACAAGTGAAAGACTATGTCTAAAACAGAGTCGAATTGATTCTAAATATGATTCGATCCTAAGTCAAACTCATCAATTTGAGTTGCAATGAGGACTCAAACTCCCAAGTCAAACATGAGTTAGGTTGACTTGACAATTCTAATTCAAATCGACTTATTATGTCCAAAATCCATATTGTTCTGTAGTATGTACCATCATATGTACTTTGAAATGCATTAGAATTGAAAACTTGCATTATATGTTAAATGGGAACCTCAACAGCTAAGGATGCACAAGTTCTCGTTGCATCCCTTCGATCTGCATACTCTGCAACTCCTACCAAGTTGAAGATCATCGATCTGTATGTGGTCTATGCAGTTCTCACGGCAGTTGTGCAGGTTGTCTACATGGCAATAGTTGCATCATTTCCTTTCAATGCTTTTCTTTCAGGAGTTCTATCCTGCACGGGGTCAGCTATGCTTGTAGTTTGTTTGCAGATGCAAGTCAACGAAGAAAACAAGGGATTCAAGGATCTTCCTCTAGAAAGAGCATTTGCAGATTTTGTTTTGTGCAATTTTTCACTTCACTTGGTGATAATGAACTTCCTAGATTAGTGGATAAGGACATGCAGAATTGGAATGAGAGGGTACCCATCACAAAGCAACAACATTATAAGGGCCTGATTCCTATTTTTCTATTATTATAGCTACTGTTCTATATTGTTTTATGAAGTTTCTTTGTCAATATGATCTAATAATTATGCATATATGAAAATTATTTATGTAGGGTCTGTGTGTCACTCATTTTCTTTTCCCAATTTTCTCAAGCTGCAACATGATACATTGGCGTTTATGCAGGTTGATAACCTAGCTGTAATTCTACCTCGATACAGTGATATTATAAGATTTATAACCTAGATCAATTTAGTGTGGAATTGTCATTTTGTTCTTGATACATGTTTACATGTCTGTTGTTAATTTTTCTAACAGTTTCCGTTTTACTGCTTCTTTGTAACTGCAGGTTCTTTCCACGCCTCTGATCAAGTGGTTTAGTGTTTCTGTGCATGCAGAGGTATCAAGTGACATGAGCCACCAAATGCTGATGCTAGAAAATATTTGGCACCCAATCCTGACTCTCTACAGAATTGCTACCCACTGATATCATTTGATTCAAGTCTTGTAAACCAACAATCACCTTTGCTAGTTTCAGCTAATGTGAATGGGTGCCCAATATTTCTGCTTCCAGAAATTGGGGCTTATGTGATAACCAGAAGAAATATGGGTACTGTTAATTTATGTGGTTCCTCTGACCTTAGTGAGGCTCCAGGATTTCCTCTTGTAGCGATACAAATTAACATGATGACATCAAGACAGTTATATCAATGCAATAATTTAGATTTTCCCAATGTCAAATTTAGCTCTTCAAGCAACCGAAATCAAAATTCTGTAGCAATTTCAAGCATTTCATACATGGATAGTGAATATTCAACTTCAACTCAGTGAAAATGGATGAAAGATGAGAAGAATGAAAATGGATGAAAGATGAGAAGAACAAAATATTTGTCCCCTATGACAGCAAGAACCGTGTAGTGCTAATCACCGGTTGAAAGGGTTGGAAGGAGATATTTAAATATAGTTATAAGTCTTTTGACAATTTTTTTTTTTTTTGGGTGACTGTTCATGGGAATTTTAAGGCTAAATCGTTTGGATTAGAGAAGCCATACAAAATTTGGACTCCATACATGTATGCACAACAAATAAATTTCTGACCTCCTAACAAATATTGTCATAATGGAGGTTCAAGATCGGAGAAAATTATGATTTTGGAAGGAATCAAAACAGGAGAATGGCAGGACTAATTGAATAGTTTGTCTGGGACAATTTCTTAAAGTTTCTGAGAAGACTTCTATAATTTCTAACTTTCTATTAGTGCGGTTGAGGATTTTAAAAAGTAATATTTTTTTTTTTTTTTTGACTTTCAATTTATTTCAAGAACTGATTTAAAAGACTCTGTTTGATTGACTATGTCATTGCACCTTCATTGGAACCTCCATCTAATCTCATCATAAATGAGTCACCTAAAGCTGAGGTTCTCCTCTGACTCAATCTCCTACAAATGACACAATTGACAAATCCTGTTAGACTGTAGAATGTGATGATCTCTCTCAATCTGGAGCTTGTGCAAGCAAATATTCAATTGACGAAGAGGAATCCTCAGGCTATGCTAGGCTCTTAGTTTCTACATCAACCTATACACAATTATATAGTTTTGTATGCAGTGTTGGCACAAGTAAACTATAGTGAATTCCTGACCATATATGAAAAAACTACTGAATCAACTTTGCTTGAACTACTGTCACGATTTACATAAGTTACATGTCGTTGTTATCTCAATTCACAATTAATTAATTCATTACTTTTCTTGGAATCTATTCTCAATCTGAAATTTAAACGTGGAAGACATGAGACGTGTTGGAATTGTCCAACTCAGAATGATTATAGTCTCCTTCATTTTTGTCTGCAAACAATGTTTAGTGTGTGTGAGATCAAAATAACAAGGGTTCTTTTCTCAGATTCAGGGCCAGATTTTGCAGCATATTACTTTCAGTTTCCAATACATTAATCCTTTGCTTTTGGTGCACTGGCAGGTTTATGATTTTAGCATGTTGAGAGAAGCAATTGTGCTCATTTTCGTGCACCTTTTTCAGTTTTTTTTTGTCACCAAAAACAACAAACTCCTGTTGGATTGTATGATATCTTCTTGCCTTCTCAGGATTTTGTTGAATTCCTGAATGTCTCTGTTATCCATATTTGGTGCCTCCAAGAAGTGAAGAAAACAAGAGGTGGCAGAATCAATGAGATGGTCACTGTTTAGCTGCGCAGGGGAGGAGCCTTCATGTACCCTGCACTCTGCGTGATACTTAAGTCAGAATAAAACCCAGAACCCAGATTTGCTTCACTGTGTGATCCAATGGAGTCAATTCTAATGAACAAAGTAAAAGAACTAAACCAACCAAAAGATGAGACTTGAAGAGAAATGAGTGACTTCTGGTGGAGGAGCAATAGATGCCACCACCAGAATTCATACCTACAAACAATGTTCCCATATATGCAACCAGAAATAACAGAGAGCCAAAGACAGACCAAATCCCTAGCAATCTTTACCATAACTCCTAGAGGGGATGAACCAAGAAATAGATGGATACTGAGCCCTATCCTAAGTTCTGCTAATGGATCTAATTTTTTCTGAATTAAATACGACAAGAGGTGATAACTTACTTACTTACAGGGCTTTTAAACAAATAAAATTTTGTCATTTACATTATAATCAACATAAATTATGGTGTGCAATCTTATCATTTCCCAGACCACAAAAGTCACCACTCAGTTCTGCAGAAAATTGAATTAGGGTGGTCTGACCCTTTCACAATAACAGTTCTACTCAATGCTTCACAACTCATATAATCTCGATCGAAAAATCATCACAGTTTTAAGAATAGATAATCATGACAAGGCATTACATGCCAGAACAAAGACAAGATTTTCTGTAAAGTGCTTTCCGGACGAAGCATCTTTGAAGGTATAGGCAACGTAATGAACATAGATATTAATAATACTACTAATAATAATATTGGATATGACCAAAGGAACAATGCATCTTTGAAGGTATAGATATTAATAATACTAGTCAAAGCATATAAATATACTGTTGTTACATGGCATTATATCAATAAATTCTGTATCTTATCTCATTCATTCATTTTTTCTTTTTTTTTATAAATTATTGGTCCTATCTGGTATTCAGTAAATGAACTTCGTTCATTTCAACATGAACTATAATAAAATGACATAAATTCTGTCTTAATTAATTAGGCTAGTTTGGTGGTTAGTTTCTCTCTCATGAGACCTTTTTTTTTATAGTAAGCGAATTACTTTTGACGCTGCACAATACAATATTCTCTCTTCTCTACAGACTTTGCATCTGCTGAAGAATTGTGGTATGAGATTCAAACCTATTGGCGTTTGGGAGTGATTGTGAATTGGGATTGATGTGATTACTGGGATAAACTCTAATGGGAAAATTGGAAAGTGGAGCCTGGGAAATAAATGGTCTCAACAAATACTTGTGTGACAGATACATGAGAGAAAGATGCTAGTTGCTTTATCTGGAAGAAAGTCAGAAATTGTTTATCCCAATGATGGAATATGCAATTGCTGGTAGGACATTCACTATTCATTCATAGATCTATAAATTTTAAAAAGACTGACAAAAACTACCATTATTTCCTTGGGAAAATGTATCATATACATATTTCTCAATTGAAATATAATTGTTAAGAAAAGTTAAAAGCCATACAGGTTCTTGACAGGTAGATTTGCAGACAGTGAATCTTTACATCCACTTTTACGTCCATGGATCCCACCTTATCCAAGGAAAATAAAAGTTTCTGACGGTTGTCGTAGCTTATCTTCTCTGATCTTGAAAGCCAAATGCAACTCAATTTTTTTTTGAGCTCAACAGAAAAACTGAAAAGTTGAAAGCCTTTTATGCAAACGGATGCAGCCTATGAATGTACTGCAATAAACAGCCCCAAATATAGTAGTTTTTGAGAAGTTCCTGTGATCAATTATGTGTTTTCAATGAAGCTCTTCTTGGTTTAAATGGAGCAAACTCATATTACAAATAAAGTAGGCCACTGGGAATGAGTGTTTCGGGCGTAGTTTTTTTTTTGGAGAGGTTCGGCAAAGTACATCTCTTTTATGTCTGGTTTATTACAGAAATTACAGTACAGTACTAATGAGTGAAGGCATAAATGACTGTGGAGATATAGATAGCCAAGGCTGTTGAAACTAGACCAACCAAAGTTAAGGTTGCCCTCACAGTGGAGCTTCTCCCACAGGACAGAATGCCCAATCTGATCTGTATCACGTTCACCATAGACAACATCAAGAATACGCACCCCATTACTGATCCTAATGCCGAGGCAAGCATTCCAAGCCTTAGCAACTTGTTGTTGATGTGACCCTTGACTGCGTCATGAAGATCTTTGCTGCTAATTTCAAGCCCTGTGCAATCAAGCTGGAGAATAGAAATGCACTGAATGATGTCACTTCAAATATCAAAACGTTCTTAACAATGTCTTCACCTGCATCACAGGCGCCACTTTCCTCTAAGCTCCTCTGCCCACGAGTTGCCAATGACAGCCCAACGAATACTGCAACCGTGAACAACGAGTTCACATTCACTAGGCCATCCAAGGCTGTAACGTGCATACTTGTTGTTCCCTTGCTCAGAATCTTGTCCATCTCGTCTATACCCTCCGCGGCAAGAATCGAATGACCTGATGCCATTGCAAATATGGAATTCCTCGTGGTTCTCGTTCAATAACCAGGGTAAGGTTCTTCAAGTGGGAACCAGATGAACTCCCCACAGCAATATGTTTCAAACATTTTACGGAAAAATGTCCCCGTGGGTCAGTTGGACTGAAACACGCAATTTAATATTTTTATATCAGAATTTGCTGTGTATTGGAGAACACTAGAAAATGACGTCTTTAGGATGAAGCAAGCTAGTGGCCCACTTCATTAAGAACAAACAGAGGCTGTATTGCCCTCCCTGGCTATAATCGAACAAACTAAGTATATGTCTTGCAGAGATGGACTGGAAAGAGGGAAAATTGGGGGAAACTCAATATAGACAACTGAATAGGACTGCAATCAGAACGCCTAGACCTCGAAATTAATGCTCTACCTGGTTCGATAATTTAAATTTTAAAACAAAATAACCGAACGACATATACCCATGTGAATATACTGTTCAATGGATCAGTTCTGAACAATACTGTGAAGTATTGTAGAGCTGTTTATCACACTTCAGTCGCTAACTATGTTATCCAGGTATTTCTTGAAATTGTTTTCAATAACAACTCCCAACTTAGAAGGCAAGGCAGATTTAAATGGAGAGGTGGCTCCATGTTATCACCCCGAATCCCCGATATCTGCAACTGCCCTCGATGGGAGGGCACGAGGAAAACTCTTTTGGAAAATCCATGTTATATAAAATTTTGTGAATAATGAAATATCTATAATAAATCCGCAAACTGACTCGTTATACTGCTTGCGGGGCTGGGCTGTAGTAGCGAAATTCCTCAATTCAAAAGATAATAATTTTTTTTTTATAATCTTCTATTCATTAGATTTTTTAAACTAAGAATATCGCAAAGAAATTTATTCTATATGTCCAATCTAGGAATAAGGAACTTCCTGGGATCGGCAAACAGTCAACGAGCTGTTCCACTCTGCTGACAGTTTCTGTGTGTAATAAAAACTATCATGTGAAGCACGTTATCAAATATAATAATAGGAAAGTAGTTGGTCATGGGGTGATGACTGAAAATTGCAGAATGCTGGCCTCCGTCTTTACACACACGGCCAGGATAAACGCGTGTTTCTACTGTGTCTGTTGGTCAATCTTGCTTTGTTTTTGTATTTAAATATCTGCGATGAGCGACGACTTACAAGGTAAGTAAGCCCTTGCGGAGCGCACCACCAAACTCGCAGAGAAGAACAATACGCAGCACAGCCAAAATCCTGATGCCGGACGGTAACCGGGGAGACTATTCCAAACCTCGAGCCCTTGAGACCTCAGAAATCCCTGGGATCGTCAATCAGTTTCGCCTGGCAGCCAGAAATGCCATGGCAGCAGGTATACATCTTTGAATTTCCCCTGTTAGGCTTCAGGCCCTAATTAACTTTTGATGTTCGGCAGTGTGTTTTTTCCTCCGTTGTGCCCAGAGAAGCGAACTCTTTTAGTGGGAAAATTCTGGTTATTGGGACATCAAGCTTCTTCATCTAGGAGCTCGGTCCAGATTTTTTTTTTTTTTTCTATAATATTATTTATTCTGTCAGGAATTTTACAGGCGCATTTAAGTTGAAGCAAAACACTAGCTCTGTCATATCCCTAGGCACTAAGCCATTGGGCTGCTGTTGAAACATTTTGACATTCTAATTTTCTGGATTTTCAACTATTTAATAAGAAATTTGATTATGGAATAGCTATTTAGTGGGCTTTGGGTCCAGATTTTGAACCAAAGCTCTGATACCATGTGTAAGAACCCGAATCCTATTATTAGAGCTTTTATTTCGTTATACACTAACATATCTATTTTCCTGTTAATTTATAAATAACAAAAGGAGCTTGCTGACCTTTTCACATAGCTTTAAACATTTAACATTTTATCATTTTATCATAAGCAACATAAATTAAGGTGAGCATTCCATTGATATCAACTTAACAAGAGTAGTCCATGGAAATATACCTGTTCCGGCGGTTGATGACGATACCTTTGTCTGATAGCTCCAGCTGAACGCTCCTTCGAGCCGACCCAACTGGATTTATCTCCCAGCCAACTAGGAAATAAATTCCTAGCCCAGGAAACCTCCACAGGTTCCCTAGCCCTCCGTGCCCAAGTCCAACCAGATATAGTGTGTCCTCAAAAAGAATGTGCAAAACTAGGTAATGATACTTTCCTCCTCTCAAACCTAAGAAACCTCCACAGGTTTCCAAGGTCTCCCAAAAATCATAACAAGGCCAAACAATCACAACCAACCCCTACAATCCTAAGCAAAACCCCCACTCCCCTCTTCTTCCTTCCCCCTTCCCTTTTATACCCTCTTTCCTCAACCACCTCTCATTAATGTCATTAACTCTCACCCATCCTTGGTTGACTTCTCTTCTAAGCTAGAGTACATTTGGAATTGTGATATGAATTTAAAATTGAGAATTTAATGGGAAAGGATCATGTCTTCTCCAAAGTAAATCTAAAAAGTACATTTGGGAATGTGAAGTGTAATTACATGGGGAGGACCATGTCTCCTCCTTATTAAATGTGAGGGTACATTGGGGAATGTGAAATGAATAAATATATATTGATGATAAGATGGAGAGGACTTTGTCTTCTCCTTAGTAAATGTGAGGGTACATTGGGGAATGTGAAATGAATAAATATATATATTGATGATAAGATGGAGAGGACTATGTCTTCTCCCAATTAAATGTGAGGGTACATTGGGGTGTGTGAATGAATAAATATATTTTGAATTAATGGAAGGAGACCATATCCTACACAATATTCAAATTGAGAAGGTAAGTGGGGAATTTGAATAATGGAAATCATAAATTTATTTTAGACCAATATTTCTCAATATTTTCAGATAATGTAAATAATAACACAATTTGTAGGATAAGATTTAAGTGGGGCATTACATACATAGACAACCCGAGATGATCGCGGAAAAACACCTATTTTCTGCGATGATGCGATTTCAAGAGCCATCACAAGAATTAAGCTAGCAACCCAAGATCATCGCGGGTAAAACGCTACAAAGTAGAGATGATATTGCGACTATTAGGATTTTTTCTGCGATGATGCAAAAAAAAATGACAAATGAACAAAAAATCCTGAACCGAAACCAGTCAACCCTTCAATCAAATAGGGGTATTTCCCAGAACAACCAAAGAAACTCAAAAGACTGATAACTAATCCCCAAAACTTCAAAAGAGACCAAAACACAAATCAAGACAAGAGTAAAAAAGAAAAGAACAAAGGCCAAAACTCCCCAGCGGAGTCGCCAATTTGTGATGCAGAAAAGTGTTCCCTCTGCAGACAGAGGCAACCCCTCTAGCCCTAGAGTGGGTCTAGTCACAAACAAGGACAAATCAACAATAGTTTTCCTTAAAGAGTTCAAGTTGGAGGCCTACCTCAACCGGTGGTAAATGGAATTCCATTGCACTGCTCTAGCTTCCGCCTCCTCCTCCCAATGATTAATCAACCTGAAACAATGCAAAGGAAATACAATAAAGCACGTAACTGGAACAACAATGATCTATTTACTCACAAAGTCAAGAAGTCATGAGCTATCAAGTACATTGCATACAAGACATAGGAGAACATCATTGATTGCATTAATTATGAAATAGAAGAAACTTGTAACCAAGGTCTTGACATCACAAGCCTTCTCAGAGGGATCCAGCCAGCATGTTCCTCAAGCATTCACTCTAGAAGATGGATCTCCCAATACACAAGTCTCTCTCACTCACAAGTTTTACACAAGATCAAAGGCACTTCACAACCTTCCTCAAGCTCCCACACTTGTCACACTCACACCAGCTATCTAACAAGCTCACAAGTACTAATAGCACTATCAACAACCACTCCAAAGACTAAGATTTCCAAACTAGAAGCACATAGAAATGGTGAGAGTTTAAATAGGAGAAGGAGTCTCCATGAATGGTGGGAGGATGAGCTTATCTCCAAGGAAGGTAGCACAAATGATGGAACAACCCTGCCAGAGAAAGGAGGGTGACATAAACTAGGCCAACAACTAGGTCTGGAGTCATCTGTAAGGCCAACTGTTGGAACAAATTCGCCCAAACTGGATCATCGCGGGCACATAACTGGTCTTCCGTGCTGACATCGCTATTGAATAATGGAGCTAGTCAGATCATCGCGGAATATTACAAGCGACAGTGGCGCTGGCACATGAAATTCGACCATCGCGGGAATCACATGTACTTCCACAATGACAGCACTTCTGGACTATTTTGGAGCACATTTCAGCGCATTTATTTGGCCAACAGACATGATAAGGCAGAAACCTTTGGAAAAGTGGGTCATTTGGCAGCATCAGAGAGCATGAGCATGAATGCTTTTGGACTCATGAAATAGTAGGAAGACTAGGATGAAGGCAGTGACAAATTACTGTGTAACAGGCACGTCCTCTTCCCTTCGGCCATACTATTTCTTGAATGCAGCGGTTGAAGATGAAATACTCCGGGCACTGGTAGATGAACGCCTTCGTCCTTCAGGAGTATAGAACAATCAAAGGTGGCATACTGCACGACGGGTGGAAGATCTGGTTAGAAGAGTAGGATTGGCTGTCGGATGAAACAGATGGACAATAGATATGGCTTAGCGGGAGGAAACCGGTGGAAGCGAGAATAGGCAAACATGAGCCATCGGATCACGGGCGGACAGATCCGACGGCTATCGGGTGGAAGAGTAGCACGGGAGATAACGAGCGGGGACAGTAAAATGGGCGGTAAGTGGTATGTATCGCACCACTTTTGGTGAGTGAGCGGTAATCGTACAAGGGTGGGCGATGCAAGTTTTCGAGCGACGCGTGGTGGATGTGACAGGAGGAAAACTGCTGTGATCGTGAGTTAACGTGCAGGCGGCTTGGGAGAGCAGGAGGAGCGAATGTCGTTAGATTGAATGAATGGACAGCGGAGATCATTTTGCAGAAGATATCAGGAGATATGATATCGGGATGGATGAGGGCCATTGGATCTTGTTGGGATTGATCGGATGGTGGAAGAGTGATCACAATATCACATCGGAGGAAGTCAAGGGGAGAGATTTGATACATGGATGCGATTTTCCGATAGTGATATGGAGCCCGAACCCGACTATACCATTGTAACATGATTTAACCACAATATCGCATCTGATAGGGGGAATCGGCAATCGGCCATCGGCGATGTTATAGACATGGCTTATGAAGGACCCACTAAAAGCTGCGGTTGCTATTGCAATTGTGGCAGAAGGTCGTATGAGCACGGGTTATATGTGGTTTTAACTTTAGCACTTGAGGCTCAAGGATGAAGTTTATTATATGATTTATGATAGCAAGTCCCAGGAAATGGAGGTGGAAGGAGGATGGAAGAGGTGGAGGGGAAGGTGAAAGTGATCGGTATGAGCTTCCTTTGGGCCAAAACAAGGACCAAGCCCACTTCTGTCCTCTGAAGATCTGACACATGTAGCAGAGCTAACACTGGCTCCTTCTAGGGATGAGATCCTCCTTGTGAGGTCTCAAGAACTTGCAGATCAATGCCTTTCCTATGAAAAACAAATTAGAAAAATTTTCTAGTGTTCCATTGGGCATGGAGTCTACTTTGCTTGCACTAAACTGATAAAACAAAATATTTGAAACTTTAGGGCCAAAAGACCTTAAACCACATAAACTTTCAGAAAACATCCATTAAATGGACCATCAAAAACTGCTTCTCCTCCCATGCTTTTCAGCATGAAGGTATTGTTCCCTTGAATATAAGAAATGATAAAAGGCCCTGTCCAGAAAGTGTCAAACTTCCCATGATTTCCTTTCTTTTCTTTTAGTGCATCCCACTTCAGAACCAAGTCTCCAACTTGAAAATTATTTGTTTTTGTCGTTCTGTCAAAAACTTACTTGATCTTCTTCTGATGTGCTGCAGACCTTTCAATCAGTTGTTCTCTGATCTGATGAACCTCTGCTAAGTCAGTGATCCCTTTTGCCATGTCTTCTTCCTCATTATGTTCTTTTTCAATCAGAGGAAGGAGCAAAGGGTTTATTGGTCTCAGCTTCTGCTTGAAAGGTATGGTGTCTTTCTCTAAAGGAATCTTATGCGGGATGATTTTCTTATCATATGTTTTCAGGTCACTATATTCCCAGGCAAAGACATCATCAAACTGCCTCATTAAATTGCAGTATTCTGAACTTTGGTCAGCAGACAAATGAGTGGACAGATTTACATATTTTGGCTGGCCTGGACTCCCTATGTTATGCTTACAGACTGCAGACTGATCTTCATTTTGGGAAGATTTATAAGGCAAATCATTCTGGTCAAATAGTCTTCTAGAGGAATTAGACCCTTAGGAATATGATTGCTAGGAAGTTGGACAATACTATCTTTGCCAATCCTATTTCTAAGCTAGAATTGGGGGCTTTCTTGCAAGGCTTCATTCTCTGGGTCAATTTACATGTCAGAAAATTCATCAATGACTGGCAAGAATCTGTTCACTTCATCATCATCCTCAAAAACTTTCCAATGGTGGACGTTATCAGGCAAGGACTTGAGCTGCAACAAGGCCTTTTGAGATTCTTCAATTTGGAGGATACATGCTCCAAAATCAGTTTCCACAGCATAAATAGGATGATTAGAAGGATTCTTCTCATCACTGATGATACATGCCAACTGTGATTCTCTGTATAATCTCCTACTTTCTCCTCCAAAAATGGGGACAGTGGCATAAGATAAATCATTCTGTAATGTCCCACCTAGTCTCTTAATCCATCCTCTGGACAATAACATGCCAAATTTGGGAGGGACATTTGCCACCACAATATCCATCATCATACTTTGCATGGGCAGTTGAGTTAGGGTAATAGATAAATCTTTAATCAACCCCAAAAATTTCACCTTTCTTGAATCAAATGAGAATAAATCATGATATGGTCTCATGATGTCAAGGCCTAACTCTTCCATGACAGCTTTAGGAATCAGATTGTGGCTGGCCCCTGTATCTAGTAGGAAGTTGTGGAGGATTTTGTCATGGATGGTCAAGGAGACATAAAATGATGGAGAATTATCATCAACAGGCTTGGTCATTGGGCTAAGAACAACTGCAGGCCTATCATCTTGCAAATTGACAGAGTCAGTGGAGGTTTGTATGGCTTTCAGCTCAAGAGCCTTAAGGATAGGCTTTCTAAACACTTCACTCTTTACCAACTCTACCAGAGGTACATATATTTTTAACTTCTGAACTTCTGATTCAATGCTGAAAGAGGGAGGTAACTTGTTAGAACCTCTTGCCTCTTGAACTGGTGCTTTGAGGATGACTGGATCAGCTACTGGTCTTCTCTATTTGTTGTTCTATAACTCAGTTTGGACAGTAGCTCTTTGGGCAGGATTCTCCTTGGCATTGTTTGCTTGTGACCTCGGATTATATCTTCGCTGCTCCTCAGTTTGTAGAACAGCCTCTCTGTCCCACCTTTGACTGTCTTGTTACTGTAGGAAATATTCCTCGTATGCAGTGAAGGTCAAAAATGGGGCACTGCCTTTATCTTCCATACAATGAATTTCATCCTCATCTTTAATATGTTCCTCCTCCATGACTACATTTTGGAAAGGAGCTTTAACTCTTTGATCTTAATTAACTTCTTTACCCCTTTGAATGATTTGCATTTTCTCATTTGCTCTTCTGAATGGATTGGGATTTCTTGGAGAAAATTTATTTGGGAGACTTGCCTTCCCAAAGTTATGCTCCGCCTTCAGCTTAGATATTTCAGCAGCCAATGACTCTATCATTCTAGTCATTTGATCAAATTTGGGATCGGAAGGTGAGGTAGAGGAAGAAGAAGCCTCACCTCTCTTGTTATAGACATTTTTGTGCCCTACAACCCCAAGCATGAAATGTCCATAAACTAAGGGCTCCTAAGTCCCTAAAAGTGTTGTTCTAACCCCTAAAGGAACAAGGTCAACAGATTACAGCTTCTCCCAGAAGTTCTCCATGAGAAACTGCTCATAATTGGTCAAAACAGGATCATTGCAGCTGCTCCACTGGCTAAGTGCGTTGCATCTCACCTAAATACACTGTGAGGGTGCGTTGCATTTCAAAAGTCCCTTCTGTGGGGTGCGATGGGCGAGAAATGACAAATGGCAGTGTCATTCCGCGAGGTGGAGAGGCAATGGAAGCTTCCAGAATCTTCTCCTGTGACACTTGCCTCACTGAATTCGACCAAGGATGAGTAAGAGGCCCTCAGTCTCCAAGTGGAAGCAAGAACTATCAGAGAGAAGACACTAATCAAATCACAAGCTGACTCATCCCCCTTACAGATATCTATATATGGATCCCTCATCCCAGAGATCCAGAGGCTAGAATTTTGCATATTGTAAGGAATTGCTGTTGGTTTCTAGAGACAAACATAAGATTGTTGGGTGATCTAAGATTTGTTTGAGGTGAAGAGGGGCTTCTTTGCTGAGAGGTTGATGCTGGGTCGGAACAACTGGTTGTAACTCCTCCTGGATCTTTTCTTGTTTATCAATAAAAGCTATTTGAGTTTTCCTCCATGCTTTTGTATCATTGATGCTTGTTACATTTGTATGGTCAATTTACATCTGATCCTAGATTGTTTATGATTATAGATCCATGTCTTTGTATAGTGCTATGCTTCTATGATCTTACAGGTACTTTGTGAAGCTAGGCATGCAAGAGAGCAGGTAGCTGAGGACTATCAAAGAAGAGAGGGATTGAATCGAAGGATTAGTGCAAGACAGAGGTTGGTCTTTCTGTTCCTCTCTATCTATAATTCATAAAGGAAAAACAAAAGTAGTTTTTCTCTGTTTGTTTCTAAGGCAGCTGTCACACCTTAGTGGTATAGAGCAGTTCTAAATAGACACTTTTCCCTGTAACAAAATGGCGACTCCGCTGGGGAAGTAATTAGTTTGTTTGTTTATCATTCCTTGTTGTCTATTTCATAAACTTACAAGTAGCATTCGAACTGCATTTGCCATAACAAATGCAAAGTAGATAACTGCTACTTCAGTCCATCCGCTGGATTTGTTTATGATTTAAACAACTGATTCATAAACTATCTAATTGCCCCTGTGATAGCTCTTAGATCCTCCTTAGATCTACCCCTGATTGTTGAATTACTGATTGCTTTTTACTCGGCCAAAACCCAAGAACTGAACTGCAAACTGTGACCCAGAACCCGAACAGAGTCTCGTTTCTGGCCCAACGCAGGTACTGTTTAGAGATTCTGAATTTCAGCGCACTTCCCGAGTGGACAACCTGCACTACATTTCAGATGCTCTGTGTTACAGGTGCGCTGATCAGACTAGCTCTGTGCAGCTGTGGCTTCTGTGCTTCATTCTTTCCAGTTCTATTCCTAAATCTTGCTGCCTGTGATCAGTATATGTCTGTTTGAAACCCCTTTTCCTTGCTGTTATCGCTCCTTTGTACAAAATAACTGTAGATGCTTTTGTGTGTTTGTTGAGTCATTTACAGTTCTCCTTTGCAAAAGTAGCATAGTCGTACTGTCGTCCTTTGATTTGAATCTGTCGCAACTGTCGATTTCGATCGTAGGAAAAAGTTTGATTGCTGTTGATGGTCGATTATCCTATTACTATTGCTTTTGGTCTGAATTTGTAATTTTCTAGTGCCAAGAACAAGTATTCATTTCAAAATCGTTAGGTGTTGTAATCATCTCCATTTTTTGATTTCGAAAAGAAGCTTGTTGATATTTGTCGCTTGAAAAGAAATTCATAATTGTGCATCAACTTTCTTTTTAGCATACATATACTAAGAAAGTCGAAAAACAAATACATGCATGTGCATTTGCATATAGACAGTCTGATTGGCTTGATTTAGGAAAGTGCATTTAGAGTGTGCTCTTTGCTCTTTGTGAAAAGATTCTGTCTTTCTTTTCCCTAGTAGCTAGGATTTTCATTGCATAAAAGAGATAAAAAGTTTGTTTATCATCTTAGATTGCATTTTAGGAATTACATCTACATCTCGTGGTGAACCTAAAAGGCAAACTTCATAAACAAGATCAACTTAAAATAAATCTAATGAATTTAACAACGCTTTGGAACTTAACGCACAACATTTAGAAGTCTAGGCTAGAGATGTATTTCGGCGTCGTAAAGCCTGGTAACTATTGTTCTCACTGATGGTTGGGTGAGTCCTCCACTTTGAGATGATAAGTGCCAGTACGGACTTGTGCTCCCACATACCGTCGAGTATATTTTGGGAGACCCCAATAGGCTTAAGCCTTTATCCGTAGGAAGCTGTGTCTGCCGCCTTATCGATCGCAATGCACTGAACACATCATTTGGGAAGATTGATTGCCGTACCATAAAAAGTATTCTATAGTTTTGTGATTGGTTTGGTAATCTCTCTACCTAGATTTCCATAGCAGTCCCTTTCGTTCCTTTTCAGACTCCTTAACGGAAAAGGTCCATCTGAGCACTTGTCACTTCAGGCTCATTAAAAATCGAAGGCAACTAGAGTCATCTTTTGTTTTTTCTCGACTCTTAAAAATTGAAAAAACAAGTTGTGTCAAAGCGTCTAAAATTTATTTTAAATGGAATAATCATCACCTTTCCCTCGTTAATCTTTGAAGTTAGTCTCCCTTCATCGCAAGTTCTTGTGGAGTCGCTAGGAAATATTTTGGATAGACTAGATATGTCTGAACAACCGTCGACATCCAGGACTGTGTCATCCGACATAGCAGCGGCAGAGCCTCCTACTGCTACTCCAACGATGTTCGCCGGTATACCATCTGTCCCGGCAAGTTATCAACAACAAACCGGAGTCCAATCAGGGACTGTTTCAACGACATGGTCAGTTCCTATTTCTTCATCCGGATTATCATCTGGTATTTCTTATGTTGAAACTCAACAAATTGATCCAATGTGTCTTCAAAGGCCAATCTACCCTTTAAGCACTGGATTTCCACCATATGGAGGGCAGTATGCCTTTTCATTGTTCCCTCCCAGAGAACAACCATATGGGAGTTTACAACAAAGTTCAGGTCAAACTGGAATTACATCCAGCGGTTGGGTACCAATACTGCCTCAGCAACCAAGGGTTGTATATTCAATGCAACCAGTCCACCCTATGTCGAATATTCCCACTATACCTGCTATGGTGACTGCATCGCAAGTACAAGCGCTACCTGTTGTATGTCAACCCCAAGTTTCTCAGGTTGCAATACAACAGCCTCTTGTCTCAATGACTCAGTCACAACCTCAAGTTAGTGCCTCCTTATCTGGAGCGACTCAGGCTCAAACAAGTACTATGACTCCTCATCTTGGTCAATCATCCAGTATTGGACAACAGCAAATGGTCCAACAACCAACGCTAGTTCAATCTCAACAACCGCAATTCCAGCAATCATATCAAGGACCTGAGCAACAAGTCTTTGTAAGTAATGGGCAACCGCATTTCCAAAGCGGTTATCAACAACCATATTATAATGGTTATGCCCATCAACCTTGTCAAAGTTTCCAGCATCAAATACATTATGCTGGTATGCAAAGACCCACTGCTCAGGCGATTCCATCTTATCCTGGGTATGCTTCGCCTAACCTGAATCAACAGTTTCCCTTTGTAGCAACTCTAGAATTACCAGATCTAAATCGGCTGACGAATGATCCAATTGCTTATGCCCCTTGGTGGCAAGCGATTCCGCATAAACTTCCATCAGATATTCCTAAATTTAATGGAAATCCAGGTGAAGACCCGTCGAATCATGTGATGACCTTTCATCTGTGGTGTTCATCTAACACTCTAAACGATGATTTGATTAGGCTTCGCCTTTTTCAGCGAACGTTAACTGGTCCAGTAGCAAAATGGTATATCGAATTGCCTAGAGCTTCATTCGATAACTTCAGCACCCTAGCCATGACCTTTTTAACCCATTTTCAGTTACCAATAAGGTACGAAACAGGAACAGAGCTTCTAACCAATTTCAAACAGACAACGACCACTCACATATCCGATCATATTCATGAGTGGTGACGTCATCGTAGAATGGTAAAAATGTATGTTCCTGATCAGCTTTTAGCTGAATGGTTTATTAAGTCATTATTACCTTCCATTACAGAAGATGTGGTAAAGGGAGGAGTCGTCACTGAAGAGCAAGTTATTGCTCGTGCGCAATATTTAGACTTGATTTATACTCAGTCTGGCACGCTCTACGATAAAATCCCTGATGCTCCCAGACCAGAATTTTCCGTTCCACCTCCTCCTAAATCAAACAATGACTCTCATGCTGGAAATGGCATGATTGGCGCAACAGACACGAAATCGACAAAGGCTACATCTAAAAAGGCCTGTAAGATTTCTAGTCAAAATGCAAATGAGGAACTTCTTGCCTCAGAAGTAAATGTCGTGTCGACCGACAAGGGCAAACAACTGAAGCAACCAGGGGGCAAGAAGAAAAAGAAAGGGAGAAAAAAGAAGCAGGATGAGTCATCTCCTGAAAAACCTTCTCCAAACCCTTCTGGGCAAAGGAAACCCCCTGCGGGGTGTCATATATGCGATGAGGATCATTGGACGAGAGATTGTACACATAAAGCTGAAGTTAAGAAACTCTTTAAGAGTTTAAAAACCTCAGCAGTATTGACTAATCCATTTCCAAGCCCGAGAACCAAACTGGTTGCTAATCAAAATGCTTCCCGATCCCAAGTGCTTATGTTATCTATCTCAAAGCAGCAAAATGATGCTTTGACAAGGAATAAATATTACGGGAATCCACAGCTGTCGAATAACAAGGCTAATGAACAACCTAGTAGTTCGATAACAACTTTGACCGAAGTTGTGCCACCCATCATTCCTGAACAAATGATAAAGTCGCGAAAGGGAGTAGTACACAAATCGACATTTAATCCTTGTGCAAAAATAGCACAGAATTATAATATAATAGAGGACCTGGCCCAATCGTCGTCCGCTATGTCAACACTTGAGGTACTGCAAAATTGCCTCTCCCAAGAGCAAACTTTATTATCAGCAATAGGTGGGATTGACCCAATGGGTTCCAATCTTGTGGCCTTTGATCATAAAGGATATGACCCTCAGTTACCAGCTCAACTAGCTTTCCTTATTCAAGTGAAAGCCCTCAACAAAACTGTTCATCGAACAATTATTGATGAGGGGGCATCCACATGTATTATGTCGATGAGTTGCTGGAAAAATTTAGGCTCACCACCCTTGTCACGATCGTCAACAATGTTAAAAGCATTTGATGGACGATCATACACTCCATACGGGATTTTAAGTAACTTGCAAGTTGAACTGGGGGGAAAAACAATAGAAATTGATGTTGAAGTAATCGACGGAAACCTCGTTTACAACATCCTACTGGGAAGGCCCTGGATATATGCCATGGCCGCAGTTGTGTCAACCTACTTCAGGAAGATTGCATTTCCCTTTCAAGGAAGAATTACAATAGTCGACCAACAAACATTTCTCCCCAACAGTTCACAAGTTACGGGAAGCATTCCAATGATCCATGGAAGCAATCATTCGCTTCAAAATATCGGAGTAGGTCTCCTAAAAGACCCTGCCTTAATGGGTACTTTTGCCCTACCGCCCCCAAGTAATCTGGCGGAAGTGGCCACAGTGGAATATGAAATCTTCTATATCTAATGGATTCAGAAGATTCCTAAACATTGTGTCAGCATGGATCATCGCCATTTTAGAAAAATATTGTAGCAATAAATTTTCTTGGCTTGGGGGGCAAACCCAAATCAATGCTCATCGAGTGTTTGGATAGATAGGTCTAAGAAATATGGTACCTCTTCAGATCCTTGGTCGCACGTACATTCTACAGACAAAGGAATCAATCAGTCAATGATGTTAGGAGAGGCACCATGGGAAGATCACCATCATCGTTCCCATCTCCCGGATTACAACGAAGATTATTCCAATGACCTTAATCATCCTTCAGTTTTTGATTTTCTGTCAAATACTGTAAATACGGTGGATTACGAGGATAGTTCTTTTACTTTGTCAACCTCATTAAAAAATGAAACGACTCCCTTTCCAAATCGAGTCTTTGATTATGATCTCGTAAAATCAAAGTCGAGTCTTTTGAAGATCTCGAAGGTAAACCTTCATTCCAACCACCAAGATGAATGAAATAAAGCTTTGGGGGCATGCACCTCGATTTGCGTTATTATTCTGGGGGCATGCAAACTTATCACGACCAGTGTTACTGTAGGGTTCAAGCTCGTTAAAAAATAAACCCGCCACGAGCAGTGTTACTGCAGGGTTCAAGCTCGTTAAAAAATAAACCCGCCACGAGCAGTGTTACTGTAGGGTTCAAGCTCGTTAAAAAATAAACCTGCATCGAGCAGTTTTAGCACATAGTTCAAGCTCGTTAAAAAATAAACATAAGACATGAGCAAATGTTTCCCCCCGCGTTTAAGCTCGTTAAAAAATGAACTATTCCCTGATAAATAATCATCGTGAATGTAGTACTTCAGCCGTTAAAGCCTTGGTCGTGTTTGCACCGTCACCTCCACTTTTTCATTGGCCGATCGTTCACCTCCATTTGATTGTTTACCCATTTTGAGGAACAGCTGCGAAGAGTGATTTCACTAGCCACCCTTGTGACACTGCCATGATTGGAAAATTCCAAACCTTACCTGGAATCAGCTACTACCCGTTTTATCACTCGTTCCTCAAAAGACGAGTCTCCTTTAAGCTCTTTTCAACTGACTCGTAAAATATGAAAAGATTTCCGAGCCATTGGCCTCTCTAGCTCGTTAAAGGGATAGGAAGTGCTATCCCTCCTCTAGATTTTAATCTTTTTGGACCTAAGGGATTATTACACAAAAAGATCGAGTGCTTGTTTTGTTCGGCTCGTTAAAAGTATCGAAAATTCATCCCTTCTGTATTGTTTTATACTTTTTCGGACTTAAGGGATTAGATGACGAAAAATGAATTTTGGAGTTACCTTTACGTTCCTTTTCAGACTCTCTAAAATTGAAAAGGACCGAGTTATATTTGTCGTTAAACTCGTTAAAAAGATTAATAGCGACAAACTTGTCTATAAACGAGAACGAGTTTCACTATCGCTAGGCTCGTTAAAACATAGCGATGGGTTTTCCCGAAGGGAAAATTATAGAACAGGCATATGTTATCCTCCTCAAACTTGACAAAAATAAAGAGGTACTGGTTAGCAATGACTGGGGAAAATTGGGAAGAAAACTCAAAGAAACTTTGTTGGTAGCAAGTCACTCTTAAACATGACACTTCCACTCCGTGTCCGAGTCGGGTTGGGTTGTTTCATTCACCGGTCACATCACCATGGTCACGCCATACCATCCACATTTGGGGTTAATGCTACCAGTCCATCACATCAGTGTCGCTGATATGTTCAAGAGAAGTCATTCAGAGAATTCACCTGTGTCTCACCCACTACCATACATTATACTCCATTCTTTCATGACCGCCACCCTGAACCTTATATCACCAGATCGTTTTCGCCTCTATTAAAATCATTTGCTCCATTCCGTGTCATTGATGTGGGATTCATTAAGGCCCTCCTGTGACGGATCACTTCTTGTCAACATCAGCTCATTATCCAAGAAGTTGATCTAGGAACACCCCATTCAGTACTTTGAAGCTTGCATGCCTCAATGGCAAGTTTCTCACTTCCGGCGACAGGTTTACATCAATGACCTTTGACCAAAAGATTTTGCGTGGTGTTTGATGCCAAGTCCTTTATTCACACCACGTGAATTGTACTGCAGTACCTTGAGGGTCATTATCATTATCGGTGATTCCTCTCGTGCTTGTTAACAGTTTACATCATTGACTGGTAATCAAGCAATGTCTTTCCATGTTTGACTTCAGAACATTTCTCACATGGATCGACTTGTACTTCGAGTGAAGATCAGACGAGATTGAAGACCCCGGATCTAGTTTCATCCATCCGGGCTGCGATATATATTCAGGGAAATAAAGACATTAAATGTACATCATTGCTGCATAGATAATCATCCACTCAAAAGGATGATGGCTCTATCAGAATCATCAGTCTACACTCAGATGATTGTCTGTCCTATGTACATGAAAATGAATTTATAAAGCTGAGCATGGGAATGCCCGCCTCAGCTAGATCATGAAAATAATATGAAGATAATGTATTGTATTGTATCTTATTACAGGTCTCCTCCCAGCATTGAAAGAACTTCGGATCCTCATAATAAAGCATTTCACCCGACAACAAAAGGTTAACGGCCTCATACTTTAGGGGGCAACTGTTATAGACATTTTTGTGCCCTACAACCCCAAGCATGAAATGTCCATAAACCAAGGGCTCCTAAGTCCCTAAAAGTGTTGTTCTAACCCCTAAAGGAACAAGGTCAACAGATTACAGCTTCTCCCAGAAGTTCTCCATGAGAAACTGCTCAGAATTGGTCAAAACAGGATTATTGCAGCTGCTCCACTGGCTAAGTGCATTGCATCTCACCTAAATACACTGTGAGGGTGCGTTGCATTTCAAAAGTCCCTTCTGTGGGGTGTGATGGGCGAGAAATGACAAATGGAAGTGTCATTCCGCGAGGTGGAGAGGCAATGGAAGCTTCCAAAATCTTCTCCTGTGACACTTGCCTCACTGAATTCGACCAAGGATGAGTAAGAGGCCCTCAGTCTCCAAGTGGAAGCAAGAACTATCAGAGAGAAGACACTAATCAAATCACAAGTTGACTCATCCCCCTTACAGATATTTATATATGGATCCCTCATCCCAGAGATCCAGAGGCTGGAATTTTGCATATTGTAAGGAATTGTTGTTGGTTTCTAGAGACAAACATCAGATTGTTGGGTGATCTAAGCTTTGTTTGAGGTGAAGAGGGGCTTCTTTGCTGGGAGGTTGATGTTGGGTCGGAACAACTGGTTGTAACTCCTCCTGGATGTTTTCTTGTTTATCAATGAAAGCTATTTGAGTTTTCCTCCATGCTTTTGTATCATTGATGCTTGTTACATTTGTATGGTCAATTTACATCTGATCCTAGATTGTTTATGATTATAGATCCATGTATTTGTATAGTGCTATGCTTCTGTGATCTTACAGCTACTTTTTGAAGCTGGGCGTGCAAGAGAGCAGGTAGCTGAGGACTATCAAAGAAGAGAGGGATCGAATCGAAGGATTAGCGCAAGACAGAGGTTGGTCTTTCTGTTCCTCTCTATCTATAATTCATAAAGGAAAAACAAAAGTAGTTTTTCTCTGTTTTTTTCTAAGGCAACTGTCACACCTTAGTGGGATAGAGCAGTTCTAAATAGACACTTTTCCCTGTAACATCTCTGCCTCCTTCTATCAGCATGACTTCCAAGTTTTTCTGCAGCCATAATGTTAGATTCTACCTCTAGTGCTGCATCTTGCATTTAAGCTAGAGTAGCACATCTTCTTTCTCTCAGCAGCAAACATAAATCAGAGTCAAAGGAACTGGCATATGCAAGTTTGGTAGAGGTGGGGGTAGGCTTTACTTTAGCTGGTATCTTACTATACATAAGATTGAATCTTTTATTAAAATCAGGCAACGATTCCCCATTTTCCCTCTTTAGGTTACCAAACTCAGTATGGTAATACAACAAGTCCTTCTTATCTCCCCAGTGTTTCAAAAATGCTTCATCTAGGGCTTCAATATCATCAATAGATCCAGGGGCCAATTATCTGAACCACTTTCTGGCCTCTCCATCAAGGCTCTATACAAAAACTCTCATCCACACATCATTTTCACTTATATCTAAGTTATCAAGATAATTATAAAAAGCCTCAAGGTGTTCTTCAGCTGTAACTCCCTCTGTGCCAGTGAACTTAGGCATATATTTATGATATTCTCCTGCAGGCATAACATTCAAAGGAACGAGCAAGACCAGAGGTCCATACCTGGCAACTGCAATTCTTTCTATCTTCGTAGGTGCTTGCTGGCCTGCCATGACTGGGGTATGTGGAAGGATATTGGCAGATTGAGTAGTTGAAACAATGAAATGGATGACAGAGACAAGGGGATGTTATGGACTATATGGATGCTTTCTTTGGACTAATATCCAAAGGGGAACTAAATGAGCAAGGAGCTTTATAAATCTCTGAAGTAATTTTCTCACTAGCAATACTAGGATTTATATCTTCAAATTGTGTATCTTCAACTAAAAACTTCTCATGTAGAGACAAATAAGATTTCTTGGGCTTACCTGACCTAATGCTCCTTTTTGTGATTTTTTCTTCGGGTTAACAATCTTCTCAGGGTCAGGCACTGGAATAGCTGGTGATTTTTTAGGATTTCTTCTAGTGTGTCTCACAAACTAAGCCAGGACTACAATGTGGAGTCACCAAAGGTTGGCCTTCCTGCAGTGGAGTCGCCAGATAGATGATTACAACCAGAAATGTGCCTAGACTTTGTCTATCATCAAAATCTAGAACTGTGTCATTCTCCCAGGGAAGCTGAGCTTCAATCTCCTCTCCCCGGCAATGGCGCCAATTAATGTTATCACCCCAAGAAACTCTCCTAGTTTGTATCTCGGAGATGCTCGAGAACATTAAAAACTCAATAAGATGTTGGAAATGGATGAATGGAGGGAATGATGCTTGTCTAAGATAGATAACCACTTCTACTATGCTTAACTCCAGACATGGGTGAACACCCCCAAACTACAAGGCTTTAAAACTGAAAAGATCGATGAGTTTACCCTTCTGGACTCATTAAAAAATTAGACAGGGAAAGTAGATAACACAACTGTATTCCATATTTGAAAGCGTGGTTTGGCAGAAATCGTTCCCTTGAACATGGCACTCCCTCAGATAAACCTTCATTTTGATGGCCTCTCAATATGAACCCTACCAGCCTATGAGTGTTAGCTTATATACCCTGATGTAATTACATCTCCGTATCCTAACACTCTGTAGTGTTCATGAGTCTAGTGTTGTCTGGTTAAAACCGTTGTCATGCCTTCTATTGTTCAAGGCTTCCCATTTGTTTCCTCTATCAACCGATCATACATATCCTTTCATCATGCCCTCCATTTTTTAGACCCAAATGCTCAAAAGATTCCTCAAAAAACAAAATCATTCTTGTCTGGTTTCATGTTGACTGATGTAGGACACATCATTGCCTACCTTTCGACAGGTTTCTTCCTATCGACTTCAACACTCTATCTAGGAAGCTAACCCAGAAACACATTCAGTGCCTTGGTACTTGCAGACATTAGTGGCAGGTTACCTTGTGTTTGATCACAGGTTGTCATTATTGGCTCCTAGTTAAGCAATTCGACGAGTGTTCGATGACAAAGAAATCTTTCACACTCGCTAGTTTGCATTGTGCATCTTGGAGACCATCACCATTATCGGTGGCCTTCCTCGCATCTGTTAACAGTCTCCAATATTGAATGGTAATCAGATGATTTCATGCATGTTCGACATCAACACATATTTTTCACATGTATTGATCTATGCTATTCGGTGAAGCAGAAATCAAGACCTTGGGTAGAGGCTTTCATCATTCAACCTTGTTTCCTCTCCCAAGCTATAGATATTGTTCTTTGGAGACAACTATTTCAGGATGATATATTATGACACTGGATCTGCTCTGTGCTTATTGGCGGCTAGCATTGTTATATCTCAAAAGAGAAAGTTACTCTGACATAGCTATTAAGCATGGGAATGCCCGACTTAAGACATGATTTTAGCAGTTTATATATATGTATGTTGTATTATCAGGTTTTCCCTTGCCGCCCAAAGCTTCTCTCTCTAAAAATTTTGACAGAAAATTAAAGTTTTACTAAAGTATTTTGGCCATCGTCTCCGCCTTTGATCTCACACTTTAGGGGGCATCTGTTATAGGAAAAAATGACCTCCTCATGAACTTAAAGGTGAAAGACAGCATGACTAAAGCAAAGACCACAATTGCAGGCCTTGAATCCACACTAACGCTGGTTTTGCACTGCTAACCTGCTTTATAAAGTTTGTTACCAAGCTTATAGGAGTGTTAGTCACCCTGTTAACTGAAGTTGTTAGACCAGGGGGAGCGTTAGTGAAACTAAGAGATGTTCAAAGGGACAAGCCAATGAATTCCCTCACAAATATCTAGATATTTATCCCTAGATTTGCTCAAGAAAAGCAAGATATTTAGAGAATTTCCAATCTGAGAATGAAGGCAAATGGGAAAAAGCTTGAAAACAGGGTAAGTTCATGGCTTTTGCCCTAATGATCTCTAGGAGGAGCTTGGCAGCCCTAACTCGATTGCTACATAAGTAGTGAGAGAGAGATTGTGAAAGGGGTCAGAGCATTTGAAAGGATAACTCACTAAGTTGTTGTGAACTATTATACACTTGAAGAAGTGAGCTGAAAGAGAGAGAGAGAGAGAGGAAGAAGGGGAAAGGGAAGGCTGATACAATGAATGGTTCTAATCACTCTTCCATTATAAATACAGAACTGCAGTTGTGTTCCCTACTCCATAGTGTTGGTAATATTGTTCATTGAGTTGTTCATTTCGATACTTGTTTAGTTGAGTAGTTTAAGTTGTATACAAATATATGTTCATTGTGCATTCTTATATTAGTTTTCTAGATTGTATGTTGTGATTGTGTTTGCCTTTCCTTTGTGCAAGAATTGTCTTGGAGCTGGCTTTAGAGGAGTTCTTGGCTGCATTGAGATCTCCAAACAAATCTAGAAGGAGATTTGAGGTAAACGCTCTTTCCATACTTGGTTAACTGACATTTGATAGATGAACATGTGTATAACTTGATAGCTTCTGCAGATAATCTTACAGTTTGTCAAAGGTTCGAGAAGGCCTTTGAGGGTAGTTTTCATTCTCCATACACCGTGCATTTTACCCCATTGCACTAAGCAACATTTGTACTTTTGTTTCTTTGTTAATGGTCATTGTAGCATAAGCACCTGCAATTTATGAGAGTCTAGTAATATTGGCGAATGGGTCAACGGGTGAGTCTTTCCAGAGAACATCCATTGGTTCATTTTGAGGGGTAGTAGCAGTTGTAGAGTCCAACTTCCTTTTCTTTCTCTATATTTTCACTACGGACTTATGTTGTGGGCTATAAACACATATAGAGGGGGAATTTCTTCAATTCTAAAAACTATTTTGTAGGTTGGGGTAATGGGGATGTGTTCTCCCTCTTGAGTATTACAGACTCTTCTGCTGTAATTTCCTGAGTTGTTTTCTATTGTGAAGTTTGCAACTCTGGCGCTTGTTCCTCTGTGTTGAGACATTCATTAAAATTGTCCCTCTTCCTCTAAATCAATTATCAAAGGTTTTATTGGTTGTGTGGAGGTGGCATGGATTTTAGCCTGCTTGCTGACTGAGGTTTCTTTAGCTATCTTATATGTAGATTGGGCTGTATCCTTTACCAACTCCATGCTTCTGCGTTTCCCATTTTGTGATGACCTCTGTGATTCCCTGGTAGATTTCTATTCAGATTCTTCTCCAGAATTGGTTTTAGAATTTTCTTTGGAGTCACCTTCTATACTCACACTGGGAGTAGGCTCCCTTATTGGTTCAATCAACAATTGGTCTAATGGGACCTTTGCTAACCTCCTTTCTCTGTAACTGTAAAAGTTTTCGAGATCTTCACAGTCAAAATGTAATTGTGCCATATGCTTCACCTTTGTGAAGGTGTTTTTTTGCAAAAAGATGTCATCAAAGGCATCTTCCTCATTACTGAATACTTTTATTTTCACTAAAGTGGTGAAATTTTCAACAGTGCCGAATGAGTCATATTTCATTCCAGGGAATTTAGGTAATCACAGAGATATCATGTTCTCTGCTTATCTAAATGCATTCCCTAGGTCTTGTAATGCAAATGCTCCACACTGTGAAGGGAATGTAGGCCAGATGGCCTTTTTTAATTCCTTTAATGTCTTACTCATCTGTCCCTCAATATCTATTTGACAACCTATCTCTCTAGCCATCAATTTGTTTGGAAAATAGTATGGGAGAATATAGGGGGAGGTGATACTGCCAAAGTCCCTCATATATGTAAATGTTTCCTCCCCAAACTATCTGGCCACTAGGAGGATATCTACTTCATCTTCTTGGGAAAACCTCGGGGCATCTCGATTATAAAGTCGCTTGTGAATACGGATCATAACTCCATGACAAATCTTGAAAAAATGTGGTTGAAAGTTGGATTCCCACATGTCCTTATGGTATATGTGAATGGGAAGTGGATTTTGAATAGTTCATTTCCATCCCATGATAAGGAATTTTGACCTAAAACAAATTGCATCCGTTACATAGGCTCTCATAAAAAATGGAGGGTAAACCCTCAAAGCAACACTTATTTTCCTTCTATAATCGATAATTGTTTTTGCTAAATTGTCAGACAAAATTTGTGCCCAATTCATTACAATTGCGTTAACGGCTGCATCTATTAACAACAACTACTCTAGGGAGAACTTAGTACTATCGGGTCTGCCAAATAGTCTACATAACATGGCCGCTACAAAACTATGAGGGGGACAAATAGACGAAGTAGTGTACATACCATTTTTGTATTTCTTGATGTTTTCCTCATTATTTGATCAGGCTCGAGTGTAGTTTGCTGGGTCATCGTTCCCTTTGGCAAACTTCTCAATGAACTGCCTGTTGTAGATGACTTGTGGCTCTGGTAGGTTGTACTTGAGCCATATGTTGTCTGGGGTAAAAGATACCATAACCTCTTGGCTTCTTGTCTTGAATTCTCTGTCTGAGATGTCAGCTTCATCAATAACCATTTAACCATGTCGGTATAAGGGATTATCTTTGGGTGAGCGGCTATGCGGTGCAAAAATGAGCATGCCGTCTCTAAAATGGAAGTGTCTGAGGAATTACGTCTGTCAACTGTAATCTTAATTTCCAGAATCCTTGGTTTCTCTTCCTCCAGTATATTATGCATGGCCTCCCATGTAGAGGTTCCTCCCTGTTTGTTGCATGTAGTATCCATAAATAGAGAAGTCATTTCTAACTTATTAGAGATGACTTCCTTGCCTTTCTTCACCATTGTTCTCAATGATTTGCTCTGCGGATTTTCCCTGAAAGTGAAGAACAACAACTATCAGATACACAAAGATGATAATTGACGTAAAACGAAATAATACAGATAGCTTGTAAAGGTAATAAAACGAGTTTTATTTGAACGCACATAAGAAGATATCATATCATGCTAAATGGATTTTCACACATAAATGTAGTTATCTATTACTAAATTCCCACTAATTCTTCGATATCCATTAGCTTTCATGCTCATAAACGTCTGCATCGTAAAACAGGAAGAAAGCTTCTAGGGTGGCGAGCCTTTGAACTGCGATGATAGTGATTATACGATTTTTGAAGCAATATCACAGATCACAATATTGCATTATGCCTTTTCACCTTTCTTATCTCCTGTTGTGTTTCTACGAGATGCGAGATGCAAGCCACTCGTTAACCATTTAAAAACATAGCTACTTTCTAGGTTTATCGATGTAAAAGACCCTTTTTAATGAGTGGCAGACCTAAAACATTTTCTTACGATATATTTTAGGAGTGGGTCTAGGTCTTGATCGAATTTCGCAATATCGTCTAGTGGTAAGTTTGCAATGTTCGTTTGAATTCCCGAAATGCAATGCGATAAAGGTTATAATGCCATCACAATTTTGCATCTCTCATGTTTTGAAATAAAATTCTTAAGGCCGTTCCTTTATGAATGGTGACATGTGATGCGATACTAAGCCTAAAAACCTTAAGGAATTAGTTTATGTCATATTTATGATAGTTTCGAACATAGAGTCCTTATTTAATCATTTTGCTTGATTTTGGGGGTTAGAAAGGTCTTTTGGTGGTGCTTAATCATGCTATATGTGTGTAGGTAAGCATTTAGTAGTTTTCTAAAAAAAGGGAGGCTTGATTGATATCTTTGCTTTGTTCCAAAAAATAAAAGAAATGCCTAAATGCTAAGTTTAGTTTTTTGGATAGATTTTTTTAAAGGGTCCACATTTATTAATGTAATATTAACTACTATCATTAATAAATGGTGGCTTGTTGAATAGCACAATAGAATTCTAACTACACGAGGGCAAGAGCCTTCTAACACACCAATTCATATTATGATGCACCTCTTCATTAAATCTTCTTAAATTCAAATTATCCCAAATTTTGTGAATTAATGACCCAAAACAAACTAAGAAGGCAAACCAAAACAACCGAAAAGGAACGAAAGGAAAAGACTCCCAAGCAAGAATGAAGAGAACTCCAAAAGTGTCACTACTAGGAAAACAAAGGCCAATCAAAGAAACACACTCAAAGCAATAAAATGAAAAGCCAAAAGTGAAAAATTTAGGGCAATGTCATCAAGCTAAGGTTTTAGTACAATGGATCAACAAAGGCCAATATTCTACAAAGGTTAGAACCTGTCCTTAGAGGCAGGAAGGCCTAAACAAGATCAAATGAGGGCACAATTAAAACAACTAAAAGACACATCAAGAGAACTTTTTTAGATGACAAATATACAACCGACCACAACACCACCAATCTTGACAAAAATAACCCAAGAAGAAAGAAACTTTCCCAAAAAGAGACAACAATAATGAATGAAATTGAAAAAAAATTGTCACTAAAGTGTGGATTAGATCTAAACAGTCATTGATAACAACCAATCATATCTGAAGGTGAGAACTAGAAGCCAGAAGAAAGCCTCAACCCAAAGATTCCAAAAGAGGCTTCAAAGATAGTTTGAAGGACTTAAAGTCAATAGAAAAATTTGGACAGAAAGGATCTGACCAAACACATGGAGCCGATAATCAGTGAAAAAAGACCATAAATCACACAATCCTATAATCAGATAAGAAAACAAAAATAGAGCCTAAGCCCAATCAAAGATGAAAAACCTGCCTTGATAACAAGCAACTTATCTAAAGACGACTAAATAATGACAACAGATCTGGATGAAACAAAATAAATGAACATAGGTCTAGAATGAGAAGGAATAGGAGTGAGTAAAATCAGAACAGACCAGGGCCTTTCTATGGCTTAAAATCCCATTCGCTGGCACAAGGCTGGATCAGAGTGACCAAGGTCACTCTCAGAATATCAACAAGGTAGCGACTATAGATCATGGTCGCATGGATGACACTCTATGAGAGAAACTGAAGGAAAAAAATGACTAGGAAATGTCAATCACCCATAAAATTGTCATACAACGTCTGTTTTCAGTGATTATTTTTTGTTTTTGGATGAAATTCTGAGAGGAATCTAGATCTGTTATCAATTCAATTAAACTATGTACAGAAAAGTCCATAATTCGATTTTAATTCCCATATCTATTATTCTCTCATACAAGAAAACCAAAATTAAAACTCCAAATCTAAGATCAACTCAAATCTTAAGAAAGTAAAATCAATGGAGATTAAAATGAATCCAAAAAACTACAGAAAATTCAATGGGAACAAGAGAAAACCAAAAAACATAAATAAGAAGAGGATATCTCAAACAAAGAGGGAAAAATAAAAATTCTCTCATTGAAAGCACCAATTCTGTTACATTTAATTATGCAAGAAAATATTGCTCCATAGTCTCATGCCCGATTGAGATCACTGGACAACAAAATATAATGACTAATACAATCTAATAATGATACCCAATCCCGATGGTCATGCATGCAGCAAGCAGTCATATCTATGTTAGAAAATTATATATTACAGAGCAATGGAACAGATAAAATATATTGCAAAATTATAAACACAGAAAACACATAAAACAAGAGAGACACAGATATACATGGTTCACCCAATTTGGACTACAGCCATGGAGAAATAGCCAGTTTTTCCTTTTGTATTATCCAACAAAATGAAGAGATACAACCTACAACAGATCTGCTGTAATTCCCTTTTTACTCTCACATAATCTCCTCTCTCTTTCTCACACAGAATACAGATCTACATAGACGCAATAAAATTCCCTCATATATAGTGAGGGGTTGCCTTCTAGGGAAAAAAAAACTAAATTAAACATAACTTCTACTATCAGATATCCGCCTAATGAACGACCCAGATTGAATACAAAATTACAACATTTTACAAGGCAATTTTACATCTATTTTTAGCAGCCGCCCCCCCTGGACCCCCTTTGTAGTGCAAATATTATGGGCATTATTTCCACCACATTAAAAACAGGGATCCAATGTGGTGGTACCTCTGAATAAAGAAGATAATGAGGCTCCATACCCAACAATCTATGTTATGAAGATAAGAGATCACACATGGAATCCTCACATGTCGGGGAAGGGTTTTGAGTTTGATGCAGATCTTGCACTCCACTCGAGTGATCCAGTACATATGCACCATATCTCTATCCTTGCACACAAACATAACTAAACATGGACAACAATTGATCTTCCTCGAAATATTGTTAGATAAAAAATAATAGGTACGATCATATAACATACCGAACAGAAAATCATGTAAGGAAGGGAACATAGATTTTTTTAAGCATATCAATGAAAGTACATCAAATGTATACCTTCAACAAATAAGATTCTCTCCTCCCACTTGCAGTATGGTCTCCTCTCCTAAGACAATAGATCTCTCACACTATAGTTTGGATACTCTCTCCCTCCCCCTTTCCTCTTGGTGAGATTATATAGGCTCATTTTATCCTCTAGGAGAATGTATCTAGACACCTAGGGGTTTTATAAGTTAGGAAACTTCTACAATAATGGACCCCTAGCCAAGTCATACACAAGTGGGTCAAGTTGATCTCCTTCGGAATGGCAAACTCTACAAACCCTTTTCACAATTATGAAATAAATATTACCTCATAATTATAATATTTTGGAAAATTAATTATGAGAGATAACTCAATCATGTAAATTCCCCCTTTTATTGTGGGATAAATCTCACATAAGTAAAATAAAAGGTGAAAAGGGATGCATTTAATCCAAACAACTAAGGTAAGTTGATATTAGGTTTCTCTCACTATCATGGAGTGGCAAATAGGGTTATAAAAATCACCTGTTTGCCTTACTGCATATCCTGCCATTCACCCATAAGGATTCATAGGCCCACCAAGGCAACACAATCATGGTTTTACCGCAACACACAATTTAGCTTAGGGGTTACTTGGCTAGTGGCATTACCATTATCCACATTCTATTTTAGGGACCACTAGGCCATATTCTCTATCATTAGGAGATCCACCTCACTCAGTTTCGAATCCATCCAACAATCCAACTCAACCAAAACATGAGAACCCCATCACACCATGGCTATACAGAAATGGAAAGGCTATGCTAAAAACACTATCAAACCTGACAGAACCCATGCCATAACAATAAAAGAACCAAATTCAATACCATGCATTCCAAAGAACCAAATTCAATACCATGCATTCCAAATATAACAAGTAAAATACACATGCAAATCGATACCTACAAATAATACTGTTGAAACTACTTGATGTTGCTCTTCCTTGCTTGCTCCTTCCTTCCTCTTGCCTTCTTTGCCTTTCTTGATCTGATGCCAAAATGCTCTAGGAAAACTCTAAGTGTCAAATAATGAGAGAGAGAGAGAGAGAATAATGAGAGAGCTCCAAAACTGAATTGAAAAAAGGTTACAAACTCATCGTCAGAAGCCTTTTTATCAATTAGGCTTCTATTTTCTTCATTTTCCATTATTTTCCTTCATTTTCCTCCTCACATGCAACTTGTGACCTTTCACCATCCTTTTCTCCTAATTTCCATTATTTTCATAAATAATTTGCAAAAAATGACACTTTTCTTTTCTAAAGCCTTTACCTTTTCCTTTCCCAATTTCCCTAGCCATAATAAACCAAATGAATTCCCACTAGGACGTTTCGCCCAACATTCAGCTTGGAATAAGTGTCCCATTAACCGTGGTTATTATTTTTTCCTTTATTAACTCTTATTACATGGAATTTTCACCAGGGTTGTTACAGAACCCTCCCCCTTGGGGGACACCTTCCTCAATGTTCAACCACACCTATACCTCAGCAAAAATACTGGAAAGAAAACATACTTCCCATGGAGGTTTATACCATAGCTCGATGGATTATTTATAATGATCACCCTGGTGAAAAGCAAACCAACATGAAAACATAACAAGCATAACATCATAATGACATGACACTCATACCACTTATTGGAGCTTTATAACATATCTCGTGGTAGTATTTACATCCATATACATATGTACATATACCAAGAGATCATCAAACCTATACCAAAACATATACCAAAATACCATACCAAAACTGCTTTGCCTCAACCGACAAATAATGAAGGATACATATCCCGCATCTAATCTGCCATCTCCCATGTAGCTTCATCTGGCCCAAAATTCTTGCACTACACTTTAACCTGCTGTATTTCTCAATTCTGAAGCATGAGCTCCTTCTTTTATAATATACACTAAGGCTCCGACTGGAATTATCCATTTGGTTCCACCTGTAATACATATCAGTCAATCAAATGATCAACATATTTAACATACTTCTTAAGTAATGAAACATGGAAAACATCATGGGCTTTCACTTTCAAAGGCAGTGCAAGTCGATGGGCTACTGGCCAAATCCTCTCAACAATTTTGAAGGGTCCATAAAACTGTGGTTCCAGCTTGGCACATGATCCAATTCGTAAGGATTTCTTCTTTGGTTTGATGTGCAAGTACACCTGTTCCCCAACCTTGAATTCCTTGAACAACCTATTATGTTATTCATATCTCTTCTTCATATATTGTGTTTCATTTACATTCTTCTTTATAACATGCATTTCATGTTCCATGGCCGCCAAAATGTCCAGTCCAATCAACACCTTGCTAACTCGATCACTCCAACTGATGGGAGCATTGCAACTCTACCCATACAATGCATCAAACAAACTCATCTTCAAAGATTCCTAATACCCATTGTTGTAAGAGAACCATACTAGTGGAAGATACTCTTCCCACTTTCTTTGTTGATGCATCATGTACATCCTCAACATGTACTCCAATATCCTGTTGATGCTCATAATCTGTCCATCTGTCTGTGGATGATAAGTTGTCTTGAAGGAAAACTCTGTGCCAAAACCTGTAAACAACTCCTTCTAAAACATGGAAGTGAACTTTTCATCCCTATCTAATGCAATATTCTTTGTAACTCCATGCAATCTGACTACACCTCTGATTAATACCTATACTACATCACTAGATGAGAATGTAGACTTCACTGGAATAAAGTGCGTAACCTTTATCAACCTATCCAAAACAACCATGATGGAATCATGCTGTCTCACTGTCCTCGAAAAACCTGTGATAAATTCTATGGAAATGACCTCGCATTTCCATTTTGGAAACACAATCAGTTATAGAATTCCACCTGGATGCTTACACTCTGCCTTGATACACTGACAATCAAAAGATCTAGCCACAAATTTTGCTACATCCTTCTTCCTATTCAACCAAATATAAAATTTCTTCACCGCAATCAATGTATTTTGGTAGCCTGGGTGACCTAAATATGGTTTCACATGAAACTCCCTCAAGATCACCTTCTTGATCTCACTATTGTCTAGCACATATACCCTGTCCCTGAATCTAATCCATCCATCTATTATAAGACAATAGTCCACATCCTGTGCACCTTCACCTATACCTATACCACTACCTGTACTACTACATGTACTTGTACCTATACTCTTCTGCAACCGATGCACAATCTCCATATATCTAACATCCTACTGACCTACCTGTGAGATCCTATCATGTAAGTTTGTCCCATAGGGCTCATAGATGCTAAGTGATTTACTTGTACCCACCTGCTAAGAGCATCTTCCACCCTGTTCTCCTTTCCTTTGACTTACTTGATCTCGAAGTCAAACTCATTGATTGTGGCCAACCATCTAGCTTGTCAGGCCTTCAAATTTAGTTGGTTAAAGAAATACCTCAACCCAATGTGATCACTCATTAGTACAAACCTCTTGCCAAGAAGATAGTGTCTCCACATCTTCGATGTATGTATGATCTTTGCTAACTCAATATCATTTGTCAGGTAGTTCTACTTGTGATTGTTTAGTTTTCGTGACTCATATAATACTACCTGCCCATCCTGCATAAGGACTCCACCAAGTCCTCTCTTGCAAGAATTTGTACATACGACAAACTCCTTATTCGGATCTGCAATATGTAACACCAATGCATGTGTCAACAACTACTTAAGTTGCTCAAAACTCGCCTCACACTCCTCTGTCTAGTCAAACTTCTTACCTTTCCTCTGCAATGATGTAATAGAATAATAAATCTATGAGAAGTTCTTGATGAACCTCTGGTAATAGCCTGGCAACCCCATGAAAGATCTCGCCTCATCCACTACCCACCCCATGATGGCCCTTTTATTTTCTAGATCCACTATTATGCTCTCAGTGGAAACAACATGTCCCAAGTACTATACCTCAGTTTGAAATAAATTGACTTGTTAAGCTTAGCATACAACTGATGCACTCTAAATAACCTCAACATTGCTGCTAAATGCTCAACATTTTCTTCCTCATTTTTAGAATATACCAATATGTCATCAATGAGCATGATAATAAACTTATCCAAATATGGACATAACACACTATTCATCAAGCACATAAACATAGCCAGAGCATTAGTCAAACTGAATGGAACTACAACAAACTCATAATTCTCATACCTGGTCCAAAAAGTTGTCTTGTAAATGTTGTCCTATTTCATGTGTACCTTGTGATGTCTAGATCTCGTATCAATCTTTGAGAACATTGTTGCTTCCTTCAATTGATCAAACAAGTCATCAATCCTTGGAAACGGATACCTATTTTTGATAGTCACTTTTTTCAACTTCCTATAGTCAATGTTTAATCTAAGAGTACCATCCTTCTTCAAAAATAAATACTGGTGCACCCCAAGGTAATACACTTGGCCTAATGTACCCCTTTTCCAACATTTCTTTCAACTGCAACTTCAACTCTACCAATTTAGGTGTGCTCATCTTGTAAGGTGCTTTTAATGCTGGAGCTGCCTCTGGTAGTAACTCAATAGAATTGTATACCTCCCTGTGAGGGGGAAACTCTGAATTATCTTCAAGAAACATATCCTGAAACTGATGTAGAACTAGGTACCTACTCAAAACATCTACATCCTCAACTTCCTTACCTTTGTCACTAGAAATTTTCACTACAAATAACATCCACCCTTTCCTGCGACTGTGCTTTGCCTGCATAGTTGTCACCATCCTAACTGATGTGGCTTTCTTCTTTCCCTGTAAGATTGTTCGTTCCCCATTATCATCCACACACTCAATAGATTTTTCATAACAATCCACCTTGGTTCTATGAAGGTACAACCAATCCATGCCCTACAACATCAGTATGATGCCAATGATAATACATTCAAATGTGTTGCGGTAGGCATACCATTCAAATCAAATGCACAAGCTATTACCTAATGATGAACTCGCTTCTCTGTACATGTAGCCAACTACACTAACCAAGATTATGCATGCAATTCCTTACTCAAATCAGACTTATCCACCAAGTCAGGACTAACATAGCTATAATCGGATCCAGGGTTAATAAAGATAGAAATAACTTAATCACAAAGCTTATTGTCCATCTAAATCATAGATGCCTAATGGTCCACTTGTTTGTTATCCAATGCTGCATAAATATGAGGAACACTCTGACCAACATCCCCAACAGTTTATGCCTCCAACACACTATACATCTGAGGCCTACCACCGTCATTATGTGGAAAATATCTCTTAAGGTGATCCTTTCTGCATGTCTAACACTCCAATCGACCAGTACCCTCACCTCTATGCTACTGCTGTGAGCCATGTCCCTATCTAGATGCATTGAACATATTTTGTGGTGCCACATTTTCTTTCTCAACTGCAATATGAGGCCTTGCACTTTTTGGTTTCCATTTACCTTTACCTTTGTCATTTCCTTTCCATCCTTGCTGAGATTCATTCTTACGGTTTGACTGTTCATATCAATGATTCAATTTCCCAATAACATCCTCAAGTGACCGAGGCTCATCATACTCAATCTGATCTCTAAATTCTAATGGAAATCCACTAACAAAACGTTGAACTTTATCTTTCTCATCTTTAAGATACAGTACATTCCTCAATATCTTTAGGAACTTCGTCATGTACTCTTCATCTATCATTCATCCCATATTTAGCTCATAGAATTCTTTGGCCTTACTATCATAGTACCTTTCTGACAAGTACTTCATCCTAAAAATACTTTGAAACTCGTGCCAATTCAAGTCATCTATCCCAACGTCTCTAACCCGCTTCACATCTTCCAACCAAATGTCTACTTTACCTCTCAGGCTAAAGATAGCTATTATGGCCTTCATATTATCTGTTTACTCATGCAACTCAGAGAACTTCTTCATCCCAAGTATCTAAGTCTCTACATCTTCCAACTTCTTCACATATCCATCAAAAGTAGGTGGCTTTCCTTTCTTAAAATCATCTGGCAAGTATCCCCTACCACTCATCCTGTAAGGATGATAACATTGATGATCATGATGCCTGTTAGAACCAAAACTAGAATAATGCATGTATGCATCACCTCTCCTATCCAGAGTATCAACCGACAATCTGCCATCTCTAATGTGTCATCTCTATCCAACCTGTAACCACCATGAGACCTAATCCCATATGCCCCATTAGTTCTTCCCTCCTTTCCATGGCTAATACCAGGTGGCCCTTATCACTGCAATTCTGACAAACACTGAAGAAGTATTGCATTAACCTCTGCTTATTTCTCTTGTGCCCATATGATTTTGTCATTGTTGACCTTACAACTCCTTATTTCTTCCTTCAAGCTTCTCAATGTTTCTGCCAAATCATAAGAGTTCCCAACACCACTTTTCTCTTTTGATTCATAGGGAGAGTCTTTATAGTTTACCATCTTGCTAGCCAATTTTATCTCTTTCCTGCAAGGCATACTATGTCATGTAGATAAAATCACAATAAACCAACGTACCTTAGCATAATTTGAGGAGTATATCTCATCTGCAAGAACAACCAATCAGTGTACTATATGTATAACAAAATCATAACATCATATATACATATAATACATAAGAACATAACCATGTAACCATCAATCTAGCTAGAGTCTAGTCATCAATGCATGACCATATAAACTACACATACCATGACCTCATGCATGACAACACAACCATACCAATGTACATTGACAGTACGCAAGCATAAACAATATGTAGCAAATCATACACTCATGATGACACAATTTACAACAACAACATTCTCTTTCACATGGCAACATCACTACAACCATGACTGACACCATGCATATACAACAAACACATAGACCACAAGGATGATTAACACACGTGCAAACAACATGAATGCATGACCAACAGACTGCCCATCTAGCTTTATGGGTGAACCATGCTCTGATACAACTCTATGGTATCAGATATGACCCAAAGAGAGTGCAACATGGCTCTGATACCACTATGTAACATCATCCTCGTACATCTACCCAAGTAGTCGGCCAACCAAGGTAAACATGTGACGAGAGGCTACTATGATTAGATTCAACTTCCTATGTGACCTTAAGGAAATGGAATCGATGGAAAAACAACACACGAAACTTCCACATCAGCTACAAGACTCCCATGAACCATCCCAACCACTCAAGTAGCTAGCCCCTGGGTCCCAATGAGGTTTTAAACCACTTTACCCCCCGATTCTCCCATGATATGGACCTGACAGCATCGAGGGACTATTTTTCCCAATGTTGTGCCAACATCCCTAGGATTTGAGCCACTTTTTTAGGCCTAGAGCCCAAGTCACTTCCAAGAATTAAATGACACCTTCAGAATAGAAACACAATAGAGAAAAAATGATGCAAATGTAAATACTCGAACAAGCCCGTAACTAGACCCCCACTAGCCATGACAGGAATTTTGTCAAACATATCATGAATATGTAATATACAAGTGTAAAAAACATATTTAAGCATAGGGGTCTCATACTTATCTCAAAATCACTATGAAGCATTGTTCCCTTATATCATTTGTTGCATTATCATCTATTAGTTCATAGATACATTTTTCATTCATTTACACGTAGAAACATGATGAGATCCATAAATAGCTTCTATCATAAAACATATACATAACCAACATAATAGCAAGAGAAATAGCAAGGAAATCACAGTCGTATGATCCACATATAAACTAGTATAATAATCATAGAATTACAAGGAGAAATAGCCTCATACTGATGATGAAAAATCCAAAACCAGGATGGGACTACCATGTTCCACCCAACCATAGAATGGTTGAGCCAAATCTCTCTTCATCCGTCCACCCCCATGCCATATTCCAAGCATGAATGTGGTACTCAAACCAGAAGAACCACCCAGGGCATCTCAAGACTAAACCACATCACCCTCATCAATAGAAACTAGGCTTTACCATAATCCACCTTGGATCACTAGGCCAACACAATAAACATGTAATAAAACGCTTTACCATGATCTCCACCAGATCACTAGGCCAAAACAAGCATGAATGCCACCAGATATCTCCACCTACTCCATGAGCAATTTCCTATCTCCTAGTCTCTCAGGCTTTACCACAATGCACACTGGATCACTAGGACCTAAACTGAGGCCCACTCTCTAGGATTTACCGCATATCCCAACTTGAGATTACTAGGCCCAATGGAGATAAATCCACCTATTTTCTTTACCGTATATCATGCCATTCACCGCTAAGGATTACTAGGCCCATCGACGCAACACAATCCTAGATTTACTGTAACCCACAGTCTGGCTCAAGGGTTACTAGGTCGGTAGCTTTACCATGATCTACAATCTTATTTAGGGACCACTAGGCCATGTGTTCTATCATTCAGAGATCCACCTCACTCAGCTTCGAATCCATATGACAATATAGCTCAACCAAACCATGAGAACCCCATCACTCCATGACTATCCAAAAATGGAAAGGCTAGGCTAAAAACATTGTCACACTTGGCATAACCCATTCCATAACAAAAAAATAACCACATTCAATACCATGCATTCCAAATATAGCAAGGAAAATACACATGAAAATTGATACCTACAAAGAATACTATTGTAGCTGGCTAATCCTGCTCTTCCTTACTTGCTCCTTCCTTACTCTTGTCTTATTTTCCTTTCTTGATCCAATGCAAAAATTCTCCTGGAAAACTCTAAATGTCCAAGAGTGTGAAAGAGAGAGATAATAATGAGAGAGATCCAAAACTAAATTGACAAAGGGTAACAAAATGATCCTTAGAAGCCTTTTTATCAATTAGGCCTCTATTTTCTTCATTTCCAATATTTTCCTTCATTTTCCTCCTCACATGCAACCTGTGACCTTTCACCATCCTTTTCTCGTAATTTCCATTATTTTCATAAATAAATGTGCCAAAAATTCTATTTTCCCTTTCCAAATCCTTTGCCTTTGCCAATTTCCTTAGCCATAATGAACAAAATGAACACCCACTAGGATGTTTCGGTTAACATTCAGGTTGGAATATGTGTCTCGTCAACCATGGTTATTATTTTTACCTTTATTAACTTTTATTACATGGAATGTTAACCGAGGTTGGTATATTCACAATATTAGTTTTAAAATATTTTAACACCCCATTATCATTAAGCATTGCTTCCATTCGATCCTTCCAAGCTATGACATTCAATATATCCTCTATGGCATACTCCAATCTCAGTCAATTGAAAGACATTATCCCTAATCTAAAGAAAAATTGTTGCACTGAAGCTATAAATTCGAAATTCTTGAGGGAAAAGCTCAAAATAATATTTCTAATGTGATTTTAGGGCTATGATACCATGTAGAAATTTTATAGAAATTATAACTGCTCAAGATTTCGAACAGAACACAAGAGACACAATTCTACTCTATTAAGTTGCAGAATAGAAATCACAATTTAGAACAACATGCATAGATATGCAACAAGGAAAACCACAAGTATGCAATGATTTCTAGGGGAACCAAACTGGGCAAAAATATCTCAGGCCTCTTTACATTAATCAATTGAATAGAGAAACTATTACAATTTCATGCTCCAGCTCTGAGCACAACCTGCAAAAGAATAATTGTTCTCTCTGCTGAATGAGAGCCTCTAGCCAACATTTAGCCAATTTTATCCTCCGTTACCTCCTATTTCCTTGCATAAGTCTAATCAAATTTGAGCTCCCAAACAATAGGGAAGTCCCTATTTCCTTGTACAATTCCCAGGGAATTGATCTCTTGACTTCATGCAACAACTGTACGCTCAACTAATATACAAATGATGTTACACTAGACTTGTCTCCTCCACCTTAGCTAAGAAATTAGAATTCCATGCATGCATGCACTATTTTGGGTTGATTAATCAGTTAACTGACATATCTATGAGTTAGACTACAGTCCCATTACACAATTTCCATTCAACTAACTCTATTAATTGTTAAAGGCCAGTTAGCTAAATAAAACTAAAAATAAATGAACTAGATTGCTAAAATTTAACAATTAACACATGCATGATTGAACTACAAGCCCGTAACTCAAATTTACTAAGATAATTAATTGACAAGATCCATGTCACACTAGTTAACTGCCTCCAATTTGTCCTGCTGATGTCGAAATTCAATTTACTCAATTTGACTAATGCTAAATTGAAATTGAGCCTTTATTGCTACATTTATTTAACACTAATTTTAGCATATGAACCTTTCATGTTCTAATTATTTGACAGATAATCTACCATGATTTCGACAAGATCAAGGATTGGATTTCTAGATCTTTCATATTTTTCTAGTGCACCTTGTCCATGAAATTCATAGGTCGTTGCACTCTTGCTACCAACTACGTGATGTGTTGAAGTGCACAAAATCTTATTCCAATAATTCATTGGGATAATAATAAAGACTTGATATTTTATCTTTCCTAATAAAATACACAAATAAGTGTATCTAAGTGCACTTCACTAATTCATAGGGAAATCAACCATCTCCCAATCATAACACAAATATGCATTCCTTTGAATCACCACACATCACATACATAGGGCATATAATGGAATTAACAACAATTCGTGCCGACAAATTATATGCATCAAATAAATGAAATAGACACAAAGATTAACCTATATATTATACTTAGTCCATATACTTATCTCTCAACATAGCATGACTAGAGAGGGTCAGCTGAAGACAACCCCACTAGTCAAATTACTTCGACTAACAAGGTCAATGGAAGCGACTCAATAATCAAATTACCTTGACTCGATAAGATCAGTCGAATAACTTGACCTAATCAACTTAACTTGACTAACAATGTTGGTTGAAGTGACCCAACCAGTCGAATCACTCAACTACAAAAGACCAGTTGAAGCCTTCATCCAGTCAATTGTGATGAATGTGTCTCATTCTCTTGAGGACGTCTATCCTATCTTGACAACTTTATTCATGTAAGTAACAACCAAGCCCCCACCCTATCAGCCGATAACCATAAATGACTAGTGTACAAAAAATATGGGTCCACCCAAAACGAGTCATGTTGGACTGTGCAAAAGCTATGTTTTCTCCTCATAATAGCTTAATTGAATATTTGGCTATATGTGTTTATCTTCGTTTTAGGAATAAATATAGAATAAATAATAGAAGAAGCTGGGTAAAATCGATTATTAACAAATTGGGTAAATCTGGGCACGAAAAACTAACTTTTTCCATCTTTATATTAAGGGACGTGGATTGAACGATTGTTGTTCAAATGACATAAAAACAACGGCTACGAAAGGAAAAGGACAACATCTTGATTATGGAGGACAATGGAAGACTAGGAGGACCAATTCTATTCTGTGATGAAATCAGATTGAGGGTTGCAAAATCCTCAGGATCATGTTGTATTGGCTACAGCCACTCTCCAAAATGTTTCGTTAGCTTCGTTTGGAGCCTCCCTATCAACCTTCATAGTAGCATGTCTTGCTTCATCAAGTACATAAGCTCCAGTGATTTTCTTGTAGAAAGACAGCTTGTCAATCAATCCTTGCTGCATTCCCCTCAAAGGTTGTTCATTCGGACTTGGTTCAATAGTAGGTTAAGCAACTCCTTCAAGAATTTGCGCAAATTTGGAGGGAAACTAGCCTTACCTCTAGAAATTGTGCAATCCTGACTAGCAGCCTACCGGGCCCCAGAATTGTGTAATTTTGTTGAGCAAGATTCACCCATAAAATTGTGCAATCCTTCCTAGTTGGGCTTCTCAACCTAGAATTACAAATCTAGGCAACAATCAGCTACTCTACCCATAAATTGCACAAATCTTTTGAGCAGCCAGCCCAATTCCTATCCTGAAATGCACATTTTCTCCTAGCAGATTGAGCAGCCTCTTGCATGTGCAGCTGAGTTGACTGGTTCCCTTTAGGACCGAGGAAAATAAACTTGCATGCTTTGGCTTCTTCTCCCAAGGCAGCATGTAAAGGCATCCCTTCTTTCATGGATCTATTTTTGGTAGTTGGAGGTTACATGCAAGGATCATTTCATAAACCTGCCACCAAGTGTCGCTTTCCCTAGATTTGTGGCATGCATGTCACAACCTTGATTTTATCAAAACTCATCAACCAACCGTTGCGGAGCTTATTCCTCACATCAACCTTACAGCTTTGACATCCCACATCATATCTAGGAGCTATCGACACATTCAACTTAGTATTTTAGGGTTGGCCCACTTTCCACGTCTTGTGTTGCATTTCTAGTAATTTTTGTGTTTCGCTTTGTATGAACATTGTCTGCTTGATTTTAGTGAGCACTTACTATCATTTTGATACATACTAGCTTGTACTAGCATCATTTCAGTTTTCATTAACATCTCACTATTTTCACATGCATGACACTGTTTTTCATGAACGTTGCCAATTCGGTGACTCACCTCACCCACATGTATGTTTTTCCATTTTCTGAATCGGCCATTCACCATTTGCATGCAAGATCTTTCTCTTATGCTTACACTCAGTATCACCATGCATTCTCTTTCACATTCACATTCAGTTGCCCATTGGCGAGTCTGGGAAGCCTTGGCTCAGACTCAGCCTCACTAAGGCAGAATTGTGTAATCTTGAGAGGGAAGGATATGTCTTCCTCTCTCCTCTCAGGAAATTCACATTTCTACCCAGTGACTATCCTCTAGTCTTGCATTTTGCACAATTCTAAGGGACAATGACTGTTGGCCCAAAAAATTGTGCAATGCAGTCACTAAGTCTGCAACCATTTCCAGCTCAGATTGCGCATTACGCAATTCCAGTAGTCAAAAACTACACTGGACTATGCATTATGTAGTTCCAGCAATCATTCAACCTCCCAGCAGCCCAGACTATGCCTTGTGCAGTCTTGGTAGTTAGTCTCCTGACCTCCTGGCGAAAATTGTGTGACCTTCATGATCAGTCACATAGGGATGTTGCAAGTTAGTTCTCAAGTTCATTTTGGTTTTCGGCTAATAGATTGCTTTCCATGAGTGTTTCCGTGTCTCTAGGTATCGCAGGTGTTTATCTACCTCTCAGTAGTACAGGTACAATGGTTTCCAAAAGAGTAGCATAGTCAAAGAAATTGTTCAGAGCACACTTGGGGACGTAGTCAATCAAGTGTCTATGGACTTGCCTACCCACATAGACATCAAGTTCTTCATAGACAAGGACATCAATATATGAAGGCAGCAACATCACAACAAGAAACATCATGAACATCAGCTGAAGGTAGCATACCAGATGCTACAAATGCAAGAGGAAGGTTGTTCACAACACAGAGGCGGAACAAAGTTGCAAGCTCAAGTAGATCCACTTGTGGTGAAAACAACTTTGGAGACTCAAGTTATGACGTGATGGTGCAACATGAAGATCGCATGAAGATAGAGAATGGAACAAAGAAGGAGTTGCATGTGTTGAAGCAACAACTCAAGGAAGAACATGAGCTGCACAAACAAGCAAATGAGTTACAGCAGGAACATGAATAGCAGGGGGCACAACATGCACTCACAGATGAAACTGCACACGTACAAGTTTTAGATCCATCCTATCAGCTGGCATAGAGAAGACATAGTTAGCAGTGCTGTTGATCGCATGCAAGGGAATTCAACAACATGCATGTCATCGTACACATGCATGCGATCCCACCCATTCAGAACACTCATCGAGGCAAGACAAGAAGCAAGTCCAATTGGAGCTGAACATGTAGTTGATATTTGATGTACATGACCACCAGCACACATTGGAAGATCAACATGGACACTATGCATCAATGTGTTGTCGATTCGGCTGCACCCAAAAAGACCATGCGCATGTTAGCAGATGAGTTGGATGGAGGAGCCACACCAATGCACCCAGATGCAATGGAGGCAAGAGTTTGCTTCAGCAAGATGTCACCATCGAGTGCATTCACACCATCATGGATGACCAAGCTTGGCATCAGCTCACCACCTTCACCATCATAAGCATGTCAAAGAGTTAGTCTCACCACAATGGATCAAGTGTCAGTGATGTCTTTCATGTCTTGCTCAAGCCATTTTGTCTCACATGGGCACATGTGCATTGTAATGTAACATCCTTTCAAGTGGAATTTCAAGTATCGATAGTTGGATGTAACAGTCATAAAGTAAATGGAGAGTCATGAGGGTAGATGAACTGTCACAAAGGGAAATGTCAAGGGTCATCCCACCCTTTGCTATAAATAGAACCTCATAACTTATTGTAAAGAATTTTGGTCAGCCAAGCTTCTGATAAGACTATCTTGGAGAAAGCTTGGAGAGTATTATAATGAGCCTTGGCTTCTCCACTACGTAGAGCTAGTACATCTCTTTGGAGGAGCAGGCGGTTGTGGCTGTAACATTTCTCTATTGGAACTAGTGGTTGGACATGGATGTATTTTATGACTGGAACTTACGCTTCTTAATATAATAAGGGCCAACATGTTTCATGCATATGTTGTATTTTATTCTTGCTATCTAGTTTACTCTAAATGATATATGTAATAGTTTTCTTACACATGCATGTATAGCTATATGTGTATGTAAGTATGAATATTTTTGAAAAGTGTTGTTGGTTTAACCATCACTTTGGATTGTTTGCTAACTTGCCTTCCATGTTGTGATGCACCTTCGATGGTGTGCACCCTTCTTAACTGCATGTTATCACAAGTTTCCAAGGGGCACACTCATCTCAATGCCCATGTGTTAGAACCTCTCATGCACCTTCCTTGGCTCACTGCTATTATCACACCCTTGCTACCAACAGAATTATCTTACTTGGCTCTGTGATAAATCACAATCAAGGCATTACCATACGACCCACTGCTGGGACTCCTACACCAAATTGTCTGGGGTATAATTGGGACTTCTTACTGGGGAGATCCCTTTACATGTTGGTGGATCTAGCACTATCAACAGATCCCCTAATCCCAAGGATTCACTTCTGTTGGCTTGATGGGGCCTGACCTAGGTTTAGAGCTAATTATCCAAACAAATCCCTACACTACTAGCCCTTACGGCATCAGCCCATGGAGCACGGACTGAAGTCTCGCCCGAAGCAATATGGGGAGATGCTGGAACCAAGTTTCCACACCCTCGAGATATCTGAGGGGTTAATTTAGTCCAACTGTGCCTACCTTCGTACAGGTCACTTCGCGCACTCTGATGACTTGCAATATCTTAGCAATATGCTATAATTGTCCTTTGTGCATCCCTAATCAGGGGCTGAGGTGATTTCGCGCCGCTATGGCAGCGATCTGTACTATTTTCCCGTGTTACATCGTGTATCTTACTTATCCTCTTATAGATGTTATTCAACTTCACGTAAACAGATACTTTAACTCACATTCACTTAATATACATAGTTATATATGTTCACGCACCATATAGACAACAAAAATGCATTTTATACCTAATATATTCGATACAGAAAACAGGAAATAAATACACAAAATTGATGTAAAAATTTTCTTTATTAATGCTTCAACAGTTACAGACTCGACTCGCCCTGCGCACTCAGTTGTAGGGGTTTGCGCACTCAGCTACAAACTACTATGCCTCTACGCACTCAACTGCAGAGCCTTCTCCTACTCTACAACCCATAGACTCGACTTTACCCTTATATATTCCGCTATGCTTCTATTCCATGATCATTCATTTGATTCCATTACAACTTAAAGCCTTGGTCTATTTATACAATCCCATGGTCCGTGGACCATGGGTAGATCTCTATAGTTGACATTACATTAAAAAATTAAGGGTGGATAACCCTATGACTCATTTACAAGTTATGCACTCTGCGCCCACAAAATGCAGAGTCTTTACATCAAAGTTACAATTTGTGACCAAAATATGGGCTCTAAGCCCCAAAACTTTCCTTGGGGGATCCCACGCCCAACAAGCCCCCAAAACAAACATCATGACTTGCCCTCGATTCACTCTGTCAATGCGGAGATCTTTGCACGTAGACCTCCCAACTTTGCCTGGATTGTTGCAAGCTCAGCAACGCACTGAGCAACTGCCTGCTGTACTTCCTAGACGTGTTGTTCATAAACCATTGTAGTTGAACTTCTTCCCTGATCCTATTCCTGTGCGCCCTACATCTGCGTGAGCTTTGTGTCAATAGAGGCTATAATGATGAATGCCTCATTGATCCATGGTTGTATGCATGCCTTCAAAACAAATTCCTTATGTTAGGCATCATCTGCCTGCTCCTTGAGCTCTTTTTCTTGGTGCATCCGCGCAAGCCTTTGTGTAAGGGAAACCATCTGTGTGGTCCCTTTTATTTCATCATATTTTTTTTGTAGCTCACATGCCTCTGTTTCTAAGCATTGTATGTTTAGGTCCTCCGGAAAAGTGGTGAGAACCTTGAACGACTCTTCAAATATCCTGGTGCAATATTTCACTACGCTGTTGATCTCCACTATTCCTACTATAATGGCATCAGTGCGTTGTTCCTTCACCTATGGGGGATTTGAAGGTTGTGCCTTCAATTGTAGCTCAGTTATTTGAAGGTTCAGCTCCAGCTCCAGCTAAACCTTGGCCATCTATTCCTTCACCTCGCGGACACCTGCTACTAATTTCCGGATGCATGCCTCCACTAGTTCCTCTGCTTGGATGGCCAGCTCTAGGACCATCTGGTAGGCTTCGTCGATGACCTACACAATCTGCCGGTTCTGAGCCACTACTTCATCATGCTACAAGATCAATTATTCGATGTTGATGTGCTTCTCGCTCATGACCTGGAGCACACGGTCCTCTCTAACTCACAGTTCTGTAGTAACTCCGTCCTACAAAACATAGAGTGTCTCCCAAGGGAGAGAAACCATGTTTATTCTGATCCCCTTTAATCCACCAACCATAGGCCTATCGGCCTCACTTTCTGTCATGAGTGCTCCCTCTAGTAGCACTATTGTGTTGTTCATGTGGGCGTGCAACATTTCGTCAGTCGTTGTCATGCCTAGTGCGAGGCTGGTTGACATAGTACCAGCCTGTGGAGTGCACACCTACAACTCCTATATCTACACTCGGAGGGCCCCAACATCATCTGGTGTTCCTCTACAAACTGCTCGAGGGCCTCCGCAATGACGTCGTGCACCATCTCCCCAATGTCTTGTAGATGCCCCTCAGTGAGGGAGATCGAGTCGAAAGAAGTCTTTGATGCCTTCGACTTCTTTTGTGGCCCCACCTTCTCTCTTGGGCACTGTCACTTTAGATGTTTGGATGTTGTCTATGGGTCTGTGCCACCTTCCTCTGTTTATGTCTCCTATTCAGGTAAAGGGAACTTTTCTCCCTCACACTCCTTCTCAATAGCCTTCTGTTACTCTTCTGCTACCTTTGCAGCATCCTATGCCTCCTCTGCCTTAGCTGTTGCTACTTCATTCCTTCTCTTCTCTTCCAACTATGACATCCATAGTTTTGCCTCCTCCTTCTTCCTCTGTGCAGCAGACTTCTCTGCTTCCACTGTGGATCTAGCAAGGGCACGTCACTCCGGTGGCCATGACTCAAGGACTACGAATATGACATCATCCATCACCAGATAAGGGAACTCGTTCCATGTCTTCGCGGGGTCCTTGCGCCACCTGATGTACACATGGTGGAAGTCCGCTTTGAACTCTGCAAAGCTCTGTAGACTGTTATAAGTGGGCGATAACTGTGGCTTATGGTTAATCCCCATTCGGACGTTCATCTCCATGAACACCCAGAATATTTTTTTGTCTCGAATCCTCTATGCATCTTTAGCTTCCCACAGTGAAGCATACTTCGCTACCTCTAAAAGATCCTGCACAATCGTGGGGAATTGGATGTCCTCGGGTAATTCCCAAGCCACCAACACTATGGATAGCAGAATCCATGCATAGTGGAAAGTCTTCCCCTGCTCATGCACCTCACAATAGTTTTCTAGGAACTCTCTGCACAAATAATCTGCCTAGTTAAACTCGACTCGCTCTGCGCACTAGGTGGCAAGTGCAACCACTGGTGCGGTCACCTCATCCGCACAACACTTCTGCATAACTTTCCCGACCAATATCTGTGTCGCGACTTTGACTGCAACATTATTGATACTCGAGATTGTGTACCCTCTCTTTTTCTTCTCCAACTTGAACTTCTTCTTCATGGCCTCCGCGATGGCCAAATCATCACTTTTACCCTCGGATATGTTTGTTGGATCCTCCCCTTTGCAAGGGAGCTGGGTAATTCTGTGAATCAGATGATCCATGATGGGGATGGGCTCCTCCAGCCACAAACACCCATCATGCACCAGGAAGAGTAGCTGCCAGATCATGAAAATAGTCACCGGAGCACGATGGTAATGCGGCACCCAGAGAAGGTTTAACAATCCTACTTTCTCTACACCTCGCAACCACTGGTGCAGCTCCAACTCTGTAACTCCCAGCGGTGTGTTTTTCTTCTAGCGCATGAGATGCACAGTTGCCAAATGTGGGAATTTCTCATGGTCTGCAAGATCCCAGTCTTCAAATTTTAATACCGGTACTTGCCCCAAGTGCGCTCCATCAAAACTGATGTCGTCAATTAGCAACAGAGTCTGCATAGAGCTCTTTCTCTTATCTAGGTCCTTGGGCACCCTTGCTTTCCCCTTCCGTGGAGGAACATACGCAGGTATCCTGGTCAGAGGGTCTACACCTTGGTTTCCACCTCCATCTCTATGTCCTCTTCCTCCTCTGCCAAGATTTGTTCAAAGTATTCCTCCTCCTCATCATCTTCCAAGTTGATAGCCTTCCCCTTTTCTTCCATAGTAAGCCTCGTTCTTAGTGGGTTTCTAAGGGACACACGCATTGGTACCATATGTTGCTTATCTTTCTTGGGTCTCAGCATCCATTATGATTTAGGGATTTCTGCCAGTATCCCAGCACTTTATGGGCTTCTCCTACCATTATGTCCTACGTGGCCTCCTCAGCGGTCATTGCTCCAGTATCCATGGCTTCCTGAGGCGCTGCCTACTGCTATTCCACAATTTTCTCGATGGCTCGGGTTAGTGCTCAAACAATGCCTTCGACTTCAAAATATCAAACAAATCTGGGTTCATGAATCTCTGGGCGTGCAATAGCTCAATTCTCAAATGGCCAAGTGTTGTTTGTTGGGTAGCCCTTTGCAATTTATATCACTTTTTGAATTTGAATTCGATTGTTCCCCCAATTTTCAGTCCATTAATTCTCCCTTCGTGGCAAATTTTCCCAAATCTAGCCCATAAAGTTCACCTTAAATTCCTGCTGCCTACTCCATTTGGTCTCAAACCAAGCATCACATCATGAATAGTGACTATAATGGTCACTTTCCAACCAACCCAAGTGGCAGTGCAGCTACCCCCGCGCTATCACGAACCATGTGACACTTCGCTACTGCGAATAGTCCTGACATCGCACAGCTCTTGAGCAGAGTAGTTTATAGTCTCGTGCCTCCTTTCACCTGCCTGGACCACTAAGACTGTGATTCTTGCAGCTAGTCAAATGGTTGGGCCACCTGTGTATAGCTTCAAATGACTTCCATTTACTTTTTCTAGGAAGAGTTCTCCATTTAACTTTACCAACTGTACCACGCCACCATCTGTGATCTCCTTAATAACATACAGTCCCAACCAATGCATTTTGAGCTTCCCTGAGAATTTATCAAACTTACTATCGTACAACAATACCAAATAATTCACCTTAAAGGTGCGCAACTTAATATGTCGATCGTGCTAGGCATTTTCGTGTTGCTTTTGCACCTCCTGGTGGAATCCAGCCAAAAACCATTCTTCTTCGAGCTCATCCAACTGCACAAGCCTCTCCTCCAGGGCTCCATGATCCATCATACCTATGAGAACCACTATGCATAGACTAGGTATGATGTACTTCATAGGCATTATAGCTTCCACTCCATAAACAAACCGGAAAGGTGTTTATCCCATCAGTTTCTTACATGTTGTCCTATAAGCCCATAGTACTACAGGTACACGTAGGTCCCAATCACTTTGTTGCGCATTTCATACCTTGGTAAACTTAGTCTCCAGTACTTTGTTAAACACCTCTACTGTCCCATTAGCTTGTGGGTGATATGGTGCGCTTATCTGATGATACACCTGAAACTCTTCTGTCAATGCGTTGATCATCTCATTCAGGAAATGTGTACTGCGATCGCTCATCAGGATTTTTAGACATCTAAATCACATCAATACATGTTCAAATAGAAACTTCGCAGCCGTCACACTCTGCAATCTTTTACTGGCTATGCTTCTACCCAACGAGTTAGGTACTTTATCGCAGTGATAATATATCTCGTGCCTATCTTTCCTTGAGGTTTGATAGGTCCTACAAAGTCAATCACCCAGTTTTCAAAGGGCTACAACATCATTTGTGGATTCAAAGGCATCTCGTCCCTCTGTGATGGTGTACCTATTCTTTGACATACATCACAGGCCTTGCAATGTGCTTTTGAATCCTGATGAAGGATTGGGCACCACAACCCTGCGCGGAGAATATTTTGTGTGGCCGCTCTCCATGCATAATTTCCTCCCACAGCGGCCCCATGATCATCCGCGAGGATATTTATTTTTTCAAATTCAGGTACATACCTTCGCAGTATCTCATCATTCCCCATCTTATATAGGTTCCCTACAGTGACAGAGAAATATGTCTCACGCACCACTATTTCCTTCTTCTGCTAGACAGAGTACCCTTTCGGTGCAGTTCCAATCATGAGAAAGTGAATTATATCTTCAAAATGTCCATCTGTTATGTGCACAACAAAGAGTTTCACATCAGGTAAACCTTCCTCCAAACTAGTAGGTTCCTCTCATGTCTCAATGTGCGACAGGTGATCTGGTCCCGAGTTCAATTGTCTAAGCTTCACAACAACTTCAAAATCATATTCTTGGAACAATAAAGGCCATCTACATATGTGCCCCCCCAACACAAGCTTATTGACCAAGTATTTCAACGTGAAGTGATCTGTATACATTTTGAAGTGTCCCCCTAGAAGTAGTGTCGATACTTCTAGAGCGCATACACGATAGCCAGTCCCTCGCATTCAGTGGTGGAATAATTCTTTTCTGCTTTAGATAATCTTCGACTCACAAATGTGATAGGGTGATCCAAGCCTTCTCTACCCTCCTGTGTTAGTATTAACCCCAGTGCTATACTCGATGCATCAACATGGACATGAAACTCTTTCTTCCAGTTCGGGAAGACCAGAATCAGTGCAGTAACCATCTTTTCTTTTAATACATCCAGACTTTTCTTACAGTCATCATTCTAGCAGAACTTGACATCCTTTTTCAAAAGCTTTTCCATTGGCGCGGTGATCTGGGCATAGATTTTGATGAACTTCCTATAGTACCCCCTATGCCCCATAGTAGCATGCAACTATTTTGCACTCCATGGTGCTTGCAAATTCAGAATCACCACGATTTTCACGGGAAACATACACTTCTTGATGTTGAGTGCGATTTTGTATCTTCAACATGTATCCAGCATCAAGCATAGGTTCGCTACATGGCACCTAACCAGCCCAAATACAGTCCAGTTGTCAAAATAGACCTCCAAGAATTTATGAATATATTCCCTGAATGATGCAACAACTACGCACAAAAAGATAGCAGGGGAATTCTTCAATCCAAATGGCATGACAGTATATTGAAAGAAACCCCACTCAGTCGCAAAGGTTGTCTTTCTCCTATCCTCCGACATGAATTTTGATCTAGTGGTACCCTAAGAACCCATCAGTGAAAGAATATGCTTCCTGACTGCCTACATTTTCCAACACCTTATCTATGAATGGAGTTGGGAATGGATCATGTACACATGCATTGTTCAACTTTTTGAGATCCACACATATTCTTATTTCTTCCAACTGCTTCTTCTCTTGTACCACCATTGGGCTTACCCAATTGGATTCCTCCACAGGCTCGATGATGCCTGTTGCGAGCATCTTGTCTAGTTCTATGTGGACCTTCTCCTTGTATTTTGGATTTATGCGATACGACCTCTACTTAACTGGCTTCGCGTCAGGTTTTAACGTGATCTTCATTACCCCTAAATCTCTGATTATTCCCTTCAAATCCATAAAATTGGTCGGGAATAAGTTCTAATATTCGTAGAGTAATTTAGTGACCTTATCCACCGTCGGGTCGTCCCAATGGTCTCCAATATTAGCGATTTTAGGTTCTGCCTCTGTACCAATATTCACCTACTTAATCTTCACCGGCACGGTTATGTTAGGGTTCTCAATGTGTGGTCCCTGAACCTCGCGGTGGCCTTCCATCTCTGGAATGTTAATTTTTCGAGGATATTCGTCTTCTTCTTTAGCAATTACATTATAACATTCTAGGATGCATCTCAACTGAGTAGCCCATTCAGGTTGAATCAATTCTACCAGCTCTTGTGGTATCCTAAAGATGGCTACTTTTACCTCTTGTAGCGCTTCATCAATGTTGTCCCACTCATCCTCAAAATTGAAGGTCATCAAAAACCCTTCCTGCAAAACATCCCATTCACCTGTCCCATGGCGGAGCTCTGTTTCTATGTACAAGTTCATTGGTATAACATCCAAGGTATGACATAAGAGGTGTACCCACTTAGGCTGTGGCTTTTCCCCATATGCTTGTGTCCATTTGGTCAGATGCACGCATGGATCATCCTATCCATTGTACTTGTTTGTCAATCCCACCCTAGGCTTCCCAAATCATAACCATATCATTCCCCTACACTTGCACTAATCGTCAAAGCTCCCTTTGTGTGTACCCCACCACCTCACAGGCGTAGCGTAGTACCCAATCCAAGGCATGGAAGTGTTGCTCTTCCAACACCTCCCTTTCAAATTTATTCAAGAAGGTGTCTACCTCACTTAGGCCATCATAAGTAGGTAGGCCTCTTACTTCTGTTAATACGCAGTGCAGTGACCTTGTTATCATATTACAATTCAGCGTAGTTACCTTATGTAATTGATTTTGCCATCGCTTCGTCTCCCCGTCTGAATCCGAAGTACAGGAGCTTTCGTGCTCCCAAGTAATCCACCATCAGTGGTGGGATTCACCTAGTCCTGGTTCCACGCTGTTGTTTTATAGATGCAGTCCAAATCATCATAACTTTTATAGTCACGCACCAGCTCTGTATAGCGCGATCCTTCAGTAGGGTCCATGGGTATAACTATGCGTAGTGACTTTTTTTCAAGAATCAGCTTGTGCTTCTTCATATTAATCACCACGTTCATGTTAGTGGCCCAATCAATTCCTAAGAGCATGGGATAGGGATTTCTCTCATCAACAATCTCTATCACTTCAAATTCTACTAGGACGCTCTCTCCCTCAATATCCATAGTGATTCCTTGCAATCGGCCCATGGGTATTATCTTCTATTGGTTCGCCATTCTTAGCTGAATAGGAGACCATTGAAGCGTAGGTCTCCCCATTTGCTCCCAAGTCTGCTTCAAAATAACATTTTCATCCAATCCTAGATCCGAGATTACTTGATCGATCTCATATTCTCCAATCTGTGCAGTTAATCGCGTTTCTCTTCCCGTTCTTGTCTTGTGTTTTCTAATCTTCCTGACTATGCGCGGTTCTCCTGGCGCTATCCCAACACATCTGTTAATGAGTTCCTGTAACCCTTTTACAAGTTTACTGTCATGCAATAACTTCATACATGTTTCCAAGAATGTCATAAGCATGGATAGGTCCATCTTTGGCTCTGGTCTATCTTTGCTTCCTGAAGTGGAGGCCTTTGTGAAGCGCTTCTTGGCTTCCATGAAGGTTTCTCGAGCGCACTCCAAATCAAAATCCGCTTCTTTCACTGGGGCTTTGTGCACCCAAGTACTATCTTCTGGCTGCTTGCCTTTGTCATCTCCCATCACAATTCCACTTCGGAGCACAATGTTGACATTCCGGTCTTCCTCATGCAACTCAGACCTCATCATCTCTAGGTTCTAAGTCGAGGGAGGTGGTATCTCTCCTTTGTCGTGTATCCTAACTATCAGCGTAGGACAATATTTTGTCTCATGATCAAACAAGTTACAATACAAACATGATGGATGTGTTGGGTTCGTACAATCGCGAGCATAATGTCCTAGCCCTCTGTAAATGTAGCATATAAACTGTCTGCAACCTCTTCCAGGTCCTCCTCCGCCTCAGCCTCGTTCGCGCCCCTAAAATCCTATTCATGCCACTCCTGCATTCTGCTCTAGGGGCCGCGATTTGGCCTGAACTCTATAGGTTAGAGTTCTATCCATCATCAACTCATAGCTTCTACAAGTGTGCTCATCATGTCCCACCGACCTACAAAAGTTACAAAACAATTTCTGCAAATTTTGTGTATAATTTTGTAACAAATGGCAATTGTCTGTAGCATGTTTTCCACCTATTTGACAAATCGCACACCACAAATTAGGCACTACGCTAGGCCCTTCTTTCACTTCCGGCCTTAACGGCATTGTTACTCCTCCTATGAGGTAATTCATGAAAACTGGGTAGTGGTCCGTGTCATGACCTTGACCTTTGCATTTTATGCACCACACCTCTTCGCACACTTCTGGTCGAGCTGTCTTGTCCTATTTCAAACTCTTCATCTCTAGCCATAAATTGTGTAGCTATGTGTGGATCTACTGAACTCCCAAGTTGGGATCCTACATTGGGGTCTCATGCAGCCTCATCGAAATCTCTAAGGCCTCTGCCTGAGTCATTAAGTTCTGTTGCGATAACGCTCTCCTTAAATGTGGCATTAGCGATGCTACAAACCATTCACGATGTTGCCCATCTGTCAGATTCATATTAGCTTCATTAATCATACACTTCAGTCTCTGATACAACTCCAAAGTAGTCTCGCCTAGTAGCATCGTGATCTCTTTGAATCTAATGATCAACTGTGCTTCAGACTTCGGTCTACTAAATTCTCTGTTTAGCGTCTCTTGGATATCCACAATTCTCACATTGGATTATCATTGGATTGCTTAATATACCAAGTCAGCGCGTAGTCTTGCAGGGTGCTAACTAGTGTCACTTTCTTTATATTGTCATTTTTAACTCCTTGTGCTTCCCATATGGCTCTTACAACAAACCAAAATTGGTCTAGATACTCATTTCCCAATCCCTTGAACACAAGCAACTCTATCGTGCTTCCCATATTGAATTGCAGTGGTGGCAGAGGTGGTAGGGGTGAAGATGGAGGTGAAGGCGGTGAAGCTAGTGGTGGTATGGATGGGGGTAGTATTCGCGGAATTATTTTCCTTATTAGATGGATCACACTTTGCAGTGAGACCTTCGTGAGCTCTTCCTCGTCCCCTCGCGGAGGTGAAATCAAGGGGCTAGTTTCTAGTCCCTTATTTCATTTGTTCCTATAATTTTTTCCACTTCGTGTTGCCCCGAACATCAAGGTAACTGCATAACCCTCTTTTCGCACAATAGCATTTTAATCCAAGTATTCAAATAATTTACATACTTACCTCATGGTCCTTTCAGAAAGCGTCGCTCTACCTCGTTGTAGCTAACTGAGGTGTTGACTGCGAAATCAATAATGAATCCTCCTATAATCTGATCGAGCCAATGATCAATGACACACGCAATATTATCTTCTGATGCTTCCAACCTTTGCACTAACTCTGGCGTCCACACAATAGGATTGTCGAGTTTCCACCTTCCTTGGCTATCTGCTGGCTTCACAATCCACTCATATAGCTCAATAGCGAAAGACGCGAAGAATATTTTGTGGATCTATGTGTACAAGTAGTAGCCTAACCACTCTTCTTTTGTCAATCATGGGTTCCTATTCTCTTATGCCATGAAATCGTGAATTATTCTGTCCAACCAGCCTTCAATTTCCTTCTTAGTTGGATTCCAATGATACAACATCATACATCTCTATGCCGATTCCGGTCCTGGTAATGGAACCATTTGTTGGCTTTATGGGGCCTGATGCAATTTTTTATTTAATTAGCCAAACAAATCCCTACATTACTGGCCCTTTCAACATCAACCTGGGAAGCGTGGACTGAAGTCTCACCTGAAGCAGTATGGGGGGATGCTAGAACCAAGTTTCCTCACCCTCGAGATGTCTAAGGGGTCGATTTAGTCCAACGGTGCCTACCTTCGTGCAGGTCACTTCATGCATTGTGCTAACCTGTGAGACCTTCACGATCTACTATAATTTTCCTTCGCACAGCCCTAACCAAGGGCTGAGGTGATTTCGAACTGCTATGGCAACGATCTACACTATTTCCCCAAGTTACACTACATATCTTACTTATCCTCTTATAGATGTTATTTGACTTCGCATAAACAGATACTTTAACTCACATTCACTTAATATACACAATTATATATGTTTGCGCAACATATAGACAACAGAAATGCATTTTATACCCAATATATTAGATACAGAAAACAAGAAATAAATACACAGAATTGATGTAAAAATTCTCTTGATTAATGCTTCAACAGTTACAGACTCAACTCTCCCTATGCACTTAGTTGCAGGGGTCCGCGCACTCAGCTGCGGACTATTAGGCCTCTATGCACTCAACTACAAAGCCTTCTCCTACTCTACAACCCAAAGACTCGACTTTGCCCTAAGATCTTTCGCTATGCTTCTATTCCATGATCATTAATTTGATTCCATTACAACTTAGAGCCTTTCTCTATTTATACAATCCCATGGTCCATGGACCATGGGTAGTTCTCTATAGCCGACATGACATTACAAAATTAAGGGCGTACAACCCTATGAATCATTTACAAGCTACGCACTCCGCGCCCAGAAAATGTGGAGTATTTACATCAAAGTTACAATTTGTGACCAAAATCTAGGCTCTAAGCCCCAAAACTTTCCTTGGGGGATCCTGCACCCAACAACTTCTATCCATTTATCTTTCCAAAAGTTATATAAAGCCATCAGGTGAATTGAACAGCTAGTTAGGAATTTGAAGATTGTAGTTATTCTTTTTGGACACAAAATACTTTTACTCTGATGTTGTAACTCTATTATCAATTTTAATGAAGAAGACTGTGTTTCATCTATAATTGTATTCTGAATATCTTTCAGCAAGGACTTCTATAAACTTTGGGCCTAGTCAATAGTAGATCTACGGCTTTCACTATATTATATTTATTTCTGTTTATTATTATAATCATTTATTACTGTGATTTTGTGAAGTTAGAACTATTCTGATTACTATGTGGATTGATGATTCAGATTTGTGTTTACTGTTAAGACGAGATTCTAGATCTGGTTGTGTGTTACATCTCTGTGATAATATTTACTGAATTGATTATGTTAATTTAATTGTTGTTCATTCTAAAGTAATATTACCATAGATCTCAAGGTTATAGTTAATTGCTTTCCATGATATGTTTACATAGTTACTTGTTGTTCAATTTCTGTATATTTCCTTCATGCTAAATGAATTAGTGTCAATACTAGTTAGGTTGCTAAGAGTGATCCTTTTTACTTGCATTTTGATTCAGTTTCTTGCAGAATAGGTTAAGTAGATTTGAAATTGCTTTAAATATTTCCTTCAAAATTGTTTGGATTGAACTTAGAGAAATAACTATTAGTCATTGCAATGATTCCAAATCATTTCATTATGAATTGACCTATGAATTCACTTGCATATACAATGTTGGCACTTTTGGAATAAACAACCTTACCCTAGGTTGATGATTAATGTAGATATTAAGATTTATTTTAATAGACATATTAGTGCATCAACAAGCCCCATAATGGCTATTGAGTAGCTACAGGGAAGTGTGGTACCTTTTTAATTATGCACAAAGTAAAACTTATTGAAAAAAATCAAGCTTCAACTTACTATAGCATTTGAGTACCCTTCGATCGACATAGAGTGAAGCTATGTTGGATTCCTCACCACCAAATTGTGTCTTAGATTACTTCCACTAAACATTCAATAGTGTATCAACCACCCTATTAGAGCATCATCAGCCCGGCCTTCTTGTCGACTAGATTAATCATTGAGGCATCCACACACTACAATAGCTTCGTCGACTACATTCCATAGTCACATGGAACCATACAAACAAATCTATACTTCTTGAACATATTAACATAACAAAAAGGCCTCCTAGCCTTGTATAATCAAAATAATTACACATATACATAGGGCATCTCATTATAGAGAGATAAGAATAACATATTCCTACATTTACAATGTTAAGACATGAATGCATCAAACAACAACAATATTCATCTTTTCAATTCATGAAGTATACAAGTAAGCAACATATCTTTGGTTATAAGATGGGCAACTAAGTTTGGGACTTCAACTCGCCACCCAACCTTAGATAGCTTACAACTAATTCTTTCTTGCGGCTCTCACCCTCAAGCTATATTCTAGAGCTTGAGGGGGATTTTTCGAATAATGAAAAACCAAAGATGCTAGTTGAAACAGGGACTTAAGAGGCCCAACCACCTCCACCCACCAGCTACTCAATGTAGCCAATTGTACATAGGAAATCCATAGGTCCACCAACTCCACACTTCATCTACTGAATGAAAATTGTAGCTCTACCATTTTTAGGCTTAAATAGGGAATCCAGAGGATCAACCACCTCCACCCACTAGTAAAACAGGGGAATCCAGAGGCTCTCACCTCTACCCTCTTGAAAATGAGGGAATCCAAAGGTTCTCACCTCCACCCTCAAGAAACCAATGGAACTAAGAGGCTTGAAACCTTCACCCTCAAGGGATTATGAATAGTATTTATGCCCAATCTTGAGAATTTATAACTCACTGTAAAATCCAAGAAAGAAGAAAAGGAGGCTATAAAACTCTCCTTTCCACGAATCCAAGCAACATGCCTCCACCTAAACTGCCAAGGGAATCTAAACAAAACCATATCCACCCTCCAACCATACAGATAATCTGGTTGTCCTCACCTAAGAGATATTCTTCCATCCACTCAATGCTAAACCATATTATTTCTCTTCCCTTTGCACTCTTGTAATAGAGAAGAGCTTCTAACCTTTGTTTGTTGTGCTCCCCTCATTCTTCCTCTGTAAGCATAGGTATATTCTCTCTCCATGAGCTTATCCTATGTTCCCCACTAGTCATAATTAGTTACGACCCTCTTTTTCTATTGTTCCTTGCTATCGTGTATCCCTTACGGTTAGCCATGGGAATGTTTTATGCTAGCTTCCCTTTCTAGTTTGTTGTTGGTGGAATCAACCTATCAAGCTTATCAGCGTGACCTATCTCTTTCTTAATTATTTTTTTTAGTCTTATGCTTAAACATGTTTCCAAACATTGCATGCTCTTTTCCTTCCTTTGTTCAACTGAATTAATTAGCACAGTCAACCCATTACGGCCCACCTTCCAAACCCCATGGATGTAATAAAACAAGTCAAATCTCTTATAATCCCAAGCAACCTCATTCCTCAAACTCTAGAATCTATGTCCAAAAATATCATCCCATTTAACAAAATAATTACAATTATTTACAGTTAGTGATAAATAGTCAGGGGTTGTCACAATACTTTCCTAGGGCATTACCAATATTTTTAAAAGTTTCATCATTATAGTAGTGGATGGAATAGTAAAGGAGTTTTATCCAAATAGGGACAAAAATAGGAACAAAATTTTGAGGGTTTAAATATGGACTCCACCTATCTATATATAAGCCTTGATCTCCCATAAAATAAGGACCACTTCTGAATAATAAGTCTTTATCAAATGTATATTCAAAATAAAGGTTTAAAATTCCCTTCCATAGTAGGAGGCTAAGAATTTTCCTTTCATCAAAGGCCTCCAATTATTCACCATCCAAATATTCAAGGATTTAGGAGTGGACCAAATCCATGTGAACTAGACCACTAAACCTTAATCTACCAACTCAAAGCACTATAGTGTATGATTGTTCAATGTTCACCATGACTTTTGGAATTTCTTTAGTCTTATTTATGAATTTTATAGGCTACAACCTTGGGATTTTCGATCACACTAATATAAGAATGCTAAATGCATCATTTTTAGGGCTTGAGGATGGTAGTGAGGGAACAAGACCCCTAGAGCTAGACACCATAAGAGATTTCAAGAGGTCGGCTAGGGTTTTGGAGTTTCATAGATCAAAGCTTTACTCAAGCATATCAATCACCTCTAAATACCATAAGTGTCATAGTTCAACATCAATGCTTTGAAGAAATGCACAAAATCCATTGTACACCATATTAGTTGTCACATATAAATGATGGTCCTTAACTAAAAATATATAAGTGGTGCACATAAGTAATGAACCATGAGCATAAAACATATTCGTTGATGCACATAAATGATGCAACATAAGTGAAACATAATTAATGGTCATACATGACACCCATAATGTTGAAAATAACAATAAGAAATGTTAAAAATAACATCAAGAAAACTCCTAATTTGATTTGTCCTTGAATTAAATTTGGAAGTAAATTGTAATTCTAATTCTCATAGCAACTTGTAATAGTTAACTAAGTTAACTAAGTTAATTTGACTTAGTTGACTCAGTTAATTCGATTTGGGAGTCTATCTGGAGTCATGTAGAGTGGTTCATATATTTTAGGGGCCCAGGTTGAGTTCTTTTGAGTTGTAATTATTTAATTCAGTTTAAAATTTAGGGGCCCAAATTTGTAGAAATTTCTACATGGTATTAGAGCTAGACTTGTAGACATTTCTACATCGTATCAGATCTGAAATTACTATAGAAGAGAAGAAAACGAGTTTCTCTTTTTCAAGAGAAATCAAATTTGCAGTATCATACTTCAAAGTCAATAGTATGTTGTTCTACAGCTTGAGACTCGAATATTCCCTTGAGGGTAGTTTGAACTATATTTCTTGGAAGGACAGGATGGAGGCAGTGTTGGAAGAAAACAAGCTTAAGGAATTCACAGAAAAATATATTCCTAATCCATTTGATGCTCGAGATATGTCAGAGTGGAGAAACTGTGTGGAAAAGGAGAGAATGATTATCCTAGAAGGAGTTGAAGATCATATTGTCTTGAACCTCCATGTTAAGTGTTGGGACAACATCCCCTAGGGTCAATTTTGGGGTTAAAAGCCCAAGTTTTGGGGTAGAAAGTCCAATTTTTTGTATGTAAAGTGTAAATTCTCCACATTTTGTGGTCGCGGAGCATGAAGATGTAAATTGTCATAAAGGGTTTCTGCCCTTCTGTTATGTGTTGTGTCAGCTTTAGAAGACCTACCCATGGTCCGCGGACGATAGGATTGTATAAAAAGGAGAGTGTTAGAAGAGTATAAGGGAGATGGGAAGTAATAGATGATCAATGTAATGGGTCATTAGAGAAAGGAGTGAAGAGTCTCAGAGTAGAAGAGAGGCTCTACAGCTGTGTGCGCAGAGCCCTAGGGTAAAAGTCTCCAACTGAGTGTGCGGACCCCTACAACTGAGTGCGCTGGGTACTTAGAGTCTACAAGAATATATGAAGCATTAATAAAGAAGATTATTCTGGAATTATCTATGTTTTGATCTATTTACTTATGTTATGAATGAATGCGATTATGTGATGCTGAATAATTGGTTATGATTTAATGGTATATTGATGCATGAATCTATAGGTTTACATTGTTATTTGTCCGCAAATAATAATATCTGTTTACACAACGAATATCTTAATGCATGTTGAAGTTATCAAATACTAAGTTGATATGGGTAAATACAGAGGTGAGGGTAATTACAAAAGCGCGTAAGTAGATAAATCACCTGTTTAGGGTCCACAAACAATAGTTGTAGACCTTCGTGAAGGTCTAGAGGTCGATTAAGGGAAGTATATCAATAATCCCTAAAGGTCTTATCGATCTATATGAAGATAGAGTTAGGACAAAAAATGACATCACAACCATATCTAGGTGCGAAACTTGGTTCCAGCATCCCCCCATACTACTTCAGGTGAGAATTCAGTCCATGCTCCGTGGATTAATGATGAAAGGGCCAGTAGTGTAGGGATTTGTTTGGCTAATTAACATTGGACCTGGGTCAGGGCCCACTAAGCCAACATTAAGGAAACTTCATTTGCAATGTAGAAGGCCTTGACAGACCTATTTCAAAATAGTAGTGACCACAAGAAGCTGCATTGAAGAACAAGCTTAGAAATATGAAGATGTAGAAGGGTGGCACAATCCTGAAGTACTTGCCTTGGAAGCCTATGTTAGCAGGAGAGGCTTCCAAGACAAATAAGGACAATAAAAAAGTGACACATCCAGTGCGTGAGTTGCCAAGAAAGCACCAGAAGAAAGAGAAGCCCACCGTGCAGGGGAAAGGCAAGGTGGTCAACAATCCAATAAGGGCACTGAAGAAACTCGTATGGGCATAGAGGACATTAACATTGAGGGTGTCGACCCTATCTCAAAGCTACCAGAATACATTCCTCCATGTCGGGGTAAGGTGAAGATCCCAAAGGACCCAGACGAGGGAAATTTTATGCTTAAAAAACCCCTGCTACCAGAAAAGATCGTGTTTGAAGGATCGGGCTTGGTGTGTGTCCCCCACCTAGAACTTGAAGATTAGGACTTGGTGGACATGGAGCAGTTCCCCCACCTAGCTATTGATAGTTTCATGCAAAGGGTATTCTATAAGGATTTAGGTGTCACCACGCTAGAGCAGGTGAAGTGGATTTATGGGCTGGAGAAGGCAGGATTGTTGAACCTGCTATGGGTGCCGCATTACCACTGCACACCCATTAACTTGATAGTTATCAAACAATTGATGTGCCTAGTGCACGATAGGTGCCTTTGGTTGGAAGAGCCAGGATCACTTGGCTACCCCATTCAGGACTAAATTTGGCCAAGGAATTTGGCAGAAAGGTGGAAGAGCGAGACCTCGCCGAGTGAATGAAGGACAAGTTTAAGCTTGCCAAGAAGTCACGAGGATACTAATTTCAAGCATAACCGACCCCACGATCAAGGTATCCACCCAGGTCTTGGCCGGGAAGATAATGCGGAAGTGTTGTGTAGATGAGGTGTGAGCACCAATAGTTTCATTAGCAGCCTAGTGCGCAGAGGGCATACAATTTAACTAGGCATGCTACCTCTATAGCGAGTTCCTCGCGAACTATAGAGAAGCACAGGATCACATCGAGACATTCCATTATGCATGGTTGTTCTTATCAATTGTGTTGGTCAAATGGCAGTTGCTGGAGGATAGTTAATTTCCTCCGATCGCAATAGATATGCTAGAAGCAGCAAATTTTGCTTCATTATGGGCCACGAAGGACACTGAGTGGGTCTGCGAGAGGAATGTCTTCTCGATTTTGATGAGGATGAGCATCAATATGGACATCAACCGCAAGCCAAGATTATCACTAACTATCGTTGAGTAGTTGTCGTGATACACCGAGTTCAAAGTGGACTTCCACTGTATCTCCATCTGGGCGTGGAAGGACCCAGAACAGAAATGGTATGATCTTCCATACCTTGCGACAGATGATGCCATAATAGCGGTCCTCAATCATTAGCGAGTCAAGTGATGCATGACCTTAGATTTGTCAGTTGGGTCTCCGGTGAAGTAAAATTACAAGTGTGGAGTAGAAACTTCTGACTCTTCTAGAGGGGTGACTGGAGCATCGCCTTCGGGTTCCATATCTGGGAACAAACGATGACAAATGGATGAAGAAGTACGAGGGGATAGTTCCAAAGGAACACTCTGCTGGTCGTACAGACTGTAAGGACACTGCGGTGATATCACAATAGGGTCAAACAGAGGATTCAGAGGGTAGATAACCAGTCCAAGCTTACTATCAGTGGTCAGCGAGTTCTCAGGAGTTTGAATGAGATTGTCTGGAGATTCTGAGCCAAGATCAGCAAATGACCCAGTATCTAAAGTAGGTAGAGGACAAGATGACAAAGGTTGAATGCTCAGAACAATTCCGAGTTCAACACCTTGGTCCTCGAGTGAGTGACTCAGGAAACGGCTCCTCAGACAATCTTTCAGACAGAGGAGAGGAAGAGGAACTGGGTGAACCACATGGTTTAGCCACAATGACCTTGTCTTAGTCTATAGAAAAAATAAACTTCAAGGCTTTAAAATTTTATTTTAAGGGAAACTCACGATTTGGTATTAGAAAAGAATAACAGGGTGTTATCGGATCATGGCAATCAATTATTAAGATGCATAAAAAGACTAGTGCTCTTTCAGTTTTTTAATAGTCGAGAAAGAAACAAAGATGACTCTATCACTTTTGATTGGAAATGAGCTTGAAAGGACAAGTGCTCGGATGATATTTTAAGTTTAATGAGTCAAAAATATCAAATGACTACTCTGGATGATCTAGATAAAAAGGATTACCAGGAAATTATGAACTACATAATACCTCCTAGTGAATCGAGAAGTACGCACAGGTAATCTCCCTGAATGCTTTGTTCGGTGTATCACGTTTGCAAGGCGGCTGACTCGGCTTCCTAAGGATAAAGGATTGCAGCCTAGAGGGGTCTCCTGTTATATACTCGATGGTACTGGGAGCACAAACCTATACTAGCGTTTTCTAATGCCGAAGCTAATGACAGCTTCTAGGTTTAAAGGGGCCTGAACATGTCTCTAGCCTAGACCTTCTAGATATCATCATTAAATGTCAAATGCGCCTTAGGTTAATTGAAGTCATTTTAAGTTTATCTTGAGTTATGTTTCTATTTTCAGGTCTTAGCGATGCGACTCAAAAAAACCTAAATGCAACTAAATGAGACAAGACCCTTTCAATTCAATGAAATTCATACACTAGAGAGGGTAGAAAATACACAATAAAATGCAAACAACCAAGAAACTAAAAGAAAAATTATCTTTCACTACTTCACTTTTTGAAAAAATAAGCTAATGAAAAATGCATTCCAATTCCTAATTTCCTAACAAGCACATTTCTAACAGTCCTTTCAAAAGAAATAGAGTTCTTTTCGTTTTCAAATTCCAATGCAATCCTATTCATTAATGATGTAGGCTATCGTAGCACAATGATGCAACAAACTAGAATTTCATTATTTTCATGACACAACGAAATAAACTTTTTGCATACAACACTTCAATGAAAGAGTTTTCAAGGCAATCAGCTCTCCAAGCAAATGAAAACATGAAAAGAGAGGCTCATTTAGACTAATGAAGCAACCGAATTTACCAACAACAAGACAAGCAACGTAATCCATACTGGAAAAGAAACATTTAGACAAGAAAACAAAATCTTTTCAAACTTGTGTAATGGAAGTCAAAGTCATAAAAGGACCGCAAACGAAATGCAAGTACAACTACAACTCGACTCATTGAGTTCACAAATAGCTGAATGGATGACAATCTAGATGCCCTAGTGTCACTAACCACTCAATGACTCAAGAAATCAAGCATAAAGATGTTAATCCAACAAGCAAACAAAACCAAATGGAAAGTAGCTTTCTAGTCAGGGAGAAAACAATCTAAAAGGCTTACAAGGTCAAAATCATGAGAACAAAACACATTGGCCAAGATTGGAGGCAAACCCTAATCTTCACTTACAGGCATTGGCACGACTGCCTAACTAACAACCAGCGCTAGAGGCTGGTTGGCGTGACTATTTCTCAGCATATCGCACTGATCGGCGCAACTGTCAGCAAATTAAGTGTGCTTATCGAGGGAGCTAAGAAAAAAATAAAAAAATTTGAAACTGGGACCAGATCTGCTGCTATGAATTTCAAACTCATGCTAGTGAGCAGGAGAAAAGAAACAGAACCAAAGGGAAAAAGTGGAACTAGAAAAGTTCACATGAAATCATGAAATCTAAGAAAAACAAAAGGATTGGTTCCCCAGTGGAGTCGCTAATTTGTGGTGAAGTAAAATTATAAGTGCAGACACAAACAAATTCCTCTAGCTCGATAATGGGTCTAGCCACAACTATTATATTCTATGGAATATTTCCTTAGGTTAGAACCAATTAAGAGGGCCTACCTCTTAGTACGCTTATCCCATTTGATGATGTCCTTGCTTGCTCAGTCCAGCTATCTCTCGCTTCTTTCTTCAAACACCTAAAACAAGTAAACAATATAAAACAACAACCGTGATAATAGACAAATTGCAATTCAACCTACTTAACAAGTCAAGAAACATTAAGCCATGAATATGTATGATGAAAAATCATGTAGGAAATCAATTGATAGTTGCATATATATATTGCATCAAGAAGAGATTACAACCATTTTCTTGACGTTTTCGTTCGCCTCTAATAGGACCAAGTTCCCACACACTTCTTCTACCATTCCATGATGGCCTCAACAACAATAGTTTTAAGGTTCTTTCCTTTAGGCTTCACTCCAAACCAAATCACACTTCTCCTTCACACAATTAGAGAGCTACAACTATGAATAACTTGTTGTTTACTCCAAACTTAATTAGCAATAGCACACCAACATTAGCACTAGCTTGTGCTTGGAAAAAAGGGAGGTTTATATAGGATGAATGGATGGGAGATGGATTCTCTTCTCATGGGAGAAGGTCTTATCCCTTGAGGTAGTTCCATCATTATAGGGGAAAGGAGCACAAACTGACATCCTATATCCCATCAAGCCAAACCATTTACCAGACTTCTGTTACGAAGCTTCTAGAGCTGGAAATTTTAGCTCTTTATTTAAAAAACTTTCCACAAGAGGACTAGCACGACTGAAAAAAAGCTTAGTTTCTCTGGTTGGTGCTAGGGATAGTGTTAATCCTTAGATATCGACACAAGGGGGACAAGGGCCATTAGCGTCGGTCTTGTAAACTAGGCAAAATAGAAGTTTCAGCGGAAATGGTGCAAAAGGGAATTGATCTAATCATGAAGAGGGACACAATGGGAGTTTCTTCATGAAGGGTAAGCATATAGGGATCACTATAGAGGTCCTCCAAGATCAAGGAATGGGTAGTACAGGGACAATGATAAAATGTTGTGTAACAGGGTCTAGTAATTCCATAGGAAAGCCAAAGAAGGAAGTGAACAAGTTGAAAATGCAGCAGTTGGCTGAAAAACGAGAAAATAAGACTGAGGACAAAGCTAGAGTAGAAGCAAAGTGCGCCGTGAAGGAACAGGAGGAAGAGCGTGATTCTAACAGAAGTTATAAGTCTCCTTCGCTATAGATGGAGGAAGAGGAGCAATATGAATAGGGTGGTGGAGACTAGGAGAGCACCAAGTTCTAGGTGAAGTGGAATTAGGAGCAGGAGAAATAAGGGTTGTGGAAGAATACCAAGGCTACTAAGTCATCGCTCGACTCGATCACCTTGACAGAAGCTGACTTGGATGAAATTAGGGATAAGGTCAGGGGTGAAACTGTGGAACTGCTGCAACAGTTCTAGTAGTAGTAGAAGAAAGCCTTGGTGGCTATTTAGATGGGTTTGCATGAGATGCAGATCCAAACTACTCAACTATAGGCCAGTGTAAGGCAAGGCAGCGTAGCATTGACTACTTTAGCCTTAGGGACCACTGGAGCAACATAGATGGTTTGCTCCTTAGATCCTTAGGCCATCACGCTACCTAATGGAGCCCTAAGCGTGGAGATAGAGGCTGACAGGGTTGCTTTAAGGAACATTGGTCTCAACTTGGCTATGCTCCCAAGAGAATTCCTTCACACGCTGGAAGCAAGTGTGATCATGGAGCTGAAGGCCTGAGAGCAGTGCGGGCTAAATTTGATCAGCAAGAAGAAGGTTAACAACGAACAATTTTTTGTTTAGAAAACATCAACAATAGAAACCTGGAAGAAGCTTTAGGAGAAGAATGAGCACACTGTAGCGGTGATAGAAGAGGCATGCACAACCATTCTAGAACTGCACATCCTCGAAGAGGTGCCTGTGGAGGCCAAGATTCGAAAGTTGGTTGTAGGTGTGTGCGATGATCGAACTGAGATGGCCAAGGTTCAGTTTGAGCTAAATCTCAAAATTACAAACTCGAATTGAGGGAACAACCTTCAACTCCACCAGAGTTTAGAGAACAATGAGAGGCCACTGTCAAGAATGTAGTTGTTGTAGTGGATACCGTGGTGATAGATTGTACTAGACTCTTCAAGCAATCGTTGGAGGTACTTACCAGTTTGCAGGAAGATCCTAACCTACAGAGGTTAGAAGCTTAGTCTAGGGAATTGCAACAAAGGTATGATGAGGCAAGAGCGGCGACACGTACCGTCACTATCACATAGAAATTGGCAAAGTTGCCAAAGGTGAAGGAATTGAAAGAACATGTAGATGCAGCACAACGAAGAGAGGTAGTACTCAAGGCTAGATTGGGGCCTTGGTTGGATGAGGCTTATGTGCTCACCGCCACTATTGAGGAAAAGTTGACAAGCCTAGAGACAACACAACAGAAGATCCAGGTAGATAGCGCAGGACCAGCAATGGAGCACTTGGTAGAGCAGGTTAAGAAGGCAACGACGCAGTGCACCACTGAAGTTGTAGTGGTGCAAGTGGGGTTGGTAGGTCTTTGCAGCAAGATCTCTGCACTAGCAAAGTGACTCGGGAGCGAGTCACCATATTTGTGTTGGGGGCCTGTTGGGACAGGGTCCCCTAGGGTCGATTTTGGGATTAAAATCCCATGTTTTGGGGTAGAAAGACCAAGTTTTTGTATGTAAAGTGTAAAGTATCCGCATTTTGTGGTTGCGGAGCACGAATATGTAGAGTGTCATAAAGGGTTTCTACCTTTTGGTATGTATGTTGTGTCAGCTTTAGAATACCTACCCATGGTCTGTGGACCATAGGATTGTATAAAAAGGAGAGTCTTAGAAGAGTTTAAGGTAGATGGGAAGTAATAGATGATAAATGTAATGGGTCATTAGCGAAAAGAGCGCAGAGTCTTAGAGTAGAAGAGAGGCTCTGCAACTGTGTGCACAGAGGCCTAGGTTAGAAGTCCGCAGCTGAGTGCGCGAACCCCTACAGCTGAGTGCACAAGGTAGTTAGAGTCTATAAGAAGATCTAAAGCAATAATAAAGAATATTATTCTAGAATTATTTGTGTTTTGATCTATTTACTTCTCTTATGAATGAATACGATTATGTGATGCTGAATAATGGGTTTATGATTTAATGCTATATTGATGTGTGAATCTAGAGGTTTACATTGTTACCTCTCTGCAAATAATAATATATGTTTACGTGAAGAATATCTTAATGCATGTTGAAGTTATCAGATACTAAGTCGATCTGGATAAATATAGAGGTGAGTGTAATTACATAAGGGCGTAAGGAGATAAATCACCTATTTAGAGTCCGCGAACAATAATCGTAGACCTTCGCAAAGGTCTAGAGGTCAATTAAGGGAAGTATATTGAGAAGCCCTAAAGGGATTATCGATCTACACGAAGGGAAAGTTAGGGCACAAAATGACACCACTACCATCTTTGGGTCTAGAAACTTGGTTCCAACATCCCCCCATATTTCTTTGGGTGAGACTTCAATACATGTTCTGTGGATTGATGTCAAAAGGGCCAGTAGTGTAGGGATTTGTTTGGCTAATTAGCATTGAACCTAGGTCAAGGCCCAATAAGCGAACATTAAGGAAACTCCATTTGCAATGTAGAAGGCCTTGACAGACCTATTTCAAAATAGTAGTGACCATAAGAAGCTGACATTAAAGAACAAGCTCAGAAAGATCAAGATGTAGAAGGGCGACACAACCCTGAAGTACTTGAATCTACAATGAATTTCTACATGGTATCAAAGCCGAAATCAATATAGAAGAGGAGAATACAAGTTTGTCTTTTGCAGGAGAAATCAAATTTGCAGTATCATACTTTAAAGCCAGCAGTATGTCATTCTACAAATTGAGACTCAAATATTCTCTTGAGGGTAGTTTGAACTATATTTCTTGGAAGGATAGGATGGAGGAATTGTTGGAAGACAACGGGCTTAAGGAATTAATAGGCAAAGATATTCCTAAGGCATTTGATGCTTAGGATCTAGCATAGTGGAGAAAATGTGTGGAAAAGGCAAGAAGGATTATCCTAGAAGGAGTTCAAGATCATATTGTCTCGAACCTCCATGGCAAGGAAACTCCATTTGCAATGTGGAAGGCCTTGACATACCCATTTCAAAACAAAAATGACTAGAGGAAGTTGGCACTGGAGGACAAGTTCAGAAAGATCAAGATGGAGAAGGGAGACACAGTACCCAAGTACTTGACCAAGTTCACCAAATGTCGACATTAACTTAAAAGTTTCAGTGTTATAGTTCTTGAAGACAATATGGTGAGCCTAGAACTTCTAGGCCTTCCCAAGAGCTATCAAAGATACCAAGAATCAGTTAATGGGAAGGAGAAGCTACCAAAGTTGTTGGCTTGAGGGGGCTTGTACCCAAGTTCAAAGTTAGCTGCGCTAACCAACAAAACCCTACACTACCAACCCTGTTGGCAACAACCCGTGTAGCGGAGGATGCAGTCTCACCCAAGGCAGTATTGGGGGATGCCAGAACCAGGTCTCTACATCCAAAGGACTATGTGATGTGTTTATGTAAGAACTGAGGCTTTAGTCTGACCTTCGCAAACTCTAACCCTTAAAATCCAGAAATTACAATAACTAATAATTAACAGATTCAAACCCTTTGCCAATTGTTCTAAACATTCATAACGTCATGTAAGTAAGTAGATCTACCATTTTTGTGCATCTATTAAGTATTTTTCATGATAAATGTAGTAAATAGAGCGAATGTATAGTCAATTCAGAAGTAACCAATAACACACAGATACATAGTTGATGCTCCAAAACAACCTTTATTATGCTTAGATCTTCGATTACATACTCTCTCAACCCTGCGGACATAGTGGTAAGGGCCCGCGCACTCAGTTGTGGACTTACCAAGGTCTCTGTGCACATAGCTACAGGATCCTTCCCCTTTGCCTAAGTACAGAAAATAGACTTCTCTTGCTTAGATGATTCGCACATTCACTGACTGATCCCTTATGAATCTTTATGACTCCTTTTTATATCATTTTCTATTATAATACCATGGTCCGTGAACCATGGGTGGGTCACAAAACAACTTAACTCCTAACAAAATAAGGGGATTTGACCTTCCTAAATCCCCTTTGACTCCTATCGAGCTATGCTCTCTGTTCCTCAAAATTTGGAGACTTTACAATAATAACAAAACTTTGCACAAAATTGACCCCAAGGGACCCTGTCCTAACAGGTCCCCAACACAAATTCATTACTTGTCCCGAGTCACTCTGCTGGTGTTGCCTCGATCTTTTCTTGCAGACCACTAAACTCTATCTTCAATGTTTGAAGATCGATTGTTGCCTACACAGTGGCCTCACTAACTTCTTCAACTAATTTCTCTATAGTTGGACCTTCGACTACAAGACCCATGGTTCTCTATGTCTGCTGCATAGCCTTCAACTTTCTCTGCTCCATCTGAGTCAACTATATGGACTCATCTGCCAAGGGTTATGTCCTTGAGGATATCATGGATGCCTTCCGATGCAGCTCATCAATCTTAGTCTTGATGAATTTCCCCTCCTGCAGTCAGGTGAACCTTTGCACTGGTGCTAAGGTCGCGTGGTAGCTCTGATATTGTTGAAATACCTTTTCTTTTCTTGGATATATGCTTCAATTTTTTGCAAGGTTGGATCCTCCTGCAACGAGGTCCATAGTTCCATGAATTTTTCAAACAATTGGGTGCAATCCTTGACTATAGATTCGAGTGTAGTCATATCTTATTTAATAACAACCTCGTACTTCTCTCTGGCTTCCAAAGGAGTGGTTGGCTGCAACTTAAGTTGAAGCTTAGATATCTACAGCTACAGCTCAAAATGAACCTTACCAATCTCCTCCTTTGATTCTTTTACCGTAACAACTAACTTCTAGATCTTCTCTACGGAGGCCACTTCTACTAGAATTTGGAGCTCGGGAAGCTCACTACAGGCCTCTGCTATTATTTCTTCCAGTTGCTGACTACGTGCAATGACTTCTTCCTATTCCTTAAGTGTCTGTTCCTTTTCATTGAACATCTGTTGGATTTTGGTCTTTACTTCATTGATAACCAATAGTTCTTGTTGTTACTGAACTCTGAGCTCATCGAATACTCCTTGATGCAGCTCATGTAGTGTTTGAATAGGGAGTGCCGCAAGGTTTAGGCTCAAATTCTTTAGATGCACTAGGCACGACTTATCTTCTGAAGTCTCAACATGCAATGGACCCTTTAGTAACTACACTATGTGGAGGTCTGTGGTGATTTCTGCTGCGAAGGCTGACCTGCTAGCTTATTTCAAGCTCGCTTGCTTCAGGCTCACCTCTCCAACACTCACTTGAATAATCCTTGTCTAGACCTATAATTCCCTAAGGCCCTCCTTCATCTTATCCAGTGTCTGATGGTACTGGTCCCAAATGTTGCTCCAAATAGTCTCTGTTGCGTTGTGGACCACATCACCGATTTCATCCAAGTCCCCCTCTATGAGGACCAAAAGTGTCATGCTCGCAGATTTTTCAGACTTCTATTTCTTGTGCGGTCCCGTGGAGCTCTACTTCTACCTCTTTCTAAAAATGAAGGGGTACTCCAAGGCTGCACCCCCTTCCTCTTCACCCTTGTCTCGACCTCTTCACTAGTGCACTCTATTTTGGATTCTTCGAGGTCAATAGTGGCCTGAAACGTGGTAACAACTTTCTCCTTTGGTGCTTATGTCTCTTTGGCAGAGACCTTCTCTTTCGGTGCTTCCCTCTCCTTGGTAGAAACCTCCTTCTACTGCGTGGCATTTTCCTTTGTTGCAGCCTTTTCCTTCACAGAAGCCTTATGTGTTTCCTTCTTCTTCTCTTTCATTGTGGATGTCATAGCTATGGTTTGTTGTGTTTCACCTTCGATAACCTTGCTGGTTCGTGCGCTTGTATTAGATGTGGTGACCGAGTTTCTCAGCAATTTACTGACGGCCCCCATAATATCGTCTTCGATAACCAAGTATGGAAATCTATGCCATGTTCCCATGGCATCTTTCTTCGCGCAGGTGGACAAAATATTTAAATCTACCTTGAAATCATCAACATTTGCATAGTAGGCATGCAAGCTTGGTGATAACCTTGGCCATTGGTTAATCACCATCCTTAACTCTGATTCAAACATGACCCAAAATATCTTCATTTCCATGACGTGCTGAGGGTCTTTCAACACCCACAACAAGGCAAATTTAGCAACCTCGCATAGGTTTGGATCATGTTGTAGGAACTAGCTTTCCTCCAATGTCCTCAATGCATGTTACAAGTCTATTTGGGCACATCACTCCCAACATTCAGATCAGTACTTTTAAGGCTCATCAAACCCTAATTTTGTTGCTACATGCCCTAGACAAGTCATCACATTTAATTACGTCATTCCTGAGAGTTTCTTGGCCTGAAGATATCCTGAAATGACTCCTTGAGGGACCAACGCAACCTTGATCAGGGGTAAATGCACTGCAGAGCACCTAGGCTCACTTTGACCTGCGCTGGGTGAGATTGACCGAAATCTTCATTGGGTTCTGGGAATATTCCTACATTCTAGACCATTCTAGAAAATTCCCACCTCTTATCATCTCCTATCATCTCGAAATTGGATAGGAAATGAATCAAATAACCTCCTATCCTCTCATCCCTTCCTCCATGGAAACTAACTCCCAAATTCGAAATCCATTCAATGCCCAATTTATGACAAAACCACCTCCATTTCCCTATAAATTGAGCACTCATCATAGTGATAAGGGGCTGGACTTTGAATAATTGTAAGGAGATACTGTTGGTTTGAGGTTTGAGATCATAAGCAAGTATTTGTATTCCATCTGGGTGTTGTTCTTTTGGTTTGATGAAAGACGTAACTCAAGCTGGATGAGTGACATGGGATCAGACTTCTTTGGTTGTAACTCTTCCTTCTACTTAATAAAGTTGTTTGCACCTTTTCTCATATTCTTGTATTTATGTATGATGATTATATGTGTAAACGATTTCAATTCCATTTACTTATAGTAGATAGATCACTTGCTTTGATTGGTTTTTTTGTCCTCTATTTATGATTGTAGGTACTGATCGAGCAGATTCAGTTTGAGAAGGAGTGGCGAGAGCTATTCAAAGGAGACAAAGGGAAGTGAAAGATAACAAGCAGGTCCCTTTTCTTATTTATCTTCTATAGGAAAAGATTAAAATCTTTAATTCTGTTGTTCTAAGTGTAGCTACCCACTTAGAGAAGTTGTGTTTATCTGTAGATGCAAAATTCCACATAAAAAATTGGCAACCATACTGGGGAACGACCATCATTCCTGGTAGTTTATCCTCATCATAGTACACCCTAGTAGACTTCACTTTCTTTCATTGATCTTATTCCAGTCTTTTTGAAGTGTTTTTGGTCAAAAAAATTTAGGTTAGACGTCTTTTGATTGGCCTCTCTAACACCATCACAGGCTTGGTTAGGGGACAATGCTCTGCAGAGCACCCTTGGCTTAGAGATAGTTCTCTGCAGCATAGTTACTCCCACCTTGACCTGTGCTGATCCTCCTTAAGCTTAAAAACCCATCTTTGGCTTGGATTTTTCCAATTTTTCTTCTGAAGGTGTTTGTTTAAATATCAATGTTTCTATGGATATGAAATCAACTTGTATCTCTTCTACTAGCCCTACTTTGATCTTGATTGTTTAGTGTTTCTTAAGAGTTTTCTTTATCATTATCAATTCATTGTCAAAGTTAGCTTATAGTTGATTAATCTTTGCTGAAAAGAAAGTGTTGTAAAGTCTTCAATTCTTTCGAAAAGAAATTGTCATAAAGTCTTCATTCTTGCAAAAAGATTAATTGATTATATGTGCATTAGTTTCCTTTTGTTCATCTCAACATTAATGGAATTGAAAAGAAAAACTTGCATTTTTCATATTATAGTTTGTGAATGCTTGATAGGAATAACTAGTTAAATTGCATTAGGTGTGCTCTTTTCTCTTTGTCAAAGATTTGATTGCTCTATCCCTTACTAGCTATGATTTTCATTGTTAATTGAACGAAAAAATGTTTCTCATGTTAGTTACATTCTAGTAATTTCAAACATACATCACATGGTGAACCGTGAAAGGAAAATTCTTAAGAAGATCAACTTAAAAGTTATCTCAATTAACCTAATGGAGCATTATAACTTAACGCATAACCTTTAGAGTTCTAGCCTAGAGACGTGTTCTGACATCGTTAAACATAGCAGCTTGCAGGTTTTAACCCTGTACAGAAATTACCTGCATACAAATTCTAAAACGCAGAAAATAAAAAATGCAAGAGCATAACACATAAAACACATATACACAGATATTTTCCCCTGGATCCCAAAACCGTGACTACCAGCTTGATTTTTCATTATGTTCCTTTCAATGTTACAATACATATTTATACATGCTGAAGTATCCAATACCATGGACCGAAAACCATCACGTCCAAAACCATGGACTGAAAACCATCGCGTCCAAAACCATGTGCAAAAAATCATGCACAAAACCATAGGTACGTCCACCCAAACTAATATAGGGTCTACAAACAAAATTTTCCAGGGCACTGCCTCAGACCCCATAGAGTGGGGTTACCTGCACCCCTCAAACCCCCTGTGACTCCCCCGGCTATGCAATCAGTGCAATTAACGGGGGGCTCCACCCCCCTTCTAACCCCCTGATTAACTACGTGGGCTAGTCGTGGAAAGAATATAACACAACCCAACATTCTCCCACTTGTTGTTTTCTTTCCACAGGGGGCCACAAGTGAGCTTAGTCATTTATCCAGCCCTGCAACACCCATTGTTTCTCTACACCAAGAGAACTTCTCAGAGCTCACAAATTTTTCCAATGCATCGGCAGTGTTCTTTAAAGTGTCCACCTTTACCAGCAACACCTTTTTGTCTTCTATCATATCCCTCACAAAGTGATACTGAACATCAATGTGCTTTGCCTTTGAATGATATGCAGGGTTCTTTGCCAAGAAAATTGTACTTTGGCTGTCACAGTCTATCCTTATAGCTCCCTATACTAACCCCATACTTGAACAAAGTCTCTATAACCAAACTGCTTCCTTGCTTGCATGAGTGTTTGCCATGTATTCTTCCTCTGCAGTTGATAGTGCCATTACAGATTTTTTCTTACTCATCCAACTAACTGTACCTCCAAATAGGTTAAACACATACCCACTTGTAGACCTTCTCTGATCCAGTTCTCTGGCCCAGTATGCATCAACAAAGCCACAAATATCCAGCACTCTGTCCAATCCTAGTCTTCCTTGGTAGCACAAACCATAATCACTAGTGTCCAGTGCTCCTTCCCTGGTTTTGACATAAACCTTCTCAATACACTCACTGCATGTGTAATGTCTAGTCTAGTACAGACCATTGCATACATCTGGCTATCAATTGTACTTGCATATGGAACACGGGACATATCCTCTTCCTCTTCTTGTGTCTTGGGACACTGTTCAACAGATAACCTCACACCTACAGGAATAGGAACATTCACTGGTTTACTATCCTGCATATTAAACCTCTGTAGTATTGTCTCAACATACTTCCTCTGGTTTAACCAGAGCTTCCTCTTTTCTGGATCTCTTTTAATTTCCATGCCCAAAATATAGTTTGCAGCACCAAGATCTTTCATGTTGAATTTGGAGGACAATTAGGTCTTCAAATTGTGGATAATTTCTTTGTCATTTCCAACCAACAACATATCATCCACATACAAGACCAGATAAATAACACGGTCACCAATTAATTTAAAATACACACAGTGATCTGCTTTGCTTCTGGTGAAGCCAAGTCCCCATATAAATGTATCAAATTTCTGATACCACATCCTTGGTGACTGTTTTAACCCATACAAAGACTTATTTAACTTTCATACCATTTCTTTCCTAGCCTTCACTGAAAAACCTTCAGGTTGCTTCATGTAAATCTCCTCTTCTAGATCCCCATGAAGAAATTCTCTCTTCGCATCCATCTATTCTACCTCAAAATCAAAAGCAGCAGCAACAGATAAAAGTAATCTAATAGAAGCTACCTTGGCAACATGAGAAAAAATATCACCAAAATCAATTCCTGGCACCTGGGAATAACCTTTTTCTACCAACTGAGCTTTGTATTTCTCCACCTATCCTTCTGCATTTGTCTTCTTTTTGAACACCCATTTGCTGCCAATGGGTTTCCTTCCAGCCAGCAACTCCACCAGACCCCAAGCCTCATTTTTGTGCAAATATGCCATTTCATCAACCATGGCCTCTTTCCAGAGTTTGTCATCCTATGAATCTACTGCTTCCTTCACAGTTCTAGGATCATCATCAGTAATAGATAAAGCAAGATTTGAACAGAAATAAGATGGACTATACCTTTCTGGTTGCCTTCTTTCTTCAACTGATCTTCTCACACCCAGAGTTTGTGGCTCTTCATCTTCTGATTCCTCCTCTGTTGTAGAGTCTAATTCTTCCTCCTTAAGCTCAAACTCTATCTTCTTAGGTTCCTTTGGTTGGACTTCATGTTTAATAAAATCTTTCACCTCTCTGAACAACACATCTTGGCTGTACATAACCTTCCTTGTTACTGGGTTCCAAAGATTATAACCGTTTAAACCATCCTTATACCCAATAAAGATGCACTTTTTAGATTTACTATCCAAATTGGTTCTTTTCTCCTTTGGAACATGTACATATGCATCACATCCAAATACCCTCAGATGTGAAAGAGAGGGTTTCTTACCAGTCCATACCTCTTGTGGAGTCTTATCCTCCAATGCTGATGAAGGTGATATATTGACCAGGTAACATGCTGTCTCCACTGCCTCTACCCAGAATTCTTGTCCTAACCCAACACCACTGAGCATGCTTCTTTCCCTTTCCATCAACGTCTTGTTCATTATTTTTGTAACTCCATTTTTCTCATATGTGTATGGAGTAGTCTTCTTATGTGCTATACCACACTTCTTATAGAATTCTTCAAATTCCTTACTGCAAAAATCTCAATTGTTATCTGTCCTCAACACCTTTATCTTCTTCTCTATCTGGTTTCCCACCAAAGCCTTAAATTCTTTAAACCTGTCAAAGACTCCAGATTTCTTCTTAAGGAAATATATCCATGTATTCCTTGAGAAGTCATATATAAATGATACATAGTACATAGACTTACCTAATGATGCAACCTTCACAGGTCCAAACACATCACTGTGCACAAGATCTAATATCTGTTTCGCCCTCTTACCATCAGAGGGGAACTCACCTGATTCTGCTTCCTATATACACAATTTTCATAGAAATAAAAATCCAGAGAGATATTACTCATACCTTATACCATACCTTTACCATGAAGTATTCCAAGGTCCTTCTATCTAATATGTCCAAGCCTGTGATGCCACAGCATGGTCTTCTCTCCAAAGACCACTAGGTTTTCTGCTCCTCTTTTAGGAACCACAGAACTGTTGTACCCATCAACAACAGTGCTACCTTGTAGCTTGTACAGAGTTCCAATTCAAACTCAGCACATCAATACCAGTTCTCCCTGAACAATCTTGCAGGTATCCTTCTCAAACACTGTTTTTACACCTGCATCATCCAGCTTGCTTATAGAAATCAGATTTCTGGCGCCAATGCAGGAATATGCAGAACACCCAGAAGTGTTCTAACCCTTCCACTTTGCAACTTCAACTTTACTTTTCCGCGACCAACGATTCTAACCTTCATGTCATCCCCAAAGAAGACATCACCACCATCATATTTGTCATACTTGCAGAACCACTCTCTATGGGTAGTGAAGTGAAAGGATGCACCTAAGTCAATCATCCATGCCTCATGATCTACATGTGTACTTGAAGAAGCCATGTACACATCCCCACCTTCATCTGAGGTGGTTTTTGCCTCTGCAGAAGGAGCATCATCAGATCCCTTTCCTTTATCAGGAGCTTTAGATTTACAGTCCCTTTTGTAGTGCCCTTCCTTTCCGCATTTCCAGCACACCACCTTTACAGGTTTTCTTGGAGATTTAGATCTCCCTCTTGATTTAGATCTCCCACTCGATGACTTATTTATATTTCTATTCTGGGACTGTCCTCGTACAGATAAGGCATCATCATTCTGGCTCTCCATATTTTTCCATCTCATCTCCTCCATCAACAAGGATGAGACTATTTCATCAGTCTACAAGGCAGTTGCATTGCTACCTATTGCAATAACCAGACTATCCCATGAATCTAGTAGAGAACACAACAAACTGATGCACTTATCTTCATATAAAATTTCAATATCAACGGATAATAACTTACTTACCACAGTATTAAATGCGTTCAGATGCTCTGTCATGGAGTCTCCATCTTTCATCCTCAGGTTATACAACTTTTTCCACAGGAACAGTTTATTCACCAAAGACATAGATTGGTACAAAGTCCCTAACTTGTCCCACAAAGACTTAGCCGTAGCTTCCCCTATACATTGAGCAATACTAAATCTGAGACACACAATCATATTGTGCATTTTTCCTTCTGATCTTACTTCTTTCATTCTTCATTAGACACTCTCGTTGGTTTAGTACCCAAATCTACAACGATCCACTGATCTTTATCCACCAACAGATCTTCCATCTTGAGTTTCCACAACTCAAAACTCTTACCATTAAATTTATCGATTTCTATCTTTCCACTTCTTGCCATCTTCTTTCACCACCAGAATCAATCCCGCAGATCTCCCACTGAACAAAGTCTACCAAAGGCCTGAGCAAAACCCCTCAGAAACAAAGGCATCCCCTTGAAACCAAAATAGCTCCAATACCAAATGTAGGTTTTAACCTTGTATGGAAATTACCTACATATGAATTCCAAAACACAAAAAATAAACAATGTGAGAGCATAACACATAAAACACATATACATGAATATTTTCCCCTAGATCCCAAAACCAGGACTACCAGCTTTATTTTTCTTTTTCTTCCTTTCAATGTTACAATACATATTTATACATGACAAAGCATCCAATAACATGGACCGAAAACCATCACATCCAAAACCATGGACTGAAAACCATTATGTCCAAAACCATGTGTGAAAAATCATGCACAAAACCATAGGTAGGTCCACCCAACCTAATATATGGTCTAAAAAAAAAAAATTCTGGGGTGCTGCTCTGGACCCCATAGAGTGAGGTTACCTGCACCCCTCAAACCCCCTGTGACTCCCCCAGCTACACAATTGGCACAACGAAGGGGGGGCTCCACCCCCCTTCTAACCCCCTAGTTAACTACGTGGGCTAGTCATGGAAAGAATATAACACAACCCAACATAGTTGTCACTAACTTGTATGCGATACATTCTGAGTGTGATATCTCATTCCACGTACACAAGTATGTCGTAGCTCGTCCATGTACCTTTGGGTATATAGGATGGTGTTACAATATGCAAAGTATAAAGGAATTCTCTCACTGTGTAGTTTCACATTAGATAGCGCTAACACAGATTGGGCCTCCTCGTACTTTTGGGTATATATGAGAGGACTAAATTAGGTTTCTATCCATCCTTAGGTAACCAAGTTGGCCTCCTTGTACACTATGAAACATCGAAAACAACATTCAGGGAGATTGCCTGCACGTATGTTAAGTCCTTAATTTATTGAGGTAGTATATTACAGTTCACAATTGCCTGGAAATCCTTTTGCCTAGATTATCCCTCTTTTGTTTTGTTATGTTATTTTGATTAAAGTAAAATTAATTGACCACGGATAACATCATCCACACTCACTCCTTAGTTGATCTTAGGTAGAGACATATGGCAACAAATCTGGAGTCCACCGATCAAGGAATTCCTTTTGATGGGAATCCTAGTCCTTTTCCTCCTTTCGGAAATATTGGTGCTCCTTATATGGCTACATTTTCCCTTTTGGGATTTACCACTGGCTTGCCAATATGGTTGCTTTCAACCTCCTTGGTTTAAAATGTCGTGATTTCTCCGCAATCGAGTACTCCTCCAACTGGACAAAATCAACCTCCAATTGATCCTAAAGTTGACCCTTTTCCTTATTCCTTGATTTTTTTCTTCCTCCCCTTCTTCCTCTTCACCTGGTGAAAGTATTGACACTAGTAACTAGGTGGCTAAGAAGAAGAAGAAAGGGAGAAGAAGGGGAGCAACCAAGCAACCATTTCTTTGAATGCAACTTCTGATGAGAAACCATCCGATAAGCCTCACAAAGTTTGATATCCATGCAAACTTTGTACGAGAGACCATCTTCTTCGAATTTGTACTAATATTCCTCAGATCTTAGAAGAATGGTCTTCTCATTCATATAGTCTTTCATCATCAACTTCCAGAGATCATGCTAGTGACACACCATCAAATAGTGGTAGTAAATTTCATGGAAAGAAGGTTAAAGTTAAGTTTCCCTGTAGGTTATGTGCACGGAATCACCCCATTCACCTTTGTCCTTATCTGGATGATGCCAAAAAAGTGTTGGATAACCGTCCTGATTCTCTGCGGCGACTTCCATCTAGTTACAAGAGACTCTCCCTTAATCCTTCACTAGTTGATAAAGTGACTGACCCAAATCAACTGTCAGTCAAACCCACTCTCTCTGAATGTGAATCCCATGAGTCTATACCTAACCAATCACAGGTCGAGGAAACAGTTGACCTGATTTCACCTTCAGCTAATTGTACCTTTCCCGAAGACTGTGAATATGCTACCACTCAGGTTCTTTTCTTTTCTTCATATTCCAATGAGCTTGGGGGCAATCCTCCTGTTCCATCAAGACAGGAGGAAAATCCTCCCGCTCTCATAACTCAAGGGGTTAATTCTCCAGTTCCACGGTAGCCCCTCCAAGTAGTTTGGTCACTTCCTTTGATTGGAATTGACTGGCAGGATGTCGTCTTCCTTCTTATGTACCTTTACAAATCATAGTATAGGTTTGTAATATGATTGTACCTGGCACTATTATATATGAAGGTGCATCTGTGAGTATCCTTTCCTCTACTACTTGGTAAGCGCTCGGTTCGCCACCACTTGTGCTTGTTACCCAGAATATGTTGGCTTTTAATAGAGGAACCAGTCAACCATTATGGATCCTTCCTCAGTTGCCTATTACTGTGGGAGGAAATTTTTTTTATCTCAATGTGATGGTAGTCCCAGTTCCATTAGATTACAATTTACTTCTTGGGCATGATTATGTTTATGACATGGGTGCTATTGTTTCAACACTCTTTTGAGTGATGTGTTTCCCGCATGAAGGCAAAATTGTCACTATTTACCAGCTTTCATTTTTCAGTCCAAATATGGCTTCCAGTCAACCATCTTCCCTAAATGGTCCTTTTGTCCCAATGGTATCTTCCCCACCACGGGTCTATTATGTGGCAACCTTTTCCATGCCTACATCAATGGACGATCAATTCTGTGATGTTGTACATGATGTGCTGGGGGCATTGGAACCAGATCTCTCTAATGGATTCCTTGCTACATATCACTTCCAGAGCATTGTTCTCCAATCTGATGAGAACCTCTTCGAAGTCACGACCTCTTATGGTTCATGAAACAATGAATATGAGCATAGTTCCTTTCCTTGTGTCAATCTTATTAAAAAAATGAAATAAGGAATATGAGGATAGTTCAGGTCTTGTGTCAACCTTGTTAAAAAATGAAATAGAGGATACGAGGATAGTTCTTTGTCTTGTGTCAACCATGTTAAAAAATGAAACAAGGAATATGAGGATAGTTCCTGGTCTTGTGTCAACCTCGTTAAAAAATGAAACAAGGGTATGAACATAGTTCTTTGTCTTGTGTCAAGCTCGTTAAAAAATGAAACAAGGAATATGAGGATAGTTCCTTGTCTTGTGTCAACCTCATTAAAATATTAAACAAAGTTTATGATGACAATTCCTGATCTTGTTTCAATCTCGTTAAAAAATGAAACAAGGGATATGAGCATAGTTCCTTGTCTTGTGTCAAGCTCATTAAAAAATGAAACAAGGAATATGAGGACAGTTCCTTGTCTTGTGTCAAACTCGTTAAAAAATGAAGCAAAGGTTATGAGGATAGTTCCTGTATTGTATCAACCTCATTAAAAAATGAAACAAGGAATATGAGGATAGTTCTTTTACTGTGTCAGCCTCATTAAAAAAAAAAAAAACAGGTCCCAGAGCATAGTTCCTTGTCTTGTGTCAAGCTTGTTAAAAAATGAAACAAGGAATCAGAGCATAGTTCCTTCTCTTGCGTCAAGCTCGTTAAAAGATGAAACAAGGAATATGAGTAGAGTTCCTTGTCTTGTGTCAAGATCATTTAAAAATGAAACAAGGTCCCCTGGAGCAAAGTTCCAAGTCGAGTCTTTGATTATATCTCATAAAATCCCAGTTGAGTCTTTTGCACTTGATCTCGCAAATGAACCTTCATTCAATCCACCTCATAGGCACGAGTAGTCTATTTAGGTGCATGAAATGAAGCTTGGGGGGCATGCACCTAGTCTTGAGTCATCATGTTGGGGGCATGTAAACTGAATCCAAGCATATTTTTTTATGGTTCAAGCTTGTGTAAAAATGAACCCATTTTCATTTTAACCCTCGTGATTGCCATTCTATCATCCTCTTCCGTCAGATGAGCCTTAGTTTTTATCCTTCTGTCATCACTATCTGCTTGGCCGATCATACGTTTTCACTTGGTTGTTTTATCCTTTTTGAGGAATAGTTGCAATGAGTGGTCTTATTAGCCAACCTCTTCACATAAATCAACATGTTTTGAAAAGTTCCAACATCAGCGGAACTAGTTTCTATACTAGACACCACTCGTTCCTCTAAGTGGAGTCCTCTTTAATCTCTTTTCGGACTCTAGAAAGATGAAAATATTGTTGAGCCCTTGCCATTTTCAGCTCGTTAACGGATTGGAAACGACATCTACTCAGTATAAGTTTAACCCTTTTCCAGACTGAGATAGATTATTATGAGAAAGGAATACGTTGATCAAAAATGGTCAATAGGTTCTCTCTCATAATATTTTACGCTTTTTTGGACTTGAGAGACAAATCTACGAAAAAAAACTTTTGGAGTTTTCTTTTTGTCCCTTTTCAAACTCTATAAACATGAAAAGGACCGAGTTATCATTGTCGTTAAACTCATTAAAACATCAAATAGAGACAAACTTGTCCATCATAACAAGACTGAGTTTCACCTTTGCTAGATGTGTTAAAACATCACATAGCAATGGATTCACCCGAAGGGTAGAATTATACAACAAGCATATGTTATCCTCCTCAAGCTTGATAAAAAATAAAGGTGTACTGGTCAACAATGACTAGGGAAAATGGGAAAAGGGGTAAACCAATTTATGGTAGCAGGTCACTCTTGAACATGACACTTTCACTTTGTCTCTCTCACTACTTGGGTTGGGTAATCTTCTTAATGATTATCATACCTATGGTCTATCATACCATCCATTACTTTGATTTTGGGTCAATGTTGCCAATTCATTAAGTGTCACTGACATGTTCAAGAGAAGTCACTCAATTAAAACTTCATCCTATGAAATACTCATAAACCTTCATTTTCATGACCACCATTCCTTAACGTTGTTTCATCAGTCACATTCGATCTCCAAAAATCATTACACTCATTTCATGTTGTTGATGTGGGATACATCAAGGCCCTCCTGCGACAAGTCGTGTCTTGTCAACATCAGCTCATTATCCAAGAAGTTGACTTAAAAACACCCTTCCAGTACCTTAAGGCTTGCATACATCAATGGCAGGTTTCTTGCTTCCGGCGATAGGTTGACATCGTTGGCCTTCGACTGAAATAATTTGTATGGTGTTCGACATCAAAACATTCATTCACACCATGCAGAATGTACTGTAGTAGCTTGAGGATCATTACCATTATAGGTGATTTCTCTCACTTCTATTAACAGCTTACATCATTGGCTGGTAATCAGACGGTATCTTCCCATGTTCAACTTTAGATCACATATTCACATGGTTAGACTTGTACTTAAGTGAATGATTGAATGATATAGAAGACCTCGAATCTAGTTTCATCCATCCGGGTTGTGATTTCAGGAGAGTACTAAATCATATGTACATAGGCTTTACACTGATTGTCATCCCATCATGGGTCTATATCTATAGATGACTATCTATTTACATGTAATGAAAGTTTATATGATGAGTATGGGTATTCCTTCCCTCATCAATTCATGAAAAATCCAAAATATCATGATATTATGTATTGTAATTAATGTTGGTCACTATCTGCTTCAGAACCTGCTCATCACATCGTAAAGCATATCACTCGACATTATCATTTTTGACTTCATGATTTAAGGGGCAACTGTTACAAGACTATTTGGGCACATCACTCGCAACATTCAAATCAGTACTTTTATGGCTCATCAAACCCTAATTCTGTTGCTACATGCCCTAGACAAGTCATCACATTGAATCCCATCATTTGTGAGAGTTTCCTGGCCTGAAGACATCCTGAAATGACTCCTTGAGGGACCAACGCAGCCTTGGTCAGGGGTAAATGCATTGCAAAGAACTTAGGCCCATTCAAGCCTGATCTGCAGAGCACCTAGGCCCACTTTGACCTGTGCTGGGCAATATTGAGAGAAATCTTCCTAGGGTTCTAGGAATATTCCTACATTGTAGACCATTCTAGAATATTCCCACCTCTTATCCTCTCCTATGAGTTTGAAATTGGATAGGGAATGAATCAAATAACCTCCTATCCTCTCATCCCTTCCTCCATGGAAACTAACTCCCAAATTGGAAAGCCATTCAATGCCCAATTTATGAAAAAACATCTCCATTTCCCTATAAAATGAGCACTCATCATAGTGACCAGGGGCTCGAATTTGAAGAATTGTACGGAGATATTGTTGGTTTGAGGTTTGAGATCATAAGCAAGTATTGTTAGGCTCCTGGAGTGTTGTGCTTTTGGTGTGATAAAGGATGGAACTCAATTTGGATGAGTGACATGGGATCAAACTTATTTGGTTGTAACTCTTCCTTCTACTTAATAAATTTGTTTACACCTTTTCCCATATTCTTGTATTTATGTATGATGATTATATGTGTAAATTATTTTGATTCCATTTACTTATAGTAGATAGATCTCTTGCTTTGATTGGTTTTTTTCCCTCTGTTTATGATTGCAGGTACTGATCGAGCAGATTCAGTTTGAGAAGGAGAAACAGGAGCTATTCAAAGGAGACAAAGGAAAGTGAAAGATAACAAGTAGGTCCCTTGTCTTATTTATCTTCTATAGGAAAAGGTTAAACTATTTAATTATGTTGTTCTAAGGGTAGATACTCACTTAGGGAAGTTGTTTTTATCTGTAGATGCAAAATTCCACATAACAATGCCACCAGCACGATCAACAAAAGTAGCCACCTGTAGTGGAACACCTTGCCATCGTCTTGGGCTTCACAGTAATCTTCCAAAAAATCATGAAATAAATACTTACCCAATTATATTGGACTACCTTTGTGCACTGTGCAACCAGATATACTACTAGTGCTGACACTTCATCAGTGTGACATTTCCTCATGATTTTCCTGGCCAATATTTGCGTAGTAAACTGCATAATGCCATCTGATATGGAACTAATCTCATAGACGCCAAATTCTCTACCATCCTGAAGTTGCTCTTCATCTGGTCTGTCAACTTCTTCTCCTTTGATTTTCCTATGAAAGAATCTACAAGGTCCACTCCTTGATATGGCAACAATGTGATTCGATGGATTAACATATCAGTGACTGGGATGGGCCCTCCCAACACAAAGAACCCATCATGAACCAGCATCAATAATTGATTCACATAAACCATGTTAATGGTGTTGCGACTGAAATGCGACACCCTGATGGGAACAGGATCCCCCAAGGAAAGTTTTGGGGCTAAAAGCCCATGTTTTGGTTCAATTTTGTAATAAAGTAGTAAAGTCTTCGTATTTTGTGGTCGCGGAACGCGAAGGTGTCAAGAGTCCTAAAGGGTTGTCCACCCTTATTTTGTAAAGTGTAAATTCAGTTGTAAAGATCTACCCATGGTCTGTGAACCATGGAATTGTATAAAAAGATGTAAGTAAGTAAGATATAAGTATTTTTTAAGTATTAATTTTTTGAAGAAGAGGACAAGTCTTGGAGTCTTGGTAGAGAAGTCTAAATGTTTCGGGTCTTAGCGTAGGTAGAGGCTCTGCAACTGAGTTCACAAAGGCCTAGGGTGGAAGTCTGCAGCTAAGTGTGCGCAGACTCCTGTAGCTGTGTGCACAGGGCGAATAGAATTTGTAGTAACCTGAAGATATCAATAAAGAGAAGTATTTTACAAACTTTGTGTCTTTATTTCTTGTTAATTCATATGGTTATATTTCATTTTGGGTTTAATTACAATGTGTATGTGATGCGTGATTATATGTGATCATATTGGTTATTTGAACACAAGTAAGAATATTAGATTACGCGATGTAACTGTGATCGTTTAGTAAGATAAGTAAAACACTTAAGATAACGTAGGATTCTATACAATACACTGTCATAGCAATGTGAAAGTACCTAGATCACAGGCTGAGGCTGCGTGCAGGTTGATCGTGCAACTTCCCAGAGGTACTAAGGGTCAGAATAAAGCACTAGACTAGCAGATCCCTAAGTCTTAGCGACCTGTGCGAAAGTAGGAACAGAGGGTATAAACCAACATCACGACCATCTCAGGGTGTGGAAACTTGGTTCCAGCATCCCCCCATACTTCTTCGGGTGAGACTTCGGTCCTCGCTCCGCAGACTGATGCCGAAAGGGCCAGTAGTGTAGGGATTTGTTTGGATAACTAATAATGAACCTGGGTCAGGCCCCACACAGTGAACAAATGGTTCCATTGTCGGGACCAGAATTTGCATGAGAGATGTGCGATGTCGTATCACTAGAATCCAACTAAGAAAGAGATTAAATACTGGTTGGATAGGAAGATCCAAAAATTCGTGGCGCAAGAGAATAGAAATCTACGATTGACAAAGGAATGGTGGCTGGACAGGTACCTATATACATAAATCCATGAGATTTTTTTCTGTTCCTTTCCAGTTGAGTTATACGAGTGGATCGCGAAGCTAGACGATAGCCAAGGAACATGGAGACTTCATGGTCCTGTTGTCTAGACCTCGGAGTTAGTACAAAGACTAGAAGCCTTTGAGGAAGATTCCCCATGTTTTTTGTCATTGGCTCGATCACATCATAGGAGGATTTGTGACTGAATTCACAGTCGATACCTTAGTTAGTTACAATGAGGCATAGCAGCGCTTTTTCAAAGGTCTGCGAGGTAAGTACTTGAAGTCTTTGAATACTTGGATTAAGATGTTATTGTGCAAAAAATGGGTTATGCAGCTACCTTGATGTTCGGAGCTACGCGAAGTGGAAAGGCTTATAGAAATGAAGGAAGAAAGGGTCTTGAGTATAACCCAGTGATTTCACCTTCATTGGGTGACAAAGAGGGAGTAGCATAGGCTTCTCTGTGAAGTGAATTTCAGATAATAAGACAAGGATTCCTGCGACTACCACCTCCACCCACACCACCTCCAACTTCCCCAGCATCACCAACAACTTCACCCATACCACCACCACCTCCACTGCAATTTAGCATCACAAATTTAGTGAAGCTGCCTTTGTTTAAAGGCTTGGGAAATGAGGACCCGGACTAGTTTTGGTTCATCGTGAAAGCTGTATGGGAAGCTCAGGGTGTCACAAAAGATCACATGAAGAAGGCAACATTGGTTAGTGCTTTGCAGGATTGCATGCTAATCTGGTACATCAAGTACTCTAATGATAACCCAAACACTAGACTGGAAGACATCCAGACCACGCTGAATAAAGAATTTAGCAGGTCCAAATTTGATGCAAAGTCGATCATGGGGTTCAAGGAAATCACAATGAAACTAGGTGAGACACCTTGGGAATTGGATCAGAGGTTGAAGTATAAAATCTACGAAGCTAATATGAACTTAACGGATGGACAACACCGCGAGTGGTTCGTGGCTTCGCTCCTGCCTCACCTAAGGGTTGCAGTGTCACAACATAAGATTATGACTTAGACGGAGGCCTTGGAGATTGCAAAGACACTACATGAAACACTGATGCAAGATCCAAATCTGGGGGTTCAGTAGATCCATGCGGAGTTGTAAAATCTTTGCCTCGAAATGCAAAGTTTGAAGCAAGACTGAATAGTTCGACCAGAGATGCGTGAATAAATATGGTGCTTGAAATGTAAGGGTCAGGGGCATGACAAAGGCCACTTCTCAGTCTTTGCAGAGGCCAATTCCTTTGAGGCCGGAGGCCCATGCAGGACCAACCACGGGGCCTGTGTTGTGGTGCACTATATGTCAGGTAGTAGGAAAACATACGATGGATAACTATCATTTGCTGCAGAAGTTTGTACAAACACCACAACAACTATTCTGCAACTTCTGCAGGTCGATAGGGCATGATGAGTGCAACTGTAGAAGTTATGAATTGATGATGGACATAACTCCCACCTATAGGGTTTAGGCATAAATGCAGCTGCCTAACGAGAACATTGGGATGGCGTGAATAGGTTTTCAGGGGCACAGACGAGGCCGAGGCAGAGGAGGACCTGGCAGAGGTTGAGGACAGCTATTCTACTACAATTGCGGAGGACTAGGACACTATGCCCGTGAATTCACTGACCCTAAGTGACCATCGTGCAAATATTGTACTCATTTTGATCATGAAACAGAAGACTTTCCTATGCTGATAGCAAGGATACATGACAAAGGGGTGCTACCAACTCAATCGACTCAACCTGCAAATGATGAGGTTTGAGCCTCGCGAAGAGGATCTGAATGTGAATAGAGTGCTCCAAAGTGGAATTGCAATAGCAGATTATAAGGGGAAACATCCCGAAGACAGCACATGGGTTAGCAAAGCTTTGGTGAAGGAGGCTGAATTTGATTTGGAGCGTGCACACAAAAAATTCATGGAAGCAAAGAAGAGCTTCGCGGAGGCCTCTACCTCAAGGAGCAAGGATAAACCTGAATAGGAAAGGGACCTTTCTATGCTTACGAGCTTTCTATAATCCTGCATGAAGATGCTGCATGATAGCAAGGCTATGAAAGGATTACGAGAGATTATAAATGGATGCACCGAAAATGCTCTAAGAAAACCGCGCATGGTGCGTAATATTAGAAATCATAAAGCACGAACAGGACGAGAGATGAGACTAACCATGCAGATAGGAGAATATGAAATGGATCATGTTATTTTGGATCTGGTGTCAGATGCAAACATCCTACCAAAGCAGACTTGGGAGTAGATGAGAAGACCCGCACTGCAGTGGTCTTCAATTCAGGTAAGGATGGCAAATCAGCAGAAGATCATCCCCATGGGATGGCTGTAAGGAGTGACTATAGATATTGAAGGCACGAGAGCATTGGCTGACATTGAAGTAATAGAAATTGTGGATGACAGCAACCCCTACCTTGCACTACTTAGCATTGATTGGGCTACTCACGTGAACGGGGTGATCAACCTAAAGAAGTGAAAGATGATATTTGAGAAGAAATCACTCCATGTAATACTACCCCTAGATCCTGCTAATGTATCGTGCTATACTAAACCAGTCCACGATTAGGAGAGCGATGGTGATTTGGACTACATATATAAGATAACGACGTGAGACCAAGATTGGGTGAATCCAACAACTAATGGATCAATTACATGAGATTGCGAGAGTTCCTGCACCTCAGACTCTAATGAAGAATTAGAGTGCTGGCAGAATCAGCTACATGAAGTAACCACACTGAGTTGTAACATGATGACTCAATCGTTGCGTTATGTGTCGTCAGAGGTAAGAAATCTGGCCACTTACGATGGCTTGAATGATGTAGATGTATTTCTGGATGCATTTGAGAGGGAAGTACCAGAGAAGTAATGCATCAAGGTTTTGCTCTAGGCACTACGCGCTACGCCCACAAGATGGTGGGGTACACACAAGGGTAGTTTTGATGATTGGCACGAGTGTAGGAGGATGATGAGAACACACTTTGGGAAGCTGAAGGTACGAATGACAAACAAGTATGACGGGAAGGATGATCCGCACACACACTTGGAGAAGTGGGCTAAAGATTATGGAGCGAAGCCCCAACTTGAATGGGTGCACTTGTTTTGTCATACTCTGGATGTCATCCCGATGAACTGGTACTTGGAAATAGAGCTCCCTCATGGCATAGGTGAATTGGATATTATTACAGGGAAAAGTGTCTATGCAGAACTGCTAATCCCACTAAGGTGTGGTAGCTACCTTAGAAACAAACAAAGTAAAACTAATTTTGTTTTCCTTTATGAAAGATAGATGAGAGAAGAATAAAGGAGACCAACCTCTGTCTTGCGCTTGGTTCCTTGCTCGATTCCTCTCTCTTCTGATAGTCCTTTGCTACTTGTTTCCTTGTATACCCAGCTTTACAGAGTACCTGTAGAATCAAAGCAGCATAACACTATACGAGAACATGGATCTATTATCATAAACAATCTAGGATCAGATGTAAATTGACCATACAAATGCACAAAACATAGATTACAAAAGAGTATGGAGGAAAACTTGAATAGCTTTATTGATAATCAAGAAAGAGCCAAGAGAGTTACACCAGTTGTTCTGACCCAGCATCATCCTCTCAGCAAGTAAGCCCTTCTTCACCTTATGCAAAGCTTATATCACCCAAAACTATGACGTTGCCTCAACAAACCAAAAGCAATTCCTTACAAGATGCAAAATTCCAGCCTCTGGATCTCTGGGATGAGGGATCCATATATAGATATCTGTAAGGGAGATGAGTCAGCTTGTGATTTGATTAGTGTCTTCCCTCTGATAGTTCTTGCTTCCACTTGGAGATTGATGATCTCTTACTCATCCTTGGTCGAATTCAGAGAGGCAAGTGTCACAGGAGAAGTTTCTGGAAGATTCCATGCTTCTCCACCTCGCGGATTGACACTGCCATTTGTCTCTTCTCGCCCATCACACCCCATAGAAGGGATTTTTGAAATGCAACACACCCACTGAGTGTAATTAGGTGAGATGAAATGCACTTTGCCTATGGCGCAGGTGAAATGATCCTGTTTTGACCAGTTCTGAGTGGTTTTTCATGGAGAACTTCTGGGAGAAGCTATAATCAGTTGACCTTGTTCCTTTAGGGGTTGGAACAACACTTTTAGGGACTTAGGAGCCATTGGTTTATGGACATTCTATGCTCAGGGTTGCAGTGCCCAAAAATGTCTATAACAGTTGCTCCCTAAAGCATGAGGTCGTTAATCTTTTTTGATGTCGAGTGAAATGCTTTATCATGAGGATCCACAGTTCTTTCAAGCTGGGGGGAGACCTGTAATAAGATACAATACAATACATTATCTTCATAATATTTTCATGATCTAGCTGAGGCAGGCATTCCCATGCTCAGCTTTATAAATTCATTTTCATGTACATAGGACAGACAATCGTCTGAGTGTAGACTGATGATTCTAGTAGAGCCATCATCCCATAGATTGGATGATTATCCGTGCAGCAATGATGTACATTTGATGTCTTTATTTTCCTGAATATATATCGCAGCCCGGATGGATGAAACTAGATCCGGGGTCTTCAATCTCGGTTGATCTTCATTCAAAGTACAAGTCGATCCATGTGAGAGATGTTCTGGAGTCGAACATGGAAAGACATCACCTAATTACCAGCCAATGATGTAAGCTGTTAACAAGCGCGAGAGGAATCACCGATAATGATAATGACCCTCAAGGTACTGCAGTACAATTCACGTGGTGTGAATAAAGGACTTGGCGTCGAACACCACGCAAAATCTTTCAGTCGAAGGCCATTGATGTAAACCTGTCACCGGAAGTGAGAAACTTGCCATTGAGGCATGCAAGCTTCAAAGTACTGAAAGGGGTGTACCTAGATCGGCTTCTTGGATAATGAGTTGATGTCGACAAGAAGCTATCCGTCATAGGAGAGCATTAATGAATCCCACATCAATGACATGGAACGGAGAAAATGATTTTAATGGAGGTGAAAACGGTCTGGTGATATAAGGTTCAGGGTGGCGGTCATGAAAGAATGGAGCGTAAATGTATTGCAGCGGGTGAGACACAGGTGAATTCTCTTGAACATATCGGCGACACTGACGTGATGGATTGGTAGCATTAACCCCAAATTTGGATGGTGTGATGTGACCATGGTGATGTGACCGGTGAATGAAACAACCCAACCTGACTTGGATGCGAAGTGAAAGTGTCATGTTCAAGAGCGACTTGCTACCAACAAAGTTTCTTCAAGTTTTCTTCCCAATTTTTCCCCAGTCATTGCTGACCAGTACCTCTTTATTTTTTTCAAGCTTGAGGAGGATAACATATGCTTGTTCTATAATTTTCCCTTCGGGCAAACCCATCACTATGTTTTAACGAGCCTAGAGATAGTGAAACTCGTTCTTGTCTGCTATGGACAAGTTTGTCACTATTAGGTTTTAATGAGTTTAACGACAAAGATAACTCGGTCCTTTTAAATTTTAGAGAGTCTAAAAAGGGACGTAAAGGAAACTCCAAAAATCCTTTTTCGTCATCTGATCCCTTAAGTCCGAAAAAGTATAAAACAATATAGAAGGGATGAATTTTCGATACTTTTAACGAGCCGAACAAAACAAGCGCTCGATCTTTTTGTGTAATAATCCCTCGGGTCCAAAAAGATTAAAATCTAAAGGAGGGATAGCACTTCCGGTCCTTTTAACGAGCTGGAGAGGCTAATGGCTCGGAAATCTTTTCATATTTTACGAGTCAGTTGAAAAGAGCTTAAAGGAGAGTCGTCTTTGAGGAACGAGTGATAAAATTGGGTAGCAGCTGATTCCAGGTAAGGTTTGGAATTTTCCAATCACGGCAGTGTTACAAGGATGGCTAGCGGGATCACTCTTCGCAGATGTTCCTCAAAAGGGGTAAACAATCAAATGGAGGTGAATGATCGGCCAATACAGAGTGGAGGTGATGATGGGAACACGACCAAGGCTTTAAAGGCTGAAGTACTACATTCACGATGATTATTTACCAGGAATTGGTTCATTTTTTATTGAGCTTAAATGCTAGGGGAAACATTTGCTCATTGCTTATGTTTATTTTTTAATGAGCATGAAGTCCGCGTTAAAACTGCTTGATATATCCAGTCGTATAATAAGGATGTCTCATATATAAAACGGCAATTTTTCAAATCTTTTCCCCACATCCTTTCTTTAGGCAAGTTAGGAAACGACCAATCCTACGAGTTTAAAGGGTTAGAGGACCTACAAATTTAAAAAAAAAAAATGGTCGCTCTTCGCTTGCACGCCAAAAGGTTTGCATGCCCCCAAGTATAAAATAGAGTTTCAAGGTCACCTTCTATTCTATCGACAAGACATTCGTTTTATCAGGAAAGGTTTACCTCTTTCAGGTTACCAAAGATTGTTTTATCTGTACCGCAAACAAAACACTTCTTCGGCGATGCCTACCGAAATAGACAAAGGCGAGTGGCACAGACGCCTCCACCCACATACCTTTGACAAGGGAATCTTATTCCAATCCAACCCCCTTTTCCAATCACGGATGGGAGTGTCAGACTAGTCATATATCTCTTGTGGAAACCTATTCTGTACCTGAAGTTTTCCTGCCGAAGCAGACCAGGGTGCATGCCCCCTGGGTTTCAGTCATGTCCCCCGAATCACTCGCGCTCATCAGGTGGACTGACTGGAGATTGATGAGACATTCCTTGCATGAAAAGACCATTCAGGGATGGTATATGACTATTTGCTATGCGTGAACTGAGGAATCAAAGCTGGTCTACGAGCTTGACCACTCTTCCTTCGTGCGGAAAACACATTACTCTAAAGAGTGATGAGACAATGGCTCCCATGCAATAAATATAGACTAATCTACTCCTTGGACTACCATTACGTTCATGTGAACAATTTTCCCTCTCAATGTTATGGGCACATTGGGAAGGATCCCTAACGATCGACTGGTTCCTTTGTCAAAGCCTGTTAGATTTATCATCTCAGGCAAAAGCGATGGCGAACCAAGCTCTTTCCAAGCAGTCGAGGAAAGGATACTCACAGAAGCCCCTTCATCTATGATGGTACCGGCCATAACCATTCTATATACTTGAGCAATGATTCGGCATGGTATACTAGCCGGTAAACGGGGTCTGCCTAGCTGATTCCAGTCGAAGGAAACAACTAGGTTGCTTGGAGGTGGGACCGAATAGATGGCCGGGTACGACTCTGGCGAACTTCCTTCCTGCGGTAAAGTAATGGGTAAATTGCCCCCATGTTCATTGGAGTCTGTGTTTACGAAAATAATTTGGACGGTGTCATCCTTGTTCTCTTCGGTGACTGTATCATCTGAAGATAAGATCTCTGAAGGCAAGATCGGGTCAACTGCCGCCTCGACCTTTTCACTTTCGTCTGGTATGGGTTCAGATGGTTTATCTTCAATGATAGACACTTCGGACGACCATCTGGGCGGGTCAGCCGGATTTTCAACTAGTGATGGATTCGGCAAGAGTTTCTTATATCCAGGAGGAAGTCGTAACGGTGAAACCGGACGATCGTCCAAAACTCTTTTAGCCTCGTCTAAGAAGGGACAACGGTGGACGGCATGATCGCCTTCACACAGTTTACAAGGAAATTTGCACTTTCCTTTTTGTCTAGGGGCTTCACTTTCACTAGTCGATGATGTGTTTTCAACATGATCATCAGAGGTTGACGACACCGGGTTGTGCAAATGAGGAGACCAGTCCCTTAAGATCCGAGGGATGTAGGGACAATCTCTATGATAGTGGTCTCCTTTGCAAATGAGACATGGCGATTTAGGCCTGGTCAGTGCAGTGTGTGGATTTTCGCTAGACGACTCTTGGTTGCCCCCTTTCACCTTTGGCTCCTTCTTCTTCTTCTCTTTCTTCTTCTTTTCCTTCTTCTTCTCAGATACTTGATCGTTGGCTTTGCCAACCCCATCAAGCGAAGGGGAAGGAGGAGAGGAAGAATTGGACGAAGTAGCGGGTTGGGGGGTAACTCTGGAATTGTCTAGTTGCTGACTCGATTGTTCAAGAATCGTGGTGTTCTGAACGACGAAGGTTGAGAAAAGCCATACGGGCAAGCCAATCATCAATCCTAGAAGTGACAATGTGGCCATGTGGGGTGCACCAACATCTCCCCAAGAGGAGAAGGGACTAGGATTTCCTCCAAGGGGAACTCCTTGGTTGGTAGACTCCATTTTCTCAACCTAAGACCAACGTAGGAAAGGTGATGATTATTCCGTTTAAAATAAATTTTAGACGCTTTGACACAACTTGTTTTTTCAATTTTAAAGAGTCGAGAAAAAACAAAAGATGACTCTAGTCGCCTTCGATTTTTAATGAGCCTGAAGTGACAAGTGCTCAGATGGACCTTTTCTGTTAAGGAGTCTAAAAAGGAACGAAAGGGATTGCTCTGGAAATCTAGGTAGAGGGATTACCAAACCAATCGCAAAACTGCAGAATACTTTTTACGGTACAGCAGTCAATCTTCCCGAATGCTGTGTTCAGTGCATTGCGATCGATAGGGCAGCAAACATGGCTTCCTATGGATAAAGGATTAAGCCTATTGTGGTCTCCCAAAATATACTCAACGGTACGTGGGAGCACAAGTCCGTACTGGCACTTATCGTCTCAAAGTGGAGGAATCACCCAACCAACAGTGAGAACAACAGTTACCAGGCTTTACGCCGTCGGAATACGTCTCTAGCCTAGACTTCCAGATGTTGTGCGTTAGGTTCCAAAGCGTTGTTAGATTCATTAAATTTATTTTATAGTTGATCTTGCTTAAGAAATTTGCCTTTCAAGTTCACCGCGTGATGTAGATGTACAATTCCTAAAATGCAATCTAAGATGATAAACAGTCTTTTATCTTCTTTGTGCAATGAAAATCCTAGCTACTAAGGAAAGAAAGACAGAATTCTTTCAACAAAGAGCAAAGAGCACACACTATTTGCACTGTCCTAAATCAAACCAATCAAATAGTCTAAATGCAAATGCACATGCATGTATTTGTTTTTAGCCTTCTTAATATGTGAATGATAAAAAGAAAGCTAATGCGCAAATCTGAATTACTTTTCAAAGTGACAATTACTAACAAGTTTCTTTTCAAAATCGAAATGAAGACAATGACAACACTTTGCGATTTGGAAATGAAGACTTGCTTTCAACACTAGAAAAACTATTAATTCAGATCAAATACAATAGTAACAGGGTAACTGACTATCAAGAGCAATCAGACTCTCTTCTATGACTGAAAATGACACTTGCGACACTTTCAAATCAAGAAATGACAGTACAATTACGTTACGTTTTTGCAAAGGAGAACCGAAAATGACTCAACAAATACACAAAAACATTTACAGTTCTTTGCACAATGGAGGCGGAATATCAGCAAGGAAAGGGGTTTCAAACATAGGTGTACTGACTACAGGCAGCAAAATTCTTGAATAGATCTGAAAAGAGTGAACAGAAACCAAAATTCAGGAACAATGCCTAGTCTGATCAGCGCACCTGTAACACAGTGAATTTGAAATGCAGCGCACCTACTACACTCGGGAAGTGCGCTGAATTTCAGATTCACAAAACAGAGAGTGCGCTGGGACAGGGATGAGACTTTGCTTGGGTTCTGGGTCATAGTTTGCAGTTCAGTTCAGGGATTTTGGCCGAGCAAGTGGTAATCATTAAATCAACAATAGGGGTAGATCTGAGGAGGTTACTAGAGCCACCACAAGGGCAATTAGAGAGTTTGTAAATCAGTTGTTTAATTTATAAACAAAACCCAGAGATTGACTGAAGTGACATTTATCTACTTTGCATTTGCATAGCAAATGCAGTTCGCAAGCGCAGTTCGAAAGCTACCTGGCTCAACTTCAGGCTCTGTCTGTAAGTTTATAAAATAAACAAATGTAGATAAACAAACAACCTAGTTGCTCCCCAGCGGAGTCGCCATTTTGTTACAGGGAAAAGTGTCTATGCAGAACTGCTAATCCCACTAAGGTGTGGTAGCTACCTTAGAAACAAACAATGTAAAACTACTTTTATTTTCCTTTATGAAAGATAGATGAGAGAAGAATAAAGGAGACCAACCCCTATCTTGCGCTTGGTTCCTTGCTCGATTCCTCTCTCTTCTGATAGTCCTTTGCTACTTGTTTCCTTCTATACCCATCTTTACAAAGTACCTGTAGAATCAAAGCAGCATAACACTACACGAGAACATGGATCTATTATCATAAACAATCTAGGATCGGATGTAAATTAACCTTACAAATGCACAAAACATAGATTACACAAGAGTATGGAGGAAAACTTGAATAGCTTTATTGATAATCAAGGAAGAGCCAAGAGAGTTACAACCAGTTGTTCTAACCCAGCATCATCCTCTCAGCAAGTAAGCCCTTCTTCACCTCATGCAAAGCTTAGATCACCCAACACTATGATGTTGCCTCAAGAAACCAACAGCAATTCCTTACAAGATGCAAAATTCCAGCCTCTGGATCTCTGGGATGAGGGTTCCATATATAGATATCTGTAAGGGAGATGAGTCAGCTTGTGATTTGATTAGTGTCTTCCCTCTGATAATTCTTGCTTCCACTTGGAGATTGATGATCTCTTACTCATCCTTGGTCGAATTCAGAGAGGCAAGTGTCACAGGAGAAGTTTCTGGAAGATTCCATGCTTCTCCACCTCGCGGATTGACACTGCCATTTGTCTCTTCTCGCCCATCACACCCCATAGAAGGGCTTTTTGAAATGCAACGCACCCACTAAGTGTACTTAGGTGAGATGCAACGCACTTTGCCTATGGCACAGTTGAAATGATCCTGTTTTCACCAGTTCTGAGTGGTTTTTCATGGAGAACTTTTGGGAGAAGCTGTAATCAGTTGACCTTGTTCCTTTAGGGGTTGGAACAACACTTTTAGGGACTTAGGAGCCCTTGGTTTATGGACATTTTATGCTTGGGGTTGTAGTGCCCAAAAATGTCTATAACAGATATTCTTCGCGAGGGATTCATAATGACGTTCAGCTCTGAATACGAGTTTGATTGTATTGATGAAGCACTACAAGAAGTGAAAGCAACAATATTTAAGATACCATAGGATCCTTTGGATCTGATTCAACCCGATTGGACTAATCAGCTAAGCCATGCACTAGAATGCTATAACGTAACTAATGATGAAGAAGACGAGGATCTGCGAAAGATTGACATCCCTAAAATAGAGGGTCACCGCAAGGTTCAGGGATTACAGATTGAGAATCTTGATATAGCCGTGCCACTGAAAATGAAATAGGTAAATATTGGTACGAAGGCGGAGCCCAAATTTGTGAAGATTGGAGATTACTTGGATGACGCAATGGTGGATAAGGTCGCTGAATTGCTCCGTGAATACCACGATTTGTTCTCTGCCAAATTTACAGAGCTAAAAGGGATAATAGGAGACCTGGGCATTATGAAGATCATGTTAAAGCCCAAAAGGAAGCCGGTTAAGCAAAGACCTTACCATCTCAATCTGAAGTATAAGGAGAACATCCACTTAGAGCTAGATAAGATGCTCGCGACAGACATCATTGAGCCCATAGAAGAATCTGATTGGGTAAGCCCAGTGGTGGTACAGGAAAAGAAGCAGAAGGATGAAATAAGGATATGTGTAGATCTTAGGAAGTTGATTGACGCTTGTGTACATGATCCTTTCTCGACTCCGTTCACTGAGGAGATATTAGATAATGTAGGTGGATAGGAAATGTATTCCTTCACTGATGGGTTCTCTTGGTACCATCAGATCAAAATCACGCCAAACGATAGAAGAAAGAAGACCTTTGTGACTGAGTGGGGATGTTTTTAGTACATTGTAATGCCTTTCAGATTGAATAATGCACCTACAATTTTTTCACGCGTAGTCATTGCTGCATTCAAGGAACTTACTCATAAGTTTCTGGTGGTGTACTTTGATGACTGGACTATGTTTGGGTTGGTAAAATGCCATGTTGAAAGTTTGCACACGATGCTAGATACTTGTTGAAGGTACCATACTACGCTCAATTTGAAGAAAGTGCCTATTTTGTGTTCCTTTTGGGACCATGTTGGGTCATGTGGTTTATAGATAGGGACTGATGGTAGATCCCGTGAAGATTGCAGTGATACTTAACTTGTAGGTGTCGAGGAGTGTGAAACAATTGCATGTAACCCTAGGAGATACGAGGTATTACAGGAATATTATCAATGGCTATGCCCAAATCACTGCGCCTATGGAGAAATTGTTGAAAAAGGATGTCACGTTCTATTGGAACGAGGACTGTAAGAAAAGCTTGGATGTATTGAAAGAGAAAATGGTCACCGCGCCGATTTCAGTCTTCCCAGATTGGAAGAAGGAGTTCCATGTACATGTGGATGCATCATGTATCGTGCTAGGAGGTTATCCTATAGCATTTGCAAGCAGGTGGTTATACAAGGCTGAGAATAACTATTCCACCACCAAGCGCAAAGGGTTAGCCATGGTATATGCGCTCGAGAAGTTTAGACACTATTTACTGGGTGGACATTTTATGATGTATACGGATCATTCCACGTTGAAATACCTAGTCAATAAGCATTTGCTGAGGGGGAGAATCTGTAGATGGTTTTTATTGTTCCAGGAATATGATTTTGAAGTCATTGTGAAGCCTGGACGATGAAACGCGGGACTAGACCATTTGTCACGCATCGAAACAGGGGAAGAGCCCACTAATTTGGAGGATATATTGCCTGACACACAACTATTTGAAGTACGTGTCGTAGATAGTCACTTTTAAGACATCATATACTTCCTGACGACAAGAACTGCCCCAGAAGGTTACATTATCTAGCAGAAGAAGGAGTTAGTGGTGCCACGCCAGACTTTTCTGTCATTGTCGGACATCTGTACAAAATGAGGTCTGACAAAGTATTATGATGATATGTACCAAAGTTTGAATGGAGCAGTATCCTCGTGGATGCTCATGGGGGCATTGCAGGAGGCCATTATGTAGGAAGAGCGACCGTGCAGAAGATTCTACATGCACGGTTGTGGTGTTCGACACTCCATCAGGATTCAAAAGCTTACTGCAAGGCATGTGATGTGTGTCAAAGGACTGGGAGGCCATCATGAAGAGATGAGCTACCTCTAAATCCACATATGATGTTACAACCCTTTTAGAAATGGGTGATAGATTTTGTGGGACCCATTCAGCCCCAAGGGAAGAAGACGAGAGCATGGTACATTATCACCGCAACTGAGTATTTGACTCGATGGGCGGAGGCACAACATGTGAAGGATTGTACAGGTGTGACTACTGCAAAGCTCATCTTTGAGTATGTACTGATGAGATTTGGGTGTCCAAAGATTCTGATGAGTGATTTTGGTACGCACTTTCTGAACAATACGATCAACATGCTGACGGAGGAATTTTAGGTATATCACCAGAAAAGCACGCCTTATCACCCACAAGCTAATGGTATGGTGGAAGCATTCAATAAGGTGTTGGAAAACATTTTGACCAAGGTTTGCAATTCTCAATGAAGTGATTGGGACCTACGCATACCCACAATACTATGGGCCTATCAGGCAACATGCAAGAAGTTGAATGGACAGACACCCTTTAGGCTTGTATATGGTGTTGAAGCGGCGATGACCATGGAATACATTGTGCCTATTCTGCACATAGTGGTGCTCATGGGTATGACGGATCATGGAGCCCTCGAAGAGAGGCTAGCAAAGCTGGCAGAGCTTGAGGAAGAGAGATTTCTTGCTGGATTTCACCAATAGGTCCAAAAGCAGTGGGAAAAAGCATGGCATGATCGGCACATTAAGCTGTGCACCTTTAGGGTAAATGACCTGGTTTTGTTATATAACATAAATTTTGATAAATTTCTAGGGGAATTTATAGTGCATTGGTTAGGGCCCTATATCATTAAGGAGATTACCGATGGTGGAGCAGTTCAGTTGGTTAAATTGAATGGAGATCCCTTCCGAGGAAAGATGAATGGTAGTCGATTGAAGCCATACACTAGTGGTCTGGTTATGAGACTATATAATGGTAGCATAGTCTTAGCTCTCTAGACAGCTGAAAGGAGGCGTGGGACTATAAACTACACTGCCCGAATTGGGGAGCTACACAATTGGAGGATTGTGCGAAGTAAGGAACTGTCACAGGTTCCGCGACAGTGCGAATGGAACTGCACTACTTAGGGATAAATCACGCAGGTCAGCCAAAAAGTGACTGTCAAAGTCATTGTTCATGATTTGACGGTAGAAATGCGGCCAAATGGAGTGGGTGACCGACATTTAAGACAAACTTTATGGGTAAGATCCTTGGAAATTTGCCTCCAATCCGACATTAATGAACCAAATGTTGGGGGAATGGTCGGATTTGAATTATAAATTCCCTATAAATTACAGGTGTCTTCCCAACAAAAAACACATTGCATTTTGAGAAATTAGTTGTTGAGCTGTCATGTGCACATGAACCGAGAATTCTTCAAAGCTCTGATAATGAGTTCGGCATTTGATCAATTACCAGAGACGACACGAGAACTGTTGAATAGTGTCATGTCGACACCTACAGAAGCTATGGACACCGAAGTAGTGACTACCGAGGAGGCTATGCTGAAAGTTGTTAGGGAGGCAGAGGAAGTTGTTCCCGAGGTTGCCGAGGTATTAGTTAAAGTTCCCAAATCACCACGGACACCTAGACCAAAGCCGACCTCAACCAAGGAGGGTGTGAAGGATAAGAAGGAATGCAGCCTACAATACCAGTGCACATGTCCCCGACAAGAAACCCACCAAAGGACAAGCCCACTGCACAGGAAAAGGGCAAAGAGATTAATCTAGAGCTGGAAGAGGAAGAAATCGAAGACATCCCGATGGATGATGAGGACTTGGGGATAGACATGGAGGAAGTTTAAGTCCAGGGCGTTGACCCTATCACTCAGTTTCCTGAGTACATCCCTCCACACAAGGGCAAGACCAAGGTGCTTAAGGACATTGACGAGCAAGGTCCCCTTGAAAACCCCTCTGCTACCGAATGAGATTGTCTTTGAAGGACCTCACTTGGGGCAGGCTCTTCTTTTAAAGATGGAAGATTGGGATTTAGCTGACCATGGGAAGTTCCCACACTTGGTGATCGAGCCACTGATGCACCACATTATTTACACAACCACCAAGATAACCACATTCGAACTGCAGAAGTGGTTCAGGGGAGTAGACAAGGCAGGGTTTGCTCAACTTTGTTATAGACAAGGCAGGGCTTGCTATGGGTGCCACACTACAACCGCACCCTGATTACAATGTTGGTCATCAAGTAGCTACTATGCTTGCGCATGATGGGTGTCTGTGACTGTAGGAGCCAATATCCATCACCGAAAGATTGATCCATAGGATCACGTGGATGCCCTACACAGGGGAAAATCCGGGCATGATCTTTGGCGGAAAGGGTGACGGGCATGCCTTCGTGGAGGCCATGAAGGAGAAATTTAAGCTTGTGAAGAAACTACGAGGCTATTCCATCTCAAGTATCAGTGACCCTACAGTCAAGGTGGCCACGCAGACCTTGGTAGGAAAGGTTACAAGGAAGTGTCGCACAGATGAAGTGCCGGCACCAATCGTTTCTCTTGCAGTCCAATGCGCCAAAGGAGTCCAGTTCAATTGGGTGCACTATCTCTGCGGTGAGTTCCTTACAAGCTTCCACGAGGCATAAGAGCTCAACATGACCTTCCCCTATGCGTAGCTCTTGTTGTCTATTATGTTGGTAGCAAGGGAGCTTCCAGAAGATTGTCAATTCCCCTCGGTCGTGCCGAACCTACTAGAAGCAGCGAGGTACGCTTCGCTGTGGGCGACCAAGGATGCACAATGCATCAAATATAGCAAGATCTTCTGGATCTTGATGGAGATGAACATCCACATGGCCATCAATCGCAAACCATGGTTGTCGCTCACTATGTTTTCCAACCTACAGGGGTATGTGGAATTCAAGGTAGACTTTCACCATGTGTCGATCAGGGCACGGAAGGACCCTGCACAGACATGGTATGACTTGCCTCACTTAGCAACGGATGACGCAATTGATGTAGTGCTTGACCGCTAGCTAGCAGAGTGGCGCACTACATCAGACTTGGCGGTAGGGACGAGCAAGTTCATCATGTAGCGCAAGAAGGAGGAGGCCAAGTTCAAGATGGCACAGTTGGTCAAGAAGAGGAAGAAGGAGGCCACTAACAAGGCCCAAGCAGAGTACGATTTGCCCAGCAGGTAGGTGGAATAGAGCAGGGCTCTGACAAAGGCGCGAGGTTGCCTTCGCTGGACACAGAGGATGAAACGGACGAGAAAACCGAGCAGCACGGCGCGAACCCACAGGCGACGTCCACCCACGTCAAGCGTCTAACGGAACAAGAGAAAGGAGGGTCAAGGAAGAAATCCAAGGCCACTAAGATGTTGCTAGACCTAATCACCCTCATAAAGGGAAATTTGCATGACATTGGAGACACAGTGTGGGATGTCACTGCGGAGGCCTTACAACAGTTTGAGCAGCAATAGCATCTAATATTTGGGGCCATCTAGATAGGTATGTAGGAGCTGCAGACCTGCGCATCATAGGCTGGCATGGTGTCCACCAGCCTTGCGATCGGCACTTCAGAAGCTGCTGAGATGCTACACCCAAAAATCTCCAGTGCGATAGTGCTGCCGAATTGTTTCCAAGAAAACTAGTGTCCATTCAGAGCTGCTAGTCCCACTAAGACGGGTAGCTATCTTAGAAACAAACAATTCAAAGTAACTTGTGTTTTCCTTTATGAGAGATAGATATGAGAGAAGCAGAGAGTGCTAACCTCAGTCTTTCGCTTGGCTCCTTACTTGTTTCCTCTCTCCTTTGATAGAGCTTTGCCACTCCTTTCTCACTTGTCCCACTTCAAAGAACACCTGTAGAGTCAAAGCAGCAAAATACCATCAAAGCATAGAGATCTATAACCATAAACAATGTAGAATCAGATGTACATTAACCATACAAATGCATACACAAACACAAGATTCATAAATATACAAGTATATGGAGGAAAACTAAAATAGCTTTATTGATAGAAGTAGTAGAAGAGAGGATTACAACCCAGATGTCTGAGCCAGCGCCATCCTCCTGGCATGAAAGCCCTCTTCACCTCATGAAAAGCTAGATCACCCAACAATACAATGTCTCAAAGAGAAACCAACAGCACTTCCTTACAAATTACAAAATTCCAGCCTCTGGATCTATAGGATGAGGGATCGATATATAGATATCTGCAGGGGAGTGAGTCAGCTTCTGGGATTTTGATTAGTGTCATTTCACTGATAGTTCTTGGTTCCATTTGGAGATTTCATGATCTCTTACTCATCCCTGGGCGAATTCAAAGAGGCAAGTGTCATATGAGCAGTTTCTAGAAGATTCTCCAAGTTTCCACCTAGCAAACTGCCTCTGCCATTTGTCTACTCTTGATCATTGCACCCTACAGAAGGGATTTTCATTATGTATTGCACCCTTTGTGTGTAACAGGTGAGATGCATCACACCCTCAGTATGGAGCAGTCTGTATGGTCCAGTTTTGACCATTTCTGAGCAGTTTTTTAGGAAGAACTTCTGGGAAATGATGTAATCAGTTGACCTTGATCCTTTAGGGTATGTGTTACACATCAATTTGTCACTGTCCCTGCTACCCCTCTCCCGCGTTTTGGAGGACTCATTCTGGGACCTATGAAAAGTGACATGGCCTACAAACACTTGCATTACATTCCTCTGAACATGAGCTTTGTTTGCCCTGAAGACATCTCCTGCTACAAAACCCTAAAAATAGCCCTTTTTCCATTGGCGCGGTTCCATAGTGCAACCCTCGCGCCAATGGGGGAAATCCTTCAAAGAGGGCACGCCAGTTGGCGCTCTGTCATAGAGTCGCACCTGCACCAACCATAATCACTGGTGTTTTTAACAAACAAATGGCGGAAGTTTCATCCTAACAAATTCCTGGACTGAATCTATCTTGGGTTGGGTGGTTTGGCTATGGATTTCCATAGAGAGGAAGTCGTTTGCCACCTCTCATGGAAACTTCCTTGATGATATGGCCAATCCCATGATTATTGTGGATGATCCCAACTCCCCTTCCTCCATCTATAAAAGCTTTTCCATTTTCCTTGGCAAGCTAGTTCTAGAGTTTTTGGAGTTAGATAGTCAGAGAGTTGGATAGTTTTAGTTCCAGAGATTCAGAATTCCCAATTCCCAAGAGCTTCATGCTGCAAGAGCCTTCTTGATTCCCTTAAGGCCAAATCCAAGCAAGGAGATTATTGTCCAAGGTCCAAAGAGAGAGAGGCTTGTCCTTATTCTCGACAGGCTTTTCGAGACATGTGCTGCTAACCCGCCAAAGGAGAATCCAGCGTCAGAACTTTGGTTGTATTCTTCTTTGATCGATTATTAATGAATGACTATTGGTTATGGTTCCACTCTTGTTATTATTTGTGATGATGATGAGTTATGTCCTTTCTGACTGACATATAGTTGCATATGCTGGATTTTATGCTTGTGTTTGTGTCATTCTTTGCATGTGCAAGTGTCTATTCGCGGAGATCGTGAGGATTGTGATCTACTCGAGTAAAGGAACGGGGAGCACCACCTCTTCTACAAGCCCTGGTGTTGGAATCCAAGTAGGCCTTCATCACTGGTCTATTAATTTGCAATTAGGAACTTGCACTGTAGCATTGTATGATTGTTACTAGACCCGGTCTGGGCTAGTAGGGGTCGCCTCTGTCCACAGAGGGGATTTACCTCCTCAACAATTTGGCGACTCCACTGGGGAGCTTGTATTTCTTTTTGGTTGTTTCTTGGTTTTTACCTGCTTGGTTAGCCTTCTGGGTTGAGTTCTTTTGCTATTTCGTGCCTCTTGGTTTAGCTGGTTATTGTTGGCCTAGCTTTGGATCGCTTATTTTTTATTTTGGCATAGCAAGCTTTACTCGCGCGCTTTTATAGCGTAATAGTCACACCAATTGGTGCTAGTTGTTCATATAAAACCCGCACCAATCATTAAAAGGCGCTAGTTGCAGCTTGACAGTTGTGCCAGGCCTGGGAACTTTTGAAGTTTGCTTGTTTTTGAGCCTCCTGAGCTTGGTTTTCGTTCTGGGTACCTTTTTTCGACTGCTTGAGTGTGTTGGAGTTCTTTTTGACTAGCTTTAACCTTTACCCTTTGGGTGTTTGCCATTTTCTATCGATTTCATGTTTCTAGCCCTAGGGCATCTAGTGGCTTTGTGTGTCAAGCCTTCCTTAGGAGTTTTTGTCTTTTATTGGTCCAGTCAACTTTTTGATCACTCCCTTGCACTAGTTTAGTGGTTGTTAATCATTTCATTGCATTTTTTGAGTGACCTACCTCTTTTTCACTTGAACTCCGCTTTGTTTGGTTTTGGGCCTAGATTACATGGCTCATTTGTGTCTTTGGGACTTTTCTCGTTTTTGAAGGATTTCTTTGGCATTTAGGGATCTGATTGTGTTTGCATTGGGTGAAATTTCCGTTTTTACTCTTTTGTTATCATTTCTCAAAGTTTTTTTAGTGCATCTTGCCATCAATTTTTAAAGAAAAAAACAAATCTCTTTTGCTCTTGATTAGTTAATGTGAATTATAGCTTTTCGTTGTTATTAGTGATTAGTGACTTTGAAGAAAAGTTTGTTAATTTCCATTAGCTTCCTTAGAGATATTGTTGATTGTTCTATGATCATTTTGTTTATGTGAATGCTCTCAACTCTCTCGTAGCTAGCATTCATCGAATGAAATGAAATATTGTGGCATATAGTTTGCATTTAGGAAATTTTGAGACATTACATATGGTAAGGCCTGAAAACTAAAACATAATCTAAGATCAACTTTAAAATGAACTGAATGAATCTAACAATGCATTGGAACATAATTCACACATTTAGAGGTCTAGGCTAGAGACGTGCTCCGGGGTCATTAAACCTAGTCACTTTTATTTCACTCAAGGTTGGGTGATTTCTCCTTCCATGACTCAATAGTGGTCTAGCACGGATTTGAGCTCCCACGTACCGTCGAGTATATGGGGAGACCCCAATAGGTTATCATTGTTGAGGGAAATGTTCCCCTAGGGGTTTTGCGTTGAAACCCTAGCAGACTGAAAGTTGTCTATACAAAGAAACACACATTCACACAACCATTATGCTATTATAAGCAAATTCTATGATAAGGGAACGTACCTTAGGTCCTACGTTTGAGAAGGTCCTCAAGGGTCCAAACCCTTCTTCAAGTTCCTCTTGCTCCTTTGTCCTGCAAAACAACCAGTTTCAAAGAACATAGCAGTATATGGACAAAAACTTATAAAGAAAGGTAGTTAGTTATGAAATATAAACAACCATTCACATATGAATTCTAACATGAATATCATAAACATAAAGAAGATTCATATCAGGAACCAGGACATGTGTTTCTTTTAAGACAAATAAAGTACAGAAAAAGAATAATTTCACCTAAGTCACCTTTCGTTGGCTCCAAGCAAAGCTTCCTTCCAGATTCGTCCAGCCTCAAGCCTTTAACAAACTCCTTCCATGACTTTCTCCATGATGTCACAAGTAATGGATGAAAATCAACACCCAAGGAAACAAGGGTTTCTTGTACAAATGGGGGAAGTGTAGAAGGCACAAGGATCTTCAGACCTGGTCAGGGGAAAAATCTCAGCATAATAACCTTTCTCTCTCTTCTCTCCTCCCTTAGGCCTTCCCATTGAGGTCTTTTTATACCTCTCCCAAAGTAGTTTTTTAGTTGGGAGTTGGTTGGGAACAGTTGGGCCACGGGCACTGACAGGTGATCAGCAGGTAAAACCCGCGATCTCCGCCCGAAATTAAGGGGTTTTATATTTTTTTAAGTGTTTTAATACATATACGCGGGTTGGGTATATGCCTACCCGCGTATACATGCGTTTAACTCAGGGCAATGTCATGTATAAGGGATAAAACACTGTTTTTTAAATTTTAGGACCAGGTCTGGAAGGAGGGGTTGCCCTAGGCCATGAGTGTAGCATCACAAACCATAAGAGTGAGATTTGGAGCTATAACAGATGCCCCCTAATATATGAGGTCAGAAGGGGTACATGATGGCCAAAATGTATTAAGCAAGTACATGGAAAGGAAATCTGTCAAAAACTGAGGATGACTTCACCAAAATTCAGCCTGCCAAGCCACAAAAGGAGATCAGAAAGAAACATTGTCTGAGGGGGGCATACCCATGCTCAGAAAAAGTAAAGCATGTCCGCATATCAAATACAAGCAGATCCACTAAGTATACAAGTATAAATGACTGGAAAATACATAATGGATCATCTGATCATGATGAACAAGTACATGTCTGAATATCACATATAAGACTGTCAATGATGCTGAATGATGCAACAGATCACTGATATCAAAGATTGATCCCAAAAGGTACCAACTGAACATGATGGAATAGGATGGTACTACACTACAAACTCAGGTGCCAGCATATAGAATGTCGCCATGACTGACTGCAACATATAAGGTGGAGTGGTATCAACTAGCAGCAACAGGAGCAACTGTCAAGTGAACCAATGAATGCTGATACAACCTAAGGTCTTCACCGACCGTTGTGGTACATTTCTACACCATGGGAATAAATGATCTGAAGTCAACCATGTGAGAAATCGTTTGATTACCGGTCATTGATGTATACCGTTAACAAACGCGAGACTACTCACCGATAATGATAATGAGTGTCAAGGTACCCAGTACAATCTAACAAGTGTGAATAGATGAGCTGGATTCGAACACCTGTAAGAATCTATCGAACAGGAGACAATGATGGTTTCCCACTGTCGATAGCGAAGGATTTGCCACTAATGACTATAAACCCCAAGGTACTACCAAATGGACTCTAGATCTTTGCCCCAGAGCAATGAGTCGGAGTCGATAGGGAAAGATCCGCTAGAAGGAAGGCATTAATGCATCCTTCATCAATCTAGCGCGAGTGTAACCTGTAGGCCAATAATGTGGAAGGAATCAGACGAAAGAGATGTAGTAACCCAACCGAAGTATGTTTCCGGCGTACACAAGATGTGGCTAGCGCACGACATAAACCCTCTTAACTAACCAATAATGGAAGCTGACACAGAGGCCAGGTATCCACCAATAGGGTCAAATGGAAACCAAGGTACTGCACGAATCCCAATGTGTGATAATGTAAGATGATGTCAAACATAAGGGAAACCACTCAGTCAAAGACCCATGATACTGATCGATGCTGAGCACAAGGTGACCTATCAATAATGAAAATAGGGCCAGGGTGCAGCTCTAGGCCTGTCCTTAGAGCAAGATGTCGTCGTCGATAAGGACAAGACCCGCCAACAAGAAGTCAATGGGGACCTTCTCAAACTGGCACGAGTAAAAGACCAATATAGCTGATGTGATGATAGACATGACACTGACAACGAGGGATGGCTGACTGAAAAATGAGTCAAGAGACACCACAGAGAGGCCGACGCAGGCTAACTTCCCTTAAATAAAAGCATGACTCAATGTGACTATGTGGCAGCATATGATGACTCTGTATGATTTCGTCATGCAGGAGGCACGAACGAACCCTCCATATGATTGGAATAGATAACCAATCGGGGGAGAACTGACTCAATAACAAGGTTAAGGCGTACCTAAGTCAAACTAAATCCCGCCCAAACAGAGGAGACTTTGCTTTGAGTGCTTTGTTCAAGGGCGACACGACTGACTCTAGCTGCCAACAATAAATGGAAATACTGTCTCGTTCCCGCTCTTTTTTGGAATATTTAATTTTTTTTTTCTTTTTCTGTTAAGCTTGAAAAAGAATAAAATAATGCTATGGTATAGTGGAAAGAATGAGTGTCGGTGAAACAGATGATCTAGTTCCTAGGAATGGAACGTTCCTATGCTCAATGCAGGGAGGTGAAAACTGGTTAGTGACACTCAAAGGTGTGTTCCTTCCACGGGTCAAGGTGTGTCAAGCTGCAGAAGTCAAAGGTATGCAAGGTTGGTTTTGTAGTCGTTATGGTCAAAATTTGGCTTAAACACAAGTCCAAGTGAAGTCGGCTCTAGGCCAAAAGGTGCAAGTGGTCAACATGCAATGCAGTAGTACAACTCGACACAAAGGAGCCTCTAGGGTATAAGGCCAGAACAAATCAAAGAAGCTAAGAGGAATGAGTCTTCAACGCATAAGTCATGGCTGGACTACAGAGGACTCCTGAGCCTACTCAAATCGGAGCAGCATGGGCAACAAATGTCAGTGAGGTGCTAACTACGATTCCCATGTAAAGGATGGCTCTACCATCGTGTCATGATTTAAAGATTCGGCGAGTGAAGATGGCTTACGAACCATAAAATGATGGGATCGACCCTATGGAAGATGTATCAGAAAATGGAGGCTAGTATGCATAATGAAATGGAAAAATGGTGTCCCTAACCTATATGCCAGTGAGAAAACGATACCTGCATGACAGGTCAGCAGTCATGGAACCGTCTCGAAACTGTCGAAAAAATGTCCAAAATGTCTTGAAAAACAAACCATTCTCGACATTCCAAGCTCCCAAGTTAAAAGTCACATGAGGCCAAACAAAATAAAATTTTGAAAAAATTTTGCATTTTCAAAACTTATAAAAGGAATTTTGGACTCACCATTTTCACCATTTGATTTTGAGAGCAAAGGATTTGGAGCAAAAGGAGCAAACTTCCCATAGCCAAATTCAACCGTTCAGATTCTTCAAAAACCTCAAGGTAACTGTTATACTTAGCTTGCAATTGATTGTGACTGGTTTTAAGATTTTTAATTAATGTTTCACCATTGAATTTTTTTGCCCAAAATTTCCCCGCGGCGTATATGTGGGTTGGTAATATGAAACACGCGTACACGTGGGCCCTATACGCGACTATGTGCACAGGGACCCGCGTATACACCGCGAACATTTTTTAACCAAAAACTAACGGTTGAAAATCATTTTTTGCTCAGAATGCCGGTCACGTGGCGAGAAAGGGAGCATGCAGTGGTGGATAATGAAGTCATGAATGATCCTGATTCTTTGGAAGCCCTACGGGGATGTGGTTTGCTTAAATGATTCAAACTGCCGAATATGAAGGCAAACACACGCCTGCTTGAGATGCTCATTGATTATTGGGATGTCGAGGAGGAAGCCTTTATGATTGACCAGATGCCGCTCAGGGTAGAAGTGGAGGATATCTATTTTATCACGGGCCTTTCCCGAAGGGGAGAGGTAGTACATTCCCGGGGCAGGACACGGAGCAGTCTCACGATAGAGGACTATGTACAGATATATTGCCCGAGACATCCCAAAAAGGTTGGGAGCCAGATTTCCATCACACATGTGGCGAGTTTATCACTGAGGATAATCCTGTTAACCATAGCTCGAGTGAACGGATCATCCTCTCTGCATCAGGCATCACGGCTAACCATGAGCGTGGCAGTTGACTGTCTCACTACTATGTTCGGCTAGTGTACTCCTCTTCTGGCCAACATGAAGAGCCAGCTCACTTCTATCAAGAGGGGACAGACCAAAAACTTTGGATATGGGACTATCCTGTGTACTTTCTTTTTTGAGAAGGTTCCCGCACTCCGCCCCAGGGTAGCAGTTTCCATCAGCACTCCACGAGATCCACGCATGGGCCGGTGGGCTGATCTGATGAAACGTCTGGGGGGTGGGGAGGTCCCAAGGACTACCTTTGACGATGACTTCTTCACCTAGTGGGATTAGCAGATCATCGTCGTAGATGACTACCCCTATGCTGGGCTGGATTTCCGAGGAATCCTGATCTAGCATTACTGCCAAACACAGCATGGGGTGAGATTGGTAAGAATTTTTGATTTTATGATTTTTTTGGATTTTCAAATATAATGATGAATTTTGAAAAATATTTTTGATGAGATTCAAATGACTGATATGATGATCATGTTCTATACATTGCGCCGGTACGACCAGATGGGTTCCCGTGGCATGGACGGCACGGCCGAGGAGCCGAAGAGGCAGTTGCTGATACATAGCGGACTCTACATGACGTCCAGCGACACTTGGAGAGACTGAGCTGCCGAGTACTGATGGCTACCATAGAGGACCTTCCTGAGGATATGTAGCGTCATGTGGTTGGCATGCCATGTGACTGGGTTCGCACTTTTCGGCGTGTGGCCAATGCGATAGTTACCTACTTAGCTGCTCATCCTGCGCCGGGGCATTAGATATGCCGGACATGATTATGGGCATTTAAGTCCCAATTTTGTATATTTTTGGAAAAACATATGTACACTCGAGGCACTTTATGAGATATATATATATATATATATATATATATATCTATCTATCTATATATATATATATATATATATATATATATATATATATATATCTATCTATCTATCTATCTATCTATCTATCTATCTATCTATCTATATATATATATATATATATATATATATATATATATATATATATATACAGTTCGACTTTTTGATGCTTGATTTTATTGTGATGAATGATTGATGTGCCAGTCTATTGCTTGATTAGTGATAAAATCAGCTAACCAATTATGAGATCTTGGAATGTGCAAATAATTAATATAAGTAAATGATCTTTGCAACAACCTCACCCTTAAATACTGGCGATATAAACATGGATCCCTTACCCGATAAATGTTGTTTAATTGTGACACTATCAATTGAGAATCAAGATAAACTACCAACGAGTCAATCCCATGAGAGATTGCCTCGGATAATAAATTAATAACGGCAATATACTCAGTCATATTGTTTGAAGCAGGACTAATGCATACGCCTCTTGATACCATCAATTGACCAGTTGGATAATAGAGTACCCAAGCTGTGGAAGCGAGATTCCGAGTGTGTTGACTAGCACCATTGGCGAACCCAAAATAGACCAAATCATCCATCAACACCTGCCACAACAAACCAAAAAGTGTTGATATCAAAAAACTCTCGACGATATACATACAAATATACATAAAGTACAAAGAAGCCATTGCCTGGCCAAAACTAAGCAAAGTACTTCTTTAGGTAGAGCCCGTTTTGAGGCTCCGCCAGCTTGTTTCCCTCAAAATCGATTAACTCATACGACCCTTTTTCTAAAACTCGTTTAATAATGAAAGGACCGTACCACATAGGCTTAAATTTGCCTGCCCCTAAGGTGTCTTTATCTTGGTCATAGACCAAGACAAGGTCACCTTCAAAAAAGACTCGAGGATGGACATATTTATCATACTGCGTTTTAACCCTTTTCTTATGAGCCTCATTCATCGTGGCGGCATCTTGACGCTGCTCATCGAGATGTTCCAAGTGAAGGAGGAGCTCTTTGAGACTCGAAGTCTCTGGAAGGAGCTCAACAGCTAACTTAAGAGATGGAATTTCACATTCAACCAAAAAGATATATTCCATCCCATAAACTAACTGAAAAGGTGTAAAACCAGTAGCAGTCTTCACGAAGGTTCGGTATGCCCAAAGAGCCGAATACAACATAACGTGTGAATTGGACTGATTTTTATCGATTGTCCTCTAGAGGATTGTCTTAAGAGTTTTATTGACTGCCTCGACCTGTCCATTGGCCTGAGGATAATAAGGAGACGAATGCTCCTGTCGGAAACCCAATTTGAGAGCCAATTCAAACATCAGTTGATTCTGAAATGACTTCCATGATCAGTGACAATCTCTCTCGGGATACCGAATCTTGAGATAACCTGATTAAAAAGGAACAATGCTGTCGTCTCACTATCGTTTTTATAAGTGGGCATGGCCTCGACCCACTTCGTAAAGTAGTCTACGGCCACGACAATGTACCTGTGATTCGCCACTGAAGGCGGATTACAAGTCGTAAAATCAATACCCCACTTAGTAAAGGGACCGACAGTGACAACGGGAAAAAGAGGAGCTGGATGCGCGCGCATCTTCCGAGTAAAAATTTGACAAGGGTGACAGCATTTGACCGCTTCCACACAGTCTTTAAAGAGTGAAGGCCAAAAATATCCAGCACGTAAGATGCGTTGGGCTGTAGCAAGCCCTGACAGATGACCACCACAAGCTCCACTGTGGCAGTCATTTAGCACTGACTCTGCTTCCTCTAAGGTTAAACAGCATCGAAGGATTGAATCAACCCCTCGATGGTATAATGTGTCACCGATGATAACATAATTTTTAGCCAGGTGACGTAATTTTCGACGTTCATACTTTCAGAAAGTAGAGGGAAACTTCGAAGTCTGGAGATAAACAATGATATCTCCATACCAAGGGTCGAGTGAAGAGATGAGGAATAAAAGTTCATCAGGAAAACTTTCCTCATAAACAGTATCCTCTCCACAAGGCAGCTCGAAAATTAACTCAGCGAAAACCATGGATTTCTTAGAATTGGCAGATAAGAACTTGAGATCAAATTCTTGCAAAATGACTATCCATTGATTATATTTGCCCCCAATAACTCGCCTACTGAGAACAAACTGAAATGGATTGACTGCCACTAAGACAAAAGTTTTGCGTAGCAGGATATAATGACAGAGCCGTTGGAAAGCATGGACAGCTGCCAAGGCCATCTTCTCAACCGGAGAATAGCGAAGTTCAGGACCTATTAAGCCTCGGCTCAAATAATAAATCACATGCTCTATGAGAGCATCGTCCTCCTGAATGAGAACCATACCGATGGTTGATTCTGCTGCAACGAGATATAAAAGGAAGTCTTTACCATAATCCGATGGACTCAAAAGCGGGGCAGAGACTAATGCCTTTTTCAAAGCATCGAACGACCGCTGCGTAAAGTCATCCCACACAAATGGAACTCCTTTTCGTAGAAAATGCATGAACCCTTTAGTGATCTTGGCATATTTTTCTATAAACCGTCTTAAAAAATTAGCCTTCCCTTGAAGACTTTGAAGTTGTCGAATTGAGGATGGGGGAGGCAACTGAACTATTGCCTCAACCTTGAAGGGATCAACCTGAATCCCTTCATTTGACACAATGAACCCTAACAACTGACCGGACGTAATCGCGAAAACACATTTGTTGGGATTCAACCGGATTTTATAAAAACGACATCGCTCAAAAACCATTCGAAGATGACTAGGGTGATCAGTTCTCTTTCGGGAACGAGCAGCGAGATCATCCAAGTATGGTTCGATGACATGTTTGATGTTGTGGAAAGCATATGACATGGCCCATTGAAAAGTGGCTCCATCATTTTTAAGACCAAAAGGCATCTTTCTATATGCAAAGGTACCCCAGGGACATATAAAGTCCATCTTATGTTGATCTTCAGGACGGATAGAAATTTGAATATTACCAGAAAAACCATCCATGAAGGAAAAATTCTCATTATCCGCACACTCGTCGATAATCTGATTAATGAATGGCGTGGGGTAATTATCTTTCAGACAAGCCTTGTTTAGGTCCCTAAAATCGATGCATACTCGGATTGTTCCTTTATTTTTATCCACAGGGACTGGATTAGAAACCCAATCAGTAAGAGGAACAGGGTATATGAAACCCGCCTTTAGCAGCTTCTCAACTTCAGCTTTGATAGCTGCTGCTTTCCTAGGGTTAATCGGCCGAAGCCTTTGATGAACCGGTTTGGTGTTTTCATACGTCTTGATCTCATGTTGAACTATAGAAGGATCAATGCCAGGCATTTCTTCATAAGACCAAGCAAATACATCTCGAAATTCCTTGAACAGGTCGGTGTAAATTTGAATTTCTTCAGGGGAACACTCAATTCCGATGAAGAGATTCTCGATCACGTTAGGGTCCCTAGAGATGTTTATAGGTATCATTTTTGAAATCACCGACATATTACCTTCGGCACAAACGTGTGCTGGAGCCAAAGGATTTGACACCGTACAAACATCACTAGTAAAGAGCTCGGAGAATCTAGATTCTACTTCCTACAATGGAGGAAGAAAGTATGAACGATGGTGTAAGTCTTCCCAAGGTCGATCTATACCCATCATTACTTCGAGGATTGCTTCTTCAGAAGGTAAAACCGAATCTAAGTAGTCCAAGGCAGAGGTAGAATCATGGCTCCAGGCCGGGGCCACATCACCATCTAACTCATCTTCGGAAAAGGAGTAGAGTGGTCGTCTGTAGAGTTGATGATAGACTGATATCTAAGCTTAGCTGCAGATATAGGGAATGCCATTCCATTTACTTGTCCTTCAACTAATATGGTCGTAGGTGAAGGCAAGGTCCAAGGGTCTGAAAAATAACGAGTTCGGAAGAACTCTTCTCGAGGAGACTCCTTAGATGATGAAATGGCATTGATTTTCGCGAAAGGAGAGGGAAGATCAAAGGTACCCATCAATGAGGAATACATCCTCACCCCTAAATTCTCATTAGCGGGCAAGGGTTATCCACTAAAGGAACAGTAGAGTCAGAGCTTGCTTGAGGATTGATTGGACAATAATCCATTTGATCAACCTTAACGATTTTCCCCGCATGAGGAAAGCAAATGACACGAAACATAGTCGAAAAAATGGTGTCCATTTTGTATACCCAGTTCCTTCCTAAGAGGAGATTATAGTCTAGGTTAGCATCTATGACTTCTACTTCAATATTGACGACCTTCCCCCCAACACATATAGGAAAGGCCGGGATAATCCCATGTGGGTTATGAGAATGACCATCAAATGCAGTCAAGACGGTGGGTGAAGGAACAGCCGAAGGCGATCCAATAGCCTTCCAGCATGACATCGACATGACGCGCGTGGAAGCTCCTTCATCTATAACGGTACGAAAAATATTGATTTTCCGGTATGTAGACTTTATTTGGAAATCCATATGATGAGGGAGTCACTTTTTGACATTTAACATGTCAAAAGTGAGCACTAAAGAATTAGTTGGATCGACTACCTCAATCGCAGAAAGTAAAGCAGTTCGTTGAGCTGGAAATGACTGGAGAACCTCTAGAGCAGACATGGTGCATAGACTCTGAACCAGATCCTCCAAAATGGAGTAATTCTGGGCGGCCCTAGCATTAGGATTAATAGTCGCACATTTAGCGGAACCTTTCAGTATCCGTGGTATAGTCTCGACAGGGGGTCGCTCAATATGAAGGTTGGTACTTCTGTTGTGGCCACCAACAACCCCCCTCCTTCTTTAGTATTAGCAATAACACTAAAAAAGTGGGGACCCTTAGTAAAAAATTCAAAAAATTTTATAAATTTTTTTGTATTATACTCCTTAAAAATACATCGCACGGAGAAGAGTAAAACATTTCTTTATGAGCACAATAAAAAACTGCGAAGAAGCGACGTGAAATTCATCGCATCGCATACATTAAGAAGCGCCCATAAATGAAGATCTTAAGAAATCTCCAATGGCCGATATGCGACATCGCATATCGCAACATCGCATAAACAACACACAATAACTTAACAAATTGCAACGATCTGCGATCTTGCGATAAATGCGATCTGCGATCTTGTGATAAACGCGATGCTACGATCTTGCGATAAACACGATGCTGCGATCTTGCGATAAACGCGATGCTGCGATGTGTGTCGCAGAAATCACCCATCGCTCAGCATTCAAGAAAAGTTGTCCCTAAACCAAAAATTGGGCGTGCGCCTTAAAGGAAATTAATGAATGTACGCCAAAGTATTCATGAAGGACAGTTTTGTGTTTTTCAAAGAATCAGTTCACTATGGGTGTCATGATTTTATATATTCGTAGAGCTTAGAGCTTTCGTGTCAATATTTATTATCATTACTCTTTTCCTTTGCTTGAACTGCAGGAATGAAAAACAGGAAACAACATGGAGCAATGTGCAGGAAACATCTAAGGAAAAAGGGAAAGCGTCAATGCTCGAAGAACAGAGAAGAGATGTCCTCATAAACGGATACCGCATGCAACAGAAACACAGATTTCAGAGTATTACTGAATAGATGCTGATATCAATAGGCGATCAACACTCAAGGTCAAAAGCTCACAAAAGCAACATGTTTACAAAATTATGAAGCTTATGCCCAGTAAAGGAAAAAGCGCTAAAGGCGAAAAACGCACCAGAAAGGCCCGGATCAAAGAACAGAGGCAGTTTTCGATGGCGCTAATCACGCATCGCTAAGAAAATTGTTCAGAAAGCAAAGTCCCTAACTTGCTTAGTCATCCATGAGTCCGAAAACCGAGATAGCAAAAGCAGAAGCAATTTGAGAGAAATTTGGGTTGTTACCAAGTATATACGCAGTAAATTCACCCAGCCAGAGGATGATTCCCAAAAATATCTTCTATTTTACTAAAAAGTGGTGCCAGCGCTTTCCATTTCTATTTGCGTAGCTCAAGCAAAAGCAGAAAAAAACCAGCCGACTCTTCCCAGGCAAATGTTGAATGCTCGCAACATTAAGGAGCAAATGCAGAAATAGTTAGGAATTAGATTCAATTTTTAGAAATAAGTTTGCTTAGATAAAGGGCGGTCATTTAAACCGTATCCTAAATTTATGTAATTAAGTTATTTAGTTAGCAGTATTTAAACCCTTCTCATGAATTTAGAGAAGGGTCCAGAAATTTGTCAAAAACTTGTCCTCAGAACATGCACTTTTGCACCCTCACTGGAGGTTTTGATGAATGAATGGATCAAGGTTTATTGATGTTTGCATTTGATATCTACTACTGATGTTGCACTTCTGTACTCTTGGTAGATATTAGAACAAGGAGAGATAAATCATTGTTGCTTGAAGCTTATGAGTAGGACCAGTCATAAATGGTACTTTTATCTCTTGACCATTTCTGCTTATATTCTTAAAGTGATATACAGTTTTTAGTTGTTTATATGTTATTGCATGAATGTTTGAGTTACCATTTGGCACTTTTTTACGGTGGAGCCATTTATTTATGTTTGATATATGAATAACTTATTATGCGATATGCTGTTCACAACTGTTTTGCCTAACTTTTTATGCAAAGTGGTTCATCTTAATTGATTTCCATTCTTATGATAGCTTAATGATCTTTATTACCAGTTATTATTTGAAATCTTTTTAGATCGCATAATAGAAGAAATACATCCCAGCTTAGCATAGATTAGATGTGCTGTTTTGATTAGATTACAATAGCTTAGAATTAGATTAAAGTAGCTTAGATTAAAACTCTTAGATCAACATCATCCAACTCTGCACACACACACACACCCTTAGATTGGGAAATTGGTCCCATTATCCCCAGTCAGACTCGCTATACCAAACGGATAAGGAGCTGCCAACCAAGGTCCGGACCGGGCGGGTATCCCCCTTGTTTTCGACCCAATTTTCAGGGCTTCAACATATTTGGCGCTAGACGGAGGGCCTGAACTATGAATGGCACCTAAATCAAAATCTAAATACCATTCTGAGAGTAAAACGCCCTCATCATCTCCCCCGACTTCTCCAGTATATTTAAATCCAAAGTCAGAAGTCGCTCAAGTATCAATCGCTGCTACACACCCTGATATTTCAGACCAATCTACCATTAAACCTCCTAGAGTTGAATCTCTGATTCACAAACTTCAGGGATTTTCCATTTCTCCTCAGAGGTTTGATAAATCTCAAAGCAGTGTGACTTCGCAGTACAATCCTGCTCATCCCCTAACCAAGTTAAAGAGTGAAAAATTTGGCATCCATCCAACTGAGTTGCCTCTTCCCACCAGGAAAAGAGCGAGGAAATCACCACAAGAGTCTGCAGTGAGACTCTTTCGTCTACAGCGCCCATTTCAACTACCTCACCGTGAATTCAACCACCCACACCTCCATTCCAAACCATCATCCATCCGTCTACCGAAACTCCCACAACCCCTCTTCAATCATCTACAATCATAGTATCCTCATCTTCCCAGCCACAGAGATCATCTTCTGCACTTTTCTCTACTAGCAGCTCAATGATGGCCCAGTCTCCATGGAACAACCCTGGGGCAGTTTTAATGCCTGCGCCCTTGAGTCAAATACCGGCCCATCCTGAGAAATGGCTGCCCAAATTCAATCCAGAAGCAGGCATGCTAGTAGAAGAACACATAAACAATTTCATGCTTTCTATCAATCTCAACGGAGTTACTAACGAAGATGTTGTTGTTCGGCTTTTTCCCTATACACTACAAGGGACAGCCAGGTCATGGTATTTTTTATTACCCTCCGGGTCTATCACAAGTTGGGATATCTTCCAGAATCAATTCCTTATCAAGTTTGGTGGTGACAGATCAACGGCAACATTAATCAATGACCTATCCAATCTTAAGGCCCAAGCTAAAGAACCTATCAAAGAGTTCGATTTACGGTTCAATAAAATTCTCAACAAAATTCCCACTGCTTCCCAACCCAGCGAAGAAGTACGATGTGAATGGTATATTACTGCTTTACCATCAAACATAGCAATCTTCGTGGATAGAGAAAATAAAACAACCTTAGTTGAAAACATGACAGAGGCGATAGCAGTAGAGAAACGCGTAATAGCCCTGGAAAAGAGATCCATGATAGAGGAACGCAAGTCTAAAAAAGTCACCTTCAAGGAAGACTCCAAGAAGAAACAAACAAAAGACCCTTTCGATTTGGAAGGATTGCAGAAAGTATTAAAGACCATGTCTAATGAGATGGTTGACATAAAAAAACAAGTAGCAGAAACTTCTTTAAAAAAGCCCTACAGAGCTTTTAAAAGAGGTCCTTCAACGGATGCAAAACCACCCAATGCTATCTCCAATGCTGAAACTGAGGAAGAGGAAGAAGAAGAAAGTGCCACTGAAGGGCAGACCGATGACGAAGAAGTTGTGGAATTACAAGGAATGTGGGATTTCATCCTCCCACAAGAAGAAGATCATGGAGTATTTCCGATTAGCACACGAAGCAAAAATCAGCTTGATCCTCCCCAAACTACCCCTAAGTAGAAGAGCGCAAGCCCTACAACAAAAGATAATGTCGCAACAAAGAAAACAACCACTAAAGTGACTCAATCTAGCCCAGTCCGAGCAGATCAAACAAATCCATCAAAAACACTGATAGTGTCGGATGAAATGGAGTACAATATTATTGATGACATGAAAAAGACTAGGGCTAATATTACCCTTTATGAATTGAGCAAATTGAAGCATCAACAGAAGATAATGATGAAAGAATTACATGTCGTGCCTATTATACCTTTGCCTACCGCTGTACTCTCTCAAGCTTCCCACAACATGGGAAGACCTCCAACTAACGCGATCAATAAGATTGATCCAAATGATATCGCCTTGATTGGAGGAAGATCAAGATCTCACACTCCCCCGTTTCTTCTCACTTATGAAATTTTCAATAAAAATGTGCACAATTGTTTGGTAGATTCCGGTGCTTCATCGAATATTTTACCCAGATCAATATGTGCTAAGTTAAAAGTTCAACCACAAAAATCCGCAGTGTGCATAGTTCAACTTGATCGATCTCAAGTCGAAGTGATTGGTGAAATTAATCAAGTAACCATAACATTGTCATCTAACCCGAAGGTATGTCAAGTTATTGACATTCTAGTGGCTGATATCCCAGAATTCTATGGCTTAATTCTTAGTAGGGATTGGTCCGAGAAACTCCATGGATACTTTGCAACCGACTGGTCGCACATGTGGTTACCCTACAACGGTAAATCGAATCAAATAAAGGTTGAACGAGAGTTACACCAGAAGTACATAGTAACGGAATTAGAGGGAGAAAATGAAGCAGTATCGTATAACAGCAGTATCATAGGCAATTACTCGGTAGATTCTTTTCTCGGTAATTTCAATGCTCACACATCACCTTACTTAGAAAATTCAATTTTGTCCCAAGTCGAAAGTTTTTCCCAAACTGATAGTTCAAAGTGTGTTAATTTTGTAGATAAACCTGTAAATCCATCTTTGTTTTGGAAATTATATTTCGATGGCTCTAAATCTAACGAAGGAGCAGGAGCAGGATGCATTCTGATTAGTCCTGAAGGAAACAAGACCATGCTTACGTGCAGACTCGAATTCAATTGCACAAACAATACAACAGAATATGAGGCCTTGGTGCAAGGCCTATACAAAGCAATCGGGTTAAACGTCAAGTATCTTCAAGTCTTCGGAGACTCTGATATTATTGTCAAACAGGTACGTAACACTATACATTGCCTATCAGGTCATTTAAAACACTATCAATCTTTAGTACAAGATCTGACTGAGCATTTCATAGCATTTAATATTTCTTCAATCCCGAGACTCCAAAACGCAAGTGCAGACCTTTTGGCTAACGTAGCGTCTAGGCTTATTCCCTCTGAAGATTTTAGTCCAGATAGATTCTCAATAGAATTAATCTTTAGACCATCCATCCCTGACAACATTACAAATTGGAGAGTATTCAATGACGATCTTGATATTGTAAATTTCCTCACTTCTGAAGGATCCTACTCCAATCAGATAATTGACGAAGACCATCACGATCGACAAATACAACAAAATAGCACTGATAATGCTATACCGAAATCGGTGGTTAAGTTAGAAGACTTATATGATTTGAAAAATCGGTTTAAAAGGTCTACCAATTCAAAGCTATATAGTCCAACTCTGAACTACGAATTAGTAAACCTAGGAACCGATGATAAACCACAAAACGTTAATCTAGGCATCGACCTAGTCCCTGAAGAAAAACTAGCGTATATTCGTCTTTTGAGACAATATAAAAGTGTTTTTGCCTGGAATTACGATGAGCTGAAGATGTACGACACTTCTATCATTCAGCATACTATTCCTATGATTGACAACGAAAAACCTGTCCAACAGAAACTAAGAAAGATCCACCCCAATTTAGAAAATCAGATAAAAACTGAGCTAAATAAGTTATTAAAAGCCAGAATAATTTTCCCCGTCAGACATTCCAAATGGGTCTCCAATATGGTACCCGTTAGAAAGAAAAACGGAGATATTAGAATCTGTATCGATTTTCGGAATCTTAACAAAGCCTGTCAAAAAGACAATTTTCCTCTTCCACCTATGGAACAGATATTACAGGCAGTAGCAGGCTCAGAACTGATGTCTTTCTTGGACGGATTTTCAGGATATAATCAAGTGCTGGTGCATCCCGATGATCAGTTGAAAACCACATTCAGAACTAAATGGGGCACATATGCATATCGGAAGATGCCATTTGGTTTGATTAATGTCGGCGCTACATTTCAAAGAGCCATGGACATCGCATTTAAGGGTTTAGTCAATAAATATGTAGTAATTTATTTGGATGATATAACAGTGTACTCCAAGAAGCGAAGCGACCATCTCAAAGATTTAAAAAAAATCTTTCAACGATGTTTAAAGTATGGGATTTCACTTAACCCAAAGAAATCTTTTTTCGCATTAAGTGAAGGAAAACTTCTAGGATTCATAGTGTCAAAATCCGGTATTCACATTGATCCTGACAGAATCAAAGAAATCTCTGAAATATCTCTACCTCATAATAAAAAATCCATGCAATCTTTCCTTGGTCAAATCAATTTTGTAAAGAGATTTGTCCCAGATTTTTCACGAATTGTGTCTCCTTTGCAAACCATGATTAAAAAGAATTCAAATTTCAAATGGGGTCAAGATGAACATGAAGCATTCAACCTGATCAAACAAGCTATTATTAATGCTCCATCTTTAGCAACCCCAAATTTTTCAGAATCTTTTGTTTTATACACATTTGCCTCAGAGAAATCATATGCTGCGATTCTAACTCAAGCAAATCAAGAAAAAGCGGAAGCTCTAATTGCATTTTTTAGCTCAAATTTACAAGGTGCTGAACTCAATTATTCAGACATGGAAAAACAGGCCTATGCTATTTTCAAAGCGGTCAAATATTTCAGACCTTTCTTACTTAAAACCCATACTAAGATCATAGTACCGTTTCCAGCGGTAAGAAATCTTCTAGTACAGAAGGATATGGATGAGAAAAGAGCAAATTGGATCACTGCTTTACAGGAATACGACCTTGATATCAAACCAGCAAACATTGTAAGAGGTCAAGGCTTCTGTAAAATGTTGGCTGGAGCATCGCAAATCTCTGAAATTTCATCCGAAGAGATACAAATGTATGAGGTAATCCTAAACGATGCAGAATCATTGTATGCTGATATCATTTATTATCTTAAGAACGGGTATGCTCCATCACACCTTGATCACACTAAGAAAAGAGCTCTGAGATTGAAAGCTAAACAATATCAGCTCATAAATGATATTCTTTTTAGAAAGAATTATGATTCTGTTTTTCTTAGATGTCTTGAAAAAACTGAAGCTGAAAAAGTTTTGCAGGAACTCCACGATGGACCAGTAGGTGGACACTATGCTGGAGATGCCACTGCACATAAAATTTTACGTGCAGGATATTACTGGCCTACGCTGTTCAAAGATTCACACAGTTACGTGAGGAAATGTCAAGTCTGCCAAACTACTGCTGGAAGACAAAAGAAGCCGTCCCTGCCACTACAACCGGTAAACATCGAGCAACCATTTAGTCAATGGGGCTTGGACATAATAGGTGAGATCATTCCTCACTCTTCTAAGCAGCATAGATACATCCTCACGGCAACAGATTATTTTACTAAATGGGTAGAACCAGTCCCTCTCAAGACAGCTAATTCTGAAAATATTATCGAATTCATAGATCAATTTATAAGCACTAGGTTTGGATTGCCAACGGCTTTAATGTTTGATAATGCATCATACTTTTTTGGAAATGCAATGACTGAGAGGGTTCAAACTAAAATATTCGGCCAATTACTATCCGCAAGGTAATGGGTTAGCTGAGTCAACAAATAAAAACCTAATCAGGATTATTAAAAGAACAGTTGACCAGAACCAAAAGAATTGGCATAAAGCTTTGGTAAATGCTTTATGGGCAGATAGAATAACAAAAAAAGCTTCGATCGGCACTTCCCCCTTTAATTTAGTTTATGGGAAAGAAGTGGTTCTTCCAACTCACTTAGTCATTCCCTCTTTGTCTTTAATATAATACATTGATGAAGTACCTACTTCCTCCATACAACTAAGAAAAATGGAAATAATTAAATTAGAAGGGCAACGAGAACAAGCTAAGAAAACCCATGCTCATCATCAAGCGCTAATAAAATCCTCTTTTGATTCAAACATAATGACCAGAAAAATTTTTCAGATGGGAGATTTAGTTTTAAAATGGGATAAGGCTCATGAAGAAAAGGGCAAACATACAAAATTTCAAAAGATGTGGCTTGGTCCTTTTCAGATTGTTGAAGTCATAGGTCCATCAACATTTGTCTTACAGGATTTAGCAGGTAGAAGGGATTCTTTGCCTGTTAATGGACAAATCCTTAAAATATATTTTCCATAGAAGATTATTCTTCTATTTTGTAGAATAGTTTTATTATTCTTTTCTTTTTCATAATAAAACCAGTTGTAAATGGTTACTACCAGTATTCACGAAAAGACACCAATTCTCTTTCAGATTTTGAGCTTTTCGCTTGTATAAATAGAAAATTTTTGAAAATTTGATCTTTATGATTGACAGATACAGTTAAAAACTTTAGCCTAGATATGATACTAGTTTCAACTTCAAAAAATTTGATGAAAGAAACCTTTAGCGAAGAAATTGTTTTATATCAGTACAGTGAAAGGTATCAATAACAAAATAAAGATTCTCTGTAAACCTGCTGTTTTCAAACTCTATTATTGTCCTCCAGAGCTTTCTTAAGGAAAACAATGATTTCCTCCCTGTTAAAGAAAATCGCAGCATTCAGAGGGACAATCCAAGAAACACTACATCTCAAAGAATAAGAGGTCTCATCACGAGCCGGCTTATCATGATCACAGATATTATAACTTTGCTGACTTTGCCAAACACTGTCCATCAAAACAGGGCAATGACTCAAGATTGTTGAAATCAAAAGACAAGGGGTCTCATCACGAGCCAGCTTGTTCAACAAAAGTGTAAATCAAGTGAATGACTGTGTCATAATTTGGCTACCAAACCAAGACATTGTTCTTTAAGAATAAAAAAGGAAAAAGTGTCAATGTGGATTTTTCTTTGAAGGTTGTAGATAACCTTAAGCAGGATAAAGGATCAATGCTGGGTAACAGGTAACCCTGTCGAGGCTATGGACGCCTGCTGGAAGCAAAGGCTCTACCTACGACAAATGAGCATATTTTAAAGCTAGCACACAGAGAAGACTTTATTTTATCTTTACAAGACCAAGTAATGGCTGATATAAATACAAGGACAAGCCTGAGGAAGAAAAAAATTAGAATAGAAAAAGGTTGAAACAAAATATCATTGATAGAATAACGCATAATGTACTCTATCTGTCCATAACAAAGTTTAGATTTATGAAATTTTTTCCGTTTTGGAAGTTTAAAAAATTCAATAGAAAAGCAGAGATAACTGGTTCTTCCAAGTGAATCGCCATTGTTGTGGCCACCAACAACCCCCCTCCTTCTTTAGTATTAGCAATAACACTAAACAAGTTGGGACCCTTAGTAAAAAATTCAAAAAAAATTATAAATTTTTTTGTATTATACTCCTTAAAAATACATCACACGGAGAAGAGTAAAACATTTCTTTATGAGGACAATAAAAATTGCGAAGAAGCGATGCTAAATTCATCGCATCGCATACATTAAGAAGCGCCCATAAATGAAGATCTTAAGAAATCTCCGATGGCCGATATGCGACATCGCATATCGCAACATCGCATAAAAAACACAGAATAACTTAACAAATTGCAACGATCTGCGATCTGCGATCTTGCGATAAATCCGATCTGCGATCTTGCGATAAACGCGATGCTGCGATCTTGCGATAAACGCGATGCTGCGATCTTGCGAAAAACGCGATGCTGCGATGCGAGTCGCAGAAATCACCCATCGCAAATTTTCCTCGGCTCAGCATTCAAGAAAAGCTGTCCCTAAACCAAAAATTGGATGTGCGCCTTAAAGGAAATTAATGAATGTACACCAAAGTATTCATGAAGGACAGTTTTGTGTTTTTCGAAGAATCAGTTCACTATGGGTGTCATGATTTTATACATTCGTAGAGCTTAGAGCTTTCGTGTCAAAATTTATTATCATTACTCTTTTCCTTTGCTTGAACTGCAGGAATGAAAAACAGGAAACAACATGGAGCAATGTGCAAGAAACATCTAAGGAAAAAGGGAAAGCGTCAATGCTCGGAGAACAGAGAAGAGATGTCCTCATAAACGGATACTGCATGCAACAGAAACACAGATTTTAGAGTATTACTGAACAGATGCTGATATCAATAGGTGATTCGACACTCAAGGTCAAAAGCTCACAAAAGCAGCATGTTTACAAAATTTTGAAGCTTATGCCTAGTAAAGGAAAAAGCGCTAAAGGTGGAAAACGCACCAGAAAGGCCCGGATCAAAGAATGGAGGCAGTTTTCGATAGGCGCTAATCGCGCATCGCTAAGAAAATTGTTCAGAAAGAAAAGTCCCTAACTTGCTTAGTCATCCACGAGTCCAGAAACCGAGATAGCAAAAGCAAAAGCAATTTGAGAGAAATTTGGGTTGTTACCAAGTATATACGCAGTAAATTCACCCAGCCAAAGGATGATTCCCAAAAATATCTTCTAGTTTACTAAAAAGTGGTGCCAGCGCTTGCCATTTCTATTTGCATAGCTCAAGAAAAAGCAGAAAACAACCAGCCGACTCTTCCCAGGCAAATGTTGAATGCTCGCAACATTAAGGAGCAAATGCAGAAATAGTTAGGAATTAGATTCAATTTTTAGAAATAAGTTTGCTTAGATAAAGGGCGGTCATTTAAACCGTATCCTAAATTTATATAATTAAGTTATTTAGTTAGCAGTATTTAAACCCTTCTCATGCATTTAGAGAAGGGTCCAGAAATTTGTCAAAAACTTGTCCTCAGAACATGCACTTTTGCACCCTCAGAGGAGTTTTTGATGAATGAATGGATCAAGGTTTATTGATGTTTGCATTTGATATCTACTACTGATGTTGCACTTCTATACTCTTGGTAGATATTAGAACAAGGAGAGATAAATCATTGTTGCTTGAAGCTTATGAGTAGGACCAGTCATAAATGGTACTTTTATCTCTTGACCATTTCTGCTTATATTCTTAAAGTGATATACAATTTTTAGTTGTTTATATGTTATTCCATGAATGTTTGAGTTACCATTTGGCACTTTTGTACGGTGGAGCCATTTATTTATGTTTGATATATGAATAACTTATTATGCGATATGCTGTTCACAACTGTTTTGCCTAACTTTTTATGCAAAGTGGTTCATCTTAATTGATTTCCATTCTTATGATAGCTTAATGATCTTTATTACCAGTTATTATTTGAAATCTCTTTAGATCGCATAATAGAAGAAATGCATCCCGGCTTAGCATAGATTAGATGTGTTGTTTTCATTAGATTACAATAGCTTAGAATTAGATTAAAGTAGCTTAGATTAGAACTCTTAGATCAGCATCATCCAACTCTGCACACACACACACCCTTAGATTGGGAAACTGGTCCCATTATCCCCAGTCAGACCCGCTATACCAAACGGATAAGGAGCTGCCAACCAAGGTCCGGACCGAGCGGGTATCCCCCTTGTTGTCGACCCGAATTTCGAGGCTTCAACAACTTCCGAGAACAGTCTTGTCCTTGGAAGTTTCGGCTTCACCATAATCACGTGAACGAGTAGCCACATGGACGTTAGAACCCATCATGAAAACATTTGATGATTTTTCCCCTTCCTGATTGCCCCCTACGGAGGTTCCAGGGTTTGAACTCATGCTAGCAAGAAGTTGTTGCCCTTGGGGAAAAGGGTTGGTTAACACAGCTTGAGAACTAGAAGTCCCTTGCTGCCCTAACAAGCGTTAAGCGTCTTCAATCTTGGGGCAGAGATGAGTTAAATGATCTCCACTGCACAACTTGCATGGAAACTTGACTTTCTTTCTAGACTCATTTCTACCACCACCAACATTATTGCCGGATTTATTTGCGTAAGCCTTCCCATCCTGATTTTTTTTCTTACCTCGTCCTTTCTTTTTCCCATTGGAATTGTGATTTCCTTTTGGGTTATTAGATTTGACGGCATTAATCGAAGAGGTTTGGGAATCCGGAGGGTTAGACGATGTGACTTGGTTGTTAGAAGCAGTTTGTAAAGACAACTGCTGCAATTAGTTCAACAAGTTCACCGCATTCGTGTCTACCGACCCAACGATACCATCCGCGTGGGGACCTGGCTTCGACTTAGCTATGCCAACCTTAGACCCAAGAGCATATGGTAAGTATTTTTGTAGGATCCCAGACAGAGAGTAGATCAATTCTAATTGTTGGGCCCTAAAAATGGCTTGCTCCTCATAATAGACTCCAGACATGGAGACATCCTTAGAGATCTCGAGTTGTAAAGATTTCAAAAACCATTCAAGACGGTACTACGGAGGGATTTCAGCTTTAATGAGCCTCTTTCTCCGTCTCCATTCCTGAATATGGTCAGAAATGTGAGTTGCCTTATCCTAACGAAAAGTGGCCAGAAGTTCAGTTCCAGCATCATAACGGATAGGCAACTGGAAATGATTTAAGAAAATATTGGCTAAGTCAGCGAAAGATGTAAAGCTGCCCCCTGGCAACTCTATATACCATTTGGTTGCACTACCAGTCAAGGTGCGTTGAAACAGTCTCAACCTAATCGAGTCATCGATAAGGGAGTTAGATGAGCACCACAAATGGAGTGTGGTTACATGGTCGCCTGGGTCCTCACCGCTCTTCCCTTCAAAATTTGGAATGTCCGAAGGGAGTTTGGTTCGGACCGGAGGCCAGGCCGGATTGTACTTGATTGGATCGTTTGTTAACTTAGTGAGATCTGGAAAGTTCAAAGTTGCCAGAAACGGAAGCCTAGGAGGACCTTGGGGATTCCACCTAGACTGGGCGGAGCTCCCAAAGTTTTGAAAAGATTGGACTGGATTTTGGAAGGCATCAGGCTACCCGAAGTAACCAGTAGAACCGGCTGAACCAAAAGGCAAGCCTTGTGATCCAGCAAAATTCGGAGTTTGACCAGCTCCGGACGCAAAGCCTCCATAACCAGCAAAGTCTCCTCTTAAAGGATTATAAGGAGTTGATAACCCCTGATACGGATTCCAAGCCGAAGCTAAGGGAGGAATACTTTAAAATGAACTAATTGTGGAGTATGGCCTATTCCCTTGTTGGCCGATAAACGGATTCCCAGTTACCGTGCCACTAACCCCAGGGTTAGTCCAACCTTGGAAAGGATTGCTGCCTTGTCCTATAGAAGAAAAAGGCATGGATCCTATCGTCGGGTTGGAATGTGGTATATGACCACTTCCGAAAGGAAAACCCTAGAATGAAGCTGATCCACCCATACTGGACGTGGCGGCACTAAACGGAACTGATGGAATACCCTGTGAATGGGCGCCAAATGGGAAGAATCCAGAACCAAAAGCATTGGTTTGGGAATTTCCACTCGTGGACGAAATGGAGGTAGACCCAACTAAAGATGTGCTAGCAAAAGATCCAAACAAAGAAGCAGAGGAGATGGAAATCATTCCTCCCCCCTATACCGATGTTGGAGTGTGCATAGTTGTAGCACTTGTAGTAGAAGCCATGCTTCTAGTAGTGGTCATCGATGGTAAGCGCGTAGCGTAACCTGGACTTGACAGTCTATGCGTCAGAGTCCCAATGTATTGTAATACGTCTGGATGACTAGATGGTAGGGGAGAATTCAGAGCCGCTAACGACTCTAAGAGTTCTTCTACCTCTATGTTATTCTCCGCTTGAAAGACAACTCGAGAAAGAACTGGAGTGTTCCTCTCTTGTTCCGCAGAAGTGCCAGGCCTTGCTTGAATACTAATTCCCCCGAGAGGAGGATCAATCCCCAATGCGTCAACTGCCATGGGACGAAACCCACCAGCAGTATTACCTCTATGCCTTCTAGGAGAAGGCTCTAAACTTGGTGGTGAAAGACCACGAAGTCTTCGAGACCATCTGGGTGATCAGTCAGCCACTTTGAATTTCTTGTTAGGATCTAACTAAAGACTCAAAAAATTGAAAGCTAGGCCAACTAAGAGAACAGAGCACACACTATAAAGTCCCTAAAGATAAAAACCAGTCAAACAACTTCCAAGTATTTCCGCTCCGGGTGATTAGGACCGGACACCAAAATACAAGAAAGTGAATTAAGGGGCCTTCCGAAGATAGTCTAGGATGATGAGGGCCCAGTCCTATCAGTGAAGGTATCAGAGGAAGTTACGCTAACCTCCTAACAACAGTCTGCGTCGATGCAAGCCCCCAAGCTTCGCAAGGGTGCCCTCCAATAGTACTGTCGAGAGTGATGCAACGTCGACCTCAGGTGCCACGGGATTCCCCTCCGCAGCCACCTGTGTAGATCCCTAGGAGTAGCAACTATGGATACCAACTCATCGCAGAAGCCAGGCAGAACAGTCGTGAGGTAAGTTCGGACAAGTAGGAGAGGGGGTATCTCTCTTCCCTGTCTTCACAGACCCTCGTGCTTAACTCCTAGATCCGGAGCTTTCCTAATCTTCCTAACGCTATTGGATTTTCACTCGCTATTCAGACTCCTACGTTTGACATTTAAATGGCCTTGGAGAGTTAACTCTCCACTCGCCTAATCCAAGGCCCTAAAATCCTAAAACTTGTTGGTGTATCTAACTTAAAAAAAAGTTTTAGTGAATTTTAATTAGCGCTTGATTTTAAAATAGGCTATTCTTTAAGTCACGGGATAACGGAAGTGAAACTAGTGGTGTTTTTGACGCAAAAGAAATTAATAAAAACCTAACTACATGCACATGCACTTGTTTTCGTTTTTCTATGAAAAGCAATTTCTACAGGGTTCAGAGGAACTTCTAATAAAACAATTTTTCTTTTCGTTAATTCACACTTCACACTCACAAAAGTTAACAAATCTATGGATGCCTAAAAGATATGCAAATCTATCCTAATGCAACAAATATATGCTAATGCAAGATTCAGAACTACTCTAAAAACAAGAAATGAAAGTTGCTTGCTTATCAATTTTTATTTTGCCACTTAAAATGTCTAGATGGAATATGAGATGCTACCATTCATTTCGTCTAAACAATAAAAACAAGTTTCAAGACAAACATAAAGCACTTTCATTCACTAAAAGGAAACCAAATGAAAACAAAGTTCAAGAAAGCAAAACTAAGCTTTTTCAAAAAGTTTTCTTCAAAAACGACAACAAAAGAGTCTTTTCAAAAATGCTCTCAACAATACTGAAACTTTGTGATTGAAGAATAGGCAACAAACACTTTTGCAAGTTGACACCACACTATGGATGAAAACTCAACAAAAAGAAATGTGTTTAAAGATGCTCTTAACAACCAAAAGCAACAATGAAAGCTTTGGCAACGAAAACCAAAAAGATCAAAAAGACCAATTTCAAGAAAGCATCAATCAACAACTTTCATGAAACAAAGAAGTGGATGGTCACAAAAAGTGGTTTTGTCAAGCAAACAAAAAGTCAGCAAAAGCAAGATTAACACAAAGATTGAGATCAATATTCCTACCCTGATGAATCAGAGCAGCCAAGATTCCTAGCAAGAAATCTTGTGTGCTTTAGCAAAAAACGATGACGCTTGCAACAACAAAAACAAGACCAATACTTCTTACAATTCAGAGAGAATTTGGAACAAGATGCTTGCTGTAAAATTAACAAATGATACTGGAAAGTGACTGTTTCAGACTAAATCAAACCACCAAACAGACCTTCAGAGACAAAAAGATTTAAAAATCTTGAAAATTGCAAGATATACGCGACTGTACTTATGTATAGATTGCGTGTATACGCGACTGTAACTAAGGAAACCTGTGTATATGCGGGTTCACTTAAAGAAACATGTGTATATACGCATCTGTAACTAAGAAAAACAGTGTATATAAAAGGTTTCAAGAAAAATAAAAAAACAAACTGAAGAAACTGGAAAAACTTAAAGTTCAAAAACAGAGCACATAGCAACAGCAAGCAAACAAGCAGCTGAGCCCTGATTGGCTTGAAAATACCCAAACTAGGAACAACAAGAGTGTTTTCCCCAGTGGAAATGTTCCCCTAGGGCTTTTGGGTTGAAACCCTAGCAGACTGAAAGTTGTCTATATAGAGAAACACACATTCACACAACCATTATGCTATTATAAGCAAATTCTATGATAAGGGAACGTACCTTAGGTCCTACGTTTCAGAAGGTCCTCAAGGGTCCAAACCCTTCTTCAAGTTCCTCTTGCTCCTTTGTCCTGTAAAATAACCAATTCCAAAGAACACAGCAGTATATCGACAAAAACTTATACAGAAACCATCTTCATGTTATAAAGAAAGGTAGCTAGTTATGAAATATAAACAACCATTCACATATGAATTCTAACATGAATATCATAAACATAAATAAGATTCATATCAGGAACCAAGACATGTGTTTCTTTTATTATAGACAAATAAAGTACCAAAAAGGAATAATTTCACCTGAGTCACCTTTCATTGGCTCCAAGCAAAGCTTCCTTCCGGATTCGTCCAGCCTCAAGCCTTTAACAAACTCCTTCCATGACTTTCTCCATGATGTCACAAGTAATGGATGAACATCAACATACAAGGAAACAAGGGTTTCCTGTACAAATGGGGGAACAAGGGAAAAATCTCAGCATAATAACCTTTCTCTCTCTTCTCTCCTCCCTTAGGCCTTCCCATTGAGGTCTTTTTATACCTCTCGCAAAGTAGTTTTTCAGTTGGGAGTTGGTTGGGAATAGTTGGGCCACGAGCACTAACAGGTGATCAATAGGTAAAACCCACGATCTCCGCCCGAAATTAAGGAGTTTTATATTTTTTAAGTGTTTTAATACATATACACGGGTTGGGTATATGCCTACCCGCGAATACACACGTTTAACTCAGGGCAATGTCCCGTATAAGGGATAAAACACTGTTTTTTAAATTTTAGGACCAGGTCTAGAAGGAGGGGTTGCCCTAGGCCATGAGTGCAGCATCACAAACCATAAGAGTGAGATTTGGAGCTATAAAAATCATCCTTTATCTGTAGGAAGCCGTGTCTGCCGCCTTACAAGCCATAACGCACCGAACACAGCATTCGGGAAGATTGACTGTCGTACGGAAAGTCCTTGGTTTTCATATGATTGCCAAGGTGTATATGCAGTTTTATGGGTTGTCTGGTAAACCTTTTGCCTAGTTTCTCTAGAGTAGTCACTTTTGTTCCTTTTCAGACTCCCTAAAAGAAAAGGTCCATCTGAGCACTTGTCACTTCAGGCTCATTAAACATTCGAAGGCGGCTAGAGTCATATTTTTGTCCTTTTCTAGACTCTTTAAAGATGAAAAGGTCAAGTTATGTCCTTGTGTCTTAAAATTTATTCGACTACGTTCACATCTACCCTGTTAGATCTTGTTTGCGTTAGCTTGAGTAGGGTTCTTTCTCGTTTTTGATGGCAACCTTCCCCGAGTCTACCGGCCAAGGTTTTCCCCCAGATGGAAACCCTAGTCCATTTCCTTCTTTTGGAAATGTCGGTGCCCCGTATATGGAAACTTTGTCCTTGCCTGGGTTAACCATCGAGTTGCCTGTTTGGTTGTTCTCAACCTCTGTGGTCTCTAATGTCTCAACTACTGGTCAATCAATTTCTCCACCCGAACAACATCATGTTGATTCCAAGGTGGACCTCTCCCCTTCTTCACCTGTTTCTACATCCTCATCTTCTACTTCGCCTGGTGAAAGTCTGGATTCAAGTAACCAGGTGGCTAAGAAGAAGAAGACGAAGATGAAGAAGAAGAAGTCCCACAAGCGAGAGGCTAAAAGAACAGTTACTGCTCCAAATCCATCCCAGGTTGAAACACCTTCTGCCCCCCCACGGAAGGTTAAGCTTCCTTGTAAGTTGTGCAAGGGTGACCATCTTCTTCGTGATTGTCCTGGTATTCCCAGGATCCTAGAAGTATGGTCTCGTGATCTGGCTCGTCCCTCATCATCCTCTAAAGTTCATGGCAATGCCACCCTAAAAATTGACAACATTCAGAGGAAAGGGAAGATTCGAATCCCCTGTAGACTATGTGAAGGCAATCATCCCCATCACCTTTGTTCTCTCATGGATAAATATTCCGCTATTTCGGAAAGTCTTATAGCTTCTTCACCCCAACTTCCTGTTGGTTATCAGAGGCTCTCTTCTGACCCCCTCCCTGTGGACAAAGAGATCGACTTAGATTCTTCTCTTGTTTGTCCTCCTCCTTCCGAACCTGGCTGTGCCAAGCCTTCTCCAGACCAACCATTGGTCAGAGAGAGTGTTGACTTGGGTTCACCACCTGTTGATTACTCTATTTTGGAGGAGCATCATGATTCTACTACTCATGTCCTTCTCGTCTCGTCAGATTCTCTTGAGTCTCATAACGACCTTCCTATCCTCGCTGATCAAGAGGGTCCTTCTTCATCTCCTGTAGCGCAGGGGGGAAATCATATGATTCCCCCACCAAGTAGTTCGGTCGTTTCCTTCGACTGGAGTCATTTGACTACATTCCGCCTTCCATCCCATGTGCCTTTCCAGATTATAGTACATGCCTATGATAAGGCAGTACCTGGCACTGTCTTGGATGAGGGTGCATCTGTTAGTCTCATGCCTTTCACTACTTGGAAAGCTTTGGGCTCCCCACGGCTTGTGCCGGTCACACAGAATCTGTTAGCGTTTGACGGAGGAACCAGTCAACCTCTAGGAATCCTCCCGAAGCTTCCTGTTACTTTGGGAGGCAAAATCGTCTGTATAGACGTACTGGTTACTACCCAAGGTGCTTTAGATTTCAGTCTTCTCCTTGGCCGTGACTATGTTTATGCCATTGGGGCCCTCGTCTCTTCACTTTTCCATGTGGTTTGCTTTCCACATGACGGAAGAATCATGACTATAGATCAATTATCTTCTTTAGTCCCCCGGTGCCTCCTACGCAGTTAACATCCCCTCTTGGTTTTTATCCACTGGTTGTATCTGCCCCATCGCAGGTCAACTAAGTGGCTACTTACCCCATGCCTGATGTCCTGGGGGCATTGGACCCTGACTTCCAAGATGTTGTCCTTCACCGGGAGTGACACCCTTGGAAGTAACGACCTCCTGTTCATATGATGAAGTTCGGTCGGAGCATAGTTTGCTTTCCTATGTCAAGCTCCTTAAAAAATGAAACTGGGTCTGGTTGGAGCATAGTTCCTTTCCTATGTCAAGCTCCTTAAAAAATGAAACTGGGTTTGGTCGGAACATAGTTCGCTTTCCTATGTCAAGCTCCTTAAAAAATGAAACTGGGTCTGGTCGGAGCATAGTTCGCTTCCCTATGTCAAGCTCCTTAAAAAATGAAACTAGGTCTGGTCGGAGCATAGTTCCTTTCCTATGTCAAGCTCCTTAACAAATGAAACTAGGTGTCACGAGGATAGTTCTTTTAAGCGTGTCAACCTCGTTAAAATAATGAAACGTGAGCTTGTGAAATTCGAGTGCGATCACAATCTTGTCAACCTTCACTCCATTTTCAATGGACTGAAGCTTGGGAGGCATGTACCTCGAATTGAGACATCATGCTGGGGGGCATGCCCATTTTCCCTTGTTTTCAAGCATAGTTTGCATGTGTGTGCTTTTAAGCTTGCATAAAAATAAATTCCATTTCCCTTGTCTCCAAGCATAGTTAGCATATGTGTTGTCATGTGTGCTTTTAAGCTTGCGTAAAAAATAAAATATGTGATTAAATACATTTCACATTGGGTCGTTTGTTATGCAACTGATACATTAGATTACATTTGTATTAGACATCTGCATAGCATATAAAAACATCATCACATGTAAAAGATCCATCCAAAATAGGCATATGTATATATATGTGTCGAAATGTTTGCACAACATGCATCACATAGATCAAAAAATAATACATGTTCATCCTAATACATCCGGAGACGACATGTCTCTCAAAAAATATGCATAAAAATAAACCTAGGTGTCTAATCCTTGTGGTGCTCATGATAGCATGTCACCACATGCACTAGGCATCTCAAGAGACGGTGGATGCGACTGGGCACTCCCACTGTATGCCTCTGATACGCTAGTGGGACATCTGCCAGCTGGGCATAATCCAAAATCGCCCGAGCAATTCCCTCGAGGTTCTGGATCAGCTCCCCTCCCTCGGTACCCTCTTCCTGAGGGTCAGCTGCAGGCTGGTTTCTTCGCAAAATAGGGGACATGCCGGCTGGTCTCTCTGGGCCAACATCTGCATACACATATAACTGTTGTTAGAACGAACATATATTAACAAAAAAAAATCATAACAAATAAAATCGAAAAGAGGTCATACCCAGCTCCTCATCCCACTCATCTCCCTCTAGCAGTGGGAGATCCGGGTCACCTGTGAAGTCAATCCTTGCATACGGCCAATCCTCGACCACGATCAGCTGGCGACAGAGCCACCCAAAGAACTCTGGCCTCCAGGACATCTATTGGCCTCCTCCCCCTCTGGGCATCAATGCTGCCCAGCGAGCCATTCTTGGCTCCCATGGTACTATATCTACTACGATGGCCCCCTGGCCCTGAAAGATTGGTAATCGTTCCAGAATGAACGATACCAGGATAGAACCATACCCAAACTACTGTAGTTTGCCTCGCTTAGCTTTTGTAAGCTGTCTCTTCATGTTGGTAGTCACCGTTGTCGCACAATCAAAGATAGTGGGATTCAGACACTCTGTGGCCAATATAAATTGCTTCTATATTGCCTCGTGGGGTGCCTACGCCCCCGCAGCCCACGTGATGGTAAATAACACCGCCTTGAGTGTTAGATCCTGAATGGTGGCAATATCCACCTTTGAACTCCCAGACCCAAATTGTGCCTCTTAGCACACCTGTTCCATCAACTCGCCTATCTTTTCGCCAGATGGTCTGCTCCCTGTCAGTATGGGCACCGAACCTCTGCGTGACAACCTCGTGATGAAATAGATGTCAGAAACATCTAGTTCCGACACTTGATCTCGTATACGGAAAACTTGCTCGTGTTCGTCCCAAAGATTGATCAAGTACTGCAAGAGCTCAAGTTGAGCTCGTAAGTAAGAGGTCAGGAAGAATTTTTTTAGCCCGCATTTCTAAGGGCTTCCATGCAACCTTCATCTGCTATGGCCAATGCATCCACACTATCATGCTCCCTTTCCTTCCATTGGATTGCCATTTTGAGCATTTCCCTGCGTCCAAATGATCAAAACAACCTCGATTACGTCTTTGGTAGGCTAAGAAATGCATTTAAAACATTTAAAAATGTTAAAATTTGAAAAAAGGATGCGCTCGGCCGTTGGCACGATTGTTTTTAAAATAGTCGTGCCCATTGGCGCGGGTCCCTGTTCGATACCCGCGCCAATGGGCGCAACCCTAATTTTTCAAACTCTCTCCACAGAGGTCGATGGAGCAAGAAAAAACGACTAAAAAATGGACTAAAATGAAGTATGAGAAGGTGCCTCTTACCTGGAACTGCCGGTGCTCCAAACGGTCGCACGGATTTGTCGCAATCGTCACCCGAAGATCGCACATTAAAAGCACTACTGTCGCTCTCCAATGAGGTAAAAGTAAAAAGTAAATTTGATTTTTACCATTTTGACATATTTATGGATCTTTTAACTCAAAATAGGTTTTAAAAATAATTTTTTATGAATATTTTAATATATTTTTGTCGAAAATGGATTTTACACTTGCTTTTTGTGCAGCGACAGGTTTTTATGCGACTTAGACGGTGAAACGAGTTGTATTTTATACTTTTTCGGACTCGGAAAATACACAAAAAAGTCATTATGGAGTCATCTTTTTGCTCTTTTTTGACTCTCTAAACATGAAAAGAATGCCGAGTTATTCCTCTCGACTCGCTAAACGTAAATGAGAGGCGGTCGTCTTTAAACTCTTTTCCGACCGTGTAAAGACGAAAAGATAGTCGGGCCCTTGTCGTTTCAGGCTTGTTAACGGTTACAAAACGACGTGTTTCCGATCAATTTTTTACTTTTTCAGGTCGAAGTCACTAATTATGAAAAGTACTCCTCGATCGTAATGGTCGGGCGGTTCTTTCGAGCATTGTTTTATACTTTTTCGGGCTCGAGAGACACAACTTTACGAAAAAGGACACCCCTGGAGTTTACTTTTCTGCTGTCTTTTCAAACTCTCTAAACATGAAAAGGCGCCGAGTTCTTCCTCTGTCAGGCTCGTTAAAACTTGATGACATTGGATTCCATCGAAATGACGCTTTACAAGCATATGCTATCCCCGTCAAGCTTGTTGATAAAAATAACTGGGGTACTCGCCAAAAATGGTGGGGAAAATAGAACCATAATCATTGTCGTGTCGGCAGTATGTCGCTCTTGAACATGGCACTTGTCTACATTCGTGTCTGGGTGGGGAAATCTCATCTCATTTTTCACTTGTCTCCATGGGTTTGGGCGACCCTGTTTGACCTCTCATCTGCTCTTTGCCTTGTCGCCATGACCTCTAATAGATTGATGTCAAATACTGCCAAGTCCACTGTCGTGCCGCCGATATGTTCAAGAGAAGTTGACCTCTGCAAAATAACAACCTCCCTCTGATAACCCACATAGTCCTGATTCACAACAACCTTATCATCCTCTGTCTCATGTCGATGATGTGGGAAACACTATGGCCCACCTTCAATCGAGGTCACTTCCTGTCGACTTCAGCTCATTATCCCAGAAGCTAATATAGAGACTCCCTTCTGGTGCCTTGGAGCCTGCATGCCTCAATGGCAGGTTCTTCACATTCGATGCGAGGTTTTCATCATTGGCCTCCGATCGAATGATTCTACGGTTGTTCGATGCCGACTCACTGATTCGCACGTCGTAGATTGTACCTATAGTACCTTGAGGGCCATTGTCATTATTGGCGGTACCTCTCGTGTCTGTTAACAGCTTTCACCATTGGCTCGTAATCAGACGATGTTCCTGCATGTTCGACTTCGACTCCTATATTCGCATGCTTGAACTTGTACTTTGTTCGGATCGAGATGGAGCACAAGACCCTGGATTTTGTCTGTTGAGATCCAGGCTGCGATTTTGTGGATTATTATGATTATTACATGACTCATTCACTGGATGGCTGCAACCATGCTTGAGTCTATTCATTGATCCTCGCTGGATGGTTGCACCCATACCTTGGATCTGGATTATTATGTACTCTACTATGGATGGCTGCGCCCATACCACACATATCATGTATTTGAGATATCAGTTGTATTTCTCCACGCAGGTTTTTCGGCGGCAGTGTTTTCATTTGGACATGTTCTCGTAAAGCATTTCACCCCTCTCTCTCTCAGGCCTCATGCTTTAGGGGGCATCTGTTACACAGCAATTTTTCACCGTCCCTGCTACCCCTCTCCCGCGTTTTGGAGGACTCATTCTAGGACCTATGAGAAGTGACATGGCCTACAAACACTTGCATTACATTCCTATGAACATGAGCTTTGTTTGCCCTGAAGACATCTCCTACTGAAAAACCCTAAAAATAGCCCTTTTTCCATTCTCGCAGTTCAACAGTGCAGCCCTCGCGCCAATGGCGGAAATCCTCCAAAGAGGGCACGCCAGTTGGCACTCTATCATAGAGTCGCACCTGCGCCAACCATAATCACTGGTGTTTTTAACAAACAAATGGCAGAAGTTTCATCCTAACAAATTCCTTGACTGAATCTATCTTGGGTTGGGTGGTTTGGCTACGGATTTCCATAGAGAGGAAGTGGTTTGCCACCTCTCATGGAAACTTCCTTGATGATATGGCCAATCCCATGATTATTGTCGATGATCCCAACTACCCTTCCTCCATCTATAAAAGCTTGTCCATTTTCCTTGGCAAGCTAGTTCTAGAGTTTTTGGAGTTAGATAGTCAGAGAGTTGGATAGTTTTAGTTCCAAAAATTCAGAATTCCCAATTCCCAAGAGCTTCATGCTGCAAGAGCCTTCTTGATTCCCTTAAGGCCAAATCCAAGTAAGGAGATTATTTTCCAAGGTCCAAAGAGAGAGAGGCTTGTCCTTATTCCCAACAGGCTTTGTGAGACATGTGCTGCTGACCCACCAAAGGAGAATCCAGCGTCAGAACTTTCGTTGTATTCTTCTTTGATCAATTATTAATGAACGACTATTGGTTATGGTTCCACTCTTGTTATTATTTGTGATGATGATGAGTTATGTCCTTTCTTACTAACATATAGTTGCATATACTGGATTTTATGCTTGTGTTTGTGTCGTTCTTTGCATGTGCAAGTGTCTATTCACGGAGATCGTGAGGATTGTGATCTGTCGGAGCAAAGGAACGGGGAGCACCACCTCTTCTACAAGCACTAGCGTTGGAATCCAGGTAGGCCTTCATCACTGGTCTATTAATTTGCAATTAGGAACTTGCATTATAGCGTTGTATGATTGTTGCTAGACCCGGTCTGGGCTAGTAGGGATCGCCTCTATCCGCAGAGGGGATTTACCTCCTCAACAGTATGAAACAACACTTTTAGGGTTTTGAGAGCCCTTGGTTTATGGACATATGTGATTGGGGTTTCAGTGTTGAAATATGTCTATAACGGTTGTCCCCTAAAGCATGAGGTCATAAATCTTCTGATGTCGGGTGAAATGCTTTTTCATGAGGATCCGAGGTTTTTCGAACTAGAGGGTGACTTGTAATAAGATACAATATAATACATTATCTTCATAATATTTTCATGATCTAGCTGATGTGGGCATTCCTGTGCTCAGCTTTATAAATTCATTTTCATGTACATAGGACAGACAATCGTCTACGTGGCAAACTGATTATTCTGGTAGAGCCATCATCCTTTAGCTTGGATGATTATCTGTGCAGCTATGGTGTACATTTGTTGTCTTTATTTTCCTGAATATATCGCAGCCCAGATCGATGAAAGTAGATCTAGGGTCTTCAAACTCGTTCAATCTTCACCCGAAGTACAAGTTGATCCATGTGAAAAGATGTTTTGATGTCGAACATGGAAAGACATCACCTGATTACCATCCAATGATGTAAGTTGTTAACAGGCACGAGAGGAATCACCAATAATGATAATGACCCTCAAGGTGCTATAGTACAATTCATGTGGTGTGAATATATGGGTCGATGTCAAACACCATGCAAAATCTTTCGGTCGAAGGCCATTGATGTAAACCTGTCGCCGGAAGTGAGAAACTTGCCATTGAGGCATGCAAGCTTCAAAGTACTTAAAGGGTTGTTCCTAAGTCAACTTCTTGGATAATAAGTTGTTGTCGACAAGAAGTGACCTATTGTAGTAGGGCCTTAATGAATCCCACATCTATGACATGGAACGGAGAAAATGATTTTGTGGAGGTGAAAACGATCTGATGATACAAGGTTCAGGGTGGGGGTCATGAAAAATGGAGCGTGAAGGTATTGCAGCGGATGAGGTGTTAGCTGGGTTGGTGAATTCTCTAAGCGACTTCTCTTGAACATATCTGCAACACTGGAATGGATTGGTAGCATTAAGCCCAAAATGGATGGTACGGAGGACCAATGGTGATATGACCAGTGATTGGAATAACCCAACCCAACTCAATCATGGTGATGGAGTGAAAGCGTCATGTTCAAGAGCGACCTGCTACCAATGAAGTTCTTCAAGTTTTCTTCCCTTTTTCCCCAATCATTGCTCACTAGTACCTCTTTATTTTTGTCAAGCTTGAGGAGGATAACATATGCATGTTCTATAATTTTCCCTTCGGGAAAACCTGTCACTATGTTTTAGTGAGCCTAGTGACAGTGAAACTTGCTCTTGTCCATATGGACAAGTTTGTCGCTATTGTTTTAACCATTTTAACGACAAAGATAACTCGGTCCTTTTCAGTTTTAGAGAGTCTGAAAAGAGACGGAAAGGAAACTCTAGTAGTCCTTTTTCGTAGTATAATCCCTTAACTCCGAAAAAGAATAAGATAATACGAAAGGGATGACTTTTCCAATCACTTTAGAGAGCCGAAAAAGACAAACGCTCGATCTTTTTGTGTAATGATCCCTCAAGTCCAAAAATATTAAAATATAGAAGAGGGATGGCACTTCCAATCACTTTAACGAGCTAGAGAGGCCAATTTCTCAGCAATCTTTTCATATTTTACGAGTCTAAAAAGAGCTTAAAGGAGACTCGTTTTTTAGGAACGAGTGATGTTTTTGGATAGCAACTGGTTCCAGGTAAGTTTGGAACTTTTTAATCATAGCAGTGTAAAGAAGGTGGCTAATCATAGCGATGCAATCACAAAGGTTATTTACCGAAGGTGGGTTCATTTTTTAATGAGCTTGAACTCTGGTGGAACATATGCTCATTTCTAGGTTTATTTTTTAATGAGCTTGAACTTTGCGGAAACGTGCCCGTTATAATAGTCAAAGATGTTCAATTCACCATTAACACTATGTTCTCTTGATAGTCGTACTTCCTATTCAATTGCTCCATCAAATTGATTAGAAATGTAAATACATGCTTGAAAAATGAGTTAAACACCAACATCTTACTTTAATTACATGAATAGTAACATAAAAGTAGTTTTTACCTCTCATTTTTACCATTTCATTCAAATTTGGGATTGTTGGAGCTCTGGAGGTGCTTTCCCCCTCGATTTTCATCAGTTGATTCCAGGAGATTCGATGGACTATTTTCGGCACATCTAGACCAGGTAGGAGCTAACCCTGAGCTCTTCAATTGCATTCTTTCCTTTTCTGATTCTGAGCATATTTTCCTATTTTTCTGGGCCTTAGGGGTTTGAACAGTTCGTTCTCTCCCCATCGCACCTAGTATACATCGAAAGGTGCAATGCATACTGATCTGGCCATTGGCCAGTCAGTATGCATCCCACCTAGTACACAACTAGGGTGCGATGGACGCAAGGAGGAAAGTTTATGCACTATCTCTTCATGGAATTTTTCCCTGTTTTTGCCCAAATCAGGATCCTAATCCTTCTTTTGTTTGGTTTTCAGAGATTCATCGAATCAAGATGGTCGTTACATGGCATGAACACGAGCATGAAGAAGAGGATATGATTGCCTTACATGATCTGGGTACGGTGACTACATTGCAGAACTGTGGCTTGCTCAAATTCTTCCGCATATCCAACATGAGGCAACAAATCAATTTGTTGCAATAATTTCTTGATGCATGGGATCCTACCAACCAAGTGTTCCAGATTTGAGGTAAATCCATCCCTTTGACAGTTGAGGATATCTACTTCTTGACCGGTTTATTGAGCCGTGGTGCCCCTCTCTCACTATCAAGATCCGCCCATGGGGGTGAATCTGTGAGGGATTATATTCGCCGGTTCTGTAGAGATGGATCATAGCCGAGTAGGGATGACAAGATCAGTATTCGAGATGTCACTGACTGGTCCTTGAGGACTGTCTTATTCACCTTTTCTAGATTGGTTGGTAGTGCGGCTCTTCATTTGGTCAACAGGTCCTATATGCAGTATGCTCTGGAACGCCTTGAACCAAAGGTATTCAACTGGTGTGATGCAGTACTTCCGGTTATAAAAGAACAGCTCACCAAGGTGAAGAATGAAAGATCCAAGAACTTTGGTTATGGTTCTATTTTGACCGCTTTCACCTTAGAGAGGATCCCACTGATGCAGCCACATTACATTTCACTCGGACTCCCAGCACCGACGGAACCACGGATGCAGAGATGGGTCGATCTCATGGTCAGACATGCTGGACAGTCGTATATTTCATTCTTTGATGCCTTCTTTGAGTTGTTCGACCGTCAGGAGATGGTCTTTGTCGAGTACCCATATGTTGGGATGGATTTCCGGGGTGACCCAAATTTGGTGTTGCCGGCTGGCGAGCAATGGGGTGTTATAGGTAAAAAGATCTGACCATATCTCTGTTTATTGTTTTTTATAATGTTCTTTTGTTTTTTTAAATGTTATCAAGACTAATAAAACTCATATGTTCATGTAGATATTGGACTAGTATGACCAGCAGCGCGCCCGAGGATAGCAGTTGTCGTTCCAGCAGGAGAGGTTGTATGGAGGGCTATCCTTCGCAATTTGGACGTAGCCAAGACCCTTGCAGTATTGAACGATTAGATCGAGGGTCTCACCCTTGGTATTCAGGATGTTAGGACTGATGAGTTACCTCTAAGATTACAGCTCCATACCACTAGCATGCCGAGTCGATGGACTAGGCTCTTACATATGATCACACAGGCGGTGACTTGTTATCACCATCACCATTAGTCTAGGGTTCTTCCCTGCATTTTTGAGTTTTTGGGTCATATGACCAATCTTGTCCTGGACACGGAACATTTTGTAAAAGACTATAAATAGTATATATATTTTTTATTTTCAGAGCTCTATTTTAGTTAAGTTATATGATCCTGATGCAAATATTGATTGACCTGCTTTTTCTTTTATAAATGCTACAAATGTCTATCTAACACATAATTTTCTAATGAATCAATTAATGTGTTTAAGTTTCTGGAAATGTGTTGATATTGAATAGAATCAAACTACCTTTCCAAAATCCTGACCCTTAGGAGCATACGATAGATAACTGGATTCTAAATGGAATATATGCCAGTAAGCTGTAGGATGACGAGTTGTGAGTCTAGCCTGACAACAAGTCGACGTATGTCATGTGTGATGGAATCAGAGAGAAGCTCTATCAACGCGCTGTATTCAGCGATGTTGTTCTTTGACCGACCAATACATACCCCTTTGAAACTCACTAACTCGTCGCTTGGATCAAAAATGGCCTAGGCTACAGAAGATAGGTTCCGCGTACTACAACTAGCTCCGTCAAACGATCACTCTTGACGAAAACGATCACTCCTAACGAAAACAGAACATAACAAAAGCATATAAAGAGATTACTAAACTTAGTCAAGCATAGTAATGCTTAAGGTACAACCCGTTTCGGGGTTGCGACAGTGGAATCCCATTGTAATCTACTAGCTCGTAGGCTCCTTTTGCTAATACTCACTTAAAAATGTAGGGCCCCCTCCATAATGATTGGAACTTACCTGCTCCCAATTTATCAGATTCCTAATCATAAAGTAAGACCAGGTCACCTTTTGAGAAGACACGGGGTTTGACAGTTTTGTCAAATTGTGCCTTGACTCATTTCTTATGAGCTTCGTTAGCCAAGGTGGCATCACGATGGGTTTCATCTAGTTGGATTAGTTCCAAGAAACGAGCCTCTTCCTCTGAAGTTTCAAGGAGAAGATTGACTGCGAGCTTTAGAGATGAAATATCACACTGAATCGATAAGACAGCTTCTAGGTCGTACACCAACTGAAAGGGTGTAAACCCGATCACATTTCTTACCGACGTTCTGTATGCCCATAGAGCTGAGTACAGGATTAAATTCCAATCCCATTTGTGGGCTCCAATCATTCTCTGCAACATGCGCTTGAGGACTTTGTTGATCGCTTCAACTTGTCCATTAGCCTGTGGATAATATGGAGTAGAACTATCGTGGGATAGTCCTAATTTGGCAGTCAATTCAACCATCATATGATTGCGAAAATGCGATCCATGATCTTTGACTATAGCCTGTGGAACACCGAACCTAGAGGCTACATGATTAAAAAAGAAAAGAGCTGTCGTTTCACCGTTGTTGTTTAATGTAGGCATCACCTCGGCCCATTTTGTAAAATAGTCAACTGCGACTATGATATACCCATGCCCCTCGGCTGAGGTGGGGTTACATGTCATGAAATCTATGCCCCATTTGGTGAATGGCCCAACAACAACTACTGGATGGAGAGGTGCAGGTGGTAGTCTGGTTTTATGGTCGAAGATTTGACAAGCATGGAAACTTCTAACTGCAATTATGCAATCTTTAAAGATAGTAGGCCAGAAGTAGCCAGCTCGCAAGATTTTCTATGCTGTAGCATAACTAGATTGATGGCCCCCACAATCACCTGAATGGCAATCATTCAGAACTTTTTTAGCCTCCTCATGGGTGAGGCACCTTCGCGGAACTATATCGATACCACGATGGTAAAGTGCATCACCAATGATCATGTAGTCTTTTTCTTGGTATTGAGTACGTCGTTGTTCGAAGCAAGAGGTATTAGGCCTAAATGTTTGGGTTTGGAGATAGATCAGTATATCTCCATACCACAGATCACTTGACGATATCAGAAACAAAGATTCATCCATGATTGATGCTTTGGATGTTGAATCGTTGGACGATGATGGTAAGTTGCATAGTAACTCTGTGAATACTAGAGATTTCTTTGATTTGGATTTTACGAATTCCAGAGAAAACTCTTGCAAAATGGCTATCCATTTCGAATATTTGCCCCCAAGTAACTCACGTGACAAAATGTAAGTCATAGGGTTGCAATCTAACAAAATGGTAGTTTTGTGAAAGAGGATATAGTGTCGAAATCTTTGTACTCCTTGAACAGCTGCAAGAGCCAACTTTTCAACAAAGGAGTACTTGCTTTCTATATCGTTTAAGTTTCGACTTAAATAATAGCCAAGATGTTGGATTCCATTGTCTTCTTGAACTAAAACCATTGTGATGGTCATATCCGCTGCAGGTAGATATAGGTTAAAGTATTTTTGATAGTCAGGAGCATACATTAATGATGCTTTTATTAGGGATTCCTTTAGAGCATCAAAGGAATCTTGCGCAACCTGATCCCAGTTAAAGGGCACTTCTTTTTTCAAAAGATGCATATAACCTTTAGCAAGTTTGGCGTAATTTGGAATGAACCTCCTCAAAAAGTTTGCTTTCCGTTGGAGTTTTTGAATCTGAAGCAAATTTGAAGGTGGAGGCATGTCGATGATTGCTTGAACCTTACATGGGTCGAGTTGAATCCCGTCATTAGAAACCATGAAACCAAGTAAACGACTAAAACCAACACAAAACACACACTTGTGCAGATTGAGTCGTATCTTGTAGTGTCAGCAACGTATAAATATAGCTCACAATTGCTGCAGATGGTCAGTCCACTTTTGTGAATGAGCCGGTAGATCGTCAAGATATGGTTGAACGATGTTCTTGATGTCATGGAAGGCATAGTTCATATCCCTCTGCAAAGTTGCCCCTGCATTCTTTAAACTGAAAGGTAGTTTGCGGTACGCGAATGTGCCCCACGGACATATAAATGTAGTCTTCGACTAGTCCTGTGGGCGGATATTTATTTGATTATACCCGGAAAATCCATCCATGAATGAAAAGATTTCACATCCAGCGCATTCATCAATTATCTGGTCAATGAAGGGTGTAGGGTAGTTGTCCTTTGGACAAGCTTGATTTACATCCCTGTAATCGACACACACTCTAATCATTACTTTCTTTTTCATCATAAGAACAATATTCAATACCCAATCAGTTAGAGGAACCAGGTAAATGAAACCAGCATGTAAAAGTTTTTCAACTTCTGCCTTGATGGCAGCGGCTTTCTTCGGGTGGACCTTCCAAATTTGTTGTCGTACTAGTTTGACATCTAGATACATCTTGATTTCGTGTTCAACTATAATCGAGTCTATGCCTGGAATTTCTTCATATGACCATGCAAAGACATCCCTGAATTCGCGAAAGAGAGCATAATGTATTTCCAGTTCTGCAGAAGAACAAGATTTGCCGACATGAATATTCTCTACAACATTAGGTTTGGTCGAGATATTTATTGTGATAGTTTTTTCAATATTGGACATATTTTGCTCAGAATCCACCATATTTACAGTATTTGATAGAAAATCAAAAAATGAAGGATGATTAAGGTCATTGGAATAATCTTCATTGTAATCCAGAGGATGGGAACGATGGTGGTAATCTTTCCATGGTGCCTCTCCTATCATCATCAACTGAATAATTCCTTCGTCTGTAGAATGTACATGCAACCAACGATCTGAATACGTGCCATATTCCTTAGACCTATCTATCCAAACACTCAATGAGCGTTGATTTGGGTTTGCCGCCCAGGCTAAGAAAATTGATTGCTACAAAATTTCTATTGGGCTTGGAGGCAATACCTGTTGATACTCCATGCTAACAAAATGTTCGGAAATCTTCTGAATCTATGTAGATATGGAAGATATCATATTGCAGGTTTCCACCATGGTCACTTCTTCCAGATTACTCGGAGGCGGTAGGGCAAAAGTACCCATTAAAGCAAGGTCTTTTAGGAGGCCTACTCCGTCATTTTGAAGTGAATAAGAGCTTCCATGGATAATTGGAATGCTTCCTATAACTTGTGAACTATTGGGGAGGAAGGTTTGTTGATCAACAATTGTAATTCCTCCTTGAAAGGGAAATGCAATCTTTCTAAAGTATGTTGACACAACAGTAGCCATAGCATAAATCTAGGGCCTTCCTAGTAGGATATTGTAATCGAAGTTTCCATCGATAACTTCGACGTCAATTTCTATTGTCTTACCCCCCAGTTCAACTTGCAAGTTATTTAAAATCCTATACAAGGTGTATGTTCATCCATCGAATGCTTTTAATGTCGTTAATGATCTTGACAAGGGTGGTGAGCCTAAAGTTTTCTAGCAACTCATTGACATAATGCAGGTAGATGCCCCCTCATCAATAATTGTTCGATGAACAATTTTGTTGAGGGCTTTCACTTGTATGAGGAAAGCGAGTTGAGCTGGTAACTGAGGTTCATATCCTTTATGATTAAAGGCCACAAGATTGGAATCCACTGGGTCAATCCCACCTATTGCTGATAATAGAGCCTGCTTTTGGGAGGGGCAATTTTGCAGTACTTCAAGCGTCGACATAGCAGATGGCGATTGGGCTAGATCCTCTACTATATTATAATTCTATGTTGCTCGAGCACGAGGATTAAATGTCGATTTGTGTACTACTCCCTTTGGTGGCTTTATTGTTAGCTCAGGAATGATGGGTGGCACAACTTCTATCGAAGTTGTTGTCGAACTACTAGGTTGATTTGTAGCCTTGTTGTTCGACATCTGTGGATTCCCATAATCTTTATTCCTTGTCGATATCAAAGAATCATTTTTCTGTTTCGAAATGGACAACATAAACACTTGGGATGGTGAAGCATTGTCGCTAGCAACCATATTGGTTTCTGGGTTTGAAAACGGATCAATCAACACCACTGAGGTATTTAAACTCTTAAAGAACTTCTTAATCTTAGCTTTATGCGGATAATCTTTCGTCCAATGTTCCTCATCGCATATGAGACATGGCCGATTAGGTTTGTTTTTCCCAGAAGGATTTCTAGAAGATTTTTCATGAGTCGAATCTTCCTGTTTCTTATTTTTGATTTTCCCTTTCTTCTTGCCCCCTAGTTGCTTTGGTTCTTTGCCATTGTCAATCGACATGACATTAACCTCTGAGGCAGGAAGTTTGTCATTTTCCCTTGTACTGGAACTACAAGGGCTTTACCAGATGGGCCCTTTGTTGTTTGCATACTTGAGGTGCCAATCATGTCGTCACCAGCATGACAGTCCCTGTTCGAATTAGGAGGAGGAGGAACAAAAACTTCTGGTCTAGAAGCATAAGGAATTTTGTCATAGAGCGTGCTCAACAGAGTATAGATCAAGTCTAGATATTGTGCACGAGCAATGACTTGCTCTTCAATAATGACTCCTCCCCTGGCCACATCTTCTATAATAGAAGGTAACAATGACTTAATAAACCATTCAGCTAGAAGCTGATCAGGAACATATGTCTTCACCATTCGACGACGACGTCACCACTCATGAATATGATTAGATATGTGAGTGGTTGTTGTCTATTTAAAATTGGTAAGGAGTTCTATCCCTATTTTGTACCTTATGGGTAACTGAAAATGGGTTAAAAAGGTGGTGGCAAGGGCGCTAAAGTTATCGAATGAAGCTCTAGGCAATTCGATGTACCATTTTGCTACCGGACCAGTTAGCATTTGCTGAAAAAGGTGAAGCCTAATTGAATCATCATTGAGGGTGTTGGACGAACACCATAGATGAAATTTCATCACATGATTCGATGGATCTTCACCTGGATTTCCATTGAATTTAGGAATATCTGATGGACGTTTATGAGGAATCGCTGGCCACCAAGGGGTGTAAGCAATTGGATCATTTGTTAGCCGATTAAAATCTGGTAATTCTAAAGTTGCTACAAAGGGCAACTATTGATTCAGGTTTGGTGAAGCATACCCAGGATAAGATGGGATCGCCTGAGCAGTGGGTCTTTGCATACCAGCATAATGTATTTGATGTTGATAACTTTGATAAGGTTGATGGGCATAACCATTATAATATTATTGTTGGTAACTGTTTTGAATATACGGCTACCCATTACTTGCAAAGCTCTATTGCTCATGTCCCCAGTAAGCTTGTTGGAATTGCGGTTGTTGATATTGCACCAGCCATGGCTATGAGACCATTTGCTGTTGTCCAATACTGGATGTTTGACCAAGATGAGGGGTGATAGTACCCATTTGAGCCTGAGTCACTTCAGTTAAGGAGCCACTAATCGGCAATTGTGATTGAGTCATGGGGACAAGAGGCTATTGTATTACGACCTAAGAGACTTGAGGTTGACATACAACATGTAGCGCTTGTAATTGTGACACCATCACAATAGGCAGTGTTACATAGTAATTTGTCACTGCCTTCATCCCAGTCTTCCTACTGTGTCATGAGTCCAAATCATTCATACTCATGCTCTCTAATGTTGCCAAATGACCCACTTTGCCAAATTTTCTGCATCATCGCAACTGTTGTCAAAATAAACACGCTGATGAGCACTGCAAAATAGACCATACGCGCTACCATCACGGAAGTACACGTGATTCCTGCGATGGTCAGATTTCATGAGACAGCGCGACTGTTGCTTATATTTGATCACGATGACATGACCTTCTCTGTTATGCAGTAGCGATGTCAGCGCTCCAGTACAGTTATGTACCTGCGATGATCCAGTCTGGACGAGTTTGTTCTAACAGCCGGCCTTCCAGATGACTCCAGACCTGGTTGTTGGCCTTGTATATGTAGCCCTCCCTTCTCTGGCATGTCTGTTCCGTCATTTGAGCTGCCTTCCTTGGAGATAAGCTCATCTTCCCACCATTCATGGAGACTCCTTCTCTTATTTAAGCCTCCACCATTGCTATGAGCTGCTAGTTTAGAATTCTTAGTCTTTGGAGTGTTGCTGATAGTGTTGTGGGCTTGATAGGTAGCTGGTGTGACAAGTTTGGGATTGATTGAGAGCTTGAGGAAGGTTGTGAAGTGTTTTGATCTTGTGTGAACTTGTGAGTGAGAGAGCTTTGTTTTGGGAGATCTATCTTCAAGGGTGAATGCTTGAGGAACTTGCTGGTTGGACCCTCTTGAGAAGGATTTGACGTCAGAACTATGGTTGTATTCTTCTTTGTTTATCAATAATAGATGACTATCATTATGGTTCGACTCTTATTGTCTTTGTAATGGTGATTGAGTTATATCCTTTCTGACTGATATATAGTTGCATCTATTGGATTTTATGCTTGTGTTTGTGTCGTTCTTTGCATGTGCAGGTGTCTGTTCACGAGGATCATGGGATTGTGACTAGCCGGAGCAAAGGAACGGGAACGACGACTCTTCTACAAGTACTAGCATTGGAATCCAGGTAGGCCTTCATAATTGGTCTTTAATTTGTAATTAGGAACCTACGTGTTAGCGTTGTTTGATTGTTGCTAGACCCTATTCGGGCTAGTAGGGATCGCCTCTGTCCGTAGAGGGGATTTACCTCCACAAAAATTTGGCGACTCCACTGGGGAGATAGTGTTGTTTGATTTGTAAAATTTAGACGGAGCCTGAAGCACGGCCAGATAGCCTTCGAAACGCTATTGCTTTGCATTAGCGAAGTAGATCAACGCCACTTCAGTCAATCTCCGGTTTGGTTTACGAACTAAACAGCTTGGAGCTGGCCTTTGTCCCTTTTTGTTCATTCTTCCCTTGAGTTTTTGTTTCGGTCTCTTTTCAAAAATTTGGGGATTAGTTCTCTGTTTCTTGGTTTCCCGGTTTGGTCTGGGAGATGCTTCGTTTGTTTAAAGATTGACTGTCTTGGTTTGGGAGTTGTTGGCTTGATTGTGATTGTTTTTGAACATCATCGTGTTTTATAATTAAACAGTCGCGCTGTCATCACGCAACCCTTTATGTGATCTCCTGTTCATCGCGATATCACACCTAACAGTCGCGACGGTTCTGTAAATTGGACCATCGCGGGTAAGGCGTGTACTTCCACGCTCACATCGCATTGTTGCTACGCATAGTTCTTTATCAGCGCATTGTTGCTGTGTATCACCCGCGCTGATTCCTGTAGAATTGGATTTCTTCAATTCTGCCTCTTGAACCTGTTAGTCTTGCTATCCCCTGCTGTTCTCACTTGGTTTGTGACTTGCTTTTCACTGTCTGGAGGTTGAAGCACTTTCTTGTGGGTTTTGTTGAGCGAATCTTGCCTTTTTGCTTTGTGACCTAGTTTTATTATTCCAAGTTTGTTGGATCATCTTTGCTTGTTTACTTGTTTGCAAAGGTTCGTTTACTGCTTGCTATTGGCTTGATTGAGCCTTCCCCTTTGCTTGCTTTTGGTTGATTGTTTAAGTGATCGTTGATTGAACCAATCTTGACATCGTTTCGATTTCTTTTCACTACACGGACATAGATCACAATTGTTTGGGGTCAACCGGTTTTCCACATTTGTTTGTTATCATTTCTCAAAGTTTGTTTAGTGCACTTTGCCATCAACAAAAGGAAAAATCTCTTTTGCTTTGTATTAGTTAATGAGAATCAGAAGCTTTTCATTTTGATTAGTGATTAGTGATCTCGAAGAAAAGTTTGTTAATTTCCATTAGCTACATTAGGGAAGTTATTTGTTGTTTTGTGATCATTTCATTTGCGTGAAAGCCCTAAAACCCTCTTGTAACTAGCATTCATCGAATGAAATGACATATTTTGGGATATAGTTTGCATTTAGGGAATTTTGAGAGATTACATACGGTAAGGCCTGAAAACTGAAACCTAATACAAGATCAACTTTAAAATGAACTGAATGAATCTAACAACGCATTGGAACATAACGCACATTGTTTAGAGGTATAGGCTAGAGACATGCTCCGGCGTCGTTAAACCTAGTCACTTTTGTTTCACTCAAGGTTAGGTGATTCCTCCTTCTATGACGCAATAGTGGTCTAGCACGGATTTGAGCTCCCACGTACCGTCGCGTATATGGGGAGACCCCACTAGGTTATCATCCTTTATCCATAGGAAGTCGTGTCTGGCGCCATACAAGCCGTAACGCACCGAACACAGCATTCGGGAAGATTGACTGTCGTACGGAAAGTCCTTGGTTTTCATATGAATACCACGGTGTATATACAATTTTACGGATTTTCTTGGTAAACCCTTTTGCCTAGCTCTCCAGAGTAGTCACTTTCGTTCCTTTTCGGACTCCCAAAAAGAAAAGGCCCATCTGAGCACTTGTCACTTCAGGTTCATTAAACATTTGAAGGCGAATAGAGTCATCTTTTTGTCCTTTTCTCGACTCTTAAAAAATGAAAAGGTCAAGTTATGTCCTTGTGTCTTAAAATTTATTCGGCCACGATTAACATTTACCCAGTTAGATCTTGTTTGTGTTAGTTTGAGTAGGGTCCTTTCTTGTTAGTTTCCCTAGGATTTTTTGAAGTTTGTCATCCTGGCGAAATCATCGATCCCGTCTCCCGTTCCAAGTGACCAAGGGTCTCCTTCTTCTATTGCTCCTGAGGTACTGGTTGTGAGTGATACTCTCCTTATTATTCTGAGTATCCAACCGATTAACTCTCGCGCTCCAAACGACGAGGCTTATGAACTTCACTGGAACCCCATTTGGGAGCCTTACGAAGACATTCTTTTACTCCTACTGGTGTTTCAGTCCCAATGCCTTCCTCTGACATGGATGACACATCTCCTAGAGCGAGTGAGACACCTGTTTTGTCAAGTATCGAAACTCCTATCCCAGCCACATCCCCGGTACCCTCACGCTATAAGTCTTTGAGGGATAATATGGGTACTAGTAACCCCTCTTCAGGTACCATGTGGGATCACCACTTCACTCCCACTACGGGATCTTTTATTCCACAAGTTCACAATACACCCGTCACTTCAGTTCCAACTATTCCGACTGTTTGTGTAGCGTATTCGACACCGGTTGTTAGTGCCGTTACGGCATCTTCGACTGTGACTACTGTTGCTGGTCCGTCTCATGGCCTAGTAAATAGTAGCCAGCCGGCACATACACCCAGAGTTGTTCATCCTGCACAAAGTGCCCCACCTTCTTCTGGTCCCACTCCAGCAGGGGGGCATACGATCGATATTTGCAAGTTGTCCAGGATCCAAGCTCGCAAGATCCATTCTATTACTACGATTCCACAGGACAGTACCTGTATCTTTCCAGGCCCTTGCCATCTCAGCCTGCTGTTGAGGTCTCGGTGCCATTATCCGTTGCTTGGGGCGCCACCACTTATCATGGTGGCCAAGCAATGCCTGCACAGCTTCAGGGACCGCCTAACCAAGGCCAACCGTCTTACGTGCAAACCTCCCAAGGGCAGCAGTATTACAGCCAGTCTCACCCAGGGCAACCTTGGGGCCCACAAGGACAACCCTTTCAGGGACAACCTTCGGCCTCTGGTGGTCCGTCCTTTACTTATTTTGCTCAACCTTCTGGTAATCTGGGACAACCTTACATCCAAAAAGGTCAACCTGGTGTCCAGCAAGGTTACCCATCTGGGCAACCGGGACAACCTTACATCCAACAAGGTCAACCGGGTGTCCAGCAAGGTTACCCATCTGGACAAGCGGGACAACCTTATATGCAACGTAGAATCTAGCAAGGGTACCCTTCTGGGCAGGGTGGTCAACCTTACGTGCAGCAAGGCCAACCCACTGCCCAGCCTAGTCATCCATCTGGACAAGTTGGTCGACCTCAGGGTCAACCAGCCATCCAGTCCGCTCAGCCATCTATTCTACAAGGACAACCCTCGGTTGTTCAATGACAACCTAACACCCAGCAAGCTCATCCTTCTGGGCAAATGGGTCCATCCCAAACTCAACAAGGGCAACCTTCCAGCCAGGTGGCCCAATCTCTATCCTTTCAAGGACATCCTTCTGGGCCTGCTCAACTGGGCACTCAAATGGTGGTTGCTTCTCAAGCTCAACCCGGTTTTCAGCCCCAGGCTGGGCCCCAGATTCCAACTGGTCTTCAGATTCAAGGTGGGTTTCAATCCCAACCTTATTACCAAGTGCAGCGTGGTCCCCAGGCTCAGTATGGAGCTCAGCAACCATATGGCTACCAGCAACCCTAGGGGCAAACTCAGTTCGCCCCGTACCAAAATTATCAACAAATGCAGGTCGCTCCTTATCAGAATTACCAGCAACAGTATGTTGCTCCTGCGAGCGAAGCTGGTAATCAATGGGGTGATGGGGGGCAGATCCAGAGTCAACCGTCCGGTTATGGGTACAACCCCTATGGAAAGAATCCCTACGGACAGAACCCTTATGGGCGAAGCCCGTCCGGACAAAGTCCATGGGGGAAACCACCAACTGGTTGGAACTCTGGTATTACCTCTTATCCACAGCCATAAATGTCCTTCAATCCTCAGTTACCTTTCTTAGCAACATTGGAACTACCGAATGTGTCCAAATTGACTAATGATCCTATTCTTCATAATCCATACTAGCCACCAGTTCCAACCAAGATACCCGGTGATTGTCCCAAATTCGATGGCAAAGCTGGAGAAGACGGTCAAGCCCACGTTATGACTTATCACCTTTGGTGTTTGTCAAATTCGTGGCTTGACGATTCCATCCGTCTCCACCTTTTCCAAAGGACTCTCACCGGCTCGGCTGCTAAGTGGTACATTGAGTTGAATCGTGGATCCTTTCAAGATTTCAACTCGCTGGCAACGGCATTTCTAACTCACTTTCAGTTGCCCATTCGGTATGAGACAGGAACGCATCTCCTCACATCTCTTAAACAGGACACGGCCACGAACATATCTGATCATATACATGAATGGAGATGGTGTCGTCGTTTAATCAAGTTCTGTATTCCTAATCAGCTCCTGACCGATTGGTTTACAACCTCCTTTGTCCCTGCAATCGTGCGAGACATTGCTATGGGAGCTTGTGTAACTGAAGAGCAAGCTATCGCGCGTGCTCAGTACCTCGACTTAGTTTATTCTCAGTCAGGTACCTTATATGATTATTTTCCTGATGCCCCGAGACCCGGAACATCCAAAGCTCCGCCAAAGCCATCTGTTGATGGTGTTATTGGCTCTGTAAATCCATCTTCGAAGAAATCATCCGCGAACCCTGGGAAGCAAAAATCGAATGCTTCAAACGAAAACACTTCTCAGGGTGTATCTAATTCTGGAAATACTTCTGAGGTCAACGCCATCCAGTCCACCATGGCAGATAAAGCCTCGAAAGGAAAGAAGAAGGGGAAAGCGAAGAATAAATCTGAGCAACCCAGACAGGACTCCCCTAAACCTCCACCTGAGGAAGGAGCCAAACGTAAGCCCAAGTATCCTTGTCTTATCTGTGACGAGGATCACTATACCAAAGACTGCCCCAGGCGGTCTGAAGTTAGTCGATTGTTGAAAGGTGCTCCCAGGACTCCTGCTGTGCTCAAAGAACCTTTCCCCTCACAGCAAATGCAAATGGTGGCTGGTCCATCTCAACCCTCTTCTTCATTTGGCTCTCAAGTATTTATGGCTGGGACGATCCCCGTCTACATCAGTACTCCAGCAAAAGAGTATCCATTGCATGCCGGGAAAGAGCTTGAGGTCCCCTCCATCGCTCTTCCATCCAGTTTTGGTCCACTCCATATTGAGAGACCTAGCACTGAGACGCCCATCCGACCCCCTCCAAAAGGTGTACTCCAGAAATCTTCTTACAACCCTAATGCTCGTGCTGCCCAGCACTACAACATCATTGAGGACTTAGCTCAGGCTCCATCTGCTATGTCCGCCCTAGAAGTGCTCTAGAGCTACCCCTCCCAAAGGAAGTCCTTGCTATCGGCCATCGGTGGCATAGACCTGGCCGACTCGGATCTGATTACTTTTGACCTGGAAAGCCATACACCGAGACTGCCTCACCAAATCGCCTTCCTCATACAAGTCATTATCAATACCAAAACGATTCATCGTATAGTCATTGATGAAGGTGCTTCAACTTGCATCATGTCTGTTGCCCGTTGGAAGGCTATTGGTTCTCCGACGCTGAGCCAGTCTCCTACAACCTTGGAAGCCTTTGATGGAAGAGATTCTCGCCCTTATGGTATACTCCAACGTTTGCCCATTTCTTTGGAAGGGAAGACGGTCGAAGTGGAAGTTGAAGTTGTCGATGCTAATCTTACCTACAACCTCCTCCTTGGACGTAGTTGGACATACGCCATGCAAGCCGTGGCTTCGTCTCTTTTTCGTGTCATTCATTTCCCTCATCAGGGGAAGATTGTCACCGTAGACCAGCTCTCCTTCTTTGCCTCCTCTTCCGAAGGCAACGTGCCTCTTGTGGAGCATACCTACAAATCATGTGAGAGTGTGGGAGCTGGACTTTTTAAAGATCCGGCCCTGATGGGTGTCTTTTCGCTCCCACCTCCTAACCTCGCTCCTATTAATATGATTTCTGTGCGCTCTGATCCGTGGGTTCTTCCCCCTGCTAATCAGATAAAATCCTGGGGCGATATGATGTCGTTGAGTCCTGCCGAGCTCAACTACGTTGAAATCGTTGCTGCATCAACTCCCCCTCCTGAACCTGCTCCTTCGAGCAGGGCTCCCGACTCGTATGTTCATTCCCCTTGGCTTGGAGATGATGCGTCTTCGGATCCTTTAAAGGAAATATTTCCTTTTGATGAAGCCATTATCGAGACCATGTCTCTCGAGGAACCTCCTTGATCTGATCATCACCATCGTTCCTTGTTTCTCCCTGCCCATCAGGAAATGATCACCTGTCTCGAGCGGTTTGCTCCTTGTCTCCCATCTCAACCCCTTCAAAGACCTATCCAAGTTTATCAAGTGTCCTCTAAAGGAAATATGGGAAACATCATGCAGACCCAACCCATCGACATGTCTGCGAAACCAGGGATTGTCGAGCACATTCACATTGGAGTCACTTGCACTTCGAAGGAAATTCAGCTCTATACCGACCTTTTTCGCGAATTTCATGATGTCTTCGCCTGGTCCTACGAAGAAATGCTCGACATTGATCCGAGCATAGTGGTGCATGAGATACCTACGTATCTAGGTGCTAAGCCTATTCGCCAATGTCTATGCCCCGTGCACCCCCGAAAGGCTGCAGCGATTACAGCGGAAGTTGAAAAACTTCTCAAGGTTGGTTTTATTTACCCCATTCCACTCACGGATTGGGTCTCGAATATCGTCCCTGTGAACAAAAAACAGGGTACCATTCGAGTCTGTGTTGATTACCATGACATTAACCAGGCCTGTCCTAAGGATAACTTCCCCACACCCTTCATTGATCAGCTCATTGATGAGTGTGCGAGGAGCGAAATGTATTCATTTATGGATGGTTTTTCTGGGTATAACCAGATCAATATTGCGCCCGCTGATCAGCATAAGACTACCTTTATCTGTCCTTGGGGCACTTTTGCTTACAAAAAGCTCCCTTTCAGTTTGAAGAATGCCGGTGCTACCTTCCAACGTGCAATGTCTTATGCCTTCCATGACATCCGTCACATTGTACAACTGTACCTCGATGATCTACCAGCTCATTCAGTCAAACACCAGGACCACCCCAGTCATCTTCGTGAAATCTTTCTCCGCTATTGACACTACCACATCAGGCTTAATCCTCATAAATGTGTCTTCTGCGTTGAGTTAGGCAGACTGCTCGGGTTTATCGTCTCCCAAGAGGGCATCTATTTGGATCCCCTTAAAGTCGAGGCTATTCTGAATCTTCCTCCCCCTGCTTCCTTGCAACAATTGCAAAGCTTGCAGGGCAAAGCAAACATTTTAAGATGATTCGTTCCAAACTACGCCGAAGTGGCTAAAGGCTTTACACAATTATTGAAGCGAGATACCCCTTTTCATTGGGATGCCATCGCTCAAGAGTCTTTCGAGCGTCTCAAGGGTCTCCTTGTCTCTGCTCCATTATTGCATCCCTCGAATTACCATCGTGATTATACTCTGTATTTGGCCGCTGTTGATACCACTATCAGCATGGTTCTCGTGCAAGACGATGATGATGACACGGAGCATGTCATATATTACCTCAGCCGCAATCTTTTAGATATGGAAACTCGATATGCTTACGTCGAGAAGTTGGCATTGGTTGTCGTTTGTGCCGTCCAACGTTTCTGGCATTATATCTTGTTGCGTACTACGACCGTGATTTCTGATTGCAACCCGATGACATACATTTTGTCACGTCAGTTGCTAGGAGGCAAATACTCAAAGTGGATCATCATCCTCCAAGAGTTTGACTTGGAATTCACCACTGCCAAGTCTAAGAAGTCCCTAGTCTTTGCTGAGTTACTTTGCTCTTTGCCATCTCCTACCGCACCCTCTCACTCAGAGGACCATATCCCAGGCGAAACTCTATTCCTAATTAGCACCCTCGATCCCTGGTATGGGGATATCATTGTATATCTGCAGACATCCTCTTTCCGTCCCGTTGTGTCTAAGGATGCTCAGCGACGGATCCGTCATCAGTCTCAACCCTATCATATCATTGGGGACACCCTGTACCGTCTCGGCACTGACTCTGTCCTCCGCTGATGTCTAACTCTCGAGGAAGCTGAGTGAGTTTTGAATGACTGCCATTCTGGCGCCTGTGGTGGTCACATGTCCGGATATGCCACTGCTCAAAAAATCCTCCGCGTCGGTTACTTTTGGCCTTCCATCCTTAAGGATTGCATTCTTGCCGTCCGCTCCTGTCATGAGTGCCAGATATACCAGCGGAAGATGCGTGCGCCTCCAGCTCCGTTGCACCCTGTTGTCACCGTTGGCCCTTTTGCAAAATGGGGCATTGATTATACGACCTGTAACCCTCGCTCGTCCGGGGGGCATGGGTATATTATCGTTGTTGTCGATTACTTTACAAAATGGGCCGAGGCGATGCCCACATTAACTGAAGACGGTCACACAACGGTGCAATTTTTATTCAACCATGTTATTTCACGGTTCGGAGTTCCTCAAGCCATCGTCACAGATCACGGGAAGCATTTCCGTAATCACATGATGACCGAACTAACAACCCAACTAGGCTTACAACATGATAGTTCGACTCCATACTATCCTCAATCCAATGGCCAGGTTGAAGCCGTTAACAAGGTTTTGGTTATGATGCTTCAACGAACCGTTGGCATGCATAAGTCTAATTGGCATTTGATGTTGTTCCCACCTTGTGGGCCTACCAAACCTCTGTGAAGGATGCCACCGGTTTCACTCCATTTCAATTAGTTTATGGACTGGAGGCTACCCTTCCTATCGAATGCGAAATCCCTTCGTTAAAATTGGCCGTCGAGTTGCTTCCCAACACTACTCCGGTAGAGGAACGCCTTCTTTACCTAGAACGGCTGGACGAGACCCGTCGGCTAGCCTCTCTAGCTATCGAAGCACAGAAGAAGAGAGTTAAAACTCACTTCGACCATACCATCCACCCTCGTTCCTTTGTTGAGGGAGATTTAGTCCTGCTATATGATCAAGCGAATGATAAGCTGGGGGCAGGCAAACTCGAGCCCATGTGGCTAGGCCCTTATATTGTAAAGAGAGTTTTGCAGAAAGGGGCATATGAGCTAATTGACTACGAATGCAATCCTCTCGATAAGCCCTGAAACAAGCTGTACTTGAAAAAGTACTATGCGTGATTCCATCCACTTCGATTTGTACATGCGTGTGTTTTAGCAGGTGTGTTGTGTGTGTGTGTTTTCATGTTTTCGGCTTGGTGTGAAGGCGTGATTGCCGCTTATTATGTCTTTTGCTTCTTGTGCAGATTTCTGGTGCACCTTATGTTGGTTTCGCTGATGGTGCCTGCCGCAACACTCGCAATTTGTCTTCTGCGGCGTGGGTGATCTACGATCCTCACGGTGAGTTGATAGATCTTCAAGGTGTGTGTTTAGGTTGTACCACAAACAATGTCGCTGAATATAGTGCTGTGATTGAATTACTGGCCGAGGTGATTAATCTCAATATTCATACATTGGTTGTGAACCTGGACTCTCAACTTGTTGTCCACCAGCTCAATGGGCGATATTCCGTCAGAGACCATCGCATTTTAAGGTTGTATTTACGTGTTAAATTGTTAGAGAGGAATTTTGATTTCATTACATATCAGCATATTCCACGACGATTAAACACGTTATCTGATGCATTGGCTAATCATGTATTGGACAGACATTTGCGTAACATATAATCAAAACATCATACAAGCAAGCACATAAAGCACAATAATAGACCATAGGAATATGTATATATATATATATATATATATATATATCGTGTGGCGCACCGAGGTGCTCAAAAATAAGTGTACATGTCTAAATAGGGCCTGTGTTCTCTGTACATCTGAGACACATGTCTCTCAAAAAAATCACCACTAGGAAATAAAGACCTAGATATCTACTGTGGCAGGTTGTGCTCCCCATACTGCACAGTAGTTCGTGCCACCCGCCTCAACAGGCGGTGCATCCTAGGTTCTACTCCTACTGTATGGATCTGGGACGCTATGGGGACCTCCTCTATCCCCATGTAGTCTGGAATCCCTGTTAGCAGGCCCTCAAGGTTCCGGATCACTGTCTCCATCGTGTCATCTCCCGAAGGAGCCAGGGCTAGAGCTCCAATGCCCTGTGCGTCCCTTCGCGCCTCTGGAGCCAGTCCAAGGGGTCTCGTCGGTCCTACATCTGCATACCATAGCGTTCATCATTAGGACATGTACATGAAAAAATAAAAAACATCATAGAAATAAAAATCAAAAAATGAGATCAAGTGTCTTACCACCATCATCCCACTGCTCTCCAGTGGGTAGCTGCATGTCAGGATCTCCGTGGAAGTCCAGGCCGGCATACGGCCATTCTTCCACGAAGATCGTCTGTTGCTCCAACCACTCTCGGAAATATGTCCCCCATGCCACTGGTTCGCCGCCACCTCCTCGTGGCATGACGTGGGCCCATCGTGTGGCCCTCGTCTCGCGTGGCCTCGGTGGTTCCAAAACCATATCCTGCAACTGCAGTGCCGGCACCCGCTCCAGCATGAGCGAGAGTAAGATCGATCCATAGCCAAATTGTTTCGTCTCACCGTGACGATAGTTGGTCAGTTGCCTCTTCATGTTTGCGCTACTGCCCCTGCCCAGTTAAACATGGTGGGATTTAGCCATTCAAGGGCTAGTCGAAGATGAGTCTTCGAGGCCTCATGTTGGGCCTGGGAGCCCACTACCCGTGCCACCATGAAGAGCATCGCACAAAGGATTATGTCCTCCACCGTAGGGATTGCCACCTTTCCGCTCCTCGACTTGCGTGCCTATGGGCACACCTGAGCCATCAGCATATCTAAAGTAGCACCCCCAGGTCGCTGCCCCTCCAAGATAGGCATCTCACCTCGACAAGACAGCCCAGTCAAAAAATAGATATCTGTATAATCAAACTCAATGTCCCGACCTCGGATAACAAATTTCCCATCCGTGGGATTCCAGGCCCTGATCAGTAGCTCCAGAAGGTCAAGTTGTGCCCATAAGTGTGGAGTTCAAAAAAATTTGAGTAATCCACACCCCCGCAATGCGTTTCGGCACCCAGCATCGGCGAAAGCCGCTATATCATCATTATCATGACTGCGTTCTTGCCAGACGAACGCCATTATAACCCTGCATGACCAAAAATCTCATTAGCGCTCTGCTTGCAAAGTTTCAAACGTAAATTTTATTAAAAACTTGTCGCACGGCATCATCGCGATTGTTTTTAAAACAGTCGTGCTGATAATGGGCACCTTTGTTATTTTTCCCGGGTCAGCGCGGAAGTACATCACTTTTCCACGCTGATACGGGCGTGGCCTGTGGAAATTTTTATCGATCATCGCAGACCCGATAGCGAAATCCCCGATGACCGAGAGTGGAATGAAAATTCAAAATCCGCCCAAATGACCACATCCCACCGTCAAAATGCAGTAAAAGGACATCAAAACAGAGCGTAGGGCAATGTGTGTCTACCTAGAACTGGTTTTGGGATGAATGATGCATGTACGGGGCCGAATTTCGTTCGCCAACCTCAATGCTCCAAGTTGCTCCACAAAGGCTCAATGGTAACAATGGTAAAAAATATGGTTTAACCCCCCTATTTATGGTAATTTTGTAAAATTAAATATTATTTCCCATAAATGTTGGTTTTTATCATGATTTTTACTATATGCATGGTCAAAATATGGCTTTTCACTATGTTTTTATGCGCATTGGTTAGATTATCTTGAACGGGTTTAAGTGTGCAGTGTTCTTTGTGCAAGGTCTCAGATGGTGGAATTACGACAGTTTTATACGCACTTGGTCCCGGAAAGTCATCTTTAAGCTCTTTTCCGACGTGAAACATGAAAACATGGGCGAGTTTCCCTCTCAACTCGTTAAAAGAAGCGAGAGTCGGTCGCCTTTAAGCTCTTTTTTCGACCGTTTAAACTTAAAAAGATCACCGGGTTTTTGTCATTTCAGACTCATTATTGGCTACGAAACGACGTGTTTCTGACCGCTTTTTTGGGTCGAAGTCACTACTTACGAAAATTACTCCTTGATCATATTGGTCGGGCGGTTCTTTCGAGCATTGTTTTATACTTTTTTGGGCTCGAGAGACACAACTCTACGAAAAAGGACCCCCCTGGAGTTTCCTTTTCTGCTGTCTTTTCAAACTCTCTAAACATGAAAAGGCGCCGAGTTCTTCCTTTGTCAGACTCGTTAAAACTTAATGACATCGGATTCTGTCGAAATGACATCTTTTAAGCATATGTTATCCCCGTCAAGCTTGTCATCAAAAAATAGCCAGGGTACTCGCCAGCAATGGTGGGAAAATGGAACCACAATCATTGTCGTGTCGGCAGTATGTCACTCTTGAACATGGCACTTGTCTGCATTCGTGTCTGGGTGGGAACATCTCATCTTGCTTTTACACTTGCCTCCGTGGGTTTGGGTTATCCTGTTTGACCTCTCATCTGCTCATTGCCCTATCACCATGACCCCTGATCATTTAATGTCAAATACTTCCAAGTCCACTGTCGTGCCGCCAATATGTTCAAGAGAAGTTGACCTCTGCAGAATACTCAACCTTCCTCTGATACCTCACTCAAAACATCTTATCCTTCTCTGTCTCGTGTCGATGATGTGGGAAACATTATGGCCCACCTTCGATCAAGGTCACTTCCTATCGACTTCAGCTCATTATCCAGGAAGTTGACCTAGAGACTCCCTTCAGGTGCCTTGGAGCCTGCATGCCTCAATGGCGGGTTCTTCGTGTTCGACGCGAGGTTTTCATCACTGGCCTCCGATCGAAGGATTCTACAGGTGTTTGACACCGGCTCATTGATTCGCACGCTGTAGATTGTACCTATAGTACCTTGAGGACCATTGTCATTATTGGTGGCACCTCTCGCGTCTGTTAACAGTTTTCATCATTGACTGGTAATCAGACGATGTTCTTGCATGTTCGACTTCGACTCCCATATTCGCATGCTTGAACTTGTACTTTGTTCAGGTCGAGACAGAGCGCAAGACCCTAGATTTTGTCTGTTGAGATCCAGGTTGCGATTTTGTGGATTATTATGATCATTACATGACTCATTGATGGATGGCTGCGACCATACCTTTGTTATCATCATGGTCTCATTAGCTGGGTGGCTGCGCCCATGCTTAGAGTACATGTAATTCATTGTCAGAGATATCAGTTGTACTTGCATGCAGGTTCTTCCCGGTGGTGTTCTAGTTCAGTTAGCTTCGTAAAGCATTTCACCCCTCCCGCTCTCTCGGGCTTCATACTTTAGGGGGCATCTGTTACACAGTAATTTGTCACTGCCTTCATCCCAGTATTCCTACTATGTCATGAGTCCAAATCATTCATGCTCATGCTCTCTGATGTTGCCAAATGACCCACTTTGCCAAAGTTTCTGCATCATCGCGACTGTTGTCAAAATAAACGCACTGATGAGTGCTCCAAAACATACCATACGTGCTACCATCGCGGAAGTACACGTGATTCCCGCTATGGTCAGATTTCATGAGAGAGCGCGACTGTTGCTTATATTTGATCGTGATTACATGACCTTCTCTGTTATGCAGTAGCGATGTCAGCGATCCAATACAGTTATGTACCCGCGATGATCCAGTCTGGGCGAGTTTGTTCTAACAGCCAGCCTTCCAGATGACTCCAGACCTAGTTGTTGGCCTTGTATATGTCGCCCTCCCTTCTCTGGCATGTCTGTTCCATCATTTGAGCTACCTTCCTTGGAGATAAGCTCATCTTCCCACCATTCATGGAGACTCCTTCTCCTATTTAAGCCTCCACCATTGCTATGAGCTGCTAGTTTGGAATTCTTAGTCTTTGGAGTGTTGCTGATAGTGTTGTGGGTTTGATAGGTAGCTGGTGTGACAAGTGTGGGATTGATTGAGAGCTTGAGGAAGGTTGTGAAGTGTTTTGATCTTGTGTGAACTTGTGAGTGAGAGAGCTTTGTTTTGGGAGATCTATCTTCAAGGGTGAATGCTTGAGGAACTTGCTGGTTGGACCCTCTTGAGAAGGATTTGACGTCAGAACTATTGTTGTATTCTTCTTTTTTTATCAATACTAGACAACTATCATTATGGTTCCACTCTTATTGTCTTTTTAATGGTGATTGAGTTATATCCTTTCTGACTGATATATAGTTGCATCTATTGGATTTTATGCTTGTGTTTATGTCGTTCTTTGCATGTGCAGGTGTCTGTTCATGAGGATCGTGAGGATTGTGACCAGCCGGAGCAAAGGAACAGGAGCGATGACTCTTCTACAAGTACTAGTGTTGGAATCCAGGTAGGCCTTTGTAATCGGTCTTTAATTTGCAATTAGGAACCTGCGTGTTAGCGTTGTTTGATTGTTGCTAGACCCTATTTGGGCTAGTAGGGATCGCCTTTGTCCGCAGAGGGGATTTACCTCCACAACAGGCAGGGTAGTGGGAATGTTCGACATAGGTTAATTTTGTTGTATTGAATATACAACTCTTGGATGTTGAGGTAGTATTGGCACCCAACCACTGGATGTAATTCTAGCTTGACCCGAATTTTGTTGTAAACTCTCATATGGTTGTTCCCCCAGAGGGAACAACGAAAAGGCATACTACCCCCATATGGCAGCAATCTAGTGTTCAAAGGGTAAATTGGTCTTTGGAGACTGGACTTCCCAAATTGATACTGATGTGAAGGATCATTTTGTTGAGTCTCAACATAAGAAACTCCAAATAAGATTCCGTATGAACAAATAGGAACATACCATGCTGTCCAAATAGTCCCTAGGTGGACTTCATCTAGTGGTTGAGAACTAGTTGGGACATATGGTATACCAGCGAACATTGTTGGAGTAGCGGTAGGAAGTTTTGTTGCTGCTGTATCATAGGACATTGTCCTAGATGTCGATGGTTGTTCAGACATGTTGATTCTATCCAAAAGATTTCCTAGTGATTCGACAGGAACTTGCGATGAAGGGCGATCAAAAGAACTAACTTCTATGGTAGAAGGATATAGGTGGATCCAAGTTCCAAAATGCAATGGGGTACTAGATGGAAGATCCTCCACAATTTCTTCTATAGCAATCAGTCCGGGTGGAAGAGGTAGACCGTCAAGTCCGTAAAATATTTCTGGTACCGAAGAAGGTATAGACTCTACAGCGATAGATGTTGGAGGGGTGACACCTTCCGAATCAGCCGTAGATGGAGCCGGTTCAGGAATAAAATTGTTTACCGTTACATTAGGATCAGTTCTGATGTCATCTTGTAACTTGGAACTTTTTCTGTAGAGGCAGGAGTACCAGAAATAATTGGAGTAACTGGAGTCTCTAAGGATGTTGAAACACAAGTTTCAAATAAACCAGGAGACTTCGACCCAGTTAAACGAGATCACTTGGCCCGGAATGGTTTCGTTTCTGGGGTCAAAGATGGTTGACTTGATAGTCTCCATGAATGACGGGGTTTTTATTGAATTTCTTCCACAATTGCGGATTACTCGATCAACTCAAAATAAAAAGGGGAAAATTTTATTCCGAATTAAATGAATTTTATGACGCTTTGACACAACTTGCCTTTTCAATTTTTAAGAGTCGAGAAAAAGCTAAAGATGACTCTAGTCGCCTTTGATTTTTAATGAGCCTGAAGTGACAAGTGCTCAGATGGACCTTTTCTTTTAAGGAGTTTGAAAAGGAACGAAAGTGACTACTTTGGATATCTAAACAGAGGGATTACCAAACCAATCACAAAACTGCAATATACACCTCGGTGGTAACTTATAAAGAAATTACTGAGGACTTTATGTACGGCAGTCAATCTTCCTGAATGTTGTGTTCAGTGCATTGTGATCGATAGGGCGACAGACACGACTTCCTAAGGATAAAGGATATCAGCCTATTGTTGTCTCCCAATATATACTTGACGGTACATGGGAGCAAAATTCTGTACTAGCACTTGTCGTATCAAAGAGGAGGAATCACCCAACCTACAATGAAAACAATAGTTACCCGGCTTTACGATGCTGGAATACATCTCTAGCCTAGACTTCTAGATGTTGTGCGTTAGGTACCAAAGCGTTTTTATGTTCATTGAGGTTTATTTTATAGTTGATCTTTCTTAAGAAGTTTTCCTTTCAAGGTTCACCACATGATGTAGATATACAACTCCTAAATATGCAATCTAAATTGATAAACAGTCATTTTCTTTCTTTTAACAATGAAAATCCTAGCTACTAAGGAATAATCATTGCTTTTAATATGCAATCAATTTCCGCTTGCAGTCTAAATGCAAATGCACATGCATGTATTTTTTTTTCAGTTCCCTTAATGTGAGAATGAAAAAAAGAAAACTAAATACAAATCTGAACTACTTTTCTTCGAAGCGACACTTTAACAACTTCTTTTCAAAAAACGAAAGGAAGACTAAGACAACACTTTCTCTTTCGAATGGAAAACTGTTTTCGACACTTCAAAGAATTGATAATTCAAATCAAATACAATGGAAAAAGTGTAATCGACTATCTAAAAGAGGAAGACTTTACGACACTCTTTTTCTTGACTGAAAATGACAGTTGCGACACTTTTGAATCAAAAGACGACAGTTCGATTAAGCTATTGTTTGCAAAGGAGGACTGTAAATGATGAAAAATACATAAAAAAACATTCACAATTCCTTATCAGTGGAGGCTGAATAATGTAAAGGAAGAAGGTTTCAACAGTGATATATTGATCATACACAGCAAAACTACTAAATAGAGCTAAAAACAATGAAGAAAAAACCAAAATCTGGAGGCAGAAATAGTCTCATTCAATCATCGCACCTGACCTTAAAGAAAATAGGGATGCATCTCACCTGTAGCACACGGGAGGTACGATGCATCTAGACTGCCAATGAGAGATAGTACGATGGTCCAGGGACGACACTGAGCTTGGTTTTCACCCACAGTTTGCAGCTAAGTTCAGGGATTTAGGCCGAGCTTATGATAGACAGTAAACAAAAAGTATAGGGGCTGATCTAATGAGGTTATTGAGCTACCACCAGGGCACTTAGGATGTTTGCAAGTCAGATGTTCAGTTCATAAACCAACCTAGAGATTGACTAAAGCAACACTGATCTACTTTGCAGTTGCATAGAAAAAGCAGTTCGAAGGCTAGTTGGCTTAACATTAGGCTCCGTCTATAGTTTATAAAGAAAACAACAGTAACAAACAAACAAACTATTTTCTCCCTAGTGGAGCCACCATTTTGTTTCCGGGAAAACTAGTTTCCATTCAAAACTGTTAGTCCCACTAAGACGGGTAGCTATCTTAGAAACAAACAATTCAAAGTAACTTGTGTTTTCCTTTATGAGAGATAGATAAGAGAGAAGCAGAGAGTACCAACCTCAGTCTTTCTCTTGGCTCCTTACTTGTTTCCTCTCTCCTTTGATAGAGCTTCGCCACTCCTTTCTCACTTGTCCCGCTTCAAAGAACACCTATAGAGTCAAAGCAGCAAAATACCATCAAAGCATAGAGATATATAACCATAAACAATGTAGAATCAGATGTACATTAACCATACAAATGCATACACAAACACAAGATTCAGAAATATACAAGTATATGGAGGAAAACGCAAATAGCTTTATTGATAGAAGTAGTAGAAGAGAGGATTACAGCCTAGCTGTTTGATCCAGTGCCATCCTCACAGCATGAAAGCCCTCTTCACCTCATGAAAAGCTAGATCACCCAACAATACAATGTCTCAAAGAGAAACCAATCGCACTTCCTTACAAATTACAAAATTCCAGCCTCCGGATCTCTAGGATGAGGGATCCATATATAGATATCTACAGGGGAGTGAGTCAGCTTCTGGGATTTTGATTAGTGTCATTTCACTGATAGTTCTTGGTTCCACTTGGAGATTTCATGATCTTTTACTCATCCTTGGGAAAATTCAGAGAGGCAAGTGTCATATTAGCAGTTTCTAGAAGATTCTCTGAGTTTCCACCTAGCAAACTACCTCTGATATTTGTCTGCTCTCGCTCATCGCACCCTACAGAAGGGATTTTTCAGTATGCATCACACCCTTTGTGTGTAGTAGGTGAGATGCATCGCACCCTCAGCATGGAGTAGTCTGTATGGTCCAGTTTTGACCCGTTCTGAGCAGTTTTTCAGAGAGAACTTCTGGGAAATGATGGAATCAGTTGAACTTGATCCTTTAGGGTATGAAACAACACTTTTAGGGTTTTGAGAGCCCTTGGTTTATGTACATATGTGATTGGGGTTGCAGTGCCCAAATATGCCTATAAAACGAATGGAGCACTAACCATAGAGAATGAAGCTGACAGGCCCACTATCAGCGCCCTCAAGGGAGTGGGGTTGAACTTCGCAGTGCTCCCTGGTGAGGTGCTCCACCTATTACAGGATGGAGTGATCGCGGAGCTGAGGGCCCACGAACATCGTGCTCTATAGGTGATCTGCGAGCAGAGGATTAATAATGAATAGATGGCCCTACAGCGAGACTCTTCCATCACCGCCACGACCGAGGTAGCCAACCAAAACAAGCATATAATTCAGGTCGTGGAGGAGGCATGCTGAATGGTCTCGTAGTTGGCCATTCCTGAGGAAGAACTGGTCGAGGTGCACATCTGCAAGCTTTCTATAGGGGTGTGTGACGCTTGCATAGAGATGGCTAGGGTTCAGCTAGAGTTGAACCTATAGATTACCAAATTAAGTTGAAGGCCAACCTTCAAATTACAGTTGAAGGAGCAACGTGCAACCACTGTCATAGAGGCGATAGCACCAGTCGATAGTGCAGTAGTAGACTGCATACAACTATTCAAACAGTCATTTAAGGTCCTAATGAGCCTATAGGAGGACCCTAATGTACAACGGCTAGAGACAGAAGCACGAGAGCTGCAGTAGCACTATGATGAAGTAAAAAGTACAGCGTGAACTGTCGTGCTCACGAAGAGACTGGCAATGCTATAGGATGCCAAGTAGTTGAAAGAATAGGTAGATGCAGCATAGCACAAGGAGGTAGTGCTGAAGGCACGCTCGAAGCCCTAGTTGGACAAGGCTTATGCGGTCATAGCCTCTATTGAGGAAATCTTACGAATATGCAAGAAACTGAGCAAAAGCTTCAAGAAAATAGTTCAGGAGCAGTGACTGAGTAGATGGTCGAAGAAGTGAAGCAGGCAGCCGCAAAGTGCACTGCCGAAGTTGTGGTCATACAGGTCGCGCTGGGAGGTCTTCACGCAAAGATCTCCACACCTGCAAAGTGAATCGAGGATGAGTCAGCATGTTTGTGTTGGGGTCCTATTGGGAACGAGATCTCCTAAGGATAGTTTTGGAGCTAAAAGCCCATGTTTTGGGTCAATTTTGTAATAAAGTAGTAAAGTCTCCACATTTTGTGGTCGCGGAGCACGACGGTGTCAAGAGTCATAAAGGGTTGTCCGCCCTTATTCTGTAAAGTGTAAAGTTGGCTGTAAAGATCTACCCATGGTCCACGAACCATGGGATTGTATAAAAAGAGCTAAGTAAGTAAGCTCTAAGTAGTTTTGAAGTCTTAAGTTTCTGAAGAAGAGGACAAGTCTTGGAGTCTTGGTAGAGAAGCCTAAGTGTTTCGGGTCTTAGCGTAGGTAGAGGCTCTACAACTGAGTGCACAGAGGCCAAGGGTGGAAGTCTACAGCTGAGTGCATGGACTCCTGCAGTTGTGTACGCAAGGTAGATAAAGTCTGTAGTAACATGAAGATATCAATAAAGAGAAGTATTTTACAAACTCTGTGTCTTTATTTCCTATTAATACATCTGGTTATATTGCGTTTTGGGTATAATTTACAATACGTATGTGATGCACGATTATATGTGATCATATTGGTTAATTGAATGCAAGTAAGAATATCATATTACAAGGTGCTAATTGCAATTTTTTAGTAAGATAAGTAAAACACTTAAGATAATGTAGGAATCTATACAATACATTGTCATAGTAGTGCCAAAGTACCTGTATCGCAGGCTGAGGCTATGCGTAGGTCGATCATGCACCTTTGCGAAGCTACTAAGGGTCGGAATAAATGGCTAGACTAACAGAGCCCTAAGGCTTAGCGACCTGTATGAAACTAGGAACAAAGGGTATAAACCAACATCACGACCATCTCAAGGTGCGGAAACTTGGTTCGAGCATCCCCTCATACTGCTTCGGGTGAGACTTCGGTCCATGCTCCCCGGGCTGATGCCGAAAGGGACAGTAGTGTAGGGATTTGTTTGTCTAACTAACGCTGAACCTGGATCAGGCCCCACATAGCCAACACACCCACAACATATTGAGCATCCCTGCGCACACAACTCCAGCCACCCACTTCATTGGTTCGAGCCGCATAACATTCGACTCCTCATAGTATACCTTCTTCAGGTATTTTCTCAGTTATAGATGCAAGAACTTCACATGATCCCCTAAGTCTCCATCCTCCATCTTTAAATATATTATTCAGGTGATAATATTTCCCTCAAAAGGTACATTCTCTGGCAGCAATCATGTGGAGACCATGAATTTCGCCGAATCAGGGTCTTTAGTAACCTTTGTGGTGGATTTCCTAGGTAGTATATAAGGTGGTAGACGAGTAAGCGGGCCGGATTCATCTACATAAATTTATTCAATCCCCATGGTGAGCTCTTCTTCATCTAGGTCCATGGGTTCTGTTGACTACTTGGTTTTATCTATCTTCCATTTTTGTCTAACCTCCATTGGATTTTTTCGCGGGGATTTCTGCACCGGTGCTTGCTGGGGCTTCTTCTACTTCTTTTCTCCTACCACAAAGGCAGATTGTTTAGGACTTGGTGACCTAAGCATTGTGGTAGGCACGGGTTGTGTTGGCTTAGGTTGGGTTGCAATCATTCTTCCCAGGAATATTTCACGCTGCCAATCAGTTAAATTCTTGAATCCTTGTTGTGAAATATTCTCTCGAAGTATTTTCCAATCCTTTACAGAGATGCAGCAATTCTCTTGGAGCAAACTAAAGCACAAAAGCTCAAGGAAATTTCTCAGGAAGAAAAGTGTTCGAATGTGGGGCAGGAGGCTATATTTATAGCCTAATTCAAATTTAAATCCATATGTTCCCTCCATATCCCTGTCATAAATTTTTTTTTGGCTACAAATTTCCAAACATATGCACCTTAATTTCTCCCCCCCCACTCACTTTAATGGAAAAATCGTCATCCAATCATCTATAGTTCTTCCAACGGTCACTTTTTGGCTAGGCTATGTGGGACCCACCATTGTAGTGTATCTCCTTCTCGCATCTCTCCTTTGTGTCGTCCCTTGATTCGTCGCACAACCCATTTAATTTGGCAAACTATCCTTCTCTCAATGTAGTTTATAGTCCCGTACTTCCTTGCAACTGCTTGGGCTACTAAGACTGTCTTGCATTCATATAGTCATTACATAGGGGAAAGATCACCCTTGTACAAATTTAACCAACTCCCATTGATATTTCCTAGAAACAACTCCCCATTCAGCTTTGCGAGATGAACTGCACCTCCATCCGTAATCGCTTGGACAATATATGGTCCCATCCAATGCATCTGAAACTTTCCTAGAAATTTTGTGAACGTACTATCATACAAAAATACTAAATCTCTACTTTTGAAGGTGCATTGCTTAATGTGGCAATCATGTGATGCCTTTCCACGATCCTTCTACACCAACTGATGAAAACCAGCCAAGAAGTGATCTTCTTCCAACTCAACTATCTGTGTGAGGCATTCTTCCATGGTATCCCAATCGAACATCTCTGTAACTGTAGCAATACACAAACTTGGCATGATGTACTCCATTGGCATTATGACTTCTTGTCCATAAACAAATCCAAATGGTGTCTGTCTCGTCAAATTTTTATAGATAGTTCTATATGCCCATAGAACAGCTGGTATACGCATGTGCCAATCATTCTGTTCTGCATTTCAAATCTTCGTTAAAGAATTCTCCAAGATTTTATTAAAAGCTTCCACTGTTCCATTTGCTTGAGGATGATATGGTGTGCTTTTCTGATGATACATATGGAATTCTTCAAGAAAAGCAGCAATTATTTCGTTCAAGAAGTGCAAACCCCTATCGCTCATCAAAATTTTAGGGCAACCAAACCGAGACAAAATGTATTCAAAAATGAACTTCACAACTATAGCTACGATACAATTCTTCACAAGCTACACCTCAGCCCACCTGGTCAAGTATTTAGTTGTCGTAATGATGTATATTCCTCCTATCTTCTTTCCTAATGGTTGACTTGGTCCCACGAAGTCTATTGCCCACTTATTGAATGTCTATAATGACACTTTCGAGTTTAGAGGCAATTCATCCCTTCGCGACAGCCTCCCATTCTCTGACAGATATCGCATGCCCTAAATAATCCTTCAAATCCTTATTCACAGTTGGCCACCATAGTCCAACTCGTAATATCTTCTGCACAATTTCTCTTCCCACAAAATGTCCTCCTGCAACTCCTCCATGTGCTTTATCGAGGATACTTTTTCATTCATAATCTGGGACATACCGACACAACACTTCATCCGATCCCATTTTATATAAGTGCTCTGCAATAACAGAAAAATTTGCAACCCTGACCACCAATTATTTCTTTTTCTATGTCATATACCCTTCAGGAGCTGTACCAGTAGACAAGAATTGGATATTGTATGCAAAGTGTTGATCCATGACTCGCACAGAAAATAGTTCTGCATCAGGAAATCCTTCATCCAGATTTGTAGGTTCGTCGCCATTCTCAATCTACGAGAGGTGATATGTTCCAAAATTTAATCACGCTGGCTTCATAACTACTTCAAAGTCATATTCTTGAAAGAGCAAAAACCATCTATAAATCCCCCCCCCCCACATAGGCTTATTGACCAGGTACTTCAAAGTGGAATGGTCTGTGTAGATTTTGAAGTGCGCACCCAAAAAATAGTGCCTGAACTTTTGGAGTGGATACACCATTGCCAATTCTTTGAGCTCCGTAGTTGAATAATTTTTTTCTGCCTTGGATAAATTCGTACTTGCAAATGCTATCAGATGGTCAATATCACCTATGGTTGGTTGGGTTAGCATAGCTCCTAAAGCTATGCAGGATGCATTGACATGTACGTGGAGTTCCTTCTTCTAGTCGGGGAACGCAAGAATAGGCATTGTGACAATGTTTTCCTTTAATACATCGAAACTCTTTCGGAAATCATCATCCCAGCAAAACGTCGCATCCTTCTTCAATAATCTCTCCATGGGGGCAGTTATCTACGCTTATGCTTTGATGAATTTCCTATAATATCCTACACGGCTCAATGTCGCGCGCAGCTGTTTGACATTCCTTGGAGGCTCCAAATTGATAATTACTGCAGTTTTGGTAGGGTATACCATCAAACCCTACTTAAATACAACATGGCCCAAGATTATCCCATATGGTACATAGAATATGCACTTCTATAGATTAAGGGATATTTGATACTTTCGACAAGTATCCAACATTAAGTGAAGACTTGCAACGTGCTTCTTCACTAACCCAAATAATGTCCAATCATCAAAGTACACCTCCGAAAACTTATGAATTGATGTGGAATTTATCCAGGACAAAGAATTAAAGGTATTATAGACTCGTGCATGGATGTGCCTTTGTTACTTTATGCAATGGATTGATAAGATTACAAAATACACAGACACTGAGGTGGTTAGAGAAAAACATAACAGGAAAACATGTAAGACAACAAGTTTAATAAGGAGTTCACCCAATGCTCCTGGGCTACGTCTCCTGGTCTAGGTCTCAGTGGTGGCCTCTCTATTATGTTTTTAAGCAGGGTTTTTATAACAGTGAGCTCAATCCAAGTCTCACTAAACAAATAAAAGTCAGTAGGAATGGAGTGCACAGACTTTCCTTACTGAAATTCGACCTCTGATGGGCACAGTAGTATGACAGGCCTATGCCGAGGAGTTTTCTTGAACCTCTCAAGCCTTCTATGGAGTACACAGACTCTCTGACTCTCTCTAGCTCTGTCTAGCTCGATGCTTCCTTTAGGTGAGCTCCGCTTCTACTCTCTGTTTCCTATTCTTAGCTGTCTGCCTTCTTGTGTTGTTGTTTTTCTGCCTCTGTTAGGTCATAGCTTTAAATCTAGTCTGTTCTTTTTGACTGTTCGTTTATGCTTCCCGACCTTCTAGTTTCCTTACCTTTGTCTGTTCGAATTCCTCTACTCTGCATCATCATCACTAAGTAATGCCTCACAGGGAGGTGGCCACCTGTTTCCCAATGAAGTGGGTATCAGATTCCTTGAATCATTTTTAAATGGCCGTTAATTCCGTTTGCTTCAAGATCACCTGTGAATCATGAATCTTTTGCCAACTCATCATCCATGTCTGACTTCAAATCCCCTGTCATCTTGCTTTTTGACTTGTCAAATCTAGTTAGTCATCGGGATGCATCTCTACTGTTGAATTGGGCCCCCAGATCCTACAGTCGTCCTTCATATCAGGCGGACAAGTTGCACGATGTTTACCCATCCGATGCGGGCGGTTTTCTCTATCATCTGCCGGACGCGTGTCACTCAATGTGTGGCATCAGGCGGGACTCAGTCAAAATTCCTTACCGCCTCGAGGCCTTCCGATATCATGCCGGTTTGTGGAATCCCGCGCTACAGAACCGAATGCGTTACATTTTCCGAATTTTATAGCGATTTCAGGTCCCGGCACTTCGCGGCTTTCCTTCACTAAGGGGAATCCCTGCGATATGCGATTTTGATTTGGCATCCAGTTTTGCCATTTTGTGCTAGCACGGGTTACCATGGGCCAACGGTCTACGCGCTAGACCAAGGGTCCTCATTACTCCACTCTGGCCACAACTGCAACTGTTACGAGGATTCCTTATGATAGCTTTGATTTTTCTAGGACTTGAATCTTTTGGCATAATTTGAAAGAGTCATGAAAACTTAGGGAGTGTTTTAGAATCCAATTCGGATCATATCCTTCCCACTGAAAATCTTTTGGACCACCAAAAGTTGGTTTTTCTTTTAAGCATCAATCAAGTGAGGGTATTTCTTCCTCGCTTGCTCAATTTCTATCCATTTCCCACTGCTTAGCTTTGAACCTTTGAATCCAATCCTGAGGTATTCAACATCCCCTCTACACGTAGTTCTTACCTTCCTGTCCAGAATGGTACCTTCCTACAATTCATTAAGATATTCAGGCAATAATTCATAATTAGAAGGTAATTAAATCTGCTCTTCGGGATCTTCGATTAATGAAGGTTCAAATAGTCTCAAGTTGTCTGCATTAACAACTGAGTAGATGTGCATGTAAGCTGGTAGATCAAGGCAAAAAGAATTATCACCAATTTTCTCAAGTATCTTGAAAGGTCCATATCTTATTGGCTTCAGCTTCTTACCTTCACCTTGCATTCTGTCTTCGCTGATATACAACTAGACTTGGTCACCAATTTGGAAACTATGCTTCGTCCAATGCTTGTCATGCCTTGCCTTGTACTTGGCTTGGCTCTTTTCTAGCTGTTCCTGTACTGCCTAGTGAATCTCTTGTATTTGTTCAATGAACTTGGTTGCCTTGTCCACATCACTGTGTCCATTAACTTCTATGTCTTTACCAAAGACACAATCCAAGGTAGAAGAATGTTTATCTCAGTTTTAAGCATGTTGCACATAACATAAATGTTCATCCCAAAGTTTGGGATGCTTGCAACAATAGCCTTTGAGCAACTGGATCACTGTCTTGTTGACCACTTCTGTTTGTCCATCTGTTTGCGGATGAAAAGATGTGCTCTTCTTCAGCCTGGTGTCCATCAATTCCCACAAACTTGACCAAAATTTCCCAACAAATCGGGTATCTCGATCAGATATTATGGAAGTGGATAATCCAAAATGAACCCATACATGCTGAAAGAACAAATTTGAAATTTTTTCAACTGTAATATGTTTGTTACAAGGTATTAAAATACACATTTTGCTGAACCTATCCACAACAACATATAAATAGTCATGACATTTCCTAGATTTAGGCAGTCCTCCAACAAAGTCCATGGAAACACTTTCCCAAGGATGAGAAGGAACTGGTAGTGGAGTGTACAAGCCTAGTTTTCTATTGTTGGGCTTGCTTTTAGCACACATGGTACACCCTCTTACATATCTAGAAACTGTCTCATTCATTTTTTGCCAATAACAAAATCTCTGCAGCTATGCAACTGTTTTACTTACACCAAAGTGACTTGATATTAGAGAAGTGTGTGCTTCTCGAATTATCTTTACTTTTTTAGTTTGTGGAATGCATAGCTTCCCAAAATGATACAAGAGTTGTTCCTTAACATGATAATCCAATTCTTCTACTCATTTGCCTTGACTTAAAGTTGCATATACATCTTTAAAATCTATATCTTGAGCATATTATTCAATGCAACTTTCATGCAATACTGAATTATGCTTAAGCATAGTAGATGAATTTATAATTGGTCTGGACAACATATCTGCAACTTTATTATGTATGCCCTTTTTATATCTGATGAATAAATGAAACTATTGTAGAAAACCCATCCATCTATAGTGTCTTGATTGGTGCAACATAGTTTGGGAGTGTAGATATTAAAGTGGTTGATGATCAGTATGTATAACTGTCTCTTTACCCGTTAAATAATGTTTCCACTTTTTCACACTCTATAATAATGCATACAATTCTTTATCATATGTGGGATAGTTAACTACTACAAAATTAAATGTCTCGAAATGATAACATATGAGTTTACCGTGTTGCATCAACACTGCTCCCATGGCATAGTCACTGGCATCTGTTTCAATATCAAATGGTCTTTGAAGATCGAGCAGTGCTAGTACTGGCGTTGTACTAATTTTTCCTTTGAAGGTGTCGAAGTATTTTTTCTGTTTTCCTCCCCACTGAAACACCTTGTTCAAATCTGTTAAAGCATGTAAGGGAGTTGCAATTAAGGAAAAGTTAGAAATAAACATTCTCCAATATTGTGCTGCTCCTAAGAAGCTTCTAACTTCTGTAGTAGATTTGGGTTTAGGCCAGTTTACAATGACTGCAACCTTATAGGGATCTATCATCAATTCACCACCCCCTACTATATGCCCCAAATAATTCAAAGATGTTTTTCCAAATTCACATTTTGAGAGTTTAACATAAAGATTTTCTCTTTTCAAAACATCTAGAGTCTGCTTAACATGATTTAAATGTTCTTCCCAAGTTTTGTTGAATATAAGAATGTCATCCAGATATACAATAACAAAATCATCAAGAAAAGGTCTAAGTACATCATTCATTACTCTCATGAAAGTAGCAGGAGCATTAGTTAATCCAAAAGGCATAACCAGCCAGTCATACAATCCCTGCTTTGTTTTGAAAGTAGTCTTCCATGCATCTTGCTCTGCAACTCTGACCTGATGATAGCCACTATGCAAGTCTAACTTGGAAAAATAAACAACTTCATTCAACTGATCTAATAGATCATCTATGCGAGGAAGGGGATAACGATTTTTTATTGTTATCTTATTCAGTGCTCAGTAATCAATGCACATTCTCCATGAGCCATCTTTCTTTCTCACCAAGAAAATTGGAGACCGACATGGTGATGTGCTAGGTTTGATGAACCCCTTCTCGAGCAGCTCCTATACCTACTTCTTGATTTCTGCATTCTCTAAAGTGGACAACCTATACATTCCAATGTTAGGCAATGGAGAATCTTGCTACAAATTAATATCATGCACTATTTCCTTTTTGGGAGGAAGACCTTTAGGTTCTTGAAACAATATATCATATTCTGAAACAACTTTTTCTAAATCAGCTTTCTGTTTAGCATCACAACCCTCAAATACATTGGTTTTATCAGGTTTCTTTTCCTTTACAACCATGAGTAAAAATTGTTTGCATGAATTTACAATTCGTTTCATCTGCCCTAAGTTTATGAGAGTATAATTATTCTTGAGCTTATGAGCTCTTACAATATATTCGATTCCATCTTTAACGAGTAGATACTTGTTCTCAGCTCTATTGAAAATAGCTTTTCTATCATACAAGTAAGGACTTCCTAAAACAATTCCACATATATCCAAAGGAACTATATCTAACTCAACCTCATTTACAAATGCTCACCCAAAACTTAAGTTTACATTGTCTAGTCACTTTTAGTTTTGCTTTATCACATAACCAACCTAATGGATGTGGTTTCTTGTGAGGTGTTGTTAGTAATCCCAACTTCTTTACAATTTCTTCAGAAATTAAATTTACTTGTGAGCCACTATCAAACAAAGTATCAATCTTTTGATGATTGGAATTAACTTGAATATGAAAAAGCTCATTTCTTTTTCTCTCATTTTCTTCATTATCAATAGATTGTGTAGAATTGCTAGTAGATGCTTCAGAATTTTTACCTTTATTACCTGTGGCTGTGATTGTTGCTTCATCTCATGAGTCTGACCCCAAATCCTTTTGAATAGCTACATCAGTCTTCTTCTTCTTGCCCTCGAACTTCTTAGGTTTCAGCTCTGGATGAAAAATCCAGCAGTGCTCATCATCATGCCCATCCTTCTTATAGTGAGTGCATGAAGACTTGCTTTTCTATACAGTGTTTGTCTTCCTCTCTTTCCATTTCTGTTTTCTTTTCTCCTTATTTTTACTTGCAGTGGGTTTGGATGATCCCCCAATTTCTGGGTTCCCATTCTTACCTCTAGCTTTTAGATGCGTAGCCTGAATAGATACCTCATCTATGCTAGTGGGATTAAACATGAGGATAGTGTGCCTCATGTAGCTATGTAGACCACATATATACTTCAAAAAAGTCTCAGGTGAGTCTAAAGAAATTCCTAGAATAAAATCTCTTTTCCTAAATTCTTGGGTGTAACCTTGTACACTTTGCCCTTTTAGTTGCCGAAGAGATTGCCAGCTCATCATGGCTTGCTGCATGTAAGCTAGTGGATAGAATTTCTTTTTAATTGTAGAAAAAAATTCACTCCAAACAAAAAGAATCTTACCATGTTTCTTCATGTTAGCTTGTGTCTTGCCTTCCCACCATACCAAGGCAGTGCCTCCAAGGTGTAGGCTGACTAGTTGAATCTTACTCTTGTCTGAGTCAATGCTCTGCACTCTGCAATAAACATCAATCTGTCTGATCCAATTATCCATCTTCTCTGCATTCAACTCTCCATCATATATTGGTAAATCAAATTTAACATCTAATTTAATCAAAGATTTCTTCTTTTTATTTTCAGTGTTATTAGGAGGCATGAGAAATTTTTCTTCTTTCCTTTTGCCTTTAGAGTGGTCATGGAGGAGAGATTCTTCTACTCCTTTGTATTGTTTGGAGTTTGATGAATATTCATCTCTATTTTTCTTAAATTCCCTATATATTTCCTCCACCATGGATCTCATGGTCATAAAACTACCCATGAACTGGGGGTCTGATTCCAAGGGATTTTCTTCTAACACTTTCCTCTTAGAATAGACTCTTCCAATTTCTAGGTTAGTTTCAGCCAACTCTCCTTCTCTTAATTTAAGCTTTGATCTAGTTAACATTCAACAAAAAGATCCAGCACAAGCTTGTCTAACCTTAGTAACCTAGAGCTCTGATACCACTTGATATGGAATTTATACATGACAAATAATTAAAGGTATTACAAACTCATGTGCATGGATGTGCCTATGTTGCTTTATGCAATGAATCAATAAGATTGCAAAATACATAGACACTGAGGAAGTTAGAGAAAAACATAACAGGAAAACATGTAAGACAACAATTTTAATAAGGAGTTCACCCAATTCTCCTGGGCTACGTCTCCTGGTCCAACTCTCAGTGGTTGCCTATCTATTATGTTTTTCAGCAGGGTTTTTACAACAGTGAGCTCAATTTGAGTCTCACTAAACAGATAAAAGTCAATAGGAATGGAGTGCACAAACTCTCCTTGCTGAAATTCAAACTCTGCTGGTCACAGTAGTATGACGGGCCTATGCCAAGGAGTTTTCTTGAACCTCTCAAGCCTTCTATGGAGTACACAGACTCTTTGAGTCTCTCTGGCTCTATCTAGCTCGATGCTGCCTTCAGGTTGGCTCGGCTTCTACTCTCTATTTTCTGCTCTTAGTTTTCTGCCTTCTTGTGTTGTTATTTTTCTGCTTCTGTCAAGTCATGGTTTTAAAGCCAGTCTATTCTTTTTGACTTTTCGTTTCCGCTTCTCGGCCTTTTGGTTTCCTTACCTCTGTCCATTCGAATTCCTCTACTCTGCTTCATCATCTCTGCTAATGCCTCGCAGGGAGGTGGCCACCTATTTCCCAACGAACTGGGTGTCATATTCCTTGAATCATTTTTGAATGGCTGTTAATTCCGTTTGCTTCAAGATCACCCATGAATCATGAATCGTTTGCCAACTCATCATCCACATCGGACTTCAAATCCCCTGTCATCTTGCTTTTTGACTTTTCAAATCCAGTCAGTCATCAGGACGCATCTCCACCGTTGATCTGGGCCCCCCAGATCTTATGGTCATCCTTCATATCAGGTGGACAAGTTGCACGATGTTTACTTGTCCAATGCGAGCGATTTTCTCTCTCATCCGCTGGACGCGTGTCGCTCGATGTCTGGCATCGAGTGGGACTCAATCAAAACTTGTTACCGCCTCTAGGCCTTCCAATATCCTACTAGTTTGTGGAATCTCGTGCTACGAAACCGAATGCATTATGTTTTCCAAATTTTATAGCGATTTCGGGTTCAGGTGCTTCGGGGGTTTCCTTCACTGAGGGGGATGCCCAGCGATATGCGATTAGCGCTTGAAACCACCCCCGTTTCTTGATTTGGCCTCCTGTTTTGCCAATTTGCGCCAGCGCGCGTTACCATGGGCCAATGGTCTACACGCTCGACCGAGGGTCCTTCGTTGCTCCGCTCTGGCCACAACTGCAACTTTTACAAGGATTCCTTCTGATAGCTTTGATTTTTCTAGGACTTGAATCTTTTGGCATAATTTGAAATAGTCATGAAAACTTAGAAAGTGTTTTAGGATCCAATTCGGATCATGAATAAATTCCTTGAAAGTTGTGACTACCACCCTAGAGAAGTTTGCAAGGGAATTCTTAAGTCTAAAGGGCATAAATATATACTGAAAACAACCCCATTCTATAGTGAAGGTAGTCTTACTCTGATCCTCCCGCACGATGTTGATTTGATGATATCATGAGAACCCATCAGTAAACAAATAGGCTTCCTGACCTCCAACAGTATCCAATAATTCATCTGTGAATGGATTAGGGAATGGATCATGAACACAAGCATCATTCAACTTTCTTAAATCTATGAAGATCCGAATTTTGCCCTTCGTCTTCTTTTCCTGAACCACCATAAGACTAACCCAGTCTGATTCCTCAATAGACTCAATAATCCTGGCTGCAAGCATCTTATTCAATTCCTCGTGCACTTTTTCCTTGTACTTAGGATTCAACCGGTATGGGTACTGCTTCACTGGCTTCACATCTAGCTTTAGAGTCATCTTCATGACACCCAAATCACCTACTATCCCTTTTAAATCTGTGAACTTTGTGGGAAACAAGTCCTGATACCCCTGTAATAACTCCATGACTTTTTCCACTATGTCCTCATCCCAGTAATCACTTATATTTGTGAATTTTGGTCGTGCTTCCAACCCAATATTCACCTCCTTAGTCTTCAAGGGCTTTGAGATGTCAGGGATTTCTGCCTTAGGCCCCACGACTTCACATTATCATTCTAACTCAGGGATACTGATTTTCTGAGGATCTTCCTCACCTTCCTCTATGGTCACATTATAGCATTCCAGAGCATGGCCTAGCTACATACTCGAGTCTATTTGTACCCACGTGACAGGTTCTTTATGTATTTTGAATATTTTAGCTTTGATCTCCTGTAACACTTTGTTAATACACGCAAATCCATCCTCAAAGCTGAAAGTTAATAGAAAACTTTCCTTCAGAACATCTCATTCTTCGGTTTTGTGTCGCAACTCTGTTTCTAGATACCAATTCATTGGAATAGTGTCCAATGTATGGTATAATATGTGAACCCATTCTCATTGTGGTTCTTCACCCCATTCTTTTGTCCATCGAGCAAGATGCTCACACGGATCATCTCTTATTGTATATTCCCCTCTAATGCAGGTGTTGGCATACCCAAACCACAACTTCACCATCCATCTATATTTCTTCCAGTCTACAAAGTTGTTCTTATGTATGCCCCACCATTGGGTAGGCATATCTCTCAATGTGATGTCTAATGCCTGGAACCGATGTTCCTCTGGTACATCTCTTTCAAATTTATCCAGAAATAAATTTACATCTTCTAAACCATCATAATACAGTAAGTTGCGTACCTCAATGGATATACATCGGAGTGACTTAGTAAATTCTGTTGCATCGTAGTGACCATACCTCGTGCAATATGTTCTACCAGTGCTCAAGCTCCTCATCTAAATCTGAGTTTTAGGAGCTATCCTTCTCCCAATTAATTTTCCCATCCATTGTAGGTTTGATCCAATCCTCATTCTATGCAGTAAGGTTATAGATTTTCTCAATATTGTCCTCCTCATAGTAATCTAGGACTGATTCAGTATATAGTGCACCCTCAGTTGAATGCAATGGAACAATAACCCTTAGTTCCTTCTTTTCAAATGTCATGTTGCACTTCTTTAGGTTGATGACCACGTTCATATCAAATTCCCAATCAATGCCAAGCAACAGTGGGTAAGGATTATTGTCATCCACTATCTCGATTACTTCAAAATTGGTTATGGCACACACCATTTCAATATCTAGAGTTACTCGATGTAGGCACCTGTTGTGGCCACCAACAACCCCCCTCCTTATTTAGTGTTAGCAATAACACTAGGTAAGTGGGGACCCTTAGTAAAAATTCAAAAAATTCAATTAAGGCTCATGTATTTTACTCCTTAAGAAAACATCGCATCGCGTAAAGAATGATAGGACATTTCCTTATGAGTAAAAATGACAAACTGTGAGAATGCGATGCGAATTCCATCGCATCGCATGCATTAAGAAACACTCACATTGGAAAACCTTTAAAAAATCGTCGATGTCCGATATGCGATATCGCATATCACATATCGCATTGTCGCATGAAAAACACATAACCATTTAACAGTTGTAACGATCTGCGATTTTGCGATAGCGCAATCGAGAAACCCTCCAACGACACATCCTAATGAGATTTGCGGTAATGCGATAATGCGATACTGTGATGCTGCGATGCGAATCCAGAAACATTCCATCGCAGATTTTCCCTGGCTCAACATTCAAGAAAAGCTTTCCATAAACCAAGAAACTGGATACGCGCTTTAATGATAATTAATGAATGATACGCCAGTTGTTAATGAAAGACGATTTTGTGTTTTTCGAAGAGTAAGTTCACGTCAGATGGCATATTTTTGTACATCCATAGAGCTTAAAGCTTTCCTTTCAATTATTATTACTATTATTACTCTCTCCTCATGTGTGAACTGCAGGAACGAAAAACAGAAGTAACACAAAGCAATGTGTAGGTAGCCATGAAGGAAAAGGGTAAAGTTCCAATGCTCAGAAACAGAGAAGAGATGCCATCATAAACAGATACCACATGCAACAGAGCCATAGATTCACATAATGCTGCTGAGCTATCCATTTCAGATCTTTCATTCATAGCCATGGTTGAATGAGTAGTTGAACAATGCTGATATCAAGAGGCGGTTTAATGCTCAAGGTCAGAAGCTCATGAAAGCAGTATGTTTACAAATTTTGAAGCTTATACCTAGTGAAGGAAAAGGCGCTAAAGGCGAAAAATGCATCAGAGAGGCCCGGATCAAAGAACGGAGGCAGTTTCCGATGCGTGATTACGCGCTAGCGATAAGAAAATTGCTCAAAAAGCAAAGCTTCTAACTGCTCAGTCACTTGTAAGCCTGGAAAACGCAAGAAAGCAATGGTAAAGAACAAACTGGAAACATAAAGTAGAAAGCAGAGGTAGAAGCAATTCGAGGATTAACCAAGTGGAACTTGGATTATTACTGGGCATACACAGTAAATCCACATAGCCAGAGGATGACTCTCGAGTATATCATCGATTTTGCTAAAAAAATGGTGCCAGCTCTTACCATTTCTGTTTGCTTAGCTCAACCAAAAGCGGAAGACAGTCAGCCGACTCTACCCAGGCAAATATTGAATGCTCGCAACATTAAGGAGCAAATGCAGAAATAGTTAGATATTAGATTTAATTTTTAGAAATAGTTTTGCTTAGAAAAAGGGCGGTCATTTAAACCATATCCTGAATCTGTGTAATTAAGTTATTTAGTTAGTAGTATTTAAACCCTTCTCATGCATTTACAGAAGGGTCCAGAAATTTATCAAAAACTTGTCCTCAGAACATGCACTTTTGCACCCTCAGAGGAGGTTTTGGTGAATGAATGCATCAAGATTTGTTGATTTTTGCATTTGATATCTGCTACTGATGTTGCACTTCTATACTTTTAGTGGATGTTAGAGCAAGGAGAGATAAATCATTGTTGGTTGAAGCTTACGAGTAGGACTAGTCATAAATGGTACTTTTATCTCTTGACCATTTCTGCTTATATGTTAAAGTGATATATAGTTTTTAGTTGTTTATGTATTATTGCATGAATTCTTGAGTTATCATTTGGCACTTTTGTACGGTGATAGCTATTTATTTATGTTTAATGTATGAATAACTCATTATGCGATATGTTTTTCACAACTGTTTCGTCTAACTTTTTGTGCGAAGTGGTTCATCTTCATTGATTTCCTTTCTTATAATCGCTGAATGATCTTTATTACTAGTTGTTATTTGAAATCTCTTTAGATTGCATAATAGAAGAATTACATCCCGGGTTAGTATAGATTTAAATGTGCTATTTATTAGATTACAATAGCATAGAATTAGATTAAAGTTTGAATTAAAATATCTTAGTTAGGAATTGTTAGATCAGCAACATCAAATTCTACACACACACACATAGATTTGGAAACTGGTCCCATTATCCCCAGTCAGACCCGCTATACCAAACAGATAAGGAGCTGCCAACCGAGGTCTGGACCGACCGGGTATCCCCCTTGTTGTCGACCCGATTTTCAGGGCTTCAACATATTTGGCGCTAGAAGGAGGGCCAGAACTATGAGTGGCAAGTAAATCCAAATCTGAATACCATTTTGAGAGTAAATCGCCCTCATCATCTCCTCTGAATTCTCCATTACATTTAAATCTAGAGTTAGAAGTCGCTCGAGTATCAACCGCTGCTACACACCCTGATATTTCAGAACAATCTACCATAGAACTTCCTGAAGTCGAATCCCTGATTCACAAACTTCAGCGATTTTCCATTTCTCCTCAAAGGTCTGATAAATCTCAAGGCAACGTGACTTCGCAATACAACCCTGCTCATCCCCTGACAAGGCTAAAGAGTGAAAATTTTGGCGTCCAGCCAACCAAATTACCTCTTCCCACCAGGAAAAGAGCGAGGAAATCACCGCAAGAGTCTGACAGTGAGACTCTTTCGTCAACATCGTCCATCTCAACTACTTCACCGCGAAGTCAACCATCCACACCTCCACTCCAGATCATCGTCCATCCATCCACTGGAACCCCCACAACCCCTCTTCAATCATCTACAATCGTAGTATCCTCATCCTCCCAGCCGCAGGGATCATCTTCTGCACTTTCCTCTGTTAGCAGTTCAACAATGGCCCAGTCTCCATGGAATAACCCTGGGGCAGTCTTAATGCCTGCACCCTTGAGTCAAATACCGGCCCATCCTGAGAAATGGCTACCTAAATTCAATCCCGAGGCAGGCATGCTAGCAGAAGAGCACATAAACAACTTCATGCTTTCCATTAATCTCAATGGGGTTACTAATGAATATTCTGTTGTTCGGCTTTTTCCTTATACATTGCAAGGAACAACCGAGTCATGGTACTTTTCATTACCCTCTGGATCCATCACAAGTTGGGACATCTTCCAGGACCAATTCCTAACCAAGTTTGTTGATGACAGGTCTATGGCAACGTTAATCAATGACCTATCCAATCTTAAAGCTGAAACTAGAGAGCCTATCAAGGATTTCAATTTATGGTTCAACAAAATTCCTACTGCTTCCCAGCCCAGTGAAGAAGTACGAAGTGAATGGTATATTACCGCTCTACCATCGAACATAGCAATCTTTGTGGACAGGGCCAATAAAATAACCTTAGCTGATAACATGAAAGAGGCGATAGTAGTAGAGAAACGAATCATAGCTCTGGAAAAGAGATCCGCGATAGAGGAATGTAAATCCAAAAAATTCACCTTCAAGGAAGACTCCAAGAAGAAACAAGCAAAAGATCCATTTGATTTGGAAGGATTGCATAAAGTTCTAAAGACCATGTCCAATGAAATGGTCGACATAAAAAAGCAAGTAGCAGAAACTTCTTCAAAAAAGCCCTACAGAGCTTTTAAAAGAGGTCCTTCAATGGATTCAAAGCCACCAAATGCCATTGCAAATGTTGAATCTGAGGAAGAGGAAGAGGAAATTGCCACTGAAGGGCAGACTGATGACGAAGAAGTTGTGGAATTACAAGGAATGTGGGATTTCATCCTCCCACAAGAAGAAGATCAAGAAGTATTTCCAGTTAGCACACGAAGCAAAAATCAACTTGATCCTCCCCAAACTACCCCTAAGCCGAAGAGTGCAAGCTCTACAACAAAGGATAAAGTCGCAACAAAGAAAATGATATCTAAAGCGACTCAAACTAGCCCAGTCCAAACAGATGAAACGACTCCATCGAAAACACTGATAGTGTCAGATGAAATGGAGTACAATATTATTGAAGACATGAAGAAGACTAGGGCTAACATCACCCTTTACGAACTGTGCAAGTTGAAACATCAACAGAAGATAATGATGAAGGAATTACATGCCGTGCCAGTTGCACCTTTGCTTGCCGCTGTGCTTTCTCAAGCTTCCCATAACATGGGAAGACCTCCAACTAATGCGATCAATAAGATTGATCCAAATGACATCGCTCTAATTGTAGGAAGATCAAGATCTCACACTCCCCCATTTCTCCTTACTTATGAAATCTTCAATAAAAATGTGCACAATTGTTTGGTAGATTCTGGTGCTTCATCGAATATTTTACCTAAATCTATATGTGCCAAGTTAAATGATCAACCACAGAAATCGGCAGTGCGCATAGTTCAGCTAGATCGATCTCAAGTCGAAGTGATAGGCAAACTAAATCAAGTAACCATAAGGTTTTCATCCAACCCGAAGGTATGTCACGTTATTGACATTCTAGTTGCCAATATCCCAGAATTCTATGGCTTAATTCTTAGCAGGGATTGGTCAGAAAAACACCATGGATACTTCGCAACCGACTGGTCGCACATGTGGCTGCCCTACAATGGTAAACCGAATCAAATAAAAGTTGAACGAGAGCTACACCAGAAGTACATAGTAACGGAGTTAGAGGGAGAAAATGAACCAGTAGCATATAACAGCAGCTTTATTGGCAATTACTCAGTAGATTCTTTCCTCGGCAATTTCAATGCTCATGCATCACCCTATTTAGAACACTTCGTTTTGTCCCAAGTCGAAAATTTTTCTCGAACTGATAGTTCGAAATGTATCAATTTTTTAGATAAACCTTTAAATAAATCTTTGTTTTGGAAATTATTTTTTGATGGTTCTAGATCTAACGAAGGAGGAGGAGCAGGATGTGTTCTGATTAGTCCAGAAGGAGATAAAATCATGCTCACATGCAGACTCGAATTTGATTGCACAAATAATACAGCAGAATACGAGGCTTTGGTTCAAGGCCTGTACAAAGCCATCAGGTTAGACGTCAAGTATCTTCAAGTTTTTGGAGACTCTGAGATTGTAGTTAAACAGGTACGTAACACTATACATTGCTTATCAGGTCATTTAAAACACTATCAATCCTTAGTACAAGATCTGACTGAGCATTTCATAGCATTTAATATTTCTACAATCCCCAGGCTCCAAAAAGCAAGTGCAGACCTTTTGGCTAACGTAGCTTCTAAGCTTATTCCATCCGAAGATTTTAGTCCAGATAGATTCTCAATAGAATTAATCTTTAGACCGTCCATTCCTGACAACATCACAAATTGGAGAGTATTCAACTACAATCCTGATATCGTAAATTTCCTCACGTCTGAAGGATCCTACTCCAATCAAATAATTGACGAAGACTAGCACGATCGATAATTGCAACAAAATACCACTAATAATGCTATACCTAAGTCGGTGGTCAAGTTATAAGAATTGTACGATTTGAAAGATCGGTTTAAGAGGTCTACCAATTCAAAACTCCAAAGTTCAACCTTGAACTACGAATTAGTAAACCTAGGGACCGATGCTAAACCACAAAACATTAATCTAGGCCTCGGCCTAGCCCCTGAAGAGAAACTAGCGTATATTCATCTTTTGAGACAATATAAAAATGTTTTTGCCTGGAATTATGATGAGCTGAAAACATACGACACTTCCATCATCCAGCATACTCTTCCCATGATCAATAATGAAAAACCTGTCCAACAAAAGCTGAGAAAGATCCACCCCAATTTAGAAAATCAGATAAAAACTGAGCTCAATAAGCTATTGAAAGCCAGGATAATCTTTCCCGTCAGACATTCCAAATGGGTCTCCAATATGGTACCTGTTAGAAAGAAAAACGGAGATATTAGGATTTGCATTGACTTTCGGAACCTTAATAAAGCCTGTCAAAAAGATAATTTTCCTCTACCACCTATGGAACAAATACTGCAGGGAGTGGCGGGCTCAGAATTAATGTCTTTCTTGGATGTATTTTCAGGATACAATCAAGTGTTGGTACATCCTGATGATCAGTTGAAAATCACATTCAGGACTAAATGGGGCACATACGCATATCGAAAGATGCCATTTGGTTTGATTAGTGCTGGTGCCACATTCCTGAGAGCCATGGACAGCGCATTCAAAGGTTTAGTCAATAAATCTGTAGTAATTTATTTGGATGATATAACAGTGTACTCAAAGAAGCGAAGTGACCATCTCAAAGACCTAAAACAAATCTTTCAACGGTGTTTAAGGTATGGAATTTCACTTAACCCAAAGAAATCTTTTTTCACACTAAGTGAAGGGAAACTTCTAGGATTCATAGTGTCAAAATCTGGTATTCACATTGATCCTGACAGAATCAAAGAAATTTCTGAAATATCCCTACCTCATAACAAAAAAGCCATGCAATCTTTCCTTGGTCAGATCAATTTTGTAAAGAGATTCGTTCCAGATTTTTCACGAATCGTGTCTCCTTTGCAAACCATGATTAAAAAGAATTCAAATTTAGATGGGGTCAAGATGAGCATGAAGCATTCAACCTGATCAAACAAGCTATTATTAATGCTCCATCTTTAGCAACTCTGAATTTTTCAGAGCCTTTTATTTTATACACATTTTCCTCAGATAAGTCATATGCTGTGATTCTAACTCAAGCAAATCAAGAAAAAGCGGAAGCTCCAATTGCATTTTTAAGCTCAAATTTACAGGGTGCTGAACTAAATTATTCAGACGTGGAGAAATAGGCTTATGCTGTTTTCAAAGCGGTCAAATGCTTCAAACCTTTCTTACTTAAAACCCATACTAATATCATAGTACCATTTCCAGCGGTAAGGAATCTTCTAGTACAGAAGGATGTGGGTGAGAAAAGGGCCAATTGGGTTACTGCCTTATAGAAATATGATATTGAGATCAAACCAACAAACATTGTAAGAGGTCAAGGCTTCTGCAAAATGCTGGCTGGAGCATCGCAAATTTCTGAAATTCCATCTGAAGAGGTACAAATGTGTGAGATAAGCCTAAACGATGCAGAATCATTATATGCTGATGTCATTTATTATCTCAAGAACGGGTATGCTCCTTCACACCTTGATCATACTAAGAAAAGAGCCCTAAGGTTGAAATCTAAGCAATATCAGCTCATAAATGATATTCTTTTTAGAAAAAATTATGATTCTGTTCTTCTTAGGTGTCTTGAGAAAGCTGAAGCTAAAAAAGTTTTGCAGGAACTCCACGATGGGCCAGCAGGCGGACACTATGTTGGAGATGCTGCTGCACATAAAATCTTACGCGTAGGATATTACTGGACCATGCTGTTTAAAGACTCGCATAGTTACGTGAGAAGATGTCAAGTCTGCCAAACCACTGCTGGAAGACAAAAGAAGCCATCCCTGCCACTACAGCCAGTAAACATCGAGCAACCTTTCAGTCAGTGGGGCTTGGACGTAATAGGTCAGATCATTCCTCACTCTTCTAAGCAGCATAGGTACATCCTCACAGCAACATATTATTTTACTAAGTGGGTAGAAGCAGTTCCACTCAAGACAGCTAATTCTGAAAATATCATTGAGTTCATAGATCAATTTATAATCACCAGGTTTGGATTGCCATCCGCTTTAATGTTTGATAATGCATCATACTTTTCTGGAAATGCAATGACTGAATTTGCACTTAAAAGAGGATTCAAACTTAAATATTCAGCGAATTACTACCCACAAGGTAATGCGTTAGCTGAGTCAACAAATAAAAACTTAATCAGGATTATTAAAAGAACAGTTTACCAAAATCAAAAGAATTGGCAGAAGGCCTTGATATATGCTTTATGGGTAGATCGGATAACACAAAAAGCTTCTATCGACACTTCTCCCTTTAATTTAGTTTATGGGAAAGAAGTGGTTCTTCCGACTCACTTAGCAATTCCCTCTTCGTCTTTAGTACAATACATTGATGAAGTACCCACTTCCTCCTTACAGCTAAGACAAATGGAAATAATTAAATTAGAAGAACAACTAGAACAAGCTCGGAAAATGCATGTTCATCATAAAGCACTAGTAAAATCCTCTTTTGATTCAAACATAATGACCAGAAAAGATTTTTAGATGGGAGATTTAGTTTTAAAGTGGGACAAGGCTCATGAAGAAAAGGGAAAACATACAAAATTTCAAAGAATGTGGCTTGGTCCTTTTCAAATTGTAGAAGTTGTAGGTCCATCAACATTTGTGTTACAGGATTTAGCAGGTAAGAGGGATACTTTTCCTATTAATGGACAAATTCTCAAGAAATATTTTCCATAGAATATTATTCTTCTATTTTTGTAGAGTAGTTGTTTTTCTTTTTCATAATAAAACCAGTTGTGAGTGGTTACATTAGGCATTTACGAAAAAGACACCAATTCTCTTTCAGATTTTGAACTTTTCACTTGTATAAATAGCAAATCTTTTGGAAAACTAATCTTTATTATTGATAGATACACTTAAAAACTTTAGCCTAGATATGATACTAGTTTCAACTTCAAAAAAATTGATGAAAGCAACCTTTAGTGAAGAAATTGTTTTATCTCAGTACAATGAAAGGTATCAATAACAAAATAAAGATTCTCTGTAGAACAACTGTTTCCAAAAACTGTATTATTGTCGTCCAGAGCTATCTTAAGGAAACAATGACGTCCTCCCTGCTAAGGAAATCGCAAATTTCAGAGGAATAACCCAAGCATACACTTTATCTTGAAGAATAAGAGGTCTCATCACGAACCGGCTTATCATTATCACAGATATTATAACTTGCTGACTTTGCCAATACTGTACACCACAACAAGACAATGACTCAAGATTGTTGCAATCAAAAGACAAGGGGTCTCATCATGAGCCAGCTTGTTCAGCAAAGTTATAAATCAAGTGAATGACTGTGTCATAATTTGGCTACCAAACCAAGACATTGTTCTTTAAGAATAAAAAGAAAATCAAAGAAATAAGTGTGGATATGGATTCTTCTTTGAAAGTTGTAGGCCACCTTAAGTAGGATACAGGATCATTGCTGGGTAACAGGTAACCCTGTCGAGGCTATAAATGCTTGCTGGCAGCAGAGGCTCTACCTACGACAAAGGAGCATATTTAAAACTGGTTTACAGAGGAGACTTTGTTTTATCTTTACAAAACCAAGTAATGACTTATGTAAATACAAGGACTAGCATGAGGAAGCAAATAATTAAAGTAGAAAGTGGTTGAAACAAAATATCATTGACAATTTAGAGCGTAATGTACTATATCTTTCCATAATAAAGTTTAATTTTCTGAAAAAATTTCTGTTTTGGAAGTTTGAAAAATTCAATAGAAAAACAGAGATAATTGGTTCTTCCAAGTGAATCGCCAATTGTTGTGGCCACCAACAACCCCCTCCTTATTTAGTGTTAGCAATAACACTAGGCAAGTGGGGACCCTTAGTAAAAATTCAAAAAATTCAATTAAGGCTCATATATTTTACTCCTTAAGAAAACATCGCATCGCGCAAAGAATGATAGGACATTTCCTTATGAGTAAAAATGACAAACTGCGAGAATGCGACGCGAATTCCATCGCATCGCATGCATTAAGAAACGCTCACATTGGAAAACCTTTAAACAATCGCTGATATCCGATATGCGATATCGCATATCGCATGAAAAACACATAACCATTTAACGATTGTAACGATCTGCGATTTTGTGATAGCGTGATACTGCGATCTGCGATCTTGCGATAGCGCGATCGAGCAACCCTGTGATAACACATCCTAATGAGATTTGCGGTAATGCGATAATGCGATACTACGATCCTGCGATGCGAATCGCAGAAACATTCCATCGCAGATTTTCCCCGGCTGAACATTCAAGAAAAACTTTCCATAAACCAAGAAACTGGATACGTGCTTTAATGATAATTAATGAATAATACGCCAGTTGTTAATGAAAGACGATTTTGTGTTTTTCGAAGAGTCAGTTCACGTCAGATGGCATATTTTTGTACATCCGTAGAGCTTAAAGCTTTCCTTTCGATTTTTATTATTATTATTACTCTCTCCTCATGTGTGAACTGCAGGAACGAAAAAACAGAAGTAGCACAAAGCAATGTGTAGGTAGCCATGAAGGAAAAGGGTAAAGTTACAATGCTCAGAAATAGAGAAGAGATACCATCATAAACAGATACTGCATGCAACAGAGTCGTAGATTCACAGAACACTGCTGAGCTATCCATTTCAGATCTTTCATTCACTGATCCGAATGGAAAATGACATCAACCCATGATACTCATCCACCCATATTATTCATTGACCCATGGAATTTACCCATGGTATTGTAAATGGCATCCGCCCGTGATATTGTAAAATCCACCCATGGTATTCATTCACCCATGGAATTGACCCATGGTATTGTAACTGAAAAATACTATAAGTAACAAGTCACATTTTGTAAAAGGACAGATTGTCCGCCACAATGTAGCCTTTACAGTTCAGAGGCATGTAGCCACCACATCTCTTCTCAGAGATAAGCTACCATCGCCCTAGCTGGTTTATCAAGCATTACTATTTTAAATAAAAGTTTCTTTGTGGTTTTGTTTATTGGGCATTCTCCTCCTTTTCTTTTGGCAATTCAAGTTTTCAGATCTTGGGGGACTCTACCCCAAGATCCATTTCAATCTTTCAGATCTTGAGGGTCTCTCCCCCCAAGATCCATTTCAATCTTTCAGATCTTGAGGGTCTCTCCCCCCAAGATCCATTTCAATCTTTTAGATCTTGGGGGCCTCCTCCCAAGATCTGGATCAGTGGTATCAGAGTAGGTTATGATTCCATAGGAATGAGGGTTTGATGCATATTTCAGTTTCAAATTTTACAGCAATATTCAACAAACTTTAGGCATATGCTACAACCTCCACAGAGCACTTTCTTGGGTCAAGCAGGAAGAATTTTTCTTTTTTCATTTTTTTTGCAGGAATTTTTTTGGGCGGCGACTTTGCAGATCAGATCTGAACAATTTGGTACAAAATTTACAAAAACAAATACCAGATCTGGATTCCTCTCGAAAACTCACCCAATTTCAAAAAAAAAATAGGTCGAATCAGAGTTCAGATGTGGGAGATATCGCTGATTTAAAATCAGCTATTTTAACAGAATTTTTGTGACGGCGGAACTGTTGCAGCACGAATCTGAGATCTCAATGTGTCCAGATAGGGATTTCCAACTCATGGGAAGATGAAAAATGATCCCTCTGCTTCTAAAAACAGGTTTTAATAAATATTCTGAGTTATATTGGCCGAGTTATGCCCATTTTAATTCTGGAGCAGCATTCAGAGTGGGTTCCCATTGGAGACGTGCCCTCCCACCCCACTTTAGTAGGCACCTGCTTCACATTCATCAGTTTCAACATAGCAGCATTCGGCTTGGGTTATTTGGAGATGTGTCATCCCACCCCAGGCTATGTAGGCACCTGCTACTTCATCAGCAACCAACATCACGTTTATGGGTCATCCACAAACCCACACTTCATCGAAGTCCATTTGTTAGGTCACACACTATCAGTATCACAGTTGGTCACAAGCATTACAGGGTATCTCTATCCTCGGATCTTCGTTCATCATGGTTATGGGTCATCCACAAATCCACACTTCATCGAAGTCCATTTGCTAGGCCACACACTATCATCATCACAGTTGGTCACAAGCATTACAGGGTATCTCTATCCTCGGATCTTCGTTTATCATGGTTATGGGTTAACCACATAAAACCCTTATCTTCAGTGGCTCTTCATATTCAACAAAGGCTTTGCGGGAGGGAACTTTACGCAATGGGGACCATTGCTTCTTAAGGAGGGAGGAATGATCCGAATGGAAAATGGCATCAACCCATGGTACTCATCCACCCATATTATTCATCGACCCATGGAATTTACCCATGGTATTGTAAAATCCACCCATGGAATTGACCCATGGTATTGTAACTGAAAAAATACTATAAGTAACAAGTCACATTTTGTAAAAGGACAGATTGTTTGTCACAATGTAGCCTTTACAGTTCAGAAGCATGTAGCCACCACATCTCTTCTCAGAGATAAGCTACCATCGCCCTAGCTGGTTTATTTCCATTACTGTTTGTAAGCATATTTCAATATTTTACATTAATGAAGTGAAGTATTATTTCTGTTGCATATCTGTGTTTATGGTTATCTCTGTAATTTGTTGCGTTCCTGTTAAAAAAAATGATCTGGTTGTAAGCATATTTTCCAGTGGTATCAGAGCAGGTTATGATTCCATGGGAATGAGGGTTTGATGCATATTTCAGTTTCAAATTTTGCAGCAACATTCAACAAACTTCAGGCATGTGCTACAACCTCCACAGAGCACTTTCTTGGGTCAAGCAGGAAGAATTTTTCTTTTTTCATTTTTTTGTAGGACTTTTTTTGGGCGAAGACTTTGCAGATCAGATATGAAACATTTGGTACAAAATTTACAAAAACAAATACCAGATCTGGATTCCTCACGAAAAATCACCTAATTTCAAAAAAAAATGGGTCGAATCGGAGTTCGAATGTGGGATATATCGCTAATTTAAAATCAGCTATTTTTCAGAATTTTTGTGACGGCGGAATAGTTGTAGTGTGAATCTGAGATTTTAGAGTGTCCAGATAAGGATTTCTTAATGGCCACCAAAATCCACCTGGATCATTCCTTCCTCCTTAAGAAGCAATGGTCCTCATTGCGTAAAGTTCCCTCCTGCAAAGCCTTTGTTGAATATGAAGAGCCACTGAAGATAAGAGTTTTATATGAGTAACCCATAACCATGATAAACGAAGATCCGAGGATAGAGATACCCTGTAATGCTTGTGACCAACTGTGATGATGATAGTGTGTGGCCTAGCAAATGGACTTTGATGACGTGTGGATTTGTGGATGACCCATAACCATGATGAACGAAGATCCGAGGATAGAGATACCCTGTAATGCTTGTGACCAATTGTGATACTGATAGTGTGCGGCCTAACAAATGGACTTCGATGAAGTGTGGGTTTATGGATGACCCATAACCGTGATGTTGGTTGCTGATGAAATAACAGGTGCCTACATAGCCTGGGTGTTATAGACATTTTTGTGCCTTACAGCATGAAGCATGAAATGTCAATAATCTAAGGGATCCAAAGTCCCTAAACATGTTGTTCCTACCCCTAGAGGAACAAGGTCAGCAAACCACAGCACTAAATATCAGTTCTCCACCTGAAAACACTCAAAAACAAGCTAATTCTGGATCATGTCAACTGCTCCACTGAGCATCTGCGCTGAATGTCAACTGCTCCACTCTGTACCTGCGCTGAATGTCAACTCTAATGAAGGCTACCTGCGCTGGGCGAGATTGGCCAAGTGGCACAGTCATTCTGCAAGGTGTCAAATGCCCAGGAAGCTTCTAAAATGACACTTGGATCAGGGAATTCGCCTTATGATGAGTAAGAGGATCTAGATCTCCAAGTGGAAGCAAGAAACTCCAAGTGGACTCAAGAACTGAAGAATAACTGAAGTGGGAGAGGACACTAGTCAGCTTCATGCCAGCCTCAAGCTGACTCATCCTTTCTCCAAAACTCCTATATATAGAGCTCTCTCATGAGGTCTATGGAGGCTGGAATCTTGTGAATGTAAGGAAGTGTTGTTGGTTTGAGTATAGAACTATTGGGTGATTTGCTTGAAGGAGGTGAAGAGGAGATTTCTTTCTGCTGGGAGGTGTTGCTGGATTGGGCCTCTTATGGTTGTAACACTCTCAGAACTTTACTTCTTCCATTAATAAAACATTTGAGGTTTTCTATATGCATGTGTCTTTGTGGCGTATTGATGCTTGTATATTTGATTTATTCTAATCCTTGAATCAGTTATGGATGTATGCTTCTTGTAGTTTCCCTTTCTTGTGCTTTTGCAGCATCTTTGTGTAGCTGGGCCAGTGAAAGAGCAAGGAGCTGGGAGCAAGCAGCAAAGAGGGAAGATTGGATCAATCATTAGCGGAAGATAACGGTTAGTGGATCTCTTCCTCCTCTCTCTTACATCTCATAAAGAAGTAATCTTGAATAGCTTTGCATTCGGTTGTTGCTGAGGTACTATCACCCTTAGAGTGGGATAGGGTCATTCCGTATTGGATACTTTTCCCAACAACAAATTGGTGACTCCACTGGGGAAAACATCTTGTTGGTTGTTTGTGTTTTTGCTATTCATTTTATAAACACAGGGAGTACCGAATCGAACTGCATTTGGATCTTTCAAATGCAAAGTAGAGGGCAGCTACTCTAGCTCAGTTTCTGGGCAAGTTTATGATTTGAAGAGCTGATCCACAAGGACTCTTATAAGCTCTTAGTGATAGCTTTTCATCCTCCTTGTCATCCCTTAGTGTGTACTTGACTGATAGCTTCTGATTTGGCCAAAAACTGTGAATTTTTGAACAATCTGTGACCCGGAAACCAAGAGAAACTAAAGTTTCGTTCTTCAGTGCAGGCTATGTGAAGGTTGTCTACATTTCAGCGCAGTTCCCAAAGGGGCTACCTACGCTGAAGGTCAAACTGCCTGTGTCCCACCTGCGCTGAACCAGTCTTGCCTTGTGCTACTGGGGTTTCCTGCTGTTTCTTGCCCTGTTTTCACTCTTGTTTTGTTGCCTGTTACCAGTCAATGTACCTATCTGAAACCAACTTTCCTTGCCACTATTCCGCCTCGGTTGTATAAAAAAACTGTGTTTGTTCTTTGTGTATTTCTTGTATCATTTACAGTTTCCCATAACGAAAGTGAACTAGTCTTGTTGTGGCCTCTTAGATCTAGACCTGTGAAAAAGTGTCGTTTTGATCCTAAGAGTTAGTTTGTTTGTTGTTCATAGCTGATTGAGCTTTTGCTTTCGTCATATGGTTTGATTTTATTTATTTCTAGTGTCGAAACAAGTAAATCTTAAGGTATCTTTTGATTTTGGACAAGCTTGTTTGCTTTCACTTGAAATTGAATTCAAAGTTATACAACAACTTTCTTTTTGTGTCGCACAAACATTAAGAAAGAGAAAAGAAATACTTGCATTTTGCATTTTGCATATAAGTTTGTATGTTGATTTAGGGAAAAAAGTGCATTAGTGTATTCTCTTTGATCTGTGTGAAAAGATTTTATATCTCTTTTCCCTCAGTAGTTAAGATTTTCATAAGTCGAAAAGATTGAAAAAGCTTGCTTCTCATCTTAGACTGCATTTAGTAATTTGTATCAAAACATCTCGTGGTGAACCTTGAAAGGAAAACTTTAAAAAGATCAACTTAAAATATATTGAATGAACCTAACAACGCTTTGAAACATAACGCAAACACATAGAGGTCTAAGCTAGAGACGTGTTCCGGCGTCGTTAAACGTAGTGACTATCGATCTCGACGAAGGTGGGTGATTCCTCCTGAGAGTCGGTGGCACTAATACGGACTTGTGCTCCCACGTACCGTCGCGTATATATTGGGAGACCCCTATAGGCATATATATTTTATCCTTAGGAAGCTGTGTCGGCCGCCCTACTGATCACAATGCAATGAACATAGCATTCACGAAGATCGACCACCCGTACCATAAAACGTATTCTGTGGTTTTGCGAAAGGTTTGGCACACCCTCTGCCTAGATCTCCAGAGCAGTTTCTTTTGGCCTTTTTCAAACTCTATAACTGAAAAAGTCCAACCGAGCATTTGTCACTTTGGGCTCGTTAATACATCGAAGGAGACTAGAGTCATCTTTAGCTTTTTCTCGACTCTTAAAAAGTGAAAAAGCAAGTTGTGTCTAAAAGCGTCTAATAAAATTCATTCAATTCGGAAACACAAATTTCCCCTTTTAATATTTTATTTGATCGAGTAATCCGCAATTGTGGAAGAAAGTCAATTGAAACCCCATCGTTCGCGGAGGCTTACGAGTCAACCGTCTTTGTCTCCGGAATCGAAAACAGTATGGGTAAAGCGAACTCGTTTAACCGGTTCAAAATCTCCTTTGAAAGTTAGAACAAGTGTTCCAACTACATCTGAGGTTCCGGTTACTCCAAACATTTCTGGAAACCCTGCCTCTATAGAAGAAGTTCAATAGCCACAAAAGGACAGTAATACTGATCCTAGTCTGGGGGCAAATACTTGTATAACTGAACCAGTTCCATCTGTAACCGGTCCAGAGAGTTTTGTTCCTCAAACAACTGTCGCTGTCGAAACAACCACTTCTTCGGCACCAGAAATATTTTACGAACCTGATGGTCTTCCTCTTCCACCGGGTTTGATTGCGATAGAGGAAATTGCAGAGGATCTGCAAGCAAGTACTCCAACTCATTTTGGAGTCGGGTCACTCTATTTCCTTCATCAGAAGTTAATCCACCACGAGTGGAAGTTCCTGTAGAAACGCTAGGCAATCTATTGGATAGACTTAAGATGTTTGAAATCTTCAATAAAAATGTGCACAATTGTTTGGTAGATTCTGGTGCTTCATCGAATATTTTACCTAAATCTATATGTGCCAAGTTAAATGTTCAACCACAGAAATCGGCAGTGCGCATAGTTCAGCTAGATCGATCTCAAGTCGAAGTGATAGGCAAACTAAATCAAGTAACCATAAGGTTTTCATCCAACCCGAAGGTATGTCAGGTTATTGACATTCTAGTTGCCAATATCCCAGAATTCTATGGCTTAATTCTTAGCAGGGATTGGTCAGAAAAACACCATGGATACTTCGCAACCGACTGGTCGCACATGTGGCTGCCCTACAACGGTAAACCGAATCAAATAAAAGTTGAACGAGAGCTACACCAGAAGTACATAGTAACGGAGTTAGAGGGAGAAAATGAACCAGTAGCATATAACAGCAGCTTTATTGGCAATTACTCAGTAGATTCTTTCCTCAGAAATTTCAATGCTCATGCGTCACCCTATTTAGAACACTTCGTTTTGTCCCAAGTCGAAAATTTTTCTCGAACTGATAGTTCGAAATGTATCAATTTTTTAGATAAACCTTTAAATAAATCTTTGTTTTGGAAATTATTTTTTGATGGTTCTAGATCTAACGAAGGAGCAGGAGCAGGATGTGTTCTGATTAGTCCAGAAGGAGATAAAATCATGCTCACATGCAGACTCGAATTTGATTGCACAAATAATACAACAGAATACGAGGCTTTGGTTCAAGGCCTGTACAAAGCCATCAGGTTAGACGTCAAGTATCTTCAAGTTTTTGGAGACTCTGAGATTGTAGTTAAACAGGTACGTAACACTATACATTGCTTATCAGGTCATTTAAAACACTATCAATCCTTAGTACAAGATCTGACTGAGCATTTCATAGCGTTTAATATTTCTACAATCCCCAGGCTCCAAAAAGCAAGTGCAGACCTTTTGGCTAACGTAGCTTCTAAGCTTATTCCATCTGAAGATTTTAGTCCAGATAGATTCTCAATAGAATTAATCTTTAGACCGTCCATTCCTGACAACATCACAAATTGGAGAGTATTCAATTACAATCCTGATATCGTAAATTTCCTCACGTCTGAAGGATCCTACTCCAATCAAATAATTGACGAAGACCAGCACGATCGACAATTGCAACAAAATAGCACTAATAATGCTATACCTAAGTCGGTGGTCAAGTTATAAGAATTGTACGATTTGAAAGATCGGTTTAAGAGGTCTACCAATTCAAAACTCCAAAGTTCAACCTTGAACTACGAATTAGTAAACCTAGGGACCGATGCTAAACCACAAAACATTAATCTAGGCCTCGGCCTAGCCCCTGAAGAGAAACTAGCGTATATTCATCTTTTGAGACAATATAAAAATGTTTTTGCCTGGAATTATGATGAGCTGAAAACATACGACACTTCCATCATCCAGCATACTATTCCCATGATCAATAATGAAAAACCTGTCCAACAAAAGCTGAGAAAGATCCACCCCAATTTAGAAAATCAGATAAAAACTGAGCTCAATAAGCTATTGAAAGCCAGGATAATCTTTCCCGTCAGACATTCCAAATGGGTCTCCAATATGGTACCTGTTAGAAATAAAAACGGAGATATTAGGATTTGCATTGACTTTCAGAACCTTAATAAAGCCTGTCAAAAAGATAATTTTCCTCTTCCACCTATGGAACAAATACTGCAGGGAGTGGCGGGCTCAGAATTAATGTCTTTCTTGGATGTATTTTCAGGATACAATCAAGTGTTGGTACATCCTGATGATCAGTTGAAAATCACATTCAGGACTAAATGGGGCACATACGCATATCGAAAGATGCCATTTGGTTTGATTAGTGCTGGTGCCACATTCCTGAGAGCCATGGACATCGCATTCAAAGGTTTAGTCAATAAATCTGTAGTAATTTATTTGGATGATATAACAATGTACTCAAAGAAGCGAAGTGACCATCTCAAAGACCTAAAACAAATCTTTCAACGGTGTTTAAGGTATGGAATTTCACTTAACCCAAAGAAATCTTTTTTCGCACTAAGTGAAGGGAAACTTCTAGGATTCATAGTGTCAAAATCCGGTATTCACATTGATCGTGACAAAATCAAAGAAATTTCTGAAATATCCCTACCTCATAACAAAAAAGCCATGCAATCTTTCCTTGGTCAGATCAATTTTGTAAAGAGATTTGTTCCAGATTTTTCACGAATCATGTCTCCTTTGCAAACCATGATTAAAAAGAATTCAAATTTTAGATGGGGTCAAGATGAGCATGAAGCATTCAACCTGATCAAACAAGCTATTATTAATGCTCCATCTTTAGCAACTCCGAATTTTTCAGAGCCTTTTATTTTATACACATTTGCCTCAGATAAGTCATATGCTGTGATTCTAACTCAAGCAAATCAAGAAAAAGCGGAAGCTCCAATTGCATTTTTAAGCTCAAATTTACAGGGTGCTGAACTAAATTATTCAGATGTGGAGAAATAGGCTTATGTTGTTTTCAAAGCGGTCAAATACTTCAAACCTTTCTTACTTAAAACCCATACTAAGATCACAGTACCATTTCCAGCGGTAAGGAATCTTCTAGTACAGAAGGATGTGGGTGAGAAAAGGGCCAATTGGGTTACTGCCTTACAGAAATATGATATTGAGATCAAACCAACAAACATTGTAAGAGGTCAAGGCTTCTGCAAAATGCTGGCTGGAGCATCGTAAATTTCTGAAATTCCATCTGAAGAGGTACAAATGTGTGAGATAAGCCTAAACGATGCAGAATCATTATATGCTGATGTCATTTATTATCTCAAGAACGGGTATGCTCCTTCAAACCTTGATCATACTAAGAAAAGAGCCCTAAGGTTGAAATCTAAGCAATATCAGCTCATAAATGATATTCTTTTTAGAAAAAATTATGATTCTGTTCTTCTTAGGTGTCTTGAGAAAGCTGAAGCTAAAAAAATTTTGCAGGAACTCCACGATGGGCCAGCAGGCGGACACTATGTTGGAGATGCTGCTGCACATAAAATCTTACGCGTAGGATATTACTGGCCCACGCTGTTTAAAGACTCGCACAGTTACGTGAGAAGATGTCAAGTCTGCCAAACCACTGCTGGAAGACAAAAGAAGCCATCCCTGCCACTACAGCCAGTAAACATCGAGCAACCTTTCAGTCAGTGGGGCTTGGACGTAATAGGTGAGATCATTCCTCACTCTTCTAAGCAGCATAGGTACATCCTCACAGCAACATATTATTTTACTAAGTGGGTAGAAGCATTTCCACTCAACACGGCTAATTCTGAAAATATCATTGAGTTCATAGATCAATTTATAATCACCAGGTTTGGATTGCCATCCGCTTTAATGTTTGATAATGCATCATACTTTTCTGGAAATGCAATGACTGAATTTGCACTTAAAAGAGGATTCAAACTTAAATATTCGGCGAATTACTACCCATAAGGTAATGCGTTAGCTGAGTCAACAAATAAAAACCTAATCAGGATTATTAAAAGAACAGTTTACCAAAATCAAAAGAATTGGCAGAAGGCCTTGATATATGCTTTATGGGCAGATCGGATAACACAAAAAGCTTCTATCGACACTTCTCCCTTTAATTTAGTTTATGGGAAAGAAGTGGTTCTTCCGACTCACTTAGCAATTCCCTCTTCGTCTTTAGTACAATACATTGATGAAGTACCCACTTCCTCCTTACAGCTAAGACAAATGGAAATAATTAAATTAGAAGAACAACTAGAACAAGCTAGGAAAATGCATGTTCATCATCAAGCACTAGTAAAATCCTCTTTTGATTCAAACATAATGACGAGAAAAGATTTTCAGATGGGAGATTTAGTTTTAAAGTGGGACAAGGCTCATGAAGAAAAGGGCAAACATACAAAATTTCAAAGAATGTGGCTTGGTCCTTTTCAAATTGTAGAAGTCGTAGGTCCATCAACGTTTGTGTTACAGGATTTAGCAGGTAAGAGGGATCCTTTTCCTATTAATGGACAAATTCTCAAGAAATATTTTCCATAGAATATTATTCTTCTATTTTTGTAGAGTAGTTGTTTTTCTTTTTCATAATAAAACCAGTTGTGAGTGGTTACATTAGGCATTTACGAAAAAGACACCAATTCTCTTTCAGATTTTGAACTTTTCACTTGTATAAATAGCAAATCTTTTGGAAAACTAATCTTTATTATTGATAGATACACTTAAAAACTTTAGCCTAGATATGATACTAGTTTCAACTTCAAAAAAATTGATGAAAGCAACCTTTAGTGAAGAAATTGTTTTATCTCAGTACAATGAAAGGTATCAATAACAAAATAAAGATTCTCTGTAGAACAACTGTTTCCAAAAACTGTATTATTGTCGTCCAGAGCTATCTTAAGGAAACAATGACGTCCTCCCTGCTAAGGAAATCGCAAATTTCAGAGGAATAACCCAAGCATACACTTTATGTTGAAGAATAAGAGGTCTCATCACGAACCGGCTTATCATTATCACAGATATTATAACTTGCTGACTTTGCCAATACTGTACACCACAACAAGACAATGACTCAAGATTGTTGCAATCAAAAGACAAGGGGTCTCATCATGAGCCAGCTTGTTCAGCAAAGTTATAAATCAAGTGAATGACTGTGTCATAATTTGGCTACCAAACCAAGACATTGTTCTTTAAGAATAAAAAGAAAATCAAAGAAATAAGTGTGGATATGGATTCTTCTTTGAAAGTTGTAGGCCACCTTAAGTAGGATACAGGATCATTGCTGGGTAACAGGTAACCCTGTCGAGGCTATAAATGCTTGCTGGCAGCAGAGGCTCTACCTACGACAAAGGAGCATATTTAAAACTGGTTTACAGAGGAGAATTTGTTTTATCTTTACAAAACCAAGTAATGGCTTATGTAAATACAAGGACTAGCATGAGGAAGCAAATAATTAAAGTAGAAAGTGGTTGAAACAAAATATCATTGACAATTTAGAGTGTAATGTACTATATCTTTCCATAATAAAGTTTAATTTTCTGAAAAATTTTCTGTTTTGGAAGTTTGAAAAATTCAATAGAAAAACAGAGATAATTGGTTCTTCCAAGTGAATCGCCAATTGTTGTGGCCCCCAACAACCCCCTCCTTATTTAGTGTTAGCAATAACACTAGGTAAGTGGGGACCCTTAGTAAAAATTCAAAAAATTCAATTAAGGCTCATATATTTTACTCCTTAAGAAAACATCGCATCGCGCAAAGAATGATAGGACATTTCCTTATGAGTAAAAATGACAAACTGCGAGAATGCGATGCGAATTCCATCGCATCGCATGCATTAAGAAACGCTCACATTGGAAAACCTTTAAACAATCGCTGATATCCGATATGCGATATCGCATATCGCATGAAAAACACATAACCATTTAACGATTGTAACGATCTGCGATTTTGTGATAGCGTGATACTGCGATCTGCGATCTTGCGATAGCGCGATCGAGCAACCTTGCGATAACACATCCTAATGAGATTTGCGGTAATGCGATAATGCGATACTACGATGCTGCGATGCGAATCGCAGAAACATTCCATCGCAGATTTTCCCCGGCTCAACATTCAAGAAAAACTTTCCATAAACCAAGAAACTGGATACGTGCTTTAATGATAATTAATGAATAATACGCCAGTTGTTAATGAAAGACGATTTTGTGTTTTTCGAAGAGTCAGTTCACGTCAGATGGCATATTTTTGTACATCCATAGAGCTTAAAGCTTTCCTTTCGATTTTTATTATTATTATTACTCTCTCCTCATGTGTGAACTGCAGGAACAAAAATACAGAAGTAGCACAAAGCAATGTGTAGGTAGCCATGAAGGAAAAGGGTAAAGTTACAATGCTCAGAAATAGAGAAGAGATACCATCATAAATAGATACTGCATGCAACAGAGTCGTAGATTCACAGAACACTACTGAGCTATCCATTTCAGATCTTTCATTCACTGATCCGAATGGAAAATGACATCAACCCATGATACTCATCCACCCATATTATTCATTGACCCATGGAATTTACCCATGGTATTGTAAATGGCATCCGCCCGTGATATTGTAAAATCCACCCATGGTATTCATTCACCCATGGAATTGACCCATAGTATTGTAACTGAAAAATACTATAAGTAACAAGTCACATTTTGTAAAAGGACAGATTGTCCGCCACAATGTAGCCTTTACAGTTCAGAGGCATGTAGCCACCACATCTCTTCTCAGAGATAAGCTACCATTGCACTAGCTGGTTTATCAAGCATTACTATTTTAAATAAAAGTTTCTTTGTGGTTTTGTTTATTGGGCATTCTCCTCCTTTTCTTTTGGCAATTCAAGTTTTCAGATCTTGGGGGACTCTACCCCAAGATCCATTTCAATCTTTCAGATCTTGAGAGTCTCTCCCCCCAAGATCCATTTCAATCTTTCAGATCTTGAGGGTCTCTCCCCCCAAGATCCATTTCAATCTTTTAGATCTTGGGGGCCTCCTCCCAAGATCTGGATCAGTGGTATCAGAGTAGGTTATGATTCCATAGGAATGAGGGTTTGATGCATATTTCAGTTTCAAATTTTACAGCAATATTCAACAAACTTCAGGCATATGCTACAACCTCCACAGAGCACTTTCTTGGGTCAAGCAGGAAGAATTTTTCTTTTTTTATTTTTTTTGCAGGAATTTTTTTGGGCGGCGACTTTGCAGATCAGATCTGAAAAATTTGGTACAAAATTTACAAAAACAAATACCAGATCTGGATTCCTCTCGAAAACTCACCCAATTTCAAAAACGAAATGGGTCGAATCAGAGTTCAGATGTGGGAGATATCGCTGATTTAAAATCAGCTATTTTAACAGAATTTTTGTGACGGCGGAACTGTTGCAGCACGAATCTGAGATCTCAAAGTGTCCAGATAGGGATTTCCAACTCATGGGAAGATGAAAAATGATCCTTCTGCTTCTAAAAACAGGTTTTAATAAATATTCTGAGTTATATTGGCCGAGTTATGCCCATTTTAATTCTGGAGCAGCATTCAGAGTGGGTTCCCATTGGAGACGTGCCCTCCCACCCCACTTTAGTAGGCACCTGCTTCACATTCATCAGTTTCAACATAGCAGCATTCGGCTTGGGTTATTTGGAGATGTGTCATCCCACCCCAGGCTATGTAGGCACCTGCTACTTCATCAGCAACCAACATCACGTTTATGGGTCATCCACAAACCCACACTTCATCGAAGTCCATTTGTTAGGTCACACTCTATCAGTATCACAGTTGGTCACAAGCATTACAGGGTATCTCTATCCTCGGATCTTCGTTCATCATGGTTATGGGTCATCCACAAATCCACACTTCATCGAAGTCCATTTGCTAGGCCACACACTATCATCATCACAGTTGGTCACAAGCATTACAGGGTATCTCTATCGTCGGATCTTTGTTTATCATGGTTATGGGTTAACCACATAAAACCCTTATCTTCAGTGGCTCTTCATATTCAACAAAGGCTTTGCGGGAGGGAACTTTACGCAATGGGGACCATTGCTTCTTAAGGAGGGAGGAATGATCCGAATGGAAAATGGCATCAACCCATGGTACTCATCCACCCATATTATTCATCGACCCATGGAATTTACCCATGGTATTGTAAAATCCACCCATGGAATTGACCCATGGTATTGTAACTGAAAAAATACTATAAGTAACAAGTCACATTTTTAAAAGGACAGATTGTTTGTCACAATGTAGCCTTTACAGTTCAGAAGCATGTAGCCACCACATCTCTTCTCAGAGATAAGCTACCATCGCCCTAGCTGGTTTATTTCCATTACTGTTTGTAAGCATATTTCAGTATTTTACATTAATGAAGTGAAGTATTATTTCTGTTGCATATCTGTGTTTATGGTTATCTCTGTAATTTGTTGCGTTCCTGTTAAAAAAAATGATTGGTTGTAAGCATATTTTCCAGTGGTATCAGAGCAGGTTATGATTCCATGGGAATGAGGGTTTGATGCATATTTCAGTTTCAAATTTTGCAGCAACATTCAACAAACTTCAGGCATGTGCTACAACCTCCACAGAGCACTTTCTTGGGTCAAGCAGGAAGAATTTTTCTTTTTTCATTTTTTTGCAGGACTTTTTTTGGGCGGAGACTTCGCAGATTAGATCTGAAACATTTGGTACAAAATTTAAAAAACAAATACCAGATCTGGATTCCTCTCGAAAAATCACCTAATTTCAAAAAAAAATGGGTCGAATCAGAGTTATGATGTGGGATATATCGCTAATTTAAAATCAGCTATTTTTCAGAATTTTTGTGACGGCGGAATAGTTGTAGTGTGAATCTGAGATTTTAGAGTGTCCAGATAAGGATTTCTTAATGGCCACCAAAATCCACCTGGATCATTCCTTCCTCCTTAAGAAGCAATGGTCCTCATTGCGTAAAGTTCCCTCCTGCAAAGCCTTTGTTGAATATGAAGAGCCACTGAAGATAAGAGTTTTATATGAGTAACCCATAACCATGATAAACGAAGATCCGAGGATAGAGATACCCTGTAATGCTTGTGACCAACTGTGATGATGATAGTGTGTGGCCTAGAAAATGGACTTTGATGAAGTGTGGATTTGTGGATGACCCATAACCATGATGAACGAAGATCCGAGGATAGAGATACCCTGTAATGCTTGTGACCAATTGTGATACTGATAGTGTGCGGCCTAACAAATGGACTTCGATGAAGTGTGGGTTTATGGATGACCCATAACCGTGATGTTGGTTGCTGATGAAATAGCAGGTGCCTACATAGCCTGGGTGTTATAGACATTTTTGTGCCTTACAGCATGAAGCATGAAATGTCAATAATCTAAGGGATCCAAAGTCCCTAAACATGTTGTTCCTACCCCTAGAGGAACAAGGTCAGCAAACCACAGCACTAAATATCAGTTCTCCACCTGAAAACACTCAAAAACAAGCTAATTCTGGATCATGTCAACTGCTCCACTGAGCATCTGCGCTGAATGTCAACTGCTCCACTCTGTACCTGCGCTGAATGTCAACTCTAATGAAGGCTACCTGTGCTGGGCGAGATTGGCCAAGTGGCACAGTCATTCTGCAAGGTGTCAAATGCCCAGGAAGCTTCTAAAATGACACTTGGATCAGGGAATTCGCCTTATGATGAGTAAGAGGATCTAGATCTCCAAGTGGAAGCAAGAAACTCCAAGTGGACTCAATAACTGAAGAATAACTGAATTGGGAGAGGACACTAGTCAGCTTCATGCCAGCCTCAAGCTGACTCATCCTTTCTCCAAAACTCCTATATATAGAGCTCTCTCATGAGGTCTATGGAGGCTGGAATCTTGTGAATGTAAGGAAGTGTTGTTGGTTTGAGTATAGAACTATTGGGTGATTTGCTTGAAGGAGGTGAAGAGGAGATTTCTTTCTGCTGGGAGGTGTTGCTGGATTGGGCCTCTTATGGTTGTAACACTCTCAGAACTTTACTTCTTCCATTAATAAAGCATTTGAGGTTCTTCTATATGCATGTGTCTTTGTGGCGTATTGATGCTTGTATATTTGATTTATTCTAATCCTTGAATCAGTTATGGATGTATGCTTCTTGTAGTTTCCCTTTCTTGTGCTTTTGCAGCATCTTTGTGTAGCTGGGCCAGTGAAAGAGCAAGGAGCTGGGAGCAAGCAGCAAAGAGGGAAGATTGGATCAATCATTAGCGGAAGATAACGGTTAGTGGATCTCTTCCTCCTCTCTCTTACATCTCATAAAGAAGTAATCTTGAATAGCTTTGCATTCGGTTGTTGCTGAGGTACTATCACCCTTAGAGTGGGATAGGGTCATTCCGTATTGGATACTTTTCCCAACAACAAATTGGCGACTCCACTGGGGAAAACATCTTGTTGGTTGTTTGTGTTTTTGCTATTCATTTTATAAACACAGGGAGTACCGAATCGAACTGCATTTGGATCTTTCAAATGCAAAGTAGAGGGCAGCTACTCTAGCTCAGTTTCTGGGCAAGTTTATGATTTGAAGAGCTGATCCACAAGGACTCTTATAAGCTCTTAGTGATAGCTTTTCATCCTCCTTGTCATCCCTTAGTGTGTACTTGACTGATAGCTTCTGATTTGGCCAAAAACTGTGAATTTTTGAGCAATCTGTGACCCGGAAACTAAGAGAAACGAAAGTTTCGTTCTTCAGTGCAGGCTGTGTGAAGGTTGTCTGCATTTCAGCGCAGTTCCCGAAGGGGCTACCTGCGCTGAAGGTCAAACTTCCTGTGTCCCACCTGCGCTGAACCAGTCTTGCCTTGTGCTACTGGGGTTTCCTGCTGTTTCTTGCCCTGTTTTCACTCTTGTTTTGCTGCCTGTTACCAGTCAATGTACCTATCTGAAACCAACTTTCCTTGCCACTATTCCGCCTCGGTTGTATAAAGAAACTGTGTTTTTTCTTTGTGTATTTCTTGTATCATTTACAGTTTCCCATAACGAAAGTGAACTAGTCTTGCTGTGGCCTCTTAGATCTAGACCTGTGAAAAAGTGTCGTTTTGATCCTAAGAGTTAGTTTTTTTGTTGTTCATAGCTGATTGAGTTTTCGCTTTCGTCATATGGTTTGAGTTTATTTATTTCTAGTGTCGAAACAAGTAAATCTTAAGGTATCTTTTGATTTTGGACAAGCTTGTTTGCTTTCACTTGAAATTGAATTCAAAGTTATACAACAGCTTTCTTTTTGTGTCGCACAAACATTAAGAAAGAGAAAAGAAATACTTGCATTTTGCATTTTGCATATAAGTTTGTATGTTGATTTAGGGAAAAAAGTGCATTAGTGTATGCTCTTTGATCTGTGTGAAAAGATTTTATATCTCTTTTCCCTCAGTAGTTAAGATTTTCATAAGTCGAAAAGATTGAAAAAGCTTGCTTCTCATCTTAGACTGCATTTAGGAATTTGTATCAAAACATCTCGTGGTGAACCTTGAAATGCAAACTTTAAAAAGATCAACTTAAAATATATTGAATGAACCTAACAACGCTTTGAAACATAACGCAAACACATAGAGGTCTAAGCTAGAGACGTGTTCCGGCGTCGTTAAACGTAGTGACTATCGATCTCGACGAAGGTGGGTGATTCTTCCTGAGAGTCGGTGGCACTAATACGGACTTGTGCTCCCACGTACCGTCGCGTATATATTGGGAGACCCCTATAGGCATATATCTTTTATCCTTAGGAAGCCGTGTCGGCCGCCCTACTGATCGCAATGCAGTGAACACAGCATTCACGAAGATCGACCACCCGTACCGTAAAACGTATTCTGTGGTTTTGCGAAAGGTTTGGCACACCCTCTGCCTAGATCTCTAGAGCAGTTTCTTTTGGCCTTTTTCAAACTCTATAACTGAAAAAGTCCAACCGAGCATTTGTCACTTCGGGCTCGTTAATACATCGAAGGAGACTAGAGTCATCTTTAGCTTTTTCTCGACTCTTAAAAAGTGAAAAAGCAAGTTGTGTCTAAAAGCGTCTAATAAAATTCATTCAATTCGGAAACACAAATTTCCCCTTTTAATATTTTATTTGATCGAGTAATCCGCAATCGTGGAAGAAAGTCAATTGAAACCCCATCGTTCGCGGAGGCTTACGAGTCAACCGTCTTTGTCTCCAGAATCGAAAACAGTACGGGCAAAGCGAACTCGTTTAACCGGTTCAAAATCTCCTTTGAAAGTTAGAACAAGTGTTCCAACTACATCTGAGGTTCCGGTTACTCCAAACATTTCTGGAAACCCTGCCTCTATAGAAGAAGTTCAACAGCCACAGAAGGACAGTAATACTGATCCTAGTCTGGGGGCAAATACTTGTATAACTGAACCAGTTCCATCTGTAACCGGTCCAGAGAGTTTTGTTCCTCAAACAACTGTCGCTGTCGAAACAACCACTTCTTCGGCACCAGAAATATTTTACGGACCTGACGGTCTTCCTCTTCCACCGGGTTTGATTGCGATAGAGGAAATTGCAGAGGATCCGCAAGCAAGTACTCCAACTCATTTTGGAGTCGGGGTCACTCTATTTCCTTCATCAGAAGTTAATCCACCACGAGTGGAAGTTCCTGTAGAATCGCTAGGCAATCTATTGGATAGACTTAAGATGTCTGAACAACCGTCATCATCTAGGACTGTGTCAAATGACACAGCGACAGCAGAAGTCCCTGCCGTCACTCCGACGATGTTTGCCGGCATACCAGCTGTCCCAACTAGCTCACAACAGCTAGAAGGAGTCCACCAAGGGACTATTTCGACAGTATGGTCTGTTCCAGTTTGTTCATCCGGAGTAATACCCGGTAATTCTTATGTTGAAACTCGCCAAATTGATCCATTTGGAGGTCAATCTAGGCAATCAATCCCCTTTAGTTCAGGATTGATACCGTATGGGGGGCAGTATGCTCTTTCATTACCCCCTCCGGGAGGGTACCCATACGTGAGTTCACAACAATGTTCAGGTTATACTGGAATTGCATCAAGTAGTTGGGTACCTATGCTACCTCAACAACCAAGGATTGTATATTCTATGCAACAGTGTGTACCTGTGACGAACATCCCAACCACACCGGCTATTGTAACCGTGTCGCAAGTTCAAGCGATACCTGTTACATGTCAACCTCAGATTTCTCAGGTTGTAATGCAACAGTCGCTTGACCATGGGTCGCAACCACAATCGCCAACTGGTGGGACGACACAAGTACAAACGGGTACAATTACCCCACACCTTGGTCCAATGGTTAGCATGGCGCAACAGAACATGGCGTCACAACCATGGCTTGTACAATACCAACAACCGCAATTCCAGCAAGTGTACCAAGGTTCTGAGCAGCAGATCTTTGCGAACAGTGGACAACCGTATATCCAAAACGGTCAAAACCAACCACTTTACAGTGGTCAAGTCCACCAACTGTATTAGTCATATCAACATCAATTACATTATGCTGGTATGCAAAGACCCACTGCTCAATCGATTCCATCGTACCCTGGTTACGCTTCGCCTAACCTGAATCAACAGTTACCATTCGTGGCAACTTTAGAGTTACCCGATCTACAACGGTTGACCAACGATCCGATTGCTTATGCCCCTTGGTGGCCAGCGATTCCTCATAAACTTCCATCTGACATTCCTAAATTCAATGGAAATCCAGGTGAAGACCCATCGAATCACGTGATGACTTTTCATCTGTGGTGTTCGTCGAACACCCTTAACGACGATTCGATAAGGCTTCGCCTTTTTTAGAGGACATTGACAGGTCCAGCGGCTAAATGGTATATTGAATTGCCAAGAGCCTCCTTCGACAATTTTAGTTCCCTAGCCACGACTTTCTTAACCCACTTTCAATTACCGATAAGGTATGAAACGGGAACAGAAATATTAACCAACTTCAAACAGACAACTGCTACCCATATATCTGATCATATACATGAGTGGCGTCGTCGTCGTAGGATGGTGAAAACGTATGTTCCCGATCAGTTATTAGCTGAATGGTTTATAAAGTCGTTACTTCCGGCTATTACGGAAGATGTGGCCAAGGGGGGAGTCGTAACAGAGGAGCAAGTTATTGCTCGTGCGCAGTATTTGGACTTAGTTTATACTCAGTCCGGCACACTCTATGACAAAATACCTGACGCCCCTAGACCGGAATTTTCAATTCCTCCCCCTCCTAAATCAAATAGTGACTCTCATGCCGGTGACGGCGTGATTGGCACAGCAAACACGAAATCGATAAAGGCTTCATCAAAGAAAGCCCGTAAGAATTCGGATCAAAATGCAAAAGAAGAAATTCTTGCTTCGGAAGTAAATGCCATATCGGAAGATAAAGGCAAAGAAACCAATCAACCAGGAAGCAAGAAGAAGCAAAACAAAGGGAAGAAGAAGAAACAGGGTGAGTCATCCCCTGGAAAGAATTCTTCAAACCCTCCTGGTAAAGGGAAACAAAATTATCCATGTCTAATATGTGATGATAAGGATCATGGCACAAAGGATTGCCCATTCAAAGCTGAGTTAAAGAGGTTCTTTAAAAGTTCCCAAACATCAGTTGTGTTAACTGATCCATTTCCCAACCCAGGTCAAAATCTGGTTGATAGTGGAAATGCTTCCCCGTCGCAAGTCCTTATGTTGTCGGTTTCGAAACAGCAGAATGATGCTTTGATTTCGACAAGGAACAAAGATTATGGGAATCCTCAGCTGTCGAACGAAAAAGGTAAAGATCAACCGAGTAGTTCGACAACAAATTCGACAGAAGTTGTAACGCCCACCATCCCTGAATTAACAATAAAACCGCCAAAGGGTGTAGTACACAAGTCGACATTTAATCCTCGCGCCAGAGCGGCGCAGCATTATAACATAGTGGAAGATTTGGCCCAATCGCCATCCGCTATGTCGACTCTTGAAGTGCTACAAAATTGTCCAACCCAAAGGCAGGCGTTGTTATCAGCAATTGGTGGGGTTGACCCTAAGGATTCCAATCTTGTATCCTTTGATCACAAGGGATATGATCCTCAGTTACCAGCTCAGCTAGCTTTCCTTATTCAGGTGAAAGCACTCAACAAAACTGTTCACAGAACAATAATTGATGAGGGAGCCTCGACATGTATTATGTCGATGAGTTGCTGGAAAACTTTAGGATCTCCAACCTTGTCGCGATCTTCGACGACATTAAAAGCTTTCGACGGAAGGACTTATACCCCGTACAGTATCCTTAATAACTTGAAAGTTGAACTAGGAGCAAAAACAGTAGAAATTGATGTAGAAGTCATTGATGGAAATCTTGACTATAACATCCTACTGGGTAGACCATGGATTTATGCTATGGCAGCTGTCGTGTCGACTTATTTTAGGAAGATCGCATTCCCGTTTGAAGGAGGGATTACGATCGTCGACCAACAGAATTTCCTCCCTAATGGTTCACAAGTTACAGGAAGCATTCCCATGATCCATGAGAGCAACCATTCAATTCAAGATATCGGAGTAGGATTATTGAAAGACCCCACATTGATGGGAACTTTCGCGCTACCACCTCCTATTTATATAGGAAATGTACCGTTTGTAGCAACCTGCAACATGATATCTTCCACGAAGGTCAACATGGATCATTCAATGGTTTTGCCCCCAAGCCCTTTAGAAATATTGTAGCAATCAATGTTTCAAGCATGGGAGGCGAACCCAAATCAACGCTCGTCAAGCGTTTGGGTAGATAGGTCTAGAGAATATGGAACCCCATTAGATCCTTGGTCGAAAGTACATGGGACTGACGAAGGAATCTTACAATCAATGATGATTGAGGGGGCACCATGGAATGATCACCACCATCGTTCCCTTCTTCCGGAATATGAAGATGATACTCAAAGTGACCTTTATCACCCTTCAGTTTTTGAATTCCTAACAAATACTGTAAACACGGTGGATTCCGAGCGAAACCTATCCAATATTGAAGAGACTATAGCCATAAATATCTCGACTAAAACAGATGTTGTAGAGAATATTTATGTCGGCAAAGGTTGTTTCCCTTCAGAACTGGAAATATATAACGCTCTTTTTCGCGAATTCAGAGATGTCTTTGCTTGGTCATATGATGAAATGCCAGGCATTGACTCGAGTATCGTTGAACATGAAATTAAAATGTATCCTGATGTCAAACCAGTAAGACAACGGCTTCGGCAAGTGCACCCGAAGAAAGCCGCTGCCATTAAGGCGGAAGTTGAAAAACTCCTCCATGCTGGATTCATCTACCCGGTTCCTCTAACCGATTGGGTATCGAATATTGTCCCTGTTATGAAAAAACAAGGGACGATTAGAGTGTGTGTCGATTATAGGGATGTAAACCAAGCTTGTCCGAAGGACAACTACCCTACACCCTTCATCGACCAGATAATTGATGAATGCGCCGGATGTGAAATCTTTTCATTTATGGATGGATTTTCCGGGTATAATCAAATAAATATCCGCCCACAGGACCAGTCAAAGACTGCATTTATTTGTCCATGGGGCACATTCGCTTATCGAAAATTACCCTTTGGTTTAAAGAACGCAGGGGCGACGTTTCAGAGGGCAATGAATTATGCCTTCCATGACATCAAGAACATTGTTCAACCTTATCTCGACGATATTCCGGCTCATTCGCGAAAGCGGACTGATCATCCGCAGCATTTAAGAGCGATATTTCTACGTTGCCGACACTACAAGATAAGACTCAATCCGCACAAATGTGTGTTTTGCGTCGGTTCTGGTTGTTTACTTGGCTTTGTAGTCTCTAAGGATGGGATTCGTCTTGACCCCTGTAAGGTTCAGGCAATCATTAATTTGCCTCCACCTTCAAATTTGCTTCAGATTTAGAAACTCCAAGGGAAAGCAAACTTTCTGAGGAGGTTCATTCCAAATTACGCAGAACTTGCTAAGGGTTATACTCGTCTTTTGAAAAAGGATGTACCTTTTGTCTGGGACTAGGTCGCGCAAGCTTCCTTTGATGCTCTGAAAGATTGTCTAGTAAAAGCATCATTAATGTACGCCCCAGACTATCAAAGAGATTTTAACCTGTATCTAGCTGCAGCGGATACGACCATTGCAATGGTTTTAGTTCAAGAAGTCGATGGAATTGAACATCCTATCTATTATTTAAGTAAAAACTTAAATGATATAGAAAGTAAATATTCTTATGTAGAAAAACTAGCGCTTGCAGCTATTCAAGCGATTCAAAGGTTTCGACATTATGTCCTCTTTCGGAAAACTACCATCTTGTCAGATTGCAACCCCATGACTTATATACTGTCGCGACAGTTTCTGGGGGGAAAATATTCAAAATGGATAGCGATCCTTCAAGAGTTTGATCTGGAATTTGTAAAATCCAAATCAAAGAAAGCTCTAGTTTTCGCAGAATTATTGTGTGATCTCCCATCCTCGTCCAACGATGAAACATCGGAAGAGTCAATCGTGGACGAAAGTTTGTTTCTGATATCTGTAAGCGATGAGTGGTATGGAGATATCATAGTTTATCTCCAAACCCAAAATTTCAGGCCTAACACCTCTCGCTCCGAACAAAAACGTATACGATACCAAGCAAAAGACTACATGATCGTCGGTGATACACTTTACCGTCGTGGTGTCGATACAGTTCTGAGGAGGTGCCTTACCCATGAGGAGGCCGAAAAAGCCCTGAATGATTGTCATTCAGGCGCGTGTGGGGGGCATCAATCTGGATATGCAACAGCACAAAGAATCTTACGAGCAGGATACTTCTGGCCAACCATGTTCAAAGATTTCATAACCGCAGTCAGAAGTTGCCATGCTTGTCAAAATTTTGATAGCAAAACCAGATGACCACCCGCACCTTTGCAGCCGATAGTTGCTGTTGGGCCCTTCGCCAAGTGGGGCATCGATTTCATGCAATGTAACCCCACCTCGACCGGGGGGCATGGGTATATTATAGTCGCTGTTGACTATTTTACCAAATGGGCCGAGGCGATGCCTACATTGGATAACACTGGTGAAACAGCTGCCCTCTTTTTTTTTTCAATCATGTAGTCGCCAGATTCGGCGTACCACAGGCTATAGTTACAGATCATGGGTTGCATTTTCGCAATCACATGATGGTCAAATTAGCTGCCAAGCTAGGGCTATCTCACGACAGCTCCACCCCATATTATCCGCAAGCCAACGGACAAGTTGAGGCAATCAACAAGGTCTTGAAGCGTATGTTGCAAAGGATGATTGGGGTTCATAAAAGAAGGTGGCACCTAATCCTATACTCCACCTTGTGGGCTTACCGAACGTCGGTAAAGAACGCAACCGGGTTCACACCTTTTCAACTGGTGTATGGCCTGGAAGCAGTCTTGCCAATCCAGTGCGAAATTTCGTCGCTTAAACTCGCAATCGATCTTCTCCCCGGAACTTCAGAAGAAGAGGCTCGTTTCTTGGAATTAATCCAGTTGGATGAAACCCGTCGTGATGCCGCTTTGGCTAACGAGGCCCATAAGAAACGAGTCAAGGCTCAGTTCGACAAAAATGTCAAACCCCGTGTCTTCTCAAAAGGTGATTTGGTCTTGCTTTATGACCAAGAATCTGATAAATTGGGAGCAGGTAAATTCAAGTCCTTATGGATGGGCCCCTATATTGTTAAAAGGGTGTTAGCAAAAGGAGCCTACGAGTTAATGGATTACGATGGAATTCCACTGGCGCAGCCCCGTAACGGGCTGTACCTCAAGCGTTACTATGCTTAAATAGTAACCTACATGCTTTTGTTGTATTTTGTTTTCGCTAAAGTATTTGTTCTGGTCGAGTGATCCACCTTTTACATTTGTTGCAGATGTCGAACCTTCTGGAGACATGTGTTGGATATGCCGACGGAGCGAGTCGTAGTTCACGGAACCTATCCTCCGCAGCCTGGGCCATTTTTGATCCAAGCGACGAGTTAGTAAGTTTCAGAGGAGTATGTATTGGGCAATCAACGAATAACATCGCTGAGTATAGCGCGTTGATAGAACTACTCTCTGATGCCATCACACGTGGCATACGCCGACTAATTGTCAGGCTAGACTCACAGCTCGTAATACTACAACTCAATGGTATATATTCTGTTCGCAATCCATCTATTTATCGCATGTTCCTAAGGGTTAAGATCTTGGAAAGACGATTTGATTCAATTCAATATCAACATATTTCAAGAAACTTAAACACATTAACTGACTCATTAGCAAACTATGTGTTAGATAGACATTTGCAACATTTATAAAAGGGACACATCATCAAAGATTGTACATATGGATCACATAAATCAACCAGAATAAAATCCGAAAATCAAAATACATATAAGCTGTTTATATAAGTTCATACATAATGTTCTATAACCAAGACAAAATTGGTCATATGACCTAAAAACTCAAAAAGATGCTAGGGGGCACCCTAGCCTAGTGGTGCTCATGATAGTACGTCACGGCCTGTGCAATCATGCACAAGAGACGAGTCCATCGTCTAGGCACACCGATAGTATGCCGCTACAGCTGTAAAGGTAACTCGTCAATCTGTACATCCGGAAGACCACGAGTAAGGCTCTCAACCTGCTCCTGCACAGCTGTAAGGGTCTCAGTATCGTCGAGATCGCGAATAACAACTCTCCTAGCAGGCTCCGCTGCCGGGGCAGAAACTGGCGATCTCGGACGAACTGCTGGACGAACAGGACCAATATCTGCATGCACCCAAGAGTACAATTAAAAGTCTTGATAGAATAAAGCACAGTAACATTATGAATAAGAACAGTAAGCAGTAATATGGTCAAGGAGTTTACCAATGGCGCCCCACTGCTCGCCATCCGGTAGCACCAAATCCGGATCACCTCGGAAATCCATACCCACATATGGATACTCGGAAAACGCCATCTCCTGGCGCTCGAACCACCTAAAGAAGGCCTCAGTAAAAGTAATCTAAGGTTGACCAGCATGCCTAGACATGTGGTCTACCCACCTCTGCATGCGTGGCTCGGTCGGAGAAGGCAAGTCGAGTATGATGTACTGAGGCTGCATCAGTGGGATTTTCTCCAAGGCGAAGGCAGTCAGAATAGAACCAAATCCAAAGTTCTTCAGCTTCCCGTCCTTTACCTTGGTCAATTGACTTTTCATCTGAACAAGTACTGCATCACACCAGTTGAATACTTTCGGTTGGAGACACTCCAAGGCGTGCTGCATATAAGACTTGTTGGCAACATGTAGAGCTGCACTGCCGGCCATCCTACCAATAGTAAACAGAATGGACTTGAGAGCCCGATCAGTAATCTCACGGATAACAATCTTGCCATCTCTGCTCGGCTGAGAACCTTCCCTGCAATACTGGCGGACATAATCTCTGGTGGAATCAGTCCCCTGGGCCGTACCTGACAAGGAAATGGGGGCACCTCGTCTTGACAGTCCAGTCAAGAAGTACATGTCCTCTATGGTCAAGGGGATGGCCTTTCCCCTAATCTGGAACACTTGGTTAACAGGATCCCAAGCATCAAGCATATACTGCAGTAAAGAAATCTGTGCTCTCATACTAGAGATACGGAAGAACTTCAGCAGGCCACAGTTCCGCAGCGCGTTCACCGTGACCGGATCATGGAGGGCAATCATGTCCTCCTCTTCATGTTCTCGTTCTCGCCATGTAAGGGACATTTTGTTCAAGGTTCCCTGCAAAGCAAACAAGAGAAGGAGTAAGTTCATGTTTTTGATGAAAAACTGGCGAAAAAATCATCAAAAAATGACCTAAAAAACTCAGTTTTTTGAGCCCAGCGCAGGCAAAGAGTCTCCCACCTGCGCTGAGGGTCAGGCTGCCTTAAGGCAGCTTGACCTTCAGCGCAGATTTCGAAAGGGGAACCTGCGCTGGAACTAGGGCGATTTTGCAAAACCCCTGGGGCTCAGAAATACTGGAAAACAGGCATGAAACAGGAAAATGAAACCATGAAAAGAAAAAGCTAGGGTTTAGCTCCTACCTGGTCCAGACGGCGCCGAAAATCGTCCGTAGAATCTCCCGGAATCAGCTGGTGAAAATCAAGGAAGAAGAGGCACCTCCAGAGCTCCAACAAACCAAATGCAAATGAAATGGTAAATGAGAGGTAAAAACACCTTTTTATGGCTTTTTACGTAGTTCAAAGTGAAATATTAGGGTTATAATCTCATTTTCATGCAAATATTATTCATTTCTAACAAAGTTTGTTGCAGCAATTGAAAGTGCAGTACTATATTTGAAAAGAGAAAAGCTAGTAATGGTAAAAAATCAAAATTTGACCATGTATCCAAGCAGTTTTATCACATAGTTCATGCTCGTTAAAAAATAAACATAAGAATGAGCAGTGTTTTGGCGCATTCAAGCTCTTTAAAAAATGAACCCAGTACCGGTAAATAACCATTGTGATCGTAAATTTATTAGCCATAAAAAGCCTTGGTCGTGTTTTGCACCTGCCACCTCCATTCCATTTGGCCAATCGTTCACCTCCATATGATTGTTTACCCATTTTGAGGAACAGCTGCGAAGAGTGATTTCACCTAGCCATCCTTGTGACACTGCCGTGATTGGAAAATTCCTACCTGTACCTGGAATCTGCTGCTATCCCTGTTTATCACTCGTTCCTCAAAAGACGAGTCTTCTTTGAGCTCTTTTCTCCTGACTCGTAAAATATGAAAAGTTTGCCGAGTTTTGGCCTTCCAGCTTGTTAAATTGACCGGAAGAGCTATCCCTCCTCTAGATTTTAATCTTTTTGGACCTGAGGGATTATTGCACAAAAAGGTCGAGCGCTTGTTTTATTCGGCTCGTTAAAATTATCGAAAACTCATCCCTTCTGTATCGTTTTATACTTTTTCGGACTTAAGGGATTAGATGACGAAAAAGGAATTTTGGAGTTAACTTTCTGTACCTTTTCAGACTCTCTAAAAATGAAAAGGACCGAGTTTTCCTTGTCGTTAGACTCATTAAAATGATTAAATAGCGACAAACTTGTCTTTAGACGAGAACGAGTTTCACTATCGCTAGGCTCGTTAAAACATAGTGATGGGTTTGCCCGAAGGGCAAATTATAGAACAAGCATATGTTATCCTCCTCAAGCTTGACAAAAATAAAGAGGTACTGGTCAGCAATGACTGGGGAAAAATTGGGAAGAAAACTTGAAGAAACTTTGTTGGTAGCAAGTCGCTCTTGAACATGACACTTTCACTCCGCATCCAAGTCGGGTTGGGTTGTTTCATTCACCGGTCACATCACCATGGTCCCATCACACCATCCACATTTGGGGTTAATGCTACCAATCCATCACGTCAGTGTCGCCGATATGTTCAAGAGAAGTCATTTAGAGAATTCACCTATGTCTCACCCACTACAATACATTTATACTCCATTCTTTCGTGACCGCCACCCTGAACCTTATATCACCAGATCGTTTTCACCTCCATTAAAATCATTTGCTCTGTTCCATGTCATTGATGTGGGATTCATTAAGGCCCTCCTGTGATGGATCACTTCTTGTCGACATCAGCTCATTACCCAAGAAGTCGATCTAGGAACACCCTATTCAGTACTTTGAAGCTTGCATGCCTCAATGGCAAGTTTCTCACTTCCGGCGACAGGTTTACATCAATGGCCTTCGACCAAAAGATTTTGCGTGGTGTTCGATGCCAAGTCCTTTATTCACACCACATGAATTGTACTGCAGTACCTTGAGGGTCATTATCATTATCGGTGATTCCTCTCGCGCCTGTTAACGACTTACATCATTGGCTGGTAATCAGGCGATGTCTTTCCATGTTCGACTCCAGAACATCTCTCACATGGATAGACTTGTACTTCAAGTGAAGATCGAACGAGATTGAAGACCCCAGATCTAGTTTCATCCATCCAGGCTACGATATATATTCAGGGAAATAAAGACATTAAATGTACATCATTGCTGCACAGATAATCATCCAATCAAAGGGATGATGGCTCTACCAAAATCATCAGTCTACACTCAGACGATTGTCTGTCCTATGTACATGAAAATGAATTTATAAAGCTGAGCATGGGAATGCCCGCCTCATCTAGATCATGAAAATATTATGAAGATAATGTATTGTATTGTATCTTATTACAGGTCTCTTCCCAGCTTGAAAGAACTTCGGATCCTCATAATAAAGCATTTCACCCGACATCAAAAGATTAACGACCTCATGCTTTAGGGGGCAACTGTTATAGACATTTTTTGGCACTTCAACCCCAAGCATAAAATGTCCATAAACCAAGGGCTCCTAAGTCCCTAAAAGTGTTGTTCTAACCCCTAAAGGAGCAAGGTCAACTGATTACAGCTTCTCCCAGAAGTTCTCCATGAAAAACTGCTCAGAATTAGTCAAAACAGGATCATTTCAGCTGCTCCATAGGCAAAGTGCATTGCATCTCACCTAAACACACTGTGTGGGTGCGTTTCATTTCAAAAATCCCTTCTATGGGGTGCGATGGGCGAGAAATGAAAAATGGCAATGTCATTCCGCAAGGTGGAGAGGCAATGGAAGCTTCCAGAAACTTCTCCAGTGACACTTGCCTCTCTGAATTCGACCAAGGATGAGTAAGATATCATCAATCTCCAAGTGGAAGCAAGAACTATCAGAGGGAAGACACTAATCAAGTCACAAGCTAACTCATCTCCCTTACAGATATCTATATATGGATCCCTCATCCCAGAGATCCAGAGGCTGGAATTTTTCATATTGTAAGGAATTGTTGTTGGTTTCTTGAGACAAACATCAGATTGTTGGGTGATCTAAGCTTTGTATGAGGTGAAGAGGGGATTCCTTATTGAGAGGATGATGCTGGGTCAGAACAACTGGTTGTAACTCCCCTTGGCTCTTTCTTGTTTATCAATAAAATCTATTCAAGTTTTCCTCCATACTCTTGTGTCATTTATATTTGCTGCATTTGTATGGTCAATTTACATCTGATCCTAGATTGTTTATGATTATAGATCCATGTTCTTGAAGAGTGCTATGCTACTGTGATCTTACAAGTACTCTATGAAGCTAGGCGTGCAAGGGAACAAGTAGCGAGAGACTATCAAGGAAGAGAGGAATCGAACCAGGAGATTAGAGCAAGACAGAGGTTGGTCTTCTTTGTTCTTCTCTATCTATACTTCATAAAGGAAAAACGAAAGTAGCTTTACTTTGTTTGTTTCTAAGGCAGCTATCACACCTTAGTGGGATAAGTAGTTCTGAGTAGACACTTTTCCCTGTAACATTCACCCTTTTCCAACTCAGTCAAACACAACCAAAAGTTCATCTTAGATCTCAGTGTTTCAAATCTGGGAACGGTAGTTTAGCTCACGAGTTGAAGATTTTCATAGTATAAGTTTTCATCTCTAATGTTGCTCTGCTGCCAGCAAGCTTGGATAGTACCCCAGCAGAGTCTTGCAGGAACACACGCATTGCTCCACTACTAGTGAGCCTGGTCAGTACCCCTGTGGAGTTGCATGCTTCACCTCACTACTCAGGAAGCCTTTTTCTTCTTTCACCTTTGTATTTTTCAAGAGAACTATGCATAGGCACTTACTTATTTTTGGGGTGGAAGAGGGATCCCAACTTATTGGGAGCATAAGAGGTTGTTCCTTTAGAGAAGCATGTAAGACCTCTGACATAGGTTTTCTCATTTGGATTTCCCCTTCTTTGTTTCTACTAGTTGGATGAGCTTAAACACACAGAGCAGAAGGTTGAGTACAGGCATGGGGTTTCCCAGTGTGGACACAGGTTCATGGTTGGACCGAAAATTTCCTTGCATATGGTTCATATTTGTTGCCAAGACTTCATCAGTTGAAGGTTACAACCAAGCACAGAGAAGGCAGACACAAGACTGACCAAGTGTTGCAGTGTCACAAGTCTCTTAAAATTTTAGCCATATACTCTATTCAAAAGCCATAACGTAATAGTTTGAAGCACTTATTTCTAGAAACAAAAATAGTAATATACCAAAAAAAAAAAATTAAGCAAAGCAAAGCAGAAGCAGAAGTAAAAGTGAAAGCAAAGCTTGTAATCAAACACACAAGCAAGCAAACAAATAAACATGCAAAGAAAAAAAGAAAACAATCATGAAAGCAATCAAACTGAAAGAAAACACTACACCTACTCCTAAGCTAATGGTGCATGGGCCTGATCATGTAAAGTGATATTTCCAATTCATCCACCGATGCATTGGTTGACCCATGTTGGTGAAGGCTTGGTCCCCAAGCAACCCAGTTGTGCGAACCAATAAATGTGAAAGATAAAACAATGAAAACACACACTCTAAACTTACAAGCATCCACAGAACAAAAATGAGTGAAAGCACATGTCATGCACTCTGTGGAATTACCATGGAATTGTGCTACACTACATGCAGATGTTGATTGTATGTATTCCTTTGACTGTGATATGCAAGAAAACGTGAGAAAGGTAGACCACTTTTGTTGCACAAGTGTGCTTGCTATGTAATATTCCTCCAATGCATGAGTGATGGGATCATGTAGTTCATGTGGAGGAAGTAAAATCTGAGTGTTAGATTGATCTTGAGTGCATACAAATGAGTGATGAGGAGCCTTGAGTTTTTGAACAATTTCTTGATCAGAAGTGAAACCAACCTTAGGATAGCGAGGGCCTAACATAACCATCAGCTCGGGCTAAAGTGCCTTGATAGTCTATGGGGTTTCGACTTTGTTAACAGATGGATCTTGTAGACCAGTGGATTAGATGGATTACCAACGAGTGAATCAACATCATGATCAGATGATGAGGTGAAGGGATCACGACAACCAAGATCAAAGAATTCAGGATATTGGTCGGCATCCTCATGGTTTGATGAGTCACACAGAGGGGTAGATGAGAAGGAAGGATGTTCACCTCTGTGTTTCCGAAAAGATAAAATGAAACATCAAGTGGATTTTCAATGAATGATTGGTCCTCTCCATTGTTGTATGATGGGCCAACATCCAGTGAGTCCTGTGAGTGATCAATAGTGGGTGCATCTGTGGATGAAGACACACATGTGAAATCATGGATGGCAGGTTCACCAAAGATGTTAGGAAAGAATGGAGGGGGCTCGGACAGAAGGGAGTCATCCTTCACTAAGGGTTGATGCTAAAACTCCCACTCATACTCTTCATGAATGGCAGCTCATGTTGGTTGTGCAACACCAACTCTGTCAATGGCTTGTTCCTTGCTCACAACAAGTGAAGAGTTTAGAATGGATGAACACAAGAGAACATCATCAGGAGGAACACCCGGGTGCAAATACGGAGGTCATAGAACATAATGCATATAAGAACTCAAATGACTCACAACCAAATCTGAGCGAAAATTAAGTGAAGTGATGTTGGGAGGATGTGAAATATGAACAAGTGAGTGAGAATGATCCTCAACATCACTCGACAGTGATGGAGCTGTTGGATGAAGGGATGGCAGACAGTCAGTTGAGATAGTGACTACATCAACATGAGATTGTGCAGCTCCATCAATGAAGAATGTTGAGTGAGGCTTGATCTCAAGCTTCTTCTTGGGACGGGTAGATTTCTTAGGGAAATACTTGAACTGGTTCCAAAGATAGGCAAATTTCATTTGGCTCCTCGGAGCTTGAAATTGTAAGTGACAGAAGCATTGCCAAAAATTAATAACTGATTCATGCAGAGCCTTCCATTACTATAACAGTTTCTGATCAAGATAGTCTGGATCAAAATGATAGAAATTGTCTTCAAAAAGATCACAAAAGTGTTCAAATGAGTTTACACTATCAGCTGGTAGGCTAAGTAGCCAACGAAATGGGGATTCGCTAAGTGTGTATGCAAGCAACAAACTAGCTTGTTCGTCAGAAAACTCATCTTCCTCATGAATCATGGAAAGAAAGTCATGTAAGTACTTAGGCTAGGTCACTTTGGCTTCACCATCATACATGTAAGTGTACAAGAGATCGAACAACTCCCCCATGATGGAGACATCTTCACGATTCAAAAAACATCATAGAGGGAGAAGAGTGAAAGATTCCATGAAAGATATGTAAAGGTTCAAAACTGGATGAGAGGAAAAAACTTGTCATCTGGCCCTCCTTCTAGTGCCAGAAATGTTGATAGTGTTGGACCTGCCAACAATTAGGGGATCACCCCGATATGAAGTCCCAACTAGACCTCACACTATTTGGTGTGGGAGTCACATCTGGTATGATGGCGTGGTTTCCATTGTCTTAAGGATTTGCCTCAACTCTTTCTTGTTATCACAGGAGAGTGGTTCACTTTGTCTTTGAGAAGTGAGGTTCACGTGCTTGGTGAGCATAAGTGTACCTGTGACAATGGTTCTTTCAATGTGATGGGAAGAAGGTGAAGGTGAGTTCCAGGTTGAAAGGGATTAGTCCCAACTCGGCTAGGAACACACAACACAAAAGGACATACATAGCTTCTGGTGGAGCAGTCCACTTGGATGCGGCAGTCACAACATATAAGGTAAGATAACATGTACAACACTCACGGAACAGTCTAAATGAGTGCAACGGTTGTTACAGCAAGGTTCATGTGAAAGTTCTCTCTGATGTCCGACAGAGCAGTCGACACCAATGAGACAACATTAACATCATATACAACACATATCCATTAATAGATTATGCATTACAACAAATCAATCAGTTCATGTAGAACATAGGTTAAAGCAACATTCATTACAGGTGTTAAAGATCAGTCTTACAACAAATACAATACATGTGTGAAAATTTGTTGGCTTGTTAACAGGATTTTGAATTAAGTGAAAGTTCCAAGACACATCGTTACACGATACATCATTAACCCCATCAGCAGGGAATTGGCGCCACTACTTACTCCTCAAAGAAAAGATTACAAATTCTCTTGGCTATGTGGGAGGAGGTGAGGTGAAAAGTCCTTTCGATATGAAAATGAGGGGGTATTTATAGCCAAGGGTAAAACTGACTCTTGTGGTTTTTTAGCTACCCTCATGACTGTTTGACTTCCATTAATTTTCTACTTACATGACTCATTGTTCACAAGTGGGTCTCTTGGACTTCCACGTTACATCACATTGATTGACAACATAGCCCATAGTGGAGATGTGGGCGACATGACTCACGACATGACTGGACATGACTTGACATGACAGCATTACTATTGCCGGGGTGCATGTCCAGCTACAGTGCTACTAGGTGATGGATGTCTTCATTATGTATCACAGCTTCACCTCCGCATGGTGAAGTGTGGGGAGTCCTTAATGGTCCTTAGTTCACTTGATGAATCTCTAGGATGTTATTCCTTGCTTGCATGCTGGAAGGTTTTATAGGCTCATTTGTTTGCGAAGGTGCATGTTCGCCGCGTTCATCTACTTTGCATGCTTCATTCGTTCTTTCGTTGGTGAACTTTTCCTTCTGCATGTGCTCCCTTCGTTCATCTTGTTAGTCGTCTTGCCATTTTTGTTGGTGTACCTGTACCTGTAGCCACTCATGACGAGACGACATCAAATCCATAAACCTCCTAGTCTACCATGACACATGGTCGTTTCAGATGCAGGTGACCAGGAGAGGAAATAAGGTTGCGAAGCGGGATGATGACTCTGGGCACTACTGGTGAAAAATGTGTAAGAGTCACTGAGTGATGGAGACTGGAAATCTAAGTCAACAGTGACTATTTGTGAGGTCTGGCTCAGTTGGGAGGAAAAATTGTGCAAATTTTGGGAGGGACAGTTCGCACTACAGGAAGGAAAGGCAGGCATGCTCTGTGCATTTTTCGGAACAAAAATTCAGTGGGGTCTGGATAGCCAGATTTGTGCAATTTTTTAGAGGAGCGGGTCGGGCTGCATGATGGATCACTTGGCAGGGATTGCGTAGTTTTCGTGGGGAACTACCTGAGAGACTGGCAGCCAGAATTACGCAATTCCTAGAGGGAACTGCCAGTTTGCTGCTGGGGTCACTGGCAGCCAGAACTACACAATTCCCAGAGGGAACTACCAGTTCACTGTTGGGGTCACTGGCAGCCAGAACTGCATAAGTCCCAGAGGGAACTTCCAGTTGACTGCTCAGTCACTGGCAGTAGAAACTCCGCAATTCCCAGAGGGAACTGGCAGTCTCCTGCTAGGAGCTGCTGGTGGTGAAATGCACCAAGGCAGGGAGGCCAACATACTGATCATCTTTGCGGAATTTCTAAGCTGAGCTGACTGATGGGTAGTGGAAGGCTTGCTCGTGCATACTACGCAATTTCGGAGATGAACAGTCAGGCGACTGTTTGGATGACTGACTGGGAAAACTACCCAATTTTAAGAACGAGATAAGGACGGGCACTTGGTGTCTGTCTGGCCTGTCTGCATAATTTCCTCAATCAATTGAGCAAGTGAGGTCAGTGGCCTCTGCGAAAATTTTGAAGGGAGTCAGTCTGGGGTGACCGTCGAGTCCGACTGTCTGGGTGGCCAGCATTAGAGTTGATTGCATTTCTTGCGGTAAGCACAACTTGAACATGATAGCTTGGTGCTTCTGCGGTGTTCTGGTTGACAATTGATTGAGTCGATGGCGGGGTGATGGTCCAGGTGTCAGAGTGGAGTTTGGTCGTCAGAACTTCAGCAAAATGACTAAGTGTGTGAACAATCAAAAGATGCATAGGTGATCATACAAACACACACTCACATGACTTGATGATGAAATGGCCCAAACCATCCAGACACACATGTTCAACATGACTAACCAACGGTGTAAGTGACAAGCGCGATGCTCATGTTTGATCATTCATGATCGAGACGGCGCTTGCGCGACAGTGAATGCGACTCCATGTGTGAGCGCGACAGATGCTTTCATAGCGAACACAACAAGCACATACGAAGCGAAGACTTTGAGCACAACTAGAACATGGTCGCAAGCATGACTTAGACATCAACATGCAGAGACTTTAATTTAATTAACAAGCAAGGTGAATGTAAATACTCACACGAGCTCATTGAGTGAACCCGAGTGTGTGCATTCATCAAGGGAAACTCTTCAAGGGAGGCTCTGAAATTGGTGTAGGTCAAAATTTTGGAGGGTGGTTGTAGCCGCTACAACAAGGCCCATGCCTCTAAATTATACATAAATTAAGGCCCATCTGACCATCCTTCACGACATTAAGCCTCTTTTTTTGCATTAGATAATGTATTTTTAACTTTAATATGTTCATTAGGAAGGTTTATGGATAATTGCATATTTGTGCCTAATATTATTTATTTTTATTGAATATTTTGAGAATATTGGGTAGATTATGAATATTTGGAGGAGGAGATAATTTAGGGACTTTCTCCCTACTACAAGAGGATAAATATTAAATCAAAAATCAAAAATATATTCTGAAATAATTTCACAGAACTTGGAGCTCCAATGATTGATAAAATCTATGAATGTGTTCCCTGTTATTTAATGCAGTTTCCTAGTATTGGGAATCAGGTCCACTAATTAAGGGTTTTGGTGGGGAAATCTTCCTCCTTTGTTGGGGAATGATTCCTAATAATTTTTATAAGTACCAAGTCAATTTTTTCTCTAGGTGTTGATTTTTATTAGTTTTCTTGTGAAGAGAACTCATAGTTTTGCAACTCCACTTTCATTTTCTTCAAGGATGTAAGTGTTTTGATGGAAATAATGAAGATTGGTGTCATTTTCAACTTCTAAACCTTGGTATCTTTCATAGGACTCTGATTTTCCTTGGTCTTGGCCATTCCAAGAGCCTCAAATCCCTTTTGTATCATTTACTTTTCTTCTTTTCACTTCTTATTCACATGCATCTCTTGTTTTTCTCTTTTTTCTATTTCTACATTTAGTATTAATGATTTCTTGTTGTAATATTGGGCTAAATGGTTGAATTAATTTATTTTGTAGGATCACAGGCATCATTTCATCATTGGAATAGATTTAGAAGTTCATAGTATTAATTGAGTTACTTGGATTAATTTTCTTATTCCCAAATCTAGATTTTTGGAAGTCCCTTGTGGCAAATAACAATAAATTTCTGCTATTTTTTAGAACATTCTAACGAGATTGAATCGAGTTTATTACACTTGAATTATATCACAAAAACGTTCTAGTTAATAACCAAAACTACCCCATTGCATTTGCACTTGATTAGGTTAGGCATTTGATAGATTTACTAGCTCACTAGTTCTCGAGATTCTAGATTTTAGACTAGTTATTTTCTGCTACTTTTTAGCATGGGTTAACAGAGGTATTTTTGACTGATTCCACTTTTAATGGATACCTAAGACATCATAGTCATTAAAAAAAAAATATTATCCAATTTGGATTTGATTTTATTGGTCATTCAATGAATTATAGTTTCCTATAGTAAATTTGTTGTTTCCTGTAGTACTCTTCCAATGTGTATATACTTGCCCAGATTTTCTCAAAAAGATTGGTTTTTGTCCCTTAGGGTTGAATAATGACACCTAGGCTCTAAATAAATTATTAGGGAAGACTAAATACCACTTAGGACTCTCCTTTTTACCCATGCAAAACATTTCAGTGATTTGGGTTAATGGACAAATTTATGAAATAGATAATACAATGATGATTGCCACATCCAATGAACTATGTTAATGTATCTAAACTATTTGAAATATAATGGTTGAAATTCAGTTCATGATATTTACTTTATGCAATTAAAATAGGTTTCTTTCCTTGTATTTTCCTTCTTGCAATAGGTTAAGTTTTCCATTTTGAGCATTTCATTTTCTACAATTAGTTTAGGATTTGATTTCATTACATGCACTCCATTACACCATGACATCGAAGGAAGGAAACATTTTATGATGCACATATAGTTCTGATACTTCTTAAGTTTGTACGAACCCCGGGTTGATAAGTAAAGTTGGTAACCTTGGGAGTTGCAACATTCTTGTTGCAATACCGAGGCTCATCACAAAGAATTTCATTTTTAGTATAACTCCCATTTTGAGTCTTCAGGATTGGTCATAAAGTCAGATTGTGTCAATTTCATGTATGAAGGACCCTGTTGGGCATGCTACGCATTTTTATGAGTCATTGAATAAGTATAAAATCTCTCCAAGATAAGCACAAGACCACTCCTACAAGTCAACTTCAATACTGAATTAATTAACTCCTCCAAAGAGACATGTCAGCTCAAGCTCTTTCATGTCGGATAATTATAGAGGCAAACCACTACAAATAGGGTAGCTCAACCCTATTTCAGGGACAAAATTTCAAAGAAAATTCGATCTAGTTTTGAAGTGATCAAGATGTGCGAAGATTGGCGAAAGGGTATAGAAAACAATCCTAATAACCACCGAAGTGAAGCAAAGGGAGAGCGAGATCTGTGGTAATATTTGGATTTGTTTTAGGACATGTTTTGAGACACACATGCAAAGAAAGAGGAGGATTGTTGCTGTAGTAAGAATCAATCCTCTTAGGCAGATGAGTTAGAAGAAGGTTGAGTATCGAAAAGATGCCCATACAAGAGTTGGAAGAAGGTAAAGTCTAGAAGGAAGGTCGATATAAGAAGAAGGTTAAGTCTAGAAGGGAGGTCAAAGGTTTGAAGAAGAAGGAGGTTGAAGTGGAAGAGGAGTTGAGAAAAGGAAAGAAGTAGAAGGTTGACTAAGGATCTCATAAAGAGAGCTTGTGTCTTGGTTTTGGAGTGGTAAGTAGGTCAAGAGTTTTGGCCTTGGTATTCATTGACTGAAATCTCTATAAGAAGAAGAATTTGTTCGGGTTTTCCTCTAAAAGAGTGAGAGGTTTTGGCCCTAGATAATAGCCTATATTTTGTGTCTCCTGTATCTTTATGGTTTATGATGAAGAAAAACACTAATAACCATTAGGGGAATTTTGAGGTCTAAAATGGGCCTCCTAAGGAAATTAGAAAATAATGATGGAAATAATAAAATAAGATTAGATTAGATTACATCATAAAATTTTAGAGGGAAAAAAAGAAAAACTGTTTTTCAACTCGTATTTTCAACTTATCTCCTAATGGGTTTACTCAAATTTCGAGCGGAAACACCCATTGGATGAAAATTTTCATTCCTCATCCAAGGAGTAACCATGTTGCATATTTTCGATGGACCCTACTACATAAAAAATGAGAAATACATGAAAATGATTGCAATAAGGTTTTTTCATGTATTTCTCATTTTCCATGTAGTAGGGTCCATCAAAAGTATGCAACAAGGGTACTGCTTGGATGAGGAATTAAATTTTACATCCAACGAGTACTCCCGCTCGAAATTTGAGTAACACCTTAGGGAGATAAGTTGAAAATACGAGTTGAAAAAGTAGTTTTATTAATTTATTATTTTTTTAGTTTTTTTACCTTTTTAATCCAAAAATGGTGAATCATCCCCCATGGTTGACATCATCATCTTGAATCCTGTTGGTTCTTATCAAGTTTATTTTGGTTGTACATTTTTCTTAAGAGGCCCATTTTAGACCTGAAAATTCCCCTAATGATAAGTAAAAGAAGATCCTAATCTAAAGAAGTAAAAATCACTCACAAGCAATTAACAATGTAAACTTTGAAATGCGAACTATAAACTCAAAACGGGAACTCTGGCCAAAAAACCCCGTAAAAACATCAAAAATAGTGCTAAAAATGAAAAGTCTTGGTGCTAGAATAACACCTTTTTTTTCTAGGGTAAATTTTCAATATGTTTTAAAAATGATGGTGAAAACCAATTTTTTGTGCAAAAATTGTACAAAAAACACCCTCAAAATGAAAAGTGTTGACGTTGGGATAATAAAAAAAATTTCAAGGGTAAAATTTCAACATTTTGAAATAATGGCGTAAAATATTTTATCATGACCCTGAAAAACATTAAAATTTCAAAAAAATAATGAAAACATAAAATAAAATTAAAATTAAAACAATGAAAGAACACAAAACAAAAATAAAAATAAAAATAAAAATAGCAAAACATAAATTAAAATATATACTAAAAACAAAACATAAAATAAAAATAAAAAACAAAAAAAAAAATAAAAATAAAAAAATAAAAAATAAAAAAATCAATCATAAAAATGTAAAAACAAAAACAAAAAAAAACAAAATTAATAAGAATTAAAAAACTAAAAAAAAAATACAAATGATAAACAAATCAATAGTAAAAAAAGCATATTTAAAAAACAATGGAAAAAAATAAATAAATATGTAGACCATAAAAAAAATTGGGAAAAGAAAAAAGAAAAAAAAAAAAAAAAAACATTAGAAGAAACTATAAAATTAAGTAGGTAAAAATAGAAAAATTAAAAAAACATTAACAAAAAACTAAAAAAAAATTGAAAAAACAATCTAGATTTAAAAAAGAAAATGGAAAATTAATGAAAAAAAATTAAAAACTAATAAAATTAAGATTAATATGTTGATTACTTAAAAAAACAAATATACAAATATATATAAAAAGATATATATATATATATATATATATATATATATATATATATATCATAAAAGAATTTGGAAAAAATAAATAAATAAATAAAATATCTATATATATATATAAAAGTTAAGTAACTAAAAATAGAAAAATTAAAAAAAACTAGGAAAAAAAATTAAAAACAAACTAGATTAAACAAAAATAGAAAATTAACCCAAAAAAAATAAAAATCGCAAAATTAATATTAAAAACATTTTTAAAAAACTAAAGAAACAAAAATAAGCTCAAATTATTTAAAAAAAAAAAAAAATTATGAAAATTTTAAAAATATATGTTTTTTGAAATTAAAAACAAAAAAAAATGAAAAAACATTTTAAGCCTATAAAAAAATGTGTTTTCGATTAAAAAAAATAATAATAAATTTTCATTGTTAATTTAAAAACAAATCAATAAAAACATTTAAATTTTAAATATCTTTTTTTAACAAAATTTTGAGTTTTTTATTTAAAAAAAAAATTATTAAAAAGTTTTCAATTTTTTTTTTTATTTTGTTTTTATTTAAAAAAAAAAAAAAAAAAAATTAACGCTTCCCGCCCGCCGCCCAGTGGAGGCGCGGCCGTGGGTGAAGGCGATGAACACAACCCTCCACCCACAGCCACACCCCCATCGGGCGGCGGGCAGGCGGCTATCTGATTCTGGGAATCGGACAGCCGCCCGCCCACCACCCGGTGGGGGCGCGGCCATGGGCGGAGGGGCTTGTGGAGGGGCTGCACGCGGCCCTCCGTCCACGACCGTGCTCCCACTGGGCAACGGGTGAGCGGCTGTCTGATTCCCAGACCGAGCAGCCGCGCCCCCACCGGGCGGCGAGTGGGCAGCTGTCCGATTCCGGGAATCACCCAATCGCCTGCCCTCCGCTCGGTGGGGGTGCAGCCATGGGCGCAGGGGTTGCATGCAGCCCTCCGCCCACGACCACACCCCCACCGAGCGGTGGGCGGGTGACGTTAATTTTTTTTTAAATAAAAACAAAACTTAAAAAAAAATGAAAATTTTTTAATAATTTTTTTTTTTGATCATACGCCATGGGAAGGAAAGGGAAGGTACTCAAGAAGGGATATTGAAACTCTCAGGTCAGGGAGCTTTAATAAAAAACTCAAAATTTTGTTAAAAAAAAAGAGATTAAATTTTAAATGTTTTTATTGATTTGTTTTTAAATCAACAATGAAAAATTAATAATTTCTTTTTTTTAAATAAAAAACTCAATTTTTTTGTTAAAAATAAATAAATTTTAAATGTTTTTATTGATTTTTTTTAAATTAGCAATGAAAATTTATTATTATTATTATTTTTTTTTTTTTTTAAATCAAAAACACTTTTTTTTATAGGTTTAAAATGTTTTTTATTTTTTTTATTTATTTATTTATTTTTTAATTTGAAAAAACATATATTTTTAAAATTTTCATAATTTTTTAGTTTTTTTTTTTTTTAAATAATTTGAGTTTATTTTTTTTTAGTTTTTTTAAATGTTTTTAATATTAATTTTACTAGTTTTTAAATTTTTTTTGGGTTAATTTTTATTTTTGTTTAATCTAGTTATTTTTTAATTTTTTTTCCTAGTTTTTTTTAATTTTTAGTTAATTAACTATATCTATATCTATATCTATATATATATATATATCTATATATATATATATAGATATAAGAGTTTCTTCGGTGTACATCGCAAGAAATTTCATTTGTCAACGTGTTTCGAACCAACAAGTGTGGTTCATCGTCAGGACAAGTTGAATGAGCAGATCAAGCTTAGTATGATTAAATAGATAGAGCAGAAACTCCAATAGCTGTATTCCAAGACCAGGTAACAGCTATATTGACAACGGCTAGATTTGACTTAATTAGGAGAATAACCAATATTTAATTACAAAATCGATTTAGGTTCATTAAAGTCTTAAAAGTGAATGGACCCTTTTTAACCACTTATATCTATTAAAATAAATTATAACCTAAATTAATTTACATTAATAATTAGCTATCAAAGATTTTGTATCTAAAAAGAGTAATTAATAGTTAAATATAAACATTATTAAATATATAAAAATACATAAATATTAGGATATATATAAGTCAAAGGGGCTATTCTATATACCAATAAATAATAAATTAATTATAAATTAAATTAATTTTTAATAATAGTTATAAATAGAATTTAACAAGTATGAAATTAATCGAGTAATAGAGTAAATTTAAAAAAAAGAGAAAGAAAAAAAATAATAATAATAATAAATAAACAAATAAATAGAAAGTCAACCAAGTTATTAAATCTAAATAATGGAGTAGTTAGTTATAAAAGTTATAAAAATTGGGGTAATACCTAAATAGCAAGTTGTAATATTATTTACATTTATAACATTACTAATAAAATAATTAAAAAAATAAATTAATTTTAATTTAAAGGTTAGTCCAATATATAAAAACTAGAGTAATTAAAGGGTTAAAATATATATATATATATATATATATATATATATATATATATATATATAATTAAAGGTCAAAAAATCAAATTAATTTCAAGCTTATTTTCTCTAAGTTAAAAAAAAAAAGGCTACTACAAACCTTCAGACTAAAAGAACCTCAAGGAAGGAAGGCCCGAAGAAACAAGAAAACCAGGGGAAAAAAAATCTTAAAAGACCACTGGAAAAAACTAAACAACGGGAAGGGAAGGCAGGAAGACCGCGACTAGGAGGAGAGGGCTAGGACCCAGCATCTACTGATCTTCCAACCATCCTCCCTATTGAGATTGTTTGGCCTTTTTTCAATCTCAAGCGCTTCCCTAAATTTCCGGTGATGGAAATGGGAAACTCTAGCAATCACACTAGCCTCCTCAATGCAGACATGATGATTGGTTTTCTCCACATGATCTGCTAAAGCAGAAGACTTGGCTCTTCTATGTTTAAGGTCAACTACGTGCTCACTAATCCTTTGATTAATGGAGCGACCAGTCTCACCAATATAGGGAGTCCAACATGAACAAGGAATAATATAAACCCCTTTCATGTCCTTGAGGTCGATAGGATCCTTCATAGATCTGAGAGACTTATGAAAGGTATTGAGAGGTCTAAAGGTTGAGGGGACATTATGCCTCTTAAGAATCTTCGCAATCTTGTCCGTGGTCCCCTGAACAAACGGAAGATGGACACTGGTAATCCTCTCCTTCTTATCTCTTTTAGCGAACGAATTCTTAGCTACTTTGAGGAAAGCCTTCTGACTCCAAGTGCCTACTCTAACTGTTCTCAACAAAGACATTAAGGAGATGGGATTTCTCCTCCTCGAAACTCTTATCATTGGAGATCCTTAAGGCACGAGTAGCCAGGGTGTTGAGAACCCTCAACTTTTGAGCCGGGAAATGGGGGGAACTAGCATGCAGATATTGCTCCATATGAGTTTTCTTCCGAAACACTCGGTGGGAGAGGGAACCATCATTATTCTTAGAGATAAGAATATAAAGGAAAGAGAGGCGACCATCGACATGTTGTTCCTTAGTGAACTTAATGGCCGAGGATTGATTATTGAGATGATCGAAGAAGAGGTCCAATTCCTCTTGGCCATGAGACCAGATGACATTAGTGTCATCTACATATCTTTTCCAAAGCTTAGGCAAGAGGCGGGCTGGGCTAAGAGTTTTATATATATATATATATATATATATATATATATATATATATATATATATATATATATGTATACATATTTCCAAATTCTTTTATGTCTTATGAGATAATTTTTTTTGACATTTTTTATTTTTTTGTTTGTCTTTTTCTATATATATTTTTATATTTGTTTTTTTTAACTAATCAACATTTAAAAAAAGAAAAATAAAACAACTTGAAAGTTCGTTAAGTAATAATAATTTAAAAAACAATTGGACATAATAAATTTTAAAGTGTGAAAAATAAGTCCTCTAAAAAAAAGGTATGTTGCATCAACACATTGCACCTATACGTTTTAAAATCAGCATGAAAATCACTAATATTTAAAAACAAATATTTATATTTGATACATAAGAAAATTTAAAATTTCAAAAATATCCTCCTAACAAAAAGAAGTGTATTATGCTTAACTACTTGAAAATCGGGTCACATTTTTACTAATCCTACGAAACGGGTAATCATATCAATTATTTAAAGTGCCAAAAACTATGCTCTAACAAAAATGTGTGTTCTGCATCGCCCCTTTTCAAAATCGGGTCAATTTTTTGCTAACTCTACAAAACGGGTAACAGTTTCAGTTCTCATTTCAAAGTTTACGTTGTTAGTTACTAATAGAAGAGAAATCACATAATTACTATGTCCTAGATTTTTCAACACCTCCTTCCTCCTATCTTTCTCTCTCTCCCTCACTCTCTCTCTTCCTCCCTCTCTCTTCCCCCTCTAGTTTTATTCCTATATCTCCCCCTGACTCTCTCTCATTCTCTCCCCCTTCTCTCCATCTCTCTTTCCCCTCCATATTTGTCTTTTTTATCCCTCTCTCATTATCACTCTCCCCTCTTACTCCCTCTTTCTCTCTCTTGTTCTCTCCACTCCTCGTTCCCCATTCCTCTATTTCTCTATCCCTCTCTTCCTTCCTTAGTGTGTGCTTCACAAAAACTACCCTCCAAATACCTCTCTCTCTCTCACTCACTCACTCACTCTTCCGTTCATATTTGTATTTATATCCCTCCTCCTCTCCTTCTCTATCTCCCTGACTCTCTCTCTATATCGCTTTGTTCCTCCCTCTCCTCCTCTCTCTTATTCTCTCCCCACTCTCTCTCCCTAACTCTTTCCCCTCCATCGTTTTTTCAATATCCCTCCCTCTCTCCATCTCCCTCTCCCCCCTTGCTTCTTCTTTCTCTCTCTTATTCTCTCCCATCTTCCGTCTCCTTTCCTCTATTTCTCTGTCCCTCCCTTCCTCCCATAGTTCGTGCTTCACAACAACCACCATCCAAATCTCTCTCTCTCTCTCTCTCTCTCTCTTTTCCTTCCAGATTTATCTCTATATCCCTATCTTTATCCTTCTCTATATCTCTCTACCTCACTCCCTCCCCCTCTCTCATTCTCTCCCCCCACATCATCTCTCTATCTCTCACTATTCTTATCTCTCCCCCCTTCATTCTCTCCTTCTCTCTTTCTCTTTCTCTACCCTCTCCCCCCACTCTCACTCACTTAGACACTTTCTCTCTCCCTCTCCTCCCTTTCTCTCTCTCAATCCATCCTTCACAACAAGCCCCTCCAATTTTTCTCTCCCTCCCCCTCTATCTTTCCTTATCTCTCTCACTTTTTTTAATTTCACTTACTCTCTCCCTTGGCCCCTCTATTCTTCCATCTCTAACAATCCCCACCCTCTTAAATCCACTTCAACCATTTCCCCAAGTGTTAAAATCACTAGTTGTAGGAACATCGTTCCTATTGTATAAACATGCATGCATTTTTTGCACTAGGAATGCAGAAGCATTATTGTCACTAAAAGCATGCACAAGTTTTTGGTGCTAGGAATGTGTACATGATTTTTTGAATTTTATGACAATCCTAGATGCACAATGACTTGGTTTCTTTGGATATAGGTTTGGGATCATGAACATAGTGGTTTGAATTGCAAATACATGAAAACAATATTTTTTGAGAAACCACATATATATCTCTACATGAAAACATCATTTTTTGAGAAAACACATATATATCTCTACATTTGATGTTATTTTTTAGTAAGCTAAAAAAAATTGTTGTCCATGAAACTACATACACATATAACATACACTGTGTCGATTCTAAATACATAAATTTTCTAAAAAAATTTAATAGTTTTTTCTATTTTTAATGCATTTTTCCATTGACATATATCAAAATCTTAAAATACAACCCTCTTCTATTTTTGCTACAACCTTTTGGGACCTTAACCATTTCAAAAGAAAAAATTATTTGGTGCATAGAAGACATTAATAACTACAATCTAAAAAAAACAAAAATTGTTTGATAATGTTAAATACCCTTTTAGCTTCACTAATGGAAGGCCTTGTAATTTTAATGATATAATGATTTCACAATTTAAAAACATAAAAACAGTGACATTATATATTTTGGAAAAATAGTTGGGCACATGAATATTCTATTTTCTAGAAGTCCACATGTTTTTGTAGCAAGATTCCATAATTTAAATACTCAAAGGTTACACTAATGGAAACATATGCATTATATTTTGCATGAAAAATACCATATCAATATTAGTAAAATTCTAGATTCACCTAGAAAATAGAAATGAAAATTGTATATTTAAAAAGCGAGATTATTAGTTTACATTTCATCTTTTTTCTACCATCTTCAAATTCAATGCCTCATTACCTCTAATAATCCCTTCAAATTAATAACTTATTATTTTTTCAAATTTACATTACCGTCCTTTAATTACGCTCACCCTTAACCTCTATCCTTATTTTCTAGTGAAACATTCAATTTTCTTAAGAAACTTGTCTTCACGCTATCCACTATACTGAAAACTTGTCATAAAATAAATTTCTATAATTTAAATGGTTTGATGCTAGTACTCTAATATTCTTATGAATTCCCTGTATTTTATGATTACTTTATTATACCATATATGCTCTGAAATGGTGGCTGAGTTGCCTCTTATTTAGATTTTGAAGTTTTGCTTCCGAGGTCCAAGATATTGTGCACAAAAAAGATGACGCATTGATTCCAACGTGATAATAGCCATGAACATTGAAATACCACCATCGCAAGATAACTACACCATGTGCAATTGCCTCTTTATACCACATCTTCAATTAAATTTAAATTGGAGAGAATGTTTTATATATTGTAATAAACAATAAAGTTGTTTGTTTTGGACCTTGGGATGGTTTGAGATTTATCATATCATACTAAAGAGGATTGATTTTGTTTTAGCAATTTTATGTGATATTTTGGGGTGAAATGATGCTAGGTTTTAGTTATCCATTTTCTCCTATATAAATAAAAATAAGTATATATATAGAGACTAGAGTATGTCTTAAAATTGTTTGAGTTTGGTTAATGGTTTTTTTTTTTTTTTGTAATTGTTTGAGTTTAGTTAAGGTTAGCTCTTTTTGTAAGGAAATAATTTAATGGCTCAAAACTTAAAAGCATCTCAGGAACGAAAACATTCTCCTTTATGAAGGACCAGCATGTAATTGACCATGTCTTAAATTTGTTTTGCTTTGGCTAAGAGCTTGTTTCTTTTGTAAGAAAACAATTTAATGACTCAAAACTCAAAAACATCTCACAAGAATGAAAGCCCTTTGTGAAGGACGAGCAGGTAATTCCACTTGAAGTGGTTTTCATTGAATAACAATAATAGAATCAGTGTGCATTTGCAGATAGCATAAGTGATAACTGCCTCTACCACTGATTTGACAACTGAGTTATGATAAATTTTCAGGCTATATAAAACAACAATAAACTCCTCTCATAATTATTCAATAAATAGATATTTAGATATAAAACTTGAAAATATTATATAAATAAATTTTGTTTTAAGACTCCCCAAATAGGGAGAATAAGAATGGACAAGTCTACTGAGGCTAAGGAATTGCGGTCACTTTTGACCGGAATCCAAGCAAGAAAAAATCAACAAATCATGCAGAAGCAGTATTCAAATCATGTTTTTGAAAATGTAAATAGATTCAGCACCATCAAAAACCTCTAAAACACTTAAAAATCCTTGCCAAAAATTATCAAAATACTACCAAAATTTTCATGATTTTCTATTGGAAAAAAATAAAAATAAAAAACATTCGGTTTAGAATACGACTATCGTATTTATGAATATGCGTTTATATATTGCTTCATCAACATATGCTAAGCAAAGACCGGCCTGTTTTGAAGCTAACCACTCAAATATATGCAAATTCATAGAAAGAAAGAATCTTATGCCGGCAATGCACCAATCTAATGACTAAGCCAAACGATATAATTACACCATGTAATTAACGATGACAGCTGAATCTATTCGAAGGCAAGATTCGATTGGAACCCGACAATTGAAGCGAGGAAATAAATTCCAGCACCTCATTAATCATAGCCGAAAATTAAAAGTACATAATCAACTGCCACAGTAGAGTATCTTCTACAACAATCGTGGGTGTATAATCGTGGGTACAGTTCGTCTCTGAATTCTTATAGTTTTCTATTCGGTACTACTTTTACATCATACCAGACAGTCAACTAATTTTGAAGTAAAATATATGCTTCGTTCACGAGTTCGGCTTTGGCAGATGGGGATTAAGTTGGAAGATTACAAGATCAAGAAGCGTCTATGAGGCGCAATTCTTTGAACCTGCATGAACCGGCCTTGTTATTCACGATATCTCGACCAGCGTTTTTATTCTTGCTGTTTACGCTCCTAAGCCTGCCCTTGCTCAAATGGTATTCGCATAGAGAGTACCCTACAAGAGTCCGTTGAGGACACTGCCACCCTCGCCCATTCCTCCGCCTGCATTGAGAACCTTCTGCTTCGTTACTATGTCGGCGATTAATAGGCATCGCTTTCTCATCCAGTTTTCGCCCATCTTCCTGCTGGATATCAGCCTCTAGCCTGAACTTTTTAGTGGTATTTGTTTCGTGCTTCCATTCGTTAATATCCCTGATCACATATTTGCTTCTTTTCCGTTTGACGGCGCGCACGCTTAAGTATTTTTGCTGCCTCCACAAGGTGCCCATTTCAAGACCACCTGATTTTGGCAACTTCCAATCCTCGTCACCACCTGCCAGCATTTCTTTCTCGGCGCTGCTTGGGGTGTTTTCCTTGATGAGGGCTTCCGGCTCAGTTTCTGACAATCAATTGACAAGAAATAATTAGCCATCGTTAATAAGAAGGGCATGGTAATTTTCAACAGTAATAAAATGTGTAATTAGCTTATCTCTACCTTTTTCTGTAAAGAGTCCAATGTCGATGTTATCACATTGGTTTCTGCGAAAAGAGATTACCCAGATATCACGAAATATTGAAGTGCATCACAAGTAAGTATAATTAGGGTCAAATAATTGGCCTTGGGATTCACCTCATGACGACAGTTCAGACGCAAATGAATTATCAGTCATACAATAACTGAAAAAATGGTGTGATGCAAGTTTAGAAATCAATGGGTACCTCATATTCTCCTTCCATCTGCATTCTGCTTTCTTTCCTTGCCCGCCGTCCTGTGCAAAACGAGACGAAATCCGAGACGGATTTTAGTGCAGCACAAGATTAGACAATAAAAATTGTTTGCCTATTCTTAAAAGGTTTACACTTTTCCTTCCACATAAATCGTTTGCGGTCATGACACATTACTACTTTCCAGTCCAAAAGTTTGATTGATTGAGAAGAAAAAGACCGAGTCCCAAATCCAGGGCACGAATAAGAATTATTGCAGTCAAAGAAAGTAGGGCTTTTTAAAGTTTGGGATACTAGAGATTTTAAGTAGAGATTGTTTTTGCTATTACAGATTTGTGCTATGTTTTTTTGATAAATATTATTAAATACGATGTACTAAGTTATAATTTGTTTATTGACTTTTCATTCTATTCGATATCACTTTATTCTAATCAATTGAGAAGAAGAAAATGTAAAGGCTGTAATCCAATACCAATAATTGAGTTACTATATGATGCTTAATAGATGCAGTTTCTTTGTTCTCTCATTTCATAATATATCAGTCAGTGATCCTTCTCATTTTGTAATATATTTGTGATTAATATGAATATAGATCTAATCACAGCCCCTTCATGTCCTGAAGTGTCAAGTGTCAGTGTTATTTTAATCGGCTTCTTGCACCTGCATCATTCCGTCCTAATGGATGCCATCAACACAACTATCACAGATTTTGGATCTGGAGAGCGCTGATTGCCTTTTAGTTTCATCTATGTCGATTCTCAAGATAGAAGGGACATTAGGTGGAACGATGCCCTCAGAATTGCATTGCGTACGCCGACTGCATCGGGAAAAATCGGTTCGTACATTAATAATCTAATAGGACCAGGGCCCTCAACATTCGTCCATGTCCTCTTTTTGCCTGCCCCGCACATGTTTTGACTGGGCAGTGCCTAAGACTCTACATACTGATACTGATATACATATATAACATGTATATCCACCCACAAAACTCTGTCGTCTTGCGTAAAACGAACAGGAGGGTTTGGGCACAGACGGAAACCCGGTCTGCGCCTAACTGCGGCATGCCCCCTTCAGTTTAGGTGCATGCGAGGGACACTACCACTTGACCCCCGGCTTCTATAATACATCTATCCAGTTCTTCGGTGAAATCGATATAGAAGCAGATTCAGTAACATTAACTGAGGACTGCGATCTCGCGGGGTCTCTAGCGAAGAAATAGGGGGAAGACATGCAGTCATCTTGGTCAATATTAACCCTATGATCTTAGTGGCCTACAAACCAAATGTCTGCCATGTCCCGCTGTCGCCCCAGCGTGTCTGTGTGTATATATAGAGAGAGATATACAATGATTGTGCACCACTTGATGAGCACATTACACAGATTATCTGGATTTCTTCCAGGATTCTTGGAACTCATCCATTGCAGCCAAATCTTAAAAGGGTAATATAGAGAGGAGGGGAAATAATATTGTTGACTCTAACATAATACATGTACAGATTGCAGAATCAGTTCACCCATTGCAAAAGGAGATCATATGCTTACCTGAAGAGCCTGACTTTCAGTGTTCCCTGCGCCGCCGCGTTGAAGGTGCAAAGCGTTCCTCCAGTTGTGGGCAGGACGTTTATGAGTCCGATGATCTCCTTCACCCACTTTGTGCTCAGCTCGCTGGACGTCCATAACAGCTGGTACCAGTGGGAGAAGAAACTCATCCTCGCCATTGCCGTCATGGCCGGTGTTAATGGCAATACAGGAAGTAGATGTGAAGAAGGCTCCGGAACGATTGCGGATCCTCATCTGCGCATATATTTAATCTGCTCCGCTCTCCCCAAACGATGTCACGGGATCATAGACTGAAATTCCGCTCCCCGCTGAGGCTTCGCAGACCCCCAAAGCGCTTGCTCTTTCGCTCTCCGATGCATAGCCAACCGCACCCTCTCATCCTCAATAACGACACTGAACAAAGTAATCCCTCACATGTGGGCAGGAGACCGCTGATCGCCAGTTATTCCCCGGAACACACCGGTTATTGCCGGCGGCACGCGGGTTGCTGCCTGTCAGCGTCATCTTTTATAAAACCTATCTGGAAATGCCGTTTGCCGTGTTCAATACATCGTTCACCACACATCATAATTTTCTGGCTTTAAATATCGCGATTAGCGATGTAAGCCCCCTAAATATTAAAGAAATCCATGTAGCTTAATGGTGGATTAATGGAGTAATGTCATTATTGAGGATAAGTTTTACGTTTAATCTATACACCAAATATAGAGTCCCTTACCAAGAAGGGCATGAATTTTAGTGCTAGAGTAGTTGACTCCAAATATAGATTCCTTCGATCAAGAAGGGTATGAACCTTAATGGTAGAGTCGTCACTAATTAGGACAAGTTTTAGGTACAAGTCTTATTAGCATCAATGAAGTTTAAAAAGAAAATGTCTTAACTATATTTTTGAGTTTGATTTACACCTCATTCAACTCTATACACCCAATTCAATTCTAAACATAAAGTTCCTTACAGTGCTTACTGGCATTTGTAGCTAAAAGGAATTCCATAATTGTATAGGTTTTGAGTTCATTTACACTCCATTTAATTCTAAACATAAAGTTCTTTGGAGTACTTTATCGAGAATGGCATGAAGTTAAAATCAGTGTTCCACGTGGACGTGTCTCCCAGTGTATAGACCTGCGGTCTGGGTCACCTTCATCGTGCAAAAGACGAGCGAGAAGCTCATGCGAAATGCGAATTGAACGAGCCAAGGGCGAGTTTATACGATGTTGGGTGAATTAAGAGGGCGGTCCCACGAGTTGGGCGGGCCGACCCTCCACTCGGGCGAAGGCAACATGTTGAATGACTCGGCTTGGGCATTAGGCATGTGTCGACCGGGTGACATAACCCGCCACCCACCTGTATATATTGATGGACAGTTTGTGGAGGCAAATCATCATTCTATCAACACAAATTCGAACAAGGAGTTCTGTGGTGCGTGGATGAGCCCACATGACGGGCGGAACTCAGGTGGAAAACTCGTTCAGAAAAGTCGGGCGAAAAACTCAGGTGAGAAACTCGGGTGAAAAACTTGTGCAGAAAACTTGGGCGAAAAACTTGTGCAGGAAACTCGTGTACAAAACTAGGGCGAGGTCGTCGGGCAGAACTCGGGCGAGGTCGTTCAGGCAGGACTCAGGTGAGGTTGTTTAGGCAGAACTCGGGTGAGGTCGTTCAGGCAGAACTTGGGCGAGGTCGTTGGGCAGGAAACTCGGGCGAGGTCGTTTGGGCGAACTAGGTGAGGTCATTCGGGCGAGCTGGGTGAGGTCGTCGGGCGACCCGAGTGAAGTAGTGTGGCTACCTGGGTGAAGTCGTTTGAGCGAACCGAGTGAAGTCGTGTGGAAACTCGAGTAAAGTTGTTCGGGTGAACGAGTTTGGGTGAACGGGTGGACGTGCGGACGGGCAGCCGGGTGAGGGCGCGTCGTGCATGACGAAAGGAAGAATCATGCAGACGGGCGACTTGGGTAGGTAGCGCCATGCATGACGAAACGGTGGAAACGGTGAAGTGTTGAGGTTGTGAACGAAATGTTGAGATTGCAACAAGATGATGGAGCTTAGTGAAAAGAGTCGCCTTCACTAAGTGGGCCCGCAGGCAAATTATGAGGCAAGTTCTATTTTTGATCACAGTGTGGATGATCACAGTGTGGGTGACCAAAGTGTGGGTGATCAAAGTCTATTTTTAGACTGGCTGTCAAAAATAGAAAAGTCAAATATTATTGTCTCATAATAATATTTGGACTATAAACTTGATCTTATTCTCTTGGAGCACTTCAGTTTGAGCTACAGATGTGGCCCATGTAGCTGTCAGAAGGAAGTATGCTTTTCTTATGAGTCAGTTGAGTTGTTGCATGCATGACTTCAGTTAGAACTCAATCAGTTGAGTTTGGTTGAGTTGATTGTGGAGTTGATGGAGTTGTGTTCAGTTTGACTTGGTTAAACTAGTTGTAGTTAGTCTAACTGCAGATAGACTAATGATGAGTTGTTAAACTAATTATTAACTCATAATACAACTATAGAATATATCAATTAACTCAGTTGCATGTCAGTGCATGTTCAGTTCAGCAAGGACAAGTGTTAGAGAATCAGATTGCTATCAATTGTGACTATAGTTGTGCATCAGATCTTGCACAATCAAAGGATTGAGTATGCCAATGAGTTTGCTCATGTATTTGCCCAGTTTGTAGCTTCTACTCACGTCTACACATTGTGAGTGATTCTTTGGAGGTGAAATACGAGTTTGGTAGACCATTCTCATTCATTCTTGAGCAGGTATTGAGCATTGGAGGCAGGCAAGCAGTGGAATAGATTTGGAGATCAGATCTGAGTTGTATTGTGTGTAACAGGTGGAGCTGGTACTGGATTGCTTGTGATAAGCATTGTACTTTGTAATGTTACATGGTCTTAATCATTAATATACAGATAGTGTGGGGTTTTTAGCGAGATGCTTTCCCCGGGTTACATATTGTGTTAATGTGTGAATGCTCTTGATGTTTTATTGTTATTGATGCTGCTATATTGATGATCAACGTAGAGGAGCTTATGTATTATGTATGTATTCTGCAATAGTACATGATCAGGATAATCTCTGTTGAATATGTGTTAAATTATTCAAAATTTCTACATGGTATCAGAGCTGTTGATCATCAGATCTACTATTCAGGAAGTGTTTGCATTCTATTTCTTCAGGCAGAGTCTGTAATCGGGCCAGGTAGCCTCTGGATTCATCCTTCCTTTGGAAGGTGAGATATCCGGTGAATGCCCATACAATCAATCTCTATACGAGAAATATTGTGTTCTCACGAATCTTAGATCTGAGGCGGTTGAGTTGGTTGCTGGTGGAATTCAAATTTGCAGCAGTGTTTTCTTGGTGACAACACAGCAATGTCTTTCAACGGATTGCGATTGGAGTATGCTCTTGAGGGAAGCTCAAACTATATTGCATGGAAGGACAGGATGGAGGCAGTATTGGATGATAACAGGCTAAAGGAGTTCATAGAGACGGATGTCCCAAAGCCTATTGATGCTACTCAAGCTGATGCTTGGCAAAAGAAGACCGCAAAATGTCGACAGATTCTGTTGGAGGGCGTGAAGGATCACATTGTGTCCAGCCTCCATGGAAAGGCTACTCCATATTTGATGTGGAAATCATTAACAGAATTATTCCAAAGCAAGAGCGATCAAAGGAAGTTGGCGCTCAAAGATAAACTCAGAAACATCAAATGCGAGAAGGGTGACAGTATTCCCAAGTATCTCACGAAGTTCACTCAGTGTCGAGATGAGCTGGGAAGTGTGGGGGTTACTGTCGATGATGAGGACTTGGTGAGCTTGGCTCTCCTTGGTCTTCCGAAGAGTTGGCATTCCTATCAGGACTCTGTCAATGGTCGGGAGAAATTGCCAGGATGGGAAAGACTATGGTCAGATCTTTTGCAGGAGGAGATCAGGCGGAGTACCAGGGACGAATCTTCGTCAAAGGGAGCTGATGAAGAGAATTGTGCTTTGGCTGCCAAAGCAAAGAAAGGGAAGAGAAAGAAAGCTTCTCAGTCTGGTGCGAAAGGCAAGAAGCAGGATATGTCCAAGGTGAAGTGTTTTCACTGTCACCAGCACAGACACTATGCCACTAATTGTCCGCAGAAGAAGAAGAACAAGCAGGCTACTGGATCTTTAGCAGGAGAGGCTCTAGCCTCACAATTTGAGCTTGATTTTTCATTGATCGCATGCTTGGTTTCAAGTGTGATGGGATCAGTGTGGTTCTTGGACAGTGGTCCGTCTTTTCACATGACGGGAGATAGAGATTTGTTCTCTAATCTGGAGGACAAAGATCTTGGAGTGCACATCGAGATGGGCGATGATGGTAGATACAGTACGACCGGTATCGGTACCATTTCCTTTGAGAGGGAGTCTGGTAAACCCTTCGTATTGAAGGAAGTCATGCATGTTCCAGGATTGACGAAGAATCTCATCTCAGTGGCGATGTTAGAAGACAAGGGGTATGATGTTGTTTTCAGCGAGGGAAAGGCTTTCATGCGCAGCAAGACAACTGGTGAGACCCGGAAGATAGGGGTTCGAGTGAGGAACCTTTATCAGTTGCATGTAGATGGATGCACAGCAATGGCGGGCAAGGTAGAAGGATTGGTGAGCCGGGATGATGGCGAGTTGTGGCACAGGAGATTGGGTCACCTTCACCATGGAGCCTTGAAGATACTGCAGTAGATCACTACAGGGCTTCCTAAAGGCACACTTGCGCAGTCAGATCAGTGCAAGGGGTGTACTTTGGGGAAGTTTGTGAAAGCCACCTTTCACGAGAAGGATAGTCGCGCCACGGCGATCCTTGAGAGAATTCACACAGACGTGTGTGGACCTTTCTCAGTGGCTTCGACAGTAAAACACATGTATTATGTGATTTTTGTTGATGATTTCTCTCGTAAGTGCTGGATCTTCTTCATGCAGAAAAAGAGCGAGACATATTCAAAGTGCTGTGAATTCAAAGCACTGGTCGAGAAGGAGTCGGGGAAGAAGGTGAAGGCTCTTAGGAGCGATAATGGTGGTGAATACATCTCGGACAAGTTCAAGGATTTCTGCAATGCAGAAGGGATTCGTAGAGAGCTCATAGCTCCCCATAACCCACAGCAGAACGGGGTAGCTGAGCGGAAGAACAGAACGATTGTGGGTGCTGCACAGGCAATTTTGCATGATCAGGGCCTACCCCTTCACTTGTGGGCGGAAGCATGCAATACAACAGTTTATGTGCAGAACCGTTGTCCTCATAGGATACTCGGCATGAGTACACCTGAGGAGACTTATTCTGGTAAGAAGCCTGATCTTTCTCATTTGAGGATTTTTGGTGCTAACGTTTACATGCATGTGACGAAGGATGCCAGGAAGAAGTTGGAGCCGACCGTAGAGGTTGGGATATTTGTGGGGTACACTGATACGCCCCACAACTATCGTGTGTATTTACTAGACAGTGGTAAAACTGTTGTGCGACGGGATATAAAATTTCAGGAGGAGAAAGCCATGAAGTGTTCGCTTGAGAGGGAGCTACACTTGCATACAGATGAGGAGCTATTAGTTCCTAAGGATGAGCTTCAGGATGTGGATCAGCCACAGGACGAGGTTCATGGAGTGGAAGAGACTACTCATGCAGCGGCAACCATCAGAGGGCGAAAGCGCTTAACAGAAGCTGAGCGACTGGCTCAAGATGCAGAGAAAGTTGTAGGACCACCTACAGCCCAACGCAGGCAGAGACAGTCACCTGATCAATACACTGGATACATGGCTCTGATGAGCAAGTGTGTTGTGACTGAGCCATCCTATTTCGAGGAAGCTGTGGAGGATCCCGCATGGGTAGACGCCATGGTGGAAGAGTATGATTCTATTGTCAGAAACAGTGCATGGGAGATTGTTCCTAGACCGAAAGGGAAATCAGTGGTGGGTTCAAGATGGATCTACAAGGTCAAGCAGGGAGCTGACAGGAGTGTGGAGAAGTACAAGGCAAGATTTGTTGCCCGAGGCTTTTCAAAGATAGAGGGGATCGATTATGAGGAGACCTTTGCACCTGTCGCAAGGTATTCTTCCATACGGACGATTCTTGCTCTCTCAGCACAGATGGGATGGCACATTCATCAGATGGATGTGAAGACTATGTTCCTCAATGGAGTCATTGAGGAGGAGGTGTACATTGAGCAGCCCGAAGGCTTTGAGGTCTTCAGCAGCGAGTCGCATGTGTGCAGGCTCAAGAGAGCGTTGTATGGGTTGAAGCAAGCACCACGTGCTTGGTACACACAGATAGACAACTATTTCACAGGACTTGGATTCTCCAAGAGCGAGGCGGATCCTAACCTATACCAGATTGTGGTGGAGGGTAAGTTGCTTATCATTGTACTGTATGTTGATGATTTGATTCTAACGGGTGATGAGCTGTTGATACTGTCATGCAAGAAGGATCTTGCTACAGAGTTTGAGATGAAGGACTTGGGCCTCCTTCACTATTTCCTAGGATTGGAAATATGGCAGCACAGTGGTGGACTGTTTTTTTCTCAGGGCAAGTATGCTCGGGAGATACTAGAGAAGTTCAACATGCATGGCTGCAAGCCTGTTGAGACTCCTCTTCCTAGAGGTTGGAGGAAGGAGGATGCCACTTCAGGAGAAGAAGTGGATGCCACTGTTTATCGATAGTTGGTGGGGTCGCTGATGTATTTGGTCAATACATGACTTGATATATGCTATGCAGTTAACCAGCTTTCACAAGCTATGGTTAGGCCTACCAAGCTCTTCTGGAAGGCGGGCAAGCATGTATTGCGCTACTTTAGAGGCACATCGGGATATGGTTTGTGGTACAGATAGAAGGATGAGGTGAAGCTATGTGGCTTCACGGATGCAGATTGGGCAGGGAGCCCAACGGACAGAAAGAGCACATCAGGAGGGGTCTTCAGTATTGGATCGACAACAGTTTCTTGGTACAGCAGGAAGCAGAGATCCGTGGCACTCAGTTTAGCGGAGGCCGAGTATATGGCAGCAAGTTTGGCTGCATGCGAGGCTATATGGATGAGGAAGATCCTGGTTGGTTTGTTCGGTTCTCATTTGGATCCTACTGTGATTTACTGTGATAACCAGAGTTGCATTAAACTCTCGGCTAATCCTGTATTTCATGATAGATCTAAGCATATTGACATCAGGTACCATCATATCAGAGATTGTGTGCAGTGGAGGATCATGTTGCTTTCATACATTCCAACGTAGGATCAGGATGCTGATATTCTGATGAAGGCTCTCACCAGGAGCAAATTCGAGTACCACCTAGGCAGGATAGGGGTTGCTGATAATCCATATCTTGTCGAGAGGGAGTGTTGAGATTGCAACAAGATGATGGAGCTTAGTGAAAAGAGTCGCCTTCACTAAGTGGGCCCGCAGGCAAATTATGGCGCAAGTTCTATTTTTGATCACAGTGTGGATGATCACAGTGTGGATGATCACAGTGTGGGTGATCACAATGTGGGTGACCAAAGTGTGGGTGACTAAAGTGTGGGTGATCAAAGTCTATTTTTAGACTGGCTGTCAAAAATAGAAAAGTCAAATATTATTGTCTCATAATAATATTTGTACTATAAACTTGATCTTATTCTCTTGGAGCACTTCAGTTTGAGCTACAGATGTGGCCCATGTAGCTGTCAGAAGGAAGTATGCTTTTCTTATGAGTCAGTTGAGTTGTTGCATGCATGACTTCAGTTAGAACTCAATCAGTTGAGTTTGGTGGAGTTGATTGTGGAGTTGATGGAGTTGTGTTCAATTTGACTTGGTTAAACTAGTTGTGGTTAGTCTAACTACAGATAGACTAATGATGAGTTGTTAAACTAATTATTAACTCATAATACAACTATAGAATACATCAATTAACTCAGTTTCACGTCAGTGCATGTTCAATTCAGCAGGGACAGGTGTTAGAGAATCAGATTGCTATCAGTTGTGACTATAGTTGTGCATCAAATCTTGCACAATCAAAGGATTGAGTATGCCAATGAGTTTGCTCATGTATTTGCCCAGTTTGTAGCTTCTGCTCACGTCTTACACATTGTGAGTGATTCTTTGGAGGTGAAATACGAGTTTGGTAGACCATTCTCATTCATTCTTGAGCAGGTATTGAGCAGTGGAGGCAGGAAAGCAGTGGAATAGATTTGGAGATCAGATCTGAGCTGTATTGTGTGTAACAGGTGGAGCTGGTACTGGATTGCTTGTGATAAGCATTGTACTTTGTAATGTTACATGGTCTCAATCATTAATATACAGATAGTGTGGGGTTTTTAGCGAGATGCTTTCCCCGGGTTACATACTGTGTTAATGTGTGAATACTCTTGATGTTTTATTATTATTGATGCTGCTATATTGATGATCAACGTAGAGGAGCTTATGTACTGTGTATGTATTCCGCAATAGTACATGATCAGGATAATCTCTGTTGAATATGTGTTAAATTATTCAAAATTTCTACACGAAGGTGTGACTCGTGCGGAGGCGCCCGTGTGTGGCGACTTGGTTATAACGAGGCGCGCCCAAGTTGGGCAAACAACACGATCGTGCGACGAGGTGAACGAAGGGTTGGTGAGTCGTGCGGCGACCGTGCGGAGGCGCCGACGAGCTGGGCAACCAAGTTTGCCGAAGTTGGAAATTTGGCTAAGTGTAAATTTGGGGTTTCCCAAGATTTAACTTGTATTTATAAAAGAAGATTATATATATTGATTCGGGCAAACTCATATTGCAGGGAGTTGCCCCTCCCTTTATACTATTGTGCATTTCTATTGTATAATGCTATTTATGTGAATGTTATGGGCTTTCACTGTATAAAGGATAAAGATAATGATTGGTAATGAAAAATAAACTAAGTATGGAATGTTAGGCGTAGTCTACAATTGTAAGTATTGGTGAAAAGAAAACAGCTGGTAGTGTTGCACCTCGCTATAGTGCGGTTGGAAGAGTACCGCCAGTGTAGGGGCGTGACACCCAGTGTAAGGACCTGCGGTTCTTACTACGACCAAAGTGCAATGAGTTGGTTCAACCATCGAGCGCACGAGTTAGCAACACGACAGAGCAGACACTTGGAGCGCGTGCATACAAGTGAGGAGCGAGTCACATATATATACAGTGAACAAAGCATGGGAATTCACTTGGTAGAACCGACGATGGAGTATTATGTTTGGAGCATTGGTCGAAGGGACAACCAACTGCAAAGGTAATGAAGGCGTTGGTTTGAAGTTAAACAAAGGTCGGCCGGGAGGTGGCACGACCACTCCATGGAGGCGTATAAGTTAGCAAAGCGTGGAGGCTCATTTGGCATCAACGAACTTCGCTCATCATCCACGAAGGAGAAGTGCGCAGGACTTGTGTAGCCGCAGCAATAGAAGGATAGGCACAAATTTGGTGATGCGCCCGTTCTTGGGCAAGGCCACATGAAGGTAGCACGCTGTCTTGGTTTTGGGTGAGGGCGCAGGTAGGAGTACCCACTGGTTGGTAAACGGTGGAGACTTGGTGAAGTCGCCCACCGGTGCGAAGTTGGTGAACGGTGGAACGTTGGTGAAGCCGGGTGCACAGTGGAACATTGGTGAAGTTGGTTGTATGAAGAGGGTGTCTTTGGTGACTTGGTGGAGTCACCCGCCCGTCGTGCACGAAAACAAGGTTCGGTTGTGAAGTGCGGAAGGTAGCTCATGTGAGGGCATGCCCGCCTGCCTTAGGCAAGGAAATCTTGGTTATCACACGGAGATGTGATGAAGTTGTAATTTTGGCTAAGTATGAAACTTGGTGTTTCCAAGTATATTTGTAAAGCTTTTTAATACTGAAAGATTGTATAATATATTTCGGGAAGACTCATTGTTCAGGGAGTTGCCCCTTCCTTTATACTGTGCAATTGTGTTCTCGTTTATAATTGCTGATGATAATGAATGTGTATGGGTGTTCATTGGTATAAAGGAACACAATAATTACTTAGTTGAGAAACACAAACTAAGTAGGACATATGGTTAGGCGTAGTCCACGAACATAAGTATTGGTGAAAAGAAAGTTTTCGATGGTGCCGCACCTTGCTAAGAGCGGTTGAAAGACTACCATAGGTTTGGGGGCATGACAGTTGGTATCAGAGCTAGTCTGAAGACTTGGAGAAGTCTTGCAGGAAGCTGGGTGAAGCAAGTGTATATACACTTGACAGTTGATGACAGTGAAAGTAGGTACTTGTAGGTGAAGGAAGCTGGTTTCACATACAAGTGGAACAAGAGCTGGTTCATGTTTTGCAGGGAACTTGGTGAAGCTGGTGAATATGGAGAAGGATGAAAGGGCTAAGATGGTAGATGAACCTATTGAAGGTGAGTCTAGCCATAATGTAGGTGAAGTATTCCAGTACAAAGTGTTGGAACAGATGGGTCAATGGAGTTCTAACTGGGTTTTGATGAAGGCTAAGAACATGAAGATTCGGGAAGTCTGTTCGGAACTAAGGAGGGAACTTGAAGAACTCAAGAGCCAATGCAAAAGTATGATAGATGGTGAACTCAAGGAACTTGATGAGGAGATCCGACGAAGTGGTCTTGGTCTTCAAGAGCTCTTGGATGAAAGAGCCCGATTAAGGAAGAAAAGTGCCATGGTGGAAGCTGAAGTCAAGCAAATTGAGGAGGAGATAAAGAAGAAACTTCTTGATAAGAAGGTTGTTGTAATTGAGCAGGATGAGCTCGACTACATTGACAGGCTGGGGACTCACTACCGTAATAATCTAGAGGATGTTCGGAAGCTTAGTTCCATGGAGGTAGTCAATGGGTACTTGGTTGGTGCACTTAAGTAGGATGCGATGGAGGACAAGCTTGAAGGAAGTCAAGCTGAGCCAGGATTGAATTGCTTAGAAGAGCCAAGAAAGGAAGTGAAGTACCTTAGGAGGAATGTCAAATTGGAGCACAAGCCAATGGACACTTGTGAGGCTGAGTTTTTAAAGAAGGTTGCTGATGTGAGACACATGATAAAGCCGACAGAAGGAGGTGATGCCTTGAAGCTGAGTTTTGTGCAAATGACCGTGAAGGGAAAGAGATTTGCAGCTTTGGTGGATACGGGGGATAATCATAGCTTCTTGAGTAAGAAGGCAGCAAAGTCTTTTGGGAAGAAAGATGAAATGGAGAGGGAGTGGAGTGCTTTCAATGTAGTCAACTCTACCATGAAAGTTGTTACTGGTGTGATGGAGAACACTTAGGTGAGAGTGGGCTTGTGGTTTGGAAGGTTGGACTTGAGGATTGTGGACATGGATGATCATTCTATGGTGCTGGGGCAAGATTTCATGAAGCTTGCATGAGCCATACCAATGGTGGATTGGGACATTCTCTTGATCACAGCTGGAGGAAGAACTATGCTAGTTCCAATGAATAGAAGGAGTTGCTTGGGGTATAGACCGAGGATGAATTCTATGACTTTATATCCCAAAGATCCGAATGTGAAGCATGAGGATGTGGAGCAAAGAGGACTTGGGAGTATGACTCAAACAACGAAGGAAGGGAAGTTGATTGACTTTGTTGCAAGAGCGAGGAAGAAGGAAGGAAGTGAGAGGACAATCTCACGGATTAGGGAGCACTTGACAGAGACATCTTCTACTGATGATCTTCACAATGGAGTTGCGAAAGAAGGGAGTCTGAGTACTACTTCAGAGGCAGTGGTTGGAGAGGATTATGAAGGTAGAGATCCGGCTGGTATAGTGGACTTTTGCAAGTATGCTATGGGCATATATGACTTTCAGTTGACGAAGGACAAGCTAGGTGAGCTTGGGTGCACATGTGAGGAGGTTGAGGCTATGCATAGATATTTGAAGACACAGTATCAATCTAATACATGGGTGGATGAGAGTCAGGGAGGAAACTTCCTGGCCCTCCTTTCTCTTTAGACAACCTTGGAGATGGGTTGGTGCAGGGACCTTGATAGGAAGGGGCTGCACCACCTTAGCAAGGGGCCTTGGGAGGAGGCTTCTTTATGACAGATTGCAGACTTGGATGTAGATGACCAGATGTTGGGATGAAGTCTACATGGGTTGGACATCATGGGAAACTAGAGTCATGGAAATCAAGTTTGAGACATGGAGCATGGCAGTTATGCAGGGACATTATGCAGGAGCATGTATAGAGGTGTCATGGACATTCTATGGGGAATGTCAAAGCAAAGGATGTTGTGCAAATGCTGTTGTGACATGGAGATGTATGAGCTAGTGGAGAGGTTGTACACTCTTGTGCAACAAGGCCATGGGCTGAACATGTTGCAGATGGGATGGAGATTCCATGGACCTGAGCATGGGAATTGGACAGATTCTTGATGAGTCCGAGATGTAGCAAAAGTCAGGGAAAGATTGATGGTGGCATAAGGATGTGCATTCTTGTGGTTTGGGCGTATGGTTGGATTAGCTACCCAACTAGTTCGAGTCATGAGGGGTACCAGTGTGCAGAGGTATGTTGGCATCAGGACGAGGCAATGTTGGCACATGATAGAAGTGTGTTGGCATCTGATGAAAGACTACAGGATGAGGACGAAACATGATGGAGATGTGGTTCTACATATGTTGCAGGGATGTTGCAATATGTGGAGGAGTTGTCATCATGGATAACACTGTTCAGATATGGAAATCTTGATCTTGTTGGATGGCTACAAGGATGGTATGTTGTCGAGGACGACAACAAATTCAGGTGGAGGAGGATGTAAGGACTCTTACTACGACCGAAGTGCGACGAGTTGGTTCAAGCACCGAGTGCACGAGTTAGCAACACGACAGAGCAGACACTTGGAGCGTGTGTGTACAAGTGAGGAGCGAGTCACATATATATACGGTGAACAAAGCATGGGCGTTCACTTGGTAAAACCGACGATGGAGAATTGTGTTTGGATCATTGGTCGAAGGGCCGACCAACCGCAAAGGTAATGAAGGCGTTGGTTTGAAGTTAAACGAAGGTCGGCTGGGAGGTGGCACGACCACTCCATGGAGGCGTATAAGTTAGCAAATCGTGGAGGCTCATTTGGCATCAATGAAATTCGCTCATCATCCATGAAGGAGAAGTGCACAGAACTTGTGTAGCCGCAATAATAGAAGGATAGGCGCAGATTTGGTGATGCGCCCGTTCTTGGGCAAGGCCACACGAAGGTAGCACGTTGTCTTGGTTTTGGGTGAGGGCACGGGTAGGAGTACCCGCCGATTGGTAAATGGTGGAGACTTGGTGGAGTCGCCCGCCGGTGCGAAGTTGGTGAACGGTGGAACGTTGGTGAAGCCGGTTGTGCGAAGAGGGTGTCTTGGTGACTTGGTGGAGTCACCCGCCCATCGTGCACGAAAACAAGGTTCAGTTGTGAAGTGCAGAAGGCAGCTTGTGTGAGGGCGCGCCTGCCCGCCTTGGGCAAGGAAATCTTGGTTATCACACGGAGGTGTGATGAAGTTGTAAATTTGGCTAAGTATGAAACTTGGTGTTTCCAAGTATACTTGTAAAGCTTTGTAATATTGAAATATTGTATAATATATTTCGGGCAGACTCATTGTTTAGGGAGTTTCCCCTCCCTTTATACTGTGCAATTGTGTTCTCGTTTATAATTGCTGATGATAATGAATGTGTATGGGTGTTCATTGGTATAAAGGAAACATAATAATTACTTAGTTGAGAAACACAAACTAAGTAGGACATATGGTTAGGCGTAGTCCACGAACATAAGTATTGGTGAAAAGAAAGTTTTCGGTGGTGCCGCACCTCGCTAAGAGCGGCTGAAAGACTACCGTAGGCTTGGGGGCATGACACCCAGGGTCGGGTGCGCGCACCCCTCGCACCCCACGCACCTGGGACAGGGGAACGTTTGGGGAAACGTTTCCCCATGTCGCCCTTTTGGGGATATGCGGGGAGACGCAGGGGGGACGTTTCCTCAGTGTGGGGGATGCGACTCCCCAAAAGGGGGACTCTTGGGTGTCTCCCCTCAATATGGGCTATGCGTCCCCTGCTAAATTTGCTTTTAAACAATGATTTATGACAGAGAAAACCTAGTATTTGACCATATTTCCCTACTAATGCTATGGAATTGATGGAATGTTAAATTCTTATAGTAAAAGTGACATTCTCCTTTAGCTTTCATTTTCATCCTTTTACTTAAATTTTTAACATTACCATGAAATGACTCAGGATGTTTGAGAGTGGTTCTGACCTCATTGGATTTCATATGGAGAAAGTAGAATTTTAGATCTCACTCAAAATCCAGCAGACTTAACAGTTTTTTAGGAATTCAGGATTCGATGGATTGCAATGTTTCCATTGCATTTTGTCATGTACAAGGCTATGTAATTAGTATTTAATCAAGAGCACCAAGCCCTCTTTGTAATTTAGAGTGACTTTTAGACTCATCACTCCACTGTTTTTGATTTTTAGTTATATCAACTTACTATTCCAATATTCAGATTTCAGTATCTGTTATAGTCTATTTTGCTTAGTACTAATTAGATTCTAGAATGATGAATGATGAATTCTAATTTTAAATCAATTTAGAATCTAGAATGATGAATGATGAATTTAGTTTTTAAATCAATGTAGATTCTAGAATGGTGAATAATGAATAATGAATATGGATTGGAGTATTTCATTATTGAATCTTGTGATCTATGGATGAATCATGTATGTATTAGTAAGGATGATGAGTATGGATCATTGTATTTCATTATTTAATTCAATTATGTATGTATCATTGTATTTATGCTTTCATTATTGAATATATATATATATATATATATATATATATATATTTTATTTTTTTTATTTTTTATTTATTTTTACAATAGAACAAATTTTGAAATTTAATATTTTTTTAACATTTACTCTAATAGTGCTCATAAGAGTTGATGGCTCTCCTTGTCCCCCCTAAATTTCCCTAAAATTTGAGGGTACTTCCACACTTCCCCCTTGTGCATCTCCCCACACCCGCGTCTCCCCGTCCCGGAGTCTTAGTGGAACATTGCTTAAAATAAGTTTTAGAAAAGGCCATGATCATATAGGATCAATTTAAATTCAAAATCAACATCAACTCTTATGAGCACTATTAGAGTAAATGTTAAAAAAATATTAAATTTCAAAATTTGTTCTATTGTAAAAATAAAAAATAGTTTTTAAATATGTAAGAAAAATTTAGATATAAAAGAAAAATATGTAAGAAAAATTTAAATATAAAGGAAGGCAATTTTTCATATAATTTAATATGAAGAAAGAATTTTGATAAATGATTAAAAAAAAAACTTAAAGTGAAGGAACCTCAAGCTCACAAAGGTTAATAAAGATGATGTAAAGGTCACTAGTTCAAAATGTTATGAACAAAATTCCATCCATTATCTAACAAACAAACTATATATATATATATATATATATATATATATATATATATATATATATATATATGTCATGTTTTAAAAAAGATTTCCAAAATATATGTATAAACTGAAAAGATGTTAATATAAATACTAATGCAAAGAAATAAAACATAAAGTAAAAGTTAATACAAAGAATGTTTAACCATGAAAGGTGCACTTTGAAAATTTACATATAAAAAAAGGTTTACAAATTTTAAAAATATATTAAAAAATTAGAATATAAAATATACTTAAATAATAATTAAAAGATAAATAATAAATAAGGTAAAATAAAAATTATATTTGTCTAAACGTTCTTATTTCAACTTAAGGTGGATGAGGATCTCTTAACTTTTTATTATTATTTTAATTGACTACCTAGAATGATTCTCAAGGGAATATGCTTAGTATATGCTTAGTGTTCACCAATTTCCTATGGATTTGAGATTATTCCAATTCTAATAAGTTCATATTCTAATTAGATGGGGAAATTAATATATAAGCAAATTTTATTTAGCAAAATGATCCATTTTACAATAAGATGTATAATTCCTTTTTTTCATCAAATTAAATTAGATTTGTTCCACATTGCTCCCCACCCACCAATTTCTTGGGGATTTGAGATTATTCCAATTCTAATAAGTTCATATTCTAATTAGATGGGGACTTTTTATATAAGAAAATTTTATTTAGCAAAATGGTCTATTTTACAATAAGATGTGTAATTCCTTTATTTTCTCAAGTTAAAGTTGACCCATAACCTTTTTATACATGGTTAATCAGGTAAATGTGTACATTGGTAAGACATTCTTTGTGTTGCAATAGTTTTTTTGTTATATTTATAAAGTCTTTAGCTATATCAACCACATTAATATTTTTAATGTGGTTGTAGTAGTTTATATGGGTGTGAGGTTTGTATATATAGAGAATCGTGGAGAAAGATTGAGATGATCCAAAAATAATTTATAACCTACAACTTCAAGATTAAAGGAAATACTCCCTACCCTATTTTTTTGATTGAAACTAACCTCTCCCCCATTGAAAGCATGACTATGTTTAGGTATCTGATATACAAGAAAAAATTGTGCAACATGGAAGCCAATAGCCTCCCCAAAATTGCTTCTAACGCTAATAAAAACCCCCACCTCCGACTCAAGTGAGGTTGGCATAAGGATGTAGAGGCCTGGCTCAACCATTAGGGGATAAAGGATGAGATTATCTTGAACAATAAGGATGAAAATAAAAAGTTAAGGATAAGTTGGTGGATGATGAGTTAGAGGGAAAAACGAAGCTAAAATATTATAAGGAGGTGATCAATCCGCTCTTGCTAACCATAATTATCTTTCTATCTTGACAAATGCTAAGAATAAATGAACATTACAAAGATAAAAACTAATTCTCATGAGGTTTGGAGTGAAACTGGGGTTGGTATATTCCAAAAACACCTTAGGATGGAATACTCTACCCCATTTACTAAGAGAGTTGAAGACGAAAGTCACTTTCTCTTGAAGTGCCCAGCCCTTACTCCCTTCCACTCCTTTTCAAAACATTTTTCACACTACAAGCCTTCATGACTAGTTAAGTCAGCAAAAATAAACTGATCTCATAACACTTCTCTCACTTTTTTTTATCACGCAAATAACATATTGAAGAGCCTTAATTAATCAATCTCAAAACACTTCTCTCACTTATTTTTTATCATACACATAACATATTAAAGAACCTTAATTAATTTCTTACTTGCTTAAGGTCGGATAGACCATATTTGTCTTTGTGTAAATTAATGACCATCATCATCATATATAATTAATTAAAAAAATCAAATAAAATATGTAAATATGACTAATAAAATATCTATATCTTTTACATATCAATTTTTTTAATATTTAAAATACATTATTGAATTATATTATTAAAATATATCTACCATTATTAAATAAATAATAACATTTTATAAATATTTTCTAAAAAAATATTAACATTAAATACCATAAAATAAAAATATGTGCATGTATAAAATTTCGAAGCAAAATTCTTAGACTGGTTACAATACAAACACAAGTGTAATATGCAACATTGTTTCTTAGGACTTTCCTCTTATGCAAAAAGTAATCCATAGAAATTATTGAATCCTTGAACAAATTCATAAATCTAATAATGGAACACATTTGATTCGACGAAGGGATGTAATAGAAGTAAGTAATAGACTTGATAACCTTGGAGGCAAATAGAGATAGGTGCATAGATAAATTTTAGATGAAACATTAGTCTCAACATCATCATTTGTTACAAAAGTTAAAACTTTATTGAAATGTGCTTGTGCAAATTTTATTTCATCTTTAGCTTATGAGACCAAATAAGGAGGAGAAGTTACAATGTATAGTATCTTTATATTAAATAATGTATATGTGTGTGTGTGTGTGTGTGTTGTAGCAGCTGCAACACCCTCCAAAATTTTGGACTGCATCCAATTTCAGAGCCTCCCTTCGATTTTTACTTGATGTTTGCAATCACTCGGGCTCACCCCATGGGCTCGTGTTGAGTCTTTGCAACTTCCTTACTTGACTATTCAACGGACAACAATTTTCATGTTGGTCATGATTTCACGTTTGCAACCATGTTATGGTCATGCACAAGGTCTTTTGTTCATGCGTGCATGTTCTGTTCGTTATGTAAACATCTGTCGCACTCACACACGAAGTTGTATGCACTGTCGTGCAAGCATCGTTGCGGTTGTTCAACAATCTATCACAATCATTGCACTTGTCGCTTGCACCGTCGGTCAATCATGTTGAGCATATGTTGTCTTGATGGTTTGAGACATCTTGTCATTAAGTCATGTGAGTGTGTGTTTACAAGTTCGCGTATGCACAAATTCACTCGCTCATACACTTAGACATTTTGTTGTAGTTTTGATGACTGGATCACGCTCTGACAGTCGGACCTCCACCCTACAATGGACTTGCCCGAATGTCACCCAGAACAGTGCAAAAGTGTCTAGCAAGCCATTTCAATCTGTGTTTTTTGCAAGCTGATCAACCAATCCTCCTCTTAGTGAACTAGAGAGTTTGACTAGGCAGTGGCCCCGGAATCACTCCCCTAAAAAATTACGCAGAAGTTGTAGACATTGCCTGCTCCACTGATTGAGGAAATTGTGCAGATAGGCTAGACAGACACCCAGTTCCCATCCCTGTCTACCTCCAGGAATTGCATATCTTTTCCATCCAGCCACATAGTCAGTTGGCCAACTACTCACCCATAAAATTGCGCAAATTTCATGACCAAGCCCTCAGCTGCCCAACCTCCTGGAAATTGCGCCATATTCGTCTCCAGTAACCCTGCACGCCACTGCCAGCTCCCTCAAGGAATTGCGCAGGTTTTGCTGCCAAGCCTCCTATAGCCTATAGCTAGCTCCCTCTATAAATTGCACATTTTTTGCTACCAAGCCCCTCTGCTGCCCACACTACTTCCCTCCATAAATTCTGCATATCTATCCTCCAACCGAGCCAAATCCCGCGGACAGTCACTGTTGATCCAGATTTTCCTTCTTAGTCTCCCAGTGACCTCTGCACAATTTTCACCAATAATTCCCAGAGCTCGTATCCCAACTTCAAATTTACATCACGCACTTTCACAGCCTTGTCCTCTCTCCCAGTCACCTACATACGAAAGAGAAAAACCATGCATCATGGTAGACTAGGAGGTTTATGGATTTGATGTCGTCTCATCATGAGTGATTGCAGATACAGTTACATGAATAGACATGACGCAAAAACAGATGGGATGAACAAGGAGAGTACGTCAAAAAGGATATGTTCATGAATGACTGAATGATGCATGCAAGGAGATCTGTTCATGAATAGACGAATGGATGAACATGCGAGGATGTGTTCGCAAATGGACGAATAGACGAACATGCGAGGATGTGTTGTCAAACAGATGAACATGCGAGGATAAATTTTCGCGAACGAACAAACATTTCAAGAATACAAAAGTACAAGCAAGGAACAACACACACATGCAACATCAAGTGAACCCTAATGACCATCGAAGACTCCACACACCTTTCCATGTGGAGGTGAAGCTATGATACACGAAGAGGACATCCATCACTCAGCAGTGCTACAACTCGACATGCACACCAGCAGCAGCATGAACATACCAACACTATGACTTCGAGTTGTGTCATGAGTCATGTCGGCCACATTGCCACTGTGGGGAATACTATTGTAAATTAATGTAATGTAATGTGGAAGTCCAAGAGACCCACTTGTAATCTCAAAAGTCATGTAAAGTTGAAAAGTCATGTAAAGTTGAAAAGTCATGAAATTCAAATAGTCATGAGGGAAGTCAAAAAATCACAAGGGCCAGTTTCTCCCTTGGCTATAAATAGCCCTAATTTGTATATTCAAAGGGATTTTTCACCTTGGCTCCTCCCACATAGCCTTGATATTCTATAATCTTTTCTTGAGGAGTGAGTAGTGGCTCCAACGCCCCACTGTCGAGGTTAATGATGTATGGTGTATTGATGTGTCTTGGAACTTTCACTTAATTCAGAAGCCTGCTAACAGGTGTTATAGACATTTTTGGGCACTGCAAACCCAATCAAACATGTCCATAAACCAAGGGCTCCTAAGTCCCTAAAAGTGTTGTTTCATACCCTAAAGGAACAAGGTCAGCTGATTACATCATCTCCCAGAAGTTCTCCATGAAAAGCTACTCAGAACTGGTCAAAACTGGATCATCTCACTTGCTCCATGGCCAGGGTGTGATGCATCGCACCTTGTACACATGGGAAGTGCGTTGCATTTCAAAAATCCCTTCTATGGGGTGCGATGGACGGGAAAAGACAAGTGGTGGAGAAAGTTTGCAAGGTGGATGATCATGGAATCTTCCAGAAACTTCTCTTGTGACACTTGCCTCTCAGAATCGCCCAAGGATGAGTAAGAGATCAATGAGATCTCCAAGTGGAAGCAAGAACTATTAGAGAGAAGACACTAATCAAAAACCTAGAGCTGACTCACACCTCTGCAAATATCTATATATAGATCTCTCATCCTAGATATCCAGGAGGTTGGAGGCTGGAATTTCGCATATTGTAAGGAATTGTTGTTGGTTTCTTGAGACAAACATCAGATTGTTGGGTGATCTAAGCTTTGTTTGAGGTGAAGAGGGGCTTCTTTGCTGGGAGGTTGATGCTGGGTCAGAACAACTGGTTGTAACTCCTCTTGGCTCTTTTCTTGTTTATCAATAAAAGCTATTCAAGTTTTCCTCCATGCTTTTGTGTCATTGATGCTTGCTACATTTGTATGGTCAATTTACATCTGATCCTAGATTGTTTATGATTATAGATCCATGTCTTTGTATAGTTCTATGCTTCTGTGATCTTACAAGTACTTTGTGAAGCTGGGCGTGCAAGGGAGCAGGTAGCTAAAGACTATCAAAGAAGAGGGGAATCAAATCAGGAGATTAGCGCAAGACAGAGGTTGGTCTTTCTGTTCCTCTCTATCTATAATTCATAAAGGAAAAATGAAAGTAGCTTTTCTCTGTTTGTTTCTAAGGCAGCTGTCACACCTTAGTGGGATAGAGCAGTTCTATATAGACACTTTTCCCTGTAACAACAAGCCAACACATTTTCACACATGTGTTGTAACTATTTGTAAGATTAATCTTGAACACTTGTCATACATGTTGCTTTAACCTATGTTAAACAATTGAACTCATTCAGTTGTTTTAATATATATATATTTATGAAAATGTGTTGTATAAGTTGTTAACATTGTCCTTCTCGTGTTGGTTACCTTCACGGAAATTAGACAGAACCTTTCACGTAAACTTGTTATAACGACCGTCAGACTCACACAAAATATCCCGCTGGGTGTTGTACATGCTATCTTCCCTTGTGTGTTATGACTACTGCATCTGTGTGGACTGCTCCTCTGGAAGATGTGCATATCCTATTGTGCTATGTCTCTAACAGAGTTGGGACTTCCTTTCGACTAGAGACTCACCTCCACCCTCTCCCTCTGTGGTGAAAGAACCTTGACATAAGAAGCATTAGCACTCACCAGACATGTGAACCTCAATGTTAAAAGACAAAGAAGACCACTCTCACGTGCTGATAAGAAAGATCTAAGGCATATATTAATATAATGGCAACCAAGACATCATACCAGATGGGAGTCCTACACCAAACAGTGTGAGGTCTAGTTGGGACTTCATACCAGGGAGATCCCCTGATGTTAGTAGGTCCAGCAACGTCAACATGTTGGCACTAGAAGGAGGACCAGATGACAAGCTAAGCTTGTTACATCTAGGTTGAATCTCTTTCCCAATGAATCATACACAATTGATGCTCTCGGGGTGTTTCTCTTATTTCTCCCTTAATCAACTATCAATCCCCGGTGAGCTTCTCGATCACTTGTCCTTGTTAAAGTTTGACGGTGAGGACAAAACGTCCGTAACCGAGCACATTTATGATTTTCTTCTTTTTTGTGAATCTCATGAAATCGATAGTGATGATCTTGTTTGCATAATTTTCTTCCCCACCCTTGAAGTTCATGCTAATCGGTGGTTTCATACCCTGCCACCTACTTCTGTCCATTCCCTTCTCACTTTCCTCAAGGAACTTTATCAAGCCTTTGATAAGTGTGACTACCAAGATGTCTATGAAATAATATATTGTTTAAGAATGACACTTGATGAATCAGTTGAGGACTTTTCTACCCACTTCCTTCACCTCTCACACGAAATTCTTGATTGGTTTGTGGACCTTGACTTCATGAGCCAAGAGCTAAAATGCTTGGTTCATGTCTCCCGAAACGGTGAACCTCTTGATTTCCCTTCTTCCTCGACTCTTGCGGATCACGAGATAAATTGTGTCTCGAAGAGGGTACTCCCTTGCAGTGACTACAAAGCTAAGAAATCTACGCAGCGGGTACCCCCTCAAAGTGGTCTCAAATCTGAGAAGTCTATGCAGCATGTTTCCAACTCAACTTTTCACTCATCTCCCACTCCAACGAAGGAAATTTCAGAATGGCTCAGAAAGCCTATGGCGAAAACTCATTCCTCCATTCCGCAAGAAGACATCACCATTCGTAACCCAAGTCTCGATTATAATATGTATATCTTCCATCCTCCATCATCTACAATTCATGACTCCTTGCACCATGACTCACTTGAGCGATTTGCTTCACAAGCTAGTTGCACGCACTCTCTTGATTCTCAAGTTGTTGGCTCAGGTTGCAATCATGTGCAAGGAAGTCTCATCATACAAGCGGAGGAGTAGGAAGGTTAAGAAATAATAAATTCCTCTTCTATTTTTCACAATGATTCACATCAAAACATTTATCTTCCATTCTTGATTGATTTCTCAATCCGCGAATCATGGTGAAACATCATGCACAACTAATTCTTTCGATCAACATCGAGTCTTGGGGTGCCATCACTCTCATGCTTCTGTATGTTGTGACAAACACCCAAGCACATCATGTGATCTACTTTCATCTCATGTACACTCTAACTTAGATCTGGAATGCACACCTGTCAAAGCAGACATCCATATCAAAGCTTCCTTTGCACCTCACTTGCCCGTGTGTGCTACCATTCTCAGCACATCAACATGCATGAAGATACTCTGTGTTCTCTTCCATCTTCATCTTATGAGTTATCTCCTCAATCGACATAAGAAAATGAGTTTGTCCATGATGAAAATAATCTCAACACATAGGACTCTTCCCACTCGTCATCATCTGGTGTGTTGCATGAAGACAAGTCGTCAAGTCAGCTTGCTGAAAATTTTGGTGAAGCCTATGATAGAGATGGTTGTCATCCTAAGAGTAGTTTTGAAATCAGCAACAACAATCATCCTTGAGCCATGCATCATCTGGTTCACATCTCAAAATGCAATTTTTCAATTCTGGAAAGTTCCGAGACGTGTTAGGGAGTAGAGGCACTTCAACATCCGTTGATGGTTATGTCAAGACCTCGCGACTCTGGTAAGCCCCTAGAACCAAGTTAGATCTTGTTTCTCACGCAAAATCCATCTATCTGCATGGTTGCACTCGATGTGGATCCCCGTGTAAAAAATATTTACTATTCCGGATGTGATATTTCAAAATTTCAAAGTTTCACTAATGACTGAATCCATGAGTCTATTACAACATGTCCATCTTCATGCACCTCTCTTACATCCAATTTGGGTTGGGAGTGTCTGTCCCTCATGCAATCATGGAACAACGAAGTTGATCATATCAAAGACTATCTTTGTCTGGAATCATACTTATCAGATGTTCTCTCTCGTAATCAGCTCCTTGGTCATTTTGCAATTTTTTCACGTCAAATATGCCCACTCATCACACCAGCAATCTCCGTTTTTTATGACAAGCACACAACCTATCGTGCAAATCAAGTTACTCTCATTTCACCACACCCCAGTTGGTTTCACACATTCACAGTTCTAGGATCCTCTCTACATTTATGTGATGACCATGATTCCCGCATAATTTTTCACCTTTTGCAAGTAGGTGTTTTGACATGTCTAGCACACAACGAACTTGATTCCCTCATTCAGAGCATTTTCACAATTGTTCAAAATTTTTCTTAAATGGGAATCTAGAATCTCAACCAACTGGTCTGATTTTTCTTCTATCTTGGGTGGTTGTGATGCAGTTTATCATTTTCCCAATAGTACATCCAATGACAGTCACTTCGCGCACTATGATCTTCACAATGTAATATATTTCTTCTTATAATTATGTCAAGCAATGAGGCACTTCAGCCTATGCTGATGGCTATGACATGTCCTCATTATCTTGACATGACCAACAAGAATGATCAGATCTATCTATCCGTACCAAATTACCATCATGATCCCCTCTCTGGAATCAGGCATCCATCTTCTCAAATATCACGAATCTTTCAAAACAACCATCACGAATTTTATGATCCAATCATTGAATGGTTGGAACAATATTACTTGGCGAGTCGTGCTGTAGGTAACAAGCTTCAGTCCTTCTTCGCACTCACTAAGAAACTTGGTGCAGAAGAACATACACTCGCAAGAGGCCTCCGAGGTTTGTTGAAAGACAGTAGTCACCGAAGAGGTAAGAATGTGTGTTGGGTTCTTGTGACATATCTTTTTGCCAAGAGGCAAGACCTTCTCTCTCGTGTCCAGGTTTGTCAAGTTTTTTCATTTCCTATTGCACACTATTTTTTATCTGTTTTAATTGCTTGTTTCTTTGTGATTGCAGGTCAGGTACACTTAGGGTGGCTTCACTAGGAATTTCATTTCACGTAACTTCAACCATTTAGCATAGGAGTAGGAGTAGTGTTTTCTTTCTCACTTGTCTTTGCTTTATGGTTTGTATGTTTGTTTGTTTGCTAACTTGGTTTAGTTTGTTTGCTTGCTTGCTTTTCTTGCTTGTTGTTTTGTTTGCTTTGCTTACTATTTTTGTTTTGTTTTGTTCACTTAGTATCATGATATTTATTATTTTGTAAATAAGTGATGCCCTCTACCGAGTTCTAGATTTTGAATGAGTATGTGGCTAAGATCCAAAGAGTCTTATGACACTGCAGCACTTGGCTAGTCTTGTGTCTATCTTCTCTGTTCTTGGTTATAACCTTCAGTCGATGAAGTCTTTATGAAAAATATGAGTCGTCTGCAAGGGAAGATTGCATCCAACCATGAACTTGTTTCCACACTGGGAAACCCCATGCCTGTACTCAATGTTCTACTTTGTGTGTTCAAGCTCATCTTACTAGTAGAAACAGAGAAGGGGAAAATATAAACGAGAAAACCTATGTTAGAGGTATTACATGCTTCTCTAAAGGAACAACCTCTTATGCTCTCAACAAGTTGTTTTCCCTCTTCCACCCCAAAAATAAATAAGTGCCTCTTCAAATTCGTCTTTAGAAAAATAAAATAATACAAAGGCAAAATAAGAGAAAGGCTTCCTGCGCAGAGAGGTGAAGCATACAACTCCACTGGGGTACTGACCAGGCTCTCTGGTAGTGGAACAATGTGTGTGTTCCTACGTGACTCCTTCGAGGTACTATCCAAGCCTGCTAGCAGCAGAGCAACACCAGAGATGAAAACTTATACTCTGAATTTTTTTTAACTCGCGAGCCAAACTACCCTTCTTGATTTCGAAACACTTTGATCAAGCTGAAACTTTTTGTTGTGTTTGACTTAGTTGGCAAAAGGTGAACCATGTATACCCATGGGGTAAGAGGGGAAGTTGAAGAAACCCACACAGCGATTCAATACTCCTTGAAAGACCAATGATCTGCGTTGTCAATGAACCAAAATAGAGAAGCTGGAATTCTACGAGTGTGTTGCCAAGTGTTGTATTGACTGCAACACCCTCCAAAATTTTGACCTGCATCCAATTTCGTAGCCTCCCTTCAATTTTTACTTCATGTTTGCAATCACTCAGGCTCACCCCATGGGATCGTGTTGAGTCTTTGCACTCTCCTTGCTTAATCGTTCAACGAAATTTTTTTTGCATGTTGGTCATGATGTCACAGTTGCAACCATGTTCTGGTTATGCACAAGATATTCACTTCATGTGTACATGTTGTGTTCACTATGTAAACATTCGTCACACTCTCACACGAAGTTGTATGCATTGTCATGCAAGTTTCATCATGGTCATTCAACGATCTATCACAAGCATCGTGCTTGTCACTTGTACCATGGGTCAGTCATGTTGACCATATGTTGTCTTGATGGTTTGAGGCATATTGTCATCAAGTCATGTGAGTGTGTGTTTACGAGGTTGCGTATGCACAAATTCACTCGCTCACACACTTAGTCATTTTGCTGAAGTTCTGATGATCAGATCACCCTCTAATAGCTAGACCTCCACCCTGCAATCGACTTGACTGACTGTCACCCATAACAATGCATAAGTGTCCAGCAAGCCATTTTAATATCCACTATGTGCACACTGATCAACCAGCCCTCCTATTAGTCAACTAGAGAGTTTGACCAGGCAGTGGCCCCAGGACTCACTCCTCTCAAAACTTGTGCAAAAGCTGCAGACCTTACCCTCTCCGCTGACTGAGGAAACTGTGAGAAGCTGTAGACCATGACCTCTTCATTGACTGAGGATATTGCACAGACAATCCAGACAAACACCTAGTGCTCGTCCATGTCTCCCTCCAGGAATTGCATAGTTTTTCAGCCAGCCACCTAGTCAGCTGGCCGACTGCTCACCCAGAAAATTGCACAAATTTCATGATCAAGCCCTCAACTGCCCAACATCTCACTCGACTCAGAAACTTTGTAGAGATGTTTAGTAGGCTAACCTCCCAATAATTGCGCAATTTTTGTTTGCAACAACCCTGCAGCCTGCTGCTAGCTCCCTCCAAGAATTGCGCATTTTTTTTTGCCAAGCCTCCTAAAGCCTGCAGCCATCTACCTCCATAAATTATGTAGTTTTTGCTGCCAAGGCTCTCTACTATGCACACAACTTCCCTCTAGAAATTATGTAGATTTGTCCTCCTTCCGAGCCAGATCCCACGGATAGTCACTGCTGATCTGGATCATCCTTCTTAGTCTCCCAGTGACCTCTGCGCAATTTTCACTAACAGTGCCTAGAGCTCGCATCCCAACTTGAAATTTGCCTCGTGTAGTTTCACAACCTCGTCCTCTCTCCCAGTCACCTGTGAATGACCATGCATCATGGTATACTAGGAGGTTTATGGATTTGATGTCGTCTCTTCATGAGTGATTACAGATACATGTACGTGAATAGACATGGTGTGACAATAGATGGGGTGAACAAGGAGAGTACATCCAAAAGGATGTGTTCGTGGATGAAGAAACGCTGCATGCAAGAATATGTGTTCACGAATGGATGAACGCACAAACATGTGAGGATGTGTTCATGAACAGATGAACGGATGAACATGAGAGGATAAATTTTCGTGAATGGATGAACATGTAAAGCATGCTAAAGTACAAGCAAGGAAAAATGCACACATGCAATATCAAGTGAACCCCAATGACCATCGAAGACTCCGCACACCTTGCCATGCAGAGGTGAAGTTGTGATACACCAAGAGGACGTCCATCACTTAGCAGCTCTGCAACTTGACATGCAAAATAACAACATCATGAACATACCAGCACTGTCGTGTCGAGTCATGTCATGAGTCATGTCGGCCACATCACTACTGTGGGCCATACTGTTTTAAATCAATGTAATTTAACATGGAAGTCCAAGAGACACACTTGTAATCTGAAGAGTCATGTAAATTTGAAAAGTCATGAAATTCAAATAGTCATGAGGGAATTCAAAAAGTCACAAGGGCCAGTTCTTCCCTTGGCTATAAATAGTCCTCAATTGTACATGAAAAGGCATTTTTCACCTTGGCTCCTCCCACATAGCCTTGAGAGTCTGTAATCTTTTCTTGAGGAGCGAGTAGTGTATCCAGTGCCCTGCTATCAGGGTTAGTGATGTTTGGTGTATGATGTGTCTTAGAACTTTTGATTAATTCAGAATCTTGCTAACAGGCCAACACGTTTTCACACTTGTGTTGTAACTATTTGTAAGATTAACCTTGAAAATTTGTAATACATGTTTCTTTAACCTGTGTTAAGAAATTGAACTCATTCATTTGTTCTAATACATATATTTCTGAAAATGTGTTGTATAAGTTGTTAATATTGTCCTACCCACGTTGGTTACCTCCACGACATTAGAAAAAACCTTTCATGTAAACTTGTTATAACAACTGTTGCACTCGCGCGGACTATCCCGCTGGGTGTTGTACGTGCTATCTTCCCTTGTGTGTCATGACTTTCGCATCTGTGTGGACTGCTCCTTCGGAAGCTATGCATTTCTTGTTGTGTTGTGTGTGTCTGACAGATTTGGGACTTCCTCTCTTTCGACTGAAGACTCACTTCCACCCTCTCCCTCCGTGATGAAAGAACCTTGACACAAGTAACACTAGCACTCACCAGGCACGCGAACCTCATTGTTCAAAGACGAAGCAGACCACTCTCACGTGCTGACAAGCAAGAGCTAAGGTATATCTTTAAGATAATTGCAATTGGTCCATCGTACCATATGGGACTCCTACACCAAATGGTGTGAGGTCTAGTTGGGACTTCATACCAGGGAGATCCCCTGATGTTGGCCGGTCAAACATCATCAACAATATGATATAAATAAAATAAACAATTTTTTAAAAAGGTAATTATTATAGAAAATTATTTATTCAACTTTAAATTTATAATCATCCTAATTCAATAGAATGTTCATTAAGAGATATAAACTTATTTTCAATGTCCTATCTAAATATGCGAGGGAGGTGAGCAAAGATGGTCTTACTCGAGGAATTATGACATGTCCCTGTCACTTGATTCATGCTCCCCCATTATGCCTGCCTCTCATATGGGATCGCGAGGGGGAGGGGGCTCAACCCCTTCCTTCAAATCTATTCTCACTATAAATGAGAGAACTCAACCACCCTCGACATCTTCAGGAACAGGGAAAAATGGGCAGTCGAAGTTACCAGCCCTAGGGGCGCAATGGCAAGCACGCATGAAGGGTCAATGCCTACCGAAAGCAGCTCAAAACCCAAAGGTGGTGATTCCCCAAAATAGATTGGAACAATCTCGCCAGTTTATGCAGGACCATGCCATCATATGTAAATTCATGGGAATCTAGCCACAAGAAACAAACATTCTCCATTGGATCTAGTTAAAATGGCAGCTGAAAGCCCCCTTTGATCTCCACCTCTGGGAAAAGGGGTTCTTCACAGTAATATTCGAGGACCTTGAAGATCAGAAGCACATCATGGATAACGACCCCTACTTCATGAGTAATGTCGGTCTATTCATGAGGCACTAGGAGCCCTACTACAACCCAGACAAGGAATTATTCCTAGCTGCTCTTCTTTGGGTGCGCCTATACTCTCTTCCTGAGGACTTCTGGGAGTTGGACATTTTGGAGCTTATAGGTAATTCCATTGGCAATTTTGTTCAAGTTTATAAAATTACTAAAAACAAGTGGTTCTCTTCATATGCTCGAATATGTGTATACATGAACATCTCTCAGCCCCTCCCTGAATATGTCGAAATAGAATACCAAGACGAGGTATGGTCCCAGCCCTTGGACTATGAGCATGTGTCGTTCAAATGCTACCAAACCAAAGACCCCTAACATGGATTTTAGGGAGTCCATCGTCATCATCCCCCACTGCCCAAGGTCCCTCCCCATTGGGATAGGCAAAGCCAGTGCATGCTTCTGCTAGCCACCCCTCTAAATCCCAACTGGTGCTGGCAAAACAACCACCCCCACCCTCCCCCCAAAAAACCCCCTGCACCCAATCTTCAATCTAACCAATTTGAAGTTCTTGCAGAATCACTCAAGCCAGAAATTAAAACACCCCTAGATACCTCAGGTTTATCTCCTTAGGCCCGCTTCGACATGGTTCTAAATCAACAGATGGAAGCGGCTAAGAATAAACAACCAAGAAAAAGAAAATCTTTGGAAGCCCAATCGAATACCAAAGAGATCCTCCAAGTCCTAGCCCAAGTTCGCCAAGCGCTGGAACAAGATGTCAAGTTAGATCAACTTCACTTACATGAAAGAGCATTGTTCATCTTCGTCAAGAGACGGGAAAAGAATGGGATGACGAATGTCCCTCAGGACCAGCTAGACCAGTTCCAAAAAAATTATAAAGAATGGGAAATCCGCATTGCTACAGCTGAAGCACAGAATAAATTATCCCTGGTCTCTCAGGATGAGGATCAGCCCTAGCAAAGACTTGATTTCCCATTGGTTTCTCATAAGCATGGTCACAGACCCACCCAAGAAGTAATTTGAGAAGCAGGGGAAATATTGGTAAACTCAGGATAGGAAAATGTCCTGACGGAGTACTATCAACGTTCCCTCCCCTCCTTTCCTCAATGAAGATTGATCTCATGGAACATAAGGGGCCTCAACTCAAAAGGGAAGTTGAGGTACCTCCGAAGTAGAATTCAAAAGGAGAAGCCAGACATTGTAATTCTACAAGAAACTAAAGTGACAATGGATAAACTAGAGGACATTGCAAATCAGAGCTGGCCTTTGACTGAATGTATGGCTCTGGATGCCTGAGGAAGTGCAGGAGGCCTAGGGATCCTCTAGGACCTGAGATTTGTGTCCTTCGACAACTAGGTAGTAAGCCCTCACACTCTCTCTGGACAGTTTGAATGTGTAGGATCGGCAGAAAAGACTTGGTTAACGGGTGTCTATGGACCCATAGTGCCGAGACAAAAAGACAACTTCCTCAACCGTTTGCAATCACTGAAGCATATCGTTGTGGATTCAAATTGGATAATGGCAGGAGACTTTAACCTTATCAAGGAGCTTAGTGAGAAAAAAGGAGGAATAAGAAGGTTGGATCAGGTGGCAGTTACCTTCAAAGAAACCATTCAAGACCTAGGAATGGAGGACCTGGATTTCATAAATGGAAGTTTCACCTGGAACAATAGGAGGGGGGGGGGGGGGGGTGCAGCTCAGATTTCTTCCAAGCTCGACCACTTTCTAATCTCTGAGAATATTCTGCTTCAAGATATCTTCTTCTAGGCAGAAATCCTACCCTGCATGGGTTCAAATCACTGGCCCATCTACCTGCAAATTGACCTACATATGGCACCCTAGAACCGACCGTTTCGATTCAAATCCTTCTGGTTAGATCACTCTAACCTCATAGCCAAAATGGAAGACTAGTGGAGGTCCTCCAGTGTAGTGGGCCAGAATATGATGGAAACCTTCCAGCTCAAGCTCAAAGATCTGAAAAGAAAGTTGAAAGAATGGAACAGAATGGAGTTTGGCAACATCCACAAGGAGAAGAGGTGTCTAGAGGAGGAAATAAGTACTCTTCAATAGAAAATCATTCTGGAAGGCCGTTATAAAGACCTCATCGCACAGGAAGGACATCTCGTCATGGAACTGGAACAAAGAAGGAAGCAGGAGGAGATCCTCTGGAGGCAAAAGTCACGGGTTCAATGGATCAAGGAAGGAAAGCATAATACAAAATTCTTCCACAGAAATTTGGTGCAGCATCAACATTTGATCTGAAAATGGGGCACTAAAGACTTCTTGTGAGATTACAATAACCTCTCCCACTTCCAAAGCTTAATTATCCCAAGGCAACTATGATTAACCAATGCGAAATTAATAATGTGCTTGAAAATAGGTGTATGCTGGTGTTTATTTTTTACTGTTTATGTGCTTTAAAATTCTGTTGTTTATGCTGATATGTAAATACTTGTACAGTAAAATAGTGCAGCAAATAACAAACACATAAGACAACAATTTAATTAGGAGTTCACCCAAAACTCTTGGGCTACGTCTCCGTGAGATCTAATCAACTCAACTAAGCTCTCTTGGATTATGGTGTTAGTTATTTTACAAGCTCCACACTCAACTCCACTGTGTTACACAAAAACAATGGGCTTAGAACACCATCTCATCCCTGGCTCTAAAGCTCTCGGCTTTCTAGTTCTCGGCTCTCACTCTAGCTCTCGGCTCTGGCTCTGGCTCTGGCTCTGGCTCTGGCTCTTAGCTCTGGCTCTGGCTCTGGCTCTGGCTCTTGTCTCTCGGCTTTGGCTTCTCATAGCTCTCTCTCTACCTTTGCGTGCATCAATGGTTCACTAGACCTCCCAATGACCCTTAGCAACCTTCTAGTGACCTTTTACAGCTTTGCTACCTGTCAATCGTGCTCTCTGGTTCACTTGACCTCCAAGTGACTCCAAAACTCTCTCAGCTCTCTGCGCTGCCCACTTTCAACTTTCTCTAGCTGCTACCTCATCAATTGGGCTCTCTGGCTCCTTTGAGGCATTTTTCCAGCTTTCTGACTTCCCCTTCCATTTCTCTACGTGTTATCGTCCCTCTGCGGCCCTGCGGCTTCTCTACGCGTTGTTTATTCAACTAGCCATCTGGATCGGTGGCTCTGTGGCTTCAAACACATCATTGTCTGCCAAAAATGCCCGCTTGCAGTGTGGCATGATGATCAGGAGCTGTTACAAGGGATCGGGGCCTTTTTCCAGGCAAAAAGCTGAAAATGGAGAAAAATCCAATACACAGAGATTTTTCCACAAATACATTATCAAGCATGAATTTTGGACTTGAAATGCCATTAAATCGCCCCTATAAACCCATCGGGTCTGCCATTTTATTGTAATTCTCTATTGCATGGTGAAATGAACAAAAACTCCAATACACAGGAAATACAAAGAAATCTCGTGTTTCCGGATTTCAAATTTTATGTAATCGGGTCCATAATCCTTATCAGGTCCGACCCTTATCGCTTATCGCAATCGCAAATCGTATAGGCATACTACCAGGGATTTCCAATCACCATTTTAATCTGGACCATTGATATGATTCTTGATCGTAGGATCCAGATCACATCACATATCGCTATCGCATCGACCCTGTGTTGGGGATCGTCGATCTCCTAACCACAGATTTAATCATGGTCATTGATCTCGTTTCCGATCCGACGGCTGAGATCGCACACTATGGATTGGCATATCTCACTATCGCATATCGCATTTATAATGGCCTGGGGGTTATGTCTATTGACTACGCCGATCGCCGACACCGATCTGCTAACGCCGATATCAACGATCATAATTTCACATCGACCCAGGGTCCCTTCGTTACGTTATTTACATATGTTTGCCTCCGACTCGATATGTCAGGGATCGGAAATCAGGGTCTCTTCCACCTCTACTTAAGTCCGCCTCTTGGACCATCTCCAATGCGATTTCCCTTTATAAGGGTTTTTTGCCATTTTTTTGAAGATTTTGCCTCTTTTTCAAAGGATAAAGGGCAACTTCGTTTTGTGATAACTTCTGCATCCGAAGTCCATTTTAGCCCATTCAAGTTGCAGTAGATTCAAAATGAAATTATCTCTGCAATGGGGCTGTTTCGAAAAGCATCCTTGTACTTTCATTTTCCTCCGTGAGGAACACTTAGACTTAGAAGTCTATCCAAAATCCATTTTGGATCACGCCTTCCCACTAAAATAATTTTTTCTCTCCAAAAGACTGATATACTGATCTGAACAGTAAATGAGAGTAACAACACCCTCTTCTTTCAGCCTCCACACACTTGCCTTGCATAGTGCCTCTGAACCAAAGCCTTTGACCACTTTCCTTCCTGGATGTGTTGGTCCTCCTGGGAAGAATTGCCTTCCTCCTTGCCTTCCTACAGAACTCATACTGAGATGGTCACAGAAGGTAGTTTGAACTTTTTTGCCTTGATCATTGATCCAAGGCGACTCAAACAAGTGTGAAGTACATCTTCTCCACAAAATTTTCATTTGTGCCTGTTTGAAAAGTTGTCAACAACAATTGTTAACAACAACAGAAACACAAACAACAACTGGATGGTCTAAATTCCTGCTTCAACAAAAGAAGCAAAGTTCACATCTTGTGAGTACCTCCATGTCTTACATCTGCATAAAAATGATGGACTAGATAACAAGCCCACAAAACATGCCTTTAAAACAAATTACCCTTCAAGTCAAGCATGTAGAAAAAGACCATTAGGACTCTATTTCGAAAGATGAAACACTTCATTATTATCTCCATCTTGGAGACCAAGTTAACTTCTCCCAAGTTAACATTGCATCACATGCATGTTAAAGAAATCAACCCTTCAAGTTAATCACACACACATGTTCAAATACAAGGAAAACATCAACATCCTTGTGTTCATGCATCTCTTGCTCATGCATGCATTTCATCCTTCAACTTTCACTTAAGAACACTGTACTTTCGAAGCTGAAATGAAATATAATGTTGCAACAACAAAGTGAGCCTCCTACTCAACTTTTCCATTCACCTTCTTCGTAGAAACCTACAACTTGCATTCCATTAACAAAGAAATGAAAATAGATGCATCAATAGACATGCAATCTTAATTAAATAAGAACTCTAGCCATTTCTTACCAATCCATTTTAAAGGTCTTCCCTTTGTCTACACATCAGCATCAATATTTGAATCATCCTGAGACACATCATTTATGGAAACTTCCTTTCCATTTCTACCATCTTCTCTTTCCACTTTCTTCAGCTTTTGTGGAAGCATTGCTGGATTCAAAGTCCAACATCTTTCAGCAAGATGCCCTTGCTTATTGCAGTAACTGCAACACATGTGAATCTTCTTAACAACATGATTTGCCTTGTCCAATGGACCTTTAGCTTCTTGCTTCCTTTCCTTCGAAAGTTTCCTGTATGTGGCCATTCTCTTCCAACATCTAGAAACATGATGGTTATCCAAACCACAAAAGGAACATGCAATTCTTTTCCAATGCTTATATGGAAATTTACCATGCTTTACATAATCAAAAGGAATATGATTAGAACCAAATTTATACCTTTCTCTTTCACCTTTATTGCCTTCATGAGGAGGTGAATTGAATGAAGAAGTGGCTCCCTTTGGAACACCATCAATCTCTTCAAGGCTGTCAGAGTTTTCATAACTCTCTGGTTCAAGTGTGTGCTTCTGAACACTTGCATCTTGCAAATGATGCTTCAAGCTATTGCATTCCTTCTGAATACAATCTTCACACTCTTGAGGTAGAAGACCTGCAATGCAACTCCTTCTTGGAGCTATTTCAATGGCCTTCATGGCAGCTTTGGAACTTTCTCCATAAGACTCTCCATAACCAAGACCCAAATACTTAGGCCTTTCCTCAACTATTATTGGCTCAACAATACCTTGTGCATGTTTACCCAAGCTCTTTCCTTCATAGCCCATATTGGACATTAGCTTGGAACCTATGCCTCTAGGATGTTTTTCAAAAGAACCAATATAAGCATGCTTAGAAGAATTTGAAGACAAACTGGAATGGTTTACCTATTCTTCAAGCTGATACTTGACCAAGGCTTCTTTGGCAACAAAGAGCTATAACTCCAACTCATGCATCCTTACCAGGTTCATACTTGAAATATGAAGTTGCCTCTCCATTTCCTGCAATTTGTTAGAAAGCATATTCTTCTCTTCCTCCATGGAATTCAATTGCTCTCTAAGTATGCTGCTCTTCCTTCTATCCTCATACATTTCCCTCACTTTGTTCATCATCAGGAACAAGTCTTGATTCATGTCTCCACCAAATAATCTTGTGATGAAGGAGGAATTTTAGGATTCACTTATGGAGGTTGTCATTATGCAAGAGAACATAAGAACTTCAAAAAATACTAACAAAGAGCTTATCCAAGCAACCTTTTGCAACAAACCTCTTGTGATTCAAGGATTTCTTTAAGGTCCTTTGGGATAGAAGAATGCCTTCAGCCCTTCTTCCTTCTTATCCTTCCTAGACTGAGCTATCAATAGATTTCCCTTCACCTCTGTAAATCAAAAAATATTCAATCTACAACAAGCATACAATCAATCAGACAATCAATCCTTGACTACCCAAACACCTTTCAGACAAGAAATCTTTTGCTCTATTAATCAAGCATTCTGATTTGATACCACTTGCTCTGGTATAACCAGCTTTGATATCACCTTCTTGAAGGTGGGGTTAATCAATCTCAAGCTCTAATACCACGTGATCTGAAAATGGGGCACTAAAGGCTTCTTGTGAGATTACAAAAACCTCTCCCACTTCCAAAGCTTAATTATTCCTAAGACAACTATGATTAACCATTGCATAATTAATAATGTGCTTGAAAATAGGTGTATGTTGGTGTTTATTTTACTGTTTATGTGCTTTAAAATTCTGTTGTTTATGCTACAGTATGGGGTCTGAGCCAGCATGTTGGGAAATTTTTTTTCAACCCTATATTAGATGGGTGGACCTACCTATGGTTTTTTGCATGGGTTTCACACATGGTTTTGGGCATGATGGTTTTCTACCCATGGTATTTTGTAGATCCAGTCAAGGGAACTATGGTTATATTTTAATCCATGCTTAATGGATTGGGGTTTATGAATGCTTTGACATGTATATATATGTATTGTAACATTGAAAGGAACATAATGAAAAATCAATCTGGTAGTCCCGGTTTTGGGATCTAGGGGAAAATATATGTGTATTTGTTTTGTGTTTCTCGTCATTATATATATATATATATATATATATATATCTATATATATATATATATATATATATATATATATATATATATATATATATATATATATATATATATGTACAGGGTTAAAACCTACATTGAGGAGGTAGTTATCTTACATAGCATAATATCTTCTACATGGCATGCATGTTGACAAGATGGTTACTTGGCATGGAGGTGGATCTGCCTTGGATGATGAGCACTAGGCAATAGGAGAAAATGAGGTTGACCCTAGGACCATTGGGATCACATTGCATACCTTAGGAGGATGAGCACTTGACTTGAGGCTGCTTGGGTTGATAGAAAATCACATGGGATTGATTATGGACCCAATATACATGTTTTGAGGAGCATGGGTTGATTTTCTTGTAAAGAAAGAAGTGTTGTGATGAAGAGCACTTGACACTTGCAACCCATGCTTAGAGAGTGCACCACCTGAGGATTAGTATCTTGACATGTATACCTTAGGGAGAGAGAACTTCACTTGGAGACCTTATCTTATGCATTAAATTAAATTTATTGTGTAATTAGTCCACTCTACCAATGTTTGCCTCCCTCACCTACTCTATATAAAGAGAATACAATGTATTTGTCTACACTATACTCATTATTCCATCTATATAAAATTCATGGAGAGTTCTGAGTGCATGTATAATGCAATAGAGGAAGACCTAGAGTTTGTGATGTAAACCCTAGAGAAGAAATGAAGATGAATGCTAGCACTATGGATGATCTTGAGTCTTAGCACTTTATTAGAAATTATTTTCCATGTGGTAGGATGAAGGGTGTATTGAGCTCTAAAAAAATTGTTTTTTAGTGATATATATATATTGAATGAATTACGCATATATATAGGGACATAGCTATTAGAATATGAAAATTTATGATGCACGCCTATGTTGGAGCCTATTTGAACTTTAAAGGCATGGTTTGAAAGAAAGGACCTAAAACTCTATAGGATACTTCCCTTTCTAGTCCTATGGGGAGTATGGTTCGCACACAACTTGGTGATTTTTCAAAATATAATTCTTCCTACATTCTGGACTACAACACAAGTCTGCTCACTATTCCAGCTCTATTAGACCCTTAGTAATCATTACATCCAATCCCTTTGTTCTAAAAAAAATCCCTTTCAATCAACCTTACTTTATGATTGTCAAGTGTACCATCTACCTTTTTTTTGACTTTATAGACCCATTTGCAGTAAGTGGGTTTCGTTCATGGAGATAATTTGTGATGTAAAATTCAATTGTTCCTAACTTTGATGCCAAACATCACTACTATTTTGACCACTTTCGGCTATGAAATCATAATATTTTTCCTCCCTCAAAGAAATCAACCTTAAAATCGCAAGTTCTTCAATACCAAATCTTCTTTCTTTCACAAATTTTATCCATGAAGTAACATTTTTTATCATTGAAAATCACATGTGAGTAAGGGTTGTGCTTTATAATTTCACTAATAGAAAGCAAATGCTTGTTATTTTTGGAACATATTTAACATTAAGAAATGCGAGTTTTTCCTTGAAAAGGTTATTTTCACATTACCTTTTCCTTCTATTGTGTATTAGTCTATACCACCAAACACCAAGGAATCATTAGAAGGTTTATTAGTAGAGTATTAATATACAAATATGTCCTTTTCGTAAAATGTTGAGATGCATAAATTATATACCAAGAAGATGTTTTCACATTCTTTTTACTATCCCATTCTATAGAAACAATGATGCCTTCCTCTTATGTTTTGGAACATTTCCCTTCTTGACGGTGCTTGCATATTCTTCTCACCATATAATTTTTTCTTCAAAATTTTCTTATGGCCCACTTTTCCTCAATTAGGACACTTACAAGACTTACTGACCACTTGAGCCATCAGTTTTTCTACCACCATGATGCTTAAAAATCTTTCCTTGGCCTTGAAGTTCCCTACGAAAGTCATTTCTAAACCTTCATTCTCGATGCTATTTCAAAACTACTTTTTCGAGTTGTCTTGTTGTTAGATTTTATTGCTCAAATTATCAAACTTTAGCTCAACATATGTAAAATTATTATTAAGGGTTTCAATAAAATACTTACATGAGGTTGTGTTGAAGCCCCAAAAATCAGGTCTACAACAAGGGGGATACCCACCTGGTCCAGACCTTGGTTAGCAACTCCTTTTCCATTTGGTATAGTGGGTCCAACCGGGGATATGGGACCAGTTTCCCAATTTATGTGTGTGTGTGTGTGAAGAATTGATATTTCCTTTCTAAAAGTTCCTAAGTGAGATGCTCTAACTCTAACTCTAATCTAATAACATGAAGATTGTATTCTAATAAGCAGACATAACTAAATCTACACTAACCCGGGGTGTAATCCTTCTATTATGCGATCTAAAATGATTTCAGATAACAATTGATAATAAAGATAATTCAACTATTATGAGAAAAGAATTCAATATAGATAAACCACTTCGTATAAAAAGTTAGACGAAACAATTGTGAAAGGTATATCGCATAATAAGATACTCATACATTAAGCATAAATAAATAGCTATCACTGTACAAAAGTGCCAAATGATAAATCAAGCATTCACGCATCAATATATAAACAGGTGAACATGAATATGACTTTTAACACAAAGGCAAAAATAGTTAAGAGATAGAAGTACCATTTATAACTAGTTCTACTCATGAGCTTCAAGCGATAATGATTTATCTCTTCTTAATCCAACATCCACTAAGAGTACAAAAGTGCAACATCAATGGCAGATATTAAATACAGATATCAATAAATCCTGTTCCATTCATTCATCAAAACCTCCTCGGAGGGTGCAAAAGTGCATGTTCTGAGCACAAGTTTTTGATAAATTTCAGGACCCTTCTCTAAATGCATGACAAGGGTTTAAATACTAATAACTAAATCTAAAAATAACTTATTACAAAATGTAGGATACAGTTTAAATGACCGTCATTTTTCAGGAAAAAATAAAGAAAAATTAATACTAATATTGAATCTAATACTAACAACTAACTATTTCTGTATCTAATCCTTGAAATCACAAGCACTCAACATTTGCTTGAGAAGAGTCAGCTAAACGACTTCAGACTTTAACTGTCCTACAAAAACGGAATCAGCAAGAGCTAGCACCATCTTCTCGGAAGAATTGATGATGCATTTGAGAGTCATACACTGGCTATGTGGATTTACCAAATATGCCCAGTAAGAATCCCAATTCAACTTAGTTAATCTTTTGATTGATTCTGGCTTTTCTTGAGCTTTCTGTCTCCAGCTTGTCTGCAGTTGTTGTGCATATATACATACCATTTTGAAGATATTTCAGAAAATTACTACTGGTTTTAGGATTCAAGTTTTACTTTTTATCTAACCTCTAGCGTTCCTTTTACAAATTTCTGGGCTTATAGGTGACTGAGAAATTATAAGCTTTCATTTTCAAGAATTTTTGCCCAGCGATGCGCGATTAGCAATTAGGCGCTAATTTCCCATCGGAAACTACCTCCATTTCTTGATTCGGGCTTCCTTGGTGCGTTTTTCACCTTTTGCGCATTTTCTTTTAGCAGATATAAAGCTCAAATTTTGTGAAAATAATGATTCTGTAAGCTCTTGACCCTGAGTTTTAAATTGTCTGTTTTTTATGTCAGCGCTGTCTAGTACCCATTTAACCATGTCTATGTATGGGAGAATTTTGGGCCTCGCCACTATCCGGTGTAAGAATGAGCAAGCTAGCTCTATAGTAGACGCCTCAGAAGACCCATGTGAGCCTGCAGTAGCTATAACCTCCATTATTTTGGGATTCTCTTCCTCAAGCAGACTATACATGCCTTCCCAAGTAGTAATACCAGCGTCTCTGTTACAGGCGGTGTCTGTATACAAGGGTGTCATTTCTTGATCTTCAGAACTCGGAGCTTTGCCTTTCATTCCCATAGTATCCTGAATACTGCTTTGTATAATTATCTGTTCTTTGTTCCTGCAGTTTACAACTAAGGTGAGAGTAATGATAAGGAAAGGTGCAGGAAAGCTTTAAATGCTGAAGACATATAAAATATACCACCTTATGAGAACTGGCTTTTCGATAAGCACAAAACCATATTTCATTAACAACTGGCAACTAACTCATTAATTAGCATTAACGCGCATAACCAGGTCTTGGTTTATGGAAACATTTTTCTCGAATAATGAGCCCTAAAGATTTTCGATGAAGCGATTTTGCGATTTGCTTCGCAATATCACAGATCGTTGTGTCGCAATATCGCAATATCGTTCTATCGCTTTACCGGTAATATCGCTTTGCCGCTCTATCGCAAAATCACAATATCGCAAGAGCATGGCATATGGCAATCATCTGTTAATGTGTTTTCCGCGAAATGCGATTTGTGATATGTGCCATCGCATATCAGCAATTTGAGGTTTTTCAGCGTAAGTGATATTTGATGCATGCGATGCAATGATGTTTCGCATCGCGATCTCGCAATCTTAGAATTGTTTTTGTAAGGAGGTATCCATTATCCTTTTTGCGATGTGATATTTCTTAAGGAGTGATTTTATCCTACCTTATCATAAAACTTAAGCTTTTTTAGAGTTTTCAAGGTTATTCTCATAAGTTTATGATGGTAAGTTTTATTGAAAAAGGAAATTCAAGCACTAACTGATTTTTTAAATTTTTTGACTAAGGGTCCCCTCTTATTTAGTATTAGTAATAACACTAAATAAGAAGGGGGTTGTTGTTGGCCACGACAATTGGCAATTCACTTGGAAAAACCAATTATCTCTGCTTTTCTTTTGAATTTTCTAAACTTCCAAAACAGAAAATTTTCTATAAAATCAAAATTTATTATAAAAAGACAAACTACATTATGCTTTTACCTATCAATGATATTTCATTTCTTCTATTTTTAATTTTGATTATTTACTCCCTCAAGCTAGTCCTTGTATCTACATCAATCACTACTTGGCTTATAAAGATAAAAACAAAGCCTTCTCTGTAAATCAATTTTAAATATGCTCATTTGTCGTAGGTAGAGCCTCTGCTGCCAGCAGGCGTTTATAGCCTCGACAGGGTTACCTGTTACCCAACAATGATCCGGTATCCTACATAGAGAAATTTACAACTTTCAAAGAGAAATCCATATCCACACTTACTGCTTTCATTTTCTCTTTTACCCTTAAAGAACAATGTCTTGGTTTGATAGCCAATTTATGACACAGTCATTCACTTGATTTATGGCTTTGCTGAACAAGCTGGCTCGTGATGAGACCCCTTGTCTTTTGATTGCAACAATCTTGAGTCATTGCCCTGTTGTGGTATGAAGTATTGGCAAAGTCCGCAAGCTATAATATGTTGGCATTATGATTCAAGTGTTGTCCTTGATGGCAACTCACTGGCAACTCACTCAGAGGTTGGTACAGGTGCTCAGAGGTTGGTACAGGTGATGGCAACTTAATCAGAAGACAGATCTCAGTACAGCATGCCAAGGAAGCTCATACACGCCGTTTCGTTAAGCCCAAGTCGCGTGTACACGCTAGTTCGATTCAGAAAAAGCGCGTGTATGTGGAAAGGTTCCTTTGGTTCATGGTGGTTAGTCCTTGGAAGTTGTGCCTATGATTTCGGACCATTATGTCTCGACAGGCGTGTCGATCCCTAGTTTTAAAGTTGATGGTATTGTGTTACTATGGTTTTGGCTCTTGGTATTGAGAAAGGCCTAAGGCTATATAAGGAGAAGATCACTAGGCCAAAGAGTGCAAGTGTGAGTGATGAAGATATGAGAAAGTGTGTGATCCAAGTGCTGGTTATGGGTTGGTGATCTGAACCAAGGTTTCACCCATATGGAGGATGATGAATGATGGAACGAGATCTCAAGGCTTGGAATGATTATCTTCATATGGTTTGACTCTGGATAGACTAGATCTACTGACGCATGTTTATTATTATGATCTGGGTATGTTTTGATGTCTGATATAGCTGCAGAGTTTTAAGGTTGAATTTATAGATCTGTACGCGGGTTGGTTTTGGTAAAAGAGCGTATACACGCAGGTTGGGTTCATCCAAGTAGCGTATACAATGTGAAGTATGATATTTGTATATGGAGCTGGATCTGGTTGTTGCTATGATTGTCTGGTTATTGTTGACAGGGTTACAGTGATTCAGAATTGGATGTTTCAGTGATTGATGATGCAGGTTGTACTACAATGATGATTGTCTTATGGATCCAGTATGAAAATGTATGAAACGTGGTCCCGGGTAGATCGTAGGCCGGCACCTACGTACTGGTAAACATATCAGCCAGTACAAGAGCCAAGGGGTTGTAGCTCCCTTCCACTAGCAGCTGGAAAACGAGTAAAGAAGCATTCTGTAGGTAGGCACCTACGTACTAGTAAATGGATCGGCTAGTACAAGAGCTAAGAGGGTTGTAGCCCTCTGCAGGTTGTAGCCTGCGTGCTGGTAAAGGACTGCACCAGTACATTGTAAAAGAAGTTCTCATTAAAGAAGAAAGAGACAAATTGCAGCAGGTGGTTTTCACCCACATTGGGTTTCCACCTTATATCATGGTGTTCATGTGTGTGGCTTTTGTGTGATGATCTGTTCTGTTATACTGCACCTGTTTACTGTTAAATTGCTTAATAATGTTCTGATGCATTTACTGAAGATAAGATTAACTGAATCATAAGATATCTGCATATACGCTAGTTGCTTTAGACACAGTCGCGTGTACACGCGGATTCACTTAACTGAAGTCGCGTATATGTTTCTGAGTATGAAATTGAAAAGGTTTTATTGATCTGATAATACTGATTCACCCCCCCTCTCAGTATTATTTCCAACAATTGGTATCAGAGCAGGTCCTTCAGAGAAGCTTGATCGCTTGAAGGAGATTCGTAGAACAATGGGGAAGAAAGCACGTCAGAAGAAGAAGACAGCTCAAAGGAAAAATGACAACCTGCCGTTGAGTGGAAGCAAGTGTTCAGATCCTGAAGCATCTCAGATTGAAGATGGACAAGCAAATGAAGCATCAGATCAAATCATAGATCAACAAGATCTACCTAGCAAAAGGGAGAATGCCCTCAAGGAAGAAATCATCAGATTAGAAGATCAGTTAGAATGTGCCTCCAGAATTCGAGAAATGCTGCTAGCACTGAATAAAGAGCAAGAAAACGAGATCCTCAAACTAAGGCATCAGTTGGATGAAGGAAGGAAAGCTGAAGAGACCTTGGAGAAGCAATGTCTTGAAAAGGAAGAACAACATCAAGTTGAGGTAAATATCTTGAAAGGTAAAATAGAAGAAAAGGATAAGCTTTTACGATTTCAAGATAGTACTAAAGTCTTGGATGATATTCTTAATAGTCAAAGATCTCCTGCTATCAAGACTGGTCTTGGTTTTCGTGGATATGTTGAAGGTGAATCTAGTTCACAAGGTGAGGCAAGAAACTCTAATGAGAAATCTGAAATGCCCAACAAGGAACAACCAAGGAAAGAAATTCCTCAAGGAAGATTCTTTACTGCTAACTATGGACGTGATAGACGATTATTTCCTCCACTGAATAATGTTGAATGTTATGTATGTCATAATCTTGGACATGTTGCAGCCATATGTAGAAGAAGAAGGTTTCAAGACCATCATGCAGAAAGATCATCACATTCGAGGTACTTTAATGGATATTGTTTTTCTTGCAATATGTTTGGCCACAAAGCTGCTGATTGCTACAGGAGGAATATGAAACATGTAAGATGCTATGCATGTAACAAGTTTGGACATAAAGCAAGAGATTGCAGGAACAAAGCTCATGATAAGAAGAAATCATCAACATGCTTGAAGATATGGAAGAAAAAGGAAGTTCAGTCAGAAAAATATGGCACAGCACAGGGTACTCAGCACAGCACAGACATAACAAACTCAGGGGGAGCTGAAGGTGTAAAACTTCAGTGTTCTAATTCTCATACGCAAGTTTCATGAAGACAAGTCGCGTATATACGCGAGTTACAGGCTGCAAAGTCGCGTATATGAAAAAAGGGCAGCAGAACAGACCCAGGTTCAGTCATGGTTGGCTCAGGCTCAGGGGGAGCAGAACAGACTCAGGAAATGGTTCAGACATGGTTGGCTCACACTCAGGGGGAGCAGATTCTTCAAATAATTCATTGTTGGCATTATGGTTAGAAGTTGTTGATAAAGTCTATGAAGCTAAATGATACATCTTGCTGTTTAGGAATAGTATTGCAGGCTGATGCTTATGGTACAGATCATGATGCTGCTGGTGGCTTTCATAAGTCTTGGTCTAGATATTTCATCACTATGTCATGTATCTCTTTGTGATATCTCTTTTATGATGTCAAGGTCATGTAACGGCCTATGTTGGTTTTCCCACTATGCCTGGGATGAATGATGAAATGTTATGTATTGTCATGAGTAAAAACTCTTAATGTATCTCCACATGGTTAGGTGGATGAGTCAATATTGGTATATCCCCACTAGGTTGGGTGATGAATTGAGTCATTGGTGATAGGAAGGTCTTCTATAATGTATAAGTCTTTGTTCTTCTTGAAGAACATCTTTTGCAGATCTTGCCTACAGTCAAGGGGAGCATGAACAGCAAAATTCAGCAAGAGTAGAATGGATAGATTGGTACACTTTGGCATACACAAAGGGGGAGCACATTTGGAGATTTCAGCATGTACTCAGGGGGAGTATGGACAGCAGTATGGACAGCAGAAGGTATACCAAAGAAGAGAATATCTTGGTCCACCCTTTGCCCTTGATGTCAAAGGGGGAGAGTGACTTGGTGTGGTGGTTGCCATCAAGTCCAAAGGGGGAGATTGTTGGCATTATGATTCAAGTGTTGTCCTTGATGGCAACTCACTGGCAACTCACTCAGAGGTTGGTACAGGTGCTCAGAGGTTGGTACAGGTGATGGCAACTTAATCAGAAGACAGATCTCAGTACAGCATGCCAAGGAAGCTCATACACGCCGTTTCGTTAAGCCCAAGTCGCGTGTACACGCTAGTTCGATTCAGAAAAAGCGCGTGTATGTGGAAAGGTTCCTTTGGTTCATGGTGGTTAGTCCTTGGAAGTTGTGCCTATGATTTCGGACCATTATGTCTCGACGGGCGTGTCGATCCCTAGTTTTAAAGTTGATGGTATTGTGTTACTATGGTTTTGGCTCTTGGTATTGAGAAAGGCCTAAGGCTATATAAGGAGAAGATCACTAGGCCAAAGAGTGCAAGTGTGAGTGATGAAGATCTGAGAAAGTGTGTGATCCAAGTGCTGGTTATGGGTTGGTGATCTGAACCAAGGTTTCACCCATGTGGAGGATGATGAATGATGGAACGAGATCTCAAGGCTTGGAATGATTATCTTCATATGGTTTGACTCTGGATAGACTAGATCTACTGACGCATGTTTATTATTATGATCTGGGTATGTTTTGATGTCTGATATAGCTGCAGAGTTTTAAGGTTGAATTTATAGATCTGTACGCGGGTTGGTTTTGGTAAAAGAGCGTATACACGCAGGTTGGGTTCATCCAAGTAGCGTATACAATGTGAAGTATGATATTTGTATATGGAGCTGGATCTGGTTGTTGCTATGATTGTCTGGTTATTGTTGACAGGGTTACAGTGATTCAGAATTGGATGTTTCAGTGATTGATGATGCAGGTTGTACTACAATGATGATTGTCTTATGGATCCAGTATGAAAATGTATGAAACGTGGTCCCGGGTAGATCGTAGGCCGGCACCTACGTACTGGTAAACATATCAGCCAGTACAAGAGCCAAGGGGTTGTAGCTCCCTTCCACTAGCAGCTGGAAAACGAGTAAAGAAGCATTCTGTAGGTAGGCACCTACGTACTAGTAAATGGATCGGCTAGTACAAGAGCTAAGAGGGTTGTAGCCCTCTGCAGGTTGTAGCCTGCGTGCTGGTAAAGGACTGCACCAGTACATTGTAAAAGAAGTTCTCATTAAAGAAGAAAGAGACAAATTGTAGCAGGTGGTTTTCACCCACATTGGGTTTCCACCTTATATCATGGTGTTCATGTGTGTGGCTTTTGTGTGATGATCTGTTCTGTTATACTGCACATGTTTACTGTTAAATTGCTTAATAATGTTCTGATGCATTTACTGAAGATAAGATTAACTGAATCATAAGATATCTGCATATACGCTAGTTGCTTTAGACACAGTCGCGTGTACACGCGGATTCACTTAACTGAAGTCGCGTATATGTTTCTGAGTATGAAATTGAAAAGGTTTTATTGATCTGATAATACTGATTCACCCCCCCTCTCAGTATTATTTCCAACATAATATCTATGATCATGATAAGCTAGCTCGTGATGAGACCTCTTACTCTTTAAGTTAAAGTGTATCATTGGATTATTCTCTGAACGTTGAAGTTTTGTAGGTGGGGAGGAAGTCATTGTTTCCTTAAGACAACTCTGGACGACAAGGGTAGAGGTTTTTCGAAAGAGATTTTCTACAGAGAATCTTCATTTTTGTTATTGATACCTTTCATTGGACTGATATAAAACAATTTCTTACTAAAGGTTGTTTTTTGTCAAAATTTACAAAGTTGAAACTAGTATCATTTCTAGGCCTAGAGTCTTTAATTGTATCTTTCAATAATAATGATCAATTTTCTAAAAGAATTCTATTTATACAATTGAAAAAACAAAATCTAAAAGAGAATTTGTGTCTTTTTCATAAATCTCAAATGTAACCATTTACAACCGGTTTTATTATGGCAATAAAAACTAATCTACAAAACATAAGGATGATCTCCTATGGAAAATATTTTTTGAGGATCTATCCGTTAACAGGTAAAGAATCTCTTTTTCCTGTTAAATCCTATAACATAAAAGTGGACAGACCTATGACTTCTATGATTTGGAAAGGGCCAAGCCACATTCTTTGAAATTTTGTATGTTTCCCTTTTTCCTCATGAGCCTTGTCCCATTTTAAAACCAGATCTCCCATCTGAAAGACTTTTCTGGATATTATGTTTGAATCAAAAGAGGCTTTTACTAATGCTTGATGATGAGCGTGAGTTATTTTGGCCTATTCTCGTTGTTCTTCTAACTTAATTATTTCCAGATACCTTAGTTGTAAGGAAGAAGTTGGTGCTTCATCAATATATTGAACCAAGGCTAATGAGGGAATTTCCAAATGAGTTGGAAGAACCACTTCTTTCCCATAAACTAAATTTAAGGGGAAAGTGTCGATGGAGGCTTTCTGTGTTATTCGATCTGCCCATAAAGAATATATTAAAGACTTATGCCAATTTTTATGATTTTGGTCAATGGTTCACTTAATAATTCTGATTAAGTTTTTATCTATAGATTCAACTAATCCATTCCCCTGTGGATAGTAACTGGCGGAGTATTTAAGCTTGAAACCCCTTTTGAGTGCAAATTCAGTCATTGCATTACCAGAAAAATATGATTCATTATCAAACATTAAAGTAGAAGGTAACCCAAACCTGGTGATTATGAACTGATCTATAAACTCGATGATATGTTTAGCATTGACTGTCTCCAGTGGAACTGCTTCTACCCATTTAGTAAAGTAATCTGTTGTTGTAAGGATATCTCTATGTTGTTTATAAGAGTGAGGAATGATCTCACCTATTATGTCCAATCCCCACTGATCAAAAGGCTGCTCAATGTTAACTGGTTGTAGTGGCAAGGATGGTTTCTTTTGTCTCCCAGCAGCGGTTTGACAGACTTGACATTTCCTCATGTAGTTATGTGAGTCTTTGAAGAATGTGGGCTAGTAATAGCCTGCACGTAAGATTTTATGAGTAGTAGTGTCTACAGCATAGTGTCCACCTGCTGGCCCATCGTGGAGTTCCTGCAAGACTTTTTCAGCTTCAGATTTCTCAAGACATCTAAGGAGAGCAGAATCATAATTTGTTCTGAAAAGAACATCGTTCACGAGCTGATATTGTTTGTCTTTCAACCTTAGAGCTCTTTTCTTGGTATGATATAGGTTTGAAGGAGCGTATCCATTCTTTAGATAATAAATGATATCAACGTATAATGACTCAACATCATTTAGGCTTACCTCATACATTTGTATCTCTAGAGATGGAATTTCGGACATAAGTGATGCTTCGACCAACATTTTGCAAAATCCTTGACCTTTTACAATACTTGTTGGTTTGATTTCTATGTCATATTCTTGTAAGGCAGTAACTCAATTGGCTCTTTTATCACCCATATCCTTCTGTACTAGAAGATTTCTTACCTCTGGAAACGGTACTATGATTTTTGTATGTGTTTTGAGTAAAAAAGGTCTGAAATATTTAATTGCTTTGAAAAAAGCATAAGCTTGTTTCTCCACATCTGAATAATTTAACTCAGCCCCTTGTAAATTGGAACTGAAAAAAGCAATTGCGGCTTCTTCCTTTTCTTGATTTGCTTGAGTGAGTATCGCAGCATATGATCTATCAGAGGCAAATGTATATAAAATAAAAGGATCAAAAATTTTTGGAGTCGCTAAAGATGAAGCATTAACTATTTCTTGTTTGATCTAATTGAATGCCTCATATTCATCTTGGCCCCATTTAAATTTTGAGTTCCTTTTAATCATTGCTTGTAAAGGAGACACAATTCTTGAAAAATCTGGAACAAATCTCTTTACAAAGTTAATCTGGCCAAGAAAAGATTGCATGGCTTCTTGCTGTGAGGTAGGGATATTGCGGAAATCTCCTTGTTTCTGTCAGGATCAATGTGAATTCTAGATTTTGACACTATGAATCCAAGAATTTTTCCTTCACTTAATGTGAAAAAGGATTTTTTCGGGTTAAGTGAAATTCCATACCTTTGTAACGTTGGAAGATTTGTTTTAAATCTCTCAGATGATTGTTTTGTTTCTTGGAATATATAGTTATATCATCCAAATAGATTACCACTGATTTATTAACTAACCCCTTGAATGCGATGTCCATGGCTCTCTGAAATGTGGCACCAGCGTTAATCAGACCAAATGGCATATTTTGATATGCGTATGTGCCCCATTTAGTTCTGAATGTGGCTTTTAATTGATCATCGGGATGTACCAACACTTGATTGTATCCTGAGAATCCATCCAAGAATGACATTAATTCTGACCCTGCGACTGCTTGCAGTATTTTTTCCATGGGAGGCAAAGGAAAATTATCCTTTTGGCAGGCTTTGTTAAGATTTCGAAAGTCAATGCAGATTCTAATGTCTTCGTTTTTCTTTCTAACAGGGACCATATTGGAAACCCATTTGGAATGTCGAACGGGAAAAAATATTTTGGCTTTCAAATCATAAAGGTCTTCTAACTTGACTATTAACTTAGGTATGGAGTTGTTAGTGCTATCTTGTTGCAATTGTCAATCATGTTGGTCTTCTTCAATTATTTGATTGGTGTAGGATCCTTCAGATGTGAGGAAACTCACGATATCAGGATCGTCGTTGAAAATCCTCCAATTGGTAATGTTATCAGGAATAGATGGTCTAAAAATTAATTCAATTGAAAATTGATCGGGGCTAAAATCTTCTGAAGGAATGAGATTGGAAGCTACGTTAGCTAAGAGATCTGCACTAGCATTCTGGTGTCTGGGAATTGATGAAATATCAAATGCTATAAAGTGTTCAGTCCTATCTCGAACTAAAGAATGGTAATGTTTTAAATGACCTGATAAACAATGTATAGTATTACGTACCTGTCTGATTATAATTTCAGAATCTCTGAAAACTTGAAGGTATTTGACATCTAATCTGATTGCTTTGTATAACCCTTGGACTAAAGCCTCGTATTCTGTGGTATTGTTGGTGCAATCAAATTCGAGTCTGCAAGTTAGCATAGTTTTATCTCCCTCTAGACTTATTAACACGCATCCTGCTCCTGCTCCTTCGTTAGACTTAGAACCATCAAAAAATAATTTCCAAAATAAAGATTTATTTATAGGACTATCTATAAAATTAATACATTTAGAACTATCTGTTTGAGAGAAATTTTCTACTTGAGATAAAACAGAATGTTCTAAGTAAGGTGAAGTATGAGCATTAAAATTTCCTAGGAAAGAATCTACTGAGTAGTTTCCAATGATGTTATTGATGTATGCTACTGGTTCATTTTCTCCCTCCAGTTCTATTACTATGTATTTCTGATGTCTTTCCCGCTCAACTTTTATTTGATTTGGTTTACCATTGTAAGGGAGCCCCATGTGCGACCAGTCAGTTGCAAAATATCCATGAAGTTTTTCTGACCAATCTCTTCTAAGAATTAAGCCATAAAATTTTGGAATATCAGCAACTAAAATGTCAATAACTTGACATACCTTTGGGTTGGATGATAGCCTTATGGTAACCTGATTTAATTCGCCAATCACTTCGACTTGTGATCGATCTAATTGAACTATGCGCACAGTGGATTTTTGTGGTTAAACGTTCAATTTTGCACCTGTTGAATTTGGTAAAATATTTGATGAAGCTCCAGAATCCACTGAGCAATTATGCAAATTTTTATTGAAAAGTTCATAAGTAAGAAGAAATGGGGGAGTATGAGACCTCGATCTTCCTCCAATTAAGGCGATATCGTTTGGATCAACTTTACTAATCGCATTAGTTGGAGGTCTTCCCATGTCACGGGAAGCTTGAGAGATTACTACGACGGGAAAAGGTGCAACTGGTACAGCATGTAATTCTTTCAAAAGTATTTTTTGTTGGTGTTTTAACTTGCTCAATTCATAAAAGTGATATTGGCCCTATTATTTTTCATGTCTTATATGATATTATACTCCATTTCATCCAAAACGATCAGCGTTTTAGATGGAGTTGATGGGTCTATTTGGACTGGGCTGGTTTGAGTCGCTTTAGGTGTCATTTTCTTGGCTGCAACTTTATCCTTAGTCATCGAGCTTGCACTCTTTGGCTTAGCTATAGGTTGACGAGGATCAAGTTGATTTCTACTGCAAGTACTAACCAGGGATGCCTCTTGATCTTCTTCATCTGGGAGGATGAAATCCCACATACCTTGTAACTCTACAACTTCTTCTTCATCGGTATGTTCTTCAGTAGCGATTTCCTCTTCTTCTTCTTCAGATTCAACACTTGTAATAGCGTTAGGGGGTTTGGAATCGGTCGAAGGGTTTTTTTTAAAAGGTCTATACGGCTTTTTAGAAGAAATTTCTACCACTTATTTCTAAATGTCGATCATCTTGTTAGACATGGTCTTCAAAACTTTTTGTAATCCTTCTAAATCGAATGGATCTTTCGATTGTTTTTTCTTGGGATCTTCCTTGAAAGGAACCTTCTTGGATTTTTGTTCTTCTATTGCATTTTTCTTTTCTAGGGCTATAATACGTTTCTCTACTGCTATTGCTTCTTTCATATTTTCGGCTAAAGTTGTTTTTTTAGCCCTATCAACAAAGATTGCTATGTTTGATGGTAAAGTAGTGATGTACCATTCACTTCGCACTTCTTCGCTAGGATTGGAAGTAGTAGGAATTGTGTTTAAGAGTTTATTGAAACGTGAATTGAAATCGTTGATAGGTTCTTTTAACTCAGCCCTAAGTTTAGACAGGTCGTTGATCAATGTCGTCGTAGACCTATCATCACCAAACTTAATAAGGAATTGTTCTTGGAAGATATCCCAACTAGTGATAGATCCAGATGGTAATGAAAAATACCATGATCCGACTGCTCCTTATAGAGTATAAGGAAAAATTCAAACAAAAACGTCTTCAATGGTAATTCCATTGAGATTTATGGATATCATAAAGTTATTTATATGTTCTTCGGCTAGCATGCCCGACTCAGTATTAAACTTAGGTATCCATTCTTCAGGATGGGCTGGTAGCTGACTCAACGGTGCAGGCATTAAGACTGCCCCTGGGTTATTCCATGGAGATTGGGCCATCATTGATCTATTAACAGAGGAAAGTGCAGAAGATAATCCCTGTAGTTGAGAAGATGAGGATATTACGACTCTAGCTGATTGAAAAGGAGATGTGGGGGTACCGGTGGACTGATGGACAATGAACTGAAGTGGAGGAGCGAATGGTTGACTTCGCGGTGGAGAGGTTGAGATGGATGAGGATGATGAAAGAGTCTCGCTATTGGACCCTTTAGGAGATTTCCTTGCTCTCTTCCTTGTGGGTAGAGGTAACTCGGTTGGCTTAACACCAAATTTTTCACTCTTTAATCTGGTAAGAGGATGAGCAGGGTTATATTGCGAAGTCACACTGCCTTGAGATTTATCATATCTTTGAGGAGATATAGAAAATAGCTGAAGTTTGTGAATCAAAGATTCAACTTCAGGAGGTTCAATAGTAGATTGTTCTGAAATGTCAAGGTTTGTAGTAGCGGTTGTTGCTCTTGCGACTTCTGGATCTGGATTTAAAGATTATAAATGCAATGGAGAAGTCAGGGGAGATGGTGAGGGTGATTTACTCTCAGAATGGTATTTAGATTTAGACTTGCTTGCCATTCACAGTTCGAGGGCCTCCTTCTAGCGCCAAATATGTTGAAGCCCAAAAAATTAGGTCTACAACAAGGGGGATACCCACCCGGTCCGGACCTTGGTTAGCAGCTCCTTTTTCGTTTGGTATAGTGGGTCTGACTGGGGATATGGGACTAGTTTCCCAATTTATGTGTGTGTGTGTGTGAAGAATTGATATTTCCTTTCTAAAAGTTCCTAAGTGAGATGCTCTAATTCTAACTCTAATCTAATAACATGCAAATTGTATTCTAATAAGTAGAAATATCTAAATCTACATTAACCCAAGGTGTAATCCTTCTGTTATGTGATCTAAAATGATTTCACATAACAATCGATAATAAAGATCATTCAACTGTTATGAGAAAAGAATTCAATACAGATAAACCACTTCGTATAAAAAGTTAGACGAAACAATTGTGAAAGGCATATCGCATAATAAGCTACTCATACATTAAGCATAAATAAATAGCTATCACTGTACAAAATTGCCAAATGATAACTCAGACATTCACGCATCAATATATAAACAGTTGAATATGAATATCACTTTTAACACAAAGACAGAAATAGTTAAGAGATAGAAGTACCATTTATAACTAGTTCTACTAATGATCTTTAAGCGATAATGATTTATCTCTTCTTAATCCAACATCCACTAAGAGTACAGAAGTGCAACATCAGTGGCAGATATTAAATACAAATATCAATAAATCCTGTTCCATTCATTCATCAAAACCTCCTCCGAGGGTGCAAAAGTGCATGTTATGAGGACAAGTTTTTGATAAATTTCAGGACCCTTCTCTAAATGCATGAGAAGGGTTTAAATACTAATAACTAAATCTAAAAATAACTTATTACAAAAATGTAGGATACAGTTGAAATGACCGTCCTTTTTTCAAGAAAAAATAAAGCAAAAGTAATACTAATATTGAATCTAAAACTAACAACTAACTATTTCTATATCTGATCCTTGAAATCACAAGCATTCAGCATTTCCTTGAGAAGAGTCGACTCACCAACTTCAGACTTTAACTGTCCTGCAAAAATGGAATCAGCGAGAGCTGGTGCCATCTTCTCGGTAGAATTGATGATGCATTTGAGAGTTATACATTGGCTGTGTGGTTTTACCAAATACACCCAGTAAGAATCCCAATTCAACTTAGTTAATCTTTTGATTGATTCTACCTTTTCTTGAGCTTTCTGTCTCCAGCCTGTTTGCAGTTGTTGTGCATATATACATACCATTTTGAAGATATTTCGGACAATTACTACTGGTTTTAGGATTCAAGTTTTACTTTTTATTTAACCTCTAGCGTTCTTTTTACAAATTTATGGGCTTACAGGTGACTGAGCAATTAGAAGCTTTCCTTTCCAAGAATTTTTTCCCAACGATGCGCAATTAGCGCTAATCGCACATTGGAAACTGCCTCTGTTTCTTGATTCGAGCTTCCTTAGTGTGTTTTTCGCCTTTTCCTCGTTTTCTTTTAACAAATATAAAGCTCAAAATTTTTGAAAATAATGATTCCTTAAGCTCCTGACCCTGAGTTTTAAATTTCCTGTTTTTGATGTCAGCGCTATCCAGTACCCATTTAACCATGTCTATGTATGGGAGAATTTTGGGCCTCGCCTCTATCCGGTGTAAGAATAAGCAAGCTAGCTCTGCAATAGATGCCTCAGAAGACCCATGTGAGCCTGCAATAGTTGTAACCTCCATTATTTTGGGATTCTCTTCCTCAAGCATACTATACATGCCTTCCCAAGTAGTAATACCAGCGTCTCTGTTACAGGTGGTGTCTGTATACAAGGGCGTCATTTCTTGATCTTCAGAACTCGGATCTTTGCCTTTCTTTCGCATAGTATCCTGAATACTGCTTTGTATAATTCTTTGTTCTTTGTTCCTGTAGTTTACAAGTAAGGTGAGGGTAATGATAATGAAAGGTGACGAGAAAGCTTTAAATGCTGAAGACATATAAAATATACCACCTTACGTGAACTGGATTTTCGATAAGCACAAAACCATATCTCATTAACAACTAGCAACTAACTCATTAATTAGCAGTAACGCGCATAACCAGGTCTTGGTTTATGGAAACAATTTTCTTGAATAATGAGCCCTAAATATTTGTGACGAAGCGATTTTGCGATTTTCTTTGCAATATCGTAGATCGCTGTGTCGCAATATCGTAATATCATTCTATCGCTTCACTGGTAATATCGCTTTTCCGCTCTATCACAAAATCGCAATATCGCAAGAGCATGGCATATGACAATCATATGTTAATGTGTTTTCGGCGAAATGCGATTTGCGATATGCACCATCGCATATCGGCAGTTTGAGGTTTTTCAGCGTAAGTGATATTTGATGCATGCGATGCGATGAAGTTTCACATCGCGATCTCACAATCTTAGAATTGTGTTTGTAAGGAGGTATCCATTATCCTTTTTGCGATGCAATATTTCTTAAGGAGAGATTTTATCCTACCTTATCATAAAACTTAAGCTTTCTTAGATTTTTCAAGGGTATTCTCATAAATTTATGATCGTAAGTTTTATTGAAAAAGGAAACTCAAGCACTAATTTCTTTTTTTAATTTTTTGACTAAGGGTCCCCACTTATTTAGTATTAGTAATAACACTAAATAACAAGGGGGTTGTTGCTGGCCACAACAATTGGCGGTTCACTTGGAAGAACCAATTATCTCTACTTTTCTTTTGAATTTTCTAAACTTCCAAAATAGAAAATTTTCCAGAAAATCAAACTATATTTTAAAAAGACAAAGTACATTATGTTTTTACCTATCAATGATATTTCATTTCTTCTATTTTTAATTTTGATTATTTACTCCCTCAAGCTAGTCCTTGTATCTACATCAGTCACTACTTGGTTTATAAAGATAAAAACGAATCCTTCTCTGTAAATCAGTTTTAAATATGCTCATTTGTCGTAGGTAGAGCCTCTGCTGCCAGCAAGCATTTATAGCCTCGACAGGGTTACCTGTTACCCAGCAATGATCTTGTATCCTACTTAGATAAATTTACAACTTTCAAAGAGAAATCCATATCCACATTTATTGCTTTCATTTTCTTTTTTACCCTTAAAGAACAATGTCTTGGTTGATAGCCAACTTATGACACAGTCATTCACTTGATTTATGGCTTTGCTGAACAAGCTAGCTCGTGATGAGACCCCTTGTCTTTTGATTACAACAATCTTGAGTCATTGCCTTGTTGTGGTATGTAGTATTGGCAAAGTCAGCAAGCTATAATATCTATGATCATGATAAGCCGGCTCGTGATGAGACCTCTTACTCTTTAAGTTAAAGTGTATCATTGGATTATTCTCTGAACGTTGAAGTTTCCTAGGTGGGGAGGAAGTCATTGTTTCCTTAAGACAACTCTGGACGACAATGGTAGAGTTTTTTGGAAAGAGCTTTTCTATAGAGAATCTTCATTTTTGTTATTGATACCTTTCATTGGATTGATATAAAACAATTTCTTACTAAAGGTCGTTTTTTGTCAAAATTTACAAAGTTGAAACTAGTATCATTTCTAGGCCTAGAGTCTTTAACTATATCTTTCAATAATAATGATCAATTTTCTAAAAGAATTCTATTTATACAAGTGAAAAAACAAAATATAAAAGAGAATTTCTGTCTTTTTCATAAATCTCAAATGTAACCATTTACAACCGTTTTATTATGGAAATAAAAACTAATCTACAAAATAGAAGGATGATCTCCTATGGAAACTATTTTTTGAGGATCTGTCCGTTAACAGGTAAAGAATCTCTTTTTCCTGTTAAATCCTGTAACATAAAAGTGGATGGACCTATGACTTCTATGATTTGGAAAGGGCCAAGCCACATTCTTTGAAATTTTGTATGTTTCCCTTTTTCCTCATGAGCCTTGTCCCATTTTAAAACTAGATCTCCCATCTGAAAGTCTTTTCTGGATATTATGTTTGAATCGAAAGAGGCTTTTACTAATGATTGATGATGAGCGTGAGTTATTTTGGCATGTTCTCGTTGTTCTTCTAACTTAATTATTTCCATATGCCTTAGTTGTAAGGAAGAAGTTGGTGCTTCATCAATATATTGAACCAAGGCTAAAGAGGGAATTGCCAAATGAGTTGGAAGAACCACTTCTTTCCCATAAACTAAATTGAAGGGGGAAGTGCCGATGGAGGCTTTCTGCGTTATTCGATCTACCCATAAAGAATATATTAAAGACTTATGCCAATTTTTATGATTTTGGTCAATGGTTCGCTTAATGATTCTGATTAAGTTTTTATTTGTAGATTCAGCTAATCCATTCCTCTGTGGATAGTAACTGGTGGAGTAATTAATCTTGAAACCCCTTTTGAGTGCAAATTCAGTCATTTCATTACCAGAAAAATATGATGCATTATCATTCATTAGAGCAGAAGGCTACCCAAACCTGGTGATTATGAACTGACATATAAACTCGATGATATGTTCAGCATTAGCCGTCTTGAGTGGAACTACTTCTACCCATTTAGTAAAGTAATCTGTTGTTGTAAGGATATATCTATGCTATTTAGAAGAGTGAGGAACGATCTCACCTATTATGTCCAATCCCCACTGATCGAAAGGCTGCTCAATGTTAACTGGTTGTAGTGGCAAGGATGGTTTCTTTTGTCTCTCAGCAGCAGTTTGACAAACTTGACATTTCCTCACGTAGTTATGTGAGTCTTTGAATAATGTGGGCCGGTAATAGCCTACGAATAAGATTTTATGAGCAGTAGCATCTCCAACATAGTGTCCGCCTGCTGGCCCCTCGTGGAGTTCCTGCAAGACATTTTCAGCTTCAGATTTCTCAAGATATCTAAGGAGAACATAATCATAATTTATTCTAAAAAGAACATCATTCACGAGCTGATACTGTTTGGCTTTCAACCTTAGATCTCTTTTCTTGGTATGATCGAGGTTTGAAGGAGCGTATCCATTCTTTAGATAATAAATGATATCAGCATATAATGACTCAACATCGTTCAGGGTTACCTCGTACATTTGTATCTTTGGAGATGGAATTTCGGATATAAGCGATGCTTCGACCAGCATTTGGCAAAAACCTTGACCTTTTACAATACTTGCTGGTTTGATTTCTACGTAATATTCCTCTAAGGCAGTAACCCAATTGGCTCTTTTCTCAACCATATCCTTCTGTACTAGAAGATTTCTTACCACTGGAAATGGTACTATGATTTTTGTATGTGTTTTGAGTAAAAAAGGTCTGAAATATTTAATTTCTTTGAAAACAGCATAAGCTTGTTTCTCCACATCTGAATAATTTAACTCAGCCCCTTGTAAATTGGAACTGAAAAAATAAATTGGGGCTTCTTCCTTTTCTTGATTTGCTTGAGTGAGTATTGCAGCATATGATCTATCAGAGGCGAATGTATATAAAATAAAATGATCGAAAAAATTTGGAGGCGCTAAAGATGGAGCATTAACAATTGCTTGTTTGATCATATTGAATGCCTCATATTCATCTTGGCCCCATTTAAAGTTTGAGTTATTTTTAATCATTGCTTGTAAAGGAGACACGATTCTTGAAAAATCTGGAACAAATCTCTTTACAAAGTTAATCTGGCGAAGAAAATATTGCATGGCTTTCTTGTTGTCAGGTAGGGGTATTGCAGAAATCTCCTTGATTCTGTCAGGATCAATGTGAATTCCATATTTTGACACTATGAATCCAAGAATTTTTCTTTCACTTAATGCGAAAAAGGATTTTTTTTGCGTTAAGTGAAATTCCATACCTTTGACAACGTTGGAAGATTTTTTTTAAATCTCTAAGATGATTGTTTCGTTTCTTGGAATATACAGTTATATCATCCAAATAGATTTCCGCTGATTTATTAACTAACCCCTTGAATGTGATGTCCATGGCTCTCTTAAATGTGGCACCAGCATTAATCACAGCAAATGGCATCTTTTGATATGCATATGTGCCCCATTTAGTTCTGAATGTGGTTTTTAATTGATCATCGGGATGTACCAACACTTGATTGTATCCTGAGAATCCATCCAAGAATGAAATTAACTCTGACCCCGCGACTTCCTGCAGTATTTGTTCCATGGGAGGCAAAGGAAAATTACCCTTTTGGCAGGCTTTGTTAAGATTTTGAAAGTCAATGCAAATTCTAATGTCTCCGTTTTTCTTTCTAATAGGGACCATATTGGAAACCCATTTGGAATGTTGAATAGGAAAAATTATTTTGGCTTTCAATAACTTATTGAGTTCAGATTTGATATGGTTTTCTAGATTGGGATGGATCTTTCTCAACTTTTGTTGGACAGGTTTTTCATCGTCTATCATTTGAATAGTATGTTGGATAATGGAGGTGTCGTACGTTTTGAGTTCATCGTAATTCCAAGAAAAGACACTTTTCTATTGTCTCAAGAGAAAAATATACGCTAATTTTTCTTCAGGAACTAGACCAAGGCCTAGATTGATATTCTATGGTTTGGTATCAATTCCTAGATTTACTAATTCATAGTTCAAAGTTGAACTTTGGAGTTTTGAATTGGTAGATCTTTTAAACCAATCTTTTAAATCATAAAGGTCTTCTAACTTGACTACTGACTTAGGTATGGCATTATTAGTGCTATCTTGTTGCAATTGTCGGTCATGTTGGTCTTCGTCAATTATTTGATTGGTGTAGGATCCTTCAGATGTGAGGAAACTCATGATATCAAGATCGTTGTTGAAAATCCTCCAATTGGTAATGCTATCAGGAATAGATGGTCTAAAAATTAATTCAATTGAAAATCGATCAGGGCTAAAATTTCTGAAGGAATGAGCTTGGAAGCTACGTTAGCTAAGAGGTCTGCACTAGCATTCTGGAGTCTGGGAATTGATGAAATATTAAATGCTCTAAAGCATTCAGTCAGATCTTAAACTAAAGATTGGTAATGTTTTAGACCTGATAAACAATGTACAGTATTACGTACCTGTCTGATTATAATTTCAGAATTTCCGAAAACTTGGACTAAAACCTCGTATTTTGCGGTATTGTTGGAGCAATCAAAATCGAGTCTGCAAGTTAGTGTAGTTTTATCTCCCTCTAGACTTATTAACACGCATCCTGCTCCTGCTCCTTCGTTAGAATTAGAACCGTCAAAAAATAATTTCCAAAATAAAGATTTATTTACAGGACTATCTATAAAATTAATACATTTAGAACTATCTGTTTGAGAGAAATTTTCTACTTGAGATAAAACATAATGTTCTAAGTAAGGTGAAGTATGAGCATTAAAATTTCCTAGGAAAGAATCTACTGAGTAGTTGCCAATGATGTTATTGTTGTATGCTACTGGTTCAATTTCTCCCTCCAGTTCTGTTACTATGTCTTTCTGATGTCTCTCCCGCTCAACTTTTATTTGATTTGGTTTACCATTGTAAGGGAGCCACATGTGCGACCAGTCAATTGCAAAGTATCTGTTATCACTTAAGAATTCTAATGCCAAAATTTCTCATACTAGCTTGATGATAAATGTCGGTGCTAGTCTAAGTTTGTTTTTTGTTTTTCCTTAGAGTCTAAGTCTTAGGGGGTCTTGAGTCAAGTATGCATTCTCCTTCATCACTGGTCATTCTCATTCATCACCGGTCTCATAGCCATGTGTCAGTTTGGTTTAAAAATTACTATGTACCATAAAGCCTTTTAGGTGATTTTGTAGCGCATGTAACCATTCTGAAGTGATTTCGCAGCGCATTAATCCTTTTTAGCAGTTTCGCAGCGCAAAATTCCTTTAGGTGATTTCGTAGCGCGATACATTTTAGGTGATTTCGCAGTGCATAATTCAAAATTTACACTGACCGCGCTGCGAAATCGGAGATTCGTGCATTCCGCAGCGAATCTTTCCCAACTGTCAAATCTGTCAAGTTAATCTATGGCTGCGTCATTCATTGTCAGTTTATGCACTCCACATATCATGTCCAACCACTTATCTCCATTATTACAACCACTAGGTACGTTGGTACACATAGAATACAAGTTCCAAGAAAGGCCAGGTATGCACAGTCTTAATGATGATTGTATGCCTTGCATGAGAAACAAGTCTGCAAGATTTCAATTTGAAAATATTGTCATCAAGCGAGGCAGCTATCAAGCGAGGCAGCCATTCAAGCAAGGTAGAGATTGGAGTTTGAGCAGCGCTAGCATTTCCAACCTCCATTACACTAAATCTTCATGGAGGGATCGGTAGAAAGGAAAGATCATAGGTCAGGCAAATGTTTAAGAAATGAGCCTGAAGGTTTAGACATAACCTTGAAGAACAGAAAAGTCAAGCATGCATTCAAACAAGCTGGATGTTGGAATGTTTGCAAGAAGCTCTAGGGAGGTCATGCACAAGTTACTAAGGAATTTGCCCTGAATTTCACAGGACTAAACTCAAAGGTTGGTATGCTGGAATTGCAGGTCTCACCAGACATGATATCCACAGTTACAGAGATTCCAAGAAGGCAAGAAAATTGGTTCAAGAACTTCAAATTTGACATGAACCCATGCAAACAATTTCTAAAGCAGGAGTTAATTAACTCAGATTTGAGCAAGTCTGTTCCTAGAAGTTATGTCAAAGAATCATATGCGCATTTGCTTACCTGTATACAGAAGTACCTGACCTATGAAGAGAGATATAACAAAGTGTATTCATACCATTTTAAACTTCTGTTGCATTTCACAGGGAAAGAATCTATTGATCTACCTTTTTACTTATTCCGCAGCTTAAGTAAAATGTGTAACAAGGTGCAACTAAGAAAAGAAGCCTGTGAGACTTCATTGTTCCACCATGGCTTGGTTAAGTTGATTGTTCTGCATGAACTCCAGAGGGTAGGCAGAGACTGGGACACATTCATATTCATGTTTGGTTTCAAGAGCAAGACTGGTCTCAGCCCTCAAGCTGCAAAAGATCTTTCAACAACAATCGGTCCTCAAGCAGAAACAAGAGCCAATAGGTTTTCAAAGTTAAAGGCAAGGAAACAAGTAAGAGGATCTACCAGGCCACTGACTATTCAGGATACACCCCAGCAGTCCATTAAAGAGAAATCTCAGGTCAAAGAAACTGCACATGAATCAAGCACAGGTAAAGGAATTCAAAGAAGAAGGACTAGGAGCCAGGTGGCTAAAGAAAAAGGTAAGTCAGTGAGTATTGAAGAAAGCTTGTTTCAAAGGGAGATTTAAATGATTTATTGCAAGCAATTGACATTGAAGAGTCCCCACTAGTTCAAGCTATTTTGATACAGTCAGGAAAAGAGAAGGATAAGAGGGTCAAAGCCTCAAAGAAACTCAAGTTTGATGATCAAGTTTATCAATTTGTTTTTAAGCCCAGGAGACCATAACGAGGAAGTTCAAACAAGCACAGGAGGTGCTGCCAAGAGCAGATGAAACAGGAGAAGTGACACGACCTCATGAAAGAAAGGATAAAGGCAAAACGGTTGCCACTCAAGAAGAAGGTAATGTAGAAGACTTGAAAAAGAGATTGGGATTGGCCAACTTCGAAATTGCTAGATTGAAAAAGGTTACCAGAAAATTTGCACTTAAGGAAGCTTATTTTAACCAAATGCAAGCTCGATGGGAGGACCAAACATTTCAAATTCCTGAAGTGGTTGATTTTAGTGTTCAATTCCGTAGTTGGACAACTCCTGCAATAAAGGAAGCTCAATTTATCAGAAAAGTCAATACAAACCTCAGGTCTGGGATCAAAGTAATGAAGAAAAAAATTGAAGACTTAAAGATACAGTTGAGCAAGAGAAAAGAATCTCCATAAAGAAATCTCACTTCAAGTAAAGTTATGTTTCAAAGTTTTGATGGTTTTGCTTGGTATAATCTTTATTGAAGAATCAAACATTCCCATTCAGTTTTGAAAGGTATTGGAGCTGTTGAAAGAATGCTTAAATAGTAAAAGACTCAAAATGGCAAAATTTTGGGTTGAAACTGTGATTTTTGAAACAACACAGCAGTTTCGTAGCGCGCTACGAACCTGTTGAAGGTGATGGCTAAAACTCAGCAGTTTCGTAGCGCGCTACGAAACTGTTGAAGCTACACAATATAATCTCAGTCAACCGGTTTTGAAGTATAAGTGAGAATTTTGAAAAGGGAATATCTACAAGGCATCATCTGAAGCTATGAACATTCAACTAGGTCAAGAAAGGTGGAGAAAATATGTATTCGAATCCAATTTTAATTTTTTTTGTCATAAAGTGAACACATTTACCACAGTTCAAGATATATCAAAACAGCTTGGAAGAAATTTTGCCTTCACACATGAAAAGGGTGGACAGCACATCAAGGACGTGGCAATCTGTTCTATTTTGGATAATCAAAGATAAAGGGCATGCTTCTTTGGATTAGAACATTTTGAGGCAAACTAAAGACTGATAAACAGGGGTAGTTTCCTATGTTTCAAGGCAATGGAAAAGATGTAACATTGAAGACCAACATGGAGCCTTGAAAATCCATCACAGCCAAAATAAAAGGGAAATAGATGTCAAAGAACGAGAATGATTCTAATCAAGGCTATTATTAGCATAATATGGAGTTAGAATCCTACTTGATTTAGATCTCTAAAAAGTCTAGTTGAAGTTTGTTACATTAAATAGGCAGTTAAAAGTTAAACAGGTGTCACTAGAAGTAGATTTCGAGTTCCCTAATGTTTAAGGAGGAATATCAGTCAGATCTATATATAGGAGAAAGGGAAATGTAACAGGGTTGTTGGAAGTTTATGTAAAAAGCTCTATTATTAAGCTTATGTAAAAAACTTTGTTTCTTTGGTAATACAGTACTGGCTTCTGCTGCTCAAGAATCATAGAGATTTCAATGTATGTGTTCTTGTTGTTGTCTTTTCATGTTGCCTACAATGTTATGAGTATTTGATTACTTAGAAATCACTTGCAGTGTTCTAATTTCCTTCATATACTTGTAAACTGTCCTTCTTTGTGTTTGGTGTACTATAACTATATTGAAATCTGAATGCCTTGATTTTATTGCAAATCCAATTCTACTGTTAATGCTAAAGGACATATGACTCCATAAGCCCAATGGATGCTTGTTAATTTTGATTCCACCACCTTCATTACTATTTGTTTCACAAAGAGTTAGCCATCTAAATCATAATTAAAAACCTTCAATCCTTTGAGAGAGCCCTCTCAGGCTAAGGAGGCTAAGCCTTAGCTAAAAGATTGGTTTGAAACAGTTACTTGAAGTCCTCCTGGTCTGCAGCCTTCCAGGGCATGATTTTGAGATAACAGTATCCATGAAGTTTTTCTGACCAATCTTTGCTAAGAATTAAGCCATAAAATTTCGGAATATTAGCAACTAAAATGTCGATAACTTGACATACCTTTGGGTTGGATGACAGCCTTATGGTAACCTGATTTAATTCGCCAATCACTTCGACTTGTGATCGATCTAATTGAACTATGCGCACAGCGGATCTTTTGGTTGAATGTTCAATTTTGCACATATTGACTTTGGTAAAATATTCAATGAAGCTCCAAAATCCACTGAGCAATCATGAAATTTTTTATTGAAAATTTCATAGGTAAGAAGAAATGGGGGAGTATGAGACCTCGATCTTCCTCCAATTAAGGCGATATCATTTGGATCAACTTTATTAATCGCATTAGTTGGAGGTCTTCCCATGTCATGGGAAGCTTGAGAGATTATAGCGGCGGGTAAAGGTGCAACTGGTACAACATGTAATTCTTTCAAAAGTATCTTTTGTTGGTGTTTTAACTTGCTCAATTCATCAAAGTGATATTTGTTGACACCTAATCTGAAACGGATAGGTGAACTGGACAGTCATCTAGAAGATGAACTGATCCGTTTTATTTTTGTATATAAACATGAGTTAGCTAATGAATAAGATTATCAGTTTTCTCTCTCGCTCATTCTGGAGTTACCCTGGCCTGACATGGTATCAAAGCTCAGGTCCCAGTCCCTAAAATAGTTGTAACTCCTGTCCTGAGAGCTGCTCAGTCATGAGCGCTACTCTGACCTTGATTCTCTGGCTCTGCCTCTGCCTGGCCTGACTGCCAGAGACTGCACTCTCTGACTGCCAGAGATTGCGCATTATTTTTTATAAACGTTTGCCTAACATATCAGAGATGCTCCTCTCTGCGCATTATTTTTTATAAACGTTTTCCTGACATATCAGAGCTGCCCCCCTCTGCGCATGAATCCATGAATGTATCGGTTATGTTTTTGAGAGCTCCCTTGCGCGTTTCAGATGAGAACGATTGACCTTCTCACAAATTCGATTTGATGGTTCTCTCATTCCGTTTTTTTTATCAGCTCTCATTCCTGACAGTCTTCTTCTTTGGTCCACACCCCTTTGTTTGTATGAGCTTTTTCGCAGCAAGGAAATCTCTCCATATTGACAGAGAGACAGATTAGTGAAGCTTTCACTGCCACGACTGGAAACTGTGACCAAGATTGGAATGGACAACAGTTTACATTTCCTTGCTTTCGACATGCCTGCTAAGCAGAACCGGTGACAAGTCGTTTGAACCATCCACGCGATTGCATCCGCATGTTTGGTAGGTGTTCTTGTTGTAGTTATTGTAGAAGTGGGGTCTTGTATAGCTTCAGTTGTATCGCTTCATGACCATCAACGCCCTCAGATTGCTTGTTGTATTCAATGGAGTGAGCCCAGCAGTCGTGGGTGAGCTTTAAATCCTTTGGATCGTCTCTGCAACGACCATTTGGCGGCCTCAGTTTTATTGTAAGAGCTGCGCCACTCTGAAACGGAGTCTATTTGTTAGCATATTTGTTGTTGGTGACGGGGTTACTGCAACATTAACGTTTGTGGCTGCTTGTGCCTCAGCGGGTGTCGTTGTCCTCATTGAAAATGATATGTCAATGTGTAAAAGTAATCCTTGTGCCAATTATGAAGCTGTTATAATTATGGTATTGCGCAGTTTGATTCAGTTTTATGCATATAACCATATGGTATTGCGCAGTTTGATTTAGTTTTATGCATATAACCATATGGTATTGCGCAGTTTGATTCAGTTTTATGCATATAACCATATTCTTTCTCACTATGAGTCCCGAAAGTTTGAGAATGGAAAATGGCGGTATAATGTGTGCTGTTGATATGTATTTATGATGGCAGTTTTTGTATTGTAAGCAGTTTTCAAAGGGGTTATATAAGCAGTTTTCAAAAGCATTCAAAGTCATATCAGTCAGAACATTTGCACAGTTTGTTTTTATGCTGTATTGAAGCATAAAGTGTTATAATATTTCAATGAAATTCTGATGCCTTCTGTCACACATTAGAGGGATTTGTAGAATTTTTTTATCAAGCAGAAGTTTTTTACAGAATGCATTCAATCATCTCTATGGTCGGAATAGTTCTCACTGGCAAGGAGAACTATTCTGAATGGTCTCGGATGGTAAAACACACCCTCATCTACAATGAGCTGTGGAAAGGAGTGTGTGTCGGAGAAGAAGACAAAGACCCTGTGCAGCCTACATCAGATAAAGAACTTGTCATCTGGGAAAACAAGAACAGCAAAGCCTATGCATTGATCGCAGCATCTGTAAATGAAGAAGTAAGTCGTCATATTTCATCCTATTCCACTGCCTTTGAAGCTTTACAAAAGCTGAAAGAACTCTATGATTCACATTCTGCACTTGAAGTTGTTCAGCTCATGATTAAACTCTTCACTCTTGAACTGAAAAATAATGATCCCCTTACTCTTGCATCTGAAATAAAGTCTATAATGCATGATATTAAATCCACTAAGGTTGAGCTGGATATCTCTCTTATTGCCTTTCTCAAAGCACTCTATCCTACCTACTCCAATTATCTTGAGTCTTTACAAGCAAATGGAAATCTTAAAGACATAACCTTTGAGTCTCTTGTGAAAAAGTTTGCTGAAAGAGAGAAAGCCTTTGGAAAGAAAACAGTCCCTGAATCTTCTGAAGAGACTGTTTGCCTTGCTCATAAAGAAAAGCATCCTACTCAAGATTCTACAAGAGGAAGAGGTGGTCGAAGAGGAAGAGGAAGATACTTCAGAGGCAGGGGGGGCAGACATTCTCAAGCAGAAAAGGCAGATCTGCATTGCATTCGCTGCAAACGAAATGGATCACATGATGCTTCTACATGCAAGCTACCATGGGACAAAGTTGAGCAGAGAAGAAATCAAAAGAAAGGTAAAACTGATGACACAGACAAAGGTAAAGCACCTGAATCTGCTCACTATATTGAGGCACAATGTAACATTGGAGTAAATGAAGATTTGTTTAATGCTTCACTTGCTTCTTCGAAAAATGACTGGTTGCTTGATTCAGGAGCAACCTGTCATATGACTCATAGGAAAGAATTTTTTGAAGATTTCACTGACAATGTTGATGGAGCAGTATACTTTGCAGATCAGTCAAAAATCAAGCCATCAGGGCTTGGCACAATCAGGATTAAACTGCCTGGTCTTCCAGACTTTCTTCTGGATCATGTTCTATATCTCCCACAGCTCAAGAGAAACTTGCTATCACTGGTCCACATCTGCCAGCAAGGTCACTCCATTCATATGTTTGATGGAAAGCTTGAGGTAAGAAAGACATCTGACCATTCACTTGTCATGAGGGGTATAGAAGAAGAAAGACTTCTTAAACTGCAAGGAACTTCTGCTCATGCACAACATTTCTCATATATTTCTCATCATGAAGAAGGTACACTTCCGTCAAGTTTATTCTGGCATGCTAGATTTGGACATTTAAACTATGATAGTCTCCGCTTGTTGAAGAAAAATGGTGTTGCTGGTTTGCCTACAATTCCTAGAAAACATAAGCAATGTGATGCTTGCATTCTAGGAAAGCATAGCAAACAGTCTTTTCATGATTCACATTCAAGAGCACATAGGAAGCTTGAACTCATTCATTCAGATTTATGTGGTCCAATGCCTGTTTCTTCTGCAAATGGAAATAAATATATCATGACATTTATTGATGATTACACCAGAATGTGTTGGGTTTTCTTATTGAAGAACAAATCTGATGCTTTTCAAACATTCAAGAATTTTCATAAGTGGATTGAAAATGATGCACAATCTCATATTGGGTCTATTCGCACTGATAATGGAAAAGAATATACATCAAATGAATTTGAACACTATCTTCGCCAACATGGGATTAAACATCAAACAATTGTGCCTTATAATCCTCAACAGAATGGTGTAGCAGAAAGAATGAATAGAACAATCTTGAATATGGTACGATCCATGCTTTTCTTCAAAAATGTAAAGACAATGTTTTGGGCTGATGCTGTTCTATGTGCTGCATATATAAAGAATAGATGTCCATCTAATGCTATAAGAAACAAGACTCCTTATGAATTGTGGTATGGACATGTTCCTTCGGTAAAACATCTCAGGATATTTGGTTCCACCTATTATGCTTTAATACCAAAGGTACATAGAAACAAACTTGGTGCTAGAAGTCGTAAGTGTATCTCCCTGGGGTATTCAAACACATCTAAAGCATACCGCCTCTATGATGAAGTAAATAAAAAGTTTGTTTTATCTAGAGATGTCATTTTTCTTGAATCATCCAAATCTGACAGTGTTGTTGAGCGGCAACTTGATCGCTTGGATAGATTCACAAAACCGAAATCATTCCAAGAGTTTGATAATCAGATTCCACATCTTGAAGGGGGGATTCCTATACTAGATCAACATGTGGAATCTCCTTCTGAAGAACAATCTCCCCTGCATGACACTCCAACAACGGATGATGCTTTAAGTGATGTAATTGATAGAATTGGGAGACTTAATCTTGATTCAGTCCCAACTCAATCAACAGAACAACCTGGACCATCTCAGAAAGGTCCCCCAAAGTGGCTGACAAAGACACTTAAAAGTGTTCATCCTGATGAAATTGGAAAAACAGGAACCAGAAATACAAACCGACAAGATGGAGGTGATGTAGATAACTCTAATTCACCTGTTGATATGGATGTTACTTATGATTGTGAATTGAACTTGTCTACAGATTTTGAACCAACTTCCTTCAAAGAAGCTGCTTCTCATGATGAATGGAAAGAAGCGATGCAGAAGGAGTATGATTCCCTCATAAAGAATGGCACTTGGAAGCTGATTGATCCTCCATTTGGAACCAAACCAATTGGCTGCAAGTGGGTCTACAAGAACAAGTACAAAGCTGATGGCTCACTTGACAAGCACAAAGCTAGGCTTGTGGCAAAAGGTTTTGCACAGAAGGAAGGGGTCGATTATGAGGAAACTTTTGCTCCCACAGCAAAATGGGCCACCATCCGGACACTCTTTGCACTAGCTGCTCAGAACGGTTGGAAAGTCCATCAAATGGATGTTAAAACTGCATTCTTGAATGGAGATCTAAAAGAGAATGTTTTTATGTCCCAGCCTGAAGGATTTGCTGTGAAAGGACATGAACACAAAGTATGAAAACTTGTGAAGTCCTTGTATGGCCTCAAACAAGCACCACGAGCCTGGTATGAAAAACTAACTGAGCATCTTATGAAACTCAACTTCAAACATTTTGATCTTGATGATACAACTTTATTTATCAAGAAAGTTGGCAAAACAGTTGTATATCTTGTGGTATATGTAGATGATCTTTTAATGACAGGGAACAATGAAAGCTATATTGCATCCATAAAGAAAGAATTAGGAAAATTTTTTGAAATGACTGATTTGGGCTATGTTCATTACTATCTTGGCATTGAAGTAACCCAACATCCAAAGTCCATATTTCTTTCTCAAAATAAATACATTGGAGATTTGTTAAACAGATTTGGCATGACAGAGTGCAATCCCCTTTGTACTCCAATGGAACAAAACTTGAAGCTCACATCTATTGAAGGAAAGGAATTTGAGGATGCAACAAAGTATAGACAGCTTGTAGGAAGTCTCATCTACCTCACTACTACCAGACCAGACATTTCATTTGCTGTCGGAATCCTCTCCAGGTTCATGCAAAAGCCTTGTGACGGACATTGGTCTGCTGCAAAAAGAGTTCTAAGGTACTTGAAGGGAACTCAAGACCTTGGAATCAAGTATACACAGGTGGACGACTTCAACTTGATTGGATACTCTGATTCAGACTTCGATGGAGACAAAGAAATTGGGGTATCTACTTCAGGATATGCTATGAGTCTTGGATCAGGAGCTGTCTCCTGGAGATCACGCAAACAATCAGTACCAACAGATTCCACAACAGAAGCAGAATATGTGGCAGCAGCTGAAGCAACGAAAGAAATTGTGTGGCTCAGGAAAATTCTTGAAGGTTTGCAAGTAAAACAAATACAATCAACTCCACTCATGATTGATAACACATCTGTAATAAAGTTGGCCAAGAACCCAAAGTTCCATGATCGTACTAAGCACATCAATACTAAATATCATCTGATCCGACATCATGTTGAGGCCAAAACAATCCATCTCCATCATTGTTCCACAAACGAGCAAATTGCAGACATCTTCACCAAAGCGCTTGGAAGAGAAAAGCTTGAAAGATTCAGAACGATGCTTGGACTCACCAACATCCCTTCATATTAAGGGGGGGAATGTTGACACCTAATCCGAAACGGATGGGTGAACTGGACAGTCATCTAGAAGATGAACTGATCCGTTTTATTTTTGTATATAAACATGAGTTAGCTAATGAATAAGATTATCAGTTTTCTCTCTCGCTCATTCTGGAGTTACCCTGGCCTGACAGGCCCTAGTATTTTTCATGTCTTCTATGATATTATACTCCATTTCATCCGAAACGATTAGCGTTTTAGATGGAGTTGATGGGTCTGTTTGGACTAGGCTAGTTTGAGTCGCTTTAGGTGTCATTTTCTTGGCTGCAACTTTATCCTTACTCATCGAGCTTGCACTCTTTGGCTTAGCTGTAGGTTGAGGAGGATCAAGTTAATTTCTACTGTGAGTACTAACCGGGGATGCCTCTTGATCCTCTTCATTTGGGAGGATGAAATCCCACATACCTTGTAACTCTACAACTTCTTCTTCATCGGTATGTTCTTCAACAGCGATTTCCTCTTCTTCTTCTTTGGATTCAACACTTATAATAGCGTTAGGAGGTTTGGAATCGATCTAAGGGTTTCTTTTAAAAGGTTTGTACGACTTTTTAGAAGAAGTTTCTACCACTTTTTTCTTAATTTTGATCATCTCGTTAGACATGGTCTTCAAAACTTTTTTTAATCCTTCTAAATCGAATGGATCTTTCGATTTTTTTTTCTTGGGATCTTCCTTGAAAGAAACCTTCTTGGATTTTCATTCTTCTATCACATTTTTCTTTTCTAGGGCTATAATATGTTTCTCTACTGCTATTGCTTCTTTCATATTTTCGGCTAAAGTTTTTTTGTTAACCCTATCAACAAACATTGCTATGTTTGATGGTAAAGCAGTGATGTACCAATCACTTCGCACGTCTTCGCTAGGCTTGGAAGTAGTAGGAATTTTGTTTAAGAGTTTATTGAAATGTGAATTGCAATCTTTGATAGGTTCTTTTGACTTGGACCTAAGGTTAGACAGGTCATTGATCAATGTCGTCGTAGACCTATCATCACCAAACTTAATAAGGAATTGTTCTTGGAAGATATCCCAACCAGTGATAGATCCAGATGGTAATGAAAAATACCATGATCCGACTACTCCTTATAGAGTATAAGGAAAAATTCGAACAACACCATCTTCGTTGGTAGCTCCATTGAGATTTATGGATAGCATATAGTTATTTATATTTTCTTCTGCTAGCATGCATGCCTCAGGATTAAACTTAGGCAGCCATTTTTCAGGATGGGCTAGTAGCTGACTCAAGGATGTAGGCATTAAGACTACCCTTGGGTTATTCCATGGAGATTGGGCCATCATTGATCTATTAACAAAGGAAAGTGTAGAAGATAATCCCTGCAGTTGAGAAGATGTGGATATTACGACTCCAGCTGATTGAAAAGGAGACGTGGGAGTACCAGTGGACTGATGGACAATGATCTTAAGTGGAGGAGTGGATGGTTTACTTCACCGTGGAGAGGTTGAGATGGATGATGATCATGAAAGAGTCTTGCTATCGGACCCTTTAGGAGATTTCCTTGTTCTCTTCCTTGTGGGTAGAGGTAACTCGGTTGGCTGAACGCCAAATTTTTCACTCTTTAATATGGTAAGAGGATGAGCAGGGTTATATTGCGAAGTCATGCTACCTTGAGATTTATCAGATCTTTGAGGAGATGTAGAAAATAACTGAAGTTTGTGAATCAAAGACTCAACTTCAGGAGGTTCAATAGTAGATTGTTATGAAATGTCATGGTTTGTAGTAGCGACTGTTGCTCTTGCGACTTCTGGCTCTGGATTTAAAGATTGTAAATGCAATGGAGAAGTCGGGGGAGATGGTGAGGGTGATTTACTCTCATAATGGTATTTAGATTTAGAATTGCTTGCCATTCACAGTTCGAGGCCCTCCTTCTAGCGCCAAATATGTTGGAGCCCCAAAAATCAAGTCTACAACAAGGGGGATACCCACACGATCCGGACCTTGATTAGCAACTCCTTTTCCATTTGGTATAGTGGGTCCGACTAGGGATATGGGACCAGTTTCCCAATTTATGTGTGTATGTGTGAAGAATTGATATTTCCTTTCTAAAAGTTCCTAAGTGAGATGCTCTAATTCTAACTCTAATCTAATAAAATGCAAATTATATTCTAATAAGCAGAAATATCTAAATCTACACTAACCTAGGGTGTAATCCTTCTGTTATGTGATCTAAAATGATTTCAGATAACAATCGATAATAAATATCATTCAACTGTTATGAGAAAAGAATTCAATACAGATAAACCACTTCGTATAAAAAGTTAGACAAAACAATTGTGAAAGGCATATCGCATAATAAGCTACTCATACATTAAGCATAAATAAATAGCTATCACTGTACAAAATTGCCAAATGATAACTCAGACATTCACGCATCAATATATAAACAACTGAACATAAATATCACTTTTAACACAAAGGCAGAAATAGTTAAGAGATAGAAGTACCATTTATAACTAGTTCTACTCATGAGCTTCAAGCGATAATGATTTATCTCTTCTTAATCCAACATCCACTAAGAGTACAGAAGTGCAACATCAGTAGCAGATATTAAATACAGATATCAATAAATCCTTTTCCATTCATTCATCAAAACCTCCTCAAAGGGTGAAAAAGTGCATGTTCTGAGGACAAGTTTTTGATAAATTTCAAGACCCTTCTCTAAATGCATGAGAAGGGTTTAAATACTAATAACTAAATCTAAAAATAACTTATTACAAAAATGTAGGATACTGTTTAAATGACCATCCTTTTTTAAGGCAAAAATAAAGCAAAATTAATACTAATATTGAATCTAAAACTAACAACTAACTATTTCTGTATCTGATCCTTGAAATCGCAGGCATTCAACATTTGCTTGAGAAGAGTCAGTTGACCGACTTCACACTTTAACTGTCTTGAAAAAACAGAATCAACGAGAGCTGGCACCATCTTCTCGGCAGAATTGATGATGCATTTGAGAGTCATACACTGGCTGTGTGGTTTTACTAAATACGCTCAGTAAGAATCCCAATTCAACTTAGTTAATCTTTTGATTGATTCTGTCTTTTCTTGAGCTTTCTGTCTCCAGCCGGTCTGCAGTTGCTGTGCATATATACATACCATTTTGAAGATATTCCGGACAATTATTATTGGTTTTAGGATTCAAGTTTTACTTTTTATTTAACCTCTAGCATTCTTTTCACAAATTTCTGGGCTTACAGGTGACTGAGTAATTAGAAGCTTTCCTTTTCAAGAATTTTTGCCCATCGCGCATCGGAAACTGCCTCCGTTTCTTGATCCAAGCTTCCTTTGTGCATTTTTCGCCTTTTGCGCGTTTTCTTTTAGCGGATATAAAGCTCAAATTTTGTGAAAATAATGATTCCGTAAGCTCTTGACCTTGAGTTTTAAATTGTCTGTTTTTGATGTCGGCGCTGTCCAATACCCATTTAACCATGTCTGTGTATGGGAGAATTTTGGGCCTCGCCGCTATCCGGTGTAAGAATGAGCAAGCTAGCTCTATAATAGATGCCTTAGAAGACCCATCTGAGCCTGCAGTAGCTGTAACCTCCATTATTTTGGGATTCTCTTCCTCATGCAGACTATACATGCCTTCCCAAGTAGTAATACCAGCATCTCCATTACAGGCGGTGTCTGTATACAAGGGCGTCATTTCTTGATCTTCAGAACTCGCATCTTTGCCTTTCTTTCCCATATATCCTGAATACTGCTTTGTATAATTCTCTGTTCTTTGTTCCTGCTGTTTACAAGTAAGGTGAGAGTAATGATAAGGAAAGGTGACGGGAAAGCTTTAAATGCTAAAGACATATAAAATATACCACCTTACATGAACTGGCTTTTCAATAAGCACAAAACCATATTTCATTAACAACTGACAACTAACTCATTAATTAGCATTAACGCGCATAACCAGGTCTTGGTTTATGGAAACAGTTTTCTCAAATAATGAGCCCTAAATATTTGCGACGAAGTGATTTTGTGATTTGCTTCGCAATATCGCAGATCGTTGTGTCGCAATATCGCAATATCATTCTATCGCTTTACCGGTAATATCGCTTTGCCGCTTTATCGCAATATCACAGGAGCATGGCATATGACAATCATCTGTTAATGTGTTTTCCACGAACTGTGGTTTGCGATATGCGCCATCACATATCGAAATTTTGAGGTTTTTCAGCATAAGTGATATTTGATGCATGCGATGCGATGAAGTTTCACATCGCGATCTCGCAATCTTAGAATTGTGTTTGTAAGGAGGTATCCATTATCCTTTTTGCGATGCGATATTTCTTAAGGATTTATTTTATCCTACCTTATCATAAAACTTAAGCTTCTTCAGATTTTTCAAGGGTATTCTCATAAGTTTATGATGGTAAGTTTTATTGAAAAAGGAAATTCAAGCACTAATTTATTTTTTTAATTTTTTGACTAAGGGTCCCCATTTATTTAGTATTAGTAATAACACTAAATAAGAAGGGGGTTGTTGCTGGCCACAATAGGTTGTTAAACTCTTGAGAGTGATTAGTGCCATCTATTCTTTCATTTTATGTCCCATGGAATTCCACTATTCTCCAAGGACTTTTGTCTTCAACAAATGATGTTGTAAAGATGCACTTTCATCCATTATGCTTGAAAACAATAAATTTTTAAGGGAGAGGGCTCTACCTTTCTTTGAAGTTTCATGTAAATCCTTCAGTTGCTTCCAAATATCTGCATTATCACCTTTGGCCTGCACTTTGGCGAGCATTTCATTGAGATTTAAAACTTTACCAGCATCATTGCTTTTTTATTCTACCCATCAAATTTGGTTTAAATATTTCATATAGTTATTGTTTTTGTTTCTTTACCCAACACAAGCTGATCCAAATGCATGTGCTAAAAAATGGTAAATGTTTGGTTATCCTTTTACGTTATGTTAGACAAACTAGCCATTAGAGCACAAAAATTGAATCTATATGTTGCTGAAAATAAAATGTGCAACTAAAATAGAGACTTGCAGTCAAGGAAAATATGTTTTTGCCCATAGTTAAATATTGTTTCAGAGAATATATTTTTGGTGGTCTAAATGGAACTTAACTAAAATGTTGGGTAGGAAATTCTAAATTATTGGACAAATAATGGAAGGGATATCAGATATTTGTAATGAGTTTTCCTAGAATTGATATGGAGCTTTTATATCCTTTCTCCGTCTTTTGCGTTGTCAATTGATTTGGCAGCACTTATCAAAAATTCAACACTCCTATGCTTCCAATTGATTTGGCAATGCTTTCTCAAACCATTGCTTCTGTTGCACTGTCAAAATATTTGGTAGTGCTTCTTTCACTATCATTATGCTCTTACACTACCCAAGGAATTAGCAACACCTTTTACAAAGTTATGAGATCTTGCGCTGCTAGACAATTTGGCAGCACTGTAGAAATTTTGAATAATAAACACTTATTCACAGAGATTATCCTGATTATACACTATTGCGAAATACATGCATAATACATAAACTGCTCTACGTGATCATCAATTTAGCAACATCAAAAACAATGAAACATCAATCGCATGCACACATTAACACAGTATGTAACCCAGGGCAAGCTTACAACTGAAAACGCCACACTATCTATATATTAATGATTGAGAACATGTAACAATACATAGTACAATACTCCTTACAAGTATCCAGCACTATCTCCACCTGTTACACACAAAACTAGCTCAGATCCAAACAAATCATAGGTTCAAATCTCCTCCGCTACTTTTCCTGCCTCTATTGCACAATACCAAGTGAAAATCACGTGAGCATAGGCTATTTCACTGGGCCTATACTGCGCAATCCTCATGGGCATACTCAATCCATTGATTGTGCAAGATCTCATGCACAACTATAGTCACAACTGATAGCAATCTCAACCTCTAACACATGTCTCCACTGAACTGTACATGCACTGAGTTAACTGATGTATTCTTCAGTTCCATTATGAGTTAATAATTATTGAATTAATTTAATCAATTAATTCACATCACTCATCACTAGTCTATTTGTAGTTAGACTAATTACAACTAGTTTAACCAAGTCAAACTGAACACAACTCCATCAACTCCACATCCAACTCCACCAAACTCAACCACATGAGTTCTAACTGAAATCCTGCATGCAATAGCTCAACTGACCCACAAGGAAAGCGTATTTCCTTATGACAGCTGCATGTGCCACATCTGTAGCTCAAACTGAAGTGCTCCAAGAGGATAAGATAATGTTTATAGTCCAAATATTATTATGAGACAATAATATTTGACTTTTCTATTTTTGAACTGGCAGTCTAAAAATAGACTCTTATCACTCCGCTGTGATCCAAAAATAGAAGTCCATCTATTTTTCCCAACATGACCAATCATCCATAAATAACATACTGCAACTCATAGACCATGATCCATATGTCTAAAAATAGACATAGTCTAAAAATAGACTTTGCGCCAAAAATACCCTGCGAGCCCACTTAGTGAAGGCGACTACTTTCCACTAAGCTCCATCATCTTGTTGCATTTTCAACACTCCCTCTCAACAAGATATGGATTATTAGCAACCCCTATCCTGCCTCGGTGGTATTCGAATTTTCTCCTGGTGAATGCCTTCGTCAAGATATCAGCATCCTGATCCTCCGTTGGAATGTATGAAAGTAACATGATTCTCTGCTGCACACAATCTCTGATATGATGGTACCTGATGTCAATGTGCTTAGATCTATCATGAAAAACAGGATTAGTTGAGAGTTTAATGCAACTCTGGTTATCATAGTAAAACACAGTAGGCTCCAAGTGAGAACCGAACAAACCGACCAGGATCTTCCTCATCCATATAGCCTCGCATGCAGCCAAACTTGCTACCATATACTCGACCTCTGCTGAACTGAGTGCCACGGATCTCTGCTTCCTACTCTACCAAGAAACTGTTGTCGACCCGATACTGAAGACCCCTCCTGATGTGCTCTTTCTGTCTACTGGGCTCCCTGCCCAATCTGCATCCGTGAAGCCACATAGCTTCACCTCATCCTCCTGTTTGTACCACAATCCATATCCCGATGTGCCTCTCAAATAACGCAATACATGCTTGCCTGCCTTCCAGAAGAGCTTGGTTGGATTAACCATAGCTTGTGAAAGCTGGTTAACATCATAGCATATATCGGGTTGTGTATTGACCAGATACATAAGCGACCCCACCAACTGTCGATAAACAGTGGCATCCACTTCTTCTGCTGAAGTGGCATCCTCCTTCCTCTAACCTCCAGGAAGAGGAGTATCAACAGGCTTGCAGCCATGCATGTTGAACTTCTCCAGTATCTCCCGAGCATACTTACCCTGAGAAACAAATAGTCAATCACTGCACTGCCAAATTTCCAATCCCAAGAAATAATGAAGGAGGCCCAAGTCCTTCATCTCAAACTCCTTAGAAAGATCATCCTTGCATGAAAGTATCAATAGCTCATCACCCGTTAGAATCAAATCATCTACATAAAGTACAATGATAAGCAACTTACCCTCCACCACAATCTAGTATAGGTTAGGATTTGCCTCACTCTTGGAGAATCCAAGTATGGTGAAATAGATGTCTATCCGTGTGTACCAAGCACGTGGTGCTTGTTTCAACCCATACAGTGCTCTCTTGAGCTTGCACACATGTGACTCACTGCTGAAGATCTCAAAACCCTCAGGTTGTTCTATGTACACCTCCTCCTCAATGATTCTGTTGAGGAATGCAGTCTTCACATCCATCTGATGAATGTGCCATCCCATCTGTGTTGAGAGATCAAGAATCGTCCGTATGGAAGAATACGTTGCGACAGGTGCAAAGGTCTCCTCATAATCGATCCCCTCTATCTGTGAAAAGCCTCGAGCAACAAATGTTGCCTTGTACTTCTCCACACTCCCCTCAGCTGCCTGCTTAACTTTGTAGATCCATCTCGAACCCACCACCGATTTCCCTTCCGGTCTTGGGACAATCTCCCATGCACTGTTTCTGACAATCGAATCATACTCTTCCACCATGGCATCTACCCATGCGGGATCCTCCACAGCTTCCTCGAAAGAGGATGGCTCAGTCACAACACATTTTCTCATAAGGGCCATGTATCCAGTGTACCGGTTAGGTGACTATCTCTGCCTGCGTTGGGTTGTAGGTGGTCCTACAACTTTCTCTGCATCTTGAGCCAGTCGCTCAGCTTCTGTCAAGCACTTTCTCCCTCTGATGGTTGGCGCTGCATGAGTGGTCTCTTCCACTCCTTGAACTTCGTCCTGTGGCTGATCCACGTCCTGAAGCTCATCCTTAGGAACTAATAGCTCCTCATCTGCATGCAAGTGTGGCTCCCTCTCAAGCGAACACTTCATGGCTTTCTCCTCCTAAAATTTTATATCTCGTCGTACAATAGTCTTGCCACTATCTAGAAAATACACACGATAGTTGTGGGGCATATCAGTGTACCCCACAAATATCCCAACCTCTACTGTCAGCTCCAGCTTCTTCCTGGCATCCTTCGTCACATGCATGTAAACGTTAGCACCAAAAATCCTCAAATGAGAAAGATCAGGCTTCTTACCAGAATAAGCCTCCTCGGGTGTACTCATGCCAAGTATCCTGTGAGGACAACGGTTCTGCACATAAATTGTTGTATTGCATGCTTCCGCCCACAAGTGAAGGGGTAGGCCCTGATCATGCAACATCGCCCATGCAGCACCCACGATCGTTCTGTTCTTCTGCTCAGCAACCCCGTTCTGCTGTGGGTTATGGGGAGCTATGAGCTCTCTTCGAATCCCTTCTGCACTGCAAAAGTCCTTGAACTCACCAGAGATGTATTCACCACCATTATCGCTCCTAAGAGCCTTCACCTTCTTCCCCAACTCCTTCTTGACCTATGCTTTGAACTCACAGAAATTTGAGTATGTCTCGATCTTCTTCTGCATGAAGAAGATCCAGCACTTACGAGAGAAATCATCAACAAAGATCACATAATACTTGTGTTTTGCTGTCGAAGCTACTGAGAAAGGTCCACACATGTCTGTGTGAATTCTCTCAAGGATCTTCGTGGCGCGACTATCCTTCTTGTGAAAGGTTTCTTTCACAAACTTTCCCAAAGTACACCCCTTGCACTGATCTGACTGCGCAAGAGTGCCTTTAGGAAGCCTTGTAGTGATCTGCTACAGTATCTTCAAGGCTCCATGGTGAAGGTGACCCAATCTCCTGTGCCATAGCTCGCCATCATCCCGGCTCACCAATCCTTCGGCCTTGCATGCCATTTTTGCACAACCATCTACATGCAACTGATAAAGGTTCCTGACTCGAACCCCTATCTTCCAGGTTTCTCCAGTTGTCTTAATGCACAGGAAAGCCTTTCCCTCGCTGAAAACAACATCATATCCCTTGTCTTCTAACATCACCACAGAGATAAGATTCTTCTTCAATCCTGGAACATGCATCACTTCCTTCAATATGAAGGGTTTACCGGACTCCCTCTCAAAGGAAATGGTACCGATACCGGTCGCACTGTATCTACCATCATCGCCCATCCTGATGTGCACTCCAAGATATTTTTCCTACAGATCAGAAAACAAATCTCGATCTTCTGTCATGTGAAAAGATGAACCACTGTCCAAGAACCACACCAATCCCATCACACTTGAAACCAAGCATGCGATCAATGAAAAATCAAGCTCAAACTGCAAGGCTAGAGCCTCTCCTGCTGCAGATCCAGCAGCTTGCTTGTTCTTCTTCTTCTGCGGACAATTAGTGGCATTGTGTCCTTGCTGGTGACAGTGAAAGCACTTCACCTTGGACATGTCCTGTTTCTTGCCTTTTGCACCAGACTGAAGCTTTCTTGCTCTTCCCCTTCTTTGCTTTGGCAGCCAAAGCGCAATTTTCTTCATCAGGTCCCTTTGATGAAGATCTATCCCTGGTATTCCCCCTGATCTCCTCCTGCACAAGATCTTACCAAAGTCTCTCCCGTCCTAGAAATTTTTCCCGACCATTGACAGAGTCCTAATAAGAATGCCAACTCTTCGGAAGACCAAGGAGAGCCAAGCTCACCATGTCCTCATCATCGACAATCACCCCCACACTTCCCAGCTCATCCCTGCACAGAGTGAACTTCGTGAGATACTTGGGCATACTATCTCCCTTCTCACATTTGATGTTTCTGAGTTTATCCTTGAGTGCCAGACTCCTTTGATCGCTCTTGCTTTGGAATAGATCTGTCAATGCTTTCCACATCAAGTATGGAGAAGCCTTTCCATGCAGGCTGGACACAATGTGATCCTTCACGCCCTCCAACTGAATCCTTTGAAATTTTGTTGTCTTCTTTTGCCAAGCATCAACTTGAGTAGCATCAGTAGGCTTTGGGACATCAACCTCTATGAAATCCTTCAACCCATTATCATCTAACACTGCCTCCATCCTGTCCTTCCATGCAATATAGTTTAAGCTGCCCTCAAGAGCATACTCCAATCACAATCCGTTAAAAGACATTGCGACGTTGATACCAAGAAAACATTGCTGCAAATTCGAATTCCACCAGCTCCAAACTCAACCGCCTCTGATCTAAGATTCGTTAGAAAAAAATATTTCTCGTACAGAGATTGAATGTATGGGCTTTTACTGAATATCTCACCTTCCAAAGGAAGGATGAATCCAGAGGCTACCTGGCCTGATTACAGCCTCTGCCTGATGTTATAGGGAAAAGTGTCTACACAGAACTGCTTATCCCACTAAGGTGTGATAGCTACCTTAGAAACAAACAAATTAAAGCTACTTTCACTTTTCCTTTATGAATTATAGATGAGAGAAGAACAAAGAAGACCAACCTCTGTCTTGCGCTAATCTCCTAGTTCAATTCCTCTCTCTCTTGACAGTCTTTTGCTACTTCTTCCCTTGCATGCCCAGCTTCACAAAGTACCTGTAAGATCATAGTAGCATAGCACTATACAAGAACATGGATCTATAATCATAAACAATCTAGGATCAGATGTAAATTGACCATACAAATGCAGCAAACATGAATGACACAAGAGTATGGAGGAAAACTTGAATAGCTTTTATTGATAAACAAGAAAGAGCCAAGGGGAGTTACAACCAGTTGTTCTAACCCAGCATCATCCTCTCAGCAAGGAAGCCCCTCTTCACCTCATACAAAGCTTAGATCACCCAACAATCTGATGTTGTCTTAAGAAACCAACAGCAATTCCTTACAATATGCAAAATTCCAGCCTTCGGATCTCTGGGATGAGGGATCCATATATAGATATCTGTAAGGGAGATGAGTTAGCTTGTGATTTGATTAGTGTCTTCCCTCTGATATTTCTTGCTTCCACTTGGAGTCTGATGATCTCTTACTCATCCTTGGTCGAATTCAGAGAGGCAAGTGTCACAGGAGAAGTTTCTGGAAGTTTCCATGCCTCTCCACCTTGTGGAATGACACTGCCATTTGTCACTTCTTGCCCATTGCACCCCATAGAAGGCATTTTTGAAATGCAATGCACCCACACAGTGTGTTTAGGTGAGATGCAACACACTTTGCCTATGGAGCAGCTGAAATGATCCTGTTTTGACCAGTTCTGAGCAGTTTTTCATGGAGAACTTCTGGGAGAAGCTGTAATCAGTTGACCTTGTTCCTTTAGGGTTAGAACAACACTTTTAGGGACTTAGGAGCCCTTGGTTTATGGACATTTCATGCTTGGGGTTGTAGTGACCAAAAATGTCTATAATAGTTGCCCCCTAAAGCATGAGGTCGTTAATCTTTTGATGTCGGGTGAAATGCTTTATTATGAGGATCCGAAGTTCTTTCAAGCTGGGAGGAGACCTGTAATAAGATACAATACAATACATTATCTTCATAATATTTTCATGATCTAGCTAAGGCAGACATTCCCATGCTCAGCTTTATAAATTCATTTTCATGTACATAGGACAGACAATCGTCTGAGTGTAGACTGATGATTTTGGTAGAGCCATCATCCCTTTGATTGGATGATTATCTGTGTAGCAATGATGTACATTTGATGTCTTTATTTCCCTGAATATATATCGCAGCTCGGATGGATGAAACTAGATCCGAGGTCTTCAATCTCGTTCGATCTTCACTCTAAGTAAAAGTCGATCCATGTGAGAGATGTTCTGGAGTCGAACATGGAAAGACATCGTCTGATTACCAGCCAATGATGTAAGCTGTTAACAGGCGCGAGGAATCACCGATAATGATAATGACCCTCAAGGTACTATAGTACAATTCACGTGGTGTGAATAAAGGACTTGGCGTCGAACACCATGCAAAATCTTTCGGTCGAAGGCCATTGATGTAAACCTGTCACCAGAAGTGAGAAACTTGCCATTGAGGCATGCAAGCTTCAAAGTACTAAATGGGGTGTTCCTAGATCGACTTCTTGGATAATGAGCTGATGTCGACAAGAAGCGATCTGTCACGGGAGGGCCTTAATGAATCCCACATCAATGACACAGAACGGAGAAAATGATTTTAATGGAGGTGAAAACGATTTGATGACATACGGTTCAGGGTGACAGTCATGAAAGAATGGCGTATGAATGTATTGTAGCACGTGAGACACAGGTGAATTCCCTGAATGACTTCTCTTGAACATATCGGCGACACTGACATGATGGATTGGTAGCATTACCCCAAATGTGGATGGTGTGATGGGACCATGGTGATGTGACCAGTGAATGAAACAACCCAACCTGACTTGGATGCGGAGTGGAAGTGTCATGTTCAAGAGCGACTTGCTACCAACAAAGTTTCTTCAAGTTTTCTTCCCAATTTTCCCCAGTCATTGCTGACCAGTACCTCTTTATTTTTGTCAAGCTTGAGGAGGATAACATATGCTTGTTCTATAATTTTCCCTTCGGGAAAACCCATCGCTATGTTTTAACGAGCCTAGCGATAGTGAAACTCGTTCTTGTCTGCCATGGACAAGTTTGTCGCTATTAAGTTTTAACGAGTTTAACGACAAAGATAACTCGGTCCTTTTCAATTTTAGAGAGTCTGAAAAGGAACGTAAAGGAAACTCCAAAATTCCTTTTTTGTCATCTAATCCCTTAAGTCCGAAAAAAGTATAAAACAATACAGAAGGGATGAATTTTCAATACTTTTAATGAGCCGAACAAAACAAGCGCTCGATCGTTTTGTGTAATAATCCCTCAGGTCCAAAAAGATTAAAATTTAGAGGAGGGATAGCACTTCTGGTCCCTTTAACGAGCTGGAGAGGCCAATGGCTCGGCAATCTTTTCATATTTTACGAGTCAGTTTGTTATGAAGCCAGCTCACAAAAAGATAGAAAAGAGATATCCACGCCTTAGAATTCAGCCTCTTCGAGGGGGCAACCTCCTTTACATTACATAAATGAACAATTCTTGGATGATACAAATGAAAAAACCTCCATTCTATATATAGGAGTCTAAGGAGTCACGATATAATCCAGCCGACCTAACAATAATAATATAAAGCCACAAAAATAACAATAGAGGGATTCTATGGGGCACATAAATAACAATATGGGGGTAATAGGGGCACAACAATATAAATAAGGGGTATAACTACAATAGTAATGGGGTAATCACTAGTATTATAGGGACCCAACATGCCCCTCTCCTTCAAAAAAGTGTTGTCCTCAACGCTTGAGTAGTTCTGGATACTTCTGCATAAAATTCTCATCCTCCCATGTGGAATCTTCAGCGGATAAGTTCTTCCACTTGATAAGATACTCTGAAATTGATCGATTTCGTAGCTGTCGAGTTCTTGTTTCTGTGACTGCTTCCGGTTCCAATATAATTTTTCCTTCCTCGTCAAGTTATGGAAATATTGTTTGAATTGGGAGCTTGTCACCTATAACCTTCTTTAAACATGAAACATGGAAAACTGGGTGCAATCGAGAAGCTGCAGGAAGCTCCAATTTGTATGCCATAGTACCAATCTTTTGCAACACCTTGTACAGACCATAATACTTTGGTGATAATTTATTATCCTTCTTAGCTTGCTTGAGGGACATTTTCTTATATGGTTGTAGCCGTAGGAATACCCAATCACCTACATCAAAACTTCTTTCACTGCGATGTTGATCTGCCTGTTGTTTCATTCTATTTTGTGCCAACACGAGGTTATCCTTTAAGAGTTGGAGGACTTGTTGTTGATGTTCGATGTGATGTTCCACTGCCTGAACCTTAGAATTTTCTCTTAAATATGATGTGATGGATGGTGGTTGATACCCATAAAGTGCCATAAATGGGGTCATTTTTGTTGTTGTATGGAAGGAAGTGTTATACCACCATTCAGCCAGAGGCAACCATTTGACCCATTGTGTCTGTTTATCAGATACAAAGCAACGAAGATATCCTTCCAAACATTTGTTTACTATCTCAGTTTGCCCATCAGATTGAGGATGATAAGATGAGCTATGAGCTAACTGAGTACCAAGACAAGAAAATAATTATGTCCAAAAATTTCCAGTGAAAATGGGATCTCTGTCACTTACAATAATCTTTGGGTTTCCATGTAGCTTTTGAACTGTTTCCATAAATGCAGTAGAAACTGTACTGGCTTTAAATGGATGTGATAATGCACAAAAGTGTGCATACTTGGTAAGTCTGTCAACTACCACCATGATGACACTCTTTCCCTCAGACTTGGGTAAACCTGTGATAAAATCCATTGAAACCTCCTCCCAACGTTGGCTTGGAATGGATAAAGGTTGTAATAGACCTGGTGTCTTAATTGTTTCAACTTTATTTTGCTGGCAAACCAAACATTCCGCCACAAACTTTTGAATATCTGATTTAAGGCCATCCCAAAAAAATTCCTTCTTAACCCTGTGGTAAGTTTTTAAAAATCCTGAGTGCCCTCCTAAGGGAGAAGTGTGCAATTCCATAAGAATCTTTTGTTTTAGCTGGGAATTCTTACAGAGGTATAAGCGATCTTTGTACCATAACGAATCATTTTTCCAGCTAAATGTATCAGAAGTACTGGAATCTTGTTGTAGCTTTCGAATAAGTGCCCACACTTCTTCGTCATTCTTCCATTCCTCCCTTGCTTCGTTTATCCAATCTGGTTGGATAATAGAAATGGCACACAACAATGCTTCCACATCCTCATCCTTTCTTGAGAGTGCATCTGCCACCACATTTTGCTTCCCTTTTTTGTAGATGATTTCAAAGTCATAACCCAACATCTTTGTGACCCACTTTTGTTGCTCTTCAGAGGATAATCTTTGTTCTAAAAAGTATTTAAGGCTATCATGATCCGTTTTTACCTTGAAGTGTCTTCCCATTAGGTAGGGTCGCCATTTCTTAAGTGCATGGAGTATTGCCAACATTTCCTTCTCATAAATAGCTTTTCTTAAAAACTTTCCCTTGATTGGACGACTTTCAAAAGCAATGGGTCTTTCATCTTGCATTAGAACAGCACCAATTCCATTTCCTGAAGCATCACATTCCACAATAAAGGTTTTTGTGAAGTCCGGTGTAGCTAAGACCGGTGCTTGGCACATTGCCTCTTTAAGATGTTCAAAGGCCTTTGTTGCTTCCGGAGTCCATGAAAATGAATCTTTCTTCAATAATGTTGTTAGAGGTGCTGCTATTCTCCCATAATTCTTAACAAACTTGCGATAATACCCTGTCAACCCAAGAAATCCTCGCAGATGCTTTATGGATGTGGGGATTTTCCATTCCTTAATGGCTTTAATTTTGCTAGGGTCTACCTTAACTCCTTCATGAGATACAATATGACCCAAATATTCCACCTCCTGGACTCCAAAGAAACATTTGGATCTTTTTGCATATAATTGTTTCTCCTCCAATAGTTGTAGCACCCTGTCAACATGTTCAACATGATCCTTCCAAGACTTGCTGTAGATTAGTATATCATCAAAAAATACTAACACAAATTTTCTAAGGAATGGTTTGAAAATTGAATTCATCAAACCTTGAAATGTTGAAGGTGCATTGGTAAGGCCAAAAGGCATGACCAAAAATTCATAATGACCCTCATGAGTTCTAAATGCCGTTTTCGGAATGTCTTCAATCTTCATTCTGATTTGATGATATCCCGAACGAAGATCCAACTTGGTGAAGTAAATTGATCCATGCAATTCATCCAGTAATTCATCAATAACAGGAATGGGGAACTTATCTTTAATAGTGAGCTTGTTGAGCTCCCTATAATTCGGACACATGCGCCATGATCCATCCTTCTTGTGCACCAATACTACTGGAGCTGAGAAAGAACTTTGACTCGGTTGAATTATACCAGCCTCTAGCATTTCTGCAACCATACGTTCAATTTCACTTTTTGGACATAGGGATATCTGTACGGCCTGATGTTTGGAGGAACACTTCCTGGAATCAGATGAATAGCATGATCATGATCACGCATAGGTGGGAGACCTTTTGGAGTCTCAAATACCTTGGAATGATTGTCCAGGACTTTTTGGAGATCTGGAGAAATAGATGATTCCAATGTGGAAACATCTAGCGAACATAATTGTGCAATTACACCTCTTTGCTCCTTTTTTAGAAGCTTTGTCATGCCATTAGAGCTGATTATCTTTCCTGGTTTCCCTGCAATACCCCTTAATTCAACTTCCTTTCCTTCCGTAGAAAATTTGATGAAAAGTTCTTGAAAATTAAAAGCTATTGTACCCAAGGATTGTAGCCATTGGACTCCTAGTACAACATCAGCACCTCCCATTGGAATGGAAAGCATTGGGCTAGTCAATACATATTCTCCCATGGATAGCTTGATATTATGGCACTTTCCAGAGCAATTTATTGTTCCTCCATTTGCAATCATCACTTGACACTCTGGTGCTGGATATAGGAAGCAATTCAATTCTTTTGCTACCCTACAATGAATAAAATTGTGGGTGCTTCCTGAATCAATCAACACTATTACCTTTTTCTTCTTGATTTGTCCTTCTATCTTGATGGTTTGAGGAGTGGTAATTCCCGCCAATGCATTACAAGATATGGTCGGATTTATTTGTTCTTCATCTAGGCTTTGTTCCTGGATTATATCTTCTTCTTTTGACCTTTCTTGCTCCTTTTCTTCTTCCTCTTCACAATCTATGTAGAATAATTTCTTCTCAGCACACTTATGACCTTTAGTGTATTTGCTATCACAACTGTAACAAAGCCCTTTTGCTCTTTTTTCTTCCAATTGTTGTGGTGTCAACCTTATAGGTTGTGGAAGACTAGGGGCAACAACACTTCCATCTTTATAGTTGTGAGTGGTATGCTTCCTGGTTGCCATAATTTTGCTTTCCATTTTTCTTGCTAACCTGAATGCCTTCTCTAATGAATCAGGTTCCCAAAGGCGAACATCATGTTGGATATTATCCTTTAAAGACCCTATGAACACATCAATCCTATGCTCCTCTGGAATATCTTTTACCCTTATGTTCAATTTTTGGAACTCCTCAATGTGCTCCATTACTGAACCCTTTTGTTTGAGACTTATCAATTGGCTAAAAAAAGTGTTGCTTTTTGTATCTTCATAATGTGCTATCAATTCTTCCGTAAAAATTGCCCAAGTGATAAATTGTTTACGAGAGCAAAGCCATTGATACCATACAAACTGATTTGGTTCCAAATATACAGTTGCCATACGTACCTTTTGTGCGTTTTGCACATTATTGAGATCGAAGAATTGCTCCATCTGTAATATCCATGTGGCGGGATCCTTGCCATCAAACTTCCTCATATCGATTTTTGGAATATGGTGATTCTTCGATCCAACATTAGCGTCTATGGAATCATGATTAACATTTCTTTTGTTCTCATCATGAGTTTCCTTTACTACCTTTTCACCATTAGTGACCCTTTCTTGTAGCAACATCTTCAATTCTTCCATGTCTGTCTTCAAATCTATCTTCAAATCATCCATCTTAGCTTCCACACCATTTAGCTTATATTCCACGCCATTTATCTTAGATTCCACGCCACTTATCTTAGCTTCTGTTAGCTTTTGTGAGTGTGACATTTGTTGCACTTGTTCTTGTAATTTTGATATATCATGTAGCATTTCTTCCTCTTCTTCATGAGTCATGCTAGAGCTTTCAGGTTCCTTACTAGGTGTTTGCATTTTCTTTCCTCGGGGCATCAGTTACCAATAATAATGCTTTACTATGCCCTTTGAATTCCGTTAAACCAAGCTTACACAAAAATAAAAAATAAAAACTACACACCTTTTTTTCACTTTATAGAAACCTGATATTGAATCTGATGTATCTCTGTAATTTCGTATCATCTAGTTCTGCAATTACGACCTGTAGTAGCCTTCTGTGTCCTCTTTCCAATGCCACAAGTCTGACCCAAATTGGATTCTCCAAGGAAGAGTTATGTGAAATCTCCCACAGTGACTTGCTTTTAGACTAGTTCAGTAGAGCAAACTTGTACGACGTTCCACGAGTCACAGTTTCAACCTTTGAATATAAAACACACATACAAGAAACTAAAATCCGTCCTCTTTCTGTACCTTATGACGAAATTTCAATCCGATCCCCAGAGAGAACGTTATGACAATTTTCCCCAGGTCACCTGTTTTGAATGTAATTCAGGAGTCTGCAAAAAGACCAACTTCCTCAGATCATATATCCGCAAATATCACGCGAAAAGCTCTGAAATTTGGACCCAAGGTTTAGCGCGATTTCTTCTCAAATGGGTTTTTTTTGCGACTTCTGAAACGTTATAGAAAAAAAGTTATAGCGAAAATTCCACGATGACCTGTTTGGAGCAGCGAAACCCTAGAATCCAAAGCTCTGATACCAAATGTTATGAAACCAGCTCACAAAAAGATAGAAAAGAGATATCCACGCGTTATAATTCAGCCTCTTCGAGGGGGAAACCTCCTTTACATTACATAAATGAACAATTCTTGGATGATACAAATGACAAAACCTCCTTTCTATATATAGGAGTCTAAGGAGTCACAATATAATCTAGCCGACCTAACAATAATAATATAAAGCCACAAAAATAACAATAGAGAGATTCTATGGGGCACAGAAATAACAATATGGGGGTAATAGGGGCACAAAAATATAAATAAGGGGTATAACTACAATAGTAATGGGGTAATCACTAGTATTATAGGGACCCAACACAGTTGAAAAGAGCTTAAAGGAGACTCGTCTTTTGAGGAACGAGTGATAAAATTGGGTAGCAGCTGATTCCAGGTAAGGTTTGGAATGTTCCAATCACGACAATGTTACAAGGATGGCTAGTGAGATCACTCTTCGCAGCTGTTCCTCAAAAGGGGTAAACAATCAAATGGAGGTGAATGATCGGCCAATACAGAGTGGAGGTGATGATGAGAACACAACCAAGGCTTTTAAAGGCTAAAGTACTACATTCACGATGGTTATTTAGTTCATTTTTTAATGAGCTTAAACGCGGGGGGAAACATTTGCTCATGGCTTATGTTTATTTTTTAACGATCTTGAACTATGCGCTAAAATTGCTAGACTAATCCAGTCGTATAATAAGAATGTCCCATTTAAAAAGTGGAAATTTTTAGAGTTTTTCCCCACATCCTTTCTTTATGCAAGTTAGGAAACGACCAATCCAAAAAACAGATAAATGATCACTCTTTGCTTACACACCAAAATGTTTGCATGCCCCCAGGTATAAAATAAATTTTCAAGACCACCTTTTGTTCAAACCGACAAAACATTTGTTTTATCAGGAAAGGTATACCTCTTTTAGGTTACCCAAAGATTGTTATATTCACAGTGCAAACAAAACACTTCTTCGGCGATGTCTACCGAAATAGACAAAGGTGAGTGGAGGAGGCTACTCCACTCACGTAACTTTGACAAGAGAATCTTGTTCCAGAATAACTCCCTCTTCCAATCACAGACGGGAGTACAGACCTGTCATATATCTCTCGTGGAAACCTACCCTATTCCTGAAGCTTTCCTACCGAATCAGACCAGGGTGCATGCCCCCTGGGTTTCAGTCATGTCCCCCGAATCACTCGCGCTCATCGGGTGGGTGGACTGGGGTTTGATGAGACATTCCTTATGTGAAAAGACCATTCAGGGATGGTATATGACTATTTGCTATGCGTGATCCGGGAAATGAAAGCTGGTCCACGAGCTTGACCACTCTTCCTTCGTGTGGAAAACACATTACTCTAAAGAGTGAGGAGACAATGGCTCCCATGCAATAAATATAGTCTCATCCAAGGAGTAGATTATAATCCAGGGGTCCTTGAACTGCCATTATGTTCATGTGAACGGTTTTTCCTCTCAATGTTATGGGCACATTGGGAAGGATCCCTAATGGTCGACTGGTTCCTTTGTCAAAGCCTGTTATATTTCTCATCTCAAGAAAAAGTGATGGCGAACCAAGCGCTTTCCAAGCAGTCGAGGAAAGGATACTCAGAGAAGCCCCTTCATCTATGATGGTACCGACCATAACCATTCTATATACTTGAGCAATAATTCGGAATGGTACACTAGCCGGTAAACGGGGTCTGCCTAGTTGATTCCAGTCGAAGGAAACAACTAGGTTACTTGGAGGTGGGACCGAATAGACGACTGGGTACGACTCTAACGAAATTCCTTCTTGCGGTAAAGGAACGGGTAAATTGGCCCCATGTTCATCGGAGTCTGTGCTTACGAAAATAATTTGGACGGTGTCATCCTTATTCTCTTCTGTGACTGTATCATCTGAAGATGGAACCTCTGAAGGCAAGACCGGGTCAACTGCCACCTCGACCTTTTGACTTTCGTCTGGTATGGGTTCAGATGGTTTGTCTTCAATGATAGATGCTTCGGCCGACCACCTGGGCAGGTCAACTGGCTTTTCAACTAGTGACGGACTCGGCACGAGTTTTTTATATCCAGGAGGAAGTCGTAACAGTGAAACTGAACAATCGTCCAAAACTCTTTTAGCCTCGTCTAAGAAGGGACAACGATGGACGGCATGGTCACCTTCGCACAGTTTACAAGGAAATCTATATTTTCCTTTTTGTCCTGGGGCTTCACTTTCACTAGTCGATGGTGTGTTTTCAACATGATCATCAGAGGTTGATGACACTGAGTTGTGCAAACGAGGATACCAGTCCCTTAAGATCCGAGGGATGCAAGGACAATCTCTGTGATAGTGGTCTCCTTTGCAAATGACCCATGGCGATTTAGGCCTGGTCAGTGCAGTGTGTGGATTTTCGCTAGACGACGCTTGGTTGCCCCCTTTCGCTTTGGGCTCCTTCTTCTTCTTCTCTTTCTTCTTCTTCTCCTTCTTCTTCTGAGGTACTTGATTTTTGGTTTTACCAACACCATCAAGCAAAGAAGAAGGAGGAGAGGAAGAATTGGAGGAAGTAGAAGGTTGGTGGGTAACTCTGGATTCGTCTAGTTGCTGATTCGACTGTTCAGGAATTGCGGTGTTCTAAATGACAGAGGTTGAGAAGAGCCATACAGGAAAGCCGGTTGTCAATCCTGGAAGCGACAATGTGGCCATATGGGGCGCACCAACATCTCCCTAAGAGGAGAAGGGACTAGGATTTCCTCCAAGGGGAATTCCTTGGTTGGTGGGTTCCATTTTCTCAACCTAAGATCAACTTAGGAAAGGGTGATGATTATTTCGTTTAAAATAAATTTTAGACGCTTTGACACAACTTGTTTTTTCAATTTTTAAGAGTCGAGAAAAAACAAAAGATGACTCTAGTCGCCTTCGATTTTTAATGAGCCTGAAGTGACAAGTGCTCAGATGGACCTTTTCCATTAAGGAGTTTGAAAAGGAACGAAAGGGACTGCTCTGGAAATCTAGGTAGCGGGATTACCAAACCAATTGCAAAACTGCAAAATACTTTTTACAGTATGGCAGTCAATCTTCCCGAATGTTGTGTTCAGTGCATTGCGATCGATAGGGCGGTAGACACTGCTTCCTATGGATAAAGGATTAAGCCTATTGTGGTCTCCCAAAATATACTCGACGGTACGTGGGAGCACAAGTCCGTACTAGCACTTATCGTCTCAAAGTGGAGGAATCACCCAACCATCAGTGAGAACAACAGTTACCAGGCTTTACGTCTCCGGAATACGTCTCTAGCCTAGACTTCTAAATGTTGTGCGTTAGGTTCCAAAGCGTTGTTAGAATCATTGAATTTATTTTATAGTTGATCTTGTTTATGAAGTTTTCCTTTCAGGTTCACCACGAGATGTAGATGTGTAATTCCTAAAATGCAATCTAAGATGATAAACAGTCTTTTATCTTCTTTGTGCAATGAAAATCCTAGCTACTAAGGAAAGAGAGACGGTATTCTTTCACAAAGAGCAAAGAGCACACTCTAAATGCACTTTCCTAAATCAAACCAATCAAACAGTCTAAATGAAAATTCACATGCATGTATTTTTTTTCGGCTTTCTTAGTATGTGAATGGAGAAAAGAAAGCTAATGCACAAATCTGAATTACTTTTCAAGCGACAACTATTAACAAGTTTCTTTTCGAAATAAAAAATGGAGGCAATCACAACACTTACGATTTGGAAATGAATACCTGCTTTCGACACTAGAAAAATTACAAATTCAGACCAAAATACAATAGTAACAGGATAATCGACTATCTACAGCAAGCAAACTCTTCCCTATGACTGAAAACGACACTTGCGACACTTTCAAATCAAAGGACGATGGTACGATTACATTACTTTTGTAAAGGAGAACTGAAAATGACTCAACAAATACACAAAAACATTTACAGTTCTTTTGTACAAGGAGGCGGAATAACAGCAAGGAAAAGGGGTTTCAAACAGAGATATACTGATCATAGGTAGCAAAATTCATGAATAGAATTGGAAAGAATGAATCACAGGAACCAAAATTGGACAATTCCTAGTCTAATCAGCGCACCTGTAACACAAGGAATTTGAAATGCAGCGCACCTACTACACTCGGGAAGTGCACTGAATTTCAGATTCACAGAACAGTACCTACGGTGGGCCAGAGATGAGACTTGGCTTGGGTTCCGGGTCAAAGTTTGCAGTTCAGTTCATGGGTTTTGGCCAAGCAAATGGTAATCAGTAATGCAACAATCAGGGGTAGATCTAAAGAGGATCTAAGAGCTATCACAAGGGCAATCAAAGAGTTTGTAAATCAATTGTTTAATTTATAAACAAATCCCGGAGATTGACTGAAGCGGTATTTATCTACTTTGCATTCGCATAGCAAATGCAGTTCGAAAGCTACCTGGCTCGACTTCAGGCTCCGTCTATAAGTTTATGAAATAGACAACAAGGAAGATAAACAAACAAACTAATTCGTCTGCAGCGGAATCACCATTTTATTACAGGGAAAAGTGTCTACACAGAACTGCTTATCCCACTAAGGTGTGATAGCTACCTTAGAAACAAACAAATTAAAGCTACTTTCGCTTTTCCTTTATGAAGTATAGATGAGAGAAGAACAAAGAAGACCAACCTCTGTCTTGAGCTAATCTCCTAGTTTGATTCCTCTCTCTCTTGATAGTCTTTCGCTACTTGTTCCCTTGCACGCCCAGCTTCACAAAGTACCTGTAAGATCACAGTATCATAGCACTATACAAGAACATGGATCTATAATCATAAACAATCTAGGATCAGATGTAAATTGACCATACAAATGCAGCAAACATGAATGACACAAGAGTATGGAGGAAAACTTGAATAGCTTTTATTGATAAACAAGAAAGAGCCAAGGGGAGTTACAACCAGTTGTTCTGACCCAGCAACATCCTCCCAGTAAGGAAGCCCCTCTTCACCTCATACAAAGCTTAGATCACCCAACAATCTGATGTTGTCTCAAGAAACCAACAGCAATTCCTTACAATATGCAAAATTCCAACCTCCGGATCTCTGGGGTGAGGGATCCATCTATAGATATTTGTAAGGGAGATGAGTCAACTTGTGATTTGATTAGTGTCTTCCCTCTGATAGTTCTTGCTTCCACTTGGAGATTGATGATATCTTACTCATCCTTGGTCGAATTCAGAGAGGCAAGTGTCACAGGAGAAGTTTCTGGAAGTTTCCATGCCTCTCCACCTTGCGGAATGACACTGCCATTTGTCACTTCTCACCCATCGCACCCCATAGAAGGGATTTTTGAAATGCAACGCACCCACACAGTGTGTTTAGGTGAGATGCAATGCACTTTGCCTATGGAGCAGCTGAAATGATCCTGTTTTGACCAGTTCTGAGCAGTTTTTCATGGAGAACTTCTAGGAGAAGCTGTAATCAGTTGACCTTGCTCCTTTAGGGGTTAGAACAACACTTTTAGGGACTTAGGAGCCCTTGGTTTATGGAAATTTCATGCTTGGGGTTGTAGTTCCCAAAAATGTCTATAACACTGTTGAAGCCCCGAAAATCGAGTCGACAACAAGGGGGATACCCACCCGGTCTGGACCTTGGTTAGCAGCTCCTTATCCGTTTGGTATAGCAGGTCCAACTGGGGATAATGGGACCAGTTTCCCAATCTAAGGGGTGTGTGTGTGTGTGTGTAGAGTTGGATGATGCTGATCTAGGAGTATTTTAAGCTAATTTAATTCAAACTTCTAAACTGACTCTATGCTATTGTAATCTAATAAGAAACAACACATCTAATCTACGCTAACCCGGGGTGTATTTCTTCTATTATGCGATCTAAAAAGATTTCGAACAATAACTGGTAATAAAGATCATTCAGCTATCATAAGAATAGAAATCAATTAAGATAAACCACTTTGCATAAAAAGTTAAGCAAAACAGTTGTGAACAGCATACCGCATAATGAGTTATTCATATATCAAGCACAAATAAATGACTCCACCGTACAAAAGTGCCAAATGGTAACCCACACATTCATGCATTAACATATAAACAACTGAAAACTGCATATCACTTTAAGAATATAAGCAGAAATTGGTCAAGAGATAAAAGTACCATTTATGACTGGTTCCACTCATAAGCTTCAAGCAATAACGATTTATCTCTACTCGTTCTAACATCTACTAAGAGTACAAAAGTGCAACATCAGTAGCAGACATTAAATGCAAACATTGACAAATCTCGATCCATCCATTCATCAAAAACCCCTCCGAGGGTGCAAAAGTGCATGTTCTGAGGACAAGCTTTTTGAAAAATTTCCAGACCCTTCTCTAAATGCCATGAGAAGGGTTAAATACTACTAACTAATTAATCTTAATTACATAAATTTAGGACACGACTTCAAATGACCGCCCTTCTACTAAAGCAAATTTATTTCTAAAAATTGAATCTAGTTTCTAACCGTTTCTGTATTTGCTCCTTAGTGATGTAAGCAATGCAACGTTCGCCTGGGAAGAGTCGGCTAGTTGTCTTCTCCTTTTGTTCGAGCGATGAAAATAGAAATAACAAGAGCTGGCACCGCTTTCTGACAAACTAGAAGATATTTTCGAAAATCTTCCTCTGGCTTGGTGTATTCGCTGTGTGTATACTTGGTATAACCCAAATTTCTTTCAAACTGATTGTGTTATTGCTATTTCGGTTTCCGGTCGTGCGAATGACTCAATAAGTTAGGGACTTTACTCTCTGAAAAATTTTCCGTATTGAAAATTGCTTCCGTTCTTTGTTCCAGGCTTTTCTGGAGCGTCTTCCCTCTTTAGCATTTTTCTTTTTGGTTTACCCAGTCTGAGCTTCAGGATCTTTTGTAAACATGTTGCTTTTGTGCGCCTTTGACTCTGAGTCTTGGATAGTCTATTTCCATCAGTATCTGTTGAGTGATACTCTGGAATCCGCGGTCCTGCTGCATGTGGCATCCGTTTGCGAAGGCATCTCTTCTCTGTTCTTTGAGTATTGACGCTTTCCCCTTTTCCTTAGATGTTTCCTGCACATTGATTTATATTAGTTGCTGCCTTACAGTTTACGCAAAGGAAAAGAGAAATGACGAAAAGATTGGCATGAAAGCTTTAAGTTCTAATGAATGCATAATCATGACACTCATAATGACTTGACTCTTCGAAAAACACAACACAATCCTTCTTGGATACTTTGGCGTACAATCATTAATTTCTCTTAAGGCACACGCCCAATTTTTGTCTACAGACAGCTTTCCTTGAACACTATGTCGAGGAAATTTTGCGATGAGTGATTTCTGCGATTCGCATCGCAGTATCGAGGATTGTGATGTTAAGATGTGTCATCGCAGGAATTGATGGTCGCATTCATCGCAGATCGCAAATCGTGTTTAATCATTCAATCACTGTGTGGTGCTTATGCGATGCTGCAATATGCGACGTCGCATGTCGGCCGTCATCGATTCCTTAATTTTTCATTTTAAGAGCGCTTCTCAATATATGCGATGCGATGAATTTCACGTCGCTTCTTTGCAGCTTATTTATGCGCATAGGAAAACGCTTCACTCTCTCTTCGCGATGCGATACAGCTTTAGGGAGTTAAAATACAAAAAATTTGATAAAATGTTTTTTGGATTTTTTGTTAAGGGTCCCCATTTGCTTGGTGTTATTGCTAATACCAAACAAAGAGGGGGGTTGTTGGTGACCACAACAATGGCGATTCACTGTGAAGAACCAGTTATCTCTGTTTTTCTATTGAATTTCCACTTCCGAAACAGGAAAATTTTCATATGGCTAAATTTTGTTATGGACAGATAGAGTACATTACTCCTTATCCTATCAATGATACTTTGTCTCAAACTTTTCATATTCCAATTCTTTTCTTCCTCAGGCTTAGTTCTTGTATTCACACCAGACATTACTCGGTCTTTTTTAAAGATAAAATAAGGTCTTCTCTGCGTACTGGCTTTTAAAATATGCTCATTTGTCGTAGGTAGAGCCTCTTTTGCCCGCAAGCGTCCATAGCCTCATTACGGTTACCTGTTATCCAGCAATGATCCTTTATCCTGCTTGAGGTTATTTACAACATTTCAGAGAAAAACCCTTTTTGACACTTTTTCCTTTTTTATTCTCTAAAGAACAATGTCTTGGTTTGGTGGCCAAATTATGACACAGTCATTCACTCGATTTACACTTTTGCTGAACAAGCTGGCTCGTGATGAGACCTCTTGTCTTTTGATTGCAACAATCTTGAGTCGTTGCCCTGTTTTGGTAGACAGTATTGGCAAAGTCAGCAAGTTATAATACCTGTGATCATGATAAGCCGGCTCGTGATGAGACCTCTTATTCTTTGAGATATAGCGTTTTCTCGGATTGTTCCTCTGAATGCTGCGATTTCCTTTAGCAGGGAGGAAGTCATTGTTTTTCCTTAAGAAAGCTCTGGACGACAATAATAGAGTTTGAAAACAGCAGCTTTACAGAGAATATTTATTTTATTATTGATACCTTTCATTGTGCTGATATAAAACAATTTCTTACCAAAGGTTGCTTTCATCAAAGTTTTTGAGGTTGAAACTAGCATCATGTTTAGGCTAAAGTTAACTCTACCTTTCAATAATAAAAATTAGATTTTTCGAAAAGTTTTGCTACTTGTACAAGCGAAAAGCTCAAAATCCGATAGAGAATTGGTGTCTTTTTCATGAACCCTTATAGTGACCATCTACAACTGGTTTTATTTATAAGAAAGAGAAAAAACAAATAAAAACTAAAACTATCCTACAAAAATAGAAGAGTGATCTTCTATGGAAAATACATTTTAAGAATCTGTCCATTAACAGGCAAAGAATCTCTTCTACCTGCCAAATCCTGCAACACAAACGTCGATGGGCCTATGACTTCTACAATCTAAAAAGGACCAAGCCACAACTTCTGAAATTTCGTATGTTTGCCCTTTTCTTCATGAGCCTTATCCCATTTTAAAACTAAATCTCCCATCTGAAAGTTTTTTCTGGTCATTATGCTTGAGTCAAAAGAGGATTTTATCAGCGCTTGATGATGGGCATGGGTTTTCTTAGCTTGTTCTCGTTGTTCTTCTAATTTTATTATTTCCATTTGTCTTAGTTGTATGGAGGAGGTAGATACCTCGTCGATGTGTTGTACTAAAGACAAAGAGGAAATGACTAAGTGAGTTGGAAGAACCACTTCTTTCCCATAAACTAAATTAAAGGGAGAAGTGCCGATTGAAGCTTTCTTCATTATTCTATCTGCCCATAAAGCATTTACCAACGCTTTGTTCCAATTCTTTTGGGTTTGGTCGACTGTTCTTTTAATAATCCTGATCAGGTTTTTGTTTGTTGATTCAGCCAATCCATTACCTTGCGGATAGTAGTTGGCCGAATATTTCAGTTTGAACCCTCTTTTAAGTGCAAACTCAGTCATTGTATTTCCAAAAAAGTATGAAGCATTATCAAACATTAAGGCCGTTGGCAATCCAAACCTAGTGATTATAAATTGATCTATGAATTCAATAATGTTTTTAGATTAGCTGTCTTGAGAGGAACTGCTTCTACCCATTTAGTAAAATAATCTGTTGCCGTGAGGATGTATCTATGCTGCTTAGAAGAGTGAGGAACGATCTCACCTATTATGTCCAAGCCCCATTGACTGAATGGTTGCTCGATGTTAACCGACTGTAGTGGCATGGACGGTTTCTTTTGTTTCCCTGTAGCAGTCTGGCAGACTTGGCATTTCCTCACGTAACTGTGTGAGTCTTTGAACAGCGTGGGCCAATAATATCCTGCACGTAAGATTTTATGTGCAGTAGCGTCTCCAGCATAGTGTCCGCCTGCTGGTCCATCGTGGAGTTCTTGCAAAACCTTTTCGGCATCAGTTTTCTCAAGACACCTAAGAAGCACAGAATCGTAATTCCTTTTAAACAGAACACCATTTATGAGCTGGTATTGTTTAGCTTTCAATCTCAGAGCTCTTTTCCTGGTGTGATCCAGGTGTGATGGTGCATACCCGTTCTTAAGATAATAAATGGTGTCAGCATATAATGATTCTGCGTCGTTTAGCCTTACCTCATACGTATGTACCTCTTCAGATGAGTTCTCAGGAATTTTCGATGCTCCAGCCAACATCTTGCAAAAGCCTTGACCTCTTACAATGTTTGCTGGTTTGATCTCAAGATCGTATTCTTGTAAAGCGGTGATCCAATTTGCTCTTTTTTCGCCCACATCCTTCTATATCAGAAGGTTTCTTACCGCTGGAAATGGTACTATGACTTTGGTATGGGCTTTAAGTAAGAAAGGTCTGAAATACTTGATCGCTTTGAAAACAGCATATGCCTGTTTCTCCACGTCTTAATAATTGAGTTCAGCACCTTGTAAGTTCGAGCTAAAAAATGCGATTGGAGCTTCCACCTTCTCTTGATTTGCTTGAGTTAGAATCGCGGCATAAGATTTCTCTGAGGCAAATGTGTATAAGATAAAAGATTCTGAAAAATTCGGGGTCGCTAAAGATGGAGCGTTAATGATAGCTTGTTTGATCAAGTTGAATGCTTCATGCTCATCTTGACCCCATTTAAAATTTGAATTCTTTTTAATCATATTTTGCAAAGGAGAAGCAATACGTGAGAAGTATGGGACAAATCTCTTCACAAAATTGATTTGACCAAGGAAAGATTGCATGGCTTTTTTGTTATGAGGCATGGATATTTCAAAAATTTCTTTGATTCTGTCAGGTTCAATGTGAATACCAGATTTTGACACTATGAATCCTAGCAGTTTTCCTTCACTTAATGATAAAAAATATTTCTTTGGGTTAAGTGAAATCCCATACCTTAAACATCGTTGAAAGATTTGTTTCAAGTCTTTGAGATGGTCGCTTCTCTTCTTGGAGTACACTGTTATATCATCCAGGTAAATCACTACAGATTTATTGACTAAACCTTTAAATGCGATGTCCATGCCTCTCTGAAAGGTAGCACCGGCATTGATCAGACCAAATGGCATCTTCCGATATGCATATGTGCCCCATTTAGTTTGGAATGTTGTTTTTAACTGATCATCGGGATGTACCAGCACTTGGTTGTATCCTGAAAATCCATCCAAAAAAGACATTAATTCTGAGCCTGCTACTGCCTGTAATATCTGCTCCATATGTGGGAGGGGAAAATTGTCTTTTTGACAGGCTTTGTTGAGATTCCGGAAATCGATACAAATTCTAATATCTCCGTTTTTCTTTCTAACGGGTACCATATTGGATACCCATTTGGAATGTCTAACAGGGAAAATTATCCTGGCTCTCAACAACTTATTTAGCTCAGTTTTTATCTGATTTTCTAAATTGGGGTGGATTTTTCTGAGTTTCTGCTGGACAGGTTTTTCATTGTCAATCATAGGGATAGTGTGTTGAATGATACAAGTGTCGTATGTCTTCAGCTCATCGTAATTCCAGGCAAAAACATTTTTGTATTGCCTCAAAAGACGGATAAACGCTAATTTTTCTTCAGGGGTTAGGTCGTGGCCTAGATTAACGTTTTGTGGTTTCTCATCGGTTCCTAGGTTTACTAATTCGTAGTTCAAAGTCGAACTGTAGAGTTTAGAATTGGTAGACCTTTTAAACCGACTTTTCAAGTCATATAAGTCTTCTAACTTAACCACCGATTTAGGTATAGCATTATCAGTGCTATTTTGTTGTATTTGGTGATCATGATGGTCTTCGTCAATTATTTGATTTGAGTAGGATCCTTCAGAAGTGAGGAAATTTACAATGTTAGGATCGTCATTGAATACTCTCCAGTTTGTAATGTTGTCAGGGATGGATGGTCTAAAGATTAATTCTATTGAGAATCTATCTGGACTAAAATCTTCTGAGGGAATAAGTCTAGAGGCTACGTTAGCTAACAGGTCTGCGCTCGCATTTTGAAGTCTTGGGATTGACGAAATATTGAATGCTATGAAATGTGCAGTCAGATATTGTACTAAAGATTGATAATGTTTCAAATGACCTGATAGGCAATGTATGGTGTTACGTACCTGTTTGACGACGATCTCAGAGTCTCCGAAAACTTGCAGGTACTTAACGTTCAACCCGATTGCTTTGTATAGGCCTTGCACCAAGGCTTCGTATTCCATTGTATTATTTGTGCAATCGAATTCAAGTCTGCACGTAAGCATGGTCTTATTTTCGTCTGGGTTAATCAGAACGCATCCTGCTCCTGCTCCCTCATTAGATTTAGAGCCATCAAAATATAATTTCCAAAACAAAGATGTATTTACAGGGTTATCTAAAAAATTAACACACTTTGAATTATCAGTTTGGGAAAAAATTTCGACTTGGGACAAAACTGAATTTTCTAAGTAAGGTTAGATATGAGCATTGAAATTGCCGAGGAAAGAATCTACCGAGTAATTGCCTATGATGCTGCTGTTGTATGCTATTGCTTCATTTTCTCCCTCCAATTCCGTCACTATGTACTTCTGGTGTAACTCTTGTTCAACCTTTATTTGATTCGTTTTACCATTGTAGGGTAACCACATGTGCGACCAGTCGGTTGAGAAGTATCCATGGAGTTTTTCGGACCAATCCCTGCTAAGAATCAAACCATAGAATTCAGGGATATCAGCTACTAGAATGTCAATAACCTGCATACCTTCGGGTTAGACGACAATCTTATGGTCACTTGATTAAGTTCACCAATCACTTCGACTTGAGATCGATCAAGCTGAACTATGCGCACCGCGGATTTTTGTGGTTGAACATTCAACTTGGCACATATTGATCTGGGTAAAATATTCGTTGAAGCACCAGAATCTACCAAACAATTGTGCATGTTTTTATTGAAAATTTCATAAGTGAGGAGAAAAGGGGGAGTGTGAGACCTTGATCTTCCTCCAATCAAGGCGATGTCATTTGGGTCAATCTTATTGATCGTGTTGGTTGGAGGTCTTCCCATGTTGTGGGAAGCTACAGCTGTAGGTAAAGATGTAGTAGGCACGGCATGTAATTCCTTCATCATTATCTTCTGTTGATGTTTCAATTTGCTCAACTCGTAAAGAGTGATATTATCCCTAGTCTTTTTCATGTCATCGATAATGTTATACTCCATTTCATCCGACACAATGAATGTTCTTGATGGAGGTGTTTGATCTTATTGGACTGGGCTATATTGAGTCGCTTTAGCGGTTGTTTTCTTTGTTGCGACTTTATCTTTTGCTGCAGGGATCGCGCCCTTCTGCTTAGGGGTAGTTTGGGGAGGATCAAGTTGGTTTTTTCTTCGTGTGCTAACCGGAAATGCTTCTTGATCTTCTTCTTGTGGGAGGATGAAATCCCACATTCCTTGTAGTTCCACAACTTCTTCGTCATCGGTCTGCCCTTCAGTGGTATTCTCTTCTTCTTCCTCTTCTTCGGATTTGATGTTTGAGATAGCGTTGGGTGGTTTCACATCCATTGAAGGATTTCTTTTAAAAGCTCCGTAGGGCTTTTTTGAAGAAGTTTCTTCTACTTGTTTTTTTATGTCAATCATCTCATTGGACATGGTTTTTAACACTTTTTGTAAGCCTTCCAAATCGAAAGGATCTTTCGTTTGTTTCTTCTTGGGGTCTTCCTTGTAGGAGACTTTCTTAGATTTGCGTTCCTCTATCGCAGATCTTTTTTCCAGGGCTACTACGTGTTTCTCTACTGCTATCGCCTCTGTCAAGTTTTCAACTAAGGTTGTCTTATTTGCCCTATTGACGAAGATTTCCAAGTTTGATGGTAAGGCTGTAATATACCATTCACATCTCACTTCTTCGCTAGGCTGGGAAGCAGCGGGAATTTTGTGGAGGATTTTATTGAACCGTAAATTAAAATCTTTGATGGGTTCTCTAGCCTCAACTTTAAGATTGGATAGGTCATTGATCAACGTCGCCGTTGATCTGTCATCAGTAAACTTGGTAAGGAATTGACTTTGAAAAATGTCCCAACTTGTGATAGACCCGGAAGGTAATGAAAAGTACCATGACCCGGCTGTCCCTTGCATTGTGTAGGGAAAAAGTCGGACGACAGCATCCTCGTTGGTAACTCCGTTGAGATTAACAGAAAGCATGAAATTATTGATATGCTCTTCAGCTAGCATGCCTGTTTCTGGATTGAATTTGGGTAGCCATTTCTCAGGATGGGCCGGTATTGGGCTCAGGGGTGGAGGCATTAAAACCGCCCCAGGATTGTTCCATGGAGACTAGGCCATCATTGAGCTGCTAGTGAATGAAAGTGCAGAGGATGATCCCTGATGCTGGGAAGATGAAGATATTATGATCTTTGATGATTGAAGAGGAGGGGCTGTGGAGGATGGATGAGTGGTTTGGAATGAAGACGTGGGTGGTTGACTTCGCGGTGATGGAGTTGAAATGGACGACGTGGATGAAAGAGTCTCACTGTCAGACTCTGGTGGTGTTTTCCTTGCTCTTTTCCTGGTGGGGAGAGGGAATTCAGTTGGCTGGATGCCAAATTTTTCGCTCTTTAATCTGGTCAGGGGATGAGCAGGATTGTACTGCGAAGTCACGCTGCTTTGAGATTTATCAGACCTCTGAGTATAAATAGAGAATCCTTGGAGTTTACGGATCAGAGTTTGAATCTCAGGGGGTTCAATGATAAATTGGTCTGAAATATTAGGGTATGTAGCAGCGGTTGATACTCGAGCGACTTCTGACTCTGGATTTAAACGTATTGGGGAAGTCGGGGGAGTTGATGAGGGCGATTTACTCTCAGAATGGTATTTAGATTTTGATTTAGGTGTCATTCATAGTTCGTGCCCTCTTTCTAGCGCCAAATATGTTGAAGCCCTGAAAATCGGGTCGACAACAAGGGGGATACCCACCCGGTCCGGACCTTGGTTGGAAGCTCCTTATCCGTTTGGTATAGTGGGTCCGACTGGGGATAATGGGACCAGTTTCCCAATCTAAGGGGTGTGTGTGTGTGTAGAGTTGGATGATGCTGATCTAGGAGTATTTTAAGCTAATTTAATTCAAACTTCTAAACTAACTCTATGCTATTGTAATCTAATAAGAAACAACACATCTAATCTACGCTAACCTGAGGTGTATTTCTTCTATTATGCGATCTAAAAATATTTCGAACAATAACTGGTAATAAATATCATTCAGCTATCATAAGAATAGAAATCAATTAAGATAAACCACTTTGCATAAAAAGTTAAGCAAAACAGTTGTGAACAACATACCGCATAATGAGTTATTCATATATCAAGCACAAATAAATGACTCCACCGTACAGAAGTGCCAAATGGTAACCCACACATTCATGCATTAACATATAAACAACTGAAAACTGCATATCACTTTAAGAATATAAGCAGAAATTGGTCAAGAGATAAAAGTACCATTTATGACTGGTTCCACTCATAAGCTTCAAGCAATAACGATTTATCTCTACTTGTTCTAACATCTACTAAGAGTAAAAAAGTGCAACATCAGTAGCAGACATTAAATGCAAACATTGACAAATCTCGATCCATCCATTCATCAAAAACCCCCTCCGAGGGTGAAAAAGTGCATGTTCTGAGGACAAGTTTTTTGACAAATTTCCGGACCCTTCTCCAAATGCCATGAGAAGGGTTAAATACTACTAACTAATTAATCTTAATTACATAAATTTAGGACACGGCTTCAAATGACCGCCCTTCTACTAAAGCAAATTTATTTCTGAAAATTGAATCTAGTTTCTAACCGTTTCTGTATTTGCTCCTTAGTGCTGTAAGAAATGCAACGTTCGCCTGGGAAGAGTCGACTGTTTGTCTTCTCCTTTCGTTCGAGCGATGAAAATAGAAATAACACGAGCTGGCACCGCTTTCTGACAAACTAGAAGATATTTTTGAAAATCTTCCTCTGGCTTGGTGTATTCGTTGTGTGTATACTTGGTATAACCCAAATTTCTTTCAAACTGATTGTGCTGTTGCTATTTCGGTTTCCGGCCGTGCGAATGACTCAATAAGTTAGGGACTTTGCTCTCTGAACAATTTTCCGTATTGAAAATTGCTTCCGTTCTTTGTTCCAGGCTTTTCTGGAGCGTCTTCCCTCTTTAGCGTTTTTCTTTTTGCTTTACCCAGTCTGAGCTTCAGGATCTTTTGTAAACATGCTGCTTTTGTGCGCCTTTGACTCTGAGTCTTGGATAGTCTATTTCCATCAGTATCTGTTGAGTGATACTCTAGAATCCGCGGTCCTGCTGCATGTGGCATCCGTTTGCGAAGGCATCTCTTCTTTGTTCTCCGAGTATTGACGCTTTCCCCTTTTCCTTAGATGTTTCCTGCACATTGATTTATATTAGTTGCTACCTTACAGTTTACGCAAAGGAAAAGACAAACAACGAAAAGATTGACATGAAAGCTTTAAGTTCTAATGAATGCATAATCATGACACTCATAATGACTTGACTCTTCGAAAAACACAACACAATCCTTCTTGGATACTTTGGCGTACAATCATTAATTTCTCTTAAGGCACGCGCCCAATTTTGGTCTACAGACAGCTTTCCTTGAACACTATGTCGAGGAAATTTTGCGATGAGTGATTTCTGCGATTCGCATCGCAGTATCGAGGATTGCGATGTCAAGATGTGTCATCGTAGGAATTGATGGTCGCATTCATCGCAGATCGCAAATCGCAGATCGCAAGATCGCAAATCGCGTTTAATCATTCAATCACTGTGTGCTGCTTATGCGATGCTGCGATATGCGACGTCGCATGTCGGCCGTCGGCGATTCCTTAATTTTTCATTTTAAGAGCGCTTCTCAATATATGCGATGCGATGAATTTCGCGTCGCTTCTTCGCAGCTTATTTATGTGCATAGGAAAACGCTTCACTCTCTCTTCGCGATGCGATACAGCTTTAGGGAGTTAAAATACAAAAATTTTGATAAAATGTTATTTGGATTTTTTGTTAAGGGTCCCCATTTGCTTGGTGTTATTTCTAATACCAAACAAAGAGGGGGGTTGTTGGTGACCACAACAAACACCTGAAGAAATAAGATGTAAACACTTCTTGAATAGTAGATCTGATGATCAACAGCTCTGATACCGTGTAGAAATTTTGAATAATAAACACTTATTCACATAGATTATCCCGATTATACACTATTGTGGAATACATGCATAATACATAACCTCCTCTACGTTGACCATCAATTTAGCAGCATCAAAAACAATGAAACATCAATCGCATGCACACATTAACACAGTATGTAACCCGGGTGTTAGGTCCCTATACCAATAGGTGTCATATTTCATGATTGACTGTGGAAATGCCAAATATGATCATCCTTTCCATGTTGCAAAGATTCCATATTTTCAAAAAATAAAAAATTTGAAAAATGTAAACAGGGTATGCCCGAAAAGAAAAGTCAAAGGGCAAAAAGAATGAATTGGTCAAAAAAGAAGGAAAATGAACCCCAAAGAAAAGACCAAGAAAGTGTGCTAGTCAAAATGCCACTACTGTCCTATTTTTTGCAAACAAGTTCAAGTTATGCAATCAGTGACTTCTGTCACACTTGATGGATGGCCAAGCAGCTCAATCTTGGCCAGTCCATGTCTAAATTTCTTGTTTTAGAACTAGAGAATAAGATCTGTTCCAACAGTTTAAGATTGGCAGATCAGTAGTTAGGTAGAGAAGCAAGGGTGCTTAACAGCTGAATCTGAGCCCCTGGAAGAGATAAGGGCAGACTTATATAGGAGGACAGCTAAAAGAGAACAAAAGAAAGAAAGGGTTTGCTAGTTCAAATGCACCCTAGAAAAGGAAGAAAAAATGTTAGGTGTATTAGGCTAGGTAGGCAGTTTGGTGTTGCAGAAGCAAGTTTGTGATCAGTTTTGTCTTTTTGAAAAAGACTTATCTCATGGATATCACAGGTACCATGGCAAAGTGGCTGTAAAACAGTTGGAGCATGACTAATTTCCCTCCCATTCCTCCAAGAACATTTACTAACTTCCCTCAAGGTCATTGAGATCTGCTCAGTGGTCCTAGTTCACTTCATTTCATGAAAAATACTAAATGGAACTCTATGTTTACTTAGCCAAAAAAAGCCACATTTCTTGTGTAAAAAGATGCTTCCATTTCCTTTTCATTTCCCTAAAAACCTAAGTTTTTACCTTGCAAACTTAGCCTCCTACATTCATAGAACCATATTAACATTAACTTTATTGTATAGCTCCTTTATAATGTCCCCCCCCCTATTTTATAAAAATACATAAAAATCCCAAAAAATATTATAAATATCCCCCCCGCCCCCCCCCCCCCCGCGGCTAAAGTTATGGCCATATTGTAATTTTTGTTGGGAGCTATTGGTCCACCCGGGGCCAATAACAACCCTCCATGTGCTCCATCGGGATTTGTTTAACATTTGGTTAAACAAATAACCAAGGCCGCGGACATAAACCATATAAAAACCCCGATAACCAAGGTTTTATACCCCGCAAAACATATAAAATGATAAATATATCGGCGGGCCCTATGTCATAAACCTCTGCCAACTTACCCCTCCGTCACCCGTCCGATTTGGGCTTTCCCATCGGATGATCCACGTCAATATCGGAAGCGCCCTGATGTCCGAGAGATAGCGCCCGATGAAAAGCGGTATTCCTGCCATACTGCGGGACGCATGTCGCCACCATGTTGTATCGCGTCCGTTCTGCCAAAAACCACCATAGTACATAAAGCGGTGTGATAATACCATAAACCACCTTCCCTCCCTGCCGCCCATGTCAATGCCCACGTCATTGCCCACGTCAGCTGCCACCTCATCACTATTTCGCCTGCCATGTCTACCACATCAGCGCCAAGTCACCTTCTGTACCCCCTCTACCCGACAAAGACGACGTCATGCTGACGTCACCCGAATAAAGCGTGCCAAAAGCCCACCAAAATCAAAATTTTGTTAAAAAGTCATTTAAATGTCTTTTTTTTCCATTTCTTTTTTTTTTTTCTGCGCAAGCTCTGCATGGTTATTGTTGGTCGCTCTAATTGTTTTCACAATTCGAGCTCCACATAAATTGTCAACCCAAGAAGGTCTTTTTATTTCAAAGATAATAGCGCACTGGATATGCTCAATTTCAAAAGCGGGATCGATGTTGTAGTGAAAGAAAGACACACACCTATTGAATTCATTAATCTACTAATTCACACTCTACTTAATTAAAGCTGAAGTCAATAGCAGAAACGATTTCTCAGTTATAGCAAAGGAAAATCAATCTATAAGGAAAGAAATCATTCAACCATAGCAGGAACAGGACCCTATTCCCTGGTGAGGAACTTCAGCACCTGCTGCTTGGCACTTAATCACACTGTAAGAAAAGTAACTTCAAGAGATCAAGACCCTATTCCCAGGAACAGGAACCTTCAGCACTTGTCCTCTTGTTTCTAATCACACTGCAGGCAAAGGAAAGCAATCAATGGGAGCAAGACCCTATCCCTTTATGCAGGGATCTTCAGCACATGCTCTCAACATCATTCACTCGTGCATTCAATACGTGTAGCGCTAAGAAACAGAGTATTGCAAACCATGTAACTAGTGTTTCAACAACAGAATTAAGGGAAGTGCAAACACATAAAGAGATAAACAAACTACAGGAACCAAAAGGGTGAATCTTGTGAGGAAGGCGGGCCCTTTCCTTCTCACAAGATTCCCCAGGCGAAAGAATTAAATTGGAACGCTCAAAAGAAGTTTTTATTCATCTGTCAAAGTAACTGATACATTACAGAAGGAGACTAGCTCCAGTTCTCCACAATACTGTCCTGTAACTTACAATTCAATCCCCCTCTAATGATGATGTCTCCTCTTTTTAAAGAGGAGACATCATTTACAATTTACATGAGAGCGAATATCTCGATTCTGTTTTCTTCTCCAAAACAGGACTATTCTGTTCTTTTAAAAAGAGATACTGTTACAACCGAGACAACAGAGGTGCTATCTTCAGGATAATCCAGGTAACCGTATCTTCGGGCTGCTGCTACTATTCCACAAAAAGTTCTTCCAGAATCGCAAATTACGCATAACGGGATTTGCGTGCTTGACGGCTGTTTCAGCAACTGAGTTAGCTGTTTCAGCAACGGGGTCAGCTGTTTCAGCAACGGAGTCAGCTGTTTCAGCAACGGAGTCAGCTGTTTCAGCAACGGCCGCTTGTTCCCAACAAGGCATATAACTTATCTGCGATCTTTGACTTGTGTTAGCAACAATGCACTTCAATTAATGATGAAATATAAGAGTATTGCGGAATTAAATGTAAGACAGATTAATCATATAATAAAGAAGAGGTTTCTATATACCTTGGGATGAAGTGGATGAAAAAGACATTGAAGTTCATAGTTTAAGAGTAGAGTGGTGTCAAAATATATAGCAAAAATGGTACATAGTGGAGTCTTAACATCCCCCCAGCTAAAAATGTTGCATGTCCTCAGGCAACCCCTAGTCTGAATCAGAGTCTGAGTACTGGGACTGAGCATGCAAATTACTCAAGCAGTAGCTGGAGAAGGTGGCATCTGTAGGAGCTCGGAATCCGCTGTTGGTCTGCAAATGTTGCCATGCCAAGGCTTCCTCTCTGTCAGTCAACTGGTAATGACATTGATATTCGTCTGAAGGCAGCCATAAAATTGGAAAACGGAAATGATACCCGATCCAGTTTACTCCACAATGTTGAATGCAATCAATGTACTTAGGGACCCTGGATAATGCAGCTTGAAGATTGAGAGGGTTAAAAGGATGATAATCCTGTCTTTCCTTACATGACTGCTGCCAAAAGATATCATTGGCCTTCAATGCAGCAGTACCCTTCATTCTAATGTGCTCTTGACACTTAAAAAGTATTGAAGCCTGTAATTGCTGTATGTGCTCCTTCATTCCTGGCTTCTGCAAGAATTCATAGTATTGTGCTATAAACGTGGCTGGGCCTACAGGCTCTGGTCTAATCCACAGGAGTTTATTCTCCTCATTATGACTGCTTGCAGTGAACGCAGTCTGCCAAGTGAGCTGGTTAGACAAAAATGAAGCAAATGCCCTGATTTGTATGTCGCCTGCAATTGGAATAAGATTAACTCTCCTATCTTCGGGAATGGCCTCATTATGAAGGTAGAGTTCGCACAGCAGATGCTGGTCACTTTCAGGGGCCTCCTTAAAGGTCTCAACAAATTTCTCTGAAGTCATTAATTCATATGGTCTGCCATTTGCTATTGCTTTTAATTGAAAATAAACTAATCGTTCAGAAAGAAAGAGAGAGTAATTTATAGAGGGTTTACGTGTAACCATCAATTTCCGCACTAATGAGAACATCAAGGCTATCCGTGCCTTAGACTGTCTGGCTTCCTTCTTATACTCCCTGTGCTCTTGCAGTATTTGGTCCCAGCTATCCCAGTTAGCATATATATGGTTCTGCCATTCCAACTTATGCTGTCGTAATATTATATCTTGTTCTTCAGCATATTGCTTCTTCCATCTGTTCATCTGTTCCAATGGATTCCATGGCAGAGTCTGTGTCTTTTTGACAGAAGTAGTGGGTTGGGACATTGTTTCCTCTGTCTGGATGGCTGCCTCAGAGGTAATGCGTTGGGGCATTGTTTCCTCTGTCTGGATGGCTGCCTCAGAGGTAATGCGTTGGGGCATTGTTTCCTCTGTCGGGATGGCTGCATCCACCTGCAAAGGATGGGATATCTGTGGTTTGATTTCTTCTTCTTCTTGCTTTATAGAGGGTCCTACTGGTTCTTGTGGAGCAGTAGGGCATTCCTCTTTTATTCCACCTGTCGTAGATGTTTCAGGGAGCTGAATCTTAACTAATTTGTAGCCTGCATCCTGGTAAATGCTGCCACACTCCTTGCACATATATTCCATACATGGCTCCTTATTTTGCATTGAGGCTACGTGTGCTAATGTATGGAGATTCAGTTCTCTTTCAAAAGCCTCTCGAGCCATGGTTAGTTCAGTTTTGTAAGCTTCTAATTCAGACTTCAGGAACTCATTTTCCTCCAGTAGAGATGTCATATTATGTGAACCCTGTGTGCTGATTGGCTCTGTTGGAATATTTTGTTGATGCACAGTCGTAGCTGGTTCTTGTACCACAGTGGGTGGTTCTTGTGTTTCATCCACTGGGCGAGAAATGGATTCTTGTGCTCCAGTGGCTGGTTCTTGTGTTTCAGTCACTGGTGATTTCCCACTATCGTCCTGCTTGGTGTATTTTTGTGCCTCAGTGACTGGTTCTTGTGTTTCAGTCACTGGGCAAGTGACTGGTTCTTGTGGAGCAGTCACTTCTTGGCACATAAACAATGTCATATTATCCCAGGGCGCTGGTTCTTGTGTGGCAGTGCCTTCGGACGAGCCGGGTTGGGAAGTTTGGAATGGGGATAAAGATTTTAATAGAATAGTGGCAAAGTCAGGGAAAATGGAGGTGGATTTTGTCTCAACAGTCGTTTTCCTTTTTCTTTTTGGTAGGAAGGCAGCAAAATTGCTGCCCTTCCTTTTCTTTGAAAGGGAGGGCTTTTTTCTGGGGACAGGGTTTTCCGGAGGGGTAAGAATTTGAGATGTGGACCTTGTCCGTGGTCTGGAGCCTGCGACTGCTGAGGTTTTCTTCTTTTTCTTAACGGGTGAAGAAGGGGGTGTTAGAGAATCGTCACTAGGGACTGGAATAGTGGGGGCAGTTGGCTCTGCTAGATGAGGCGAGTTCGGGGTTGGGCCAACTGGAGAATGCGGAATTTCTTCCTGTTGTTCTTCATGAGGAATCTCTGGAATGTCATGAGGACTTTCAGATGGTTGAGGCATTTGGTCCTGCTGAGGAATTTCCGGAATATCCTGAGAATTTTCGGGTGGTTGGGATATTGGGGTTTGTTGAGGGATTTTGGGCGGCTGGGGAATTTCAGGTACTTGTTGAGGAATTTCGGGTGGCTGGGGAATTTCAGGTGGGGCGTGCAGAGGGGGATTTTGCTGAGCAAAACCCCTCTGTATCAGCAACTGGCATAAACGGTGATGGGTAAGGGATGACATTGGAGATTTGGCTCGTTTACAATAATAAGACATGTTTTTAATACAACCAAGCAGATAATAGGGGATATTAATCAGTCGTCCATTCCTCAAGTGATTCATCAAAACAAAATCATGATTGTACACTACCTGATAACGCCCTTCACATGTTAAGTAGTGTTTGATGAACTCTGCCACTGATGGCCATGGTTGAGGAAGTGAGTGCAGACTAACCCCACGGCCTCTGGGTTCCACTTGCTTGTCCGGGTGCAGAAATTCTTGCTGTGCGTTAAGAACGACCTGCTTCCTGCTAAACCAGCGAGTGCCCTCAGCTGGCAACGCTGATACTTGCACTATGTCATCCTCTGTTACTGAAATGCGAACCCCTTGGACCACTGAAAAATTGTCTTCAAGGTTTTGTGCAAATTCTAAGACTTGTTCCTCATTAAATTCCCCCAACCTTTCGAAATATACTGTCCATCCCGCTTGTTGGAAGATCTGATAGACTTCATGAAACAATTGAAGAAGACTTATGGAGCCGGGCTCATGTCTAACGGCCGACCCTCCCATGGCTGTAGCTTTGAGTTTTCCGCAGAGGCACAGACACAGTAAACACAGACCCTGATCGTGCTAGTTGTTGCAACAGAGGCTGCATAGTCTAAATGACGGCAGAAATAGATATGACAACGGGCGGCTGCTTGGTTCATGCGAAATGATTATTCTATTTTCGGAATTCCCCCCCTACGTATGGTGTAATAATGATTGGACGTGTAAAGATATGCAATCATTATGAAATGAAATCCTCTCTTTAATATGATTTAACCGAATTACATTAAAACCTTATACCTTACATTTTACCTTTGATTTAATAATTCGAAGTGTCGGTTGCTTCAAAATAGCTTTAATGTACATGGAAGAATTTGTAGATTTTTAGAACGGAGGTGTAATTGAATCTGGTACATGCTGAATAGTTTTCACCAAAAGGATCTGAAGTATAATCGTGGAGAACCAGAAAGCTCATATGACAGCAAAGAGAGATACTGCTTTGATGATAACAAGTTGCTGAGACTGGTGTTTGAGCAACTGAAAAATGAACGATACGTTGCTGAAACAGGTGTTTCAGCAACGGGAGAAATCGATAATACATTGCTGAAACAGGTGTTTCAGCAACGGGGGAAATCAATGATACGTTGCTGAAACAGGTGTTTCAGCAACGGGAAAAATCAATGATACGTTGCTGAAACAGGTGTTTCAGCAACGGGAAAATCAGATAAATGGGATAACTGACTTAGGTCCGTGAATGATAAGGGATTATTTCGGCAGTAAGGGGTGGGAAATACTGACTGAAGGAGGATATTTCAAGGGTGGTGGGAGTGGGAATAATAGAAGTAATGTGGGTATGGAGGGATATTGCTTTAGGAAAGAGGGTAAAATGATGGGAAGAAGCTTCTTGATTTAAAGCTTCAGATCTTCTCATGATGAATCTGTCCTCCTTATTGCTTTTTCCAGAATCTGCAAAATTCAATTGTAATATGCCAATCCTTGACAGGGATTATTAGTGCTAAATCTAATCTAATACTAAAAATATAGTGCAGAAAATTAAGTACTGTGAGGAGCAGAAGACTCCCCTAGAAAAAGATAATGAATATCAGTCATGCAAGCAGTCTTGAAATCCTCTTTAGAAACAGGGCGCTTATATAGACGGAGCCTATGGCCATTGACTAGTAGAGGTGTTTTAGCATCATCAATTGTTACAAGCCTTACCGTTCCGTTTGGAAAGACATCATCTACTTCATATGGTCCAAGCCAACGTGTACGTAGCTTTCCCTGAAAATTTTCAAACCGAGAGTCATACAACAAGGCCCAATTACCTTTTTGGAACTGCTTGTGTTTAATAATTTTGTCATGCCACCTCATCCTTTGTTGCTGAATCATGTTTGTTTGATGAATGGCATCTAATCTCTTTTCATCCAACTCCAAAAGCTGCTGCAATCTAGCTGTCTGCACATCATTCAAATCAAGATTAACAGCTAAAGCAGTCCTTAAAGTTTTAATTTCAAATTCCACAGGAAAAACAACATTTTTACCATAAACCAATTCATAGGGGGAAAAACCTGTAGTGTTTCTCCAAGTAGTCCTGTAAGCCCATAACGCCTCAGGGAGCCTTTGGGACCAATCCTTTCGGTTGTCCTTCACTGTTTTAGTTAGAATGGCCTCTAAAACTTTGTTTGTGCTTTCCACCTGCCCATTGGCCTGGGGGTGGTATGGTGTAGTCATTCTATGTTGAATATGATATTTGTGAAGGGTAGATTTAAAACCATGAGAATTGAATGGAGGTCCTCCATCAGTAACTAGCTCTCTGGGAATTCCAAATCTAGTGAAAATTTCTTCAAACAAGAAGGCTAGAACAGCCTCTTCATTGGCTCTAATAAGTGCTTTGGCCTCCACCCACTTAGTCATATAGTCTGTGCAGACTAATATATAGGTTCTTTGATTGGATGGAGGATTAATGGGTCCTATGAAGTCCAAGGCCCATCTTTCAAATGGTTCAGAAACTACCTGGGGATTTAATGGCATTTGGTCTCTATGATTGGGTTGACCCATTCTCTGGCAGCTGTCACGAGCCCTTACATACTTCTTTGCATCCTTAAATAATGAGGGCCAATAGTAACCCATCCTCAGAATTTTATGCGCTGTTCTTTTATCAGCAAAATGGCCTCCACAAGGGCCATCATGACAAGCTTTCAATATGTCATACACTTCATCTTCTCTAATGCATCTTCGGATCTCCTGATCAAGCCCAGTATAGAAGAGACACCCGCTTATCCAGCTGTACCTGGCACTTTGTTGAACAATTCTTCTCTTTTCTCTATATGACAGGTGTGCTGGTAGTTTTCCTGCAACCAAGTAATTAGCAATATCTGCATACCATGGAGAATGAGCAGAGACTGCAAACAAATATTCGTCAGGAAAACTATCATCTACTGGAATATCATTGTCAGTTTTTAACCGTGAAAGAAAATCAGCCACCACATTTTCTTTACCAGGTCGATCTACAATTGTAATATCAAATTCCTGCAATAGTAATAGCCATCTGGTAACTCTAGCATTTGTGACAGATTTGTTCATTAAGTATTTAATAGTTGAATGATCAGTGTGCACAAAAGTAGGATAACCAGTAATATAGTGTCGGAATTTATTAATGGCATAGATTACTGCAAGGAACTCTTTCTCGGTAACTGTATAGTTAAGCTCAGCAGAGGTCATATTCTTACTAATAAAGTATATAGCATAAGGAAGATTATTTTCCTCTTGTCCCAAAACCGCTCCAATAGCAATGTCTGAAGCATCAGAAGATATGTGAAACGGAAGATTCCAGTCGGGCCCCCTCAAAATAGGAGCAATAGACAACTGATGCTTCAGTTCTTCAAAAGCTTTCTGACAAGAATTAGTCCACTTGAATTCAGCATTTTTCATAAGAAATACAAATAATGGAGAAGCTATTTTAGAGAAATCTTTAATAAATCTCCTGTAATAACCAGCATGTCCTAGAAAACTTCTCACATCAGTTTGAGTTTTAGGAACAGAAAGCTTCTGAATGACCAATATTTTAGATGGATCTACCTGAATACCTTGAGATGAAATGAAATGTCCAAGCACTATTCCCTCACTCATCATCATATGGCATTTTTCGGTACTTAGGGAGAGGTGAGCTTGAATACATCTTTTAAGTACTTTCTCAAGGTTTTGTAATGCCTCTTCAAAAGACACACCATAGGGGGTAAAATCATCCATAAATATTTCCATACAATCATTCAGCATATCGGAAAAAATTCCTATAACAGCTCTTTGAAAAGTTGCTGGTGCATTGCACAACCCAAATGGAAGAACTCTATAGGCGAAAGTTCCCCAGGGGCTGGTGAAAGTGGTCTTGTCTTGATCTTGGGGTGCAATTCTTATATGATTATACCCACTGAATCCATCTAGAAAAGAAAAGAATTTCTTCCCTGCAAGACTGTCCAACACCTGATCAATGAAAGGTAAGGGAAAGTGATCCTTTTGAGTAGCTTTGTTTAAAGCTCTATAGTCGACACATACCCTCCATTTCCCGTTTTTCTTAGGAACAATTACTAATGGGGAAACCCATTCACTGTCAGATATGGGGTATATAAATCCCGCGTTAAGCAGTTTTTGAAGTTCTTCTTTAACAATTTCTCGTAAATTAGGATTCATTCGTCTTTGGGGTTGACAAACAGGTCGGCATCCCTCTTTAATGTAGATTCTGTGAGTACATAATTCAGAAGAAATGCCTTTCATGTCCGTGTAATCCCAGGCAAATGCCTCCTTATATTCATGTAATAACTTCATTAGCTGCTGTGTTTCAGCATCTGTTAGATCAGGATTTATGTTTAATGTCTTACCGGGTTCAATTTCAACTGTTATGCTTTTAGATGAGATCGTGGTCAAAGTTTGAGATGAATCTTCAGGTTCAATCTTTTCTTGTGCATCAGTTTCAAAAATTGCAGTTAATTGATTGTGTGTTTCAGCAATGACAGAAGAAGGCTCACAAATAAAATTATTGATTATCTCATCTTCTGTATTGTCTTTAAGAGTTAAAGCTTGTCCTATAGTTAGAATCGGCTGAACAGCATTATCATCATAATCCATCCATATAGAATCTTCATTATTGACTACTGGCGTAGCGTGAGGATAAAGAGTTAATTGTTTTGTTTCATAACCATTAGAAATTGTCATTGAACCAGATCTGCAACTAATAAATGCATCAGCTGTGGCCAACCATGGCCTTCCTAGAATTAAGGGATGTCCCCCCAGCTTTGTTTTAGTTTGCAATACAACAAAATCAGCTGGATATTTCCAGGATTCAACTGAAATGAGTAGGTCTTCAACAATCCCTTCTGGCTTAATTGTGGAACGGTCAGCTAACTCTAAGATGGTGGGTGTATCTCTGATTGTGTTATTCAGCTGTAACAATTGTGAAGTTTCTAGAGTCATTATATTAATTGCTGCACCTAAGTCTACCAGAACTCGGGGAATCATTGCTTTACCAATCTGAACTGTGACAGTAGGATGGCCAGGATCACCATATTTTACAGGAGGGGCTTTTCCGGACATTAATGCAGACAAGTCTCCCATCACATGTACTGTAAGGGGATCCTTGGTTTTCCTACCAGGTTTCTTAACACAAATATCCCTTAATGTTTTGGCATAAATTGGTACATCTCTTAATGCTTGTAAAAGTGGAATTTTAATATACAAATTTTGCAATTCCCCCATAAAATTAAAAGCAGGTGTTTCAGCTGTTTTGGTTAAAACCAAATGCTCGGGGAATGGTGCTTCTGTTAATTCAACATTTTTGTTAGGAGGTGGTTGAGCTTCTTTTTGTTTCTCGGTTTCATTTTTATCTGAATCAGTTATGTCATCAATAATAGGCTCTACTATTCTTCCAGATCTCAGATGAATATCATTACATTGCATAGTAGGGAATATAGACTGATTCTGAATATCAATGACTTGCACAACTTTATTATTGGGGTTAGGATTTGGTTGCACAGGTAGTTGGGGTGTCATTTGGTTGTTTGGCGGAGCATTTGATGGCAGAGAGAGTGATTGTTGGAATTGAGGCATTTGATTTGGGTACGGGAGTGATTGACTATTCCAATTTGGGTTCCAAGGATTGAAAGGAGGTGGTTGCTGTGGAGGCCAAGGAGTCCACATTGAAGGATCAACAAAGGGAGGGTTTTGCATTTGCATGGGTGGGAAATTCATTTGATTGAAAAGTGGATATTGCATTTGGTTGAAGGGGGGGTAACTTGTTTGGCCAAAAGCAGAATAATTGTTCCAACGATTAAATGGCATACCAGAGTTCGTACCTTGCCCTTTAGGTTGCCATTGTCTTCTTTGAGTTAGCAGGTAAACTGCCTCAGCTTCTTCTTCCGTTGGCTGCAACGCTGCTTTTATTCCTGGTAGAGATGGACACTGTTCTGTCTCATGATCTTTCTCACAAAGGGTGCAAACTGGTACTTTATCTCTTGGGCATTCCCTTAGTGGATGTTTGTCTCTACATTTCGGGCAAAAGACAGCCAGAGTTGCTTCTGCTTCGGCCTGCTTCTTCTTAACCTGCAAAGTGTCAATCTGCGAAGCAAAAGAACTTAACATTTCGGTTTTAAATTCTTCAAGTAAATTACCTATTTCTGCTCTTGTTGCTCCTCCATTGGCCGATTTCTGCACCCTTGAATAGGTGGAGTCTCTTATTCTATTTCTTGCAGCTCCCCTAGAGCACCTTTTAGCAAGTTCACAAATCTCATCATATGATTCTTTGGATATATCTCCCTTAGCAAGCATATTTAACATATTTAAACAATCATCCCTTAAACCTCTAAGTAATATTGTTTTACGAATTTCCTTACTTATATCCGGATGATCGGATCTCTGTATGTTGTATTGCAGCCTTTCTATGTAGTCCTCCAGACTTTCATCCGATTTTTGTGCCATATTGAATAGTTCATCCTTCTTCTCTCTCGTCCAGCAGTAGTCTTGATATTTAAGCAGAAACTTTTGTTTCATTTGTTCCCATGTTGTGATTACCTGACTTCCAAGGCTCATGAACCACCTTAAAGCATTCCCTTTTAAGGTGGCTGGAAACAGCTTCAATTTTTGAGCATTAGTAACATAATCATAACTTCTGCATAAAATATCAAATTCAAAAAGAAATTCGTCAGGATCCTCAGTGGATAAACCATGAAAGTTAGGTAGAGCAGACAATGGGATATTTTTCATTGTTCCTGCAGGAAGATCACTGATGGGAAATCCTAAGGTAGAAAGGGAATTTTCATCCCTTCTTTCTTCTTCAGGACCTGCACGTCCTCCTCCAAAGAGGAATGCATCATTGTTATCTTCCATCGTTGGCCTTCCTACTGCACTTTCTCGATCGTCAGAATCCTCTATTGGTTCTTCAATGTTTTCTACCGGTCGTCCAACGCTTTCTACTATTTCCTCAATGTGTTCTACTGATCTGCTAATACTTCCCTCTGACTCTTCAGCGCTGGCTGCTGGTTCTTCTGTATTTTCAGGACCCACAACTTCCTCTGTTCTGTAATCTGACTGAGGAGAACACTGGAATTTTGATTTCCGAGAACTTAATCTTTGTGATGATTCAGCCTTCGATACAATCTCGTCAATAAAAGTTTTTCGTCCTCCCCAACCCTTGCCACCTGTGCGGTTATTTTTCTTCTGGTTTCCTCGTCCTCTCATACAATCTGCACATTAAAAAGAAAAGATGAATGGTTTTGAAATCTATAATTACCTTCCCCGGCAACGGCGCCAAAATGTTGGTCGCTCTAATTGTTTTCACAATTCGAGCTCCACATAAATTGTCAACCCGAGAAGGTCTTTTTATTTCAAAGATAATAGCGCACTGGATATGCTCAATTTCAAAAGCGGGATCGATGTTGTAGTGAAAGAAAGACACACACCTGTTGAATTCATTAATCTACTAATTCACACTCTACTTAATTAAAGCTGAAGTCAATAGTAGAAACGATTTCTCAGTTATAGCAAAGGAAAATCAATCTATAAGGAAAGAAATCATTCAACCATAGCAGGAACAGGACCCTATTCCCTGGTGAGGAACTTCAGCACCTGCTGCCTGGCACTTAATCACACTGTAAGAAAAGTAACTTCAAGAGATCAAGACCCTATTCCCAGGAACAGGAACCTTCAGCACTTGTCCTCTTGTTTCTAATCACACTGCAGGCAAAGGAAAGCAATCAATGGGAGCAAGACCCTATCCCTTTATGCAGGGATCTTCAGCACATGCTCTCAACATCATTCACTCGTGCATTCAATATGTGTAGCGCTAAGAAACAGAGTATTGCAAACCATGTAACTAGTGTTTCAACAACAGAATTAAGGGAAGTGCAAACACATAAAGAGATAAACAAACTACAGGAACCAAAAGGGTGAATCTTGTGAGGAAGGCGGGCCCTTTCCTTCTCACAAGATTCCCCAGGAGAAAGAATTAAATTGGAACGCTCAAAAGAAGTTTTTATTCATCTGTCAAAGTAACTGATACATTACAGAAGGAGACTAGCTCTAGTTCTCCACAATATTGTCCTGTAACTTACAATTCAATCCCCCTCTAATGATGATGTCTCCTCTTTTTAAAGAGGAGACATCATTTACAATTTACATGAGAGCGAATATCTCGATTCTGTTTTCTTCTCCAAAATAGGACTATTCTGTTCTTTTAAAAAGAGATACTGTTACAACCGAGACAACAGAGGTGCTATCTTCAGGATAATCCAGGTAACCGTATCTTCGGGCTGCTGCTACTATTCCACAAAAAGTTCTTCCAGAATCGCAAATTACGCATAACGAGATTTGCATGCTTGATGGCTGTTTCAGCAACTGAGTTAGCTGTTTCAGCAACGGGGTCAGCTGTTTCAGCAACGGAGTCAGCTGTTTCAGCAATGGCCGCTTGTTCCCAACAAGGCATATAACTTATCTGCGATCTTTGACTTGTGTTAGCAACAATGCACTTCAATTAATGATGAAATATAAGAGTATTGCGGAATTAAATGTAAGACAGATTAATCATATAATAAAGAAGAGGTTTATATATACCTTGGGATAAAGTGGATGAAAAAGACATTGAAGTTCATAGTTTAAGAGTAGAGTGGTGTCAAAATATATAGCAAAAATGGTACATAGTGGAGTCCTAACAGTTATTTGCGTTCAAAACGCCATTTTCGCTGCAAAGTCCACCACCCAGGGAAATTCACTCCGCAGGACGGCTCCTCAGCTCAGTCTTCTACCTGCATTTCGCACCAGTCGTCCATAAAACAAGTATTTACCAGAAACCCACTCATAAACCCTGTTTTTCCAAGTTTTTCTGTGAAAATTGCCCGCAGAACCAAAAATTCGAATGAGAATCAGAGTGCTGCCTCTACACCCCTGCATTAACATCACTGTTTTACCCATTTTTTCAAAGAAAACCTGTGAACTGTGTTTCCCTCTGTAAATTCGCCCATCAAGTGGAATTTAAGCTTGTTTCCACTCGTAATTTCCACAAAAGAAACCAAACTGTCATTTTACCATACTGTTGTTGTCACAAGCCCTAACTACAAGTTGAAAAGTCATAAAATAAATTGAAAATGGAGGCTCCAGTGGCCCTGAATGTTGCCCCCTTGAATGCACCACATAAGGAATTAGAGTGGATGCCCCTTGCTGATAGAGATTTCCAAATTACTGATATGATTGGAGAGAAGCCTCACCTTCAAGCTTTCTGTGAAATTAGGAATAGCTATAGAATCAATACTGATGTCTTTGGAATTTGGGAGTCCAACATGCCTATCTACTACCTTCCTTCAGTAAATGTGCTGCCTGATCTTATCCATTTATGTTGTGCAAATTATGACCCCACACAAAGAGCAGTTATGGCTCCATCTAGGATTGTCCTCTTCTATATTACTCCTCAATCCATAAATGAGATGCTGAACTTTAAGCCAACCTAGCCTCTGGCTCCTCTCACCATGGGATTCTTACTTGAACAAGGTGCCAAACTGCCCAGTTCAGAGATAACCAGAATGGATCAATTATTCATGAAACTAGACCGCCAGCCCAGGCAGCCACCTCCTTTTAATCAAGTCTGGTTCAATGAAGCTAGTATACTCATTACTGATATGATATCCTATATCTTGGGTTTCAAAACCAGTGAGCATATTGATGAAACTGTCTTAGTGTTGATGTCCATATTTACTCTCGTACAGCCCCTTGCTGTCAAGTATGATTATGCTACCTTCATAGCTAATAAAATCCATGAGCAATTCATGAGCTTGGACAGAGAAAGAGTGTTCAAATACACATCCTACATATATCATTTGTTGTTGTACTATCAACCTGATAGTTTTCAAATTTCTCTTAGAAGATTGGACCTCAAAGGAGAAAGGAGATCTGTAATTTTCTAGACCTCAATATTCCATGAAGTCCATAACTCCCCTTATACATATTGTGAGTTTGTTGACCTGTTCATATATCCAGATACTTCTCTATTATTGATAACTCCTCCTGCCAGACTCTCTGCTGAAATGTAGAAAATTTTGCATCTCCCAAAGGACTACAGTATTCGTGATTGGTATTTTTACCAAAATCACACAGTGATCAGGATTTATGGTTGTGAACTATCCCCCTACAAGCTGTCAAAGTATGTCCCTATGAGACTGTTTGCCTTGGAATACTTTAGGCAATTTATTAGTTCAGATTTGACTCATTTCTATGGGGCTAGGAAAAAGGCACAGCTCAAGATAAGAAATCAATTGGGCTCTTTTATCTTCAACAAAAGGGAAGCCTGGGAGGAAGCAGATAAGATTTTAAGGGATCAACTTATGCTGAAACAAAGTTTTCATTGGTCACCATATGACCCTGAACATTTCATAAGTAATAGGAGAGTCAAAAATAAGCTTACAGGATATGTGCACCACAAAATCCCTGAAATTCAAAAATATGCTAACCAACAAGAATGGGTAGAAGGCACATTAGTAGAAGAGATTACTGAGGAAGAGAGACTGGAAAAGGCTATGAAAGGGCTTGAAAAAACGCTTGACCTGGACTCTTTTGGACAGGTATCCTTCAAGCTGCCCCAGCACATAGGAGGTGACACATCTTTTGCCGGGACTTCTCAACAACCATTACAAAAGGCCAGCACAGCATCAGCTAAAGGCAAGGAGGTAATAGGTGGGGAACAGAAAAAAATGGCAGGTCACCCAGATACATCAAAGGAACAAAGCCAAGGGCAAGGTCCTTCAACACAAATAAAGGTACCTGAAATCCCTATCTTATAAACTCCTCTCAATGAGGAAAGAGCCAAGAAAAGAGACAGGTTTGAAGACACACCTATAAGTGGATCAGCAGAACAGCAAGGGGAAAAGAGGCAAAGGTTAAATCCTTACTCTGAAGAGGAACTCTTGGGAGAGATAATAGGCAACCTGAGAGGTGAGTAAAGAACTCAACAGCAAATTCCTCCAATTTTGGAAACATCAACTAGTTCATATCAGCAAGAGCTAGTGGGGTTGCATGGTGAAGAGGCCACATCCACCATGCCACAAAGAAAACAACAGAGCAAGCAAGGCTCGGATATCAAGAAATAATTTACTGAAATAAAGGCTAGAAATGAGCCGATAAGGATCCAACTTTACAATCAATTATTGAGAATGGCTCCCACAAATCAACAAAGGCTAATGGCAGCCTATGATATTCAAGAAGGGAAAATGACCCTTAGTCACTTCAAGCCCACAATGCAACAGCCTCAATCAGCTGCTGATTATATCAGGACCAATCTGGAAGTTCTCTTTAAAGATATCCATCCAATGGACCAGATTGAGTTACATAAACAAACCGGAGAAATGGTGTACTCCACCTTGGCAGACAAAGCATTATTAGCTCACAAATTGCAAAATTCATTACATAATACTTCTACCCAAATGGAATTGGAAAAGGCTTCTTCTTTGGCTAAGGATAACAGAATTAAATCCTTAGAAGAAATCATCATAGAGCTGGGACATGATCCCAAGGATCCCAAAGGCATCCAAGCATTAATAAGGAAGAAAGAAGAAGACATTGCAGCTCTTAGGAAGTAGCTCAAACTGCGCATTAAAATGCATCCACAAACCACAGAAGTTGCACAACAGAAAGCAGAGGATGACACGGTGGGTTTACTGATCAAAATGAATGAGAGATTGGCAGAAACAAAGAAGGCATTGGAGGAAGCACTACAAGGAAAACAGGGAGAGGTGGCCTCTCAGCCATCTCAAACAGCTCCAATTGTTACAGCTGCTCCTTCTACAGTCACAACAGAAGTCCCTCCTACTGATCTGGCATCAACAGCACCAAGCACTACATCAACAGCAGCAGCAACAATAGTACCAGATACCAGCCTGAGCATGGAAGAGATGATGAAGGAAATAAAGGCCTTAGAACTCCAAATGGCAGAGTTAAATGAAGCCAAAGAAAAACTAGCCAAACTAGAGGTAAGCTACGATAAATCTAACATAATTGTGGCTGAAAAAACAAGAGAGGTAAAGGCCTTGGAAAATAAAGTAAAATCCTTGGAGAAAGATCTTGCTCTTCATAAAACTCTAACAGAAATCAAAACAATTTTATGGACTAAAATTGGCCAATCCATCACTGATCAATGGAGATCAATACAGACTATCCATGAGCAGATTGAACTGATAGAAATGGCCCAAAGAGAGATTCAAAAGTGTAGAACATTATTGGGAAACATGCCTAAGTAGACCAACAGATTAATCAATTTTTTGAACACCCACACCAAAGAATAGCTGGCAGCTCTAGATATCAAGGATAGAACAGGTACCATTTTGACAATTAAAAGGGTGCTGACTATGAGGAATTTTATACAAAATCTAGAGAGAAAGTGTCAAGAAGTGCAGATAGAGATAAATGCTTTTATAGCAAAATTTACAGTCTTGCAGCAAAAGGGCCTACCCAGTTTGTTAACCAACAATCAGAGACTGTTGACACATGAACAATATGCACACAGGGTGAACACATATATTACAAATCAGATCACAGCATCATCAAGCACTTCAGAAGACATAGTACCTCCCTCTGGACAGAGCTTATATGACAAGTTGGAAAATCTGTTCTATATCGAGCATGAAATAACAGATCCTTTCGAAGTCCAGCCCAATTACTATAGGTATACTGAAGCTGATGAAACATTAATAAAACTTCAAAGACACTAGTTTCCAACAAACCAATGGTGGCAGAGCATGCTAGAGGTGTTACCAAGGTAGCTTTTAGTTCTCTTTTTGATCACCTGCATTTAATCAAATTCAATGCACGTGCCACATATCATAAAAATGAAAACGAAAGAGGAAGGCAATCAAGCTAAAACTGTAGCTCATTAAAGCGGGACAACGCGTAGATGAAACAGGCGGGACAGCAACTCAGGAACGCAAAACAGAGAGACAGCTACCAGCTGACTTGTTAAGCTAAAAAGTCAAATATATCTGACCACCTAAGGCAGCCGGTACAGCAGAAGTTACTCCTGCATTCATTGCGCTCTATTTTCAATGTCATTTACTCCCTTTGAATAAGTAAATGGATAAAGTTATTGCCTGATATTTTCTCTATGAGATATTTTGTAACTTTTTTGTATAAATACCTCCCTTAGAGATGTATTATTGTTGGTTGGTGAATATCATTCTGGACCTGCGCTGTAAATTTCGAGAACCCTTCTGAATAAAGATTGCTGGAATGCTTTGCTGATGAACTTGCTGGTTGTGGAATTTATGGCAGAAGAATATGTTACAGAATTCTCGTATTACCTCATGGATCAATAAGTCTTTTTAACTCTTGTTTTACTGTTCTTGTGTTTTATATATCATCTATATATCATGTTCTAAATTGCAGGAAAAAAGAATAGCCCAGAATTTACTTTGTTGTACTCTGTGTTCAATTCTTATCAGTTTTTATGTTTTCTTCAGGACTAGCATAGGCAGGAATTCTTGACTGCTCCTGTCTCCCTGGTTCTTACACCCTGAATACAATTAAGGAATTTTTAACTGCTCCTTGGTGATATTCATATACTTTCCCTCTGTTAGCATAATGAAAGATTCTTAATTTCCATTCATTCCCTAACCCCATTTCATCTTATTCCAGCTTGAAAACTATTCCATGTTTAATTATCTTGCTCTGTAGTTCCTCCTTTTGCCAAAAAAACCATACCCAGAAGTTTATTTTCATTTGACTCCATTAACCCAATGGTCTGAACTTCTCATACTTTGCAGCCCTGTTTTATTGAATGTCACCATCCAAACATCAAACAAATACTTGTGCCTCATAACTAGCCTAACATATAGCAAAACAAAGCTAAATCATACAGAGAGAGCCCTCTCTGGTTGCAGATTGGCTAGAATCTGCAGCTAAAAGATTGGTTAGTGGTTACCTCGGTTGTATTCCCTTTTCTCAGATCTTTTGGGGAACAACCTGAGTGATAACATCATTGGTGACTCCACTGGGGACCAGAATGACTGTTTGTTACTGTTGTCTATTTTCTAAAGCTACAGATGGAGCCTGAAGTTAGCTAGGTAGCCTTTGAAACTGTTTTTGTTGTGCATTTGCAGGAGTAAATAAAAGTTGCTTCAGTCTATCTCCAGTCTAGATTTAGGCTGTAAACAGCTGTCTCAAAAATATGATCAGTTTCTTTTTGTTTTCAAAATATCTTTAGGAAAATTCAACACCCTCACAATTTATAATCCCCTAGAAAAACATTATCAAAAACAGTGTTTTACAAATACTTTCAGAAAATACCAAAAATAGATTTAGAAGCTGGCTCCAAGGAAGAAAACTTGTTCCACTAGATCAAATCCAGATTCTAATCCTCCAACTATTTTTGAAAATCCTAACTTGATCTCCAAGACCCTAAGAAGACAAGAAAGTCTAGAAAATTCTGCTGATTTAAATCTTGATATACTTCAACAAAATCTGACCCAATCTCCTCCTGGAAAAGCAGCAGTCCTTTCTACTGTTGCTACAGCTTCTTCTAGTTTACCATCATCACTTCAAAGCACCTTTTCCACTCCCCCATCCACTCCATTTATCTCAATTGTTATCCCTGTGCTTCCAGCTGTCCCATTTATACCTGTAAATATGGCAAACCGATATGCTCCTCTGCAGTTGCCTGCAAATCCAGGGGCTATGCCTCAACATTATCAAATAAAAATCACCTATTTTGATGGCACTGGCACCTACACAGCCCAACAACATACTAATAAAATGATGGATTACTTCGAGAACTATGAAATTGATGATAACGATGTCAGGATGAAAATTTTTGTTCAAAGTTTAACCGGTGGATGTGAGGACCTGGTTTAGGGCACTTGTTGCAAACACAATTGCTGATTCGGATGCCCTTCACCAAACCTTTTTGAACAGATGGGAAAAGAAGAAGGACCCATTACATATCCTATCAGAGTATGAAAGCTTAAAAAGAGGCCCATAAGAAACTGTCCAAGACTACTGTGCTAGATTCAATAATGTGTACAATGATATCCCTCAAAACCTTAGACCTCCACCTGACTTAGCCTTAATAAAATTCCCTGATGGATTTGATTCTGACATGGCATATCAACTAAGGGAAAGAGCCCCTTCGAGTTTAGAAGACATGCAGAGCATAGTTGTTAGTGTAGAGGCCGATCTAATTTCTAAAAGAGCCCGAGCTCGAGCTGAAAGAAGGACTCCCTTCAAAGAAGAGCCTTTTGCATTTGAGCAAAAAATATATGCAATCATTAAAGGAATGGATAGACTGGGTGATAGAGTAGAAGCAATTGAAAGGAAATCTTCTTGGGAAGTCAACCAAGTAACACCACTAGAAATCCAAACTTCAGAAAAAATCAAAATCCCAACACCGGGAAGGTTGGCCCTGATCAGAATATCAGACCTCCATTTCAAGAGAACTATGCCAAAGCTCAACCTCTAGTGAGCCAACAGAGGATACTCAAATCAACCTAATGGGTCTGAATAGTGAACATCAAATCTTTTTAACCCAAGATGACCAAGAGGCCCACACTTTCAACCAATTTCAAATCAAATCCGGAGAATCATTTGATTTCAGAGAAGGATATGATGCAGCTGTCTATGAGGTTCATAAACAATACAAATTGAGAAGCAGAACAGTAGATGTGCCTGAACCTAGCAAGCTGAAAGATACCAAGCAGCCTAAGAAAGCAAAGGATAAAAGCTCCCCGACAGAACTCCCTGCTAGAACAGACCTCAACCCAAAAGAACCTATGGTTGAGGACATATCAGACTTACAGTCCTTAAAAAATCAACCTTCCACATCCCTTCCTCCAAAAGAAAATGCAAACATCCCTCCTGAAAATAATTTCAAAGTAGATTTAGTTCATGACAGCACTCATGATGAAGAAAAAACCACTGAAAACACAACAGAAAAGGAAAGCCTTGCTGCCCGCAATACAAAAATTCAAGTGGAAAAACCCTTCAACCTACAAACAAAAATAGGCAAGTTAAAAATAGCCATTCCACTGTCCGAATTGGCTAAACATGAGGTTTATAGGGAACAAATGAGTAGGTCACTTCAAATATCAGAGAGTAGAGATGCAGTGAATGTCTTAGATGACCAACCAAAACTAATTTTTGGTCCTGAGGTAAATGGTAAAACAGTAGATGGAGGAGTTCCTCCATTCTATGTAAGCTCAAACATTCATGACAAAGTGCTACATAATGCATTGTTTGATTCCGGAGCCTCCCATAATCTGATGCCTAAGTCTGTGATGGAAATATTGGACCTAGATAGCACAAGGCCATACAAAGACTTGTTCTCATTCGATTCTAGTCAGGTCAGGTGTTTAGGCCTAATCAAATATTTGTGTGTATCCCTAGTACAATACCCTACCAAGACTATTTTAATGGATATAGTGGTAGCTGATATCCCACCAAAGTATGGAATGCTTTTTTCTATATCATGGGGTGCAAAAATCCAAGGATCTTTGCATATAGACATGTCTTATGCCACCATTTCAGTCTTTGGCCAGCCAAAGAGATTATACCAAGAAACATTGATGAAGTACGTGGTCAGCAGTCAAGAGAAACCCCAAAACTTCCCCATTTACTCCATGCATTCTAATATGGATTCGTTCATCTTATACAATGTTGAAATGTGTCCCAAAACTGATGGCAGGTTGCTAGAATCAGCACAAGCAAGAAGCATAAATGAAGAATCCACTGCTCAAGATCAAAAAATTGTTGAAATAATTGACGCAACAAACAAACAAGCCAAATCATATGAGTTACAAAATCCAAATCTGCCCACTGAGCAAGCTTTCAAAACTCCTAAGGCTACTTACAACCAAGAAATCTTATGGTACTTAGAGTTTGATGGGTCAGTAAATAAACTAGGAGCAGGGGTAGGGATTTGGATACACAATACGCAAAATGACCATGCTCAAGGACATGCATATAGGCTGAATTTTAGATGTACAAACAATATGGCCGAATATGAGGCTCTGTTGCTAGGTCTCAAACTGATTAGAAATCTAGGGGCAACTAAAGTTTCAATTCTAGGGGACTCAAATTTGATTATCCAACAGATGAAGGGAACTTTGTTACAAATGATCTCAGGCTGAGAGCTTATAGAGGGGCAGCAATTGAAATACTCAACACCTTCCTAGAATCTCAGCTAACCAAAATTCCGAGAAAACACAATTTACATGCTCACAGTCTGGCAACATTTGCCAGCACTTGTAAGCTGCCATTCGAACCTAACCATCACTTTACTGCTGAGATTAAACACAGACCTGCTACTCTAGACAATGTAAAAAATTGGCAGGTGTTTGAAAATGACACACAAATCAATAATTTCCTGACTTTGAAAGAGGAATTTTCAAGCACAAACATAAACACGAGTACCATTTGTGATGAACAACAAGTAGACAAAATTGAGAAAAATATATCAGCTGAAATAGCAAATCACATTTTGCATCCCACAATCTTTACTAGCAAAAATTTACAAGCGCTGAAACAAATGGACCTTGATGAAATTGCTGAGGGAGAATCTGAAGTAATTGAGTTGAAGGATAATTTTTTGCCCACAGGATTGACTCCTTTGGAGAATATTTTTGATTCAAATGATATACCAAGAAAACCAAAAATGCAGCCTTTAAATGCATAAATTGAGGACTGTAATATAGGGACTGCACAAAATCCTAAGATGGTAATTTTGTCCAAAGCCTTGCCTCTCGATAAAAAACTAAAATATATTAAGTTGTTTAAAGAGTTTCAATATGTCTTTTCATGGAGCTACGAGGACCTCAAATCCTATGATACTTCGTTCATCCAACACACGATACCTTTGAAATAAAATCAAAAACCTTTTAAACAAAAACTTAGAAGAGTTAATCTAGTCCTCCTTCCTCTCATTGAAAAGGAAGTCAAAAGAATGTACCAAGCTGGAATAATTGCACCTATTAGATTTTCATAATGGATCTCAAATCTAGTGCCCACCAGGAAGAAAATGGGAGAGATAAGACTGTGTGTTGACTTAAGAAATCTGAAAAAAGTTTCTCTCAAAGACCATTACCCCTTACCTAAAATGGATCACATTTTACAAAGGGTAGTGGGAGCTTCTAGGATTTCACTGTTAGATGGCTTCTCAGGATTTAACCAGATCTTAGTTCACCCGGATAATCAAGATAAAACTGCCTTTACAACACCTTGGGGAACCTTTAAATATGTAAAAATGCCTTTTGGACTCAAGAATGCGGGGGCCACATTTCAACGAGCAATGGACATAGCCTTTGCAAAAGAGATTCATGATTTTTTAGTCATATATCTTGATGACCTCACTGCTTTTTCCAAATCAGATAAAGAACATTTAGAACATCTCAAACAAGTGTTCCTAATTTTCAGAAAGTATGGCATATCATTGAACCCAAAGAAATCATTGTTTGGCCTAGAAGAAGGCAAGCTCTTAGGTCACATAATTTCAAAAGATGGCATTAGAATTGACCCGGACAGAATACAAGCTATTCTCCAAGTGCCTCACCCAAGAAATATCAAAGAACTGCAAGCCTTCCTAGGAAAGATCAATTTCCTAAGAAGATTCATACCCAACTTGGCTGAACTAATTAGATTGTTGAATAACATGCTGAAGAAAGATTCCAAAGTCAAATGGAAAATAGAAGCTAAGCAAGCCTTTGAGGATATCAAAATAGCCTTAACTAAAACACCGGTCCTCATAAGCCCAAAGTTTGATAGAGACTTCATAATCTTTTCCTTTGCATCTGAGCATACTATTGCAGCTGTCCTATTACAAAAAGATGACCAAGGATGTGAGAAGCCCATTGCTTTCTTCAGCAAAGCACTTAGAGATGCACCTTTAAAATATCAAATCATGGAGAAACAAGCTTATGCCCTTGTAAAGGCTATCAAGGATTTCAGAGTTTATATCTTATACTCTCATGTAATAGCTTATGTCCCAAATGTCATGATCAAAGATATTCTAACTCAAGAAGGAATTGAAGGTAAGAGAGGCAAATGGATAGCTAACATTTTGGAATATGACATTGAAATCAAGCCAAAAAAACTGATAAAAGTACAAGGATTAGCCAAATTGATGACTAAAACCAATTTTCAGGCCCTTGACATCAATGAACTAGATAACGAATAGGAGTTGGCGACTCCACAGATCAATCAATCCTTTTTACAATCACCTTGCTATGCTGATATTACTTATGTATTGTTAAACCTGCAAGCTTCTCCAGGGTTATCCAGAACTAAAAAGAGATTCTTGAAAATGAAAGCTTCAAGATTTTGTATTGTAGACAATGTTTTATTTTGAAAAAATCATGAAGGCATTTTACTAAATTTCTTAACAAAAGATGAAACTGACAAAGTGCTGAAAGAATTTCATGCAGGGGACTGTGGTGGACATTTGTATTGGAAATCAATAGCTGATAAAATCCTAAGAGCTGGGTTTTATTGGCCCTCCCTATTTGCTGATGTAAAGAAATTTGTAGTTTCTTGCCATAAATGTCAAATCTTTGAAGGCAAGAGAAAACTGTTACCTTTACCCCTAAAACCCATTTCCACTGAGAGATCATTTCAACAATGGGGTTTAGATTTTATTGGAGAAATTCACCCTTCCTCTTTTGGCCAACATAAGTGGATTTTAACTGCAACAGACTACTTCACCAAGTAGATAGAAGCCATTCCTTGTAGGCAAGCCAATGACTCAATCATCATGCAATTCCTAGAAACCAATATCTTATCTAGATTTGGTTGTCCAGAAAAGATCATAACAAACAATGTTGTTGCCTTTAAATCCAAAAGAATGATCAATTTTTGTCACAAGTACCACATTACCTTAGGCCATTCCACAACCTATTACCCTCAAGGTAATGGTCTAGCTGAATCATCCAATAAGAGCTTTATCAACATCATAAAGAAATTATTGGAGGAAAATAAGAAGAATTGGCACAAAAAGCTTGTTAATGCACTTTGGGCAGACAGGTTAACCACAAAGAGATCCATTGGGACAAGTCCCTATGAGTTGGTTTATGGTATAGAGGTTGTATTCCCTTCATCCTTGGGAATCCTTGTGATAAAATTACTGCAAGAAATACAGGTAGAACCCAATGATATTCAGAGAAGAATCAATCAAACAATTCATTTACAGCAAACTAGAGAGGATGTGTATCACAGATCTCAGATCCTACAAGAGAAACTGAAGAAGATTTTTGACAAAAGGACAAAAGCAGAGGATTTTTTAATAGGAGACAAAGTGCTGAAATGGGACTCTAGGAGGGAAGATAAAGGAAAACATGGTATATTTGATTTCCTATCGAAAGGACCTTTTGTTATTCAGGCTGTACAAGGAAACAACACTTACTTTTTGAGAATTTTGGATGATACAAGAGTAGAGGATGGACCAGTCAATGGGAGGATGCTCAAGCATTATTTTGATTCTCTTTGTTAACATGTTAGGAGTATATTTTGTACATAATAGTGTCTATTTTTAGCAGTTTATTACAGCAATAAGATAAGGAAAAAGGAAGGAATTGTGCCACCTTTTTATGTTATATTTTGAGTTTATCAGAAGAAGAGAAGAAGAAGACTTGGGAGCTAAAAATCTGATGGCAAATATTCAGACAAACCATCAAAGACAGAGCTGTAAATGCATCAAATCAGTTCATTTGTCATGTATATATATCACAGAGACCCAGTTTTGTTTGTTTACAGCAAAAGGAAATTTTAGATTGCAGCAAGGGTTGAATATAAGGCCATCTGACTTGTTGTTCTTGGCTTTTCATCTGGAAAAGCCATCCCCAAGTGGAGCCACTGTTAGGTTCCTATACCAATAAGTGTCATATTTCATGATTGACTGTGGAAATGCCAAATATGATCATCCTTTCCATGCTGCAAAGATTCCATATTTTCAAAAAATCAAAAATTTGAAAAATGTAAAGAGGGTATGCCCTAAAAGAAAAATCAAAGGGCGAAAAGAATGAATTGGTCAAGAAATAAGGAAAATGAACCCCAAAGAAAAGACCAAGAAAGTGTGCTAGTCAAAATGCCACTACTGTCCTATTTTTTGCAAACAAGTTCAAGTTATGCAATCAGTGACTTCTGTCACACTTGATGGATGGCCAAACAGCTCAATCTTGGCCAGTCCATGTTTAAATTTCTTGTTTTAGAACTAGAGAATAAGATCTGTTCCAATAGTTTAAGCTTGGCAGATCAGTAGTTAGGTAGAGAAGCAAGGGTGCTCAACAGCTGAATCTGAGCCCCTGGAAGAGATAAGGGAAGACTTAGATAGGAGGACAGCTAAAAGAGAACAAAAGAAAGAAAGGGTTTGCTAGTTCAAATGCACCCTGGAAAAGGAAGAAAAAATGTTAGGTGTATTAGGCTGGGTAGGCAGTTTGGTGTTGCAGAAGCAAGTTTGTGATCAGTTTTGTCTTTTTGGAAAAGACTTATCTCATGGATATCACGGGTACCATGGCAAAGTGACTATAAAACAATTGGAGCATGACTAATATCCCTCCCATTCCTCCAAGAACATTTACTAACTTCCCTCAAGGTCATTGAGATTTACTCTCGTTAATCAGACTCTTATGTTTGACGTTTTATGTGGCCTTGGAGAGTTAACTCTCCTCTCGCCTAATCCAAGGCCCTAAAATCCTAAACTTGTTGGTGTAATAACTAAAACAAAAAGTTCTAGTGGATTTTAATTAAGCGCTTGATTTTATTAGGCTGTTCTTTAAGTCACAAGGTAATGGAGGTGAAACTTGTGGTGTTTTTATGGACGCAAAAGAAATTAATAAAACTTAGCTACATGCACATGCACTTTTGTTTTCGATGAAGAGCAATTTCTATGAGGTTCAGAGGTACTTGTAATATAAACAAATTTTCTTTTTCTTTTCAGACTCCACACTCACAAAAACTAACAAAACTAAATATGCCTAAAAAGAGATGCAAATCTTATCCTAATGCAAGAACTATATGTGGATGCAAGATTCAAAGACTACTCTAAAAACAAAGAAGGAAAGTTGCTACTTTACCAAATTTTGTCTTGCCACTAAAATGCTTAGATAGAAGATGATGTGTTACCAATCATTTCGTCCAAACAATAAAAACAAGTTCTAAGATAAAAACAAAGCACTTTCACTTCGCAAAAAGGGAAATCAAATGAGAAGCAAGTTTAAGAAAACGAAACTCAAAAACTTTCAAAAGATTTTCTTTCAATCAAACCAAAAAGTCTTTTTCAAAGGAATGCTCTCCAAAACTGACACCAATGATTGATAAACAAGCAACCAAACACTTTTGTGAATTGACACCTTTCAAATGATGAAAACTCAACAAAAATAAAATGTGTTTGAAATCGCTTTTGACAATCAAAAGCAGCAATGAAAGTCCAAAATATCAAAAGACAAGTTTCAAGAAAATGGTAACAAACAAGTTTCCCGAAACGAAGGAGCAAATGGTCATAAAAATGATTTTGTTAAGCAAACAAAAAGTGTCATGAAAGCAAAAATGGACACAAAGATTGAACCCAATCTTCCTACTCTACCGAAACAAAGCAATCAAGATTCTTAAATAGAAATCTTGTGTGTCAAAAATCAATGACGCTTGCAATCAACGAAAACAAGACTAATACTCCTTATGACTAGAGAGAGTTCAGAACAAGGTGCCCCCTGTCAAACAGAGAACTGTTACTGGAAAAGTGACTGCTTGACACTGACCCAAACCACCAGACAAATATTCAGCAAAAAGAAAATTTATAAATCTTGAAATTTGTGTAATATACGCGCCTGCAATTAAGTGCAGAATGCGTGTATACGCGACTGTAACTAAGGAAACCTGCGTATACGAAGGTTCACTTAGTGCAACTTGCGTATATACGCTTCTGTAATCCAGGAAAAGAGCGTATCTGAAGTCTTTCAAGAAAAATAAAAAAAACACAGACTGAAAAACTGGAAAAGCTTGGAGTTCAAGAAAAGATCAGACAGTCAGAGCCAACAAACAGAGGGGCTGAGCCTTGATTGGCTCGAAGACTACCCAAACTAGGAACAACAAGAGTGTTGTCCCCAGCAGAGTCGCCAATTCTGGTTGAAGGGAAAGTACCCCTAGGGTCCTTTGGGCTAAGACTCTACCAGACTGAAAATTTCTTATTCAAAGAAACACACACAGCCATCATTTTTACTTTTAAGCAAATTCTAATGTTTAGGGTACGTACCTAAGGTCCTACGTTCGAGAAGGCCTTTAGGGTCCAAACCCTTCTTGGAGTTCCCTTCTTCTTTCTTTGACCTGCAAGACAAACAAATCAAAGAACACAATAGTACATGTACAGATACTTATGTATAAACCATCTTTATGCTATAAAGTTAGTTATAAAAATCTTTAAGTAACCACTTGCATAAGAATTCAAGACAAGAATCTCATAAGCATAAAGAAAGATTGTTTCGGGAACAAAGACGTGTTTCTTTATATATAAAGGCAAATAAAGTACATATATCGGAAAGATATCACCTGAACACCTTCAGCAGGCTCTAAGCAAAGCTTCCTCCCGGATTCGTTCCAGCCTCAAGCCTCCAACAAGAGCTCCTTCCAAGTCCTACTCAATGATGATATCAAGGATGAATGATCACCAATACACATGGAAACAAGGGTTTCCTATGCAAAATGGGGGAAGTGCAGAAAGCACCAAGGACTTCAGACCTGGTCTAAGGGAAAAATCTCAGCATAATAATCTTGCTCTCTTCTCTCTCCCTTGGCCTTCCCTTTGATGTCTTTTTATACCCTCTCCAAAGTAGTTTTTTAGTTAGGAGTTGGTTGGGAACAGTTGGGCCACGGGCACTAACAGGTGATCCAGCAGGTAAACCCGCGATCTCCGCCCGAAAAAGAGGAATTTATTATTTTTTTAAGTGTTTTAATAGATACACGCGGGTTGGGTATGACATACCCGCATGTACACGCGTTTAACTCAGGTCAATGTCGCGTATAGGGAATAAAACACTGTTTTTTAAATTTTTGGACCAGGTTTGGAAGGAGGGGTTGCCCTAGGCCATGAGTGCAGCATCACAAACCATAAGAGTGAGATTTGGAGCTATAACAGTCCTAGTTCACTTCATTTCATGAAAAATACTAAATAGAACTCTATGTTTACTTAGCCAAAACAAGCCACATTTCTTGTGTAAAAAGACCCTTCCATTTCCCTTTCATTTCCCTAAAAACCTAAGTTTTTACCTTACAAACATAGCCTCCTACATTCATAAAACCATATTAACATTAACTTTATTATATATCTCCTTTATAATGTTTCCCCGCCCCTATTTTATAAAAATACATAAAAAATCCCAAAAAATATTATAAATATGCCCCCCCCCCCTGCAGCTAAAGTTATGGCCATATTGTAATTTCTGTCGGGAGCTATTGATCCACCCAGGGCCATTAACAACACTTCACGTGCTCCATCGGGATTTGTTTAACATTTGGTTAAACAAATAACCAAGGCCGCTGACATAAACCATATAAAAACCCCGATAACCAAGGTTTTATACCCCGCAAAACATATAAAACAATAAATATATCGAGCGGGCCCCGTGTCATAAACCTCCATCAACTTACCCCTCCGTCACCCTTCCGATTCGGGCTTTCCCATCAGACGATCCACGTTGATGTCAGAAGCGCCCCGATGTCCGAGAGATAGCACCCGATGAAAAGCGGTATTCCCGCCGTACTGCGGGACGCGTGTCGCCACCATGTTGTATCGTGTCCGTTCTGCCAAAAACTGCCATAGTACATAAAGCAGTGCGATAGTAACATAAACCACTTTCCCTTCCCGTTTCCCACGTTAGCACCCACGTCATTGCCCACGTCAGTTGCCACCTCGTCACTGTTTCGCCCGCCGTGTCCGCCACGTCAACGCCAAGTCACCTTCCGTACCCCCGCTACCGAAAAAGATGACGTCATGCTGACGTCACCCGACCAAACCGCACCAAAAGCCCGCCAAAATCAAATTTGTTAAAAATTCGTTTAAACATCATTTTTGTCCATTTCTCTTTGTTTTTCTATGCAAGCTCTGCATTGTTATTTACTTTCAAAACGCCATTTTCGCTGCACAGTCCACCACCCAGGGAAATTCACTCCGTAGCTCGGCTCCTCAGCTCAGTCTTCTACCTGCATTTCGCACCAGGCATCCATAAAACAAGTATTTACCAAAAACCCACTCATAAACCCTGTTTTTCCAGGTTTTTCTGTGAAAATTGCCCGTAGAACCAAAAATTCGAATGAGAATCACAGTGCTGCCTCTACACCCCTGCATTAACATCACTGTTTTACCCATTTTTTCAAAGAAAACCTGTGAACTGTGTTTCCCTCTGTAAATATGCCCATCAAGCGGAATTTAAGCTTGTTTCTGCCCATAATTTCCAGAAAAGAAACCAAATTGTCATTTTACCATACTGTTGTTGTGAGAAGCCCTAACTACAAGTTGAAAAGTCATAAAATAAATTGAAAATGGAGGCTCTAGTGGCCCTAAATGTTGCCCCCTTGAATGCACCACATAATGAATTGGAATGGATGCCCCTTCCTGATAGAGATTTCCAAATTACTGATATGATTGGAGAGAAGCCTCACCTTCAAGCTTTCTGTGAAATTAGGAATAGCTAAAAAAGCAATACTGATGTCTTTGGAATTTGGGAGTCCAACGTGCCTATCTACTACCTTCCTTCAGTAAATGTGTTGCCTGATCTTATCCATTTATGCTGTGCAAATTAAGACCCCACACAAAGAGCAGTTATGGCTCCATATGGAACTGTCCTCTTCTATATTACTCCTCAATCCATAAATGAGATGCTGAACTTTAAGCCAACCCAGCCTCTGGCTCCTCTCACCATGGGATTCTTACTTGAACAAGGTGCCAAACTGCCCGATTCAGAGATAACCAGAATGGCTCAATTATTCATGAAACCAGACTGAAAGCCCAGGCAGCCACCTCCTTTTAATCAAGTCTGGTTCAATGAAGCTGGTATACTCATTACTGATATGATTTCCTATATCTTGGGTTTCAAAACCAGTGAGCATATTGATGAAACTGTCTTAGTGTTTATGTCCATATTTACTCTCGGAAAACCCCCTGCTGTCAAGTATGATTATGCTACCTTCATAGCTAATAAAATCCATGAGCAATTCATGAGCTTGGATAGAAAAAGAGTGTTCAAATACACATCCTACATATATCATTTGCTGTTGTACTATCAACCTGATAGTTTTCAAATTTCTCTTAGAAGATTGAACCTCAAAGGAGAAAGGAGATCTGTAATTTTCTGGACCTCAGTATTCCATGAAGTCCATAACTCCCCTTATACATATTGTGAGTTTGTTGACCTGTTCATATATCCAGCTACTTCTCTATTATTGATAACTCCTCCTGCCAGACTCTCTGCTGAAATGCAGAAAATTTTGCATCTCTCAAAGGACTACAGTATTGGTGACTGGTACTTTTACCAAAATCACACAGTGATCAGGATTTATGGCTGTGAACTATCCCCCTACAAGCTGCCAAAGTATGTCCCTATGAGACTGTTTTCCCTGGAATACTTTAGGCAATTTATTAGTTCAGATTTGACTCATTTCTATGGGGCTAGGAAAAAGGCACAGCTCAAGATAAGAAATCAATTGGGCCCTTTTATCTTCAACAGAAGGGAAGCCTGGGAGGAAGAAGATAAGATTTTAAGGGATCAACTAATGCTGAAACAAAGTTTTCATTGGTCACCATATGACCCTGAACATTTCATAAGTAATAGGAAAGTCAAAAATAAGCTTACAGGATATGTGCACCAAAAAATCCCTGAAATTAAAAAATATGCTAACCAACAAGAATGGGTAGAAGGCACATTAGTAGAAGAGATTACTAAGGAAGAGAGACTGTAAAATGCTATGAAAGGGCTTGAAAAAACGCTTGACCTGGACTCTTTTGGACAGGTATCCTTCAAGCTACCCCAACACATAGGAGGTGACACATCTTTTGCTGGGACTTCTCAACAACCATTACAAAAGGCCAACACAGCATCAGCTAAAGGCAAGGAGGTAATAGGTGGGTAACAGAAAATAATGGCAGAACACCCAGATACATCAAAGGAACAAAGCCAAGGGCAAGGTCCTTCAACACAAACAAAGGTACCTAAAATCCCTGTGTTACAAACTCCTCTCAATGAGGAAAGAGCCAAGAAAAGAGACAGGCAGGAAGACACACCTATAAGTGGATCAACAGAACAGCAAGGGGAAAAGAGGCAAAGGTTAAATCCTTACTCTGAAGAGGAACTCTTGGGAGAGACAACAGGCAACCTGAGAGGTGAGGAAAGAACTGAACAACAGATTCCTCCAATTTTGGAAACATCAACTAGCTCATATCAGCAAGAGCTAGTGGGGCAGCATGGTGAAGAGGCCACATCCACCATGCCACAAAGCAAACAACAGAGCAAGCAAGGCTCAGATATCAAGAAAGAATTTACTGAAATAAAGGCTAGAAATGAGCCGATAAGGATCCAACTTTATAATCAGTTGCTGAGAATGTCTCCCACAAATCAACAAAGGATAATGGCAGCCTATGATATTCAAGAAGGGAAAATGACCCTTAGTCACTTCAAGCCCACAATGCAGCAACCTCAGTTAGCTGTTGATTATATCAGGACCAATCTGGAAGTTCTCTCTAAAGATATCCATCCAATGGACCAGCTTGAGTTACATAAACAAACCGAAGAAATGGGGTACTCCACCTTGGCAGACAAAGCATTATTAACTCACAAATTGCAAAATTCATTACATAATACTTCAGCCCAATTGGAATTGTAAAAGGCTTCTTCTTTGGCTAAAGATAACATAATTAAATCCTTAGAAGAAATCATCATAGAGCTGGGACATGATCCCAAGGATCCCAAAGGCATCCAAGCATTAATAAGGAAGAAAGAAGAAGACATTGCAGCTCTTAGGAAGTAGCTCAAGTTGCCCATTACAATGCATCCACAAACCACAGAAGTTGCACAGCAGAAAGCAAAGGATGACACGGTGGGTTTACTGATCAAAATGAATGAGAGATTGGCGGAAACAGAGAAGGCATTGGAGGAAGCACTACAAGGAAAATAAGGATAGGTGGCCTCTCAGCCATCTCAAAAAGCTCCAATTGTTACAACTGCTCCTTCTACAGTCACAACAACAGTCCCTCCTACTGATCCGGCATCAACAGCACCAAGCACTACATCAACATCAGCAGCAACAGCAATACTAGATACTAGCCTGAGCATGGAAGAGATGATGAAGGAAATAAAGGCCTTCGAACTCCAAATGGCAGAGTTAAAGGAAGCCAAAGAGAAAATGGCCAAGCTAGAGGTAAGCTACGATAAATCTAAAATAACTGTGGCTGAAAAAACAAGAGAGGTAAAGGCCTTGGAAAATAAAGTAAAATCCTTGGAGAAAGATCTTGCTCTTCATAAAACTCTAACAAAAATCAAAACAATTTTATGGACTAAAATTGGCCAGTCCATCACTGATCAATGGAGATCAATACAGACTATCCATGAGCAGATTGAACTGATAGAAATGGCCCAAATAGAGATTCAAAAGGCCAGAACATTATTGGGAAACATGCCTGAGCAGGCCAACAGATTAATCAATTTTTTGAACACTCACACCAAAGAAGAACTGGCAGCTCTAGATATCAAGGACAGAACAGGTACCATTTTGACAATTAAAAGGGTGCTGACTATGAGGAATTTTATACAAAATCTGGAGAGAAAGTGTCAAGAAATGCAGATAGAGATAAATTCTTTTACAGTAAAGTTTATAGTCTTACAGCAAAAGGACCTACCCAGTTTGTTAACCAGCAATCAGAGACTGTTGACACATGAACAATATGCACACAGGGTGAATACATATGTTACAAATCAGATCACAGCATCATCAAGCACTTCAGAAGACATAGTACCTCCCTCTGGACAGAGCTTATATGACAAGTTGGAAAATATGTTCTATATCGAGCATGAAATAACACATATTTTTGAAGTCCAGCCCAATTACTACAGGTATATTAAAGCTAATGAAACATTAATAAAACTACAAAGACACCCGTTGCCAACAAACCAATGGTGGCAGAGCATGCTAGAGGTGTTACCAAGGTAGTTTTTCGTTCTCTTTTTAATCACCTGCATTTAATAAAATTCAATGCATGTGCCACATATCATAAAAGTGAAAACGACAGAGGAAGGCAATCAAGCTAGAACTATAGCTCATTAAAGCAGGACAACGCGTAGATGAAACAGCCGGGACAGCAACTCAGGAATGCAAAATAGATAGACCGCTACCAGCTGACTTGTTAAGCTAAAAAGTCAAATATATCTGACCACCTAAGGTAGCCGATACAGCAGAAGTTACTCCTGCATTCATTGCGCTCTGTTTTCAATGTCATTTACTCCCTTTGAATAAGTAGATGGATAAAGTTATTGCCTGATATTTTCTCTATGAGATATTTTTTAACTTTTTTGTATAAATACTCCCTTAGAGATGTATTATTGTTGGTTGGTGAATATCATTCTGGAACTGCGCTGTAAATTTCGAGAACCCTTCTGAATAAAGAGTGCTGGAATGCTTTGCTGATGAAATTGCTGGTTGTGGAATTTATGGCAGAAGAATATGTTACAGAATTCTCGTATTACCTCATGGATCAATAAGTATTTTTAACTCTTGTTTTATTGTTCCTGTGTTTTATATATCATCTATATATCATGTTCTAAATTGCAGGAAAAAAGAATAGCCCAGAATTTACTTTGTTGTACTCTGTGTTCAATTCCTGTCAATTTTTATGTTTTCTTCAGGACTAGCATAGGCAGGAATTCTTGACTGCTCCTGTCTCCCTGGTTCAGTAAACAAATTTAAATGACATCAATATTGTTATAAGATATATGTCGGTTTTTTGATGAATAATGAATTTTAAAAATTACAATAATTACTGTCACATGTTGATGTTTCCAAAAAAGAGAAAATATCATACAAAAAACTGGTGCGTCCATAACATAAAAATGTACTAGTGTGTTATGTTATATAAAATCACCATGATGGCAACTTTTCTGCATGATCGATGCCTTTTGAGAAAACGATACCATCGAGTTGTTTAGTTCTTCAAGCACCAATGTTCTTTGCAATTAATGCCCCGGTGATTTGTAATTCTTAATGCACCAGTGCTTTCATATAACTAATGCCCCAGTCCTACAAAATATTATATCCAACCCCAATGCATTATTAAAATTAACAACACCAAACCTTTTATATTCTTGGCATAACAGTGCATTTATATAAAAATATGCATTAATGCTGCAAACTTAAATAAAAACCCCGAGACTGCAATATGTTTTTGCGTGCCTTGGTGTCATTCCATAAAAGAATACCCCAGGGATGTTTTTGATATATAAACACTGGGGAGGTATACATTTCAGGCACCATTGTTCTTTGCATTCAATACCTCTATGCTTTTATTTATTTATGCAGCCCCGATGCTTTTATATATATATTGCAATGGTGTTACTCATTCCATGAAGTGCACTAGAAAAAAAAAAAAAAAAAAAAATATATATATATATATATATATATATATATATATATGTGTGTGTGTGTGTGTGTGTGTGTGTGTGTATGTATATATATATATATATATATATATATATATATATATATATATATATATATATATATATATATATATATATATATATATATATATATATATATATATATATATATATATATATATATATATATCCGCTATAACCTCTAGCCACCCAGATTTTTTCAGTTGTGATGTGATCTGAGTTGACTCAACTCTTGGATTTAACCAAGATCTTTTTCTTTCGTGATGTGATTAGAATTGCATTTAAAATAGAATAATTGAACATATATACATGTTGTAAATAATAAGGAATGTGACAATCATCAGCAGCATCAAATAACAAGACATTGATAACGGAGTTCGTCCAGGAGGGACTACGTCTCCAGGCCCCAGTGTCAAGATGGTGTAGGCTGTTGCATTAAATGTTGTCAATATTGATGATATACATAGCTGGTGATGTCGCTATCATACAAGGAAAATTCCCTCACGCAGGAGTGGCTCCAAGAGATGTTCCACTGCAGGAACTCTCATTCAAAAAGGGACTCCTATCAGTATGACCTAAACTCATGCATGATGATAATGAGCATCTTGCCAACATGGCATAAAAAGGATCTTAATTCAGACATACATGGTGGCAACATGAGTATCCCATTACATAACAACAAAGGGATCTCAAATAAAACATGACCAATCATGACAACAAGTACATCTCATAGATGATTCCGCGTAACATCAAGTAGGAATCATGAAACAAGTAAGAAAACAAGATCCCACATCAAACATCAAACAGGGATCTGTGTAGCACAATGCATCTCATAGCAAAAGAAGAACATGAAAATATTGCATATACCTCACATCCCGGGGCCATTTGAAGAAAAGGATGTCAAACTACTAAAGTTGGCCAGACCATCAATCTCGCAACGTCGAATCTCATGGAAATCACTGCTCGCACAGGAATGATGACACCTGCACTCCACTGTGAAAAGTGGCTGAAAAATGAAATTATAAAATGGAAAATCTCAATGCACCATCAGATTTGTGGCATCGAATAGGGTAAAATCAACTGTCAAATTTTTGAATTCTGAGAAAATGAAAAGCTAGGGCTTAAGGAATCTTTTAGATTCCCTCCTCCGGGTTTTCTCAAGATCTGCTGCTTAGATCAAAATTCTAACTGTGCCATCAGTTTTGTGTTGCTGAGAGGTGTAAGATCAACATAAAGTTTGTCCAATTTGGACACTGGCAAAATTTCGCCCTCCTGAGAATTTTGCTCAATCATGGGTCTCCCTGTGTTTCTCCTAGATCATGGTTCCACCTACAAAAATTAATTAAAAAATATAGTCTCAGTTTCCATGCCCTACCTTCCGCTACTCCATGATGGGTGCACTAAACAAATGATAAGGTTATATGTAAAATGTGAGGGCGGATAAAATAATGACAAGGTTGTTGGCCTCTTGGTTAAGGTAGAATGGTGGAGGCAAGGAGGTCAGGGGATCAAATCTTGACCCCTCCAAGTTTGTCGCGTTATATATATTTTAAAATGGTTAAGTTTTATTTTTGGGAAGGTGTAGTTTTTTTAAACGGCATGCGGTTACTTTTTTTGTATTAAATGGAATGGGTAGAAGGTTAGCCATTTAATGGTTGGTGTGTTGTTATGTGACATGGTACCGTCGCATGGTGGTGGGTTGACCAATGTGGCTGGCGCGAGCTCGATACCCACCGGCCTTCGTAATGTTTGAATTAAACATGGCAGCGGTGTTGGGGTGTGGGTCGGGTCCACCGGAGGTGGCTTGTGCACCCCACACATATATAGTTAACATAATTTGGTATGGTGGTTGGTTGGGGGCCGACAGGGGTCATGGCCCATCAGCCATATTTAAATAATATTTGTTATGTGGTGTGGTTGGGCCAATGTGGGTCATGGCCCGTTAGCCCTTTAATAATTTTGGAATTTGTAATATAGTTTGGGGGTGGTGGGGGCGGTGGATTGCCACCTCATTTATATATATATCTATATATATATATATATATATATATATATATATATATATATATATATATATATACATATACATATATACATATAGATGTACATATATATATATATATGTACATATATATATATATATATATATATATATATATATATATATATATACATATATATATATATATATATATATATATATATATATATATATATTATAAAACACATTTTCCAAATCTGTCTAATATAGGGGATATTAGACAAATTAACGATCCAACAAATTCGTCTGCCTTCGGGAGCTAGGTTTCATGCCCTGGGGTCGGTCAAATTGTAGGACACTTAACCCTGGCCCATAGTCCAACTTTGACCAAAACTTTGACTGGCTCATTCTCCCTCATACAAGCTCGGATTGATGAACCATTTGCATCATTGCGATCAGGATGACAAGATCTATGCTTTGGTCTTAGTTCGAAAGCATTCTGATCACTTTGATTTTTGAGCTTCCATAAGCCCTCTTTGTCTTGTGTGTCCCTGGAGCCACCTGGATCAATCCTCCCCACTAAGGAGCTTTTGGTCCTCCAAAAGCATGAAAAATAATCTACAACTTCTCTATACCTTGTCTGCATCACAAGCATCCTGGAAAAGTCTCGCTTCCATCTCCTTCATCTTTGTTCTTCGGAGCCTTAAGCGATGAGCCAACACCTGCAACCTCTGCAACCTGTAGTACATTGTTTTGAAAATTACATTCTTGTCTCACATGACCAACTAATGACCCAAGCATCCCATACTTGCCACAAGTTTATAACACATACTCGGTGGTCAAGTTTACATCAAGATGGACACAATATCCCAGCTACGAAAACAAGGCCAACATATCATTGTTTCTCCAACAAGTGATGGAAAGCACATAATCACTGCAACACATTATTTACAAAGATAAGGCCAAACACTATTATTTCTTTGACAAGTGATGGAAACACAACATCACTTTCACAGTTTACCATGCAACTCAAAATAAGACCATACGTCATTGTTGCTTCACAAGTGATGGAAAACACATCATCACTTTTACATTTTAAAATGAAACAAATGATTTACAAAAGCACGACCATGACAAGCTAACATATCTAGAAACTATTTTTCACCTATCGATGTGAATGGGTCATCTCCCTGTGGTGGTTTTGCTTGTCAAACAATTGTTTCATTTGGTTCATGCATCGACACTTTGTCTTTAAGGCACTACTCTGGATGGATCCTCCAACAAGTGGCTCTTTGATGGCCACCTCTGTTGTAGTGACTGCAATAAGTCTTCTTCCTCTAGATCTGCTTTACATGCTGCTAAGAGGGTCTTTCACGCCTCATCCTTTTGTGTTCTGCTATTCTTTTACAACACTTAGAAAATGTATGGTTATGTAATCCACAAAAGGTACATGTCTTTTGATTCCATGATTTATGTCCATCAACAACAACATGATTATAATTGAAATGAACATCCGAATATCGAGATTGGTTATACATTTCCTTGCCATCTTTGATGTCCCTATGGTGATGAGAGCTTTCCTTAGCTCTTTCCCTGCAATGGAAACTGCCATGGGATGATGGGGATGTGTTCCCATCATTCTCTTTCCTTGATGATTTCAATGATGTCTCAAATAAATCTGACACCTTCGAGCATTCTCCCTTAGTGTATCTCAAGCCTGCAAATTGAGGTCTCTGCAAAACCTCCAATGGTTGAGTTATGCCTTGGCTATTAACACCAAGTTCTTCTTCCTCCTCGTGCCTCGTCCTGGTAAGGAGCCTCATGTTTGTCCCTGTAATTGGGATCTCCAAATCTCCAACAGAAATCATACTATGTGAATATGAAACTGAAAGGAAATCAACATCTTTTACCTCCTCTGTTGATTTGGAAAGAACTGATGAGGGTTTCTCATCATTTATTGTTGGTGGTTTGTTGGTTGTCTTGGCGGATTCCCCAACTTCCTTTTCGACATACCCAAGTCTTTCCTAACGGGGTAATTCTTCTACTTTGATGGGGTTGACAATGCCTTGGCCATTAGTGCCCAAGCCTTTTCCTTCATACCCCATTTTCTTCAACAGTTTGGAGCCAATTCCTGTGGTATTATTTTCAAAAATAGTGAAATTATCATCAAGAAACATGCATGAAGACGGAGAACTACTTTTTACCTCACATGGGTCATGCAAGAACTCTTCCAAGGCCTCGTCCTTAGCTTGCAGCGATCGTAGCAAACTATGTTTCTCCTCTTTCTCTTCTTGTAGATTCATCTTCAATTCAATGTTCTCTGTTTGAATATTCTGTTTGTTGTGCTTCAATTATTCCAAGGCCTCTTTCATGGCTCGCAACTGACGCTGCAATCACTCCTTTTCCTCTGTCTCTTTTTGTAGAGCTTCATACATTATTTCCACCCTTTGGGAAATTTTGAGCATGGTCTCGTACATCGCTTTTTCATCCTCTATTGTTGCACGTTCCATTGTTCACGCTTGCAATTCTCATCCAAGCAAAGACAGCTCTGATACCAAACTTGACCCAAGTTGACTCAACTCCCGGATTTAACCAAGATCTTTTGCTTTTGTGATGTGATTATAATTGCATTTAAAATAGCATAATTGAACATATATGCATGCTGTAAAGAAGAAGGAACATGACAATCATCAGCAACATCAAATAACAAGACGTTGATAATGGAGTTCATCCAGGAGGGACTACGTCTCCGGGCCCGGTGTGAAGATGGTGTAGGCCACTACATTAAGTGTTGTCAATAGTGGTGATGTACATAGGTGGTGACATCGCTATCATACAAGGAAAATGCCCTCATGCAGGAGTGGCTCCAAGAGATGTTCCACTGCAGGAACTCTCATTCAAAAAGGGACTCCTATCAGTATGACCTAAACTCATGCATGATGATAGTGAGCATCCTGCCAACATGGCATAAAAGGGATCTCAATTCAAACATACATGATGACAACATGAGTATCCCATTACATAACAATAAAGGGATCTCAAATAAAACATGATGAATCATGACAACAAGTACATCTCATAGATGATTCCGCATCATATCAAGCAGGAATCATGAAACAAGTAAGAAAAAAGATCTCACATCAAACATCAAACAAGGATCTGTGCAACGCAATGCATCTCATAGCAAAATAAGTACATGAACATATTCCATATACCTCACATCCTAGGGCCATCTGAAGAAAAGGATGTCAAACTACTCAAGCTGGTCGTACCATCAATATTGCAGCATCGAATCTCATGGAAATCACTACTTGCACATGAATGCTGACACCTGCACTCCACTTTGAAAAGTGGCTGAAAAACGAAATGATCAAATGGAAAATCTGAATGCACCATTAGATTTGTGGTGTCGAATAGGGTAAAATCAAATGTCAAATTTCTGAATTTTGAGGAAATGAAAATCTGGGGCTTAAAGAATCTTTTAGATTCCCCCTAGATTCCTTGAAGATTCCCTTCTCCAGGTCATCTCAAGATCTGCTACTCAGATCAAAATTCTGATTGTGCCATCAGGTTCGTGTTGCTGAGAGGTGTAAAATCGACATAAAGTTTTTCCAATTTTGACACTGGCAAAATTTCGCCCTGCTGAGAATTTTTGCTCAATCATGGTTCCGCCTGTGTTTCTCCTAGATCATGGTTCCACCTACAAAAATTAATAAAAAATTACAGTCTCGATTTCCGTTCCCCACCTTCCGCTCCTCCATGATGGGTGCACTGAACAAATGATAGGGTTATATGTAAAATTCGAGGGCAGATAAAACAATGACAAGGTCGTTGGCCTGTTGGTTAAGGTGGAATGGTGGAGGCGAGGAGGTCGGGGGATCAAATCCCGACCCCTCCAAGTTTGGCACATTATATATATTTTACAACAGTTACATTGTATTTTTGGGAAGGCGCAGATTGTTTAAACGACGTGCAGTTACATTTTTTGTATTAAATGGAATGGGCAGAAGGTTGGTCATTTAATGGTTGGTGCATTGTTATGTGACATGGAGTCGTTGCATGGTGGCAGGGCAACCCACATTGTTGGCGCGGGCTCGATACCCACTGGCCTCCGTAATGTTTGCATTAAACATGGTGGTGGTGTTGGGGTGTAGGCTGGGTCCACCGGAGGTGGCCCGCCCACCCCACACATATATAGTTAACATAATTTTGTATGGTGGTTGGTTGGGGCCCAATGGGGGTCATGGCCTGTCAGCTATATTTAAATAATATTTGTTATGTGGTGCAGTTGGGCCAGCAGGGGTCATGGCCCATTGCCCCTTTAATAATTTTGAAATTTGTAATACAGTTTGGGGGTGGTGGGGGTAGTGGCCCGCCACCTCATTTATATAGATTAACGATCCAACAAATTCACCCACTTTCAGAAGCTAGGTTTCATGCCCCGAGGTCAGTCAAATTGTAGGAAACTTAAACCCAACCCACAGTCCAACTTTGACCAAAAATTTGACTGGCTCAGTCTCCCTCATACGAGCTCGGATGGACAAACCGTTCACACCACTACGATCAGGACGACAATATCTACGCTCTGGTCCTAGTTCAAAAGAATTCTAATCACTTTGATTTTTGAGCTTCCATAAGCCCTCTTTGTCCTATGTGTCCCTAGAGCCACCTGGATCATGATGAAGTTTCATTATAATCTTCGCTAAAACATCTGCTATCACAAATAGATGTTTTAGCAGATGTTCTTTTGACAAAATTTTCCAATTTTGTAACGTTAAGAACCTCTGCAAAAACCTTCACTAGAAGGTATTTTCCTTGTATATCTTCCCTATTTGTGCCTCTTCCTAGACCCACTACCATCTGCCCCATTGGTTTTCTCTTCAGACTCATGAAGGATCCTCCTATCTCTATGGTTTTCCCTCACCTTAGGTTACCTTTGCCTTTGCAGATCTGGGAGGCCGCAGGATGACTACATTTATCTCAGCCTTTATGTTTTGTCATTGCCTTGTGACTTTTTGTAATGTTTTTCTAATCATACACACTATTAGATGTTTCATATGGTAAATAAATAAACACCATTCATGACCATGGAATTTTCATTCATAGAGATATTGTGGTCATCTTTTTTGTGGAAAAAAAACCGTGTTATTATGCCAATCGTGTTTAATAAATCATATGCACCAATCATACAACAAGTAATTCCACTCCTAGTTCATAATTAATGAATAAATGGAAAAATTATGCCATGTTCCTGGTCTTCACAGAGCTACTATAATGGACCATCTATAGGGAACATTCCAAATTAGCACATGATTATAACAAAACAACAAATCACTAATTGTAACACATAGGCCTGCAAAATTCAAAAATTATTACAACTATTAATTAATCAATCATACCAACTATTTAGTTTTCTTCCATTTTAATAGATCACGAAGTGAATATGCCAATTACACATGTAATTAATTTATTATACCGTCTTTTAACACTTAAACAACTTGTTTAGTTAATTTCCAAAAATAATTACTTGTCCATGATAGAGCCCATCCAATCTGAGTGTTGAACCTGGATGCTTTGATACCACCTGTAACAACCACACCCAACTTAACCCATGGGATCGTTTTACTGCTAATTTGACTCCTTTGGTATTGTTAGAGGAATGAGATACATTTTTTTTGTATGTCTTTCATACTTTGTCCCTACAAGGTTTGTATTATTTAACGAAGGTCACCAACCTTCTTCCAAGTATCATGACCAAAGTCTCCTAACCTCGCCGTATATATATATTCTCTTGAGAAGAGCACGATTACATAATGACTACTTGGCATGTTTAACTCAAACTTTGCCTCCATAGACCCACTATGCTCAGAGCCCCTCTCCCACAAAATCAATCGGACAATGAATTTAAGTGTGATAGGTAAACACAAAGGGTGTGATGCCCTTACCATTGCTCATTCACACCAACATTGTAATTAGAACCACGCTCAGTATTTATATTATGTATTTATATATCTACACATGCCTCCCTGCACCTAGAGAATTGAGGGGAAATCATAGCCACCAGAACCATTTAACAAGGTCTCCTTCCCTTCCATTTATCACTATAAATTATGCAGATTTCGATCTATTCAATGAAACTTAAATTCAATAGTCAAAACATATGTAAATGTCTTTAACTAGGCCCCCCCTTTTTATAGACCAGATTACAACGAAATGTAAACATAAATGATCATAGGCATTCCATAGCTATTGTAGCCATCATTAAGCTACAAAAGAGACATTCATTAAAATTGCAGTTATAAAAAGAACACTTACCTTATCTATTATGGGCATTTGAATTTGGGACAAGGAATCTCTACCCAACCATAAATAGTTGCAGTTAATCTCACTTGTAGCTATCACCCCGAGCCGGATTCTAGAGACTAAGGGGTCTCACTCAAAAGGATAAAACATCAATTTCCTGCAGAAACAAGGACTCCAGAGGCCTCCTCCCTCCACCCACCTACCACTCAATAGTTAGAAATGCTATAGAGAATCTAGGGGCCATATGCCTCCACCCTAGAGTGTCGAGGGAGTCCAAATAAGAAAGGATTCACCCTCAAATGAGAAGTAGTGGTTCCACCAACTTTAGAGAATCCATAACCCACTTTAAAATTAAAAAAGCGAGAAAGGATTCAAAGGTCATCCCTTTAGGAATCCAAGAAACAACCCTATACCCAAGCCATCAAGGAAATCTAGAGAAAGCCCATTGTCAGGCCCCAAAATTGTCGTTTCTAATCTATCTTTTCCCCTATGACTATTCACATTTTTATCTAATATCTATTAATATTACTATCACTTTACAAAAGTATTAGCCTAATTATCTTAAATTGAAGCATGATGAAGTAATTTGTTATTATTTGATGAATTTCCTTTGTTTTAATGATTTAAGATAATTAATATTGGAATGTAATTGATGATGGTTTATTCCTGTGACAGGTGAAGAGTTACTGTTCATCTAGCTCAGCTCATGTCGATACAACATTATTCCTACACCCTTGAGGGCTCCCGCACTAATAAAAGAATGTGCATGTTGTCTTCAGCACTTTGCACATATTTGGCATGTCAAGGTTCTTGGGAAAACATATGGAGTTGCAAACAAACAATTGGTCAACCAACTTGTACATGAAATACATTTCTAACTACACTAATCTGCCTACACTAGTCTGCCTACACTAAAGCGCAATCAATTTGGGGCTTTGATAGATTGACACACTTTTAGGGAAAATAGAAGAATATTTTTATCCAAAATAATTTTTTAACACTTATACATGAGTTGGAATGCACCCGGGTCACACGTGTGGGTTTCTAGAAGCAAAATCAAGAAATCTTCTCAAAATTTACACAGTCTTCAAACTGCCAACTTTCACCTCGATTTTCATGCAGATAGGTGAATCTCAAAATTATGGATTAATGGATTTTTTCCCAATATATAAAATTATCTCAAACCCAAACTGTTTCCAAAAATTCACATTGGTCTAAGAGATACACAAGGTTCTTTGAGGAAGTTTCGTAAAAAACATAGTTTTTCCAAGATTCTAGGATCATGCCCAAAATGAAAATTATTCACCAAGATCTTGATTTTTATGGTTGGATGATGGTTGAACCAAAATTCCATGGATGGAAAATTTTTCTAATTATATTGATCATCTTGTTGGTAATGGATTGTCTTGTCTAGAGCTAAATTTGTATTGTAAAAAACTATAAAACCAAGTCATGGCTTTGAGGGAGCAAGTAGCATTATTGGAAATATACTACTAGAGTAAGTTTGTCAGTCTAGATCCAGAGACAACCCACTATTGGACACTGGAATCTACTCTCTCTCCACATGATCTAAGAGACTAAACAATATATTTAATAAAAGACTACATAGCAGGTTCTTTATTTCAATCTTTGTGTGGTTTATTGACTTTGTAATTTGTTTTTTATTCAAGAGGCAACACGCTGGTTGGGAGGCCCCCCAACCCAACTTAAAAAAGGAATCGAAGAGTGTATTTAAAATTCGATGAGATCTTTCTGCTTTACATAACGATGCAATTCAAAATTGGGATATAAAGTATGCATGCTACATTGTGTACTTGTTATATTGTTTTGTCTTTTATGCAAACTTGATTCAAAAGTTGAGTACAAAGGAGTTTAAAAAAAAATAGAATTTCAGAAATTGATTGTGAGCTTTTGAGACCGAAGAAAATGTTGCTACAAGTCCTTCCTTGATTAACATTATTCTAGTGTAAGATAATAATACTTTCCAAATTTTAATTGGCTTTGAATTCAAGTTCAAGATTTATCATTAAACATAGACCTATAACTTTTAATTATTGATGCTAGAGGGTTACAGAGCATTCATTTTAATTTGTGGCAATTAACTATTTCCATTGAGTGAGTTGGTTTTCTTATGACAAAATAATGAGTGTCGGATTGGAATAGGGATTGGCAATTAAATGTTGGTCCATTAATATGCCCTATATTACACCCAATATTTTGGCGTGGTTGTCAGGGATGCGCTTAAGGGATTGACCTTGGTGACCTGTTGCATTTTGGTTTTCTCTTTACCTAGTTTCTCTTGCAAGTTTTTGTTCTTTGAATTTGTTTCTTTCCTACACATTTCTTTTAAAAGGATTTCATTTTTAAGGTGTTGTAAGAACCCCTCCTATCTATATACTTACCCTGTTCTGCCATAATATACCAGCTTGCTTATTGAACAAAAAAATGGTATTTGGAGGAATCTTTCAATGAGGAGTTTTGATGTTGCTACACAGATATACAAATCATCCAATGATGAACTTACGAGTGCAGAAATAAATATTTTGCTTGAAATTTTTAAAAATTATTTTATTTGTTCTCTTCTTTCACAATTGGATTATTTGTAGGAAGACCGAAAGTAGAATAAAATTGAAGAACCACTATTGATATTTTGCGCCAAGTGTAGAAAGAAGAACTTCCTGAGGAAGTTCACACTTAGTGGTTTGAAAGTTTGCAAAATTTGCGAGGGTCATTCAACAGAACATTACCCATCACTACCAGGACTACTAAAGCTACTCAGGAAATCAAGTAAGGAATCAAATCAACCACTAGGGATAACTCAAAACCCATCATCATTTAATACTTGAACTGATACTTATTATCTGCATTCATTTCCTCAACATATTTATAATCCTACAGTTTCATGGAAAAAATTTAGTCCTCTTCCAATTGAATACCCTACTTCATGGCCACAGTCTCCCTCTCCTTGGCCCTTTTCTTTGAGTCACATATCATCATGGCCTCAAGAATGGCTTGGATCCTTTTCTATAGGGAAGCCTTTTATGCAAAATCAACAACAACAATCACAATTTCCACTCAATGCATCTCCAAGTCATCCTCCTCCATGGTCCCAACTAGATTTTCAACCTTACCCTAATCCATACAATATCCCTTATCCTAATACATACCTTAGCCCTATTCCACACCCTATACCTACCCCTAATCCATACCCTAGCCATTATTCTAATCCATACCCTAGCCCCAATCCAAACCCTAGACCACACTCCAATCTAAACCCTAGCCCTAACCCTAATTAAAACCCTAGAACTAACCCTAGTAACAACCCTACCCAAATCCTAGTCCATATCTAAATCCTAGTCTAAGCTTTAACCCAAACCCTAGCCAAAACCATAGCCCAAACTGTAATCTAAACCAGTAGGATGCACAACAAGTTAAAACATTTGTTCTTCCTGTTGATTCCCCTACTAAATGAAATGTTATATATTTGAGGTTGGGGGAAGGGGTGAGTTTGGAAACATCTCCTATTATTACAAAACATTTACTCTAAGAAGATATAATTCAAATACCATTGGAAGAGAAATCCTTGAGTGGAACTTGTTCTGAAACTGTTGTTGAAGCTCAAAACCATATAATTTCCCTTAACCATTCTTGTCACTCTGAAAACCAAAAATTTGAGCCCGAACTTGAGGTATTTTTCTTTTTTCTTTCACCATATTCCTTATGCCTCGAGGAGAGTGATTATCAAGATATGGAAGATTTGTACGAGTTAGAGAATCATAAATATGTGGATCCCATTGAAGCCCACTTTCAAATAATCATCAACGCACCTTATTCCCTCATTATTCGACAACTTTTGATACCATATTAGATAAAGCAACTAGTTTATCATACTCTAGTATGTGTTGAAGTTTATTCTTTAAAACTAAGTGTGAGTATATTTAGTATTATGTTACGCACATGGCTACATTAGAAGTACTCCTACACTTGAAGGAGATCTTCCTCTCTCTAAATTAGGGCAGGGTAGTATAAGAGCAATGAATAAAAATTTCATCTGAAATAGAATTGTTACAACAACACTCTTGAAACCATAATTTCCTAGGGAACAACTATTGAATTTTATGTTATTATCCACTCATGTGGTAAGTCTTGTCGGAAGCAATTCACTCTTAATACCTCATTGTTATAGACATTTTTGTGCCTTACAGCTCTAAGCATGAAATGTCCATAAAACAAGGGCTCCTAGGTCCCTAAAAGTGTTGTTCTAACCCCTAAAGGAACAAGGTCAACAAATTACAGCTTCTCCTAGAAGTTCTCCACCAGAAACTGCTCAGAATAAGTCAAAACAGGATCATTTCAGCTGCTCCACTGGCTAGGTGCATTGCATAGCACCTAAATACACTGGCTAGGTGCGTTGCAACGCACCTAAATGCACTATGAGGGTGTGTTGGGTGAGAAATGACAAATGACAGTGTCATTCCGCGAGGTGGAAAGACAATGGAAGCTTCCAGAATCTTCTCCTATGACACTTGCCTCACTGAATTCGACCAAGGATGAGTAAGAGGCCTTCAGTCTCCAAGTGGAAGAAAGAACTGACAGAGAGAAGACACTAATCAAATCACAAGCTGACTCATCCTCCTTGCATACATCTATATATGGATCCCTCATCCTAGAGATCCAGAGGCTGGAATTTTGCACATTGTAAGGAATTGTTGTTGGTTTTGAGACAAATATCAGAGTATTGGGTGATTTATGCTTTGTTGGAGGTTAAGAGGGGCTTCTTTGCTGGGAGGTTGATGCTGGGTCAGGAATCATTGGTTCTAACTCCTCCTGGATCTTCTTGTTTATCAATAAAAACTATTTGAGTTTTTCCTCCATGCTTGTGTATCATTGATGCTTGTTACATTTGTATGGTTAACTTAAATCTGATCCTAAGTTGTTTATGAATATAGATCCATGTCTTTGTATAGTTTTCTTCTTCTGTGATCTTATAGGTACTTGGTGAAGCTGGGCAAGTAAGGGAGCAGGTAGCTGGAAGCTGTCAAAGAAGAGAGGGATTGGATCAAAGGATTAGCGCAAGACACAGGTTGGTTCTTTCTATTCCTCTCTGTCTATAGTTTATAAAGGAAATACAAAAGTAGTTTTTCTCTATTTGTTTCTAAGGCAGCTGTCACACCTTAGTGGGATAGAGCAGTTCTAAATAGACACTTTTCCCGGTAACAAAATGACGACTCCACTGGGGAAGAATGTCTAATTAGTTTGTTTGTGTATCATTCTTTGTTGTTTGTTTCATAAACTTATAAGTAGCATTCGAACTGAATTTGCCATAACAAATGCAAAGTAGACATCTGCTGCTTGAATCCATTCACTGGATTTGTTTATGATTTGAACAGTTGATTCACAAATGATCTGATTGCCCTTCTGATAGCTCTTAGACCCTCCTTAGATCTACCCCTGATTGTGCATTACTGATTGCTTTTACTCGGCCAAAAACCAAAGACTGAACTGCAAACCGTGAACCAGAACCCGGACAGATTCTCATTTCTGGCCCAGCGTAGGCACTGTTAAGAGTTCCTACATTTCAGTGCACTTCCCGAAAGGGAAACCTGCGCTACAATCCAGTTTCTCTGTGTTACAGGTGCGCTGATCAAACTAGCTCTGTGCAGCTGAGGTTCTTATGCTTCATTCTTTCCAGTTTTGTCTCTGAATTTTGCTGCCCATGATCAGTATATGTATGTCTGTTTAAAACCCCTTTTCCTTACTGTTATTCCGCCTCCTTTGTACAAAAGAACTGTAGATGTTTTTGTGTGTTTGTTGAGTCGTTTACAGTTTTCCATTGCAAAAGTAGAATAGTCGTACTGTCGTCCTTTGATTTAGATCTGTCGCAAGTGTCGATTTCGATCATAGGAGAAAGTTTGATTGTTGTTGATGGTCGATTATACTTTTACTATTTCCTTTGGTCTGAATTTGTGACTTTCTAGTGTCAAAAACGAGTATTTATTTCAAAATCTTAAAGTGTCGTAATCGTCTTTATCTTTTGATTTCGAAAAGAAGCTTGTTTGTGTTTGTCGCTTGAAAGCAAATTCAGATTTGTACATCAACTTTCTTTTTAGCATCAATACTAAGAAAGTCGAAAACAAATACATGCATGTGCATTTGCATATTGACAGTCTATTTGGCTTGATTTAGGAAAGTGCATTTACAGTGTGCTCTTTGCTCTTTGTGAAAAGATTGTGTCTTTCTTCTCCTATAGTAGCTAGGATTTTCATTGCACAAAAGAGATAAAAGTTTGTTCATCATCTTTAGATTGCATTTTACGAATTACATCTACATCTCGTGGTGAACCCAAAAGGAAAACTTCATAAGCAAGATCAACTTAAAATAAATTCAATGAAGCTAACAACGCTTTGGAACTTAACGCACAACATTTAGAGGTCTAGGCTAGAGACGTATTCCAGCGTCGTAAAGCCTGGTAACTGTTGTCCTCACTGATGGTTGGGTGATTCCTCCACTTTGAGATGATAAGTGCCAGTACGGACTTGTGCTCCCACGTACCGTCGAGTATATTTTGGGAGACCCCTATAGGCTTAAATCCTTTATCCTTAGGAAGTCGTGTCTGCCGCCCTATTGATCGCAATGCACTGAACACAGCATTCGGGAAGATTGACTGTCGTACCGTAAAAAGTATTCTGCAGTTTTGCGATTGGTTTGGTACTCCCTCTACCTAGATCTCCAGAGAAGTCCCTTTCGTTCCTTTTTAGACTCCTTAACGGAAAAGGTCCATCTGAGCACTTGTCACTTCAGGCTCATTAAAAATCGAAGGAGACTAGAGTCATCTTTTGTTTTTTGTCGACTCTTAAAAACTGAAAAAAAAAAAATTGTGTCAAAGCGTATAAAAATTTATTTTAAACGGAATATTCATTACCCTTTCCTACGTCGATCTTGGGTTGAGAAAATGGAGTCTACCAACCAAGGAATTCCCCTTGGAGGAAATCCTAGTCCCTTCTCCTCTTGGGGAGATGTTGGTGCGCCCCATATGGCCACATTGTCGCTTCCAGGACTGACAATTGGTTTGCCTGTATGGCTCTTCTCAACCTCTGTCGTTCAGAACACCACTATTCCTGAACAATCGAATCAGCAATTAGACGAGTCCAGAGTTGCCCACCAACCTTCTACTTCCTCTAATTCTTCCTCTCCTCCTTCCTCTTCGCTTGATGGGGCTGGCAAAGCCAAAATTCAAGTTCCTAAGGAGAAGAAGGAAAAGAAGAAGAAAGAGAAGAAGAAGAAGGAGCCAAAGGCAAACAGGGGAAAACGAGTGTCGTCTAACGAAAATCCACACACTGCACCGACCAAGCCTAAATCGCCATGTGTCATTTACAAAGGAGACCACTTTCACAGAGATTGTCCTTGTATCCCTCGGATATTAAGGGACTGGTCTCCTCGTTTGCACAACCCGGTGTCGTCAACCTCTGATGATCATGTTGGAAGCACACCGTCAACTAGTGAAAGTGAAGCCCCAGGACAAAAAGGAAAATATAGATTTCCTTGTAAATTGTGTGAAGGCGATCATGCCGTCCACCGTTGTCCCTTCTTAGACGAAGCTAAAAGAGTTTTGGATGATCATCCGGTTTCACCGTTACAACTTCCTCCTAGATATAAAAACTCTTGTCGAGTCCGTCACTAGTTGAAAATCCAGCTGGCCCGCTCAGGTGGTCGGCCGAAGCACCTATCATTGAAGATAAACCATCTGGATCCATACCAAATGAAAGTCAAAAGGTCGAGGCGGCAGTTGACCCGGTCTTTCCTCCAGAGGTTTCATCTTCAGATGATACAGTCACTGAAGAGAACAAGGATGACACCGTCCAAATTCTTTTCATAAGCACATACTCCAACGAACATGGGGGCAATTTACCCGTTCCTTTACCGCAGGAAGGAAGTTCATCAGAGTCGTACCCGGCCGTCTATTCAGTCCCACCTCCAAGCAACCTAGTTCTCTCCTTCGACTGGAATCAACTAGGCAGACCCCGTTTACCAGCAAGCATACCATTCCGAATTATCATTCAAATATATAGAATGGTTATGGCTGGTACCATCATAGATGAGGGGGCTTCTATGAGTATCCTTTCCTCAACTGCTTGGAAAGCGCTTGGTTCGCCATCGTTTTTGCCTGAGATGAGAAATCTGACAGGCTTTGATAAAGGAACCAGTCGACCGTTAGGGATCCTTCCCGATGTGCCCATAACATTGAGAGGGAAAACCGTTCACATGAACGTAATGGTAGTTCAAGGACCCCTATATTACAATCTACTCCTTGGACGAGACTATATTTATTGCATGGGAGCAGTTGTCTCCTCACTCTTTAGAGTAATGTGTTTTCCGCATGAAGGAAGAGTGGTCAAGCTCGTGGACCAGCTTTCATTTCCCGGATCATACAGAGAAAATAGTCATATACCATCCCTGAATGGTCTTTTCATGCAAGAAATGTCTCAATCTCCAGTCCGTCCTCGCGATGAGCGCGAGTAATTCGGAGGGATATGATTGAAACCCAGGGGGCATGAATCCTGGTCTGCTTCGGCAGGGAAACTTCGGGTATAGGGTAGGTTTCCGCGGGAGAATATGCCTAGTTTGTACCCCCATCCGTGATTGGAAGAGGGGGTTATTCTAGTACATGATTCTCTTGTCAAAGTTATGTCAGGGATGGTCTCACTATATCATCCGTTCACCTTTGTTTAGTTCGGTAGACATCGCCGAAGAAGTGTTTTGTTTGCGCCGCGAATAGAACAATCTTTGGGTAACCTGTAAGAGGTAGGCCTCTCTCGGTAAAACAAATGTTTTGGTGGATAGAAGTAGAGGTAACCTTGAAACTCTGTTTTATACCTGGGGGCATGCAAACCTTTTGGAGTGCAAGCAAAGAGCGATCATTTATCTGTTTTTTGGATTGGTCATTTCCTAACTTGCATAAAGAAAGGATGTGGGGCAAAACTCTAAAATTTGTCATTTTTATATGAGACATTCTTAGCATACGACTGGATTAATCGAGCAGTGTTACCGCAAGGTTCAAGCTTGTTAAAAAATAAACCCGCACCGAGCAAACGTTTCCACCCCTGTTTAAGCTCGTTAAAAAATGAACTATTCCCCGGTAAATAACCACCGTGAATGTAGTACTTCAGCCATTAAAGCCTTGGTCATGTTTGCACCGTCACCTCCACTTTTTCATTGGCCGATCATTCACCTCCATTTCATTGTTTACCCATTTTGAGGAACAGTTGTGAAGAGTGATTTCACTAGCCATCCTTGTGACACTGCCGTGATTGGAAAATTCCAAACCTTACCTGGAATCAGCTGCTACCCGTTATATCACTCGTTCCTCAAAAGACAAGTCTCCTTTAAGCTCTTTTCAACTGACTCGTAAAATATGAAAAGATTGCCGTGCCATTGGCCTCTCAAGCTCGTTAAAGGGACGGGAAGTGCTATCCCTCCTCTAGATTTTAATCTTTTTGGACCTGAGGGATTATTACACAAAAAGATCGAGCGCTTGTTTTGTTCAGCTCGTTAAAACTATCGAAAATTCATCCCTTCTGTATTGTTTTATACTTTTTCGGACCTAAGGGATTAGATGACGAAAAAGGAATTTTGGAGTTACCTTTACGTACCTTTTCAGACTCTCTAAAAATGAAAAGGACCGAGTTATCTTTGTCGTTAAAAAGATTAATAGCGACAAACTTGTCTTTAGACGAGAACGAGTTTCACTATCACTAGGCTCGTTAAAACATAGCGATGGGTTTGCCCGAAGGGAAAACTATAGAACAAGCATATGTTATCCTCCTCAAGCTTGACAAAAATAAAGAGGTACTGGTCAGCAATGATTGGGGAAAAATTGGGAAGAAAACTCAAAGAATCTTTATTGGTAGCAAGTCGCTCTTGAACATGACACTTCCACTCCGTGTCCGAGTTGGGTTGGGTTGTTTCATTCACCGGTCACATCGCCATGGTCACATCATACCATCCACATTTGGGGTTAATTCTACCAATCCATCACATCAGTGTCGCCGACATGTTCAAGAGAAGTCATCCAGAGAAGTCACCTATGTCCCACCCACTACCATACATTATACTCCATACTTTCATGACCGCCACCCTGAACCGTATATCATCAGATTGTTTTCACCTCCATCAAAATCATTTGCTCCGTTCCGTGTCATTGATGTGGGATTCATTAAGGTCCTCCTTTGACGGATCACTTCTTGTCGACATCAGCTCATTATCCAAGAAGTTGGTCTAGGAACACCTCATTCAGTACTTTGAAGCTTGCATGCCTTAATGGCAAGTTTCTCACTTCCGGCGACAGGTTTACATCAATGGCCTTCGACCGAAAGATTTTGCGTGGTGTTCGACGCCAAGTCCTTTATTCACACGACGTGAATTGTACTGCAGTACCTTGAGGATCATTATCATTATCAGTGATTCCTCTCGCGCTTGTTAACAGTTTACATCATTGACTGGTAATCAAGCGATGTCTTTCCATGTTCGACTTCAGGACATTTCTCACATGGATCGACTTGTACTTCGAGTGAAGATCGGACGAGATTGAAGACCCCGGATCTAGTTTCATCCATCCGGGCTGCGATATATATTCAGGGAAATAAAGACATTAAATGTACAGCATTGCAGCATAGATAATCATCCTACCAAAAGGATGGTGGCTCTATCAGAATCATCAGTCTACAACCAGACGATTGTCTGTCCTATGTACATGAAAATGAATTTATAAAGTTGAGCATGGGAATGCCCGCCTCAGCTGGATCATGAAAAACAGTATGAAGATAATGTATTGTATTGTATCTTATTACAGGTCTCCTCCAAGCATTGAAAGAACTTCGGATCCTCATAATAAAGCATTTCACCCGATTAACGGCCTCATACTTTAGGGGGCAACTGTTATAGACATTTTTGTGCCTTACAACTCTAAGCATGAAATTTCCATAAACCAAGGGCTCGTAAGTCCCTAAAAGTGTTGTTCTAACCCCTAAAGGAACAAGGTCAACAAATTACAACTTCTCCCAGAAGTTCTCCACCAGAAACTGCTCAGAATAAGTCAAAACAGGATCATTTCAGCTGCTCCACTGGCTAGGTGCGTTGCATAGCACCTAAATACACTGGCTAGGTGTGTTGCAACGCACCTAAATGCACTATGAGGGTGCGTTGGGCGAGAAATGACAAATGGCAGTGTCATTCCGCGAGGTGGAAAGACAATGGAAGCTTCCAGAATCTTCTCCTATGACACTTGCCTCACTGAATTCGACCAAGGATGAGCAAGAGGCCTTCAGTCTCCAAGTGGAAGCAAGAACTGACGGAGAGAAGACACTAATCAAATCACAAGCTGACTCATCCTCCTTGCATACATCTATATATGGATCCATCATCCTAGAGATCCAGAGGCTGGAATTTTGCACATTGTAAGGAATTGCTGTTGGTTTTGAGACAAATATCAGAGTATTGGGTGATTTATGCTTTGTTGTAGGTGAAGAGGGGCTTCTTTGCTGGGAGGTTGATGCTGGGTCAGGAATCATCAGTTCTAACTCCTCCTGGATCTTCTTGTTTCAATAAAAACTATTTGAGTTTTTCCTCCATGCTTGTGTATCATTGATGCTTGTTACATTTGTATGGTTAACTTAAATCTGATCCTAAGTTGTTTATGAATATAGATCCATGTCTTTGTATAGTTTTCTTCTTTTGTGATCTTACAGGTACTTGGTGAAGCTGGGCAAGTAAGGGAGAAGGTAGCTGGAAGCTGTCAAAGAAGAGAGGGATTGGATCAAAGGATTAGCTCAAGACACAGGTTGGTTCTTTCTATTCCTCTCTATCTATAGTTTATAAAGGAAATACAAAAGTAGTTTTTCTCTGTTTGTTTCTAAGGCAGTTGTCACACCTTAGTGGGATAGAGCAGTTCTAAATAGACACTTTTCCCGGTAACACTCATGTCTTGTAAAGTGAAATTGATCATTGATTGGGTGGTTTTTCTTCATATTTTTTAGTCATTCATGGAGTTTGTAAAGGAGATTTTCCATTACACGTTCCATTCATAAGCCCAAAACCCTAACCCTAGCCTAGTCACTTGAACAAGTTGTTATCCAAGAAACCTTTTCAAGTTTCTCTTCAAAGGTAATGATGAAAATCCTCCTATGGTGGACCACTCCTATAAAACTCTAATGAGATTTCATGAGAACCATAGCATGATTAACTCAAGGAATCTTTCATTCATTATCAAATATTCTTTCTTTAAAATGAGTCTTTATGGTAGCAAGACCAACCAGTAAAGATTAGTCATTAAAAACTTTTCACACCATCCCATGCTGTTAAGGTGCAGACTTTCCTCCCCACCTATTTAAGGTTAATTATAATCAGAGATTATTTTAACATAAAAAGGATTAATTGAGGGATAGGAGGTCTCATTACAAGTTGACCTACCATGATCATGGGTCCTAACAAGAATGACATTACCACTACTAGTCACCAAGCCAGGTTATTGGCTTTCAGTTGAAAAGATAGAAGACAAGGGGTCTCATCATGAGCCGACTTGTTCATTCTTCTTAGTTCTTGCAAATTGAACTATTGTTAGCTTGTTACCAAGCTAGGATAATGGCCTTCAGTTAATTCCTAAACTAAAGTAAATTCTTTTAAATGACTTTGAATATATATGTAATATATGGGACATAGGCATTTTGTGGGCTTAAAAGAAATCTTTGTCGAGGCTATAGACACTTACTAGAAGCAAGGCCATGCCTGTGGTATTAAATTTAAGTTTACACTATGATTTACTTGGTCATTTTTATCTTTCCTTGAACTCATTATCATATCTATCTGAGAATGGCTTTAAGATCCTTTTAGTAATGTGCTTTAGAGTTCTATATTTAAGAAATATGAAGGCTTTCATGGATGTGGGACGCTTAGTGCAGGTGATTCAATTTTCTTGAAGAAGAGGAGCTTCAAATCTATGCTTGGGTAATGGCTAAATGGTCATCTTTGGATGGTATCATTTTGTCATATTTCGTTTTCCCGATTTCCATCCATTTTAATGTCTAGGTTTTCAAATAGTGTCACTTCTATTTATAATAATGAGGCTATTGAAAGTGGAGACTTGCATATTTGGACTTCTCTTGATATGATTTGTGGAAATTTTGATGGTTGGCTATTTCATTATAAGAATATCTTTGTAGTGACAACATTGTTAGCATTACTTTGGTAACCCTAATATTAGGTACTCTTTTGAAAATAATAAAGGTAAGTCTTGATATCATAGGTATTTCTTATTAATGCAAAGGAATTTGACATCATATGACACTTACCTACATGCTCTTACTTAATTATCCCTATAGTTTAAGTCAATGAAACATGACTCTAATAGAGAAACCCTATACCTTCAGTTTTGATTAACTTTGGTCTATACTAGAGATTTTGTTTGCATGAGGATATGCAAGATGATTGACATACGGGGATGTTAGACCCCATAAGTTTCGTATCTAATCCATCTTTTTCCCTATGATTATTCACATTTTTATCTAATTTCCATCAATATTACTAGCGCTTTTATTGGGTTAATTATATTAAATTGAAGCGTGATGAAGTAATTTGTATTATTTGATTAATTTCCTTTATTTTAATGATTTAAGAGGATTAATATGGGGTTTTCATTGATGATGGTTTATTCCTGTGATAGGTGAATATTTTCCATTCATCTAGCTCAGTTCATGTCCATACAACACTATTCCTACACCCTTGAGGGTTCCCGCACTAAGAAACGATTGTGCATGTTGTCTTCGGCACATTGCACAAATTTGGCATGTCAATTTTCTCAAGAAAACATATGGAGTTGGAAACAAACAATTTTTCAACCAACTTATACATGAAATACATTTTTTCCTCCACTAGTCTATTCGCACCAGTTTTCCTGCACTAAAGAGCAATCAATTTGGGGTTTTGATAGATCAACATACATTCGGGGAAAATCGAAGCTTTTTTTGTCCAAAATATTTTTTTAACATCTCCACATGAGTTGGAATGCACTCAAGTCACACATGTGAGTTTCTAGAAGAAAAATTAACAAAACTGCTTAAATTTCACAGATTTTTCAAACTGCCAACTTAACCTCGATTTTCATGTAGATGGAGGCGAATCTCGAAATTATGGATAAATGGGTTTTTTCTAAGTATATAAATTAATCTAAAAGAAAATGGCTTCCTAAAATTTGAGTTGGTATAATATATACATGAGGTTCTTTGAGGCAGTTTTGTAAAAAACAAAGTTTTTCCATAATTCTAGGATCATATGCAGAATCCAAATTATTCAGTAAGATCTTGATTTTTCTGATTGAATGATTGTTTAACTAGATTTCCATTAATGGAAAATTGTTGTGATTAGATTTATCATGTTGTTTGTAATGGATTGGCTTGTTTAGAGAAAACATTGTATTGTAAAAATTTATAAAACCAAGTCATGGCTTTGAGGAAGCAGGCGTCATTATTGGGCATATACTACTGGAGTAAGTTTATTTGTGTAGATATAGAGGCATCCCGCTACTGGGAACTAGACTTTTCTCTCTTTCCACGTGATGTAAGAGACTGAACAATATTTTTAATAAAAGACTACATGTCAGATTCTTTATTTTCAATCTTTGTGTCGTTTATTCACTTTGTAATTTGATTTTTATTCAAGAGGAAACGAGTTGGTTGGGAGCACCCCAACCCAGCTTCTTGTTCTCTCTTTCTCCCTATTCATTGGATTGAATAGGATTTAAATCTGTAATTAAAATTTTGATGTGCTAACTTGTATTCTCACTTATAGATCTGGAAAATTATTGCATAATAATTGCACACTTCGTTTTCTGTGTTTTTTTTTTTTTAATATATACCTGGTTCTGCAAATCAATTTGGCAATGTAGTGCTTTCAGCATGACTCGGTGATGTGTGTCATTTGAAACCTTGGAGCGATTTGTAACACAAAAATCACATTGTAGATCAAATAGCATTCAATCTTGAATTCATTTGATATGTAAAGATCTAGAAATGGCATAATGGATTTTAAGCATGCTATGGTGAAAGAGTAGTCTAATACTCTGTTTTGTAAAGCTTATTTTCTAAGGATAAGATCTAAAGCAAAAGAATATGACCCTTGACATTACGATATGGACCATGCATTCGAAAATTCAAATAATAAGTTGTTGAAATTACTGATGTCACCGACAGATTTTGTAATCTTATTCCATAAAGAAATAGAGTGTAGGATGTTGCTGTTTAATGGAACTTGTGAGGCAGCATGAACATTTAACGTAATTATAAATCTGAATTATCTCATTCTCCTAGAAGAATTACACTTGAAGAATAGTGCACAAGACCAACTTGAAAAGGAATTGAAGATTGTATTTAAAATTCGATGAGATCTTTGTGCTTTACATGTAGCTACAATTAGAAATTTGGAAAGAATGTATGCTTGTTGGACTTGTCAATTTTTCTGTGTTTTAAGAAAATAGAGTTAGTTTGAGTGTCCTTTTTGTAGTGTGAAAATTTTCAAAAGCTAGAGTTCACATTCCCAATAGTTACGGTTTTTCCATTTTCTCAAAAATTATGATTATCTTTCTTGTTGCTATTGATTAGGATTTTATTTCAATGTTGAAATATTACAATATTGGTGTTGCAATAATTAGGGTTTCAGTTCTAAAGGTTATTTTTCAGTGCAAGATTGGAACAAGGATTGACTAGTGCAGGAACTCAAGGTGTGAGGAGATAGTCTAGGGTTTTGTTTTGTAATTTGTTGGAGTCATTCTCTGGCATTTCTAGTGTTGCACCTTGAAGTTCACAAACTTTCGTATTGACAATTAAATGTTGGATTGAAAATATTAAATCTCTAGAAGAGAAGAAGGGGAGATTAGAATAATAGAACCAGAGGTGCAACAGCTCAACAATTTCCTACATCAACTTCATGTGGCAAACCTAACCACTATAAATGGGATTTATACTTAGAATAATTGCAGAGGAGGGAAACATCAAGTGGCCAACAGACAAGACTGATTTATAATGTCAGAAGCCCTATTATAAAGGGATATCTTTGTTGAATCCACCATCCTACCAAGTTTTGGCTTAGACCATTGGCCAATTCACTTGGAGATTGACCTCAAGGCAACTCCCCATGATTATCTCTTTATATTTAAAAGCCTTTTTCTTTAAGATCCAATTTTTTTTCCAAACACCAAAGGTAAGGGGAAGGAAATATAAGCCCAAGGTAGAAATAGCATGCGAATCTTCCAACTTAATCTTAAATAATTTAAATTCAAACTCAAAGCATGTAATAGAAATTAATCTGGCCATATTCTCAAAGAGAAACAAGTCTTGGAATCTCGTATGCAATAGGTGCAAAAACACATTATTCTAGGAGGATGCACAAATGCCCTAATAATGGAAGAGAGAAAACTAATCAATCAAATATAGTAGCAATGGAAGTGAAGGATATTCTTTGGAAACATAAATCCCATGTGCAGTGGTTAAAAGAAGGAGAACGAAACTCAAAATTCTTCCATAAAGAAATGGGGAAGAACCAACATAACATCAATATATTTTCCCTCTCCTCTCAATATGGGAAATGTTTGGCACAATATGTAGAGTTGGAACAAGAATTGGTTTCTTACTATCACTCCCTATCAAGGAATCCCACTCCAAATAAGATCAATATCCATCCAAATAATTATATCTTATATCCTAAACTTAATTTGTCTAGCCCAAAATGAAGCCCTGATGTGAGAAGTATCATTTATAGAGGTGGAGGATGCAGTGATGGTGATGTCAATGAATAAAGCTCTAGGACCAAACGACTTCAGAACATACTTCTTCCAATATTGTTGGACCTTCCTAGGCTTTAAGGTTCATTTTGGTTGGAGAAACATGTCACTCACAAATGGTATGGCCTAGCTACTCTTATTAAATTAATTCCCAAATCTGATAGAGTATATCAGTGTTTTATACAAATATCTCTTTACAATGTCTTTTACAATATTATTTCCTCTATCATTGTCAATAACCTCAAAATTCTGCTTAGTATTACAATTTAACTAGAGAAAACCTATTTTGTTGAAGGACACCAAATCATTCAATGGGATAGTGTGAGCAGGCATGTTGATAAAACTAGACCTCTCAAAAGCCTATGATTAGTTAAATTTGGAGTATCTTCTCCAAACCCTCTAAGCCTTTGGGTTTTCAGACCAATGGATTTCTTGGATCAAATAATTAATCTCTACCCCCTTCTTCTCCATTCTATTGAGTGGCTCCCCAACATCACCTTTTTAATCTTTCTAGAGGACTTCGTTAAGGGGGGACCCCTTCCCCATTTCTATTCACACTTGCAGTGGAAGGCCTAAGAAGATACTTCATAGTAAGGAATAAAAATAAAATCAAAGGGCTTTGCCTATGATCTGGACATATACAAGAACACAAAAAATACATATATACACATAAACACAAAGATACAACATAAATAAAACTTCATTTCATTAATATCAAAGAACTAAAATATGCTTATATAGAGAAATGGAAATAAACTAGCTCGAGAGATGGTAGCTTATCTTTGAGAAGAGAAGTGGCAGCTACCTTCCTTTGAACTATGTTACAATGAGGCTCAAGGGAATTTTTATTATTGAAAAACAAGGGAAAACCCTAAACAACCAAAACCATAACCCCAGGAGATGGAACGCAAAGAGTTTGTGGGCCCCGTTGGGGTTAGTTGGGCAGCTGACTTCCCGGGGTTGTAACTTGGTCATATCATATGTGTTTGGTGCATACAATACCTCATTGCAAATATATCTTTGAGTACTACAGGATTTTCCACAGGCCCCTAACAATGGCTACAATCTTACTGTAGACCTCAAAAAATGACATTTAGGGGGTCAAAACCGATTCGGAAGTTCAGGACTCGAAAAAATGCTAAACATAGTAAATGCTGCTATAAACAAGGAAACTGATGAAACCAAGTGGAGGTATAGGTGGAATAGGTAGGGATACACCAATATCCAACTGTATTAGTCCTCCCTCCTTAGGAATAAATGTTCCCCATTACGTGTAGAGCCTCCATGAGATGCGAAATTTCTATTGAAGTACCTGGTCCTTGCTGAACCACTTGCCTTGGTGGAGGAGTTGGCCTGCTTTGACAAATCTATATAGTTGGATCCTTTGTTTCCAGGTTTTATTGATTTATGTGTCCATGATCTGATCAATTGTGGCATGTTCCATGCAGTTTGGCTTTAACATTTTTGGTGTGAGTTGTTCTACAATGTCGAATGTGTCCAACAATGATGGAGGGTATAGCCGAAGGTGGTCCACATTGAATACTAGGTGCAGGCCAATGAACGATGGAATATTAACCTCGAAGGCATTGTCCCCTATAGCCTTGGTGATGGCGTATGGCCCATATTGGATCGACCGAAGCTTGCGATGGGACCAAGAGAGGTGTTCCTTCTGTAGATGTAGTCAAACTTTATCACCCACCTAGAACTTTTGTAGTACTCGACGTTGATCATGTCACTACTTGTACATAACATTGGCTCTATCCAATATGTCATGGACCTACTAGCGGATGTGTTGAATGCACTCAATGAATTTGTTAGCCATATCAGCTTCGGACTGGGCATGAGTTGAATCTTCCTCAATAGCTGCAAATGGTATGGCCACATCAATGGGACATAGTGGCTGGAATCCTAATGCCACCTTAAAGGTGATGTGGTTAGTTGAGCTATGGAGAGCTCTGTTGTAGCTTTGTTGGAAATAGGGGAGGTTTTCATCCCATGTGTGTGGATGCTTCGAGTTGTACATGCGCAAAATATTTATGATCATCCTATTGATGACCTCTATTTGTCCATCAATTTAGAGGTGGAAAGTCATGGACTTAGTGAGCTTGGTATCCAACATTGACCAAAGAACTGAACAAAATTTACTTACTAACCTTCTATCACGATCTGAGATAATGGACTGTGGGATCTCAAAGTGTACCCTCACTCATTCAGAGAAGAGCTTAGTAGTGGCTTTTGTTGTGATACTCTTCTTGTAGGCTGCCAGAATGTCCATCTTTGAGAATCTGTCGTCGACCAAAAAAATGTAGTCGTTTCCATACTTAGTAGAAGAAAGGACCGATATGTAATCCATGCAGATGGATTCCCAAGGTCGAATAGGAGTAGGAAGAGGAGTATATAGGTCTTGATTCTTGATGTTCGTTTTGGAAATGGTGCAAGAAGTGCAGGATCTGATGTACTTCCCAACATCTTGTCGAAGGTTCTGCCAATAAGAATACTTCTACAACACTTCCATTATTTTCTCTACCTTTAAATGTCAAGCAACCCTATTGTAGTGTGTGTCCAAAATCATCTTGGCATGCTCACTTGAATGAACACATATGTGTCCCAGGTGGCATGACAATGCATCCTGGAGGTGAAAATTTCGAACTTTCTTTCCTTCTAGGAGCATTAAGTATGTGTTGCCAAATTATGGACCACTCTTGTAAAGATGCGGCCACCCCGCAGTCTTGTGCCCACAAGAATCGAGCACAATGGTTAGCGACCTAACTAGCAGTCGGCTAAGGCAGTTTGCAACATTGTTGGTGCTTCCATTCTTGTACTTAATGTTCAAATGGAACTGTTGCAGGTATGTGGACCATTTCTGATGGCGATCGTTCTGTAATTTCCTTTGTGCCTGTATGAACTAAAAGGGTTGGTGGTCCTATGTGGGTGACCGTTTCCTTCCCCAAAATGTAATGCTTCCATTTTCAGTAGGCCTGCACAATGGAATACATCTCTTTGTCATAGGTGAGATTATTTCAAACTATGCCTGAAAGTGTCTCACTATGATATGCCACTAGATGCCCCTGTTGAGTAAGGACTACATCAATATCATAGTCAGAGGCATCTATCTCACTGTCAAATGGTTGTTGGAGGTCTGGTAATGTGAGCACTGGTGCAGAGCAAAGGCGATGCTTCAACTCGGAAAATGAGTTATGTTGGGATTCAGACAAAAATAAATTTTCTTTCACTCCTCCCTTGGTGACTTGACTCAAAGGCCAAGAGATTTTGGAGAACCCTATTACAAACCTGTGGTAGAACTTAGCAAGACCCAGAAAGTTGCGGAGCGCTGCTAGAGTGGTTGGTGTTGGAAAATATACCGAATGACTTATATCTTGGCTAGGTCCACATCCACACCCATCTCATCAATGATGTAACCCATATATTGAAACTAGATCATACGAAAAGTGTATTTCTCCAAATTGGAACAAAACTTGTGTTGCCGAAAGGTTTGGAGGACCTGTCGAATATGGTGGAGGTGCTCTTCCCAACTATAGTTGAAGATCAGAATGTCATCCAAATAAACCACCACAAATGAGTTAGTGAAGGGTTACAAGATGTTGTCCATCAACCTCATGATGGTTGCAGGGTCATTTGTCAACCTAAAAGGCATGACCAACTATTTGAAAAGGTCCTCCTTGGATTTGAAGCTAGTCTTCCACACATCGGAGGGTTCGATTAGTACCTCGTGATAACTAGACTTCAATTCAATCTTGCTGAAATATTTGCCCCCCTTGATTTGGATTTAGAAGGTCATCAATCCTTTGGATTGGGTACCTATTTTGGATAATGATCATGTTCAGTGCTTGATAATCAATACAGAGTCTCCAGGTCTCGTCCTTCTTTCGTACCAAAAATGTCAGGCTCCCATAGGGTGATGACTTGGCCTAAGGTTCCCTTTATGCAACAGCTCTTGAATCTGCCTCTTGATTTCATCGTTCTCCATAACAAAGCGTTAATCATCCATTAAGCAGTGGCACGCCCAAGGTCAGATCGATGGAGTGGTTGACCTGACAGTGTAGAGGTACCCCTGTGGGTGAGGTGAGTATGTCCCCGTACTCCTCCATAACCTTTTCCATCTGCTATTATCATGCGGAGGAGCATTGTCTCAAGTTTGTGGCCATAATATTCTTGTTTCCCTAAGGGTGAATCATAATGAAAAAAAAAATCCCAATCTGGGAAATGATCTTACTAAATTTCTTTGAAGTGATCATTGAAATGGTGGTAGGCGGTGCTACCTTTGGTAACCTGTAAAACTTGTTTCCAAAAGTAATAATAATAGTGTGAGGCCTAGACTCATACACATCATGTCGCTTCCATAAGTATGGTTGGAATATGACATCACAAACTTCAAGAGGAGAAACATCACATAGTACCTCATCTGTGAAGGGCTTGATGATGTAGGGAAGGTGACATTGTTAGCTAATGTAGAGATCTCCCCTTTGGTGAAGCCACTTGATGGTATACGATTTCAGGTGTGGTGTGGTTGGTAGGCCCAACCACCTCATGACCTATGCTGAAATGAGGTTCTTTTGGCTCCTATTGTCGACAATGAACTACAGCGGAGAACCCTTCACCCACATTTGTGAGTAGAAGAGTCGTTCCTCATCTTATGGATCTTTGAGGTCATCCTTCTGGATCTTAGTGGTGGCAACGATGGCACTAGGCTTCGCATTGATAATTTTATTCCCTTTGTCATTCCCCTTGTTAGTTTTTAACATAGAGTGAGAACATGCATTTGATTCAGAAGCATTCAACTCAACTACCAGTGACATCTTGTCTTGGCACTCACTTTTGTTGTGAGTGGGGCTCTTATGGAAGTCACACCATTTCCTTGCGTCCTTCTTTGTCTTCGTGGTGTTTTTCTTTGCTTGCAACTTCAGCAAGTTGTCCTAGGCAACCCTATCTTCACTTTGTCCTTTGTTTTGCGGTTTGGGGGTGCCTTTCCCTTGCTTTGGATTCGCAGATCCAAATTCTCAGTTCTTCTATTTAAATTAATGCTATATCTTGACAATGTATTGATAGGAGGTGCCACATGAGGAGATGTACAGGAACTCCTAGATGTACTTGTTTAGATAGTTGTGGTACTTGAGTACCAAGTTCCATTCAAAATCCTTGATACCTAACTTCATGTGAAGGGTATGGAAAACATTTGTGAGCTCTGACAGATCTTGGTCCCTTCCCTGTCGCAGCATGGTCCACTTTATGTATTTCTCTTCATAGGTCCCGACAGGGTAATATTGTTCCTTGATGGCGTCTCAGAAAGAATTCCAAGTGGGTGTTGCTGAAAACAATGAGGATTCCCTCTTATCATTTTTTTCACAGTATGTTTCCCACCAATCCTTGACATGTGGGGAGACTTAGTGCAAAAGTAATATTTTCTTGATTGGAAAAGTCATGAATTGAAAAATATCCTTCCAATAGATTTAACCATCTATTTACGGTGTCTACATCTATATGTCCTTCAAATATGGGAATGTTAAAGTTAAATTTTACTTTAAAAGGAGTGGCACCTCTAGAGTGGCTATTGGATGAAGTTGCATCGTCTATGGGTAGTCGTTGAAGGATTTAGGCAAAGCTATCCATCATCACGTTCCTTTGTCGCTCAAGGGATTCCTTGAGAAATATTTTGAAAGGATCTCCTTCCCCCTCATCTTTCTCTTCTTCCACCATGGGAGGTCATCGGGGTTTGTGAGGCTAGTCTTGCAAAGATTCGACCAACTCAAGCCCTAACTCCTTATACCCTAACCTCATTGGGGAAATGCAAAGAAAAATAGAAAAAGAGCAAACCGTTTTGATACCATTGATCCAAACTTGTTCTAGTACGCAACAAAATACACATAAACATAGAGATGCAACATAAATAGAACTTCATTTCACTAATATCAAAGAACTGAAATATGCATACATACAAAAATGGAAATAAATTAGCTTGGTAAATGGTAGTTTATCTGAGAAGAGATGTGGTGTCTACCTATCTCTAAACTATGTTACAATGAGGCTCAAGGGACTTTTTATTATTGAACAACAAGGGAAAACCCTAAACAACCAAAACCCTAACCCTAAGAGATGGAACGCTAAGAGTTTGTGGGCCTTGTTGGGATTAGTTGGGAAACCAACTTCCCAGGGTCATAACTTGGTCATACTATCCCTATTTGGCATGTACAATACCTTGTTGGAAATATCTCTACATATGATACCTCAAAAAAATGTCGTTTAGGGATCAAAACTACTCTTGAAGTTCAAGACCCGAAAAAATGCTAAAAGTAGTAAATGTTGTTATAAATAAGGGAACTGATGAAACTGACTAGAGGTCTAGGTGAAACAAGTGGGTGGACACCAATATCCACCTAGATCAACCTATAGGTAACTATCCTCCCATCACTCACCAATACTTCATTCATGATACTATTGTCTTTAGACTTCCAATGGTTGGAAAGATTACAACTTTGAAAACTATTCGAAATGAATTCATGAAGGCTTCAAGTGATTAATAGTGGAAAAACAAATATACATTTTTCAATACTAATGTTATTATGTAGAGACATCTGGCTCATCTTTTGGATTTCCAAATAGGTAAAATCCCTGCTAAGTATTTGGGAGCCCCACTAGTGGAGAACTCCTTGTGAGTAGCCTATTGGCATAACATACTTTAAAATATCTCCAACAAAATAGATAGTTAGGCATTCTTCTCAATTAAATTAGGGGGTCATCTAGTCCTTCTCAAGTGCGTCCTTCAAGCTCTCCCAACATACTAATTATCAGTTTTAGTAGTCACTAAAGAAATCCTTAAAAACACCAATATATTTTATAGAAAATTTCTGTAGAGAGGAGCCAAGAAATAAATAAAATGGTATTTGCTCACCTAGGATAAACTTTGCATCCCTAAGTTGGACAATATTTTATGCCTTAGAGACCCATAGACACTCAAAAAAGTAATGGGAGCTAAGCTTTGGTGGAGGTGGCTTCAAGGAGGTAATCAATTATGGAAAGAAATTTGGAATAGGGGATATTACCAAACAAATTCTCAATCAAATAAGATAAGAGCTACAAAATACCCATTAGGCTCCTATATATGGAATTTGGCATGAGAAAATCAAAGCCTTGTTCAAAATCATTCCTTTTGGGAGGTCAAGAGTGGCTACACGAAATTCTATTGGAAGGATGCTTGGAAATAACTTCCCCGCCTTGGGGATCATAAGGAGTCCCAAGATCTAGAGGCCTTTACAACAACCTAACAATGTACCATAATAAAGGAATTTTGGAAACTTCCCCCCAATCTACTCTATGGCGAAGGTAGAAGATGATGGAGGATTGACCTAAGCATCTAGCCATGACAAATTCACCTATAGTAGCTTAGGCATCATAGTCATAAAATTTAAATTGAACAAGGCCAAGATAAACTATGTTGGGGGTATCAAACTAAAGTAATATTTACTCTCAAAGAGGCTTATACAATACTAGCTTGACACAATGAACTTCAGAGAGAACCAATTTAGTGAAAAATTTGGAAGCATGATCATTGGCCTAGAATCACTCAATTCTTGTGGTTGGTGGGAAAAAATAAAAGTCTTTCATGGGATCAAATTCATAATAAGGGATTCCAGGGCCCTTCAATATTTGCACTATGTCAAAACTAGGAAGAGAATATGGAGCACCTCCTAACTTTCTACCCCTTTGTCAACCATTTATGGACTTAGATCATATGCCTCTTTAGACATTTCAATTGAAACCACAATAGCCTTGTGGAAATAATGGAGCAATGGTGACCAAGCATATTCAACAATCCAATTCTAAATTGTGCATGGATTTTGGTTATGGTTTTTGTACTATGGTTGAATTGGAAAGAAAGAAATAAGAGGATATTTAAATAGATAGAAAATTATGGTAATTTGTTAAGCAAAACATTAGGAAGACCATCCTCTAAGAGCATTAAAATCAAGAGGACTGGAAATATGATGAGCATGAGACAAGGATTCTAGCCAAACTATATCTCTCACCATCTATGATCCCTAGAATCCAAACCAAGTCTCTAATCAATAGGATCATCTCTCCCACAATATTTACTCCTCTCCCAATGGGATTTATGAAGTTAAATTTCAATGGTGCATCTAAAGGAAATGCTGGCAAAGCCAGATATGATGGGACCTTTCACAATTGGGAAGGGTGAGAATTCAACTTGTATATGGGGAATTGTGGCATAACTAGTAACAATGTGGTATAGTTCCTTGTTTTGGAGACGAGACTAAGCCTGGCTAAAAATAAAGGTTACTTAAAGTTGTAGGTTAATGGTGACTCTAACTAACTATAACAAAAGTCAAGAGAATAATAAATGAGACCCCAATAGAATAATTATTTAAGATTTGGTGACAAGAGAGCCTCATCTCATGAACTCAAAGCTTGATCCAATCTATTCGCTTTGTAATTGTCTCACACTCAATGTTTGGTGAGAAGGTCATCGACTCCCTGGCTAATGTGGGATTTTATGACCAAAACCTCTACTTAGCAGCAACATGGTATAACGAGGTGTGATCCAATTGGAAGGAACAACTCCAAATCACCCTAGACCGTGACATATTTGTTCTAACTGGGGTGTTCTAATTGGAGGCAATGGAGGACGGGCGGGGGGGGGGGGGGGGTTGGAGTGGCCAACCCACCCCATGCATTCATACATGTAAACAATTATTCCTTCCTTTCATAATCATATGGAAGAATACTCGCCATTTGAGAGTTCGGTTGAGAGACCTTGGTTCGAGTGCACCTGTGATATCCCCCTATTATAGTTTGGACAATTCCTCTCTAGAAAAAGCTATGTGGAACTCAAACATGGTTTTCATGGCTTTGTCTTATGCAACAATACGTGTGTTTCCACTCTGGTGTAGAGGCTGACATATTTCCATGGCCAAGGCTTAATATGCATGGTAATTCTATGAGGTTCCAGCCCTATGGATGTCAACCTCCAGTGCATGCATTGCACACTGAGTATATATGAGGGGCGAAAGCCAAACACAGTAATGGAGGAGACCTCTGGGACGATGTTGGACATTACAATGATAGCTTGATCATGGAAGGTTGATGACATGAAACATTTAGTCGTCACAACAAGGTAGGTTCAATCCTAGTGGGTCGACCAATATTAGGTAACTTAACTTATTTCCAATTCTTCTTGCTTTGTCAACTTTTTAAATGGTTTAGCTAATGTTTGTCAGTCTTTGGTTTGTAGTGATCAAAGCATAGTGTGGTTCAACATTAGTTTTGGTTTCCCTATTTCTTTATTGTTATTGGACCCTTTCCAGAGTCATTTCCTCTCTTCCCCTTAACTGCTCCATATCTCAAGAAGTTGCTTCAAATTCCCCTAGTAATTCAATTTTTCTTGGGTTTTATTTTTACATGGTTATCTATTTTACAGTCACCATGGTTTCTCGGTTTTCTAGGTGATATCGTTATTTTTGTACCTAGTAACCCAACACAACATGCCTCAACATAGGATGTGCTAACATTGAGGGTCTAGTGGAACAGGTCCCTAAGGTTGACCACGAGCCCAACCCCAAGCTCAAAATGTAGTAATAGTTTTTCAATCTTCCACTCTTCTAGAAATCCAAGAGGAAATTCATCAACTTGAAGCCTTGACAATTAATGACGAACAAGCCCACTCAAAATTTGAAATTTAAGTTGAAGTAGCCAGCTGGTCTCTTAATCTTAGACATACTAGGGAAAGATGGGGTTGATATTTGAACTCCATTAACCTCCACTGGAAAATGAAGATACTCTTGCACAGGGTCCTAAAGGAAAAACATGAAGGCCACAACGAAATTATATCTTTCATGAATGAAACCCATCATGTTCAACATCATCAACGTTATTGTATGGCCAATTTGGATGCTTGACTTGCTCATATAGAAGACCATCTCCAATGTGGCCAAAAACCTCCAACACCTATAGGAACTAATGCTCAGGATCTAACCCCAGTGACTTCATTTGATTCTTGATATTGTATTTAGCCACTCGGTGCATGTGTTTGTGTTTGATTATTAGTAGTTTAGTTTATATTAGTTCTGATGGAATTAACAATCATAGTCGTTGGCATTTTGGTAAACCTATACTATCATTCAATGTAACTTTATATGGTTTTATTTGTAGTCATTTTGAAGAAATAAAATTTCAAATTAATAGAAAAGAATAATATAACAACATCACTAAAAAGGAAAATCAATTATTGTAAGATAAAAATAAAATAAAAAATGTTATAATTTTTTTCCTTAATTTGTTTACATAAATAATAATAATAAAAAATTAAAAATAAATAAAATATATATATTTAATATTTATATATTATTATTTTTTAGCATCGTAATTAAAATTTAAAATTATTATTATAATATTTTTATGTAATATTACATTTTATTCCTTGAGCAGTATGGGGGAGATGTTGTCAGGTAAGATTATATTTAAAACTAATAAAAAAAATACTTGCATTAAAAAAATAGAAAAAAATACTAACAACAAAAAAATATTTCAAATTCTATTGTAATTTTACATTAACTTTATATATGGATAGAAAATAATTAAAAATAAAAATAAAAATTGATAATTTAATTCCTTCATTGGTTAACATGGCATGGAGAGATGAGAAGTAAAAGTAATATTGTTGAAATCATATGATGTTTAATTAGTTCTATGTTCATTTGACATGTAACATTTAAAAATAATACATATATATATATATATATATATATATATATATATAACAAATTCAATATAGATCCTAAATCAAATATATTGTTGAAATTATATGATGTTTAATTCATTCTATGTTCATTTGACATGTAACATTTAAAATAAAAATATATTAATAACAATAAAAAGTTCAATGTGGATCATAAATAAAATATTTCAACATTAATCTTTAATAAAAAAATTTAACATTATATATATATATATATATATATATATATATATATATAGATATATGTGTGGAAAATTTGCAGTTCGATAATATATATATGGAAAATTTGCAATTCCTTCCATTTTTAATATGGATTTGACATGTAAGATTTTTAAAAATATTAATAACAAAAATAATTGGATGTATGTGTAGAGAGAGAAAGAGATCATATGTATTAGGAGATGGCATGCAAAAATAATATTGTTAAAATTATATGATGCTTAATTCATCTTGTGTTCATTTGACATGCAATATTTAAAACAAAAATATATTAATAACAAAAAAAGTTCAATATAGATCATAACTCAAATATTTCATCATTCTTATTTAGTAAAGGATTTTAACATGGAATACACCCACACACGGATCTTATTCCATTAATAATTTCATTCTAATTAAGGTATGGGAAAAAATTGTAATTCCTTCAATGTTTAATATGGATATGACATGTAACATTTTTTTAAAATAATAATAAAAATAATTCAATGTGTTGTAACATTTTTTTAAATAATTTGTGTGGAGAAAGAGAGAGAAAGAGAGTTGAAATGCATTGAGAGATGGCATATAAAAATAATAATGTTGAAATTAAATGATGTTTAATTCATTCTATGTTCATTTGAAATGTTATTTAAAACAAAAATATATTAATAACAAAAAAGTTCAATATGTACCATAAATCAAATACTTCAACATCCATCTTTAGTAAAATATTTTAACATCAAATATACACACAAACACACAAGCATAGAATGATCTTATTCAATAATAAGCTCATTCTAAAAATTTGTAATTCCTTCAATGTTTAATATGGTTTTGACATGTAATATTTTTAAAAATATTAATAACAAAAATAATTCAATATATATACATATAGAGAGATTCTAATTCTGAATATGAGGGAGAGGGGACATACATTAAAATTTTAATGTGGAAAATGTGAATCATAAATAAAAAATTTCAATATTAACTATATATATATATAACCAATCAAAATATATTTTTCTTATAGTTAAAACATTTTATTAGTGTTTTGCTAATTCTAAATTTACCAAACAAAAAAATCAAATCTCTCATAAATGCAAACCTCTTTCTCTCAAATTTTATTTAAATTTTTTTTTATATAAATTTGATTAATCTAAAATTAAAATAAATTAATTCTCATTAAAATGAAAGTATATTTTAATGAACAAATTAGTGAGAACCAAAAATACAAAACCCCCTAGACATTAATGTAATTTAAATTACTTTTAATCCCGCAGCTGTAAGTAGAAAGAGCGACACTTATTAAAAAAACACTTCAGAAAGTGTCGAACACTTCATATAAAAACTGCGAAAATGTGGAATCATATTGAAATAAGTGTCGACACTTCATATAAAAACTGCGAAAATGTGGAATCATATTGAAATATTCACCGATTTCCTCTCAGAGATTTCCCTAAAGGGAGCATTGTACTATGATATCACAGCCAATTCCCTCTGAATATTAATACAACATCACTTAAAAATAGGAATAATTAAATTGTATGCTTGAACTAATAACAACGTCCGTGACAGATATTTATTGACAAGTTCCACCGTTCCATGCCCAGTCCTGTGATTCTATTTCGCCCTATTTACATCCATGACATGTTTGGCTATGCTATGATCAAAAGGTATATCCAGGTACATGAGATATCTAGGCCTGCGACTCCGCAGACTATAATAACCTTGTTTTTTTTGCAGATTAAAAAAATGGAACCTTCATTTATTATAGGAAGGTTAAGTTTTACAATGTTATGGTATTTTAATCCTTATAACAGTTAAGTATGCAAATATTCACCAAAATCTGGATGTGGTTAGAGTAGTACAGAGAATACAAATTTTGTTTCACTTCCAGAAAACATAAAATAAGATCAGTGAAGGATACACAGTTACAATGAAAGATAATATTGTCCCAAAAAACTAGACTGGGAACACTTGATCCCGGCAAACGGAATAATTCCCACTTGATCCTAGCAAAGCGAACAATCCGCAGAATATATAGTCATATGTGGGAAAAAAGGCAAACCAGGAAGCAACCAGAAAAAAAAAATCCCAAAATTAGATCATAAAAGATTCCTCCGACCACCCCAGCCATCAATCTCCGGATCAAATACCATGTTCCCAGTGGAAGAAAAAGACCTAGTTTAGAAAGAGCACCGGCCACAAGAGTTTTGTTCCCTGAAAGAGCACCGACCACAAGAATTTTGTTCCCTGTAAACATGCTGTCTAGAAAGAGCACCGGCCAGAGAGTGTACATATTGTTTATGAGCAGCGCTGCATAGAGTTGCACAGCGAGGGAACGTCCAGCGAGTATTGCCCCTGAATCCAATAAGAACATATTGTTTATGAGCAGCTTATTTCATTCGTCTTAGCGCATCAGCACAATCTGCGGAGAGCTGCTGCAGATCTATAACGACGTCCTCGGAGACCAATGCTTTGAGCTTGCCCTTGCCACCATGGTTTATAAAATGTATTACTATCGAGTGCTTTAACATTTATTCATTAATTCACAATATGTTTTTACATAATGTATCAAACAGAGCTAGATAATATACTCAATTCAGGTATACATATGCGGTGGAAAGAATATGAGTAATGTGATTATCACAAATTCGATTTCCTCTGTCGGTCCAATTACGTTAGAGAAACCCAACGTTGTGCTAGTAATTAACTTCTTGCATATGTACTCCACTAACTGTCATTCCACGTTTTGTTTGATCAATCTATGCAATAATATTTAACAATATCAATATCATGTGAACAAATTTATGGGTTGGAGGGATACCTTGGCTGCCTTGGAAATGGCCAATATCATGTGAACAAATTTATGGGTTGCAGGGATACCTTGGCTGCCTTGGAAATGGCCGAGGCAAATGTGCTTGACATAATTTTTTAATCCTCGACATACTTTGTTGCTGTTCTACATGGCCCAGACAAATAATAAGCACAAAGTTGAATCTATGTAAATAATAGCATCAATTGCCTTGAACTTTGGAGAACTGCAACTATTACTCCTTATTTATGCCCTCTTTATAGTCTCTATATACCATAGAAATTGATTAAATTTAATTAATATGGAATGGGAAATGATGTCATATGCATTGAAAGCTGAGATGATAGGGCAACTCAATTATGAGTACTCAGCTTCTGTCTCTTATTTTCCAAACCCTCATTTTGGGTGTAGCAGACAATAAAGAAATTGCTCACCCTATCTATTAATTCCTTTAACCTTTTCTTTAAAAACTAAAAATGTAGAATTCTTAAAAAGCTTTGAATGTGGTATTATGCCTTTACCGGATTCATTTTAATAGATTATTCAAATTCATATACTGCCACCCCTATCTAATGTTGAGAAGCTCTATAGTGTAAACAATTGAAACTAATGTGTTAAATCAATAAGTGCTCTATTTAATTTTGTATAGGATCACCGTATGACTCTGTAGGAAAATAAGATGGCTGCAGTTGAAATAATGACTACCACAAGTTTGCACTTCGTGTAGATCTAAATATTGAACACAACTTGAAAAAGTAGCATCAGAATAGGACAGTAGCAAATGTCAGATCTGCAATGTTGCATATAAGTATTGTTTTATGAGAGATATACAAAGTTGCGTATAGATATTGTTTTATGAGAAATCTTGCTCTGTAAAATCGCAGCTATTGTTGCGAGATTTTGAATTTTTTTTAAGTTTCTTCTCGTTTCTGTGCAGTTAGATTCATGGGAATGTGGAAAACCCAAATTCAAAGGGCAAAAGCTTATGAGGTGCCTAGTTCCTAAATCACTCTGACCCAAAATTTTTGCCATAAAAAATTATATTCCCTTCCATGCTTAATTTCCAGGGTTTATTCTCAGTGAAGGCACCGGAACTAAGGCGGTTGGAGGCGTTCTTAATGAAGCTGAATCTATTTCCATGATCAGGTTTTTTGAAAAAATTCTAGTAACCTCTGAGCAAAATTGCAACGCCGATGAAAACAAGATACACAGTTTATTGCATTTCTTTGCCCGATGCGATCTCATACTCTGTATTTTGTGAAGCCCTGCACCACTTTGATGTAGAAAATGTTACAGTTCTATATCCGGCGTTCTTGAAAAATCCACTACAATGGTTGCTTGTACTTGAATAACTTTTCTCAATTTGTCACTTGCATAAAAACTGACTAGAATGTTTGCTTTCATGTGAATAACTTTTCTCAATTTGCCACTGTTGAACTTACTAACATGATTGCTTTCATGTGAATAACTTTTCTCATTTTGTCACTGTTGAACTTACTATGACGGCGATTCCTATTTTCGTCATAGTTTTTTAATTAATGCCCCCTGATATCAACGCGAGAAAAAAAACTGGAGGAGAAAAAAAAACAGTCTCCCGTTATATTTCCCTATGGCGTCCCCATGTCAGGGGCATTAATTAAAAAACTGTGGCGGAAATAGGAATCGCCTACTATGACATGATGACTTATAGTATTTTTATCGACATGATAATTTTTAAACAAAATGGTATATTTATTGTAAGTGTCTCCGTACGCTTCTTGATAACTGTGCATTACTTCGACTCTACCCATCCCGTTTTCCTACATAATCCTAGGGTGAGACAAGACTTAAGTGGGGCACTTCTGATTTGACAATTTGGTTTCAACGGTTTACACTATAGTGTTTCTCAACAATTTACAGGTCGCATTTTGTGGTTTAGAATAATCTATTATACAAGATCAGGTAGATATGTACTGAGACACTAAAACTTTATCAAGAATTCTACATGATTGTTTAATCTATACACAATTGAGAAAAAAAATGGTTAAAGAAAGGAATAGATGCCTCACATCTTTCTTTATTGTCGGCCATACTATCGTAAGCCGAAATGACGGTTTGGGAAATAAGAGACAGAAGCTCAGTCTTCAACGTTGAGTTGCACTACCACCTCCATTTCCAGCGCATGTGGCTTCCTTTATCATACCACATTAAACAAATTTAATCAATTTCTACGCTATAAAGAGACAGAAGTAATAGTTTTAACATGACCAAACCTGCTTCCTGGTAGGGAATATGTGGTCTGCAAATAAGACATCGGAGTGAAGATGGACATATCTATATTTTTTTCAGAGAGAAAATCGGGATAGTATATTAAGAAAATATAGAGTCAAAATACATGTACATAGCTGTGTGAGAACAGCAGAAAGATAGCTTCAGATCATAGGATAGATGTGAGAGAACAGCAGAAAGATAGCTTCAGATCATAGGAGCGAATTGTTGAGGCAGTATATAAGGATAGTCACTGTTCTTAATGAGAAAAGCCGGAGTAAGGCGGTGAGTTCTGTCCGGGGCAGAGAGCATGAACCAAAAACGGCGCTCCGCAGCAAAAACAGAAACAGACCATCCAAAAGGATAGTGAAGGACTGACCAGTAGGAAAGTTCATCAGCATTTGAAGGGAGAAGTACCAAAAAATATGCTGTATATTGAGGAGCCAGAGCGTAAAAAGATATTAATCTGCAGGAGGCAGATTGCCCATGATTTGGGTGAGGATAGAATCAAGGGCCCGACTGGAGTTCTGAAATATACGATCGTTCCTCCATTTCCAAAGATACCAGAGGATGAACAGGGTGCACCAGGAGGGGGACTGAGCACACCACCAGCTGAAACCTTCATGTACGGATGAAAAAACTAGAAAAAGGAAACCATATATACCATATATTCAGATATATGGTTTTCCTTTTCTAGTTTTTTCATCCGTACAGGAAGGTTTCAGCTGGTGGTGTGCTCAGTCCCCCTCCTGGTGCACCCTGTTCATCCTCACTTGCTGGTATCTTTGGAAATGGAGGAACGTTGTATATTTCAGAACTCCAGTCGGGCCCTTGATTCTATCCTCACCCAAATCATGGGCAATCTGCCTCCTGCAGATTAATCTCTTTTTACGCTCTGGCTCCTCAATATACAGCATATTTTTTGGTACTTCTCCCTTCAAATGTTGATGAACTTTCCTACTGGTCAGTCCTTCACTATCCTTTTGGATGGTCTGTTTATAAAAGGTTGCACTGAGATTTCCTCTTCCTTCCTTTCTTGCCTGCCTAACTGGTTACTAGAAGCAACAGAAACAGAATGAGGTCCAGGAAAACCAGGAATCTAGCCTTCTAATTTCTTCATCCCTCTTATCTTATAGGCGTTATAAAATACTAAAGTAATCTCATGTACTTGCATCAGTGACCCCGCGTTTTTAGTAATATATCCCCCATAAATGGCCACGGCGCCAGTCAATCCCTGTCCACATCCCCTGGACCCCATCCCACATCCAAAAATTGTATCATCCACCTGATGATCGTGCTGAGGTTGCTGGGAGTCCATGGCATCGGTGAATTTACGATTCCCTGGACCCCCACGAGAAAAACACAGTGCTGCAGGAACCGTTCTGGGTCCTCATCAACTCTAAGCCGTACTGCACAACAAACTGATACGGAAAGGAATGATTAAACAAACTCAGACCGAAACAGTCGGATAATCCAACTTTAGCGATGATAACTATATGTTGGAAGAGACATCACATGTGTGGAGAGGAGCCTGCCTTCACTTACTGGCAGTCTACGGATATCTGCCACCGCAAACGTGTGGGCGAATATTTCTCATTTTATGCGCATACTGCCTTCTTTTTCGTCAAACGTGTGGGCGAATATTTCTCATTTTAGTCCTCAAAGGGATGGAATTTGACGGACAAATTGCCTGTCACGGGGTGATTTGCGGTGATTTGCCCAGTCAAAATTTTTGTAAAACTGTCACGATTTTTTTTTTATTAAAATTGTAAAGATGGGTGGGGAGATGTGAAAACCCGTAAATTTGTTAAAATTGTAAAGAAAGGTGGGATGTGAAAATTGGTAAATTTGAAATGTAAATTTGTTTTGAAATTCCAACTCACACCATATTATAAATTATAAATGTGATAAGTAGATTTTAATGAAAATTTTTTATTTTTAAAATATATATATATATTGAAAAATAAAATCTTATATTATCAATTTAATGATTATCTTAACTATTATAAATTATTGATATTATTTTTTAGAAAAATAATATTAATTCAATAGCTTTACAAAAATAGTGGAAACATATTAAAATAAAAGAGTAGTATAGGAAATGAAATCGCAGTAGTTTAACTAGCCGGAGGAATTGCCTTGAAAGTTATGGAAATTCCGGTCATATTTAGAGAAAATCGAGCAAGGATTTTTGTAAATCTAAGTTATAGTTGTTAAGCTTCAAAATTTTAGGTGTCCTAGACGTTTTTGATGGTGCTGAATCTATTTCCACCATCAAAAACATGATTCAAACACGGCCTCTACAAGATTTTTTGAAATATTTTTGCCCAGATTCCAACCACACAACTCTAATGAAATATTTATTAAAAGGTTGACATACACACACGAAATTGGATTATTTGTTTGTGGGCTCCCCATTTCTAGATTATGATGCAAACCCACACCCAATGATATAGGAAAAGGTTAGATGGGGGTGGTTAGTTGTACCAAACACTTTACATTAAAAGGCTAACTTGAAGTGTGCAGTTAGAGTATTTGAAATCTAAATGTTTGACGTTTGGACCTTTAATGGAAATTTGGTTTGGTTTTTTTTCAAAGCTTAAATCAGTTTTAGTTTTAATATTGAATAAATCAATGATGCAAAATTTTATTATTTTTGGAATCGTGAGAGGTTTTGTAACGACCTACCGTTCCGCCCGAAGTGCGACCGCGTTCAAATGATGAGCGACCGGTTGGAAGTGCGACTGTGGTTGTTGTGCAAGCTCTAAGTTGTGCGAAGACATTGTGGAGATATGTTATGCATAGAGGTTGGGCAAGCTAGTTATACGCATGGGAGCATGGTGTTGACACATATGGAGGCCGACCAACAAGCGTTGTGAAGCCGACATGATACTTGCGATGAGGCAAGGGTGCGTAAGGCATGGAGGACGAGTCGGCCAGGTGAGCCAACTCGCCCTGCCACCCGTATATACAAGTGAGGCGTTGAAGCTCATTGGACATCACTCATTTGCTCAACATCTTCGCTCTATGAGGTAGAGGCGCAGGTCTAGTGCATAGATCTAAGGAGGAGGTGCAGGTTTAGTAATGCACCCATTCTTGGGCAGGGCTGCACGGTGACAGCGTGGTTGTGGGTGAAGGTGCGGGCAGGAGCAACCGGTGGTTGGGTGAGGGCGTGCACGGATGTGTGGCGCCCGATTTGTGTTAAGGTGCCCGACGGTGAAACGGAGGAGCGCCCAGTTTGTGCGACAACTTGGCACGAGTTCTTGGGTGGCTCGAGTGAGCGCTCGCCCGTCGTGCAAGTGTGCACGGTGACTTGGTGAAGTGTTGAGATTGTGAAGGGAGGTGTGTCTCGGGTAGAGGTGCCCGTGTGTAGCGACTTGGAGGCGCGCCCAAGTTGGGCAAACAACACGATCATGCAATGAGGTGAACGAAGGGTTAGTGAGTCGTGCGGCGACCGTGCAGAGGTGCCGATGAGCTGGGAAACCGAGTTTGCCGAAGATTGTAAAATTTGGCTAAGTATGAAACTTGGAATTTCCAAGTATACTTGTAAAGCATTGTAACTTTGTAAAGTTGTATAATATATTATCGGACAGACTCATTATTCAGGGAGTTGCCCCTCCCTTTATACTGTACAATTGTGTTCTCATTTATAATTGCTGATGTTAATGAATGTGTATGGGTGTTCATTGGTATAAAGGATAACATAATAATACTTGGTTTCGAAACACAAACTAAGTAGGAGTAAGTGGTTAGGTGTAGTCCACGAACATAAGTATTGGTGAAAAGAAAGTGTTCGGTGGTGCTGCACTTCGCTAAGAGCGGTTGAAAGACTACCGCCAGCTTGGGGGCGTGACAGTTGGTATCAGAGCAGTTGATTCGGGCATTGAAGGTTGAACTGCTACACACCTCCACTGAAGTGAAGCTGGTATCAGAGCTCGGTTGGAGCTGGTGATTGAAGCTGATTCAGGGTTGAAGAAGCTTGACAGTTGGTGATTGAGCAGGGTTGCTCGTGACAGGTACTTGCAGGTGAAGGAAGTTGATTTCACATACAAGTGGAACAAGAGCTGGTTCATGTTTGCAGGGAACCTGGAGAAGACTGAAAGGCAAGGATGGTGGATGAACCTATGGCAGGTGAATCTAGCCATGATGCAGGTGAAGTCTTCCGGTACAAAGTGTTGGAACAAATGGGTCGATGGAGTTCTAACTAGGTTTCGATGAAGGCTGAGAACATGAGGATTCAGGAAAGCTGTTCGGAACTAAGGAGGGAACTTGAAGAACTCAAAAGCCAATGCGGAAGTACGACAGATGTTGAACTCAAGGAACTTGATGAGGAGATTCGACGAAGTGGTCTTGGTCTTCAAGAGCTCTTGGATGAAAGAGCCCGGTTGAGGAAGAAAAGTGCCATGGTGGAAGCCGAAATCAAGCAAGTTGAGGAGGAAATAAAGAAGAAGCTTCTTGGTAAGAAGGTCGTTGTAATTGAGCAGGAAGAGCTCGACTACATTGACAGGCTGGGAACTCACTACCGAGACAATCTAGAGGATGTTCGGAAGCTTAGTTCTATGGAAGTAGTCAATGGATACTTGGTTGGTGCACTTGAGCAAAATGCGATGGAGGACAAGCTTGAAGGGAATCAAGCTAGATCAGGATCGAGTTGCTTAGAAGAGCCAAGCAAGGAAGTGAAGTACCTTAGGAGGAATGTCAAGGTGGTGCACAAGCCAATTGACACTTCTGAGGCTGAATTCTTGAAGAAGGTTGCTGATGTGAGACACAAGATAAAGCTGACAAAAGGAGGTGATTCCTTGAAGCTAAGTTTTGTGTAGGTGACCATGAAGGGAAAGAGATTTGCAGCTTTGGTGGATATGGGGGCTACTCATAGCTTCTTAAGCAGGAAAGCAGCAAAGTCTTTTGGGAAGAAAGCAAAGATGGAGAGGGAATGGAGTGCTTTCAAAGCAGTCAACTCTACCATGAAAGCTGTTATTGGTGTGATGGAAAACACTCAGGTGAGAGTGGGATCGTGGTTTGGGAAGTTGGACTTGAGGATCGTGGACATGGATGATCATTCTATGGTGCTGGGGCAAGATTTCATGAGGCTTGCACAAGCCATACCAATGGTGGACCGGGACATTCTCTTGATCACAGCTGAGGGAAGAACCATGATGGTTCTGATGAATAGAAGGAGTTGCTTGGGGTATAGACCAAGGATGAATTCTATGACCTTGTATCCCAAAGATCCAAATGTGAAGCATGAGGATGTGGAGCAAAGAGGACTTGGGAGTATGACTCAAACAACGAAGGAAGGGAAGCTGATTGACTTCGTTGCAAGAGCGAGGAAGAATGAAGTAAGTGAGAGAGAAATCTCATGAATCTTGAAGCACTTGACAAAGACATCTTCTACTAATGATATTAACAATGGAATTGCGAAAGAAGGGAGTCTGAGTACTACTTCAGAGGCAGTGATTGATGAGGATTATGAAGGTAGAGATCCAGCTGGTATAGTGGATTTTTGCAGGTATGCTTTTCAGTTAACAAAGGACAGGCTTAGGGAGCTTAAGTGTACATGCGAGGAGATTGAGGCTGTGCACAAATACTTGAGGACACAACATCAATCTGATACATGGGTGGATGAGAGTCAGGGAGGGAACTTCCTGGCCCTCCTTTCTCTTAAGACAACCTTGGAGAAGGGTTGGTGTAGGGACCTTGTTTGGGAGAGGCTACACCAACTTAGCAAGGAGCCTTGGGAGGAAGGCTTCTCTATGACAGATTGCAGACTTGGATGCAGATGGGCAGATGTTGGGATGGAGTCTACATGTGTTGGAAATCATGGACAACTAGAGTCATGGACATCAGGTTGGAGATGTGGAGCATGACAGTTATGCAGGGACATTATGCAGGAGCATGTGTAGAGGTGTCATTCATGGACATTCTATGGGGAATACCGAAGCAAAGGATGTTGTGCAGATGTTGTTGTGACATGGAGACATATGAGCTGGTGGATAGGTTGTACACTCTTGTGCAACAAGGCCATGGCTTGGACATGTTGCAGATGGGATGGAGATTCCCTGGACCTGAGCATGGGAATTGAACAGATTCTTGATGAGTCTGAGATGTAGCAGAAGTCAGGGAAAGACTGATGGTGGCATAAGGATGTGCATTCTTATGGTTTGGGCGTATGGTTGGATTAGCTACCCAACTAGTTCGAGTCATGAGGGGTACCAGTGTGCAGAGAGATGTGACTATCAGTCCTACACTTGATGATGAGCATGCAGAGGTATGTTCTGATGGAAGACTACAGGATGAGGATGACACATGATGGAGATGGGAGTTCTACATATGTTGCAGGGATGTTTGCAGTATGTGGAGGAGTTGATATCATGGATAAGACTGTTCAGATATGGGAATCTTGATCTTGGTGGATGGCTACCAGGATGGTATGTTGTCGAGGAAAACAACGACTTCAGGTGGAGGAGGATGTAACGACTTGTGGTTCCGCCCGAAGTGCGACCACGTTCAAACGATGAGCGACCGGTTGGAAGTGCGACTGCGGTTGGTGTGCGAGCTCTAACTTGTGCGAAGACATTGTGGAGATATGTTATGCATAGAGGTTGGGCGAGCTAGTTATACGCGTGGAAGCATGGTGTTGACACATATGGAGGCCAACCAACAAGCATTGTGAAGCCGACATGATACTTGCGATGAGGCAAGGGTGCGTAAGGCATGGAGGACGAGTCAGCCGGGTGAGCCAACTCGCCCTACCACCTGTATATACAAGTGAGGCATTGAAACTCATTGGACATCACTCATTCGCTCAACATCTTCGCTCTATGAGGTAGAGGGGCAGGTCTAGTGCATAGATCTAAGGAGGAGGTGCAGGTTTAGTAATGCGCCCATTCTTGGGTAGGGCTGCACGGTGACAGCGCGGTTGTGGGTGAAGGTGCGGGCAGGAGCGCCCGGTGGTTGGGTGAGGGTGTGCACGGGTGTGTGGTGCCCGATTTGTGTGAAGGTGCCCGACGGTGAAACAGAGGAGCGCCCAGTTTGTACGACGACTTGGCACGGGTTCTTGGGTGGCTCGGGTGAGCGCCCGCTTGTCATGCAAGTGTGCACGGTGACTTGGTGAAGTGTTGAGATTGTGAACGGAGTTGTGTCTCGGGTAGAGGCGCCCGTGTGTGGCGACTTGGAGGCGTGCCCAAGTTGGGAAAACAACACGATCATGCGATGAGGTGAATGAAGGGTTGGTGAGTCGTGCGGCGACCGTGCAGAGGCGCCGACGAGTTGGGCAACCGAGTTTGTCAAATATTGTAAAATTTGGCTAAGTATGAAACTTGGGATTTCCGAGTATACTTGTAAAGAATTGTAACTTTGTAAAGTTGTATAATATATTATCGGGCAGACTCATTATTCAAGGAGTTGCCCCTCCCTTTATACTGTGCAATTGTGTTCCCGTTTATAATTGTTGATGTTAATGAATGTGTATGGGTGTTCATTGGTATAAAGGATAACATAATAATACTTGGTTGCGAAACACAAACTAAGTAGGACTAAGTGGTTAGGCGTAGTCCACGAACATAAGTATTGGTGAAAAGAAAGTGTTCGGTGGTGCCGCACCTCACTAAGAGCGGTTGAAAGACTATTGCCGGCTTAGGGGCGTGACAGGGTTCATCTTGGATATTTTTATTTTCTAAGTCACTCTCATTTTTAATCCCTCCACGTAAATTTTGAATTAATAATGTAATAAACTTAAATCACACATAAATTAACTTATCTATATATGATGATGATGATTAACGTCTGCTGAAACCAAAATTTACTAATAAAATAGTAATTTTTTTATTATATTTTTTAAATATATAAATAAATTTCATATTTTAAATATTTTTTAAACATTTAAATTATATAAATTTAACTATACTATTTTAAATTATATAAATTTAAGAATTTAATTTTATTGTTTTAATAATATTCTAAAAAGGTTGACATTAAAATATTTAAAATCCATCATTCCTATAAAATCACATAAATTAACTTATATATATAATAATAAAATAGTAAATTTTCATTATATTTTTTAAATATATAAATAAATTAATATTTTAAATATTTTTTAAACATTTAAATTATATAATCTGTTTTTGAGATAATTGTATTATACATTTGTGTTGTGATACTCATGGTAATATTAAGTATAAAAGCTTCAAATATTTATGTTGGGCCATAAAACTCAAAAATTGATAAGGAAAAATAAAATTGTTTTTTTCATTACTTAAAATATATTTGTCCATGCTATATCAGCTTTTGAAATAATTATATTATACATTTGTGTTGTGATACTCGTGGTAATATTAAATATAAATTATATAATTTTATTTAAAAATAGTTATTTAAATAGCGTATATTTATTTTTAAAAAGGTAATATAGTTTATTATAAAAAAAATACAATAATTTCATTTTTTTACAAATTTATTTTTATATTTAAATATAATACTAAGATCACTATGATTATAGAAATTTTGAAGTATTAAATAATATTTAAGTTATATTTGGTAGTATTAAGCCTAAGATATGTTAAATGGGAATGATGGTAATTTTTAACTTCTTTCTTTCTTTTCTTTTTTTTTTGGTATGTGTTAGGGTGTAATGTTAATTTTTGTTAAGAGTGTAATGTGGGATGGAAGGGTGGTTTAAAGTAGGGTGCAACACATATATGTGTCATGCATGATGTTTATTAGTAAATTGTATGCAGGAAAGCATAAAAAACTATTTGTATGGAAAGGAAGAAATGGAGGACATATAAACTTATATAACTTAAATCTTGATTCCTAACTACTTGAACCAAGTTTCCTCCATATAACTAACAGTCTAAGATAGGAGAAGAGACACATAATCTTTAATTTTGGATGATATACCTCAAAGCTATCAATAGCTAGAAAATTCCTTAGCAATCTCCACAAGTAAGTTCCTTCTTCAATCTATTTTCCATCTTCACTTTTTAATGGCCTTGGGTATATGTGTGGAAATTACTAATATAAATTGTATCTTTTGTTTGATAGGTAGTTTAGGTACCATCAATAATCCTCAATGAATCATCTTTTCAATGTGTACACTTGCTCCAAATTGCATGCAAAATATTAGTAATAATTGTCCTTTTTGTGAGAAGGATATATGGGGAAGTGTAATAGATAAGTCTCATTTTGCATTGAACAATTGTCTTTATCTTGTAGATAATGAACTATAAATGCACCATAAAACACCTTGAAATTAGAAATAGTTATTGTTAAAAGGTTTCATAGCATGAAAGTTATATGCTAAGTATAGGATATTGGATGTATGAAGGGCGTAGGTGGGGTGCAGAAATGAAAAGTATTGTTATAGGAAAATTTGGGCACATCAACCCCAACTTCCAGATCCGTATGATTAGGGTCCATCAACCCCTAATTCAGTTGTTTTCATTCCCTAATGAAGTTAACCTACATAATGCTTGCTTCCCAAAAGTTTCATGACACCATTCATCCAAAAAATGTCCCTAAGGAGATCATCACAGGTGGCCTTCTATCTAGCTGCAATGAATGGTAGACACTACACTGTTTGGGTGCTATGCATAACAACTGGCCTTTGTATCACCTACGATGAGTGGGATCCATCGAATTTTTCAAATAAATCCATTGGATTCCTCATCCAATGGATGCTTCTGGAGGTTTCTAGAAGGATGGGGCTCGCATTTGGATGAGGAAGGAGTTGAATGAACCTTAATCCATTATCCCTTCCTCCATGGAACCACTTCCCAATTATGGCAAAGCATTTATGAGGGCGATTAATGGCTTAACCTCCTCAATTCAGTTATAAAAGGACCAAGCATTCAAGGCTGGTCTAAGGTTGAAACTTCTTGGGCTAAGGAAATGTTGTTGGAAAGAGATTAGTAGAGAGAGTAATGTTATCATGTCAAATTGTTGTTTCCATGAGGAGAGAATGGTTTGAAGCTGGGAGGATGACACTGAATTGTACATGCATCTACATGGGTTGAAATCTTCCTTTCTATGAATAAAGAGTTCTATGCTTTTTCTCATTCATGTGTTTATGTGATGTATATTGTACTTTCGATTCTATAATATGTTTAGTTAACAGATCAATATGTATGCTTTGATGGTTTTCTGTCTCGGCTTATGTGCAAGTACCTTTCAATCGAGTTAAGTACGCAAGGGAGTGGTGAAAGCGGTCAAAGGGAAGAGGGATCGAGCGAGAGATATCGGTTGGTACTTTTGCTCCTCTTTCTTTTATCTGTTAACTATAGGAAAAACAATGGAATTACTTTAACTATTGTTCTAGACTTGCTACTAGGTCTAGGGGTTAGTCATTCGAAAAGACACTAAATTAACCCATAACAAAATGGTGACTCCGCTGGGGAACGATTTTATCCCTTATAGTAGCTAATCAATCTCTTAGAACACTTTGACATACTTTACCCTCTTTTTGTCATCAAATTCAAATTCAATTTACTGAAAATTGTGTCAATTTTGAGCATAAAATTGTCATTTTGTAATCATTACAGCTCTGTAACTGACAAGGTGCTATGCATTGCACCCTCTACACAGAGACAGTGCTATATGCATCACACTATCCCTCACTCTGGCTTGTGATGATTCCTTTTGGATTAGTTTTCCCATCTAGGAGCTGAAGCCTTAATTCAATTTTCAGTGGTTTGAATTGTTTGTTGGATTTAAACGATTTCTTGTCTCTGAAAGCAGTCTTTGTTTCCTTGTTTCAACCCATTTTAGATTGGATTGTTAAATGTTTGTTTATGTATTTTCTTTATCATTTGCAGTCCATTGTCGAAAGTAGTTTCAGTTGATTTTTTTGATAAAAAACGAAGTGTCATAAATTCTTCCTTCATTGTATAATCGATTGGTCTATTTTGTGCATCTGATTCATATTTTCGTTTAAGTGTCGAAAATATTTGTTTCCTTAAAGTTGAAAGTGTCGTTTAGTATTCATTTACCTTTAAGAGAAATTGTCATAAATCGACATTTTTGTGAAAATATCTTTTGAATCATTTGTTCATTAGTTGTTCTTAATGCATAATTCACATTAAGGAGAACTGAAAAGAAAAAGAAATACATGTAATTGCATTTAGGAGATTGAATGTGTGTGCTTAAAGGAATGGTTAGGGAAATGCATTAGTGAGTGCTCTTTGTTGTTTGATCCAAAAAGTACATGTTTTCTCTTTCCCTTGTAGATAGGGTTTTCATTGTCAAAATGGAAAGATTGCTTCTCATTTTAGTTGCATTCTTAGGAATGTTGAAAAACATCACGTGGTGAAATCCAAAGGAAAATTTAAATCAAGATCAACCTAAAATTAACCTCAATTAACCTAATAACGCATTGGAATTTAACGCAAACATCTAGAGGTGTCTAGGCTAGAGACGTGTTCTGATGTCTTAAAACCTAGTGGCTGTCGTTTCATTGAGGTTGGGTGATTCCTCCTCTCTGAACCGGTAAGTACTAGTATGGACTTGTGCTCCCTGTACTGTTGTGTATATAGTGGGAGACCCCAATAGGCTTAAATCCTTTATCCCTAGGAAGTCAAGTCTGCCGCCTTACCAATCACAATGCATAGAACACAGCATCCGAGAAGACTGGCTACCGTATAGTAAATCCTTGGTAATTTCTCTTTTATTTACCACCAAGGTGTATATTGCAGTTTTGTGATTAGTTTGGTAAACCCTCTTGTCTAGTATCTCTAGAGCAGTCACTTTTGCTTCTTTTCAACTCCTTAAAAGAAAATGTTCATCTGAGCACTTGTCCTTTCAAGCTCATAAACAATGAAAGCGACTAGAGCCATCTTTTCCTTTTTCTCGACTCTCAAAAATGAAAAAGCAAAGTTAAATTCTAGTGTCGTAAAAATTAATTGACCGTAGATAACATCCTCCACGCTTGTTTTTTAGTTGATCTTAGGTTGAAACATATGGTGACAAATCTAGAGTCCACCAATCAAGGAATTCCTTTTGATGGGAATCCTAGTCTTTTTCCTCCATTTGGAAATATTGGTGCTCCATATATGGCTACATTGTCCCTTCCTAGATTTACCATTGGCTTGCCAGTATGGTTGTTTTCAACCTCCTTGGTTCAAAATGTCGTGATTTCTCCGTAATCGAGTACACCTCCAACTGGACAAAATCAACCTCCAGTTGATCCTAAAGTTGACCATTTTCCTTCTTCCTCGGTTGTTTCTTCCTCCCCTTCTTCCTCTTCACCTGGTGAAAGTATTGGTACTAGTAACTAGGTGGCTAAGAAGAAGAAGAAATGGAAGAAGAAGAAAAAGAAGAAAATTCAGCAGAGGGGCAACCAAGCAACCATTGATTTGAATGCAAAATCTGATGAGAAATTGTCCTTCAAGCCTCACAAAGTTCGATGTCCATGCAAAGTTTGTGCGCGAGACCATGTTCTTCGAAATTGTCCTAATATTCCTCAGATCTTAGAAGAATGGTCTTCCCATTCACACCATCCCGTGTCATTAAATTCTGGAGATCATGTTGGTGACACAACATCAACAAGTGATAGGAAAGTTCATGGAAAGAAGGGTGAAGTTAAGTTTCCTTGTAGGTTATGTGAAGGGAATCACCTCATTCACCTTTGTCCATATCTGGATGAAGCCAAAAGAGTGTTGGATAACTATCCTGCATCACCGTAGCGAATTCCATATGGTTACAGGAAACTATCCCTAAATCCTTCACTAGTAGATGAATTGACTGACCAAAATCAACCATCGGTCAAACCCACTCTCTCTGAAAGTGAATACTCTGAGTCTATACCCGACCCAAATCAACAGGTCGAGGTAACAGTTGACCCGATTTCACCTTCAGCAAATCATACCTTTTCCAAAGAGAGTGAATATGATACTACTCAGGTTCTTTTTGTTTCTTTAGATTCAAATGAGCTTGGGGGTAGTCCTCCTGTTCCATCAAGATAGGAAGAAAATCCTCCAGTTCTCATAACTCAAGGGGTTAATCCTCCTGTTTCTACGGTACCCCCTCCAAGTAGTCTAGTCACTTCCTTTGATTGGAATCGACTGGCAGGATTCCGCCTTCCTTCTTATGTGCCTTTCCAGATCATAATACAGGTTTGTAATATGGTATCTACACTATTATAGATGAAGGTGCATTAGTGAGTATCCTTTCCTCAACTGCTTGCCAAGTGCTTGGTTCGCCACCGCTTGTGCCTGTTACACAGAATCTATTGGATTTTGACCAGCTTTCATTTCCCGGTCCAAATATGGCTCCCAGTCAACCATCATCCCTAAATGGTCCATTTGTACCAATGGTATCATCCCTGCCATGGATTAATTATGTGGCAATCTGTTCCATACCTACATCAACTGACGATCAATTCAGTGATGTTGTACAACATGTATTGGGGGCATTGGAACCAGATCTATCCTTCATGACCTCTTATGAGTTACGATTGAGTTCAAGGATAGTTCGTTGTCTTGTGTCAACCTCGTTAAAAAATGAAACAAAGAGTCCGAGGATAGTTTGTTTTCTTGTGTCAACCCCGTTAAAAAATGAAGTAGGAATACGAGGATAGGTCCTTGTCTTGTGTCAACCTTGTTAAAAAATGAAACCAAGGACATGAGCATAGTTCCTTGTCTTGTGTCAAGCTCATTAAAAAATGAAACAAGGTCCCCTTGAGCAAAGTTCCAAGTCGAGTCTTTGATTAGATCTCGTAAAATCCCAGTCGAGTCTTTCACTTGATCTCGTAAAAGAACCTTCATTCCTTCCACCTGATAGCCACAAGTAGTCTACTTAGGTGAATGTAATGAAGCTTGGGGGGCATGCACCTAATGGTAAAGTTAATTTTCCCTGTAGGTTATGTGAAGGGAATCACCCCATTCACCTTTGTCTATCTGGATGAAGCCAAAAAGGTGTTGGATAACCGTCCTGCTTCACTGCAGCGACTTCCATATGGTTACCAGAGACTCTCCTTTTCATCATGTTGGGGGCATGTAAACCAATTCAAACATAGTTTTTCGTTTTAAGCTTGTGTATAAATGAAACTGAAGCCAAGCATAGTTTTTCATTTTAAGCTTGTGTAAAAATGAAACTGAATCCAAGCATAGTTTTTCGTTTCAATCTTGTGTAAACATGAAACTGAATCCAAGCATAGTTTCCTATGGTTCAAGCTTATCTAAAAATCAACCCATTTCCATGTTTAACCCTCGTGATTTCCATTCTATCAGCCTCTTTTGTCAGATGAGCCTTGGTTGTTTTCATTCCATCGCCACCATCCCTTTGGCCGATCATATGCTTTCACTTGGTTGTTTTACCCTTTTTGAGGAGCAGTTGCAATGAGTGGTCTTATTAGCCAGCCTCTTCACATAAATCAACATGTTTTGAGAAGTTCCAACATCACCAGAACCAGTTGCTACCCTAGACACCACTCGTTCCTCAAAATTGGAGTCCTCTTTAAGCTCTTTTCAGACTCTATAAACATGAAAAGATTGTCGAGCCCTTGTCATTTCTAGCTCGTTAATGGATTAGAATCGATATCTACTCAGTATAGTTTTACCCCTTTTTCAGGCTGAGATAGCTTAACTACAAAAAAGGTACTCATTGGTCAAACATGATGAATAGGTTCTCTCTTGTATTGTTTTATGTTTTTTTGGGCTTAAGAGACAAATGTACGAAAAAGAACTTCTGGAGTTTCCTTTTAGTCTCTTTTCAGAATCTTTAAATGTGAAAAGGACCGAGTTATCTTTGTCGTTAAAATCATTAAAAGCATCAAATAGCAACAAACTTGTCCATCTAGACAAGACCGAGTTTCACCTTTGCTAGACTCGTTAAAACATCAAATAGCGATGGATTCGCCCGAAGGGAGAAATTATACAACAAACATATGTTATCCTCCTCAAGCTTGATTAAAAATAAAGAGGTACTGGTCAAAAATGACTAGTGAAAAATGGGAAAAAGCTGGGAACACTTTATGGTAGCAGGTCGCTCTTGAACATGACACTTTCACCTCATCGCCGTGACTATGTGGGTTGGGTCATTCAGCTTGATGGTTATCACACCATTGGTCTATCACACCATCCATCACTTTGTTTTGGGTCAATGCTACCAGTTCATATAAGAACTGTGAATTAATTTAAACAACTATTCCCTATGAATAGAATATGAAATAACAGAATATTACATCCATTGCAGAGACAGTAAAGGCTTCTAAAATTACACATCATAATCCTGTTATAAAAATTATTGAATTTTATAAATTTAATTGACAGAACCAATGAAAGTACTTACCTGTAATCCTATGGTCGATGATGCCTCAAACTACTCCTGCTTCGGTTACCAAAAGACCAAAACCACCCAGCCAAACTAAGCAGAACCTCGCTACTCAGTCCAGTAAACTTCTCAGTTGAAGCAGACTGTTCCCTCATGCCCAGAAACCTCAGAACAAGCAAGGTCCAACTGTTCCTGATGATAAACAAACTCTGTCTATAAGCTTTTCTCCTGTTTTTCTCCCCATGCCTCGAACCATCCTTTCCTTCTTATAAGTTTTCATTTACCAACATCCTCCATCCCCGTGTCCAAAGTATGATACGTATTGATTTTTATAAACAAAATCTGCTTTTATTTTATTTGAATATTTTAATTTGAAATAAAGTTTATTTATTTATTTTAATGATTTAATTTTAATTTATTTAATTTTTAATTTTTAATTTAATTAATTTTATTTGATTTCATAAACTTTAATTTACTATAAGTGGGTCATTACATACATCCCTCCTTCCAAAAACTTCATCCCGAAGTTAGGGTTTATAAAATATATTAATGATTATTATGAGTATATAGGTCTTTACATTACAAAATTGAATTTGTTTTCTTTAATATTTTTAATATTTTACAACTATAATATTCATGTTTTGCCTCAGTTGATTTTCAACTATTCTATAATCATCCTATCCTTCCTAATCTCTTCTGCTCCCATCCTATCCGTCCTCTACTGGAGTATGCCATGGCGTCAGTTATACTGACCTAACCATTCATAAACTCCAAGGATGACAACGTCGGCTATACCAACCTGATCCCTAGTAGGCACCCGGCAGTCATCATCACACGTCTAGGGGAGCATGACTCGCATAGTCCTCCCATGACTCTAGGGTTCAGAGGATAAACGGTGGGCAACACCTCCACCCCTCCTAGTAGAATCAAGGTTAATACCCTATCATGGAATCTCTTTGAGCCTTTTTTGTTCTGAAGTTTTTGTCATCACGTGATCATTTTGGTAACGGATATTATCTGTTATCATAAACACTTGTCCATGCATTTATAAAATGTGCATTAATATGTTGAAAAATGCATAGCTTATGTATATTTCATACATGTCATCTACAATATAACATACTTTGCCATAATCTATTCATGTCAGTAGTTTTCATATCAAAATGTAATCATTCTTTGATTTCTATCTCATCAATCATATTGATATGCATAAATAAAATAAAATTATAATATCTTAATTCTCATCAGAAGCAAAATTACTCAAATATTTAGACTTTACTTTGATAACTATAATTTAGTAAGATCAATAACATATTCCGTTTTGGTATCCATGTACTAGTGGAATTAAACAGACATTATGTCATAAAAGTTCATGTTTATATATGGTCATTCAAAAATGGTTCTGAGTCTTTTATTCACAGTAAAGTAAATATATACAAAACATAGTTTAAAGTTCTTCAAAATTGACACAGATAGGGGTATTTTTGACATATGTTCTTTGTATCTTCCCAAGTAGCCGATCCAGGACTATACTTTTCCCACTGGACCTTAACTTGGTCTACTAGATGATTCCTGAGCTGTCTAACCCTACGTTCAGTATACGTAATGGTTCGACCAATATGATTCCTTCGTCCGATACTTGCAGTTCCTTCCGTTGAAGGTTATGAGATTGATCAGTTATATAATGTCTTAATATCAGCTATACCAAATGTAAGAACTGTGAATTAATTTAAACAACTATTCCCTATGAACAGAATATGAAATAACAGAATATTACGACCATTGCAGAGACAGTAAAGGCTTCTAAAATTACACATCATAATCCTGTGATAAAAATTACTGAATTTTATAAATTTAATTGACAGAACCAATGAAAGTACTTACATGTAATCCTACGGTCAATGATGCCTCAAACTACTCTTGCTTGGGTTACCAAAATACTGAAACCACCCAGCCAAACTAAGTAGAACCTTGCTACTCAGTCCAGTAAACTTCTTAGTTGAAACAGACTATCCCCCCGTGCCTAGAAACCTCGGAACAAGCAAGGTCAAACTGTTCCTAATGATAAACAAACTCTGTCTATAAGATTTTCTCCTGTTTTCCTCCCCTTGCCACCAACCATCCTTTCCTTCTTATAAGTTTTCATTTACTGACATCCTCCATCACCGTGTCCAAAGTATGATACGTGTTGATTTTTATAAACAAAATCTGATTTTATTTTATTTGAATATCTTAATTTGAAATAAAGTTTATTTATTTATTTTAATGATTTAATTTTAATTTATTTAATCTATAATTTATAATTTTATTAATTTTATTTCATTTCATAAACTTTAATTTACTATAAGTGGGTCATTACGATTCACCTTAGTGTCGCCAATATGTTTAAGAGAAGTCATTCAGTTCAAAACCTCATCCTTTGCAATATAGTAAACCTTCATATTTCATGCACGCCATTCCTGAACCTGGTGTTGTCAGTCGATATTTCATCTCAAAAATCATTTACCTCGTTTCGTGTCATTGATGTGGGATACGTCAAGGCCCTCATGCGACGAGTCGCTTCTTGTCGACATCAGCACATCATCCAAGAAGTTGACTTAGAAACACCCCTTCAGTACCTTGAGGCTTGCATACATCAATGGCAGGTTTCTCGCTTTCGGCAATAGGTTGACATCAATGGCCTTCGACCGAAAGAGTTTGTTTGGTGTTCGACATCAAATCATTTATTCATACCTTGTGAAATGTACTGGAGTACCTTGAGGGTCATTATCATTATTGGTGATTCCTCTCACATCTGTTAACGGCTTACATCATTGGTTGGTAATCAGACGATGTCTCTCCATGTTCAACTTCAGATCATCTATTCACATGGTTAGACTTGTACTTGAGTGAAAGACTGAATGAGATTGAAGACCCCAGATCTAGTTTCATCCATCCCAGCTGCAATATATTTTTAGGAGTATTATATCAAATGTGCAATGGCTTTACATTCATGGTCATCCATTCATGGGTCAATATTTGTAGACGACTATATTTGTACATCTAATGAAAGTTTATAAAGCTGAGCATGGGTATGCCTTCCCTCAGCAAAATTATGAGAAAAAATCAAAGTATCATGATATTTGTATTGTAACTAATGCAGGTCACCTTCCGCTTCGAAATCCTCTCTTCAAGTGGCAAAGCACCTCACTCGACATGGTTATTTTTGACTTCATGCTTTAGGGGGCATCTATTATAGGAAAATTTGGGCACATCAACCCCAACTTCTAGATCTGTATGATTAGGGTCGATCAACCCCTAATTCAGTTGTTTTCATTCCCTAATGAAGTTAACCTACATCATGCTTGCTTCCCAAAACTTTCATGACACCATTCATCCAAAAAATGTCCCTAAGGAGATCATCGCAGGTGGCTTTCTATCTGGCTGCAATAAATGGCAGGCACTACACTGTCTAGGTGCTATGCATAGCACCTGGCCTTTGTATCACCTGCGATGAGCGAGATCCATCGAATTTTTCAAATAAATCCATTGGATTCCTCATCCAATGGATGCTTCTGGAGGTTTCTAGAAGGATGGGGCTCGCATTTGGATGAGGAAGGGGATGAATGAACCTTAATCCATTATCCCTTCCTCCATGGAACCACTTCCCAATTATGGCAAAGCATTCATGAGGGCCATTAATGGCTTAACCTCCTCCATTCAGCTATAAAAGGACTAGGCATTCAAGGCTGGTCTAAGGTTGAAACTTCTTGAGCTAAGGAAATGTTGTTGGAAAGAGATTAGTAGAGAGAGTAATGTTATCATGTCAAATTGTTGTTTCCATGAGGAGAGAAGGGTTTGAAGCTGGGAAGATGACGCTGAATAATACATACATCTACATGGGTTGTAATCTTCCTTTCTATGAATAAAGAGTTCTATGCTTTTTCCCATTCATGTGTTTATGTGATGTATATTGTACTTTCGATTCTATAATATGTTTAGTTAACAGATCGATATGTATGCTTTGATGGTTTTCTGTCTCGGCTTATGTGCAGGTACCTTTCAAGCGAGTTAAGTACGGAAGGGAGTGGTGAAAGCGGTCAAAGGGAAGAGGGATTGAGCGAGAGATACAGGTTGTTACTTTTGCTCCTCTTTCTTTTATCTGTTAACTATAGGAAAAGTAATGGAATTACTTTAACTATTATTCTAGACTTGCTACTAGGTCTAGGGGTTAGTCATTTGAAAAGACACTAAATTTGCACATAACAAAATTATGGGTTCGATCCCCAGTGGAGTCGCCATTTTGTTATGGGAAAATTTAGTGTCTTTTCGAACAACTAACCCCTAGACCTAGTAGCAAGTCTAGAACAATAGTTAAAGTAATTCGATTGCTTTTCCTATAGTTAACAAATAAAAGAAAGACGAGAAAAAGTACCAACCTGTATCTCTCGCTCGATCCCTCTTCCCTTTGACCGCTTTTGCCACTCCCTTCTGTATTTAACTTGCTTGAAAGGTACCTGCACATAAGCCGAGACAGAAAACCATCAAAGCATACATATCGATATGTTAACTAAACATATTATAGAATCAAAAGTACAATATACATCGCATAAACACATGAATGGGAAAAAACATAGAACTCTTTATTCATAGAAAGGAAGATTACAACCCATGTAGATGCATGTATGATTCAGCGTCATCCTCCCAGCTTCAAACCCTTATCTCCTCATGGAAACAACAATTTGACATGATAACATTACTCTCTCGACTAATATCTTCCCAACAACATTTCATTAGCTCAAGAAGTTTCAACCTTAGACCAGCCTTGAATGCCTAGTCCTTTTATAGCTGAATGGAGGAGTTTAAGCCATTAATGGGCCTCATGAATGCTTTTCTATAATTGGGAAGTGGTTCCATGGATGAAGGGATAATGGATTAAGGTTCATTCATCTCCTTCCTCATCCAAATGCGAGCCCCATCCTTCTAGAAACCTCCAGAAGCATCCATTGGATGAGGAATCCAATGGATTTATTTGAAAAATTCGATGGATCTCGCTCATCGTAGGTGATACGAAGGCCAAGTTCTATGCATAGCACCCATACAGTGTAGTGCTTGCCATTCATTGCAGCCAGATAGAAGGCCACCTACGATGATCTCCTTAGGGATATTTTTTGGATGAATGGTGTCATGAAACTTTTGGAAAGCAAGCATGATGTAGGTTAACTTCATTAGGGAACGAAAACAACTGAATTAGGGGTTGATGGACCCTAATCATACGGATCTGGAAGTTGGGGTTGATGTGCCCAAATTTTCCTATAACAAGTATGTATGGATATAGAATGTAGAGACTATGTGGGATGTAGAGGTGCAAAGTATGCATGGGATACAAATTTCACTAATAATATGGGATGTGGAGGTTATGTATGATGCAAAGACTATGTGAGATGTGGAGGTGATGCAGGGAATAAAGACTATTTAGGATGTTGAGGCTATGTGGGATGAAAAGACTATGTAGGATTGGGATGCTATGTAGGATGGAGAGACTATGCAGGATGTAGAATGATTTGAAACAATGTTTCTCTACAAATTGTCAAAAGAGACTCAAGAAATCAACTAAGTGTATAATTGTTGAGAAAGAAATGTGGAAGAGGGATGTGATATGAGAAATATAGGTTGGAGAGGAGAGTAAGGTAGGGAAAAAAGAAGCCCAAATCTTACTCTTATTTTCAAAAAAATAAAAATAATTCATAAATTATCGTGGATATTCCACTGGATAGTTCGTCACAATAGATATGATAAAATTATCCCACGGGGCTTTGGTTCAGTAGTGAAGGGTGCAATGTTAAGGAAATCCATGCAATAGGTCATCGATTCCAATCCCCTTGTGAGTGTTGACATACAAAAAAAATAGATCTGATAAAATTATATTTAAAATATGAAATTCTACACTATCACGGTTTTTTATCTCTATATATTTATAGATTTGTAGATTATTGTTAATAGCATATGCATGCAAATTAAAGTTATGCAGAAAAGTAGAGAACGAAAAAAAAAAATATCCTGAACACATTTGAGACACGATATGATCTAGGAAACCCTTTTGGGAGAAAAACCCAGCTAGAAGGGGAGGTCATTCTACCTTTTTTTTTTTCTCTAAATGGAAATATGGCTTTGAGTACAAAGAAGTATGGCATGTGCCCCATGGGTTGCTACATTGCAAAATCCTGTTTGTGTGCTCTACCTTCTATCCCTCTCAGATATTTTTCTTAGCTATGGAAAAAATTCATTTGAAATAATGGAACCCCTTTTCCTCCTAGTGGCCTAGTTATAACACAACCTAATAGGCTAGTGTTTAGGTTTTACATCCTCTTCTCTTAAGCAAAGTTACAATATAGAATCTTCTAGAGTCTTCCACATCATAATTACGTGGCTAGCCCTTTTTTCATAAATAATTGGGGATGACAAAGCATCTTCTCGAATTATGGTGGTGAAATTAGGAAGTTCAACTTTTAAGTGGCATAACTTTCGCATATAGACTCCAATTGGCGTTATTATTATGTTGTTGGAAAGGTCTCTCTGTGTAGGATAAGAAAAAAGGTGCAATACTAAAGAAGAAAATTTTTACCCTAAAAAAATGTCATTTGATGCCTCAAAATTCTCCCTGGATGTTCTAGACCCTAATTTTCCAAATTGGGTCTCGCCGGTAATAAAGGTCCTAAGAGTTTATTTCTCCACTTTTTCAACTGTAAAATCATTGATATGGATGAAAAACAAGATAATGATCCAATATTGACACACCTTCCCGTTTTGGGAGGCTTTTGGTCCTCAAAAGCTTCTAATAAATGAGGTGAGGAAGTATTTTTCTCCAACTTCTCTCTAGTGTACCATTTATCTTTGCCTAGAATTTGTCCTTTGAACCTAATCTACCAAAGGTCATGTTGCCCTTGTATTCTATTTCTAGACCTCTTCTGCAAAATGGTAGCTTTTGACAACTCTTCCTGAGCATTTGGTGCCAAATCCTCCACAGAAGCTACGGCATGTTCCTCTTCCTGATCTGGCATGGAAGGCTCATAGAGTTTTAAATTCTCTACATTCACAGCAAAGAAAATGTGCATATATGGTGGTAAACTAAGTCAATAGGAATTATTACCCACCTTTTCCAGTATATAAAAGGGACCATACCTTAGAGCCTTGATTTTCTTACCAATCCCTTGTAGCCTCTCCTTATTCAACTGTAGCCATATTGTGTCTCCCACCTTAAATAATTTATTTGTTCTATGCTGACCATGCATGGTGATCCAGATCTTGGAGGGAGGCCCCCAAGATCTAAAATATTGAAATGGATCTTGTGGGGGAGGCCCCCAAGATCTGAAGAATTACAATGCTAGAAATAAAATGACAGAATACACAGTAAAAAAAACCACAAAGAATTTTTTTATTAAAACCGATAATAACTATAAAGGCTACATTGTGGCAGACCATCTATCCTTTTACAAAATGAGACTTTTTACTTATAGTATTTTTCAGTTACAATACCATGGGTCAATTCCATGGGTGAATGAATACCATGGGTGGATGTCACAGTACCATGGGTTAATTCCATGGGTGAATCAATACCATGGGTGGATGTCACAATACCATGTGTCAATTCCATGAGCGAATGAATACCATGGGTGGATAAATACCATGAGTGGATGCCACTTATAATACCATGGGTAAATTCCATGGGTGGATGAATAACATGGGCGGATGAATACCATGGGTTGATGCCATTTTCCATTCGAATCATTCCTCCCTCCTTAAGAAGCAATGGTCTCCATTGCATGAAGTTCCCTCTTGTGAAGCCTTTGTGGAATATGAAGAGCCACTGAAGAGAAGGGTTTTATGTCATTAACCCATAAACATGATGAACAAAGCTCTGAGGATAGAGATACCCTATAATGCTTGTGACCAACTGTGATACTGATAATGTGCAGCCTAGAAAATGGACTTCGATGAAGTGTGGATTTGTGGATGACCCATAACCATGATGAACGAATATTTGAGGATAGAGATACCTTGTAATGCTTGTGACCAATTGTGATATTGAAAGTGTGCGGCCTAGCAAATGGACTTTGATGAAGTGTGGGTTTGTGGATGACCCATAACCATGACAAATGAAGATCTGAGGATAGAGATACCCTGTAATGCTTGCAACCAACTGTGATACTAATAGTGTGCGGCCTAGCAAATGGACTTCGATGACAAGGATTTTGTGCAGTTGACCCGTAACCATGATATTGGTTGTTGATGAAGTAGCAAGTGCCTACATGGCCTGGGGTGGGAGGGCATGTCTCCAAATAACCCAAGCTGAATGTTGCTATGCTGAAACTAATGAATGTGAAGCAAGTGCCTACTAAAGTGGGGTGGTAGGGCACGTCTCCAAGGGGAACCCGCTCTGAATGTTTCTCCAGAATTAAAATGGACATAACTCGGTCAATATAACCCAGAATATTTATTATAACTTGTTTTTGGAAGCAAAAGGACCATTTTTCATCTTCCCATGTGTTGGAAATCCTTATCTGGACAACCAAGAATCTCCGATTGGTGTTGCAATTTTTTCGTCGTCACAAAGGTTCTGAAAAAATAGTTGATTTTAAATCAGCGATATCTCCCACATCCGAACTCCAATTCGACCCACTGTTTTTTTGAAATTGGGTGATTTTTCGAGAGTAACTCATATCTACAATCATTGTTTTGAAATTCTGCACAAAATTGCAAAAAATTATGGGAGATTCGTCGTCCAATAGTTGTCGTCAGAAAAAAAAAATCTACAACATCGCTGATTTTAAATCAGCGATATCTCCCTCATCCGGACTCTGATTGGACTGATATTTTTTTTGAAGTTTGGTATTTTTTAGCAAGGAATCTAGATCTGATATTTGTTTATGTAATTTTGTACCAAGTGTTTCAGATATGATCTGAAAACTCGCCACCCAAAAACATTCTTGCAAAAAAATAAAAAAGAAAAATTCTTCCCGCTTGGCCCAAGAAAATGCTCTGTGGAGGATGTAGCACATGCTTGAAGTTTGTTGAATATTGCTACAAAATTTGAAACTGAAATATGCATCAAACCCTCATTCCCATGAAAGCATAACTTTCTCTAATACCACTAAACCAGATCTTGGGGGAGGCCCAATGCTAGAAAGAAAATGACAGAACACATAGTAAATAAAACTACAAAGAAATTTTTTATTAAAATAGTTAGTAACTATAAAGGCTACATTGTGGTGGACCATCTGTCCTTTTACAAAATGCGACTTGTTACTTATAGTATTTTTCAGTTACAATACCATGGGTCAATTCAAAGGGTGAATGAATACCATGGGTGGATGTCACAATACCATGGGTTAATTCCATGTGTGAAGGAATACCATGGGTGGATGTCACAATACCATGGGTCAATTCCATGAGTGAATGGATACCATGGGTGGATGTCACAATACCATGGGCAAATACATACCATGGGTGGATGCCACTTACAATACCATGGGTGGATAAATACCATGAGTGGATGCCACTAATAATACCATGGGTAAATTTCATGGGTGGATCAATAACATGGGTGGATCAATACCATGGGTTGATGCCATTTTCCATTCGGATCACACGGCCTTATATTTCTCTTGTGACTTCTCTAGAGTCTCTTGTACTTGTATATGGATTTTCATAATCATCTCTATAATTTTTTTAACCCTCAATGCATCTCCTATAAGATCTTCCCTCACTCCTCTTTGCTTCCCATATGCAATGTCCAAAGGTGAAGGTGGAAAATATCCAAAACAAGTTTCAAATGGGGATTTTCCTATAGAAGCGTGGATTGATATCTTGTAAGAATGCTGTATAGATACCATATTTCCATCCTAGGTCTTTGGATGCTTCTAGTTGTATCCACTCAGAAGTTGTACCATAGTCCTGTTGACTACTTATATCTACCCATATATTTGTGGATGGAATGTTGTCGATCTGTTCAATTTTATCTAGTTGTGTCAAGGGTATTCTGATGAGTGGTAGCAGTCCTACAATAAACCATTCATTTTGTTGTGTGTCCATAATTTTTAATATCAACCTATCCTTCAATACTTTAAACTATTGGTCGAAGCCCTATATTGATTCTCATGGGATTTGTTTGATCTCCTTAAGTTTAGTAATACTCTTAGACTCTGAATTGGGCCTTGTTGATAGTAAAAAATGACCTTATCAACATGTAAGGGCTCGACCACCTAGTCAAAGCCCTCAAGTCAACTCAAGGGTTGTTTATAGGCAAGCTAGCAACAAGAAGGTAATTCCAATGTCTTTATCCTTGTTTGGAAAATAATTGAAATATCACAGGTCATCAAGGAGAGAGAGGGGGAAATCCACCTAGTCAAAGTCCCAAATCAGAATCTTATTTGGTTGTATAATGGCTCCAACTGGTTCAATTGGGTCTAGTTACCTCCTCTATCTCCCTGTTTCCTTATAGTTTATACATTACTTACCAATAGAAAGAGAGAAATCAAATCTACCCTCTTGTTGTGCACATGGAAGAAAGCAAATCTTTAAGTTGACTTGAGGGCTCAGCCAAGCCACAACTAAGGTTTTTCCCTGCATAAGGGGACTTCTAGAAATGTAGTGATTAATCTAAATGAAATTTTACTCTAGGATGCAAGCAAAAGGAAAGAAATCCTAAGCCTATCTCGATTAGGAAGATATAGATCTAAACCAACCGAGAGCAAGGTAATTAAATGATCGAGATTTTTTTTTTTTTTAATCTAGGATAATCGGTAACTGGTGAGAGTTATCTTGAATAGACCCAAGATCAATTCTAACTAGCTGCCACTATAAACCTAGGCTAGGTGCAACAACTTGCATGCCGCACAATAACAATTAACTTATGCATCAAGAAGAGCCAAGATGTCCGCTCTGGGGTCGCCTACTCTTCTAGCCAAGACACAACAGGTCATATATATACTCAATGAGATTTGAACCTTCATCTCGTGGGTTTCACCTAGCGAAACATGCCGTTAAACCCCATATCATTGTATAAATGATCGGGATTTTAACATGTATTTCTCTAATGATTAATATCAAGATAACTAAAATAGTTCTTATAGTTGATATTGTGATAACGAAACATTCTATGTTCAGAGACTTTAAAAGATTGAATGATTAACCATTAACACTAGGAATTAGTTCACTTCATGCCAATGGCAATTAAATCGAATTTTAGATAGTAGATTTCTAAGTAAATAGTTACTAGGCAATATGATTTGAGCATAAGAGCAAAAGAGAAAATTAACAATAGATCTATGATGCTAATGAACTAGATAACTAATTCAAAAGACATTCATCCTCACTTCAAACAACAATGCTCAACATGCAAATCATTTTACCTTGATCTGTCATAACAAAGATAAACTTGCATTTGAAATAAAAGTATCTTAATATAAATTCACGAAACCTAGTCTCGTTTCATTATTCCTTGATTTGATCTCCAACAGTATTTTTCAAACCATAAGCTCTACAACTAAAGGGAGAACACTGCAAAAGTGCAGCCTTAACCTCCAATTACAAAGTCTAAATTTGAAAAGAAAAATCCCAATAACCCAAATCTAAGATTTTGCTCCCAATTTACAGCTCAAAATCCCCTTACAAAAGTGTTGAGAGTTCCTAAGCTGCAGAGGAGAGAAACCCCTTCCTCAATATCAAATCTGATATTTAATAATTACAAAAATTCCCAAAAATGGAGAGTTGTTGGGAGTAGTTTTTCAGATCCATATAATTTGGAGTTGTAAATCTTTTCCTCCTTTGTTGTTGCTATCCAATTGCTCCAAGTATTTTTTGTCTCATTCACCCAACTACTCTCCTCCAAAAACCAAAAAAAAAATGAAAATAAATTGCAAATCAAAATTACATAATTGGGGAAAATAAACTCTTCAATCAAAATCAAATTAAATAAATAAATTGAAGGAATTTCGTTGATTGTTTTCAAGGCTTCTATGGTTGAAAGCATCTGTTATGAAACCAATTTTGCAACAGCGCTATTTTTGACAAATGAAAATAAGTCAAAGAAAATTTGCCACATTAATTTTTGTTAGAATTTCGTATCTCTACTTTCTGCTGAATTTTAGGCATAGTAAATCTTTAGATTTTTTTGGTTTGATACTCCCAAATTGTTCTCCTTGATTCTAGCTTTCCAATGAGCTATTTTGGGCCTCTTTTCGCTAAATAAAACTCAAGATATGTCTTTTCAAAATTAGACTATCAAAATATCCTATTTGCTGAAAATACATACTCACCCAAAATTAAACATTTTTAACTAAAAATTCTAATTTTAACTATGTTAATACAATTTTAATTACCTAAATAATTAAGATTAAATAATTATTAAACATAATTATTAATTTCAAATAATTATGTACAAATAAAATTAACTTATAAAAAATAAAACTGATTTATGATTATAAATTAATTAAATTTAATAAAATAATTAAAATTAAAATTAATTTAAAATTATTAATAAAATATTTAAAAATGTCATAGTGGCTTTTTGACTCATAGCATGAGCCGAGAATACATAAGGAGGAAGGGATTTTATAATGGAGGAGAGTGGGATGTATAAGGAGACGGGAGGTCTCGGGAGAAAGAAATGGTGCCGAGGAGATATAAAGTGTCCAGAAGATGAGGAGGTGAGGAAGTGTAGTGAAAGAGGAGGAAAGAGGGAGGTGAGAATGACGTGGTAGTGGGTGTTTTATCTAGGAAAATAATTACAGCCACTACAATATCATTCTCGAACAAATTTAAAAAAACTATAGCTACGGCATATAAATGAGTTTCGGGATCTCGAAGGTAAGTGGTTTTTAAAATTTAGAATTTAAATTAATTTTTCAAATCCAAAATTTAATATATATATATTTTGGTTGTGGTGGTTTTGTAGGTGGTAAAAATGACTGAAATTTTGAATGAATGTCATTTGCAAACCGTGACTCAAAATCAGATAAAATGAGAACAGATGGAAAAATAGTAAGAAATTGAATGCAATGAAGCAATCATAATGGAAATCTGAGAAAAACAACATCTCGCAAAAATGTTGCACAATTAACTAAAAAAAACATTAAAGGGTGATATGACCAAAATTTATGTATAAGGTCCCCATTATTATTGTGAAGATAATAAATTAACAATGGGGACTTGTGATTTTACCACAACAATACGACAACACACGGAAATAATTAGTTATCTCTATTTAAAAGGTAATGAGCTTAATTTTACCCAAAGGTTAAAGTGAGGAATTCTATTAGCCGTTAAACAATAAAACATTTACCATGGGTCCCACTTTAATGAATCAAGAAATATAAGTTCAAAAGATAGGTACTTGAAGCAGACTAAGTTTAAAACCATGTATTTGAACTTTGGGGAATATTTAATATTTAAGATTACCTCGTATGAAAGATAGAAGAAGGTACATATATGGAGTTTTAGATAAAGCATATATCTATCGATATGAATGATCTCTGACATTGCTTCGCTGCCAACGAGCCTGATCAATACTCCGACGAAGATGTCTTTTAATGTCATACAAGCATAGTCCCACTGCAAGCAAGCATCCATAGCCCCGACAGGTTTACTTGTACTTCCCATGCTTCCCCTTTTGATCACCCCTTCGATAAGCACATTTGTGAGCTAAATTCATGATGTAACTGAGCAAAAAAGGTGGGATGGTAAAAGAGACTTAAGCAAATGGATATAATACTTCCATAATGTTGACTCCATATCTTTCCCCATGACTATCAATTTAGAGGCTTTTATAAAGTGGAGGGATGAGAGGGATTCATTGAGTTAAACTCAAGGTTAGTTCTTTCCTTGAAAAGATGAACTACATCACTTAGAAAGGATGCATGTTCCTCCATGGAAAATATTTAAGGCAAGAGGGCTTTAGAATTCCATAAAGATATCCCTTGAAGGTAAATGAAACCCATTAAAATTGACAGAGTAAAAATTTCCCATGTCTACCAACCAATGTTGGGTAAGGAAGACCCTTTTACATAAATATTAGCAGTATCAGTAATATCAATCCAAAACCAACAACAAAAGGAAAAATAAATCCAAACTAAAGTAAAAGAAGAAATCAACATACTCCAAAAATGTCAAATAAGGAAAGGAAAAATGAAAGAAAATCCCAAATTAAAAAGAAAATCCCAACAAGACTAACTATAAAAATGTCTCGACAAAAGAGTAAAATAAGATAAGCATGTGTTTGTCTTATATTCAAATTTTAATATATTCTATCTTGCAAAGTTATAAGCGGTTAGGCTCTCAAATCATAAAATGAATAATATTCATGAGATAAAATGAAGCCAAATGAGAAGTTACCATCCTTTGTAAATTTTTCGGTTTCAAAACAAACCATGCATGAGAACATCTCAACAATTTTCTTAATAAAAATAAGGTTTGTGAAACAACTAGAAGGTTTAGGGACTCCCCAATCTAGCTAACTTAATGAACAACATTATTGCTCTCCAAAAGCTCAAAAGCAAAAAAAATATGGAGAATGAGTGTCATATCTGAGATGGTATGGGTGTGAAACAATTCTTGAAAACCTGTAAAAACAAAGCTTAAAATCAACAAAACTATAAAAAAAGCTGAAACAAAAACCTAAGAAAATAGAAACAGATAAAAATGGACATACGAAACTTGCCATTGAATAATTTCATTTAAATTTATCTGAAAGATGTCAATTTTTTCCAACGAAAGATAACCTCTTATTTTAATGGAATTAAAATTATGAAGAAGTGGTTTTCTATGAAGTTTTCACTGGCCCAAAATCATCGCTTACTAAATATAAACTAGGACGAGCAGTAAGGATCGAAAAATAATGATTCATCTTCAAGGAATCAGAAGTAAACAAAGTCAATAAGAAATGAAAATTAAGATGTGTTTCTCTATGATTTGTAGCACCAATTGTTCTCTTTGCTTTTTTTAGATTTCATATCAACTCCAAGGTTTACAAAAAATTTCAAAATTCAAGACCAAGTCTCAACTTATGTAACACTTATGTGTATATGGAGAGGACATGAATCTTTGCATGATAAGTATGGAGCTATATATCAAAAATAAGAAAACCATGAGAGGATTCAAACATAAATTGACCATGATCCATCACCTTTGTGTGTTCCATGTTTTCTTACCAATTGGCTGCATCACCATAATGGATGCTCAAGAGTGCCTTGAAAAGAAAACGAGGATGCAATACACCATGAAGAATGGATATCCCAAAATTCACTTAGTTATCCTCAAGAATGAATGCTTGGAGGTTTGACGAAATTATAATTAAAAATACATCCAAGCTCTCGAATACTAGGGTAACATGGAAGTCAAAGTCAAGCATAAAGATATAAAGAGGTAAGCAAAGAAAGGGCCCCATGTAGGCATGACGAATAGGTAGGATTGTCAAGTAATGAAATGAGTTGACTAGAGGCCTACGAGATTGCATTAGTTCGATATTCCAAGGTTTTGAGGTATTGAGGGGGCTCAGTGTAGAGGGGATTGGAAATCCTAGAAGAAAAATCTCAAGCTTTTTTAAAATAAAATTCTGAGAAAGGGAGTCCAAGATAAATGAATAGGAGTGAGGTAGATGGGATCCTGTATTAGAAATATCGGAAGCCATTTTGTAATTTATTCGACTTACAAGAATTTGATATCGTGAGTTTCGAGTGAAGACAGTGAGGTGGGGGCCATTTTCTTAATTAAGCGTTTCATTGCGAAAACAAGAAAAATGGGTGCAACTGTTGAGGAAAGGGCCACGTGGATCTTGGGTCAACAATCTCAGAACGTGTTTTAACATGCTTCCAACATAGCGTTGTTCCGAGGTTTTGAGGTCCCGAATCATCTCTGAATATATGAAAGGAATGTGACTAAAAAGGGATGCAAGATAGATGAGAGTAGTGCACAAGTTCATCTGAACTCGGCAAATGTAAGATTCATAACAGGCAGAGATAAAATATGGACTAAAGTACTTTTACAACTTGCTGCAGGATTTTCTGTGATTTTCCTTTTCTTGCAGACCTTCTTTAATTTAACATTTAAAAGGCGAGAAACCGTAGACCCACAACAAATCTGGACAAGAAGGAGCTAAAAATTTCATTTTAGCTGGATAAAAAAGAAGTGGAATATGCTTATTGAATCATCTCACAAAGAAAAGAAAGGAAACATGAATAGAAGTGCCAATACATAGTTAAAAAATTTTGATGGGAAAGCAAATATGTCCCTGAACATGTTTATAACTTAGAAACAATTAGTTTCTCACTTTATTCTTCTACTTGTATTATTAACAGAGGAAAAAAACAAAACAATAAATTAACTCTACTAATTCTAATCATATCCTAACTTGATGAAAGGAAACATGACTATGTATAGCGATACTTCCAATGTAGTCATTCAAGCATTTTATTTCTGTCGATTAGTGGTTATGATTGATGTCAACCCAAGCAACACTAGGGGCTACCCCGATATTGCATGGGAATTTTGACTTGAAAACTTACTCTATTATGAGTCAAGGATCTTTTATATGGATTCTACTCGTCCATATGTTTACGTTGATATATGGAACACCATGTAATTCATCACAGTTTGAGAGATATTCGTGTTTGAAGTTAGTAACCCTAGTTAGTGGGCTAAAACCCTATTGGGTTGTGGCATGGAACTCATAATTGGTTGTGGTCATTGAATATTCAATAATTAATAATATTTTTTTTATCCTAAAATTCCTCCAACGTTCACTTGTTGATGACCCTCTCAGCTCAAGACATATATATAAATTGTGACCCTCATATCCTCCCCTAGTAGGGATTTTGTGGCTTCAAACAGGTCATCGTGAAATTTTCGCTATAATATTTTTTTTGCGAAGATTTAGAAGATGAAATTAAAACCCATTTGAGTCGACATTGTGATGAACCTCATGACATAATTTTCGATCCAGGTTCTCTATATTTTCAGAGATATGATCTAAGTAAGTTATAGTTTTTGCAGGCTTTGGAATTCCATGTCAAATAGGTGACATTAGGAACATTGTCATAACTTTTGCTCTGAGCATTGGATTAAAATTTCATAAATAGTGACAGAAATAGCACAGACTGTAGTTTGTTGGGTATCGTTTTCAGGGCCGAAGGTGCAACGGTGACACGCGACACTTTTTACAAGTTCGCTATACGGAACAAGTCTACAATCAGGTCATCATGGTAGATTGCGCATAACTATTTCTTGAAGAATCCAATCTTGATAAGACCTATGGGGTTGGAAAGAGGACTCAGAGAGATACCACAGGAAGAATTTTAGACCCCAGAGACTCGAAATTACATAGATACAATAGATTCAATATCGAGCTCCTCGAAGGAAAGAAAAAGCATGCATTCAAGGATCATTGCAGTAAGGACCACACATCAACAGTCAAGGGTAAGTATCCTATATCAAGGTATGTATGATTAGTGTTTACATTTGAATTTTTAGTATCATATATGAAATATGTTTTTATAGGACAACGTAAGTATATACAGGGTCTTGGTTATATCTCTATGTCTCTATATGTCACAGTTAGTTTTGATACCACATTTCGAATGTCCTATTCTTGATACTACACATTTGATGCTACATATTCTTGATGCTACACAAATTCTGCTAAATATATATGATGTTGTAAGTTCATGTTACTTGTCTTGTCATAGTTGATAGAATGGTCTCTGTTGTTGTACTTGAATTTGGTCCATCACAAGTCTAGGGTTTATCATCAGTTTGTATTGTATATATCTTTCGGTCATTTTTGGATATAGTCTTGCATACTGTTGCAACAAGTCAACAAAAAAGTGACAAGCACACATTAGGTATGCATTGTAATTTTAATTTGTGTTTATTCATTATTATGCACTTACATGTGTTTTGCAGGTAGAGGCAAGTTGAAGGGTATTTTGTTTTTTTTTGGAATTGGTTTCGCTGGGCAAATTTTGCATGTAGGTAGAAGAAGATTCAAGTACAACATAAAGCAAGAATTCAAGAACAAAAGTATCAAATAAAAGGAAGCATTTCAGTGGGACATACTTGAAGACATGACAATCATCCAGATATCATGAAGTATTGTTAAGGCCAAGAATCATCATTGTAAAGTTGTAAAAGAGTCATTTGCAAAAGATTCATCATTGCAAATATTGTAAAAGAGTCATTTGTGAAAGAGTCATTCTGCCTAGAGTGGAAGAGACAATGTTGGGAGGTGCTAGGCAGGTGTATGAAGTCACCTAGAGGTTGGGGCCTGTGAACAGTTTAGGGTGGCAGGGTAGTGCTAGGGAGAGTTGTGGCTTGCTAGGGTGTTAGGGAATCCATTCAATTGATTATTAAATAAACCAAGGCGTTGGGGCGTCCTTCCAGTGGGAGCTGGAGAAGAATGTTTTTCTATAATTCTAGGAAGTTGTTGCTTTCATTTTAGTTGGGGCTAAAGATTAAAGAATTTATTAGAAAAGCGTTCGGTGGTTTTTGACCCAGAGGGGGGTTTCCACCTAAAATTATTGTTCCTATTGTGTTATTTTATTTATTGTTATTACTGCATAAACATTAATAATAATTGAAGATTAACTAATGCTCTAAAAATATTTAAAAGTGCTAATTGCTAAGGAATATTGATTCACCCCCCTTAGAGTATTTCTAACGATTGGTATCATAGCTTGGTTCCTTCAATAGAAGTCTAACAACTGGAAGGAGATCATGGAGTATACTAAGAATAGAGTTTTTTTGTTCAATGGAAATAACTATGCACTTTGGAGTGGAAGAATGCAGGTTCATTTGTTGGTGCAAGGATATGAAGTATGGGAAATCATTGACAAAGGCTTCACACCGACCGAGGATGAACAAGGTAAGAAAAATATGGTATATGATTCAAAGGCTAAAGATATTATTATCAATGGGCTTATCTAATATGTTTATCTTAAGGTATTGAGTTGCAAAACTGCTAAAGAGGTATGGGGCAAGCTTGAAAATATATATTCGGGTGACTCAAAGGTGAAAGAAGAAAATATTCGAACCAACATAGTTTAACAACAAAGCTCCAGGGTTCTGACTAAGTGCACACTAGGGTTTGTGTGAGCTCCATGATCTCCCATAGGTGCCTTTGATTCTGGCCCTTGGGGCCCTGCTCGTTATGACGGATCCACTACAGCATCATGGCACCCGCACTTTCAAGGATATGGTCTCTAGTCTGCCACCAAAGCAAGCTCCATTCTTTACTAAATTTGCCTCCAACTTTGCCTTCTGTATGCCATGAGGAGGAAGCTCGAACAAAGAAGAAACTACTCATCCAAAGCAAAACGAGCTGCCAAAAATGAATGAAGACACAGTGAAAAGATCAACGAAGGACAATCATGTAGACAAGTGCAAGGCCAGAGACTCGCCCTTTTCTGGCAACTTGAATCCTTCACTATCTTAGGAGTAGTCTCAAGATCAGGGGAAAAATACCAAGAACAACTATAATCCCAAAGCTAAGAGAATCCCAGAACTGGAAATCCAGGACCCTGAAGTAGCTGAGTACAAAGAATACATGCAGGAACACGTAGTTATATGCAAGTTCATGGGAATATGGCCAACAGAAAGAGCCCTGAACTGGTGGATTTAGAGAAAATGGACACCCAAAGGGTAGATTAGACTTCAGCTGGGCTCCAAAGGATTTTTCACTATCATCTTTGACCTACTAGAATACAAAGAATTTTTTTTTGAAGGAGGACCCTATTTCTACAGCTCAGTCGGTTTATACATGAGATTCTGGAGGGAGAACTTCACACCAGAAAAAGAGGATTTCACTAGGGTTCCAATCTAGGTTCGCCTCTACTCCTTACCAACTGATTATTGGGCTCCTTCAGTCTTAAAAGGTATAGGAGACCAGCTGGGGGAGTACATCAAAATGTCTAAAGGCACCAGAATGGTTCACCATGTCTCCTACACCCGAATCTGTGTTTGCATAAATGTCTTTGGGGCTCTGCCAGAAGGAATCAAATTAATCTTCACAGATGAAGTCTAGCTGCAAAGTATAGACTATGAAAAAATTACCTTCCGATGCAGAAAGTGTCATGAGAATGGGCATCTTTTCTGAGACTGTGCCATGAATAGAACCCCTCAAACAAAAGAGAAAGAAAATAAACAAAAATATAGCAAAGGCTTCACCAAAGTAATCTCTAGGAACAAGAATAAAAGGAAGAAAGCTATCCCCAAGAAGAACCTATTCAAAGAAGCAAGCCAGAATTAGTTCAAGGTAATGAAAAGTAACCAACAACAAAGGGACCCTAACAAAATGATAGCAGATGAAGCAGGAGAGGAAGAAATGCACCCAAAAAACAGCGACCAAGATGGAAGGGACACAGGTAATACTAGCAGAGGTAAGCAGTAGTCGCTAGAGGATACAAAAATGCAACTAGTAGAAACAGAGGAAACACTAGAGGAAAACACAATAGAAGAAGTTCTGCAGGAGGTAGACATTGCAACAATTGCAGAGGAATGGAAACGAAAAGGAACAAATGACATATTAGAACAACAATTACAAAAAATTGAAGGAGCTTATCTCCTCCAGGAAGAATTGAAACTCAAAGCCCACAATCCAGCACAAGAAAGTACAGCTTCAAAAGGCATTTTAGCCAACATCCCAGTAGAAGGACTCAACCCCAAAGGCACAAGTAGAAAGTGAGGAAAAAATACCACCAGTCAGCTCCTTCAAGAACTAGGAGCCAAGCTATTCAATGAAGGAAAGGTAAAGGCTCTTGCTCTATACCCATCTCCATGTCAATAAATTGCATATCTTGGAATATTTGGGGACTCAGTAGTCCTAGAAAGGAAAACATCTTAAAAAGCAGAGTCCTGTCTGATCATCTCGACATTCTGCTCATTCAAGAAACAAAACTAGACTTGTCTCACCCTCCCCTCCTACTCAACTCGTGCCTCAGGCCTTACAACTCCTTGGCTAATATGACTATAGGCACGACGGGAGGCATTATGACTTTTTGGAAAAATTCCAAATTCGACCTTCTATCTTCTCTAGCCACTCACCATTCCTTAACTGTGATCCTGAGAATCATAGGCACCGACATGACCATTATTATAACCAATGTTTATGCCTCACACAAGGTGATATACCATATCAAAATTCTCCAAATCATATCCAATCTCCTCGACCCTTTGGACCACCCCATCAAAATCATAGTTGGAGATTTCAATATCATAACTAACTTATCTGAAAATAGAAGAGGAATCCAGAATTTAGATAAGGACTTTGAGGCTTTCCTTGCCATCACTGAAAACCTCAACCTCATTGACATTCCCCCAAGCAATGGCTTATTCACCTGGAATAACAGAAGAGGAGGAGACCATCAAATAGCCTCCCGTCTAGACCGTTTCCTTCTTTCTGAGGCTTCCTATCTCACCTCCTGGGAAATGGAGGCAAGAATACTTCCACAAGCAGGCTCTAATCACTGGCCTATCTCTATTAAGATTCAAATTTCCATGTGTCTGAAGAACAATATTTTTAGGTTTGAGGCCTTCTGGTTGAACCACCTGGATTTCATGGAAAAATTGAAACAATGGTGGACCTACTCTCCCTCCAGAGCTGGAAATAAAATGTATAATTTCCAACAAAAATTAAAACATATCAAAGAGGAAATAAAAAAATGGAATAGAGATACTTTGGGAAATATCATTATGGACAAAAGAAACTTGGAACAACAACTGGAACTTCTTCAACAAAATGTAATTGAGAGGAACACCTACTACAACAAAGATGGGATGAAAGAGCCATTCAGGAAGAAAAGTTGTGGCAACAAAAATCCAAAATAAATGGGCTAAAATGTGGAGAAATGAACACGAATTTTTTCCACAAAACAATGATACATCACAGGAAAAACAATAGAACTCTAACTATGAAGAACCAAGAGGGTCATCTCATTCAATCTTGAGAAGAGTAGGAAACAGATCTCACCAACTATTTCAGCTCTCTTCTCAAAGAGACAAGGAATGATCAGGATCAGAATACCAAAAATATCAACAAGAATATTCCAAAAATCCTCATGGAGGACCATAATAAAATGATCCTAAGGAAAGTCTCCCTCTAGGAAGTGGAAGATGTTTTCATGGGAATGCCCAATGGAAAAGCTCTAGGGCTGGATGGGTTCACCATTGATTTCTACAAGTTGGCCTATCATAAAGTTGGATGTCCATAACCTAGTGGAGGAATCTTGAATTTAGAAGTCTATCCTTCAAGCCCTTAACTCCACCTTTATGACTTTGATACCCAAAGGAATCTCTGCAGATTCCCTGGAAAAATTGAGGCCTATGGCCCTCTCCAATGTCATATATAAAATAATCTCCAAAATTCTGGCCAATCGAATTAAAGTCATCCTCCCTCTCCTCATCTCCCACCAACAGTCTGGATATGTGGAAGGAAGAAAAATCATGGATAACATCATCCTCTCTCATGAGATTATCCATTCTCTCAAATCCCAAAAGAAACTTGGTATGATGATTCAGCTAGACATGTCCAAAGCCTTTGACAAATTAAGCTGGAACTATATGAGATAGACCTTGGATGCATTTGGTTTACACAATGAAAGCATCAAGTGGATGATAGCTATGGTGTCAGGAGCCTTCTTCTCCATCCTTGTGAATGACTCACATTCACAACCCTTCCATCCTTCAAGGGGTATCAGGCAAGGGGATCCAATCTCTCCCTTCCTCTTTGTTATAATGGCAAAAGGGTTAAGTCGCTCTATCACTTCTCCCTTGCATGAAAATAAGCTCTCTAGCCTCCAAACCCATGCCTCTGCCCCCTACAACTCACCAAAAATTTGTGGATGATACTCTTCTCATGGGCCTCCCATCCATCAAAGAGGTTGCCTCTTTCATGTCCATCTTGACGGACTTATCTGTTGATTCGGGAACCTCCATCAATCCCCTTAAATCCAAGTTGTTTTTCTTTAACACTCTGTTTCCCATTTGCAGGAACATCTCCAGACTCTTGGCCATCCCTATTAGCTCTCTGCCCTCCACCTACCTTGGTGTTCCCCTTAGTGATAGGCCTCTCTCCCGGGCCACTTGGGAGAACATGCTAAACAAATTAGAGAAAAGATTGGCTTATTGGACCTTCAAATCTCCAAATTTGGTTGGTTTTCTTATCCTGGTTAAAGTTTTCCTTCATGCCTGTTATCACAAAATCTGACCCTGATAGGCTGTTGATCAAGTAGACTCTGAGTAACTCTTTCAAACCAATCTTTTGGTTGAGGCTTAACCTCCTCAACCTGAGAGGGCTCTCTCAATAGGTTTAAGATTTTTGATTAATGATTAGATGGCTAACTCTAGGAATAAAAATGGACAAAAATGTATAACTGGTTGAATCAAAGATTAGCAAACATCTATTGGGCTATGGAGTCAAGATAGTCTTCAACAAAACATCATAATCAGCTAAACATGGAAGTCAAAGCACTTGGAGTTTAGGTTTATAAGTGAAACAATAACACAGTGAATAAACATAGTTTACAAGCATGTGAAGGAAGTTAGAGCATTTACCAATGAATTCTAAGTAACACAAGCTCATACCACTGCAAATAAGTAATTGAAAAAGGCCATAGAAATATCAAACACATAAACCCCTTGTGAATCTTGAGTAGTAAAACTGATCTCTGTCTTAAGTTTGAAAAACACAGTCTTTTACAATAACACATCTTTCTTTTGCTAATAAAATTGCCAACCATGATGGATTCGATTCTCATGCTTCATATGGAGTTTTTAGAACCTTGGATTCTATGATCCATCCTTAGGAGAATTCAAATTTCTAACATTGACACCTATCTACTCATAAAACAAACTTCTTAATTACAAACTAACAGCTAACTGTCTTTAGGAGTCCTAATACAAATGGGAGTGAAACTCCTAAAACATGTTTCAAAAACCTTATCTATGACTTAAATACATTCTTTGATAGCTTCTAATCCATGTCTTCGAGCTTATGATGTCTCGAGAATTGTTGCAAACCCTGTTGATTCATGACCTAATTGTCCTAAAAACAAGGAGACAGAGTTCTTCCCTTTAAGCCCTTAATCCTTTATGCTTATCTTCCAGTAGTTTTGCTGGAATTGATGATTATTTCATATATGTGGCATGTGTTAGCAATCCATTAAAACTTCAATTTTCCACCTGTGCAAAAAGGGAACCTCGAACAGATGGGGAAGAGGATGAAACATGACTGTGCTATGAAAATAGTCTGTTTTCGTAGCGAAGATTTTATATCACTGTGAAATACTTCTTTGAACCGTTCTTTCTGCATCTCTGCCATATGAAACTTCATCCATGATCTTCATATGTCTATCAGCAACGTCAAAACTTGAAACTTATCAGACCTTACCTTCAAAATGCATCTATAAAGTGCTAAAAGTTCACCTTCACGCTACGAAACTGCTGTGTATGCTCTTTTTCCAACACAGTTTTCAAAAATATGTAGCTTGGGGATTTTCAAAATTCATAAGGACTGATAGGATCACGAAAAACCAAAACAACTTAAACTTATAAGATTTTATTCTTCACAAATGAACTTTTTTTTTAATTATCAAAACTGATTTAAGATATATCCTTTACTGCCCTTTTTCATTACCCTGTTTCATTGTTGTTGTAGCATTTTTTCAGATTTTGTTAACTATATTTCTAGGTATTCAACCTATCTCTTCAATCTCTTTTTAGTATCTCTCAACTGAACATTCATCATCCTTACAAATCTGGCTTCTTTAATTGCAGGAACAATCCAAGTAAAGTACTGAGTTTCACTGCTGACTATTTCTGGTTTGGAAATGTTTTCAACTTCCTAGAGAGCCTTTATCCTTTTGAAATTTGTCTTCTACGCAACATTCCTTCTTACTCTCATCCTTAGTATAGAAATTTCATTATTAGTTGCTCTTAACCTTTCTTCCATTTCTTCATAACTGGTTTTTTCTGTTTGAGTGGAAAAAACTTTGTTTTTGTCACCTTCAGGTATTGGTGATGAAAGGTTTATCAACTCTTCCTGAACAGTGGAAGCTTCCTCTATTTTCCCTAACTCAATATTGGACTCTTGCATCTTTCTAGATTGCCTGGTTAAATGCTTTCTGGGCTTGAACACAAATGCTGTAACATCATCCTCAAATTCCAATTTCTTAGAAGATTTCATCTTCTTCGATTTTCCTTCATCAAATTTTATGACATCTGCCTTCACCAAAGGGGATTCTTCAATATCAATGGCTTTTAAAATATCATTTAAATTACCCTTCAATCTTGAAATTTCTCCCAAGATCACTGATTTACGCTTCTCCTTTGAAAATTGACTTCTAGTCAATCTCCTTTGGACTCATTTGTTAGTTGAGTGTTCTTGTGTCATTTCTTTAACTTCAACTATCCTTTCCTTTGTAGATTGAGGAGTCTCAAGAATAACCACTGATGTTTTACTCACCTGCTCTTTCACCTGCTTTCTAGGTTTCATCTTAACAAATATTTTTGACCTGATCATTACGGGCTTACTGGTTTCTGCGGGTGGAGTTTCTTTAGCCTTAGAGTTAATGCTTGTATCTCAATTTTCCACTCCAAAACCACATAAAAACAAAAATGACAACCATTCTCTGTTGATCCTTTTGAGTTCATGTAAGACTATCAGTTTAATTAGACCATGATGAAAAAGGGAGGTTTCATATCCTTGAGATTTCATTTGCACTTTATCTACCATCTTAGCTATACTTTGATACAGGAAGAAAGGCAAATCTAAAGAAATCATACCAGTAAAATGCAATAGGAGTTTAAAATGATATGAATATACTTTATGATATCTTCCCTCACAGGTAAAATACCTTTGAATGTTGAAGAGAAATTTGGCATAGATGTATTTAATGTAGTTCCTTGGAATTGCCTTGATTAAGTCTGTTTCTGCAAACTCTGGCTTTAGAAACACTTTACATGGTTCCATGTCAAATCCGAAGTTTTTAAACCATCTATCTTGTCCCCTAGGAATCTCTGTCACCAAAGCTATGATCTCAGGAGTAATTGGTAAGTTTAGGATTCCAATTTTTGTGTCTGGGCCAGTGAAATGTAGCGCAAACTCCTTTGTCACCTGAGTGTGTCCTCCTTGCAATTTTTCACAAAATTTCCAACATCCTGTTTTCTTTAAGGCTTCCATTACTGATTTATCTCTGGCTAAGACCTCGGTGCTTTCAGGCTTAATTCTTAAACAATGATCGAACCTGTGGTTCTTCCTTTCTTCTGTCATCTTTGCCTCTGAATTCCTGTAACAAATCAGCCTCACTTGTTAATGGTAATCAACCTCTCTTGAATTATGGATGAGAGAAGCTTTGGTAAGAGATTACCTTAAACTTATCAGTCGAAAACAATATGTTTGAGGGTTTGCATGCAAACTGCAATAAGAACCAAGCCAACCCTTTCGAATTTGAAATTACCTATCATGATGACACCTAAATTTGAAATGATGAATTCGGATGGCTGCATGCTTAAGAATTGACTCCTGGCTGACACCTAATAATGAAGGATTAACAGAATTTGAACGAATGACGTTTTGACAATACTGCCTACAAATCTAAGCTTTTGTAGTGTGCTTAGTGTATTTTTGGGGAAAAATACTACAAAAAGAGTAGAGTTTTCATAGCGCAAAATAGACCCTTTACACTGTCTACGCTACGAAAATGTGGTTTCGGGGCTAATTCAAAAAAATAATAATTCAAAATAGTTAAAGATATGGGTTCTAAACAGCATGTGAGACTTCTAGGACATGGAATAAGGCTGTTTTAACTTTATTTGGATATGAAAATGAGACTCTCAGCCTATCACCTACCCATTAAAACATAAAATTACTTAACACCTATCTAAGACCATGACTAGGAATAATCTAAACTGTTCAGGTTTAAAAAAAAAAAAAACTTTTATGGTGATAACAGTGGCTCCACTTGGGATAGTGTACCCCTATGGCACACTAAGAACCCATAGCTCTAGTGCTATCCAATTTTTGATAAAATAGAAAAACTTTTATTTGATTTGACAAACATCTTCTTCAAACTGTTTGGGCCTTCACCTCGGGCTTAAGCTCTCTGTTTCAGCTTATCATTATTAGCAATAAAACTGACAAAGATGGAATATATACAATGTCATGAGTGATTGATAAAACTTCAACAAGTATAATGCTTTAGGAACCTGTCATTGACAGGCCCTCCAACATATGATCCTCCATCAATTTCTTGCAATATATAAGTGTTGTTCCCATGAAAACTAGCAATCTTAAAAGGACCCTTCCATAAATTCTCAAACTTACCATGCTTGCCCTTTTCCTCAATTTTTGCCTCCCATTTCAGCACTTTGTCGAAAACAGTATGTTTGAGGGTTTGCATGCAAACTGCAATAAGAACCAAGCCAACCCTTTCGAATTTGAAATTACCTATCATGATGACACCTAAATTTGGAATGATGAATTCGGATGGCTGCATGCTTAAGAATTGACTCCTAGCTGACACCTAATAATGAAGGATTAACAAAATTTGAACGAATGACGTTTTGACAACACTGCCTACAAATCTACGCTTTTGTAGCGTGCTTAGTTTATTTTTGGGGAAAAATACTACAGAAAGAGTAGAGTTTTCATAGCACAAAACAAACCCTTTACACTGTCTACGCTACGAAAATGTGGTTTCGGGGCTCATTCAAAAAAAAAATAAATTCAAAATAGTTAAAGGTATGGGTTATAAACCGCATGTGAGACTTTTAAGACATGGAATAAGGTTGTTTTAACTTTATTTGGATATGAAAATGAGATTCTCAGCCTATCACCTACCCATTAAAACATAAAATTACTTAACACCTATCTAAGACCATGATTAGGAACAATGTAAACTGTTCAGGTTTAAAAAAAAAAAAACTTTTATGGTGATAACAGTGGCTCCACTTGGGATAGTGTACCCCTGTGGCACACTAAGAACCCGTAGCTCTAGTGCTATCCAATTTTTGATAAAATAGAAAAACTTTTATTTGATTTGACAAACATCTTCTTCAAACTGTTTGGGCCTTCACTTCGGGCTTAAGCTCTCTGTTTCAGCTTATCATTATTAGCAATAAAACTTACAAAGATGGAATATATACAATGTCATGAGTGATTGATAAAAATTCAGCAAGTATAATGCTTTAGGAACCTGCCATTGACAGGCCCTCCAACATATGATCCTCCATCAATTTCTTGCAATATATAAGTGTTGCTCCCATGAAAACTAGCAATCTTAAAAGGACCCTTCCACAAATTCTCAAATTTACCATGATTGCCCTTTTCCTCAATTTTTGCCTCCCATTTCAGCACTTTGTCTTGTATTTGGAAACTTTCTTCTTTAATCTTCTTGTCAAATGTATTTTTAATTATGTTTTGAGCATGCTGATGGCTGTCATAGACTTAATTTCTCTTTTCCTGTAAAGCTATCATCTGATTTATCCTCCTCTAAATGTCACTTGGTTCCTCTTCTAGTCCTTGAATTAATTTCATGACCGATACGCCAAGTGATGTCGGAAAAACATCTTCAGCACCATAAACTAATTCATATGGCGAAGTCCCAATTGATCTCTTTGTACATATCCTATCAGCCCATAAGGCATACTTCAGCTTTAAGTGCCAAGCTTTCTTGTTCTCCTACAATACCTTTCTGATGATTCTTACAATGCTTTTATTTGATGATTCAGCAAGACCGTTTCCTTGTGGATAGTATGTTGTGGAGTTTCCAAGCGTGATGTGATATTGATGACAAAAATTGATCATTTTCTTAGACTTAAATTCTTGATCATTATCTGTTATAATCTTTAAGGGGTAGCCAAATCGAGACAATATATTATTCTATAGAAAAGAAATAATTACAAAATCATTAGCTTGCCTTGTTGGGATCACCTCTATCCATTTGGTGAGGTAGTCCATTGCTGTGAGAATCCAGTGATGTTGTCCTGATGATGATGGATGTATCTCTCCAATAAAGTCTAACCCCCATTGCTAAAAAGGTGCTTCCACATAGATAGGTACCAAAGATAGAGGTACAAGTTTTTTTCTTCCTTCAAAAATTTGGCATCAATGACATGCAGTGATTCTTTTGTAAATGTCTTTAAACATTGTTGGCCAAAAATATCCTGCTCTTAGAATCTTAATTGTTGTAGCCTTCCAATAATGGTGTCCTCCGCAATCACTTTTATGGAATTCTTCAATGACTTTTTCAGCCTCTTGTTCAAGTAAACAATTCAGCAAAATTCCTCCTGTATCTTTCCAAAATAGATTTCTGTCAAATATAAAATATCTCAAAGATTTCACCTTCACAAACCTTGCTTTGGACTTTGTTAGATCAACGGGATATTTGTGATGTTGAAAAAAAAATACCACATCTTTATACCAATCTGAAACAAGATATTTCTCATCAATTGGGATCAATTATTCCTCATCATCAAATTTTTTTGATATTTCTGCATTCAGATTTATGTCAAGACAATCCAAGTTTGACCGAGTCATTAACTTCACCAATCCTTGTCCCTTCACTAATTTGGTTGGTTTGATGTCTATATCATATCCCAGCGATTTTGCGGTCCATTTTCCCCTCTTACCATCAGGATCTTCCTGAGTTAAAATGTCTTTAGCCAAAATACTTGGAACATATGCCACAATGTGAGAATGCAGAATGTAAATTCTGAAATCTTTAATAGCTTTCACCAAAGCGTAGGCCCATTTTTCTAGAATAGTATACTTCAGCTCAACATTCGCTAATGTTCTATTAAAGAAAGAAATAGGCTGTTCAATACCTTGCTTTCCTTTTTGGAGCAAAACTCCAACAATTGTATTTTCGGAAGCAAATGTAAAAACTAGAAATTCGTTGGAAAAATCTGGACTGATGAGTACAAGTGCTTGTGCGAGTGCCTTCTTGATTTGCTCAAAATAATTCTTTTCTTCAGCTGTCCATTTAATATCAACTCCTTTGTTTAACATCCTTTTTCTATCTTTAACAATGTTAGCATAGTTAGGAATGAAGCACTGAACAAAATTCACTTTCCCAAGAAATGATTGAATCTCTTTCCTACTTCTTGGAAAATCTACTTTTTGAATTGCATTAACTCTGTTAGGATCAATCCTAATTCCATCTTCAGAAATAATATGACCAAGTAATTTTCCTGTAGTTAAAGAAAAGATGCTTTTAGTAGGATTAAGAGAGATACCAAACCTTCTACATTTCAACAGAATCTTTTCTAGGTGTTTCAAATGATCTTCTTCTTTCTTTGAAAAGACTGTTATATCATCAAGATAAACAACCACCATCTTGTCCTTTTCTTCAGAAAAAGCAATGTCCATTGCTCTTTGAAAAGTAGCTCCTGCATTCATGAGACCAAAAGGCATCTTGGCATACATGAATGTGCCCCATGGTGTTGTGAAGGCTGTTTTCTCCTGATCATCCGGATGCACAAGAATCTGATTGTAACCTGAAAAACCATCAAGCATAGACATTCTTTGTGAACCAACAATATTTTGCAGAATTGAATCCATCTTGGGAAGAGGATAGTTGTCCTTTAGTGAAGCCTTATTCAAATTTCTGAAGTCAATACAAATTCTGATTTCTCCACTCTTCTTTCTAACCGGTACCAAATTTGCAAGCCAATTTGAGAATCTGATTGGGACAATGATTTTAGCATCAAAAAGCTTCTTAATCTCCTTTTCAATCAATGGCATGAGAAGGGGATTAATTCTCCTCAACTTCTGTTTGAAAGGTTTCTCATTTTCTTTGATAGGAATAGTATGCTGAATAATGGAAGGATCATACTTTTTTAAATCAGCATAACTCCAAGAAAAAACATCAATAAACCTCTTCATCATCTCAATATATTTGAATTTCATATCAGCTAAAAGAAACTTTGAAATTTTGATCATTTTAGGCAAAGCTGATGTACCAAGATTACAACTTTCTACTTCCTCTTCATCAGCTTGTATCTTTGGTGATTTGAAAACATCATTCTGATAAAAAAGCTTCTCAAGAGGAATAAGACCCTTTGGTATTGAATTATTCTTTAATTGCAAAACTTCAAAATTTTCTTTAGATTCAACAAGCATGTTTTGTTGATCTACTTGAGTACTTTCAAATTCTTCTTTCAGCTAAATAAAATTCTTTACCTGTTGATCATCTTCAAAAACTTTCCAATTGGTGATATTGTCTGGTATAGCTGGTCTATGATGAACTTCAATCTCATATTTCTTAGAAGAATGAATAGGAATGACAAAAAGACTTGCCGAAACAGCAAGAGAATCAGCAATGGAATTTTGGTCTCTAGTTTTGACAACAGAAGAATAGGCTTGAAAATTCTCCAACATGTCTAAAACTATATTTCTGTATGCTCTCATTCTTACATCCTTTGTTTGATAAACACCTTCAACTTGTCTAATAACCAATTCAGAATCTCCAAAAACAAAAATATTCTGAGCCTTCATTCTTATCAAAACATCTAGACCCAAAATCAAAGATTCATATTCAGCCATGTTGTTTGTGCAATCAAAATTCAGTTTGTAAGAGTAAAACTTACTCTCATCACTTGGACTTGTAATCCAAATTCCTACTCCTACCCCTTCTTTTCCTGCTGATCCATCGAAGTACAATGACCACCATCCCTCCATCTCTTTGTTATTTACTTGTTGATTTCTTATTTGCTGATTTTCTAAGTGCTGATTTTCTGCTCTCATTTCTTCCTCAACACTATCAGTTGACTCATTGAAAAGAATGGCAGATCCAAGTTCAGTATCGAATGCATAAATAGGAAAATTCTGAGGTTTATCTTTGCTACTTACCATATAAGCCATTCTAGTCTCCCGATACAATCTCCTTTGTTCACCAAAAATAGGAATTGTGGCATAAGTAAGGTCCATCTGCATTGTGCCTTTGATTTTTGCTGCCCATGATCTTGATAGTAACATCCCAAACTTTGGCGGAATATCAGCCACAACAATGTCCATAACAACCGTCTTTGCTGGGATTTGTGTTAGACCAACAACAACATCTTTGATTAAACCAATACATTGAACTCTTTTTGAGTCAAAAGAAAATAAATCCTTATATGGTCTTGTTATTTGTAACCCCATCCTTTCCATAATTAATTTGGGCATAAGATTATGAGAAGCCCCTGAATCCAACATAGCATTATGTAAAGTCATATCATGAATACTAATGCTTACATAGAAAGGAGCAAGGATAATTTTAGGGGAGAATGTTCGCCCTTTGGCGAAATTAAGGGGTTTTAAATTTTTAGTGGGCGAATATTTTGTATCATAGTACATTTTTACAAATCACCTCAAATAGCCCACCTTATTTTAAGGGAGAGGGTAAAAAAGGTAAATTTAGCCATTGAAATTAGGACTTACAACCTTCCATTCGCTCATTTTCAAGAATAGGTTTTATTTAAGTGAATCCATTCGCCATTTTCAAGAATAGGTTTTATTTAAGTGAATCCTATGGGCCAAATACCATATTTATAAAAGAGGTATGGTAAATTAATAAAAATATAAATAAATGAGAGGTATGGTAAATAAATAAAACATTTTTTATATTTACTCCATAAGTCACCTTATATACATGTAAGGGTGTAAACAAATAAAAATATAAGTAAAGTGGAGGTATGGTAAATAAATAAAACGTCTTTTTATACTTACTCAAAAGGTATGATAAATAAATAAAAATATAAATAAACTAGACGTATCGTAAATAAATAAAACCTCTTTTTATATTTAGTCCATAACCCTCGTTCTATTTATGAAGGCTCAAGAAAGAGGTTTTATTTAAGTGAATCCTATGGGCCAAATACCATATTTGTAAAAGAGGTATGGTAAATTAATAAAAATATAAATAAACGAGAGGTATGGTAAACAAATAAAACATTTTTTTTATATTTACTCCATAAGTCACCTTATATTTACGAACACTCAAAAAATGGGTTATATTTAGGTGAAACCTATGGCCAAAATACTATGGGACAAATACCATGGACTAGATTGTTATTAATACCATGCAAAAAACCATTATTAATCCTAATATTAGAATTAATAAAAATAAAAATGGCACATGGTATTGACCCATGGTATTCACCTGGAATGTAGCCTATTTAAATGGGGGAATTAAACCAGCATGTAGCCTATGCTAAGATTCACTAGGACTTTACAAAGTTTTATTATTTAGTGAAAGACTCGCCAAGATCTTACAAGATTTTATAATTGAGTAAAATATTCGCCATGCCTAGTGAGAGATTCGCCAAAAAATTATATATACATATTATATTATTGATAAAATCGCCTTCCATTTTTCCTATATACCATGGAGATTCGCCCATTTATTATATTTATAAATTTAGGGAGGGTTCTTAAAATTTCCCCTGGAAAGGAGGAAACTCTTCATTTTGATCATCCTCTAACCTTGGACCCAAATATATAGTAGGATTATCTTCTTGGACATTTAAAATATCAACAACTCCTGGTTGTGAATTCAACATCTCAACAATCTTGCTTCTATATTTATTTACCTTGAGAATCTCACTAAAAGGGACTGATATTTTAATCTTTGAAATTTCATTCTCAAGGTTGAAAACAGAAACAGATTTTTCAGCTTCTTTGATAAGAGGAGGAAGTTGAGTGTCTTTCTTACCAAGCAGAGTGTCTTTCTTACCTTCAGCAATCTTTGGGGTATCATTTTTAGCTTCAGCAACCTTTGGAGCATCTTTCTTAGGCTGTGCTTTGTTTGCAATAATCGACACATTTCTGTTTCTAAGATTATATTGTTTTTTCATTTCAAATATGGCATGCTGATACCCTTTAAAATAATCTGAAGGTTCTTCTCCTTGATTGGCCAAATCTGACTCGTCATGCTCTTCTTTAGTCAAGAAAATTCCTGACATCTCTTCGTCAAGACAATGGATAGATTCTTCAGGAATTTTAGGATCATCTTCTTCATCAACCAAATTCTGCTGAAAAGGAGGTCTCATTGGAGGATCAGGCTACTTGTTTCTATTTTCTCTTGGTCTTTGTTGGTTTTGAGGTCTCCTGAATTGAGGATTTCTAAATTGAGGTTCATGTTGCACAGGAGGAGCAAAGGTGTTTCCAAGAGCTAACCTATCCATCAACTTCTTCATGATTTTCATCATTGAGTCTAATTTATCTTCAGAAGTTGAAGAGGAAGGTTTCTCTTCTTCTTTCAATTTAGTTTTTCCCATTTTTGACATTTTAGCAGCTATCATGTTTACGTCTACCTTTACTGCATCACTTTGCACTTCATCAAGTGTGGGTAATTCTCTTTCTCTCAACAAGATAGAAAAGTCATAATCAAATGCTTCAGCATATCTCATTTTTGCTAAGGCTTCAGGAGGTTTCAAACGAGATGGAATTGAGTTAAAAACTTTATTAAATCTTTTTGAAAAGTTTTGAATAGATTCATTAGGTGCCCTTCTAAGATTGTTATATTTAGTAAGTGCTTGAACTGGATTAGTTTTGTTTCCCCATTTTCTTAGAAAATTATCTTCAAACTCAACCCAATTTCGAATGCTTCCCAGTGTAAGAGCTTTAAACCATTTTCTAACTTCACCAATAAAGCTCTGTGCAAATAGTCTTAACTTCACATCTTCATCGTCAACTTCCTCTCTATCAACAAAATCATTAAATCTGTCTACATGTTCTTCTATTGTAATTTCTTCATCACTTCCTCATGTAGGGATCCTAGCAGCATATTTACTAGGAAGGCCATGCAAAACAGTAGGGAGTACGAGTGGTGCATACCTAGCAGGTGCAACCATGATTAAAGGATGAACAATAGTTTTAGGAATGGTAGAAACAGAAGATGAAGAACTAATATGAGGAGGACTACTTGGTTTCTGTAAGCCACTAACAATTGAGCTCCAATTTGGAAGGGGTAAACCAACTTTAGATTTCAGCAAGACTTCGAAAGGGTCAAGTTCTTTCAATTTATCTAGAGACTCTTTTTCTAACAATAGCTCAGAGGTAACAACTTCCCAAAATTATTCTTTGTCTTCTTGTGTTACTAGGGCTGAAGTGTCAATTCCTCTCTTTTGCAGGTCTAAGATAATATCAATGAGTTCCTTTTCATTTTATGATCTAAACAACACTTCATGGATTTTATCATCAATATTTTTGTCTTTAGGACTTCTTAAGAATTCAAAGAGCAAAGATTTAGAATGAGATGGAGTACCTGATATTTCTAAAAATATTTGACTACCTCTTGAAACAATGTTTGGATTATCCACAATGGTAGGTGGATTGGGATCGGGATTGCTCCGTGTGTATCTCCTTCTCGAAGCCACCTTTAAACTTTTGAAAATGTATGGAGTCACCAAGGTAGATTGCAGCCTCAAAAAACTTTCTGAGCTCCTGCTACCTTCAGAAGTTCAACTTCTTGATTTCGGGAATGAGTAATCTTCAGTCTCCCGGCAGATGCACCAAAATGTTATCACAAAATCTAACCCTGATAGACTGTTGATCAAGTAGAATCTGAGTAACTATTTCAAACCAATCTTTCGGTTGAGGCTTAGCATCCTCAACCTGAGAGGGCTCTCTCAATAGGCTTAAGATTTTTGATTAATGATTAGATGGCTAACTCTAGGAATAAAAATGGACAAAAATGTATAACTGGTTGAATCAAATATTAGAAAACATATATTGGGATATGGAGTCAAGATTTTCTTCAACAAAACATCATAATTAGCTAAACATGGAAGTCAAGGCACTTGGAGTTTAGGTTTATAAGCGAAAAAGTAATACAGTGAATAAACACAGTTTACAAGCATGTGAAGGAAGTTAGAGCATTTACCAATGAATTCTATGTAACACAAGCTCATACCACTGTAAATAAGTAATATAAAAAGGCCATAGAAATGAAAACACATGAACCCCTTGTGAATCTTGAGTAGTAAAACTAATCTCTGTCTTAAGTTTGAAAAACACACAGTTTTTACAATAACACATCTTTCTTTTGCTAATAAAATTTCCAACCCTGAGGGATTCGATTCTCATGCTTCATATAGAGTTTTTACAACCTTGTATTCTATTATCCATCCTTAGGAGAATTCGAATTTCTAACATTGGCACCTATCTACTCATAAAACAAACTTCTTAATTACAAACTGACAGCTAACTGTCTTTAGGCGTCCTAATAAAAATAGGAGTGAAACTCCTAAAACATGTTTCAATGACCTTATCTATGACTTAAATACAATCTTTTATAGTTGCTAATCCATGTCTTCAAGCTTTATGATGTCTCCAACATTATTTCAAACCCTGCTGATTCATGACCTAACTATCCTAAAAACAAGGAGACAAAGTTCCTCCCTTTCAACCCTTAATCCTTTATGCTTATCTTCGAGCAGTTTTGCTGGCATTGATGATTGTTTCATATATGTGGCATGTGTTAGAAATCCATTAAAACTTCACTTTTCCACCTGTGCAAAAAGGGAACCTCGAACAGATGGGGAAGAGGATGAAACATGACTGTGCTACGAAAATAGTCTGTTTTCGTAGCGCAGCTTTTATATCACTGTGAAATACTTCTTTGAACCGTTCTTTCTGCATCTCTGCCATTCGAAACTTCATCCATGATCTTCATATGTCTATCAGAAACATCAAAACTTGAAACTTATCAGACCTTACCTTCAAAATACATCTATAAAGTGATAAAAGTTCACCTTTAGTAGTTTCGTAGCATGCTACGAAACTGCTGTGCTATTTTTCCAACACAGTTTTCAAAAATCTGTAGCTTGGGGATTTTCAAAATTTCATAAGGACTGATATGATCACCAAAAACCAAAACAACTTAACCTTATAAGATGTTCTTCTTCACAAATGATTTTTTTTTTAATTATCAAATTTGATTTAAGATATATCATTTACTTCCCTTTTTCATCACCCTGTTTCATTGTTGTTGTAGCCTTTCTTCAGATTTTGTTAACTATATTCCAGGTCTTTAACCTGTCTCTTCGATCTCCTGTTAGTAGCTCTCAAATGAACATTCATCATCCTTACAAATTTGGCTTCTGTAATTGCAGGAATAGTCCAAGTAAAGTACTGAGTTTCACTGCTGACTTTTTCTGGTTTGGAAACTTTTTCAACTGCCCAAAGAGCCTTTATCCTTTTGAAATCTGTCTTCTCAGTAGCATGCCTTCTTACTCTCATCCTTAGTCTAGCAATTTCATTATTAGCTACTCTTAACCTTTTTTCCATTTCTTCATAACTGGTTTTTTCTGTTTGAGTGGAAAAAACTCTGTTTTTGTCACCTTTAGGTATTGGCGATGAAAGGTCTATCAACTCTTCCTAAACAGTGGAAGCTTCCTCTGTTTTCCCTAACTCAATATTGGGCTCTTGCATATTTTTAGATTGCTTGGTTAAAGGCTTTCTAGGCTTGAACACAAATGCTGTAACATCATCCTCAAATTCCAGTTTCTTAGAAGATTTCATCTTCTTCGATTTTCCTTCATCAAATTTTATGACATCTGCCTGCACCAAAGGGGATTCTTCAATATCAATGGCTTTTAAAATATCATTTAAATTACCCTTCACGCCTGAAATTGCTCCCAAGATCAATGAATTACCCTTCTCCTTTGCAATTTGACTTCTAGTCAATCTCCTTTGGACTGGTTCGTTAGCTGACTGTTCTTGTCTCATTTCTTTAACTTCAGCTATCTTTTCCTTTGTAGATTGATGAGTCTCAAGAATAACCACTGATGTTTTATTCACCTGCTCTTTCATCTGCTTTCTAGGTTTCAGCTTAACAAATCTTTTTGACCTGGTCATTACAGGCTTACTGGTTTCTGCTGGTGAAGTTTTTTTATCCTTAGGGTTAATGCCTGTCTCTCAATTTTCCACTCCAAAACCACATAAAAACAAAAATGATGACCATTCTTTGTTGATCCTTTTGAGTTCATGTAAGACTATCAGTTTAATTAGACCATGATGAAAAAGGAAGGTTTCATATCCTTGAGATTTCATTTTCACTTTATCTGCCATCTTAGCTATACTTCAATATAGGAAGAAAGACAAATCTAAAGAAATCATACCAGTAAAATGCAACAGGAGTTTAAAATGATATGAATATACTTTATGATATCTTCCCTCATAGGTAAAATACCTTTGAATGTTGAAGAGCAAGTTGGCATAGATGTTTTTATTGTAGTTCCTTGGAATTGCCTTGGTTAAGTCTGTTTATGCAAACTCTAGCTTTAGAAACACTTTACATGGTTCCATGTCAAATCTAAAGTTTTTAAACCATCTATCTTGTCCCCTAGGAATCTCTGTCCCCAAAGCTATGATCTCAGGAGTAATTGGCAAGTTTAGGATTCCAATTTTCGTGTCTAAGCCAGTGAAATGTAGGGCAAACTCCTTTGTCACCTGAGTGTGTCCTCCCTGCAATTTTTCACAAAATTTCGAACATGTTGTTTTCTTGAAGGCTTCCATTACTGATTTATCTCTGACTAAGACCTCAATGCTTTCTGGCTCTGTTCTTAAACAATGACCGGACCTGTGGTTCTTCCTTTCTTCTCTCATCTTTGCCTTTGAATTCCTGTAACAAATCAGCCTTGCTTGTTAATGGTAATCAGCCTCGCTTGAATTATGTATGAGAGAAGCTTTGGTAAGAGATTACCATAAGCTTATCAGTCAAAAACGGTATGTTTGAGGGTTTGCATGAAAACTGCAATAAGAACCTAGACAACCCTTTTGAATTTGAAACTACCTATCATGATGACCCCTAAATTTGAAATGATGAATTCAGATGGCTGCATGCTTAAGAACTGACTCCTGGCTGACACCTAATAATGAAGGATTAACGAAATTTGAACGAATTGACGTTTTGACAAGACCACCTACAAATCTGTGCTTTCGTAGCGTGCTTAGTGTAATTTTGGGGAAAAGTGCTATAGAAAGAGTGGCGTTTTCGTAGCACAAAACAGACCCTTTACACTGTTTGCGCTACGAAAACGTGGTTTCGGGGCTAATTCAATTTTTTTTTTTATTCAAAATGGTTAAAGATATGGTTTCTAAACAGCATGTGAGACTTCTAGGACATGGAATAAGGCCGTTTTAACTTTATTTGGATATGAAAATGAGACTCTCAAGCTATCACCTACCCATTAAAACATAAAATGACTTAACACCTATCTAAGACCATGACTAGGAATAATGTAAACTATTTAGGTTTTTAAAAAAACTTTTATGGTGATAACAAGGCCATCCTGCTTTACATGTACTTAGTTCTAGCAGTCCCAAAATTGATTTCAAACCAAATCAGGAACCTTCATAGGAAATTCTTATGGAGATGTGCTAAGGTCAAACAAAAATGGGCTCTTGTAGCATGGGATAAAATCCACAAGCCAAAAAAATATGGTGACCTCGGTCTTAGAGATATAGACCTCCTGGGAAAGGCCTTGGGAGTCAAAAAATTAAGGAGATGGATAGACAACCCCAACTCCCCTTGGGGTACCCTCTGGAATGCAAAGTACACTCTCTCCTTAATGCAAGAGTAAATAATCAAGCTCAATGGAAACATCAAAGGTTCTGTTAGCGCACGAATTTGCCTCGGGTTGAAGAAGGCAAGACTCGAGGCAACATCAAACCAAGCTCAGCCTCATAGCTAGCCCTACGAGGACAGGAGAGGGCTCTCTCAAGTCAATCTCGATAAAATGAGCAGTAAGGTGCGAGATGACTTAAAATGGGAACTGATTTTAGGCTAGTAAATGAATTTGAATGAGGGATATTTGATTTAATGACTAAGTTGCTGGGCTGCATGGGACAAGGACAGCGTGAGCAGAGATTTAACCAAAGGCACAAGATATTTCATAAGGCGAGATAAGCATGAGGTTTTAGCAATCGAATTGAATTTAAATGGGGTGAAAAGACTGTTTAAGAAAGATGAAAAGGGCATTAATGTATGAATCCTTTCCAAGCAGAAGAAAACACATAAAGACTGAACACTTCCTCAAGGCAGAGCAATGACTGAATTCTACCTTTCTCACTTGAAAGTATTCAGCTGGAAACGATCATGAATGAAATGCAGAACATCACAGGATACATATGAAACAGAAAGAAAAACACATGCCAAAACTCATACCACAAGAATCTTATAAATCAGAGCTGCACCATTTAATTATTTCTTTGTCAATCTGTACAGCCAAACGCTGAGTTATTCCTCCACCGTTTCCCAGAACTCAGAACCTTTTACAAATGATTTTTTAAGCAATAAATAAGCTCCACTATGAGAAAACAAATCGATCCAAATGGGGAGCTATTACAACTAAAATCCTGAGGATATGAAATGAACTGTCCATCTGTTCTATAGACAGAACAGTGTTTCATTATTTCACTTGAAACTTTTTTGATGGCCAATAAAAAAGGTGACAACTGTAGTTGCAGATCATAACTGAAGTGAAGAATAGGAAATCGAATCTTGTTTCTTGGCCCTGGTGGATGCCTCTGATTTAAATTTTGGCTTTTCGGTTTCTGACTTTTTGCCTTCCCTGTGCCTTTTTCACCGCTTGGTTTTCGACTTTTTCACCTTTTGTGTCATTCAAAGCCTCCTCCTTTATGCACTGTTTACAACAATATTGATGTGTTCAACGCCTTCCCCCCTTCCCTTATATTATGGACTGAAAATGCGTTTTTATAGAATTTGATCTATCCCTCTCACTGATACTCCACTCAAGATTCTTCTAAGACCGAACTGGAACCAACTTCAAAGAGTCTCAATTAAGTTCAGATGATATTCTTCTCTCATTATTTATGACTAAAACTAGTATTCGACCCAAAGAAAAAGTCAAGTCAAGTAATGAGTTTATTTCATCGAACTTACACCCAAACTACAGGGTACTTAAGAATTTGTTGCAGCTGAATTATGCTTGTAGCAACACATTCTTCCATTGAGGCACAGATCGGAAGTTGTTCGACGTGTTTCTTAAAATCAAACTGCTGTAGAAAAGTGTCTTTAAATAGCGCGAGGAATATTGGATTTCATTTTTGGTTTGATAATTTGGAAGTGAACCATGTCGTTGGTAATCACATTCCAAAAGATTACTGCGAGCAAAAATGCCTTTGTTTGTGGTATGCCATTATGGAATCGATTTTTGAATAATGCATTGTCACTTGTATGGAAGACTTGTGTCATGCTATCCTGATATAACTGGGAATTTATTCTTCCATTTTGCTGCTGAATGTCCTTTTGTCCTTGGTAACCACAGTACTCATCAATCGGGACACCAGACTGGAATTGATGGTGTGAAGAACTACCATAGCTATGACGATGATTCTGATTGTCATTATATCTTTCACCATAACTATTGAAAGCAGATACAGCATAACCCTGCTCATTACTCTGACTGCCATTGTATGTTCCACCATAAGAATCACAAGCAGAGGCTGGATAACCCTGACTATGATTCTGACTGCCATTATACACTCTACTGTTATATTTTTGAGAGCTATCTGAAGGATATCCATGTTCATATCCAAGATTATCATCTCGTTTTGGATATGAATTAGGACTATAAATCATGTTGGTACCTCCCCCAGTACGAGCTTCATGCTGCACACTAAGTGTTACCTCCTGTGAGCTGTTGTTCCTTAATTGTAGACTGTTGGCAATAAGACGATGAGCAGATTTTCCTAGATGAGGAGTTGAGGCAGGTCCAGTATGGTGTGGCCTTTCTCGATGATGTGCCTTCCTCCCATTATCTTCATGCCATAGAGTTGGTGTATTTACATCATTCTTGCATACAGACTTCTTTGGCTTTATTACTCCATTAGGAGGCCTTGTAATGTGTTTGTGTGTTGGTGGGAACTTGTAAATAATAGAAAGCACTTGATTGTTTGTGATATTTTCCATCCCCTTGATAGGCGAAGTGAAGATAGGGGGGCATGCTTCTCCATCGCAAAGGCAAAAGAAACCATTCATCCCCCCACTAGCTCTAGGATCAATTTCTTCATTTACTCCAAGTCTTTTCTGCCCTGAAAGATGGCTACCTTGATCAAAAATTGAAAAAACATATGGTGACAATGGATGGCTCACGGTCACAAATAACAAGTCATACATCACAGTATTTCTGCGCATTTCCTCTACCGTCAAGGTGCACTCAACCTTGTTAACCTCCGTGAGTAGGCGAGCTTCATCAATAAAAGGCAATTTTGCAACACCCTGCCAAGCAAAGCGTTTACCATTCATGTCTATCTCAAAGTCAGTAGGATAAAAATCAATAATAGGTGAGTTTGGATCAGTCATCAAGGGTCTATAATGTTCAGGAAGAGCATTTGCACTTGCAGCTGGAAGAGTTCCCATGAGCTGATTGAATGGTTTGAATGGCTTCCCTAGTTCAAAGCTTATCTCCAACCGATCCATATCCCTCAGATCAGATGCAAACGGAGCATAGTGATATGGATAAAACCATTGCCACGAACATACACCTTGGTAGAAATAACGCATAACCCAGCACAATCCTTCAGTATATTTCAAAACAACATCTTTTCTAACTTCATTAATTTCTTCTGGAGTGTGGGCCATAAAATTTTCATTGTAATACCTTTCTTTCCACCCAGGCTCTCCTAGTTTAACCTTATCCCCTTCTGGTGCATCACAATTGAAAAGATCTGATTTTTCTTTAAGTACATTCTTCAGCTTCAGTTTTGAATCCCTCCAAGTCATTTTTTTCCTCTTTTTCAAATTCTGCATCAACCTCCTCTTCAGCTCTAACAATGGCTGTAGCAACATTGTTGTGCTGCTTGCTAACCCATGTCAGCTTTGTTGCATGAACCAGGTGATCTGCCCGACGGATAGTCTGAGTAGCCAGCTGACCACTATTTGATTGCTCCACCTCATATGGTGATAGTTGAGGACCATAAGCTAAACGTGCTTTATGATAAGGCATCACTGGAACTAAGAATTTAGAATTGATTTTGGGATCCATATTATCTCCATTCCTTTTTTGAGCCTTCTCGCGCTTGACTCTTTCCATCTGGCGCTGATGTAGGCGAGACCGCTTTTGAAATATTTTATCCTCATAGGACCCAATAGCTTGAATAAAATGCTCCACTCGCTTCAAAATTGCCTCTCCTGAATCTGTCAAATAACCACCCATTGCCTTGAACTCTTTCTTGTACACCGCCATCAGCAAGTTAATTGCTCCCTCACGGATTTCCAATGTAGACATGTGTGGTAGGAAATCATTGCCGACGAAGAAACAAATAAAGATAAAATCATCAACAAGTTGTTCAAAGTCTATCTGAAATGGAGGGTTTGGTATCCTCAAGTCATACTCTAAGTATTCTCACAAAGTCCAAATGTTGAGAAACTGATATGGTTTTTTGGGAATAGAGCTCCCTTCCCCGCCCTTCTCATCAAACTCTCCAGTAAGTAGAGCAACGGATGCTTCGTTCGACATCATACGCAGACGTTCAACTGTTCTTCAATCTACTGTTTTATCATGGACCGCATCTACATAAGCAACTCAACGTTTGAATGCCCACAAAGTAGACATGAAATGAAGATCGCCTCAGTCATTCACCATGCACCGAAGCAATGATAATTTCCCCTCAGATTGTCTGTAGGTAACGCCCTAATCTCCCATAAAACCGGCTTGTAGTAGAAAATTTGAGTCATTTCGGAAATTTGAGGAAGAAATGGTGAAAAATTTCTTTGGAGGCTCTGTGCGCCACACGGCAGGCCCAGTGCACCGCGCGTCCTGGATGTGCCGCGCCAGAGGAAAAATACACGGTGAATCCACGCCCAATGCGCCACGTGCCCTATGTGCGCCGCGGCAGTCATCCTATGTGCCACGTTGGCCAATTTCATCCTTGATTCTTTTGTTTCTTCGTTTAGATGGGCCACTTTAATTTGCAAGTCCTTTGCCCTATTTTCAACAGACTCATACAACTTCAGGCTTTGTTGATACTAAAAATCATGGTATCATTTTCTGCTTGTGATTTTAAAAGAGCCTACCACAAGTTCTGGATTTCTTCATTGGCTTTTTGCCACTGCTGGACCCCTGTCATAACCTGTAACCTGAGATGGTGATTCTCATGATGAAACTAGAAAAGTTCTTCTTGTGAATTAGCAAGGGCTTGCCTATTATTTCTGTGTTCAGGAGTAGAGCATTCATACTGAAGTTTCTGTCTGGATGTTTTGTCTCTCTGATTCCAATTTTGCTTCCAAGCTCAGAATTTTTAAGACAAGTTTATAATTCTCTTGAGTTTCAGATTTTGGCTTTTGACTCAAAGCTTTTCCTTCCTCGATATGTTAATTTTTTTGCTTCTTCAGTATGTGCAATTTACCCTCAAGTTCACTGATTCGTGCAACATGTGATGATGAATCCTTATCGAGCTTGTGGTTCTCTTCTTGAACATGTTGCAGTTCTTCTTGAATTTTTAATAGCTGTTCCTCAACAACCCTGAATTGCTCAGAACCTTTCTCATAGTGTCCTTTCAACATTTCCTTCTCTAACCTTATTTCGCTGAAATGATGGTTCTTCTGTTGATCGTTTTTCAGGGGTAGGAGCTGTTGAACCCAGCAAGATGGGCAGTGCTGCCTGAAGAACTATAAAACCTTATCAATCATGTATTAAACAAACTTAATGATTTCTTCTTCAAAGCAGAGTTCGAAGAAGAAATGTCCTTCAGCAGTATTAATAATGAGAATCTTGAAGTGAACCTTATTGAAATTCCCTTTAGCCTACAAGCGTTATTTGACATTTTTGGAGACAAAACCCTGGACTCAAGAATTAAAATGACTCTTTTTGACCCAAAATGGCATTTGGTGACTGTAAATGACGAGAAATGAACCTTGGTGAATTTGACTCTAAAAGAGGACTGACAACACTGAGTCTAACATTGGCTCCATTTGGGATGGCAGCTACCGCTCCGTGGAGGTGCCAAGAACTACAGATCTTTGGAGCAGACAGTGCCTTCGTCCATTGGGCCATGGAGTCATTATTTCGACAATCAACACAGACTTTGACACATTTATTTATTGAAACTGGACTCAAACCGACTCAATTGTAAATCTGAAATGACTGAAAAACTGACTCAACAAATTGTACTCGAAAACACTAAGACCTGAACTTAAAACTTAAAGCTGGGTGGTAGTACCTGGCCACCCGTGTTTCTTACAAGGCAATATGCAATCAAACTATATCAAAATGCCAATGTAACCAATCAAGCAGATGCCTTCTTGCTTTATTCTCTTGATCAAATCTCCAGGTCAACAATAGATACTTGTAACTGGGCATCCCAAAAGCTAATTGACCATGATCTCCTTCATCACCGAATACTGCAACAATCACCTTCACTGTTGGCTGTAGTAGATTTGCCATTGGATCATGAAAAACATGAAGATTTGCTATTGCCACCTCCTGCTAAAAAAACAAGGTGTCCTTTGCTTCAAATTCCGATCTTCCTTCATCATGTACTTCAGTGAAAGTATGCTCCTGGGCTTCAAAAAACTCTGAACAGGTAGATGAGCAGATATCTTCTTGGAAAAACATTTCAACACATGAAAGATATGAAGAGGAATCTGAATGGAAATCTCGAATGTTTTGATCTTCTGTGGTGTGAATGTATTGTAGGTCATCTTCATATGATATGACAGCCAGGTTTTCATGTTCCTTATTACATTCATTAATCATAAGAAGAGAAACTTCATATGATTCTTGAAGTGCACAAATGACATTTCTACCATCTACTAAAGATTCATCCAAAGGAACCTTTTCACTTACTTGAACGAAGGTCTCATTTTGTTGTTCATGCACTGACTGGATTACCTCCTCATGAAGGCTGTATTCTAATGAACTGAGAACATTTGGATCCATAACTGTGTCTTCTGCGTCCCAGATGATTTCAACAACAAAGTTCTCTTTCATAGGATTCTATACTTGGCATTCTTGGTCATCACAATATGAATCTGGAACTGAAATAGCTGTCCTGACATTATCACATTCTGCAATTAGAACTGAACTTACTTGCATGTCGTCTTCTTCTAATGACAGATCTGAACTTACACTTTTTCTTTCATCACCTTCAACCATATGGAACTCTTCAACCTGTTGATCTATTTCATATAATTCATGTTGACTGTCATGATGTAGAATTTTTTCATCTTCTACCGTATTACAATCTTGATCATGTTGCAAATTTTCATGATTGTCTTTACGCTGCTGAAAGGGATTTTCATATAGGGCTTCCATGATCTCATCATCCATGAAATTATTATCTTCATAATATTTTTCAAGGCTTTCAATAAAAGTAGAAGCATGTTTGCAACAGTCATGAACTAGATTTAACGATGGATAAGAGTCTTTATACTTCTCAAAGAATATTGAATGAAAATCCTTTAGACAATAAATGGAAGCAGGCGACAAACTTTCATACCAAGATCAGGCTTCATCTTCCAGGGTAGCCATAAACATTTTCATCAAACATTCTTCAGGAAAAATGATCTTTAATCTATGCACATGAATGTGAAATTTCACCAGATGAAGAGCAGCGTCATTACCTTCCACATTTCTGAACACAGGCAAATTCTTTGACCAATCTACCTTGGGCATTTTATTTGGAAAACCTGGGATGTGATCTCGGCTCATGGGAGCGTATCTTCTTGCAATCCGATCCATCTTAAGAAATCTGAAAGCTACTGATCCCTCTACAGTGGAGTCACCATGAAGGATTGATTGCATGGATTTTTCAGTGAATGGAGTCGCCAGGTGAATGATTTCAGTCCTCTTCTTATTTCTGATCGTTGTTCACCATCAACAATCAGCTCTAAACTTAAGATATGTACTGGGGCAAAACAATCTACAAGTAAACCATTTCGCTCCCCAGTATGGTCGCGACTATGTTAGCGCTCGAATCTACCTTAGGCGGAAGAAGGCAAGACTTGAGGAAACATCAAACCAATCTCAGCCTCGTAGCTAGCCCTACGAGGATAGGAAAGGGCTCTCTCCAGTCAATCTCGATAAAATGAGCAGTAAGGTGCGAGATGACTTAAAATGGGAACTGATTTTAGGCTAGTAAATGAATTTGAATGAGGGATATTTGATTTAATGACTAAGTTGCTAGGCTGCATGGGACAAGGACAGCGTGAGCAAAGATTTAACCAAAGGCACAGGATATTTCATAAGGCGAGATAAGCATGAGGTTTTAGCAATCGAATTGAATTTAAATGGGGTGAAAAGACTGTTTAAGAAAGCTGAAAAGGGCATTAATGTATGAATCCTTTCCAAGCAGAAGAAAACACATAAAGACTGAACACTTCCTCAAGCCAGAGCAATGGCTGAATTCTACCTTTCTCACTTGAAAGTATTTAGCTAGAAACGATCATGAATGAAATGCAAAACATCACAGGATACATATGAAACAGAGAGAAAAACACATGCCAAAACTCATACCACAAGAATCTTATAAACCAGAGCTGCACCATTTAATTATTTCTCTGTCAATCTGTACAACCAAACGCTGAGTTATTCCTCCACCGTTTCCCAGAACTCAGAACCCTTTACAAATGATTTTTTATGCAATAAATAAGCTCCACTATGAGAAAACAAATCGATCCAAATGGGGAGCTGTTACAACTAAAATCCTGAGGATATGAAATGAACCGTCCATCTGTTCTATAAAGAGAACAATGTTTCATTATTTCACTAGAAACTTTTTTGATGGCCAATAAAAAGGCGACAACTGTAGCTGCAGATCATAACTGAAGTGAAGAATAGGAAATCGAATCTTGTTTCTCTGCCCTGGTGGATGCCTCTGATTTAAATTTTGGCTTTTCAGTTTCTGACTTTTTTCCTTCCCTGTGCCTTTTTCACCGCTTGGTTTTCGACTTTTTCACCTTTTATGTCATTCAAAGCCTCCTCCTTTATGCACTGTTTAAAACAATATTGATGTGTTCAACGCCTTCCCCCTCCCCTTATATTATGGACTGAAAATGCATTTTTATAGAATTTGATCTATCCCTCTCACTGATACTCCACTCAAGATTCTTCTAAGACCGAACTGGAACCAACTTCAAAGAGTCTCAATTAAGTTCAGATAATATTCTTTTCTCATTCTTTATGACTAAAACTAGTATTCGACCCAAAGAAAAAGTCGAGTCAAGTAATGCGTATCTTTCATCAAACTTACACCCAAAATATAAGGTACTTCAGAATTTGTTGCAGCTGAATTATGCTTGTAGCAGTGCATTCTTTCCACTGAGGCACACATCGGAAGTTGTTCGACTTGTTTCTTAAAATCAAACTGCTGTAGAAAACTGTCTTTAAATAGCGCGAGGAATCTTGGATTTCGTTTTTGGTTTGATAATTTGGAAGTGAACCATGTCATTGGTAATCACATTCCAAAAGATTACTGCGAGCAAAAATACCTTTGTTTGTGGTATGCCATTATGGAATCGATTTTTGAATAATTCATTGTCACCTGTATGGAAGACTTGTGTCATGCTATCCTGATATAACTAGGAATTTATTCTGCCATTTTGCTGCTGAATGTCCTTTTGTCCTTGGTAACCATAGTACTCATCAATAGGGACACCAGACTGGAACTAATGGTGTGAAGAACTACCATAGCTATGATGATGATTCTGATTGTCATTATATCTTTCACCATAACTATTGAAAGCAGATACAGCATAACCCTGCTCATTACTCTGACTGCCATTGTATGTTCCACCATAAGAATCACAAGCAGAGGCTGGATAACCCTGACTATGATTCTGACTGCCATTATACATTCTACTGTTATATTTTTGAGAGCTATCTGAAGGATATCCATTTTCATATCCAAGATTATCATCTCGTTTTGGATATGAATTAGGACTATAAATCATGTTGGTACCTCCCCCAGCACGAGCTTCATGCTGCACACTAAGTGTTACCTGTTGTGAGCTTCTGTTCCTTAATTGTAGACTGTTGGCAATAAGACGATGAGCAGATTTTCCTAGATGAGGAGTTGAGGCAGGTCCAGTATGGTGTGGCCTTTCTCGATCATGTGCCTTCCTCCCATTATCTTCATGCCATAGAGTTGGTGTATTTACATCATTCTCGCATACAGACTTCTTTGGCTTTATTACTCCATTAGGAGGCCTTGTAATGTGTTTGTGTGTTGGTGGGAACTTGTAAATAACAGAAAGCACTTGATTGTTTGTGATATTTTCCATCCCCTTGATAGGCGAAGTGAAGATAGGGGGGCATGCTTCTCCATCACAAAGGCAAAAGAAACCATTCATCCCCCCACTAGCTCTAGGATCAATTTCTTCATTTACTCCAAGTCTTTTCTGCCTTGAAAGATGGCTACCTTGATCAAAAATTGAAAAAACATATGGTGACAATGGATGGCTCACGGTCACAAATAACAAGTCATACATCACAGTATTTTTGCGCATTTCCTCTGTCGTCAAGGTGCACTCAACCTTGTTAACCTCCGTGAGTAGGCGAGCTTCATCAATAAAAGGCAATTTTGCAACACCCTGCCAAGCAAAGCATTTACCATTCATGTCTATCTCAAAGTCAGTAGGATAAAAATCAATAATAGGTGAGTTTGGATTAGTCATCAAGGGTCTATAATATTCAGGAAGAGCATTTGCACTTGCAGCTGGAAGAGTTCCCATGAGCTGATTAAATGTTTGAATGGCTTCCCTAGTTCAAAGCTTATCTCCAACCGATCCATATCCCTCAGATCAGATGCAAACGGAGCATAGTGATATGGATAAAACCATTGCCACGAACATACACCTTGGTAGAAATAACGCATAACCCAGCACAATCCTTCAGTATATTTCAAAACAACATCCTTTGTAACTTCATTAATTTCTTTTGGAGTGTGGGCCATAAGATTTTCATTGTAATACCTTTTTCTTTCCACCCAAGCTCTCCTAGTTTAACCTTATCCCCTTCTGGTGCATCACAATTGAAAAGATCTGATTTTTATTTAAGTACATTCTTCAGCTTCAGTTTTGAATCCCTCCAAGTCATTTTTTTCCTCTCTTTCAAATTCTGCATCAACATCCTCTTCAGCGCTAACAATGGCTGTAGCAACACTGTTGTGCTGCTTGCTAACCCATGTCAGCTTTGTTGCATGAACCAGGTGATCTGCCCGACGGATAGTCTGAGTAGCCAGCTGACCACTATTTGATTGCTCCACCTGATATGGTGATAGTTGAGGACCAGAAGCTAAACGTGCTTTATGGTGAGGCATCACTAGAACTAAGAATTTAGAATTGAATTTGGGATCCATATTATCTCCATTCCTTTTTTGAGCCTTCTCGCGCTTGACTCTTTCCATCTGGCACCGATGTAGGCGAGACTTCTTTTGAAATATTTTATCCTCATAGGACCCAATAGCTTGAATAAAATGCTCCACTCGCTTCAAAATTTCCTCTCCTGAATATGTCAAATAACCACTCATTGCCTTGAACTCTTTCTTGTACACCTCCAACAGCAAGTTAATTGCTCCCTCACAGATTTCCAATGTAGACATGTGTGGTAGGAAATCATTGCCGACGAAGAAACAAATAAAGATAAAATCATCAACAAGCTGTTCAAAGTCTATTTGAAATGGAGGGTTGTTATCCACAAGTCGTACTCTAAGTATTCTCACAAAGTCCAAATGTTGAGAAACTGATATGGTTTTTCGGGAATAGAGCTCCCTTCCCCGCCCTTCTCATCAAACTCTCCAGTAAGTAGAGCAACAGATGCTTCGTTCAACATCATACGCAGACGTTCAACTGTTCTTCAATCTATTGTTTTATCATGGACCGCATCTACATAAGCAACTCGACGTTTGAATGCCCGCAAAGCAGACATGAAACGAAGATTGCCTCAGTCATTCACCATGTGCCGAAGCAATGATAATTTCCCCTCAGATTGTCCGTAGGTAACGCCCTGATCTCCCATAAAATCGGCTTGTAGCAAAAAATTTGAGTCATTTCGGAAATTTGAAGAAGAAATGGTGAAAAATTTCTTTGGAGGCTCTGTGCGCCGGGCGGCAGGCCCAGTGCGCTGCACGTCCTGGATGCGGGCGGCAGAGGAAAAATACATGGTGAATCCACGCCCAATGCGCCGCCCGCCCTATGTGCGCCGCGCCAGTCATCCTATGCGCTGCGCTGGCCAATTTCATCCTTGATTCTTTTGTTTTCTTCGTTTAGATGGGCAACTTTAATTTGCAGGTCCTTTGCCCTATTTTCAGCAGACTCATACAACTTCAGGCTTTGTTGATACTAAAAGTCATGGTGTCATTTTCTGCTTGTGATTTTAAAAGAGCCTGTCGCAAGTTCTGGATTTCTTCATTGGCTTTTTGCCACTGCTGGACCCCTATCATAACCTGTAACCTGAGATTGTGATTCTCATGATGAAACTTGAAAAGTTCTTGTTGTGAATTAGCAAGGGCTTGCCTATTATTTCTGTGTTCAGGAGTAGAGCATTCATACTGAAGTTTCTGTCTGGATGTTTTGTCTCTCTGATTCCAATTTTGCTTCCAAGCTCAGAATTTTTAAGACAAGTTTATCATTCTCTTGAGTTTTAGATTTTGGCTTTTGAATCAAAGCTTTTCCTTCCTCGATATGTTCATTTTTTTGCTTCTTCAGTATGCGCAATTTACCCTCAAGTTCACTGATTCGTGCAACATGTGATGATGAATCCTTATCGAGATTGTGGTTCTCTTCTTGAACATGTTGCAGTTCTTCTTGAATTTTTAATAGTTGTTCCTAAACAACCCTGAATTGCTCAGAACCTTTCTCATAGTCTCCTTTCAACGTTTCCTTCTCTGACCTTCTTTCGCTGAAATGATGGTTCTTCTTTTGATCGTTTTGCAGGGGTAGGAGCTGTTGAACCCAGCAAGATGGGCAGGGCTGCCTGAAGAACTGTAAAACCTTATCAATCATGTACTAAACAAACTTTATGATTTCTTCTTCAAAACATAGTTTGAAGAAGAAATGTCCTTCAGCGGTATTATAATGAGAATCTTGAAGTGAAACCTTATTGAAACTCCCCTTGGCCTGCAAGCATTATTTGACATTTCTGGAGACAAAACCCTGGACTCAAGAATTAAAATCACTCTTTTTGACCCAAAATGGCATTTGGTGACTGCAAATGACGAGAAATGAAACTTGGTGAATTTGACTCTAACAGAGGACTGACAAGACTGAGTCTAACAGGTTCTGTCATCTAGAATCAAGCATGGGAGAATAGGGACATCATCCAAAGACATAGTTTCTGGGAAATAGGCAGCGACAACAAAGGCCAAAACTTGATCAATATCACTATCAACATATCAAGGTTGATATTCAAAATAGAGGCAAGATCAAAGTCAACTAGTATTGGGGGAATAGCGAAGAAAATTACAGATGGAGAAATTGGATCAATCAAAAGGAATGGAATCCCCATATGAACCCCCAAACCTGGTCGGACCTCTCCATAGAGTTACAAAAAATACAAATCCTCATTGACTTTGCTGAGGATAAGCTTAGATGGGGGGAAAACTTTGCAGGACATTTCATCTTAATTAAAGCCCACATATACATAGCAAGGCACAACCAACTCCAACCAGATCCAAAATGGAATGCAATTTGGGATAGGAAGCACTGGCCGAAAATATCCATCTTCCTTTGATTAGTCATGCACATAAAAGTTTTAACATGGGACAATCTTAGAAGAAAAGGATTTATAGGATCCCCTCGAGATGCCCCCTCTGGTAATAAGATGAAGAAACCCCCAATCATCTGTTAAATGTCTGTCCTTTCACGTCCAATGTTTGGAATTGGATTTCCTTGGTATTTAAAATATCTGATCGAGACCCCTCTTCCATTCAAAATACCATCGCGAACTAGAGAACGGTATTTCCCCCCATCCTCTGGTTAACCACGCATGGAATTTACTTCCTGGTTTGATCTGTTGGGCTTTGTAGAAGGAATGCAACGCGAGAATCTTTCACGGCCTCTCCATCCAGGAGGAATTCATTATCGTGAAGATCAAAAGTGCGCTCCATGAAAGAGTAACCTCACTACCCATTCAGATTATCAAAGCCCCTCCCACTCTCTATGAAGTGAGAATTCTCTCAATGCTGGATCTCCTTCATATCAAGGTTCGTGAAGTCACTCCCCTCCCAGACATGATAATAAAAATAACACGTGGCAGCCACCGGAGCAGGGGACTTTCAAGCTCAACTACGATGGTGTAGCTAAAGGGAATTCAGGCCCAGCAGGTTTTGGCGGGGTCTTCAGAAACTCTGACGGTGAGACAATCTGGATTTATGAGGGCAATATAGGTTCAAATACCAACAAAGCTGCGAAACGTCACGCCTTGGAACATGGCATCGCCATAGCGCACTACCTCAACCTCAGTTCTCTGATAGTTGAAGGAGATTCCATGCTAGCTACCCAAATTGGCAAAAAACTTCAACAGGGTATCGAGGTGGACAATATCTTGGAAAATTGGCACCTAAAAAAATTAATACAACAAGTCAAGTAGGTAATTGACAACATGGAAGGCATTCACTTTTAAGAAATCAGAAGGAAAGGAAATAAATTCACGGATATACTAGCAAATGAGGGTATGACTGGTACCCTTCGCCTAAAGTCTCGAGCATGGTAGGATTTGGAGGACGAGGAACTCCGTTAGCAATGTGAATCTATCAATGAAGAAGACAACAACTTTAACGAACAATAATTGTTCGAGTACTTTTCATCATTATATGATGGATTCTCTGCTCAATGAGAAGGACAGGTGGAGGGCGTCTGAGTACGGTCCCTTCCTTGGCTCGCCTATCTCTAGAGCTTGCAAAGCCACCTCCCCTCTCCCTTTTGTGACTGTCATCTCTAAGTCTCATCCTCTCGGCTCTGTCATTACTCCCCCGCCCCTCCTCAGACATCCACATGCTTTCCCTTCTCACCCACTCTCCCTCATCCCAGTCTCTCTCCTCCTCCTAGCATCTTTAAATTCACCCCTCCCCCTTCTCCCCATCATTCTTCTCACTGCCATTGTCCTCCTCTGTTCACCCCTCATTTCATGGTTCCTCCTGCATTCCTGCCCCTTTGTTTTCCTCACGGCTTGGAGGATTGACTCCACCTTTGGTCCTAGGAGGGGAGGTGCTTGCAGTCGCGCAGCCTCCCATTGGAAGTCCTTGGGACCTACACCTACCGCTCATGCGGAGACTGCTCCTAGGTGCGCTGCCTTGTGCTACTCTGTGATGGTTAGCCCAGAGACTCGGCAAAAAATTTCAAATTTAGAGGGCCAGGCCAATACTCTCCGCAAAGAGATCACCACGGTGGAGGTAGATGCAGAATTTGCTTGGATTCCTAACCCTACTCTCACCCAGGCACGAGAAAACCTCTATGCGCGCACAATAGAAACATGGTGGAAAATGAAGACCATCATTGGGCTTGTTATGCAGGAACAAGAGGAGCATTCCAAGACTTTGGAAACCAAGATTGACTGGCTCATGAAAAAGTTTGTAGTGTATGTTGAAGCCATCCATCATTGTAGATTTATCACTTGAGATGCTCATAATTAAACTGTCATTAGGAATAAGTCTACTATGAATGTTAATTCTACCACTGAAGGAACCCCAAGCATAAAGAAAGAGGACCCTAGGGCCTCGACGAGTTGTTTGGTCATCACCGCGCAGCAAGAGGGAAGCTCATAGGAGACTCTCATTTGCCTGGATGAGGATCGGGTCACCACCAACTAGGAGTGATGCAGTCGGTTTGCTTCTGGTTTATCTTCCCTAGTGTATGTTCTTCTACCTCCACGAAAGTCTATCTGTCATGAAGGCTCATAATCTCTGCATGGTCAACTGCCACAAGGCATTCTTCTCCCTTCTCGGCAACTAATTTATTGATTTTGAATGGTTGTAATGAGAGCACCTCTTGTCTCCTCTTTTGTACTATGTTCCCTCTTTTATCTAGTTCACACTGTAAATATAGCCTATGTTATGGCCAGTATTAGATTTTTGGCAGGGTCATGTGTTGGGTACCTTCCCACACAACCCTTTTCTGTAATCCGTCAGTTTATCAAGTAATATACTATCTTATTAAAAAAAAAAAAGAAATTAAAAGCAAAGATTCAAATTTTCAGGGAAAAATTTGAGCAAGTCAAAATGAGGGAAGATGAAGATATTGTTGCATACTTTCAATGTGTTGATGAAGCAGAAAATACATTGGAAGGTTTGGGAGAACCTATTGAAACAAAAATTGTTGTCCAAAAGATCCTCAAATCCTTGCTAGAAGGATTTAACCCTAAGGTATCTGTCTTGGAAGATAGGTCGAATCTGACCAATCTCATCATAGATGAATTGCATGGAATTCTTATGGCGTATGAAATGAGGATTGAAGAAGAGGATGGCACATCTCACTTAGAAACAACATTTTCCATATCCAAGAAGAATAGTAAGGACAAGTAGACTCCGAAAGAAAAAACTTGCAATTGTAAGGATGAGGAAAAGGAAGAAGATGAAGAAGAATTATCAGATAAAGAATTTGCCTACCTCATGTGGAAAATGAGAACAGGTACGGGAAAATTCAAAGGTAAACTTCAATTAATATTTTTTGATTGTGGTGAGGTTGGGAATTTTGCAGCCAAATGTCCTCACAAAAATGAGGGTGTTATGAAAGGGAGAAAAATTCCTAATAAGTTCAACAAGCAAGGAAAGAAGAAATGGTTCAAGAAAAGTTTCTTCTCCAAAGAAGATAGTTCCTCATCCGAAGAAGATAGTGATAACGAAGAAGAATTCAACGAAAGATTATTATTTATGACCAAGTAAAATAAACAAGAGGCATATGATGAAGAAGGAGATGAAGAAGAAGAAATGACTAAAGTCGAATTTGAAAACGAAGTAATCAAGGTTATTAAAGAGCTCAAGGTCGAAAAGAGGCATGTTAACACTCTTGAAGATGAATTGAGGATAGAAAGGGAACAGAATCCTCAATCTTAAAATCAAGGTTGAAGAATATAAATGAATTGAAGAATCACTCATGAAATAAATAAAGGAAAGAAACAACAAGAGAGAAGCATTGGAAGCTCAAATAGTTTCTCTGCAAAAGGAAGTAAAAATTGGAAAAACTATTCAAGACTATACCAACAGTTCAAAGGATTTGGATGAACTCATCAGTAACCAACAATCATACAATGAGAAGGTTGGTCTTGGTTACAAAAAAAATCCTAAAAGAAGTTGAGTCCTTATATGAAAATTAAAGAAGATGGATATGAAAAATATACCAAGCAGATAGATCTCTCAGCTAAATCAAGAGATCAAGACTCATAGAAAGAACCTTGGAAGACAATTCCTTGAAGAAGATTTCCTCCCAGGTACCAACCTATATTTTATGGTCATTGTTATTCATGTGGAAGGTTTGGACATAGAGCTGTAGAATGTCGCATGTATGTTTGGAATGAATATAATTCTAGGAGATCCTTCAGAAATGGATATTCTAGAACTCAACATAATATTAACAAATTTTATCATTTGATAGATGATGTCAGATGTTACAAATGTAAAAATTTTGGACATATGGCTACGGATTGTGAAGTTCCAAACAGGTACAACTATTATCGGCAAAACCCTAGAAGCAAATTTGCAACATCATGAGATAGACACCAAACATAATCTTCTATGAATAACATTGAGTGTTACAAATGTCATAACTATGGACACATAGCTCGTAACTGCAGGTACAAGATGGAATCAACCATGAATGAAAAGCTTGACGACAAGAATAAGAAGGTTTGGAAAGGAAAACAGGTATAGGATGAACAGGAAAGAAAAGAAATAAGGTAATAAGGTCCCAACAATTATGCTTTCATGATTCATAACAGATTGTGAGGAATCAGCAGCTGCTTCAGTTAATAACTCGAGTCAATATGGTTTGTTAAATGACACACTATTCTGAACAATTCACCTTATTGACTCATATAAATTTGAAGATGAGGAGTCTATGCAATAGTATATGACACAAGTCTACGATTGACAGACAAGTAGTTTGAGCAAGATGGCAGTTTCACTACATGTTCAAGGGGAGAAGAATATTTGAAGTATTACATATTCAAGAAAGGAAGAACTAACAAGTAATCTCTATGTGCAAGTGGATCAAGAAAATATAACGATTATCAAAATATCTCAGCAGGATAAAGGAATATTCATATATCAAATTAGGAACATTAAGAAAATTCTCAAGAAATTAAAGATGGAAGATTGCAAGTCTATCCTTACCCCCATGGTAACAGGTTACAAGAAGATTCATCAACGGATGTGGACCAAAGTTTTTATATATCCATGATTAATAGTCTCCTATATGTGACAGTCTCCCTGCTAGATGTGATGCAGACAGTTGGAAAAGTAGCATGATTCCAAGAAGCACCAAAAGAATCTCATATTATTGGTGTCAAAAGAATTCTTTGATACCTTAAGGGTATAGAGGAATATGGTCTATGGTATCCCAAAGGAAATGATATAGTTATCCAAGCTTATACAAATGTATATTGGACAGGAAGTGTTGATGATCATAAGAATAACAGTGGAGCAGCATTCTATCTAGGTGGTTGCCTTGTCTTATGGTTAAGTAAAAACCAGTCTTCAATCTCATTATCCACAATGAAAGTGGAATACATCACGCAACATCTTGTTGTGCTCAAGTTCTCTGGATGAAGAAAACCTTGCAATATCTTCAAGCTAAGTTTGATGAACCTATTCCCATCTTCTGCGATAACACCAATGCCATCAATATCTCCAAAAATCCCATGATGCATTCCATAACAAAGCACATTCTGATCAAATATCATTTCATTAGAGAGCATGTCACCGAAAAGAATATCAAGATTGAATATGTTGGCACAAAGGAATAAATTGCTGACATATTTACCAAACCATTATCTCGTGAAGCATTTGAGTATCTTCACCAAAAGGTCAGGATTCTCCAAAGTTCTCATTAGACACTTTCTCTTATCTAACTAAGTAGAAAGGGGGAGTGGAGGTGTGTACAGGTCCGCAGAATGACAGTTTGTCAGGGGGAGTTACCCTTTTCCATTGATGAAAAATGGGGAGAGAAGTCAGTAGGAAGAAGTTTCATGATCCTAGGGGGAGTACTTGTGTTTCCCTCAATGCCAAAGGGGGAGATTGTTGATCAGTGGTTGTCATTAATGTCAACCCAAGCAGCACCAAGGGCTACCCCTATCTAGCATGGGAATTTTGACTTGAAAACTTATTCTATTATGAGTCAAGGATCTTCTAGATGGATTCTATTTTCCGAGATGTTTTCGTTGATATATGGCACACCACATAATTCTTCACGGTTTGAGAGATATTTGTGTTTGAAGTTAGAAACCCCAGCTAGTGGGCTAAAACTCTATGGGGTTGTGGCATGTCACTCATAATTGGTTTTCGTAATTGAATATTAAATAGTTATTAATGTTTTTTTCTCTCCTAAATTCCATCCAACGTTCACTTGTTGAGGACCCTCTCAACTCATGACATTCATATAAATAGTGACCCTCATATCCTCCTCTAGTAGGGATTTTTTGTCTTCAAATATGTCATCGTGGAATTTTCACTATAACTATTTTTCTGCGAAGATGTAGAAGCTGAAATTAAAACCCATTTGAGCCAAAATATTTATGAACCTCATGAAAAAAATTTTGTTCTTGGTATATATATTTGCGGAGATATGATCTGAGGATGTCAGGGTTTTTGCAGGCTCCCAAATTCCATGTCAAACAGTTGACGTTGGGAAACTTGTCATAACTTTTTCTTTGAGCATTAGGTTCAAATTTTGTAAATAGTGATAGAAATAATTAAAAGGTAGTTTATTGGCTATCATTTTCAGGGCCGAAGGTCGCAAAAGGGACACGTGGAACATCGTACAAGTTCAATCTACTGAACCTGTCTATAATCATGACATCGTAGGAGATTGCACATAACGCTTTCTTGAAGAATTCAATTGTGATCAGACCCATGGGGTTGTTAATAGGAATCAAAGGGATACCACAGGATGAGATTGTATACCTTGGCGATCCGAAATTACATGGATACAATAGATTCTAAATCGAGCTCCTTGAAGGAAAGAAAAATCATGCATTCAAGGATCATTGCAGTAAGGACCACACATCAATAGTCAAGGGTAAGTCTCCTACAGCAAGGTATGCATGATTAGTGTTTACATTTGAATTCTGAGTATCATCTCTGACATATATTTTTGCAGGACAATGTAAATATACACAGGGTCTTGGTTATATCTCTATATCTCTATACGTCACAGTTAGTTTTGATACGACATTTCAGATGTCCTATTCTTGATACTACACATTTGATGCTACACCAAATCTGCTAAATCTATATGATGTTGTAAGTTCATGTTACTTGTCTTGTCATAGTTGATAGAATGGTCTCTGTTGTTGTACTTAGAACTTGGTCCATCACAAGTCTAGGGTCTGTCATAAGTTTTTATTGTATATAAATTTAGGTTAGTTTTGGATATAGTATTGCAAAGAGTCCAGGCCTATATCAAGAGTGGGAGTCTTTGTCTACTATTGAAACAAGTCAACAACAAAAGTGACAAGCACACATTAGGCACACATTGTAATTTTAATTTGTATATATTCATTATTATGCACTTACATGTGTTTTGCAAGCAGAGGTAAGTTGAAGGGTATTTTGTTTTGTTTCGGGATTGGTTTCACCAGGAAAATTTTGCATACAGGTAGAACAAGATTCAAGTACAACATCAAGAAAGAATTCAAGAGTAGAAGTATCAAATCAAAGGAAGCATTGCAGTGGGACATCCTTGAAGACATGATAGTCATCCACATGTCGTGAAGTATTGTTAAGGCCAAGAGTCATCATTGTAAAGCTGTAAAAGATTCATTTATAAAAGAGTCATCATTGTAAAAGAGCCATTTGTAAAAGAGTAATCATTATAAAGTTGTAAAAGAGCCATTTGTAAAAGAGTCATCATTGTAAAGATTGTAAAAGAGTCATTTGTGAAAGAGTCATTCTGCCTAGAATTGAAAAGGCATTGTTGGGAGGTGTATGAAGTCACCAATAGGTTGGGGCCTATGAACACTTCAAGGTGGTAGGGTGGTGCTAGGGTGAGTTGTGGCTTGCTAGGGTGTTGGGGAATCCATTCAATTGATTATTGAAGAAACCATGGCATTGAGGCGTCCTTACAGTGGGAGATGGAGAAGAATGTTTTTCTAGAATTCTAGGAAGTTGTTTCTTTCACTTCAGTTGAGGCTGAAGATTAAAGAATTTATTAGAAAAGCGTTCGATGGTTTTTGACCCAAAGGGGTTTTTCCACCTAAAATTCTTGTGCCTACCATGTTATTTTATTTACTGTTATTACTGCATAAACATTAATAATAATTGAAGGTTAACTAATGCTCTGAAAATATTTAAAAGTTCTAATTGCTAAGGAATACTGATTCACCCCTCCCCCCTCTCAGCATTTCCAACAATTTTTTGCATCTATAGAAATGTCAGAAATCAACAACAAAAATACACTTATAACTAAATTATTAAAAGAAAAAATTCAATCTACTATGTACATCTAATAAGTTCAACAAAATAAGTTTATTTATAAAAGTCTTACCTTGAAATTATTCCAAACCCATGCTTATGGGGTCATCAAAATCAGTATGTATTCTATCATTTCTTGGTAATATTTCAGAGAGAGGAAATAACAGGCCATAATCGAATGATAAACCTTTAAATATTGTAACTTGCTGAAATATGGAAATATTATGTACAAAATAAAGGTCATGGAAAGCAATCTTCTAGATAATTGGGGATCCCAAACATTTTTCAAATAAATCAATAAAGTATGGATGGAAATTTAGAATATTTCTAGAAGTGTTACATTGTTGGACAGAGTGTAATGATTTACTCTCAAGTGCCTAGGTTTGTAAATAACTCTTTTGAAAACTGAACATAAATTGGCCAAACATGAACAAATAAAATTTCAACATAAGAAGTGGTTGATGTTCATGCTTAAAGCTCTAGAATTGATTCTCATTTATTCTCAGTATTGAACTTGATGATCATTGAGTGTTTGAATGCTTAAAGTGCCAACATAATATGTTCAAAAATTAAAAATGAAATTTGAAAGAAAAATAAACTCTAACTAAATAAAATGAGACAAAGGAAAATTATAATATACATCAATATTACAATTAATGGTACAACAAAGCTAGGATTTGCTTGTAAAAATTTTCTCCTGACAAGTGCTAATAGAGAAAATGAAATCAAAATTAGCATCAGATCGTCGACATGAAAACATTTCAAGCTCATGATTATAATAGGGAACTCTGTCATTGTAAGAATCATAAATAGAAGTGGATTCCTGAAAATTGAAATCATTAAAATGTACGGGGGCTTGAAAATTAGAATGTTATGCAACCAACTCACACATAGATTGATCAACGATTTAAAATTGTCCTCTTCAAAGGGGAAACCTCCTTTACATTACATAAATGAACAATTATTTGATGATTCAAATGACAAGCCCTCCTTTGTATAAGAGTTTAAGGGGTCACAATATAATCATAACCTACATAACAATAATAATGTAAGGGCACAACATCACAATAGTAGTCTTCTATGGGGCACAATAATAACAATATGGGGGCTACATGGGCACAACAATGACATTAAGGGGGATACACTAGTATTATAGGGACCTAACATGCCTCTCTCCTTCAAAAATGCATTTTCCTTAATGCTTGAGTAGTTTTGTATGTTTTTGTATAAAATTTTCATCCTCCCATGAAAAATCTTTAGCGGGTAAGTTCTTCCACTTAATGAGATACTCTGTAATTGATCAATTACGTAGTTTTCAGGTTCTTTTTGTTAGAAAATTATATATTACAGAGCAATGGAACACATAAAATATATTGTAGAAATATAAACACAAAAGACACATAAAAAAAGAGAGACACAAACATACATGTTTCACCCAATTTAGGCTACGTCCATGGAGAAACAGCGAGTCCTTCCTTTTATATTATCCAGCAAAATGAAGAGATACAAACTTCAATAGATCTGCTGTAATTCCTTCTTCTCTCTCACACAATCTCCTCTCTCTTTCTCACTCAGAATACAGATCTACATAGACACAATACAATTCACTGATATATAGCAAGGGGTTGCCTTCTAGGGAAAAAAACCTAAATTAAACACAACTTCTACCATCAGATCTCCATCTAATGAAAGGCCAAGATTGACTACGAAATTACAACATTTTTACAAGGCAATTTTACATCTATTTTTAGCTTCGGGGGTGTTGCCCCCGATCCTGTTATAGACATTTTTGTGCCTTACAGCATTGAGCATGAAATGTCCATAATCTAAGGGATCCAAAGTCCCTAAACATGTTTTTCCTACCCCTAGAGCAACAAGGCTAACAAACCACAACAATTCACAAAAGTTCTCCACCAGAAACTGCTCAAAAACAAGTCAATTCAGGATCATTTCAGTGGCTACACTAGCTGTTTGCGCTGAATGTCAAAGCCAACACTGGCTACCTGCGTTGAATGTCAAATGGAACACTGGATACTTGCGCTGAATGAGAGTGGACATGTGGCAGACTCATTTGTCAAGGTGTCAAAACCCAGGAAGCTTCCAAAATGACACTTGCCTCAGGGAATTCGACTGGTGATGAGTAAGAGGTTCCAAATCTCCAAGTGGAAGCAAGAACCTCCAAGTGGACTCAAGAACTGACAGAGGGAGAGGACACTAGTCAGATCTCAAACGGACTCATCCTCTCTCCAAACATCTATATATGGATCTCTCGTCCATGAGATCTAGAGGCTGGAATTTTGTTATTGCAAAGAATTGCTGTTGGTTTGAGATTGGAATCATTGGGTGCTTAATGCTTTGAAGGGGGTGAAGATAGGAATTTCATTTGCTGGGAAGGAGATGCTGGATTGGAGCCCTCTGGGTTGTATCTCTTCCTGAACCTTGTTATTCATCAATAAAGCTATCTTGGTTTTTCCTATATGCTGGTGTATTTTTGATGTATGAATGCATTAGTATGTTTAGTTTATTTCTAATCCTGAACTAGTTATGAATATGAATCTATGTCTTGTGTAGTGTTCTCTTCTTGTGATCTTGCAGAAACCTATTGAAGCTAGGCGAGCGAGAAGGCAAGTAGCTGGGAACTCTCCAAGAGAAGAGAAGCCGGATCGAGGGACAAACGGAAGACACCGGTTAGTCCACACATCTCTCTCTTCATTCTTAATTCATAAAGGAAGAATACTAGAATAGCTGTCTCTGTTTGTTGCTAAGGCACTGTCACACCTTAGGTGGATAGGATCATCCTGCATAGGCATTTTTCCCCACAACAAATTGGCGACTCCACTGGGGAGATTTGTTTAGTCATTTTATTTGTGTTTCCATCATTGTTTGTTTCATAGACTTGACAGCAACAATCGAACTGCATCTGCTATTCCCGGATGCAAAGTAGACAGTTGTTGCTTTGATCCAATCACTGGACTTGTCTATGATCTGAACAATGGATTCACAAATGATTTGATGATCCTTTGTGATAGATCTTAGTACCCCCTCAAAGCATCCCTTTGATTGTACCTTGCTTGTTGCTTTTATTTGGCCTGAAACAGTGAATTAAATAGCAATCTGTGACCCAGAACCTGAGGGAAACGAGAGTTTCTCCTTCAGCGCAGACCCAGTGAAGCGATTCTGCATTTCAACTCAGGTCCCGTGAAGGCTACCTACGCTGAATGTCAAAACCCCTGTGTTGAGGTTGCGCTAAACCAGTTTGCCCTTGTGCCGCTGGGGTTCTCTGCTCTGTTTTGCCTGGTTTTGATCTCTGATTTTTGTAGCCTGTAACCAGCATAGGTACCAGTCTGATAACTCCTTTTCTCTGCTTAAATTCCGCCTCCTTTTGTACAAAAAGACTGTGAGTGTTTTTATGTGTTTGTGGCGTCATTTACAGTTTTCCTTTGCATGAGTGAAATAGTCATCCTGTAGCCCTTGATTCAGATCTGTTGATTGTGATCTTAGAAGAGAGTTCATTGGCTGTTTGCAGATTGATTATACATTTACTTTTGCTTATTGGTTTGAGTTTGTCTCTTTTAAGTGTCGAAACAAGTCTTCATTTCGAAAATCGTTAAGTGTTGTAATCTCTTCTACCCTCTCTGATTTCGAAAAAGTAAACTTGTTTGTATTGGTCATTTAAAAGAAAATTCAAAGTTGTACAAAAAGCTTTCTTTGTAGGCATCAATACTAAGAAAGCAAAAAACAAACACCTGCATTGTGCATTTGCATTTGATAGTTTGCATGATTGATTTAGGAAAAGTGCATTAGAGTGTGCTGATTGCTCTTTGAGAAAAGATGGTGTCTTTCTTTTCCCTTAGTAGCTAGGATTTTCAAAGTTGAAAAGATATAAAGCTTGCTTATCATCTTTAGACTGCATATAGGAATTGTATCATACATCTCGTGGTGAACCTTGAAAGGCAAACTTCTAAAAAGATCAACCTAAAATAAATTGAATGAACTTAACAACGCTTTGCAACATAACACACAACATAGAGGTCTAGGCTTGAGACGTGTTCCGACGTCGTTAAACCTGGTGACTGTCGATCTCATGGATGGTGGGTGATTCCTCCTGAGGGACGATAGCGCCAGTACGGATTGTGCTCCCACGTACTGTCGCGTATATATTGGGAGACCCCTATAGGCATAAAACCTTTATCCTTAGGAAGCCGTGTCGGCTGCCCTACTGATCGCAATGCACTGAACACAGCATTCAGGAAGATCGACCGCTCGTACCCTAAAAAGTATTCTGCGGTTTTGCGAAAAGTTTGGCACACCCTCTACCTAGAACTCCAGAGCAGTTCCTTTTGGCCTTTTTCAGACTCTATAACAGAAAAAGTCCATCCGAGAATTTGTCACTTCGGGCTCGTTAAAACATCGAAGGAGACTAGAGTCATCTTTAGCTTTTTCTCGACTCTTTAAAATTGAAAAAGCAAGTTGTGTCTAAGCGTCGTTAAAATTTATTTTAAACGGAACAATCACCCTTTAATTCCTGCATTGATCTTTAGGTTGAAAAAATGGAGCACACCAACCAAGGAATTCCCCTTGGTGGTAATCCTAGTCCCTTCTCCTCTTGGGGAGATGTTGGTGCGCCCCACATGGCCACATTGTCACTTCCAGGACTGACAATTGGCCTACCAGTCTAGCTCTTTTCAACCAATGTCGTTCAGAACACCACCATTCCTGAACAGTCGAGTCAACAATTAGACCAGACCAGAGTTGCCAACCAGCCTTCTACCTCATCTAACTCTTCCTCTCCTCCTTCCTCTTCGCTTGACGGAACTGGTAAAACAAAAAACCAAGTTCTTAAGGAGAAGAAGGAAAAGAAGAAGAAAGAGAAGAAGAAGGAGCCAAAGGTGACTGGGGGCAAACAAGTGTCGTCTGACAAAAATCCACACACAGCACTGACCAGGCCTAAATCGCCATGTGTCATATGCAAGGGAGACCATTTCCACAGAGATTGTCCCTGCATCCCTCGGATACTAAGGGACTGGTCTCCCCGTTTGCACAATTCGGTAGCATCAACCTCTGATAGCCATGTTGACTACTCACCGTCGACTAGTGAAAGTGAAGTCCCAGGACAGAGAGGGAAAGCCAGATTTCCCTGTAAACTGTGTGAAGGCGATCACGCCATCCACCGTTGTCCCTTCTTAGACGAGGCCAAAAGAGTTTTGGAAGATCGCTCGATTTTACGAGCGCAACTTCCTCCTGGATATCAAAAACTCCTGCCAAGTCCTTCACTAGTTGAGAACCCGGCTGGCCCACCCAGGTGGTCAGCCGAAGCACCTATCATTGAAGATGAACCGTCTGGATCCATGCCTGATGAAAGTCAAAATGTTGAGACGGCAGTTGACCCGGTTTTGCCTTCAGAGGCTCTATCTTCGAATTATACCATCACAGAGGAGAATAAAGACGACATCGTCCAAATTCTCTTCATCAACACTGACTCTGATGAACAAGGGGGCAATGCCCCCATTCCTTTATCGCAGGAAGGAAGTTCTTCAGAGCGATATCCAGCCATTTATTCGGTCCCACCACCAAGCAACCTGGTTGTGTCCTTTGACTGGAACCAACTAGGCAGACCCCGGTTGCCAGCAAGCATACCATTCAGAATTATCGTTCAAATATACAGAATGGTAATGGCTGGCACTATCATTGATGAGGGGGCATCTGTGAGTATCCTTTCCTCTATTGCTTGGAAAGCGCTTGGTTCGCCAACACTTTTGCCTGAAATGAGAAATCTATCAGGCTTTGATAAAGGAACCAGTCGACCTTTAGGGATCCTCCCCAATGTGCCTATAACATTGAAAGGGAACACCGTTCAAATGAACGTGATGGTCATTCAAGGACCCTTGGATTATAACCTACTCCTTGGACGAGACTATATATATTGCATGGGAGCTATTGTCTCTTCACTCTTTAGAGTAATGTGTTTTCCGCATGAAGGAAGAGTGGTCAAGCTCGTGGACCAACTTTCATTTCCCGGATCACGCATCGCAAATAGTCATGTACCATCCCTAAATGGTCTATTCACGCAAGAAGTGTCTCAACCCACGGTCCGTCCTCCTGATGAGCGTGAGTAATCCGGGAGGATATGACTGGAACCCAGGGGGCATGCGTCCTGGTCTGCTTAGGCAGGAAAACTTTGGGTATAGAGTAGGTTTCCGCGGGAGAATATGACTAGTCCGTACCCCGTCCGTAGAGGAAGAGGGGTTGTTCTAGAATAAGATTCTTTTGTCAAAGTTATGTGTTTGGCACTCATTGTCACTCACCTTTGTCTATTTCGGTAGACATTGCTGAGGAAGTGTTTTGTTTGAAAGATTAACGAGACAATCTTTGGGTAACCTGAAAGAGGTAAGCCTCTCTCTTTAAAACAATTGTTTTGAAGGAAAAGAAGTAGAGGTAACCTTGAAATCGTACTTTATACCTGGGGGCATGCAAACCTTTTGGAGTGCAAGCAAAGAGCGGTTATTTATCTGTTTTTTGGGTTAGCCGTTTCCTAACTTGCATAAAGAAAGGATGCGGGGCATAGCTTTGTGAGATGAAGCTCCGTAAAAAAATAGAATCTCAATGAGACACTCTTATCATATGATTGGGTAATCGAGCAGTTTTAGCACAAAGTTCATGCTCGTTAAAAAATAAACGCAAGATCCGAGCAGTTTTAGCACATAGTTCATGCTCGTTAAAAAATAAACATAAGATCGAGCAAATGTTTCCACCCGCGTTTAAGCTCGTTAAAAAATGAACTATCCCGGTAAATAACCACTGTGAATGTAATATCATCAGCCATTAAAGCCTTGGTCGTGTTTGCACCGTCACCTCCACTTTTCCATTGGCCAATCGTTCACCTCCATATGATTGTTTACCCATTTTGAGGAACAGCTGCGAAGAGTGATTTCACCTAGCCATCCTTGTGACACTGCCGTGATTGGAAAATTCCAACCTGTACCTGGAATCAGCTGCTAACCCTGTTTATCACTCGTTCCTCAAAAGACGAGTCTTCTTTAAGCTCTTTTCAGCTGACTCGTAAAATATGAAAAGATTGCCGAGTCCTTGGCCTTCCAGCTCGTTAAAGGGACATGAAGAGCTATCCCTCCTCTAGATTTTAATCTTTTTGGACCTGAGGGATTATTGCACAAAAAGATCGAGCGCTTGTTTTATTCGGCTCGTTAAAACTATCGAAAACTCATCCCTTCTGTATTGTTTTATACTTTTTCGGACTTAAGGGATTAGATGATGAAAAAGGACTTTTGGAGTTAACTTTATGTACCTTTTCAGACTCTCTAAAAATGAAAAGGACCGAGTTATCCTTGTCGTTAGACTCGTTAAAATCATTAAATAGCGACAAACTTGTCTTTAGACGAGAACGAGTTTCACTATCGCTAGGCTCGTTAAAACATAGCGATGGGCTTGCCCGAAGGGCAGGTTATAGAACAAGCATATGTTATCCTCCTCAAGCTTGACAAAAATAAAGAGGTACTGGTCAACAATGACTGGGGAAAAATTGGGAGAAACTAAAGAAAACTTTGATGGTAGCAAGTCGCTCTTGAACATGACACTTTTCCTCCGTACCACAATCGGGTTGGGTTGTTTCATTCACCGGTCACATCCATGGTCTCGCCATACCATCCATATTTGGGGTAATGCTACCAATCCATTGCATCAGTGTCGCCATATGTTCAAGAGAAGTCGTTAAGAAAAAGTCAACCGTGTCCCATCCACTACCATACATTATCCTTCATCTTTTCATGACCGCCACCCTGAATCATATGTCACAGATCGTTTTCACCTCCATTAAAATCATTAGCTCCGTTCCGTGTCACTGATGTGGGATTCATTAAGGCCCTCCTTTGACGGATCGCTTCTTGTCGACATCATCTCATTATCCAAGAAGTTGATCTGGGAACAACCCCTTTAGTACTTTGAAGCTTGCATGCCTCAATGGCAAGTTTCTCACTTCCGGCGACAGGTATACATCAATGACCTTCGACCAAAAGATTTTGTGTGGTGTTCGACGCCAAGTCCTTTATTCACACCACGTGAATTGTACTGCAGTACCTTGAGGATCATTATCATTATCGGTGATTCCTCTCGCGCTTGTTAACGGTTTACATCATTGACCGGTAATCAAGCGATGTCTTTCCATGTTCGACTTCAGAACATTTCTCACATGGATCGACTTAGAGTGAAGATTGAACGAGTTTGAAGACCCCGGATCTAGTTTCATCCATCCGGGCTGCGATATATATTCAGGAAAAATAAAGACATTGACATGTACATCATTGCAGCAGATAATCATCCTACTCAAAGGATGATAATTTCATCAAAATTATCAGTCTACCACCAGACGATTGTCTGTTCTATGTACAGAAAAATGAATTTATAAAGCTGAGCATGGGAATGCCCGCCTCAGCTAGATCATGAAAGCAGTATGAAAAATAATGTATTGTATTGTATCTTATTACAGGTCTCCTCTCAGCGTTGGATGAACTTCGGATCCCCCTGATAAAGCATTTCGCCCGATAAACAGCCTCATACTTTAGGGGGCAACTGTTATAGACATTTTTGTGCCTTACAACATTGAGCATGAAATTTCCATAATCTAAGGGATCCAAAGTCCCTAAACATGTTGTTCCTACCCCTAGAGGAACAAGGCTAACAAACCACAGCAATTCACAAAAGTTCTCCACCAGAAACTGCTCAAAAACAAGTCAATTTAGGATCATTTCAGTGGCTACACTAGCTGTTTGCGCTGAATGTCAAAGCCAACACTGGCTACCTGCGTTGAATGTCAAATGGAACACTGGCTACCTGCGCTGAACGAGACTGGACATGTGGCAGGCTCATTTCTCAAGGTGTCAAAACCCAGGAAGCTTCCAAAATGACACTTGCCTCAGGGAATTCGACTGGTGATGAGTAAGAGGTTCCAAATCTCCAAGTGGAAGCAAGAACCTCCAAGTGGACTCAAGAACTGACAGAGGGAGAGGACACTAGTCAGATCTCAAGCTGACTCATCCTCTCTCCAAACATCTATATATGGATCTCTCCTCCATGAGATATAGAGGCTGGAATTTTGTTATTGCAAAGAATTGCTGTTGGTTTGAGATTGGAATCATTGGGTGCTTAATGCTTTGAAGGGGGTGAAGATAGGAATTTCATTTGCTGGGAAGGAGATGCTGGATTGGAGCCCTCTGGGTTGTATCTCTTCCTGAACCTTGTTATTCATCAATAAAGCTATCTTGGTTTTTCCTATATGCTGGTGTATTTTTGATGTATGAATGCATTAGTATGTTTAGTTTATTTCTAATCCTGAACTAGTTATGAATATGAATCTATGTCTTGTGTAGTGTTCTCTTCTTGTGATCTTGTAGAAACCTCTTGAAGCTGGGCGAGCGAGAAGGCAAGTAGCTGGGAACTCTCCAAGAGAAGAGAAGCCAGATCGAGGGACAAACGGAAGACATCGGTTAGTCCACACATCTCTCTCTTCATTCTTAATTCATAAAGGAAGAATACTAGAATAGCTGTCTCTGTTTGTTGCTAAGGCACTGTCACACCTTAGGTGGATAGGATCGTCCTGCATAGGCATTTTTCCCCACAACAGATCCCCCGCCATGGCGGGGCTCCTAAAGATCGCTGCAACCGCCCTAGACCCCCTTTGTAGTGCAAATATTACGGGTGGCGTTGCCTCCACATTATGAACTGGGGTCCATTGAGGTGATGCCTCTACATAAAGAAGATAATCAGGCTCCACACCCAACAATCTCCCACTTGGAGACTGATTATAGCAACTCCATCACTGCTTGATTTGCTGGACAATGACTCCACTTTGGACCTGGCTATTTCTCATCTTCATCATCATACATGAAGACTAATCAAAGCTGAGCAGAATCTCAGTTTCTCCCTAGTTACAACATTTTTTAACATATCTGCAGGATTTTGGCTAGTGTGTATCTTTTCCAGCTTCAACTGTCCATCTTCCAACACTGACCTATGCAATGGTACTTGCGATGTATATTTTTAGTCTTGGAATGAAATGGAGAGTTATTTGCAAGATGTATGGCACTCTGGATGTCATTGTATAGCCTACCCAACTCCTTCTTCTTACCCAATTCATCCAAAAATCTTTGTAACTAAATCATTTCTTTACTAGCCTCTGTAGCAACAACGTACTTTGCTTCCATTGTTGAGAGTGCAACAACACTTTGCAGTTTTGAAACCCAACTGACAGTTGTTCCACCTACAATAAACACATACCCTATTGTGCTCCTCCTTCTATCTCTATCACCCGCCATATCTACATCAACATATCCATGTAGAGAAATGTTTGAACCACCAAAGCATAATGCTTGATTTGTGGTACCTCTCAAATACCTGAGAATCCACTTCATCTCCATCCAATGTTCTTTCCCTAGATTGTTCATGTACCTGCTTACAATTCCCATTGCATGTGCAATATCATGCCTTGTCTAGACCATTGCATACATTAAGCTTCCTACTGCTAATGCATATGGAACTTTAGACATATAATCCATTTCTTCCTGAGTCTTAGGACACACGTCCTTACTTAGTTTGAAATGGCTAGCCAAAGTACTAACTGGTTTTGCATTTTGTATAGTAAATCTTTTCAACACCTTTTCTATGTACTCACTCTGATACAAGGTTAATTTTTTATTCTTCCCATCTCTAGTTATTCTCATACCAAGGATTTGTTTTGCAACACCCAAATCCTTCATTGCAAATGAGTTCACCAATTTTCTTTTGAGCACATTTATTTCTTGCATGTTAGGACCTGAAACAAGCATGTCATATACATACAATAACAATATAATATAGCTTCCATCATTTTGCCTTTTGATATACGCACAATGATCAGAGTGACATCTAGTATAACCGTGTTCACACATAAATCTATCAAATTTTAGATACCACTTCCTTGGAGCCTGTTTTAAGCCATACAAGCTCCTCTTCAAACTATACACTAGTTTCTCCTTCTCTTTTACCTCATATCCTTCTAGCTGCTGCATATATATCTCTTCCTCCAAATCCCCATGGCGAAAGGTTGTCTTCACATCTAACTGCTCAAGATGCAAATCTTTAGCTACTACTAGACTTAAAATATTTCTGATTGAGGTCATTTTAACAACAGAAGAAAATATCTCATCAAAATCTATACGCTTTTTTTGTGCAAACCCCTTCACCACAAGTCTAGCTTTATACCTTTTTCTACCTCCATCTTCATCCTTCAACCTATAAACCCATTTATTCTACAATATTTTTTTACCTGCTGGAAACCTAACTAAGTCCCAAGTCTGGTTACGTGCTAAGGAGTCCATCTATTCTTTCATGGCTTGCTCCCACTTCTTCCTGGTTTCTACCTGCACTGATTCTTCATAACATTCTGGTTCACCAGAATTGGTCAAAAATACATAATATAATGAAGGAGAGTATCGTTCAGGGGGTCTACTTATCCTAGTAGATCTTCTAACACCACTTTCAGGTGTTTGAGGTGCTTGTTGTTGTTGTGGTTGCTATTGTTGTTCTGGTTGTTGATCATTATGATTTTTAGGGACCATCATTTTTTCTGTGATCTCATCAAGCACTGTGTATTCTCTGTTTGTTTTCCTGTAGTTGATCCTTATACAAAACCTTTTCATTGAATATGACATCTCCGCTTCTAATGATTTTGTGTTTTTCATAATCATAAAAGTGATAACCAAAATCATTAACACAATATCCAATAAAGGTACATTTCTTTGATTTTGCCTCAAGCTTTGTTCTATTTTCTTTATTAATGTGGACAAAGGCTTCACAACCAAAAGTATTTAAAAATGAGTAGTTCACCTTTTTACCTGTCCATGCCTCCTCTAGAATACCACCATCCAAGGAACTTGAAGCCCCTTTGTTTATTAGATAAACAACAATATCTACAACATTTGCCCAAAATTGTAAAGGAAATCCTGCATGCAATCTCATGCACCTTGCACGCTCCATGATTGTCATGTTCATCCTTTCTGACACACCATTTTCTTGTGGCGTTCCTAGAACTGTCTTGTCTTTGTGAATTCCATTCTCTGAACAGTACCTATCAAACTATTTGCTACAATATTCACCTCCATTGTCTGATTTGAGACACTTCAACCTTTTTCCTGTCTCATTTTCAATCAAAGCTTTCCATTTCTTGAAAGTATCAAATACATCAGATTTATTTCGAATACAATAAATCTAGTTTTTTCTAGTTGCATCATCAATAAAAGTGACATAATAGTGAGAGCCACTTAGAGATAATACCTGAGAAAGTCCCCATACATCTGTATGCACAAGTTCTAATTTTTCACTCTTATTTTTTTTCCCAACTCTAAGGAATCTGACTCTCTTCTGTTTTCCATAAACACAATTTCCACAGAATTTTAAATCAACATGCTTCAAACCTAGCAACAAATTTCTTGAGTGAAGAATCTACATCCACTTCTCACTCATGTGCCCAAGCCTATGATGCCACAATGTCATATATGCTCCTATAGAGGTTAAAGCATTAACATAATTAGAAATACCATTGCATAAATACAATGTACCAAGCTTTTCTCCTTTTTCTATTACGAGGGCTCCTTTAGTGACCTTCCAGGTTTTATCTGTAAAATTTGTTACACAACCTTCACCTCCCAACTTCCCTATTGAAATCAGTTTTTTCTTCAGATCTGGAACATGCCTTACCTCCTTCAATAGCCATTGATTTCCGTTCTGCTATTTTATTAAAATTGTACCCATTCCAATGATTTTAGAGGGTTTATCATCACCCAATCAAACATGTCCAAAATCTCCTTAAACATAATCATGAAAATGTTTCCTATCAGGTGTGGCATGGAATGAGACCTCTGAATCTACCACCCAGGCATCAATAATATTTTCTAATGAAAGAATCAAAGCATCTTGCAACACATCACCTATCACATTCGATTCATGATTATTTTCTTGTTGCACGTCTCCTTCTTTTCCCTTCCGAGACTTGTAGTCTTTCTTTAGGTGTCCTTTCTTCGCACATTTCTAACACACTATCCCCGATCTAGACTTGGATCTACCTTTCCTTGACTTACTGTGATATCCTGGGCTCTTTCCTCTTTCCATTTTTCTTCCCCTAGTCTCTATAGTCAAAGCATTACTTGATGTCTCATCAGAGCTTTTCCATCGCATTTCCTCACTAAGGATTGCACTAACAACATCATCACACTTTAAAGTACTAGATCTAGAGATAATGTTACTAACGACCATAACTAAACCATTCCAACTTTCTGGCAATGAGCACAGAAATAACAAAGCCCTAACTTCATCATCAAAAGCTACCCCTACAGAACTTAACTTACTGGTAACTGTATTAAATTCATTTAAATGATCAACAACAGATCCACCTTCTGACATCTTCATATTAAATAAATGCTTCATAAGAAATACCTTATTTGAGGCCGAGGGTTTTTCATATAGTTTGGCCAATGCCAGCATTAAACCCTCTTTTTCCATTTCCTTTGAAATATTAAAGGCTACCAACGCTGCTAGGCACAACCGTATTGTTCCAAGTGCCTTTTTTTCGAGAATATCCCATTCTATGTCTATCATACTCATCCTCTTCTTTGTCTTTCCGCTCAATGGTTGGTACAGATATTTCTAGTACAAATAATCTTCCATCTTCATCTTCCATAACTGGTATTTTTGGCCGTTAATTTTTTCAACCCTAGACCTACCATCTTTCACCATTGCTCCCACTCGAACCAAGAACCATTCACTCCTGTGAGTTTACCAGCCAAATAGACCTTCAGCTCTGATACCAGTTGTTAGGAAATTATATATTACAGAGTAATGGAGCACATAAAATATATTATAGAAATATAAACACAGAAAACAAATAAAACAAGAGAGACATAGATATGTGTGGTTCACCCAATTTGACCTACGTCCACAGAGAAACATCCAGTCCTTCCTTTTATATTCTCTAGCAAAATGAAGAGATACAACCTATAGCAGATCTGTTGTAATTCCTTCTTCGCTCTCTCACAATCTCCTCTCTATTTCTCACTCAGAATACAGATAGACACAACACAATTCCCTCATATATAGCTAGGGGTTGCCTTCTAGGGAAAAAAACCCTAAATTAAACATAACTTCTATTGTTAGATCACCACCTAATGAACGACCCAGATTGACTATGAAATTACAACATTTTTACAAGGAAATTTTACATCTGTTTTTAGCTTTGGGAGCTCTGCCTTCGATCCCCCGCCAGGGGGGGGGGGGGGGGTTCCTAAAGATCGTTGCCCCACCAGGGGACCCCCCTTGCAGTGCATATATTACAGGCGACATTGTTGCCACATTACGAACTAGGGTCCAATGTGGTGATACCTCTGAATAAAGAAGTTAATCAGGCTCCACACCCAACACTTTTTTCTATGACCGCTTCAGTCTCAAATATGATTTTTCCTTCTTCATCAAGTTCTGGAAACACTGTTTGAATTGGAAGCTTGTCACTGATAACCTTCTTTAGGCATTAAACGTGGAAAACTAGGTGTACTTGAGATGATGCATGAAACTCCAATTTGTATTTCATAGTACCAATATTTTTCAACACCTTGTAAGGACCGTCGTACATGGGTGATAATTTATTGTCCTTCTTAGCTTGCTTGAGAGAGATTTGTTTGTATGGTTGTAGCCGTAAAAATACCCAGTCACCTACATCAAAACTTGTTTCACTGTGATGCTGGTCAGCCTCTTGTTTCATTTGATTCTGTGCTAGAGTGAGATTATCGTTTAAGAGTTGGAGAACTTGTTGTTGATGCTCGATGTGATCTTCCACTTCTTGAACCTTAGAAGTTTCTCTTAAATATGATGTGATGGATGGTGCATGATATCCATAAAGTGCCATAAATGGAGTCATTTTACTATAGTATGGAAGGAAGTTTTATACCAACATTTAGCTAGAGGTAACCACTTGACCCATTGTGTTTGTTGATTAGATACAAAGCAATGAGGATATCCTTCCAAACATTTATTCACTATCTAAGTTTTCCCATCAGATTGAGGATGATAAGATGAGTTATGAGCTAATTGAGTACCAAGACAAGAAAATATTTTCATCCAAAAATTTCCCATGAGAATGGGATCTCTATCACTTACTATAATCTGTGGGTTTCCATGAAGCTTTTGAATTGTTTCCATAAATGTAGTAGCAATTGTATTGGCTTTAAAAGGATGAGATAATGCACAAAGGTGTGGATACTTGGTAAGTCTATCAACTACCACCATGATGATACTCTTTCCTTCAGAATTGGGTAAACTTGTGATAAAATCCATTGAGACCTCCTCCCAATGATGACTTAGAATGGATAAAGTTTGTAATAGACCTTGGGTATTAATTGTATTTATTTTGTTGGAAAACCAAACATTCTGCCACAAACTTCTGAATATCAGATTTAAGGACATCGCAAAAAAATTCCTTCTTGACCCTATGGTAAGTTTTTAAAAATCCCAACTGCCCTCCTAAAGGAGAGGTGTGTGATTCCAAAAGGATATTTTGTTTGAGTTGGGAATTCCTACAAAGGTATAAGTGATCTTTGTACCATAATGAATCATTTTTCTAGCTCAATGTATCAGATGTACTAGGATCTTGCTACAAATTTTGAATGAGTGATGACACCTCTTCATCATTACTCCATTCATCCCTTGCTTCAGTTATCCACTCAGGATATATAATATAAATGGCACAAAGCATTGCTTCCACATCCTCACCCTTTCTTGAGAGTGCATCTGTAACAACATTTTGCTTCCCTTTTTCTAGATGATTTCAAAGTCATAACCCAACATCTTTGTCATCCAATTTTGTTGCTCTTCTGAAGATAATATTTGTTCCAAAAAGTATTTAAGACTATCATGACCTGTTTTTACCTTGAAGTGTCTTCCCACTAGGTAAGGCCACCATTGGTTTAGTGCATGTAGTATTTCCAACATTTCCTTCTCATAAATAGGTTTGTGTAAATATTTTCCTTTGATTAGATGACTTTCAAAAGCAATGGATCTTCCTTCTTACATTGAAACGAAACCAATTCCATTTCCTGAGCATCACATTCCACAATAATTTTTTTGTGAAGTCTAGTGTAGCTAAGACTGGTGCTTGGAAAATTCCCTCTTTAAGATGTTCATAGGCCTTCATTGCTTCTATAGTCCAAGAAAATGCATCTTTCTTCAGTAATGATGTTAGAGGTGCCACTATTCTCCCATAATTCTTAACAAACTTGTGATAATACCCTATCAACTCGAGAAATCCTCGAAGATTCTTTATGGTTGTGGGGATTTTCCATTCCTTAATGGATTTAATTTTGTTAGGGTCTACCTTAACATCCTCATGAGATACAATATGGCCCAAATATTCCACCTGCTATACTCCAAAGAAACATTTGGAGGTTTTTCCATATAATTATTTCTCCTCCAAAAGTTTAAGCACCCTATCAACATGTTGAACATGACCTTCCAAGGCTTGTTGTAGATTAGTATATCATCAAAAATACTAACACAAATTTTCTAAGGAAGGGTTTGAAAATGGAATTCATCAAACCTTGAAATGTGGAGTGTTCATTAGTAAGGCCAAAATACATGAAAAATAATTCATAATGACTGTCATGAGTTATGAATGTTGTTTTCGAAATGTCTTCAGTCTTCATTCTAATTTGATGATATCATGAACGAAGATCTAGCTTGGTAAAGTAAATTTCTCCATTTAATTCATCCAACAATTCATCAATGATAGGAATGGGAAATTTATATTTAATAGTGATTTTGTTGAGCTCCCTATAATCTAGACACATAGGGCATGATCCATCCTTCTTGTACACCAATACTACTAGATCAGAGAAAGAACATTGACTAGGTTGAATTATACCAGCATCTAACATTTCTTCAACCATACGTTCAATTTCACTTTTTTTGGGCATAAGGATATCTATAAGGCATGATGTTTGGAGGAACACTTCCTGGAATCAAGTGAATCACATGATAATGATCATGAATAGGTGGGAGGACTTTCGGTGTCTGAAACCTTAGAATGATTGTCCAAGACTTTTGGAGATATGGAGAAATATATGATTTCAATGTTTGAACCCTTAGAGAGCATAATTGTGAAATTACACCTCTTTGTTATTTCTTCAGAAGCTTTTCATGGCATTAGAGCTTATTATATTTCTTGGTTTCCCTGCGATACCCCTTAATTCAACTTCCTTTCCTCCCTACGAAAATTTCAAGAAAAGTTCTTAAAATTCAAAGGCTATCATCCCCAAAGATTGTAACCATTGGAATGGAAAGCACTGGACTATTCAATACATATTACCCATTGTTAGATTAATATTATGGAACTTTACGGAGTAATTTATAGTTCCTCCATTTGCAACCATCACTTGACACTCTGGTGCTAGATATAATAAGCAATTCAATTCCTTGACTATCTTACAGTGAATAAAATTATGGGAACTACCCGTATCAATCAACACTATTGCCTTTTTCTTCTTGATATATCCTTCTATATTGAGAGTTTGAGGAGTGGTAATTCCTACCGATTCATTACAAGATATGGTCAGGTTCATTTCTTCTTTCTCTATAGTTGGTTCCTGGTGTATATCCTCCTCTTTTGATGTTTCTTGTTCCTTTTCTTCCTCCTCTTCATATTCTATGTAGAATAACTTATTCTTAGCACACTCATGAAATTTACTGTATTTTCTATCACAACTATAACAAAGCCCTTTTACTCTTTTTTCCTCCAATTATTTTGGTTTCATCCTTGTTGGTTGTGGAAGATTAGGAGAAACAACACTTCCATCTTAATAGTTGTGAGTGGTAGACTTCCTTGTTGCCATAATTTTTCTTTCAGCTTTTCTTGCCACCATGAATGCCTTCTCCAATGAATCAGGTTCTCAAAGGCAAACCTCATGTTGGATGTTATCTTTTGAAAGCCCTATGAAGACATCCTATGCTCCTCTGGAATATTAGTTACCCTAATATTCAATTTTTTGAAGTCTTCAATGAGCTCCACCATTGGACCCTTTTGTTTGAGATGTATCAATTAGCTAAAGAAGGTGTTTCTCTTTTTATATTCATAATGTTCTATCATTTCCTCTATAAAAATTGACCAAGTTATAAGTGGTTTACAAGAACAAAGCCATCTATACCATACAAATTGATTGGGTTCTAAATATATATTTGTGAGGGTTGAACATCGTGTAGATCAAAATATTGCTCCATCTATAGCATGCATGTTATTGGATCCTTGCCATCAAAATTCTTCATATATCTTTAGAATGTGGTGGTTCTTAAACCTCGTATTTGAGTCTCTAAAATAATACTTCATATTCCTTTTGTCCTCATCATGATTTTCATGGATTACCTCGTCACCACCGAGAATCATTCTTTCTGCAACAATTTTATCAAACATTCCTTCAAACCTTCCACTTCTTCTTTCAAACCATCCATATTAGCTTCCATGACATCCTTAAATCCTTCCATGTATACTTATAAATTATCCATGTTTCCTTTTAGTTCATCTTTGGTTTCTCTTTGCGGGCAAGAAATTTGTTGCACTTGGTCCTGTAATTTTGATATATCATGCTACAATTCTTCTTCATGCATCATAGTAGAGATTTATGAGGGATTAATGTGTGTATAATTATTCTTCTTAGGAAGAATTTTAGAATCCAGTATTGGTATATATGCTTCAATATGCCTTTGGAATCACTTCAAATTGATTTTCCAAATAGAAGTTATGCAATTAAAAAAAAAATACACAGTTTTCTTTTTTTTTGGAGCTCGATCTTGAAATGGTTGTAACTCTGTAATTTAGGATCTCCAAGATCTAAATTTCAGTCCTGTAGTATCCCTCTAAGTCTTATTTCCATCCCAACAAGTCAGGCCAATATTGGATTCTTCAAGAAATCGTTATTCCCAATCTCCTATAATGTCTTGATTATAGACAGATTCAGCAGATCAAAAGTGTATGGAGTTCCACACGTCAATGTTTAAACCTTCGGCCTTGAAAATGATATCCAAAAAAATATAGTTCGTCCTATTTCAGTAATTTTTTATGAAATTCAAATCCGATTCTCACAGAGAAATTTATGATGATTTTCCCTAAATCACCCGTTTTAGATGGAATTATGGAACCGACAAAAACCTTAACTTCCTCGGATCATATCTCTGAAACTATACCGAGAAAAGATCTGAAATTTGTACATGAGGTTCCAAATTATTTTGGCTCCACATGGTTTCAATTTCATCTTATTAAGATTCATAGAAAAAAGGTTATAGTGAAAAATTCCATGATGACATATTTGAAGAAGCGAAACCTTAGAATCCAAAGCTCTCATACCAAATTTTATGCAAACAACTCACAAATAGATAGATCAATGACTTAAAAATTATACTCTTCGAGGGGTAAACCTCCTTTACATTACATAAATGAACAAATTATTGAATGATTCAAATGATAAGACCTCCTTTGTATATATAGAAGTCTAAAGGGTCACAATATAATCAGAGACTACTTAACAATAATAATTTATAGGCACAACATAACAATCGTGGGCTCCTATGAGGCACAAAAATAAAAATATGGGGGATAAAGGGGAACTAAATTAATAATAAGGGGGATACACTAGTATTATAGGGACCTAACACAAAAGATATTGGAATGATTTATATGATGGTGTTTTCTTCATCTTCAAAAATAGATTAACTTAAAGAATTGGACTTATGGAATTTTGACAAAACATTTTCCAAAGAATGAAGAGACTCAATATTCTAATTTGGGAGTTAAATATTTGAAATGAAATTGCATACAAATTAATTTGAATCTAGTTAGGAAATTTTCCAAAGACTCACCTTTCATCCTGCACAATTCTTCCAACTGATTACAAACCTTTTAGTAGTCATATTCTTTAAAAACGTGAAGGAAAACCTTTGAAAATTCATCCTAACTATGTATAGAGGTAACTGGAAAGGATCAACACCAATATTTAGCTTGACTTCTCAGCGTAATAGTGAAGATACTACAAATACACCTTCGTCAATATTGAAATTATTACAATTTAAAATAAACTGAAGAAGATGATAAAAAACAAAATTATTACCGTCGAATTTGATCTTAGATAGAGTCTCAACAACCCTTAATGGAGTAGAAGCTGGTGGAAGCTTGTTAAAGAAACTCCAAGGTGATTTTTTAAGTGGAGCCATAGCAATAAGATAAAATCTTAAAGCACAAAAGCTTCAAGAAAATAATTTATTATGGCCATCCTTCTAGAGCTAAAAATTTTGATGGCCAAAAATGACCTCATTAACATTAGGGAAAGCCACCTTATCAGAGTCCCAAATCAGACTCTTATCCATTCGTATAATGGATGCAACTGGTTCAATTGGGTGTAGTTACCCCCTCTCTCCCTGTTAGTTTATATTTTATCTATTACTTACCAATAGAAAGAGAGAAATCATATTTTCCCACTTGTGGTGCACATGCAAGAAAGAAAATATTTAAGATGACTTGAGGGCTCATCCAAGACACAACTAAGGTTTTCCACTAGATAAGGGGACATCTAAAAAAGTAGTAATTAATCTAAAAGCAGATTTACTCTAAGATGAAAGCAAAAAAATAAAATCCTAAGACTATCTCGAGTAGGGAGATGTAGATCTAGCCCAATCGAGAGAAATGTAATTAAATGATTGGGATTTTAACATGACTTTCTCAAATGATTAATATCAAGCTAACTGAAATAGTTCTACTAGCTAATATTGTGATAACGAAACATGCTATGATTGTGTTGGGCATGGCCCAACTTGGTCCAAGTTTTGGCTAAAAGACCCAACAAAAGAAGGAGCGGATCGCGCGAAGATGGAGAAGGTATATTCATCGCACAAAATTTTAGGGCTTTAGGGATGGGATAAAGCCCTTATTTTGTAATAGGTATCAGGTATTAGTCCTTTTTTTGTGGATCCATGGTATGTGGACCATGGTTTTTGTAAAGATGAAATGTAGTTAAGGAGATGTAATACTTTTTAATCAAAATGGGAAAATCATAAGTGAATTGAATCTTTGTATTCACGTCTGTAGTCTATAGTTTTGGGGAAGGCTTTGCAGCTGAGTGCATGGAGGCCTGGAAGAGTCTGCAAATGAGTGCACAAACCACCTGTAGTTGGTTGTGCAAATCGAATATATATATGTACTGAAGGATTATATTAATAAAGAAGAAGTTTTGGCGAAGAATTGTATATCTTTCTGTGTTCAGTCCTTGTTATTATTAATATCGTTATGCTTTTCATTGAATTATGCGAAGAACTGTAGGATATTATGTTATTAGTTAGAATTTATGGGTTTAATGTGATCATGTTAAATAAATCATTTGCACAAAGTTATACGATCAACAGAGAGTAGAAGTAAATACACAACGCCATTGCGCGGATATCCCTTCAGTTGCAGAAGCCTGGTTTTGTAGTCTCCCATAATTGCTTTGGGTGATACTACGATATACTTGCAGGTTATTTCCAAAAGGGCCAGTAGTTGAGGGTTTTGTTGGTGTGCAGCACACTCTGAACCTGGGTCAAGCTCCCTCAGACCAACAAATTGTTCCATTGCTGGGACCAAGATTTTCTTAAAGGGATATGATTTGGTGTTTGTAAAAAGAAATAACTCCAGGAGTGGGTCTAACAGAAAGAGAGAGAATTTGCAGAAAAAGAGAAAAAAAATCCATGTTTATCAATTGAAGCTTGGTTGCAGAGATATATCTTTGAAGATCAATACGGTTCTAGATTGAATTGCTTGAGTGGATGTCTAAGTTACCTGAGCATAAGACCTATTTCAAAGGTGAAGAACATAAGGATTGGAACCTTGATTTAATATAACAGCTTAAGAGAATCGATAAAATTATCTCGAGGGCTATTGATTTATGTATCGATAGCATTTTGGGAGGATTTATCACTGAGTTTGCAATCGACGAGATTGTGTCCTATAGCGAAGCTGAACGAAGATTCTTCAAAGGACCACAAGGTAAGTTCTTAAACTCTCTGAAGCTCTGGATTAAGATGTTATTGCGTGAAAAATGGATTCTACAGATGTAGTTAGATTAATGTTTGGGAAAAGAAGAAATAAGGCAGAACTAGGAGCTACATGAAGTGGAAAAAGATATAAAATAGATCCAAAGAATTGTATTGATACTGACTATAGCCCTCTATTAGGATTTGAGAGAAAACAAGAAAAGAGTAACCCTACAACCCCACGATAGTCCCCCACCATTCCTGAAGGCACATTGAAGTCAAGAGCTGAGAAGAATCAGGGCATCTTTGGGATTCCCCATCCATCCAGCCCCCTCACACCCCATCCCCCTCCCCATAATTCACCTACACCTCCACATCCACCTCCCCCTCCACCTAGCTCCTTGAGAAGAAGAATGGATGATGGCATTAAGCTACCTATATTTAGAGGACTGGGAACAGAGGACCTTAACCAGTTTTGGTTCATAGATGATGCAGTATGGACAACAAGAAAGATTAGTAATGATGATGTAAAGAAGGCACAACTCGTTACATCGCTGAGGGAGAGGGCATTGACATAGTATATGAAATACTATGCAAGTAATACGAATGCTACATTTGATGAAATTAAGAAAGCCTTGGTAGCAAGGTTCAAGAAGCCAAAATCAGAATCATAGTGCATCACATAGTTGAAATAAATCAAACAGGCACTAACTAAATCTGTGTGGGAGTTGGATTAGTGATTCAGGATTTGAGATACCCCCATAGCAGCATAAGGAATGGTTCATAGTCGTGCTATTGCCACATATTAGGTTACCATTGATGCAACAGAAGATCATGGTGCACGCTAAAGCATTGGAGATTGCGACGAAGTTGGAAGCTTCACCGTTGGAGATAGTACAATAGATACATAATCAACTAGCTACGTTGACCCTATAATTGTAGGGTCTAAAGAAGGGTAAAAGTTCAGACCAGAAAGATTAGAAGTATGGTGTACGAAATGCAAAGAAGAAGTTCATTATAAGGATCAATGCCCCGTGTTAAGAGATTATATTGCAAGTGGAGCGCCTAGTCCAGTTAATCCAAGTCTGTGGTATGAGATTTGTAGAATGTGCAGTCAATATCTCTATGAAAACTATTACATATTATAGATATATATATATATAGACTTTGATGCAAATTTTTTTGTAACTCTTGTTAATCAGTGGGCCATGATGAGAAAAATTGCCGAAGTTACGAATTAATGATGGAGCGCACTGCTGATAGTTATAGACTGCAAGCCGAAGGACACGTGCATGAAGAGCAAGGCCAACATGCTGGTTGAGAAGGATTTCAAAGATGAGGAGGAGGAGCTAGTTGAGGATGAGTCCAAATTATCTGTTATAACTGTGGACAGGTAGGACACTTCGCAAGAGATTGTCAGAACCTGAAGACACCTTGCAATTACTATAAGTGTTTTGATCATGTCAAATAAGAATCTCCTGTCCTTATTGCAGAGATGTAGGAGAAAAGAAACCAATAGCCTACAAAAAATGTCCAAATGATGACCATTGAGCCAAGAGAAGATCAACTGCACATCGACATTATAACAAGAAGCGGAACCACAACTGGGAATGATAAGGCTAATGGGAAAAATGAAGTTGAAGCTACATGTATAAGGAAAACTACTAAAAAATCTCCAACATTTGATTTATTGAAGGAAAATAAAGCATTCATGGAGGTGAGGCGAAGCTTTATGTATTATGGGGCCTCAACCTCTACCACGCAACTAACTCAAAAGGATAACCACGAGATAGTACCAGTTGCGACACAGGAGGTGGATCTGAATGTCTTGAAGTCTTTTCTATAGACCTGCATGAAGTTGTCAAGGAATCAGAAGGTTGTGGAGGGATTAAAGGAAATGATAGACTCTTTGACTGCTAAGGAGGTTCCACAGAGTGAGATGTGCATAGTGAATAATTTGCATAGACACAAGAAAAGAACGAGGAAATAAATGAGGCTTATAGCACAGATTGAAGAGTATGACATGGATCAAGTTATCTTAGATATGGGATCTGATACCAATGTATTTACAAGGAAAACTTGGGAGTAGATGGGTAAGTCGAAGCTGTAATGGTATACTATTCAGTTGAAGATGGAAAATCAATAGAAAATCTTACCCCTAGGAAGGTTGTCTAATCTCATAGTGGACATCGATGGAGTTCGCACTACCACTGACTTCGAAGTAATTGAGATAGTACATGATAGTAATCCTTACGCCACATTGCTTGGATTGGATTGGGCGTTTCCTAACATGGCTATATTTAATATAACGAAAATGATAATGATATTCGAAAGCAATAATATGAGGGTTATTGTTCCATTCAATCCATCATAAGGGGTGAGGTATACATAGCCTATCAAAGAAGAATTCAATGTGGATGACATTGATAATATCTATCAGATCACTGTGAAGGAAGAATAGTGGATCGATTCCACTACAGATGCAAAGTTTTCTTGGGAGAAAGATAGTTCCTGTACCTCGAATTCAAAATATGAATTGGATAACTAGTAGAACAGATTGCATAAAGTGTCTACAAGGCAATGTGCAAGGATCACTAAAGTAGTGTGTTTCATGAAAACTAAGGTATGTGATTTACCTTTATATGATTGTTTTGGTGATGTAAATACTTTATTTTAATATTATGAAAGTCGGGTACCAGAATGTTAAAGATTGTTAGCTCTAGATCAAGCGCTGAGGGCTACTCCTGCTAGATGGTGGGGTACTCATAAGAAGAATATACAAGATTGGCAAAAATGTAGGAGGTTGATGTGGGTAAGATTTGAACAAGTAGAAACAGAGCTCGTAGACAAGTATGATGGCCAGAATGATCCTAGAGACCAAATACAGCTCTGTATGGCAGCTTGGGGAGAAGTTTCGTGAGAAGAATGGGTGCATGGTTTCATCCATACCCTAGAAAAGATCCCCAAAACTGGTACTTGGAAACTGAACTTTGACATGAAACTGCTAGCTGGGCGGAGATGGTGGATGGATTTGTGATGAAATTTAGATTTCAAGATGACTATCCACATATAGATGAAGCTCTAAATATAATTAAGAAAAATATTTTTGAAAACAGAGTTCCAGTTATTTGGCAACCTGATTGGGCTGCGCAGATCTGGAATGTGATAGAATGTTATAATCTCACTATGAAAGAGGATGAAGATCCTAAAAACATTGATATCAAAGAGTGCAAGGGACACCACGAAGCAAATGGACCTGAGATAGAGATGCTTTATATAATGAATCCATTGAAGATGAGGAAGGTGAATATATGGTCAGAAGTTGAACCGATGTATGCAGTCATAGGAGATTACTGGGACAAAGACACTGTCAACAAGACGACATATTTGTTGCATGAATACCAAGAGTTGTTTCCCGCTAAATTTTCAAACATGAAAGGAATCTTAGGGGATTTTGGATCTATGAGGATTCCTCTACATCTTGACGCTCATCATGTTAAGCAAAGGCCTTATAGACTGAACCCAAAGTATAAGGAAAAGGTAAAAGAAGAATTGGACAAGATTTTAATAGTGTGGATAATTGAACCTGTTGAAGAGTTTGAATGGGTAAGTCCCATGGTAGTTTAGGAGAATATGGTGAAAGGGGAAATTAAAATCTGTTTGGACTTGGGGAAGTTGAATGATGCATGCCTACATGGCCCTTTCACTACACCATTTATAGACGAAGTGTTGGGTAATGTAGGAAGACAAGGTCCTTTCTCTTTTACAGATGGCTTCTTAGGGTATCATCAGATCAGAATTACACCAGAAGATAGACATAAGACAATGTTTTCCACATAATGGGGCTCCTATCAGTATAAAATGGTGCCTTTTGGTTTGAATAATGTGCCTGCTATTTTTTCTAGAGTTGTAATTGCTGCTTTCAAGGAGTACATACATAAATTTCTGGAAGTTTACTTCGATGATTAGACAATATTTGGGCTATTAAAGAAGCATGTGGCAAGCTTAATATTGATGTTGGATACATGTAGGAAACATTAGATATCATTGAACCTAAAGAAGAACATCTTTTGCGTGCCATTTGGAATATTTTTGGGACGTGTGGTTTGTAAAAAAGGATTAATGGTGGATCCAACGAAGATCGCAGTCATTATGAACTTGTCATCACCAAAAATAGTAAGACAAATACGTACCACACTAGGACACATTGGTTACTACAGAAAGTTTATAAAAGGATATGCACAAATAACTGCATCAATGGAGAAGTTGCTAAAGAAGGATGTGACCTTAGAGTGGGATGAAGAATGCTATAAGAGATTGGACTTGCTGAAACAAAAGATAGTAACTACGCCAATTCTAGTCTTCCTGGACTAGAAGAAAGAATTTCATGTGCATGTTGATGTTGGGTGTGGAGCCTGATTATCTTTTGTATTCAAAGGTATCGTCGCTTTGGACCCTAGTTCGTAATGGGGTGGCAACATCGCTTGTAAAATATTCGCTGCAGGGGTGCAACTAAAATTGCCTTGTAAAATGTTGTAATTTCGTAGTCAATCTGGGCAGTTCATTAGGTGGATATCTGACGGTAGAAGTTATGTTTAATCATGAGGGAATTGTATTGCATCTATGTAGATTTGTATTCTGAGTGAGGAAGAGAGAGCAGATTGAGAGTGAACAGGGAATTACAGCGGATCTGCTATAGGTTGTATCTCTTCAGTTTGGTAGATAATATAAAAGGAAGGATTGGCTATTTCTCTGTGGATCTAGCCCAAACTTGGTGAACCACGTATATATGTGTCTCTCTTGTTTTATGCATTTTCTATGTTTATATTTCTGCAATATTTTGTGTTCCATTGCTCTGTAATATATAATTTACTAACAGCTGATGCATCTTGCATAGCTTTGGGAGTAGCACTAGCATAACTGGGAGCAGGGGATATTGATCATCCCATAGCATTTGCAAGTAGGAAGTTGTCTAAGGTAGAAAATAATTACAGCATGATAGAAAGGGAGGGGTTATCTATGGTGTATGCACTGCAGAAGTTCAGACATTACTTGTTGGAGGCACATTTTAAGATGTTCATAGATCATTCTGCGTTGAAGTACTTGTTGAATAATCTTGTTTTAGGAGGGAATATATGTTGATGGTTGTTATTATTCCAAGAATATGACTTCAAAGTTATAGTGAATCCGGGAATATTGAATGTTGGGCCTGTTATGCCCCTATACCAATAGGTGTCATATATCATGATTGACTTGATGAGCTATGTAATATGTTCATACCTTTACTTGTTGCAAAGGTTTTCCATATTTGTAAAAAATCAAAAAATTAAAAAAATGTAAAGAGGGTATACCCTAAAAGAAAAATCAAAGGGTAAAAAGAATAAAAGATGGTAAAAAAAATGAATTAAAATGAACCCCACCAAAAAGAAAGACCAAGAAAGTGTGCAAGTCTAAATTCCACTACTCTTTTACTTTTGTACAATAAAAATTGTGTGCATCTTATCATCTATGCCACAATTCATGATTAGTCAAACAGCTTAAACTTGGCTAGTTCATATTTCAATTTCATGTTGTAGAAATAGAGAATAAAGATCTGACCAAATAGTGTAATCTTGGAAGATAAGTAGATAGGTAGAGTGAAAAAAAGAGCTCAATAGTTTAATCTGAGCCCTTAGAAGTAATAAGTGTAGACTTAGATAGGCATTAACATGTAAAAGAAAAGAAAATTTGATAAGGGTTTTCCAGTCTAAGTACACCCTAATAAAGAAGTAAAAATGCTAGGTTAAGTAGGTAGGGTAAGTAGATGATGGTTGCAGAATGATATGTGGTGATTGATGATTCTAAATGTGTAAATCTTTTACTTTCATCACAAGGCAAAGGCATGTATTACATTGAAGGCATCTCAAGCAAAGAAAAGTCAAATAATTAACTTCCCTACTCATTTCCCTTAAAATTTCACTAATTTCCCCTAAGTGCTAAGATATCTATCAAATTAGAGGGGCTCAGAGCATTTCTTTGACTTCTGGAGGGACCAGACCCTTGGCCCAATAATTTATAATGCCTAAGTACTTAAGCTCATTCATTAATCATCTCATCCCACCATAAATCATTCATTCCCTTTATAAAGTTTTCCCTAAGTAAAATCCTATTTTACTTAGGGAAATTAAAAATATTTTCCATTAAAACCCTCATTTCTCACTTAGCCTAAGTTTAAATACACACACCAAATGTTTTATACTTAGTGCTTTTCCATTTCATTATGTCATATTAACCATTAAATTATTATTATATAAATCCCCTATAAAAATCTACCCATTCCCGTATTATTTAACTATGTAAAAACCCCGAAATTCTATATATCCCGCCCCTTTGGTTAAAATATAACCATAATACGTTTTAAATAGGGATTAATTGGCTAATCAATAACTAATTAACATCCCTGACCCCCCACCACATTAAAAAGGGATTAATTAACCCTCACAGTTACTTAATAGCCATCCCGACCAATCCTGTCACCCTCGATACGATTAAATAATCCTTAATTATATCGGGCCCGCCTTCATTAAACCCCTGTCACTTCACATCCCCGATAACCATTTGATCACACCTCCCAGATCCAATGACTGTCATGCATATCGCATGACCTTTTGTGACCGCACATCAGCGCGCGATCGCAAAGCGATTTTATGTACAGTGCCTCCGCCACGTGTCAATCATTCTATGTAATTGCTAGCTCAAGCCCAAATACCGCCTCCCCTCCATAAGCGGTGTGATATAAACCACTTATTGCTTCCCACTAAACGACAAAACATCATGTCATTTACTCGCTGACGTCACCCGTCCAAATCCCAAAACCCGCCAATTCTTGACTTTGTATATAAAACAAAATAAATCATTTTCATTGTTTATTCTGCGAACCTATACATCCATGCAAACTTAAATGACGAAGTCAACTAGCTTGTACTTCCAGCTGCCAACCAGCTTCAACCTTTGCAGCCGACATCGCCTAGAGCCATCCAGTCACACCCAGTACCTGCATTCTATTGCCTGCCCCCAAGAAACAGGTATTTATCAATTCCCCGACAAGAAAACCCTGCAAATACTTGTTTTCCACTACAAATTGATTAAAAATGCCAAAATTCACCATAATTCTATTACTACTTCTATAATTCAAGTCCCCCAGGCCCTTGGTTTCACCAATTTTACAAAGAAAACCTCAGTTTCCTTTCTGAATCCACAAGAACCAGAATGGAAACCCTGGTAGCCCTAAATGTTGCTCCCATTACCACCCCTCATCGTGATTTAGACTATCTGCCTCTGGCAGACAAGGATTTTCAAATAAAAGACCTAATCACTGATAAAAACCACCTCAAAGTCTTTTGCCAATGCCGAGATAACCACTTGAATGGCTATGATGCCATAGGACTATGGGAATCCAATCTCCCAATGTATTTTCTCCCCTTAGTGCATGTTTTCCCTGACATAATTCATCAATGCCATGCAAATTATGACCCCAACCGCAGAGCTATGATGTCTCCCAATCAGACAGTCCTCTTCACAATAATTGCTGATTCAATCAATGAGATGCTGCAATTTCATCCTAATCAAGCCCTCACCCCCATTTCCCTTGGAAATTTTCTTGAGAAATCAACTCAATTATCCCAAGCTGAGCTCACTCGCCTCTGCCAAACTTTCATAGTAAAAGATCATCAACCTAAAGATCCCCCTCCTTACCTGTCATTTTTCTTCACTGAGATAGGTAAAATTATAGTTTAAATGATAGCTGCAGTCATGGGATTCAACACTAGTGAATATGTAGATGAATTGACCCTAGTGTTGATGTCTATATTTACCCTTGGTCAGCCCCCTGCTGTCAAGTATGATTATGCTTCATTTATAGCTGACAAGATCCATGACCAATTCATGAGACTAGAGAATGAGAAGGTTTTCAAGTATTCCACCTTCATATCACCTTATCCTCTACCATCAGTCTAATAAGTTCCCATTTTCTGTCAAGAAACTTGATACAAAGGGTAATCCAAGGTCTGTCATCTTTTGGTCTTCTATCTTCCATGAATCTTTTGCTTGCCCTTATTCATATAATGAGTTCATTGACCAGTTTGTCCACCCAGCAACTGCCTTACTGACAGAAAGTCCTCCGCCAAGGATCAATGATGAAATCAAAAGGATCCGACAGCTATCCAAACAATACAGAGTAAGTGGCTGGTACTTGTACCAGAATCACACAGAAATCAGAGTATATGGGTGTGAGCTTTCCCCATTCAAACTACCTAAATATGTTCCAATGAGACTGTTTGCATTGGAGTATTATAGACATATGATACACTCAGATTTGATACATTTTACTAAGGCCAAGAAGAAAGCACAACTTAGAATCAAAGATCATCTAGGCCCATTTGTCTACAACAATAGGGAAGCATGGAGAGAAGCATAACGAATCCTAGAAGTCCACATGAAATTAAACAAAAGTTTTAGTTGCACTCCATATGATCCCCATAGTTTCATCTGTGATAGAAGGATGAAAAATAGACTATCACCATACTTTCATCATAGGATTCCAGAGAATGAACAATATGCTAACATGGATGAATGGAGGGAAGGGACTCTTGTAGAAATGGATATCGATAAGGTCAATGTAGAAAATGTCATGATAGATCTAGAAAAAACACTTGACCTGGATTCTTTTGGACAGGTACATTTTGAGATTAGTGCCTCAACGAATGATACCTTTCAAAAGCATCCATAAGAGACTAGTGCACCATCTACAGAGACATCACAGGGAAGAGAAAAAGAGACCATAACTGAGGCAATAGAACAATCAACCATGTCAAAGCAGCCTGAAACTTCTCAGTAGCAGGCTCAAACACAAGCCCACCCAACTCAAGTTAACATTGGAGAACCCCCAATTTTACAGACTCCTCTGAATGAGGAAAGGAACAAAAAAAGAGACAGGGAAGTAGCTACCCCTGCCAGTGGCCCATCAGAACAACCTGGTGCTAAGAGGCACAGGCTAAATCCTCATTCAGAAGAGGAATTTTTTGAAGAAACTACAAAGAGTCAAAGAAAAGAAGGTGCAGACAGCCAACATACTTTCCCAACAGGTGGGACACATTCTAGCTCACAGAGACAGGAACTAGAAAGGCAACAAAGTGCTGAAGTGTCATCATTTAGGCCTCCAGGAAATGAGAATATAGATATAAAAAAGAAATTCAAAGAAATAAAGGCTAAAAACGAACCATTAAGGGCCCAAGTCTATGATCAGTATTTGAAAATGGCCCCCATAAATCAAACTAGGTTGATGTCAGCCTATGACATCAAAGAAGGAAAGATGCAGATGAGCTTCTTCAAGCCCAAAGTATAGCAGCCTCAGTCAATGGCAGACTACCTCAAAACTAATTTTGAGGTCATGGCCAAGGACATCCACCCCCTAGACCAAATTGAAATACACAAGCAAACAGGGGAAATGTTATATTCAACATTGACTAGTAAAGCTATGATGGCCCAAAGATTAGAAAATTCTTTGAATAATACAACTGCTCAATTATAGCTAGAAAGAGCTTCCCCACAGGCTAAAGGTAATAGAATTAAATCTTTGGAGGAATTGGTTATTGGATTGGGTCATAACCCAAAGGATGTAAAGGCAGCAGAGGCCTTAATAAAGAAGAAAGATGAAGACATAGCTGCCTTGAGAAAGCAGTTAAAGTTGCCACCATCAAGACATCCACAAACTGCAAAAGTTGTTCAAAAGAAGTCTGAAGAAGAGCTTATGGACTTAGTCCTTAAGCTAAATGAACAATTGAAGGAAACTGAACAGGAATTAGAAAAGTCATTGAAAAGCAGGCAGGGAGAGTCGACCTCTCAGCCTCAAAATGTGATACCAATAGTGTCCACGGCAGTCCCTTCAACACTTGGAACAACTCTGGCACCCAATGTCCCCTTGGTCATAGTAGAGACAGTTACAGGTACAAGCTCAGAAACAACACTAGCAGGAACTTCAGGATTGAGTACAGAAGAATTAATCAAGTCAATGGAGGAGATGAAGCTGCAAGTCTCTGAATTACAAAAGGTAAAGGAAAAATTTGTTACTTTAGAACAGAAATATGATGTCTCCAAAATCAATTTTGCTGAAGAGGTAAGGAAGAATAAAGGCTTGGCACAGCAGGTGAAAACATTAGAGAAATACCTCACCTTTGAGAAGCCCTTAACAAACATTAGGAAGATTCTTTGGGCCAACATCACTCAGTCAATAAATGATGCTTGGCCATCCATACAAATAATTTTTGAACAGATTGAATTGGTGCAAGTTGCTCTCCAAGAGATTCAGAGAACTAAGGAAGAATTAGGTGGAAAGCCTGAGGAAGCTATCAGGCTAATAATTTTTTTGAACAACAGAAATAAGTACCAGCTAGAGGAGCTGAATATAGAGGATAGAACTGGGACTATCCTAGAAGTCAAGAAGGTATTGACTAAAAGAGGTCTAATGCAGAACCTAGAAAGAAAATGCCAGAACATGCAAGAGGACATTGATGATTTTATGGAAAAGTTTGGCATTTTACAGAGCAAAGGACTTCCCAGTCCTTTAGTTATTAATGATAAATTGATGAGGCACAAAGACTATGTTGACAAATTAGCTCAGTATGCAAACAATCAAGCTAGTTCATCAGCCAGTGCATCTGCACCAAAGGCACTACCTACAGGCAGAGTTCTCTATGACAGTCTAGAGAACCTTTTCTATGTTGAACATGAAATAAAACATCTGTTTCCAGTTCAGCCTAATTTTGTTAAATACACAGAGGCTGATGAAATCTTCAGGAAACTTCAAAGGACCAGGATACCAAAGGAAGATTGGTGGACATCTATGACAGACATTTTGTAATTTACCTTGGTAAAAAAGTAAATTTTTCAGTATTTACCATAGTCAATTTTGGTAAAGAAGGTGAATAAGGATCAAACAGGTAAAAAGTATCAGAACAGGTCAAAGAGTATTAGTAAAAAGATAAAAAGCAGAACAACCAACACAAAATTACAAAGAAGACAACAAGATGCTCAATTATAGGGTCTGCCTCTAGCTCATTCACAAAAACAGGGTCAGCAAGCCATCAGTTCACTTTATCTTCTATCTTCGAGACCATTTGTCTCTACTTTTAAGGTACATATAGTTAGCTTTCCTAGATTATATCTCTCTCTGTTATGAGATATTTTATTGTAAAAATTTTGCATAAATACTCCCTCATTCGATGTATTGAGGGTGGATTGTTAGGCATTTCTATATACTTATTATTTTGGAAAACAAAAGCTGTTGATCAACTCTTGTATGGCTAGCTGGATGAAGAAATAAAGCAAGGGACTTTTTTACAGGATTCATGTGTCAAACATTGGACAAATAAGTATTCTATATCTCATGTGTTATTGTTTTCTGGTTTAATATTTCACTTGTGTTCATCTCTAAATATTAAAATGAAAAAGTATATTTTAGAAAGTTCTTAATTGCAATCTGTCTTTAAAATCGTTTTTATTCTAAATGTTTTCCTCTAAACTATCATAGGCAAGGAATTCTTAACTGCTCTTTGCTTCTTAGTTTATCATTATGATCATTTAATAAGAAATTCTTAATTGCTTTTTATTAGTGATCATTCATTTTCCCTCCTTTTGAAACTTGTTGAAGGATTCTTAATTGCCCTTCATCCCTTTCAAAGCCATTCCATTCTTTCAAGTTACCATTTGATCCTTGTTTAGCTATCTTTCCCTGTGAAGCCCTCCTTTGTGGAATCATCCAAATCCAGTTTAGCCATCTATAGTTGACTCCATAGCCCAATGGCCTGATCTACTCTGTTCTATCCATTTGCTCTTGAATTCCACCACCAAACACAATCAAAACCCCCAAGCTTTCATAACTAGCCTAACATCTTATAAACAAAGCTAAATCTTAAAGAGAGAGCCCTCTCTGAGTACAGATTGGCTAGATTCTATACTTAAAAGTTGGTTTGTGGTTACCTCGGACTTCTTACAACTTCAGGGAAAATCTGAGTGATAACAGGGCCTGATCACCTATCTAGGATAGAGACAGGAGAAGAACCTACAAGTATTGAAGATAAATTTCCTGATGCATAGTTGTTCACAATTAAAGTCACAAATGATCACTTCCCAGATATTATTCATTTTTTGTCCATAGTAATGAAACCCGTTGAGTACAGTACATAGAAAAAGAAGGAATTGGTGATTTGAGTAGTTGATTTTTTACTGAATGCATGACACTTGTATAAAATGGGACTAGATGAAGTAATACACAGATACCTCGTTGAACATGAAAGAAAAAGCATTCTGCCGGAAGCTCATGGAGGAGTCGCAGGTGGGCATTATGCAGGAAAAACCATTGCACAAAATATTTTGAGAGCCAGTTTATGGTGGCCTATAGTGCATAAGGAAGAAAAAGACTTCTGTCAAGCATGTGATGTATGTTAAAGGACAGGAAAGCCATCTACAAGAGATGAAATGGAACTAGTACCACAGGTGAATTTGGACACTTTTGATAAATGGGAAATTGACTTTTTTGGACCTATCAGTTTGCTAGGGAAAAGGACTTGTGCAAGATATATCATTACCATGAATGATTATTTGACAAAGTGGGCCAAGGAAAAACCAGTAAAGGATTACCACATAGGTACCATTGCGAAGTTCATTTTCAAGTATATATTATCTAGATTTGGTTGTCTGAATATCTTGATGAGAGACCAGGGGACACATTTTTTAATAAGACAATCGAAGCACTAACTTAGGAATTTCAAGTTTACCATCATAAGAGCACTCCCTACCATCCTCAAGAAATTGGGACAGTGGAAGCTTTCAATAATATTCTTGAGAATGCATTTACCAAGGCGTTCAACATAAAAGGAGATGACTAGGACCTGAGGATTCCAACACTGTTGTGGGCATATAGAACAACATGCAAGCAATTGATTGGGTAGACACATTTTAGTTTGGTATATGGATAAGAAGCAGTTATGCTAATGGAATACATTTTTTCGAGTCTAACAATTGCAAATGTCACAAATATGGTAGACCATGACATGATGAACAAAATAATGTTGTGGATACTAGCTTTATAAGAAGACAAATTCATAGCAGGATTGCATTAGCAAGTGCAGAAAGGAAGGTAGACAACCTAGCATAATGGGCACATCAAGAATAATATATTTCATGAAGGGGATCTTGTATTATTATATGACAGTAAGTTCGCAAATTTCCCAGGAAAATTCAAAACACATTGGTTGGGGCCATATGTTGTGAGGAACATTTCAGATGGTGGTGTTGTTCAACTCACAAAGTTGAATGGTCAGATGATTCCAAGGCAAGTGAATGGTAGTAGATTGAAGATATACAGGGACGACTATGTCCCTAGACCTTTGCACTAAAAAATGAAGGAAAGGAAGTCTTAGTGCCACCTCTAGTTGAAAGTGGGCACGAGACTATAAACTACTCCATAGGAAGGGACTTTGCTGAAGGAAGATTGTTGTGTGATACTCAGGAGTATGGAGAAGTCTGAAGGAGCTGCGACGAAGAAGAGGTGACTGCGCCAAAGGGGTAATCTGACAAAGTTAGCCAAAAATATAACCATTGGAAAGAAAAATGGCACCGTTAAAAATAAATTACCGTTGAGAGGCGTGAGAGAAAAGCATTTATGAATCATGATTGGCTATATCTATCCCATACCTACATTAAATGAGCCCAATCTAATCCAATCATGAGCCTTCGAATTCAAAGTTGTTATAAAAACCGCATATCGCACCACATTTTACACTTTTCTGCCTAAAGAGATTAGAAATTGCGCCCAAGTGAAGAAGATACATTGCATGTCTAAGAGGTGCTAGGAAGAATTGGTGAGGACATTAACAAAGAAAGGATAATTTGGTATCATGGAGTCACAAGTAGGAAAGACTGCAGGGGGGAATGTACCTATGACCCCGACGCACTTAAGGTCACCAAGAAAGGTGCCTATATAGCCGCAAGAACAACCACAAGCATAAGCACAACCATAATCACAACCACAAAAGATGAAGGAGAAGAGACCAGCTGAGGTCTCTGAAGAAGAATTAAGAACATCAATGCGAAAGAAGACGCAGAAGGAAGTGTGGGTGAAGAACACAGAGGATAAATGAAAAAATCCCACACAGAAAGGAAAGAAACAAATGTAGCAGGAGGGACCTCAGAAGGTCCAAGATAGTGAGGAAGAAGTTGAGTTTCAATGCAAGGAGATAGAGGATGTGGAGATTCCTTCTGTGCTCCAAGTGTACATGCCACCAAGAAAGCTAGGTACAAAGCTGGTCAGGGAGCCAAAGGAAGGGAAATTTTCTACCTATACACCACTATTACTAGAGGAGGTGCCTTTTGAAGGAGAAGTGTTGGGGGAGATCCCCCCAGCTCAAAATGGAATACTACGATTTCAGTGACATAAGTAAATACCAACAGTTTGAGCCTAGTAGGTACTTGAAGAAAGTCTACTACCCAGACAATGGAGTTACAATATTGGAATCGAAACAATGGGTTATGAGAGTGCAGAGAGTAGGGATTTTGAACATGTAGATTGTGCCACACTTCGGCTACAGCCCATTCAATACAATCTGTGTGCGATAGCTCCTCGCACTGGTGCATGATGATTTCATTTGGCTAGGGATGAGGATCCTGATTGATGAGATGCTCATGAGAAGAATAACAGTGCTACCATATCAAGGAAAGGACAACATGAATGAATTTGTGGGTAAAAAAAAGACAAGGAGATGGCCCAGATGATAAAAGAAAAGTTCAGATTAGTAAAGAAATCCAACGGATATGAGATAAACTCTATCGAGGATCAAGGTGTGTGCTTTGCCACACATATCTTAGTAGGGAAGATCATGAGGATGTGCAGGGCGAATAAGGTTCCTGTAACAGTAGTGTCATTAGCAGAACAATGCAGCGCAAGGGTCTAGTTCAGCTGGGCTTCTTATCTATGTAAATATTTTTCGATGGATGGCAGGGAAGCATAGGAAGAAAGCAAGACCTTCCACTATGCCTAGCAGCTAATTCTTATTGCACTTATTGCATGGAAGGAGCTGGAAGATTCTCAATTTCTGACTATTGAAGTAGATGTATGCAGAGCAACGAGGTATGATTCGCTTATGGTTTACAAAGGAACTGACGTGCGTAGTAGAGAACAATATATTCTTTGTGGTCATGGCGATGGATCTACATATGGTGGTGAATCGGTATCCCAGGTTGTCACCGAGATTGTGCAAACAATACTCTCATATTGTGGAGTTTAAGGCAGAATTTCACAGGGCATATGTGAAAGCGAGGAAGAACCCAATGGATACATGGCCTCCATTTCCATACCTAGTAACAGAAGATGATCTCCTCGTAGTACTGCAGGATTGGCCAGAGGAATGGATGACTCCACCCAGTGGAATGATTGGAGTAGTTAGAATAGAGAAGGGTACTTTGCAACATGCGAGTATGAGTAGAAAATATGTTGATGAAGAGACAAAAGAAACAGGGTGAGGATAGGAACATGAAGAAGATTCTCCCTTTGTGGTGAAAATGTGGCCAAGAAAGAAGTAGAAAGTGGATAAGAGTAAGGGTGTTGAGAAATGGAAACAAGAAATTCCATTTTAATTTGTCCTTGAATTAAACTGTGAATTAAAATAAAATTATTTTCTCATAGCAATTTGAAAATAATTAAGTCTAATTAACTTAATTAATTTAGGAAATTCGAATTGGAAGTCTTTTCGAAGACATGTATATGTTCTCACTAACTTATAGGAGTTAAAGATGAGCTATGAATGAGTTGTAATTCGTTAACTCAATTTATTGAGTTAATTCCAATTAAATTAGTTCCAATCATTTTTGGAACTAACAGTGAGTAAACAGTCAGTTGGGACACTAGTGACCTAATTAGTGCTACTCTAGTTAACTGAAGATTCCACCATCAGAAACTCATGCATGTTGATTCTGAGAAAGACCCATTTGAGACTAGAGTGGAGGGACAATGTACTATTTTTTTTAGATTTTTCTGAGTTGCACTGATAGTGCATGCAATCAAGAAATGATCCTTAAGGGATTGCGCTATTTTTAGAGGCTTTATTTCCATTTAAATACAAGCTATTCTCCATAGAAATTACACATTGGAATAGAGACTTGGAGAGCTTGTGAAGAGGCTAAGGTTTAGCCTTGAGCTTGCTTATGATTTGGAGATTGAATTTGTTGAGTGATGGGATTGTTTTAGAGAGAACAAGCATTTTAGTTTCATCTTGATTTTCCGAATTAATACAAAACAGATAGTGGGGTTTTGAGTTGTGGCTTTCCCTGGATATTTATTGTGTTATGTGCCTTTGATTCTCTTCCTCTATTGATTATTTTTTTCTTGATGTTTATGGGCTTCTGTTGTAAAGAGTAGAAGTAGATTCTTGTCTCTTGTTTTAGAAGATTACACGAGCTTGTGAATCTACAGATTTTTCTACATGGTATCAGAGCAATATTTTTTTTGGGTCGAGATTTTGCAGAGAAGTTTTGAGAATTTCTGTGCAATATTCTCAGAAAAAAAATTGCATATTCGGATTCCTTGGGAAAATATACCCAAATTCAAAAAACAAATCAGTTGAATCAAAGTTCAGATGAGGGAGATATCGCTAATTAAAAATTAGCTCTTTAGAGGAGATTTCGAAGTTTTGAATTTCGGGGTTACAAGTGAAAGTTGAATTTGCATACATACTTCAGGATCGACAGATGGTGTTCCATGGGTTGAGGCTTGAGTATGCCTTGGAAGGTAGCTCAAATTTTATATCTTGGAGGGACAAGATGGAGGTTGTGCTAGAAGATAATGGCTTGAAATAATTCATTGATCAAGAAGTCCCCAAGCCAACATCCAGGGATGCATAGAACTTGGCTGAATGGAAGAAGTGTGTGGCAAAGGAAAGGCGGATAATCCTTGAGGGAGTTCAAGACCACATTGTCTTGAGTCTCCATGGAAAGGAAACTTTGCGTGCTATGAGGAAAACATTAGCGAACTTGTATCAGAATAGTAGTCATCAAAGGAAGTTGGAATTGAAGGATAAACTTCATAAAATCAATATGGAGAAAGGCGAGATGATTCCAAAGTACTTGACCAAGTTCACTCAATGGCAGGATGAACTTGGAAGTGTTGGAATCGTAGTTGTCGAGGAGGATATGGTGAGCCTTTCTCTTATTGGACTCCCAAAGAGTTGGCATAGTTATCAAGACTCTATCAATGGTTTGGAGAAGCTACCGGATTGGGAATGACTATGGTCAGATTTGATGTAGGATGAGATCAGGAGGAACACAATGGATGGATCTTGATCAAAGACTGATGATGAAGAGAACTATGCCTTAGCGATTAAGGCAAGGAAGGGGAAAGGTAAAATTTATCATTCTAACTTAGATTCTTAACATGGAGCTAAAAAGAAGGACATGACGAAAGTTAAATGCTTTCATTGTCACAACATGGGTCACTTTGCAACAAATTGTCCATTGAAGAAGTCCAAGGAGAAGTCCTCAGGAAGAGTGACGAGTGAGGCTTTGGCCTCCCAATTCGAATTGGACTTTTACCTCATTACATGCATGGTGTCTTGACTCTTCAATGATGGGAAGTGTTTGGTACGACAGTGGAGCTTCTTTCCACACGACTGGCGACAAAGAGTTATTTAGTGAACTGGAGGAGAAAGATCTCAAGATTCATATCGAGATGGGTGATGACGGTAAGCATAGTGTTACTGGTGTGGGCAATATTACTTTTCATAGGGAGCATGTGGCTCGACTCACCTTGAATAATGTTATGCATGTAATCAGACTGACGAAGAACTTGGTATTCGTTGCCATGCTTGAGGATAGAGGCTATGATGTGATCTTTTTGAAAGGAAAGGCATTCCTTCGACACATAGCCATGGATCAAGTAAAGAGGATAGGGATTCAAGTTTAGAATCTCTATAAGATAGAGGTAGAGGATTGTGTTGCTTTGAGTTCAAAATAGGAAAAGATGTTGAGTTGAGACGTTGGCGAGTTGTGGCATAGGCGATTGTGGCACTTGCATCGTGGGGCTTTTGAAGATATTACAACAAATATCTACCAGTCTTCCCAAAGGTACGCTTGAGAAATTTGGTACATGCAAGGGTTGTACTTTGGGAAAATACACCAAGTCTTCCTTTGGAGATAAAGACAGTCGAGTAGAGTCTATTATGGAGAGAGTCCATTCAAATGTGTGTGGACCATTCTTGACACTATCCACCGCCAAACATGGGTATTATGTTATATTTGTATATGAATATTCTCGTAAATGCTGGATATTTTTCATGTAGAGAGAGGATCAGACATTCACAAAGTTTTGTGAGTTCAAAGCATTGGTCGAGAAAGAGTCAGGAAAGAAGGTTAAATCTCTATGGAGTGATAAAGTTGGAGAATATGTCTCCAATGAGTTTAAGAACTTCTTTGCAGCGGAAGGGATTAAATGAGAGTTGATGACACCTCATCACACTCAACAAAATGGGGTTGCCGAGAGGAAGGAAAAGGGCATAGTAGGGGAAGCAAGGGTGATGTTGCATGATCAGCGCCACCACTACACTTGTGGGCTGAGGCATGCAACACAATGGTTTATGTTCAGAACCGTAGCCCACATCAGATATTTGAGAGTAAAACACTAGAGGAAGCTTATTCCGATAAGAGGCCATATGTTGGTTAGTTCAGGATTTTTGGGTCATAGGTTTATTGCCATGTGACCGAAGATGCATAGAAGAAACTTGAGCCAACATTAGAGTTTGGGATATTTGTGGGTACACTAATACTCCCGACAACTATCGGGTGTAGATGAAAAAGAGGCAGATGATAGTGGTTCGTAGGGATGTCAAGTTTGATGAGGAGAAGGCCATGTGAGTATCCCTTGAGAGGGATCTTGAGCTACATGCGGAGGAGGAACTTTTAGCTGCTAAGGTTGAGGATCCTCAGATTGATGTGGAGCAGCCACATGCAGAGGTTCCGGGAGTGGAGACATCCACTCAAGCAGAGTATTTTAGAGAGGGAAGAAAGCACACTAGAGAGGATGACAGATTGTTGGATGATGCACGGGAGAATGTGGGAGCACCCTCTTCTCAGTGCAGACAGAGGAGGTCACCAGAGACGTACAATGGATGCATGGCACTTATGGGTGCATGCGTTGTGACAAAGCCATATTCCTTTCAAGAAGCAGTGAAACAACCAGTTTGGGTTGATGCGATGGTGGAGGAGTATTATTTCCTAGTTTGAAATAGTGTTTGGGATGTGGTCTCGAGACCCGAGGACAAGTCAGTTGTGATCTCTTGTTGGCTTTACAAGGTAAATCAATCTGCAGATGGTAGTGTTGAGAAGCACAAGGCTAGATTTGTGGCCCGTGGCTTTTCACAAATAGAGGGGATTGACTATGATGAGACCTTTGCTTCTGTTGCAAGGTACTCATCTATCAGATCTATTTTGGCACTATCTTCACATATGGGTTGGAGTATCCATCAGATGGATGTGAAGACTGGCTTCCTCAATGGCATGATTGAGGAAGAGGTTTACATAGAGCAGTCGAAAGGTTTTGAAACCATGGACCATGAGTCACATGTGTGTCGACTTAAGAGAGTGTTGTATGGTTTGAAGCAAGAAACCTGTGCTTGGTACACTAGGATAGATAGCTACTTCACTAGGTTGGGCTTCATGAAGAGTGAAGCAGATGCGAAACCTATATCACATAATGGTGGAAGGTAAGCCATTGATCATTGTACTCTATGTAGATGATCTCATACTGATAGGTGATGAGAAGCTCATCAAATATTGCAAGGAGGACCTTGCAAGAGAGTTTGAGATGAAGTACATGGGGCTCATGCATTACTTTCTTAGCATGGAGGTATGGCACAGAGATGGGGAGTTTTTTGTTTCTTAAGGCAAGTATGCCAATGAGATACTTAGGAGATTCCGCATGGAGAGTAGTAAACCCATGGAGGCTCCTCTAGCTAGTAACTGGATGAAGGAGGATGCTACTTCAGGAGAAGTAGTGGAAGCTATTCTTTATAGGCAGCTTGTGGGTTCACTCATGTACTTGGTGAAAACACGACCGTATATGTGTTATGCAGTTAACCATCTTAGTGAAGCGATGGTTAGGCCTACCAAGCTGTATTGGAAGGTGGCAAAGCATGTATTGAGATAGCTCAGAGGCACGACTCAGTTTGGGTTGTGGTACAGATGGATAGAGGGAGTGAAGCTTCAAGGCTTCACCGATGCAGATTGGGCGGGAAGTCCATCTGACAAGAAGAGCACACCATGAGGGATCTTTAGTATTGAGTCAGTGGGGGTTTCTTGGTATAACAGGAAACAGAGATCAGTTGCACTTAGCTCGATAGAGGCATAGTACATGGTTGCAAGTCAAGCAGCATGTGAGGCTATCTGGATGAGAAAGATCCTAGTTGGTTTGTTTGGTCAGCAGATGGATCTGACAGTGATTTATTGTGATAATCAAAGTTGTATCAAACTCTCTGAAAATCCACTTTTTCATGATCATTCCAAGCATATAGATATCCGGTATCATCATCGTAGAGATTGTGTATTGAGGTAGATCATGTTGCTAGATTAGATTCCCACAGAGGAGCAAGATGCTAACATCTTGACAAAGGAATTGCCAAGAAGTAAATTCAATTTTCACAGAGACAATATCGGTGTAGTGGATAATCCATTTCTTGTTGAGAGGGAGCGTTGAGAAATGGAAACAAGAAATTCCAGTTTAATTTGTCCTTGAATTAAACTGTGAATTAAAACAGAATTCTTTTCTCATGGAAATTTGAAAATAATTAATTAAGTTTAATTAACTTAATTAAGTTAGGAAATTTGAATTGGAAGTCTTTTAGAAGACATGTATATGTTCTCCCTAGCTTATAGAAATTAAGGATGAGTTATGAATGAGTTGTAATTAGTTAATTCAATTTATTGAGTTAAGTCCAGTTAAATTAGTTCCAATTAGTTTCAGGAACTAATAGTGAGTAAACAATTAGTTGGGACACTAGTGACCTAATTAGTGCTACTCTTGTTAACTGAAGATTTGACCATCAGAAATTCATGCATGTTGATTCTGAGAAAGACCCAGTTGAGACTAGAGTGCAGGGATAATGTACTATTTGTTTTAGATTTTTCTGAGTTGCACTGATAGTGCATTCAATCAGGAATTGATCCTTGAAGGATTGCACTATTTTTAGAGGCTTTATTTCCCTTTAAATACAAGCTATTCTCCATAGGAATTACACATTGGAATAAAGGTTTGGAGAAATTTTGAACAGGCTAAGCTTTGGCCTTGAGCTTTCTTATGAGTTGGAGATTGAATTAGCTAAGTGCTAGGATTGTTCTAGAGAGAACAAGCATTGTAATTTCATCTTGATTTTCTAGATTAATACAAAACAGACAGTGGGGTTTGAGTTGTGGCTTTCCTTGGATATTTATTGTGTTATGTGCCTTTGATTCTCTTCCTCTATTGATTATTGTTTGCTCTATGTTTATGGGCTTCCACTATTATTGTTGTCTCTTTTTTTAGTAGATTACATGAGCTTGTGAATCTATAGGTTTTTCTACAAATGGATCAATGTCGCTCATCCTCACTGATGGGGACATCGACGAGATATTAGAAAAGATGAAGGAGATCAATATGGAAACCTAGGACAAGATTGATGATCACTGCAAGATGATCTTGGCTGAGGTCCAATAGGGCATCACAGAGCTAAAGGCATTGTCGCAGGTAGTGAGGCAACCAGACCAGGTAACCCAGCCATTGTAGCTAAAACAAAGACTAGAAACAACCTACGGAGTAAGGATGTTACACGTGCTAGTTGGGGCACTAACATTTGAAGCAGTAGTAGGCAGACATAAATCTAAAGCATGGTGTAGTGTTCAGATGAATGTTGTTGCACTACCCCTCTAGATGCTACATGAATTTCACCAAGGTATCACCGCATATTTGTAGGAACGAGAGTAGAGTATGTCATTATTAAAAGAAAAGGCGGAGTCAGAAAAATCAACGATGCAGAAGGAACTGAAGCAATTGGCTAAGGATAGGGAGGAAGTAAGGCAACAACGAGAACAACTGGAGAAGTCCATTACTGAGACTTGTAGCACTAGCAGAAAAGGTCTGTGAGGATGAAGCACCAACATAATAGGTCGTGAAGCTTACCCTCGCTATCAAGGACTCAAAGAATGCTATGGATAAGTTTAAATAAGACTACGAAGTACAAATATCAGAGCTAAAAATAAGGTTATAACCAAGTACACCACCACAGGTTCAGGAGAAAAGAAAAAGGGACCTCATCGCAACATTGAAAGGCATATCTGATACAGTGGAAAATTATGGAAAATTGTTCGATGATACAATGTAGATTTGGGCCTCACTACAGGAGGATCCAAACGTCCTGAAGATTGAGGAGGAACTGTAGGCCAAGCAAAAGTGGCATGATGAGATCTTAGAAGTTGTGAAGACCTTACCATTCTTGCAGAGGCTTGCTATCATTTCTAAAGGAAATAACCTCTAGATGCAAATATATGATCTTTGGAGGAAAGCAAAAATCTTGCAGGAGAGGACTCACCCTTGGTAGGACGAAGCCCTAGAACTTTCGTAGGTAGTGGATGAGAGGCTGAAGGAATTGAAGAAAAGGGAAGCAAAGATACTAAAAAATACCGTTGGCCCTATTACAGAAGCTTTGTTGAAGGAAGCGCGCCAGGAAGAAAAATTGATGGCAGAAACAATCTAGCGGTACAACACAGTGTAAAATAGGATTGCAACAAGGATCAAGGGCATCGAAGTTGAGTGACTTAGGATGAGTCACAGGTGAGTTTTGGGTGCCTGTTGGGCATGGTCAAACTTGGTTCAATTTTTGGGTAAAAGACCTCGCAAAAGAAGGAGAAAAGTGCGTGGAGCTGGCGAAGATATATTCATCGCGCAAACTTTTAAGGCTTTGGGGATGGGATAAAGCCCTTATTTTGTAACGGGTATCAGGCATTAGTCCTTGTTTTGTGGATCCATGGTATGTGGAACATGTTTTTTGTAAATATGAAATATATTTAAGGAGATGTAATACTTTTCAATCAGAATGGGAAAATCATAAGTGAATTGAATCTCTATATTCACGTTTGTAGTATGTAGTTTTGGGGAAGGCGTCACAGCTGAGTGCGCGGAGGCCTGGAGGAGTCTGCAACTGAGTGCGTAGACCACCTACATCTGGGTGTGTAAGTTGAAGACGTATATGTTTTGAAGTTTTATATTAATAAAGGAAAAATTTTTGGCGAAGAATTGTATATCTTCTGTGTTCATTCCTTGTTGTTGTTAATATTGTTATGCTTTTCACTGAATTATGCGAAGAACTGTAAGATATAATGTTATTAGTTAGAATTTATGGGATTAACGTGATTATGTTAAATAAATCATCTGTGTGAAGTTATAAGATCAACATAGAGTAAAAGTAAATACATGGTGCCTCTTTGCAGATATCCCTTCATTTGTAGAAGCCTCGTTCTGCAGCCTCCCATAACTGCTTCGGGTGAGACTGCAATCTACTTGCAGGTTGTTGCCAAAAGGGCTAGTAGTTGAGGGTTTTGCTGGTGCATAACACACTCTAAACCCAGGTCAAGCCCCCTGTTGTGTTATTCAACAACCCCTCCATTTATTGATTTAATAGCTAATGTTCTATTAATAAATGGGGGCCCTTTATTAAAAATCCCTCCAAGAAAAATTTAGCACTTAGGCGCTTCCTTTTAAAATTTTAGAAATAAATTAAGATATCAAGTCAAAGCCCTCTCAAAATATAAATTCTCGCCATTTCGCATACTGCTGGACCAAGTGCGTTGAAGGGTTAATTAACGAACAAAATCCGTGAATTTCGATAGAAAGAATTACCGCATTTAACTTAGATATCATTAGAGTTTTCATTCAAATCTAAGACTTAAGGCATTTCCTATAAAATGAAGCACTTATCACAATTGCATATCGACTTTCAAAAAGGATGCAACTCACAAAGCATGTCCTAACATGCGAAATGCGATATTGCGATAGAGCGAGTCAATACTTACCGTGACACTTTAGTTAAAACCAAATCTTATGAATTGCGAGAGTTCACGAAGTGCAATAGAACCCAAACCCGATAAAGAAAATGTTATAAATTGTAAGTTAAGTCCGACACGTAGTGAAAAGCACTTTATGAAATAATTACTCATTTGGGAAAACTACGCTCTAAACGATAAAGAATATGTCGCTCATCTCGCATCTTGCATCCTGTAGAATATTAAAAAACTCTAGGAAAGCGCACAACCAAAAATGTGATAGTGTGATTTGCGATATTGTGATAATCTTATTGCAATCGCAAAATTGGCATTCTCGCAGTTTAAACTTGCCACCTTAAAGTTTTTCCTTCCTGTTTGTGATGCGGTAGTTTAATGAGTAATAAAGGCAACGATAAGAAGCCTTAGTGGCTATTTAATAAGTTTAATGGCATTTATGTTAAAGAGCAACTCGACGTGATACAATATATTTTCATCTGCATTTTGAATAAAAGCTCCTATCTTGTCACCTTTTTTAGGTTAACTGTATCATTTAATTCTCACTATCATTCTCACTTGTCTTTATCTGATAACTTCTATTTTGCTCCATTTCAGGAAACCTCCGCAAAGAACATCATTCGAAATAACGGTGAAGAAGGGAAAGGTGACTGCATTTGAGAAATCAGACATGATGTCAGTTTTCTCTGATACCACATGCAACAAGGATGGAGGAACCATGACATGGGAGGCCATGTATAACTTGTTAGAAGAAGAGAAGCCCAGGCCACTGGTAACAAAGGCCACGACGATGCTAAGGAGTCATCTGACGTCTCCTATTTCAAAACAACATGTTCATTCCTGCAACGAATAGATGTGAGACCAAAGATAATACGAAACATGGATATGGTCAAATGGGTAATTGAAAAGGTTGACATCTCAGACAGAACCTTCAAGAATAACAGGCAAGAGGTCATGGGGTCTTTCTCAATAGACAAGGTATGAATAATGTACCAGTTACCGGAGCCACAAAAGCTCTACAACAAACAATTCCATGAGAAATTCACCAAAGAAAATGAAGACCCGTTAGACATCACATAGACCTGGAAATCAAGCGGAGGAAAGCTCAAACAGGATAAAACTGGTATGTACTCAACAATATCCATTTCTCCCCCTCATATTTTCACAATAGAAATGATATGTAGGTTATTCTGTAGATCCGATAGCTCCAAGTTTTTGATGGAATAGCTCCCGTTAATAGATGCAACAGTGAATGCAACAATTATGAACTTGGCTCAAATTTTATCAGACAATTTGGCAATGGCCATTATAGAATATAGAAGAAAAAGAATTCATTCTTTAAGGATTTCCCCCCCTTTATTCATGAGTGCTTTTGTTATGGATGCAATTTGTTTTTATTCTCAATTTCCCAATATGGGATGGAAATGGATTGTACAAAACCCGCTTTCCATCCATATATACCAAACATTTTTGTGGGAATCTCAATTCCACCACCATTTTTATAAAATATGTCAAGGGGTTATGCTACCTATTCATACAACAGTGTATGATAGAGCTGCCCCTAAGTTTTCTATGAAGGCCGAAGTAGATATCTTGCCAGTAGCTAGATGATTTGGGGAATAGACATTCACCTACATCATAGTTTTTTGGAGCATTGCTTCACTGCATGTCCTCTCATATTATGTCCCTGACAAACTAATGGCTAGAGAAATAGCCTACCAAACAATAGGGGAAGGTGGATTGAGTAGAGGACTGAAAAAGAAGAAGAAGGACATTTGGCCTACATTCCCATTGCAATGTGGTGCTTTTTCACTACACAATTATGGGCATGCATGAAAAGAAGAAGAGATTATTATGTCTCTGAAATTAGCTACAGTTCCAGGAAGGAAATACGACCCAAATGGCTCTGCTAAGGAATTTATTACTATGGTAAAAGTAAAATAGTTCACCCACGAAGAGGACGCCTTTGATGACCTCTTCTTATAGGCAAAAATATTTTCACAAGTTTTACATATGGAATCACTACTTTTGACCCCGGAGGATATTAATGCTTTCCATGTTTTCAGGAAAAAGAGTTTATTAAAGGTCCCATTGGATCTACTACAAATTGAACCAATAAGGGAGCCAACTACCAACATAAGCTTGGAGGGAAGCTCCAAAGAAAACTCTGAAGAAGAAACCCAAGAGAGGCCGACTCATGAGCCAGAGCACTCAGAGCGGAAATTTCAAAATGGGAGGAAACACAAATAAAGAGTCTTAAAAAGACACAACTGAAAGTATAGAGGAGACGACCAAGCAGGCCTTAAAAAAGGAACAAGCAGAGATTGCTTCTACTTCAACTTAGTCAGGTAAAGCTCCAATAATTGACTTGAAACAAGAATGGGAGCAGTTCAATAAAAATATCCACATAGACACAGACCCTGAGCAAACATCTAAAATGCAAACTCGCAAGAAAACCTAGCATAAAGAAAATCCAGAAACAACAGGAGAAGGAGCTACAGGAACTCAGGACATTGAGATCATTCCTGTTATTCATACTTAAGAGATTGTCTTAAGACTTGAGGAAATACCTCTGTTAGATGTATTCTATAGTCCTAGCCACAATGTTGTAGTCAAAAGACAAAGGAATAAAAGAAAACTAGACGCCATGGCTATTACAATTGTGGAAAATGAACCAATGGAAATTGTACAAAAGGACTCGCCTATCGACCCATATGAGAATCTCACAAAGCTGTCACAGTTCATAGGAGCCTATCCCATAACGACCATCGACAAGGCGACAGAGGTCCAAATGCTACTAAAGGAAAAGGAATAGAAAATTCTATTGCTAGAACAACAATTAGCCCAAGAAAAATCTAATCAGCAAGTAGAATTACAAGTAGGCCAGATCCAAAGAGAATTCGAACAGATGAGGACCACACCAAGCCATCTTAGGATAAAAGTATTTGCAAATACAAGCCATGATAGATATATTTAAGGATAATATGCAAATCAATGAATTCATCAAACAAGCTCTCAGCCTCAATTCCCTACTAATGTAGCAAAAGGAAGTATTTTGCTAGAAAATCTCGCAAATAAATCCTTATTGCGAGACGAGTGATAAATTAACAAGCTAAAATATCGATATGAGGTTTGAGTACAATGAAATCCACAAAAGGGTTTCTGAATATCACCTAGCAAGAATCAGAGGATGGGAGAAAGGTTGACCTACCAAAGCTGGAAGAGTCTCATAAAGATATTCTATTTACAAATTGGGATTCTCAGTTGAAACAGGCAGAAATGGCAACAATGATAGCAAAGACAACAAAAAACAGCATAATAGAAGCCATTAATGCAAATATTTATGGCGCCAATATTGTCACAGAGTGTGTACTAGGATACCTTCCAAATGTCAAATAGCTACAGTAGCAGTGGAAATAGGCAACACACGAAAAGGAGGAGGAAATCAAATATTTAAACAGGCTGAATTGGGAAGCATACTAGAAGTTTCTAGTAAAACCACACAGCCAGTGGATGACTCTAAGATGTTTAACAACCTCTACACAAAAGATGGTGCTAGAACTGACATATGCCATATTTTCTAGGCAGTTAATATCTGCAATCAACCAGCTGCCTCAGCTCAGGCCAATGAGTGATATTTGCGACCTTAGAGATCAAGTTCAAAGGAGTTAGTCATTAATTTATTTTTCTTTTATTTTTATTTTTCCATATTCCGGGGAAGGTTGTCTGAAACCTCCTAATCTATTTTTGTAATAATCTATTTTGAGACATTTAATTTAGTATTTAAACCCCTCTCATGCATTTAGAGAGGGGTCCAAAAATTTTATCAAAAACACTTTTCCAGACATTACACTTCTGTACTTTTGAGGAGGTTTTGATGAAATTAATGGAACAAGATCTATTTTTCTTTAAATATCTAGCATGTTCTCCTGAAATGCACTTTTGTACTCTTAGAATGTGTTGGATTGAATGAGATTGGGTCAATATTGCCAAAGCACATGAGCATGACTTATCATATATGGTACTCTCGTATGATTATGTTTTATTTATGTATTAAGCAATAATTATTCTTTCAATTGTTTTGTGTATAAAATTATCGTTTCACATTATTGCACTTTTGTATGATGTTAGCTTTGATTCCGTTTTGAATACATGACCGATTTTTATATGTGATATATTTTTCTCAATTGCTTTGTCTAACTATTTATCCAAAACAATTATTGTTAAACGACTTCATTTCTTTTGGCAGTTGAATGATTTTTATTACCAATTGCTGTAAGACATCATTGTAGATCGCATATGTATTTTATTCACGGGTATATTATAGTTAGATAATGTTAGATTAAAGAGATATGCATGTGTTTAGTAGTTAGATTAGATTACACTTAACTTAGTCATTTCCTATTACATCTTATATCATCCCACAAACATTATCAAATCTCTCTGGGAAATCGGTCACATTATCCCCAGTCGGAGCCACTATACCAAATGGAAAAGGAGCTACTTTCAAGGTCCGGACCGGGTGGTTTTCCCCCATGTTGTCGCAATGATTTTCGAGGCTTCAACACCCCCTTAGACCAACAATTCAGAGAATCTAAAACGTTGAATGATTAACCATTAACACTAGGAAATAGTTCACTTCATGCCAATGGAAATTAAATCAAATTTTAGATAGCATATTTTTGAGTAAATAGTTACTCAGAAATATGATTTGAGTATAAGAGAATACAAGAAAATTAACAACAGATCTATGAGGCTAATGAACTAGATATCTAATTCAAAATACATTCTTCCTCACATCAAACAACAATTCTCAACATGAAAATCATTTTACACAGATATGTCATAAGAAAGATAAAATTGCATTTGAAATAAATGTATTTTAATACAAGTTCATGAAACCTGGTCTCTTTTCTTTATTCCTTGATTTGATCTCCAATAATCTTTCTCAAATCATAAGCTCTGCCACTAAAGGGAGAATGTTGTAAAAGTGTAGGTTCAACCTCCAATTACAAAGTCTAGATTTCAAAAGAAAAATCCCAATAACCTAGATTTAATATTTTCCTCCCACCCACGGGGCTTTGGATTGACTCCGAATGGGTGCACTGCTAAGGCACTCCTTGCGATAGGTCACTGGTTCAAATCTCCTATGGGTGCTTACCTACCAAGAAAAAAAAAAAAATTTCCTCCCAATCTATAGCTCGAAATGCCCTTACAAAAGTGCTAAGAGCTCCTAAGTTGCAAAGGAGAGGAACCCCTTCCTAAATATCAAATATGATATTAAATAATTACAAATATCCCTAAAAATGGAGAGTTGTTGGGAGTAGTTTTTCAGATCCATATAATTTGGAGTTGTAAAGATTCTTCTCCTCCTTTGTTGTTGCTATCCAATTGCTCAAATTATTTTTTATCTCATTCATCCAACTACTCTCCTACCAAAAACCAATCAAAAATGAAAATATATTGCAAATCAAAATCAAAATTACCAAACTAGGGAAAATAAACTCTTCAATCAAAATCGAATTAAATAAATAAATTGAAGGAAAACTATGCTCTATTTGATTGGTTTCAAGGCTTCTATGGTTGAAAGTAAATATTATGAAACCAATTTTGCAACAACAAAAGTTATGACAAATGAAAATAAGTCAAATAAAATTTGTCACATTAATTTTTGTTAGAATTTTGTATCTCTACTTTCTACTGAATTTTAGGCATATTAAATATTTATATTTTGTTGGTTTGATACTCCCATATTGTTCTCATTGATTCTATCTTTCCAACGAGATATTTTTGGCCTCATTTGGCCAAGTAAAAATCAAGATATGTCTCTCCAAAATTGGACTATCAAAATTGCTTATTTGCTCGAAATGCATGTCTCAACCAAAATTGGGTATTTTTAATTAAAAATTATAATTTTGACTATGTTAATACATTTTTAATTAATTCAATAATTAAGATTAAATAATTATTAAACATAATTATTAATTTAAAATAATTATATACAAATAAAATTAGCTTATAAAAATTAAAACTACTATTTAATTATAAAATAATTAAAATTAAAATTAATTAAAAATTATTAAATTAAAATATTTAAAAATGTCATAGTGGCTTTTTGGCTATAGTAGGAGCTGAGAATACATAAGGAGTGATGGATTTTATAATGGAGGAGAGTGGGAGGTATAAAGAGACGGGAGGTGTCATGCCCCCAATTCTTTTTTCATTAAATTGGCCGGGTGCGGCACCGCCTAAGTAATTAACATCTTCCATTGTTAGCTTACTTTACAACTACACCTTAACATTCATCTTTAAACATGAATAACATATTAATGTGCGGAATCCATTAATATAAGAACATCATAGATCAACAGGGGAACAACATCGCATGTAAAGTGATCTATTATTATATGAGAGAATTTGTGTACAATGACTGGGAGTATATCTCAACTGGCGTTTCACCCGAGTCGGGTGCCCACCCGTGCAAGAGCACACGGTGGTCTCACCACAACTCACCCAAATACAACACAAGTCTTCTTTTGCAAATTGGGCGGGCGTGCCCGTGCATGACCCACCGCCCAAACACAATCCAAAACCTGTCTTACACTTTGGCAGGCGGGCGCCTTAGAACACCCTCCACCCGCACCTCAACCGAATACAACTTCATGCAAGAACTCATATAGGTAGCCCGGAAAGCAGGCGCATAGACCTGCACCTTTTCCGCGACTTCTACTTCTCCTTCACACCTTTTCCTTGTAATTGAACACCAAAGATTGATGCCTCAAATGCATCCCTCGCTCGTATGTTTATATGCCATTTACCTTGTCGAGTCATGCCTCGGCCGACTCTCCATTATTCCACCAACCGCGTGCGTTCATCAAACATCTCGTGCCTTTGTTAGGTCGGCCCGCCCATGGCGCGGGACCACCCCACAATTCACCTTTGTGTCTGCCTAACGCCTCTCGGTCGGCTTGTGAACGAGCTCCCCCAACTCGCCCTATAAAACCTCAGAATGCCAACTCATCCATATAACAAGATATCACGCCCTTGGTCGCTCCTCGCGGTTTTGTCATGCCTTAGTTGATTTCATATGGTGGTGGAGTGCATGCTCGGTCGCCTGTCAACCACAGGGTTTTACATCCTCCCCCACTCAAAATCATAGTTGCCCTCGACAATCTCGACTGCCTCAGTATCCTCCGTTCATACTTTGCAATCTTCTTTGTCCATCTCCAAAGTGAGTCCTCCGATTCCCAGCTTTCCTCTTCCGGTGCATTCTTCCATCTAACAAAATACTCCCGTTTCATGTGGCAACCAATCCCTGTAGTTCTGTAGCTCAAAATCTTATCCAACTCCAGTCCTGGATTGTCCACAATCCTGGCTGGTCCTCTCAGCGGTTCAGCCCTCTCTAGATGATCAGCATCAAGTCTGCATCTCTTCAACTGAATCATGTGAAAAACTGGATGCTTCATGTGCATATGGTGTGGAAGCTCCAGCTCCTAAGCAACTTCGCCCACTCTCTTCTTCACTCGGAATGGTCCCTCATACTTCCGTGTCAGTTTGCTCGCAGTCCCCTTGGCTGGATGAAACTGCTCTCCGGTAATCCTGAGAAACACCATATCTCACATACTGAAGTGCCCATCCCGTCTTCCTCTATCAGCCCATTTCTTCATTCTCCTTACAGCTTCATGCAAGCGCAATCGTTCCAACTCCAAGGTCTCATCCCAAGCCTTCATGAACTTATTCACATGAGGACTCCTCAAGAAACCTCTTGTCACTACGGTATGCAGTGCAACCGGCATCTGCCCATTCACCAACTCAAATGGACTATACCCCCTCGCAGAACTCTTTTGAATATTGTAACTGAACTGAGAAATATCCAAGAGTTCAGGCCAATTCTTCTGATCAGCCATCACATAATGTCTCAAGTCGTCCTCCAGCAATGTGTTGATCCTCTCGGTCTACCCATCTGTCTGCGGATGGTAACTCGAACTCATCAACAACTCTGACCTGACTAACTTGAACAATGTGGTCCAAAATCTTCTTGTAAAACGTGGATCTCTATCCAACACGATGCTTAATGGCATCCTCCAATACTTCACTATGTTCTTAAAGAACAACTCCACAGTCCGCCCGGCTCCACAAGGTATCTTTGTTGGAACAAAGACAACATACTTGGAAAAACATTCAACCACGACCATAATCCCATTATACCCCTGAACCTGTGGCAACAGAGTGATGAAGTCCATCGAGACACTCATCCATGGTCTCTCAGGAATCGGTAAAGACTGCAACAGTCCTCCGATTTGTCCTACTGACAAATGATGCACGTATGTACATACTCCTCTACATCCTCTCGCATCTTCTCCCAAAATAATCCTCTCTCCAACAATGCCAAAGAACGACGCATCCCTGGGCGGCCAGCCCATGGTGAGTCGTGGCACTCCTTCAAAAGGTGCTTCCTGAGCCCAGATGACTTTGGAACATAGAGTCGGTTTCCAAAGAACAAGAACCCGTCTCGTAGAAAGAACTTTCGTGTTTTCCCCTTCTTTATCTACTTCACTATATTCTGCGCCAAAGTATCGGTTTCAACACTTTCCTTGAGCTTATTTTGCATCTCTTCTGACATCTGAACTCGCCTCCTACTCCTAGATGCTCGGTCTTCTCCTTCCAATGCTGCAAGTTGTCCCTTCCTGCTAAGGGAATCTGCTACTGCATTGTGTCTTCTCGGCCTGTACTCGATAGTCATGTCAAACTCTGCCAAGAAGTCCTACCAACGAGCTTGCTTTGCAGAAAGCTTCAGTTGTGATAAAAAATAACTTGCTGCAATGTTGTCCATCTTGACAACAAATGGCTTCCCAATCAGGTAATGCCTCCACACATGAAGATAGTGAATGATTGCAGTCATCTCTTTCTCATGGACTGGATACCTCCATTCTCTATCCTGCAACTTCCGACTCTCGTACGCCACCAGATGCCCATCTTGCATAAGAACCCCTCCTATGGAAAAATCTGAAGCACTAGTGTGTATCTCAAACAGTTGCTTGAAGTTCAACAACTTCAGTATCGGTGTTGTAACCATCCTCTTCTTCAAATCATCAAATGCCTTTTGACATTTGTCCATCCATTTCCATCTCTTGTCTTTCTTCAATAGGTCTGTTAGTGATGATGTTACCTTGGAGTACCCCTCTACAAACTTCTGTTTGTAGTTGGTCATGCCCAAAAACACTCTCATCTCATGGAAATTCTTCAGTTCAACCCAGTCCTCAATCGCCTTCACTCTACTCGGCTCCATCCGTATGTACCCTTTACCAACAATATGCCCAAGGAATGGAATCTTGGTTTGAGCGAACACACACTTAGACTTCTTCAAGTACAACTGATTTGCCCTCAGTGCCTCGAACACCATCGCCAAGTGCTTCTTATGATCCTCCATGTTGTCACTGAACACCACTATATCGTCCAAGTATACTACTATGAACGAATCCAAGTATGGTCGTAGGACATCCTTAATCAAAGTGAAAAACGTAGCAAGAGCATTACACAACCCGAATGGCATAACAAGGAACTCAAAACTACCATACCTCGTTACTATCGCGGTATTCTTCTCGTCTCCTTCAGCTATACGCACCTGATAATACCCATGCCTCAAGTCCAGCTTGGAAAACACTCGGGCTTTCGTAAGCTTGTCAAAGCAATCAGCAGCCAATGGAGAAGGATACCTATTCCTTACCATCTGCTTGTTCAATGCACGATAATCACAGCACATCTGTAGCTCATTCGAATCCTTCTTCCACTGGAACAATACCGGAGCTCCATAAGGGGACCTTGAAGGTCTGATGAAACCTGCATCAGCTAACTCCTTTAACTGTCATTTCAACTCCTCCAACTTGGGTCCTGACAACCGATAAGTTTCTTTAGCTGGGGGTTGCTTTCCTAGCTCAAGCTCAATGCTATGGTCCACTGCATGCCTTTGTGGAAGTTTCTTTGGTAGCTCATCACGCATCAAATCCACATATTTGGCCAGTACCTCCGAAATCTCGGCTGGAATAGGCGTCCCCACTCCATCACCTTCGACATCCTTGAACATCACTGCATATGTCTCCATATCTGATTCCTTCATAGCCTTCTCCAAACTCAGTGCCGAAACATGCTGCACCTTGACTTCCCTCCTTTGCCTATAGTGGGCAAAGTCCAAGTTTGTGACTGTCCAACCAGCACCACCTCATCACAGAAGGGGACAACAATTGCCCTGTTGCCCTTCAAGAAATCTTGTCCAAGTATCATATCAAAGTCGTTCATCTCCATCACTATGAAGTCCAACTGACCCTTCTAGTCTTTTATCTGCACAGGCAGTTCGTGTGCCAAACCTACCACTTTAGCTCTAGAGTTCATTGCCTTGACTTCACATTCGATGGGAAGATCATTAGTCCAACCTCTTTTGCTAACTGTGTCGTCATGAAGTTATGAGTGGCCCCTGTGTCCACCAGAGCTTGAATGGTCTTGCCATGAACCATCAAGTCCACGAAACCCAGACTGTTAATCCAAGATTTCTTCATAACTTTTCCTTGCATACATGTTTGTTATCTGCGTTCATCAAGAAATGGCTTCACTCCCTGTGAACCTACTCTGATACCACCTGTCATGCCCCCAATTCTTTTTTCGTTAAATTTGTCGGGTGTGGCACCGCCTAAGTAATTAACATCTTCCATTGTTAGCTTACTTTAAGAACTACGCCTTAACATTAATCTTTAAACATGAATAACATATTAATGTGTGGAATCAATTAATATAAGAACATCATAGAACAATAGGGGAACAACATTGCATGTAAAGTAATCTTTTATTATATGAGAGAATTTTTGTACAATGACCGAGAGTATATCTCAACCGGCGTTTCACCCAAGTTGGGCACCCACCCGTGCAAGAGCGCACGATGGTCTCACCACAACTCACCCAAATACAACACCAGTCTTCTTTTGTCGAATCAGGTGGGCATGCCCGTGCATGACCCACCACCCAAACACAATCCAAAACCTGTCTTACACTTTGGCGAGCGAGTGCCTTAGAATGCCCTCCACCCGTGCCTCAACCGAATACAACTCCGTGCAAGAACTCGTGTAGGTAGCTCGGCAAGCAGGTGCATAGACCTATGCCTTTTCTGCGGCTTCTACTTCTCCTTCGCACCTTTGCCTTGTGGTTGAATGCCAAATATTGATGTCTCAAATTCATCCCTCGCTCGTATGTTTATATGCCATCTACTGTGTGGAGTCATGCCTCGATTGATTCTCCATTATTCCACCAACCGTGTGCATTCATCAAAAATTTCATGCCTTTGTTAGGTTAGCCTACCCATGGCGCGGGACCACCCCACAATTCACCTTTGTGTCTGCCTAACACCTCTCGGTCGCCTTGTGAATGAGCTCCCCCAACTCGCCCTATAAAACCTCGGAATGCCAACTCGTCCATATAACAAGATATCATGCCCTTGGTCGCTCCTCGCGGTTCTGTCATGCCTTAGTTGATTTCGCATGGTGGTGGAGTGCGCGCCCGGTCGCCTGTCAACCACAGGGCGTTACAGGAGGTCTCGGGAGGTAGAATCTCGGAGGGAACAAGGAAATGGTGTCGAGGAGATATAAGGTGTCAAGGTGCCGAGAAAATGAGGGGATGAGGGAGTGAAGTGAAGCAGGAGGGAAGAGGGAGGTGAGGACCACGTGGAGGTGGGTCTTCCCTCCAATAGAATAAGTATAACCACTGCATAACATCATTCACGACCAAATGAAAAAAACTATAGCCATTCCATATTAATGAGTCTCAAGATCTCAGAGGTCAGGAGTTCTTAAAATTTAGAATTTAAATTAATCTCTCAGATCCAAAATTAATATATATATATATATATATATATATATATATATATATGTTCTCGGATATGGTGGTTTTGGTAGGAGAGTTAGTAATAAAATAATAATTAATTAAAAAATAATATTAATTTGCAGAGATAAAAATAATATACATTTTGTAATTTTTTAGTTGAGGGGTTAAAATTATCGAAAATTTGAATGAGCGTCATTTGTAAACCATGTGTCTAAATACGATAAAATGAGAATCTATGGAAAACTAGCAAGAAATCAAACATAATGAAGTAATCACAATGGAAATCCAAGGAAAACAAAAATCTCAGAAAATTGTCTTACAATTAACTAAAAAATCATTAAAGGGTGATATGACCAAAATTTATGTATAGGGTCGCCACTATTGTTATGAAAATAAATTAAAAATAGGAGGGTTGTGATTTTACCACAAGAATCCTCTAAAATTCCCTTATTAGCATAAGTTGAATCTCTACTAGGGTCTGATTTTTTCCATCTAGGGTCATACTTTTGAACTTCACGTACCAAGTCAGTGCATGATCCCTATACATGGCTTCTAGTTGTGTAATCTTGATGGGCTCATCTTGGAATTGAGTAGGGTTATAAATGGCCTTGCATACAAACGAATGTTGTTCTGGTCCTCAATACCAACACCATGTAACATGGTGTTCTAGTGAAAACACAAGATCCCCATTTTATTCTATCATAATAGACATGGGGACCCTTTTTGCATTGTATGTAGACTTTGAGTGTGATTACTTCATTTCAAGTCTAATTTCCCTTTTATTTACACTTTGAGCTATGCAGATATGTTGGCAGCTAGCTCTTGGGATAATCTATTTAGCGTGGGGTTTGTTGAGAAGCTGGGAGCATTTATTGTGAAGCTTCACATAAAAAGGGCTGAATACATCAAGCAGATGAAGAAGCAATCTGTCCCATATGCTATCTTTAGCCTCGTGGACGTTAAAATAATTTCTTTCTTTCTTGTTTTCTTTTTATATTTTTCCTAAGTTGGATTAAGTTTCTTTGTTTATAAACTTTATAAATAACTTTTTCTAAACATCTTAAATTAATGAATAAAGCATAACCCCCAAGACCAAGATCTTTATTATTATTATTAGTGGCCATATTTTCCAAATAGTGGCTTTGGCTTATATTATAAAGTAGATGTGTTCTTTTCATAAAGTTGTTGCGACATATTGGAATAATATCAAAAGATCCCTTTCTTAATCCCCGACATCATAAGTCATAGGCCCATTTATAAAGTGGTTGTAGTTTGCTGAAGAAAGGACCAATATACCACGTAATCCTCCTCTGTTCCCTTATATCGGAGAATCCCATATTAAAGCTTTGTTATGTGTCACCGCTTAAAAGTTTTGATAACCATTCACCTCTGATCTCCGATTTCCACTTCCTCTGATTTCCAATATCCCTAAAGGCCTCTGATCTTCGATACGCGATAATCCAATGTGCCTTTGAACTTCGACTTCCGATAACCATTCACCTCGGATCTCCAATCTCCAACATACTATTCGCTCTAATATCCATACCCAATATGTATATTAACATTGATTAATAAGAATATCATGCTCCCCTGTCTAATTGGAACAATTGTAAAACCTCCGATATTAAACCTCTGATATTTTAGACCCAATATAGATATTACAATGAGTTTAATTATGATTTCACATCCACTCCATATCAGAGCTACCCAATGTCGTAAATATTTTTTTTTGTCTCATTTCAAAAGTTGCGATGTGATTTTCTCTGATACCACACAGTTCTTGCCACTCATTACTTCCATATGGGGCCATTGTTATAATAATTGAAAAGTCTATTTCAATGGTTTTGCAAGAATTTTGTGTTTAGTTTTTTATTTTATTTTCAGTTAAGTTAAATAATAGAACTAATAATCTCTATTTGACTGAAATAGGGATGAACCTAGGGCCGATAAGGATAAAGTATCTATTCGATCCGGGATTTCCGAACACTCTCTGCCATGTGGCACAACACAGTTCTAAAATGGGAAGATTGTTGTAATAAAAACTAAATAAGGCCAACACGTGGGAAACAAATCAATCCTTCAGCTAAAGAACATCACTTCGTGGAAATGATTTCTAGATTCAACTTTCCATTTCTCAAGAGAATCAGGGGAGACTGTTAGCTCTGTAAATCTATATAAATACCCCTATATTCAATCTTGTAAAAGAGGGGTCGCAATCCACTTAAGAGGGATTCTTTGTAATAATTTGATTTGTGCTTTTGCACTATTGTATAACACAGAGAGTTTTATTGTAGAGATTATAGAGAAGTTATGGTTATGTTATAAAGGGGTTTTGCACTACTACAAGAACTTTCATTAAGGTTCAGAGCTACTCTTGAAACTATAGTAATAAAAGTTTGACATGGTTTTAATTAATTCTTATTCTTAAAGTTTCATTTTTGTTTCTGATCCTTATTCTAAACAATATTATGTTTATTTGATGTTATGCGCGATTGTTGTGTCATTCACATTTTTTTGTTGTAACTTTGTTAAAGCTATCTTTGCAGGGTAGAATGAGAATGGAATCAATCTTAATTCATTGAAGTATTCTTGTGGTGACTAATAACTATTTACTATTCATTTGCAGGCTTATTTTACTTTCACTTGTATTATTTTATGTGAACTACTTCCTTTAATTATGTCAGTTCTTTCCCCCTGTTTTAGTTAACTTTCTCTCAGATTAGGAGAGGGTTATCCCATTCTATTTTGAGATAGGTTTTTCATGTTTTAGATTAGTTATACATCTACATCTTAGTTTGCATCAAGTCCTCTCTCAAAGAGGCAAACTTTAGTTATGGCTTGGTTGAGCCCCAGATTAGCTTAAGGATCACTTTCTTGCCTAATCAACAAGAGGTATGATCTGATGTCTCTTCTCTATTGGTAGGTGAAATTCATACTTTAATCCATTGGAGATAGAGAGAAGGTAATTGGACCTAGTTTAACCAGTCAGAACCACCATTTCAACAAAAAATGAACTACTCTAAGTTTTCAACCAGGTGGTCTCCCTTATAATGTTGTAGGTAGAGATTTTCGAGCCTTAAACACATGGGAATACTCAAATCTACACCTTCCATGGTAGTATGCACTATACTTCCTAACAAATTATTGCCCCCTGCACTTGCTATACTTCCAGAAAATTGTGTGCCTGAATTCTCACCAATTTGACTCTAGATACCTTGCTTGGCCCCCTCTACAACCCGACCAATTCCAATATTGCTACTATTTCCTCTTTCCTAACTACAATTGCTTTCTATGCTAGTCGAATAAGTTTGTTAAGTGCTTACCTCTTGGTCTGTGGATGTGTGTAGGGTGGTGGGTTCAACTTCGAGCATGGTCTGATTCTGCTATTCTGGTTCCAAATCTTCCGTACTAAACAGACTCAACTATTCCCCTTCTCCTACCTCCATTTGTGGTGTGACGAAATGAATCCCTTCATAACTCTGGTCACTAGCACTACTCTATGTTCTACGATGGCATCCTAGCCCCTCCCTCTATGCTATTTCTTTTGACAGGAACTGAGGCTAACCAACCTCCTCCCATATCACCCCATCGATATCTCCCACCACTCCTCAAAGTTCCCTCATAACTCTCTTGCTCCATCCTTTTTGTCTTCCTTTTTATGCGTAGTTATAGGTCCACTGTCAACTTCCACCACAATCCTTCTTCCTCATTGCCTTTCTTTCTCCTTAGAGCATCTCCTGTGTCTCCTATTTAGAAATCTAGGGGAAAGAATATAAGATTATTTCTCTTAAAATGATAATTGTTTGTGATGCATTTTTTCTTCACTTAGTTAGTTTCTTATTTCACTTTTTGTTATTATTGTTTTTCTTCATCAAACAATTACCAAACAACAAAGAACAATTAGACAAAGGACACAAGATGTAGGTGATTGGCCAGGGCCAAAACCTCTCCAATCTGAGAAGAAAACCCATGAGAATTCTTCTTCTTGCGGAATCTTCAATTGACGAATTCCAAGTCCTAGACTCTTGACCAAAAACTTCTCCAAGACCAAGTCAAAAAAATACTTTGATCAACTATTCTTCCACAAAGTTGGTCAAAATTAATGCAAAACTTTTGTTTTAACTTCTCCTCAAATCTTTGGCCTCTATTACAAGTCTATAATTCTTGGCCTACCTATAATCTTCTGTAGTTCTGCATGTTTGAATAGATCAGGACCAATAAACAAGTCTTCTCTTCATCGCTTGGGATTACTCTTCTTCTTTGTCACTTCGATATAGAAAAACTAACTCTTGACACCTTGTTTTGGCCTTCTTAGGATGATTGTAACTTTTATCTTTGATGCAACAGAGAGTCGCCCTAAAATCTCGCATGTGTGAGGTATATATCCTAGAAAGAAATCCTCCTAACATTTGATTTCCTTATCTTCATATCATCATATTCTTCACACTTTTTCCTCTTTCTTAGTCTAACTTGTGTGAGTGATAAGTGTGTCATTGAATTAGGCTGAGTACTGATTTATATAGGCTTATTTTTCCATGATAGGCTAACTTGTTGCTTGAGTAGGCCGACTTGATCATTACATTATTACTTGGTCTTGGAGATTTCTTTGACTTGAATTTTGCTCAAACAAATTCCTCTCACAGTATGTAACATGCCCAAATGGGTCATTCATACATTACGATGAATTTCTTTACTTGTAGACTCAATGAAAATTCCTAGGAGCTAACTACAGGAGCTAGACCTAAAAATAATTTTCCTTGAGCATGAAACCCATGCTTCAAGAACAACAATAATAAATTTATTTTTCTTATTACATCAAATACGTAAAATCATGATTATATATGTCATTATGAAGACCGAACCTAGTTACATAATTCAACACTCCCTCTTAAATAGGGAGGTATTCATAATCCATGAAAGCTACTTGGACATTCTCAATCTAAAGAATTATAATAAGAAGAGTCAGAGTGGTAATTTATCTATTTAGCATCATATCAACTAGTATTTTCACTTAGTAAGGCCTTGACTAACAACTCTATCTCTCCAGAAGATTAGAGCAAAATGCTAGCGAGACCAATGACTGATAGACACCATCATCATTATCTCTCAAGGAACATACCCCACCTAGGTGTTCAAAGGGTATGTCCTTTTAGGATTATTCTTATCGTGGATTCCCAGTCCTTATATAATATTGTTCCTAGATGACTACTCTTATCTTGGATTCCCTACCTCATCCTCAAATAGTATCGGATGCAAAATTTTTACCCAATCCTCCATTCTTTCTTCTAAAGTGAGGAGAAGAATGATATGTACATCTCTTCTCATGGCCTTCACTAAGACTTACGACTTGTCAGGCGGATGAATTGTTCTTGCGGACAAGACCGATCTCCCTAGTATCTAATGATATCTAGTGACAAGCAAACCAAACAAATTCTATCTTTCTCTAAATATGCGATTTATAAATAAAGGTTACTAGGTGTTTTAGGCCTACCTCGGGTCCAGTGCTAGTTTGTGGAAGCCACGCTCCTTTGTAAAGAATCTGCAAACACAAATAGGCACACATATCAAATAACACCTGAAAAGCCAATATAATAAACCATATTTATCATGATGATCAAGGAATTCATGAAATAAACCATAGAAGACAATTTATTGAGAAAAATGAATCTGATTGTATTAACTTTAATCAAAGAAGAACTTTACAACCTTGGTGCCTTGATGTTGTACAAGCTCCTCCCAGGGTCCAGCAAGAATCTCCTCTACTTTGACAAGTTTCACTCTCTTCCCAAAGAAGCCAAAAGGTATGTAATCTCTCCTCTCAAGCTTAACTAGGAAGTCTCAATTCCAACAACATTTACCCTAAAAAATGTTCAACTTTCAACCTCCCTAGCAACCAGCCCAATGCCTCAATTTATAGTGCAGAGGAGGGAAGTTACTAGGTCCACCTTCAAAGGGATAGAGCCCTCCTTCAAAGGGATAAGCTCCTCTCATCAAGGGGTTAGCTCCTTTAGTTATGGGATGCATGAACCACCTAGGAGCGAACCAACCACGTCAAGATTCCTTCTAGAAGCATCCAAAATTAACCCAAAGTGAGTTTTTAAGAATAAACTTGCGCCTTTTTGACTTTCATAGGGGTCCGCACCCACTCCTTTAGAGACAGAGCGGGCAGGTCTGCAGGTAACATGACCAAGGGGTGCGGGACTGCAGATAATGGTAATAGAAAGTGCAGAACCAGAGGTTTATATATTTTCAAAGACTTTCTCTCATTTTTAAAGCTTGACATGAAGAGCTGAGGTTTGAGACTTGCAAAGGAGGATAGTATGAGTGGTGATAGACTCACACGGACTGCAGAAAGTCATGGTGACAATATTTTGTGTAAAAACTTGCCCCCTAAAGTGCGAAGTCTGTAGTAGATGAGGATTTCATTTATCATCTAAGAAGAGTGAAGTACTTTATCATTTCGAGGATCATCTTGTGGAGAGCCTGGTTGGAACCTGTAAAAACATTCAATGCAAAATATATATATGAGATCATATCATCATTGAGGTAGGCATTTCCATACTCAGATCAAAACTGACTAGAAAACTAACTAAACTGCTCTGATATAAGAATGATCTTGCAATACATCACAAGTATGGACACATGTAGACACAGTATGGGTGCAGCCATCTGTTTATGAATAGTCCACTGTATAATGAATACAAAATTCCTCGCTGCCTGGATGGTGGAAACTAGATCCAGGGTCTTGATTTCTACTTCCCGAAATAGTACGATTCTATCCATGTGAATGAATGTGTCGAAGTCGAACATGGTAGAAACCACTTGATTATCAGTCAATGATGTAAAATTTTAACAAGTGTGAGATAAACCACCATTAATGTCAATGGCTCTCAAAGTACTCAGTACAATCCATGAAATGCGAAAAGATGTGTTGATGTCGAACATGTCACGGAATCCTTTAATCGAAGGTCAATGATGCAACCTATCGTCGAAGGCGAGAAACCTGCCATTGAGGCATGCAGATCCCAAGGTACTGACAATTTCTAGATCATCTTTCTAGATAATGAGCTGAAGTCGGTAGAAAGCGATCCGTCGTAGGCAAGCCCACAACATGAAATCATAGATAAAGTTTGAAGAAATATATCTGCAAGGACTGACTCATGGATGGTCAAGATGGATGACAGATATTTTGCCGATGAATGGCTTATTTGCATTGACCTCTTGAACACCTAACGACACTGCAGATGGTTTGGTGACAATTGACCCAAAGCTAATACCCAGAAATCGACTGAAGGCTTTCAATATGGTTTGATTAACTGTTAGGCAAAGGATTTCCCAACCCAGGTGAACAAAAAGTGTCGTGTTCAAGAGTGGTTAAATGTTTTTCTGAGACACAAAGTATGACAAACAGGTTCATTTTTCTTTCTTTTCCCCCACCATTTCTGGCAAGTACCTCTTTATTTTTGACAAGCTTGAGGAGGATAACATTTGCTTGATTATAAGCTCATCCTTTAGATGAGTCCAACCTAGTTTAAATTTGAACCCTAAGAAGGAGTGGTTCGTTCCTGTTTTTAATTGAACAGGTCCTTTACTGTTAAGTTGTAACGAGTCCAGTATAGGAAAAACTCAGTGTTTTTCAATTTTAGGGAGTTTGAAAAAACTTAAGAAAACTCCATGGTTGTCCTTTTTCGTGAATTTGTGTCTCCCAAGCCCGAAAAAGTATAAAATAATACTTGAGAGAACCGCTTGACCATTACGATCAAGGAGTAATTTTCATAATTAGTGCCTCTAATCTGAAAAAGTAAAAAAGCGATCAATGACACGTCGTTTTACAACCAATATCGAATTTGAAACAAAAAAAATCCGGCAATCTTTTCATGTTTTTATGGTCAGAAAAGGGCTGTAAGTGGACTGTCTTTTTAATTCCCTTTTAACGAGCTTAAAAAGAAAAACTCGACAATCTTTTGATATTTTAGGAGTCAGAAAAGAGCTTAAAGGTGACTCTAATGTTTTTTGTCGAAAAATGATCAATTTTGCCTGAAAAATCCATTATCCTGCACAAAAACTCAAACATTACTCATACCTGTTTAAAATAAATAAAAATGCTTCAAAAGTTACCTCTTTAAAGTGAAAAATAAACAAATTAAAAATTCATTTATTCAAAAATGCTTATAAAAAGGGCTTTTGTAAATTCATTTTTACCGTTTGACTTCAGAGTGAGAAAAGAGAGCTTTTGGTAAGAAACTTCCCATGAAGATTGCGGAAAATCCGTCCGTTGGAATCGAACACTGTCACCTCCAGGTAATCCACATCATCTTACTCTTGCATTTCATTCGTTTGAAATTTGTTTTTAGGGTTTTATTTTGATTTTTAGGAAATATTTAGGTTAAAATACCTTACGCGGCGGTCCACAGGCACAGCATGCGAAACCTTCGGACCTCGAATTTTTCGCATGCAGAAAAAAGTCAGGGGACCGCACCTGCTGTATAGCCAGAGTGCGGACCTACGCACTGTCTCTAACATAGAGGGTGTGGTCCCCGCAACATAGGTTTTCAAACTTAAATTTTTCAAATTCTGCCCAAAAACTTTGATTTAAAATATTCTAATCCGCCTTTTTATTGAATGTAGGGTATACACCATGCTTGACTGGCGGGAACGGGAGCACGAGGATGTGGACCTCACCGCGATTAATCATCAACCTTCGATTGATGCATTGAAGGCATGCGGTTTATTCAAATTCTGGGCCATACCTGGCATGAGGGCCCAAGTGGACTTTTTGTAGTGGTTGGTAGACAGGTGGAATGTACAGGACCAGTGTTTCTTTATTGGTGGCCACCAGCTCGAAATGGAGCCAGAAGACATTTACTTTTTGACTAGTTTGCCTAAGAGAGGTGAACAATTGACTCTATTCTGGGCTAGGCCAGGTGGCCAGTCTGTCAATAGCCTCCGGCTAGAGTTTTGTAATGACCAAACCAAGGACAAAGGGATTGATATCAAAACCATCCCCCATCCTGAACTCAAAGTTATTGAATTTACTGTCACCAGAATCTGCAGAAGTGCAACACTACATATGGCCACTGGATCCAAAATGTAGATGGCAGTAGACTGCTTTCAGGGCACCATCTTCAACTGGTGCGAAGCTGTGTTGGCTAATGTAAAAGGCCAACTGGCTAGAGCAAAGAATGGACAACTGAAAAAATTTGGATATGGTTTCTTAGTTGTGAGCTTTGGTCTAGAGAGGGCCCCAATGTTGGTCCCACAACATCTTTCCATTGGAGCTGGACTTCCTCGAGATCCCAAACTGATGTGTTGGGTTGCAGTTATGGCCCGTCATCCTGAGGAGGGTTCAGAGGTTGTTCGATTTCCTCCTGAGTATTTTCATTTGGTTGGAAAACTAAGTTTTTGCTATTCAGGATTTTCCTTATGCTGGGATAGATTATCGTGGTGACTCAGACATGGCTCTTCCACCAGGAGAGCAATGGGATGACTCAGATAAAATAATTTTCAACATTTTCTATTTTTTTTTTTTGTTTTTAAATCGTCCCAAAATTGATAGTAAAAAGTTTCAAATGCAGATGTAGGTCCACGACGACCAACCACTCTCCGGCCCTATGAGAGGAAACAGCCAGCTGTAGTAGCACCAGCCCCACGGGACGAATCTACAAAGACCTTGGCCGAATTGGAAAACCATCTAGAGCATTTGACAGCAAACATTCCAGAGACTAGCATAGATGACATTCCTCTTAGGCTACAGTGCTATGTGATTGGAGTCCCAGGACCTTTCAAGAGGTTCCTTTGTAGGGTGGCTCGTACAGTGGTTTCTTATCGTGATCATCACCAGTGATAAGATGATCGCCTGTTGTAAACTCATATGACATTTTTGCTTTTTGTACTTATCATTTTTGCCAATCATAAGGTGTTTTTCAACCTATGATCGAAGATGATGTATATTTGACACACTTCTATGCTATGCTATATCACTATTACCAGCTATCTTGTAAAACATGTTATGGAATGTTTTTAAATTTACTTGTTTGATTATTGCAAATGTCTACTTAACATTCAAGAAGCAATTGCATCTGCTAATGTATTTAAATATCTTGGAATATGCTGATATTCAATATAGTCAAATTCACGTTCCAAGAGATGAACTCTCAAAAATAATCTCAATAACACTGGATTTCTAATGGCATACACTCTATTAAGCTGCAATACAACGAGTTTAGAATCTAACCTCACAATCAAACTCTGAATCCCAAATGAGATGGATTCAGATAATAACTCAATCACTGCACTATACTTTGCAATGTTGTTCGTTGTTTGACCGAGGCTTACCCCATGCATAGATACCAACTCATCAGAGGGCGAATAAATAACCCAAGCTGGGGAAGAAATGTTCCGTGTATTATGACAAGCACCATCAGCAAAACCAATGTATGTTTGGAGAGACGTCGACATCTGCAATATCAAGAGTAAAACTAAGATAAGCAGGAATAATGACAAAAACACTCTCTAAGCTAGGCACACTTTTTAATCTAAAACACACCAACTAGAAAGAAAAATAACCTAACTAAAATCTTCACACTCAGATTTAAGCATAATATCTTTTCAGAGAAAGACCATTTCTGGGCTTACCTAAAGAGACCCCGTCAAAGTCTACCAATTCATAGGCCCCTTTTTCCAGCTTTCGCTTAACAACATAAGGACCATGCCACATGGGTACGAATTTTCCAGCGCCTAATTTATCATTTTCTTGATCATACAGTAAGACTAGGTCTCCTTCCGAAAAATTACGAGGTGTAACATTTCAATCATACTGAGCTTTAATACGTTTGGCATGAGCTTTGATTGCTAGTGCAGCATCACATTGATTCTCATCTAGCTGAGCCAAGAACAAAAAACATTTCTCCTCTTCGGAAGTGGCTGGAAGTAATTCTATGGCCATTTTCAATGACGGGATTTCCCATTCAATGGGTAACACAGCTTCCAAACTGTAAACTAGTAGGAAAGGAGTGAAACCAATTGATGTTTTTACTGAGGTTCGATAAGCCCAAAGTGTTGAAAATAGCATGTTATGCCAATTTGACCTATGAATCCCAATGATTCATCGGATCATGACGACTAGAACTTTGTTGATGGCTTCAACCAGACCATTAGCCTATGGATAATATGGAGTTGAACTATCGTGACACAGGCCAAGTTGGTCTGTTAGTTCAGTCATCATAATATTTCGAAAATGACACCCATGATCAGTGATAATCGCTTGTGGAATATCGAACCTAGCAATTATATGATTGAAAATGAAAATCGCAGTAGTTTTTCCATCTGCCAAAAATGTAGGCATCGCCTCGGCCCACTTGGTAAAATAATCTACCGCAAGGATGATATACGCATGCCCCCCGGCCGAGTGAGGGTTACATGTAATAAAATCGATACCCCATTTCGCAAAAGGACCGACAGCAATTATAGGGTGGAGAGAAGCAGGTGGAGCATGCATATTTCGATCAAAAATTTGGCAGTTGTGGCATTTTCAGACCGCGTTAATACAATCTTTAAATAAAGACAACCAGAAATGGCCAGCGCGCAATATCTTTTGGGCTGTGGAAAACCCAGACATATGACTGCCACACACTCCAAAGTGACAGTCATTTAGAACCCTTTCAGCTTCCTCATGAGTTAAACAACGTCGGAAAATAGAGTCCGCCCCACGATGATAAAGTGTATCCCCAATAATTTTGAATTGTTGGGATTGGAATGGTATTTTCCGATGCTGAGTTCTTGAAATTTCAGGCTGAAAGGATTGGGTATGGAGATAAACTATGATATATCCATACCATGAATCAAGGGTGCTGATTAGAAACAAGGATTCGTCCGCAATGGGCTCTTCCGCCACAGTTTCAGTATCAGCACACGGGAAGTCACACATTAACTCCACAAAATCTAAAGATTTTTTTGACTTAGATTTTTCAAACTCCAAGTCAAATTCCTGCAGGATAACAATCCATTTGGAATACTTGCCCCCTAGCAATTGTTTGGTCAAAATGTAGATCATAGGGTTGCAATCGGAAATTACAGTAGTTTTGCGTAGTAAAATGTAATGATGAAAAGGTTGGACAACTTGAACAGCTGCTGTTAAAACCCAGGTTGTTCCCTATGACTCCCAAGGGAATACGGCCGGGGTAACCACTAACCAATCTTTTAATCACTGTTTCTAGCCAAACAGTGATCAGAGAGGGCTCTCTCTTTATGATTTATATCTACAGTGATGGTGTTTTAGGCTAGGTATTGAGTACAGGTTATGTTTGTGTTTCGGTTGATGAAATTCCCTTAGACTTCAGTGATGTAGTTTTTAGATATGTTGAATATCATTGGGCAATGGAGTCTATGGCTTAATGTGTTTGAATCTGTGAGATGAAAGATGGAACTTACAGGGCCTTTTGAGTGCTTTGTTAAAACATATTTTGGCTAAGTGACAGGAAACAGGCAACACGAAGTGAAAGCATTTAAGAATTTCCACTTATTGTTTACATATTTCCACGTGACAGAATTTGGAGCAGAAAACAGAGGTCACAGGGGCAATAATTTGAATCCCTGGGAATAGTCTGTTACAGCAAAGAGACAGATTGAAGTGCAGCAGTTAAGAATTGCAATTTCTATTACTGTTTCTGAAGAAAACATAGATGACAGTTCAGGTTTGAGTTCAGGGTAATGCTTGATTAAATCCTGAAACTATTCTTTCACCTTACTATCAAGTGTAAGACATTTAAACAACCAAAGAGAACAAAAGACTCAAAAAAACACATAACAGAAGATTTGAAAATACTTATAGTTTTATGCAACACCCATGGAATCCTGTAACATGCATCCTTCACCACCAGACATCAAATACACCAAACTTCTGGAAGTTCCATTCCTCCTTTGTATTAATTCTCTGAAAATATTACAGCAGATGGAAGTTATCCAAGAGAAAATTCCAGCAACCCCTTATGCGTTACTAAGGGGGGTATATATACAGATTTACATTTGGAAAAATATCTGAAAGAAGAGTAAATGCCTCATAAATATGCTGCCAACTGCTAGTGAGCAGTAGCCAAAGAAGTAAATGAAGAAGTAAATGCAGTAATAGCTCTTAGTCCTTTAGCTGTCAAAATCTGTCAGATGCTGTTGAATTTGTAGCAGTTGTAGTCGGCTGAAGGCGTGTGTTTCAAAATGTGGCTAGCTGTCACTGTTAGTGATGAATCACTTTTTAGATATTTTCCAGTCACTGACCACTTTATACTTGTCTTGCGGTGACCTGAGCTGGCTTTTGACCTGGAGTTTTGAAACTACTGTGGCAGAATCTGGAGCATGGCTTGCCACCAGTCCTCCTTGGGCATTTGATGCCTTCGCATTTTAATCAATGTCTCATCAAGCTCTGTGTATTTGAAAAAACTGGGAGGAGTTTCAAATAGATGATTAACTTCATTTTCAATAAAAAATGACCCTTCAAGCTGAGTGTACAAACTCTGTCCTGTAGGAGGAACAGTTTCTTCAGAAGCACTGCTGGATGCAGTGATTTGATTTTCTATGTACGCGGCCATCCTATTTGTAAATTGATCTCTGTTGATCAATTTCCCTGTACCGCTCAATAGGCTAGGCATTCCTCTTGCCTGTAGCATCCCCATTCTGAGCTTGAAGTCTTCAACTTCAGTCTGTATCTCATAGCTCCTCCTTTCTGCTGTCTGCACATATCCTCTGAGCGTTAGCACCTTTTTGGTCATAAGGATGGCCTCCGTTCTGTTGGTGATTCCAACTGCTGCCAGCTCATCTTTGTCTTGCCTGTTCAGAAAGTCTATCAGTTGGCTAGCTTGTTCAGGTCTATTTCCTAGTGCTGTCTTAGCCCTCTGGATATCTATCTGAGCTTGCACAATTAAATCCATATGTTCATGGATTGTTTTGAGTGATTTCCACTGTTTAATCATGCTTTGGGTGATTTTATTCCATAAGATCCTCTTGATCTCAGCCATGGTGTTTTTGAGATCAAGCTCTTTCTCCAGGGCTTTGATTCTGTCCTTTTGGGTCTTGATCTGTCTGCCCTGTTCTGCCACTGTCATTTTAGACTGGTCATACTTGGCATCTATCTCTGCCAGTTTTTCTTTTGCCTTCCTTATCTCATCTGCTTGTAGCTCCATTTGCTTAACAGCCTTAGTTAGTTCTTCTATGCTGGGCTGGTCAACTGTATTTGCTGTTGTAGGGGCCACTGCTGCCCCAGAGCCTGTTGCTGCTGTAGAATCTGTTGGGGGAGTTGGTAGTGTGGATTCTCCCTGTTTGTCCTGTAATGACTTCTCCAGCTCCTCCTCTAGCTCTTGGATCCTTTGATCCTGCTGCAATAGTAGATCAAGTTGTTGATCAACTTGTTTTTCTTTTTGCAGTTCAGCTGTCTGAGGATGTTCTGTAGGTGACAGCTTCAATCTCCTCTTCATGGCATTGAGATCATCCTCTTTTTTCTTCAGGAGGGCTTTTACCCCGGTTGGGTCACTAGGGTTATGCCCTAGATCAACAATAATCTCTTCAAGAGATTTTATCCTGTTATCCTTGGCCCTGGAAGACAATCTCTCAAAATCCAGTTGAGTATTTGTGTGCTTCAAGGATTCTTTCAGCTCATGAGCTAGTGTGGCCTTATCTACCAAGGTGGCATAGACCATTTCTCCAGTCTGCTTATGGAGCTCAATTTGGTCCATAGGATGTATGTCTTTGGCCAAGACCTCCACCCTTGTTTTGATGAAATCAGCAGTGGACATTGGGTTGGGCCCCTTAGGTTTGAAATGGCTGAATATCATCTTCTCCTCTTTGAAGTCGTAGACCGACATCAATCTTTCTTGTTGGGCTGGAGTGGCATCTATAAATTGTTTGTAAACCTCAGCCCTCAATAGTTCATTTGCTGCCTTGATTTCTTTGAAGGTGGCCTTAGCACCTTTGAGCTTCTGGCTTTGTTGAGAAGAAGATGATACCTCCAAGCCAAGTTGTAAATTCTGCTCCTGCTGAAAGGAGCTAGTCCCTGTGTGTTGGCTGCCCTCCCTATCCTTGGCTGTATCATTGAAGACATCTTCAGTAATGTCTTCTACTTCTGGGGAGTCTGCCCTCTGCCTTTTAGCTTCTGGTTGTTGGGAGGATCCACTGAGGGGAGTGGACTCTTCTCTTTGTCTTTTGGTCCCCCTTTCTTCATGTGCCGGGGTCTGTAAAATTGAAGTGGTTAGGGGCTCCACTTGAGGGGGTGGTGTCTGCAATAAGGTGGTTTCTGGCAGCCCAGTTTGTGGCAGACCGGTTTGTTCTTCTTGCTGCCCTGTTTCTTGCTCTGGTTGTTGCTTTCCCTGCTCTGACTGCTGCTTTTTTGCTTCATCTTCGGCGTCCATTTTTCCCTTTCCCTTATCCAAGCCTGGTGCTGTTGTTGGCGGCGCTGTCCTGGTAACTGAGGTTCCTCCTCCTGATGTTTGAGGCAGCCTGAAAGGTACCTGGATCACATAGTCCAGGTCAATAGTTTTTTCAAGTTCTTTCATATTTTTAGCTATTTTTTCCTCTTCAGACAAGCTCTCAACAAGGGTATCCAACTGCCACTCTTGTAAGTTTGCATACTGTTCTAGATGTGGATAGTGGCAGTGTTTGATGGCTAGGAGTCTGTACTTTGTTCTCCTGGCAGTGATGAAACCTTGAGGGTCATATGGGACCCACCGGAAACTGTAAGACAACTTATATTTGTCTTTTAGGATCAAATCTGCAGCCTCCCATCCTTCCTTCTTATTCATGATAAAAGGGCCCAGCTCATTTTTGAAGTTAAGGTGTGCTTTTTTCTTTGAGCTGTGGAAGTGAGTGAGGTCTGACTGGATTAATTGCCTGTAATATTCCAAGGCAAATAATCTCATGGGAACATACTTGGGTAGTCTGTATGGACAGAGCTCACACCCATACACTCTGAACACAGTGTGGTGTTCATATAGGTACCAATCACCTATTTTGTACTTCTTAGAAAGCTGTAAAGCTTTCTTGATCTCATTTGATATTCTAGGTGGAGGGGATTTCATAAGTATGCTGGAGACTGGGTATACAAACTGATCTACAAATTCACAATAGCTGTAGGGTGAATTTGTGATTTCATGATAGACTGAGGTCCAGAATATGACTGATCTTCTCTCCCCTTTGTTGTCCAGCCTTCTGATGTAGCATGGGAAAGCTTCAGAGTGATGATACATGAACAGGTGGTAGATGTATGCTGAATATCTAAAGACTCCTTGTCTGTCCAATTTGCACAATTGATCATGGATCCTATTGGCTATGAACTTGGCAAAGTTGTACTTTCGGGCAGGGGGTTGTCGTGGGCTGTAGGCAGATAGCATTACGAGCATGGCTAGATCCACATGCTTGCTGTTCTGGTAGCCTAGCACATAGGCTATCATGTCCAGGAGCAGCCTGCCTGAGTCATTGAAGTGCTCATGTGGATAAGGAGGTGGCCCTGTAGGCTGGTTCTCAGGCCACATGTAGTTCCTGGTGACCTTCTGCAGCTCTTCACTGGTCATCTTCTCACCTGCTTCCATTAAAGATCTCATGGAGAAAGGGACTAATAACTCTGTCTGTTCAAAGTGCAGCATTTTGTTGATGGTGTCAGCGTTTATATAGAACAACATCCTCCCTAGTTGAGTGTTGACAGCTCTGTGCTCCTGATCATAATTTTGAGCACATAAGTGAATGATTTCAGGGAAAACATTCACAGCTGGGAGGCAGTAATAGGGCAGGTTTGACTCCCATATCCCATCTGTACCAAGTCCTGCCTTATAGTCTTCCCTTAATGTGGTGAAGGTCTTCAAAAAGTTTCTGTTTCCCTCAAAATCATTTATGAGACAGTCTTTGTCAACTAATGGCATAGCTTCCAGTTCCTTATTGGTTTGACTCAGTGGAGTGACACTGAGGGAGGAGGATGCAGATGCTGCCATGATACAGTCTGAAAGTGTGCAGTAGGATGCAGAGCTTTGATGAATCTCTTGAAGACTTTGAGCAGCAGGTAGGTGCAATTGGTGTGATGTCTTCTTCTGGTGTGAAGTTGTTCTGAAGCTAGCAAAGTACTGATGATTTTCAGGAATGTGGATTGTCTAAGGGAATGCTTACTGAGGTATTAGTATTTGTACAGGAAGAGTGTAGGTAACCAGTACTTGGCAAAAAGGAACAATGCCGGGTACTTCAGGGCGATTTCTGCAGTTTTAACCCGCGAGCTGGTTTGTACAGAGCTAAATTGGGGCTAATGGATGGCACAGGTTGCTTATGTCTGATTTGGGTGCTTAGGTAGAGCTAAATTTAGAGTTTTTAGCAGACTTTAATGGTGATTTTGCAGAAAATTGGAATTCACGGGCAGAATGGGAGAAGACGGAAAAATACCTGGCAAATCGACCTGGAAGCTTGCGGGCTGGGTTGCAAAGGCTTAATGCAGTCAAGCCTCGAACTTTGAACGGTTTACTTGTCGAATTTGATGGCTGAATGCAAGATTTCGCGGCAGCGGGCTTGACAACGGCTAGTTCAGCTTCGCATGCAAAATAAGCGAAAAATATGCGTTTAGCCGTTTAAATCGGTAAATTTGGCAAAAGTATGAATTTGGCGCTTTTCCGCCGATGACGTCAGCATGACGTCATGGCGGGGCCCAGGTGAGGGGTGACGTGGATGCTGAGGTGTTAGCCAGGTCGGCAGGACACGGTGGCGGGCGGGCGCAAAGGCGGGCCCGCGTGGAGGACCAAGGGACGATGGGGCGGGCACCGGCGGGGTGACGTCAGAGCGGCGTGGACATGACGTGTAGGCATGACGTGTGGGGTAGCGGTATACGGGGTGGCGGCAAGTGGGTTCCCCGCACCACCTTTGGGCAAAGGCGGTAAGTGGGAGGAGGGCTCCGAACAACCTTACCGCCCGCCACGCGTCCATTGTACGGGATAGGTAAAACCGCTTTCCCCGGACGCTAAATGTCGGCACATCGAGATCTGAAATTGACCGCCCACCCTTAGATCTGGGCGCTGGAGATCTGACGGCTGGCGGGCCTCCCGACTGGTCGAGCATGTTGGGGAAGGGTCCCGCCAGCGGAATAAAATATTCCATTTAATATTTGGGCGCAAAACTATAGGTTAGTGGGTTTTGAATGGTTTTTCATCTTTTCTCGCTTAACCCGTAATGTGGTGGGATTGGGAAACGTGCTAGAGGCGGGTTTTTTACCTTAGGGACTTTTGCAAAGATTTTTGTAGGCTAAAGGGTCTTGGAGAGGGGTTTTGCCCATGCAGAGGTGAATTTGAGGGTAAAATAACTTGCAGCAGAGGGGAAAGGGGTGGAAAAGGTTCACCAAAGTGGCCAGGTGCCATTTGGTCCCTTTTGAAAATACATGGCTATTACGCCTAGGGGAGGGAATATACATAAAATTTGTTGCTTTATACACCTTAGTGTTAGTATTATTAGGGGTAGGGGTAAAATAGGGGAGCTAAATAGTAGAATTAGGAGTTAGTCTAAGTGAAGGTGGGGGATTTTAGAAAGGGGGTGTTAGCAATGGAGTAGGGGGGAAGAGAAAAGTTAGTGATGCTCTGCTGTGAGACCATGAATTTCACCACCTTTTCGCTAATATATCCATTGCCTTGGCAAAACATCTTTGACCACTATGTAATGGTGAACATGTCCTTTCTGCAACCACAACTGCCTACCCAACTATTTCCCCTAACATTTTTTGTTTCTTCTTGGAGAGGCACTTGGACTTGCAACCCTCAATTGCCTTTTCTTTTCTTTGGCTTTTTTCCTTTTCTCCCTATCTACTTCTACCCTTATCTCTTCCAAGGTCCCAGATTAGACTTTTGGGAACCTTTGTTTCTCTACCTGAACTATTTGTCTGCCAAGATTAAGCTGTTTGGACAGACTTCTTTCTCTATTCTACAACTCAAAATTGAAACATGGCATGATCCAGTTTGAACTGTTGAATCACCCAAAAAATTGTAATAAGGTCCTCAATATTTGAAATACTTCACACACCTCTGATTTTCTGGAAATATGGGATCTTTGTAGTAGCAAAGCAGAGCATATTTGGATTTTCAATAATCAATCATGAAATATGAAACCTATTACTATAGGTATCTAACAGTGGCTCCACATGGGGATGGTTTTTCTTTTGAAAGACCAAGAACAGCAGGTCAGATTGCCTTGTTCCTTGACTGTCCATCTTAATCTTTGGAATCTGATGCATGCAACCTGTCAAAATTGTGTGCTTTTCCTCGGGGAACCTTTGATTCTATCTGCCTATTGCTGCTAGGTGCAGCACTTGAAAACATCTTTTTACAAACAAAAAACATATGTGGGCCTGCATATATACAATGAACCTTTGGATCCCTATCATAGTGAACCATCATAATAGTGCTTCAACATCCTGCCATTGACAGGACCTTCATCCAGTTCAGTTACAGTCAAACTTTTAAGGAAATAAGTGTTATTACCTTGTACTGCTTGGACAGCAAATGGTCCTTTCCACAAAGAATCAAATTTCCCATGTTTCCCTTTCTCTTCTCTTCTTGCATCCCACTTTAGAACTTTGTCTCCCATATTGAAATCTTCTGCTTTGGTTCTTCTGTCAAAGGCCTTTTTCAGTTTTTCTTGTAATATTTGCACTCTGCTGAAAACTTGTTCTCTGGTCTGCTGTAAACAGATTATCTGGTTGATCCTTCTTTGCATATCATTTGGCTCTGCTTGACTTTCTTGTAGAAGTTTCATAACTGGCACCCCTAGTGATGAAGGAAATCTGGCCTCTAATCCATAGACCAACTCATATGGGCTGGTACCAATTGATCTTTTGGTGGTTAATCTATCTGCCCATAAAGCATTTACTAGTTTCTTGTGCCAGTTCTTTTTGTTCTCTTCCAATACTTTCTTTATGATGTTTATCAAGCTTTTGTTTGATGATTCAGCAAGACCATTTCCCTGAGGATAGTAAGCTGTAGAATGGCCCAAAGTAATGTGAAATTTATGGCAGAAGTTTATCATTCTCTTGGATTTGAAGGCAGCAGCATTGTCTGTTATTATCTTATCTGGGCAGCCAAATCTAGCCAGTATATTATTCTCCAAAAATTGAATGATCACTGAATCATTTGCTTGTCTGCATGGGGCAGCTTCAATCCACTTGGTGAAGTAGTCTGTTGCAGTCAAAATCCATCTGTGTTGTCCTGAAGATGAGGGATGAATCTCCCCAATGAAATCCAAACCCCATTGTTGAAAAGGTCTTTCTGTTGAAATGGGCCTCAAAGGAAGTGGCAGCAACTGTCTTCTGCCTTCAAACAGTTGGCACTTGTGGCATGATGTTGTGAATTTCTTCACATCAGAGAACATAGTGGGCCAGTAATAACCAGCCCTTAATATTTTGTCTACAGTGGACTTCCAGTATAGATGTCCACCACAGTCTCCAGCATGGAATTCTTGCATGATGTTGTCAGTTTCACTCTCAATAAGACAATGCAGCAAAATACCTTCATGGTTTTTCCAGAGTAGATTCTCATCCATCACACAAAACTTAGATGTTTTCATTTTCAGAAACCTAGACTTAGTTCTGGACAGTCCTGGGGGAGCACACAGGTTTTGTAACACATAACAGACATCAGAGTACCAAGGAGATTGTTCAAAGGCTACATTGATCTTTGGAGTCGCCATCTCTGTTTCACTGTCCAGTTGGTTGATATCTAAGGCTTGGAAATTTGCTTCTGTCATTAACTTGGCCAAACCTTGCCCTTTAATCAGCTTTGTAGGTTTTATTTCAATGTCAAATTCAAGTATGTTTGCAATCCATTTTCCTCTTCTACCCTCTAAGTTTTCTTGGGTGAGAATGTCTTTGACAATAGGACTTGGTACATAAGCCACAACATGAGAGTAAAGGATATAGATCCTAAAATCTTTGATAGCTTTGATTAATGCATAGGCTTGTTTTTCCATTATTTGGTACTTCAAAGGAGCATCTCTAAGAGCTCTGCTGAAGAAGGCAATGGGCTTTTCATTCCCTTGATCATCTTTCTGCAATAAAACAGCAGCAATAGTATGCTGGGAGGCAAAAGAAAAAATAATAAAGTCTCTGTCAAACTGAGGATTAGTTAATACCGGGGTTTGGGTTAAAGCCAGTTTTATGCTTTCAAAGGCTTGCTTTGCTTCCACAGTCCACTTAACCTTTGAATCTTTCTTTAGCATATTGTTTAGTAGTCTGATCAATTCTGCTAAATTTGGGATGAACCTTCTTAAAAAATTGAGTTTTCCTAAGAATCCTTGCAACTCTTTGACATTCCTAGGGTGAGGCATTTGTAGGATCGCTTGTATCCTATCTGGATCAATTCTTATGCCATCTTTTGAAATGATGTGTCCTAAAAGTTTCCCTTCTTCCAAACCAAATAAAGACTTCTTGGGGTTTAAGGAAATGCCATATTTTCTGCATGTTATGAAAATCTGTCTTAAATGTTTCAAATGTTCTTGGTCAGATTTTGAGAAGGGTGTAAGATCATCTAAGTAAATGACCAAGAAATCATGAATTTCTTTTGCAAAAGCAATGTCCATTGCTCTTTGAAATGTTGCCCCTGCATTCTTCAATCCAAAGGGCATTTTCACATACTTGAAAGTTCCCCATGGGGTAGTAAATGCAGTTTTGTCTTGATCATCAGGGTGCACTAAAATTTGATTGAAGCCTGAGAATCCATCAAGCAGTGATATCCTTGAGGCTCCTACTACTCTTTGGAGGATGTGATCCATTTTTGGTAAAGGGTAGTTATCTTTGAGTGAAACTTGATTCAGATTCCTTAAGTCTACACAAAGTCTGATTTCACCAGTTTTCTTTCTGGTAGGGACTAAATTTGAAATCCATTCAGAGAATCTGATTGGTGCTATAATACCAGCCTTGAACATTTTATGCAACTCTTTTTCAATGGAAGGAAGGAGCACAGGATTGATCCTTCTCAATTTCTGTTTGAATGGTTTTTGATTAGGCTTGAGGGGGATGGTATGCTGGATGACAGATGTGTCATAGGACTTGAGATCTTCATATCCCCAGGCAAAGACATCTTGAAATTCTTTAAAGAGATCAATGTACTTGGGCTTTTGATCAGGGGGCAAAGAGGCGGACAGCTTGACTATCTTAGGCTTTTCCATAGTGCCAATATTGCATTCTTCAATTCTTGCATCTAATGGCTGCATCTTTGGCTTCCTAGGGATGTCATTTGAGTCGAAAATATCCTCTAATGGGGTAAGGCCCACTGGGAGGAAGTTGTCTTTGAGTTGTATGATTTCAGTTTCAATGTTACTCATCTCTTCACAGTCCATTTGTTTAATTTGTTGAATGTTTTCATTGTTGAAAATGGTTGGGCTGAGTAGTTGTTTTGCTGTCCTAGGTGACATTGGGTGAGCAGATTGTTGAAACTGTATTTGTGATTGACATGCTTCATTAAATATTTGTGATTGACTTGCTGTCTCAAGCATTTGTGATTGACTTGCTGTCTCAAGCATTTGTGATTGACTTGCTGTCTCAAGATCAATATTTAATCCTGTGAACTCCTGTTGCAGGGTTAAAAAATTGTTTATTTGCATGTCATCCTCAAATACTTGCCATTCTCTGACATTGTTTGGAATAGAGGGTCTGTACCTGACCTCAGCTGTGAAACAATTATTAGGTTCCAGTGGGAATTTGAAAGTGCTGGCAAATGTTGCCAAGCTATGTGCATGGAGGTTATGGCCCCTTGGAATTTTTGTGATAGCAAACTCATGAAAGGTCTCTAATATTTCGATTACAGCAGCCCTGTAGGATCTCAGCCTCTTGTCATTAGTGACAAAATTTCCTTTTACTTGTTGAATGACCAGATCAGAGTCTCCCCTGATAGAGAGGCTAGGTGCTTGTAATGATTTTGCAATCTTGAGGCCTAGTAATAGAGCTTCATATTCTGCCATGTTGTTGGTGCATCTGAAATTCAATCTGTAGGCCTTGCCTGTTGCACAGCCTTTCTCTTTGTTATGTATCCATACTCCCGCTCCTGCTCCTAACTTGTTAACCGAGCCATCAAATTCTAAGACCCACAAGATGCCTTGCTGGTCAGGAGGTTTGAGGTTCTGTTCATGGGGTGGTAGTGTGAGCATGAGTTGGGGTTTCTTCTCCCATTTGTTTTCTAGGATAGCTTCATCATTTGCCTGACCATCTTTGACCCCTAGGGGAGAGCTAAAGTGTTTTGTTGTACTGATTGATGTTTGACAGGTGCTACTTGTTAGAATGATGTTTTGTTCTGGTTTAAATGTCTCTGTGCTAATGTGACTGTCGAGAAGCCAATGCTGTCATTAAAGAGGATGTAAGAGTCTATGTCCGAATGAACAGCATATATTGGGAAATTTTGGGGTTTTTCTTCACTGCTAACCATATACTTCATGAGTGTTTCCCTATAAAGTCTTTTTGGTTGTCCAAAGACAGAGATGGTTGCATATGACATGTCTAACTGCAGGGAGCCTTGAAGCTTTGCTCCCCATGATCTTGATAATAGCATCCCATACTTGGGTGGGATATCAGCAACAACAACATCCATCAAAATGGTCTTGTTGGGGAATTGGACCAGGGACACACACAAATCCTTAATTAGACCCAGGCACTTGACTTGACTAGAATCAAAAGAAAACAAGTCTTTGTATGGTCTTGTGATATCTAAGTTTAATCTTTCCATGACTGCTTTTGGCATCAGATTATGAGAGGCTCCTGAGTCAAACATTGCATTGTGCAGAATTTTGTCATGTACATGTAAGCTGACATAAAACGGTAAAACCCCTGTGACTACTGTTTTTCCATCTACCTCTGGACCAAATAGTAACTCTGGAGTGTCATCTAATACATTTACATCATCTTTGCTATTGGTGAGCTGAAGGGATTTTTTAATCTGTTGTTTGTACATGTCATGCTTTGCTAGCTCTGAGAGGGGAATTGCTACCTTTAACTTGCCAATCTCTACTCCTAGGTCAAAGGGTTTGTCAATTTGCAATTTGGGATCACGGGTAGCAGTTCTTTCTTTGTTTATTACATCTTCTGGTGGGATTTCATCTTGATTTTGGAACCTGCCCCTAATATTGATATCTTGAGGGGCAATATTTGGGTTAGGCTCAGAGGATAAGGTTGCCATGGGTTGTTTTGATGGTGACAGTGGTTCAGTAACCTCTTCAACCACTACTTCCTTTGTAGGCAAGTTTGGCACATGATCAGGTTCAGTGACTGAGCTTTCTTTGGTTTGCTGTTTTTCTTTTATCTTTTCGGGTTGATTTACATTTACAGTCCTACTCCTTAGTTTGTATTGTTTGTGGACTTCATAGACAGCAGTGTCATATCCTTGTTTAAAATCAAAGGATTCCCCTGACTTAGTTTGAAATGTATTGCTCTCATCCTCCTCATGGTCTTCTTGGGTTAAGAATACATGATTTTTGCCATCCAGACCTATTAAATTGATTTCAGGGTCCTCATTTAGCTGATTTGCAGTAGAAGTTTCTGCATAATTTTCTTGAAAAGGGGGTCTGATATCTTGGTCAGCATTAGTCTTTCCTATATTGGGGTTTTGGGCTCTCCTGAAATTTGGGTTTCTAGGAGGATTGTTTTGTGGTGCCTCCCATGATGATTTTCTTTCCACTGATTCCACTCTCTCCCCCAACCTCTTCATGCTATTTAGAATTGCATCTAGCTTTTGGTCGAAACCCGAGGTTTCTTCTTTGAAGCCAGTTTTCTTTTCCAGCTTTGCCCTGTTTCTTTTGGCAATTAGGTTGGCCTCTACAGTGACTGCAACCCTTTGAGCTTCTGCAAGGGTTGGAGGGTCTCTTTCTCTCAACTGATAGGCCATATCAGAATCAAAACCATCAGGGAAATTATAAAGAGCCAAATCAGGAGGGGGTCTTAAGTTCTGAGGGATAGCATTGTATATGTTGTTAAACCTGGCACAATACTCCAACACCGTTTCTTGGGGACCTCTTTTAATAGTGTTATATTCACCAAGTATGTGGTGGGGATCTCTCTTTTTCTCCCATCTGTTAGTAAATTCCTGGTATAAAGCTTCAGGGTTTGCAATTGAATTTGCATTTAAGGACCTAAACCAAGTCCTGACATCCCCAGTTAAGCTTTGAACAAAGATTCTCATCCTGACACTATCATCATCAATTTCATAGGTCTCAAAGTGGTCTTGCATCTTTTTAGCATGCTGGATGGCCGTCAAAGGGCCATGGGAATCAAAAAATGAGAGTCTGGTTTGATAATCTTGGGGTAGGGCTGGAGCATTGGCTGGAATCTGCAATGGTGCATATCTGTTAGCCATGTTTATAGGGTTAATAGGGTTGATAGGAACAAATGGGACAACTGGGATTACAGGTGTATTGGGGTTAATAGGATGGGTAACAAGTGGAGAACTGGTTGAGTGAGTATGTGCAGATGGTGAAGATGGAAAGGTAGGACTTTGAGGGGTTGAAGATGAACTAGGGGAATTGGGTGTGGAACGAAAAAGGACTTTGCAAGGAGTGGGAATGAGGATGGGTTGGTCTGACCTTATATCTGAATCAGCAGGTTTATCCTGCTTGTGCTGTTTCCTTATGTTCTTTGGGATGATATTTGGGTTATCAACAATGATGGGTTGATCAGGGTCAGGGTGTGCCCTAGTATGCCTTGGGTTTCTTTTAGGAGCCAGCTTCTAAGTGTTCTTTCAGAACTTTATACAGAAGTTTTGTATTTACAAGGGCAAAATAAGAACTCTGGAATGACTATATATGTTTCAAGGCTAGGATAAGTTTCCCTAGTTAGCTCTTCCCTAAGACTGCCCCTGTATTAGAGAAACAGTCCTAAGATGTCTTGGCTAGTTTCAGGCTTGATGAAAGCTTTGGAAGATAGATAGTAATTGAATAGTCTTAGGTTCCCCAGTGGAGTCGCCAATTATGTTAACACCCAGGTTGTTCCCTATGACTCCCAAGGGAATACGGCCGGGGTAACCACTAACCAATCTTTTAATCACTGTTTCTAGCCAAACAGTGATCAGAGAGGGCTCTCTCTTTATGATTTATATCTACAGTGATGGTGTTTTAGGCTAGGTATTGAGTACAGGTTATGTTTGTGTTTCGGTTGATGAAATTCCCTTAGACTTCAGTGATGTAGTTTTTAGATATGTTGAATATCATTGGGCAATGGAGTCTGTGGCTTAATGTGTTTGAATCTGTGAGATGAAAGATGGAACTTACAGGGCCTTTTGAGTGCTTTGTTAAAACATATTTTGGCTAAGTGACAGGAAACAGGCAGCACGAAGTGAAAGCATTTAAGAATTTCCACTTATTGTTTACATATTTCCACGTGACAGAATTTGGAGCAGAAAACAGAGGTCACAGGGGCAATAATTTGAATCCCTGGGAATAGTCTGTTACAGCAAAGAGACAGATTGAAGTGCAGCAGTTAAGAATTGCAATTTCTATTACTGTTTCTGAAGAAAACATAGATGACAGTTCAGGTTTGAGTTCAGGGTAATGCTTGATTAAATCCTGAAACTATTCTTTCACCTTACTATCAAGTGTAAGACATTTAAACAACCAAAGAGAACAAAAGACTCAAAAAAACACATAACAGAAGATTTGAAAATACTTATAGTTTTATGCAACACCCATGGAATCCTGTAACATGCATCCTTCACCACCAGACATCAAATACACCAAACTTCTGGAAGTTCCATTCCTCCTTTGTATTAATTCTCTGAAAATATTACAGCAGATGGAAGTTATCCAAGAGAAAATTCCAGCAACCCCTTATGCGTTACTAAGGGGGGTATATATACAGATTTACATTTGGAAAAATATCTGAAAGAAGAGTAAATGCCTCATAAATATGCTGCCAACTGCTAGTGAGCAGTAGCCAAAGAAGTAAATGAAGAAGTAAATGCAGTAATAGCTCTTAGTCCTTTAGCTGTCAAAATCTGTCAGATGCTGTTGAATTTGTAGCAGTTGTAGTCGGCTGAAGGCGTGTGTTTCAAAATGTGGCTAGCTGTCACTGTTAGTGATGAATCACTTTTTAGATATTTTCCAGTCACTGACCACTTTATACTTGTCTTGCGGTGACCTGAGCTGGCTTTTGACCTGGAGTTTTGAAACTACTGTGGCAGAATCTGGAGCATGGCTTGCCACCAGTCCTCCTTGGGCATTTGATGCCTTCGCATTTTAATCAATGTCTCATCAAGCTCTGTGTATTTGAAAAAACTGGGAGGAGTTTCAAATAGATGATTAACTTCATTTTCAATAAAAAATGACCCTTCAAGCTGAGTGTACAAACTCTGTCCTGTAGGAGGAACAGTTTCTTCAGAAGCACTGCTGGATGCAGTGATTTGATTTTCTATGTACGCGGCCATCCTATTTGTAAATTGATCTCTGTTGATCAATTTCCCTGTACCGCTCAATAGGCTAGGCATTCCTCTTGCCTGTAGCATCCCCATTCTGAGCTTGAAGTCTTCAACTTCAGTCTGTATCTCATAGCTCCTCCTTTCTGCTGTCTGCACATATCCTCTGAGCGTTAGCACCTTTTTGGTCATAAGGATGGCCTCCGTTCTGTTGGTGATTCCAACTGCTGCCAGCTCATCTTTGTCTTGCCTGTTCAGAAAGTCTATCAGTTGGCTAGCTTGTTCAGGTCTATTTCCTAGTGCTGTCTTAGCCCTCTGGATATCTATCTGAGCTTGCACAATTAAATCCATATGTTCATGGATTGTTTTGAGTGATTTCCACTGTTTAATCATGCTTTGGGTGATTTTATTCCATAAGATCCTCCTGATCTCAGCCATGGTGTTTTTGAGATCAAGCTCTTTCTCCAGGGCTTTGATTCTGTCCTTTTGGGTCTTGATCTGTCTGCCCTGTTCTGCCACTGTCATTTTAGACTGGTCATACTTGGCATCTATCTCTGCCAGTTTTTCTTTTGCCTTCCTTATCTCATCTGCTTGTAGCTCCATTTGCTTAACAGCCTTAGTTAGTTCTTCTATGCTGGGCTGGTCAACTGTATTTGCTGTTGTAGGGGCCACTGCTGCCCCAGAGCCTGTTGCTGCTGTAGAATCTGTTGGGGGAGTTGGTAGTGTGGATTCTCCCTGTTTGTCCTGTAATGACTTCTCCAGCTCCTCCTCTAGCTCTTGGATCCTTTGATCCTGCTGCAATAGTAGATCAAGTTGTTGATCAACTTGTTTTTCTTTTTGCAGTTCAGCTGTCTGAGGATGTTCTGTAGGTGACAGCTTCAATCTCCTCTTCATGGCATTGAGATCATCCTCTTTTTTCTTCAGGAGGGCTTTTACCCCGGTTGGGTCACTAGGGTTATGCCCTAGATCAACAATAATCTCTTCAAGAGATTTTATCCTGTTATCCTTGGCCCTGGAAGACAATCTCTCAAAATCCAGTTGAGTATTTGTGTGCTTCAAGGATTCTTTCAGCTCATGAGCTAGTGTGGCCTTATCTACCAAGGTGGCATAGACCATTTCTCCAGTCTGCTTATGGAGCTCAATTTGGTCCATAGGATGTATGTCTTTGGCCAAGACCTCCACCCTTGTTTTGATGAAATCAGCAGTGGACATTGGGTTGGGCCCCTTAGGTTTGAAATGGCTGAATATCATCTTCTCCTCTTTGAAGTCGTAGACCGACATCAATCTTTCTTGTTGGGCTGGAGTGGCATCTATAAATTGTTTGTAAACCTCAGCCCTCAATAGTTCATTTGCTGCCTTGATTTCTTTGAAGGTGGCCTTAGCACCTTTGAGCTTCTGGCTTTGTTGAGAAGAAGATGATACCTCCAAGCCAAGTTGTAAATTCTGCTCCTGCTGAAAGGAGCTAGTCCCTGTGTGTTGGCTGCCCTCCCTATCCTTGGCTGTATCATTGAAGACATCTTCAGTAATGTCTTCTACTTCTGGGGAGTCTGCCCTCTGCCTTTTAGCTTCTGGTTGTTGGGAGGATCCACTGAGGGGAGTGGACTCTTCTCTTTGTCTTTTGGTCCCCCTTTCTTCATGTGCCGGGGTCTGTAAAATTGAAGTGGTTAGGGGCTCCACTTGAGGGGGTGGTGTCTGCAATAAGGTGGTTTCTGGCAGCCCAGTTTGTGGCAGACCGGTTTGTTCTTCTTGCTGCCCTGTTTCTTGCTCTGGTTGTTGCTTTCCCTGCTCTGACTGCTGCTTTTTTGCTTCATCTTCGGCGTCCATTTTTCCCTTTCCCTTATCCAAGCCTGGTGCTGTTGTTGGCGGCGCTGTCCTGGTAACTGAGGTTCCTCCTCCTGATGTTTGAGGCAGCCTGAAAGGTACCTGGATCACATAGTCCAGGTCAATAGTTTTTTCAAGTTCTTTCATATTTTTAGCTATTTTTTCCTCTTCAGACAAGCTCTCAACAAGGGTATCCAACTGCCACTCTTGTAAGTTTGCATACTGTTCTAGATGTGGATAGTGGCAGTGTTTGATGGCTAGGAGTCTGTACTTTGTTCTCCTGGCAGTGATGAAACCTTGAGGGTCATATGGGACCCACCGGAAACTGTAAGACAACTTATATTTGTCTTTTAGGATCAAATCTGCAGCCTCCCATCCTTCCTTCTTATTCATGATAAAAGGGCCCAGCTCATTTTTGAAGTTAAGGTGTGCTTTTTTCTTTGAGCTGTGGAAGTGAGTGAGGTCTGACTGGATTAATTGCCTGTAATATTCCAAGGCAAATAATCTCATGGGAACATACTTGGGTAGTCTGTATGGACAGAGCTCACACCCATACACTCTGAACACAGTGTGGTGTTCATATAGGTACCAATCACCTATTTTGTACTTCTTAGAAAGCTGTAAAGCTTTCTTGATCTCATTTGATATTCTAGGTGGAGGGGATTTCATAAGTATGCTGGAGACTGGGTATACAAACTGATCTACAAATTCACAATAGCTGTAGGGTGAATTTGTGATTTCATGATAGACTGAGGTCCAGAATATGACTGATCTTCTCTCCCCTTTGTTGTCCAGCCTTCTGATGTAGCATGGGAAAGCTTCAGAGTGATGATACATGAACAGGTGGTAGATGTATGCTGAATATCTAAAGACTCCTTGTCTGTCCAATTTGCACAATTGATCATGGATCCTATTGGCTATGAACTTGGCAAAGTTGTACTTTCGGGCAGGGGGTTTTCGTGGGCTGTAGGCAGATAGCATTACGAGCATGGCTAGATCCACATGCTTGCTGTTCTGGTAGCCTAGCACATAGGCTATCATGTCCAGGAGCAGCCTGCCTGAGTCATTGAAGTGCTCATGTGGATAAGGAGGTGGCCCTGTAGGCTGGTTCTCAGGCCACATGTAGTTCCTGGTGACCTTCTGCAGCTCTTCACTGGTCATCTTCTCACCTGCTTCCATTAAAGATCTCATGGAGAAAGGGACTAATAACTCTGTCTGTTCAAAGTGCAGCATTTTGTTGATGGTGTCAGCGTTTATATAGAACAACATCCTCCCTAGTTGAGTGTTGACAGCTCTGTGCTCCTGATCATAATTTTGAGCACATAAGTGAATGATTTCAGGGAAAACATTCACAGCTGGGAGGCAGTAATAGGGCAGGTTTGACTCCCATATCCCATCTGTACCAAGTCCTGCCTTATAGTCTTCCCTTAATGTGGTGAAGGTCTTCAAAAAGTTTCTGTTTCCCTCAAAATCATTTATGAGACAGTCTTTGTCAACTAATGGCATAGCTTCCAGTTCCTTATTGGTTTGACTCAGTGGAGTGACACTGAGGGAGGAGGATGCAGATGCTGCCATGATACAGTCTGAAAGTGTGCAGTAGGATGCAGAGCTTTGATGAATCTCTTGAAGACTTTGAGCAGCAGGTAGGTGCAATTGGTGTGATGTCTTCTTCTGGTGTGAAGTTGTTCTGAAGCTAGCAAAGTACTGATGATTTTCAGGAATGTGGATTGTCTAAGGGAATGCTTACTGAGGTATTAGTATTTGTACAGGAAGAGTGTAGGTAACCAGTACTTGGCAAAAAGGAACAATGCCGGGTACTTCAGGGCGATTTCTGCAGTTTTAACCCGCGAGTTGGTTTGTACAGAGCTAAATTGGGGCTAATGGATGGCACAGGTTGCTTATGTCTGATTTGGGTGCTTAGGTAGAGCTAAATTTAGAGTTTTTAGCAGACTTTAATGGTGATTTTGCAGAAAATTGGAATTCACGGGCAGAATGGGAGAAGACGGCAAAATACCTGGCAAATCGACCTGGAAGCTTGCGGGCTGGGTTGCAAAGGCTTAATGCAGTCAAGCCTCGAACTTTGAACGGTTTACTTGTCGAATTTGATGGCTGAATGCAAGATTTCGCGGCAGCGGGCTTGACAATGGCTAGTTCAGCTTCGCATGCAAAATAAGCGAAAAATATGCGTTTAGCCGTTTAAATCGGTAAATTTGGCAAAAGTATGAATTTGGCGCTTTTCCGCCGATGACGCCAGCATGACGTCATGGCGGGGCCCAGGTGAGGGGTGACGTGGATGCTGAGGTGTTAGCCAGGTCGGCAGGACACGGTGGCGGGCGGGCGCAAAGGCGGGCCCGCGTGGAGGACCAAGGGACGATGGGGCGGGCACCGGCGGGGTGACGTCAGAGCGGCGTGGACATGACGTGTAGGCATGACGTGTGGGGTAGCGGTATACGGGGTGGCGGCAAGTGGGTTCCCCGCACCACCTTTGGGCAAAGGCGGTAAGTGGGAGGAGGGCTCCGAACAACCTTACCGCCCGCCACGCGTCCATTGTACGGGATAGGTAAAACCGCTTTCCCCGGACGCTAAATGTCGGCACATCGAGATCTGAAATTGACCGCCCACCCTTAGATCTGGGCGCTGGAGATCTGACGGCTGGCGGGCCTCCCGACTGGTCGAGCATGTTGGGGAAGGGTCCCGCCAGCGGAATAAAATATTCCATTTAATATTTGGGCGCAAAACTATAGGTTAGTGGGTTTTGAATGGTTTTTCATCTTTTCTCGCTTAACCCGTAATGTGGTGGGATTGGGAAACGTGCCAGAGGCGGGTTTTTTACCTTAGGGACTTTTGCAAAGATTTTTGTAGGCTAAAGGGTCTTGGAGAGGGGTTTTGCCCATGCAGAGGTGAATTTGAGGGTAAAATAACTTGCAGCAGAGGGGAAAGGGGTGGAAAAGGTTCACCAAAGTGGCCAGGTGCCATTTGGTCCCTTTTGAAAATACATGGCTATTACGCCTAGGGGAGGGAATATACATAAAATTTGGGGCTTTATACACCTTAGTGTTAGTATTATTAGGGGTAGGGGTAAAATAGGGGAGCTAAATAGTAGAATTAGGAGTTAGTCTAAGTGAAGGTGGGGGATTTTAGAAAGGGGGTGTTAGCAATGGAGTAGGGGGGAAGAGAAAAGTTAGTGATGCTCTGCTGTGAGACCATGAATTTCACCACCTTTTCGCTAATATATCCATTGCCTTGGCAAAACATCTTTGACCACTATGTAATGGTGAACATGTCCTTTCTGCAACCACAACTGCCTACCCAACTATTTCCCCTAACATTTTTTGTTTCTTCTTGGAGAGGCACTTGGACTTGCAACCCTCAATTGCCTTTTCTTTTCTTTGGCTTTTTTCCTTTTCTCCCTATCTACTTCTACCCTTATCTCTTCCAAGGTCCCAGATTAGACTTTTGGGAACCTTTGTTTCTCTACCTGAACTATTTGTCTGCCAAGATTAAGCTGTTTGGACAGACTTCTTTCTCTATTCTACAACTCAAAATTGAAACATGGCATGATCCAGTTTGAACTGTTGAATCACCCAAAAAATTGTAATAAGGTCCTCAATATTTGAAATACTTCACACACCTCTGATTTTCTGGAAATATGGGATCTTTGTAGTAGCAAAGCAGAGCATATTTGGATTTTCAATAATCAATCATGAAATATGAAACCTATTACTATAGGTATCTAACAGCTGCCAAGGCCAATTTCTCCACATGTGAATATTTTAGCTTAGTTGGATTCAAAGTTTAACTAAGGTAATATATCACATGTTCACTACCGAATTCATCTTCCTGAACTAACACCATTCCAATGGTGGAATGAGAGGCGACGAGATATAAGAAGTAGTCCTGGTTGTAGTTGGGAGGATGCAATAATGGTGCATGGGTCAACGCGTGTTTTAGTGCATCAAAAGATTTATTGGCTATCTCATCCCAAAAGAATGAAGTATTGTGTTTCAACAACTGGGTAAAACCCTTTGTTATCTCGGCGTAGTTAGGAATGAATCGTCGTAAAAAGTTTGCTTTCCCTTGCAAACTTTGGAGTTGGCGAAGAGTCGAAGGAGGAGGCAATTTGACAATGGCTTCAACTTTCTAGGGATCGACACGATTCCAGCTTTCAAAACAACAAATCCCACTAACTGACCCGTTTCTATACAGAAAACACACTTGTGTGGATTCAACCTAATTCAATAATGCCTACACCTCATAAAGATTGCTCGTAAATGAATGAGATGATCGGCTCGATGTAATGAATGAGCAGGTAAATCATCGAGATAGGGTTGCACAATGTGCTTGATGTCATGAAACGCGTAAGAAATGGCTCTTTGAAAAGTTGCACTAGCGTTCTTAAGCTCAAAAGGTAATTTTCAATAAGCAAATGTCCCCCATGGACAAATGAAAGCCATTTTTGGTTGATCAATAGGTAGAACATTTATTTTATTGTATCTGGAAAAACCATCCATAAAGGAGAATATTTCACTGCCGGCACAATCATCAATGATTTGATCGATATAGGGAGTTGGGTAATTGTCTTTTGGACAGGCTCGATTAATATCCCTATAATCAATACATATTCTTATTGTTCCTTGCTTTTTGTTAACAGGAATGATATTTGATACCCAATCCGTTAAAGGAATTGGATAAATGAAACCCGCTTTAAGTAATTTTTCAACTTCTACATTAATTGCAGCAGCTTTTCGCGGGTGAATCTAATGCAAACGTTGCCGGACGGGTTTAGCATCCGGGTAAGTTTTGATTTCATGAACAATAATTGCAGGGTCAATTCCTGGCATTTCCTCATATGACTAGGCAAACACGTCGTGAAATTCTTGAAATAGGGCCTTATATGTTTGAATTTCATCTTCCGTACAAGAGGCACCTATATGAATGTTTTCAACAATTCCAGGCTTAACCAAAATGTCAATAGGAATAGTTCGAGAAATATTTCCCAAATTTAACTCAGAATCGAGATTTTTCAATGGATTCTGAGGTTCCTTGACATAATCAGTTGTAAAAATAGATGAATAATCATTTTCAAAATGATCAATCTCAGGTAAAAACAAAGATCTATGATGAAGATCTTCCCATGGTAAATCATCAATAAACAAGATTTCACGAATTTGCTCATCAGTGTGAACAAGTTTGGAAAACATTGTTGAATCTGAGCCTGATATTGAAAGTGATTCTTCATGGACCACATTCATTAAGTAAATTTGGGTTGAAGAAGGGTCAGAAAACAACTGTACGGCCTGTTACACAATTTCATATAGACTCAAAGGCATAGCATCACCAAATGAATCTATCTTAGATTCGGAAGGTAAGATCCAAGGATCATCATAAACAATAGTGTCTGATGAAATCATATTAATGGTTGCAGTAGAAGGCGATACGTTGGGAGGAGGAAAGGAAAAAGTTCCTAGTAAACCAAAATCTTTAACTAGTCCTACTCCAACATCCTTATAAGAGATAGTTGTTTTGTCGACATGTTGGATACTTTCAGAAGAGGCTGGGTCGGATGAAAAGTAAGTTAGCTGGTCTATTGTTAGGATATTTCCATTATGAGGAAACTTTATAAGCCAAAAGACCAATGAAACAACAGCAGTCATAGCGTAAGACCAACTACGACCCAAGAGAAGGTTGTAATCTAGAGGGGCATCAACCACCTCCACATCTAGATTAACAGTTTTGCCTTCAACCCCTATAGGTAAATCCTGTAGAATGCCAAAAGGATGAAACCCACGGCCATCAAAAGCCTTTAGAGTCATCGGGGATTGATTAAGTGTAGGAGAACCAAGCGATCTCCAACACTGGATCGACATAATACACGTTGAGGCTCCTTCATCAATCACAGTCCTATAACAAGGTCTCTTTTTGACTAACACTGGAATCTGGAAAGCCATTTGATGAGGTAAGCGAGGTGTACTATTTTCTAGATCGAAAATTATAAGGTTCGAGTCCTGAATATCAACAGCTCCTATAGCCAACAATAGCAATTTATGTTGTGCTGGACATGATTGCAGCACCTCCAAATCCGACATTGCTGAAGGTGAAATAGCCAAATCTTCAACAATGTCATAGTTCTGAGCAGCTCTCGCATGTGGATTGAAAGCTGACTTTCGAAGTATACCCTTGGCGGGTGGTTTGATTACTAAGTGTGGGTTACATTTCTCGATCTGTAGTGGATCGGAACCGGGAGTTGAAGTTGGTGGGTTCAAATTAGAAGATTCTACTTCCTTACCACCAACAGGACTTTTACTTCGATAATCTTGCGATCGTGTCACAATCCTAACATGGGACATCATCATTATGGGTACTTCTGAGGCATTTGAGGAAGAACCTATCATCTTACTATCTTGACTAGGAAAAGGATCCTTCAAAACAGTAGGCGTTTGAGAACCTTTGACGATTTTCGCAACCTCGGCATGATGAGGGCAGTCTCTTGTAAAATTCTCTTTATCACAAGAGACAAGGATAACGAGGTTTACGTTTCTCATCAGTAGATTCCGTTTTTTCTGGTTTCTCTTTCGAATTTTTATCTGCTTTATTTTTCTTCTTACCACTGGATTTTGATTTGGCCGTAGATGACTCTACAACATGAATATCGGCAGAAATTTCCACGGAAGAATCTCCTGTCGGGGAATCTGGTAAAGTTATGATAGGAGAAGAATTCTTGGAATATTTCTTCTTACTTTTGGTATTAACTATACCAATCATACCATCAGCAGCATGAGACCTTGAAGGAGTTGCAGTCATTTGATTTTGTTTAGGAATATCGGGGATTTTCTCGTGTAACGTACCTAACTGCGTATAAACGAGGTCAAGGTACTGAGCTTGAGCAATTACTTGCTCTTCAGTAACGACTCCTGCCTTAGCTACATCCTCAGTGATTTTAGGTAGTAAAGATTTGACAAACCATTCTGCTAAGATTTGATCCGGAATAAAAACTTTCACTAAACGCCGTCGACGTCTCCCTTCATGAATGTGATCTGAAATGTAAGTGGACGTTGACTGTTTTAATGAAGTTAATAATTCCTTGCCATTGTCATATCTGACAGGCAACTGAAAATGAGTTAAAAACGAAATAGCTAGCTAACTAAAGTTATAAAAAGTGGCTCATGGTAACTCAATGTATCACTTGGCTGCAAGACCAACTAGAGTGCGTTGAAAAAGCCATAAACGAATTGAATCATCTGAAATGGAGTTAGATGCACACCAAAGGTGATAAGTCATCACATGGTTTGATGGATCCTCTCCTGATTTACCTTCAAACTTTGGGATGTCACTGGGAAACTTATTCGGCATAGGTGGTCAAAACGGAAGATAATTAATCAGATTGTTCGTAAGGCACGACAAATCAGGCAAGTCCAAAGTTGCAATGAATGGTAACTGATGATCAGGGTCCCTGAAACCCTGGGTCATGAGACCAGCCCCAGGAGGAGGATATCCAAGATAACTAGGAATCGGGATTGCATTTGGGATATTATATCCTCCCGGAAAACAAAGATTAACCGGACCGTACTGGGGTTGTTGAGGTTTCTGATAAGTATATCCAGGGTACGGTTGATACTGATAGACTGGGTTCTACACAGCAGGACCGAATTGGTACTGTCCGTGGTACGGTTGATAAGTAAATTGAGGTTGACTTGTGATAACCGTACTTGGACCAGGTTGTCCTACAGGCATTTGAATCGAAGTCTAAATTGTGGGTCCAGACTGAGGTAAAGATACTTGAGGAATTGATGCAAGAATAGTAGAAACCAGAGTTGTCGATACTCCAGAACTAAGTGGGGTAGATGGAACAGATGTTGCAGCATTTGCAGCAATCGTTTGAGGCGGAGTTCGAGGCGAACTAGGCCCAGGCTGAGAAACTACAGAAGGTGTAGAAGTTTGAATAGTAGGCTGGATAGGTTGCTGGGTTGAACCAGAAACCAAGGGTTGTCCAGATTGAGATGACAACTGCACATTCGGTTGCAAGATCTGTTGAGATTGATATGGATCCCACACTAGGTTCATTCCGGGGTATGGACCCATGGAAGGTTGAGCATATTGAGGACCATAACTGGGTTGAGGGTAGGGTTGATAATTCAAAGGTACATTTCTAGCTCCTTGGACAAATGATTGACTGGAAGGTGGTTGGAAACCTTCGGTTAGGTACTGACCTTGAGGCACGTATTGATACTGGGGTTGACCTTGAGGTACATATAGATACTGGGGTTGACCTTGAGGTACATACTGAGTCTGGGGTTGACCTTGAGGAATGTACTGTCCCGTAGGTATGTACTATCCTTGAGGTTGCCCCTCAGGCGGTAATTGGGTACCTTAAGGTTGCCCCCCAGGTAATAATTGAGGACCTTGAGGCTACCCCCCAGGCAGTAACTGGCCACCTTGAGGTTGTGGATTTGGAATGGTACCTGACATCATAAGAATATCTTCTACACTCAATGGCTTAGTTCCGTTATTACCAGTTAATAACCCTTGTTCAACAGGTTGAGGAGATGCTCCCGAAAAAGTACCAGTAAGTGACTGATACCCAGAGGGAATAGAAGGACCGCCATATAAAAATGTTTCTAGAGATTGAGAAAACATGGATGACTGTCTCGACATATTCAAAGGAGGATAATAACCCCTAGGTGTTGGATGAAAAGGAATGCGAGGTGGTGAAAAACTTAGTCCCGGGTTTTCCAAAAAATTGGTCAATGAAAGATACCAAGCGTCCCTCCTAGGTGGACTGTAAAAGATCGATTCACGCTCCCTAAGTTCTATAGCTGGTTGATTTTCAGGGATAGGTATACCTTCTTCCAGAGTAACAAGTTCTTCAATAGCAATAAGTCCAGAAGGAAGATTTTGGGTAATGACTCTTTTTACCCTGGGTGAACCAGAACCACTGGAAGTTGGAGAGGCAAATCCTAATGTTGGAGTAGCAGGAGGTTCAGTTTCAGGTTTAGATATTTCAGGTTCCTTGGCTAATTCACTAGTAGAAGAAAAACTACCAGTAACTTCGGAAAATGAAACAAGTTCAATAATATACTCTGGTGCTTGAACTTGATAATCAGGATGTACAACTAAAGAAGACTCTCCTTCCTCAGGTGACCCAACTCTACTGTCACTAGGAGTTACAAGGGCTCGTATCCCTTCAAGCTGGCTTGGTGAAAACTCAAGAGGTTGGCCCCGAAGTCTACGGGACTTCCTTGGTAATTTAGCCACGATTAAACATTTTAATTACTTCACATGCAAACAAAGAAAAAATTCAATGAAAACCACCTAAAGTCTCTAAAGAACCAAACAATTTTGAATCACACGCCTAAAGAATCTAGGAGGTCAAACCACACACAAACAGTAACTTTCTGTACTGAAAACACTAGTTGGTGATGAAATCCAACGTCATAGAATTCAATACAGAAATGGCAGTTGGAACAGTTACCCCAACAACCTTCTTAATGAATAGACTGGCACAAGTTTCTCCACTAAACCGTCTCGAGTGAAGAGAACCCCCCAGAAAATCCAAGTGAGTTTAGTCGACGTCTGCTCCAGGTACAGTGGGATCTTCCCTCCACCGTCACCTTAGGAAAGAATCCTATAGATTATGGTCACTATGGTTACCAACGGAAACAAATATACCTGGGGGAGCAGTCTGTGATCCGATACACACGCAAGGGCAGAGTAGCAAGCTCAATCCCCTTGAAGGCTCCTTGACATAATCCAAGGTTTACCAACAAGTGACCCCAGGCTCCTCGACAATGGTTAATCCGAGGTTTACCATTTTTAATACGTGTATATCTTGTATCGTTCCCAATGAGGAAGGATTGGTTACCCCACTGGTTCGGACACGATCTCATGCTTGACTCCTTTAAGAGGAGCTTCCCAGAGCATAGATGTAAAAATTGGAATTTATCTCCTACCGCAAGATACAGCTACTTGTTTGTTTTACTATCTTGGAGAGTTAATTACTCCCTACTCGAAGATACTAGCCTAAGCTATGTTGGTGATAAAGAGCCCTAGAAATAAAAAAATTACTAGATAGATTTTACTTTAAGCGTTATTTTTATTGGTTTTTCCTTAAGTCAAAAGGTGTCGAGATGAAACTTTATGGTGTGAAGACTCGACTCCAAATCACTAAAAATGCAGTTAAGATGATAAACAATCGTTTTTCTTCAATGAATTTCTAGCTAAAGAAAGAGTTGAGAATGCAAATGCTTGAAAAAACAAATCTTTCCTTAACAAGCAAATAAAAAGAAGAACTTTTTGTCTTTTCCAATAAACTCAAAAACGAGACAACTAGTTATGCTCACGAAAATTTCCCTTTCTCTTCAAACACTCAAATACTACAAAAACAAACTTTTTCAAAACAATTTTTTTTTTTTTAATTTTTATAAAATACTCAAAACTATTGAAAAATCTAACCTTGAGATCTATAAATTCTAAAAAACTAATTGAAGTAAAAGCTTACAAGATTTCTTTTCAAGGATGTTTTACTTAGTTATGAGCAAACTAAGGATTAATTTGTCCAAAATCACAAATTAATCAAAAAACAACCAGCTTTTGTTTTCTTTTTTAAAAAATGAAATCCAAAACTTTGAAAACAAGTTCTTTCGAAGCTTCGCAAAAGAGAAAAACAAGATGTATTTCTCAACAAAGGTAGATTTTAGAAATCAGTCAGACTCATAAGAAGACCAACAAAAACCAGGGTGATCTGAGGTTTCTAAGGCTTCTAAGCTCTGAGTTACTACAAAGACCAAACAAAAATCAAGCCAGGCACACAAAGCTTCTAGAAATTCACCTAAAACCTAAATGCCAATGGAACTAACCTATGAAAAGTTTTCGACAAGACACGTGCAGATCTAGGTAGAGGCTAAAACATATAAACAAATCCTAAGCTGACTGGCTGAGAAAATTTTAAGTTTTTCAAAATTTTTACAGGGTCCGCAGGCCCCCAGTATACCCAGGTGCGGTACCGCTCTATGTGTAAAGCAAAAGTGCAGGGATGTCCGCACTGTGTTACAAATAGAGGGTGCGGTCCTCTTCCAAAAGCATGAAAAACAAAAAATAATTCAAGATCTACAAAACCTACCCAATCCCACACACATCAAGCAAAAAACCAGAAACAGAGAAACAATTTCTCAAGTCAAAGTAAAAGCAAAAGCAAAAACCAAAAATTCAAGTCCCCAGTGGAGTCGCCATTTTGTCTTCTGAATAAGTTGTTCTTGCGGACAAGACCGATCTCCCTAGTATCTAATGATATCTAGCAACAAGCAAACCAAACAAATTCTATCTTTCTCTAAATATTGCGATTTATAAATAAAGGTTACTAGGTGTTTTAGGCCTACCTCAGGTCCAGTGCTAGTTTGTGGAAGCCACTCTCCTTTGATCCAAATGAGCTCCTTTGTAAAGAATTTGCAAACACAAACAGGCACACATATCAAATAACACTTGAAAAGCCAATATAATAAACCATATTTATCATGATGATCAAGGAATTCATGAAATAAACCATAGAAGACAATTTATTGAGAAAAATGAATCTGATTGTATTAACTTTAATCAAAGAAGAACTTTATAACCTTGGTGCCTTGATGTTGTACAAGCTCCTCCCAGGGTCCAGCAAGAATCTCCTCTACTTTGACAAGTTTTACTCTCTTCCCAAAGAAGCCAAAAGGTATGTAATCTCTCCTCTCAAGCTTAACTAGGAAGTCTCAATTCCAACAACATTTACCCTAAAAAATGTTTAGCTTTCAACCTCCCTAGAAACCAGCCCAATGCCTCAATTTATAGTGCAGAGGAGGGAAGTTACTAGGTCCACCTTCAAAGGGATAGAGCCCTCGTTCAAAGGGATAAGCTCCTCTCATCAAGGGGTTATCTCCTTTAGTTATGGGATGCATGAACCACCTAGGAGTGAACCAACCACGTCAAGATTCCTTCTAGAAGCGTCCAAAATTAACCCAAAGTGAGTTTTTAAGAATAAACTTGCGCCTTTTTGACTTTCACAAAGGTCCCCACCCACTCCTTTAGAGACAGAGCGGGCAGGTCTGCAAGTAACATGACCAAGGGGTGCGGGACCGCAGGTAATGGTAATAGAAAGTGCAGAACCAAAGGTTTATAGATTTTCAAAGACTTTATCTCGTTTTTAAAGCTGGACATGAAGAGCTGAGGTTTGAGACTTGCAAAGGAGGACAGTATAAGTGGTGATAGACTCACATTGACTGCAGAAAGTCATGGTGACAATATTTTGTGTAACATGACTATTAGTCCTAGTCTAGCACATGACACATGAGATAGAGAACCAAATCTATCACTCCCTCTTAACTAGGATGGAATCCCCATTCCTATAATAGGAATGTACCTAAGCTACCTCTTAACTAGAGACTTGTCCAAGCTCTGTTATGAAACCAGCTCACAAAAAGATAGAAAAGATATATCAATGCCTTAGAATTCAGCCTCTTCGAGGGGGCAACCTCCTTTAATTACACAAATGAATGATTCTTTGACGATTCAAATGAAAAAACCTCCTTTCTATATATAGGAGTCTAAGGAGTCACAATATAACCCAGCCGACCTAACAATAATAATATAAAGGCACAAAAATAACAATAGAGGGATTCTATGGGGCACAGTAATAACAATATGGTGACAATAGGGGCACAATAATATTAATAAGGGATACAACTACAATAATAATGGGGTAATCACTAGTATTATAGGGACCTAACATGCCCCTCTCCTTCAAAAAGGTGTTGTCCTCAATGCTTGAGTAGTTCTGGATGCTTCTGTATAAAATTCTCATCCTCCCATGTGGAATCTTCAGCGGATAAGTTCTTCCACTTGATGAGATAATCCGAAATTGATTGATTTCGTAGCTGTTGATTTCTTGTTTCTCTGACTGCTTCCGGTTCCAATATAATTTTTCCTTCCTCGTCAAGCTCTGGCAATATTGTTTGAACTGGGAGCTTGTCACCTATAACCTTCTTTAAACATGAAACATGGAAAATTGGGTGCACTCGAGAAGCTGCAGGAAGCTCCAATTTGTATGCCATAGTACCAATCTTTTGCAACACCTTGTACGGACCATAATACTTTGGTGATAATTTATTATCCTTATTAGCTTGCTTGAGGGACATTTTTTTATATGGTTGTAGCCGTAGGAATACCCAATCACCTACATCAAAACTTCTTTCGCTGCGATGTTGATATGCCTGTTGTTTCATTCTATTCTGCGCCAACATGAGGTTATCCTTTAAGAGTTGGAGGACTTGTGTTGATGATCGATGTGATGTTCCACTGCTTGAACCTTAGAATTTTCTCTTAAATGCGATGTGATGGATGGTGGTTGATATCCATAAAGTGCCATAAATGGGGTCATTTTTGTTGTTGTATGGAAGGAAGTGTTATACTACCATTTAGCCAGAGGCAACCATTTGACCCATTGTGTTTGATTATCATATACAAAGCAACGAAGATATCTTTCCAAACATTTGTTTACTATCTCAATTTTCTCATCAGATTGAGGATGATAAGATGAGCTATGAGCTAACTGAGTACCGAGACAAGAAAATAATTCTGTCCAAAAATTTCCAGTGAAAATGGGATCTCTGTCACTTACAATACTCTTTGGGTTTCTTTGTAGCTTTTGAATTGTTTCCATAAATGAAGTAGAAACTATATTGGCTTTAAATGGATGTGATAATGAAAAAAAGTGTGCATACTTGGTAAGTCTGTCAACTACCACCATGATGACACTCTTTCCCTCAAACTTGGGTAAACCTGTGATAAAATCCATTGAAACCTCCTCCCAACGTTGGCTTGGAATGGATAAATGTTGTAATAGACCCAGGGTCTTAATTGTTTCAACTTTATTTTGTTGGCAAACCAAACATTCTACCACAAACTTTTGAATATCCGATTTAAGGCCATCCCAAAAAAAATCCTTCTTAACCCTGTGGTAAGTTTTTAAAAATCCTGAGTGCCCTCCTAAGGGAGAAGTGTGCAATTCCATAAGAATATTTTGCTTGAGTTGGGAATTCTTATAGAGGTATAATTGATCTTTGTACCATAACGAATTATTTTTCTAGCTAAATGTATCAGATGTACTGGAATCTTGTTGTAACTTTCGAATAAGTGCCCACACTTCTTCATCATTCTTCCATTCCTCCCTTGCTTCGTTTATCCAATCTGGTTGGATAATAGAAATGGCGCACAACAATGCTTCCAAATCCTCATCCTTTCTTGACAGTGCATCAACCACCACATTTTGCTTCCCTTTTTTGTAGATGATTTCAAAGTCATAACCCAACATCTTTGTGACCCACTTTTGTTGCTCTTCAGAGGATAATCTTTGTCCTAAAAAGTATTTAAGGCTATCATGATCCGTTTTTACCTTGAAGTGTCTTCCCATTAGGTAGGGTCGCCATTTATTAAGTGCATGTAGTATTGCCAACATTTCCTTCTCATAAATAGCTTTGTGTAAAAACTTTCCCTTGATTGGACGACTTTCAAAAGCAATGGGTCTTTCATCTTGCATTAAAACAACACTATTTCCATTTCCTGAAGCATCACATTCCACAATAAAGGTTTTTGTGAAGTCTGGTGTAGCTAAGACTGGTGCTTGGAACATTGCCTCCTTAAGATGTTCAAAGGCCTTTGTTGCTTCTAGAGTCCATGAAAATGCATCTTTCTTCAATAATGTTGTTAGAGGTTCTGCTATTCTCCCATAGTTCTTAACAAACTTGCGATAATACCCTGTCAACCTGAGAAATCCACATAGATGCTTTATGGATGTGGGGATTTTCCATTCCTTAATGGCTTTAATCTTGTTAGGGTCTACCGTAACTCCTTCATGAGATACAATACGACCCAGATATTCCACCTCTTGTAATCCAAAGAAACATTTGGATCATTTTGCATATAATTGTTTCTCCTCCAATAGTTGTAGCACCTTGCCAACATGTTCAACATGATCCTTCCAAGACTTGTTGTAGATTAGTATATCATCAAAAAATACTAACACAAATTTTATAAGGAAGGGTTTGAAAATGGAATTCATCAAACCTTGAAATGTAGAAGGTGCATTGGTAAGGCCAAAAGGCATGACCAAAAATTCGTAATGACCCTTATGAGTTCTAAATGTTGTTTTCAGAATGTCTTCAGTCTTCATTTTGATTTGATGATATCCTGAATGAAGATCCAACTTGGTGAAGTAAATTGATCCATGCAATTCATCCAGTAATTCATCAATGAAAGGAATGGGAAACTTATATTTAACAGTGAGCTTGTTGAGCTCCCTATAATTCTGACACATGCACCATGATCCATCCTTCTTGTGCACCAATACTACTGGAGCAGAGAAAGAACTTTGACCAGGTTGAATTATACCAGCCTCTAGAATTTCTGCAACCATACATTCAATTTCACTCTTTTGGGCATATGGATATCTGTACGGCCTGATGTTTAGAGGAACACTTCCTGGAATCAGATGAATAACATGATCATGATCATGAATAGGTGGGAGACCTTTGGGAGTCTCAAATACCTTGGAATGATTGTCCAAGACTTTTTGGAGTTCTGGAGAAATAGATGATTTCGATGTGGAAACATCTAGCGAACATAATTGTGCAATTACACTTCTTTGTTCCCTTTTTAGAAGCTTGGTCATAACGTTAGAGCTGATTATCTTTCCTAGTTTCCCTGCAATACCCCTTAATTCAAATTCCTTTCCTTCCGTAGAAAATTTCATGAAAAGTTCTTGAAAATTAAAAGCTATTGTACCCAAGGATTGTAGCCATTGGACTCCTAGTACAACATTAGCACCTCCCATTGGAATGGAAAGCATTGGGCTAGTCAAGACATATTCTCCCATGGATAGGTTGATATTATGGCACTTTCCAGAGAAATTTATTGTTCCTCCATTTGCAACCATCACTTGACACTCTGGTGCTAGATATAGGAAGCAATTCAATTCTTTTGCTACCTTACAATGAATAAAACTGTGGGTACTTCCTAAATCAATCAACACTATTACCTTTTTCTTTTTGATTTGTCCTTCTATCTTGATGGTTTGAGGAGTGGTAATTCCAGCCAATGCATTACAAGATATGGTCGGATTCATTTCTTCTTTATCTAGGCTTTGTTCCTGGAGTATATCCTCTTCTTTTGACCTTTCTTGCTCCTTTTCTTCTTCCTCTTCACAATCTATGTAGAATTTCTTCTTAGCACACTTATGACATTTAGTGTATTTTCTATCACAAATGTAACAAAGCCCTTTTGCCTTTTTCTTCCAATTGTTGTGGTGTCAACCTTATAGTTTGTGGAAGACTAGGGGCAACAACGCTTCCATATTTATAGTTCTGAGTGGTATGCTTCATGGTTGCCATAATTTTGCTTTCCATTTTTCTTGCTAACCTCAATGCCTTCTCTAATGAATCAGGTTCCCAAAGGCGAACATCATGTTGGATATTATCCTTTAAAGTCCCTATGAACACATCAATCTTATGCTCCTCTGGAATATTTTTTACCCTTATGTTCAATTTTTGGAACTCCTCAATGTGCTCCATTATTGAACCCTTTTGTTTGAGACTTATCAATTGGCTAAAAAAAGTGTTGCTTTTTGTATCCTCATAATGTGTTGTCAATTCTTCCATAAGAATTGCCCAAGTGATAATGTTTTTACGAGAGAAAAGCCATTGATACCATACAAACTGATTTGGTTTAAAATATAAAGTTGCAATACGTACCTTTTGTGTGTTTTTCAGATTATTGAGATCGAAAGATTGCTCCATTTGTAATATCCATGTTGCGGGATCCTTGCCATCAAACTTTCTCATATAGATTTTTGGAATATGGTGGGTCTTCAATCCAACATTAGAATCTATGAAATCATGATTAACATTTCTTTTGTTCGCATCATGAGTTTCCTTTACTACCCTTTCACCATTAGTAAGTATTTCTTGTAGAAAATTTGTCAAATCTGTCTTCAAATATCCCGTGCCTGTCTTCAAATTTGTGTTCAAATCTATCTTCAAATTTTGCATATTAGCTTGCATACCATTCATCTTAGATTCCACGCCATTTATCTTAGCTTCTGTTAGCTTTTGTGAGAGTGACATTTGTTGCACTTGGTCTTGTAATTTTGATATATCATGTAGCATTTCTTCCTCTTCTTCATGAGTCATGCTAGAGCCTTCAGGTTGCTTACTAGGTGTTTGCATTTTCTTTCCTCGGGGCATCAGTTACCGATAATAATTCTCTACTATGCCCTTTGAATTCCTTCAAAATATTTTTTCAAACCAAGCTTAAGCAAAAATTTAAAAAAATCTACACACCTTTTTTCACTTTGTGGGAGCTAGATATTACATCTGATGTATCTCTGTAATTTCGGATCATCCAGTTCTGAAATTGTGACCTGTAGTAGCCCTCTGTGTACTCTTTCCAATGCCACCAGTCTGATCCAAATTGGATTCTCAAAGGAAGAGTTATGCCAAATCTCCCACAGTGACCTGATTATAGACAAGTTCAGTAGAGAAAACTTGTACGATGTGCCACGTGTCCCTATTTCGACTTTTGGCTTTGAAAAATATATACAAGAAACTACAGTAAATCCTCTTTCTGTACCTTCTTATGAAATTTCAATCCAATGCTCAGAGAGAAAGTTATGAAGATTTTCCCCAGGTCACCTGTTTGGAATGTAATTCAGGAGTTTGCAAAAAGACAAACTTCCTTAGATCATATCTCCACAAATATAGCGCAAAAAGCTCTAAAATTTGGACCCGAGGTTCAGTGCGATTTCATCTCAAATGGGATTGTCTTTTTAACTTCTAAAAAATCACAGAAAAAAGTCATAGCGAAAATGCCACGATGACCTATTTGGAGCAGCGAAACCCTAGAATCCAAAAGCTCCGATATCGAATGTTATGAAACTAGCTCACAAAAAGATAGAAAAGATAGATCAACGCCTTAGAATTCAGCCTCTTCGAGGGGGCAACCTCATTTACATTACACAAATGAATGATTCTTTGATGATTCAAATAACAAAACCTCCTTTCTATATATAGGAGTCTAAGGAGTCACAATATAACCCAGCCGACCTAACAGTAATAATATAAAGGCACAAAATAACAATAGAGGGATTCTATGGGGCATAGTAATAACAATATGGGGACAATAGGGGCACAACAATATTAATAATGGATACAACTACAATAGTAATGGGGTAATCACTAGTATTATAGGGACCTAACAAGCTCCATCTTAACTAGGGACTTATTTTTAACAACTCATTTGTTCTTTGGTGGTGAACATGGTACCTTCAGTTGATTAAAGAGGTCCTCCTTTCGATTTCATGAATTTCATCTTTATCATTATGGAGTTTTCTTATTTTTGGGGCTTCTTAATATGACATTGACAACCCATCACTTTTCTTCCCAACCCATTTTAGTCATGTCATCCTCTTCCTCATCATAAAGTGATCTTCTAATCCACATATGGATTTTCTTCATACAACTACCTTTTCCAAGTCATGTTTCCTTTAGTATCTTCATCCAACTGCATGAGTGATAGTTTTAGGTGACATCTACAACTTATTTTTGGTATCCCTACATTAACCCATCCAAATGTTGTTCAAAAATAAAAAATAAAAATCAAATCAAAATTACCTTTTGCAAAGGGCTTTCATTATGACATCTTGCTTTCCTACAACATCCTACACATTCATAGAAACATCTCCAAAACTTGATATGTCAAGGGTATCCTTTCCTTATAGACCTTATCACGGTCTTCTTCTCCATGGAGATGTCATGATCAATTATTCTAGTTGTTGGATATTGACTTCCTGTAGTTGCATCTTTCATTATCTCTAATTTATTTCTTCACATATTTCTTCCCAAGAACATCTATCCATACTTCCTTCATCTTTGTTATCCACCTCATATTCCATATCAGGACATATTATGTTGATTTCATCTAGTCAATATGTAAACCATGCCTTCATGCATCTTGAAATAAATCATTTTCCTTTGATCATACTCATGAGGTAGAGTATTCACCCATTCTATATGTAACTATATGATGACATGAATTTGTCAAACATATGCATACATGTACCTCTTTTCTCCTTTTGGTTATCTATATTTCCTTCAGTAGATTCCTTTTCCATGATTGAAATTAATTCAATCATCTTGACTTGTTGCATTCCTTTGTCATCATACCATCATTCAAACAATGAATCCCATCCAAGGTGGAATTCTCGGTGAGACACTTTCTTCTATCAAGAGAGGAATCTTCTAATGAATATTCCAGTGGAGGATCTTGATTATCCTTATTCAGCAAATGCTCCTTTCTAATGGTGTATGATGAGCTCTATCCTAGTTTAATTTCTTCTACCCTACTGAGTTTATCATGTCAGTGAGTCGAAAAAATTTAACGCCCTCGCAATGTCGGTGCACTTTTCTTGTAAATGCATTGGTTCTCTTTACTATCGAATCCACTGATGTTTGGATAAAGTGAAAAAAATGCATTTTTTTTATTTTTTTTTCTAAATTCAAAAATGATCAACAATTGATTTTTCAAAGTTTAATTTCATAAAGTCTTTTAAATAGTAAAAACTTATTCACTATTTCATTATTTTTTCCAAAATTTCAAGGGAGTGATTTGCAAGAGAGACATACCATGAGCACTACGCAGCAACAAAATACTTTAGAGCAACAAAACTATTAAGAATATCAGAAGATGAAAGGTATGGTGATTCACTCAAAACCCTACATGGTAAAAAAATGTATACTCTATTATTTATTTTACTAATAACAAATTTTACAATTTTTGTTAAGGTTTAATTAAAAGATAGATCATTTGCAAGAGAGATAGACTGAGAGCACTATGGAGCATCAAAATATTTTGGAACTGCAAAAATATCAGAATTTGAAAGGTATGGTGATTCACTCAAAACCCTACATAAAAAATAAATAAATAAATAAATTTTACTGTTGATTTTACTATTAAATGTTTTTACAATTTCTATTAGATTTATTCACAATTCAAAAAAACAAATTAAAACCCTGTATAATAAAAAATTTACGATTGATTTTACTAGTAATTTTTTTTACAATCTCTGATCCTATTTAAGTTTAAAAATAAACAAAAAAGAATGATGCTTACCTTAAACCCTCACTTCTTCTTGCTTATGTGACTGCAAAATTTTAGCGTAGGGTTTAACTTCCTCTACCACTTCATAATTAGGTTTTTTCATTTTAGGAATTTTAGATTTAATGGGTTTGTGTGCTTACTATATATAATTAATTTTACATGTAAAGTAGGGGGATCATTTATTGAATTAGATCCAAACCCTATTTCCAATGTCCGTTTAAAAAAAAAATGGTATATGTTTCGCGGTGCGCTAATGTAATATAGTGCATCGATGTGCCTTTTGTAATAAAACACATCGGTATATTATAACATTTTTGGTTCTATCCAGTCTGTTAATCAGTTAAGTCACCAGCGCACCTATGACAAATAGAACTATTAATTCATGAAGTGCATTTATCGTTACAAATCACACTGTTAAATTTAAAATTATTTTTAAAAAATTATTTTCGCTAATGGTGCTCAACAATTAAGTGCCCGGTCTATTTTTTAAAAACAACGTTCGTTTCAAGGTTCCCCTTGTGTAATCTAACACAAAGGTGTTTGTGGTACTTCTATTGCACCGAATCTTGTTGGCCCTATTCGTTTTTACAAAATGGGGTATGTTTATCAGTACACCAAGTGTAATATAATGCACCAACTCACCTATGCCAAACAACATCGTTAAGTGACTTGTATTTATTTTTTTATGTGTACATTTTTTTACTCTAATGGTGCTGATTTTATTGTCACAAATTGCACCATCATAATTTAAATTTATTTTACAAAATTAATTTTCGTTGCCACTGTTGAATAATTAAATTTTGGGTGCTTTTAACAATGCGTTTGGTTCAAATAAGTATAACTGTTATCAAAGATCTTTTTGGTTGAAAATTATTTGATTAAGTATAAAATATATTTAATGACTTCTATATTGAATGGTACAGGTTGTATATTGATAAAAAATGTCTAAGAAGTTGTCCAATAACAAAAATATTGATCGACACAATGATAGCACATAAAAAAAGCAGAGAAGGAAATTTATTTGTAAATTCTTTACAAAATTAATATGTTTGAGCTATATGTAAGTTTAACTAATATGTATATTGTTAATGAGTTTCATGTCGGACCCCAAAATAAATAAGGTTGATAATATTATTTCTAATCTAAGTGTAGAAGAGCGTAAAAGTCTGATAGAAAAATTGCAAAAGGATGAATGAGGTGCATGAAAAAATACTTTTCAATATGAGTTTTTTTTGTTGAATTTTCATTAATAATATACTTAAGAATATTAGATAACATGTTTCAAATAATATATTAATTCATATATGTTTAATGTTCTACATGGATAAATAACGAAGGAAAATATCTATGTTGTTTTAAGAAAAGAAAAATTATAGAAGATGTAAATGATGATGAATTTGTCCTTAGCTCATCTGGAGTGGTGTTGGAGGCTAATGAAAAGGGGGGATTTTTTTACAAAACTATGAGGGATCTAGTGGAATGAACGTATAAATATACTTTCCACTTACAATACAAAAAGAAATCCAATGATTCCATGAAAAAAATTATATCTAAAGTACAAGAAGCGTTTTCATAGCAATGGTCAATGAGACATGTTAAACTTGCAATAGAAAAAACATACAACAACAAAAAAGAATACTTCAAAAGGTAATATTCCCAATTAAAATGATTTTCTAGAATTATATGTATATATTACTAAAACCCATTCATTTATTATTATCAATTTTTTTATATTTAATTTTCATATATCAATATAAAAATAGTTTATTACTTTTTTTTTATCAGGAAGATTATGAAAATCCCAAATGATCAATGAGATGATATGTTAAACATGCTAATAGGAATGTCCAAAAAGGTATACAAGGAGATAGTCAAAGAAATGGACATAATGCATCACAGTAGGAGCCATCTGAACAAAAATGTGCTTCAAATGTATGTAATCATGATTGACATTGTACATATAAAAAAATAATCTAACATAAAATACTAATTTTCAAGTATTTTCTTGCAGAAAATAAAACAAAATGGAACTCATTCAGCACATAAAACAAGACGACAAGGAAGAAAAGGGTTGATATCAAAGTTTGTGAGTAATTGTTAATATTTCCTTATAACAACTCAAGGTTTCACTTTTGTATATTTCAAGTTCTTTTACAACAACCATCCTTGAATGTTTTCAAATATGTGCTAACATACAAAAAAGAGCCATTGGAAGAATTGACTAATATTGGGTTAAATATGGGTTGTGTGTATATGATGGAATATCAAAAATTAGTTTTGGAATTTTTAAGTATCTATGTTTTTTAGCTTCTCTGAGTTTATAATTAATAGAACAAAAAATCCTATATATACAATCTATGATTTATAATGGGGTTCAAAATGTGCAAGAAACAAAGTGTGGAACTATGCTAGCAAAACATTATTGGAAAGTTGGCATGAATGGTTGGAGGCACTTGGTATGTTGGCATTGATGTACACCCAACTAGCATAGATGTTTGTGGTAGAATATGTTGGCTTTGATGATCACTAGCCTAGTTGTGATGGTAAAGGGTCTAGTTTGATATGTTTGATGTTTAAATATCAGGAGGATTCTCATGGTTGTTGCAGTCTCTTGTAGAGAATCATCACAGTAGCAGGCCTATTGGAAAAGCCATCAAACGATGACTATGTTGGTCGGGGAGTCCTAGACTTTGGACAGAATTATGTCTCAAGAGATCAACTTCGTTACCCCTAAAAGTGGCATAGTTGGTGAATTTCTAGAAAGATATCTCCAATAGTATGTGGAACCCTGCAAAATCCCTCAGAAGAGAAGGTTTCAGACATGACAAGAAGGGTCAAGTTGAAAATAATAGCAGAGAGTTTTTGTAATATCCCTGGCTGAAATTTCATGTAATAAAAGTTAATAAAGGAAAAATAATTACCATAGTTATGGGACACTTATTCCAAGTTGAATGTTGAGGATGAATATCCACATATAGGTGCAACTCTAAATATAGTTAAGAAAAATATTTTTGAAAATGAAGTTCTAGTTATCTGGAAACTTAGTTGGGTTACGCAGATCCGGAATGTGATAGAAGGATATAATCTCACTATAGAAGAGGATGAATATCCTTGCAACATTGATATCAAAGAGTTAGAGGGACACTCTGAAGTAAATGGACCTAAGATAAAGATTCCCGATATAATGAATCCATTGAATACGACGAAGGTGAATATAGGGTTAGAAGCTGAACCAAAGTATGTGGCCATAGGAGATTACTGGGATGAAGACACTGTCATCAAGATAACATATTGTTGCATGAATACAAGGAGTTGTTTCCCACTAAATGTTTAGACATGAATGGCATCTTAAGGGATTTGGGAGTTATGAGAATTCCTCTAAAGTCTGATGCAAAGCTTGTTAAGCAAATTCCTTATAGACTGAACCCAAAGTATAAGGAAAAGGTAAAAGAAGAATTGGACAAGATGTTAACAGTAGGGATAATTGAACTTGTTAAACAGTTTGAATGGGTAAGTCCCATGGATGTTTAGGAGAAGAAGGCGAAAGGGGAAACTAAAATCTTTGTGGACTTGAGGAAGTTGAATGATGCATGCCTACATGACCCTTTCCCTACACTATTTATAGACGAAGTGTTGGATAATGTAGGAGGACAAGATCCTTTCTCTTTCATAGATGGCTTCTTAGGGTATCATCAGATCAGAATCGCACCAGAAGATAGACATAAGACATTGTTTGCCACAAAATGGGGCTCCTATCAATATACAATGATACCTTTTGGGTTGAAGAATGTGCCTATTATTTTTTCTAGACTTGTAATTGCAGCTTTCAAGGAGTACATACACAAATTTTTGGAAGTTTACTTTGACGATTAGACAATATTTGGGCTATTAAAGAAGCATGTGGCAAGCTTAAAATTGATGTTAGATACATGTAGGAAGCATCAGATATCATTGAACCTAAAGAAGTGCATATTTTGTGTGCAATTTGGAATATTTTTGGAACATGCGATTTTTAAACAAGGATTGATGGTGGATTCGATGAAGATCGCAGTCATTATGAACTTGTCAATGCCAAAAATAGTAAGACAAATACGTACCATGCTAGGACACACTGGTTACTATAGGAAGTTTATAAAAGGATATGAACAGATAACTACGTCGATGGAGAAGTTGTTGAAGAAGGTTGTAACCTTCTAGTGGGATGAAGAATGTCATAAGAGATTGGATGTGCTGAAAGAAAAGATGGTAACTATGCTGATTCTAGTCTTCCTGGACTGGAAGAAATAATTTCATGTGCATGTTGATGCATCTTACATAGCTTTGGGAGTAGTACTAGCACAACCGGGACCAGGGGATATTGATTATAAAATCGTATTTGCAAGTAGGAAGTTGTCTAAGGCAGAAAAGAATTATAGCATGAAAAAAAGGGAGGGGTTAGCTATGGTGTATGCTCCATAAGTTGAAACATCACTTGATGGGATGGGGTCCCTTCGGTCAGTTTTGAGGTTAACATAACCCAAGTTTTGATACATTTTTTTAAATAATGTAAAGTTTCCACGATTTGTGGATGCGGAGCGCGTATATTATTAGGAGTCAAAGGGGTTTTAGCCCCTTTCTTATGTAAAGTTTGAGTCGTTTTTGAGATCCACCCATGGTCCACGGACCATAGATTATATGAAAAGGGTTATAAATAGGCGTGTATTAGAGAATCTAAGGCATGTTTTTAGATATATTGGAGGTAATGGATAAATAGAAGGGAAGTGACAGCGAAGAGAAGTGGGTTATATATGACAAGAAAGGCTCTGCAACTGAGTGCGTAGAGGTCTAGCAAGAGTTTGCAGCTAAGTGCGTGGACCCCTGTAGCTGAGTGCGTAAGGTAGTTTTGAGTCTGTAATCCTAAATTGAAGATCAATAAAGAAGGTTTCTGAAGAATTATTGTGTATTTTTGTTGATTTTTGTTAATATTATATGTTGTCGATGAATGATGTGTTTTATGAAATATTAGTTGAATGTTGCGCGATTCTATTGAATAAGTGTTAATGATGTACACAATGCATATTTATGTGTTTTCGCAAAGACGCTGATGCATTCTCTGATGTTTACGAATAACTTAATTAAATCGGTGCAAACCCTAATTTAGGACTTCTTTTTGATGTGCGTAAGTAGATACGTTTACTATTAAAGGTCCGCAAAGACCAATCATATACCTTCACGGAGGTCTAAAGACCATTTTGACAGAGTTGCAGCAGTGAGCCTTAGAAGTGTATCGATCTACGTGAAGGCATATATGAGGTACTAAAAGACATCACTCTAGTCTCTCGATGCAGAAAATTGGTTATTGCATTCCCCCATACTGCTCCGGGTGAGATTGCAGCCTGCGCTACGTGGGTTGTTGCCAAAAGAGCCAGTAGTGTAGAGATTTGTTGGTTCACTTAACTAACTCTGAACCTAGGTTAGGACCTCCTAAGCCAAAAAATGGTTCTGTCTCCAGGACCAGGATTTGCTTGAAAGAGATGTGTGATGTCGCATCATTGGAATCCGTCTAAGAAAGAAATTAACAAGTGGCTGGATTGGAAAATTCATGAGTTCATGGCACAAGAAAACAGGAATTTGTCCCTGTCAAAGGAACAATGTTTGAACAGGTATCTGTATACAGAGATACGCGAGATCTTCTTTTGCACCTTCCACATTGAACTATACGAATGGTTGGCTAAATTAACAAATATTCAAGGAAGGTGGAAGCTTGATAATACTATACTGTGGACTCCATAATTAGTTTGACAGTTAGAAGCTTTTGAAAACAAGATCATGCGGACTGTTGATTATTGGGTCGATCAAATTATAGGAGGATTTGTTATAGAAGTTGCAGTTGATATCTCCATTAGCTACAACCAAGCAGAGTGGAGATTTTTCAAAGGACCGCGAGGTAAGTATTTAAGATATTTGAATGGGTGATGCCATTACCTTAATGTTCGGAGCTATGTGAAGTGGACAAATCTTTAGATATTGCGAAGGATCAGGACCAGAGTATAGTCCATTGATTGGACCTCCTTTAAGTGACGATGAAGGGGCAAAACAAACTCCATTGTGAAGCGTTGTTCAAGTAATTACTCAGGGGTTTCTTCAAATATATGATCCATCCACTCCACCTCCACCTCCACCTCCACTGCATACACCTTCGCCCACACCTCCACCTCCACCCCCACCATTCAACTTGGCGAACACCATGAAGCTACTGATTTTCAAAGGCATAGGGAGTGAAGATACAAAGTAGTTTTGGTTTGTTGTGAATGTTGTGTGGACAACGCAATAGATTACTAATGACAATATCAAGAAGGCATAGTTGGTTACCACTCTACAAGATTGTGCACTGACTAGTTTTGTTATGATAATCCTCTTTCATCACAAGAAAAGACTAAGGCAGCTTTAAACAAGGAGTTTAGTAAGCCTAAGTTTGACTCACAGTCAATAGTTGGATTTAAAGAAATCGTGATGAGGGTCGATGAGACAATGGGAATTAGATTAGAGGTTGAAGTGTCAAATCTGAGAAGCTAACATGCAGCTCTCAAATAGTCAGCATTGCGAATGATTTATAGCTTCGCTCTTGCCCCACCTAAGAATTTCCTTGTCACAAAGAGAATATAGGAACATAGGCAGAAGCCTTGGAGATCACGATGAGGTTACATGCAATGCCTATTCAGGACATGACCTTGGGGGTACAATAGATCTACTCTCAGTTACAGGGCCTCTACTTGGAATTGCAGAGCTTTAAGAAAGACAAGGAGACTAAACCAGAGGTGCACGCGGAGCTCTGGTGTGTGAAGTGCAAGAGCTAGGGGCATGATAAATACCACTGTCACGTACTCGCAAATTTTATTATAGGAGCAGGACCAATTCCCCTAAAGTCGAAATCCCTAGCAAGGCCGAGCATGGAAGTTGTGCTATGGTGTTCTATTTCTCAGATTGTTGGACAACATGTGATAGATAATTGTCATTTACTTCAAAAATTTATCCAGAAACCTCAGCAGTTGTTTTTAACTTTTGCAAATTGGTGGGCCATGATGAGTTCCATTGTCGAAGCTATAAAATGATGATGGAAAGAACACCTACATATCGAATGCAAGCAAAAACTCGACCTCCAGATCAGGGCGTCAGAGGGGTGCATAGAGGTTATCAGGGAAGAGGACGAGGCTGAGGACGGGGAGGACCTGGTAGAGGCTACGATCATCTCATCTTCTACAACTGTGGAATGCTAGGGCACTACACATGAGACTTCTAGAATCAGACACACCCGTCATGTCAATATTGGAGCCAGTTTGACCATACTATAGAAGAATGCCCAATGCTGATAGCTAAAATGCAAGAGAATAAATCATATCCTCAACAGCCAACGCGGAACTTACAAATGATGAGAGTTCAGCCCCGCGAGGAGGATAAAAGCATGAATATAGTGCTGAGGAATGGACTAACAACTGGCGATGACAAGGGTAAACAACCTGAAGAGTTTGATGGGTCCGTAAGGCCCTAGAGAAGGAAGTTAGTTTTGATCTAGAGAACGCTAAGGAAACTTTTATGAAAGCCAAGAAAAGCTTCGCTGAGGCCTCCATCTCAGGAAGCTAGAACAAGGTGCAAGAAACTAGTGCACCTATAGAGGTTGATCCCTCTGTGCTTACTACGTTTTTGGAGAGTTGCATAAAACTGTTGTGTGATAGAAAAGTTGTGGAAGGCCTGTAGGAGTTAATAAACAAATGTGCCAGAAAAGAGAAGGTCCCTTATAGGCACCAAGTAGTTAGAAAAATTGTCAAACATAAGGCACGGACAGGGCGCGAGATGAGGCTCACCGCGCAGATAGGTGATTATGAGATGGATCAGGTCATCTTGGATCTGGGATCTGATGCAAATGCTTTTGCCGAAGTAGACATGGGAAAGGATGGGAAGACCTATGTTGCAGTGATCTCTGTTTCAACTCAGAATGCCGAACCAGCAGAAGATCATCCCTATGGGTTGATTATATGGAGTAATAGTTGACATAGAGGGTTTGAGCGCGATCGCTGACTTTGAAGTTATAGAGATCATTGATGACATTAATCCATACCCTGCACTCTTGGGAATTGATTGGGCCATTGATATGAATGGTATCATGAATCTGAAGAAGAGGACAATGTCATTTGAAAGGAAATCACTTCGCTTTGTAGTTCCATTGGACTCTGCAAAAGGGGCGTGATATACTGAACCTGTCCGTGATTATGAAGAAAGTGGAGGATGAAATGGATCAAATCTACAAAATAACAATGTGAGACCAAGACTGGATCAACCCAACAGCAGTTGGATGGATTGCATGGGATCGAGAGAGTTCATGCACCTTTGATTCAGACGAAGAGTTGGAACATTGGCAGAATTGGTTGCATGAAGTATCCACACTATGATGCAATATAATGATGAAATCATTGCACTGTGTGTCGTCAGAGGTAAGGAAACTACCGTATTATGATGGTTTAACTGATGTAGATAAGTTTTTGGATGAATTTGAACACGAAGTCCCTGAGGATCACTGCTTCCAAGTATTAGATTTGGCACAGTTCACTATGCCTGCATGATGGTGGGGTGCACATAAAGATAGTTTTGATGGATGGAGAGATTACTGAAGAATTATGAGATTACGGTTTGGACATCTTCACACTCGATTGAATGCAAAATATAACGAGAAGTGATCCACGTGATCACTCAGCCAAATGGACTAAAGCATGGGGAACATAGCTGCAGCCAGAGTGGGAAAACTTATTATGCCATACTTTGGATACAATTCCCATGAACTGGTACCTTGAAACGAAGCTATGCCATGGCACCATAGAGTGGAATATATTGAGGGAAGGGTTCTTATTGACCTTCAAATTTGAAGACGGCTTCACAAGCATCGATGAAGCTCTAAAAGAAGTTAATGCAGTTATCCTCATAATGTGGTAAGAACCTATGGAATGGGTCCAACCAAACTCAGGCACCAAGCTACGCCATGCAATGGAATGCTATAATGTGATGGTTGAAGAGGAGGATGAAGATCCAAAGAACATGTTGATGGTGTTGGACCTGCCAACATTTAGGGGATCACCTTGGTATGAAATCCCAACTAGACCTCACACCATTTGGTGTAGACGTCCCATCTGGTATGATGTCTCGGTTTTCATTATCCTAAAGATTTGCGTCAACTCTTGCTTGTCAGCATAGGAGAGTGGTATGATTTGCTTTCAAGAAGTCAAGCTCGCATGCCAGGTGATTGCAAGAGTTACTTTGGTCAATGGTTCTTTCACTGTAGAGGGAGATGGTGAGAGTGAGTCCCAAGTCAGTTGGGAGGAAGCCCCAACTCTACTAGGAACACACAACACAACAGGATGAGCATAGCTTCCAGAGGAACAATTAACACAGATGTGGCAGTCACAACACACAAGGGGAGATAACATGTACAACACTCAACAGATAGGTCTTCACAAATGCAGTAGTTTCCACAACTAGTTTTATGCAAAAGGTCTGTCTAATGTCTGGGGAGGTAGCCACCACGGGAAAGACAACTTTAACAACATATACAACACATTTTCATTAATATATTATGTATTAAAACAAGTCAAATGAGTTCAGGTGTTCAAAACAGGTCAAAGGAACATGCATTAATACAACTGTTCAAGATTGGTCTTACAACAGTTACAATACATGAGTGAAAATGTGTTGGCCTATTAGCAGGCTTCTGAATTAAGTGAAAGTTCCAAGACACATCGTTACATAATACATCACTAACCCTGTGGGTGGGGTATTGGAGCCACTACTTACTCCTCAAGTAAAATATTACAGACTCTCTTGGCTATGTGGGACGAGCTGAGGTGAAAATTCCCTTCTATGTACAAATGAGGGGGTATTTATAGCCAAGGGTGAAACTGACCCTTGTGGCTGTTCAACTATCCTCATGACTGTTTGAATTCCATGACTCTTCGACTTTACATGACTCTTTGTACAACAAGTGGGTCTCTTGGACTTCCACGTTACATTACATTGATAGATAATAGGGCCCACAGTAGGGATGTGGACAACATGACTCATGGTGTGACTTGACATGATAGTGCTCGTACATTCATGCTATTGCTAGTGTGCATGTCGAGTTGCAGTGTTGTTGGGTGATGGATGTCCTCATGGTGTGCCATAGCTTCACCTCCACATGCCAAAGTGCATGGAGTATTCGATGGTCATTGGTTGGCTTGATGTTCCTTTTGCACCTTGCTCCTTGCTTGTATGTTGGAAGGCATGACAAGTTAATATGTTCGTGAAAGGTGCATGTTCATCTGTTCATCTGTTCGTGAGCATAGCTTACATGTTTTCTCATCCGTCCATCTGTGAACACATCTTTTCATGATCATCCATTCGGAAGCACATCTCTTTGCATGCATCGTTTGTTCGTTTGTTGATGAACTTCTACTTCTGCATGTGCTCCCTTTGTTCATCCCATTTCATCATCGCACCATGTTTGTTTATGTACCTGTTCCAATAGTCACTCATGACGAGATGACATCAAATTCAAAACCTCTTAGTCTACCATGATACATGATCATTTCGAATGCAGGTGACCAAATGAGGCAACAAGGTTACGAGGCGAGATGGAGGCTCCAGGCACTGCTGATGAAAAATAAGAAAAGTCATTGGGTGATGGCGATGGGAAATCTGGATCGACAGTGACTATCCACGAGATCTGGCTCAGCTGGAGGAAAAAACTGCGTAGTTTTTGAAGGGAACAGTCCGGGTTGCAGGAAGGCTGGGCAAGAAAAATCTACACAGCTTCCGGAATGAGCGGGCACTGGGAGCTTGGCAGTCAAAACTATGCAATTCCTGGAGGGAATTGGTCAGCTGGATTCCAGGACACTCACAGCAAAAACTGTGTAATTCCTAGAGGGAACTGACAATTTTTTGCCAGGTCAGTGGCAATAGAAACTCCACAATTCCTGAGGGGAATTGGCAGTTAACTTCTCGAGCTTGGTAGTAAAAATTGCACAGTTCCTAGAGGGAACTTGCAGTCCACTATTGGGAGCTGCTACCAAGAAAACCTAAGCTGATACTAGGAGGATAGCATGTTTATCACCTTTGTGCAGTTTCTGAGATGAGCAGACTTCTGGGAAGCAAAGAGATTTCTCATGAAAAATGCGCAATTTTTTGGGTGAGTAGTCGATCGACTATCAGGAAGCTTGGCTAGAAAAATTTCACAATTTTCTGAGCGAGACAGGGATGGGCACTAGGTGTCTATCTGGCCTGTCTGTGCAATTTTCTCAGCCAAAAAAGAGGGTAAGGTCTATAGCCTCTTCGCAATTTTTGAGGGGAGTGAGTCCATGGGTGGTTTCCAGGTCAAACTCTCTAGTTGACCAACATGAAGGAGGATTGATTTGCTTGCGGGCAGTGCAGCTTGAAATGATTTTCTTGGTGCTTCTACACTATTCTGGGGCGACAATCAATTGAGTCGATAGCGAGGTGATGGTATGGCTGTAGGAAGGAAGTTTGGTCATTAGAACTTCAGCAAAAATGACTAAGTGTGTGAACGAGTGAAATATGCATATGTGATCCTGCAAACACACACTCACATGAGTCGATGACGAGATGACTCAAATCATCCAGACACACATGTTCAACATGACTCACTAATGGTGCAAGCGACAAACGTGACACTTTTGATTGGTCATTGGTCAACTGTGATGACACTTGCGTGATAGTGAATGTGAATCCATGTGTTAGTGTGATAGATGTTTTCATAGCAAACACAACATGTACACATGAAGTGAAGACCTTAAGCATGACCAGAACATGGTCACAAGCATGACTTTCACAACAACATGCAAAAATTCGGTGGAATGAACAAGCAAGGTTGGTGTGAAGATTCACATGAGCTCATGGAGTGAACCCAAGTGTGTGCAGTCATCAAGTGAAACTCTCAAGGGAGGCTCCGAAATTGGGTGCATGCCAAAATTTTGGAGGATAGTTGTAGCCACTACAACACTTGGTGACACACTCGTAGAACTCCAGCTTCTATGTTTTGGTTCATTGCGAGCACAGGGCCTTGGTCTTTCGAGGAGTATTGAATCATTGTGAGGGTTACCTTCGCTTCCCCACTTACCCCACTTGCCCCATGGACATACATGGTTCACCTTTTGCAAGCTCAGTCAAACACAATCAAAAGTTCAGCTTGATCACAGTGTTTCGAATTCGGGAAGGGTAGTTTAGTTTGCGAGTTGAAGATTTTTAGAGTATAAGTTTTCATCTCTGGTGATGCTCCACTACCAGTAGGCCTAGATAGTACCCCGATGGAGTCACGTAGGAGCACACACATTGCTCCACTACCAACGAGCCTGGTCAGTATCTCGGTGGAGTTGCATGCTTCACCTCTCTACACACGAAGCCTTTCTCTTCTTTCACCTTTTTTTTTTCAAGAGGACTATGCACAAGCACTTATTTATTTTTGGGGTGGAAGAGGGATCCCAACTTATTGAGAGTAGAAGATGTTGTTATTTTAGAGAAGCATGTAAGACCTATGAAATAGGTTTGCTCATTTAGATTTTCCCCTTCTCCGTTTCTACTAGTTGGATGAGCTTGAACACACAAAGCAGGTTGAGTACAGGCATGGGGTTTCCCAGTGTGGACACAGGTTCATGGTTGGACCAAAACTTCCCTTACAGATGGCTCGTATTTTCCATCAATAATTCATCGACCAAAATTTATAACCAAGAATAGAGAAGACGGACACAAAACTGGCCAAGTGATGTAGTGGCACATGTCTCTTCAGATTTCAACCACATACTCTATTCAAAAGCCAGAACGTAGTAGTCGACAACACTTATTTCTGGAAACAAAATTAGTAATATATCAAGCAAACAAAGAAAATGTAAAAAAAAATAGTAAGCATAACAAAGAAAGAAAAAACAAAAATAGTAAACAAATAAAACAAGATTAAAACAACAAGTAGCAAGCAGACTATGTAGATGGCACGGTGCGCGGCCCGACCTACTGAAAATAATGCTCGAGATCTTCGCCGTTGACAGGAAGGTCGGCCATCCTCCTCTCAAGTGATTGGAAATGATATGTGTGTGGGCCAAGCTTATCGCAGACCAATATTAGGCTATCGGGTTCCGCTACTGGAACTTGATGGTATTCCAAAAGACCTCTAAGTGAAGATGATACCACTGCTTAAGATATTGTGTGCAACATAGGATCAGATGATGGCATGGGGTATTTGTTTTTATTCTGGGAGCAGTGATCAGGTGCTTAGTATTTAGCTCAAAATTCAAAGTTCTTAGATTGGCTCGAAAACTGTTTGGCTGCATCCATCTCATCAAGACAATCGCAACACAATTTGTTTCATTAAAAATAGAGTCCGAATGAAGGAGAAAAGGCTTGTTGTTCATTTTCCTAAATAACTAAAAGAATTACAAAATGGGACAAAATGATGACATGGTATTCTTGTCAGCAGTCTAGTCAACAAGGGGAACCTTCTTCAGTTTTCGCCCAATGGGGTTGTGACAAGTCTCACCTCCAGATTCGTCAATGTGGTTGTGTGCAAGGGAAATTGCCTAATTTGCATCTACGGTGGAATTCAAATTTATTTTTATTTAAATATTATTATATATATTATATATATAGTATTATTTGTATTATATAGTTTTTATTAACTATATATTATATTGAATACACACACACACACACACATATATATATATATATTAAATAATTATTATTATTAAATCCACATTACATTAACCCAAAGACCAAATGTATGGCATGTAAAATATCAAATAGCACATTAAACCAAGGTTTTGGTGGCGTATTAAAAGGTATTAAAAAAATGATGGGGGGAGGTCGGGTTTGAACCGTGAAATCCCCTACCTATTCCCTATGCATAACTGTTAAACCACAGATAGCGTAGTTTTCAGGAGGGCGCACAATACTATATTTAAGCCATCAATGTTCACTGATTGTGGAGAGGAGGGAGCCAACCCTGCAGGGCCAACCCCCTCTCCATGTGACCTCAAACACGTGGCCAAGGGCCAGCGCCAAGTATAAGAATGATTAATGTGCCATTAATCCAAGATTAGCCTTAATTAATCCATTGATTCAGTTAGGGGCAATTATGGTGGAGCCGCCAAATCTGGAACCACCACCAAAATTGGCGAACTCAAACTGCAGTCTCTCTAGATTTAGCGGAGGTTTTCTAAGAAAAACTGTTTGAGCCATATCTTACTCAATTTTCAACCAAATTGAGATCAGAAAGAAGTGTTCTTAGCTAATTTGGACCTTATGAACACAATATCAAGAAGGCATAATTGGTTACCACTCTACAAGATTGTCCACTGACTAGTTTTGTTATGATAATCCTCTTGCATCACAAGAAAAGACTAAGGCAGCTTTAAACAAGGAGTTTAGTAAGCCTAAGTATGACTCACAGTCAGTAGTTGGATTTAAAGAAATCGTGATGAGGGTCGATGAGACACCATGGGAATTAGATCAGAGGTTGAAGTGTCAAATCCGAGAAGCTAACATGTAGCTCTCAAATAGTCAGCATCGCGAATGATTTATAGCTTTGCTCTTGCCCCACCTAAGAATTGCCTTGTCACAAAGAGAATATAGGAACATAGGCAGAAGCCTTGGAGATCACGATGAGGTTACATGCAATGCCTATTCAAGACATGACCTTGGGGGTACAATAGATCTACTCTCAGTTACAAGACCTCTGCTTGGAATTGCAGAACTTTAAGAAAGACAAGGAGACTAAACTAGAGGTGCACGCAGAGCTCTGGTGTGTGAAGTGCAAGAGCCAGGGGCATGATAAATACCACTGTCATGTACTCGCAAATTTTATTATAGGAGTAGGACCAATTCCCCTAAAGTCGAAAGCCCCAGCAAGGCCGAGCATGGCAGTTGTGCTATGGTGTGCTATTTCTCAGATTGTTGGACAACATGTGATAGATAATTGTCATTTACTTCAAAAATTTATCCAGACACCTCAGCAGTTTTTTTTAACTTCTGAAAATTGGTGGGCCACGATGAGTGCCATTGTCGAAGCTATGAAATGATGATTGAAAGAACACCTACATATCGAATGCAAGCAAAAACTCGACCTCTAGATCAGGGCATCGGAGGGGTGCGTAGAGGTTATCAGGGAAGAGGACGAGGCTGAGGACGGGGAGGACCTGGTAGAGGCTACGATCATCTCATCTGCTACAACTGTGGAATGCCAGGGCACTACACATGAGACTTCTAGAATAAGACACACCAGTTATGTCAATATTGGATCTAGTTTGTCCATACTATAGAAGAATGCCCAATGCTGATAGCTAAAATGCAAGAGAATAAAGCATATCCTCAACAGCCTACGCGGAACTTACAAATGATGAGATTTCAGCCCCGCGAGGAGGATCAAAGCGTGAATATAGTGCTGAGGAATGGACTGACAACTGGTGATGACAAGGGTAAACAACCTGAAGAGTTGGATGGGTCCATAAGGCCCTAGAGAAGGAAGTTAGTTTTGATCTAGAGCACGCTAAGGAAACTTTTATGGAAGCCAAGAAAAGCTTCGCTGAGGCCTCCACCTCAGGAAGCCAGAACAAGGTGCAAGAAACCAGTGCGCCTATAGAGGTTGATCCCTCTATGCTTACTACGTTTTTGGAGACTTGCATAAAACTGTTGCGTGATAGAAAAGCTGTGGAAGGCCTGCAGGAGTTAATAAAAAAATGTTCCAGAAAAGAGAAGGTCCCTGATGGGCACCACGTAGTTAGAAAAATTGGCAAACATAAGGCATGAACAGGGCACGAGATGAGGCTCACCGCGCAGATAGGTGATTATGAGATGGATCAGGTCATCTTGGATCTGGGATCTGATGCAAACACTTTTGCCGAAGCAGACATGGGAAAGGATGGGAAGACCTATGTTGCAGTGGTCTCTGATTCAACTCAGAATGCCGAACCAGCAGAAGATCATCCCTATGGGATGATTATATGGAGTAATAGTTGACATAGAGGGTGTGAGCGTGATGGCTGACTTTGAAGTTATAAAGATCATTGATGAAATTAATCCATACCCTGCACTCTTGGGAATTGATTGGGCCATTGATATGAATGGTATCATGAATCTGAAGAAGAGGAAAATGTAATTTGAAAGGAAATCACTTCGCTTTGTAGTTCCATTGGACCCTGCAAAGGGGCGTGCTATACTGAACCTGTCCGTGATTATGAAGAAAGTGAGGATGAAATGGATCAAATCTACAAAATAACAATGTGAGACCAAGACTGGATCAACCCAACAACAGTTGGATGGATTGCATGGGACCGAGAGAGTTCATGCACCTTTGATTCAGACGAAGAGTTGGAACATTGGCAGAATTGGCTACATGAAGTATCCACACTATGATGCAATATGATGATGAAATCATTGCACTGTGTGTTGTCAGAGGTAAGGAAAATACCCTATTATGATGGTTCAACTAATGTAGATAAGTTTTTGGATGAATTTGAGCATGAAGTCGCTAAGGATCATTGCTTCCAAGCATTAGATTTGGCACTGTTCGCTATGCCTGCATGATGGTGGGGTGCACATAAAGATAGTTTTGATGGATGGAGAGATTACTGAAGAATTATGAGATTACGGTTTGGATGTCTTCACACTCGATTGAATGCAAAATATAATGAGAAGCAATCCACATGATCACTCAGCCAAATGGACTAAAGAATGGAGAACATAGCTGCAGCCAGAGTGGGCAAACTTATTTTGCCATACTTTGGATACAATTCCCATGAACTAGTATCTTGAAACGAAGCTCTGCCATGGCACCGTAGAGTGGAATATATTGAGGGAAGGGTTCTTATTGACCTTCAAATTTGAAGACGGCTTCACAAGCATCGATGAACCTCTAAAAGAAGTTAAGGAAGTTATCCTCATAATGCTGCAAGAACCTATGGAATAGGTCCAACCAAACTCAGGCACTAAGCTACGCCATGCACTGGAATGCTATAATGTGACCGTTGAAGAGGAGGATGAAGATCCAAAGAACATGTTGATGGTGTTGGACCTACCAACATTTAGGGGATCACCATGGTATGAAATCCCAACTAGACCTCACACCATTTGGTGTAGAAGTCCCATCTGGTATGATGTCTCTCTTGTCATTATATTAAAGATTTGCGTCAACTCTTGCTTGTCAGCATAGGAGAGTGGTATGATTTGCTTTCAAGAAGTCAAGCTCGCATGCCAGGTGATTGTAAGAGTTACTTTTGTCAATGGTTCTTTCACTGTAGAGGGAGATGGTGAGGGTGAGTCCCAAGTCGGTTGGGAGGAAGTCCCAACTCTACTAGGAACACACAACACAACAGGACGAGCATAGCTTCCATAAGAACAGTCGACACAGATGCGGCAGTCACAACACACAAGGGGAGATAACACGTACAACACTCAACAGATAGGTCTGCACAAATGCAGTAGTTTCCACAACAAGTTTTATGCAAAAGGTCTATCTAATGTCTGGGGAGGTAGCCACCACGGCAAAGACAGCATTAACAACATATACAACACATTTTCATTAATATATTATGTATTAAAACAAGTCAAATGAGTTCAAGTGTTCAACACAGGTCAAAGGAACATGCATTAATACAAGTGTTCAAGATTAGTCTTACAACAGTTACAATACATGTGTGAAAATGTGTTGGCCTGTTAGCAGGCTTCCGAATTAAGTGAAAGTTCCAAGACACATCGTTACACCATACATCACTAACCCCATGGGTGGGGTATTGGAGCCACTACTTACTCCTCAAAGAAAATATTACAGACTCTCTTGGCTATGTGGGAGGAGCTGAGGTGAAAAGTCCCTTCTATGTACAAATGAGGGGGTATTTATAGCCAAGGGTGAAACTGACCGTTGTGGTTGTTCAACTATCATCATGACTGTTTGAATTCCATGACTCTTCGAATTGACATGACTCTTTGTACAACAAGTGGGTGTCTTGGACTTCCACGTTACATTACATTGATAGAAAGTAGGGCCCACAGTAGGGATGTGGACAACATGACTCATGGTGTGACTTGACATGATAGTGCTGGTACATTCATGCTATTGCTAGTGTGCATGTCGAGTTGCAGTGTTGCTGGGTGATGGATGTCCTCATGGTGTGCCACAGCTTCACCTCCACATGCCAAATTTCACGGAGTATTCGATGGTCGTTGGTTGGCTTGATGTTCCTTTTGCACCTTGCTCCTTGCTTGTATGTTGGAAGGCATGACAAGTTAATATGTTCGTGAAAGGTGCATGTTCATCCGTTCATCTGTTCGTGAGCATATCTTGCATGTTTTCTCATCCGTCCATCTGTGAACACATATTTTCATGATCATCCATTCGGAAGCACATCTCTTTGCATGCATCATTTGTTCGTTTTTTGATGAACTTGTACTTCTGCATGTGCTCCCTTTGTTCATCCCATTTCATCATTGCGCCATGTTTGTTTATGTACCTGTTCGAGTAGTCACTCATGATGAGATGACATCAAATTCAAAACCTCCTAGTCTACCATGATACATGATCATTTCAAATGCAGGTGACCGAGTGAGGCAACAAGATTACGAGGTGGGATGGAGGCTCTAGGCACTGCTGATGAAAAATAAGCAAAAGTCATTGGGTGATGGAGATGGGAAATCTGGATCGATAGTGACTATCCACGAGATTTGGCTCAACTAGAGGAAAAAACTGCGCAGTTTTTGAAGGGAACAATCCGGGTTGCAGGAAGCCTGGGCAAGAAAAATCTGCACAGTTTCCGGAACGAGCGGGCAGTGGGAGCTTGGTAGTCAAAACTGTGCAATTCCTGGAGGGAATTGGTGAGCTGGATTCCAGGACACTCACAGCAAAAACTGTGCAATTCCTGGAGGGAACTGACAATTTTCTGCCAGGTCAGTGGCAATAGAAATTCCACAATTCCTGAGGGGAATTGGCAATTAACTTCTCGAGCTTGGTAGTAAAAATTGCACAGTTCCTAGAGGGAACTTGTAGTCCACTGTTGGGAGCTGCTACCAAGAAAACCTAAGCTGATACTAGGAGGATAGCATGTTTATCACCTCTGTGTCGTTTCTAAGCTGAGCAGACTTCTGGGAAGCAAAGAGATTGCTCATGAAAAATGCGCAATTTTTTGGTTGAGCAGTCGGTCGACTGTCAGGAAGCTTGGCTGGAAAAACTGCACAATTTTCTGAGCGAGACAGGGACAGGAACTAGGTGTCTGTCTGGCCTGTCTGTGCAATTTTCTCAGCTAGCAAAGAGGGTAAGGTCTATAGCCTCTTCGCAATTTTTGAGGGGAGTGAGTCCGTGGGTGGTTACTAGGTCAAACTCTCTGGTTGAACAACATGAAGGAGGATTGATTTGCTTGTGGGTAGTGCAGCTTGAAATGATTTTCTTGGTGCTTCTACACTATTCTGGGGTGACAGTCAATTGAGTCGATAGCAAGGTGATGGTACAGCTGTAGGAAGGGAGTTTGGTCATTAGAACTTCAGCAAAAATGACTAAGTGTGTGAACGAGTGAAAGATGCATATGTGATCCTACAAACACACACTCACATGACTCTACGACGAGATGACTCAAATCATCAAGACACACATGTTCAACATGACTCACTAATGGTGCAAGCGAAAAATGTGACACTTGTGATTGATCGTCAGTCAACTACGATGACGCTTGCACGACAGTGAATGTGACTCCATGTGTTAGTGTGATAGACGTTTTCATAGCGAACACAACATGTACACATGAAGTGAAGACCTTGAGCATGATGAGAACATGGTCGCAAGCATGACTTTCACATCAACATGAAAAACTTCGGTGGAATGAACACGCAAGGTTGGTGTGAAGATTCACATGAGCTCATGGAGTGAACCCAAGTGTGTGCAGTCATCAAGTGAAACTCTCAAGGGAGGCTTCGAAATTGGGTGCATGCCAAAATTTTGGAGGACAGTTGTAGCCACTACAACACTTGGTGACACACTCGTAGAACTCCAGCTTCTATGTTTTGGTTCATTGCTAGCACAGGGCCTTGGTCTTTCGAGGAGTATTGAATCATTGTGCGGGTTACCTCGGCTTCCCCACTTACCCCACTTACCCCATGGACATACATGGTTCACCTTTTGCAAACTCAGTCAGACACAATCAAAAGTTCAGCTTGATCACAGTGTTTTGAATTCGGGAAGGGTAGTTTAGCTTGTGAGTTGAAGATTTTTAGATTATAAGTTTTCATCTCTGGTGATGCTCCGCTACCAGTAGGCCTAGATAGTACCCCAACGGAGTCATGCAGGAGCACACGCATTGCTCCACTGCTAGTGAGCCTGGTCAGTATCTCGGTGGAGTTGCATGCTTCACCTCTCTACACACGAAGCCTTTCTTTTCTTTCACCTTTTTTTTTCAAGAGGACTGTGCATAAGCACTTATTTATTTTTGGGGTGGAAGAGGGATCCCAACTTATTGAGAGTAGAAGATGTTGTTATTTTAGAGAAGCACGTAAGACCTATGACATAGGTTTGCTCATTTAGATGTTCCCCTTCTTCGTTTCTACTAGTTGGATGAGCTTGAATACACAGAGTAGGTTGAGTACAGGCATGGGGCTTCCCAGTGTGGACACAGGTTCATGGTTGGACCAAAACTTCCCTTACAGATGGCTCGTATTTTCCATCAATACTTCATCGACCAAAAGTTATAACCAAGCATAGAGAAGATGGACACAAAACTGGCCAAGTGATGCAGTGTCACAAGTCTCTTCAGATTTCAGCCACATACTCTATTCAAAAGCCAGAACGTAGTAGTTGGCAGCACTTATTTCTAGAAACAAAATTAGTAATATATCAAGCAAACAAAACAAAAGTAAACAAAAATAGTAAGCATAACAAAGAAAGAAAAAAAAAAATAGTAAGCAAATAAAACAAGATTAAAACAACAAGTAGCAAGCAGACTATGTACATGGCATGGGGCGTGGCCCAGCCTACTGAAAATAATGCTCGAGATCTTGGCTATTAACAGGAAGGTTGACCATCCTCCTATCAAGTGATTGGAAATGATATGTGTGTAGGCCAAGCTTATCGCGGACCAATATTAGGCTATCGGGTTCCGCTACTGGAACTTGATGGTATTCCAAAAGACCTCTAAGTGAATATGATACCACTACTCAAGATACTATGTGAAACATAGGCTCAAATGATGGCATGGGGTATTTGTTTTTATTCTGGGAGTGGTGATCAGGTGCTTAGTATTTAGCTCAAAATTCAAAGTTCTTAGATTGGCTCGAAAACTGTTTGGCTGCATCCATCTCATCAAGACAATAGCAACACAATTCGTTTCATTAAAAACAGAGTCCGGATGAAGGAGAAAAGGCTTGTTGTTCATTTTCCTAAATAACTAAAAGAATTACAAAATGGGATAGAATGATGACATGGTAGTCTTGTCAGCAGTCTAGTCAGCAAGGGGAATCTTCTTCAGTTTTCGCCCAATGGGGTTGTGACAAGTGTCACCTCCAGATTTGTCAATGTGGTTGTGTGCAAGGGAAATTGCCTAATTGGCCTCTACGGTGGAATTCAAATTTATTTTTATTTAAATATTATTATATATATAGTATTATTTGTATTATATAGTTTTTATTAACTATATATTATATTTAATACACACACAGACACACACACACACACACATATATATTAAATAATTATTATTATTAAATCCACATTACATTAACCGAAAGTCCGAATAGCACGTTAAACCAAGGTTTTGGTGGCGTATTAAAAGGTATTAAAAAACTGATGGGGGGAGGGCGGGTTTGAACCGTGAACTCCCCCTCCTATTCCCTATGCATAACTGTTAAACCACAGACAACGTAGTTGTCAGGAGGGCGCACAACACTATATTTAAGCCATCAATGTTCACTGATCGTGGAGAGGAGGGAGCCAACCCCACGGGGCCAACCCCCTCTCCATGTGACCTCAAACACATGAACAAGGGCCAGCGCCAAGTATAAGCATGATTAATGTGCCATTAATCCAAGATTAGCCTTAATTAATCCATTGATTTAGTTAGGTGCAATTATGGTGGAGCTGCCAAATCTAGAACCACCACCAAACTTGGCGGACTCAAACTGGAGTCTCTCTAGATTTAGCGAAGGTTTTCTAAGAAAAACTGTTTGAGCCATATCTTACTCAATTTTCAACCAAATTGAGATCAGAAAGAAGTGTTCTTAGCTAATTTGGACCTTATGAACACATTGGTGTAGGTATCAAGATCCATAGAGCTTTGGAAACATCATTGTTTCCAGATTGAGCTAATAGAGAGGCCTAAGCCATGGAAGCTGGTTTCGGCCGGATAAATCAATCTTGCAGACAAGACTGATCTCCCTAGTATCACAAGATAGTCTAGCAACAAACGGACAAACAAACCTACATTTCTCTAGACATATGTGATTTATAAGTAAATACTACAAAGGTGTTAAGATCCTACCTTAGATCCAATGCTTGTTCATAGTAGTCATCCTCTAGTCATTCGAAAGAGTTTCCTTTAAAGACCTGCAATCACAAACAAGCAAACATTAAATAGCACTTGCATAGCAAATATTATAAATCATGTCTATTATGGTGATCAAGGAATCCATAAAATAAACCATGAATTAACAACTTATTGAGAAAAACAAATATATTTGTATTAACTTTGAATAGTAGAAGAACCTTACAAACTTTTCAGCCTTGATGTTGAAGAAACTCTTCCTGGGGTCCGAAACAGGAATTTCCTTTACTTTTACAAGTCTTGCACTCTTCCGAATGAGATAAATAGAGGTATGTAATCTCCCCTCATAAAAGCTCAACTAAAGAAGACTAAGCTCCAGCAGCATTTTACCTCAAAAATACTAAGCTTCTAATTCCCAAGTAGCCAACTCAATGCTTCTTTTTATAGTGCAGAGGAGGAGGTTACTGGTCAACCTATGAAGGGATAGAATCCTCCTTCAAAGGGATAAACTCCTCACATCAAGGGGTTAGCTCCTTAAGGTATGGGATACATGAACCTTAAAAGAGCGAACTTGCCACCTCAAGATTCCTTCTAGAAATAACTAAAAGTGAGTTTTTTCAGAGTAAACTCGCACCTTTTTAACTTTTATAGGAGTCCGCACCTTTAACAAAGAGACAGTGCAGTTAGGTTCTCATGATACATGACCATTAGGTGCGGGACCATAGGTAAGACAAAGAGAAAGTGCGGAACTAGAGTTTTAAAGACCTTTGAGATCTTTTCTCTTATTTTCCAGACTTGATATGAGGAACTGATGTTTTAGACTTGCAGAGGAGGAAAGTATGAGTGGTAATGAACTCACACAGGTAGCAGAATGTCAAGTTCACAATTTTTAGTGCAACAACTGGACCAAGGAGATGTAGACCAGGAGGGGTGAGCTCCTTCATCAAAACACTATGTTAATGTGTCTCTTTGATGGTTTGTTGTATTGTACATGTTTTCTATCCATGATTAGTTTCTGAAGCTATTTTTCTCATCAATGTCTTGTTTAACTTAAAGACATTTACTTGTTTGTAAGCACCAACAACTAAGGAAACCACAACTCAAAAACCAAGAAGCAAGCACATGTTTATAAATTTGTAATTGTTATTAGAATAGAAAAACTAATCATACAAAAATAGATCAAGTTGGTATTAGAGTGAGGTTGAATTGCTTGATTGCTTGAGTTTGTGTAATTAGGATTTTAATGGTTGTAAAATTGTGATGCTTATAAGGTTAAAGTTGCAGAGAGGAGAAGGGAAGCTATTGGTTGCAACTCCTAAGGTAATTCCCAGAAGAAGGAGAGCCACAAGGCCACAATATCAAACACCTAGAGTTCCAATTTCAGCTACACTTGAAGCTCCTCAATTTTTTCCTTCAATTGAGATTGAAGAGGTACAATCAGTACAAATTTATGAGCCTGAATCCATAACCATTATGTCTAAAGAAAGAGAGCCTGGAGGTCCCTCTACAGAAGAGAAAGAATTCAAGAAAGATTTCTATACTTTGACTGAGATGGTTAAAGTCCTCTATGAAGAGAGGAACACTAGAATGGTTGGAGAGAGTTCTAAACCTCCACATGGAGAAGGAAGCTGAGAGGACAAAAAAGATGAGAACATGGATTCTAAAGGGAATGGTGGAAAGCCACCTACATCTCCACCATCCTCATCATATTCCTCATCATCTTCACCATCTTACATAACATCATCTTCCACTACCACCACTGAAACTGCCCATACTCATTCCAAAACCCCAAAAGGAAAAACTCCATTACTGAAATTGGACATAAAATTTGAACTTCCCATGTAAAATGGAGAAGTGAATGTAGAAAATTTAGACAATTGGATTTGACAATTGGAGGTATACTGCATAATTTAGAACCTTCAAGAAGATGACATAAAGATTCAGTTTGCTTCACTGAGGCTAGAAGAATTTGCACTAGTTTGGTGGAAAGTAAAGACTCAAGAGGAAATGAGAATCCATGGTAAGATATCCATCACTTGGGTTGAATTTGTTTCTTCAATTAAAAGACAGTTTTATGCTTTAGCTTATATGAAAAAAGGCATTATGAGTTGGTAGAATTTTAGTCAGCTTAAAGGTCAAACAGTCCAAGATTATACATAGGAGTTTAGAAAAAGGGCTTTGTTATTAGGAGTGAATTTGAATTCTCAAGATACACTGTTGAAATATGTTGGGAGTTTACATTCCTATCTTAAACACATTATTCTTATGTTCAATCTAAATAATTTAGATGAAGTATGTGTGTAAGCCATGCACCTTGAATCTAGAGGAAAGAACATTAAGGAAGAGGATAGTAATAAAAATCCTCCTAAGGGTAAGGAGAAAGAGAAAGGAGGAAAATGGAAGGGAAAGAAGAATGCAAGTGTGAAGAAAGAAGGGGAGAAAATCACATGCAAACACTATTCCAAACTGGCACATGATGAAGCCCATTGCTGGAAATTGCATCTAGAAATGAGACCAAATAAGTTCAACAATAAAGGGAAATAGGAAACCACTGTTATCACTCAAGAATATTTAGGTTCCAAATCAGGTTATGAAAACAAAATCGTTGTTATGGGAATCAAAGGAAAACAAGATATTGCAAGCACTAGTTCACAAAAATATAACACTACTACTACTCTAGATGAAAAGAGACGAATTGAGTTATGTTGGGTGTGGAGCCTGATTATCTTCTGTATTCAAAGGTATCGCCACATTGGACCTCAGTTCGAAATGGGGCGGCAATGCTGCCCGAAAAATATTCACTGTAGGGGGGGTCCAGGGGTGGTCCAAGGGGGCCGGCTACGAACATTGGGGAGCCCCCCCCCCTGGAAGGGGGTTTCGGGGGTAGTGCCCTTGAAGCTAAGAATATATGTAAAATTGCCTTGTAAAAGTATAGTAATTTCTAGTCAATATGGGTCATTCATTAGGCGGAGATCTGACGATAGAAGTTATGCTTAATTTAGGGTTTCTTGCCCTAGAAGGCAACCTCTCACTATATATGAGGGAATTGTATTGCATTTATGTAGATCTGTATTCTGAGTGAGAAAGAGAGAGGAGATTGAGAGTGAAGAGGGTGTTACAGTGGATCTGATGTAGGTTGTATCTCTTCAGTTTGCTGGATAATATAAAACGAAGGACTGGTTGTTTCTCCGTGGACATAGCCCAAACTGGGTGAACCACGTATATCTGTGTCTATCTTGTTTTATGAGTTTTCTATGTTTATATTTCTACAATATTTTATGTGTTCCATTGCTCCGTAATATATAATTTTCTAACAACTGGTATCGGAGCTGAAGGTCTTTTTTTGGCTAACAAACTCGCACAAAAGAAGGATTCCTGGTTCGAGTGGGAGAAATGGCAGAAGATGGTAAGTTTAGGGTCGAGAAATTTAACAGCCAAAACTTCTCGCTATGGAAGATGCAGATGGAATATTATCTGTATCAGAAAGACTTGTACCTCCTATTGGGCGGAAAAAAGAAGATGCCAATGGGTATGACAAATGAAGAATGGAACCTTCTCGATAGGAAGGCACTTAGAATAGTACGGTTGTGCCTCACAGCGTCGGTCGCCTTCAATATTTCGAAGGAAACAACCGATGGAGGGTTTGATTAAGGTGTTGGCGAAACCATATGAAAAACCCTCAGCCTCAAATAAGGTATTTCTTATGAAGCGTTTATTTAGTATGAAGATGATGGAAGGTGGATCTGTTGCAAGCCATTTAAATGATTTCAATACTGTTACATGTCAGTTAAGTTCTGTAAGGGTAAACTTTTATGATCAAGTTAGAGCTCTATTATTCTTGTGCTCACTGCCAGAAAGTTGGAAAGGTTTAGTAATGGCCATTAGTAACTCTATTTCTGGATCTAGTACTTTAAAGTTTGATGATGTTTTCAGTGCTATCCTTAGTGAGGAAATGCGATGGAAAAGCTTCAATGAGACATCGGGTAATGCTTTGAGCGCAGAGTCTAGGGGAAGAAAAATGGAAAGAGGAAAGAGCTCAGGATATCGCAGTAAATCAAGGAAAGGCAAATCCAAGTCCAAATTGGGGATAGTCTGCTGGAAATGTGGAAAGAAAGGACACCTAAAGAAAGATTGTAGATCTTGGAAGGGAAAACAAGGAGATGCACAACAAGAAAACAATCATGAAGCAAATGTGACAGGTGAGGTGTTACAATATGCTTTGATTCTTTTTGTCGAAAATATTATTGATTCCTGGGTGGTAGATTCAGGGGCCTCATTCCATGCCACACCTGATAAGAAGTACTTTCATGACTATGTTCAAGGATATTTTGGACAAGTCCGTTTGGGTGATGATAAGCCCTGTAAAATTGTTGGAATGGGTAAGGTTCTTGTAAAATAGCAGAATAGAAACCAATGGCTACTAAAGGAGGTAAGGCATGTTCCAAATCTGAAGAAAAATCTGATTTCAATAGGGAAATTAGGCGGTGAAGGTTGTGTGACAACTTTCACAGGTAAATCTTGGAAGGTCACCAAAGGAGCCCTGGTAATAGAAAAAGGTGAAAAGGTTGGTACATTGTATTTATGCAATGATATTTCTAACTCTGTTAATGTTTTAACTTCCAAAAGGGCAGATGCAACATTATGGCATCATAGCCTCGGACACATGAGTGAGAAGGGGATGAAGATCCTCCACTCAAGGAATTTGTTGCTGGGTTTGAAGGATGTTGATTTGGACTTTTGTGAGAATTGCATTTATGGAAAATAGAAGAGAGTTAGATTTTTCAAAGTTGGGAAAGAAAATAAGAGCAAAAAATTAGAGCTTGTGCATACAAATGTATGGGGACCTGCTCAGGTATCATCTCTCGATGGCCCTTGTTATTATGTTACTTTTATTGATGATGCAACTAGAAAAACTTGAATTTATTGTATTAAGAATAAATCTGATGTATTTGATACTTTCAAGAAATGGAAAGCTTTGGGTGAGATTGAGACAGGAAAGAAATTGAAGTGTCTCAGATCAGAAAATGGAGGTGAATATTGCAGCAACGAGTTTGATAGGTACTGTTTAGAGCATGGAATTTGCAGAGAGAAGACAGTTCCAAGAACACCACAAGAAAATGGTGTGTCAAAAAGGATGAACAGAACAATCATGGAGCATGCAAGGTGCATGAGATTGCATGCAGGATTGCCTTTACAATTTTGGGCAGATGCTGTAGATACTGTTGTTTATCTGATAAACAAAGGGCCTTCAAGTTCCCTAGATGGTGGTGTTCCAGAGGAAGCATGGACAGGTAAAAAGTTAAACTACTCTTTTTTAAAGCCTTTTGGTTGTGAGGCCTTTGTCCATATTAATAAAGAAAATAGAACAAAGCTTAAGGAAAAATCAAAGAAATGTACCTTTATTGGATATGGTGTTAATGATTTTGGTTATTGCTTATATGATTATGAAAATCACAAAATCATTAGGAGCAGAGATGTAATATTCAATGAAAAGGTCTTGTATAAGAATCAGATGCAGGAAAAGAAACAGGAAAAAGAAAACAAGGAATACACAGCTCTTGATGAGATCACTGAAAAAGTAAAGGTTCCTGAAAATAATAATAATCAACAACCACAACAATAGCAACCACCACAATAGCAACAGGCACCCGAAACACCTGAAAGTGGTGTTAGAAGATCTACCAAGATAAGTAGACCCCCTGAACGATACTCTCCTTCATTATATTACTTATTGTTAACTAATTCTGGTGAACCCGAATGTTATGAAGAAGCAATGCAGGTTGAAAGCAGGAAGAAGTGGGAGCTAGCCATGGAAGAAGAGATGGAATCCTTAATGCATAACCAGACTTGAGACTTAGTCAGGTTGCCTGTAGGTAAAACTACATTTCAGAATAAATGGGTTCACAAGCTGAAGGAAGAAGATGGAGGAAAACAGAGGTACAAAGCTAGACTTGTGGTGAAGGGGTTTGCACAGAATAAAGGTATTGATTTTGATGAAATATTTTCTCCTGTTGTTAAAATTACTTCAATCAAAACTATTCTAAGTCTAGTAGCAGCTGAAGATTTGCATCTTGAGCAGTTAGATGTAAAGATAGCCTTTCTCCATGGGGATTTGGAGGAAGAGACATATATGCAGAAGCCACAAGGATATGAGGTACAAGGGAAGGAGAAACTAGTGTTCAGGTTGAAGAAGAGCTTGTATGGCTTAAAAAAGCCTCCAAGTCGGTGGTATCTAAAATTTGACAAGTTTATGTCTGAACAAGGTTATACAAGATGTCGCTCTAATCATTGTGTCTATCTGAAAAAGCAAAATGATGGTAGCTATATTATATTGTTATTGTATGTAGATGACATGCTTGTTGCAGGGTCTAACATGCAGGAAATAAATGTGCTCAAAATAAAATTGGCAAATTCATTTGCAATGAAGGATTTGGGAGCTGCAAAATAAATCCTTGGTATGAGAATAACTAGAGATAGGAAAAATCGCAAATTAACATTGTCTCAGAATGAGTACATACAAAAGGTGTTGAAAAGATTTAATATGCACAATGCAAAACCAATTAGTACACCTTTTGCTAGACATTTTAAACTTAGTAAGGAAATGTGCTCGAAGACCCAAGAAGACATGGATTATATGTCTAAAGTTCCATATGAATTGGCAGTTGGAAGCTTAATGTATGCAATGGTCTACACAAGGTCTGATATTGCACATGTAGTGGGAGTTGTAAGCATGTACATGAACAATCCAGGAAAGGAACATTGGATGGAAGTGAAATGGATTCCTAGATATTTGAAAGGTACCACAAATCAAGCATTATGCTTTGGTGGTTCAAACATTTCTCTACAAGGATATGTTAATGTAGATATGGCAGGTGACAGAGATAACAGGAGGAGCACTACAGGCTATATATTTACTGTAGGTGTAACAGCTATCTGTTGGGTTTCAAAAATCCAAAGTGTTGTTGCACTTTCAACAATAGAAGCAAAGTATGTTGTTGCTATAGAGGCTAGTAAAGAAATGATTTGGTTACAAAGGTTTATGAGTGAATTGGGTAAGGAGCATGTTATGGGCACGTTATGCAGTGATAGCCAAAGTGCCATTCATCTTGCAAAGAACTCAGAATTTAATTCTAGGACTAAACACATACAGGTCAAGTACCATTTCATACGATTAGTTTTGGAAGATGGAGAGTTGAAGCTGGAAAAGACACACACCAGACAGAATCTTGCAGATATGCTAACAAAATTTGTAACTAGGGAGAAACTGAGAATGTGCTCAGTTTCAATTGGTCTTCAAGTATGATGAAGAAGATGAGAAATAGCCAGGTCCAAAGAGGAGTCATTGTCCAGCAAATGAAACAGTGGTGGAGTGCTATAATCAGTCTCCAAGTGGGAGATTGTTGGGTGTGGATCTTGATTATCTTCTATATTCAAAGGTATCACCACATTGGACCCCAGTTCAAAATGGGGCGGCAACACTGCCCGGAAAATATTCATTGCAGGGGGGTCTGGGGGAGCGGCTGCGACCTTTGGGATGCCCCCCCCGTTGGCAGGGGGTTTTGGGGGCAATGCCCCCGAAGCTAAGAAAAGATGTAAAATTGCCTTGTAAAAGTATAGTAATTTCTAGTCAATCTAGGTCATTCATTAGGCGGATATCTGAAAATAGAAGTTATGTTTAATTTAGGGATTTTTGCCCTAGAAGGCAACCCCTCACTATATATGAGGGAATTGTATTGCCTCTATGTAGATCTGTATTTTGAGTGAGAAAGAGAGAGGAGATTGAGAGCAAAGAGGGTGTTATAGCGGATTTGCTATAGGTTGTATCTCTTTAGTTTGTTGGATAATATAAAAGGAAGGACTGATTGTTTCTCCGTGGATGTAGCCCAAACTGGGTGAACCACGTATATCTATGTCTCTCTTGTTTTATGAGTTTTCTGTGTTTATATTTCTGCAATATTTTATGTGTTCCATTGCTCCGTAATATATAATTTTCTAACAAGTTATTTCATGTTAGGGTCATATCTAAACCCTCCAATATTGACACACTCTTCGATAGTGGATCACAATCGAATCTAATCTCTGAAGACTTAGTCAACAGATTGAATCTTGAAACTGTACCTCACCATAAACCTATCCTTTTGGATGGATAACAAGGGAGACAAGTTTACAGGTTACAAGAAAATGCTTGTTTAAGTTTGTAGTCATTGCAAATTTTGTTGACGAAGTAGAGTTAGATGTGGTACCGCTTGATATTTTAGGCATGGTGTTGGGTAGTCCATATTTGTATGACCAGAAAGCAGTATTTTATGCCATGAAAACAAGTATCACTTCTTCAAGGATGGTGTGGAGTACATAGTGAGATCCCATCGCAAAAAATTGAACATTTCTTTGGTTAATGCAGGGGAGGAAAAAAATACTAGTGAATTCAAGTAAAAGTTTAGTACTTCTTATGTTCAAGCCAAATGATGATATTGTTTATGAAAATGTTGTTGCATGTAATGCAAATTTCAATTATGATTTGGCTGGTTCAATTCATCGGAGTGATGAAGTATTTCAGGTTGTGAAAGAATAGTCCTTCAAGGAGAAAGAAACTTCACATGAAATATCTTTGCAGCAAGAGGTTTCTCTTTGTGATGTTAGCATGTCAGGGTTGACAAAATTGCAAAGTGTAGAGACACCAATTCAATGCAAAAGTTTGTTGAACAATGATCTCATTCAATCATCCCTTACGCCATGTTGTGCACTAATGGTTATGGTGCCAAAGAGGAATGGTAAGTATTCCAAGAAAGAGGACAAACGGAGTAGTTTTCACCAAAGCAAAGTTGTAAAAAGAGGTCAATGCAAGAATATATGTAACACCAAACAAGAATGGTTTGTATGCCTTTTAATTTTGCATGTTCTTTCTAGAACTTATATTACATACATGTATTTGAATTATGGAAAAAAAGAGTCATTTCCTGAAGGAAATTGTCCACTTGGGTGACATGCACATGTTTAGAAAGTTTTCTTATGCACATGTCATCTATGAAGGAAAATTGTTTGATGTTTTGAAGATATCAAAGTACAAGTTCAGTTTCACTTCTTTGATGCATTTGGGCCATGATGTTGGAGGAGGTAAGTTGAAGGCAAGCCTTTCCAAGTTGGATGCCATAGTTGATTGGTCAACACCCAAGATCATCATTTTGATAAGAGGTTTTTGGGAGAAACCCAATGTTGGAGGAGAGTTATTGTTGACATTTATTCTTTCGAAGCTCCTTGGCATGAATTGTCATGTGTGTGCAAAGTCTTTCAGTGGGGAGGCAATAAAAAAGCGGCATGTGTTTCTTCAAACCAAATTATCAATTCAATTATTTTTTATGCTCTTTCAGACTTGAAAGGTTCATTTGAGATTCAGGTTTATGCAAGAAACTTCACCATCTCATTTCATTCAGAATATTTCCATGGTGTAAAGATTAAGTTGCAGTGATCCATGCACTATCATTGGATGGATACTTGTTGACAATTTCACTTGGTTCGAAGGTACAAAAGAGGTATAAGAAAAAATTTCATTATTATGCCTTTTAGGCCTATTGGTTATGTAGCTACTATATTCAAGCATCATTATGTTTTATATGAAAGTTATGTTCAGAAAATTTCATACTGTCAAGATGTACAATCGGGCTTGAGTCATGTAAACCAAGTAGTTAAATTGGTCATCCATGTGAATTACATTTTGTTATGTCATATTCCTAAGAAGGATGTTTCTTTTGATGGCAACATGGAAAAAACCATGAGTTTCTATGAATGACTGGAAATGGTGCAACAAACAGTGCAAGATCAGATTGAAAAGGGCAAAGACAAGTATAGGTGTAGAATGGGGTCCTCAAGGCAAGTGAATGTTGATTTCCTTAGAAAGGAGCTCAAGGAAACAAATTCATCAAAAGGAAACTAGATCAAGCTTGAAAAGGTGAGGGGGTTGTACCCTCATCTACTTGTCATATGATAGTATCTTTTGGGGTCCAAAAGGCTTCTAGTGGGGAGGAATGATTAGGTGCTCAGTATTTAGCTCAAAATTCAAAGTTCTTAGATTGGCTCGAAAACTGTATGGTTGCATCCATCTCGTCAAGACAATTGCAACACAATTCGTTTCATTGAAAATGAAGTCTGGATGAAGGAGAAAAGGCCTACTATTCATTTTCCTAAACAACTAAAAAAATTGTAGAATGGGACAGAATGATGACATGGCAGTCCAGTCAGCAGTCCAGTCAGCAAGGGGAATCTTCTTCAGTTTTTTCCCAATGGGGTTGTGACAAGTGTCACCTCCAGATTCGCCAGTGTGGTTGTGTGCAAGGGAAATTGCCTAATTGGCCTCTAAGGTGGAATTCAAATTTATTTTTATTTAAATATTATTATATATTATATATAGTATTATTTATATTATATAGTTTTTATTAGCTATATATATATATATATATATATATATATATATCTATTATCTATATATCTATATATCTATATATATATATATATATATATATATATATATATATATATATATATATATATATATATATATATATATATATAGTACATATATTTAAATATTAGATAATAATTATTTCAATATACATTACATTAACCCTTTCAAATGGCATGTCAAATATCAAATAGCACGTTAAACCAAGGTTTCGGTGGCATATTAAATGGTATTAAAAAATATGATGGGAGGAGGCCAGGTTTGAACCCATGACATCCCCCTCCTATTCCTTATGCATAACCATTAAACTAAGGACAATGCAGTTGTAATGAGGACACACAACACTATATTTAAGCCATCAATATTGACTGACAATGGAGAGGAGGGAGCCAGTCTCGTGGGGCCAGCCCCCTCTCCATGGGACCTCAAACACGTGACCAAGGGCCAGTGCGAAGTATAAGCGTGATTAGTGCGCCATTAATCTAGGATTAGACTTGGTTAATCCATTGATTAAGTTAGCAGAAATTATGGTGGAGCCACCAAATCCAAAACCACCACCAAACTTGGCGGACTTAACTAGAGTCTCTCCATATTTAGCAGAGGTTTTCTGGGGAAACCTGTTTGAGCCATAACTTACTCCATGGCTTGGGCCACATTGAGCTAATATAGAGGCCCAAGCCATGGAAGCTAGACCAAGGAGGTGTAGCCCAAGAGGTGTGAACTCCTTCATCAAAACACTGTGTTAATGTGTCTCTTTGATGGTTTTTTTTACTGTACATGTTTTCTACTCATTATTAGTTTCTGAAGCTATTTTTCTCATGAATTTATTATTTAACTTAAGGAAATTTACTTGTTTGTAAGCACCAACAACTAAGGAAACCTCAGGTCAAAAAGAAAGAAGAAAGCACATTTTAATAAATCTGTAATTTTTATTAGCACAACAAAACTAATCATACAAAAGCAGATCAAGCGGTTCAAGTTTCTGAAATCAATGCATAAGTAGATTTCCCTAGATTTATTATGTGTGGAACTTAAATTAGAAACCCATGTATGATGACAAACTTTGTAACTAATCCAAGCATCCAAAATCTTAGTCAATTTTTTCTATACAAGGAGTTCAAATAACATATGTATTTTACCCGGCTTTTGATGCAATAGCTTGGCTCCTTCTTTACCTAGAACCCCGTGTTGGATTGTTTGCGCGTCGTGTGTACTTAGGTCATGATTTTACCATATGGACACATCTCGGTACTGTTTGATCAAGTGGTCAAAGACTTGTCGTTGTTGTAGTGTGTAGTTTGTACCAAGACTAACTATCTTCGGATCATGATTGGTTCCCGTGTTGCTTTGTTCGTTCGTACTGGTGGATCAGTGGGTTCTGTTGTTTCTTGGCCCTTGATAGAATTTATGCAAATCATAGAGCCTGTTGGGAGACACCACACCCTTGGGGATGGGGTTTCCTTTCTATCTGTCAGCTGCTATTTTCAGGGGCTGTTCATGCTCACCTTCATTAGTTGTTATGTCATTGAAAGCATCAACATTTTTTGTAGGGTGCAGTATCAATTTGAGTGCGACCACATTGAGGCTGATGGTCCTTTGTAAGCCCAACATGAGTGTTTTGTACTCAACAATGTTGTTTGTGCACTCAAACTTCAATCAGCTTGAAATCATGCATTTTTTGTTGTTTTTGGCGACAGAGATATACCCAGTTCTTAAGCCATCATGTGTCTTTGATTCGTAAAAATCCATGGCCCACAACTTGTTTGTACACTAACCATTTGACATGCTAGTACTACTGCTACCATTGTTGCTACTGCTACTGCTACTATTGGTAAAATTCACTGTACAAGTTTCATTACCATCATTTGGGCAAGGAAGGAGTCCCAACTGTGTGTCGGGTGGGGTTGGAGCTGGCTGTGCAGGATAACACCCCAATGTTGTTTCTAGGAGGCAGTTTCCAAACATGAGTTCTGTGAAGGCCAATGGTTCATTCTCATTGTTAAGGGGGGTAAAATTGTGCTTCATATACCTCTCAGACAATACCCGGATTTGGTTTCATTTTCCCTTGTACAGAAGCCACATGTGGGACCAATCTGTAGCAAAATATCCATCTAGCTTGCTGGACCAGTCTCTGTTGAGTAGTAGACCGTATGCTTCTGGTATGTCCACAACAACTATGTTGATGCATTGGTGGACTCGATTATCATGAGATAGTCGAATGATCATGTCTTGCAGTTCACCAATGGCTGGTACTGATGTTAGATCACACTGGATGATTCGCGTGGATGTCTCACTCCATTGTGCATTGATCTTCTTCGCAATTGAGAGTGGCATGAAATTTGCGTTCACGCCAGAATCAACCAAGAAGTTGTGAACATTGTAGTTAAAAAATTCAAAGGATAGCAGGAACGGAGGGTGACCTTAGTTTGCTTCTTCCAATTAGAGCATGTTGAGCACAGTAGAAACTGATCTAGGAGGTGTGCTTGCTCCCTTGTTAGTAGAGGTTTCTCTATCCTTTGTTGTCTGTCCCAATGCACATAGTAGGATGTCTCACTAACTTTGGATCTTAGCTAACTTGAGCAAACTGATGTTCACCCAATTCTTTTTCATGTCATCTACAATGTTGTAGTTCAGAGGTGGTAGAATCACCAAGGTGTCCAGAGTAGAACATATGTTCATGTCCTCCGTCAGAGTGTTTTGTAGCTTGCTGCTCATGGATGTACACTTGTTCATCGCTGCCTTCCCAGACTTGTTTTTTGTTTTCTACTTTGGGGCAGCTGGTTAATTGATCTTCCTCATCAGTAGTCTCATCTTTTCCTATGCTTCCCCAAGTGTAAGGGGAACCCCTTTACTCTTAAGATTGTAACAATCATTTTGCTTTTGGGGTTGCTTCTTGGTGTTCATTTTCGACATTACTTGTGAGAACTGATACACGTTCACCACATGCCCAGAAATTAATGGTTCATTAGGTGCAACCTCTTCGTCATCATCAGTTTCTTCCCGCTGCTCCTACATACTATTTTCACATCGATTGTATGACTATATATAGATCTTGCGACTCGCTTCCAGTCTGAACAAGAGTTTTCGGGGTGATGTTCTTCATGGAATTAATAGAACTTGGGATCTGCGCACTTTTTGACCTGGAACATATACTTCCATGTAGTTTTTGGAGTGAACCATTTGTTGCCTGATTAGCTGCTTGCATGTCTCTACCTAGGCAAATGGCTTCTTGCAGATGTGTCCGTTTTCTATTGTTTAAGCTCAGACATTTCCGCAGTCAAGTCCTTGACAAGGAGAGTGAGAGTTTCAATATTAGTTGCTTCCTTGTCTCTACCCTTTCTCGCCATCACTTCAGACTTCCTGCTCACATCTTTGGGGTCCTTTGCTAATTTTTCATCCTTGATGACTCCAATTGCGTGCAACTCTTTCTCAATAGTAATAGCCTCTTCGCAATTTTCCAAAAGTGTTGGTTTCACAGCTCGTTTGATGAATTGCACAATGCTGGTTGGAAGTGCGGATGTGTAGTAATCAACAGTGATGGAGTAATGAGGTTTAATGTCCGCTGCAAACTTTTTCAATATGCATGCAAACCTATGATTGAAGTCTTTTACTTTTTCTTTTCCCTCCATCTTCAGGCTTCCCAATTCTTTGAGTAGCATGGTTGGGGTCTTGTTAATAGCAAACATTTCAAGGAACATGCATTTGAATGCACCCCAGTTTCATAGTTGGACAGGAAGGGTCGGAGAAGGGCAATCATTCTTAGGACCAAAGAGTCGGGTGGAAAAAGGGGAGAGCTCTCCGTTCCTGGTTCTCTTGTAGCTGGATAGCCCGAGTTTGGTGGAAGGCTGTGATACCATGCAGCGACACGACTGTCCAAGATACATGGAAATAATCTACCTGGGAGAGCCAATGGTCCCTAAGTCATCCATTCTAGATTTGGGTCAGCCATCTCTTCTTCTTCTTCATCCTCCTCCTATCTTTCAGAATCTGATGGTTCCAGATTTGATTCCATTGGTTCGTCTCTGCCTCCATCTCCTCCGTTGCCTTCCACTCTACCTCCTGTGCTAGAATTTGATCCCAAGATCACTAGGGAGTCTCATTTGCCTTACCGAAAGACCGGAGGTTCCTCCCTGTCTTCAATAGCTTCTACCAAACCTTCAAGTGTGGCAAGGACTACTTCTTCCACCGATGATACAAAAACTCCTGTAGGAGTGGCTTTTGGCTTTCTTGATGTGCATGGAAGATGATGAATGTATGGGATCGGTCTGACTGCTTTTGCGAACTGGCGAGTGATGGGACAGACAGAGTGAATTTGATGATACAGAATCTCGTGTTCAATCTTAGGAGGTGAGGATTAACCAACTATAGATTCATATGTAGGTGAGAGGAAGTGTGGGTTACTGCCTTGACCAGATGGTTGATGAATGAGTTTGAGAGGATTTTTAGCCATATACAACTCGATTCCCTCCCTCTAGCACCAGAAATGTTGATGGTTTTGGACCCACCAACATTCAGGGGATCACCCTAGTATGAAGTCCCAACTAGACCTCACACCATTTGGTGTGGGAGTCCCATCTGGTATGATGGCCCGATTTCCATTATTTTAAAGATTTGCCTCAACTCTTGCTTCTTAGCATAGGAGAGTGGTCTACTTTGTCTTCGAGAAGTGAGGTTCATGTGCCTGGTGATTGTAAGTGTTACTTGTGTCAATGGTTCTTTCACTATATAGGGAGAGGGTGACAATGAGTCCCAAGTCGGTTGGGAGGAAGCCCCAACTCTGCTAGGAATACACAACACAACAAGACGAGCGTAGCTTCCAGAGGAATAGTCCACATGGATGCAACAATCACAACACATAAGGGAAGATAACATGTACAACACTCAGCGGATGAGTTTGCACGAGTGCAATGGTTGTTACAACAATTTTTTTGTGAAAGTTTTGTCTGATGTTCGGGGAGGTAGCCACCACGGGCGAGACAATGTTAATAGCATATATAACACATTTTCATTAATAGATTATGTATTACAACAAGTGAAATGAGTTCAAGTTTTCAACATAGGTCAAACTAACATGCATTACAAGTGTTTAAGATTAGTCTTGCAACAATTACAATACATGTGTGAAAACGTGCTGCCCTGTTAGCAGGCTTCTGAATTAAGTGAAAGTTCCAAGACACATCATTACACCATACATCACTAACCTCGTGGGTGGGGTGTTGGAGCCACTACTTACTCCTCCAAGAAACGATTACAGACACTCTTGGCTATGTGGTAGGAATTGAGGTGAAAAGTCCCTTCTATGTACAAATGAGGGGGTATTTATAGCCAACGGTGAAACTGACCCTTGTGGCTATTCGACTACCCTCATGATTATTTGAATTCCATGACTCTTTGACTTTACATGATTCTTTGTACAACAAGTGGGTCTCTTGGACTTCCACGTTACATTACATTGATAGACATTATGGCCCATAGTAGGGATGTGGACAAAATGACTCATGGCATGACTCGACATGACAGTGCTGGTACATTCATGCCACTACTAGTGTGCATGTTGACCTGCAGTGTTGTTGGGTGATGGATGTCCTCATGGTGTGTCACAGCTTCATCTTCGCATCACAAAGTGTGTGGAGTCTTCAATGGTTGTTGGTTCACTTGATGTTGCTTTTGCGCGTTGCGCCTTGCTTGTATGTTGGAAGGCTTGACAGGTTCGTATGTTCACAAAAGGTGCATGTTCGTCCGTTCATCTGTCCATGAGCACATCTTAAATGTTTTCCCATTTGTCTATGTGCGAACACATATTTGCATGATCATCCATTTGTGAGCACATCCCTTTGCATGCATTGTTTGTTCATCCGTTGATGAACATGTCCTTCTACATGTGCTACCTTCGTTCATCCCATTTGTTGTCACACCATGTTTTTTTGTGTACCTATTCTTGCATTCAGTCATGATGAGATGGCATCAAATAAAAAAACCTCCTAGTCTACCATGATACATGATCATTTTAGATGTAGGTGACTGGGAGAGGCAATAAGGTTGCGAGGTGGGATGGAGGTTCTAAGCACTACTAATGAAAACTGCACAAGAGTCACTGGGTGATGGAGATGGGCAATATGGATTGATAGTGACTGTCTGCAAGGTTTGGCTCAGCTAGAGGACAAAACTGTGCAATTTTTGAGGGGAACAAACCGGGTTGCAAGAACACTGGGCAGGGAAAAATCTGTGCAGTTTCTGGAATGAGCGAGTAGTGGGAGCTTCATAGAAAAAACTGCACAATTCATGGAGGGAACTGGTCAGCTGGCTACTAGGACAGTGGTAGCAAAAAATATGCAATTCCTGGAGGGAATTGGCTTTGCTACTAAGTCACTGGCAACGAGAAAGTGCACAATTCCTGAGGGGAATTGGTAATCAACTACTGGAGCTTGGCAACAAAAACTGCGCAATTCCTGGAGGGAACTGGCAATATACTACTGGAAGCTACAAGCAGGAAAACCTACATTGATACTAGGAGGTTGGTCTACTGATCACCTTTTCACAATTTCTGAGCCGAGCAGACTGGTGCACAGCAGAGAGCTAATCATGAAAAATGTGCAATTTTTTGGGTGAGCAGCCGGTCAACTTTCGGGAGGCCTGGCTGGAAAAACTGCATAATTTTCTTAGGGAGACAAGAATGGGCACTAGGTATCTATCCGGCCTGTTTGCACAATTTTCTCAGTCAGCGGAGCGGGAAAGGTCTGCAGCCTTTATGCACTTTTTTAGGGGAGTGAGTCTCGGGGTGGCTATCGGGTCAAACTCTCTGGTTAACCAGCATGAAGGAAAATTAATTTGCTTGTAGGCAGCACAGCTTGAAATTATTTGCTTACTACTTCTGTGCTGTTTTGGGTGATAGTCGATAGAGTCAATAGCGAGATGATGCTCCGATTGTTTGAGGGGAGTTTGGTCATTAGAACTTTAGCAAAAATGACTAAGTGTGTGAACGAGTGAAAGATACATATGTGATCTAGCAAACACACACTCACATAACTCAACGACAAGATGACTCAAATCATCCAGACACACATGTTCAACATGACTTAATGACGATGTAAGCGACAAGTGCGACACTTAAGATTAATCATTGGTTGACCATGATCACGCTGCGGGGACAACGAATTTGACTCCATGTGTGAGTGTGATAGATGTTTTGGTAGAGAATACAACATGTACACACGAAGTGAAGACCTTGAGCATGACCAGAACATGGTTGCAAGCATGACCTTGACATCAACATGAAAAATCTTGGGTGGAATGAACAAGCAAGGTGGTTGTGAAGACTCACACGAGCTCATGGAGTGAACTTGAGTGTGTGCAGTCATGAAGTGTAATTCTCAAGGGAGGCTCCGAAATTGGGTGCAGACCAAAATTTTGGAGGGTGGTTGTAGCTGCTACAACATAACATTAATATTCCAAAGGCAGAAGGGCATTGTGAAGTCGAGGGCCCACAAATAGACAACCTAGACATCACCGCATCGTTGAAGACAAAGCAAGTAAATATTGGCACTAAAGGAGAACCGAAGTTTGCAAAGTTTAGGGATTATTGGGATGACACTACTGTGGATCAAGTTTTTGAGTTACTCTGCGAATACCAAGATCTATTCCCTACCAAGTTTTCGGATTTGAAGGGCATAATGGGCGATTTGGGCTTATGAAGATCACTTTGAAGCTGGATGTGAAGCCTATTAAACAGAGACCGTATCGCCTTAATCCTAGGTACATTGAAATTTTTTTCCAGGAGTTGGATAAGATGATGGAGGTGGGAATCATAGAACTGGTTGAAGAATCTGATTGGGTGAGCCCGATGGTAGTTTAGGAGAATAAGAAGAAGGGTGAGATAATGATTTGTGTAGATCTATGGAAGCTTAATGATGCATGTGTCCATGACCCATTCCCAAAGTTGTTTACTGATGAAGTATTAGAAAATTTTGGAGGGTAGGAGGCCTATTCCTTCACTGATAGGTTCTCTGGGTATCATTAGATTAAGATTGCGCCATTGGATAGGAGAAAAATGACCTTCACAACGGAATGGGGATGTTCTCAATACACTGTGATGTCGTTTGGAATCAAGAATGCGCCTGCAATATTTTCTCGCATAGTGATTGCAACGTTCAAGGATTTGATCATAAGTTCTTGGAAGTGCACCATGATGATAGGACAATGTTCAGATTAGTAAACGCCATGTAGAAAGTTTGCGCCTGATGTTTGATACGTGTTGCAGATACCAGATCACGATTAATTTGAATAAATGCATCTTCTGTGTTCCCTTTGGATCTTGTTGGGTCACATGGGGTGCAAGCAAGGGCTTATGGTGGACCCTACAAATATTACAGTGATTTAAGCAGTTACACATGATGCTGGGACATACAAGATATTATAGAAAATTTATCGAAGAATATGCTCAAATTACTGTGCCCATGGAGAAACTGTTGGAGAAGGATGCAACATTCTGTTGGGATGAAGAATGTCAGTGCAGCTTAGATGTATTGAAAGAAAAGAAGGTCATCGCACCGAACATGTTATTCCCTGATTGGAAAAATGAATTTCACGTACATGTGGATGCCTCTTGCATTGTGTTGGGTGCAGTATTCATGCAAGCTAGTGAACGAGAAATGGACCATCCTATAGCCTTCACGAGTAGGAAATTATCATAGGCCAAAAATAATTACTCAACGACTGAGCATGAAGGGTTGGCTATGGTGTACGCACTACGGAAGTTCAGGCATTATCTACTAGGAGGGAATTTCAACATGTACATAGATCATTCTGCCTTGAAATACTTGGTCAATAAGCCTGTGTTCAGGGGGAATATCTGCAAGTGTTTGCTAGTATTTTACGAGTATGAATTTGAAGTCATTGTGAATCTAGGGAGTTTAAATGCAGGACCTGACCATATGTCACAAATCAAAACAAGAGAGGAGCCCAATAATTTGGATGGAAGGGTTGCCAGATCGCAGCTCTTTACACTGCGGATAGTGGATAATAATTTTTCAAATATTATTCACTTCTTGACTACGGCGATAACAGCGGAAGGGTATATGAGGCGGAAAAAGAAGGAATTAGTAGTGCGCACGGCATATTTTTCAGTTATGTGGGACATCTGTATAACATGGGTGTAGATGAAATATTGCGAAGATATGTGCTAGATTTTGAGAGGGATAACATTCTCATTGAACCTCATGGAGGGGCTACGGGAGGTCATTATGCAGGAAAGGCGATTGGGTAGAAGATTTTACGCGCAAGTCTATGGTGGCCAATGCCACAAAAGGATTCCAAGGCGTATTGTAACTATGGAGTATGAATATTCTCTCTATGGACAGAGATAATCCCTCTAGCCTAGGGGAGAGTGTCTAGCTAGAAACAAGACAATATGACATAAGTTACCTTAGATTGAGAATGGATAAGATCATACCTCTTGTATCACTTTTCCTTGTTTGATGAATTCCTTGTGTCTTTGTTCCAACAATCAACTCCTTAATGTCAATCAAGCACCTAAAACAAATAGAGAAGAAACGAAAGAACACATGATAGGATACTATAGATTCAACCTACTTAAGAGGCTAAGGAGTCTTCAGCTACCAAATAGCATATGCAATTGATATAGGAAACAAAATATCAGTTGTATTATTATGATAAAAAAGAAAGTACATCCTTCGCCTTAGCATTGCAGGTTTCCTTCAACATGTCCAGGTTCCAGCACCATTGTTAGCATCTCATGGTTCACCTCAAACAATAGAGGTTCAACGCTTCTTCCTCTTTGCTCCAAACCAAAAAAACTACAAACGTATTCTTCCTTTACAAGCACAAACTAGAAAGCTAAGGCTATCAAATGTTGTTTTGGCTATCAAGATTTTGCAGATTATTCCATCCCTTCCATTAGCTAGCTAAGGTTGGAAAAGGAGAAGTTTATATAGCTTGAGAGAGGGGACATGGATCCTCTTATGATGGGATAGGCCTTATCCCTTTTGGTTTTCCCCTTTTTAATAGGGTAAAGGAGCCCAAACAGTCTCTCTCGACTCTATCTCGACTAACCATTTACCAGATTTTCGTTCACGAAGTTTCTAGACCTAGAAGCTTCAACTCCATTTTTAAAAACCTTCCAAAAGAGGGTTGGCATAGGTAATGGATGGAAACTAATTCTGATCGGCACTAGGCTCAGTGTTAAACTCTGCAGATCGGTGCGAGGAAGAAACTGAAGGATAACACCGGCCTTTGAAACTGAGTTTCAAGGACTATTCTCTGGAAATTATGTAAGGGGGAAATGTTCTGCAGATGAAGGGTGATGTAAAGACATGTTCTTAATGATAGGAAAACACATGAGGTTCACTATAGAGGTCCTCCAAGATTGAGGAATGGGGAGTACATGGACAGTGACAAAAAATTTTGTAACAAATTCCCCCTAAAGCGTGAAGGTCAAACAAGAGTGAGGGGTGAAATGCTTTATGAGTAGATGCATGGAACCAGAAACTGTCATTAGAAAACCTGAAAGCAAACATAGATACATATACATCACTGAAATCTCTGATAAAAGATACATGAATTATGGTATGGATGCAGCCATCTAGAAATAAATCATGTAAATGGATCTAAGGTATGGGCGCAACCATCCAGTAATAAGGATCATATGTAACCCAAGGTATGGTCGTAACCATCCAATAATAAGAAGGATCACATATAACAGACTTATGGTATGGTCGCAACCATCCATCTGAAAGAGACATGTGTATAAGCACGATCATGTCACATCACCTCACAACCTGGTCTTTTGTAATATGAGCCTAGGATACTGTGCTTCCAACATGACTTGATCAAAGTAAAAATTATAACATGTGAATAGATGTGTCAAAGTTGAACATGCTAGAAAGTCGCTTGATTACCGGTCAATGATGTGAACCGTTAACAAGCACGAGAGAAACCACCAATAATGACAATGGCTCTCAAGGTACCAACAGCACAATTCACGGAGTGTGAATAAGGAACTGAAGTTTAACACAGATGAAGTCACTCGATTGAAAGCCAATGATGAGAACCTATTATCAAGTCCGAAGAAATTTCTGTTAGGGCATGCAAGCTCTAAGGTACTGGAAGGGAGTCTCTCAGCCAACTTCCCGGATAATGAGCTAAAGTTGACAAGAAGCGACCTTGTCAAAGGAGGGCCATGATGTATCCCACATCATCGACATGAGACAAGGGGATGAAATGATTATGGATGATACTGTGAAGTAGGAAATCTTCCCTTTGTAGAGAGAGGCAACCCCTCTAGCCCTAGAGTGGGTCTAGTCATAGCAAAACAAAACAACAATCAATTTCCTTAAACAGTCATCATTGAAATCCTACCTCAAACTGATGTTTGATGAAGCTTTCATTCTGCTGCTTTAGTAATCATTTCCTTCTTCCCAATGAGCAGTGTACCTGAAACAACACAAGAGAACAACAGAACACGTAATCGAGAACAACAATGATATATTTATTTATAGAGTCGAGGAACCATAAGATATCAAGTATATTGTACACAAGACATAGGAAATCATTATTGATTGTATTAAAATAAATCAAAAGAAAATATTACAACCAAGCCTTGACGTCGCAAGCTTTCTCGGAGGGTCCAACTGGTATGTTTCTTCAAGCATTCACTCTCAAGAATGGATCTCCCAAATGGATGATAACTTTCTCTCTCACTCACAAGCTCTAATACAAGCTAAGGCAATCCACAACTAATTGCTAAACTATCAGCAGTTCACACTGCAAACTTATCAAACTCACACCAAAGCTAGCTAATTTGCTCCAATCCAAAAACCAAGAACTAGCTGATCATAGCAATGGGGAGTGCTTTTATTAGAGGAAGAGCCTTCATAAAATGAGGGAGAGGGAGATTATCCTCAAGGGAGGTTTCTCAAAAGGTGGAACCACCATCCCAGAGGAGGAAAGGCGAACCAATTTCACCCAAAAACCAGTTCTAGAATCACCCAGAAGGCCAACTATTTGAACTAATTCGCCATATCTGGATCGTCGCAAGTAATACACTAGGGCTTAGCAATGACGTCACAAGGAAGTAGTGCATTCAGACCAATCGTCGCAAGAAATATATTGAGGACTTGTGCCGAGCCCTAAAATTCGATCATCGTAGGAAACACGTGTACACTTGCGACGACGTCGCGATGATATAGCTCATAACAAAGAATCCTCGCAGACTCAAAAGGGTTCACTTGTGACAATACAGAAACATAGACAAAAGGCTCAAGCTTTAGTATTAGAGAGAACTTGTTTAATATTCTTGAATGAGTGGGAAGATATGGACATGTTTATCTGATGTATGACACAATGGAGATGTCGCTCAATGACTGAGATGAGATCAGTGACAAATTACTGTGTAACAGATGCCCCCTAAAGCATGAAACCCAAGAGAGTGGGAGGGGTGAAATTCTTTATGAAATCATAACTGAACCTGAACACCATCACAAAATACCTACAGGCGCAAGTACAACTAAGATCTCTGATAGTGAAATACATGTAGTCTAGGCATGGGCGCAGCCATCCAAAAGACATATGAAATTTGGTCTATGGTATGGACGCAACCACCCAGTCAAAAAGACCATATATAAAGATAGAGGTATGGTCACAACCATCCATAAAATCTCAGGTATGGTCGTAGCCATCCAATCAAAGAGTCATGTATGCAATCACAAACCAATCCACGCAACCTGAACATATGTAATCTGAGTCTAGGGTCTTGAAACCCAACCGATAATAGTACAATTTCTAACATGCGAATAGATGTGCTGAAGTTGAGCATGGTAGAAAATCGCTTGATTACCAGTCAATGATGTAAACTGTTAACAACCATGAAAGAGACCACCAGTAATGTCAATGGTTCTCAAGGTACTGCCAATACAATCCACTAAGTGTGAAGAATGAGCTGGAGTCGAACACTCGTGGAATCACCCGATCCAAGACCAATGATGTAAGTATATCATCAAGCACGAAGAACTTGCCATTGAGGCGTGCGAGCTCCAAGGTACCGAAAGGGATCTCTAGATCGACTTCCTGGATAATGAAGTGGTGTCGACAAGAAGTGATCCATCACAGGAGGGCCATAATGTTTCCCTCATCAATGACACGAGACAAGGAACAAGAGGAAGATGGTGAAATAGAGAATCAGAGGAGGAGGTAAGGGCGCAAACTGCAGAAGGATTATACTCTTGAACATATTAGCAACACGACTCTAGAATGTGGCAGCATTTTGGTACCAAGGGATAGGAGGTCTGACAGGACAACAAGGATCAAATGGAATGAGGCAAAATGACAACCCAAACCCCAGAAGGCCAATGACGATGTAAGGATATCCCAAACCCGACGAGAAGCAAAATTGTCGATGTTCAAGAGTGACTAGCTGCTGTAGATAACCAATGAAGATTTCCAAATTTTTCCCCCACCATTGCTGGTGAGTACCCCAATTATTTTTGAAATAAAAGCCTGAAGGGGATATCATATGCTTGCGATATAAGTTTGACCTTTCGATGAATTCAACCAAGTGAAATTTTAACGAGCCCTAGGGAGGAGAAGTTTGGGTCTTATCATCGTGACCAATCCAATGTCATCAGGGTTTAATGAGTTCGACATAGGTAAAATTAGAAGTCTTTTTCATGTTTAGAGAGTTTGAAAAAGACACGGAAAAGAAAACTCCAGGGGGGTCCTTTTTCGTAAGTTTGTGTCCCTTGAGCCCGAAAAAGTAGAAAACAATACTCGAGAGAATCACTTGACCATTTCGATCAAGGAGTACTTTTCGTAACTAGTGTTCCCGATCTGAAAAAGTAAAAATGCGATCAGAGACACGACGTTCCATAAAAAAAAATGAGCTTGAAACGATAAGAGCTCGACCATCTTTTCGTTTTTAAATGGTCGGAAAAGAGCTGAAAGCGGATCACCATTTTATTCCATTTAACGATTCAAAAAGGAAAAACTCAGCAATCTTTTCGTCTTTTATGAGTAAGAAAGAGCTTAAAGAAGACTTGTGGAAAATTTTGCGGTATGGACCAAGCACGTATCAATCGGAAAATGTATCTCTCGCCTTTGTCCCTGCACAGAAAGCCGAACATAAGATCCATTCGACAAAAATATACATCATAAAATTGAAAAACTAGGTCAAAACCCTAAAACCATAGGGAGAAATCAAAAACCATTACAAAACCAAAGTCCTATAGTTTAAAAAACCCTAAAATTGCAAAAAATATCTATATAATACCCATGGTAAATCAGTTTTTACATTGTGTTTTGATTTTTAACCTTTGGTAACTTTTCAACTACGTACAAGTGCAAACTTTGGAGCTCAATTTTGTCACCTATGATCAATCATTTCGCGCAAGACTTTCACCATGTTATGAAACCAGCTCACAAAAGGATAGAAAAGATAGATAAACGCCTTAGAATTCAGCCTCTTTGAGGGGGAAACCTCCTTTACATTACACAAATGAATGATTCCTTGATTATTCAAATGACAAAACCTCCTTTCTATATAAGAGTCTAAGGAGTCACAATATAACCCAGCCGACCTATCAATAATAATATAAAGCCACAAAAATAACAATAGAGGGATTCTATGGGGCACATTAATAACAATATGGGGGCAATAGGGGCACAAAAATATTAATAAGGGATACAACTACAATAGTAATGGGGTAATCACTAGTATTATAGGGATCTAACATGCCCCTCTCCTTCAAAAAAGTGTTGTCCTCAATTCTTGAGTAGTTCTGGATGCTTCTGTATAAAATTCTCATCTTCCCATGTGGAATCTTCAGCCAATAAGCTCTTCCACTTGATGAGATACTCCGAAATTGATCGATTTCGTAGCTGTCGAGTTCTTGTTTCTGTGACTGCTTCCAGTTCCAATATAATTTTTCCTTCCTCTTCAAGTTCTGGCAATATTGTTTGAACTGGGAGCTTGTCGCCTATAACCTTCTTTAAACATGAAACATGGAAAGCTAGGTTCACTCGAGAAGTTGCAGGAAGCTCCAATTTTTATTCCATCGTACCAATCTTTTGCAACACCTTGTACACACCATAATACTTTGGTGATAATTTATTATCCTTCTTAGCTTGCTTGAGGGACATTTGTTTATATGGTTGTAGCCATAGGAATACCCAATCACCTACATCAAAAATTCTTTCACTACGATGTTGATTTTCCTGTTGTTTCATTCTATTATGCGCCAACACGAGGTTATCCTTTAAGAGTTGGAGGACTTGTTGTTGATGCTCGATGTGATTTTCCACTACTTGAACCTTAGAATTTTCTCTTAAATATGATGTGATGGATGGTGGCTGATATCCATAAAGCACCATAAATGGGGACATTTTTGTCACTGTATGGAAGGAAGTGTTATACCACCATTCAGCCAGAGGCAACCATTTGACCCATTGTGTCTATTTATCAAATACAAAGAAGCGAAGATATCCTTCCAAACATTTGTTTACTATCTCAGTTTTCCCATCAGATTGAGGATGATAAGATGAGCTATGAGCTAACTGAGTACCAAGACAAGAAAATAATTTTGTCCAAAAATTTCCAGTGAAAATGGGATCTCTGTCACTTACAATAATCTTTGGGTTTCCGTGTAGCTTTTGAATTGTTTCCATAAATGTAGTAGAAACTGTACTGGCTTTAAATGGATGTGATAATGCACAAAAGTGTGCATACTTGGTAAGTCTATCAACTACCACCATGATGACACTCTTTCCCTCAGACTTAGGTAAACTTGTGATAAAATCCATCGAAACCTCCTCCCAACATTGGCTTGGAATGGATAAAGGTTGTAATAGACCTGGGGTCTTAATTGTTTCAACTTTATTTTGTTGGAAAACCAAAAATTCCGCCACAAACTTTTGAATATCTAATTTAAGGCCATCCCAAAAAAATTCCTTCTTAACCATGTGGTAATTTTTTAAAAATCTCGAGTGCCCTCCTAAGGGAGAAGTGTGCAATTCCATAAGAATCTTTTTTTTGAGTTGGGAATTCTTACAAAGGTATAAGCGATCTTTGTACCATAACAAATCATTTTTCCAGCTAAATGTATCAGATGTACTGGAATCCTGTTGTAACTTTTGAATAAGTGCCCACACTTCATCATTCTTCCATTCCTCCCTTGCTTCGTTTATCCAATCTGGTTGGATAATCGAAATGGCACACAACAATGCTTCCACATCCTCGTCCTTTCTTGAGAGTGCATCTGCCACCACATTTTGCTTCCCTTTTTTGTAGATGATTTCAAAGTCATAACCCAACATCTTTGTGACCCACTTTTGTTTCTCTTCAGATGATAATCTTTGTTCCAAAAATTATTTAAGGCTATCATGATCCATTTTTACCTTGAAGTGTCTTCCCATTAGGTAGGGTCGCCATTTCTTAAGTGCATGTAGTATTGCTAGCATTTCTTTCTCATAAATATATTTGTGTAAAAACTTTCCCTTGATTGGACGACTTTCAAAAGCAATGGGTATTTTAACTTGCATTAAAACAACACTAATTCCATTTCCTAAAGCATCACATTCCACAATAAAGGTTTTTTTGAAGTCCAGTGTAGCTAAGACTGGTGCTTGGCACATTGCTTCTTTAAGATGTTCGAAGGCCTTTGTTGCTTCTAGAGTCCATGAAAATGCATCTTTCTTCAATAATGTTGTTAGAGGTGCTGCTATTCTCCCATAATTCTTAACAAACTTGCGATAATACCCTGTCAACCCGACAAATCCTCGCAGATGCTTTATGGATGTGGGGATTTTCCATTCCTTAATGGCTTTAATTTTGCTAGGGTCTACCTTAACTCCTTCATGAGATACAATATGACCCAGATATTCCACCTCTTTTACTCCAAAGAAACATTTGGATCTTTTTGCATATACTTGCTCCTCCAATAGTTGTACTACCCTATCAACATGTTCAACATGATCCTTCCACGACTTGCTGTAGATTAGTATATCATCAAAAAATACTAACATAGAATTTCTAAGGAAGGGCTTGAAAATGGAATTCATCAAACCTTGAAATGTAGAAGGTGCATTGGTAAGGCCAAAAGGCATGACCAAAAATTCATAATGACCCTTATGAGTTCTAAATGTTGTTTTCGTAATGTCTTCAGTCTTCATTCTGATTTGATGATATCCTGAATGAAGATCCAACTTGGTGAATTAAATTGATCCATGCAATTCATCCAATAATTCATCAATGACAGGAATGGGAAACTTATCTTTAATAGTGAGCTTGTTGAGCTCCCTATAATCCGGACACATGTGCCATGATCCATCCTTCTTGTGCACCAATACTACTGGTAACTTTCACTAGGTTGAATTATACTAGCCTCTAGCATTTCTGCAACCATACATTCAATTTCACTCTTTTGGGCATAGGGATATCTGTACAGCCTGATGTTTCGAGGAACACTTCCTGGAATCAGATGAATATCATGATCATGATCATGAATAGGTGGGAGACCTTTGGGAGTCTCAAATACCTTGGAATGATTGTCCAAGACTTTTTGGAGATCTGGAGAAATAGATGATTTCAATGTGGAAACATCTAGTGAACATAATTGTGCAATTACACCTCTTTTTTCCTTTTTTAGAAGCTTTGTCATACCATTAGAGCTGATTATTTTTCCCAGTTTCCCTACAATATCCCTTAATTCAACTTCATTTCCTTCTGCATAAAATTTCATGAAAATTTCTTGAAAATTAAAAGCTATTGTACCCAAGGATTGTAGCCATTGGACTCCTAGTACAACATCAACACCTCCCATTGGAATGGAAATCATTGGGCTAGTCAATACATATTCTCCCATGGATAGCTTGATATTATGGCACTTTCTAGAGCAATTTATTGTTCCTCCATTTGCAACCATCACTTGACACTCTGGTGCTGGATATAGGAAGCAATTCAATTCTTGTGCGGACACAACTAACCTCCCTAGGAGTCTAAACTCTCTAGCGACAAACAAGACAAAATGGAGCGATCTTTCTCTAAATACACCTTTTAAAACATGAAAACTACAAGTGTTTAGGCTTACCTTATTCCAAAACGCTGTTGTTGTAGTCCGTCCTTGCCGATCCGGATGAGCTCCTCCTTCACATCAATTCCTGCAACCACAAACAATCAAACAATTACCAAGCACTTGCATCTCATATAATAAAACATATATTCAACATGCAGACCAAGGAACACATGAAATAACTCATTAACACAAGCTATTGAGAAAAATGAACCAGTTTGTATTAATAACGAAACAAAGAAACTGTTACAACCTGGCCTTGGTGTTGTGCAAGTTCCTCCCAGGGTCCATCAAGGGTTTTCCTCTACTTTGACAAAGCTCACCCACTTCCAAGTAGAATCAAGCAAAGACAATCTCTCCTCACAAGGTTCTAAATGGGAGTCCTAATTCCTGCAGCATTTACCCAAAGAAAATGTATAGCTCCAACCTCTCCTCCCTCTGGCTCAATGTCTTTATTTATAGTGCTGTAAAGAGGTTATTCAGGTCCACCATCAATGGGATAATCCCCCTCTTTGGGTGGGATAGCTCCCTTATTGATGGGATAAGTTCCCCCTTAATAGAGATACATGAACCAACTGGAGGCGCATCCAATTCATCAAACCGACCTCTAGAAAGTTCTAGAAGTAACCACAAGTAACTTTTCTAAGATGAAACTCGCGCATTTTGCCTTTTACAGAAGGACGCACCTGTCCCTTAACATACAGAGCGTCCAAGGACGCAACTTTTGTGAACATTGTGAGCGTCCCCGCAGGTAAGGCTAGAGAGAACCTGCGACCCCAGAGATAAACACATTTTTTACAAGACTTTCTCTCTTTTCTGAGTTTGAGATGGATAGCAGAGGCATAAGACTTGCCTAAGAGGGTAGCATGACTATTGATTTGAGCCATACTAACTGTAAGTAGTCATGGTGACATTTTTTAGTGTAACAGATTGCCCCCTAAAGTGCGAAGCCTGGAATAGATTAGGGTTTTGTAATTCTAGGAAGGGTGAAGCGCTTTATCATTTCAAGGATTGTCTTGTGGATGACCTGGTTGGAACCTGCAATTTTCAACACAAAATACATGTATAAGATTATATCATCACTGAGGTAGGCATTCCCATACTCAGATTCAAAACTTTAACTAATGGACTAACTACTCTGATACAGGAATGATCTTGTAGTACATCATTTTTATAGACTTTTGTAGACACAGTATGGACGCAGCCATCTGTTTATGATTAGTCTACATAGATAATGAATACAAAACTCCTCGCAGCCTGGATAGTAGAAACTAGATCCAGGGTCTTCACTTCTACTTCCCGAATTGGTACGATTCTAGCCATGTGATTAGATGATTTGATGTCGAACATGGTAGAAACCACTTGATTACCAGTCGATGATGTAAACTGTTAACAAGCGTGAGAGAGACCACCAGTAATGTCAATGGTTCTCAAAGTACCAAGCACAACCCGTGAAATGTGAATAGATGTTTTGATGTCGAACACTTCACGGAATCCTTTGATCGAAAGTCAATGATGTAAACTGACGTCAAAGGCGAGAAACCTGCCATTGATGCATGCAGACTTCAAGGTACTGTCGATTCCTAAGTCATCTTTCTAGATAATGTGTCGATGTCGATAAAAAGCGACCCGTTGCAGGCAAGCCCACAACACGAAATCATTGTTCAAGTTGAAGAAATGTTGCTGTGAGGACTGACTCAGGGATGGTCAAATGGATGACAAGTATTTTGCAGATGAAAGTTTTGCTTGCAGACCTCTTGAACACATAATGACACGACAGATGGCTTGGTGACGAATAACTCAAAGTTAATCCCCAGAACCCGGCTGAAGACTTTCAAAGTGGTTTGATCAACTGTGAGGTAAAAGATTTCCCAACCCAGGTGAATGAAAAGTGTCGTGTTCAAGAGTGGTAATAAAGTTTCTTTTGAGACAAAAGGTAACAAACAGGTTCATTCTTCTCTCTTTTCCCCCACCATTTCTGGCAAGTACCTCTTTATTTTTAACAAGCTTGAGGAGGATAACATATGCTTGATTATAAGCTCATCCTTCAGACGAGTCCAACCTAGTTTAAATTCGAACCCTAGGAAGGAGTGGTTCATTCCTGTTTGTAATTGAACAGGTCCTCTACTGTAAAAGTTTAACGAGCCCAGTATAGGAGAAACTCGGCGTTTTTCAATTTTAGAGAGTCTGAAAAAACTAAAGGAGACTCCACGTTGAACTTTTTCGTACATTTGTGTCCCTCAAGCCCGAAAAAGTATAAAATAATACCTAGGGGAACCGCTTGATCTTGCGACCAAGGAGTACTTTCATAATTAGTGCCACTGACCTAAAAAGTAAAAAGCGATCAAGGACACGTCGTTTTAGTTCCTTATCGAGTTTGAAACGACAAAAACCCGGCAATCTTTTCCTGATTTTACGGTCAGAAAAGAGCTATAAGGGGACCGTCTTTTAATTCCGTTTTAACGAGTGTAAAAGAAACGCTCGGCAATCTTTTCATATTTTAGGAGTCAGAAAAGGGCTTAAAAGATGACTCTGAGGTTTCACTTTTTCGTAAGTTTTAACGAGTTCGAAAAAATGATAAAAATGTACTCATATGGCCGACTTTCAATTTAATTTACGAGTAGGAAAAGACGGAAAGATCTCGGCATTTTCATTTGTTTTACGAGAATGAAAGATAGCAAAATAATCTCGGTATTTTCATGAGTTTAACGAGTCTTGAAAATAACTGAAATTGACTCGAGATAGGTTTCATTTTTACAAAAGCTTGAAACAGAGAAAAACTATGCTTCAGAGTAGTTTCATTTTTACACAAGCTTGAAACAGAGATAAAACTGTGCTTGATGCCCCCTAAGCATAATTGCTAGAGTGCATGCCCCCCTAGCTTCATTTCATTCAACTAAGTACAAGCTGGATGGAATGAATATTCATGAACGAGATCGTTTGAAAGACTCGACCTAAAACTGAAAAAACTAACCTAAATATACAACTTAACATCTATGAGATCTAGTCAATCTCTCGACTCAAGTAGAGGAGGATTTGTTTCATTTTTTAACGAGCTTGACACAGGAAATGAATTATGCTCGGATTCGGTTTCATGTTTACGCAAGCTTGAAACGAAAAACTATGCTTGTTATAAGTTCACATGCCCCCAGCATAATGACGCAAATCAAGGTACATGCCCCCCAAGCTTCATTGCATTCAATGAGGTGGATGGAATGAAGCTTTACTTTCAAGATCTTGGAAAGACTTGTGGGAGATGTTTCATTTTTTAGTGAGGTTGACACAGGAAAATAACTATCCTCAAAACCCTTGTTTCATTTTTTAAACGAGCTTGACACAAGATAAGGAACTATGCTCGTAACTATTTCTACAATCTACCTAACAAAAACTCTACTCTAAAAACCTTGATTCATTTTTTAACGAGCTTGACACAAGACAAGGAACTATGCTCTAAAATCCTTGATTCATTTTTTAATGAGCTTGACACAAGACAAGGAACTATGCTCATGACTACGCTCTACAATCTACCTACTTAACCTACCCTTGTTTCATTTTTTAACGAGCTTGACACAAGACAAGGAACTATGCTCAAAAAGTTCGCATGCCCCCCAGCATAATGATGCAAAGCGAGGTACATGCCCCCCAAGCTTCATTGCATTCAACCGGCTGGATGAAATGAAGGTTTACTTTCAATATTTAACTTGAAAAGGGAGTTGTTTCATTTTTAAGGAGGTTGACACAAGAAAAGAACTATCCTCATACCTGATTCATTTTTTAACGAGGTTGACTCAGTAACAGGAACTATCCTCAAACCTGATTCATTTTTTAATGAGGTTGACTCAGTAACAGGAACTATCCTCAAACCCTACTTTCTACAATCTACCTACATATCCTAAAATCTAGCTGATTCATTTTTTAATGAGGTTGACTCAGTAAAAGAACTGTCCTCATGCTAGCCTATTTCATTTTTTAACGAGGTTGATACAGGAAAAAACTATCCTCGTACTCACTGATTCATTTTTTAACAAGGTCGACACAGTAAAAGGAACTTTCCTCGTCCTCACTGATTCATTTTTAAACGAGGTTGACACAGTAAAAGGAACTTTCCTCGGCCTCACTGATTCATTTTTTAACGAGGTTGACACGGTAAAAGGAACTTTCCTCGGACCATCCAATTTTATTTTTTAACGAGGTTGAAAGAGGAACAAACTATCCTCGTACTTGATTCATTTTTTAACGAGGTTGACTCAGTAACAGGAACTATCCTCATACCTGATTCATTTTTTAACGAGGTTGACTCAGTAAAAGGAACTGTCCTCATAACCCTACTTTCTACAATCTACCTATATAACCTAAAACCTACCTGATTCATTTTTTAATGAGGTTGACTCAGTAAAAGAACTATCCTCATACTACCCTGTTTCATTTTTTAACGAGGTTGAGACAGGAACAAAACTATCCTCGTGCACACTGATTCATTTTTTAACGAGGTTGACACAGTAAAAGGAACTATCCTCAACTGCATCCAGTTTCATTTTTTAACGAGGTTGAGAGAGGAACAAACTATCCTCGTAACATTGATCATGGCTTCCAACTGGAAGAAAGACATGTCAATGGACACACCTTGATCATGGCTTCCAAAAGGTCTTCATCCGAAGGAAGAATAGTTTTTTGGAAGGAACACACGTCAAGGGACTCAAAAGGGATAAGAACATCGTGTTCAAATAATCCCATAGAGTTTTCCATGTCAATTACCGGATCTAAATCAACGGAAGATGAGCAAACAGTGAGAGGCTCACTTACATCGGTAACTGAAATCATGGGACCGGTTGCCACATAATTAACCCGTGGCAGGGTAGATACCACTTTAGAATCAGGAACATTTAGGGGTGTCATATTATTGGTAGTTGAGACAAGACTAGGGAACGAAAGCTGGTCTACAGTCACAATACTGCCATTGTGAGGGAAAGACATCACGCGAAAGAGTGTCGATACGACAGCTTTCATTGCATAAACATAATCTCGCCCAAGGAGTAAATTGAAATCCAAGGGACCTCGAACTACCATAAGATCAATACAGACAGTTTTACCTTCCAAGGTAATAGAAAACTTAGGAAGGATCCCTAAAGGTTCACTAATGGTTCGGTTAAAAGCTTTCAGATTCTGCGTAATAGGCGCAAGCTGAGGGGAACCCAAAGCTTTCCAAACAGTTGAGGATAAAATACTAACAGAAGCACCCTCATCTACCTGAGTACGATGTATGTCCCTACCACCAGCCTTGACAATGATTTGGAAAGGGATGGAGGAAGGAAGACGAGGTTCTGTCAGTCTATTCCAATCAAAGGAAAAGACCTCAGTACTTGGAGGGGGTTCCGTAGAAACAGGTGAAATGCCCCCCGGCGTAGAAGAATCTGATGTAACAAAAAGAACCTCAGCGGTATGAAGTTCACTCTCCAAAGGGAAAGTGTGATCGATCGAATGTGAAATTGAATCGACCACTTGATCAACTAATGGATCATCAACCTGAGTGACATGAGTTTCACTCTCCAATGGGAGAGTGTGATCGACTGTACTTGAATTTGAATCAATCACTCCGTCATTTGACGGTAGGTTGGGAGAAAGTTTACGGTAACCAGTTGGAAATTCTTGTTGTGGAACAGTAAGGTTTTCCAACAAAGTTGAGGCTTCATCCATGTGAGGGCAAATGTGAGTTTGATGACTCCCTTTGCATAACTTACAAGGAAACCTAACTTTACCCTTTTTCCCAGGAACCTGACTATCACTGGTTGATGGATCAACGGAAAGTTGATGAGATTTTTTCGACCATACTTCCAAGACCTTTGGAATACCAGGACAATTGACAAGGAAGTGGTCACCCTTACAAAGCTTGCAAGGTTATTTGGGTTTACGATGCACGTCAGAATTTTCCTCAACACAACCAACACTTACAGCCATGGTTGGTTGGTTGACTTCTTTCTTATCTTGCTTCTTCTTCTTCTTCTTCTTCTTCCCTTTCTTCTTCTTCTTAGCCTCCTGGTTACTAACATCAAGGCTTTTACCAGGCGAAGAGGAAGAAATGGAGGAAGAAAGATTAGGCGAAGAAGGTAAAGGGTCAACAGAAGGTTGGTGATGTTGAGATGGTGAACTCTGTTGAGGTGAAGCATCCGGTTGAGATGGAACAATTGGAGTATTTTGGGCCAACGAAGTTGAAAATAACCATATCGGTAAACCTATTGTAAATCCAGGTAATGACAAAGTAGCCATATAAGGAGGACCAACATTTCCAAAGTAAGGAAAAGTACTAGGATTCTCATTAGGAGGGGTTCCTAGGTTGATAAATTCCGGAACATTTGCCATTATATTCAACTTCAGTGAATTTTATTAACAATTTAAAACTAAAATTAACAAATCACAATTCACACTTAACAACTAAAATTCACAATTCACACCTATGGTCTCTAAAAGTAAAAACAAACAAATTAACACGCGCTATCAAATCTAGGAGTCAAACCACACACAAACAGTAAGCTCTCCGGACCGAAAACACTAGTTGGTGATGAAGCCCAACCTCGCAGAATTCAGTACAGAAATGGCGGGTGGAACAGTTACCCCGGCAACCTGCTTAATGAATAGACCGGCACAAGTTCCTCCACTTTAACCGTCTCGAAGTGAAGTGAACCCCCCAGAAAATCCAAGTGAGTATAACCGACGTCTGCTCCAGGTACAGTGGGACCTTCCCTCCACCGTCACCTCAGTAGAACCCTAAAGATTATGGTCACTAAGGTCACCAACAGTAACAAATACACCTGGGGGAACAGTCTAAACTCCGACAGCACGCAAGGGCAGAGTAGCAAGCTCAATCCCCTTACCGGCTCCTTGACAACAATCCAAGGTTTACCGATAAGTGACCCCTGGCTCCTCGACAATGGTTAATCCGAGGTTTACCGTTTGTAATACGTACTGTCTGGCGTCGTTCCCAACGAGGGGGGAATGATCCCCTCACTGGTTCGGACACGAGCTCGTGCTTCTCCTTTAAGAGGAGCTTTCCCAGAGTGCAATTGAAACAATTGGATTTATTCTACTCAAGATAAACTATCTGTTTGGTTTTGTAGTCTTGGAGAGTTAAGTACTTACCTACTCCAAGACCCTAGCCTAAGCTATGTTGGTGTTTCAGAGCCCTAGAAATGTAAAAATTACTAGATGAATTTTAATTAAGCGCTGTGTTATTAAGGCTGTTATTACTCAAATGGGTAAATGGAGATGAAACCAATGGTGTTATGACCCGACTCAACTGAATGCAATCGAATATGATAATGTAATCTTTTCAATTCGATGAATCCTAACTAAAGTAAGGAGAGAGTTTCCATTCACTTCCAACAATGCAAAAAATTGATCATTAAGAGAAAATATAACAAATTCTCTAATGCACTAATTTCATCAAGAAAAACTAATGCAAATCAATTCCAAACCAATTTTTATTTTTATTTTTGTGTAAATTCAAATCAAAGAAAGCTGATCTAAATCTACGATTGATTTTTTCAGAATGTAAACTATGCAATTGTAATCTATGCACAATTCACTTGAAAAGTATGCAAATGTAATCTATGCACATTTTTCATTCATATTCTGAAATTGAGAATTCTAATTATGCAAACGTGATCTATGCAAGAGAATTCTCAAACACAAGACGATTCTAATGTAATCTAAGAACCAATCAAGTGCAAGTCGAGAAAATTGGGTGAGAGTTCCAAAGATCAAAACATAAAAACACTCAAAGGCGATTAACACTCATACACAATTTAGCCTCCCCCGACGAATGAGGGGGAAATTTTTTTGCAAAAGCAAAAGCAAAAAGATGCAAAATTGTGAAAAGACTGAGAGAAACCTCCAAGTAATGACCAAAGGAAATCAAATTAAGAATTTCTCAAAAAAGAGACTCAAAACACCCAATTGATGAAAGCTAAAAGCAGGAATGCTAATGAAACAAGTTCAGGTGAAAATTTTTGACAGGGTACTAAAGGATCTGGGCAGAAAACACTAAGAAAAACCAAAATCTAAAAGCAATTAAAGCAAAAATGGAGTTTTCCTAAATGTTTACAGGAAGACGCAGGCAACCCGTTAGAACAGGTGCGGGCCCGCTCTGTGCAAACGGCAACAGCGCGTCCAAAGACGCACTGTGCAGTACTCAGAGGGTGCGTCCTTCTGGAAAAGTTAAGAAAAAACCAAATCTAACTAAATCTAAAGCTAATCCACCCAAATACTAATTCTCACAGTAAAAAACCAGAAAATAAAAATGATTTTCTCAGAGCAAAGTTCACACAAAGGAAAAGACTTTCACATTAATGGATTCCCCAGCGGAGTCGCCAATTTGTCGTGGCGGAAAAAGTCGTTTGTGCGGACACAACTAACCTCCCTAGGAGTCTAAACTCTCTAGCGACAAACAAGACAAAATGGAGCGATCTTTCTCTAAATACACCTTTTAAAACATGAAAACTACAAGTGTTTAGGCTTACCTTATTCCAAAACGCTGTTGTTGTAGTCCGTCCTTGCCGATCCGGATGAGCTCCTCCTTCACATCAATTCCTGCAACCACAAACAATCAAACAATTACCAAGCACTTGCATCTCATATAATAAAACATATATTCAACATGCAGACCAAGGAACACATGAAATAACTCATTAACACAAGCTATTGAGAAAAATGAACCAGTTTGTATTAATAACGAAACAAAGAAACTGTTACAACCTGGCCTTGGTGTTGTGCAAGTTCCTCCCAGGGTCCATCAAGGGTTTTCCTCTACTTTGACAAAGCTCACCCACTTCCAAGTAGAATCAAGCAAAGACAATCTCTCCTCACAAGGTTCTAAATGGGAGTCCTAATTCCTGCAGCATTTACCCAAAGAAAATGTATAGCTCCAACCTCTCCTCCCTCTGGCTCAATGTCTTTATTTATAGTGCTGTAAAGAGGTTATTCAGGTCCACCATCAATGGGATAATCCCCCTCTTTGGGTGGGATAGCTCCCTTATTGATGGGATAAGTTCCCCCTTAATAGAGATACATGAACCAACTGGAGGCGCATCCAATTCATCAAACCGACCTCTAGAAAGTTCTAGAAGTAACCACAAGTAACTTTTTTAAGATGAAACTCGCGCATTTTTCCTTTTACAGAAGGACGCACCTGTCCCTTAACATACAGAGCGTCCAAGGACGCAACTTTTGTGAACATTGTGAGCGTCCCCGTAGGTAAGGCTAGAGAGAACCTGCGACCCCAGAGATAAACACATTTTTTACAAGACTTTCTCTCTTTTCTGAGTTTGAGATGGATAGCAGAGGCATAAGACTTGCCTAAGAGGGTAGCATGACTGTTGATTTGAGCCATACTAACTGTAAGTAGTCATGGTGACATTTTTTAGTGTAACACTTGACACTCTGGTGCTGGATATAGGAAGCAATTCAATTCTTTTGCTACCGTACAATGAATAAAATTGTCTGTACTTCCTGAATCAATCAACACTATTACCTTTTTCTTCTTGATTTGTCCTTCTATCTTGATGGTTTGAGGAGTGGTAATTCCAGGGAATGCATTACAATATATGGTCGGATTCATTTCTTCTTTATCTATACTTTGTTCCTGGAGTATATCCTCTTCTTTTGACCTTTCTTGCTCCTTTTCCTCTTCCTCTTCACAATCTATGTAGAACAATTTCTTCTCAGGACACTTATGACCTTTAGTGTATTTGCTATCACGACTATAATAAAGCCCTTTTGCTCTTTTTTCTTCCAATTGTTGTGGTGTCAACCTTATAGGTTGTGGAGGACTAGGGGCAACAACACTTCCATCTTTATAGTTGTGAGTGGTACGCTTCCTGGTTGCCATAATTTTGCTTTCCATTTTTCTTGCTAACCTGAATGCCTTCTCTAATGAATCAGGTTCCCAAAGGCGAACATCATGTTGGATATTATCCTTTAAAGTCCCTATGAACACATCAATCTTATGCTCCTCTGGAATATTTTTTACCCTTATGTTCAATTTTTGGAACTCCTCAATGTGCTCCATTATTGAACCCTTTTTTTTGAGATTTATCAATTGGCTAAAAAAAGTGTTGCTTTTTGTATCCTCATAATGTGTTTTCAATTATTCCGTAAAAATTTCCCAAGTGATAATTTTTTTACGAGAGAAAAGTCGTTGATACAATAAAAACTGATTTGGTTCCAAATATAAAGTTGCAATACATAACTTTTGTGTGTTTTGCACATTATTGAGATCAAAAAATTGCTCCATCTGTAATATCCATGTCACGGGATCCTTGCCATCAAACTTCCTCATATTGATTTTTGGAATATGGTGGGTCTTCAATCCAACATTAGAGTTTATGAAATCATGATTAACATTTTTTTGTTCGCATCATGAGTTTCCTTTACTACCCTTTCACCATTAGTAAGTATTTCTTGTAGAAAATTTGTCAAATCTGCCTTCAAATCTATCTTCAAATCGTCAATCTTAGCTTCCACACCCTTTATCTTAGATTCCACACCATTTATCTTAGCTTCTGTTAGCTTTTGTGAGAGTGAAATTTGTTGCACTTGGTCTTGTAATTTTGATATATCATGTAGCATTTCTTCCTCTTCTTCATGAGTCATGCTATAGATTTCAGGTTGCTTACTAGGTGTTTGCATTTTCTTTCCTCGGGGCATTAGTTACCGATAATAATGCTCTAATATGCCCTTTGAATTCCTTCAAAATAATTTTTCAAACCAAGCTTAAGCAAAAATTTAAAAAAAAAATCTACACACCTTTTTTCACTTTGTAGGAGCTCGATATTGCCTCTGATGTATCTCTGTAATTTCAGATCATCCAGTTCTAAAATTACAACCTACAGTAGCCCCCTATGTCCTCTTTCCAATTCCACTAGTCTGATCCCAATTGGATTCTCCAAAGAAAAGTTATGCCAAATCTCCCACAGTGACCTGATTATAGACTAGTTCAGTGGAGCGAACTTGTATGACATGCCACGTGTCCCTGTTTCTACCTTTGGCTCTGAAAAGTATATATAAGAAACTATAGTCCATCCTCTTTATATAACTTCTTACAAATTTTCAATCCGATGCCCAGAGAGAAAGTTATGACGATTTTCCTCTGGTCACCTGTTTGGAATGTAATTCAGGCGTTTGCAAAAAGACCAACTTCCTCAGATCATATCTCCACAACTATAGTGCAAAAATCTTTGAAATTCAAACCTGAGCTTCAGTGCAACCTCTTCTCAAATGAGTTTTTTTTTAGCTTTTGAAACATCGCAGAAAATTTTTTTATAGCGAAATGCCACGATGACCTATTTGGAGCAACGAAACCCTAGAATCTAAAGCTCTGATACCAAATTTTATGAAACCAGCTCACAAAAAGATAGAAAAGATAGACAACGCCTTAGAATTCAGCCTCTTTGAAGGGGCAACCTCCTTTAAATTACACAAATGAATGATTCCTTGATGATTCAAATGACAAAACCTCCTTTCTATATATAGGAGTCTAAGGAGTCACAATATAACCCAGCCAACCTATCAATAATAATATAAAGCCACAAAAATAACAATAGAGGGATTCTATGGGGCACAGTAATAACAATATGGGGGCAATAGGGGCACAACAATATTAATAAGGGATACACCTACAATAGTAATGGGGTAATCACTAGTATTATAGGGATCTAACACACCAAGTAAGTACACCAATCTTGCCCCTGCATTTTGATTGTTTTCAATTCGAATTTTATGCATTTTGGGTGTTTTTAGAAGGATTTTTTGTTTCACAACTGCACCCAGGTCATCATATAAATCCCTCGCGGGTTCACGACAATCGGGGATTTTTCACACACCACAATCGACATCGTCACAAGAAACACATGTACCCCTTCAACGATCCGGTAAAAAATGAACTATGGAATTGAGTCGTCGCATCAAACATGATAATTTAATTTTTTTTCACCATTATAAACCATGAAAACGGCCCAAATCAATTCTAATCAATTGTTATTTGCTTATGCAGGGTATAAGAATGGTGTACGCATGGCAAGAGTGAACGCACAATGTCGATGATGAAAGAGGATTTAATGACCCACAATGCAGATGAGCCCTGTGGAACCGCGGGTTACTAAAATTTTTCCTCACACCTCTTCTATGGGCACAACTAGACTTGATCAAGTTCTTGATTCGCTAGTGGAACCTGACGGAGGGCAAGTTTATCATTCGGGGTCAGGACATTGAGTTCGATGTGATCGACATATATTTCCTTACAGGATTATCTCACCAAGGGGAGAAACCCCACATGGAGAGCATGCGGGTCGTCGGAGAGACTCTCGACATGTTGATTGTACAAGCGTGCCCAAGGGCACGCATATCACCCACCAATGGGAAACTTCAAATCCCGACCATGGAGGACTTGACATTACGTGTCTTACTATTTACAATCACGAGAGCAGCAGGCTCTCAAGCACAGCACGAGGTTACTAAGACCCAACTACGGTTGGCTCTAAATTGCCTTAACCTAACCATGTATGACTAGGCCGAGGTAGTGTCTCTAAACATAAAGAGATAGCTGACGAAGTGCTGACGAGGAGCGACCAAACATTTTGGATATGGGTCCATCTTGGTACCACTCATGCTGGAGTAGGTAACACTACTTCAGCAGCAGGACATGTATGTCTCATTGCCGAGACCACGAGAGACCCGGATCACCAGATGGGCACATGTGATGCCACGAGAAGGTGGCGGCCGACCGGTCTCATGGGGACCTTTCTTCATGGATTGGTTAGATCAACAACAGGTTTTTGTTGAGGATTGGCCTTATGTGGGCACTGACTTCAGAGGAGATCCTGATATGCTACTCCCACTTGGAGAGTAATGGGATGAGAGAGGTAAAACACTTGGTTAATCGCCACATTATTTATATGTTTTTGTTTTTTAATTTTTTTGGATTTTTAAATGTATATGTCTTAATCATGGTGTTCATTTTTGTAGATGTGGGACCTGAGAGACCTGTAGGACTCACTCCTACGGCATGGAGGGAGGAGAACAGAGAGCTGGCCCTGCCACCCCCAAGTGGTGATGCAAAGGAGGAGATAGCCCAGAATCTCAAGGGATTGACTGAGGGCATACTAGACTACAAAGGGTTTGAGGAGCTCCCATGATAGTACCAGAGACATACTGTGGGTGCATTGCCCAAGGTCCACAGACTACTCAGATGAGTAGTGCGGATAGTGGTCTGCTATAGAGAGCAGAACCCGCCACAGTAGATGCCTAGGTTTCTTTTTCTGCTATTTTGAGAGACATGTGTCTCAGATGTATCATGAACATATACCCTATTTTTTTACATACACATTATTTTTTGAGCACCTCGGTGTGCCACACGATATATATATACTATCTATGTTTTAGTCTGAATACTTGCATACAATGTTTGTTTATAAATTGCGTAAATGTCTATCTAATACATGATTGGCCAATGCATCAGTTAACGTGTTTAATCTTCTAGGAATGTGTTGATATGTGATAAAATCAAAATTTCTTTCCAATAAGTGAACACACAAATACAACCTTAAAATTTGAGGGTTTCTAATGGAATAACGCTCGTTAAGTTGAAGAACAACAAGTTGAGAGTCCAGATTCACAATCAATGCACGAATATCGAGGTTAACAGCCTCAGTCAATAGTTCAATGACAGCGCTATATTCAGCGACATTGTTTGTGGTACACCCTAGACAAACACCTTGAAGGTCTACTAACTCACCGTGAGGATCATAGATCACCCATGCTACGGAGGAAAGATTCTAGGTACTGCAACAGGCACCATTAGCAAAACCGATGTAAGGTGCACCAAACATCTACACAAGAAGTAAAAAGACAAAATAAGTAGCAATAATGCCTACACACCAAGCCACACATGCACACACACTGAAAACACATGTATGTACACAGCAGATGCATGAAAACTCATGCATAATATTTTTTAAGATAAAGCCCATTCCGGGGCTTATCTAGAGGGTTACCTTCATAGTCAATTAGCTCATAGGCCCCTTTTTGTAAAACGTGTTTCACAATATAATTCCCATGCCACATAGGTTTGAATTTGCCTGCCCCCAACTTATCATTCGCTTGATCATACAACAGGACAAAATATCCCTCAATGAAAGAATGAGGCATAACAATTTGATCGAAGTGAGTTTTCACTCTCTTCTTCTCTGCTTCAATGATTAAAGAGGTAAGTCGATGGGTCTCATCTAGCAACTCTAGGTAAAGAAGACATTCTTCTATCAGAGTAGTATTTGGGAGCAATCGACAGCTAATTTGGGAGAAGGTATCTCACATTCAATTGGAAGGGTAGCCTCCAGACCGTAAACAAGTTGAAACAAGGTGAATTCGGTGGCATCCTTCACTGAGGTACAGTAGGCCCATAAGGTAGAAAACAACATCAAATTCCAATTAGACTTGTGCATTCCAATGGTACACTGAAGCATCGTGATCAACACCTTGTTGACAGCTTCGACTTGGCCATTGGCTTGAGGATAATAAGGTGTCAAACTAGCGTGATGCAAGCCTAGGTGGGTTGTTAACTCAGTTATCATATGACCACAGAAATGAGAATCATGATAAGTGACAGTAGCCTAAGGGACTCCAAATCGAGTAATTACATGATTAAATAAGAACTGAACCGTTGTCTTACCGTCATTAGATAATGTAGGCATCACCTTGGCCCATTTTGTAAAATAATCAACGGAAATGATAATATACCCATTCCCCCTGGCTGAGTGAGGGTTATAGGTCATAAAATCTATGCCCCATTTAGCAAAAGGGCCTACAGTAATGACAAGGTTCAAAGGAGATGGGGGTGCATGCATCTTCCATTGGTAAAGTTGGCACGCGTGACAAGAATGGACATCGAGAATGCAATCCTTAAAAATAGAGGGCCAAAAATAAGTAGCGTGGAGGATCTTTTGGGCAATAGCATAACCTGACATATGACCACCACAGGCACCAGAGTGGCAGTCATTTAAGACTCGTTCAACTTCCTCGAACGTCAAACAACGACGGAGAACTAAATCAACACAGAGACGGTATAAGGTGTCCCCAATAATTTGATAAGGCTGAGAATGATGGAAAATACGTTGCCAAGCATCCTTGGAGAAATCAAGATGGAAGGAGGACGTCTGGAGGTAGACAATAATGTCCCCATACCAGGGATCGAGGGTACTAATCAAGAAAAGAGTATCATCTGGAATGCGACCCTCTAACCGAGAGGGAGCAATAGTGGATGGTAACGAGAAAATTAATTTAGCGAAGACAAGGGACTTCTTGGATTTGGCCGTAGTAAACTCCAAATCCAACTCTTGAAGGATAATGATCCATTTCAAGTATTTTCCCCACAGCAACTAACGTGAAAAATTGTACGTCATCGGTTTGCAAGCAGAAATCACTGTCGTTATGCGCAACAAAATATAGTGATGGAAACGTTGGATAGTGTGAACGGCTGCCAAAGCAAGTTTCTCGACATAAGCATATCAATTCTCCATGTCAAGTAGGTTCTGACTAAGATAATAGATAACATGCTTAGAACCATTGTTGTCGTCTTGAACTAAGACAATGCCAATCGTGCTATTGGTGGCCGTGAGATAAAGAGTATAGTCACGATGGTAATCAGGTGGATGCAATAAAGGAGCAGAAACAAGGAGTGCCTTGAGTTGCTTGAATGAATCTTGGGCAGTGGCATCCCAAACAAAGGAAGTGTAACGTTTTAAGAGCTGCATATAGCCTTTAGCAATATCGGTGTAGTTTGGAATAAAACGACGTAAGAAATTGGCTTTACCCTGCAAACTCTGCAACTACTGCAAAGAAGCAAGAGGAGGGAGATTCAGGATAGCTTCAACTTTGAGGGGATCTAGATGGATGCCCTCTTTAGAGACGAAAAACCCTAGAAGTCTACCAGATTCGACGCAGAAGACACACTTATGCAGATTATGACGGATATAGTAATGTCGACAGTGAAGAAAAATATCGTGAAGGTGGTTTGGATGGTTAGATCGCTTTGCTGAATGAGTTGGGAGGTCATCCAGATATGGCTGAACAATGTGACTAATGTCATGAAACACGTAAGACATTAGTCACTGGAAGGTAGCGCTGACCTTTTTAAGGCTGAAAGGCAGCTTCTTGTAAGCAAAGGTACCCCACAGGTAGATGAAGGTAGTTTTTTGTTGATCTAGTTGTAACCAAAAAGGCCATCCATAAAGGAGTAGATCTCAATCCCAGCACAATCGTCGATGAGCTGGTCGATAAAGGGTGTAGGATAATTATCCTTTGGACATGCATGGTTAATTTCACGGTAGTCAACACAAACCCTAATAGTGCCCTACTTTTTGGTCACAGGGACAATATTAGAGACCCAATCAGTCAGTGATATAGGGTAAATAAACCGGCCTTGAGAATTTTTTCAACTTCTCCCTTAATAGTCGCAGCCTTTCTCGGGTGCATGGGGCGTAAACGTTGTCGAACAGGCTTGGCACCAGGATACGTAGGGATCTTGTGTACCATGATACTAGGATCAATACTAGGCATTTCTTCGTATGACCAAGCGAAAACATCATGAAATTCTCTAAAAAGATTGGTAAAAAGTTGAATCTCCTCTGGAGTGCAGGTAACGCCAATGTGGATATTCTCAACAATCCATGGTTTGACAGAGATGTTGATGGGCATCATTTGTGTAATGTTCCCCATATCGCCTTCAGAGAAAACTTCATGAACTTGAATAGGCGTCTGAAGGGGTTGTGAAGGGATACAAGAAGCAAACTTCTCTAGACAGGTAGTCATGGCCCCATGGCTTGGGAGAAACAAGGAGCGATGGTGATGATCAAACTAAGGAGGCTCCTCAAAAGACATAGTCTCTATAATCGCTTCATCGGAAGGAAAGATCTCATCTAATGGATCCAAAGAAATGCTATCTCTAAGCCAAGAGGATTGTACATACGTGTCGAAAGACCTACTCGATGGAGCAGGATCAAAAGATGAAGCCAATGCGGAAACAATTTCAACATAGTTGAGCTCGACAGGACTCAACCGCATGAAGTCACCCCAGAAGTCTACCTGATCAACAGGTGGGAGAAACCAAGGATCAAAACAGACAGAAATCATGTTAAAGGGAGCAATATTGGGAGGTGGGAGCAAAAAGACACCCATAAGGGCAGGATCTTTGAAGAGTCTAGCATCCACGCTTTCATAAGGAATGGAGGTATGCTCCATAAATGGCACGTTGCCATCCGAAGAAGAAGAGGCGAAGAAGGACAATTGGTCAACCATGACAATTTTCCCTTAATGGGGAAAACAAACGACACGGAATAGAGATGAAGCCATAGCTCGCATGGCATATGTCCAGCTTCGACCTAAGAGAAGTTATTAAGTCAAATTTGCATCAACAACTTCAACCTCAACTTCAACTGTCTTCCCTTCCTGAGTAATAGGCAAACGTGGGAGGATACCGAAAGGATAGGAATCTCTTCCATCGAAGGCTTCCAAGGTATTAGGTGAATGACTCAACGTCGGGGAACCGATGGCCTTCCAACAAGCAATAGACATGATGCAAGTGGAGGTGCCCTCATCAATAACAGTGCGATGAATATTCTTGGAGTTAATGATGACTTGAATGAGGAAAGCAATCTGATGAGGCAATCATGGTACATGATTATCAATATCAAAAGTGATTAGATCTGAATCAGCCAGGTCAATGCCACCAATGGCTGATAGCAGAGACTTCCTTTGGGAGGGACAACTCTGGAGGACTTCCAAAGCGGACATAGCTGAAGGGGCTTGGGCTAAGTCCTCAACAATGCTATAGTGTTGCGTAGCACGAGAATTAGGGTTGTAAGAAGACTACCGGAGCATGCCTTTGGGAGGAGGTCAAATGATTAACTCGGTACTAGGCCACTCAATATGGAGAGGACCAGTACTGGACGAAGGAGCACTTGAAGGGGCTTCAGGTTCCTTCCCAGCGGGTGGAGGGTATTCTTTCGATCGAGTACTGATATGAATGGGAATAGTCCCAGCCATGAAAACTTGGGAGCCAAAAGTGGAAGAAGATTGAGGTTGATCGACCACCATTTGAGTCTGTTGTGAGGGAAAAGGCTCTTTGAGCATAGCAGGAGTTCCAGGGGTGCCTTTAAGCAAACAACTAACCTCAGACTACCTGGGATAGTCTTTAGTGTAGTGATCCTTGTCACAGATGAGAGAAGGGTACTTGGGTTTTCGTTTGGTACGTTCATCGGTCGAAGGCTTAGGAGGGTCCTACTTTGGCGGATCGGTTTTATTCTTGCCTTTACCCTTCTTCTTACCTTTCGAAGCTGTATTTGCCGCAGTGGATTCGACGACATTGAATTCAGAAGTTTTACCAGGATTAGATGGGGCCTGAGAAGAATTTTCATTTGGAGTAGTAGATTTTTGCTTCGCAGGGGTCACAAAAGACTTTTAGGAGGAAGAATTAACGGAACTAATGACACCATCAATATATGGCGTTGACGGAGCCTTAGAAGTTTTAGGTCACGGAGCATCAGGCAAATAATCATACAACGTACCGAACTGGGAATAAACCAAGTCAAGATACAGAGCACGTGCGATAGCCTACTCTTCAGTAACACATGCCCCCATGGCGATATCACGGGCTATCGGACCGACAAATGAGGTTGTAAACCAGTTAGTCAGAAGGTGATCACAGATCTAGAACTTAATCAAACGATGTCGCCTTCTTGATTCATGAATATGATCAGAGATGTGTGTGGCCATGTCCTGTTTCAAAGATGTAAGGAGGTGTGTGCCCGTTTCATAATGTATCAGCAACTGAAAATGAGTAAGAAATCCCATAGCAAGTGAATTGAAATCCTGGAAAGTTCCATGAGCTAGCTCAATATACCATTTCACAGCAGAGCCAGTGAGAGTCCGTTGGAATAGACGAAGCTAGATAGAATCATCAAGCCATGAGTTAGATAAGCACCAGAGGTGATAAGTCATGACATAAGCTTGAGGATCTTATCCAGATTTGACGTCAAATTTGGAACAATCACTGGGAATTTTATTCGGAACCGGTGGCTAATACGGATTATGAAGAATTGGAACATTTGTCAGCTTGGACACATCAGGCAGTTCCAAAGTTTCCAGGAAAGGTAATTGGGGATTAAAGGATAAGAGCCAGCTTTAGGGTTCCATCCAGCTCCTTGTTACCCCCATTATTTTTTCCCGGAAGGATTTTTCCCATAAGGGTTTTGTCCGTAAGGGTTCTATCCATAGGGATTATAATTATAATTGGATGGTTGACCCGGGTTTTGAACACCAGCAGCCCATTGATTACCAGCTTGACCGACAGGAGCAGCATAAGGCTGTTGAAAATTTTGATATGGATTGACCTGCAGTGGCTCATAATTTTGATATGGAGCAGTCTCAGGCTACCCTTGGGGTTGCTAAAGTACTTGAAGACCATATTGTGGCTGAGCTCCAAACTGCGCCTGAGGCCTAGGCTGCCTTTGATAAGCAGGTTGGATTATAAATCCAACTTGAGTTTGCAGACTAGGTTGGGTTTGGAGTCCAGCCTGAGTCTAGAAATGGTATGGGGCTTGAGAAATAACGAGTGCTTGAGCGCCCGGTTGACCAAGAGATGGATTAACTTGACCAGACGGATGTCCTTGTTGAAACTGAGGTTGACCTATTTGCCCAGAAGGTTGAGCTTGCTGGGTAATAGATTGACCTGACTGAGGTTGGCTTGTCTGACCAGAGGGTTGAGCAGGCTGAACAGTAGGTTGGCCTTGTTGATTTTGAGGTTGTTCTACTTGTCCAGAGGGTTGACTAGGCTGGACAGTAAGTTGGCCTTGCTGGATTTGAGGTTCGCCTACCTGTCCAGAGGGGTGACCTCGCTGGGCAATGGGTTGGCCCAGTTGGATTTGAGGCTGACCTGGTTGACTAGAAGGCTACCAGAAATAAGTAAAAGAGGAACATCTGAAGGCCCAAGGTTGTCCCTGTAAGGGTTGTCCTTGTAGGCTAGCAGGTTATCCTCGATAAGGTTGCCCTTAATACGGATATCCATAATATGGCTGCCCTTGATACGATTTCCCTTGACATGACTGCCCTTGATATGGGGGACCTTGAAAAGCCAAAGGCTGCTCTTGGCCACCATGATAACCAGTATGACCCTAGGCAATAGATAATGGAAAAGAAACCTTAACCACAGGCTGAAGTGGGAGGGATCTAGGATGATAAATATGAGCCCCTCAAGGATCATAATAATTGAATGGATTTTGCGGATCCAGGTTTTGAAGAGCATACATGTATTTCTCATATGTCCACCCTACCGGAATGGAACCGAAAGAGAGTGGAACACTACCGGTGGAATTAACGACTCCAGATGCCAAAGCTAAAGGACTACCATTAGTGGACCACTTGAAGGACCAGCAACAGTGGTAATTGTCGAGGATGTAGCAACGGCACTAACAGAAAGAGCTATAGAAGCCACACAAGCAGTAGGTATGGATGGAACAGATGTGATAGACACATTTCGAATCTGAGGTATGAAGGGTTTTGAGGTCGGGGCTATAGCATGAGACCACATGGAACTTGAATTAAGAGGCATGGAAATCATGACATCAAACAAAGCACGATAGCATAGAGGCAATGTTACGCCAAGAGGGGTAACGCGGAAGGGCACACTTTTCGTGGGTATAGGAATTTCTCCACTTGCCACAAAGTTTTCTTCACCCAATACGGGGGTCGTCTCATCCATGTCAGAAGAAGACATCGTAACCAAAACACCAGGGGGAGTAACGGGGAAGTCCTCTTCTAAAGGTTCCCAAATAGGGTTCCAATTAATATCATAAGAGGTTGAACACTTGGGATAATAGGAAGGGTATCACTAATAGCCGATACCTCAGAAGTGATAGAGGATGCAGAGCCTTGGTCACTTGGTACGGGAGACGGGATCGGTGATTCCACCAGGATGATTTAACTCAAAAGTCCTGGGAAAAAGATAATCGAGCAGAGACACAATTCTATGCAAACCAAAACGCAGTCAAGATTAACAGGGAAAATGTGAGCGTGGTCCAATAAATTTTATGACACAGGAACAAAACTTGACCTTTTCATGTTTAAAGAGTCGAGAAAAAGGACAAAAGATGACTCTAGTTGCCTTCAAATATTTAATGAGCTTGAAAGGACAAGTGCTCAGATGATCCTTTTCTTTTAAGGAGTTGAAAAGGAACGAAAGTGACTACTCTGGAGAACTAGACAAGAGGTTTACTAGACAAACCGCAAAACTGCATATACACCTTGGTGATTAAATGAAAGAGAAATGACCAAGGACTCTCCATATGGCAATCAGTCTTCCAGAATGTTGTGTTCGGTGCGTTACGGTTCATAAGGCAGCAGACACAGCTTCCTGTGGATGTTGGATGATAACCTAGTGGGGTCCCTCAATATATACTCGACGGTACGGGGAGCACAAGTCCGTACTAGCAGCGATTGCGTCACAGAAGGAAGAATCACCTAACCTTAAGCGAAAACAATAGTGACTAGGTTTAACGATGCCGGAGCACGTCTCTAGCCTAGACCTCTAGATAATGTGTGTTAAGTTCCAATTCATTGTTAGGTTCATTCAATTGATTTTAAGAGTTGATCTTGATTTAAGTTTCGGTTTTCAGGCCCTACCAAATGTATTTCAAAAATTCCTAGGATGCAACTACAATGAGTAAAGCATCAATCATTTCAATGAACACCTACATAAAGGAGGGTAAAGAGTTCATTTCCAAGCGAACACAAACCAAGAAAAGAAAATGCAAGCACTAAGAAACACAATGCATCAATATACTAATCTCACAATGCATCGATACTACTAATGAAAGATTTAAAGTTCGCTTTGCAATTTCTCAATCATGAAAATTCGTAATGCAGATGTACTTTCACTTTAGCTTGCTAAATGGATGCAATATTTTTTATTTTTTGGATTTAAATGACAAAAAAGCAAGTGGAAACCTAACTGATCCAAACAATTGTGATCTATGTTTGATAGTGTGGAAATCGAATCAATGTGAGGAACTGGTTCAAAAAACCAACACTAAAAACCAATCAGCAAGAAAGCAAGCAGTAAAACATCCTTAAGCAAATCAATCAGATGGTTGTGGATGAATCGTGGACAGACAAGTAACCCAAGCAAACGACTTCTCGACGAAACCTTTAACAGAGCTAGGTCACAAGGTCTGAAAACACAAGACTCACTCAATGAAACCAAAGAGAAACAAGCCTTAACCAAAAGTAGTCAAAAAAAGTTGATGAGAAACAAGAAGCAACAGGGGATAAGCAGGACTGATGGATTCAAGACGTAAAGTTGTAAAAACAACTTGTACAGGAATCGTTGTAGGTTTATAACAAGTAACTTGAGATGAAAAGCTAATCTTCGCAAGCGCAGAGACAACAACCATCCGACGTCATCATAGGTGTACACCTATCTTCTATGACGATCCAATTTCAGGAATCGTCATGTCTGTACGACGGGTTGTCTGCGACATGCAGGTTTACTAAAGAGGACAGATGCGACGTTGTTGCAGCTGTTAAGCTATCTTCAGTGACGATCTTAATTAAAGGAAAAGACAAAGTAAAAACACCTGAAGGACACCAAACTGATCTTTCAAACAGTAAGAGGGACTCCCAGATTGACCCTGGTAACCTAGAAAACTGATGGCTCAGCCCCAAAAGCAAGAGACACTATATCAAAAAACAAAACAAGAGCAAACAAGACGAAAACATACAAAGGACTCCCCAGCGGAGTCACCAACTTGTGAAGTAGGAAATGTTCCCTCTGTGGACAGAGGCAACCCCTCTAGCCCTAGAGTGGGTCTAGTCACAACAAAACAAAACAACAATCAATTTCCTTAAACAGTCATCATTGAAAGCCTACCTGAAATTGGTGTTCGATGAAGCCTTCTTTGCGCCGCTCCAACTATCGTTTCCTTCTTCCCAATGAGAAATGTACCTGAAACAACACAAGAGAACAACAGAACACGTAATCAAGAACAACAATGATCTATTTACTTATAGATTCAAGGAACCATAAGCTATCAAGTATATTGTACACAAGACATAGGAAATCATTATTGATTGTATTAAAATAAATCAAAACAAAGCTTACAACCAAGCCTTGATGTCGCAAGCTTTCTCAGAGGGTCCAAATGGTATGTTTCTTCAAGCATTCACTCTCAAGAATGGATCTCTCGAATGGATGATAACTCTCTCTCTCTCACTCACAAGCTCTAATACAATGCTAAGGCAATCCACAACCAATTGCTAAACTATCATCAATTCACACTGCAAACTTATCAAACTCACACCAAAGCTAGCTAATTTGCTCCAATCCAAAAACCAAGAACTAGCCGATCATAGCAACGGGGAGTTCTTTTATAAGAGGAAGAGCCTCCATAAAATGAGGGAGATGGAGCTTATCCTCAAGGGAGGTTTCTCAAAAGGTGGAACCACCATCCCAGAGGAGGAAAGGTGAACCAATTCGACTCAAGAACTATTTCTAGAATCACCCAGAAGGCCAAATGTTTTAACTAATTTACCATATCTGGATCATCACAAGTAATACACTAGGGCTTAGTGATGACATCAAAGGAAGCAGTGCATTCAGACCAATTATCGCAAGAAATATCTTGACGACTTGTGCCGAGCCCTAAAATTCGATCGTCGCAGGAAACACGTGTACACCTATGATGACGTTGCAACGATATAGTCAGAATAGAGAATCATTGTAGGCTCAAAAGGGTTCACTTGCGACGATGTAGAAACATAGGCAAAAGGGTCAATCTTCAGTATTAGAGAGCACTTGTTTAATCTTCTTGAATGAGTAGGAAGATATGGACATGTTTATCTTATGTATGACAGAGTGGGGATGTCGCTCGGGGACTGAGATGAGGTCAGTGACAAATTACCATCTAACAGATACAGAGAATTAGGAATGAGTGTAAACTGCAGAAAGATTAACTCTTGAAAATATCGATGACACGACTTTGGAGTTTGGCAACTTTTTGGATCCATAGGATCAGAGGTCATGATGACATGGCAAAGATCAAATGGAAAGGCAAAGAGTGGATGACCCAAACCAAGGAAGGGCAATGATGAAGTGAGGGTATCCCAACCCGACATATGCATAAGAGTGTCATGTTCAAGAGTGACAAGCTGTCGACATAGCTAGTAAAAATTTTCCATTTTCCCCCACCATTTCTGGCAGGTACCCCAATTATTGTTAATCACAAGCTTTAAGGGGATAACATATTCTTGTAATAGAAGTCCATCCTTCCGATGGTTCCGACCTAGTAAGATTAGTGAGCCCTAGGAAGGAGAAGCTCATGTCCGTCATGGTGACGAATCTGATGTCTTTAAATTTTAACGAGTTCAACAAAGGAAAAACTTGTTATCCTTTTCATGTTTAGACAGTTTGAAAAAGACATGGAAAAGAAAAACCCAAAAGGACCCTTTTCATAAAGTTGTCTCTTGAGTCTGAAAAGGTAGAAAACAATACTCGAGAGAACCTCTTGGCCATGTCAACCAAGGAGTACCTTTTTCGTAAATTGTTTATCCCAGCCCAAAAAAGGGGTAAACGTATACTGGGTAAACGACATTTCAAAATCATTTACGAGGTCAAAATGACAAGATATCAACAATATTTTCGTGTTTTGAGAGTCAGTAAAGAGCTTAAAGTAGACTCCCTATTTTTATTTACTTTAACGAGCAAAAAAGGGAAAAATACTTGGCAATCTTTTCACTTCCATCTTTTTACGAGTAAGGAAAAGAGCTTAAATACGACTCCAGTTTTGCATCATCAAACCCTAAAATACTTTTAAAACCCTAAAATTCTGTCAAAATTTTATAAAAGGGGAAAAAATTAAAACATTTTTACCATTTACCTTTTAACATCATTGGAGGAATTTTTACCCACTTTTGCCCTAGATCTTTCGGAGCAGATTGTTGTGGATCCAGGAAGATGATCATCTAATCGTTTGTTGCAGGTAAGAATCATGGCCCTATTCTTCATGTTGATACCTGCCTTTTGAACATTTAATGGTCTTTACAAGGGATTTGAGGGAATTTTTACAAAACAAAGTCGCTGATGGTTAGCTTAAGATCCTGGCACGGGACCGTGTAGATTGTCGACTTCTACCACAGGGTCTCGCACCATTGGCACTCCTGTTTAAGGAATTGTGGGCTCCTCAAGTTATTTTTGACACCAGGCCTACAAGCTCAACATGAACTACTCTAGTACTTGATCAGTCTATGGGATATTAGACGGGAGGAATTTGTGATTCATGACCAAGAGTTGGAGTTGGAGACTTTAGATATTTATTTCATTACTAGACTATCTCGTAGAGGGGAACCAACCCAACTGTATAGAGGTAGGCCTATTGGAGTGATTGTAAAAATTCTCCTTGCCTAACATTGCCCAGGAGCTCTAAAATCTACAAGTGGAAAGATTGATATTATGACAATAAATGATCTTCTATTGAAGGTGGTAGTTTTGACCATCAACCAAGTAGCTGGGGATCAAGCACTACATGAGTCCAACAAATCTCGCTTCCAATATGTTGTGGACTGTATGACGCCCACTATCTTCGACTGGGCAGAAGCAATGAAATTAAACATGAAGTGGCAATTATCCAAATGCAAAGAAGGGAATTTGAGGCAATTTGGATATGGCTCTATCCTAGTAACCTTCTTCTTGGAATGAATCCCAATGTTCCATTATCAGACGGTAGAGGTGAGCCCCCCACTAGCACGATATCCAAGGATGTTTCGATGGAGTGAGATGATGCCTAGATCTGGAGGGGGCCAGCAAATGTCTTACAAGCCCACCTTTTTTGTGTGGCTTAGTTGACAATTTCTTGTCATGGAGGATTGGCCATAGAGCCGGACTAACTTCCGTGGTGATCCTAACATGCCACTCATGTTGAAATATGGCAACAAGAATATTCCAATTTAATTTGTCCTTGAATTAAATTGTAAATTAAAATCGAATTTAGTCTTAACAACTACTTGGAAATAATTAATTAATTCATTTTGAATTAATTAGTCGGAGAAATTCAAGCTAGAAGTCTTTCTGAAGTCATGCAAGAGTTATCCCTTAAATTAAGGAGATATGATTGAGTTATATTTGAGTTGTAATTAGTTAACTTAGTTTACTGAATTAAGTCCAATTAAATTAGTTCCAAACTGTTTGAGGAACTAATAGAGAGCTAACAGTCATTTGATGCATGCATGCATCCAACTAGTGCTACTCCAGTTAACTGAAGATTCCCTCATCAAAAACTCATGCATGTCTATTCTGAGAAAGACCCAGTTGAAATTAAATTCAAGGATAGTGTACTATCAGTTGCATGTGTTTTCTTATAAAGAAAACTCATGCATGTAGTCAAGGCATCATTCCTTGAGGATTCTGCAGTTTTGACAATGTGTGAGAGAGTGTTACACTTGGTATCAGGAGAATCATCCCAGACAAACAACGCAAGGAAATAGGAGCTTGGAGGGCAGAGAGGAAGGCTTGAGAGAAGCTAAGATTTCCTATGAGCATCTGTGAGGATAGTATTGAGCGTTGACCAGCTGTGAGAGCTAAGGATTTGCATAATTACTATGTATTTCCACCATGTTTTATAATACAATAGAGTGGGATTTTTAGCTGAGGCTTTCCCCAAAGTATTTTCATGTGTATTTTGCATTGATTCTTCTTCTTCTGGTTATATGTTCAACTCGATATTTAAGCTTCCACAAATTGATAGTAGAAGTAGGTCATAGTATTCTACTTTGATTTATATTGCATTATCGGGTTAACCTACCATCAGATTTTATACATGGTATCGGAGCTCGATTTGTACAAATTTTCTACGTGGTATCAAAGTTGTGAAAGGTATACTAAGAAGAGAATTCGAAGTTTGAAGTTCAGGGTTGCAGGTGAAAATCAAATTCATGTCATACATCAAGGTTGGCCAATGGCGTTCTATGGCTTGAGACTCGAGTATGCCTTGGAAGGTAGCTCGAATTACATATCATGGAAAGATAGAATGGAGGTTGTATTAGAAGACAATGGCTTGAAGGAATTCATTGATCAAGAAATCCCAAATCTAGCTTCAACTAATGCACAAGAGTTGGCTGAGTGGAAGAAGTGTGTGGTGAAGGTGAGACGGATCATCCTTGAGGGAGTTCGAGACCATATTGTCTCGAGTTTCCACAGGAAGGATACTCCATTTTCAATGTGGAAGACATTGAAGGATCTCTACCAGAACAGTAGCGACTGGAGGAAATTGGCACTCAAGGATAAGCTTCGAAGAATCAAGATGGAGAAGGGCAATACTATTTTTACATATCTGAACATGCTCACCACCTGTAGAGATGAGCTTGGTAGTGTGGGAATAACTACTGTTAATGATGATATGGTGAGCCTCGCTCTCCTTGGCCTTCCAAAGAGTTGGAATAGCCACCAGGGCTCTGTGAATGGAAGGGAGAATTTGTCGGATTAGGAACGATTGTGGTCAAATATGATGCAGGAGGAGATCAGGAGTAGCACACGAGATGGTTCTTCATCCAATAATGACGATGAAGAAAATTTGGCCTTAGCAAGTAAGGCAAGGAAAGGGAAGGGGAAGGCTTACCATTCCAAATTGAATTATTCTCATGGAGGGAAGAAGGGTGACATGTCTAAAGTAATATGCTTTCTTTGTCACGAGATGGGACATTATGCGACTAATTTCCCATCGAAGAATTCCAAGAAGGGATCCTTGGAAGGATTGGAAGGTGAGGCATTAGCCTCTTAGTTCGAAATGGACTTTACCCTCATCACATGCATGGTGTCATCGATGATGGGTTGTGTCTGGTATCTTGACAGTGGAGCCTCATTCTACATGATCGGTGACAAAAAATTATTCAGTGCCTTGGAGGAGAAATACCTCAAGATGTGCATAGAGATGGGTGATGATGGAAGGTATAGTGTTTTAGGAGTGGGCACAATTTCTTTTCAAAGGGAGGATGGAGCTCCTATCACCTTGACAGATGTGAAGTATGTGCCTGGACTGAAGAAGAACTTGGTATCGGTCACGATGTTGGAGGACAAAGGATACGATGTTGTCTTCAATAAAGGAAAGGTGTTCCTAAGACACATAGCCATGGGTCAGACCAAGAGGATATGGATTCAGGTGAAGAATCTCTATAAACTAGAGGTAGATGATTGGGCAACATTGAGTATGAAAGAAGAATTGGTGCAAATCCAAGACATTGGCGAGTTGTGATGCAGACGGTTGGGCCATTTGCATCATGGGGCTTTGAAGATAATGTAGCATATATCTACAGGACTTCTCAAAGGTAAACTTGAGCAAGTTGACACATGTAAAGGTTGTACCATGGGAAAGTACACCAAGTCTTTCTTTCATGATCGAGACAGTCGAGCAGAGGTTATCTTAGAACGAGTTCATACTGATGTGTGTGGACCATTCTCGATGGCATCCACAGTGAAGCAAAGGTATTATGTGATTTTCATTGATTACTATTCTCGAAAATGTTGGATTTATTTCAAGCAGAATAAGGACCAATGTTTCACAAAGTTTTGTGAGTTCAAAGCTTTGGTTGAGAAAGAGTCAGGGAAGAATATCAAGGCCTTGAGAAGCGACAATGGTGGAGAATATGTCTCTCAAGAGTTTAAGGAATTCTGTGTAGCGGAAGGAATTAAATGAGAGTTGACGACACCTCATAATCCACAACAGAATGAGGTGGCCAAGAGGAAGAACATAACTGTTGTAGGGGAAGCACGGGCAATACTGCATGACCAAGGCCTACCACTTCACTTGTAGGTTAATTCATCCAACACAGTGGTCTATTTGTAGAATAGAATCCCACATCTCATACTTAGGATGAAGACACCAGAGGAAGCTTTCTCTGATAAGAGACCAGATGTGGGTCACTTCAGGATCTTTGGCTCATCGGTATATTGTCATGTGACAAAGGATACATGGAAGAAGCTTGAGCTGACAACAGAGTTGGGGATATTTTTGGGGTACATTGATACACCTCACAACTATCGAGTGTACTTGCCTACCAGTCGAAGGACAGTGGTTCACATAAATCTCAAGTTTGATTAGAAGAAGGCCATGCAAGTTTCCCTTGAGAGGGAGCTCCAACTACATGTTGTGGAGGAACTGTTGGTTCCTAAGGAGGAGAAGCCTCAGATTGATGCGCAGCAGCCGCATGCATAGGTTCCAAGAGTGGTGACATCCACTCAAGCAGAGTCTTCTAGACATGGACGGAAGCGCACAAGAGAAGCTAACATATTGTTGAAGGATGCGAGAGAGAATGTGGGAGCACCATCTTCTCAACGCAGATAGAGGAGGTCACCTGAGAGGTACACTGGATACATGGCCCTTGCTAGGGAATGTGTTGAGACTGAGCCATCTTCCTTTGAGTAAGGAGTGCAATAGTCGATTTGGGTTGATGCTATGGTGGAGGAGTTGTTGAGATTTGCAACAAGAAATGCTAAAAATAGCACTACTATAAATATCTGGGCTATAAAGAGCAGTTCAGCCATTGGAGGTCTTAGCAACAATGGGTGAAAAGTGAAAGTGCTAAAAATAGCTTTTATAAAAATAGCATTTCGGGGTCCCTTCCCATTTTAGTCAGTCCCTGGACTAAACATAGAAATTAAAATTCGAATTTGATATCAACAGCAGTTTGGAAATTAATTAATTAATTCATCTTGAGTTAATTAGTTAAGGAAAATCAAACTTGAAGTCTATGTGAGGACATGCAATAGTTTCTCCTTTGATTGAGTAATTTAACCTTCAGTTAAAGAGATAAGGATGAGTTGTAATATTGAGTTGTAATTAGTTGACTTAGTTTAACTTAGTCAAGTCCAATTAGATTAATTTAACAGTTTGTTAAATTAATGAGAGTTTAGTTAGTTAATGCTTGCATGCATGTAACTACTGTAATTCAGATAACTGAAGATTCACTCATGGATAACTCATGCATGTTAGTTCATTCAGAGACCCAGTTGAGGTCAAATGGAGGGACAATGTACTATCAGTTGCTAGGATATTCCTTGGTGAATATTTCTTGCATGCAGAAGGAATATTATTACTTATGGATTGCGAAGTTGGACCTGAGGTTACAGTGAGTGTGATGAAGCCAATTCACACATGTGATATCATTGGATCCCAATCAAAACTGTGCAAGGAAATAGGAGGCTTGGAAGGCTTGAGGAAGATATATTCTATTTCTATTGAGTTTGTGAGCAGTATTGTTTGAGTGCAGAGAGATCAGGATAGCTTGAGAGCTAATTCTTTTTGTAACTTGAACAAGATTTCCACTTGTATGATAATACAAAGTTGGGGTTTTAGGCTGGTGCTTTCCCCAATGATATATCTTCTGTGTTATGGTTAATTACTTTTCATTCTCAGTTATATCTACTAATGCTTGATGATGCTCATATTTGTTTAAGCTTCCGCAAAGTTTATGGTAGAGGTAGATCAAGTATTATGCTTTAGGAAATTGCATATATCAGGCTGATCTACAGGTGAAATTTCTACATGGTATCAGAGCTATCTGATTTGTAGAAAAATTCTGCATGGTATCAGAAGAAGTATACAAGCAGGAGAAGTATGAAGTTTGGTTTCTGAATATTGAATTGAGTTCTTATCACATCTATTTCACCGATGGTGTTAAGTGGCTTAAGACTCAAATATGTCCTTGATGGCAATTCGAATTATATAGCCTGCAAGGATTGCATGGAGGAAGTATTGGAAGATAATGGTCTCAAGGACTTCATTTATCAAGAAGTCCAAAAGCTGACCGATGCTACTCAATTGGTGGAATGGAAAAGGTGTGTGACTAGAGCAAGGAGAATCCTCCTGGAAGGAGTTCGAGATCACATTGTCTCGAGCCTCCATGGGAAAGAGACTCCTTTTTCGATGTGGAAAACATTGAAAGATCTTTATCAAAATAGCATTGATCAGAGGAAGCTAGCGGTGAAGGACAAACTTTGCAAGATCAAGTGTGAAAAGGGCGACACAATCTCTACGTTCCTAAACAAACTCACCACCTGCAGGGATGAGCTTGCAAGTGTAGGGGTGGTGACTGATGATGATGACATGGTGAGTCTATCACTTTTCGGTCTTCCGAAAAGCTGGCATAACTACCAAGACTCGGTTAATGGAAGAGAGAAACTGCCAGATTGAGAACGACTTTGGTTGGACCTAATGCAGGAGGAGATAAGGCGGAGCACTAGGGATGGATCTTCATCAAAACAAGATGATGAAGAGAATCGAGCTTTAGCGAGTAAAGCTAAGAAAGTGAAAGGGAAGGCATCCCAATCCAAATCTTCTCATGGTGGGAAGAAGGTTGACAAGTCAAAGGTGCGATGCTTTCACTGTCATGAAGTGGGCCATTATGCTATGCATTGCCCACAGAAGAAATCCAAGAAGGGTTCCTCAAAGGGATCTGATGGTGATGCACTAGCTTCACAATTTGAGCTGGATTTCTTGCTTATCACATGCATGGTTTCATCCATGGTGGGATGTGTTTGGTACCTAGACAGTGGAGCTTCTTTCCACATGTCGGGTGACAAGAATCTTTTCAGTACATTGGAGGAGAAGGATCTCTAGATGCGGATCGAGATGGGCGATGATGGAAAATATTATGTCTCCAGTGAAGGTACAATTGTGTTTCAAAGGGAGCATGGTGCTCCTCTCACCCTATCTGCTGTTAAATATGTACCAGGTTTGAAAAATAATCTTGTTTCTATTGCTATGCTAGAAGATAAAGGCTATGGTGTAGTCTTTAGTAAAGTAAAATTGTTCCTGAGGCATATCAGCACCGGACAGGCCAAGCGAATAGGAATTCGAGTAAAGAATATCTACAAGCTGGAGGTAGATGACTGTGTTGCACTGAGTTCCAAAGTAGAGGTGGTTCAAATCCTAGATGTTGGCGAGCTATGGCATAGGAGACTGGGCCACTTGCATCAAGGGGCCTTGAAGATCATGCAACAAATTTCTATCGGCTTACCCAAGGGAAAACTGGAGCAAATAGACACATGAAAAGGGTGCACCCTAGGTAAGTATGCGAAAGCTTCCTTTCAGGATCAGGATAGTAGAGCTGGAGCAATCCTGGAGTTAGTTTTAGATGTATGTGGACCATTCTCTACAGCCTCCACTGCTAAACAAAGGTACTATGTTATTTTCATTGATGATTTTTCTCGTAGATGTTGGATCTTCTTTATGCAAAAGAAGGATCAGATCTTCTTGAGGTTTTGTGAGTTTAAGGCCTCGGTAGAGAAAGAATCTGGGAAGAAAGTAAAAGCCTTGCATAGCGACAATGGTGGAGAGTATATCTCCTAGTAGTTTAAAGACTTCTATGCAGCCACATGGAGAGTCTTCCAGAGATAGGTGGAAACGCTAGTGGAATGCTGAAAAATTGATGCAAGATGCGAGAGAGAATGTGGGGCAGCCATCCTCTCAGCACAGACAAAGGAGATCTACTGAGAGATACACTGGTTACATGGCCCTGGTTGGGGAGTGTGTAGTGACCAAACCTTCTTTTAGGAGGCAGTGCAGCAACCAGTCTACATTGATGTAATGGTAGAAGATTATGATTCTGTCATGCATAACAGTGTGTGGGGTGTTTTCCCTAGACCTGGGGACAAATCAGTGGTTAGTTCCCAATGGATTTACAAGGTAAAGTAGGCAGCTGATGGCAGTGTTGAGAAACACAAGGCAAGGTTTGTTGCCCGAGGTTTCTCACAGGTTGAGGGGATCGACTACGATGAGACCTTTGCTCCTGTACCAAGGTACTCATCTATCACATCAATGCTAGCTCTATCAGTACAGATGGGTTGGGAGATCCATCAAATGGATGTGAAGACAATGTTCCTCAATGGGAAGATTGAGGAAGAGGTATACATTGAGCATCCCAAAGGATTTGAGACCTTCGATCATGAGTCGCATGTCTTTCGACTCAAGCAAGCACTGTATGGGCTGAAGCAAGCACCTCGTGCTTGGTATACCAGGATTGACAGCTATTTCACCAGGTTGGTCTTCACCAAGAGTGAAGAAGATGTGAACCTATACCACATCATGGTAGATGGTAAGCCATTGATTATTGTACCTTATGTCGATGATCTGATTTTGACAGGTGATGAGCAGTTGATATAGTCTTGCAAGGAGGACCTTGCAAGAGAGGTCGAGATGAAGGACATGGGCCTCATGCACTACTTCTACACATGGAAATGTGGCAGAAAGATGGGGAAGTATTTGTGTCTCAAGGCAAGTATGCCAATCAGATACTCAAGCACTTTCACATGGAGAAGTGCAAGCCCATGTAGACTCCTCTAGCTGGGAAATAGACGAAGGAGGATGCTACTTTAGGTGAGGTAGTAGCTGCTACTGTTTATCGGCATCTTGTGGGTTCACTTATGTATCTAGTGAACACACGACCTGACTTATGCTTTTCAGTGAACCAGCTGAGTCAAGCTATGGTTCAACCTACCAAGCTATTTTGGAAGGCAACGAAGCATGTGCTGAGATATCTCAGAGGCACTACACAGTACAGATTGTGGTACAGACAAACAAAGGGAGTGAAGCTACAAGGCTTCACGGATGTGGATTGGGTAGGTAGTCCATCAGACCAGAAGAGCACTTATGGAGGAATATTCAACCTTGGTTCAACTGCAGTTTCTTGGTATAGCAGGAAACAGAGATCAGTTTCACTTAGCTCAGCAGAGGCTGAATACATGGTTGTGAGTCAGGCAGCATGTGAGGCCATTTGGATGCGGAAGATTCTAGTGGGATTCTTTGGTCAGATGATGCATCCTACAGTGATATACTGTGATAATCAGAGTTTCATAAAAATCTCTGAGAATCCAGTGTTTCATGACAGGTCCAAGCATATAGATACCCGTTACCATCATCTATGGGACTGAGTGGTCAAGAGGATCATGATGTTGCAGTATGTTTTGACCGAGGAGCAGGATGTAGATATTTTGACAAAGGCATTGTCAAAATTCAAGTTCAAGTTCCACAGAGACAGGATCGGGGTTGCTGATAATCCCTTTCTTGTTGAGAGGGAGTGTTGAGATTTGCAAAAATAAATGCTAAAAATAGCACTGATATAAATAGCCAGGCTATAAATAGCAATTCAGCCATTGGAGGTCTTAGCAAAAATGGGTGAAAAGTGAAAGTGCTAAAATAGATTTTCTAAAAATAGCATTTCAGGATCCCTTCCTATTTAAGTCAGTCCCTGGACTAAACATAGGAAGTAAAATTCGAATTTGATATCAACAACAATTTGGAAATTAATTAATTAATTCATCTTGAGTTAATCAGTTAAGGAAAATCAAAGTTGAAGTCTATGTGAGGACATGCAACAATTTCTCCTTTGATTGAGGAATTTAACCTTCAGTTAAAGAGATAAGGATGAGTTGTAATATTTAGTTGTAATTAGTTGACTTAGTTTCACTTAGTCAAGTCCAGTTAGATTAATTTAACAGTTTGTTAAATTAATAAGAGTTTAGTTAGTTAATGCTTGCATGCATGTAACTACTGTAATTCATATAACTAAAGATTCACTCATGGATAACTCATGCATGTTAGTTCATTCAGAGACCCAGTTGGGATCAGATGGAGGGACAATGTACTATCAGTTGCTAGGATATCCCTTGGTGAATATTCCTTGCATGTATAAGGAATATTATTCCTTATGGATTGCACAGTTGGACTTGAAGTTACAGTGGGTGTGATGAGGCCAATTCACACATGTGATATCATTGGACCCCAATAAAAAATGCACAAGGAAATAGGAGGCTTGGAGGGCTTGAGGAAGATATATTCTCTGTCTATTGAGTATGTGAGCAATATTTCTTGAGTGCAAAGAGATCAGGATAGCTTGAGAGCTTATTCTTTTTGTAACTTGAACAAGATTTCCACTTGTATGATAATACAGAGTTGGGGTTTTAGGTTGGTTCTTTCCCCAGTGATATATCTTCTGTGTTATGGTTAATTACTTCTCATTCTCAGTTATATATGTTCATGCTTGATGATGCTCATATATGTTTAAGCTTCCACAAAGTTTATGGTAGAATTAGATAAAAAATTATGCTTTAGGACATTGCATATATCAGGATGATCTACAGGTGAAGTTTCTACATGGTATCAGAGTTATCTGATTTGTAGAAAAATTCTACAGGAGTATGACTCCATAGTTTGTAATAGTGTTTGGGACGTGGTTCCAAGACCGGAGAACAAGTCAGTTGTTAGTTCCTGTTGACTTTACAAGGTAAAGCAAGTTGTTGATGGTAGTGTGGAGAAGCATAAGGAAATATTTGTTTCCCATGGCTTTTCATAGGTCGAGAGGATCATGTAGTTGCAGTATATTTCGACAGAGGAACAAGATGCTGACATTTTGACAAAGGCATTGTCAAAGTGTAAATTCGAGTTCCATAGACACAGGATCGGGGCGGCAGATAATCCCTTTCTTGTTGAGAGGGAGTGTTGAAATATGGCAACAAGAATATTCCAATTTAATTTGTCCTTGAATTAAATTATGAATTAAAATCAAATTTAGTCCTAACAACTACTTGGAAATAATTAATTAATTCATTTTGAATTAATTAGTTGGAGAAATTCAAGTTAGAAGTCTTTCTGAAGTTGTCCAAGAGTTATCCCTTAAATTAAGGAGATAAGATTGAGTTATATTTGAGTTGTAATTAGTTAACTTAGTTTACTGAGTTAAGTCTAGTTAAATTAGTTCCAAACTGTTTGAGGAACTAATAGAGAGTTAACAGTCACTTGATGCACGCATGCATCCAACTATGCTACTCTAGTTAACTGAAGATTCCCTCATCAGAAACTCATGCTTGTCTATTCTGAGAAAGACCCAATTGAGATTAAAGTCAAGGACAATGTACTATCAGTTGCATGTGTTTTCTTATAAAGAAAAATCATGCATGCAGTCAAGGCATCATTCCTTGACGATTGTGCAATTCTGACAGTGTGTGAGAGAGTGTTACACTTGTTAACAGGGGAATCACCCCAAAGGAACAACACAAGGAAATAGGAGCTTCGAGCGTAGAGAGGAAGGCTTGAGGGAAGCCAAGATTTCCTGTGAGCATCTGTGAGGATTGTACTGAGAGCTGGCTAGCTATGAGAGCTAAGGCTTTGTATAATTCCTCTGTATTTCCACCATGTATGATAATACAATAGAGTGGGGTTTTTAGCTGAGGCTTCCCCAAAGTATTTTCATGTGTATTGTGCATTGATCCTTCTTCTTCTGGTTATATTTTTCAGCTCGATCTTTAAGCTTCCGCAAATTGATAGTAGAAGTAGGTTATAATATTCTGCTTTAATTTATATTGCATTATTGAGTTAACCTACCATCAGATTTTCTACAACTCCTAGAGTGAGAGGACTTCAATGATGGAAGTAAGCAAAACAATTTTGTTTTTTGTTTTTTATTGTTTTTGAATATATGTATTTATGACACCTTGACTTTGTAATTGCATACGTTGGACTAGCGAGACCAACAAGGATTTCCGCAATAGCGAGACGCGTGGCTTGGAAATTCGAGGTCACTCCTTACCAGGAAGGAGTTGACAATGAAGAGGAGATCGCTCGAAATCTAGATAACCTGACGAGAAGGATTCTAGAGTATGCACGGATCGAGGACATTCCTCACTGTAATCAACGACACACGGTGGGAGTGTCGGATCGGATCCATCGATTATTGACTCATGTAGTACGAGCAGTAACATGCTATCACGAGCATCACGCAAAGTAGTCCATAGTTAGCATTTACAGTTTTGAGGCCTGTGAGCCATGAATGTACTTGGAATGCATATATTATTTTTTGGATTATGATGTATTACACACAAACATTATCGACATATATATGTTATATTTCATGTTTACTATCATACAATGTTTTTCACATATTTCATAAATGTTTTTCCAAAACATAATTAGCCAATGCATCTGTTAATGTATTCATATGCCTAGGAATGTGATGATATGTGATATAATCAAAATTTCTTTCCAATAGATGAATACGCAAATACATTCTCAATAATTGAGGGTTTCTGACAGAATATTTCCCATTGAGTTGAAGAACAACAAGTTGCGAATCAAGGTTTACAACCATTTCTCGAATGTCAAGAGCAATAGCTTTTGACAAGAGTTCAAGAACTGCGTTATATTCAACAATGTTATTAGTTGTTGGAGCCAAACAAATACCTTGAAGATCAATAAACTAACCATGAGGGTCATAAATAGCCTATGCCGCGGATGATAAATTCTGGGTACTATGACAAGCACCATCAATGAAACCGACATAAGGAGTCACAGACATATGCAAAGTAGGTGAAGACATAATAAGCAGGAAAGCTGCATGAAAAAAAAACACCAAACCAAACTGCACAAAAATGAATAACACACTTATGTACATAAGTAACCATGCAAGATGACTCATTCATAATACTTTTTTAGGTACAACAATTACTGGGCTTTTCCAAAGGGTTACCCTCATAATCAATTAGCACATAGGCCGCTTTTTGTAATACACGCTTGAAAATATAGGGCCCATGCCACCTGGGTTCGAATTTTACTTCCCCTAGCTTATCATTAGCTTGGTCATATAGCAAAACCTAATCACCCTTAGAAAAAGCACGAGGAGAGACTCGCTTTTTATATGCTTCAATAACTAAAGTAGTGAGATGGTGGGTTTCATCCAGTCATTCCAAATATAGGAGATGCTCCTCTTGAGGTGAGGTATCAGGGAGAAATTTGACATCCAATTTGAGTGAGGCGATTTCACATTCAATCGGTAGGGTAGTGTCCAGACCATAGACTAGTTGAAAAGGTGTGAATCCAGTTGCATCTTTAGTTGAGGTTTGGTAGGCCCATAGAGCTGAAAAAAGCATGGGATGCCAATTGGATTTGTGCATCCCAATGGTGCGTCGCTGAAGTACAGTAACTGAAACTTTGTTTATTCCTTCAACTTGGTCGTTGGCCTGAGGGTAATACGGAGTTGAGCCATCATGACGTAAGATTAATTTAGAAGTCAGCTCAACCATCATATAATCGTGAAAATGGAAGCCATGTTCATTGGCAATGGCTTGAGGCACTCCAAACCTAGAAATAACATCATTGAAGAGAAATTGTTAAGTCGTTTTACTGTCAACTAAAAATGTAGGCATCGCTTCGGCCTATTTGGTGAAGTAATCTATGGCAATGATAGTATAACCATGTCCCCTAGCCAAAAGAGGGTTACATGTCATAAAATCAATGCCCCAATTGGAAATGGGACCAACGGTAATAATGGGATGAAGGTGAGCGGGTGGGGCGTGCATTTTCCGCTGATAAATATAGCACTCATGGCATTTGTGGACAACAAGAATGTAATATTTAAAGATGGAGGGCCAGAAATAGCTAATGCGAAGGATCTTTTGAGCAGTGGGTAGCTAGACAAATGACCACCACATGTGCCTGAATGACATTCATTTAAGATTCTTTTAGCCTCATTAAGAGTTAAACATTGGAGAAGAATTGAATCAACACAAACAAGGTATAAAGTATCCCCAATGATGTAGTAAGGTTGGGATTGATGTTGAATGCATCGGAGATCATCCTTGGACAACACAGACTGGAAGGTAGAAATTTGGGGATACACAATGATATCACCGTACCAAGGATCGAGAGTGCTAATAAAAAAGAGAGTCTCATCGGGGAGCTTCTCATCAGCACCAGTATGTAGAAATAAACTCAGAAAATACAAGTGATTTCTTCGATTTGGAAGTAGTGAATACCAAATCGAATTCCTGGAGGATGACAATCCACTTGGAATATTTTCCCCCAAGTAACTAACGAGTCAGAATATAAGTCATGGGGTTTCAATCAGAAATCATGGTTGTAGTGTAGAGGAGGATATAATGTTGAAAGTGTTGAACAACCTGAACAACAACCAAATCCAATTTCTCGACATGAGCATAACAGTTCTCAGTATTGAGGAGATTGCAACTAAGGTAATAAATGACATTTTCACAACCTTTGTCATTCTCTTGCACCAGTACCATAGCAATAGTGCTAGAAGCTGCAGCTAGATAGAGGAAATAATCATGATGATAGTTTGGAGGGTGCAATAAAGGAATATTAATGAGGACAACCTTCAATTCATCAAAAGACTTTTGGGTAGTCTCATCCCAAAGAAATGGAGTTCCTTGCTTAAGTAATCGGGTGAACCTTGTAGCTAGCTCAGCATAGTTGGGCACAAAGCGATGAAGAAAATTTGCTTTCCCTTGCAGACTGTAATTGATGCAATGAAGAGGGAGGGTGTAGGTTAACAATTGCCTCGACTTTAAGAGGATCAAGATGAATACCATCCTTCGAAACAATAAAACCGAGAAGTTGTCTAGACTCAAAGCAGAAGACACATTTATGCGGGTTAAGACGAATGTTATAGTGTCTACAACGAAGAAATATTTGTCGAAGATGATCAGGATGGCCATGGAGCTTATGTGAATGAGCAATAAGATCATCTAGATAAGGCTGAATGATGTTTTTAATGTGGTGAAAAGCATAAGACATCGCTCATCGGAAAGTAGCCCCAACATTCTTAAGGCCAAAAGGGAGATTTTTATATGCAAAAGTCCCCCATGGATAGATAAAGGCGGTCTTGTGTTGATAAGCCGGTGAAATTTTTATCTAGTTATAACCAGAAAAAATGTCTATAAAGGAGAAAATTTCACTCCCATCACATTCATCTATAATCTGGTCTATAAAAGGAGAGGGATAATTGTCTTTCAGACAGGCACGATTAATGTTACGGTAATCAACACAGACGTGAATGGTGCCTTTCTTCTTAGTCACCAGTACAATGTTGGACACCCAATCTGTTAGAGGTATAAGATAAATAAAACCTGTTTTAAGAAGTTTTTTAGCCTCTTCCTTAATGGCGACCGCTTTTCTAAGGTGCAAAGGATGAAGTCGTTGACAAATGGGCTACGCGTTAGGATAAGTTGGAATTTTGTGCATGACTATACATGGGTTAATGTCAGACATTTCTTCATACGACCATGCAAAAACATCTCGAAACTCTTGAAAAAGGTCGGTATAAAGCTTGATATCATTAGGAGAACAAGTTACCCTAATATGAACATGTTCAACGATACTAGGTTCAACAGAAATGTCAGTAGGCATCATTTGAGTAATATTACCCATGTTCCCTTCCTACCAAACTTCATGGGTCATGATAGGTGTCTAAAGTAGTTGGTTTGGGAAATGAGAAGAGAACTTCTCAAGAAAAGTATACTTCCAGGCCAGGTAAGAATGAGGAACGATGATGAGTATCATTCCAGGGTGCTTCCTCAAGGGACATAATTTCCATGATACTTTTGTTAGTAGGAAATGGCTTGGTTAAGGGATTGAAAGAATCTAAAGAACCAAGCCAAGGGGATTGAGAATACCCATTAAGGTGGTATCTTTGAAAATTCCTACCCTCACACTCTCATATGGAGTACCGGTATGCTTCACGTAAGGAACATTGCCATCCGAGGAGGAAGAGGCAAAGAAAGAGAATTGGTTGACTGTGACGATTTTCCTTTGATGAGGAAAACAGAGCACGCGGAATAGAGAGGAGGATACAAAATGCATATCATGGGTCCAACTCCGCCCAAGTAGAAGACTATAGTTAAGATTTGCATCAATAATTTCTACTTCGACATTAACTGTGTTACCTTCCAAGGTAATTGCAAGATTATGAAGGACACCGAATGGTCGAGAATCACATCCATCAAAGGCTTCCAACATGTTAGGTGATTGGTTCAGGGTAGGAGAACTAATTGCCTTCCAACAAGACACAGACATAATGCAAGAGGAAGCACCTTCATCAATGACAGTCTTGTGAATTGTCTTCTCAATATTTATCACCTGAATGAGAAAGGAAATATGATGGGGTAAGTGTGGAACATGGTTTTCTAGATCAAAGCAAATGAGATTGGAATCAGATGGATAAACACCTCCAATGGATGACAGTAATGCTTTCCGCTGAGAGGGACATCTTTGAAGGACCTCGAGGGTAGACATGGGTGATGGCACTTGAGTTAAATCCTCAACAATGTTGTAGTGTTGAGTGGCTCGATCATTTGGATTATACGAGGACTTTCACAGCACACCTCGAGAGGGAGGTCAGACAGTGGAATTAGGATTGGGTCACTCTATATGGAGAGGACCGGAGGTAGATGGCATAGAGGAGGAATGGGTACTTTCATTCTCTTTCCCTACCATCAGAAGAGGGTTTTGATAATCTTTATATCTAGTAGCCACATTTATATGTGTATTCATCATAAACACTTGGGAACTTGCGAAGGCAGAAGACTGACGTTGGTCTACCATTTGGGTTTGCTGGGATGGAAAGGGTTCTTTTAAGAGAGTCGGGGTCCCTTTTAGCAAGCAACTAAATTCTGATCATTGGGGATAATCTTTAGTGTAATGATCCTCCTCACAGATGAGGCAAGGATACTTCGGCTTTATTTGAGAAGCATCGCCAACAAAAGATTTATGAGGGCCCTGTTTCGAGGAATTGGCTTTGGCCTTTCCTTTTCCCTTCTTTTTTATCTTAGAGGTTTTTTCCATTGTGGTAGACTGGACAACATGAACCTCAGAGGTCATACGAGGACCAGATGAATTTCTACAGGGATCATTGGAACCAGTGTTTGAGACTGATTTATGCTTGGAAGAAGATTTCGCACGAGTCTAAGACATGGAACCAATCACTTCATCAAAAAGTGGTGTATTCAGAGACTTTGATGTTGTCAAATCTGATGATGGCCTTGGAACACTGGGTAACATGTCATATAATGTGCCAGATTGGGCTGACGAATGATTTTGGGAACCATTCTGTCAGCAACTAATCAGCAATTTCAAACTTCATGAGGCAACATCTGACGTATCCATTCGTGGATGTGATTAGAGATATGGGTCGCGGTGTCTTTCTTAAGTGACGTAAGAAGATAGGTGCCAGTTTCATAGTTAACTGGCAGCTGTAAATGAGTGAGGAAAGCCATAGCGAGAGAGTTAAAGTCACTGTAGGTACCTCGAGGCAATTTGATGTACCATTTAGCTATAGCCCTTGTGAGAGTTCTTCAAAAAAGTTGGAGACGGATAGAATCATTGATGTAAAAATTGGAGGAGAACCAGAGGTGATATGTCATCACATGGGCTTGTGGATCCTCCTTCGCTTTTCCCTCAAATTTGGGGCAATCACTCAGAACCTTCATTGGAACTGGAGGTCAATAAGGTGAATGAAGGATAGGATCATTGGTGAGACTCGAAACATCTAATAGGTCCAATGTGGCCAAGAAAGGAAATTACGTGTTAAAAGGCATGTGGGGCCTTTGAGTAGACCCAAAATGCAGAACCCATCCTTGTTGGTAGGGAATTTTCCCCCACGATGGAGAATTTTGTGCATATGGAATCTAATTTTGCCCCCACTGAATGGTACCTTGCCAGTACGGAGGATTTGGTCTCGGTTATATTTGATACTGTCCTACCATCGGTCACTAATGGGCATATGGGTTAAAAGGTTGTTGAACCTGTTGACCCTGGACATAAGGATTTTTAACCTGTTGTTGCAAGGGTTGACCTTGAACTTGCGAAGGTTGACCTTGGCCTTGAACAAGATGACCTTGCTAATATGCATATACGGCCTATTGCTGCAAAGGCTGACATTATGGCTTCTACAAAGGTTGGCTTTTCTATGCAAAGGTTGACCTTGTGGCTATAGAGGTTGCCCCTGCTACTGCAAAGGCTTGCCTTGAGAGGACAATGGTTGGGAGGACTGCTGAAAAAATTGTGTCTATGGCTGTAAAGGCTACTGTGACTGTTCCAAATTTTTCCCTTGTAGTTGTAGTAGTTTTCCTTGCTACTGCAATGCTTCCCCTTGCTCCTGTGAAGGTTTCCCTTATTCTTGCAAGGGTAGTTGGATAGTTCCTATAGTTATACCCGGGAGGTATTGATAGTTCCCAAATTGGATCTGGCCATAGCCATGAGGCATAGCGGGTTGACCAAGGTGAACATAAGGTCCAACTTGAGGAATGTAAGGTGGAGAAACCAAGGCTTGTGAGCCATATGAAACATAAGCCGGTTGGACTGGAACCTGAGCCATGTATGGCTACTGGTATTAGACGTTACCTAACCTGGATGGATCAACAGGGTTAGGAATAGCATCGTAAAAAGTTTGATTCATTCCAACCATTTGAGTTTGTAATCCACTCACATTGGTTTGTCCTAACAAAATAGGGATATTTAAACCTTACCCCCTAGGTGGTGGAATAATCTATCCACTCACTATAGGGGTAAAAGAACTTACCAAGACCTGACCTAAGACTATTAGTATAACTAGAAGATTCATCTGAAATGACGAGATAGGTTGAGACGAAATGGTAGGTTGAACCAGAACTGAAGTGACTGCAGTTTGAAAAATCGGTCGACAGGTGTGTTCTGAATGAATGGACCTGATGTAGGCATAGCACCAGAAGACCAGATGGGATTATGATACTAGGAGTGCCCAAAAACAACTAATCTAGAGAGGTATAACCATGCGAAAATATGGGCTCACTAAACCCAAGATAAGAGAAATATAGGACTCTTCCCGTAAAAGGGAAACCTTTCAGAGGGAACTTGTATCCCTGCTCATCACCTACGTGAGTAGTGTGAGTAGCAGAAACTTCCAACTGACTTGGAGAAGAGACTGGGATTTTGCCTTCTAACTCCATAGAAAACAATCTGCAACGAGCTAAAGATGAATGAGGAGATAACTCGAAAGGAACACCAGTCTGATCATACGAACTATAAGGATGCTGAGGAGATATCACAATAGGATAAAACAATATGTTCGGTGGGTACAACCAGTCTTTGTGTACTTTCAGGAGTTTGTGGACTCTTGGGAGTCTGGATAGGATTACCAGAGGATTCATAGCTAGATTCGTAAGGTGACCGAGTATCTGATGGAGGCAGATGAGATGACAAATTTTGAATACTGAAAACAATATCAAGTTCAACACCTTGATCCTCAAGCGACTGTGAAAGTTTAGGGAAATCTTCTCTGGATGAACTTCCAGATGGAGGAGAGGAAGAGGAATGAGACAAACTTGATGGTTCAGCCACGATGACTTTGTATCAAACAAAAAGAGAAGAGATATTAATTTCAAGGCTTCTTTAAAATATATTAAAGATATACTCACGATGTGGTCTATAATAAAACTATCAAGAATGTGATGTGACTGTGGGAAAAAAATATTATAAGACGCTGAAACAGGCTGATGCCTTTTCATGTTTTAAGAGTCAAGAACAAGGAAAAGATGACTCTAGTCACTTTCGGTTTGAACGAGCTCGAAAGGACAAGTGCTCAATGATATTTTAAATTTAAAGAGTCAAAAAGACCAAAATGACTGCTTAGGATAATCTAGGAAAAAGGGATTACCAAGTAACCGTGAACTGCAAAATACCTCCCGACGAACCGAAAAGTATGACCAGGCAATCTCCCTAAATGTTGTGTTCAGTGTATCACATTTACATGGCAACAGACTTGACCTCCTATAGATATATGATTTCAAACCTAGTGGGGTCTCCCTTTATATACGTGATGGTACAGGGAGCACAAGTCCATACTAGAGTTGTCTAATATCGAAGCGAACGACGGCTGTTAGGTTTAAAGGCACTGGACACATCTCTAGCCTAGACCTCTAAATGTGAGCGTTTAGTTTCAAATGCGCCTTAGGTTAATTTAATATATTTTAAAGGCTATCTTGAAATTAAGTCTCGTTTTGTAGGCTTTATTGATGTCACTTGAAAAACTCTTACGTGCAGCTATATGAGACAAAACCCTTTCAATTTGATGAATGCTTACACTAATTGAGAGAAGAGAAAACAATCAATGCAAAAAACAAGCAACTGAAAGTAAGATGAATCTCCACTACTTCACTTTTCAAAACAAAAGAATGAAATCGTTTCCACTTCCTACTCTTCCTATCAAATTCACTTCAACTAGTCCTTTTAACAGTAAAAAAATTCATTTTATTTAAAATTCTCATGATGATGTAATTATAGCTTTCAATGATGCTACTCAATGCAACATATCAACTAAACAAACTAGAATGATGTATTTTCTCCAATGGAATGCTAAAATGAACCTTTCACATAAACATTTCAATGAAATTTTTCAAACAAGAAAACATCAATCATATGCAAAGCACGATAAAAAGAACTCCTTTCAAACCAAATATGCAAAGATTCAATTGAAACAAAACTGAGCAATGTAATCTATGCTCAGAAAAGAGACGTTCAATCAAGAGAAGAGAAAACGAAACTTTTTCACTCGTCCAATTGAAAACAGAGCAATGTAGATGCAAGGACTAAAACATGAAATGCATGAAGCAGAAAATCACCAACTTGACTTGATGAGTAGATAAGAAAATGCATGGACAATGGCCTAGATGCCCTGGGAATGCAAACCATCCAAAAACTCAAAAAATAAAGTAATGCAATCTCAAACCAATCAAGCAAACAAATCAAGCTAATGAAGCATTCTTGCCAAGGAGAATAAAGGAAAACAAGCCAAGGAATAGAATCTATGAGGACAAGACACACTTGAAATGATTTAAGAGAAACCCTGATTTTAACCTACAGTAATCGGCGCGACTGTCTAACTAGAAACAAGCGCCATAAGGGTTGTGGCGTGACTATTCAAGAAGAACTCGCGTTGGTCAGTGCTATTGTTAGCAAAATAACAACACCGATGGAGGGATTCAAAGAAAAAAAATCCACAAACCAAAACCAGACCTATCACTCTAAATTTAATATTCAAAGCAATAAATAACGTAAAGTACAGATTACAAAAGAGAAAGAGTGATACAAGAAAAGTCATCACAAATCATGAAATGAAAAACAATCCAAAGAGAGGGATGGCTCCCCAGTGGAGTCGCCAATTTGTGGAGTAGGAAGATTCTCTCTGCGGACAGAGACAATCCCTCTAGCCCAGGGGAGAGGGTCTAGCCATAAACAAGACAATCTGACATAAGTTCCCTTAGATTGAGAATGGATAATATCCTACCTCTTGTATTGCTTATCCTTGTTTGATGAAGTCCTTGTGTCTTTGCTCCAGTAATCAGCTCCTTAATGTCAATCAAGAACCTGAAACAAATAGACAAGAAACCAAAGCACACATGATAGCATACAATAGATTCAACCTACTTAAGAGGCTAAGGAGTCTTAAGCTACCAAATACAATGTGCAATTTATATAGGAAACAAAATATCAATTGTATTATTACGACAAAAAGGAAAGTATAACCTCCGCCTTAGCATAGCAAGTTTCCTTCGACATGTCAGGGTTCTAGAACCACTGTTAGCATCTCATGATTCACCTCAAATAATATAGGTTCAAGGCTTCTTCCTCTTTGCTCCAAACCAAACAAACTACAAACTTATTCTCCCTTTACAATCACAAAATAGAAAGCTAAGGCTATCAAGAGTTGTTTCGGCAATCAAGAGTTTGCAGATTATTCCAGCCCTTTCATTAGCTAGATGAGGTTGGAAAAGGAGAAGTTTATATAGCTTGAGAGAGGGGACATGGATCCTCTTATGATGGGAGAGGCCTTATCCCTTTTGTTTTGTTCCATTTTAATAGGGGAAAGGAGCCCAAACAGTATCTCTCAACTCTATCTCGACTAACCATTTACTAGACTTCTGTTCACGAAGCTTCTAGACCTGGAAGCTTTAACTCCATTTTAAAAAACTTTCCAAAAGAGGGTTGGCACGAGTAATGGATGGATATTGGTGCTAGTATCAGTGTTAAACTATGCAAATCAGTGCGGGGAAGAAACTAAGGGATAGCGTCGGCCTTTAAAATTGAGTTCCAATGAATATTCTCTGGAAATGATGTAAGAGGGAAATGTTCTACAAATGAAGAGTGATGTAAAGACATGTTCTTCATGATAGGAAAACATATGAGGTTCACTGTAGAGGTCCTCTAGGATCAAGGAATAGGGAGTATAGGGACACTGACAAAATGTTGTGTAAAAAAGGCATGAGATGCATGTCAAAGAACAGGGAATCCATCGCGAAGGGATGAGTTTCCATTGCATCCTCAAGTATCTTTGCAGCCATTTGAGAAATGGGCGATTGATTTTGTTGGACCAATTCAGCCCCTAGGAAAGAAGACAAGTGCATGTTATATCATCACCGCGACGGAATATCTCACCAGATGGGTGGAAGCACAACCGGTAAAGGATTGTACAGGGGCTATGGAAGCAAATTTTTTGTTTGAATATCTCTTAACTAGATTTGGCTGCCTGAAAGTGTTGATGAGCGACAGGGGTACACACTTTCTGAACGAAATGACCAACGTGCTGACTGAATAATTCCATGTCTACCATCAAAAGAGTACACTGTATCACCCACAGTGCAATAGAGTTGTTGAATCCCTTAATAAGATTTTGGAGAATGCACTGACGAAGATCTACAATGTGCAGTGGAACGACTGTGATGTGCACGTACCTGCAGTACTATGCCCTTATAGGAGTACTTGTAAGAAGCTGGTAGGGAAAACTCCATTCAGATTGGTATATGGTGTCAAAGCTGTAATGTCGATGGAGTATATTGTGCCTAGTCTATGCATAGCAACTCTTACAGGTATGGCGGATCGTGAGGCCTTGGAAGAATGGCTCGCGTAGTCGATGGAGCTCGAAGAGGATTGATTTTTGGCAAGATTTCATCAGCAAGTACAAAATGAATGTGAGAAGGCATGGCACGATCGCTACATCAAGCTTTGCACGTTTAAGGTAAATGATCTTGTCTTGTTATATGATAGTAAATTCACTAAGTTTCTAGGAATTATCAAAGAAATTACAGATGGGGGCATAGTTCAGCGCGTGAAATTGAATGGGGAACCTTTTTCGGGAAGATTGAATGAGAGCATATTGAAGTTGTATATAGGGGATCCTACGCAGTGACTATATGGCAGCAGGATAGTCTTAGTGCTCCAGGTAGCTGCAAGGGAGCGCGGGACTATAAACTACACTACCAGGATAGGAGGACAACGCAGCAAGAAGGATGTGTAGACAATGACAAAAATCCAATCCATGAAGCTACGCATAGGAAGATGCACCATGGAGGGAAGTACGCACATCACTGTAGGAAAGTGACTGTTGAAGTCATTGTTCATGACTTGACGGCCAGAAGATGGTTAAGGGGAAAGGGATGGCAGCATTTAAGGAAAATATCTTTGAAGATTTGCTGCCAAAACAACATTTATTATCAGAAATTGGGGGGAACGGTTGGATTTGAATTCAAAACTCCCTATAAATTACGCATGTGGGTCCAACAGAGAACACTTTTCACTCTCATAATTTCTAGTGAGATTCGTTGTATGTCTCCTTTGAACTGATTGTATTGGGAGGATTTAGTCACGAGCCTTTCATTTGCTAAGTTGTCTGAGCTAAATCAGATGTTTATTCTATAGAAAATGAAACTATGAGTACTGGTGGTGATGTTGCCTCTGAGGGAGCTGCCTCAGAAGTGGTAAGTATGGAAGCTCCAGTTCCTGTGACTACGCCACCGAGGTTGCCTAGGCCAAAGCCTATGCCTACCCGAGAAACCCAAACACCCAAACCAAAGAAGGACAAGCAGAAAAAGCTAGTACATGTGCGCGAGTCACCAAGAAAGAATTCCATAGCACAAGAAAAAAAAAAGAAAGACAAGCAGCCAGAGAAAGTCGTGGACCTATAAGTGAAAGAAGGCACAGGAACAAAATATATTGACGCTGTAGGAGTGGAACTTATAACGAAGCTACTCGAGTATATCCCTCCGCAGAAGGGAAAGTCGAAGGTCTCGAAGGACCTAGATTCTGAGAAGTCCACCATTTCCACACCTCGGCTACCAAAGCAGGTCCCTTTTGAAGGTTTGTGGCTCGCGTAGATCCCACTTTTGAAAATGGAGGATTGGGACCTCATATATCACGCTAGGTTTCCACACTTAGCGACATATAAGTGCATGAGGCACGTCTACTATGTAGAGTCTGGTGTTACAACAATAGAGATGGAGGAATGGGTCCACGGTGTGGAGAATTTGGGGTTACTTAATTTGTTGTGGGTGCCCCATTATCATTGCACCCCCATCAACACAGTCTGTGTGCACCAGATGCTCACATTGGTGCACGATGGATGTCTATGTCTAGGAGAGCCTATACCCATTACAGACATGCTTATTCATAGAATCACACACCTGGTGTATGAAGGCTTAAACCCAGCCAAAGATTTTGGCGACAAGACAAGGGAAAAGGACCTCATAGAAATAATGAAGAGAGATTGAAAACCTCATGAAGAAGTCGTGAGGGTACTCAATCCTCTCTATCACAGATCTGGTGGTTCAATTGGCCACCCAAATATTAGAAGGGAGGGTGATGAGGAAATGTCACGTGGATGATGTTCTAGTGCCTATAGTTTCCCTGGCTGCCTAGTGCACGAAGGGCATACAATTCAATTGGTCCACATACCTCTGTTAGGAGTTCCTCATGAACTACCAAGAGGCCCATGATGAAACCAAGTCGTTTCACTATGCTTGGTTATTGTTGTCCATTGTGTTTGTCGCATGGGAATTTTCGAAGGATAACTAGTTTCCTCCGCTTGAGGAAAGATTGTAAAAGGCAGCGCAATTCGCTTCCTTATGGGATACAAAGGACCCCACGTAGATCACACATATGAAAATATTTTGGGTCCTTATGGAATCAAGTCTCTGCATGGCCATTAACCAGTGTCTGAGGTTGTCTTGTACACGCAGCTGTCAACCTACACGAAATTCAAGGATGACTTCCATAGAGTATACATTCACGCGTGGAAGGATCCACAACATAAATAGAATGAATTCCATATTTGGTGATGGAAACAGATGTACAAGAGGTGGTAGCAAGATGGATTGTAGAGTGGCATGCCCCCTCAAACTTAGATGCTAGAACAAGCATGGGCACGGGAAGTTCTACTCCACAGAAGAGAAAGGAGGTAGCTAAGCAAGTTGCACATAACCTAGTTGCACTTGGGAGCATCCAAAAGGATCTATTCGAGCTGTAGATCTAGGCAATCAGAATACATGTGGGAACTAGACAACATGGAACAAGTGAGCCTGGCACCTAGGGCAAGCGAAGTAGCCGAGTTGGTAAGGATGCTAGACATTAGGACTATTGTATTACCAAATAGGTCCCTTCGCATGGAGTTAGTCGATGATTGCATTTTCCTGAGAATAATCAAGAACATCAAGCTGAATACAGTGGCGCTCTCCAACAAGGCCCTCCAAGCGTTGCATGCAGGGTTGGCAGATGAATTGAGAGCCTGGGAGCAGCACGCCCTCAACCTCATTAGAAAATATAGAGTGAACAATGAACATATATTCATTGAAAATATAGAGGCTCTGAAGGAAAAGGAGACGTTGCAGGTGTAGAGTTCACGACTAGAGTCAGTAGTCGTAGAGGCATGCAGGGCAATGCTTGAGCTTCACATCCCAGAGGATGCACAACTAGAAGAAAAGATCAAAAAATTAGCCGCTGGTCTACACAAAGTTAAAGAAGAGGTTGGTTGAGTTCAATTTGAGCTCAACATGAAAATCATAGAGATGCAGTTAAAGTTGCAGCCCACGACTCCGTGTGAGGTTTAGGAGCACTGCAGAGCCACGATAAAGGAAGGAATGGCCACCCTGGATGCCATAGTTGCTCACTGTATGACATTGTTTGAGTAAGTGATGGAGTTAGTGACCAATCTGCAGGAGGATCCAAACTTGCAGACGTTGAACACAGAAGTAAGATGGTTGCAGTGGCAATACGATGAAGTCAGGTCCTCTGTGCACTCCATTGCGCCAGTGCAGTGCCTTGCTAAACTGCATGAAGGAAAGCAACTCCTTGCACAGGTGGGGGAAGTGTAGAAAAAGGAGGCCTTGCTAAAGGCTAGGCTACAACCATGTTTGGAAGAAGCTTATCAAGTCACAACCACTATCTAGGATAAGCTAAAAGGGTTGCAGAGGACACAATAGATCATGAGGCTGGAAGTTGAAGGATGAGCTACAGAAAATCTCGTTGAGGAAGTCAAGCAGGCAGCCACTAAGAGAGTTGCCAAAGTCGCAGTGATACAGGTGGAGTTGGGGGATCTTTGCAACAAGATTGCAGTGCCAATTGAGTGACTTGAGGGAAAGTCGTGATCTTTGTGTTTGGGACCAGTTGGGATGAGGTCCCTAGGTTAGTTTTGAGGTTAACATAACCCAAGTTTTGATACATTTTTGTAAATAATGTAAAGTCTCCACAGTTTATGGATGCGGAGCGCGTAGATGATTAGGAGTCAAAGGGGTTTTAGCCCCTTGTTTATGTAAAGTTTGAGTCAGTTTTGAGATCCACCTATGGTCCGCGGACCATGGGATTGTATGAAAAAGGCTATAAATAGGTGTGTCTTAGATAGTCTAAGGCATGTTTTTAGATATACTGGAGGTAATGGATAGATAGGAGGGAATTGATAGCAAAGAGAAGTGGGTCCGATAGGAGAAGAAAGGCTCTGCAGCTGAGTGTGCAGGGTAGTTTTGAGTCTGTAATCCTGAATTGAAAATCAATAAAGATGGTTTCCGAAGAATTGCTGTGTATTTCTATTTATTGCTGTTAATATTATATGTTTTCGATGAATGATGTGTTTTATGAAATATTAGTTGAATTCTGCACGATTCTACTGAATAAGTGTTAATGATGTACGTAATGCATGTTTATGTGTTTTCTCGAAGACTCTGATGCATTCTCTGATGTTTACGAATAACTTAAGTTAATCGATACAAACCCTAATTTAGTACTGCATTATGATGTTGTTGTAGATCTAACCCAAAAATATATGATAATAGAACATAACCCAAGAATTAACAAGATAGAAATAGATAGAAATGATTCTTTATTAATATCAAAACCCTTAAGGTAGGGCAACACCATACATTCACTCCTTAAGGAAGGAGAACACTCCACAAGCCATATGCCTGTTCATACAATAATACTTCTCTTCATATCTCTCCATGTGGAGTCTCTAGCCTCTATATAGGCCTCATACATACAATACCATGGGTCATTACCATGGTTCCCTCGTACCATCAACTAATACCATGGGCCCATTACATTATTATTAACTACTTGTGGTCCCTTACATGACATGGGTTAACCACCTTATTTATTACTATGGCCCATCCCATTATTACATTATTACCTTGGGTACCTCCCTTGGTACCCCATTTTACCCCCCCTTGGTACATAACACCTAGTCTTCGTATAACAATGCTCATAGGTATGATGGATTGCAAAACTCTGGAAGAGAGGCTCGCGCAATTGGATGGTCTTGGAGAAGAGAGATTTTTGGGTAGATTTCATTAACAGGTCCAAAAGTAGCGTGGCATGACCATCATATTAACCTGCGCACCTTTAAGGTGAATGACTTGGTGCTTTTGTATGACAGTAAGTTTGATAAATTTCTAGGGAAACTCGAAATGCATTGGTTGGGGCCATAAGTTATTAAGAAGATTACCGATAGTGGCGTAGTCCAATTGGTTAAGTTGAATCGAGATCCCTTCTCAGGAAAAGTGAATGGCAGTTGTTTGAAGACATACACGGGTGGCCTGACCATCTGATTAGCCGATAGAAGCATAGTATTAGCGCTCCAGGCAGCTAAAAGGAGGCATGGGACTATAAACTACACTGCCCGAGTTGGGGATCTGCATGATGTCAGGACTGCGTGAAGTAGTGAAGTGTCATAGGGTCTGCGATAGCGTGAAGACAACTGCACTAGCACACAATTCCACTGGAAAATGATAATTAAAGTCACTATTCATGATTTGATTATCAGTTTGAGGCCAAATGGAGTGGACAGTAGGCATTTAAGGTGATATTTATGGGCTAGATTCTTGAAAATTTTCCGCTAATCTAGCATTAATGGGTCAAATGTGGGGTGAACGATCGAATTCAAATTCAAAAGGCCCTATAAATTACAAGTGGCTGTGCAGCAAAAAACATTTGGCATTTTGAAATTTTAGTTGTTACACTATCAAGTGTGTATTGACCTTTCGAATTTTGAGGCTTTGAGAGCAAGTTCAATGTTCGAAACATTGCCAAAGGAGATGCAGGACCTCTTGACTAGAATGATGTTGACACCCAAGGAGGATGCACAAGAAATTATGGTAGTAGAAGCCCCAGAGTGTGTTGGAGTGATAGTTTAGGTCCCTAAATCACCTAGAACATCGAGACCTAAGAAGGATAAGAAGGCTATGATCTTGATGCACGTCTCACCGAGAAAGACACAGAGGACCAAGCTCACTTTGTAGGAAAAGGGGAAATCTGAAGAAAGAAGAGGAAGAATCTGAAGAAATCCCAGTGGATGAGGAGGACATGGAAATTGAAGTTGAAACCTAGGGTGCGGACCTTATTACCTAGTTACCTAAATATGTTCCTCTGCAAAAGGGTAAATCCAATGTGCCGAAGGACATAGATGAGAGAAAGAGCTCCCTGCAAACCCCGTTTCTCCCAGATGATATTGTTTTTGAGGGGCCACACATAGGGCGAGTTCCTGTCCTAAAGTTTGAAGATTGTGACCTTGCAGATCATAAGAAATTCCAGCATTTGGCGACGGAGCAGCTAATGCACTGGCAGATTGACATGAAAATTGAAATGATTGAATTGGATCTGTGCAAATAGCTCAAGGGTGTAGAGAAAGTCGGGTTACTAAACCTGCTCTGGGTGTCGTATTACCATCGCGCCCCAATGACCGTCTTCATCATTAGGCAGCTGCTCTGCTTGGTGCATGATGGGTGTTTGTGGCTGGAGGAGCCCATTCACATCACAGACCACTTGATTCATTGAATCACACGGCTGCCTTACTTAGGGGAGGATCCACCCAATATTTCAGAAGGAAAAAGTGGCGAGTTGGCCCTCGTGGAAGTGATGAAGAATAAGTTCAAGTTAGAGAGGAATAAGTGAGGATATGCCATCTCCAATACTAGCAGGGAAAGTGATGCAAAAGTGCCATGCATATGAGGTGCCCATGCATGTGATTGTACTACTGACCTAATGCATGGAAGGAGTCCAGTTCAATTGGGCAAACTATCTATGTGGTGAGTTCCTTGTGAATGGTCACAAGGCATAGGAGTAGGGAAAAATGTTTCACTATGCATGGCTCCTATTGTTGATCGTACTAGTGGCATGGGAGTTGCCCGAAGATAGCCAATTCCCTTTGGTCGCAGCATACCTTCCAGAGGTAGTGAAGTACGCTTCACTATGGGTGACCAAGGACGTGCAACAAATAAAATAAAGCAAGATATTTTGGGTCTTAATGGAGATGAATATCCAGATGGGGATCAATCGCAAGCCGTGGTTGTCGCCCACAGTATACACCAGTTTGTAGAGCTTTGCAGAGTTCAAAGCAGATTTACACAGCGTTTTTATCAGGGTGCGGAAGGACCCTATGAAGACATGGCATAACCTACCATACTTGGCAACTGATGATGTAATTTTCGCAGTCCTTTAATCTTGGGCACCAGAGTGGCATGCTCCAGCTGGCTCCGTGGTGGAAATGGACAAGTCCGCTGTGCAACAAAAGAAGGAAGAGACAAAGCTTCAAATGGCATAGGTAGCGGAGAAGCACAGAAAGGAGGAAGAAAAGGCTAAGGCCCAGGGAGTGCGTTATGCCGCAAAACTGGCAGAACAATAGAAAACAGGAGGAGAAGAGCACAAAGGAAAAAACTCACCTTCACCTAGAACTGAGGTAGAAACAGAGACAGAACAAGGTGGCACAGACTCGAAGAAGACATCCACCCAAATCAAGAATTTGTAACCACGATAGTAGGCAGTGCCAAAAAAGAAAACAAAGGCATCAAAGACATCTTTTGACCTAATCACCCTCACTGAGGGGGATTTGCATGATATCGACGAAACAGTGAGGGATGTCACCATGGAGGCCCTCCAACAATTCGAAGAACAAAAGAAATTGGTATTGGGGGCTCTTTGAAAATAGTTGTAGGAGTTGCAGGTACGCACTCCACAGGTTGGCACAGTGTCCACCAGCCCCACGATCGGCAGTTCAACTACCGAGGAGATGTTGTGTACAAGGGTGACGAACACGATAATGCTACCAGATGGGGCACTTACTACAGAGAAGGTGGCTGATAAGCCCACAATTAGCAGTTTGAAACGGGTAGGATTAAACATGGTTGTGCTCCCTCGGGAGACACTCTACCTCTTGCAGGGTGGAGTCACTGCAGAACTCAGGGCCCGAGAGAGTTGTGCTCTATATGTGATGAGCGAGAAGCACATCAACATCGAGCAGTTGGGCTTGTAGCACAACGAGGTAGTGGATAAAAACAAGAAAATAATGCAGGTAGTGGAGGAAGACTGCTAGATGGTCCCAGAGTTGGACATTTAGGCAGAAGAACCAGTGGAGGCATGCGTCCACAAGTTAGCCACAGGGGTGCGCGATGCTTAAGAAAAGATGGCCAGGGTTCAGTAAGAGCTGAACCTACAAATCATATAATTACATTTGAAGGCACAACCTTCAACTCCACTGGAAGTCTGGGAACAACGCACCACCGCTATTACAACATAAATAGCGGTGATTGACTGTGTAGTGGCAGAATTCATACAGCTTTTCGAATAGTCATTCGAGGTCCTAAGCACCCTGCAAGAGGACCTAAATGTAGAAGCGCCGAGAGACAGAGGCATGCGAGATATAAAAGAGGTATGACAAGGTAAAAGGGACTGCATAGATGGTTTCCCTTACACAGAGGCTCGCACGGATGCAAGAGGCAAAGGTGCTCAAGGAACAAGTGGATGCCACTCGGCATAAAGAAGCAGTCTTAAAAGTCTACCTACAACCATGGATAGCTGAGGGTTACGCGATAATAACCTCCATTGAAGGAAAGCTCATGAAATTGCTGGCAGCTCAACAAAAGTTTTAGGGTATCAATTCAACAGCAGTCACCGAGCAGTGGGTGGAAGAAGTCCAGTAGGAGGCCGCTCAGTGCATCGCCGAAGTTGCAGTGATCCAAACAGAGCTGGGAGGTCTTCAGGCTAGGACCTCCGCACCTACAGAGTGACTTGAGGATGAGTCAGGATGTTTATGTTGGGGGCCTGTTGGGCACGGGATCTCCAAAGGGCAGTTTTGGGGCTTAAATCCCATATTTTTGTCCAATTTTGTAATCCAAATGTAAAGACTCCAAATTTTGTGGTCACGGAATGCTTAGTTGTTAAAGAGTCATAGGGTTGTCAACCCTTATTTTGAAAATGTAATGTTAGTTATAGAAGATCTACCCATGGTCCGCAAAACATGGATTGTATAAATAAAGCTAAGATCTAAGTAGTTAGAGGCAAGTAATTAAGATCGAACATGTATGAGAGATAGCTCTGAAGTGAAAGTCTAAATTTTGGGTCGTAGCGTAGGTATAGGCTCTACAACTGAGTGCGCAGAGGCCTAGAAGTCCACAGTTGAGTGTGCGGACCCCTATAGCTGAGTGCGGAGGGCAAGTCGAGTCTATAATTGTTCAGAATTATCAATAAAGAGAAGTATTCTACAATTTTTTTTGTCTTTATTTCCTGTTTATGCATCTGTTATATTAGGTATGAATTTTACTTATAATGATTATATGATGCGTGAATGTATGTAAATATATTTGTTAAGTGAACGGAAGTAAGAACATCCATATACTTGAAGCTAAATAAGATTTGTTAATAAGATAAGTAAGACACTTAGCTTAGTTTGGGAAATATCATAGTTCGCTACCCTAGCAGCGCCAAAATATATCATCCCCTGGTTAGGGCTGCATGAAAGCCGATTGTATCCTTTTGTGAAGGTGCTGAAGGGTGGAACAAAGGGCTGAGAAATGTGCGCATAGGTAGGTATAGCTAAAAGAAACTGACATCACAACCATCTCAAGGGTGCAGAAACTTGGTTCCAGCATCCCCCCATACTACTTCGGGTGAGACTTCAGTCTGTGCTCCACGGGCTTATGCCAAAAGGGGCAGTAGTGTAGGGATTTGTTTGGCTAACTAACGTTGAACCTAGGTCAAGCCCCCACAAGGCAACACCAGTTAGACAACCATAATGTAGAATGAACCCAAATCTAAAAGAAATTGTTAAGGAGAAATTACAAAAGCTACTAAATGTAAATTTCATCTATCCAATATCACACAGTCAGTGGGTTTCATCCCTAGTAATTGTTCCAAAGAAAAATGGGAAATGGAGAGTACGTATCGATTATAGGGAATTGAATAAAGAAACATGAAAATACTACTTTCCACTTCCTTTCATAGATCAAGTATTGGACACATTAGCAAGGAAAAAGTATTTTTAATTTTTGGATGGTTTTAGTGGATATAATCAGATTCAAGTAGCACCTGAATATCAAGATAAAACCACATTTTCCTGTCCATGGGGAACTTATGCTTATTGAGTACTTCCCTTAAGATTATGAAATGCCCCAGAAACATTCCAAAGAGTAGTTCTAGGAAGTTTCTCTAATCTTATTCATGATTGTGTGGAAGTGTATATGGATGATTTCATAGTTTATGGAGATTCTTTTAACGAAGCACTTGAAAATTTTAAAAAAGTTTTAATAAGATGTAAAGAAACAAATATTTCATTAAGACATGAGATTTTTTTATGATGTTTAATGAAGGAATTTTTTTAGGTCACCATATTTCAGGAGATGGGATTAAGGTAGACTCATCTAAAATTGAGGCCATTTCTAAATTATCAGTGCCAAAATGTCAAGGAGATGTTAGGAGTTTTCTTGGTTTTACTGGATATTATAGAATATTTATAGAAAACTTCACAAAATTGTATCTCCACTCTTTAAACTACTTACCAAATACTGTGAATTCAGTTGGAATTATGATTGTCAAGATGCCTTTCAAACTTTGAAAAAGAAAATTTCTGAAGCGCCTATATTAAAAGGACATAATTAGAAATTTCCTTTCCATATATCAAATGATGCTTCAAATATAGCCTTAGGAGATATATTAGGGAAAATGTACCTTACTCCTTATGCAATGTATTACAGCAGTGAAAATTTAACTCCAACCGAGCTAAATTATACTGTAACTGAGAAGTAGTTTTTAGTTGTAGTTCATGCCATCAACAAATTCAGACATTATGTAACTGGCTATGAACATGTCATTCACACAGACCATTCTATCATTAGATACTTGATGAATAAACCAATCACTAATGGAAGAATAACCAGATGGCTCTTATTGTTACAAGAATTCAACATCACCATTCTAGATAGACCCAGAAAACAAAAAACAATTGTTGACTTTTTATCTCGAATTAAGAATTATAATAATGATCAACCTGTGGAGGATAAATTTCCTGATGAATATCTTTTTACAGTATCTACTAAATCACCTTGGTATGAAAATATTGCTAACTATTTAGCTACAGGTAAAATACCATTACATTTGTCTCCTAGATAAAATAGGAGGATAGTAAACAATAGCACATCTTATTCATGGATAAACGAAAAATTATACAAAAGAGGACCAGATCTCATCATTAGAAGATGTGTTCGAGAAGATGAAATACCGGAAATACTTAAAGCATGCCATGATGAACCATGTGGAGGAAATTTTCCTGAAAAAAGAACTACTTATAAGGTCTTACTTTTAGGATATTAGTGGCCTTCCATTTTCAAGGATACCAAGGAATATGTTAAAAGATGTGATAGTTGTTAGTGTCAGGTCAGGGTAACTCCAGAATGAGCGGAAGAAAGAAGTGATATATTATTCATTAGCTAACATATTATTTATATACATACATATGACGGATCAGTTCATCTTCTAGATGACTGTCCAGTTCACCCATCCGTTTCGGATTAGGTGTCAACATTCCCCCCCTTAATCTGAAGGGATGTTGGTGAGTCCAAGCATCGTTCTGAATCTTTCAAGCTTTTCTCTTCCAAGAGCTTTGGTGAAGATGTCTGCAATTTTCTCGTTTGTGGAACAATGACGGAGATGGATTGTTTTGGCCTCAACATGATGTCGGATCAGATGATAGTTAGTATTGATGTGCTTAGTACGATCATGGAACTTTGAGTTCTTGGCCAACTTTATTGCAGAGGTGTTATCAATCATGAGTGGAGTTGATTGTATTTGCTTTACCTGCAAGTCTTCAAGAATTTTCCTGAGCCACACAATTTCTTTCGTTGCTTCAGTTGCTGCCACATATTCTGCTTCTGTTGTGGAATCTGCTGGTACTGATTGTTTGCGTGATCTCCAGGAGACAGCTCCTGATCCAAGACTCATAGCATATCCTGAAGTAGATACCCCAGTTTCTTTGTCTCCATCGAAGTCTGAATCAGAGTGTCCAATCAAGTTGAAGTCGTCCACCTGTGTATACTTGATTCCAAGGTCTTGAGTTCCCTTCAAGTACCTTAGAACTCTTTTTGCAGCAGACCAATGTCCCTCACAAGGCTTTTACATAAACCTGGAGAGGATTCCAACAGCAAATGAAATGTCTGGTCTGGTAGTAGTGAGGTAGATGAGACTTCCTACAAGCTGTCTATACTTTGTTGCATCCTCAAATTCCTTTCCTTCAATAGATGTGAGCTTCAAGTTTTGTTCCATTGGAGTACAAAGGGGATTGCACTCTGTCATACCAAATCTGTTTAACAAATCTCCAATGTATTTCTTTTGAGAAAGAAATATGGACTTTGGATGTTGGGTTACTTCAATGCCAAGATAGTAATGAACATAGCACAAATCAGTCATTTCAAAAAATTTTCCTAATTCTTTCTTTATGGATGCAATATAGCTTTCATTGTTCCCTGTCATTAAAAGATCATCTACATATACCACAAGATATACAACTGTTTTGCCAACTTTCTTGACAAATAAAGTTGCATCATCAAGATCAAAATGATTGAAGTTGAGTTTCAGAAGATGCTCAGTTAGTTTTTCATACCAGGCTCGTGGTGCTTGTTTGAGGCCATACAAGGACTTCACAAGTTTGCATACTTTGTGTTCATGTCCTTTCACAGCAAATCCTTCACGCTGGGACATAAAAACATTCTCTTTTAGATCTCCATTCAAGAATGCAGTTTTTACATCCATTTGATGGACTTTCCAACCGTTCTGAGCAGCTAGTGCAAAGAGTGTCCGGATGGTTGCCCATTTTGCTGTGGGGGCAAAAGTTTCCTCATAGTCGACCCCTTCCTTCTGTGCAAAACCTTTTGCCACAAGCCTAGCTTTGTGCTTGTCAAGTGAGCCATCAGCTTTGTACTTGTTCTTGTAGACCCACTTGCAGCCAATTGGTTTGGTTCCAAATGGAGGATCAACCAGCTTCCAAGTGCCATTCTTTATGAGGGCATCATAGTCCTTCTGCATCGCTTCTTTCCATTGATCATGAGAAGTAGCTTCTTTGAAGGAAGATGGTTCAAAATCTGTAGACAAGTTCAATTCACAATCATAAGTAACATCCATATCAACAAGTGAATTAGAGTTATCTATGTTGGCATTATGAGACAAGTGTTGTCCTTGATGGCAAATCACACTGATGACAAATCATAGTGCAGAAGGATAGCAGCAAGGAATTGATGATCAGACTACAAGTATGAAGAGAAAATATATACACGCTGGTTCACTATATACCAAGTCGCGTATACAAGCAGGTTCACTATATACCAAGTCGCGTATACGTAGGTTCTCTATATACCAAGTCGCGTATACAAGCAGGTTCACTATATACCAAGTCGCGTATACACAGGTTCTCTATATACCAAGTCGCGTGTACACGCAGGTTGGCTTCAGTAAAAGAGCGTGTATGTGGAAAACTTATCTTTGGTCCGTGGCGGTTATTCCTTGGAAGTTGTGCCTATGGTTTTGGACCATGGTGTCTCGACGGACGTGTTGATCCCTAGTTTTGAAGTTGATGGTATTGGATTTCTATGGTTTTGGCTCGTGGTATTGAGCAAGGCCTAAGGCTATATAAGGAGAAGATCATTAGGCAAAGATGTATGCAATGTGTGTTTGATGAAGTGAGAAGATCTGGTATTTACTGGTTATCTGTTCGGGACGCTTGGCAAGGGTCGGATCTGACAGCAAAGGCATAAGTAATTAATTCTAGATCTGCACGCGGGTTGCCTTTGGCGAAAGCGCGTATACACACGGTTTTGGTATATTGAAGTAGCGTATGCATAATAAGATCTGATATTTCAGGTTGCTGTTGATTCTGGTGGTTGTTGCAAAGTTTTGGGCTCTGGTTTGGGTTCTGTGTTCTTGATGACAGGATTTCAGTGATTCATTATTGGGTTGGTTAATGAATTATGATGCAAGTATAAGTTGATGATTGTATTGCAGTAATGTTTGTTTTGTACTCTTGGATCCAGTCTGAAAATTGATGAAACGTGGTCCCTGAAGGAAAGAAGGTTGTAGCCTTCTGTAGGGTCAGCACCTACGTACTAGTAAATGGATCGGCTAGTACAAGAGCTAAGAGGGTTGTAGCCCTCTGCAGGTTGTAGCCTGCGTACTGGTAAAGGACTGCACCAGTACATTGTAAAAGAAGTTTCTTATTAAAGAAGAAAGAGACGAATTGCAGCAGGTGGTTTTCACCCACATTGGGTTTCCACCTTATATCATGGTGTTCATGTGTGTGGCTCTTGTGTGATGTTCTGTTCTGTTATACTGCACCTGTTTACTGTTAATATGCTTAATAATGTACTGATGCATTTACTGAAGATTAAGCTAACTGAATTATAAGATCTCTAGATATACGCTAGTTGCATTAGACACAGTAGCGTGTACACGCAGGTTCAGTTAATTGAAGTAGCGTATATTTTTCTGAGTATGAAATTGAAAAGGTTTTACTGATCTGATAATACTGATTCACCCCCCCCCCCCCCCTCTCAGTATTATTTCCAACAATTGGTATCAGAGCCAAGTCCTTCAGAGGAAGCTTGATCGCTTGAAGGAAAAGATCCATCAGAATGGCTAATCCAGAAAGAGAGGCAGACATCAGGCCACCAGTCTTTGATGGGAACAATTTTACTCACTGGAAGATAAGAACCACTGCATATCTACAATCACTTGGAGCAGAAATTTGGGGAATCGTAGAAGGAGGATAAAAATTCCCATCAGCAACTCCTACAGATCCAGCAGAGAAAAAGCAATATGAGCTCAATGCCAAAGCTGTTACTGTCCTATTGAGTAGTTTGACACAATCAGAATTTATGAAGATCATGCATTTCAAATCAGCTAAGGAAATATGGGACAAAATCGTCACAAGCTACGAAGGAGATGATCAGGTAAAAAGAGCAAAGCTTCAAACTCTCAGAATCCGGTATGAAACTCTTAAGATGCATAGTAATGAAAGCATAGCTAATTATTTCCTGTGTATGGATGAGATTGTGAATTGTATGAGGGATCTGGGTGAAGAATTTGAGGAAGTTGTCTTAGTTGAAAAGGTTTTGAGATCTCTATCTGCTAAATTTGATTCTAAAGTATCTGCCATAGAAGAAAAGGAGAATGTGCAGAAAATAACCATGTCACAGCTTCACGGGATCTTAACTGCTTTTGAAATGCGACAAGAGGTACCACCAGAAGCCGCATTCGAAGTGTCAGAGGAAGAAGATGAGGTAAATTTTGTCAAGAATCTTGAACGGGGAACTGGACGATTCAAAGGTAAGCTACCTTTCAAATGTTTTCTATGTGGTAGAGTTGGTCACTATGCTGCTAGATGCCCTCATAACAAAGGAAAGATATCTGAAGAAGATGGTAGAAGCTATTATACCCATATTACAAGTTCATTCAATGATAGTGAAGATATTAGAAGTCTCACGGCACATGAAAAGAAGAATGCTTCATCCAATAATAGCAAAGATATTAAAAGTCTCATGGCACATGAAAAGAAGAATGCAGAAACTGAAGAAGTTACCAAATTAAATGAACAATTGGAGACAGTAACCAGGGTAAGGGAGCAATTGCAGGATGTAGTAAAGGATCAGAGCATAACTATTCAAAGGCTTGAATCAAAGATCCTCTCTCTAAAAGAAGATCTTAAAAAATCAAGAGAACAGAACAGAGAAGCTCTTGAAGATCAAGAACATGAAGTGATCAAACTAAAGCGACAAGTGGAAGAAGGAAGAAAAGCTGAAGAAGACCTAAGGAATCAGTATCTGAAAAAGGAAGAACAACATCAAGTTGAGGTAAATATCTTGAAAGGTAAACTAGAAGAAAAGGATAAGCTTTTACGATTTCAAGATAGTACTAAAGTCTTGGATGATATTCTTAATAGCCAAAGATCTCCTGCTATCAAAACTGGTCTTGGTTTTCATGAACATGTTGAAGGTGAATCTAGTTCACAAGGTGAGGCAAGAAATTCTAAGGAGAAATCTGAAATGCTCAACAAGGAACAACCAAGGAAGGAAATTCCTCAAGGAAGATCCTTTAATCCTAACTATGGACGTGATAGACGATTATCTCCTCCACTAAATAATGTTGAATGTCATGTATGTCATAATCTTGGACATGTTGCAGCCAGATGTAGAAGTAGAATGGTTCAAGACCATTACAAAAGATCATTGCATCCCAGGTATTTCAGAGGATATTGCTTTGCCTGCAATGCATATGGACACAAAGCAATTGATTGTGATAGAAGGAACATGAAATATGTAAGATGTTATACATGCAACAAATATGGACATAAAGCAAGGGAATGCAGGAGCAGATTTCAAAATTCAAAACAAGAGGACCATACATCATGACAGTTCCAGGAATTGAAGAAGACAGAGACAGAAAAGTGTGGCATAACTGAGTCAGCTGACATAATAGACACAGGGGAATCTGAAAGTGATGAATTTCAGTATTCCTTGCACACGCTGATATAATGAAGACAAGTCGCGTATATACGCGAGTTACAGGCTGTAAAGTCACGTATATGAAGAAAGGGCAGCAGAACAGACCGAGGTTCAGTCATGGTTGGCTCAGGCTCAGGGGGAGCAGAACAGACTCAGGAAATGGTTCAGTCATGGTTGGCTCACACTCAGGGGGAGCATATACTTCAAATAATTCATTGTTGGCATTATGGTTAGAAGTTGCTGATGAAACTAAATGATACATCTTGTTGTTTGATCAAAGGAATAGTATTGCAAGCCGATGCTTATGGTACAGATCTGAATGGCTGGTCTTAGAACCTGCATCTGCTCAGGGGGAGCATGGATAGATTGGTACACTTTGGCATAAACAAAGTGGGAGCCAAATCAGAAACTTCAGCATGTACTCAAGGAGAGTATGGACAGCAGAAGGTATACCAAAGAAGAAAATATCTTGGTCCGCCCTTTGCCCTTGATGTCAAAGGGGGAGAGTGACTTGGTGTGGTGGTTGCCATCAAGTCCAAAGGGGGAGATTGTTGGCATTATGAGACAAGTGTTGTCCTTGATGGCAAATCACACTGATGACAAATCATAGTGAAAAAGGATAGCAGCAAGGAATTGATGATCAGACTACAAGTATGAAGAGAAAATATATACACGCTGGTTCACTATATACCAAGTTGCGTATACAAGCAGGTTCACTATATACCAATTCGCGTATACGCAGGTTCTCTATATACCGAGTCGCGTATACAAACAGGTTCACTATATAACAAGTCGCGTATACGCAGGTTCACTATATACCAAGTCGCGTGTACACGCAGGTTGGCTTCAGTAAAAGAGCGTGTATGTGGAAAACTTATCTTTGGTCCGTGGCGGTTATTCCTTGGAAGTTATGCCTATGGTTTTGGACCATGGTGTCTCGACGGACGTGTTGATCCCTAGTTTTGAAGTTGATGGTATTGGATTTCTATGGTTTTGGCCCGTGGTATTGAGCAAGGCCTAAGGCTATATAAGGAGAAGATAATTAGGCAAAGATGTATGCAATGTGTGTCTGATGAAGTGAGAAGATCTGGTATTTACTAGTTATATGTTCGGGACAGTTGGCAAGGGTCGGATCTCACAGCGAAGGCATAAGTAATTAATTCTAGATCTGCACGCGGGTTGCCTTTGGCGAAAGCGCGTATACACGCGGTTTTGGTACAGTGAAGTAGCGTATGCATAATAAGATCTGATATTTCAGGTTGCTGTTGATTCTGGTGGTTGTTGCAGAGTTCTGGGCTCTGGTTTGGGTTCTGTGTTCTTGATGACAGGGTTTCAGTGATTCAGTATTGGGTTGGTTAATGAATTATGATGCAAGTATAAGTTGATGATTGTATTGCAGTAATGTTTGTTTTGTACTCTTGGATCCAGTTTGAAAATTGATGAAACGTGGTCCCTGAAGGAAAGAAGGTTGTAGCCTTCTGTAGGGTCAGCACCTACATACTAGTAAATGGATCGGCTAGTACAAGAGCTAAGAGGGTTGTAGCCCTCTACAGGTTGTAACCTGCGTACTGGTAAAGGACTGCACCAGTACATTGTAAAAGAAGTTTCTTATTAAAGAAGAAAGAGACGAATTGCAGCAGGTGGTTTTCACCCACATTGGGTTTCCACCTTATATCATGGTGTTCATGTGTGTGGCTCTTGTGTGATGTTCTGTTCTGTTATACTGCACCTGTTTACTGTTAATATGCTTAATAATGTACTGATGCATTTACTGAAGATTAAGCTAACTGAATTATAAGATCTCTAGATATACGCTAGTTGCATTAGACACAGTAGCGTGTACACGCGGGTTCAGTTAATTGAAGTAGTGTATAGATTTCTGAGTATGAAATTGGAAAGGTTTTACTGATCTGATAATACTGATTCACTCCCCCCCCCCTCTCAGTATTATTTCCAACAATTGGTATCAGAGCCAAGTCCTTCAGAAGAAGCTTGATCGCTTGAAGGAAAAGATCCATCAGAATGGCTAATCCAGAAAGAGAGGCACACATCAGGCCACCAGTCTTTGACGGGAACAATTTTACTCACTGGAAGATAAGAACCACTGCATATCTACATTCACTTGGAGTAGAAATTTGGGGAATCGTAGAAGGAGGATAAAAATTCCCATCAGCAACTCCTACAGATCCAGCAGAGAAAAAGCAATATGAGCTCAATGCCAAAGCTGTTACTGTCCTATTGAGTAGTTTGACACAATCAGAATTTATGAAGATCATGCATTTCAAATCAGCTAAGGAAATATGGGACAAAATCGTCACAAGCTACGAAGGAGATGATCAGGTAAAAAGAGCAAAGCTTCAAACTCTCAGAATCCGGTATGAAACTCTTAAGATGCATAGTAATGAAAGCATAGCTAATTATTTCCTGCGTATGGATGAGATTGTGAATTGTATGAGGGATCTGGGTGAAGAATTTGAGGAAGTTGTCTTAGTTGAAAAGGTTTTGAGATCTCTGTCTGCTAAATTTGATTCTAAAGTATCTGCCATAGAAGAAAAGGAGAATGTGCAGAAAATCACCATGTCACAGCTTCACGGGATCTTAACTGCTTTTGAAATGCGACAAGAGGTACCACCAGAAGCCGCATTCGAAGTGTCAGAGGAAGAAGATGAGGTAAATTTTGTCAAGAATCTTGAACGGGGAACTGGACGGTTCAAAGGTAAGCTACCTTTCAAATGTTTTCTATGTGGTAGAGTTGGTCACTATGCTACTAGATGCCCTCATAACAAAGGAAAGATATCTGAAGAAGATGGTAGAAGCTATTATACCCATATTACAAGTTCATTCAATGATAGTGAAGATATTAGAAGTCTCATGCCACATGAAAAGAAGAATGCTTCATCCAATAATAGCAAAGATATTAAAAGTCTCATGGCACATGAAAAGAAGAATGCAGAAACTGAAGAAGTTACCAAATTAAATGAACAATTGGAGACAGTAACCAGGGTAAGGGAGCAATTGCAGGATGTAGTAAAGGATCAGAGCATAACTATTCAAAGGCTTGAATCAAAGATCCTCTCTCTAAAAGAAGATCTTAAAAAATCAAGAGAACAGAACAGAGAAGCTCTTGAAGATCAAGAACATGAAGTGATCAAACTAAAGCGACAAGTGGAAGAAGGAAGAAAAGCTGAAGAAGACCTAAGGAATCAGTATCTGAAAAAGGAAGAACAACATCAAGTTGAGGTAAATATCTTGAAAGGTAAACTAGAAGAAAAGGATAAGCTTTTACGATTTCAAGATAGTACTAAAGTCTTGGATGATATTCTTAATAGCCAAAGGTCTCCTGCTATCAAAACTGGTCTTGGTTTTCATGAACATGTTGAAGGTGAATCTAGTTCGCAAGGTGAGGCAAGAAATTCTAAGGAGAAATCTGAAATGCTCAACAAGGAACAACCAAGGAAAGAAATTCCTCAAGGAAGATCCTTTAATCCTAACTATGGACGTGATAGACGATTATCTCCTCCACTAAATAATGTTGAATGTCATGTATGTCATAATCTTGGACATGTTGCAGCCAGATGTAGAAGTAGAATGGTTCAAGACCATTACAAAAGATCATTGCATCCTAGGTATTTCAGAGGATATTGCTTTGCCTGCAATGCATATGGACACAAAGCAATTGATTGTGATAGAAGGAACATGAAATATGTAAGATGTTATACATGCAACAAATATGGACATAAAGCAAGGGAATGCAGGAGCAGATTTCAAAATTCAAAACAAGAGGACCATACATCATCACAGTTCCAGGAATTGAAGAAGACAGAGACAGAAAAGTGTGGCATAACTGAGTCAGCTGACATAACAGACACAGGGGAATGTGAAAGTGATGAATTTCAGTATTCCTTGCACACGCTGATATAATGAAGACAAGTCGCGTATATACGCGAGTTACAGGCTGCAAAGTCGCATATATGAAGAAAGGGCAGCAGAACAGACCCAGGTTCAGTCATGGTTGGCTCAGGCTCAGGGGGAGCAGAATAGACTCAGGAAATGGTTCAGTCATGGTTGGCTCACACTCAGGGGGAGCATATACTTCAAATAATTCATTGTTGGCATTATGGTTAGAAGTTGCTGATGAAACTAAATGATACATCTTGTTGTTTGATCAAAGGAATAGTATTGCAGGCCGATGCTTATTGTACAGATCTGAATGGCTGGTCTTAGAACCTGCATCTGCTCAGGGGGAGCATGGATAGATTGGTACACTTTGGCATAAACAAAGGGGGAGCCAAATCAAAAACTTCAGCATGTACTCAGGGAGAGTATGGACAACAGAAGGTATACCAAAGAAGAAAATATCTTGGTCCGCCCTTTGCCCTTGATGTCAAAGGGGGAGAGTGACTTGGTGTGGTGGTTTCCATCAAGTCCAAAGGGGGAGATTGTTGGCATTATGAGACAAGTGTTGTCCTTGTTGGAAAATCACACTGATGACAAATCATAGTGTAGAAGGATAGCAGCAAGGAATTGATGATCAGACTACAAGTATGAAGAGAAAATATATACACGCTGGTTCACTATATACCAAGTCGCGTATACAAGCAGGTTCACTATATACCAAGTCGCGTATACGCAGGTTCTCTATATACCAAGTCGCGTATACAAGCAGGTTCACTATATACCAAGTCGCTTGTACACGCAGGTTGGCTTCAGTAAAAGACCGTGTATGTGGAAAACTTATCTTTGGTCCGTGGCGGTTATTCCTTGGAAGTTGTGCCTATGGTTTTGGACCATGGTGTCTCGACGGACGTGTTGATCCCTAGTTTTGAAGTTGATGGTATTGGATTTCTATGGTTTTGGCCCGTGGTATTGAGCAAGGCCTAAGGCTATATAAGGAGAAGATCATTAGGCAAAGATGTATGCAATGTGTGTCTGATGAAGTGAGAAGATCTAGTATTTACTGGTTATCTGTTCGGGACGCTTGGCAAGGGTCGGATCTGACAGCAAAGGCATAAGTAATTAATTCTAGATCTGCACGCGGGTTGCCTTTGGCGAAAGCGCGTATACACGCGGTTTTGGTACAGTGAAGTAGCGTATGCATAATAAGATCTGATATTTCAGGTTGCTGTTGATTCTGGTGGTTGTTGTAGAGTTCTAGGCTTTGGTTTGGGTTCTGTGTTCTTGATGACAGGGTTTCAGTGATTCAGTATTGGGTTGGTTAATGAATTATGATGCAAGTATAAGTTGATGATTGTATTGCAGTAATGTTTGTTTTGTACTCTTGGATCCAGTCTGAAAATTGATGAAACGTGGTCCCTGAAGGAAAGAAGGTTGTAGCCTTCTGTAGGGTCAGCACCTACGTACTAGTAAATGGATCGGCTAGTACAAGAGATAAGAGGGTTGTAGCCCTCTGCAGGTTGTAGCCTGCGTACTGGTAAAGGACTGCACCAGTACATTGTAAAAGAAGTTTCTTATTAAAGAAGAAAGAGACGAATTGCAGCAGGTGGTTTTCACCCACATTGGGTTTCCACCTTATATCATGGTGTTCATGTGTGTGGCTCTTGTGTGATGTTCTGTTCTGTTATATTGCACCTGTTTACTGTTAATATGCTTAATAATGTACTGATGCATTTACTGAAGATTAAGCTAACTGAATTATAAGATCTCTAGATATACGCTAGTTGCATTAGACACAGTAGCGTGTACACGCGGGTTCAGTTAATTGAAGTAGCGTATATGTTTCTGAGTATGAAATTGGAAAGGTTTTACTGATCTGATAATACTGATTCACCCCCCCCCCCTCTCAGTATTATTTCCAACAATCTACATCACCTCCATCTTGTCGGTTTGTATTTCTGGTTCCTGTTTTTCCAATTTCATCAGGATGAACACTTTCAAGTGTCTTTGTCAGCCACTTTGGGGGACCTTTCTGAGATGGTCCAGGCTGCTCTGTTGATTGAGTTGGGTCTGAATCAAGATTGAGTCTCCCAATTCTATCAATTACATCACTTAAAGCATCATCCGTTGTTGGAGTGTCATGCAGGGGAGATTGTTCTTCAGAAGGAGATTCCACATGTTGATCTAGTATAGGAATCTCCCCTTCAAGATGTGGAATCTGATTATCAAACTCTTGGAATGATTTTGGTTTTGTGAATCTATCCAAGCGATCAAGTTGCCGCTCAACAACACTGTTAGATTTGGATGATTCAAGAAAAATGACATCTCTAGATAAAACAAACTTTTTATTTACTTCATCATAGAGGCGGTATGCTTTAGATGTGTTTGAATACCCCGGGAAGATACACTTACGACTTCTAGCACCAAGTTTGTTTCTATGTACCTTTGGTATTAAAGCATAACAGGCGGAACCAAATATCCTGAGATGTTTTACCGAAGGAACATGTCCATACCACAATTCATAAGGAGTCTTGTTTCTTATAGCACTAGATGGACATCTATTCTTTATATATGCAGCACATAGAACAACATCAGCCCAAAACATTGTCTTTACATTTTTTAAGAAAAGCATGGATCGTACCATATTCAAAATTGTTCTGTTCATTCTTTCAGCTACACCATTCTGTTGAGGATTATAAGGCACAGTTGTTTGATGTTTAATCCCATGTTGGCGAAGATAGTGTTCAAATTCATTTGATGTATATTATTTTCCATTATCAGTGCGAATAGACCCAATATGAGATTGTGCATCATTTTCAATCCATTTATGAAAATTCTTGAATGTTTGAAAAGCATCAGATTTGTTCTTCAATAAATAAACCCAACACATTCTGGTGTAATCATCAATAAATGTCATGATATATTTATTTCCATTTGCAGAAGAAACAGGCATTGGACCACATAAATCTGAATGAATGAGTTCAAGCTTCCTATGTGCTCTTGAATGTGAATCATGAAAAGACTGTTTGCTATGCTTTCCTAGAATGCAAGCATCACATTGCTTATGTTTTCTAGGAATTGTAGGCAAACCAGCAACACCATTTTTCTTCAACAAGCGGAGACTATCATAGTTTAAATGTCCAAATCTAGCATGCCATAATAAAGTTGATGGAAGTGTACCTTCTTCATGATGAGAAATATATGAAAAATGCTGTGCATGAGCAGAGGTTCCTTGCAGTTTAAGAAGTCTTTCTTCTTCTATACCCCTCATGACAAGTGAATGGTCAGATGCCTTTCTTACCTCAAGCTTTCCATCAAACATATGAATGGAGTGACTTTGCTGGTGGATGTGGACCAGGGACAACAAGTTTCTCTTGAGCTGTGGGAGATATAGAACATGATCCAGAAGAAAGTCTGGAAGACCAGGTAGTTTAAGCCTGATTGTGCCAAGCCCTGATGGCTTGATTTTTGACTGATCTGCAAAGTATACTGCTCCATCAACATTGTCAGTGAACTCTTCAAAAAAATCTTTCCTATGAGTCATATGATAGGTTGCTCCTGAATGAAGCAACCAGTCATTTTTCGAAGAAGCAAGTGAAGCATTAAACAAATCTTCATTTACTCCAATATTACATTGTGCCTCAATATAGTGAGCGGATTCAGGTGATTTACCTTTGTCTGTGTCATCAGTTTTACCTTTCTGCTGATTTCTTTTCTGCTCAACTCCAGAATGAGCAGAAGAAAGAAGTGATATATTATTCATTAGCTAACATATTATTTATATACATACATATGATAGATCAGTTCATCTTCTAGATGACTGTCCAGTTCACCCATCCGTTTCGGATTAGGTGTCAATAGTTAGACAATGGGAAAACCTACTCTTTCAAATGAAATTCCATTACAGCCGCAAGTACTCATTGAACCATTTGAAAAATGGGCACTAGATTTTGTTGGTCCAATCAATCCACCTTCAAATAAAAAAAAGGTATATCTTGGTATGTATTGATTATGTCACTAAATGCATAGAAGTTAAAGCACTTCCTTTTTCTACTTAAAAAGTTGTAGTTTCATTTTGTTTTGAGGATATTGGTACTTGTTTTTGTGTTCCAAGAGAAATTGTAATAGATCAAGGAACAAATTTTACATTTAGATTAGTGCAGAAACATGTGGAGTAGTACAAAATCAAGCATCAAAAGTCCACTCCATACCATCCATAAGCTAATGGACAAGTTGAATCTACAAATAAGGTGATTGAAGCAATTCTTACCAAGACTATACACTTACATAGGAAGGACTAGGCAGAAAAGCTTCTAGAAGCTTTGTGGGCTTATAGAACTACATGGAGAAGTACTACAAGACATACTCCCTATGAATTTTTTTATGGGAAGCAAATCTTACTTCCAATAGAGTTCTAGATCCAGGTCTATAAAACAATAGTCCAGTTGGGTCTTGACTTATCAGAAGCACAAAAGCAAAGGATGGGACAACTTAATGAGCTTGACTAAATAAGACAAGAATCCCTCCAGAAGACTAGCCTAGTTCAGCAACACAGATCCATATGGCATGATAAGTACATTAAAGAAAGGAAATTTCATCCAAGAGATTGGGCATTACTCTTTGACTCAAAGTTCAAAAATTTCCAAGGAAAATTCCAAACTCACTGGCTTGGACTATATGAAGTTGAAAATGTCTTTCACAATGGTGTAGTTAGAATTAGGACTATTGATGAAGAGAAAATTCCTCTTTTAGTGAATGGACATTGACTTAGACTTTATCAGAAGCCATTGACAAAAGAAGAATTTGTCAAAATTTTGTGAGACAATATAGAATTGAAAATGGTTGAAAAGAATTCTTCTTCTTTTCCATCTTATAAATTTTATCTCTCTCTCTCTCTCTCTCTCTCTCTCTACATATACATACATACATATATATATATATATATATATATATCTATATATATATATATATATATATATATATATATATATATATATATATATATATATATATATATATAAAATAAAAATAAAAATAGAAAATAAATAATAAATAATGATGTATAAACATGAAAACCAACGTGTTGTTGGCATGCTTATACAGAAAATTTAAAGGAAAAACCAACTCTTGTTGGCACTTTAAATTTTCCCTCTTTACCATTTCGTCCTAAACAAAAATGTATTCCTTTTTCCTAGGTCGCTCTTTCTTTTAAAAGAAAAAAAATCTCTCGCTACAAAATTAGTGATTTTATGTAGCTCGGACAAGTTTGTGCAGCGTTAATAAGATTTCTGTAGCCAATTTGATAGGAACACTTGGTGGCTCAAATTGAAGAATAAATGACTCCTTTTAAGTGTGAAATACCTGCAGAATATATCAAAGGACAAATAAAGCTTAGCAAATTAGTTGAAGGCATGTAATACTTTAATTTTACAGTAAGGGTTAATATATTTCATATATGAACTATGTGGACATAACACTACCGAAATAAAATGAAATCATTGCAAAACATGGGTGATAGCCGCTTGTCAAATCCATTATAGTCCACCAATTTCAATTCCTGTCTCGTCCTCATTTTGAATCCATCAATTTAATCACCAAATAATTGATTTGAATGCGTTCCAACAGCTAACTCATTTCTGCAAGCCTTCATTATAATTCATACAGCCTCTCCATATGTTATATACCTAGGGGGGATAATATGGGGTACAAAGGGAGGTACCCAAGGTAATAGTGTAATAATGGGATGGGCCATAGTAATAAATAAGGTGGTTAACCTGTATCATGTAAGGGACCACAAGTAGTTAGTAATAATGTAATGGGCCCATGGTATTAGTTCTATAGTATGAGGGAACCATGGTAATGACCCATGGTATTGTATGTATGAGGCCTATATAGAGGCTAGAGGCTCTACATGTAGAGGTGTCAAGGAATATTGTATGAACATCCATATGGCTTGTGGAGTGTTCTCCTTCCTTAAGGAGTGAATGTATGGTGTTGCCCTACCTTAAGGGTTTGACCAATAAAGAAGAATTTCTCTCTATTTATATCTTATTATTTCCGGGTATATTTTTATTCTCATATATTTTTGATTCAAAGCTATAACAAGTGGTATCAGAGCACTTTCTTGGAAAAAAGTGGAGATTTTTTTTTTTTTGTAGGATTTTTGGGGTGGCGAGTTTGTAGATCAGATATGTATGTTTTGGGGCAAAATATACAAAATATAATTGTATATCTGTATTCTCTGTGAAAAAATACCTGATTTCAAAAGAAAAATCAGCCGAATCGGAATCGGGATGAAGGAGATATCACTGATCTAAAAATCAGTGGTGTTGTAGACGTTTTTTCGGGGCAGCGAGTTTGCGACGTAGATCTAGACATCTGGGTGCAAAATCTGTAGAATCTAATTGCAAATCTGGATTCTTTGTGAAAGAATACCCGCTTTCTCCAAAAGAAAATCAGTCGAATCGGAGCCCGGATGAGGGATATATCACTAATTTAAAATCAACTATTTTTCAGCAATTTTTTGTGACGGCAGGATAGTTGCAGTGTGGATTAGCAATTCTAGTGCCTAGATCGGGATTTCTATCACATGAAAAGATGCAGAATGGTTGTTCCATTTCCGAAAATAGGTCATAATAGGGATTCTGAGCAATATTGACTGAATTGTGGCCATTTCAAATTTTCGCCAATTTTTTTGTGATGGCGGGCCTGGATCAGAATTTGAGGGACTTGTATAAATTTGATGGTTCTCATCGAGCCAAATGGATAGCACAAATGGCAAAATATTTCAAATTGAATTACATCTATGATGATGCAACTCAGCTGAGTGTGGGAAAAATGTACTTGGACCACGAAAGATGGCAATGGTGGCAATGTCATAAAAATTGCCATCCAAGGACAACTACTTGGGAGATGTTCGGAAAATCTATTTGTGACCACTTTGACCATAAATCTAATTTTTCGGGTCCTCTTACTAAGATCACATAGACCGACACAGAACCTAGCAAATATTTTATTGGTACAGGAAAGAAGGAAACCAAGAAACCTAAAGGGTTATTTTCTGCTATTATCTCCTTATTACAGGTTCATGGATTGATTCAGAAGGAGAAGATCGTTGTGTCTATAAATCCAAGTTGCAAGAAAAATCTCATAAGTGTCAACTTAGCAAAAAAATTACAAGTGCCAGCGAATCACATGGAGCACACATAGGTTAATAATGAGCAGGTGCAAGTTTATAAAGATTTGAAGATTTCTATGGACAAGTATGTATTGCACTCTGACTTTTATGCTTCATATATGGCTACCTGTGGATGGAATCAATGGGTACTATAAATATTAACGTGTGGAATAAATTCCTGAAGCTCTGGTATAAAAAGAAGAAAATTACATTACAGGATATTTCCATCACTAAACAAGTAGAGTCCACAGAGGCTAAAGCAGAAGATGTTCCAGGGATTGACATATCAGATGATGAGCCATTGATGATCGACAATCAAACACAAACAGAGGCTAAAGTAGAAAATGATACGGGTGCTGATACATCAGATGAGGGCTCAGTGGTTGAAGTAATATTGGAAGATAAGACACCACAGCAGGCACCACAACATGCATCAGATAACAGTCAGGCTCCAGTAAGGGGTTAATTAAAGAAAAAGACACCGTGGGTTAAAAATTCAACATATCATCAACCACATCACCCCACAAGACAACAACCAACGAGATGGAAACCAATTAGCCACAAGGACAACAACCCCCGCATGACAGATAGAGAGGAGCGAAGATCCACCTATTACACATCAACACAGAAAAGCTACCACAGTAAACTTCCATCTCAAGCAAGCGAGGCACCAGCGAGATCAAGGGTTTACCTCTCTCTTGGATGGCTAGATGCACATGCATGGTACCAGTGGACTATTCTTTTGAGTAGATCTTATTATTTGTGTCCTTCCCATGTTTTGAGGACGAAACATGCTAAGGGGAAAGGAATGTTATATACCTAGGGGGGATAATATGGGGTACAAAGGGAGGTACCCAAGGTAATAGTGTAATAATGGGATGGACCATAGTAATAAATAAGGTGGTTAACCCGTATCGTGTAAGGGACCACAAGTAGTTAGTAATAATGTAATGGGTCCATGGTATTAGTTCGATGGTATGAGGGAACCATGGTAATGACCCATGGTATTGTATGTATGAGGCCTATATAGAGGCTAGAGACTCCACATGGAGAGGTGTCAAGGAATATTGCATGAACAGGAATATGGCTTGTGGAGTGTTCTCCTTCCTTAAGGAGTGAATGTATGGTGTTTCCCTACCTTAAGGGTTTGATTAATAGAGAAGCATTTCTATCTATTTTTGTCTTATTATTTCTAGGTATATTTTTATTCTCATATATTTTTGGGTCAGAGCTATAACAAGTGGTATCAGAACACTTTCTTGGGAAAAAGTGGAGAATTTTTTATGTATCTAATCTGAAAATATATGAGAATACAAATATACCTAGAAATAATAAGATAGAAATAGATAGAAATGCTTCTTTATTGATTTAAACCCTTAAGGTAGGGCAACACCATACATTCACTTCTCAAGGAAGGAGAACACTCCACAAGACATATGCATGTTCATACAATAATCCTTGACATCTCTCCATATGGAGTCTGTAGCATCTATATAGGCCACACACATACAATACCGTGGGTCATTACCATGGTTCTCTCATAACATCGAACTAATACCATGGGCCCATTACATTATTACTAACTACTTGTGGTCCCTTACATGATACAGGTTAACCACCTTATATATTACTATGGCCCATCCCATTATTACATTATTCCCTTTGTACCCCATATTATCCCTCACTAGGTATATAACATTCCACCCCCCTTAGCATGTTTCGTCCCCGAAACATGGGAAGAACATAAATAATAAGATCTACTCAAAAGAGTAGTCCACTGGTACCATGCATGTGCATCTAGCCATCCAAGAGAAAGGTGAACCCTCGATCTCGCTGGTGCCTTACTCGCTTGAGATGGAAGTTGACTATGGCAGCTCTTCTGCATTGATGTGTAGTAGGTGGATCTTCCCTCCGCTCTATTTGTCATGTGGGGGTTGTTGTCCTTGTGGCTAATTGGTTGCCATCTTGTTGGTTGTTGTCTTGCGGGGTGATGTGGCTGATGATATGCTGAAGTTTTAACCCACGGTGTCTTTTTCTTTAATTCACCCTTTACTGGAGCCTAACTATTATCTGGTGCATGTTGTGGTGCCTGCTGTGGTGTCTTATCTTCCAATATTGCTTCAACCACTAAGCCCTCATCTGATGTATCAACACCTGTAACCTTTTCTGCTTCAGCCTCTGTTTGTGTTTGATTGTCAATCATCATTGGCTCATCATCTGATATGTCAGTCCTTGGAACATCTTCTGCTTCAGCCTCCACGTAATCTACCTATTTATTGATGGAAATATCCTGTAATGTAATTTTGTTCTTTTTATACCAGAGCTCCGGGAATTTCTTCTGCACATTAATATTGATAGTACCCACAGATTCCATCCAAGGATATCCCAAAACAACATCCATATTATCCATCTCTGAAGTATAAAAATCACCATGCAACACATACTTATCCATAGAAATCTTCAAATCCTTATACACTTGAACATCCTCATCATCCACCTGTGTGTTTTCAATGTGTTTTGATGGAACTTGCAATTTTTTTGCCAAATTAACATTGATAAAATTATGCTTGCAACTAGGATTTATAGAAACAATGATCTTCTCCTTTTGAATCAATCCATGAACCTGTAATAAGGATATACTAGTAGGAAATAACCCCATATGTTCCCCTTATCTTGTTTTCTAGCCTGAGACCATTTGTCCATAAGGAGTTTTTCCAATTCTTCATTCGAAAATTTGGACAAGTCTTTGATGCCAAGTGAGTTCCACCATATGGCAGCCTCTTCTTTCAAACCAATTGGTACTATAGACTTCCAAAATACCCCATATATGCTCTTTAGTTTTTGTATGAATTTTTCAATAGTAGGGCTATCATCTTTTCCTGTAAAATTTTCCATGAAGAGGGTTTGAGAAAAATTCACTTACTTGGCAAAAATTTGAAATGGTCACAATTCCGTCAATATTGCTCAGAATCTCTATTATGACCTGTTTTCGGAAATGGAACAACCATTCTGCATTTGCCCATGTGATAGAAATCTTGAGCCAGGCACTGGAATTTCATATCTGCACTGCAACTCTCCCGCTGTCACCAAAATTTCTAAAAAAGAGCTGATTTTAAATCAACAATATCTCCCTCATCTGGACTTCGATTGTTAGGCCCCTTTACTACTAGTGTAACCCCTTATTGTTATTAGTACAACCCACTTATTATATTGATGTACCCATGTAGTGCCCATATTGTTACTATTGTGCCACATAGAATCCCACTATTGTTATTATTGTGCCCTTACATTATTATTGTTATGTCGGCTCTGATTATGTTATGACCCCTTAAACTCCTATATATAGAAAGGAGTCTCCTCAAACTCCTAAAGTATTTAAGGCTATTAGAGCTTTTGATTCTAGGGTTTCACTGCTCCAAATAGGTCATCGTGGTGTTTTCGCTATAACCTTTTTTCTGTGACATTTCAAAAGCTAAAACCAAAGTCCATTTGAGAAGAAATTGCGCTGAATATTGGGTCCAAATTTCAGAGATTTTCACACTATATTTGCGGAGATATGATCTAAGGAAGTTGGTCTTTTTGCAGACTCCTGAATTACATTCCAAACAGGTGACCTGGGGAAAATCGTCATAACTTTCTCTCTGAGCGTCGGATTGAAATTTTGTAAAAAGGTACAGAAAGAGGAAGGAATGTAGTTTCTTCTATATATTTTTCAGTGCCAAAGGTCAAGACAGTGACACGTGGCACTTCATACAAGTTGCTCTTCTGGAAAGGTCTATAATCAGGTCACTGTGGGAGATTTGGCATAACTCGTCCTTGGAGAATCCAATTTGGATCAGACTGGTGGCATTGGAAAGAGGACACAGAGGGCTACTACAGATCGTAGTTTTAGAACTTAAAGATCCGAAAGTACAAAGTTACAGTCGTTTCAAGATCGAGCTCCTAAAATCAAGAAAGAGTAAGATGAGGAAGTTTGATGGCAAGGATCCGGTAAATTGGATACTTCATATGGAGCAATATTTTGATCTACATGGTGTACCACTATTACAAAAGGTATGTATTGCATCTTCATATTTAGAACTGGATCAATTTTTATGGTATGAAGGGCTTTGTTCTCGTAAAAAACTTGTTACATGGTCAATTTTCACAGAGGAAATGGTAGCACATTATGAGGATACAAAGAGCAACACCTTCTCTAGAGCAACACCACAACAATTGGAAATGGTAAAAGGGCTTTGTGACATAGTGGAAAGAAAAATTATGGAAACCAGGAAGCATACCCCCCATAACTATAAAGATGGAAGTGTTGTTTCTCCTAGCCATCCACAACCTACAAGGGTTACACCACAACAATTGGAAGAAAAAAGAGAAAAAGGGCTTTGTTACAATTGTGATAACAAATGCACTAAAGGTCATAAGTGTGCTGAGAAGAAATTATTTTACATAGAATATGAAGAGGAAGAAGAAAAGGATCAAGAAACATCAAAAGAAGAGGATGTACACCAAGACCCCACCCCAGAGAAAGAAGAAATGAATCAGACCATATCTTGTAAAGTATTGGCAAGAATTACCACTCCTCAAACTCTCAAGATAGAAGGACATATCAAGAAGAAAAAGGTGCAAGAAGTGAAAGATCACATCGAGAAAGAAGAAATAAATCCAACCATATCTTGTAATTCATTGGTCGAAATTACTACTCCTCAAACTATCAAGATAGAAGGACATATCAAGAAGAAAAATGTTCAAGAAGTGAAAGATCACATCGAGCATCAAGAAATGAATCCGACCATATCTTGTAAAGGATTGGAAGAACTTGCCACTCCTCAAACTCTATAGATAGAAGGACATATCAAGAAGAAAAAGGTTCAAGAAGTGAAAGATCACATCGAGCATCAACAACAAGTTCTCCAACTTTTAAAGGATAACGCCACTTCGGTGCAAAATCAAACGAAACAACAGGTAGATCAAAATCGTAGTGAAAAATATTTTGATGTAGGTGATTGGGTATTTTCATTGCTACATCTCAAAAAAGTTATTTATGAGAAGGAAATATTGGCAATACTACATGCACTTAAAAAATTGCGACCTTATTGAATGGGAAGACTCTTCAAGGATGAGGATGTGGAAGCATTGTTTTGTACTATTTCTATTATCCAACCAAATTGGATAAATGAAGCAAGGGATGAATGGAAGAAGGACGAAGAAGTATGGCCACTTATTCAAAAGTTGCAAAAGATCCCAATTCAAACAGTATTGCTATAAATTGAAGAGGAAGGAAAAATCATATTGGAACCTGGAGCAGTCACAGAAACAAGAACATGACAGCTACGAAATGAATCAATTTCAGAGTATCTCATCAAGTGGAAGAACTTACCCGCTAAAGATTCTACATGGGAGGACAAGAATTTTATACAAAAGCATCAAGAACTACCCAAGCATTGAGGACAATGCTTTTTGAAGGAGAGGGGCATGTTAGGCCCCTATACTACTAGTGTAACCCCTTATTGTTATTATTACAACCCACTTATTATATTAATGTACCCATGTAGTGCCCATATTGTTACTATTGTGCCACACAGAAGCCCACTATTGTTATTATTGTGCCCTTACATTATTATTGTTATGTTGGCTCTGATTATGTTATGACCCCTTAGACTCTTATATATAGAAAGGAGGTATTTTCATTTGTATCATCGAATAATTGTTCATTTATGCAATGTAAAGGAGGTTACCCCTCGAAGAGGCTAAATTCTAAGGCGTCGATCTATCTTTTCTTGAGTTGGTTTCATAACACCGATTCGACTGATTGTTTTTTTGAAATTAGGTTTTTTTCACAAAGAATTCAGATCTATAATTATATTTTGCATATTTTTCCCCAAAATGTAAAGATCTACGCTACAAACTCGCTACCCTGAAAAAATATCTGCAACACCACTGATTTTTAGATTAGCGATATCTCTTCATCCGGACTCCAATTCGGCCGATTTTCTTTTTGAAATCAGGTATTTTTTCGCAAAGAATCTAGATATGCAATTATATTTTGTATATTTTTCCCAAAATTGTACAAATTTGATCTACAAACTCACCACCCTAGAAATCCTGCAAAAAATAAAAAAAATTCTCCACTTTTTCCCAAGAAAGTGCTCTGATACCACTTATTATACATCTAATCTGAAAATATATGAGAATACAAATATACCCAGAAATAATAAGATAGAAATAGATAGAAATGCTTCTTTATTGATTCAAACCCTTAAGGTAGGGCAACACCATACATTCACTCCTTAAGGAAGGAGAACACTCCACAATCCATATGCCTGTTCATACAATAATCCTTGACATCTCTCCATGTGGAGTCTCTAGTCGCTATATAGGCCTCATACATACAATACCATGTGTCATTACCATAGTCCCCTCATACCATCGAACTAATACCATGGGCCAATTACATTTATTACTAGCTACTTGTGGCCCCTTACATGATAGGGTTAACCACCTTATTTATTACTATGGCCCATCAGATTATTACATTATTCCCTTGGGTACCTCCCTTTGTACCCCATATTATCCCCCCAGGTATATAACACCATCTCCCTCCATCACTGAACGAAACCCTACCAATGCCATTTTTCCCTGTCAAGTAAACAGTTCTTGAGAGAAAGCATCTTTCACCATGGGCGTTATTGTCCGAATAGAACCAATAGGAAAGAAGTTCTTGGAAGGATACCCTCAGATGAGGGAATTGTTACAGAAATTACAGTGGTTAAAATTCATAGAAAAAAATTATTGTTTCCACAAGGAAGTAACAAAGACTTTTGCATGTTCTTTTGATGGAATGAAGGTTGAAATAGGTGATGTCAAGTTCGCCATAACAAAGTCCCTGATTGCAGAAGCTACTGAATTTCCTAGAAGTGGAGAAAAGTGGTTCAAAAACAAAAGAATCGAAGGGGAATATTGGAAAATATTCTTGAAAAATCCAAACATGGACACTACCATCTTCAGAAAAGGTATTCCTAGTTTAGCCCTTAAAGGTAAATGGAGAAATTTTCTCCTTGTACTTCATAAATTTATTACTTGCGAAGGTCGATTTGGATGCATGTTTTTCTACCACATTAGGATAATGATGAATTTCCTTGAAGAACATCAAATGAATCTTCCATACTTCCTCTTGCATAGCCTTAATAAAATGTCAATGAATGTTCAAAAGAAAATTCAGTCTATAGACAATACAATGTACCATCATGGATTGATAAAATCTTTTTTGAGTTTCACCTTCAGAGCATAGGTGATAATTGGGAAAAAATTCTAGTAAAAAATCATTTTGAAGAGAAAATCCCTGAAAAGTCAAGTGGTAGTAGAACCCTCAGACGAAGGAAGAGAAAAATAGAAATAGTAAAAGAATAGGAACCCTAGTCCCAACAAGAATTATCAAAGGATGAACTACCCATTGTAGATATTTTGAAAAAAATAAAAAAAGTGAATCTTAGAAGAAAGAAAGTTGGCAAGAAAACAAAAATTTGATCCCAAACCAAGATCCTTCCTCAGAAAGAAAATCCAAAAGCTAAAGGGAAGAAAACTCAAGGATTGCCAACTATAGGATTAAGAAGAAGTACCAGATTGAACATAGTACAAAAACCAACTTCAGGAGTTGCATAATATATCGATCTTGAGTCAAAAGAGAAATTTGAAAACCTTGAGGACTCTAGAGGAGAGTCATTGAGACTGTCACCAAGGGTGTCACCACTCCCATTTAGTTCACCTCCAAGAATTCTATTACATAGTCTAGGTGTTTATCCTGTTCAGCAAGAAATTTATGATTACATAGAATCACTAGAGAAAAACGAAGCAGAAACCAAAGGATCAATCCAAAATCTAGGAGAGGGAAGTAATCAGTTTAATGAGCCACAAGAACCTTCAACATCTAATGTTTTAAAGAAATAAACCAAAGGCTCTTTAACCCCTAAAATTGTTGTTTCATACCCTAAAGGTTCATGGTCAACTGATTACATCATTCCCCAAAAGTTCCACCTGAAAAACCACTCAGAACTGGCCAAAACTGGACCATACTAACTGCTCCATTACAGGGTGCGATGCATACTGACTCCTACACTAGCTAGGTGCGATGCATATTGAATAAGCCTTCAATGGGGTGAGATGAGTGAGAATGGACAAATGTCTGAGATAGTTTGCTAAGTGGATGCTCATGGAATCTTCTAGAAACTTCTCCTATGACACTTGCCTCTCTGAATTCGCCCAGGGATGAGTAAGAGATCCAAGAAATCTCCAAGTGGAACCAAGAACAACAAGTGGAATGACACTAATAAAAAACCCAGAGATGACTCACACCCTTGCAGACATCTATAAATGGATCCCACATCTGAGAGATTTGGAGGCTAGAATTTTGTAATTTGTAAGGAAGTGTTGATAGTTTGTCGTTGAGAAAGAGCATTGTATTGTTTGGTGATTTTGCTTTTCATGAGGTGAAGAGGGCTTTGATTCTGGGAGGATGATGCTGGATCAGACAACTGGGTTGTAATTCTCCCTTCTATTTTAATAAAGTTATTTGAGTTTTCCTCCATACAATTGTGTATTTGTGAATGCCATCGTATGTCCAATGTATTTATGATTCTCCATTGCTTATGATATAATAGATCAAGATGCTTTGATGGTGTTTTGTTACTTTCTCTCTACAGGTATTCCCTGAGCAGGATAAGTAGGAGAAGAGGTGCAAGCTCTATCAAGGGGGAGAGAAATCAAGCAAGGAGTCAAGTGGAAGATCTAGGTCAGTCCCTTTGCTTCTCTCTTATCTATCATACATAAAGGAAATCACAAATTGGTTTGATTGTTTGTTTCTAGGATAGTTGCCAATCCTAGTGGGACTAGTAGATCGAAAAGACACTAGTTTTCCCAGAAACAAAATGGTGACTCCACTGGGGATCAAATAGTTTGTTTGTTTGTTGTTGATTGTTTGTTTTATAAACTATAGAAAGATCCTGAAGTTAGCTCGACAGCATTTGAACTGCTCCTGCTCTGCAATGCAAAGTAGATGAATGCTGCTTCAATCAATCTCTAGTTTAGTTTACGATTTGAACATTTGATATACAAGAATTCTAGATGCCCTATTGGTAGCTCAATAACCTTCCAAGATCATACCCCTGTACTTTGTTCTTTACTGTCCATAATAGCTCAGCTTAACTCACTGGATTCAACTGCAAATTTGAGCCAAAACCCATCTCAGTTGCGCTCCCTGGCCCATCACATTATCTATCATTGGAAGCCAGTATGCATCGCACTTCCCAAGTGTAGCAGGTGAGATGCATCCCTATTTTTGTGAAGCACAGGTGCAATTACTGAGTAATCTTATTTCTCTCCTTGAAATTTGGGGTTTTTGTCCTTGTTTTCAGCTCTATTCAATTGTTTTGCTGCTTATGAATAGTATCTCATTACTGAAGCCTCCTTGCTTTACATAGTTCAACCTCCATTGATTAGGATTAGCAAATTTTTTTATGTATTTGTCCATCATTTGCAATCCTTTGTCAAAAAGTTGCTTAAATTGATCTGTCATTTTAGAACAAATGTGTCATAGCTATCGTTTTGTGTCAAAAAGAGAAGCGTCGTTGAGTCTTCCTTCTCTGGATAGTCGATTGAACATTTTGTCATGTGTTTGATATGATTTGTTGATGTTTGAAGTGTCGAAAGAATTTTCTATTTGAAATCAAAAATTGTCGTTTAGTCTTCCTTTCCATTTTGAAAAAGAAATTGTCGAAATGTCGCTTTGAGTAAAAATATAATTTCAAATCTTTACCACATTTAGTTTTCTTTTTTGGCATTTTCACATTAAAGAGAACAAAAACAAATACATGCATTTGCATTTGCATTTAGACTGTGTGCGAAAAATGATTTAGGAAAAGTGCATTTAGTGTGCGCTCTTTGCTCTTTGTTTGAAAGAATCGTAATCTTCTTTCCTTAGTAGATAGGATTTTCATTGCTCAAAATAAACAACAATTGTTTATCATTGTAGGCTGCATATTTAGGAATTTTAAATCTACATCATGCGGTGAACCATTGAAAGGAAAACTTCTAAGCAAGATCAACTCTAAAATAAATTTCAATGAACTTAACAATGCTTTGGAACCTAACACAACACATCTAGAGGTCTAGGCTAAATACATGTTCCAGCGTTGTAAAATCTAGTAACTATCATTTTCATCGAAGGTTGGGTGATTCCTCCTCTCTGACATGACAAGTGCTAGTATGGACTTGTGCTCCCCGTACCATCGCGTATATATTGGGAGACCACAATAGGCTTATATCCTTTATCCATAGGAAGCCATGTTTGCTGCCCTATCGATCACAATGTACTGAACATATCATTCAGGAAGATTGATTGTCATACATAAGTCCTTGGTAATTTCTCTTTAATTTATCACAGAAAGATGCTCAATATCCAATTACTAGATGCTGAGACATGGGAAAAACTAAATGATTTACTGTAAATAATACACAGTAAAATGTAAAATGTATAATAAAAGTAAAAGTGCACAGTAAAAGGACATTGACAGGTCAGCCAAGTGAAAGTGTATCAAATGAAAGGTCAAAATAAATACAACATCTAGCTTGAAGACCAAACAACAAAGCAGATTAAAGGGAAAAATATCAAATATTAAAAGACAACATAACCTAAATAACAAGGACAACAAACAACAGTTCAATACTTGTCTCTATCTTCTTGCATGAAGATATTTCTTTCTCCTAGATTAATGCCCAAGGCAGTTTGGGATATTATGTAAATTATTTTTTTATAAATACTTCGTAGTTTGAAGTATTGAGTGTGGATTGCTATACATTTGAGAGTTATTTTGATCTTAAACCTAAGTGTTATTGTACCAATTTTCAAGTCAACAGACTGGAACAAGTAATAAAATGATTGCACTACAGGATTCATGAGATGAGCTATTGTAGTGAAGTATTTTCTTTGTCTGATTTTGTTACTTTCTTATGTGTTTGATAAACTTAAATGTTATCCAAATTTGAATGAATTAACTGGAAATTTAACTCAAAATTTGTTTAAGTACACTCTGTTTTGCATAGTTAATCTTTTATATGTTTTCCTCCGATATTCGAATTTGAGAATCCTTAATTGCTCTCCCATCCCATTTTACCTCGTTCATTTCTCTTCATAATCAGGACTAGGAAACCCTTAATTTCTCCCTCGATCTGATTGGAAACCACTTCACCATCCAGCCTTTGAGATATGTAGTAACTCCTATATCTTTCCCTGTAGACACTGTTTTTAGAAATTGATCCAGTCCTGTTTGTCTGACATTTGACCCCATAGCCCAGTGGTAAAAGACAACCCTTTTTCATCTAAGTAATTGATCCCACCACCCAAATTCAAATAAAAAACCCCAGCACAATCATAACTAGCATAAAATAAATTAACTAAAACAAAGTTAAAGCATAAAGAGAGAGCCCTCTTCGAGATTAGGAAGGCTAGATCTTGATCTCCAAAGTTGGTTTGTGGTTACCTCTAGCACTTTTTTCTTTAACTCCTAAAGAAATTTTGGAGTGATAACAAGATGAAAGCAATGTTCACTTGCCACTTCGAGGGGGCAACCTCTAGCAAAGCAGAGCTCGATTACAAAATAAGACTCAATATTTCTCAATGGGGAGTCTCTATCCTTCATATAGGATTCATACATACAATACAATGGATCATCACCATGGTTCTCTCAATACCATCTATCTAATACCATGGCCCGTTTGCAACTAACTGTAGTACCTTTCTTAAATGTGGGTTAACCACTTACAATTATTAATACGGGATTTATTGACTCTTTAACTAAGGGGTTAGGGTTGGACCCTAACATGCCCTCCCTCATAAAATGTAGCCTTGTCCTCAAGGCTGAAGCTGTGGAAACTGCTGAGGAATAATGATTGGTTCCTAGGTTGCATCTTTTGGAGAGGTGTCTTTCCACTTGACGAGGACTTCCTTGATCATGCGATCGTGCTATAGTGAACCTTCTTCATCCAATTCAGGTAGAGTAGTTTGAGTTCTACAATTGTTCCCCGCCACTTTCTTGAGGCATGATACATGGAAGACTGGATGGTTTTTTGAAGTTGGTGGCAAGGCTAGCTTGTAGGCTATTGCTCCAATGTGCTGAAGTATTTGATAAGGACCATAGAATTTTGGAGCTAATTTTTGGCATCCCTTTTCTTTGAGCGATGTTTTCTTATATGGTTGCAGTTGCAGGAATACCTAATCCCCTTCTTGAAATGTACATTCGGAATGATGTTAGTTATCCTATTTATTCATCCAATTCTGAGCTTGATGGAGATTTTCTTTGAGACGGGATATCATGGCTGCATGGTTCTGTAGGATTTGATCCACTACTTGCACCTTAGAGCATCCAGGGATATAAGAAATAGGCGAAGGTGGGAGTTGGCCATACACTACTTCATATGGAGTCATCTTGGTGGCTACATGATAGTTAGTATTACACCACCATTCAACTAAAGGTAGCCACTATACCCATTGATGTTGCTTTTATGAAGTGAAGCACCCTAGGTATGTATCCAAACATTTGTTGATTGCTTCAGTTTGACCATCAATTTGGGGATGATAGGAAGTACTGAGTTGGAATTGGGTTCCTTGTAGCTTGAAAAGTTCTTGCCAAAAGTTACTGGTTAATGTTGGGTCATGATCAGACACAATGGAAGTGGGCATGCCATGAAGTTTGAAGATCTGGTCGATGAAAGATTGAGCCACCAAAGTGGGGTTAAATGGGTGGGGTAGAGCACAAAAATGAGCATATTTAGAAAGTCTTTCCACAACCACCATGATGATTGATTGTTTCCTGACTTTAGAAGACCAGCAATGAAATCCATAGAAACATCCATCCAAACTGAGGCAGGGATTGGCAATGGTTGTAAGGTGCCTGGTGACTTGAATGCTTCTCCGTTGTGGCATTGACACACATCAAATTCAACTACAAAAGCAAGAATGTCAGTTTTCATGCATGTCCAAAAGAAAGAATGACAAATGCGAGCATAAGTCTTCTGAAACCCTGCATGGCTTACAATGGGAGATGAGTGCAACTCTACCAAAATGCATGTTTTGAGGGTGGAAGTCAGTAATATCACTAATCTATCCTTGTAGCGAAGAATCTCATCCTTCCAAGAGTAGCCAATTGAGGAATTAGGATATTCTCTCAATTTATTAATGAGTTGGGAGAGAGGGGTGTGAAAACCATTCCTTGCAAGATTCTTCAATCCAATCTGGTATGGGAAGAGATATTGATAGTAGGGTGCTTTCATCCTCAAATTGGCATGATAAAGCATCTGCTACTACATTGTCACACCATTTCTTGTAAATTATCTCATAATCATATCCCAACGTTTTGGCCAGCCATTTATTTTGCTGGGGATGGATAGGCATTGCTCCAAAAAATATTTGAGTCTTTGATGGTCTGTGCAGATTTGGAAATGCCGCCCCAATAAGTATGGTCGCCAAGTATCTACTGCATGTGAGATGGCCATCATCTTCTTCTCATAGGTAGATTATCCCAGATGTTTCCCACTCAATTGTTGGCTAGTGAAAGCCAAGGGTCGACCCTCCTGCATTAAGACAACACCAATACCTGTACCTGAAGCATCACATTCAATCACAAAAGATTTGGTGAAGTCGGGTAGTGCCAATACGAGAGTGGAACACATGGCCAGTTTGAGAGCCATAAATTCCCGTTGTGTTGCATCATTCCAAGGGAATGAATTTTTCTTGACAAGGTTAGTGAGGGGTCTAGCAATGAAACCATAATTGCGGACAAATTTGCGATAGTAGCTGGTGAGACCGTGGAATCCCCTCAAACTCTTCAAGTTTTTTGGTTGGGGCCAATCTTGCATTTCCTATACCTTTTTGCGATCCACCCGGACACCTTCACAACCCACAATGTGGCCCAAATACTCGAGTTCTTCCCTACCAAAAGAGCACTTGGACAATTTGACAAATAATTTGTGATTCCAGAGCAGTTGCAAGAGCAGGTCTACATGTAGAAGATGTTTGTCCCAGGTTAGGTTGTAGATTTGAATGTCATAAAAGAAAACGAGGACAAATTTTCAGAGATATGGTTTCAGTAGGTGATTCATGAGGCTTTGAAAAGTGGATGGGGCATTACAAAGACCAAATGGAATGACCAAGAATTCATAATTTCCTTCATGAGTTAGGAAAGTTTGTTATAGCTCTGATCCCACTTGTTACAGATCTAACCTAGAAATATTATCGATCTGATATGAAAATTTAAGACAATGCAAATAAACCCAAAAATAATATGAAATGATTCTTTATTGATATCAAACCCTTAAGGTAGGGCAACACCATACATTCACTCCTTAAGGAAGGAGAGCACTCCACAAGCCATATGTCTATTCACACAATAATCCTTGACATAATTCCTTGACATCTCTCCATGTGGAGTCTCTAGCCTCTATATATGCCTCATACATACAATACCATGGATCATTACCATGTGTTATAGACATTTTTGGGCACTGCAACCCCAATCATAAATGTCTATAAACCAAGGGCTCTTAAGTCCCTAAAAGTGTTGTTCCAACCTCTAAAAGAACAAGGTCAACTGATTACAGCTTCTCCCAGAAGTTCTCCATGAAAAACTACTCAGAACTGGTCAAAACTGGACCATCTCACCTGCTTCATGGTAAAAGTGCATTGCATCCCACCTAAATACACATGGGATGTTAGAAAATTATATATTACGGAGCAATGGAACACATAAATGTTGCAGAAATATAAACACAGAAAATGCACAAAACAAGAGAGATGCAGATATACGTGGTTCACCCAGTTTGGGTTACGTCCACCCTGAACAACCAGTCCTTCCTTTCTATTATCTAGCAAAATGAAGAGACACAACCTACAGCAAATCTGCTGTAATATCCTCTATTTTCTCTCACAATCTCACCTCTCTATTTATCGCTCACATAGAATACACATATATCACACAGCTTCAAATACAATACCCTCATACAAAGAGAGGGGTTGCCTTCTAGGGCAAAAAACCCTAAACTAAACATAAGTTCTACCGTCAGATCATCCGCCTAATGAACGGCTCAGATTGACTAGAAATTACTATACTTTTACAAGGCAAATTTACAGCTGTTTTTAGCTTCGGGGGCGCTACCCCCGAAACCCCCCACAAGGGGGGGGCTCCCAAAGGTCACAGCCGCCCCCCCCTTGACCCCCCCTGCACTGAATATTTTACGGGCGGCGTTGCTGCCCCCATTTCGAACTAGGGTCCTATGTGGCGATACCTTTGAATATAGAAGATAATCAGGCTCCACACCCAACAATCTCCCACTTGGAGACTGATTGTAGCAACTCCACCGCTGCTCCATTTGCTGGATAATGACTCCTCTTTGGACCTGGCTGTTTCTCATCTTCATCGTCATCCTTGAAGACCAACTGAAACTGAGCCTATTTTTAGTTTCTCCCTGGTTACAACTTTTGTTAGCATATCTACAGGATTCTGGCTAGTGTGTATCTTTTCCAGCTTCAACTCTCCATCTTCCAACACTGATCGTATGAAATGGTATTTGAGCTATATGTGTTTAGTCCTGGAATGAAATGCTGAGTTCTTTGCAAGATGAATGGCACTTTGGCTATCACTGTATAACGTGCCCATATCATGCTCCTTACCCAATTCACCCATAAACCTTTGTAACCAAATCATTTCTTTACTAGCCTCTGTAGCAGCAACATACTCTGCTTCTGTTGTTGAAAGTGCAACAACACTTTGGATTTTTGAAACCCAACTGACAGTTGTTCCTCCAACAGTAAATACATATCCTGTAGTGCTCCTCTTGTTATCTCTGTCACCTGCCATATCTGCATCAACATATCCTTGTAGGGAGATGTTTGAACCACCAAAGCATAATGCTTAATTTGTGGTACCTTTCAAATATTTGAGAATCCATTTCACTGCCATCCAATGTTCCTTTCCTGGATTGTTCATGTACCTGCTTACAACTCCCACTGCATGTGCAATATCAGGCCTTGTGTAGACCATTGCATACATTAAGCTTCCAACTGCTGATGCATATGGAACTTTAGACATATAATCCATGTCTTATTGGGTCTTTGGGCACATTTCCTTGCTAAGTTTGAAATGGCTAGCAAAAGGTGTACTAACTGGTTTTGCATTGTGCATGTTAAATCTTTTCAACACCTTTTGTATGTACTCATTCTGAGACAATGTTAATTTACGATTTTTCCTGTCTCTAGTTATTCTCATACCAAGGATTTGTTTTGCAGCTCCCAAATCCTTCATTGCAAATGAATTTGCCAATTTTCTTTTCAGAACATTTATTTCCTGCATGTTAGATCCTGCAACAAGCATGTCATCTACATACAATAACAATATAATATAGCTGCCATCATTTTGCTTTTTCAAATAAACACAATGATCAGAGTGACATCTAGTATAACCTTGTTCAGACATAAACTTGTGAAATTTTAGATACCACTGCCTTGGAGCCTGTTTTAAGCCATACAAGCTCTTCTTCAACCTACACACTAGTTTCTCCTTCCCTTTCACCTCATATCCTTGTGGCTGCTGCATATATATCTCTTCCTCCAAATCCCCATGGAGAAGGTTGTCTTTACATCTAACTACTCAAGATGCAAATCTTCAGCTGTTACAAGACTTAAAATAGTTCTGATTGAAGTCATTTTAACAACAGGAGAAAATATTTCATCAAAATCAATACCTTTCTTCTGTGCAAACCCCTTCACCACAAGTCTAGCTTTATACCTCTATTTTCCTCCATCTTCTTCCTTCAGCCTGTAAACCCATTTATTCTTCAATGTAGTTTTTCCTACAGGCAACCTGACTAAATCCCAAGTCTGGTTATGCATTAAGGAGTCCATCTCTTCTTCCATGGCTACCTCCCACTTCTTCCTGCTTTCAACCTGCATTTCTTCTTCATAACATTCGGGCTCACCGGAATCAATCAACAATAAATAATATAATGAAGGAGAGTATCATTCAGGGGGTCTACTTATCCTGGTAGATCTTCTAACACCACTTTCAGGTGTTTCGGGTGCCTGTTGTTGTTGTGGTGGTGGTTGCTGTTGTTGTGGTTGTTGATTATTATTATTTTCAGGCACCTTTACCTTTTCAGTGATTTCATCAAGAACTGTGTATTCCTTGTTTTCCTTTTCCTGTTTCTTTTCCTGCAACTGATTCTTATACAAGACCTTTTCATTGAATATTACATCTCTGCTCCTAATGATTTTGTGATTTTCGTAATCATATAAGCGATAACCAAAACCATTAACACCATATCCAATAAAGGTACATTTCTTTGACTTTGCCTCAAGCTTTGTTCTATTTTTTTTATCAATATGGACAAAGGCCTCACAACCAAAAGGCTTTAAAATAGAGTAGTTTACCTTTTTACCTGTCCATGCTTCCTCTGGAACACCACCATCTAAGGAACTTGAAGGCCCTCTGTTTATTAGATAAACAACAGTATCTACAGCATCTGCCCAAAACTATAAAGGCAATCCTGCATGCAATCTCATGCACCTTGCACGCTCCATGATTGTTCTGTTCATCCTTTTGACACACCATTTTCTTGTGGTGTTCTTGGAACTGTCTTCTCTCTGCGAATTCCATGCTCTGAACAGTACCTATCAAACTCTTTGCTGCAATATTCACCTCCATTGTCTGATCTAAGACACTTCAATTTCTTTCCTGTCTCAATCTCAACTAAAGCTTTCCATTTCTTGAAAGTATCAAATACATCAGATTTATTCTTAATACAATAAATCCAAGTTTTTCTAGTTGCATCATCAATAAAAGTAACATAATAACACGAGCCACCGAGAGATGATACCTGAGCAGGTCCCCATACATCTGTATGCACAAGCTCTAATTTTTCATTCTTCTTTTCTTTCCCAACTCTGAGAAATTTGACTCTCTTCTGTTTTCCATAAATGCAATTCTCACAGAAGTCCAAATCAACATTCTTCAAACCTAGCAACAAATTCCTTGAATGAAGAATCTTCGTCCCCTTTTCGCTCATGTGTCCGAGCCTATGATGCCATAATGTTGCATCTGCTCCTTTGGAAGTTAAAGCATTAACAGAGTTAGAAATACCATTGCATAAATACAATGTACCAACCTTTTCGCCTTTTGCTATTACCAGGGCTCCTTTGGTGACCTTCCAAGCTTTATCTGTGAAAGTTGTCACACAACCTTCACCGCCTAACTACCTTGTTGAAATCAGATTTTTCTTTAGATCTAGAACATGCCTTACCTCCTTTAATAGCCATTAGTTTCCATTCTTCTGTTTTACAAGAACCTTACCCATTCCAACGATTTTACAGGGTTTATCATCACCCAGACGAACTTGTCCAAAATCTCCTTGAACATAGTCATGAAAGTATTTCTTATCAGGTGTGGCATGGAATGAAGCCCCTGAATATACCACCCAGGAATCAGTAATATTTTCGAAAGAAAGAATCAAAGCATCTTGTAACACCTCACCTGTCACATTTGCTTCATGATTGTTTTCTTGTTGTGCATCTCCTTCTTTTCCCTTCCGAGATCTACAGTCTTTCTTTAGGTGTCCTTTCTTTCCACATTTCCAGCACACTATCCCCGATCTGGACTTGGATCTGCCTTTCCTTGATTTACTGCGATATCCTGAGCTCTTTCCTCTTTCCATTTTTCTTCCTCTAGACTCAGCACTCAAAGCATTTCCCGATGTCTCACCGGAGCTTTTCCGTCGCATTTCCTCGCTAAGGATAGCACCGACAACATCATCAAACTTTAAAGTACTAGATCTAGAAACGGAGTTACTAATGGCCATTACCAAACCATTCCAACTTTCTGGTAATGAGCACAAGAATAATAGAGCTCTAACTTCATAATCAAAGTTTACCCCTACAGAACTTAACTGACTTGTGACTATATTAAAATCATTTAAATGGTTTGCAACAGATCCACCTTCCGACATATTCATATTAAATAACCATTTCATAAGAAATACCTTGTTTGAGGCCGAGGGTTTTTCATATAGTTTTGACAACGTCTGCATCAAACCCTTTGTTGTGGTTTCCTTCAAAATGTTGAAGGCGACTGACGTAGCAAGGCACAACCTTATTGTCCCGAGTGCCTTTCTATCGAGAAGGTTCCATTCTTCGTCTTTCATACCCGTCAGCATCTTTGTTTTTCCACCCAATGGTAGGTATACATCTTTCTGATACAGATAATCTTCCATCTGCATCTTCCACAGCGAGAAGTTTTGGCCATTAAATTTCTCGACCCTAAACTTACCATCTTCCGCCATTGCTCCCACTCGAACCAGGAACCCTTCTTTCCTGCGAGTTTATCAGTCAAATAGACCTTCGGCTCTGATACCAGTTGTTAGAAAATTATATATTACGGAGCAATGGAACACATAAATGTTGTAGAAATATAAACACAGAAAACGCACAAAACAAGAGAGACATAGATATACGTCGTTCACCCAGTTTGGGCTACGTCCACCCCGAACAGCCAGTCCTTCCTTTCTATTATCCAGCAAAATGAAGAGACACAACCTACAACAAATCCGTTGTAATATCCTCTGTTTTCTCTCACAGTCTCACCTCTCTATTTCTCGCTCACACAGAATACACATATATCACACAGCCTCAAATACAATACCCTCATACAAAGAGAGGGGTTGCCTTCTTTTGTGACCACCAACAACCCCCCAACTTCTTTTAGTATTAACAATAACACTAAAGAAGTGGGGACCCTTAGTAAAAAATCCAAAAAGATTTTATAATTTTTTTTTTTGTATTATACTCCTCAAAAAATACATCACACGGAGAAGAGTGAAGCATTTATTTATGAGCACATTAAAACAACTGCGAAGAAGCGGCGCTAAATTCATCACATCGCATACATTAAGAAGCGCACATAAATGAGAATCTTAAGAAATATCCGATGGCTGATATGTGACATCGCATATCGCAACGTCGCATAAACAACACACGAATAACTTAACAAATTGCAGCGATCTGTGATTTGCGATCTGCAATGCCGCGATGCTGCGATAAAAGAGATCTGCGATCCTGCGATCTGCGATCAATGCGATATGTGATCTTGCGATGCTGCGATCCGCGAGTCGCAGAAATCACCCATCGCAAATTTTCCTCAGCTCGACATTCAAGAAAAGCTATCCCTAAACCAAAAATTGGGTGCGTGCCTTAAAGAAGATTAATGAATGTACGCCAAAGTATTCATGAAGGATAGTTTTGTGTTTTTCGAAGAGTTAGTTCACTGTGGGTGTCATGATTTTATACATTCATAGAGCTTAAAGCTTTCGTGTCAAAATTTACTATCATTACTCTTTTCCTTTGCGTGAACTGCAGGAATAAAAAATAGGGAACAACATGAAGCAATGTGTAGGAAACATCTAAGGAAAAAGGGAAAGCGTCAATGCTCGGAGAACAGAGAAGAGATGCCCTCATACACGGATGTCGCATGCAACAGAAACGCAGATTTCAGAGTGTTACTGAACAGATGCTGATATCAATAAGCGATTCGACACTCAAGGTCAAAAAAAAAACTCACGAAAGCAGCATGTTTACAAAATTATGAAGCTCATGCCTGGTAAAAGAAAAAGCGCTAAAGGCGGAAAACGCACCAGAAAGGCCCAGATCAAAGAACGGAGGCATCGCTAAGAAAATTGTTCAGAAAGCAAAGTCCCTAACTTGCTCAGTCATCCGCGAGTCCGGAAGCTGAAATAGAAAAAGCAGAGGCAGTTTACGAGGAATCTGGGTTGTTACCAAGCATACACATAGTAAATTTGCCCAACCAAAAGATGATTCTCAAAAATATCTTCTAGTTTACTAAAAAGAGGTGCCAGCGCTTGCCATTTCTATTTTCGTAGCTCAAACAAAAGCAGAAGACGACCAACCGACTCTTCCCTTGGAAATGTTGCATGCTCGCAGCACTAAGGAGCAAATGCAGAAATAGTTAGAAATTAGATTCAATTTTTAGAAATAAATTTGTTTAGATAAAGGGCGGTCATTTAAACTGTATCCGAAATTTATGTAATTAAGTTATTTAGTTAGCAGTATTTAAACCCTTCTCATGCATTTAGAGAAGGGTCCGGAAATTTGTCAAAAACTTGTCCTCAGAACATGCACTTCTGCACCCTCAGAGGGGGTTTTGATGAATGAATGGATCAAGGTTTATTAATTTTTGCATTTGATATCTGCTATTGGTGTTGCACTTCTGTACTCTTGGTAGATATCAGAACAAGGAGAGATAAATCATTATTACTTGAAGCTTATGAGTAGGACCAGTCATAAATGGTACTTTTATCTCTTGGCCATTTCTGCTTATATTCTTAAAGTGACATACAGTTTTTAGTTGTTTATATGTTATTGCATGAATGTGTGAGTTACCATTTGGCACTTTTGTACGGTGGAGTCATTTATTTATGTTTGATATGTGAATAACTTATTATGCGATATGCTGTTCACAACTGTTTTGCCTAACTTTTTATGCAAAGTGGTTCATCTTAATTGATTTCCATTCTTATGATAGCTGAATGATCTTTATTACCAGTTATTGTTTGAAATCTCTTTAGATCGCATAATAGAGGAAATGCACCCCGCGTTAGCATATATTAGATGTGCTGTTTTCATTAGATTACAATACCATAGAATTAGATTAAAGTAGCTTAGATTAGAACTCTTAGATCAGCATCATCCAACTTTGCACACACACACACCCTTAGATTGGGAAACTGGTCCCATTATCCCCAGTCGGACCCGCTATACCAAACAGATAAGGAACTGCCAACCAAGGTCCAGACCGGGTGGGTATCCCCCTTGTTGTCGACCCGATTTTCGAGGCTTCAACATATTTGGCACTAGAAGGAGGGCCTGAACTATGAATGGCACTTAAATCAAAATCTAAATACCATTCTGAGAGTAAATCGCCCTTATCATCTCCCTGACTTCCCCAGTATATTTAAATCCAGATTCGGAAGTCACTCGAGTATTAATCGCTGCTACACACCCTAATATTTCAGACCAATTTACCATTAAACCTCCTGGAGTCGAATCTCTGATTCACAAACTTCAGGGATTTTCTTTTTCTCCTCAGAGGTTTGATAAATCTCAAAGCAGTGTGACTTCGCAGTACAATCCTAATCATCCCCTAACCAAATTGAAAAGTGAAAAATTTGGCATCTAGCCAACTGAGTTGCCTCTTCCCACCAGGAAAAGAGCGAGGAAATCACCACAAGAGTCTGACAGTGAGACTCTTTCGTCTACATCACCCATTTCAACTACCTCACTGCGAAGTCAACCACCCACACCTCCATTCCAAACCATCATTCATCCGTCTACCACAATCCCTCTTCAATCATCCACGATCATAGTGTCCTCATCTTCCCAACCACAGACATCATCTCCTGCACTTTTCTCTACTAGCAGCTCAACGATGGCCCAATCTCCAAGGAACAACCCTGGGTTAGTCTTGATGCCTGCACCCTTGAGCCCAATACCGGCCCATCCTGAGAAATGGCTGCCTAAATTCAATCCAGAAGCAGGAATGCTAGCAGAAGAACACATAAACAATTTCATGCTTTCTATCAATCTCAACGGAGTTACTAATGAACATGCTGTTGTTCGGCTTTTTCCCTACACACTGCAAGGAATAGCTGGGTCATGGTATTTTTCATTACCTTCCGGGTCTATCACAAGTTGGGATATCTTCCACAATCAATTCCTTATCAAGTTTGGTGATGACAGATCAACAGCAACTCTAATCAATGACCTATCCAATCTTAAGGCCCAAGCTAAAGAACCTATCAAAGATTTCGATTTATGGTTCAATAAGATTCTCAACAAAATTCCTACTGCTTCCCAACCCAGCGAAGAAGTACGATGTGAATGGTATATTACTGCTTTACCATCAAACATATCAATCTTTATGGATAGAGCAAATAAAACAACCTTAGTTGAAAACATGAAAGAGGCGATAGCAGTAGAGAAAAGCATAATAGCCCTGGAAAAGAGATCCGCGATAGAGGAACGAAAGTCCAAAAAAGTGACCTTCAAGGAAGACTCCAAGAAGAAACAAACAAAAGACCCTTTCGATTTGGAAGGATTGTAGAAAGTATTAAAGACCATGTCTAATGAGATGATTGACATAAAAAAACAAGTAGCAGAAACTTCTTTAAAAAATCCCTACAAAACTTTTAAAAGAGGTCCTTCAACGGATGCAAAACCACCCAATGCCATCTCCAATGCTGAAACTGAGGAAGAGGAAGAAGAAGAAAGTGCCACTGAAGGGCAAACCGATGACAAAGAAGTTGTGGAATTACAAGGAATGTGGGATTTCATCGTCCCACAAGAAGAGGATCAAGAAGTATTTCCGGTTAGCACACAAAGAAAAAATCAGCTTGATCCTCCCCAAACTACCCCTAAGCAGAAGGGCGCAAGCCCCACAACAAAAGATAAAGTCGCAACAAAGAAAACAACAACTAAAGCGACTCGATCTAGCCCAGTCCGAGCAGATCAAACAACTCCATCAAAAACGCTGATAGTGTCAGATGAAATGGAGTACAATATTGTTGATGACATGAAAAAGACTAGGGCTAATATTACCCTTTATGAATTGAGCAAATTGAAGCATCAACAGAAGATAATGATGAAAGAATTACATGCTGTGCCTATTGTACCTTTGCCTACCGCTGTACTCTCTCAAGCTTCCCATAACATGGGAAGACCTCCAACTAACGCGATCAATGAGATTGATCCAAATGATATCGCCTTAATTGGAGGAAGAACAAGATCTCACACTCCCCTGTTTCTTCTCACTTACAAGATTTTCAACAAAAATGTGCACAATTGTTTGGTAGATTCCGGTGCTTCTTCGAATATTTTACCCAGATCAATATGTGCTAAGCTAATGTTCAACCACAAAAATCCGCAGTGCGTATAGTTCAGCTTGATCGATCTCAAGTTGAAGTGATTGGTGAAATTAATCAAGTAACCATAAGATTGTCATCTAACCCAAAGGTATGTCAGGTTCTTGACATTCTAGTGGCCGATATCCCAGAATTCTATGGATTAATTCTTAGCAGGGATTGGTTCGAGAAACTCCATGGATACTTTGCAACCGACTGGTCGCACATGTGGTTACCCTACAACGGTAAACCGAATTAGATAAAGGTTGAACGAGAGTTACACCAGAAGTACATAGTAATGAAATTAGAGGGAGAAAATGAAGCAGTATCGTATAACAACAGTATCATAGGCAATTACTCGGTAGATTCTTTTCTCGGTAATTTTAGTGCTCACCCATCACCTTACTTAGAAAATTCAGTTTTGTCCCAAGTCGAAAATTTTTCCCAAACTGATAGTTCAAAGTGTGTTAATTTTGTAGATGAACCTGTAAATACATCTTTGTTTTGGAAATTATATTTTGATGGCTCTAAATCTAACGAAGGAGCAGGAGCAGGATGCGTTCTGATTAGTCCAGAAGGAAACAAGACCATGCTTACATGCAGACTCGAATTCAATTTCACAAACAATACAGTAGAATATGAGGCCTTGGTACAAGGCCTATACAAAGCAATCAGGTTAAAAGTCAAGTATCTTCAGGTCTTTGGAGACTCTGAGATTATCGTCAAATAGGTACGTAACACTATACATTGCCTATCAGGTCATTTAAAACACTATCAATCTTTAGTACAAGATCTGACTGAGAATTTCATAGCATTTAGTATCTCTTCAATCCCGAGACTCCAAAACCCAAGCGCAGACCTTTTGGCTAACGTAGCCTCTAGGCTTATTCCCTTCGAAGATTTTAGTCCAGATAGATTCTCAATAGAATTAATCTTTAGACCATCCATCCCTGACAACATTACAAATTGGAGAGTATTCAATGACGATCCTGATATTGTAAATTTCCTCACTTCTGAAGGATCCTACTCCAATCAGATAATTGACGAAGACCATCACGATCGAAAAACACAACAAAATAGCACTGATAATGTTATACCTAAATCAGTGGTTAAGTTAGAAGACTTGTACGATTTGAAAAATCGGTTTAAAAGGTCTACCAATTCAAAGCTCTACAGTTCAACTCTAAACTACGAATTAGTAAACCTAGGAACCGATGATAAACCACAAAACGTTAATCTAGGCATAGGCCTGGCCCCTGAAGAAAAACTGGCATATATTCATCTTTTGAGACAATATAAAAATGTTTTTGCCTGGAATTACGATGAGCTGAAGATGTACGACACTTCTATCATTCAACACACTATTCCTATGATTGAAAACGAAAAACCTGTCCAATAGAAACTGAGAAAGATCCACCCCAATTTAGAAAATCAGATAAAAAAACTGAGCTAAATAAGTTATTAAAAGCCAGAATAATTTTCCCCTTCAGACATTCCAAATGTGTCTCCAATATGGTACCCGTTAGAAAGAAAAACGGAGATATTAGAATCTGTATCAATTTTCGGAATCTTAACAAAGCCTGTCAAAAAGACAATTTTCCTCTTCCACCTATGGAACAGATATTACAGGCAGTAGCAGGCTCAAAACTGATGTCTTTCTTGGATGGATTTTCAGGATATAATCAAGTGCTGGTGCATCCCAATGATCAGTTGAAAACCACATTCAGAACTAAATGGGGCACATACGCATATCGGAAGATGCCATTTGGTTTGATTAATGCCGGCGCTACATTTCAAAGAGCCATGGACATCGCATTTAAGGGTCTAGTCAACAAATCTGTAGTGATTTATTTGGATGATATAACAGTGTATTCCAAGAAGCGAAGTGACCATCTCAGAGATTTAAAACAAAATTTTCAACGATGTTTAAGGTATGGGATTTCACTTAACCCAAAGAAATCTTTTTTCGCATTAAGTGAAGGAAAACTTCTAGGATTCATAGTGTCAAAATCCGGCATTCACATTGATCTTGACAGAATCAAAGAAATCTCTGAAATATCCCTACCTCATAATAAAAAAGCCATGCAATCTTTCCTTCGTCAAATCAATTTTGTAAAGAGATTTGTACCAGATTTTTCACGAATTGTGTCTCCTTTGCAAACCATGATTAAAAGGAATTCAACTTTCAAATGGGGTCAAGATGAACATGAAGCATTCAACCTGATCAAACAAGCTATTATTAATGCTCCATCTTTAGCAACCCCAAATTTTTCAGAATCTTTTGTTTTATACACATTTGCCTCAGAAAAATCATATGCTGCGATTCTAACCCAAGCAAATCAAGAAAAAACAGAAGCTCCAATTGCGTTTTTTAGCTCAAATTTACAAGGTGCTGAACTAAATTATTCAGACGTAGAGAAACAGGCCTATGCTATTTTCAAAGCGGTCAAATATTTCATACCTTTCTTACTCAAAACCCATATTAAGATCATAGTACCGTTTCCAGCGGTAAGAAATCTTCTAGTACAGAAGGATATGGGCGAGAAAAGAGCAAATTGGATCACTGCTTTACAGGAATACGATCTTGAGATCAAACCAGCAAACATTGTAAGAGGTCAAGGCTTCTACAAGATGTTGGCTGGAGCATCGCAAATCCCTGAAATTTCATCCGAAGAGGTACAAATGTATGAGGTAAGCCTAAACGATGCAGAATCATTGTATGCTGATATCATTTATTATCTTAAGAATGGGTATGCTCCATCACACCTGGATCACACTAAGAAAAGAGCTCTGAGATTGAAAGCTAAACAATATTAGCTCATAAATGATATTATTTTTAGAAAGAATTATGATTATGTTCTTCTTCGATGTCTTGAAAAAACTGAAGCCGAAAAAGTTTTGCAGGAACTCCACGATGGACCAGCAGGCGGACACTATGCTTGAGATGCTACTGCACATAAAATTTTACGTGCAGGATATTACTGGCCTACGCTATTCAAAGATTCACACAGTTACGTGAGGAAATGTCAAGTCTGCCAAACTACTGCTGGAAGACAAAAGAAGTCGTCCCTGCCACTACAACCGGTAAACATCGAGCAACCATTCAGCCAGTGGGGCTTGGACATAATAGGTGAGATCATTCCTAACTCTTCTAAGCAGCATAGATACATCCTCACGGCAACAGATTATTTTACTAAATGGGTTGAAGCAGTTCCTCTCAAGACAACTAATTCTGAAAATATTATCGAATTCATAGATCAATTTATAATCACTAGGTTTGGATTGCCAACGGCTTTAATGTTTGATAATGCATCATACATTTCTGGAAATGCAATGACTGAGTTTGCACTTAAAAGAGGATTCAAACTAAAATATTCGGCCAATTACTATCCGCAAGGTAATGAGTTAGCTGAGTCAACAAATAAAAACCTAATCAGGATTATTAAAAGAACGGTTGACCAGAACCAAAAGAATTGGCATAAAGCTTTGATAAATGCTTTATGGGCAGATAGAATAACAAAAAAAGCTTCGATCGGCACTTCCCCCTTTAATTTAGTTTATGGGAAAGAAACAGTTCGTCCAACTCACTTAGTCATTCCCTCTTTGTCTTTAATACAATACATTGATGAAGTACCTACTTCCTCCATACAACTAAGACAAATGGAAATAATCAAATTAGAAGAACAGCGAGAACAACCTAAAAGAACCCATGCTCATCATCAAGCGCTAATAAAATCCTCTTTCGATTCAAACAAAATGACCAGAAAAATTTTTCAGATGGGAGATTTAGTTTTAAAATGGGATAAGGCTCATGAAGAAAAGGGCAAACATACAAAATTTCAAAAGATGTGGCTTGGTCCTCTTCAGATTGTTGAAGTCATAGGTCCATCAACGTTTGTCTTACAGGATCTAGTAGGTAGAAGGGATTCTTTGCCTGTTAATGGTCAAATCCTTAAAATATATTTTCCAGAGAAGATTATTCTTCTATTTTGTATAGTTTGTCTTTTCTTTTTTTTCCCTTTTTCATAATAAAACCGGTTGTTAATGGTTACTATCGGTATTCGAGAAAAGACAACAATTCTCTTTCAGATTTTGAGCTTTTCGCTTTTATAAATAGAAAATTTTTGAAAATCTGATCTTTATTATTGACAGATACAGTTAAAAACTTTAGCCTAGATATGATATTAGTTTCAACTTCAAAAAATTTGATGAAAGCAACCTTTAGCGAAGGAATTGTTTTATATCAGCACAATGAAAGGTATCAATAACAAAATAAAGATTCTCTGTAAAACTACTGTTTTCAAACTCTATTGTTGTCATCCAGAGCTTTCTTAAGGAAAACAATGATATCCTCCCTGTTAAAGAAAATCGCAGCATTCAGAGGGACAATCCAAGAAACACTATATCTCAAAGAATAAGAGGTCTCATCACGAGCCGGCTTATCATGATCATAGATATTATAACTTTGCTGACTTTGCCAAACACTGTCCATCAAAACAGGGCAATGACTCAAGATTATTGAAATCAAAAGACAAGGGGTCTCATCACGAGCCAACTTGTTCAGCAAAAGTGTAAATCAAGTGAGTGACTGTGTCATAATTTGGCTACCAAACCAAGACATTGTTCTTTAAGAATAAAAAAGGAAAAAGTGTCAAAATGGATTTTTCTTTGAGGGTTGTAGATAACCTTAAACAGGATAAAGGATCATTGCTGGGTAATAGGTAACCATGTCGAGGCTATGGACGCTTGCTGGTAGCAGAGGCTCTACCTATGGCAAACGAACATATTTTAAGGCTAGCACACAGAGAAGACTTTATTTTATCTTTACATGACCAAGTAATGGCTGATGTAGATACAAGGAAAAGCCTGAGGAAGCAAACAATTAGAAAAGAAAGAAGTTGAAACAAAATATCATTGATAGAATGAGGCATAATGTACTCTATCTGTCCATAACAAAGTTTATATTTATGACTATTTTGGAAGTTTAAAGAATTCAATAGAAAAGCAGAGATAACTAGTTCTTCCAAGTGAATCGCCATTGTTGTGACCACCAACAACCCCCCCTACTTCTTTTAGTATTAGCAATAACACTAAAGAAGTGGGGACCCTTAGTAAAAAATCCAAAAATATTTTATAAATTTTTTTTTGTATTATACTCCTCAAAAAATACATCACACGGAGAAGAGTGAAGCATTTATTTATGAGCACATTAAAACAACTGTGAAGAAGCGGCGCTAAATTCATCACATCCCATACATTAAGAAGCGCCCATAAATGAGAATCTTAAGAAATCTCCGATGGCCGATATGCGAAATCGCATATCGCAATGTCGCATAAACAGCACACGAATAACTTAACAAATTGCAGCGATCTGCGATGCCGCGATGCTGCGATAAAAGCGATCTGCGATCCTATGATCTGCGATAAATGCGATCTGCGATCAATGCGATCTGCGATGCTGTGATCCGCGAGTCGCAGAAATCACCCATCGCAAATTTTCCTCAGCTCAGCATTCAAGAAAAACTGTCCCTAAACCAAAAATTGGGCGCGCGCCTTAAAGAAGATTAATGAATGTACGCCAAAGTATTCATGAAGGACAGTTTTGTGTTTTTCGAAGAGTCAGTTCACTGTGGGTGTCATGATTTTATACTTTCATAGAGCTTAAAGCTTTCGTGTCAAAATTTACTATCATTACTCTTTTCCTTTGCGTGAACTGTAGGAATAAAAAATAGGGAACAACATGAAGCAATGTGTGGGAAACATCTAAAGAAAAAGGGAAAGCGTCAATGCTCGGAGAACAGAGAAGAGATGCCCTCATACACGGATGCCGCATGCAACAGAAACGCAGATTTCAGAGTGTTACTGAACAGATGCTGATATCAATAAGCGATTCGACACTCAAGGTCAAAAAAAAAACTCACAAAAGCAGCATGTTTACAAAATTCTGAAGCTCATGCCCAGTAAAGGAAAAAGCGCTAAAGGCGGAAAACGCACCAGAAAGGCCCAGATCAAAGAACGGAGGCAGTTTTTGATGCGCGATTAGCACCTAGTGCTAATCATGCATCACTAAGAAAATTGTTCAGAAAGAAAAGTCCCTAACTTGCTCAGTCATCCGCGAGTCCGGAAGCCGAAATAGCAAAAGCAGAGGTAGTTTAAGAGGAATCTAGGTTGTTACCAAGTATACACGCAGTAAATTCGCCCAACCAGAAGATGATTCTCAAAAATATCTTCTAGTTTACTAAAAAGAGGTGCCAACGCTTGCCATTTCTATTTTCGTAGCTCAAACGAAAGCAGAAGATGACTAGCCGACTCTTCCGAGTCAAATGTTGCATGCTCGCAGCACTAAGGAGCAAATGCAAAAATAGATAGAAATTAGATTCAATTTTTAGAAATAATTTTTTTTAGATAAAGGGAGGTCATTTAAACCGTATCCAAAATTTATGTAATTAAGTTATTTAGTTAGCAGTATTTAAACCCTTCTCATGCATTTAGAGAAGGGTCCGGAAATTTGTCAAAAACTTGTCCTCAGAACATGCACTTCTGCACCCTCAGAGGACGTTTTGATGAATGAATGGATCAAGGTTTATTAATTTTTGCATTTGATATCTACTACTGATGTTGCACTTCTGTACTCTTGGTAGATATCAGAACAAGGAGAGATAAATCACTATTACTTGAAGCTTATGCGTAGGACCAGTCATAAATGGTACTTTTATCTCTTGGCCATTTCTGCTTATATTCTTAAAGTGATATACAATTTTTAGTTGTTTATATTTTATAGCATGAATGTGTGAGTTACCATTTGGCACTTTTGTACGGTGGAGTCATTTATTTATGTTTGATATATGAATAACTTATTATGCGATATGATGTTCACAACTGTTTTGCCTAACTTTTTATGCAAAGTGGTTCATCTTAATTGATTTCCATTCTTATGATATCTGAATGATCTTTATTACCAGTTATTGTTTGAAATCTCTTTAGATCACATAATAAAAGAAATACACCCCGGGTTAGCATAGATTAGATGTGCTGTTTTCATTAGATTACAATAGCATAGAATTATATTAAAGTAGCTTAGATTAGAACTCTTAGATCAGCATCATCCAACTTTGCACACACGCACACCCTTAGATTGGGAAACTGGTCCCATTATCCCCAGTCGGACCCGCTATACCAAACGAATAAGGAGCTGCCAACCAAGGTCTGGACCGGGTGGGTATCCCCCTTGTTGTCGACCCGATTTTCGGGGCTTCAACACCTTCTAGGGCAAAAAATCCTAAACTAAACATAAGTTCTACCGTCAGATCATCCACCTAATGAACGGCTCAAATTGACTAGAAATTACTATACTTTTACAAGGCAATTTCACAGCTATTTTTAGCTTCATGGGCGCTGCCCCCGAAACCCCCCACCAGGGGGGGGCTCCCAAAGGTCGCAGCCGCACCCCCTGGACCCCCCCGCAGCGAATATTTTACGGGCGGCATTGCCGCCCCCATTTCGAACTGGGGTCCTATGTGGTGATACCTTTGAATATAGAAGATAATCAGGCTCCACACCCAACATGGGAGGTGTGATGCATACTGAAAAACCCTTCTGTGGGGTGCGATGGGCGAGAGTGGACAAACGGCAGGGTCAATCTGCAAGGTGGAGGATCATGGAATCTTCCAAAAACTTCTCCTATGACACTTGCCTCTCTGCATTCGCCCAGGGATGAGTAAGAGATCATCAATCTCCAAGTGGAATAAAGAAATATCAGAGAGAGGACACTAATCAAATCTCAAAAGCTGACTCACCCCCCTTGCAAACATCTATATATGGATCCCTCATCCCAGAGATCCAGAGGCTGGAATTTTGTATCTTGTAAGGAAGTGCTGCTGGTTTCTTGGTGTAACATCATAGTGTTGGGTGATCTAAGCTTTTCATGAGGTGAAGAAGGGCTTTCTTGCTAAGAGGATGATGTTGGGTCAGAACAATTGGTTGTAATCCTCTTTGCTTTTCTTGATTATTAATAAAGCTATTTGAGTTTTCCTCCACATTCTTGTATGATTGATGATATATGCATTTGTGTGGTCAATATATATTTGGTCCTATATTGTTTATCCTAGTAGATCTATGTTCTTGGATAGTGTTACGCTGCTTTGATTCTACAGGTGCTCTTTGAAGCTGGGTAGACGAGGAAGCGAGTGGTGAAGATCTATCAGAAGGGAGAAAAATTAAGCAAGGAACCAAGTGCAAGACAGAGGTTGGTCTCCTTCTTTCCCCTCTTATCTACTTCTCATAAAGGAAAACAAAAGTGGTTTTAGTTTGTTTTTTTCTAAGGTAGTTACCAGCGTTACTAGGACTAGAAGCTCTACATAGACACTAGATTTCCCAATAACAAAATGGCGACTCCGCTGGGGAGCGAATAGATCCTTTTTTTGTCTATATTTGTTTGTTTTATAAACTTACAGACGGAGCCTGAAGTCAAGCCAGCTAGCCTTCGAACTGCATTTTCTATGCAAGTGCAAAGTAGATCAATGCTACTTCAGTCTATCTCCAGGTTTTGTTTATAAATTGAACAATCGATTTACAAGCTCTCTGATTTCCCTTGTGGTGGCTCTAGTAACCTCCTTAGATCTACCCCTGTGATTTATTTACTAATTACCACTTGCTCGGCCTAAATCCCTGAACTGAGCTGCAAACTGTGACCCGAAACCCAGTTGAAGTCTCGTCCCTAGACCATTGCACTGCCTCTTCTTTGGAACCTGGATGCATCACATTTCCCGTGTGCAGTAGGTGCGCTGCATCTCACTTTCCCTGTGTTACAGGTGCGCTGATCAGACAAGACCTCTTCTGCTTTTAGATTTTGGTTTCAGTGTTCACTCTTTCAGCTCTATTCAGGAGTTTTGCTGTCTGTAGTCAGTATACCTCTATTGAAACCCCCTTCCTTGTCATTATTTCGCCTCCATTGTGCAATGAACTGTAAATGTTTTTATGTATTGTGATCCATTTTCAGTTCTCTTTACAAACAAGTAGCGTAATTGAACTGTCGTTTATTGATTTGAAAGTGTCGCAAGTGTCATTTTCAGTCGTAGAAGAGAATCCGATTGTTCTTGATAGTCCATTACACTGTTACTCTTGTATTTGATTTGAATTAGTAGTTTTTCAAGTGTCGAAAGCAAGCTTTCAATTCCAAATCGCAAAGTGTCATCATTGCCTTCATTTTGTGTTGAAAAGAAACTTGTTAGTAATGTCGCTTTGAAAAATAATTCAGATTTGTGCTTAGCTTTCTTTTTATCACTCACACATTAAGAAGGCTGAAAACAAATACATGCATGTGCATTTGCATTTAGACTGTTTGTTGGTTTGATTTAGGACAGTGCATATAGTGTGTGCTCTCGGCTCTATGTTGAAAGAATATCGACTCTCTTTCCTTAGTAGCTAGGATTTTCATTGCAAAAAGAAGATTAAACGATTGTTTATCATCTTAGATTGCATTTTAGGAATTGTACATCTACATCACATGGTGAACCTGAAAGGCAAATTTCTTAAGTAAGATCAACTGTAAAATAAATTTACTGAATCTAAAAATTCTTTGGAACCTAACGCACAACATTTAGAAGTATAGGCTAGAGACGTATTCCGGCGTCGTAAAGCCTGGTAACTGTTGTTTTCATTGCTGGTCGAGTGATTCCTCCACTTTGAGATGATAAGTGCCAGTACGAACTTGTGCTCCCACGTACCATCGAGTATATATTGGGAGACCACAATAGGCTTTATCCTTTATCCATAGGAAGCCATGTCTACCGCCCTATCGATCGCAATGCATTGAACACAACATTCGGGAAGATTGACTGTCGTACCGTAAAAAGTATTCGATAGTTTTGCGTTATGTTTGGTAATCCCTCTGTCTAGATTTCTAGAGCAGTCTCTTTCGTTCCTTTTCAAACTCCTTAAAGGAAAGGTTCCATCTGAGCACTTGTCATTTCAAGCTCATTAAAAATCGAAGGCGACTAGAGTCATCTTTTGTTTTTTCTCGACTCTTAAAAATTGAAAAAGCAGATTGTGTCAAAGCATCTAAAATTTATTTTAATCGGAATAAACATCACCTTTCCTACGTTGGTCTTAGGTTGAGAAAAATGGAGTCCACCAACCAAGGAATTCCCCTTGGAGGAAATCCTAGTCCTTTCTCCTCTTGGGGAGATGTTGGTGCACCCCATATGGCCACATTGTTGCTTCCAGGATTGAAAATTGGCTTGCCCGTATGGCTCTTCTCGACCTCCGTCATTCAGAACACCGTGATTCCTGAACAATCAAGTCAGCAACTAAATGATACCAGAGTTACCCCCCAACCTTATACTTCATCCAATTCTTCCTCTCCTCCTTCCTCTTCGCTTGATGAAGCTGGTAAAGCCAAAAATCAAGTAACCAAGAAGAAGAAGGAGAAGAAGAAGAAAGAGAAGAATAAGAAGGAGCCAAAGGTGAAAAGGGGCAACCAGGCATCGTCTAGCGAAAATCCACACACTACACCGTCCAGGCCTAAATCGCCATGTGTCATTTGCAAAGGAGACCACTATCATCAAGATTGTCCTTGCATCCCTCAGATCTTAAGGGACTGGTCTCCTCGTTTGCACAATCCGGTGTCATTAACCTCTGACGATCATGTTGAAAATACACCATCAACTAGTGAAAGTGAAGCCCCTGGACAAAAAGGAAAATGTAAATTTCCTTGTAAATTGTGTGAAGGTGATCACGATGTCCACTGTTGTCCCTTCTTAGACGAGGCTAAAAGAGTTTTGGATGACCATCCAGTTTCACCGTTACGACTTCCTCCTAAATATAAGAAACTCTTGCCGAGTCCGTCACTAGTTGAAAATCCGGCTGACACACCGTTGTGGTCGGCTAAAGTATCTATCATTGAAAATGAACCCTCTGAATCCACACCAGATGAAAGTCAAAAGGTCGAGGCGACAGTTGACCCGGTCTTGGATCTAGAAGGTCCATCTTCAGATGAAACAGTCACTGAAGAGAACAAGAATGACACCGTCCAAATTCTCTTCGTAAGCACAGACTCCAATGAACATGGGGGCAGTCTACCCATTCCTTTACCGTAGGAAGGAATTTCGTTAGAGTCGTATCTGGCTGTTTATTTGGTCCCACCTCCAAGCAACCTAGTTGTTTCCTTCGATTGGAATCTACTATGCAGATCCCGCTTACCGGCGAGTGTACCATTTCGAATCATTGCTCAAATATATAGAATGGTCATGGCCGATACCATCATAGATGAAGGGGCTTCTGTGAGTATCCTTTCCTCAATTGCTTGGAAAGCGCTTGGTTTGCCATCGCTTTTGCCTGAAATGAGAAATATAACAGGCTTTGACAAAGGAACCAATCGACCGTTAGGGATCCTTCCCAGTGTGCCGATAACATTGAGAAAGAAAACCGTTCACATGAACATAATGGTAGTCCAAGGACCCCTAGATTATAATCTACTCCTTGGACGTGACTATATTTATTGCATGGGAGCCATTGTCTCCTCACTCTTTAGAGTAATGTGTTTTCTGCATGAAGGAAGAGTGGTCAAGCTCATAGACCAGCTTTCATTCCCTGGTTCACACATCGCAAATAGTCAAATACCATCCCTGAATGGTATTTTCATGCAAGGAATGTCTCATCAATCCCCTGTCCATCCACCTGATGAGTGTGAGTGATTCATGAGGACATGACTGAAACCCAGGGGGCATGCACCCTGGTCTGTTTCGGTAGGAAAAACTTGGGCATAGAGTAGGTTTCCACGAAGGATATATGACTAGTTGACACACCCGTCCATTTAGGAAAATGGGGTTAGACCGGAATAAGATACCTCTGTTAAAAGGTATGCCTTTCCCGATAAAACAAATGTTTTACCTGCAAATTGAGGGGTAACCTGGAAACTCTACTTCACTATACCTGGGGGCATGCAAACCTTTTGGCATGCAAGCGAAGAGCGACCATTTATTTTTTAAAATTTTTAGGTCCTATAACCCTTTAAACTCGTAGGATTGGTCGTTTCCTAACTTGCATAAAGAAAGGATGTGGGGCAAAGCTTTAAAAAAATGCCATTTTTAAATGAGACATCCTTATTATACAACTGGATCGAGCAATTTTAACGCGGAATTCAAGCTCGTTAAAAAATAAACATAAGAAATGAGCAAATGTTCCCCCAGAGTTTAAGCTCATTAAAAAATGAACCAATTTCCAGTAAATAACCATCGTGAATGTATTATCATCAGCCTTTGAAGCCTTGGTCGTGTTCTCATCATCACCTCCACTCTGTATTGGCCGATCATTCACCTCCATTTGATTGTTTACCCTTTTTGAGGAACAGCTGCAAAGAGTGATCCTGTTAGCCATCCTTGTGACACTGCCATGATTGGAAAATTCCAAACCTTACCTGGAATCAGCTGCTACCCGAATTTATCACTCGTTCCTCGAAAAACGAGTCTCCTTTAAGCTCTTTTCAACTGACTCATAAAATATGAAAAGATTGCTAAGAAATTGGCCTCTCCAGCTCGTTAAAGTGACCGGAAGTGCTATCCCTCCTTTAGATTTTAATCTTTTTGGACTTGAGGGATTATTACACAAAAAGATCGAGCACTTGTTTTGTTCGGCTCGTTAAAAGTACCGAAAATTCATCCCTTTTGTATCGTTTTATACTTTTTCGGACTCAAGGGATTATATGATGAAAAAGGATTATTGGAGGTTTCTTTACGTCCCTTTTTTAGACTCTCTAAAATTGAAAAGGACTGAGTTATCTTTTTCGTTAAACTCATTAAAACTCAATAGCGACAAACTTGTCCATACAGACAAGAGCGAGTTTCACTATCGCTAGGCTCGTTAAAACATAACGATGGGTTTGCCCGAAGGGAAAGTTATAGAGAAAGCATATGTTATCCTCCTCAAGCTTGACAAAAATAAAGAGGTACTGGTCAGCAATGACTGGGGAAAAATTGGGAAGAAAACTTGAAGAAACTTTATTGGTAGCAAGTCGCTCTTGAACATGACACTTTCACTCTGCATTCGAATCGGGTTGGGTTGTTCCGTTCACTGGTCGTATCACCATGGGTCCATCACACCATCCATATTTGGGGAAACGCTACCAATCCATCATGTTAGTGTCACCAATATGTTCAAGAGAAGTCGCTCAGAGAATTCACCTATGTCTCATCCACTGCAATACATTTACGCTCCATCCTTTCATGACCGCCACCCTGAACCTTATATCGTCATATCATTTTCACCTCCATTAAAATCATTTGCTCCGTTCCATGTCATTGATGTGGGATTCACTAAGGCCCTCCTATGATGGATCACTTCTTGTCGACATCAGCTCATTATCCAAGAAGTCGATCTAGGAACAACCCTTTCAGTACTTTGAAGCTTGCATGCCTCAATGGCAAGTTTCTCACTTCCGGCGATAGGTTTACATCAATGGCCTTCGACCAAAAGATTTTGCGTGGTGTTCGATGCCAAGTCCCTTTATTCACACCACGTGAATTGTACTGTAGTACCTTGAGGGTCATCATCATTATCAGTGATTCCTCTCGTGCCTGTTAACAACTTACATCATTGGCTGGTAATCAGGCGATGTCTTTCCATGTTCGACTCTAGAACATCTCTCACATGGATCGACTTGTACTTTGAGTGAAGATCGAACGAGATTGAAGACCCTGGATCTAATTTCATCCATCCGGACTGCGATATATATTCAGGAAAATATAGACATCAAATGTACATCATTACTGCATAGATAATCATCCAATCCAAGGGATGATGGCTCTACCAGAATCATCAGTCTGCACTCAGACGATTGTTTGTCTTATGTACATGAAAATGAATTTATAAAGCTGAGCATGGGAATGCCCACCCCAGCTAGATCATGAAAATATTATGAAGATAATGTATTGTATTGTATCTTATTACAGGTCACCTTCCAACTCAAAAAAACTTCAGATCCTCATGATAAAGCATTTCACCCGACATCAATATATTAACGACCTCATGCTTTAGGGGGCAACTGTTATAGACATTTTTGGGCACTGAAACCCCAATCATAAATGTCCATAAACCAAGGGATCTTAAGTCCGTAAAAGTGTTGTTCCAACCTCTAAAAGAACAAGGTCAACTGACTACATCTTCTCCCAGAAGTTCTCCATGAAAAACTACTCAGAACTGGTCAAAACTGGACCATCTCACCTGCTCCATGGTCAAAGTGCACTGCATCCCACCTAAATACACGTGGGAGGTGTGATGCATACTAAAGCCATTCTATGGGGTGCGATGGGTGAGAGTGGACAAATGGCAGGGTCAATCTGCAAGGTGGAGGATCATGGAATCTTCCAGAAACTCCTCCTGTGACACTTGCCTCTCTGCATTCGCCCAGAGATGAGTAAGAGATCATCAATCTCCAAGTGGAATCAAGAACTATCAGAGAGAGGACAATAATCAAATATCAAAAGCTGACTCACCCCCCTTGCAAACATCTATATATGGATCCCTCATCCCAGAGATCCAGAGACTTGAATTTTGTATCTTGTAAGGAAGTGCTACTGGTTTCTTGGTGTAACATCATAGTGTTGGGTGATCCAAGCTTTTCATGAGGTAAAGAAGGGATTTCCTGCTGAGAGGATGATGCTGGGTTAGAACAATTGGTTGTAATCCTCTTTTCTTTTCCTGATTATTAATAAAGCTATTCGAGTTTTCCTCCACATTCTGGTATGTTTGATGATATATGCATTTGTGTGGTCAATATATATCTGGTCCTATATTGTTTATGATAGTAGATCTATGCTCTTGGATAGTGTTATGCTGCTTTGATTCTATAGGTGCTCTTTGAAGCTAGGTAGACGAGGAAGCGAGTGGCGAAGATCTATCAGAAGGGAGAGGAATTAAGCAAGGAACCAAGCGCAAGACAGAGGTTGGTCTCCTTCTTTCCCCTCTTATCTACTTCTCATAAAGGAAAACGAAAGTGGTTTTAGTTTGTTTGCTTCTAAGGTAGCTACTAGCCTTAGTGGGACTAGCATCTCTGCATAGACACTAGATTTCCCGATAATGCCATGGTTCCCTCATACCATTGAACTAATACCATGGGCCCATTACATTATTACTAACTACTTGCAGTCCCTTACATGATATGGGTTAACCACCTTATTTATTACTATGGCCCATCCCATTATTACATTATCACCTTGGGTACCTCCCTTTATACCCCATATTATCCCCCCTAGGTATATAACATTCCATCCCCCTTAGCATGTTTCATCCCCGAAACATGGGAAGAACATAAATAATAATATCTACTCAAAGGAGTAGTCCACTGGTACCATGCACGTGCATCTAGCCATCCAAGAGAAAGATGAACCCTCGATCTCGCTGGTGCCGTGCTTGCTTGAGATGGAAGCTGACCATGGTAGCTCTTCTGTGTTGATGTGTGGTAGGTGGATCTTTTCTCCTCTCTATTTGTCTGGCGGGGGTTGTTGTCCTTGTGGCTAATTGGTTGCCATCTTGTTGGTTGCTGTCTTATGAGGTGATGTGGGTGATGATATGTTGAAGTTTTAACCCACGATGTATTTTTCTTTAATTCACCCTGTTAGCGCTTGAAATTTCACCTCAGGCTGAGAAAGGCAAACCTCAAGGCAACATCAAACCATTTAGCCTCGTGGCTAGCCCTACGGGGCAGAAGAAGGCTCTCTCCGGTCTATCTCGTAAAATCTTCAAAAGATGAGATGACTAATAAGGTAACACTGATATTAGGCTAGTAAACTAATCAAAGAGTTTGATTTGGGGTTTTTTAGGTTTTTGGTGGCAAATTGAGGAGAGGGCAATTTTGGGTGCGGGGATTGGACACAGTTTCTGCAGGGGGTTCCTTGGGGCGAGGTAGGAGACAGCGTTGATGCCTTTAACTGAGGTGGATGGTCGGGAATGAAAGATGAAGAGCTAAAGAGAGCAAACAGTAACTTTGAATTCTCTTTAGACAGAAGAAAACATTAAAATTAAACAAACTTAAAAGCAGAGCATGGCAAGCATGAATTCTTACTTTAACACTTCATTTGTTTAATGTGCAGAAGTAAAAGAAAGGAAATGAATCAGATAATCAAGCTTACAAGTACATTGAGAAACACACCATCAACACATGAGTCCACAAGAATCCCAAAGAGGATTGCAAAACCCTGGTCTTCCTTAGCCAAAAATTGCAGAGATACAGTGAAATAATACAATAAGAGCTTCTCCCTCAAGAGTCCAACCATGAAAATGAGCAAGAAAGTACATAATATAGATGATCTAACCTCTTTCCCTACCTCCATGGGTCGAGCTCACTATCCTAGGAGCTGTTTCAACCACTTCTAAACTAAGCACTACAAACTAGGCAGTCAAAACAACTTGCCTCTATAAACTTGGAAACCAATTCATTCATTTAATTTTCACCATTTTCATGAATGAATCTTCTAGAAGAGGTACATAAGAGTAAAAGTATCATAAAAGTACAATAATTACATCAAAGAGCCTAATAATCCACCCCAAAAAGTCAAACTGAGTCAAATCTGCGTTTTCTGGGCTGTACAGTGCATTTTTGGAAAATTCTGCCTGACGGGTCGCGCGCCTTTGGAGCCATCTTTGGGGCACTTGCAGGTGGAAAAATTGGTCAAGCGTAGGCTTGTTGGAAATGTCTATGAGTCTACTTTCCAACCCAACTGGAATTTTTGGATTTGGAGTTCATTTGCCCTGTCAAAAATCAAATCTCCCAAGACTGTTTTCTGCAATTCAAAAAAGTGGCAGAAAGTCATTTTTTGCTATTTTTTGACTTTCTGGAGGCCCAAAATTTCACCAAATCTCAAGTCCATCCATGAGAATATGTAACTTTGCATGAAAAATCTGGAAATGCTGAGTTTTGGTCAAAAGGAGTTGCCATGATGAAGGGTCGCGCGGGGGGTGAGACCCGTTAATGGGAAAAACCTGCAAATTGCCAAAAAATGCCAAAATTCACCCAAAATTCTCAAAATTTCTTGGGATTTGTGCTGTGGCTAGGCTATTTAGTGCCTTTATCAGTCAAAGAGGCTTTGGCCAAAATTTGGAGTGGATCGGGCCTTTTCTGTCATTTTAGTGCTTTGGCCAACCTCCTTGGATCTAGCGATTGTAATTTTGACATTTCTCTAAAACCATGACACCTGTGCAAAAAGTGAAGGAGGTTTTTCTTCCTTGGCATGTTATGGACAAAATCCTCTCTCCGTTTTCCAAAATTCATATTTTATTGCTCTGGAACATCATTTGAGTGCGACTTGTCCCGATGTGTGAAACAAGGAATTTTGTCGAAATGGAGCGAAATGAAGGGGATAGGGGGCTTCTAAATTCTTGGGGAAATTTTTGGGAGTGGGGAGGGATGTTAGGAAGTAGGGGAAAGTGAAATCTCAGAGATTGAGTGAGGGGAAGGGGTCCAAAAGGGCAAAACACAGGCCAAACCTAGAAAATTGCCAGGTTGTAGCTAGAAACTAGGGTTTGTGCAAAAATGAGGATTTTGGGGGATCTTAGTGATGGGAAGCATTTGATAAGGTATATGAAGGATAGCGGAAGGTGTATGAAAATCTGGAGACAATTTTTGCCAATGATTTGACCGTCCAAGAGAAATTAGCTTTCAAAACCCTAGGAGAGGGAAACGACCTTGCCTAGGTGCAACTGAAGCATGAACAAGGTGTACAATGACTCATTAGACACTGAGATAATAATGAAAACCCTATGAATGATGATAGACTCAGCTGAAAAGTGACATAGATGGGCATTTGGGCAACTTTGAAAAGAGTGGGAGCAAACCCTAGACCTAATGCCTAGTGACCAAATTTTGCTTGAAAACTCTTTGAAATGACAAAATTTGACTTGGAAACTCTGAGACCACTTTGTAAGAGCATATTTGATCACTGGAGGAAGGTTGGAAAGACTGACACTAACACACCCCTTACTGGAGCCTGACTGTTATGTTGTGGTGCCTGCTGTGGTGTCTTATATTCCAATATTACTTCCACCACTGAGCCCTCATCTGATGTATCAGCACCTGTAACCTTTTCTGCTTCAGCCTCTATTTGTGTTTGATTGTCGACCATCAACTACTCATCATCTGATATGTCAGTCCTTGGAACATATTCTGCGTTAACTTCCGTGGACTCTACCTGTTTATTGATGGAAATATCCTGTAATGTAATTTTCTTCTTTTTATACCAGAGCTTTAGGAATTTCTTCTACATGTTAATATTTATAGTACCCACAGATTCCATCCAAGAATATCCTAAAACAACATCCATATTATCCATCTTTGAAGTATAAAAATCACCATGCAACACATACTTATCCATAGAAGTCTTCAAATCCTTATACACTTGAACATCCTCATCATCCACCTGTGTGTTTTCAATGTGTTTTGTAGGAACTTGCAATTTTTTTGCCAAATTAACATTGATGAAATTATGCTTGCAACTAGGATTTATAGAAACAATGATCTTCTCTTTCTAAATCAATCCATGAACATACAATAAGGAGATACCAATAGAAAATAACCCTTTAGGTTCCTTGGTTTCCTTATTTTCTGTAAAAATAAAATCTTTGCTAAGTTGTGTGTCTGTCTGTGTGAGATTATCCACAAGATTAGTTTTACGGTCAAAGTGGTCCATAATAGCTTTTGTGAATATGTCCCAAGTCAAGGGCCTTCGATAGAAATGTTGATGCCTTTGCCACCATTGCCATCTTTCATTGTCCAAGTACATTTTTCCCATTCTTAGCTGAGCCTCATCATCCATGATTTAATTCAAACTAAAATATTTCTCCATTTGTGCTAGCCATTTGGCTGGATGAGAGCCATCAAATTTATACAAGTCCTCAAACTCTGAGGTAGGCCCGCCATCACCAAAAAAATGGCGAAAATTTGAAATAGTCATAGTTGATTCAATATTGCTTAGAATCCCTATTATGGCCTATTTTCAGAAATGGAACAATCATTCTGCATCCACCCATGTGATAGGAATCTTGATCCAGGCACGGGAATTTTAGATCTGTGCTGCTACTCTCCCGCTGTCACCAAAATTTCTGAAAAAAGTGCTGATTTTAAATCAGAGATATCTCCCTCATCCGGACTCCGATTCGACTGATTTTTTTTTTGAAATTGAGTGTTTTTCACAAAGAATCCATATCTACAATTATATTTTGCAGATCTTGCACTAAGATTTCCAGATCGGTGCTGCAAATTCGCTGCCCCAAAAAATTGTCTGTATGTTTTGGGGCAAAATCTACAAAACCTAATTGCAGATGTGAATTCTGCAAACTCACCGCCCCCGAAATCCTCCAAAAAATAAAAAAAATTCTCCACTGTTTTCCCAAGAAAGTACTTTGATACCACTTTTTATAGCTCTTATCCCACTTGTTATAGCTCTGATACCACTTGTTACAAATCTAACCCAGAAATATTATCGATCTGATATGAAAATATAAGACAATGCAAATAAACCCAGAAATAATATGAAATGATTCTTTATTGATATCAAAACCTTAAGGTGGGGCAACGCCATACATTAACTCCTTAAGGAAGGAGAGCACTCCACAAGCCATATGCCTGTTCACACAATAATCCTTGACATAATTCCTTGACATCTCCCCATGTGGAGTCTCTAGCCTCTATATAGGCCTCATACATACAATACCATGGATCATTACCATGGTTCCCTCATACCATCGAACTAATACCATGGGCCCATTACATTAATACTAACTACTTGTGGTCCCTTACATGATATGGGTTAACCACCTTATTTATTACTATGGCCCATCCCATTATTACATTATTACCTTAGGTACCTCCCTTTGTACCCCATATTATCCCCCCTAGGTATATAACAAAGTTGTCTTCGGAATGTTTACTCCTTTCATGCGTATTTGGTGATAGCCAGAGTGAAGATATAGCTTCGTAAAAAATTGAGCACCATGCAGTTCATCAAGAAGATAATCAACAATCAGGATAGGGAATTTTTCTTTGACAGTGAGCTTGTTGAGGGCCCTGAAGTCTAGACACATGCACCATTCCCCATATTTCTTGAGCACCATGACCACTGGCGATGAATAAGGACTGATGCTAGGAAGAATAACACCAGCTTCAAGGAGTCCCTTGATGATCTCTTCAATTTCATTGTTTTGGGTGAAAGGATATTGATATGGGCGCACATTCAGAGGTTGTGCCCCTGGGACCAAAGTGATGCCATGATCATGTTCCCCTCTAGAGGGTGGAAGCTCTTTAGGTTTGTCAAATACCTATTGGTGGCAATTTAAGAGTTGTTGCATCTTAGGATGAATATGAAGAGTAGTGGGATCGATGACTTGGATGGCATTAAACTAGGCGATAACTCCATGATGGCCCTTTTGCAACAACTTTTCCATTCGATGCGAGCTGATGATAAAAGGAGCACCTACTTGGAGTCCACAGAGGGTATGCATGTGGTCATTTTGCTTAAAAGTCATATATAACTCCTGGAAATCCATTGTGATTGGGCCTAGTATGTGAAGCCATTTATCACCCAAGACAATGTCACAACCACCCATGTTAATCGTAAACATGTGGGTCTTTAGGTGGTAGTTTCCCATCTAATGTTTGATATTTTCACAATGGCCTTCACATTTCATTGTCCCCCCATCAACAATCTGGACCTTGAAATTAGAGACTGCCCTAACAAAACAATGAATAGCTTCGGTAACTCACTGATGGATAAAGTTAATGAGTGTTGCAACTATCAATCAATACTACTACTAGGCAATGTTTAATAAAGCCTTTGATTTTGAGAGTTTGGGGCGCAGAAATGTCTGCCAAAGGATGTGGCAAGATAACTAGTTCCTCTGGTGTAGCTGGGAGCTCATTGTCCTATTGGTTGTCCTCAAATTTGTCCTCTGCTCCCTCAAGGGGTGGGGCTTCCTCAGATGAGCTAGGATCAGCAGCATCAATTTGAAAGAATTTGGGTGCCTTGCATTTATGCTCCAGGGAGTATTTGTCATCATAGTAGTAGCACAATTCTTGTTTTCTTCTTTCAACCATTTCTGATGGAGACACCTTTTGAACCTTAGGTGTTTGGGTAGGGCCCTGAGCCTGGGTGGGGCATCTCTTGACTATGAAATTTGGACAAGATGACTAGGAAGCTAAACCACGTTCCACTTTTATAGCCTTTGTGCAAGCATCCATCCATGTAGGTGGGTGGTGCATCTGGACATGGGCTTGGATGGATTCTGAGACCACTTATAAAATTTTCCAAGTAGAATTCATCGCCTAGACCTTCTGTGCAGATAGCCAATGTCTCAAAGGTTGTAATTTAGTATTTTATTGTGCCTGTCTATCAGAGCTTAGTAAGGCGGCCCAAAAAATTAGACTCTCTGTCAAAGCCGTCACAAAGAGATTTTGAGAACACCTACCAAGTTATGTTCCCGGGATAACATTTCTGATGCCACTGCCACCATTTCCACCTCCCTTGGTCCAAGTAAAGGGCACCCACACATAGTTTAGTTTGATCATCTCGTATATCATTTAGAATTAAATATTTTTCCAATTGGGCTAGCCATACTGCCGGATTAGAGGCATCAAATTTGTACATGTCTAGCTTGGGTGGCTTGTTACACAACATTTTGTCACTGTCCTTGTACTCCCCGTTCCTTGATTCGAGAGGACCTCTATAGTGAACCCTATATGCTTACCCTTCATGAAGAAACTCCCATGGTGTCCCTCTTCATGAGTAGAACAATTCCCTTTTGCACCATTTCCCCAAAATATTCTGTTTTTCCCAATTTACAAGACCGATGCTAATGGCCCTTATCCTCGTCACGCCGATATGCAAGGATTAACACTGTCCCTAGCATTGATCGGAGCGACTGAGCTTTGTTATAGTCATGCCGATATGCAGGGATTAATACTGTCCCTAGCACCGACTAGAGCAACCGGGCTTTGTTGCAGTCGCACTAGTCCTCATTTGGAAAGTTTTTTAAATAAAGAGCTGAAGCTTCCAAATCTAGAATATTCATAACGGAAGTCTAGTAAATGGTTTGGCTAGGTAGGGTCGAGGATGTTAGTTTGGGCTCCTTTCCCTTATAATCATGGAACTACCTCAAGAGATAAGACTTTCTCCCATGAGAATAGGATCCATCTCCCATCCATTCATCCTATATAAACCTCCCTTTTTCCAAGCACAAGCTAGTGTTAATGTTGGTGTGTTAGTGCTAATTAAATTTGGAGTAAACAACAAGCTATTCATAGTTGTATCTCTCTAATTGTTTGAGGGAGAAGTGTCAATTTGGTTTAGTGTGAAACCTAAAGGGAAGAGCCTTAAAAATACTATTGTTGAGGCCATCATGGAATGCTAGCAGAAGTGTGTGGGAACCTAGTTTTATCAAAGGAGAACGAAAACGTCAAGACAATGGTTGTAATCTCTTCTTGATTCAATATATATGCAACTATCGATTGATTTCCTACATGATTTGTCACCTTACATGTTCATGGCTTAATGTTTCTTGACTTGTTAACTAGGTTGAATTACAATTTGTCTATTATCACAGTTGTTGTTTGTTGTTGTTTACTTTCTTCAGGTGTTTAAAGAAGGAAGTGAGAGATAGCTAGAGTGAGCAAGTAAGGACATCATCAAATGGGATAAGTATATTGAGAGGTAGGCCCTCTTAATTGGTTCTAACGTAAGGAAATCTTCCATAGAATGTATCAGTTGTGGCTAGACCCATTATCGGGCTAGAGGAATTTTTTGTGTTCGCACTCATAATTTTACTACACCACAAATTGGTGACTCCACTAGGGAGCGAAGTCCTTCTATTCATCTTGTTTGATATTTCACGATTTTGTGTGAAATTTTCTAGTTCCAATTTTTCCCTTTGGTCTATTTATTTTCTTCTACTTATTGGTCTGAGTTTGAAATTCATAGTAGCAGACCTGGTCCAGGTTTAAAAAATAAAAAATAAAAATTCTTGGCTCCTTCGCTCGGCGCATTTAATCCACTGATAGTTGTGCCAATCAATGGGATATGCTGAGAAATAGTCGCGTCGACCTCCCTCTTATGCTTGTTGTTAGTTAGGTAGTCGTGTCGACACCTGTGTGTGAAGATTATGGTTTGTACCCAATCTTGGCCAATGTGTTTTGCTCTTATGATTTCGACCCTGTAATCCTTTTAGGCCTTTTTCTCCCTGACTAGAAAGTTACTTTTCATTTGGTTTTGTTTGCTTGTTGGTTTTTGATTTCTTTAGTCAGTCGATGGTTAGTGACACTAGGGCATCTAGATTGTCATACATTCAGCTGATTGTGAACTTGGTGAGTCGAGTTGTTGGTGTACTTACTCCTTGCATTTCGTTTGTGGTCCTTTTACGGCTTTGACCTCCATTACAAAAGTTTGAAAAGTTTTTGATTGCTTCTCTAAAAATTTCTTTTTCGTCACGGATTAAATTGCTTGTATTGTTTTCAGTAAAGTCGGTGCTTCATTAGTCTGAATGAGTCTCTCTTTTCATGTTTTCATTCACTTGAAGAGCTAATTGTCTCGAAATTTTTTCATTGAAGTGTTGCATGTGAAAGTTCATCTCATCATTTCATGAAAAAGTATGAAATTCTAGTTTTTTGTATTATTATGCTACGATAGTTAGCATCATTAAAGACTAGGATTGCATTAGCATTTGAAAAGGAAAGAACTCTTTTTCTTTTGAAAGGACTTTTACTTGTCAGGAAATTAGGAATTGGAATGCATTTTTCATTAGTTTATTTTTCGAAAAGTGAAGTAGTGAAATATCATTCTTCTTTCAGTTTCTTTGTTGCTTGCATTTGATTGTGCATTTTCCACCCTCTCTAGTGTAGGTAATTCATCGAATTGAAAGGGTTTTGTTCCATTTAGTTCCATTTAAGGTTTTTTGAGTCACATCGCTAAGGCCTGAAAACTGAGACATAACTCAAGATAAACTTTAAAATGAACTCAATTAACCTAAGGCGCATTTGACTTCTAACGATCATATCTAGAAGGTTTAGGCTAGAGACATGTTCCAACGTCTTTAAACCTAGCAGTTGTCATTAGCTTCAGCATTAGACAACGCTAGTATGGATTTGTGCTCCCTGTACCATCGAGTATATAATAGGAGACCCCTCTAGGCTGCAATCCTTTATCCATAGGAAGCCGAGTTGGCTGCCTTGCAAACGTGATACACCAAACACAGCATTCAAGGAGATTGCCTACCCATACTTCTCAGTTCACTGGGAGCTATTCTACAGTTCATGGTTGCCTAGTAATCCTGTTTACCTAGATCATCCAGAGTAGTCATTTGATCTTTTTGATTCATTAAACTTAAAAGATCATTCAAGCACTTTTCCTTTCGAGCTCGTTTCCAGTTGAAAGCGATAAAGTCATCTTTGTTTCTTTCTCAACTCTTAAAACATGAAAGAGCACCAGTCTATTTATGCGTCTTAATAATTGATTGCCCACAATCTGATAATGTCATGTTAGTCTTTTCTAGACCAAATCGTGAGTTTCCCTTAAAGAAAATTTTAAAGCCTTGACGTTTATCTCTCCTTTTCCTATTAACTAAGACAAGGTCATCGTGGCTAAACCATCTAGTTCACCTAGTTCCTCTTCCTCTCATCCATCTAAAATATTTCCTGAGTCGTTTCCTGAGTTATCAGAGTCACTCGAGCACTAAGGTGTTGGACTCGGAATTGTTCTGAGAATTCAACTGTTGTCACCTCATCCTCTGCCTACTTTAGATACTAGGTCATCTACTGATTTTGGCTCGGAATATCTGGACAGTCTTGCTGGGAGTGGGATCCCCCAACGACAGTTTTGGGGCTAAAAGCGCATGTTTGAGTTAAATTTTGTAATAAAATAGTAAAGTCTTCACATTTTTTGGTCGCAGAGCGTAAAGGTGTTATGTGTCGTAAAGGGTAGTCTGCCCTTAGTTTTGTAAACTAAAGTTGGCTGTAAGAGATCCACCCATGGTCTACGAATCATGGGATTGGATAAAAAGAGCTAAGCTCTAAGTAGTTTTCGAGACACAACATGTAAGAGAGTCGTAGCTCTGAAGCAAGAATTCTAAGTCTTGTGTCATAGCGTAGGTAGAGACTCTGCAGTTGAGTGCATAGAGGCCTAGGGTAGAAGTCTGCAGCTGAGTGTGTGGACCCCTATAGCGATGTGCACAGGGTGGACAAAGTCTGTAAACACTTGGAAGATATTAATAAAGAAAGATATTCTGCAATTTTTGTGTCTTTGTTCTATTATTGCATCTTGATCTGTTATGTGTAAATTTCCTTTATTTTGCTGATACGATGCACGAGTGACTATGAATACATTAGATAATTGAACGCGATCAAGGATATCTCTTTACACGGTGTTAACTTTAACTATCTGATAAGATATGAAAATCACTTAGACTAATTTGGTAATCTGCACAGTGCACTACCATAGCCATGTGAAAGTACCTGAGTAGCAGGATAGGGATGTGGAAAGGTCAATCATACCCTTTCATGGAGGTATTGAAGGACGAGATAAAGGGCTCGTCTTGTAAGCCCTAGAGTGAAGCGACCTGCGCGAAGGCAGGGATAGAGGGAATCAAACAACATCAAAACCATGTTAGGGTGCGGAAACTTGGTTCCAACATCCCCCCATATTAGTTTGAGTGAGACTTTGGTCCGTGCTCTATGGGCTAATGCCGAAAGGGCTAGTAGTGTAGGGATTTGTTTGGCTAATTAACGCTAAACCTGGGTTAGGCCCCCTCAAGCCCACAAATGATTATGTTGCCTAGACAAAATCAGCATAAGGTATGTGTGATGTCGTATCACTGGAATCCAACTAAAAAGGAGATCAGAGACTCATTGGATAGGAAGATCCATGAATTCTCGTCGCAGGAGAATAGAAACCCGTGACTGACAAAGGAATAGTGGTTGGACAAATACTTGTATACAGAGATCCATGAGATATTTTCTACTCCTTCCCTATTGAGTTATACGAGTGGATCGTGAAGCTAGTAGATAGCCAAGGAAGGTGGAAACTTGACTGTCCTATTGTGTGGACTCTGAAGCTAGTGTGAAGGTTGGAAGCATCGGAGGATAAGATCTCCTGCGCTATCAATCATTGGCTTGATCGTTTCATAGGAGGATTTGTGACTAAACTAGTGGTTGACACATTAGTCAGCTACAACAAGGTGGAGCGATGCATTTTCAAAGGACCGCGAGGTAAGTACATAAAATCTTTGAATGCCTGGATTAAAATGCTATTGTGCAAAAAATGGGTTATGCAGCTATCTTGATGTTCGAGACTACGTGAAGCAGAAAAATGTACAAGAATTAAGGAAAAAAGGGTCCAGAGTATAGCCCATTGATTTTACTTCCGCAAGGGGATGAAGAAGAGATAGCGAAGGTTTCTCCACGAAGTGCTATTCAGTTAATAAGACAAGGATTTTTGCGAATACCACCTCTGCTTACACCACCTCCAACTTCACCACCATCGCCTCCAACTTCACCCGTACCACCTCCATCTCCAAAATAGTTCAATATGGAAAATATAGTGAAGTTGCCTTTATTCAAAGGCTTGGGAAATGAGGACCCGAACCAATTCTGGTTCGTTGTGAGGACTATATGGGAAGCTCAAGGTGTTACAGATGATAATATAAAGAAGGAAACACTGGTTAGTGCTCTACAAGATCATGCGCTAACCTGGTATATTAAGTACTCTACTGATAACCCGAATGTTGGAGTGGCAGACATCTAGGTAACACTGAATAACGAATTCAGTAGGCCTAAATCTGAGGCGTAGTCGATTGTGGGATTCAAATAAATCACGTTGCAACCAGGCAAGATGCCTTGGGAACTAGATCAAAGGTTGAAATGTATAATCCGCGAATCCAACATGAACCTAATGGATGGACAACATCGTGAGTGGTTTGTTGCTTCGCTCCTGCCACACTTAAGGGATGTGCTATTGTAGCAGAAGATAACCACTCTAGTAGAGGCTTTGGAGATTGCCATGAGACTACATGAGATTCTGACGCAAGATCCAAACCTAGGGGTTTAGTAGATCCATGCGCAGCTGAGGAATCTATGCCTTGAGATGCAAAGTTTGATGCGAGACAGGACGGTTCAACCAAAGGTACGCGGCAAGATATGGTGCTTGAAATGTAAGAGTTAGGGACACGACAAGGGCCATTGCTTGGTCTTTGTGAACTATATTGCAATAGGGTGACCAATGCCTTTAAGGCCAAAAGCTCAAGTGGGACCAAGCACGTTCCTGCATTATGGTGTGCTATCTGTTAGGTAGCTAGAAAACATTCCATTGATAATTGTCACTTGCTACAAAAGTTTGTACAGACACTGCAACAACTATTCTATAAATATTGTAGGTTGGTAGGGCATGATGGGCATACTTGTAGGAGCTATTAATTGATGATGGATAGAACTCCCACCTATAGGGTTCAGACTAAAACGTGGCCCCCTTGACCAGAGTGTAGGGATGGCGTGGATAGGATTTCAGGGGCATGGACGAGGCCGAGGTGAAGGAGGACTTGGTAGAGGTCAGGGACAGTTGATTTTCTAAAATTTCAGAGGGCCAGGACACTATGCCCGTGATTGCACTAACCCAACACATCCATCATGCAAGTATTTCATGTTGTTTGATCGTGAAACGGAAGACTATCCTACGCTAATAGCTAGGATACATGATAAAGGGGCGCTACCACCTCAACTGACTCAGAACCTGTAGATGATGAGGTTTGAGCCACATGAAGAGGATCCAAATGTAAATATAGTGCTCAAAAGTGGAATTGTGACAAGGGATGACAAGGGGAAACAACCAGAAGAAAGTACATGGGTTTTCAAAGCTCTGGAAAAAGAGGTTGAATTTGATTTGGTGCGTGCACATGAAACCTTCATGGAAGCTACGAAGAGCTTTGTTGAGGCCTCCACCTCAGGAAGAAATGATAAGCCTGAGCAGGAGATGGACCCCTCTATGCTCACAACTTTCCTTGAGACCTGTATGAAGTTACTACGTGATAGTAATGCTATGAAAGGGTTACAAGAGCTCATCAATAAATGCAATGGAACTGCTCCGAGTGAGCCACGCGTAGTACGAAAGATTGGCAAGAATAAAACAAGGACGGGATGGGAGATGAGACTGATCGCACAAATAAGAGAGTATGAGATGGATGAACTTATTTTGGACCTAGGTTCAGACGTGAACGTCCTACCTGTGCATGCCACTTGAACTCATTAGGCATCTCTATGCAGATCTCGGTCCCGACAATAGAACATTTGTTGGCTTATTAGGGCCTGACCCAACTTTAGAGTTAAGTTAGCCAAACAAATATCTATACTACTCGCCCTTTTGGCAACAGTCCATGGAGCGTGGACTGAGGTCTCACCCAACGTAGTATGGGAGGGTGCTAGAAACAGGTTTCTACACCCTAGAGATGTCTGACGAGTTCAAGTGGTCTGCGGTTTGACCCTGTGTGCAGGTTGCTTCACACACTTTCCTATACCTTGCACCCTGATATACTGCCTTCGCGCAGCCCTATCGAGGGGCTAAATGTTGCACTTTGCATTATTCCCCAATACTTTTCTGGCATTCCAATCTTAGTTGACTTGCATGCTTTAAGTTATACTTAACAAGATAAACCATTCACATAGGTGCGCATAATAAATAAATAGTATATTTGCAAATTATATCAAACATGCATTAACCTAAGAATAGATACACAAAATTATGACAAATATTCTCTTTATTAATTCCTTCCTCTGTTACAGACATGACTCACCCTACGCACTTAGCTGCAGGGGTCTGTGCACTTAACTACGGACTATTAATCATCTGCACACTTAGTTGTAGAGCCTTATCCTACTCTACAACCCAAAGGCACACTTCACTTGCGACTTAGTCACTTAGACTATTTTCTTAGTTCTTTTCTATTCTACTTAGAGCCTTGCTCTATTTATACAATGCCATGGTTCACGAACCATGGGTAGGTCTATCTAGCTAACATTAAATTACAAAATTAGGTCAGACAACCCTGTGACTCTATCATACTTTTGCACCCCGTGCCCGCAATTCACAGAGATTTACAACAAGATTTGGTGAAAACTTGGGCTTTGAGTCCCAGAACATGCCTTGGGGGGATTCCATGCCCAATAGCAAACTTGGGAACGAATGGGGAGACCCACGCTGCAATGGTCTCTGATTCAAATAAGATTGTCCAATCAGTAGAAGATCATCCCCATGGGGCAGCTGCAGGGGGTGACAGTGGATATTGAGGGAGCGAGTGCGTTGGTTGATTTTGAACTGATAGAGATAGTGGATCACAGAAATCCCTATCCTATGCTCCTAGGAATTGACTGGGCTACTGATATGAATGGGGTAATCAATCTAAAGAAGCAAAAGATGATATTTGAGAAGAAATCACTACGCGTAATAGTACCTCTAGATCCTGCTGAGGGATCACGCTATACAGAACCATTGTTGGGCATGGAATCCCCCCATAGCATGTTTTGGGGCTCAAAGCCAAAGTTTTGGTCAAATATGTTGTAAGACTCTGCAAATTGCGACCGCAGAGCATGAAATGTATATTGAGTCATAGGGTTGTTCGCCCTAAGTGTTGTAATGTAATGTAATGTCATGTCGGCCTAAATAGTGTAAGGCTCTAAGTTGTAAAGATAGTTAATGAGAAATGGATTGATGTAGTGATCTAATAGTGGATAGAGAAGAAGTCTAAGTGTCTTGGGTCATAGTAGTAGGAAGAGACTCTACAGTTGAGTGTGCAGAGGCCTAGTATAGTCTGCAGGTGAGTGCGCAGACCCCTGCAGCTGAGTGCATATGGCTAAGTTGAGTTTGTTAGGTTCCTATACCAACAGGAATCATAATTTTTGAATGGCAGAGATTAAAACTATAATATGTACATACCTTCTCTTTCTAAAAACGTTTTCCATATTCAAAAAATTAAAAAATGTAAAGAGGGTATGTCCTAATAGGAAAATCAAAGGACAAAAAGAATAAGAAAAGGTCTTAAACAGTGAAAAATATGAACGCCAAGAAAAGAAAAGACCATGAAAGTGTCAATTCAAAATGCCACTACTATTTAATTTTTGTGCAAAATAAATGATTGTGTGCAGTTTGTAATCTTTGCCACAATCCATGATAGTCAAAATGTTTAAACTTGGCTATTTCATGTTTAAATTTCATGTCTGTAGATAGAGAATAACATCTGACCAAACTATTTAATCTTGGCAGATAAGTAGATAGGTAGAGTAAATAAAAGGAGCTCAATTGTTTAATATGAGCCCTTGGATATAATAAGGTTAGATTTAGTTTGTTTACTATTGTAAAAGAAAAAGAAAAAATGTTCGATAAGGGTTTGCTAGCTCAAATTCACCCTAATAAAGATAAGTAAAAAAGGTAGGATGAGTAGGTGGGTAAGTAGTAGAAAGGTTGTAGAATAAATTTGATGATTGTTTAGATAAAAGCATGTGTATCATCATTTTCATCATAAAAGTTCCAATGTGAATGGGAAATCAAGCATGCATATGGATATCAAAGTCAATTAATTAATTTCCCTCATTCATTTCACCTTTTACTTAACTAATTTCCCAAAATAAAGATCAAAGTGCTTAAAAACCCTAAGTCAAAGAGGCTCAGAGCATTTCTCTGACTTTTGGAGGGACCGAACCCTTAGCTCAATGACTTATAGGAAATAAGTACTAAAATCTCCTCATAAACATTCATTCCCCCTCTCAGTGCATTCTTCTTTCCTAATAATATTCTTTCCTAAAGGTTAAATCACTTTTACTTAGGAAAAGTATTTGTTCCCCCACATAACTCTTTTTCATATCAAAAACCCTCAAAAAACAATATATCCTAAGTTTTATCAGAAAGCATTAAAAGCATGAAAATCAAATGCTTAGGGTATGGTGCCCCTTCTACTCATTTGACTAAGTTATTAACTTATTTATTAAATCCTTAATGAAAACCAATTTCCCATATCTATATTAACCCTCGTAATATTAGTTAATCCCTCCCTAGTTTAATTATATAAACTAAGGTTTTCTACCCTGAACCCACTAACTAATAGATCCTCGATTAAGTTAGTTAAAAAACCTAATTAAATTCTGCTCGATACCATAATCCCTGCCACAATCCCTCATTAAACCAAAACTGTCATGCTTAAACGCCTGCCGGGTCCCCCATTATCTTCCGTGCAACTCCATCAGTCGACCACCACACGATCTCTCCCCTCGCCATCTGATGGCCCGTGTTGATTTCGGAAGGGCCCAAAATCCAAACGATACCCGTCCGAAATCGGTTCTTTTCCACTGGGCCCCTGAGGCGACGTGGCGCTCGATGAATGGAATCGGGTAGCCTCCCCCTAATACCGCCAAGCACCAAAAGGCTGTGCAAAGCAAACCACTTACCGCTAGCCCGCTACACGCCAAAACAACCATTGTTCACCCTGCTACATGACAAACGGTCATTGTTCACCCATACCTGCCAAATTGATTTTTCACGCATAAATCCAAAAATTCCCCAAATTATTGTTTTTATCGTTTTTTTCAACTGAAAACTTCCATGCATGCATCTATGAATGTCCAAGTTGTCAACCCAAGTACAATTTCACTCTGAAGATGCTACAAAGCTCGCAAATTGCCTTTGAGCCTGCTTGAAGCTTTTTTGACCATTCACAGTTTCCATTCACCTGGTTCAAACATAATTTTCTTCAAATTCTAAGTATTTAAGCTAGAATCCATTGAAAACCCTGTCAATTTCCAAACCAGTCACTAATTTTTCTTAATTGAAATAAAAGGGAAACTCTGGTAACTGAAACCCACCTAGAATTGACCCACCTTGTGCTAAAAGACTAGAAATTTACCTTTCCCATTCCTAAATCAACAAGAACTTAGAATGGCAAACCAATTTCCACTCCACACCTAGACTTGGACCACCTTTCCCTTGCTGATAAAGATTTCCAAATCAAGGACACCTATGTCCTTGAATCCCTATCAAAATATACTGCCGATATAGAGATCAATACCTCAACCACGCCAACAAAATTGGTCTTTGGGAGTCTAATTTTCCCAAGTATCAATTCCCTAAGGCACATATCTTTCCAGAAATTGTCCATTATTGCCATGCAAAGTACATCCCCAACCAAAGAGCAATGATGTCCCCAAATGAGACTATACCTTTTACCGTCACTGCTGAATCAATTAATGGAATGCTGCAACTTCAACTAGGACAAAATTTAACCCCTATTTCAATTGGAGACCTATTAGACCATTTCCCCAAGATTACCACTGCAAAACTTGTTGAGATGCTTCAAACCTTCATCAGAGAGGAAAACCATATCCCAAAAGATCCTCCTCCATATGTGGCTACCATATTTTCCCCATTTGGTCAGGACATTGTAGCAATGATTTCTAGTGTTTTAGGATACACCACCAGTGAGTATATAGATGAAATCATCTTAGCCTTCATGTCCGTCTTCACTCCAGGACAACCTCCTGTTGTCATATATGATTATGCCAAGTTCATAGCTGATAGGATGCATGAACAATTTGTTATAATGAGTAATGAAAGAGTATTCAAGTATTCCTCAATTTTGTACCATCTTTTTCAATATTAGCAAGCTGACAAGTTCCCCTTCACTCTCCAAAGGCTGGATACCAAAGGTCATCCTAGGTCAGTGATCTTCTAGACTCCTCTGATCCATAAGCATGACTCACCATATCCATACACAGACTTCATAGATCTTTTTGTACATCCTATAGTGGCAATGCTACTTGGAATTCCTCCTACAAGAATCAGTTCAGATATCAAGAGGATCTTGCAGCTTTCAAAACAACACAAACTAGGAGATTGGTACTTGTACCAAAATCACACTGAATTAGGATCTATGGCTATCGGTTGGCCCCATATAAACTATTGAGATACCTCCCAATTATAGAATTTTGTAGAATTTTTCTACACATCAGCTAGCTCTGATACCATGTAGAATTTTTCTACAAATCAACTAGCTTTGATACCATGTAGAAATTTCACCACCTGTAGATCAAACTGATATATGCAATGTACGAAAGCATAATACTAGATCTACTTCTACAAACAATTTAGCGGAAGCTTAATCAACCATGAGAAACATTAGTAAGAACACATATAACTAATAAGAAGGAATCAATCACACATAACACAGAAGAATTTACCCAAGGAAAGCACCTGCCTAAAACCCCATGTCTATATTATCATACAAGTGGAAATATAGTCTGGATTACACAAAGCCTTAGCTTGGAAGCTATCCAGCTTTTAGTACAATCCCTCTGCTACTCATAGACAGTCAAAGGCTTTTCACAAACCTTCTCCTCTACCCTCCAAGCCTCCTATTTCTATGCACAGTTTTCCTGGGTCTTCCAGCTGCAACCTGTGTGATTCTCACCTCACACACAACACTGGCCTCTGAAATAACTGCACAAACCTGAAGGAGATAAATCCTCATCATGGATGAGCTTCCTTTATAGGAAAAATATTCATCCAACTAATAGTACACTGTCCCTTCTCTGATCTCAACTGGGTCTCTGTCTGAATTGCCATGCATCAGTTATCCATGAGAGAATACTTAGTTATCTGAAAATAACAGTTGTCACATGCATGCAAGCATTAATAAACTGTATCTCATTAAATTAACAACTTGTCAAATTAATCTAACTAAACTTGACTAAGTTAAACTAAGTCAACTGATCCTCTCAATATAGAACTCATCCTTAATTCCTCAATCAATGGAGCAAATCAAGGACACATTCCCCAATCAGTGGAGAAATTATTGCATGTTCTCACAAAGACTTCAAGTTTGATTTTCCTTAACTAATTAGCTCATGGAGAATTAATTAATTAATATTTTAAACTGTTAGTAAGACCAAATTCGTTTTTACTTCCTATAGTTAGACCAGGGACTACTAAAAATAGGAAGGGACCCAGAAATGCTATTTTTAGAAGTTTCTATTTTTAGCAGTTTCACCTCTCACTCAAGGTGGCCAAAATGCTCATTGGCCAAACTGATATTTTTAGACATGCTATTTTTAGCAGATCTGTTATAGACATTTTTGTGCCTTGCAGCACCAAGCATGAAATTTCCATAAACCAAGGGCTCCTAAGTCCCTAAAAGTGTTGTTCCAACCCCTAAAGGAACAAGGTCAACAAATTACAGCTTCTCCCAGAATTTCTCCACCAGAAACTGCTCAGAATTAGTCAAATCAGGATCATTTCAGCTACTCCACTGGCTAGCTGCGTTGCATAGCACCTAAATACACTAGCTAGGTGCGTTGCAATGCACCTAAATGCACTATCAAGGTGCGTTGAGCGGGAAATGACAAATGGCAGTGCCATTCCGCGAGGTGGAAAGACAATGGAAGCTTCCAAAATCTTCTCCAATGACACTTGCCTCACTGAATTCGACCAAGGATGAGTAAGAGGCTCTCAGTCTCCAAGTGGAAGCATGAACTGACAGAGAGAAGACACTAGTCAAATCATAAGTTGACTCATCCTCCTTGCATACATCTATATATGGATCCCTCATCCCAGAGATCCAGAGGCTGGAATTTTGTACATTGCAAAGAATTGCTGTTGGTTTTGAGATAGATATCTGAGTATTGGGTGATTTATGCTTTTTTGGAGGTGACGAAGGGGCTTCTTTGCTGGGAGGTTGATGCTGGATCAGGAATCATCGGTTGTAACTCCTCCTGGATCTTCTTGTTATATCAATAAAACTATTTGAGTTTCTCCTACATGCTTGTGTATCATTGATGCTTGTTACATTTGTATGTTTAGCTTAAATCTGATCCTAAGCTTTTTATGAATATAGATCCATGTCTTTGTGTAGTTTTCTTCTTTTGTGATCTTACAGGAACTTGGTGAAGCTAGGAAAGTAAGGGAGCAGGTAACAGGAAGCTGTCAAAGAAGAGAGGGATTGGATCAAAGGACTAGCGCAAGACACAGGTCAGTTCTTCCTATCCCCTTCTATCTTTAATTCATAAAGGAAATACAAAAGTAGTTTTCTCTGTTTGTTTCTAAGGCAGCTGTCACACCTTAGTGGGATCGAGCAGTTCTAAATAGACACTTTTCCCGGTAACAAAATGGTGACTCAACTGGGGAGGATTGTCTAATTAGTTTGTTTGTATATCTTTTTGTTGTTTGTTTCATAAGCTTATAAGTAGCATTCGAACTGCATTTGCCATAACAAATGCAAAGTAGACATCTGCTACTTCAATCCATTCACTAGATCTATTTATGATTTGAACAGCTGATTCACAAATGATCTGATTGCCCTTTGTGATAGCTCTTAGACCCTCCTTAGATCTACCCTCTGATTGTGCATTACTAATTGCTTTTACTCGGCCAAAAAACCAAAGACTAAACTGCAAACCGTGACCCAGAACTCGGATAGAATTCTCGTTTCTACCCCAGCGCAGGTACTGTGAAGAGTTCTTGCATTTCAGTGCAGTTCCCGAGAGGGAAACCTGCGCTGCAATCCAGTTTCTCTGTGTTATAGGTGCACTAATCTGACTAGCCCTGTGCAGCTGAGGTTCTTGTGCTTCATTCTTTCCAGTTTTGTCTCTGATTTTTGCAACCTGTGATCAGTGTATGTGTCTATTTAAAAACCCCTTTTCCTTGCTGTAATTCCGCCTCCTTTGTACAAAAGAACTGTAGATGTTTTTTTGTGTTTGTTGCAAAAGTAGAATAGTCGTACTGTCGTCCTTTGATTTAGATCTGTCGCAAGTGTCGATTTCGATCATAGGAGAAAGTTTGATTCCTGTTGATAGTTGACTATACTTTTACATTTGCCTTTGCTCTGAATTTGTGACTTTCTAGTGTCAAAAACGAGTATTTATTTCAAAATCGTAAAGCGTCGTAATCGTCTTTATCTTTTGATTTCGAAAAGAAGCTTGTTTGTGTTTGTCGCTTGAAAGCAAATTCAGATTTGTATATCAACTTTCTTTTTAGCATCAATATTAAGAAAGTCAAAAACAAATACATGCACATGTGCATTTTCATATTGACAATCTGTTTGCCTTGATTTAGGAAAGTGCATTTATAGTGTGCTCTTTACTCTTTGTGAAAAGATTGTGTCTTTCTTTTCCCCTAGTAGCTAGGATTTTCATTGCTGAAAAGAGATAAAAGTTTGCTTATCATCTTTAGATTGCATTTTAGGAAATTACATCTACATCTCGTGGTGAACCCAAAAGGCAAACTTCATAAGAAAGATCAACTTAAAATAAATTCAATGAATCTAATAATGCTTTGAAACTTAACGCACAACATTTAGAGGTCTAGGCTAGAGACGTATTCCGGCGTCGTAAAGCCTGGTAACTGTTGTCCTCACTGATGGTTGGGTGATTCCTCCACTTTGAGACAATAAGTGCCAGTACGGACTTGTGCTCCCACGTACCGTCGAGTATATTTTGGGAGACCCCTATAGCCTTAAATCCTTTATCCTTAGGATGTCGTGTCTGCCGCCCTATCGATCGCAATGCACTGAACACAGCATTCGGGAAGATTGACTGCCGTACCGTAAAAAGTATTCTGCAGTTTTACGATTGGTTTGGTACTCCCTCTACCTAGATCTCCAGAGTAGTCCCTTTCGTTCCTTTTCAGAATCCTTAACGGAAAAGGTCCATCTGAGCACTTGTCACTTCAGGCTCATTAAAAATCGAAGGCGACTAGAGTCATCTTTTGTTTTTTCTCGACTCTTAAAAATTGAAAAAACAAGTTGTGTCAAAGCATCTAAAATTTATTTTAAACGGAATAATCATCACCTTTCCCTCGTTGGTCTTCGAAGTTAGTCTCCCTTCATCGCAAGTTCTTGTAGAATCGCTAGGAAATATTTTGGATAGACTAGACATGTCTGAACAACCGTCAACATCCAGGACTGTGTCATCCGACGCAGCAGCAACAGAGCCTCCTGCTGCTACTCCAATGATGTTCGTTGGTGTACCATCTGTCCCGGCAAGTTATCAACAACAAGCCAGAGTCCAATTAGAGACTATTTCGACGACATGGTCTGTTCCTATTTCTTCATCCGGATTATCATCTGGTATTTCTTATGTTGAAACTCAACAAATTGATCCAATGTGTCTTCAAAGGCCAATTTACCCTTTAAGTACTGGATTTCCACCATATGGAGGGCAGTATGCCTTTTCATTGTTCCCTCCCGGAGAACAACCATATGGGAGTTTACAACAAAGTTCAGGTCAAACTGGAATTACATCCAGCGGTTGGGTACCAATACTGCCTCAGCAACCAAGGGTTGTATATTCAATGCAACCAGTCCACCCTTTGTCGAATATTCCCACTATACCTGCTATGGTGACTGCGTCGCAAGTACAAGAGTTACCTGTTGTATGTCAACCCCAAGTTTCTCAGGTTGCGATACAATAGCCTCTTGTCTCAATGACTCAATCACAACCTCAGGTTAGTGCCTCCTTATCTGGAGCGACTCAGGCTCAAACAAGTACTATGACTCCTCATCTTGGTCAATCATCCAGTATTGGGCAACAGCAAATGGTCCAACAACCATGGCTGGTTCAATCTCAACAACCGCCATTCCAGCAATCATATCAAGGACCTGAGCAACAAGTCTTTGTAAGTAATGGGCAACTGCATTTCCAAAGCGGTTATCAACAACCATATTATAATGGTTGTGCCCATCAACCTTGTCAAAGTTGCCAACATCAAATACATTATGCTGGTATGCAAAGACCCACTGCTCAGGCGATTCCATCTTATCCTGGGTATGCTTCGCCTAACCTGAATCAACAGTTGCCCTTTGTAGCAACTCTAGAATTACCAGATTTAAACCGGCTGACGAATGATCCAATTGCTTACGCCTCTTGGTGGCCGGCAATTCCGCATAAACTTCCATCAGATATTCCTAAATTTAATGGAAATCCGGGTGAAGACCCGTCGAATCATGTGATGACCTTTCATCTGTGGTGTTCATCTAACACTCTAAACGATGATTCGATTAGGCTTCTCCTTTTTCAACGAACGTTAACTGGTCCGGCAGCAAAATGGCATATCGAATTGCCTAGAGATTCATTTGACAACTTCAGTACCCTAGACACAACCTTTTTAACCCATTTTCAGTTACCGATAAGGTACGAAACGGGAACGGAACTTCTTACCAACTTCAAACAAACGATGGCCACTCACATATCTGATCATATACATGAGTGGCGACGTCGTCGTAGAATGGTAAAAACGTATGTTCCCGATCAGCTTTTAGCTGAATGGTTTATCAAGTCATTACTACCTTCCATCACGGAAGATGTGGCAAAAGGGGGGGTCGTCACTGAAGAGCAAGTTATTGCTCGTGCACAATATCTAGACTTGATCTATACTCAGTCTGGCACGCTCTACGATAAAATACCTGATGCTCCTAGACCAGAATTTTTTGTTCCTCCTCCTCCTAAATCAAACAATGACTCTCATGCCGGTGATGGCGTGATTGGCACAATAGACACGAAATCAACAAAGGCTACATCCAAAAAGGCCCGTAAGATTTCTAGTCAAAATGAAAATGAGGAACTTCTTGCCTCGGAAGTAAATGCCGTGTCGACCGACAAGGGCAAACAACTGAAGCAACCAGGGGGCAAGAATAAAAAGAAAGGGAGAAAACGGAAGCAGGATGAGTCATCTCCTGAAAAACCTTCTACAAACCCTTCTGGGCAAAGGAAACCCCCTGTGGGGTGTCATATATGCGATGAGGATCATTGGAAGAGAGATTGTCCACATAAAGCTGAAGTTAAGAAACTCTTTAAGAGTTCAAAAACCTCAGCAGTATTGACTGATCCGTTTCCAAACCCGGGAACCAAGCTGGTTGCTAATCAAAATACTTCCTGATCCCAAGTGCTTATGTTGTCTATATCAAAGCAGCAAAATGATTCTTTGACAAGGAATAAAGATTACAGGAATCCACAGCTATCGAATAACAAGGCTAATGAACAACCTAGTAGCTCGACAACAACTTTGACCGAAGTTGTGCCACCCATCATTCCTGAACAAATGATAAAGTCACCAAAGGGAGTAGTACACAAATCGACATTTAATCCTCATGCAAAAATAGCACAAAATTATAATATAATAGAGGACCTGGCCCAATCGCCGTCCGCTATGTCGACACTTGAGGTACCGCAAAATTGCCTCCCCCAAGAGCAAGCTTTATTATCAGCGATAGGTGGGATTGACCCAATGGATTCCAATCTTGTGGCCTTTGATCATAAAGGATATGACCCTCAGTTACCAGCTCAACTAGCTTTCCTTATTCAAGTGAAAGCCCTCAACAAAACTGTTCATTGAACAATTATTGATGAGGGGGCATCTACATGTATTATGTTGATGAGTTGCTGGAAAAATTTACGCTCACCACCCTTGTCGCGATCGTCAACAATGTTAAAAGAATTTGATGGACAATCATACACTCCATACGGGATTTTAAGTAACTTGCAAGTTGAACTGGGGGGCAAAACAGTAGAAATTGATGTTGAAGTAATCGACGGAAACCTTGATTACAACATCCTACTGGGAAGGCCCTGGATATATGCCATGGCCTCAGTTGTGTCGACCTACTTCAGAAATATTGCATTTCCCTTCCAAGGAGGAATTACAATCGTCGACCAACAAACATTTCTCCCCAACAGTTCACAAGTTACGGGAAGCATTCCAATGATCCATGGAAGCAATCATTCGCTCCAAAATATCAGAGTAGGTCTCCTAAAAGACCCCGCCTTAATGGGTAATTTTGCCCTACCGCCTCCGAGTAATTTGGCGGAAATGGCCACAGTGGAATATGAAATCTTCTATATCTAATGGATTTGGATTCCGAGGACGATTCTTATCTCATGTCGACCTCGTTAAAAAATGAAACAAGGAGTCCTGAGGATGGTTCGCTTACTGTGTCAACCTCATTAAAAAATGAAACAAATCCCCTTTCTCAAAGGTAAACCTTCATTCCAACCACCAAGTTGAATGCAATGAAGCTTGGGGGGCATGCACCTCGATTTAAGTTATTATGCTGGGGGCATGCAAACTTATCACGAGCAGTGTTACTGCAGGGTTCAAGCTCGTTAAAAAATAAACCCGCCATGAGCAGTGTTACCACAGGGTTCAAGCTCGTTAAAAAATAAACCCGCCTCGAGCAGTGTTTACCGCAAGGTTCAAGCTCGTTAAAAAATAAACCCGGACTGAGCAAATGTTTCCACCCGCGTTTAAGCTTGTTAAAAAATGAACTATTCCCCGATAAATAACCACGGTGAATGTAGTACTTCAGCCATTAAAGCCTTGGTCGTGTTTGCACCGTCACCTCCACTTTTCCATTGGCCGATCATTCACCTCCAGTTGATTGTTTACCCATTTTGAGGAACAACTGCGAAGAGTGATTTCACTACCCATCCTTGTGACACTGCCATGATTGGAAAATTCCAAACCTTACCTGGAATCAGCTTCTACCCATTTTATCACTCGTTCCTCAAAAGACGAGTCTTCTTTAAGCTCTTTTCAACTGACTCGTAAAATATGAAAATATTGCCGAGTCCTTGGCCTTCCAGCTCGTTAAAGGGACAGGAAGTGCTATCCCTCCTCTAGATTTTAATCTTTTTGGACCTGAGGGATTATTGCACAAAAAGATCGAGCGTTTGTTTTTTTTGGCTCGTTAAAACTATCGAAAATTCATCCCTTCTATATTGTTTTATACTTTTTCGGACTTAAGGGATTAGATGACGAAAAAGGAATTTTGGAGTTACCTTTATGCACCTTTTTAGACTCCCTAAAAATGAAAAGGACCGAGTTATCTTTGTCGTTAAACTCGTTAAAAAGATTAATAGCGACAAACTTGTCTTTAGACGAGAACGAGTTTCACTATCGCTAGGCTCGTTAAAACATAGCGATGGGTTTGCCCGAAGGGAAAATTATAGAACAAGCATATGTTATCCTCCTCAAGCTTCACAAAAATAAAGAGGTACTGGTCAGCAATGACTGGGGAAAAATTGGAAAGAAAACTCAAAGAATCTTTATTGGTAGCAAGTCGCTCTTGAACATGACACTTCCACTCCGTGTCCGAGTCGGGTTGGGTTGTTTCATTCACCGGTCACATCACCATGGTCACGCCATACCATCCATATTTGGGGTAAATGCTACCAATCCATCACATAAGTGTCGCCGACATGTTCAAGAGAAGTCATCCAGAGAAGTCACCTGTGTCCCATCCACTACCATACATTATACTTCATTCTTTCATGACCACCATCCTGAACCGTATATCATCATATTGTTTTCACCTCCATAAAAATCATTTGCTCCGTTCCATGTCATCTATGTGGGATTCATTAAGGTCCTCCTTTGACGGATCGCTTATTGTCGACATCAGCTCATTATCCAAGAAGTTGATCTAGGAACACCCCATTCAGTAATTTGAAGCTTAAATGCCTTAATGGCAAGTTTCTCACTTTCGGCGACAGGTTTACATCAATGGCCTTCGACCGAAAGATTTTGCGTGGTGTTCGACACCAAGTCCTTTATTCACACCACGTGAATTGTACTATAGTACCTTGAGGGTCATTATCATTATCGGTGATTCCTCTCGCGCTTGTTAACAGTTTACATCATTGACTGGTAATCAAGCGATGTCCTTCCATGTTCGACTTCAGAACATTTCTCACATGGATCGACTTGTAATTCGAGTGAATATCGAACGAGACTGAAGACCCCGGATCTAGTTTAATCCATCCAGGCTGCGATATATATTCAGGAAAATAAAGACATTAAATGTACAACATTGCAGCATAGATAATCATCCTACCAAAAGGATGATGGCTCTATCAGAATCATCAGTCTACACTTAGATGATTGTCTGTCCTATGTACATGAAAATGAATTTATAAAGCTGAGCATGGGAATGCTCGCCTCAGCTAGATCATGAAAAATAGTATGAAGATAATGTATTGTATTGTATCTTATTACAGGTCTCCTCCTAGCATTGAAAGAACTTCGGATCCTCATAATAAAGCATTTCACCCAATTAACGGCCTCATACTTTAGGGGGCAACTGTTATAGACATTTTTGTGCCTTGCAGCACCAAGCATGAAATGTCCATAAACCAAGGGCTCCTAAGTCCCTAAAAGTGTTGTTCCAACCCCTAAAGGAACAAGGTCAATAAATTACAGCTTCTCCCAGAAGTTCTCCACCAGAAACTGCTCAGAATCAGTCAAATCAGGATCATTTCAGCTGCTCCACTGGCTAGCTGCGTTGCATAGCACCTAAATACACTAGCTAGGTGCATTCCAACGAACCTAAATGCACTATCAGGGTGTGTTGAGCGGGAAATGACAAATGGCAGTGCCATTCCGCGAGGTGGAAAGACAATGGAAGCTTCCAGAATCTTCTCCAATGACACTTGCCTCACTGAATTCGACCAAGGATGAGTAAGAGGCTCTCAGTATCCAAGTAGAACCAAGAACTGACAGAGAGAAGACACTAGTCAAATCATAAGCTGACTCATCCTCCTTGCATACATCTATATAGGGATCCCTCATCCCAGAGATCCAGAGGCTGGAATTTTGTACATTGCAAAGAATTGTTGTTGGTTTTGAGATAGATATCAGAGTATTGGGTGATTTATGCTTTGTTGGAGGTGAAGAAGGGAGTTCTTTGCTGGGAGGTTGATGTTGGATCAGGAATCATCGGTTGTAACTCCTTCTGGATCTTCTTGTTATATCAATAAAACTATTTGAGTTTCTCCTACACGCTTGTGTATCATTGATGCTTGTTACATTTGTATGTTTAGCTTCCTAAGTTTTTTATGAATATGGATCCATGTCTTTGTGTAGTTTTCTTCTTCTGTGATCTTATAGGTGTGGAGCTCTGGAAAGGTATGTTTTTGACCAACAATTTAGTGACTTTTCGGTAGCAATTGTAACCCTTTCTGCATAATGAACTTAAAGAGATAAAGCATTTTTTTAGTAGAATATGTGAGAATTAGTATGAAAAACGTAATCACTGATAATTGTTATCTTTTCATGCAGAAAAGGGTGGAAACGAAGGATTACTGTTTAAGAGGAAAAGACAAAGGAAGAGTAACTGCTATCCCTTTGGGAGGGAACCGGATGCGAACGAGATCTAGCGGATCGAAGCAGAATGACCCAGGAAAGAAAGAAGAATTATCGACTCGGCGAAGCAGGGAAAGGAAAATCAAGGAGTAACGGCTTGGCGAATCCCTCAGGATCTTTGATCCTGAGGGATCGCTGTCTTGCTTATTTTTGCTACCTAGATACCTCGGCCATTTCTCTTATAAAGAGGGGCAGCAGTGTTAAGCTCGAGAGACCTTTTCCATATATGTAAATTTAAGTCTCAATTTGAACTTTGATCATCGAGTCTCGTTAAGACTTGTTTTTCTGTACTTTTGTTGATGCATTAATACGAAAGACTTGGTGCTTTATTTCATCTCTGCGTCTGGAGTAATCTAAGGTGGTGTATCCTTGGAAGCTAAGGGCCCGGCTCCGAAGGACACTTGCTTTTGTATCATTATAATTTGGTTTATGTGTGGATTGTTTATATAGTTTGGTAATCTGACGTGTTTGTCATATGTTGTTCCATGCTCTGTTACGACTAATTCATTAATGGTTTCATTCAGAAGATTTATGTAAGTAACTCTGTATCGTGTAAATGAATCTCTTCAGAGTTGTTTGCAGGTTCACTATTTAAGCCAACTGTTTCTGTTACAGAGCTTTCATATTAAATATTGCTATTGGATTCATTTGAACTCTTATTCGTGGGAACCCGAAAGTAATATCATTCTATCTGGAAGCAGAGTCATATTCTCTGGAAACATCAGATTGCTATAATAAGTGTGTTGTGTATATATGATAAATGCTGTTCCATAATTCATTTGTGAATATCGCCTCATAAAGTAAGGTTCATTGGAATTGCTTTTGACGATTGTTATTTGATTGCGGAATGAGAGTTCAGTTCTAACTCGCGAGATCTAGTTTACTGAGTTGCTGTTCCATTTACTGCCATTCCATTTACTGTTGTTCCATTTCAGATTTGCTGTTCCATTTTCCATTTGTTGTTCCATTTTACTTTCTGTTGTTCCATTTCCTTGCATTTACTGTTTTGGTGTGAGAGAAGGTCTAAAGCTGTCGTGAGTCAGCAAGTCGCTGCTTAGCTCCCAGATCTTTGGTCCATGCTCTATTTTCCTTCCATCAGTTTCTAGAGGGATGGGTTATCGCTTCCGCACCCTTAACTGATAAATTGCCTGGTGTGATTCCTTTATTTTAAAAGCAAATTAGTTGTAGTTTAGCATCCATTTACTCTTGTATTTTCTAGACACTGTACTATGAGCATTACTCTGACGAATAGCCTCGGATTGAGCTACTCTTTGCAATAACAAAGCATTCCCGGATTGACTTATTAATGTAGCATAACTAGAGGTGAAAGAGACCCTTGTTACAGCTCTACATTTTGGCATCGTTGCCGGGGAAAGAGTACAGCCATTTGTCTTTTACAGAGTAGTGTACGAGTCTGCTAGGGGAGAGTTGGATTTTAAAAGTGGAAGGTAAGAACCTGCGTACGGAGCATGTAAAAGCCCTGCTCCACCGTCCGCTTTCCTGGCAGAATTGTGGGTTGAATAGAATTTGGTAGTTTATAGAATGAATGACTAAGCAGAAAAAGCCAGAAAAAATTATCAAACCTCCATTCAAACCCAAAAAAGCCAAAGGGCCTGTAACCCTTGGCCGAACGACCTTCATAGACGAAATCTATAAGAAAACTGAATCTCAGCCATCAGTAGGTTTCAGAAAAACCAATTCCAAACAGCCTACTGGTTCCCTTCAGGCCACAGGGTCACCATCTGTAGCCTTCGCTGAGGTGCATAGTCAGACTGATGAATAGGACTTTCAAGAAATTGAAAATTCTATTCCAGAACGACTGCAGGAAGGGAATCTAAGCAATCTTTGTGAAGGAGAAGGGGAAACAGGAGAAGTTGAAGAACCAAGATCTCCTAGGATAATCCATCCATTAGAAAGCCCAGATAAAGGGAGCGCTGTAAAAATCATTGAAGGGATTCAATCTCCTCAAGTAACAGGAGCTCTCATTATTCCGGACAAAGGAAGTGCTATTAAGACAACCAAAACCGTACCTTCTCAGCCTAAGAATACCCTTTTAGAAATCCCGGAAGGTTATTGGCACATATTCGATCCTATGGCACAGAATCAGCCCAATACTCAAACTTCTACATTACAATATCCTATAGTGGATTCCGCAGCAAATGCTCCTATGAAAGCAATTCCCCTTCAACACATTCCTACATTTCATGGACTGACATCAGAAGACCCGGACGCATTCTTATTTGAATTTGATGTCTTATGCAGGGGATATGATTACACCACTGACCCCCAGAAATTAAAGTTGTTCCCCTCCACTTTGAAAGGAGCAGCCTTAAGATGGTTTATGGGTTTAGGTGGTGGGGTTATAAATAATTGGGAGCAGATGAAGGAATCTTTTCTAAAGAAATATCAAGACTACTGTAGGTCTAGAGAATTGAAAGACGAAATATTCCAAATGATAGCTAGACCGAATGAAACATTAGAAGAATATGTAGAACGTTTTCAGTATAATTTACAAAGGTCGCCTTATGCATCATTACCACTGCCTGATAATGTGTTAAAAACTGCATTAATCAGAGGCATGAAAGAGCAGTGGATCGAAACATTAAATATCATGGGAAAAGGGGATATTTATCAAGAAAATTTTGCTGACATCATTGATCTATGTATCAGAAGTTCGAGAGGAAGCACAAGGATAAAACCAGCAGAATATGATCAGTTTGTCAGAGATAACAAAGAACCAACAGAAGGAGTAACACGTGTAGAACTTGGCAATTTATTAGAAAATTTTAAAACTGATATTCTGGGGACATTAACTACACAACTTGATATTGTGTAGGCAAAACAGAAGCAGATTGAGGCAGAACAGAATTTGGCGATCTTCTGCCCCCGATGTAGAAGAAAGCATAGCCACAAGGAATGTCCACTGGATATAGTTCAAACATGTGCCATCTGTACAAAAGATCACCTTACCGAAAGTTGCCCCTCACTTCCTGGATTGAAAGCAGTATATAAGGAAGCAGAAGAAGAACCGGAATCAGCATACTTTGTTAACCAGTGTCGCCAATGGAAACCAAGGCAATTAGGTATGTTTTCAGACCCGACTTCTTCTTTTCAGCCTCCACAATATAGTATGTGGCAAAATCAATCTCAACCCCCATTTCTGAACTGGTCATCACAACCATTTCCTTCTCCAAATCCATGGATGAATCAGCTAAACCAATTTTGTTGGCCAAATTTTCCTTACACTCCACCATATTGGCAAAATAACTCATACCCTCTGCAATGGACCCCCCCTACTTCACAAAGTTCACCCTGGCAGACAAATTGGCCAAGATCGACATATCAGCCAACAGGAACTATTCCACTCCCTCAACCGACTCTGCCAGCTTTGCAACAAAATCCCCAGTCTAATCTGAGACCGCAACTCCCAGCCCAACCTAATCCTAATCCTAATAATAGGCCGGTCCAGTCTCTCCAAATCATAGAATCAGCAGAAATCGGACCTGAACTGAGGGAGTGCAATGATCTTCAGTTAAGATCTGGACGAATAATAGAAACAGAGGGAGATAAAACAATTCACATTGAAGATCAGTTACCAATAGAACAACCGTCACAACAAGAGAGCGTAAATAAGGAGTAGACTCATCATCAAATAAATGAACCCGCTCCTCCCTTCCCAAAATGATTAGTCTTACCACGACTGGTACAGCAACCAGACTTTGACATTCTGGGGGAGTTACAAAATTTGTACATAAGAATTCCATTCCTCCAAGCCATTCAAGACATCCCTATATACGCAAAAACTATAAAAGAATTGTGCATAAAGAAATCAAGGAGGAATCCAACCACTAACCCAAGAGTCCAAGTAGTCGGTACTTTATCTGACTTGCTATCAGGAATACCCATTAAATATGAAGATCCGGGAAACCCAATAGTAACTGTTCAAATCTATGGACAGACTTTGACTAATGCTTTAGTTGATTTAGGAGCTGCAATTAATATTTTGACAACTTCTACGTGCCAAAAGCTTGGGATTACATAGGTAGAACCCACTTCTACTTTGTTAGAATTGGCTGACCGATCTGTAGTACGACCAGAAGGAACTCTATATAGATTCTTGGGAATACCCGACTGACTTCCTGGTAATTAATCCAAAAACCCGACTGGATGGACACCCTCTAATTTTAGGTAGACCCTGGCTGGCCACTGCCGATGCATACATTGGTTGTCGGCAGGGGAATATGACAATAACCAGAGGACCAAATATCAAAAATATAGTCCTATATCCTCTAGCATAGCCAAGTCTTACAACAATAAAAACTAACCAGCACCCTGTATCATACCTTACTGACAATATCAGATCACCATTGACTATACAAAAGGCTCTAGACTTCAAAGATCAAACAGAAGATGATGCCATCAATAACTTCGTTAGTCAAACTGAATCTAGACCTCATGCACAGTGTTTTACAATAGAAGCTGCATTTGAAAACGAACTGGAAGAAGACCCTTTGAAAGATACACATGACCAAACGATACCTGTGACTTCTGTTGCTAATAGTAAAGTAGTGGAAATTGAGCCGGGAAAAACACTAAACATTAATGCCAACCTTACACCGGACCAAGAAATTAAACTCATCCATTTGTTACGAAAATATCAAGAAGCATTTGCATGGGACTATCCTGATATGAAAGGGATTGATCCCCAATTGTGCACCCACCATATTTACATAGAAAAAGATGCAAGACCTGTCCGTCAACCGCAAAGAAGACTCAACCCCCATCTAAAAGATGTTGTGAAAGCAGAACTTCAGAAGCTTTTAGATGTTAATTTTATTTATCATATTTCTGATAGTAAGTGGGTCTCTCCACTTGTGGTTGTACCCAAGAAGAATGGGAAATGGAGGATTTGTGTGGATTATAGAGAGCTAAACAAAGCCACACAAAAAGACCATTTTCCCCTCCCATTCATAGACCAAGTACTGGACACGTTAGCAGGAAAGAAATTATTTTCTTTCCTAGATGGCTTCAATGGATACAATCAAATTCAGATTGCCCCTGAAGACCAGGACAAAACTACCTTTACTTGTCCTTGGGGAACGTTCGCCTATAGAGTCCTACCCTTTGGCCTATGTAATGCCCCTGCCACATTCCAAAGGGCCATTCTTAGCATCTTTGCAGACTTAATAAATGATGGGCTTGAAGTCTACATGGATGACTTTACACCATATGGAGATGATTTTGATCCAGCTCTAGACACTCTAGAAAAAGTCCTACAGCGCTGCATTGCTACCAGGCTTTGTTTAAGCCACGAAAAGTGTTATATGATGATGACAGAAGGGCTTATTCTAGGGCGCTATGTCTCAGCAGCCGGCATTCAGGTAGATCCGGCTAAAATTCAGATTCTTTTGCTTGTTCCCACCCCCACTACTCAGATGGAGGTACGCAGCTTTCTTTGATTTTCTGGGTATTACAGACGATTTATAGAACATTATTCACACATTGCTGCACCTTTATATGCACTAACAGGTAATGTTGATTTCATGTGGACAGAAAAATGTGACCGTGCTTTCCAGGATTTAAAGAAACTCGTATCAACAGCTCCAGTCCTTCGAGGACCAAACTGGAATTTACCATTCCAAATCTCATCTGATGCCTCAGACACAGCAATCGGTGCAGTCCTTGGATAGGAGGAGGATAAAAAACCTTATGCTATTTATTATATCAGCAAAAATTTAACCCCTGCTGAATTAAATTACACTGTCACTGAAAAAGAATTCCTTGCTGTAATACATGCTGTCAATAAATTTAGACATTATATCACAGGCTATCCCGTTGTTTTATATACAGATCATTCTGCTATTAAATATTTAGCAAATAAGCCTATTACAAATGCTAGAGTAGCAAGATGGTTGATCTTATTGCAGGAATTTGATATCACAATCAAAGATAGACCCGGCAAGGAGAACCCTGTAGCTGATTTTCTCTCACGGATACCAAAACCAATTGAAGCAGCAGCAGTAGAAGACCAATTTCCGGATGAACACCTGTTTGCTATTGCTGCTCAAACACCCTGGTATGCTGATGTTGCTAATTACCTTGCAGCAGGTAAACTACCAAAGCACTTAACCCCTAATGAACGTAAGCAGATTGTTCAGAAGAGCACTCGATTTTCGTGGATTGGGGGCTATTTGTTCCACACAGGGGCAGACATGCAAATCAGGAGATGTATTCGAGAAGATGAAATTTTTGACATCTTAAAAGCCTGTCATGACGGACCATGTGGGGGACACTTTGCAGAAAAAAGAACAACACATAAGGTACTGCAGACAGGATACTACTGGCCTACAATTTTTAAGGATGCGAAGAAATTCGTTCAAGCCTGTGACAGCTGCCAGCGAGCAGGACGACCTGGTCAAGCCGACGAGATGCCTCTGAGGCCACAATTGGTTATTGAACCATTTGAACGGTGGGCTCTTGACTTCGTTGGACCCATCAACCCATCATCAAATCAGAGAACATATATCTTGGTAGCCACAGAATATGTTACTAAATGGGTTGAAGCGGAAGCGTTACCTAGAGCTACAGAAGATTCGGTAGTTCAGTTCCTATTCCATTTGTTTGTACGATATGGCCTTCCGAGAGAAATAATTACAGATGGAGGACCTCAATTTGCCGGAAACAAATTAGCCGCAACACTTAACAACTATCACGTCCAGCACAAAATTACTACCCCATATCACCCACAGGCGAATGGGCAAGTAGAAAGCAGCAATAAGGTAATAGAATCAATTTTAACAAAAACCATTGCTTCACACAGGCGTGATTGGGCTGCCCGACTACCTGAAGCACTCTGGGCCTATAGAACTACCTGGAGAAGTACCACTGGTTATTCGCCCTATCAATTAGTGTTTGGAAAACAACCTATTTTCCCCATAGAATTCGAAATCCAAACCCTACGAACTGCACAGGAAGTTGGCCTAGATTTAAGTGAGGCACAAATCAATCGACTACAGCAGATTAATGAATTGGACGAAATAAGGCTCTCTGCATTACAGAATACAGCACTTATTCAACAGCAACGAGCTAAATGGCATGATGCACTTATCAAGAACAAAGTCTTTCACGAAGGGGACTGGGCTCTGTTATATGACTCTCGATTTCAGGATTTCCTGGGGAAACTGCAGACTCGATGGCTGGGGCCATATGAAATCTAGAAAGTACATGATAATGGGACCCTTACTCTCATTACAATCGATGGTTCTGGATATGCATTCAAGGTAAATGGCCATCGAGTTCGTCTCTATCGCAGGCCACTCACTCGGGAATCCTTCTGTGACCAGCTACGTCAAGATACTGACATGAAAATTTTAGGAGAGGAAGTAAAATCTTCCTCACCTACAATTCAGTAAGGAACTCATTCTTTTAACTTGTACATAAGTTTTTGTATATACGTTTTTTTAATATTTCTTTGATCTCTCTTTCTTAAGATTGCTCTTTACAGTCAGTGTGTTTTTGCTGTTCCTTTTTTTTTTCAAACGGAACAGCATTTTTGAGTTTTTGCTGTTCCTTTTCCAGAAGGAATAGCAGTGGTTTGTTTTTGTGTCTTTGATGTTCTTTCCAAAAGGAACAGCAGGTGTGAATTTTTGCTGTTCCTTTTCAGAAGGAACAGCATTTTTGGGATTTTTGTTGTTCCTTTTCAAAAGGAACAGCAGTTGCGAAGTCTTGCCGTTCCTTTTCCAAAAGGAACAGCAGTTGCTTGTTTTCGTGTTTTTGGCATTGTTGTGTTTTTGCTGTTCCTTTTTCCAAAAGGAACAACAGTTCGTGTCTTTGTTGTTCCTTTTTTTTTCCAAAAGGAATAGTAGTTCGTGTTTTTACTGTTCCTTTTTCCAGAAGGAACAGCAGTTTGTGTTTTGCTGTTCCTTTTTCAAAAGGGACAGCAGTTCGTATTTTTGTTGTTCCTTTTCCAAAAGGAACAGCAGTTTGTGTTCTCGCTGTTCCTTTTTCAAAAAAGGAACAGCATTTCGAATTTTGCTGTTTTGAGTTTTGCTGTTCCTTTTTAAAGGAACAATGTTTTGAGTTTTGCTGTTCCTTTTCAAAGGAACAGCAGTGGTGAGTTTTTGCTGTTCCTTTTCAAAAAGGGACAACATTTGTGAGTTTTTGCTGTTCCTTTTCAAAAAGGGACAGCATTTGCGAGTTTTTGCTGTTCCTTTCCAAAAGGAACAGCAGTTGACAATTTTTTTTTTTTTTTTTAGATAGCACTCATGATCTTAGGAGAACGACATCCCAACTATTTGCTTGCATGGATCCTTCTATTTCAAAAGAAACACCATAGTCATATCTTTGTCTCAGTGATGCTTCATAATTGAGGATGCTTTTTCACCCATTGTCTCTCCAGTCTTTAAGATACAGCTATACACTTATGCAATGAACATCAATTACAACATGCCGAAGTCAGGATATCACAAAATCGCTATCTTTATAGAGCCTAGTATTGATAAGAGGACAAGAGGGGGGACATACTTACTTCTCATCCCCGTTGTCATTGACTTATTCCCATTGCCCTGGTTGGTTATCTTTATCATGGCGATTTCCTTAAAAAAAAAATATTTTTTATTACATAAGAATAAGAACAGAGGATTTATATTTTCCTGTTGGGATGATAAGACTTCTTCCGCCATTCCCACTCTTAAGGAGTGCTGAACCACCCTTATGTGTAAATATATAAGAAAAAGTACTGAAAAAAACAAAAGAAGAAAAAAGAAAAAATGATGACGAATGTGATTTATTGTCAAATGTAGGATAGGGGGTCTCATCAAGAGCCAGCCTACCATGATCGTCAGGTTTGAAGCGAAGTGGCATTCCCAGCATGGCCACCATACCAGGGATATGGTCCAAAGGTACACTAACTAAGCAGACCTTGGAACAGGGGGTCTCATCACGAGCCGGCCTACCCACGTTTCGCGCCTTCCTGGTGAATGGCATTATGGCTACCTGGTTACCAAGCCAGCATAATGACCTGTATTTTGACTAAATATTTTTATACACATACAGGATCATGGTTCCGGGGGCGAAATAAACAACTCTGCCAAGGTTATGGACACCTGTTGGCAGCAGAGCTCTGTTAATGGTATCGAAGTCATAAATGGTTACACCAACAGGGATAATATTAATACCTCTTTATTTCTTCTATTCTATGAATAATTCATATTTTATTCCCCGATTAACATATCGCATGAATACTCATTACTACCAATCATGGCAAAGGAACTGACAATGACCCCTTGGGACTTCGTACGAGTGACAGACGTCCCATCCCCCGGCCTCGCATCATATTATGAAAGCTCTTATGTAAAACGCGATCCACCTTTTTGCCTCGATTTCGGTATTTAGTTGTCTATCCAAAACATGGCGTAATTTTATATGTTGTTCTTTATGACTGGTAACACGATGGCTGATGCTCCTCTATTTGACGGCTGGGGCAGCCTATCACATCGTGGGGGGGGGAAGGTAATCTCATTACTCCATGGGTACGTGTCACCACACCATTCGGGGTAGATAGTGTACGAAGGAATGGCATGGTTTAACGGTATGATAAGTCTATTTTACGCAAAGTTTCCATCCGCAATCCATTTTTGTTGCATGCTCTGTTTTTTCACGACGATCACCTTCTCTGCATCCCAAAATAGCTCAGACAGTTGTTGTTCCATTAAAAATTCTTAGTAGAACCATGGGAGGTAAGGCAGTCCGAAGCGAGCCCCAGGAATTGACAGCCTCTGCTGCTGCTCGGGAGATCCTGGAAAAGGCTGGATGGCTGAATTATTTCAATCGCCTATAAGAACCAAACGAGACAGTGGCGTTGGAATTTCTGCAAAACCTGTAGGAAGACTACTCCACAGTAAGAGAAAGACGGATAGTGGTCACTAACGACGTAATTGCAGAAGTTTCAGGCCTACCAGCCACCGGACCTGTATGGATACTGAAGAAAGAAAGACTGCAGAAGATTATGGAGATTTTTCAGGATGAAGGCCAAAGCTTGACAGTGAAAGGGAAGGGAGTTCTGCCAGCTACGTTAGGAGAACCCTGGACCAAACTAGCAAAGATAGTACAGAGCTACATTACTTGCGAAGGAAGGAAGGACGTGGTAAGACCTCGCCATCTTAAACTGTTAGCTGTTTTAAAAGAAAAATGTTCTGTAAATATGCCTGCACTTTTAAATTCGTTGTTGCATGATGCGGCCCGAAGCCTGAAAATGGCCCAGCACGTAGACGCAGTTGTTAGCCACCATGGATTGATTCGATTGATAGTGAGCCATAGTCTCACTCAACAGCAGAGCAGCTGGGAGGAGCTCATTGCATTGATTGAGGGAGGATTGACTGCACCACCCCCAAAACCTGAAACCTCCTCCAGCACGCCAGAACAATCAGAAAAACGCAGAGAAGTGGCAGCTGGAAAACGTGTCGCTTCGAAACGAAAGCATTCTTCAGATACACCGGAGCGACCAGAAAAACACAGAGAAGTGATAGCAGAAAAACTTGTTGCCTGTACACCTGAACAGCCAGAAAAACCAAGGAAATCTGTTCGGCTAGCTCGAATACGAGGGAGGCTGGAAAAGATTCGGAACACCAGCCAACCAATTGAGATTACAAACGAACCTCCAGAACCAGAAGAAATACCTTCTGAAGAAAATGCTGGACAATCTGGGGACAAGGCTGAACAAGCTGGAGAAGGAGGTAAGGAAAGAGAAATGCACTCCGAAGCTGAACACTCCAAGGCAGTCACTGAACAGGACAATCGGGAGGAGGAAGTAATACAGCCAGAAAGCAGTCCGCTGCGAGACCCTGTGGGCGAAGAAGAATTGGCCGCAATCCTAGCCAGCTTGGGGGAATATGGCCAACCCTCCAGCCCAGCAGGTCCTCCCGATGGACCGCCAGAGGAAGAGATACCCGAGAACTCACATGCAGAGAACCAAGGAGAAGAAAATCCACCCGTTCATGAGGAACAAATAAGGGATACCAACCGGGAACAATTTGTTCCCAAAGCACCAGAAGAAATGCTAGACATACAGGCAGACTTAAGGGCCAGGCCCAAACCCTCTGCCGAGACAAGGGAAATCAGGAAATTGAAGACTAAACAGCAGAGGCTACTGAGCACTATAGCCCGACTCCGACAGAAAATTTGCATTCTGAAAGCTAGTCTGAGGATACAAAGGACCACACAGAAGAGGAAGAGGACCGCTACAGCAGAATCCCGTCGAACAAGAAGTCGAGGGACCTACACTCGCACTGTTGGTCGAAACCCGATTAGAAGACCTGCAGCTGTTCCAAATGACGCTGAGGAACAAACTGCTGTTCCAATGGCCACTGAGGGACAAACTGCTGTTCCAATTGCTACTGAAGAACAGACTGTCGTTCCATTAGTAGAGGAACCACAACAACCTTTTGTTCATGTCAGGAAAGAAAAGGAGAATAAGGAAATCCAAACAGAGGCACCGCCCTCAGGGGTGATCCGGTTTCGGAACTCTAAGCAGCATAACAAAAAGGTTCAGGTAAAACTTCCGGCCTCTACGGCCTTATGGAAAAAGGATCCAAAAACAAGAACCTTGCATAAAATGGTGAAGGAAGCTCAACAGGAAACTGAAAGATTGAAGGAACAAACAGTCCCCCGGGAGAGATATGAAGAGTTGCAGCAGCAACTTTGGAATATTAGTCAGTCGGAGAGCCAAGCCTTCGAAGGCTGGCAAAAAGAGCAGGAAAAGGTTGCAAAGGTAACTCGTCGATTAGATATTGTTGTTAGGCAGATGGACGCTGTGTGTTCCTTGTATAATGATGTTCTAGTCTGTAGGGTCCCTGCTAAAAACTATGCTTTATTTTTGCTTGAATGATATTTACGATTAAAGATAAAAGCTGTCAGGGCAGGTGCCCCTATACAAATCAATACCCTTAATGATTTCATAGATTGTTGCAAGCATTATGGAATTAAGGTCCAAAGATTATTATGTGAATTTTACTTGCATAACCTCGTGCTAGACCAGGAAACTGATTTAAATCCTGGCCCTTTCGTTGGGGACATACAATTGCAAGCCTTTGTTTCCTTCGGGGTTAATCAGCTAAAATGGCTCAGGGCTTATACCACTTTCCAGAGACAGGAAAATAGCCTAGACTTGTGGGTGAGAGCCGAGCCTAGAGACCCAGTACGGTTATGGAGAGCACATAGGAACCTTATGAGAACCCCGGGTGTTATGGAGACATTAGGACCCATGCATGAGGACTTAATCAGACAAAATTTGGAATATTTTCTGACTATTAAAGACCTTGCTACCGATGCTGCAAAATTCCGATATCAGATTTCGAACCCAAACATCCAGCTCAGGGAACCATTCAGATATGAAAATTTTGAGCTGGCAGCCAGCCGTTTGAACCTTTATGGCGAGCGAATTTTGCAAGCAGGGCCATCCTGGTTGGGGTATCGATTTCGTAGTCCAATCATTTGGCACCCTGCACCCGGATACCAGGCCTTGTATGAAATGCCTGAAGGTCAAACAAATCAGCTTTTTGATGATTTGGTTGCTCATCACAGTTGTAGGCCTCCACATGAGATTCCCTCTCCGGCCTACTCTCTTACTGCTCTGCATATCAACTATAATGTTTTCATGAGGGCATGAAACAGGGTAAGCAGGGGGGTGTGTGGAGCTCTGGAAAGGTATGTTTTTGACCAACAATTTAGTGACTTTTCGGTAGCAATTGTAACCCTTTCTGCATAATGAACTTAAAGAGATAAAGCATTTTTAGTAGAATATGTGAGAATTAGTATGAAAAACGTAATCACTGATAATTGTTATCTTTTCATGCAGAAAAGGGTGGAAACGAAGGATTACTGTTTAAGAGGAAAAGACAAAGGAAGAGTAACTGCTGTCCCTTTGGGAGGGAACCAGATGCGAACGAGATCAAGCGGATCGAAGCAGAACGACCCGGGAAAGAAAGAAGAATTATCGACTCGGCGAAGCAGGGAAAGGAAAATCAAGGAGTAACGGCTTGGCGAATCCCTCAGGATCTTTGATCCTGAGGGATCGCTGTCTTGCTTATTTTTGCTACCTAGATACCTCCGCCATTTCTCTTATAAAAAGGGGCAGCAGTGTTAAGCTCGAGAGACCTTTTTCATATATGTAAATTTAAGTCTCAGTTTGAACTTTGATCATCGAGTCTCATTAAGACTTGTTTTTTTGTACTTTTGTTGATGCATTAATACGAAAGACTTGGTGCTTTATTTCATCTCTGCGTCTGGAGTAATCTAAGGCGGTGTATCCTTGGAAGCTAAGGGCCCGGCTCCGAAGGACACTTGCTTTTGTATCATTATAATTTGGTTTCTGTGTGGATTGTTTATATAGTTTGGTAATCTGACGTGTTTGTCATATGCTGTTCCATGCTCTGTTACGACTAATTCATTAATGGTTTCATTCAGAAGATTTATGTAAGTAACTCTGTATCGTGTAAATGAATCTCTTCAGAGTTGTTTGCAGGTTCACTATTTGAGCCAACTGTTTCTGTTACAGAGCTTTCATATTAAATATTGCTATTGGATTCATTTGAACTCTTATTCATGGGAACCCGAAAGTAATATCATTCTATCTGGAAGCAGAGTCATATTCTCTGGAAACATTAGATTGCTATAATAAGTGTGTTGTGTATATATGATAAATGCTGTTCCATAATTCATTTGTGAATATCGCCTCATAAAGTAAGGTTCATTGGAATTGCTTTTGACGATTGTTATTTGATTGCGGAATGAGAGTTCAGTTCTAACTCGCGAGATCTAGTTTACTGAGTTGCTGTTCCATTTACTGTCGTTCCATTTACTGCTGTTCCATTTCAGATTTGCTGTTCCATTTTCCGTTTGCTGTTCCATTTTACTTTCTGCTGTTCCATTTCCTTGCATTTACTGTTTTGGTGTGAGAGAAGGTCTAAAGCTGTCGTGAGTCAGCAAGTCACTGCTTAGCTCCCAGATCTTTGGTCCATGCTCTATTTTCCTTCCATCAATTTCTAGAGGGATGGGTTATCGCTTCCGCACCCTTGACTGATAAATTGCCTGGTGTGATTCCTTTCTTTTAAAAGCAAATTAGTTGTAGTTTAGCATCCATTTACTCTTGTATTTTCTAGACACTGTACTACGAGCATTACTCTGACGAATAGCCTCGGATTGAGCTACTCTTTGCAATAACAAAGCGTTCCCGGATTAACTTATTAATGTAGCATAACTAGAGGTGAAAGAGACCCTTGTTACAGCTCTACAACAGGAACTTGGTGAAGCTGGGAAAGTAAGGGAGCAGGTAGCTGGAAGCTGTCAAAGAAGAGAGGGATTGGATCAAAGGACTAGCGCAAGACACAGGTCGGTTCTTCCTATCCCCTTCTATCTTTAATTCATAAAGGAAATACAAAAGTAGTTTTCTCTGTTTGTTTCTAAGGCAGCTGTCACACCTTAGTGGGATAGAGTAGTTCTAAATAGACACTTTTCCTGGTAACAAGATCTATTTTTATCAGTTTCTCAATTTAGCATTTCTTGTTGCACATTTTTCAACACCAATGAGGTTATTTGCTTTGGAGTACTACAGGCAGATAATCAATTCAGATGAAGTGCATTTTGTTAAAGCCAAAAAGAAGGCTCAACTCAGAATCAAAGATCAACTAGGCTCCTTACTGTGTAATAGTCGAGAAGCAGGAAAGGAAGTAGAGAAAATCCTTAAGAGACTTAAACTGAAACAGAGCTTCATGTGGAGATATGATCCCTTGGACTTCATCTACAACAGAAGACAAAAAAACAAGATGGCTCCCTAAATTCACTACTAAACCCTGAAATAGAAAAATATGTAAATCAATTGGAATGGGTAGAGAATACTTTAGTGGACAGGGATAGCACTAAAGTTATTGTTGAAAATAATCTAATTGATCTAGGGAAACGGCTTGATGAGGATTCTTTCCTGCAGGTTCCAAAAGGATCTCAAGTCTCAGAAGAATCACAAGCACAAGAAGAATCTCAAGTCCAAGAAGAATCACAGGCACAAAGTGAATCACATGTAGAAGAAGAATCCTGGGTGCAAGAAGAGTAAGAACAACCAGACCTATCAGAGGAGTTAACTCAAATAGGTATACTAGAGCCCATCATGAGTACTCCACCAATCCTTACAAACTCCTCTAAATGAGGAGAAAAGCCTCAAAAGAAATAGGGAAGAGGCTACTACATCGGGCAAGGCAACCACACAGGCATATGCAGAGACCAACCTGGTCAAAAGGCAAAGGATAAATCCTGTCTCTGAACAAGAATTCATAGAGAAATAGTTGGGGCCACCAACACAGAAAGAGAAGAAAGCAGGCATGTTACTCCTTCTGTGGGCACACTAGAACCTTCCACATCACACACTTAGATGTTGGAAACGCAGCGAAGTGTTGAAATTTCATCATTTAGGATGCCAGCTGACAGAGACCAAGACATCAGGGAAAGATACAAGGACATAAAAGCCAGGAATGAGAGGCTAAAAGCCGAAACTTATGCACAATACCTAAATATGACACCTACCAATCAGACAAGGCTTATGTCAGCCTATAATGTGAAAGAAGGAAAAATGCAAATGACATTCATGAAGCCTATCACTCAGCAACCAAGAACAACAACAAACTTCAAAAAGATAGATTTCGAAGTACTGGCAAAGCACATTCATCTTATTGACCAGATTAAGCTACACAAGCAAACAGGGGAGATGAGTTACTCCACCTTGACAGGGAAAGCCATCGCAACCCACCAATTGAAAAACTCCCTGAATAACATATCAACTCAGTTCCAATCAGGGAATGCCTCTTCACAGGCCAAAGACACCATAATCAAGTCCTTATAGGACTTCATCATTGAGTTGGGACACAATCCCAAAGATGTAAAGGCCTCCCAAAAATTGATAAAGAAGAAAAATGATGATATAGCTGCTTTGAAGAAGCAACTCAAGATTCCACCATTACATCACCCACAACTAGCAAAAGTCCTAGAGACACAAAAAGGACAAGAGGAGCTTATGGACTTGGTCCTAAAGCTAAATGACCAACTGAAAGAAACAAAGAAAGAGTTACATACATTGTTTCAGTCCAAACAAAGTGACTTGGAAACCACTTCTAGGACTACCATTCCCATTGTTTCTACTGCAGTTCTTTCAACATTGGCAGCATCATTGGCACCCACAACTCCACCTGCCATAGCACTACCAATCACCACTAAATCTACAATAGCAAGTACTTCAACGGAGAAAACAACAGAGCTGGTAAAAGCCATGGAGGATATGTCAATCCAAGAAATAGAGCTTAAAAGGATAAAGGAGAAAGTGGAAAGCCTAGAAACTGACTATAAGCTTGCCCAAATTCATCAAAGAGAAGAAACATAGAAAGCTCTCAGAATGGGTGAAAACATCAAGGTCCTAGAAAAATATTTAACACTGTAGAAGCCACTAGGACAAACCAAAGAGATGATCCGGGCCAATACCATTGACTCTGTCAATGATATTTGGCCATCAGTTCAAGTTATATTTGAGCAGACTCAATTGGTGAAAGTGGCCACTGAAGAAATTCAGAAAGTAAGGGAAGATTTAGGAGACCAGCCTGAGGATGCTAATTGACTCATCCACTTCCTCAACAGTAAGAACAGACATGAGCTCAATGAGCTGGATGTAGAGGATGGGACTGAAGCCATCATAGAATTCAAAAGGGTTCTTTCCAAAAGAAACCTTATGGTCAACTTGGAAGAAAAATGCCATAACATGTAGGTGGCCATTGTCATATTCATGGCCAAATTTCAATTTTTTGGGGACAAAGGCCTTTCCAGTCCTATGGTCATCCATGATAAACTCATGACCCAATTGGACTACACTGACAGACTAAGGAACTTGGCCAAGGAAGAAGCAAGCACTTCAGGTATCAAAGTCTTGCTAACTGGAAAAGTATTGTATGATACTTTGGAGAATCTGTTTTTTCTAGAGCAAGAGGTGAAACATTTATTTGTCACCAAACCGAATTTTGCCAAATACACAGAGGCTGACAAAATCTATAGAAGAATGTTGAAAGTAAAGTTACTTGAGGATGAATGGTGGGAAAATATGACAAATTTACTATAAGTTACCACAGTAAATTTGAATGGCAACCAGATGAAACAGGTAAAAGATAAATTAACAGGGTTAAAGAGTAGCAGGTTAAAGAGTATCAGTGAAAGATTAAAGATAAATATGATTCCAATGTACAAATATTAGCCAGCTTAAAAGGGCTGAAATTCAACTGCAATAGCCAACACTACCACAATAAGAGGGACAACATGATGTTGTTTTCCATCTGTCCCTACCTTCATGCTTGAAGATATTTTGATACCGGCCCAAAATGGGTTGTTTTCCGCTAGGAACTGTTATAGACATTTTTTGGCACTACAACCCCAAGCATGAAATGTCCATAAACTAGGGGCTCCTAAGTCCCTAAAAGTGTTGTTCTAACCCCTAAAGGAACAAGGTCAACTGATTACAGCTCCTCCCAGAAGTTCTCCATCAAAAACTGCTCAGAACTGGTCAAAACAGGATCATTTCAGCTGCTCCATAGGCAAAGTGCGTTGCATCTCACCTAAATAAACTGTGTGGGTGCGTTGCATTTCAAAAAGCCCTTCTATGGGGTGCGATGGGCAAGAAGTGACAAATGGCAGTGTCATTCCGCGAGGTGGAGAGGCATGGAAATTTCCAGAAACTTCTCCTGTGACACTTGCCTCTCTGAATTCGACCAAGGTGTTATCACTCAGGTTGTTCCCTTTGACTCCCAAGGGAATACGGCTGAGGTAACCACAAACCAGTCTTTGGACTGCAAGTCCTAGCCTACCAGAAGTCAGAGAGGGCTCTCTCTTTAGGATTTAGCTTTGTTTAAGGGATGATTTTAGGCTAGATATGATGCACATGGGTTTGTTTGAGTTTGGTGGGATGGTTGATGCTTCACACAGAGTTGGCATGCAAAGGATGAGAAGTTCAGACCATTGGGCATGGAGTCAATGAATGTGAACTGAAGAGTGTGTTTTCTTTGGTAGAAAGACGGGAATACAGAGCAGGATAGCTACACATGGCACAATGTTAAATGATGGAACCAGGATGAAATGGAGGTTAGGGGTTGAGAGGCAATTAAGGATCTCTCATCTGGCCAAAGAGGGAAAGTGAATGAAGACTATGTAGGAGCAATGAAGGATTCCTAAACAGCATTCAGAAATGAGAGAAATAGCTTGAACATGATCAATAAAGTATTCATATCCATCACTAAATCAGAGGAAAACATGTAAAAACCACAGAAATTGAGCATAGAGCACATAGAAGGAATTCTGAGCTATTCTTTCTTTTTGTAGCTTAAATTGTGATGGACTGCAGCCATAAGAATGAATAAATTATTGGTATTTTGAGCAATTCTCTGGCACTTCTGCAATAACTGTGCCTTGGGACTTGCTCCGCTGCTCATATGTGTCTTTGTACAATGTCTCTGCAAAATCTTAGCTTTAAACACTTGAATTGCCCCTCTAGGTGGTTCTGCTGCTGTAGAGTGGCTTTAATGCTCATAACTGTGATCTGGTGGGCTTTGATGGCTCTGAGCTGCTTTATTGACTTTGATGGGGGCCTCTTTAATGTTCTGCTGCTTCGGGCTGCTGATATTTTGATCTGATACTCTTTGCCGCTTCCTCTGATACACTTTGACACTGAATCAGGCCACTTTCTCTCTCTGATACTCTTTAACTGTCTAATCACCCCTTTATCTGCCAATTTAATGCAAGAATAACTGCTGCAAATGCTTCCGTGGCCTTTGGGATGCTATCGGCGCTTGGCCAATCAAAAATGATGCTTAAATCTTCAAAAAATGCTGCGAAACGGAGGAGAAATGCATGCTAATAGATTGCTGAGGCAAAACCATGCATTTGGATGTATTATGGGCATGAAGCGATTTCAAAATAGCCAAGGAAAGCAGTGTTCCTTTGCAGTTGTGGCGGGCGGGAGCGTTGTATAAACAAAACTTTAACAAATGCCCCTTTCCTTATAACGCGTGAATGCTTAAAAACATGAATTTTCATTGAAAATTGGCACTGCCGCAACACTGTGCATTCTATTAAATCATGGTTTTTGGATCGCGAGAAGGCAGATCCAACGACTGGCGCTAAATCGGCGATTGGTAGATCGGCGGATCCCAAACCATAATGCCTCCGATGAGCGATGAACCCCGCGGACCCGAAATGCATTATAGGCTCCCTTTTGATTTATATCGGGTCCGGCCCATCGGCGAACTCTTATCGGTGGATTTGAATGAAAATGGGTCATCAGACCTGAAATCCCTTTTAACTGCTCTTTATAATTTATCGGATCCGGATATGGGGCGCACAGTACCAATCTTTGCGGACCCGAAATGCTTATAGGCTCTTTCTTTATGGAGATCAGGTCCAGCCCATCGGCAATCCCAACTCGGTGGATTTTAATAAAAATGATAAGCAGACCCGAAACCCATTCAAATTGCACTTATATACCATTTCGGCTCCGGCCCGTCGGGAGCCTTCTTTTCGCTGCACTAGGGGCCCTTACGGACGCAAAAACTTTATAAGCCGCGCCTTATATCTTTTCAGCTTCGCCCAGTCGGAGCCATATATAGGAATGAAGCGATAAAACATTAGCCATTGATTTGGGGCCCAAATGGATGGCTGAGATTTGGTCGGCGTTTCAGTGTCAGAGCAAGCTGGGGGCGGGACATTATATACATATGACTGCCGATGCGATATCGCAATTGGCGAGCAGCGGACCATTTGTCAGGCTTATATACATTGTTTGCAAGCATGCGATATGCCAATCAGCGAAATCGCAATCGGCCTTTATTGATCGGACTCCCATATATGCATTGTGTTAACACACGACTCCCCTCCCGACTGCGATATCGCATCGGAGGGGGTCCAAATAGAACCCTTTTGCAATCGGAGCAAGGCCCAAGGTAAGTGATGCGGGCTTTTATGATCGGAGGCAGAATTTTTGATGTTTTGAAGGGATTTCAAGGCATCAGAAGGGGTCCAAAAGCCCAAAAAGGGATTTTTCATGCCTTGGAAGGATTCCAAAGGCACCTGGGAGGATTTTTATGTGTTTTGAGAGGGGTTTAATGGCCTTTAAAAGGGTTTGTGCCTTGGAAAAGGTAGAAACAAGGCCAAAAGATGGTTTTTTATACATATGAAGGGAATTTATGCTTTGTGAAGGAATCAAAAAGCACTAGAGGGGTTTTATAGAGTGATGAAGGGCTTTATGCATTGAAAGGAGTCCGAAATGCATCTGGAAGATGGTTAGAGGAGGGCAGTGTGGGTTCTTGCTGAGTTTCTGATAAACTTAGCAATTCCCGAGGATGTATATTGTTATCTTTCAACCAGGGGGAGGGGATAAGTATATAGGGGAGTAATATACATAGCTTTAGTAGGGGAAGGGGAAATAGATAGGGAGCTACATAGTAAATTTAATAGTCAATATGACAATGACGAGAAAAAGCGCTAAGTATGATGTCTTAGGCTATCAAATGGGGGAAAATGACTGATAGAAGAAGTGTGAACATTCCTTGAGTGAAGCAGATCTTCACCAAGGCAAATGATATGGAGAATGATGAAACTAAGAGGTATCAAGCAGATCTTGACCTCTTTAGGGGAAGTTAGTGAGTGACTTGGGGAAAAAGGAAGAAGGGAGGAGTTAGACATGCCTCGCTTGAAGTCCTCCAACTGAAAAACTGCCTCAAATCAAAAAATGGATTGCTTATCAAAATTGGAACACAGTAGTGGCAGTGAGACTAGCACACTCTCATGGACACTTCTTTGGCCATCTGTAGCAATTATGGAGTATTGCAGCATGCATAGTACGACATATTTGGCATGTAAAAATGCCGATCATGAAAGATGATTAACCTACTGCAGCAGGAGGCTAACATTGGCTCCACTTGGGGATGGCTTTTCCTTGTGAAAAGCCAAGAACAGCAGGTCAGAATGCCTTGTATTCAGTTGTTGCTGTATTCTGCAAAATTCCCTTTGGCTAGCTTATTGATCCTACCTACCTACCTACCCTAACCAGCACTTACTTTGCTGTTAGGTGAAGTGAAATAGCCAATGCAGCCACTTAAGCAATAAAAACATGAGTGGGCTTTGCTGCTTGTGCTTGCTGGTGAGACCAACTGAGATCTTGCAATTTGATATGGCTTTGTTAATCTTTGAGAAGATCAAGAAGCTACTGACCTCCTTCGCTATGTTTAAACACTGTACAAAACTATCCTGCAACATATATATACAATTGCTGGGCCGAAATAAAGAACTGTACAAAAGTTTGGGATAGCTATCATGCTTTGAAATAGAGAAATCATTAACAACTTGATACTGAGCCTTGCAGCCTACTAAGGGAGAAGAGCACTGATCTCTTTCATTATTCTGCCTGCCAGTAGATGGGTCATTCAAAACTTGCAAAGTTGACTGCACTTTATTACATACAGGCTCATTGGGAACCTGACTGATCTATGCAGGCTGCTCCTCTTCTTCTTCAAATACCTGAGATGGCTGAAAACAAAGCGACAGGGAAGGGAATCGATTTATTTGCTCAGGTGCTGCTGCCGAGTCTTCCTCAATCTGATATTCGATGGCTCTTCGGGGCTGCAAAACTAGAGGCGATGCATCTGGAACAATATTTTGATCATCCTCCAGGCAGTCAATAACAAGACTTGCTGACAAATGCTTATTAATTGCATGATAGTTCTCCTTAATAAATTGAAAAGATTCAAAACAGAAAGGTAAAGTTCCTTCGCTGATATCAAAATTTTCTGCGCTTTCCTCCTTTACTTCATAGCTGAACTGGGCAAGCTGATCATTACATTCAAGCTGCTGAGCCTGAACTTCGCTTCCTGCCAAAATAGGATCTGATTCCTCTGCAAGGCTGATTTGGTCGTTAGGCTCATAATCATCATCATACAGATCATATTTGGGCAGACAGTTGAAAGAAGAGAAGCTATTATATTCACACAGTATATCAGGAGACTCCTCCTTCACATATGGCTCTATGAATATGTCATCTGATTTGTGGTAGGTTTGTTCGTGAATGTCACTACTTTCCTCTTGCACAACAGATGTGTCCTGGCGCTCTAAACTTTCTACTTTCATTGTGATCAACTGCATCATTTCTTCTGACTTTTGTAACACACTATGAAGTCTTTCTTCTTGCTTTGCCTTGCGCTGTTTTTCCCTCATCTTCAGATTTGCCTCCACATCCACTGCTATGCCCTACATTTGTTTCAAAGTGGAAGGGCATCTTTCTCTCAAACGGAATTCCATCTCTGTGTCAAAAGCTCTAGGATACGGCAATAGAGCTAAATCAGGGGGAGGTCTTATATTCAAAGGCATAGAAAGATAAACTTGATTGAATCGATCAGAAAATTGCTTAACAGATTCATTTGGACGCCTTTCTAACTGATTATATTCTTCGATGAGTGAGATGAAATTGATTTTAATCATCCATCTATCAAGGAAGAGCTTGGAACACTGCTGAAGATTAGAGATGCTGGCCTCAGGCAATGCTTTAAAACAAGTCCTAACTTCGCCTTGCAAAGAAAGGGCAAACAGTCTAAGACTAACATCTTCCTCTTCCACTTCAAAGATATTAAGATAGTCTTCAAAATCCTGGATATGCTTCTGGGCAGTAATACCATTCTCTCCATCAAATCTAGGGAGATACTCAGGATGATTTGCAGGCAGAGGATTAAGCTTATATCTATCAGGAACTTTACGAGACACAGGAGTATATACAAGAACTGTAAGACTGGGCTCTATTTTTGGTTCCTCCTTGGCTGTATGATGATCTTCAACAGCATTTGAAGACTGCTGCTCTAATGTGCAAGGAGGCTTTTCAACAACATTTTCCAAAGGAAAATCATAAAAATCTGATATAGAATCATCTTTAAAATACAATATACACAACAAAACTTTATGGAGAAAAAACATGACCTCTTGGATAGTAATCCAAGTCAAAAGCCTGATCTGCTCATATATCTCTTTTGGGTTCATTTCTCCAGTGGAGTCTTTATTCTGAGTGGAGTCGCCAGGTGGATGAATAAACCTTGAAGTGCCTGATCACTGTCCACCGTCACAGATCAGAGCTAAACATGAGAAGCTCTGAAGAAAAGGGACACTTTCTCCAGAAAACAAGGCAAACTGATCAAAATTAGGGGTATACAGTAATAAACAAATAATTTCAGGTCCCCAGCGGAGTCGCCATTATGTTATCACTCAGGTTGTTCCCTTTGACTCCCAAGGGAATACGGCTGAGGTAACCACAAACCAGTCTTTGGACTGCAGGTCCTAGCCTACCAGCAGTCAGAGAGGGCTCTCTCTTTAGGATTTAGCTTTGTTTAAGGGATGATTTTAGGCTAGATATGATGCACATGGGTTTGTTTGAGTTTGGTGGGATGGTTGATGCTTCAGACAGAGTTGGCATGCAAAGGATGAGAAGTTCATACCATTGGGCATGGAGTCAATGAATGTGAACTGAAGAGTGTGTTTTCTTTGGTAGAAAGAGGGGAATACAGAGCAGGATAGCTACACATGGCACAATGTTAAATGCTGGAACCAGGATGAAATGGAGGTTAGGGGTTGAGAGGCAATTAAGGATCTCTCATCCGGCCAAAGAGGGAAAGTGAATGAAGACTATGTAGGAGCAATGAAGGATTCCTAAACAGCATTCAGAAATGAGAGAAATAGCTTGAACATGATCAATAAAGTATTCATATCCATCACTAATTCAGAGGAAAACATGTAAAAACCACAGAAATTGAGCACAGAGCACATAGAAGGAATTCTGAGCTATTCTTTCTTTCTGTAGCTTAGATTGTGATATATAGATGATACAGACACATATAAACTGAAAAACAGAGGCGAGAAGGACTTATTGAGTCATGTAGAAACACCCGAAATCTGTAGCATACTCTTCAAGCCATCAAATCCACAACCAGCAGTTCAGAAACAAGCATTCCAACATCTTTGATTATAGAAACTCTCAGGCTTACAACGCAAATCTAGATAATGAAAACAATACAACCAACCAACCCTTTACACTATCTAGAGGGTGGTATAAATAGAGAAAATATCTACAATAGCAGATCTGATAGCAGATCTGGAGAAATGAATGCTTCTAACCTAACATTTATTGCAAATAAATGAAAGAATGCCTATCTACCAGCTACGCAGGGACTGCAGCCATAAGAATGAATAAATTATTGGTCTTTTGAGCAATGCGCTAGCACTTCTGCAATAACTGTGCCTTAGGACTTGCTCCGCTGCTCATATGTGTCTTTGTACACCGTCTCTACAAAATCTGGACTTCAAACACTTGAATTGCCCCTCTAGGTGGTTCTGCTACTGTAGAGTGGCTTTAATGCTCATAACTGTGATCTGATGGGCTTTGATGGCTCTGAGATGCTTTATTGACTTTGATGGGGGCCTCTTTAATGTTCTGCTGCTTCGGGCTGCTGATATTTTGATCTGATACTCTTTGCCGCTTCCTCTAATACACTTTGACACTGAATCAGGCCACTTTCTCTCTCTGATACTCTTTAACTGTCTAATCACCCCTTTATCTGCCAATTTAATGCAAGAATAACTACTGCAAATGCTTCCGTGGCCTTTGGGATGCTATCGGCGCTTGGCCGATCAAAAATGATGCTTAAATCTTCAAAAAATGCTGCGAAACGGATGAGAAATGCATGCTAATAGATTGTTGAGGCAAAACCATGCGTTTGGATGTATTATGGGCATGAAGCGATTTCAAAATAGCCAAGGAAAGCATCGTTCCTTTGTAGTTGTGGTAGGTGGGAGCGCTGTATAAACAAAACTTTAACAAAGGACCCTTTCCTTATAACACGCGAATGCTTAAAAAACATGAATTTTCATTGAAAATTGGCACTGCCGCAACACTGTGCATTCTATTAAATCATGGCCATTGGATCGCGAGAAGGCAGATCCAACGACTGGCGCTAAATCGGCGATCGGCAGATCGGCGGATCCCAAACCATAATGCCTCCGATGAGCGATGAACCCCGTGGACCCGAAATGCATTATAGGCTCCCTTTTGATTTAAGTCAGGTCCGGCCCATCGGCGAACTCTTATCGGTGGATTTGAATGAAAATGGGTCATCGGACCCGAAATCCCTTTCAACTGCTCTTTATAATTTATCGGATCCGGATATGGGGCGCACAGTACCAATCTTTGCGGACCCGAAATGCTTATAGGCTCTTTCTTTATGGAGATCGAGTCCAGCCCATCGGCGAGACCAACTCGACGGATTTTAATAAAAATGATAAGCAGACCCGGAACCCATTCAAACTGCATTATATACCATTTCGACTCCGGCTCGTTAGGAGCCTTCTTTTCGCTGCCCTAGGGGCCCTTACGGACCCGAAAACTTTATAAGCCGCGCCTTATATCTTTTCGGCTCCGCCCAGTCGGAGCCATATATAGGAATGAAGTGATAAAACATTAGCCATTGATCTGGGGCCCAAATGGATGGGTGAGATTTGGTCGGCGTTTCGTTGTCGGAGCAGGCTGGGGGTGGGACATTATATACATATGACTGCCGATGCGATATCACAATCGGCGATCGGTGGACCATTTGTCGGGCTTATATACATTGTTTGGAACCATGCAATACGCCGATCAGCGAAATCGCAATCAGCCTTTATTGATCGAACTCCCATATATGCATTGTGTTAACACACGACTCCCCTCCCAACTGCGATATCGCATCGAAGGGGGTCCAAATAGAACTCTTTTGCAATCGGAGCAAGGCCCAAGGTAAGTGTTGCGGGCTTTTATGATTGGAGGCAGAATTTTTGATGTTTTGAAGGGATTTCAAGGCATCAAAAGGGGGCCGAAAGCCCAAAAAGGGATTTTTCATGCCTTGGAAGGATTCCAAAGGCACCTGGGAGGATTTTTATGTGTTTTGAGAGGGGTTTAATGGCCTTAAAAAGGGTTTGTGCCTTGGAAAAGGTAGAAACAAGGCCAAAAGATGGTTTTTTATACATATGAAGGGAATTTATGCTTTGTGAAGGAATCAAAAAGCACTAGAGGGGTTTTATAGAGTGATGAAGGGCTTTATGCATCGGAAGGAGTCCGAAATGCATCTGGAAGATGGTTAGAGGAGGGCACTGTGGGTTCTTGCTGAGTTTCTGATAAACTTAGCAATTCCCGAGGATGTATATGGTTATCTTTCAACTAGGGGAAGGGGATAAGTATATAGGGGAGTAATATACATAGCTTTAGTAGGGGAAGGGGAAATAGATAGGGAGCTACATAGTAAAGTTAATAGTTAATATGACAATGACGAGAAAAAGCGCTAAGTGTGATGTCTTAGGCTATCAAATGGGGGAAAATGACTGATAGAAGAAGTGTGAACATTCCTTGAGTGAAGCAGATCTTCACCAAGGAAAATGATATGGAGAATGATGAAACTAAGAGGTATCAAGTAGATCTTGACCTCTTTAGGGGAAGTTAGTGAGTGACTTGGGGAAAAAGGAAGAAGGGAGAAGTTAGACATGCCTCGCTTGAAGTCCTCCAACTGAAAAACTGCCTCAAATCAAAAAATGGATTGCTTATCAAAATTGGAACACAGCAGTGGCAGTGAGACTAGCACACTCTCATGGACACTTCTTTGGCCATCTTTAGCAAATATGGAGCATTGCAGCATGCATAGTATGACATATTTGGCATGTAAAAATGTCGATCATGAAAGATGATTAACCTGCTGCAACAGGAGGCTAACACAAGGATGAGTAAGAGATCATAAATTTCCAAGTGGAAGCAAGAACTATCACAGGGAAGACACTAATCAAATCACAAGCTGACTCATCTCCCTTACAGATATCTATATATGGATCCCTCATCCCAGAGATCGGGAGGCTGGAATTTTGCATATTGTAAGGAATTGTTGTTGGTTTCTTGAGGCAACATCAGATTGTTGGGTGATCTAAGCTTTGTATGAGGTGAAGAGGGGCTTCCTTGCTGAGAGGATGATGCTGGGTCAGAACAACTGGTTGTAACTACCTTGGCTCTTTCTTGTTTATCAATAAAAGCTATTCAAGTTTTCCTCCATACTCTTGTGTCATTTATGTTTTCTGCATTTGTATGGTCAATTTACATCTGATCCTAGATTGTTTATGATTATAGATCCATGTTCTTGTATAGTGCTATGCTACTGTGATCTTACAGGTACTCTGTGAAGCTGGGCGTGCAAGGGAACAAGTAGCGAAAGACTATCAAGAGAGAGAGGAATCGAACTAGGAGATTAGCGCAAGACAGAGGTTGGTCTTCTTTGTTCTTCTCTCATCTATATTTCATAAAGGAAAAACGAAAGTAGTTTTACTTTGTTTGTTTCTAAGGTAGCTATCACACCTTAGTGGGATAAGCAATTCTGTGTAGACACTTTTCCCTGTAACAAAATGGCGACTCCACTGGGGAAAGACAATTTGATTTTATTCAATATCGGCATATTTCCAGAACCTTAAATACATTAACTGACTTATTGGAAAATTATGTGTTAGATATACATTTGCAACATTTATAAAAAGAAGCATACCATCAATATTTGCATTTGGATCATGTAACTTAACCAAAATAAAGCTTCGAAAATCAAAAATATATATATAACTGTTTATGGTTTACACATAATGTTCTGTAACCAAGACAAAATTGGTCAAATGACCCAAAACTCAAAACGCTAGGGGGCACCCTAGTCTAATGATGCTCGTGATAGCAAGTCACAGCCTGTGTGATCATGCGTAAGAGCCGAGTCCATAATCTTGGCACAACAGTAGTATGCCGTTGCAACCTCAAGGGCAGCTCGTCAGTCCTCACATTTGGAATACCAAGGGTGAGGCCCTCAACCTATTCCTGTAATGCTGTGAGAGTCTCGGCCACATCGAGGTTGCGAAGGATAGCCCTTCCAACAGCCTCTCCTGCTGGGGCGACAGCTGGCACTCTCAGGCGTACTACTTACCGAACGGGACCAACATCTACATGAACACATGAGTTTGATTAAGTCTTGACAGAATAAAACACAAGGATATTATAAAAGAAAAATGATAAACATGGATATGGTCAAAGAATTTACCAATAGCGCCCCATTGTTCGCCAGCCGGCAGTACTAAATTTGGAGCACCCCAGAAGTCCATACCGGCATATGGATACTCGGAATAAACCATCTCCTGACGATCAAACCACCCGAAGAAGGTATCAGAAAAGGAAATTTGAGACTGACCAGCATGCCTAGACATATGGTCGACCCATCTCTACATACGTGGTTCAGTGAGTGAAGGTAAATCAAGTGCAATATACTGTGGTTGCATTTGTGGTATCTTTTCCACAGCAAAGGTGGTCAATATAGAACCATAACCAAAGTTCTTCAACCTCCCACTCTTCACCTTTCATCACAAGAAGTACTGCATCGCACCAGTTGAACACCTTCGGTTGGAGACATTCCAAGGTATACTGCATATAAGATGGGTTGGCTACATGAAGAGCCACACCACCAGCCATCCTACCAAAAGTAAACAGAATAGTCCTGTGGGACCTGTCAGTGACATCATGGATGATGATCTTGCCATCTTTACTCGGTTGAGATACCTCTTTGCAATACCGGTGAACATAATCTCTCACAGGTTCACCTCCTCGAGTCGAGCCTGATAAAGAGATGGGGGCACCCCGCCTCGACAAGCTAGTCAAGAAATAGATGTCCACTACAGTCAAGGGGATGGATTTGCCCCTAATCTGGAATACCTGGTTGGTAGGATCCCAAGCATCGAGCAAATACTGCAGCAAGTTGATTTCCTGTCTCATGCTAGAAATGCGGAAAAACTTCAGCAAGCCATAGTTCCGCAGTGCATTTACTGTAACCAGATCATGTAAAGTAAGCATGTCCTCTTCTTCATGCTCACATTCTCGCCATGTAATAGTAATCTTGCTCTGAAAATAAAAAACAGAAGGGTTAGATCCTCATTTTGGTAAGAAACATGAAATATTTCCATCAAAAACTGTGCATAAAATTCCTTCCTTGCGGCCATCGCACCTACAGTAGTGCTCTAGGTGCGTTGCATGTCAGATGGCCAGTAGACAGGCCAACATCCAATGCACCTTTCGATACAAAAAGGGTGCGCTGAAGCCAGGGTGAGTTTTTCAAACCACAGAGGCTCAGAAAAACCAGGAATCAAGCTCAGAATGCAAAATGGAAAGCATGAAATGAAAGAGCTCAAGTTTAGCTCCTACCTGGTCCAGACGACACCGAGAATCATCCACAGAATCTCCCAAAATCAACTGATGAAAATCAAGGGGGGAAAGCACCTCCAAAGCTCCAACAAACCAGAGTTCAAATGAAATGGTAAAATGAGAGGTAAAAGAACTTTTACATTACCTTTTACGTAATTCGAGTAAAATATTAGTGTTCTAACTCATTTTTCAAACATGTATTATTCATTTCTAACTAGTTTGATGAAGCAATTGAAAATGCAGTACAATCTTTGAAAGAACAAATCTATTTATGGTAAAGTCAAGAAATGACCGTTGCATCGAGCAGTTTTAGCGCATAGTTCAAGCTCGTTAAAATGTTTCCCCCTGCGTTTAATCTCATTAAAAAATGAACTATTTCCCGGTAAATAACCATCGTGAATGTAGTACTTCAGCCTTTAAAAGCCTTGGCCGTGTTCTCATCATCACCTCCACTCTGTATTGGCTGATCATTCACCTCCATTTGATTGTTTACCCCTTTTGAGGAACAGTTGCGAAGAGTGATCTCACTAGCCATCCTTGTAACACTGCCATGATTGGAAAATTCCAAACCTTACCTGGAATCAACTACTACCCAATTTTATCACTCGTTCCTCAAAACACAAGTCTCCTTTAAGCTCTTTTCAACTGACTCGTAAAATATGAAAAGATTGCTGAGCCATTGGCCTCTCCAGCTCGTTAAAGGGACCGGAAGTGCTATCCATCCTCTAAATTTTAATCTTTTTGGACTTGAGGGATTATTACACAAAAAGATCGAGCACTTATTTTGTTCGGCTCGTTAAAAGTATTGAAAATTCATCCCTTCTGTATTGTTTTATACTTTTTCGGACTTAAGGGATTAGATGACGAAAAAGGAATTTTGGAGTTCCCTTTACGTTCCTTTTCAGAATCTCTAAAATTGAAAAGGACCAAGTTATCTTTGTCGTTAAACTCGTTAAAACTTAATAGCGACAAACTTGTCCATAGCAGACAAGAACGAGTTTCACTATCGCTAGGCTCGTTAAAACATAGCGATGGGTTTTGCCAAAGGGAAAATTATAGAACAAGCATATGCTATCCTCCTCAAGCTTGACAAAAATAAAGAGGTACTGGTCAGCATTGACTGGGGAAAAATTGGGAAGAAAACTTGAAGAAACTTTGTTGGTAGCAAGTCGCTCTTGAACATGACACTTTCACTCCGCATCCAAGTCAGGTTGGGTTGTTTCATTCACCGGTCACATCACCATGGTCCCATCACACCATCCACATTTGGGGTTAATGCTACCAGTCCATCACATCAGTGTCGCCAATATGTTCAAGAGAAGTCATTCAGAGAATTCACCTGTGTCTCACCTGCTACAATACATTTACACTCCCTTCTTTCATGACCGCCACCCTGAACCTTATGTCATCAGATTGTTTTCACCTCCTTTAAAATCCTTTTCTCCATTCCGTGTCATTGATGTGGGATTCATTAAGGCCCTCCTGTGACGGATCACTTCTTGTCGACATCAGCTCATTATCCAAGAAGTCGATCTAGGAAAACCCCATTCAGTACTTTGAAGCTTGCATGCCTCAATGTCAAGTTTCTCACTTCCGGCGACAGGTTTACATCAATGGCCTTCGACCGAAAGATTTTGCGTGGTGTTCAACACCAAGTCCTTTATTCACACCACGTGAATTGTACTGCAGTAACTTGAGGGTCATTATCATTATCGGTGATTCCTCTGGTGCTTGTTAACAACTTACATCATTGGCTGGTAATCAGGCGATGTCTTTCCATGTTCGACTCCAGAACATCTCTCACATGGATATACTTGTACTTCGAGTGAAGATCGAAAGAGATTAAAGACCCCGGGTCTAGTTTCATCCATCCGGGCTGCGATATATATTCGGGGAAATAAAGACATCAAATGTACATCATTGCTGCACAGATAATCACCCAATCAAAGGGATGATGGCTCTACTAGAATCATCAATCTACACTCAGACGATTGTCTGTCCTATGTAAATGAAAATGAATTTATAAAGTTGAGCATGGGAATGCCCGCCTCAGCTAGATCATGAAAATATTATGAAGATAATGTATTGTATTGTATCTTATTACAGGTCTCCTCCCAGCTTGAAAGAACTTTGGATCCTCATAATAAAGCATTTCACCTGACATCAAAAGATTAACGACCTCATGCTTTAGGGGGCAACTGTTATAGAAATTTTTGGGCACTACAACCCCAAGCATGAAATGTCCATAAACCAAGGGCTCCTAAGTCCCTAAAAGTATTTTTCTAACCCCTAAAGGAACAAGGTCAACTGATTACAGCTTCTCCCAGAAGTTCTCCATGAAAAAATGCTCAGAACTGGTCAAAACAGGATCATTTCAGCTGCTCCATAGGCAAAGTGCATTGCATCTCACCTAAATACATTGTGTGGGTGCGTTGTATTTCAAAAATCCCTTCTATGGGGTGCGATGGGTGAGAAGTGACAAATGGCAGTGTCATTCCGCGAGGTGGAGAGGCATGGAAACTTCTAGAAACTTCTCCTGTGACACTTGCCTCTCTGAATTCGACCAAGGATGAGTAAGAGATCATCAATCTCCAAGTGGAAGAAAGAACTATCAGAGGGAAGACATTAATCAAATCACAAGCTGACTCATCTCCCTTACAGATATCTATATATGGATCCCTCATCCCAGAGATCCGGAGGCTAGAATTTTGCATATTGTAAGGAATTGTTGTTGGTTTCTTGAGGCAACATCAGATTGTTGGGTGATCTAAGCTTTGTATGAGGTGAAGAGGGGCTTCCTTGCTGAGAGGATGATGCTGGGTCAGAACAACAGGTTGTAACTCCCTTGTCTCTTTCTTGTTTATCAATAAAAGCTATTCAAGTTTTCCTCCATACTCTTGTGTCATTTATGTTTTCTGCATTTGTATGGTCAATTTACATCTGATCCTAGATTGTTTATGATTATAGATCCATGTTCTTGTATAGTGCTATGCTACTGTGATCTTATAGGTGCTCTGTGAAGCTGGGCGTGCAAGGGAACAAGTAGTGAAAGACTATCAAGAGAGAGAGGAATCGAACTAGGAGATTAGCGCAAGACAGAGATTGGTCTTATTTGTTCTTCTCTCATCTATATTTCATAAAGGAAAAATGAAAGTAGTTTTACTTTGTTTGTTTCTAAAGTAGCTATCACACCTTAGTGGGATAAGCAGTTCTGTGTAAACACTTTTCCCTGTAACAAAATGGCGACTCCACTGGGGAAAGACAATTTGATTTTATTCAATATCAGCATATTTCCAGAACCTTAAACACATTAACTGACTTATTGGCAAATTATGTGTTAGATAGGCATTTGCAACATTTATAAAAATAAGCATACCATCAATATTTACATTTGGATCATGTAACTTAACCAAAATAAAGCTTCGAAAATCAAAAATATATATATAACTATTTATGGTTTACACATAATGTTTTGTAACCAAGACAAAATTGATCAAATGACCCAAAACTCAAAATGCTAGGGGGCACCCTAGTGTAATGATGCTCGTGATAGCAAGTCACAACCTGTGCGATCATGCGTAAGAGCCGAGTCCATAATCTTGGCACACCAGTAGTATGCCGCTGCAACCTCAAGGGCAGCTCATCAGTCCTCACATCTGGAATACCAAGAGTGAGGCCCTCAACTTGTTCCTGTAATGTTGTGAGAGTCTCGGTCACATCGAGGTCGTGAAGGATAGCCCTTCCAACAGACTCTCCTGCTGGGGTGACAGCTGGCACTCTCAGGCATACTACGGGCCGAACGGGACCAACATCTACATGAACACATGAGTTTGATTAAGTCTTGACAGAATAAAGCACAAGGACATTATAAAAGAAAAACGATAAACATGGATATGGTCAAAGAATTTACCAGTGGTGCTCCACTGTTCGCCAGCCGGCAGTACTAAATCTGGATCACCCCAGAAGTCCATACCGGCATATGGATACTCGGAATAAACCATCTCCTGACGATCAAACCACACGAAGAAGGTATCAGAAAAGGAAATCTGAGACTGACCAGCATGCCCAGACATAGGGTCGACCCATCTCTGCATACATGGTTCAGTCGGTGAAGGTAAATCAAGTGCAATATACTGCGGTTGCATTTGTGGTATCTTTTCCAAGGCAAAGGCGGTCACGATAGAACCATAACCAAAGTTCTTCAACCTCCCACTCTTCACCTTTCATCACAAGAAGTACTGCATCACACCAGTTGAACACCTTCTGTTGGAGACATTCCAAGGCATATTGCATATAAGATGGGTTGGCTACATGAAGAGCCAAACCACTAGCCATCCTACCAAAATTAAACAGAATAGTCTTGAGGGACCTGTCAGTGACATCACGGATGATGATCTTGCCGTCTTTACTCGGCTGAGATCCCTCTTTGCAATACCGGCGAACATAATCTCTCACAGGTTCACCTCCTCGAGCCGAGCCTAATAAAGAGATGGGGGCACCCCGCCTCGACAAGCTAGTCAAGAAATAGATGTCCACTATAGTCAAGGGGATGGATTTGCCCCTAATCTGGAATACCTGGTTGGTAGGATCCCAAGCATCGAGCAAATACTGCAGCAAGTTGATTTGTTGTCTCATGCTAGAAATGCGGAAAAACTTCAGCAAGCCACAGTTCCGCAGTGCGTTTACCGTAACTGGATCATGTAAAGCAATCATGTCCTCTTCTTCATGCTCATGTTCTCGGCATGTAATAGTCATCTTGCTCTGAAAACAAACAAGAGAAGGGTTAGATCCTGATTTTGGTAAGAAACATGAAAAATTTCAAATCAAAAAATGTGCATAAAATTCCTTCCTTGAGCCCATCGAACCTACAGTAGTGCTCTAGGTGTGTTGCATGTCAGATGGCCAGTAGACAGGCCAACATCCAATGCACCTTTCGATACACAAAGGGTGCGCTGAAGCCAGGGTGAGTTTTTCAAACCCCAGAGACTCAGAAAAACCAGGAATCAAGCTCAGAATGCAAAATGGAAAGCATGAGATGAAAGAGCTCAAGTTTAGCTCCTACCTGGTCTAGACGGCGTCGAGAATCATCCACAGAATCTCCCGAAATCAGCTGATGAAATCCAAGGAGGGAAAGCACCTCCAAAGCTCCAACAAACCAAAGTTCAAATGAAACAGTAAAATGAGAGGTAAAAGCACTTTTACATTACTTTTTACGTAATTCGAGTAAAATATTAGTGTTCTAACTCATTTTTCAAACATGTATTGTTCATTTCTAACTAGTTTGATGAAGATATTGAAGATGCAGTACAATCTTTGAAAGAACAAAGCTATTTATGGTAAAGTCAAGAAATGACTATTGCATCGAGCAGTTTTAGCGCATAGTTCAAGCTCGTTAAAAAATAAACATAAGCCATGAGCAAATGTTTCCCCCCGCATTTAAGCTCATTAAAAAATGAACTATTTCCTGGTAAATAACCATCGTGAATGAAGTGCTTCAACCTTTAAAAGCCTTGGTCATGTTCTCATCATCACCTCCACTCTGTATTGGCCGATCATTCACCTCCATTTGATTGTTTACCCCTTTTGAGGAACAGCTGCGAAGAGTGATCTCACTAGCCATCCTTGTAACACTGTCGTGATTGGAAAACTCCAAACCTTACCTGGAATCAGCTACTACCCAATTTTATCACTCGTTCCTCAAAAGACGAGTCTCCTTTAAGCTCTTTTCAACTGACTCGTAAAATATGAAAATATTTCCGAGCCATTGGCCTCTCCAGCTCGTTAAAGGGACCGGAAGTGCTATCCCTCCTCTAAATTTTAATCTTTTTGGACTTGAGGGATTATTACACAAAAAGATTAAGCACTTGTTTTGTTCGGCTCGTTAAAAGTATCGAAAATTCATCCCTTCTGTATTGTTTTATACTTTTTCGGACTTAAGGGATTAGATGACAAAAAAGGAATTTTGGATTTCCCTTTACATTCCTTTTCAGAATCTCTAAAGTTGAAAAGGACTGAGTTATCTTTGTCACTCGTTAAAACTTAATAGCGACAAACTTGTCCATAGAAGACAAGAACGATTTTCACTATCGCTGGGCTCGTTAAAACATAGCGATGAGTTTGCCCGAAGGGAAAGATATAGAACAAGCATATGTTATCCTCCTCAAGCTTGACAAAAATAAAGAGGTACTGGTCAGCATTGACTGGGGAAAAATTGGAAAGAAAACTTGAAGAAACTTTGTTGGTAGCAAGTCGCTCTTGAACATGACACTTTCACTCCGCATCCAAGTCGGGTTGGGTTGTTTCATTCACCGGTCACATCACCATGGTCCCATCACACCATCCACATTTGGGGTTAATGCTACCAGTCCATCACATCAGTGTCGTCGATATGTTCAAGAGAAGTCATTCAGAGAATTCACCTGTGTCTCACCCGCTACAATACATTTACACTCCATTCTTTCATGACCGCCACCCTGAACGTTATGTCATCAGATTGTTTTCACCTCCATTAAAATCCTTTGCTCCGTTCCGTGTCATTGATGTGGGATTCATTAAGGCCCTCCTGTGATGGATCGCTTGTTGTCGACATCAGCTTATTATCCAAGAAGTCGATCTAGGAACACCCCGTTCAGTACTTTGAAGCTTGCATGCCTCAATGGCAAGTTTCTCACTTCCGGCGACAGGTTTACATCAATGGCCTTCGACCGAAAGATTTTGCGTGGTGTTCGATGCCAAGTCCTTTATTCACACCACGTGAATTGTACTGTAGTACCTTGAGGGTCATTATCATTATCGGTGATTCCTCTCGCGCCTGTTAACAGCTTACATCATTGGCTGGTAATCAGGCGATGTCTTTCCATGTTCAACTCCAGAACATCTCTCACATGGATATACTTGTACTTCGAGTGAAGATCGAACGACATTGAAGACCTCGGATCTAGTTTCATCCGTCCGGGCTGCGATATATATTCAGGGAAATAAAGACATCAAATGTACATCATTGCTGCACAGATAATCATCCAATCAAAGGGATGATGGCTCTACCAGAATCATCAATCTACACTCAGACGATTGTCTATCCTATGTACATGAAAATAAATTTATAAAGCTGAGCATGGGAATGCCTGCCTCAGCTAGATCATGAAAATATTATGAAGATAATGTATTGTATTGTATCTTATTATAGGTCTCCTCCCAGCTTGAAAGAACTTTGGATCCTCATAATAAAGCATTTCACCCGACATCAAAAGATTAACGACCTCATGCTTTAGGGGGCAACTGTTATAGACATTTTTGGGCACTACAACCCCAAGCATGAAATGTCCATAAAACAAGGGCTCCTAAGTCCCTAAAAGTATTGTTCTAACCCCTAAAGGAACAAGGTCAACTGATTACAGCTTCTCCCAGAAGTTCTCCATGAAAAATTGCTCAGAACTGGTCAAAACAGGATCATTTCAGCTGCTCCATAGGCAAAGTGCGTTGCATCTCACCTAAATACATTGTGTGGGTGTGTTTCATTTCAAAAAGCCCTTCTATGGGGTGCGATGGGCGAGAAGTGACAAATGGCAGTGTCATTCTGCGAGGTGGAGAGGCATGGAAACTTCCAGAAACTTCTCCTGTGACACTTGCCTCTCTGAATTCGACCAAGGATGAGTAAGAGTTCATCAATCTCCAAGTGGAAGCAAGAACTATCAGAGGGAAGACACTAATCAAATCACAAGCTGACTCATCTCCCTTATAGATATCTATATATGTATCCCTCATCCAAGAGATCCGGAGGCTAGAATTTTGCATATTGTAAGGAATTGTTGTTGGTTTCTTGAGGCAACATCAGATTGTTGGGTGATCTAAGCTTTGTATGAGGTGAAGAGGGGCTTCCTTGCTGAGAGGATGATGCTGGGTCAGAACAACTGGTTGTAACTCCCTTGGCTCTTTCTTATTTATCAATAAAAGCTATTCAAGTTTTCCTCCATAATCTTGTGTCATTTATGTTTTCTGCATTTGTATGGTCAATTTACATCTGATCCTAGATTGTTTATGATTATAGATCCATGTTCTTGTATAGTGCTATGCTACTGTGATCTTACAGGTACTCTGTGAAGCTGGGTGTGCAAGGGAACAAGTAGCGAAAGACTATCAAGAGAGAGAGGAATCGAACTAGGAGATTAGCGCAAGACAGAGGTTGGTCTTCTTTGTTCTTCTCTCATCTATATTTCATAAAGGAAAAACGAAAGTAGTTTTACTTTGTTTGTTTCTAAGGTAGTTATCACACATTAGTGGGATAAGCAGTTCTGTGTAGACACTTTTCCCTGTAACAGGCCCCCAAGGCGACATTGCACTCGATGAATGGAATCGGGTAGCCTCCCCCCAATACCGCCAAGCGCCCAAAAGATGTGTGAAGCAAACCACTTATAGCCAGCCTGCTACACACCAAAACAGCCATTGTTCACCCTTCTACGTGACAAATGGTCACTGTTCACCCATACTTGCCAAATTGACTTTTCACGCAGAAATCCAAAAAATCCCCAAATTATTGTTTTTATCATTTTCTTCAACTGAAAACTTCCATGCATGCATCTGTGAATGTCCAAGCTATCAACCCACATACAATTGCACCCTGAAGATGCTACAAAGCTCCCAGATTGCCTTCCAGCTTGCTTGAAGTTTTTTCGACCATTCATAGTTGCCATTCACCTGGTTTAGACCCAGTTTTCTTCAAATTCCAGGTATTTAAGCCAGAATCCATTGAAAACCCTGTCAATTTCTGAACCAGTCACTAAGTTTTCTTAATTGAAATTAAAGGGAAACTCTGGTAATTGAAACCCACCTGGAATTGACCCACCTTGCCCTAAAAAACTAAAAATTTACCTTCCCCATTCTTAAATCCATAAGAACTAAGAATGGCTGCCCCAATTGCCATGGATGTCAGACCAATTTCCACTCCACACCTAGACTTGGACCACCTTCCCCTTGCTGATAAAGATTTCCAAATCAAGGACACCTCTGTCCTTGAATCCCCTATCAAACTATATTGTCGATATAAAGATCAATACCTCGACCACGCTGACAAAATTGGTCTTTGTGAGTCTAATTTTCCCAAGTATCAATTCCATCAGGTACATATCTTTCCAGAAATTGTCAATTATTGCCATGCAAAGTACATCCCCAGCCAAAGAGTAGTGATGTCCCCAAAATAGACTATACTTTTTACCATCACTACTAAATTAATTAATGAAATGTTGCAACATCAACTAGGAAAACATTTAACCCCTATTTCAATTGGAGACCTATTAGATCATTTCCCCAAGCTTACCACTACAAAACTTGCTAAGATGTTTCAAACCTTCATCAGAGAGGAAAAGCATATCTGAAAGGATCCTCCTCCATATGTGGCTACCATATTTTCCCCATTTCATCAGGACATTGTAGCAATCATTTCTAGTGTCTTAAGATACACCACCAATGAGTATATAGATGAAATCATCTTAGCCTTCATGTCCATCTTCACTCCAGGATAGCCTCCTGCTTCCATGTATGATTATGCCAAGTTCGTAGCTGATAGGATGCATGAACAATTTCTTAGAATGATTAATGAAGGAGTATTATTCCTCAGTTTTGTACCATCTTTTTGTATATTACCAAGCTGACAAGTTCCCCTTCACTCTACGAAAGCTTGATACCAAAGGTCATCCTAGGTCAATGGTCTTCTAGACTCCTCTGATCCATAAGCATGACTCACCATATCCATACACAGACTTCATAGATGTTTTTGTACATCCTATAGTGACAATCCTACTAGGAATTCCTCCTCCAAGAATCAGTTCAGATATCAGGAGGATCCTATAGCTTTCAAAACAACACAAAGTGGGAGAGTGGTGTTTGTACCAAAATCACACTGAAATTAGGATCTATGGCTGTGAGTTGGCCCCATATAAACTTCCCATATACCTCCCAATGAGGTTATTTGCTTTGGAGTACTACAGGTAGATAATCAATTCAAATGAGGTGCATTTTATTAAATCCAAAAAGAAGGTTCAGCTCAGAATCAAAGATCAACTAGTCTCCTTTGTGCGTAATAGTTGAGAAGCAGGAAACAAAGTAGAGCAAATCCTTCAGAGACTTAAACTAAAATAGAGCTTCATGTGGAGATATGATCCCTTGGACTTCATTTGCAACATAAGATAGAAACAGAATATGGCTCCCTATATTCACCACTGAATCCCTGAAATAGAAAAATATGGAAATCATTTGGAATGGGTGGAGAATACTTTAGTAGAAAGGGATAGAATTGAAGTTGTTGTTGAAAATGCTCTAATTGATCTAGAGAAATGGCTTGATGAGGGTTCTTTCCTGTAGGTGCCAGGAGGATCTCAAGTCCAAGAAGAATCACAAGCATAAGAAGAATCTCAAGACCAAGAAGAATCACAGGCACAAAGTGAATCACATGTAGAAGAAGAATCCTAGGTGCAAGAAGAATCATAACAACCAACCCTATCAGAGGAGTTAACTCAAACAAGTATACCAGAGCCCATCATGAGTACTCCACCAATCCTACAAACTCCTCTAAATGATGAGAAAAGATTCAAAAGAAACAGGGAAGAGGCTACGTCTTCAGGCAAGGCAACCACACACACATATGTAGAGACTAGCCTGGTCAAAAGGCAAAGGATAAATCTTGTCTCTGAATAGGAATTCATAGAAGAAACAGTTGGAGCCACCAGGACAGAAAGAGAAGAAAGTAGGCATGCCACTCCCTTTGGGGGCACACTAGAAACTTCCACATCACACACTCAGATGTTGGAAAGGCAGCAGAGTGTTGAAGTGTCCTCATTTGGGATGCCAACTAACAAAGACTAAGACATCAGGGAAAGATACAAGGACATAAAAGCCAGGAATGAGAGGCTAAAATCCCAAACTTATGCATAATACCTAAATATCGCACCTACCAATCAGACAAGGCTTATGTCAGCCTATGATGTGAAAGAAGGAAAAATGCAGATGACATTCATCAAGCCTGCCACTCAGCAACCAAGAACAACAACACACTTCAAAAATATAGATTTCAAAGTACTGGAAAAGGACATTCATCCTATTGACCAGATTGAGCTACACAAGTAGACAAGGGAGATGATTTACTCCCCCTTGACAGGGAAAGCCATCGCAGCCCACCAATTTCAAAACTCCCTTAATAACATATTAGCTCAGTTCCAATTGGAGAAGACCTCTTCACAAGCCAAAGACACCAGAATCAAGTCCTTAGATGACTTAATCATTTGGTCGGGACACGATCCAAATGATGTAAAGGCCACAGAAAAGTTGATAAAGAATAAGAATGATGACATAGCTGCTTTGAAGAAACAACTCAATATTCCACCATTACATCACCCACAAAAAATAGAATTCCTGGAGACGCAAAAAGGACAAGAAGAGCTTATGGACTTGGTCCTAAAGCTAAATGACCAACTAAAAGAAACAAAGAAGGAGTTAGATACATTAATTCAGTTCAAACAAAGTGACTTAGCCACCACTTCTAGGACTGCCATTCCCACTGTTTCTACTACAATTCCTTCAACATTGGCAGCATCATTGGCACCCACAGCTCCACCTGCCATAGCACTTCCAATCACCACTGAATCTACAACAACAGGTACTTCAATAGAGAAAACAACAGAGCTGGTAAAAGCCATGAAGGATATATCAATCCAGGCAACAGAGCTTAAAAGGCTAAAGGAGAATGTACCAAGCTCAGAAACTAACTATGAGCTTGCCCAAATTTAGCAGAGAGAAGAAACATAGAAAGCCCTAAGAATGGGTGAAAAGATCAAGGTCCTAGAAAAATATTTAACACTGCAGAAGCCACTAGGAAAGACCAAAGATATGCTCTGGGCTAATAGCATTGTCTCTGTCAATGATATTTGGCCATCATTTCAAGTTATATTTGAGCAGACTAAATTGGTGAAAGTGGCCACTAAAGCAATTCAGAAAGTAAGGGAAGATTTAGGACACCACCCTGAGGATGATAATTGACTCATCCACTTCCTGAATAGTAAGAACAGACATGAGCTCAATGAGCTGGGTGTAGAGGAGAGGACTGAAGCCATAATAGAAGTCAAAAAGGTTCTTTCCAAAAGAAACCTTATGGTCAACTTGGAAGAAAAATACCATAACATGCAGGTGGCCATTGATAGATTCATGGCCAAATTTCAAATTTTGACAGACAAAGGCCTTCCAAATCCTGTGGTCATCCATGATAAACTTATGACCAATTGGACTACACTAATAGACTAAGGAACTTGGCCAAGGAACAAGCAAGTACTTCACGTATCAAAGCCTTGCCAACTGTAAAAGTATTATATGATACTTTGGAGAATCTATTTTTTCAAGAGCATGAGGTGAAACATTTGTTTGTTACCAAGCCTAATTTTGCCAAATACACAGAGGCAGACGAAATATACATAAGAATGATGAAAGTAAAGTTACTTGAGGATGAATGGTGGGAAAAGATGACAAATTTACTATAAGTTACCACAGTAAATTTGAATGGAAACCAGATGAAACAGGTAAAAGACAGATCAACAGGGTCAAAGAGTAGCATGTTAAAGAGTATCAGTGAAAGATTAAAGATAAAGATGATTCTGGCATAAAGATATTAGCCAGGTTAAGAGGGCTCAAATTCAACTACAACAGCTAACACTACCACAATAAGAGGGACAACATGATGCATTTTTCCATCTATCCCTACCTTCATGCTTGAAGATATTTTGATTCCCTAGATTAAATCTCATATTGTTATGAGATATTTTGTAAATATTGTTTGTATAAATACTTCACATTTCAAAGTATTTAGTGTGGATTCAAAGATATTTCTGTAGACTTTTATCTCAAATCAAAGTGCTATTGTATCAAAACTAGATTGGTTGGCTGGATCATGGAATAAAGCTCAAATATTTTTCAAGATTCTTGTCTAAAGCGAAAATAAAATAAGTATTCTCTCATGTGTATTATTGTTTTCCCTTATGTTTCTTATTAATCATATGTGTTTCTATGAAATATGAATGATAAACTATGAATTATATTTCAAAAATTGCTTAACTGCACTCTATCTTGACTATTTACATTCTTAATGTTTTCTGCTAAACTATCTTAGTTAGGGAATTCTTAAATGCTTCCTTACTTCTGTAGTTTCTCCCCCTAGGTCTATAACAAAGGATTCTTAATTTCCCTTTGCTCATGATCACCTGTTTTCTTTCATTCTAATCCCAGTCTAAGGATTCTTCATTGCCCTTTCACCCTGGTTAGAACCATCTCATCCATTAAACCTGAAGATTTTCCTTTTGCTTTGCTAGCCTGCCATGTGAACATTCCCTTTAATGATCTGGTCTAGTTATGCTATCCTTTCATTGACTCCATAGCCCAATGGCTTGAAGACCTAGCTCTATCCATCTGTTCCAAGAATTTCACCACCCAACTTTCAATATAAAATCAAAATCCTCATGAACACTAAGAACTAGCCTAGAATCTAATAAAAACAAAGTTAAATCATAAAGAGAGAGCCCTCTCTGGACTTAGGTTGGCTAGAACACAAGTCTAAAATATTGGTTTGTGGTTACCTCGGATTATTCTTTCTTTTGATAACTTCTAGGAAAAACTTCTAAGTGATAACATAGTGGCAACCATACTGGGGATTCAAATCCTGAGTCTTAATAAACCTTTAAGAAATTTCAAATCTTTATTTCACGCCTCTTGAATGGTTTATTACAAGTTATCTACAAAAATTTCATAAAAAGAAAGTATTTAGAAAATTTCGAAATTCTGGCTTCAAGTAGAACTCAGTATACTAGGGCCAACCCAGATCCAAATCCTCCCCCAATAGTGGATAATCCCAACCTGATTTCGAGAAGATCCAGAAGACCAGAAATTTTGGTCAGTCCAATACCTTCAATCAAAGCAGATTCATGCCCTGATGAGTGGTTTTTTTTAGAATACCTCCCCTTTGGTGAGTCATTTGACCTTTCCCTATTTAGAACGAGGTCTGTAAGAGCACTTGATGACATAGTTCTAGATCCAGAGTTTATTGCAGATCTTGAAGTCCAAAAGGAAAACTTATCCATTGATCAGTATATTCTAAATTCCCCTCAGTAATCCATTACTATTGTTAAGATCCCTTATCTTTCTGAAACATTTTCAACTCCCTTTAGTTCACCATTATTCCCTTACACCTCTGAAGTTCATTCCTCACCTCCATTTATACCTTCACTTCCACACTAGCCTATCATTACATATCAGTCACCCACTACTCTCAGTTCTTCATACCATTGTATCATCTCCTGGTACCCCAACCCCACTTCTCAATCCTACCCAACTTAGAGCCATGGCAAATATATGTGCTCCTCTTGTGTTACCTGCTCCACGTGGTGCCATGCCACAAGATTACCAGAACAAAATTGTCCAATTCGAGGGCATAGGAACTTACACAACACAGCACAACAGCATACAAACAAAATGATTGATTTCTTTGAATTACATGAAATTGATATTGGAGATGTTCAAATGAGACTTTTTGCTCAGACTCTAGCTGGTGATGTAAGAACATGGTTTAGAGCTTTAACTGCTAATAGCATAGACACTTTAGAAGTATTTTATCAGCAATATTTAAATAGATGGGAAAAGAAAAGGAACCCTCTGCAGATCCTTTCAGAATATGAAAACATCAGGAGAGGACTAAATGAAATAGTCCAGGATTTCTATGCTATATTTAATAATATATACAATGCAATACCAATCAATCTTAGACCCCCACTTGTCTTAGCTCTGATAAAATTTTCTGATGGGTTTGATACTGATATGGCATTCCAACTTAGAGAGAGAAATCCTCCAACTTTAGAAGACATGCAGAGTGTAGCAGTTAGTGTAGAAGCTAATTTGCTAGAAAAAAGAGATAGGGTTAGGAATGAAAGGAGAGGACCCTTGAAAGATGAAGCCTCACCCTCTGACCTTAAAATAGATGCCCTAGCCAAAGGATTCTAAAAATTGATGGATAGGATAGAGAACATTGAAATTCAGTCTCACTGGGATAATCAACAGGCACCTTCGCTGAGAAATCTAAACTTTAGAAAGAATCAAAATCAAAATACTAGAAAAAATGGACCTAATCAGAACATTAGGCCTCATTTTCAAGAAAACTATGCTGAAACATCCCATTCAAGAGACCCTGAACAAGACACACAAATTAACCTAATGGGATTAGATGATGAAGAAACTGTCTTTTTGACCCAAGATGATAAGGAATTACATATGCTTCAGCAATTGCAGTCCCAATTCGGTCAATCATTCGATTATAAGAAAGGGTATGATTCTTCTATCCTCAAAGTGCACAAACAGTACAACTTGAGGGGTAAAAAGAACACTGATACTCCTGACGAAAACAAGAAAGCAATACCAAATCAACCTAAGAAAATTAAAACAGTTCTAGTTACTAAAACTCGCCAAATCCTCTCTTGACCAAATTCGAACCCTTCTGGTCCCACCATTGTAGATATAACCCATGACCAACTCCCTAACGATCAAACATCCACTTCAATCCCCTCCAAGGAGACAGTGGAGGAATCTCCAAACATCATATTAGAAAATCCATAGAAAAAGACTTCAAATGCAGAAAAATAAGAGCAACCTACTCCAAATCCTGCTATCAAAATTCCAAACACTCAAATAGAAAAAGCCCCTTTGCCTTTCAATTTGGGAGCGTAGGTGGCTAAACTGAAAACCTCAGTTCCCTTAACAGAGCTGATTAAAAATGAAACTTGCAAGTCTCAAATAATTAAATCCTTAAACTTCGTTGAGAATAAAGACTCGGTTAAATTGTTTGATGGTTAGCTTGAGCTTATATTCGGTCCTGATGTTAATGGAAAACCATTAGAAGGGGGGATACCACCCTTTTATATCAGCCTTAACATTCATGATAAGATCTTACAGAATGCAATGTTAGATTCAAAGGCTTCACACAATTTAATGCCTAAATCTGTTATGGAAAAAATAAACTTGGACATCACTAGGCCATACAAGGACCTGTTTTCATTTGATTCAAGTCAAGTAAAGTGCCTAGGGCTAATTAAAAATCTATGTGTTTCCTTAGTACAATATACTGCTAAGACCATTCTCATGGACATAGTTGTTGCTGATATACCACCTAAATATGGCATGCTATTGTCTAGATCATGGGGGGCTAAACTCCAAGGATCTTTGCAACTTGACATGTCATATGCCACAATTTCAGTCTTTGGACATCCTAAAAAACTGTACAGAGAGACCCTAATGAAATATGTAGTGAGTAGCCAGGCTAGGCCTCAAAACTTTCCTATCTATTCCATGCATTCTGACATCGATTCTTTTATTTTGTACAATTCTGAACAAACACAAGAAATTACTTCAAACAACATTATTTCATAACCAAAAGAAATTGCAATTCCAGCTAAAAATGAAACTATCCAAACTCAGGAGCTTTCAGATAAAAAATATGATCAAGATACCTTAATCAATGAAAATTTTGTCCCCCAGACAATAAGAATTATGAACATGAAATATTATGGCATCTTGAATTTGATGGATCAATGAATAAATTAGGAGCAGGAGTAGGAGTGTGGATTTACAATTTAGAGAATGATCACTCAGAGGGCCATGCTTACAGACTGAATTTCAAATGCACTAACAACATGGCTGAGTATGAAGCACTTATTTTAGGTCTCAAATTGGTTAGAAAGTTAGGAGCTATAAGAGTTTCTATTATGGGAGATTCTGAGTTGGTTATAAAACAAATTAATGTTGTATATATGACGAAAGACCCTAGATTAAGTTTTTATAGAGGAACAGTTGTATAAATATTCAACATTTTTCTAGAAACTAAGCTTGCAGTCATCCCAAGGAAACATAATATGCAAGCTCATAGTTTAGCAATGTTTGCCAACAATTCTAAGTTACCATTTCAACCTAACCATCAATACACTACTGAGGTTAGGCATAGACCTGCTATCCCAGATAACTTGAAAAACTGGCAAGTATTTGCTAATGACCAACAAATAAACAATTTTTTAACTTTAGAAGAGGAATTTGTAAATAGTAATATAGATACTGACATAACATTAGATCCTAATTTTAAAGATAAAATAGAAATTAAAAAATTAGAAGATGAAGAGATAGATAGATTCCATCCCACTAAATTTACAAAATAATATGTACAAAACCTAAAGCAAGTTGAGATTGAATAGATAATTAACGAAGATTCTGAAATCATTAATCTCAAAGACAACTTTTTTCCCAAAGGATTAACTCCTTTGGAAGACTTGTTTGATTCAAATGATGTCCCTAGAAAACAAAATATGGAACCCTTAAAATCTGATATATAGGAGTGTAATAGAGGTAATGAGGAAAATCCAAAATTAATACAACTTTTGAAGTCCTTACCTCCCACTGAAAAAGTGAAATACACTGAACTATTAAAGGAATTCCAAGATTTCTTTGCTTGGAGTTATGAGGACCTCAAGTCCTATGACACCAGCATAATACAACACACCATCCCCATAAAAAAAAACCAGAAACCTTTTAGACAGAAGCTCAAAAGGATTAATCCCATTCTATTACCTTCTATTGAAAAGGAAATCAAAAGGATGTATGAAGCCAAGGTAATAGCACCAATTAGATTCTCTGATTGGGTTTCAAATTTGGTCCCAACAAGGAAGAAGATTGGTGAGGTTAGACTGTGTGTTGATGTCATGAATCTCAATAAAGTCTCACTTAAAGATAATTAACTTCTCCCTAAAATGGATCATATATTACAAAGGATAGTAGGGTCAACCAGAATCTCATTATTGGATGGGTTCTCTTGTTACAATCAGATTTTAGTTCACACGGATGACCAGGCTAAAACTACATTCACTACGCCTTGGGGCACATTCATGTATGTGAAGATGCCTTTTGGATTAAAGAATGCAGGGGCCACCTTTCAAAGGGTTATGGACATAAATTTTGCTAAGGAAATCCATGACTTCCTAGTAATATACTTAGATGATATCACTGTATTTTCAAAATCTGACAAACAACACTTAGATCATCTAAGGCAGGTCTTCATCAAATGTAGGAAGTATGGAATTTCAATGAATCCTAAAAAATCTTTATTTGGGTTAGAAGAGGGAAAACTGTTAGGCCATATAATCTCTAAAGATGGTATCTGAATATATCGTGCAAGAATTGAAGCTATCTTACAAATACAAAATCCTAGGAGCATTAGGGAATTACAAGCCTTTTTAGGGAAAATAAACTTTCTTAGGAGATTTATTTCTAACTTAGAAGAATTAGTTAGATCATTGAATAACATGTTGAAGAAAGATTTGACCATAAAATGGATAGTTGAGGCTAAGAAGTCTTTTGAAGATATTAAGCTAACCTTAATGAAAACACCAGTTTTGATCAGTCTAAAGTTTGATAGGGATTTCATTATATTTTCTTTTGCCTCAAAACACACAATTGTTGCAGTCTTACTTCAGAAGAATGATGAGGGTTATGAACAACCTATTGCCTTTTTTAACAAAGCCCTGAGGGATGCCGCTTTAAAATATAATGTAATGGAAAAGCAGGCTTTTTCTTTGGTCAAAGCTATTAAAGATTTTAGAGTTTGCATTTTATATTCTCATATAATAGCCAATGTCCCCAATGCAGTAGTCAAGGATATACTAACTTAGGATGGTCCAGATGGAAAGAGAGGGGAATGGATTGCTACTATGTTAGAATATGACCTAGAAATCAAGCCAACAAAGTTAATCAAAGGCCAAGGTTTAGCCAAGCTCATGGGTGAATCGAACTGTCAGGCCTTAGACATAAATTTTATGATAGAAATGGATAATGGAGAGGAGATGGTGACTCCACCAATCAGCCAGGCCTTTATTGAATCATCATGGTATGCTGATATCATATATGTTTTATAAATCTACAAGCTCCTCCTGAATTATCCAAGACCAAAAGTAGGTTTTTAAAAATGAAATCTTTAAAATTTTGCATAATTGACAATGCTTTGTTTTGGAGGAATCATGAAGGTATCCTTCTTAACTATTTATTGAAAGAGGAATCTGACAAGGTGTTATAAGAGTTTCATGCAGGTGACTGTGGAGGACATCTTTACTAGGAAATCACTACTGACAAGATTCTTACAGCCAGTTTCTATTGGCCCACTTTGTTTTCTGATGTAAAGAAATTTGTAACCTCGTGTCATAAATGCCAAATTTTTGAAGGAAAGAAAAAGCTTTTACCCCTGCCCCTAAAACCAATATTTGCTGAAGCACCTTTTGAACAATGGGGTCTTGACTTCATTGGTGAAATCTACCCACCTTCCTCTGCCCAACACAAATGGATTCCCACTACTACAGATTATTTTACCAAATGGATAGAAGACATATCATCAAGGAAAGCCACTAACATTGTTATAATAATCTTCCTTGAATCCAACATCCTATCTAAATTTGGGTGCCCAACCAAGATCCTCACTGATAATGCAACAACCTTCAAATCTAAGAGAATGATTGATTTCTATAATAAGTACCATATAACTTTGGGCCATTCCACAACTTATTACCCCCAAGGAAATGGACTAGCAGAGTCCTCAAACAAAATTCTGGTAAATATCATCAAAAAATTGTTAGAAGACAACAAGAAAACATGGAACAAGAAGCTAGTGAATGCCTTATGGGAAGATAGGCTAACCACAAAGAAATCCATTGGTACTAGTCCTTATCAATTAGTTTATGGAATGGAAGTTGTTTTCCCATCTTCCTTGGGAACACCAGTGATGAAGCTACTCCAAGAGTTGCAGGTTGAACCAAATGACATCCAAAGGAGAATCAACCAAACAATTCACTTACAGTAGACCAGGGAAGAAGTGTACATCAGATCTCAAGTTGTGCAGGAAAGGATCAAGAAGGTTTTTGATAAAAATACTAAGGTAGAAGATTTTTACCTAGGGGACAAAGTTTTGAAATGGGATTCAGGACAAGAGGATAATGGTAAACATGGGAAATTTGATTTCCTATGGAAAGGCCCATATATCATCTATGCTTTCAGAGGTAATAATGCTTTCTTCCTCAGAGAAATGGATTACACAGAAGCAGAAGGAGGACTAGTTAATGGTCGAATGCTTAAACACTACATTGAACCTAGTTACTGATTTCACTAATGATTTGTACATATTCTATTTTTCAAAAGTCTAGAGTTAATTGGATAGTAATTTTGAAGTTGAAACCCGAAGAGAGGGCCCTAAGCTTCAAAGGTTTTATTGTCATAAATAGCAATAAGGCAGAAAAGTGAAAGGGAAAAAGTTGAAAAGTGACATCACAACAATCCAGAAGTCCATTGATCTATAAGTTCTTGACATTTCACTAGGAAATGCCATCCCCAACTGGAGCCACTGTTAGGTTCCTATACCAATACGAGTCATAATTTTTGAACGACTGAGATTAAAACTATAATATGTACATACCTTTGCTTTTTACAAATTCTTTCCATATTCAAAAAATTAAAAAATGTAAAGAGGGTGTGTCCTAAAAGAAAAATCAAAGGACAAAAAGAATAAGAAAAGGTCCGAAAAAGTGAAAAATATGAACCCCAAGAAAAGAAAAGACCATGAAATTGTGCAAGTCAAAATGCCACTATGATTTACTTTTTGTGCAAAATAAATGGTTGTGTATAGTTTTTAATCCTTGCCACAATCAATGATAGTCAAAATGCTTAAACTTGGCTATTTCATGTTTAAATTTCATTTCTGTAGACAGAGAATAAAATCTGACAAAACTATTTAATCTTGGAAAATAAATAGATAGGTAGAGTAAATAAAAGGAGCTAAATTGTTTAATCTAAGCCCTTGGATGTAATAAGGTTAGATTTAGTTAGTTTACTATTGTAAAAGAAAAATAAAAAATGTTCAATAAGGGTTTGCTAGCTCAAATGCACCCTAATAAAGAGAAGTAAAAATGGTAGGATGAGTAGGTGGGTAAGTAGTAGAAAGGTTGCAGAATTTTGATGATTGATTAGATAAAAGCATGTGTATCATCTTTTTCATCATAAATTTTCCAAATGTGAATGGACACTCAAGCATGCAGATGGATATCAAAGTCAATTAATTAATTTCCCTCATTCATTTCACCTTTTACTTAACTAATTTCCCAAAATAAAGATCAAAGTGCTTAAAAACCCTAAGTCAAAGAGGCGCAGAGCATTTCTTTGACTTTTGGAGGGACTGAACCCTTAGCTCAATGACTTATAGGAAATAAGTACTAAAATCTCCTCATAAACATTCATTCCCTCTCTCAGTGCATTCTTCTTTCCTAATAATATTCTTTCCTAAAGGTTAAATCACTTTTACTTAGGAAAAGTATTTGTTCCCCCACATAACTCTTTTTCATATCAAAAACCCACAAAAAACACTATATCCTAAGTTTTATCGGAAAGCATTAAAAGCATGAAAAGCACATGCTTAGGGTATGGTGCCCCTTCTGCTCATTTGACTAAATTATTAACTTATTTATTAAATCCTTAATGAAAACCAATTTCCCATATCTATATCAACCCCCAAAATATTAGTTAATCCCTCCCTAGTTTAATTATATAAACTAAGGTTTTCTACCTTGAACCCACTAACTAATCGATCCTCGATTAAGTTAATTAAAAAACCCAATTAAATCCTGCTCGATACATTAATCCCTCATTAAACCATAACTGTCATGCTTAAACGCCCTTCGGGCCCCCCATTACCTTCCGTGCAACTCCATCGGCCGACCCCCACATGATCTCTCCCCTCGCCATCTGATGGCCTGCGTTGATTCAGAAGGGTCCGAAATCCAAACGATACTCGTCCGAAATGGGTTCTTTTCCACTGGGCCCCTGAGGCGACGTGGCGCTCGATGAATGGAATCGGGTCGCCTCCCCCAAATACCACCAAGCACCCAAAGGTTGTGCAAAGCAAACCACTTACCACTAGCTCGCTACACGCCAAAACAACCAGTGTTCACCCTGCTACACGACAAACGGTCATTGTTCACCCGTACCCGCCAAATTGAATTTTCACGCATAAATCCAAAAAAGCCCCAAATTATTGTTTTTATCGCTTTTTTCAACTCAAAACTTCCATGCATGTGACTATGAATGTCCAGGTTTTCAACCCAAGTAAAATTTCACTCTGAAGATGCTACAAAGCTCCCAAATTGCCTTTGAGCTTGCTTGAAGCTTTTTTGACCATTCACAGTTGCCATTCACCTCGTTCAAACCCAATTTTCTTCAAATTCTAAGTATTTAAGCTAGAATCCATTGAAAACCATATTAATTTTCAAACCAGTCACTAATTTTTCTTAATTGAAATAAAAGGGAAACTCTGGTAACTAAAACCCACCTAGAATTCACCCACCTTGCGCTAAAAAACTGGAAATTTACCTTTCCCATTCTTAAATCCGCAAGAAATAAGAATGGCTGCCCCAACTGCCATGGATGGAAAACCAATTTCCACTCCACACCTAGACTTGGACCATCTTTCCCTTGCTGATAAAGATTTCCAAATCAAGGACACCTATGTCCTTGAATCCCTATCAAAATATACTGTCGATACAGAGATTAGTACCTCAACCACGCCAACAAAATTGGTCTTTGGGAGTCTAATTTTCCCAAGTACCAATTCCATAAGCCACATATTGTTGGCATTATGAGATAAGTGTTGTCCTTGATGGCAAACCTCACTGATGACAAATCATAGTACAGAAGGTCAGCAGCAAGGAATTGATGATCAGACTATAAGAAGAAGAGAAAGTTCATACACGCAGGTTCGTTAAGCCCAAGTCGCGTGTACACGCAGGTTGGCTTCAGCAAAAGCGCGTTTATGTGGAAAAGTACCTTTGGTCCATGGCGGTTATTCCTTGGAAGTTGTGCCTATGGTTTTGGACCTTGGCGTCTCGGCGGACGTGTTGATCCCTAGTTTTGAAGTTGATGGTATTGGATTTCTATGGTTTTGGCTCTTGGTATTGAACAAGGCCTAAGGCTATATAAAGGGAAGGAAATCATTAGGCAAGTGCATCTGAAATGTCTTGAATATCTGATGAAGCATTAGATCCAGTATGCAGGGTTATGGGTTGATGATGCATTGCTTGATCTGAGCTAAGGAGAGATCTCACCGGTTGATGGAGAACTAGATCTAAGGAGAGATCGGGATCAAATGGTTTGAAATGAACTATCTTTATGATGCTTATTCTAGATCTACATACTGACGCATGTATAGTTCTATAAGTGTTATGAGTATGATTGATGTCTGGTACAGCTGCAAGTTGATAGAAATTATTTTTAGATCTGTACGCGGGTTGGCTTTGATAAAAGCGCGTATACACGCGGGTTTGATTCATCGAAGTAGCGTATACATTGTAAATCTTAATATTTGAAGTTGCAGATGGATCTGATGGTTATTACAGAGTTCTGTGTCTGCTCTGTGTTCTGTTGACTGTTGTTAACAGGGTTTCAGTGATTCAGAGTTTGATGATTGTTTTGAGCTTCAATGATAGTTATGGGTCCAGTATGAAAATTGGATGAAAAGTGGCCTTACAGATTATGTGTTGTGCTTCAGTGTATCCAGTCTGAAAATTGATGAAACGTGGTACCTGGAGGTGAGAAGATTGTAGGCAAGCACCTACGTACTAGTATCTAAGCTAGTACAAAAGCTAAAGGAGATCTTTGGAGCATTGTAGCAGGTAGCAGCCTGCGTACTAGTAAATGGATCGGCTAGTACAAGAGCAAAGGGGGTTGTAGCTCCCGTACTGGTATAAGACTGCACCAGTACAAATATTGTAAAAGGATTTTCTTATTAAGAAGAAGATTGAGATGACTTGCAGCAGGTGGTTTTCACCCACATTGGGTTTCCACCTTATATCTTTGTGTTCATGTGTGTGGCTCTTGTGTGATGTTCTGTTCTGTTATTCTGCACCTGTTTACTGTTAATATGCTTAATAATGATCTGATGCATTTACTGAAGATTAAGCTAACTGAATTATAAGATCTCTGGATATACGCGAGTTTCATTAGACACAGTAGCGTGTCCACGCGGGTTCACTTAATTGAAGTAGCGTATATGTTTCTGAGTATGAAATTGAAAAGTTTGATTGATCTGATAATACTGATTCACCCCCCCCTCTCAGTATTATTTCCAACAATTGGTATCAGAGCAGGTCCTTTGATAGAAGCTTGATCGCTTGAAGGAGATCCGTGGAACAATGGGAAAGAAGCTTAAGAAGAAAGCTCATAAGAAGAAGAAGACATCACAGAAGGATTATGACAGTGGGAGAATCGATTGGGGATTAGGTATAAGAGGCTCTTCAGATTCAGAATCAGATTCAGAATCATTATCAGGTATGAATGTGTTAACCTCTGATGTTCCTGCTATATTTCCTTGTGAAAGTGATGGAAGTGATAATGAAACTACTGAACATGCTTTTATGGGTGAGCAAGAAAAGTGTCAAATAGAGGCAATGTTTAGAAGGCTTGCAGACAAAGTTAAAGATCAACAAGATCTATTGAACAAAAGGGAATGTGCTTTCAAAGAAGAAGTTACCAAACTAAAGGCCAAACTAGAAGAAGGAAACAAGGTAAGAAAGCTTCTCAAGGACAAGGAAGACCAATGTCAAAAATTGCAGCATGAAGTGACATCATTAAGAAAAGAAGTCAACGAAAGAAGCACAACCATCAAGAAACTCAAAGATAGATCCAGCTACTATGAAAATCTTGAAGCTACAATCCTCTCACTAAAAGGAGATCTTGAAGAATCAAAGAAGCAGAATACAGATCTACTCCAAGCTATTGCAAAACAAGAAAACGAAGCCACTAGCTTAAAATCTCAACTAGAATGTGCTTTCCGAGTTCGTCAAATGCAGCAGGATCTGAATGAAGAACAAGAAAAGGAGATTCTCAGACTAAGGCATCAGTTGGAAGAAGGAAGGAAATATGGAGAAGACATGAAGAAGCAATGTCTAGAAAAGGAGGAACAACTTCAAGTTGAGGTAAATATCTTGAAAGGTAAAATAGAAGAAAAGGATAAGCTTTTACGATTTCAAGATAGTTCTAAAGTCTTGGATGATATTCTTAGTAGTCAAAGGTCTCCTGCTATCAAGACTGGTCTTGGTTTCCATGAATCTATTGAAGGTGAATCTAGTTCACAAGGTGAGGCAAGGAACTCTAAAGAGAAATCCAAAATGATCAACAAGGAGATGAAAGGTCAATCTCATCATCAACCAAGGAAAGAAAGTCTTCAAAGAAAATCTTTTACTCCTCCTATGAATAATGTTGAATGTTATGGACATGTTGCAGCTAGATGTAGAAGAAGAAGAGTTCAAGACTATTATGCGGACAGGTCATCTCAATCAAGGTACTTTGATGGATATTGCTTTGCTTGCAATATGTATGGTCACAAAGTTGCTGATTGCTACAGGAGGAATATGAAACATGTAAGATGTTATACATGTAACAAGCTTGGACATATAGCAAAGGAATGCAGGAACAAAGGATGGACATCACACCAAAAGGAGAAAACCTCATCACACTTGAAGATATGGAGGAAGAAGGAAGTACAGTCAGCACAATGTACTGAGACACAGCACAGCACAGACATATCAGACTCAGGGGGAGCTGAAAGTGTAAAACTTCAGTGTCCTGAATCTCATACGCAAGTTCCTTAAAGGGAAGTCGCGTATATACGCGAGTTAGACACTGCAAAGTCGCGTATATGTCAGTCTGAGGAAAAGCAGTGGGGACAGGCTCAGAAAAGGGATCTGATATGATTCAGTCCATTATTTGCTCTATTGGTTAATAGTTACAGTCTGCTGATGATGTGTAAAAATGTTTTGATACTTGTAAGATGTCTAGAAGTGTTTTGATCCTAACTTGATGATGATGATGATGTCTTGATGCTTATTGCTGATATATGCATGATCAGATCTAACAGATGGCACAGGTTGAGGGGGAGCATATGCCTTTAATAATTCATTGTTGGCATTATGGTTAATAGTCCTTGATGATGATTCTTATATGGCTAAATGATATATCTTGCTATGATGTGGTTGTGAGTTGTCTATGATAAAATCACATATGATTCTTGGGGTTACATAGTTGATGATCAGATCAGATTTATGGTTGATTCCTTGATGATGCATATATGGTGCTTACATGGTGATCTTCATAAGGACAAGGAGAAGTACAAAGCTTGAATACACATCTTCCTCACTTGATGATGAGTCACTTATATACTGCTGTTGTCATATGCATAAAGATCATACAGTTATGATGCAGGCACTCTTATGGATAAGGATTGTTGCTGTTGATGATATCAAGAAGTTTTGTCAAATGAGCTTGAGCTCAAGATACATAGTGTTGATACATGGATGACTCCTCAAAGTCACTGTGTTGGAGACATGATGATGAGTTCATATCTATATGATGATAGGTTGATACTTTCATATGTTGGTTGATGCAGATGTTCCCAAGTAATGACACTTGGATCATGTAGAGCTTGATGAAATGGCTATGGTGGTTTCACACATGATACAATGTGAATGACTCTGAATTCTGTTCAAAGGGATGAATTGATGCAGACATACCTTGTTATAGGTTGATGACCTATTCTCTACAGGACATTTACAGGTTGCTGATATGGAAATTTGTGTACGCGTGTTGTTTAAAGGATATCTGCGTGCATACGCCGTTTTACAAGGGGATAGTCGCGTATATGGTGTACGCGTGTTGCGTAAGGGATATCTGCGTATATACGCCTGTTTATGTGTATACAGACGCGTATATGGAGATTTGAAGGAAATCAGCAGGGATAGATGTTGGTTGCAGAAAGTCTGATATAGGTCTGACAGAGATCATCTGGCACAGGTTCAGGGGGAGCAGATAATCTTCCAATGATGCATTGTTGGCATTATCTTAAAGCTTTTGGTTCTAGTTCACATTTGGTGTTGATTTCAGGAGGAACAAAGGCGAAAGGAGAACAGAAGGATCTCTTGGTTGCTGATCTGAATGGTGATTATCAGATGCTGCTGGTGACTTTCATAAAGTCTTGGTCTAGATCTGTTGTCTCTATGTCATGCCTCTCTTGGTGTCAAGGTCATGTAACGGCCTATTTTGGTTACCCCACTATGCCTGGGATGATTGATGCAATGTGATTGGTTGTCATATGTAAACTTTTGATGTATTCCCACTTGGTTGGGTGGATGAGTCAATTTTTTTATATCCTCACTTAGTTGAGAGATGGATGTATGTATGAGTCTTTGGTGATAGGAAGGTCTTTTATGATGTATAGAGTCATGTTCTTCTTGAAGAACATCTTTTGCAGATCTTGCCTACAGTCAGGAAGAGCATGAACAGCACACTTCAGAAGGACAGAGATTCAACATGCACTCTGAGGGAGCATTGACAGATTGGTACACCTTGGCATATACAAAGGGGGAGATTATTCAGAGATTTTCAGCAGGTACTCAGGGGGAGTATGGACAGTGGAATGATTCAGCAAAGGAAGAGAATATCTTGGTCCACCCTTTGCCCTTGATGTCAAAGGGGGAGAGTGATTTGGTGTTGTTGCCATCAAGTCCAAAGGGGGAGATTGTTGGCATTATGATGCATGTGTTGTACTTGATGGCAACCCTCTCATAGAAGAATATCTCACTTATGTATAACTGGGTGAATCTTCAGAAGAGATATCAGATGTGACTGATGGAGGACAGCTCAAAGGAATCAGATGATGAATCTTCAGAAGAGATATCAGATGTGACTGATGGAGGACAGCTCAAAGGAATCAGATGATAGTTCTAAGTGTGACAAGTTAGCTTTGCCATCAAGTCCAAAGGGGGAGATTGTTGGCATTATGAGATAAGTGTTGTCCTTGATGGCAAACCTCACTGATGACAAATCATAGTACAGAAGGTCAGCAGCAAGGAATTGATGATCAGACTATAAGAAGAAGAGAAAGTTCATACACGCAGGTTCGTTAAGCCCAAGTCGCGTGTACACGCAGGTTGGCTTCAGCAAAAGCGCGTGTATGTGGAAAAGTACCTTTGGTCCATGGCGGTTATTCCTTGGAAGTTGTGCCTATGGTTTTGGACCTTGGCGTCTCGGCGGACGTGTTGATCCCTAGTTTTGAAGTTGATGGTATTGGATTTCTATGGTTTTGGCTCTTGGTATTGAACAAGGCCTAAGGCTATATAAAGGGAAGGAAATCATTAGGCAAGTGCATCTGAAATGTCTTGAATATCTGATGAAGCATTAGATCTAGTATGCAGGGTTATGGGTTGATGATGCATTGCTTGATCTGAGCTAAGGAGAGATCTCACCGGTTGATGGAGAACTAGATCTAAGGAGAGATCGGGATCAAATGGTTTGAAATGAACTATCTTTATGATGCTTATTCTAGATCTACATACTGACGCATGTATAGTTCTATAAGTGTTATGAGTATGATTGATGTCTGGTACAGCTGCAAGTTGATAGAAATTATTTTTAGATCTGTACGCGGGTTGGCTTTGATAAAAGCGCATATACACGCGGGTTTGATTCATCGAAGTAGCGTATACATTGTAAATCTTAATATTTGAAGTTGCAGATGGATCTGATGGTTATTACAGAGTTCTGTGTCTGCTCTGTGTTCTGCTGACTGTTGTTAACAGGGTTTCAGTGATTCAGAGTTTTATGATTGTTTTGAGCTTCAATGATAGTTATGGGTCCAGTATGAAAATTGGATGAAAAGTGGCCTTACAGATTATGTGTTGTGCTTCAGTGTATCCAGTCTGAAAATTGATGAAACGTGGTACCTGGAGGTGAGAAGATTGTAGGCAAGCACCTACGTACTAGTATCTAAGCTAGTACAAAAGCTAAAGGAGATCTTTGGAGCATTGTAGCAGGTAGCAGCCTGCGTACTAGTAAATGGATCGGCTAGTACAAGAGCAAAGGGGGTTGTAGCTCCCGTACTGGTATAAGACTGCACCAGTACAAATATTGTAAAAGGATTTTCTTATTAAGAAGAAGATTGAGATGACTTGCAGCAGGTGGTTTTCACCCACATTGGGTTTCCACCTTATATCTTTGTGTTCATGTGTGTGGCTCTTGTGTGATGTTTTGTTCTGTTATTCTGCACCTGTTTACTGTTAATATGCTTAATAATGATCTGATGCATTTACTGAAGATTAAGCTAACTGAATTATAAGATCTCTGGATATACGCGAGTTTCATTAGACACAGTAGCGTGTCCACGCGGGTTCACTTAATTGAAGTAGCGTATATGTTTCTGAGTATGAAATTGAAAAGTTTGATTGATCTGATAATACTGATTCACCCCCCCCCCCTCTCAGTATTATTTCCAACACATATCTTTCCAGAAATTGTCCATTATTGCCATGCAAAGTACATCCCCTACCAAAGAGCAGTGATGTCCCCAAATGAGACTATACTTTTTACCGTCACTGCTGAACCAATTAATGAAATGCTGCAACTTCAACCAGGACAAAATTTAACCCCTATTTCAATTGGAGACCTATTAGACCATTTCCCCAAGATTACCACTACAAAACTTGTTGAGATGCTTCAAAACTTCATCAGAGAGGAAAAGAATATCCCAAAAGATCCTCCTCCATATGTGGCTACCATATTTTCCCCATTTGGTCAGGACATTGTAGCAATGATTTCTAGTGTCTTAGGATACACCACCAGTGAGTATATAGATGAAATCATCTTAGCCTTCATGTCCATCTTCACTCCAGGACAACCTCTTGTTGTCATGTATGATTATGCCAAGTTCATAGCTGATAGGATGCATGAACAATTTCTTAGAATGAGTAATGAAAGAGTATTCAAGTATTCCTCAATTTTGTACCATCTTTTTCTATATTACCAAGCTGACAAGTTCCCCTTCACTCTCCAAAAGCTTGATACCAAAGGTCATCCTAGGTCAGTGATCTTCTAGACTCCTATGATCCATAAGCATGACTCACCATATCCATACACAGACTTCATAGATCTTTCTGTACATCCTATAGTGACAATGATACTAGGAATTCCTCCAAGAATCAGTTCAGATATCAGGCGGATCTTGCAGCTTTCAAAACAACACAAAGTAGGAGATTGGTACTTGTACCAAAATCACACTGAAATTAGGATCTATGGCTATGAGTTGGCCCCATATAAACTACTGAGATACCTCCCAATTGTAGAGTTTTGTAGAATTTTCCTACACATCAGCTAGCTCTGATACCATGTAGAATTTTTCTACAAATCAACTAGCTTTGATACCATGTAGAAATTTCACCACCTATAGATCAAACTGATATATGCAATGTACTAAAGCATAATACTAGATCTACTTCTACAAACAATTTAGCGGAAGCTTAATCAACCATGAGAAACATCAGTAAGAACACATATAACTAATAAGAAGGAATCAATCACACATAACACAGAAGAATTTACCCAGGGAAAACACCTGCCTAAAACCCCATGTCTTTATTATCATACAAGTGGAAATATAGTCTGGATTACACAAAGCCTTAGCTCGAAAGCTATCCAGCTTTCAGTACAATCCCTCTGCTACTCATAGACAATCAAAGGCTTTTCACAAACCTTCTCCTCTACCCTCCAAGCCTCCTATTTCTATGCACATTTTTCCTGGGTCTTCCAGCTGCAACCTGTGTGATTCTCACCTCACACACAACACTGACCTCTAAGATAACTGCACAAACCTGAAGGAGATAAATCCTCATCATGGATGAGCTTCCTTTATAGGAAAAATATTCATCCAACTGATAGTACACTGTCGCTTCTCTGATCTCAACTGGGTCTCTGTCTGAATTGCCATGCATCAGTTATCCATGAGAGAATACTTAGTTATCTGAAAATAACAGTTGTCACATGCATGCAAGCAATAATAAACTGTATCTCATTAAATTAACAACTTGTTAAATTAATCTAACTAAACTTGACTAAGTTAAAGTAAGTCAACTGATCCTCTCAATATAGAACTCATCCTTAATTCCTCAATCAGTGGAGCAAATCAAGGACACATTCCCCAATTAGTGGAGAAATTATTGCATGTTCTCACAAAGACTTCAAGTTTGATTTTCCTTAACAAATTAACTCATGGAGAATTAATTAATTAATATTTTAAACTATTGGTAAGACAAAATTCGTTTTTACTTCCTATAGTTAGACCAGGGACTGCTAAAATAAGAAGGGACCCAAAAATGCTATTTTTATAAGTTTCTATTTTTAGCAGTTTCACCTCTCACTCAAGGTGGCCAAAATGCTCATTGGCCAAACTGATATTTTTAGACATGCTATTTTTAGCAGATCTATTTTTAACACTTTCTAAATTTATCATTTCTTGTTGCACATTTTTCAACACCAATGAGGTCATTTGCTTTGGAGTACTATAGGCAGATAATCAATTCAGATGAAGTGCAGTTTGTTAAAGCGAAAAAGAATGCTCAACTTAGAATCAAAGATCAACTAGGATCCTTAGTGTGTAATAGTCGAGAAGTAGGAAAGGAAGTAAACCAAATCCTTTAGAGACTTAAACTGAAACAGAGCTTCATGTGGAGATATGATCCCTTGGACTTCATCTGCAACAGAAGACAAAAAAACAAGATGGCTCCCTAAATTCACTACTGAATCCCTGAAATAGAAAAATATGCAAATCAATTAGAATGGGTAGAGAATACTTTAGTGGACAGGGATAGCACTAAAGTTATTGTTGAAATAATCTAATTGATCTAGGGAAATGGCTTGATGAGGTTTCTTTCCTGCAGGTTCCAAAAGGATCTCAAGTCTCAGAAGAATCACAAGCACAAGAAGAATCTCAAGTCCAAGAAGAATCACAGGCACAAAGTGAATCACATGTAGAAGAAGAATCCTAGGTGCAAGAAGAGTCAGAACAACCAGACCTATCAGAGGAGTTAACTCAAACAGGTATACTAGAGCCCATAATGAGTACTCCACCAATCCTTACAAACTCCTCTAGATGAGGAGAAAATCCTCAAAAGAAATAGGGAAGAGGCTACTACTTCGGGCAAGGAAACCACACAGGCATATGCAGAGACCAGCCTAGTCAAAAGGCAAAGGATAAATCCTGTCTCTGAACAAGAATTCAGAGAAGAAATAGTTGGGGCCACCAACACAGAAAGAGAAGAAAGCAGGCATGTTACTCCCTCTGTGGGCACACTAGAACCTTCCACATCACACACTTAGATGTTGGAAAGGTAGAAGAGTGTTGAAATGTCCTCATTTAGGATGCTAGCTGACAGAGACCATTACATCAGGGAAAGATACAAGGACATAAAAGCCAGGAATGAGAGGCTAAAAGCCAAAACTTATGCACAATACCTAAAGATGGCACCTACCAATCAAACAAGGCTTATGTCAGCCTATAATGTGAAAGAAGGAAAAATGAAAATGACATTCATGAAGCCTATCACTCAACAACCAAGAACAACAACAAACTTCAAAAAGATAGATTACGAAGTACTGGCATAGGACATTCATCCTATTGACCAAATTGAGCTGCACAAGTAGACAGGGGAGATGAGTTAGTCCACCTTGACAGGGAAAGCCATCGCAGCGCACCAATTTAAAAACTCCCTGAATAACATATCAACTCAGTTCTAATCAAAGAATGCCTCTTCACAGGCCAAAGACACCATAGTCAAGTCCTTATAAGACTTAATCATTGAGTTGGGACACAGTCCCAAAGATGTAAAGGCCACCAAAAAATTGATAAAGAAGAAGAATGATGATATAGCTGCTTTGAAGAAGCAACTCAAGATTCCACCATTACATCACCCACAAATAGCAAAAGTCATAGAGACACAAAAAGGACAAGAAGAGCTTATGGACTTGGTCCTAAAGCTAAATGACCAACTGAAAGAAACAAAGAAAGAGTTACATACATTGTTTCAGTCCAAACAAAGTGACTTGGCAACCACTTCTAGGACTGCCATTCCCACTGTTTCTACTGCAGTTCTTTCAACATTGGCAGCATCATTGGCACCCACAACTCCACCTGCCATAGCACTGCCAATCATCACTGAATCTACAATAGCAAGTACTTCAACAGAGAAAACAACAGAGCTGGTAAAAGCCATGGAGGATATGTCAATCCAAGCAATAGATCTTAAAAGGATAAAGGAGAAAGTGGAAAGCTTAGAAACTGACTATAAGCTTGCCCAAATTCATCAGAGAGAAGAAACATAGAAAGCCCTCAGAATGGGTGAAAAGATCAAGGTCCTAGAAAAAGATTTAACACTGTAGAAGCCACTAGGACAGACCAAAGAGATGATCTGGGCCAATACCATTGACTTTGTCAATGATGTTTGGCCATCAGTTCAAGTTATATTTGAGCAGACTGAATTGGTGAAAGTGGCCACTGAAGAAATTCAGAAACTAAGGGAAGATTTAGGAGACCAGCCTGAGGATGCTAATCGACTCATCCACTTCCTCAACAGTAAGAACAGACATGAGCTCAATGATCTGGGTGTAGAGGATAGGACTGAAGCCATAATAGAAGTCAAATAGGTTCTTTCCAAAAGAAACCTTATGGTCAACTTGGAAGAAAAATGCCATAACATGCAGGTGGCCATTGCCATATTCATGGCCAAATTTCAAATTTTTGGGGACAAAGGCCTTTCCAGTCCTATGGTCATCCATGATAAACTTATGACCCAATTGGACTACACTAACAGACTAAGGAACTTGGCCAAGGAACAAGCAAGCACTTCAGGTATCAAAGTCTTGCTAACTGGAAAAGTATTGTATGACACTTTGGAGAGTCTATTTTTTCTAGAGCATGAGGTGAAACTTTTATTTGTCACCAAGGCGAATTTTTCCAAATACACAGAGGTGGACGAAATCTATAGAAGAATGTTGAAAGTAAAGTTACCTGAGGATGAATGGTGGGAAAATATGACAGATTTACTATAAGTTACCACAGTAAATTTGAATGGCAACCAGATGAAACATGTAAAAGATAGATCAACAGGGTTAAAGAGTAGCAGGTTAAAGAGTATCAGTGAAAGATTAAAGATAAATATGATTCCAACGTACCAATATTAGCTAGCTTAATAGGGCTGAAATTCAACTGCAATAGCCAACACTACCACAATAAGAGGGACAACATGATGTTGTTTTCCATCTGTCCCTACCTTCATGCTTGAAGATATTTTGATTCCCTATATTAAATCTCATATTGTTATGATATATTTTGTAAATATTTTTTGTATAAATACTTCACATTTTGAAGTATTTAGTGTGGATTCAAAGACATTTCTGTAGACTTTTATCTCAAATAAAAGTGTTATTGTATCAAAACTGGATTGGCTGGCAAGATCATGGAATAAAGCTTAGATATTTTTCAAGATTCTTGTGTAAAGTGAAAATCAAATAAGTATTCTCTCATGTGTATTATTGTTTTTACTTATGTTTCTTAATAATCATATGTGTTTCTATGAAATCTGAATGTTAAAGTAGGAATGATATTTCAGATATTGTTTAACTACACCCTGTCTTGATTGTTTACATTCTTAATGTTTTCTGCTATACTATCTTAGTTAGGGAATTCTTAACTTCTCCCTTGCTTCCGTATTTTCTCCCCCTGGTCTATAGCAAAGGATTCTTAATTTCCCTTTTCTCATGATCACATACTATATTTCATTCTAATCCTGGTCTAAGTATTCTTCATTTCCCTTTCACCCTGGTTAGAACCATCTCATCCATTAAACCTGAAGATTTTCCTTTTGCTTTGCTAGCCTGCCCTGTGAACATTCCCTTTAATGATCTGGTCCAGTTATGCTATCCTTTCATTGAATCCATAGCCCCATGGCTTAAAGACCTAGCTCTATCCATCTGTTCTAAGAATTCCACCACCCAACTTTCAATCTAAAATCAAAATCCTCATGAACACTAATAACTAGCCTAAAATCTAATAAAAACAAAGTTAAATCATAAAGAGAGAGCCCTCTCTAGAATTGGGTTGGCTAGAAACTGAGTCTAAAATATTGGTTTATGGTTACCTCGAATTATTCCTTCTTTTGATAACTTCTAGGGAAAAATTCTGAGTGATAATAGAGTCTGTAACCCAAGAAGAAGATTAATAAAGAGAAGTTTGATTCTAAATTCTGTGTATCTATTTTTGTATGATTTTCTATGCATTTATACTGCTTTGTTTATCGCACACACTTATATGAATACTGAACATTGTTAAGTATAATTGGGCGCCTACAACTAAGTAATTAGATAATCTCAAGTTAATAGTAAGGAACTTGGGTAATAACACAGATCGTGACTCAAACAGGATTGTGCAAAGGTAGCATCGCTGGCCACGAGGTATTGACAAGTGATCATAGTGATGTGTGCATAGGTTCAAACCATGGACCACCGAAAAACCATTACACATCTCCAGGGTGCGGAAACCTGGTTCTAGCACCCTCCCATACTACTTTGGGTGAGACCTCAGTTTGCGCTCTGCGGGCTGTTGCAAAAAGGGCCAGTAGTACTGGGATTTGTTTGGCTAAATCATCTTTGAACCTAGGTCGGGCTCCTATAAGCCAACAAATGGTTCCATTGCCAGACCATGATCTACATAAGGGATGTCTGGTTTCGTGCCACTGGAATCCAACAAAGAAAGAAATTGAAGGGTGGTTGGACAAGAAAATTCACGAGTTCGCAGTGCAGCAAAACAAAAATCCACGAGTATCTAAGGAACAGTAGTTGGAGTGCTACTTGTATACAAAAATCCATGAAATTTTCTTTTATCCTTTCCTTCTGAGCTCTATGACTAGATCACGAAGCTAGAACACAGTTAGGGAAGGTGTAGGCTTGACAAACCAATTGTGTGGACTCCAGAATTAGTGCACAAACTAGAAGCATCAGGAGATAAGATCGCAAGAGTTGTGGACCATTGGCTCGACTGAATTAAAGGAGTATTTATCATTGAGTTTGTGGTAGATATGGCCATCAGCTACAGTGAGGTGGTGCGATGCTTCCTTAAGGGACCACGAGGTAAGTATATTAAATCTTTGAACACTTGGATTGAGATGCTATTGTGTGAAGAGCGGGTTATGTGAATAAATTAATGTTTGGTACTACGCGAAGTGAGAAGATCTACAGAAGCAGAAGTAGTGAAGAATTAGAAACCGGTCCCTTACGAGAAAGCGTGGAAGAGATTGCGAAAGTCTCTCCGAGAATTGCGGTCAGTCTGATAAGGCAATGGATTTCGTGCTTACCACCTCCACCTACACCGCCATCCGTCTCACCCTCCGCACCACCATCTCCACACACCCCACCTTACCACCACTGCAGTATAGTATGGCAAGTGTGATTAAACTACTGGTATTTAGAAGAGTAGGGAATGAAGATCCAGACCGACTTTGGTTCATGGTAAGGGCGGTATGGGGAGCACAAGGCATCGTGGATGACAATATCAAGAAGGCTACACTGGTAAGCACATTGTAGGATCATGCACTAAAATGGTACGTCAAGCATTCTAATGAACATCCAAACGTAGGAATCACATAAATCCAAACCACGCTAAACAAGGAATTTAGTAGGCTAAAATCGGAGACATAGTCAATTATCGAGTTTAAGGAGATCACGGTGCTCCCAGGCGAGGCCCCCTGGGATCTAGATCAAATACTGAAGGGTATGATTCACGAAGCGAATATCACTTTGACAGATGGACAACACCGCGCATGGTTTGTAGCATCACTAACACTGCATTTAAGGATGACGCTATAACAACAAAAACTTTCCATCTAGGTCAAAGCTTTGGAGATGGAAATGATATTGCATGAGACCCCTATACAAGCCCCTGGTCTGGGAGTCCAACAAATCCACGTGAAACTGCAAAATCTATGTCTAGAGATGCAGAGTTTGAAATAGCACAGGACACCTTGGCTAAAGGCACGCGAGGAGATATGGTGCATAAAATGTAAAGGCCAGGGGCATGACAAGGATCACTATCCAGTGTTCACAAATTACTTGGTGAGGGGAGGGCCAATGCCATTAAGACCTGATGCACAGACAGGACCAAGCGTGGCTCCTGCGCTATGGTGCACGATCTGTCAGATATGAAGAAAACACACTATGGATAATTGTCATCTATTGCAAAAGTATACGCAGACGTCCCAACAATTGTTTTGTAATTTCTGAAGGTCGATAGGCCATGATGAATGCACTTGTAGAAGATATGAACTAATGATGGATCAGATTCCTACCTACAGGGTGCAAACTGAAATGTGAGCCCTTGACCCAAATCTAGGAATGGCGTGCGCTAGATTTCAGTGGCGCAGATGAGGTTGGGGTGGAATGGGACCAGGAAGGGATCATGGACAACTAATTTGTTACAATTGCGGAGGGCCAGGGCACTATGTCCGCGATTTTATAAACCCAATAAGGACATCATGTCTGTACTGTACTCAGTCTGATCATGAGGTAGAATACTGCCCTACATTGATAGTGAGGTTGTGTGAAAAAGGGGTGCTCCATCCTCCTTTGACTCAAAATTTGTAGATGATGAGGTCTGAGTCATGTGAAGAAGCCTTGAATATAAACATGATGCTCACGAGCGGTATGACCACTGGCAATGATAAGGGTAAGCAGTCCAAAGAAATTTCATGGGTTCACAAGGCTCTTACAAAGGAACCCAAATTTGATTTAGAATGCGTGAAGGAGACATTCATGGAAGCTAAGAAGAGCTTCACGGAGGCCTCCACTTTAGGTAGTAAGTATCAACTAGAACCAGGGATGGATCCTTCAATGCTTACTACCTTTCTGGAGACATGCATGAAACTGCTACGCAACAACGAGGTAGTAAAAGGACTACAGGAACTTATCACTAGGTGAGCAGGGTCAGGAGAGCTGCACATGGTCTGGAAAATGGGAAGGCATGCATTGCGCACAGGAATGGAAATGAGGTTGACAGCACAAATTGGCGAGTATGAAATGGATCAGGTAATCTTGGATCTCGGATCAGATGCAAATGTACTGCTGAAACAAACATGGGAACACATCGGAAGACCCCCGCTACAATGGTCTCCTATTCAATTTCGAATGGCGAACCGACAACACATTTTTCCCGTGCGAAGATTGTAAGGGGTAACGGTGGATATTGAAGGTGCAAGCGTGCAAGTGGATTTTGAAGTGATAGAGATTATCAATGAAAACAATCCCTATCCCACGCTACTAGGAATAGACTGGGCCACCGATATGAATGGAGTCATAAATATGAAGAAGCACAAAATGATCTTTGAGAAAAAGTCACTATGCGTAGTAGTACCGCTAGATCCAGCCGAGGGAGTGCGATACACTAAACCGGTGCACGACAATGATAGTGATGATGATCTCAATTGCATCTACAAGATAACTGTGCGAGAACAGGATTGGGTGAATCTGACTATAGATGGAAGGATTTCGTGGGAGCGCAAAAGCTCCTGCACTTTAGACTCAGACGAAGAAGTAGAGTGATGGCAGAATCAGCTGCACGAAGTAACAACGCTTAATTGCAACATGACGGTTAGATCACTGCACTGCATGATGACAGAGGTTAGGGATATGCGTACATATGATGGGTTGATAGCAATGGATGAATTTTGGAAAAAAAATTGAAAACGCAATACCAGAACAACAGCAATTCGCTACTCTAAAATGGGCACTACGTTTGACACCTGCAAGATGGTGGGGTACACATCAGAGAACTTTTGAGGATTGGCATGGATGCAAGAGGATGACGCACCTACAATTTGGAAAACCCCAGCTAAGGATGAGAGCCAGTCACCAGGGGTAGAACAACTTGTGCACCCACCTTTATCAATGGGTATGGACATATGCCATGTAGCCTGCACAAGCACACACCACTCCCCGAAGAGAGAATCAGAACAAAACACAGCAGCAGGAAAGGTGAAACGCGCTAAGGACTATCCATGGAGAATCATTCGATAGAGTGTGCGAAGTGCTGAATAGGGTTCACCAGGTGAGATGCACTGACTGGGACTTGGGCATACCAGCAGTTCGATGAGCCTATAGGACCATGTGCAAAACCCTAACTGTGGAAACAATTCCAAGGGTGAGGAACAGAGTAGGGACTATAATTTCTGAAGAGAATGCAAAGAGGAACCACACGTAATAGTGGTCGTAGGTGTGATAGTGCGCGAAGGCTAGGATGAAGAATCACACAGCTACGTGAGGTCAAACACATAAGGCTTCAAGAAGCCATTCGGCGAGGGAACCTTATACTTTGCGAACATGAAAAAGACCGGGTATGACTGAGGAAGAAAAGCATTTTGATGGACGCAGAGGTCAAGAGGCTGGAAAATGAGATCAAGCAAGCATGTCTCATCGATAAACCAAGGATGGCAAGGCAAGGTGTGGATGATCATACCAATGAATTGGAAGACTATTGTCGAGAATTTATGACTCTGCTACCATGGCTACGACCGCATCTCACCAAACATAGTAACTAGGGGAGCGCACTGCATACTATAGAGCACGTGGCACCGACTGTGCAAGGGCAATTGAGGGTTTTTCATGGACTATCCCGAGGGAAGAAATGGAGCCCCAAATGGGTGGTGTGACCACCTGACTAGCCATAAGGAGAACAGTCTCAGCACTCCAAGCAGTTGAAAGGGACCGCGGGACTATAAAAGAATCTACTTGGGAGCTGCGCAATAAGGGAGGTGCGTGTAGAGTTAGCATGTCACAAGGTTCACTCCCATGCATGGAGGGCTATGCTACTATGTGGGTAGGCTGGTAAGTGACTGTTGCTGTCACTATTCATGATGGGATGACTAGTTTGAGGCCAATTGGAGTAGGTAGCAGACAACTAATACAGTAGTTATGGGCAAGATTTTGAAAAATCTGCCACGAAGAAAGCATTAATGGCCCAGAATTGGGGGCAACGGTCGAATTTGAATTTAAAAAGAACTATAAAAATCAAGGGGCTAGCCGTGAGACAACACTTGTTCACTTGAGACTTTAGCGGTTGAATAGAGCATAGAGAGTTGAGCACTGAGAGATACTCGAGCCCCTAAGTTCCCGAAAGACCGCATACAGTATAGACAAGATGACAAATACTAGGGTAGGTTTGGGATTTGAAGAAGGAACCTCCAGAGAGGCCACGCCAACCCATATGGTACATGATGTTCTCGAAGATACTGGGGTCACACCAAAAATCCCGAAATCACCTCGGATGCCAAGACCGAAAAAAAATAAGCAGACAATGGGACCAGTCCACATGTCCCCGAGGAATCCATGGTTCAGTAAACTATCAATGGAAGAAAAGGTCAAGGTTGTCACCGTTGAGTCAGATGAAGAGGAGGAGGACTTATAAGCTCTCATTGCCAAGGTAGAAGAGGAAGAAGACGTGGAGGCAGACATCCAACCAATGCGCTCTGCAGAAAAATTACCTGAGTATGTCTCTCCACGAAAAGGGAAAGCTAAGGTACCAAAGGATCTGGATGCAATGAAGAGTGCACTGCAGACTCTGGTCCTCCGCAATGGAATTACCTTTGAGGGTCCACTCCTAGGATGTGTGCCTACCGTAAAATTTGAAGATCAGGACCTCGTGGACAGCGATAAGTTGCCACACTTAGAAATTGAGAGCCTAATGAAACAGAATACGAAGGGGCCGATGATCACATTACAGCCGCGAAAATGGCTGCCCAGTGTGGAGAAGGGCGGGTTGCTTCATCTACTATGGATACCACACTTTCATTGTGTGCCAATTGCCATTTTTGTCATCAGGAAGCTGCTTTGCTTGGTGCATGATGGGTACTTATGGCTGGAGGAGCCTATTCCCATCATGATGGATCTCATCCATAGAATTTATTGGCTTCCTTGTAAGGGAAAGGACCTCATGATGATAGTAGGGAAAAGCGGCAATTTGGCTCTCATGGAAAAGAAAAAATATAACTTTGTGAAGCATAATAGAGGTTACGCCATCAACAGTATCAAGGATAAAGGGTTGCACGTAGGCACCCAACTCTTGGCCGACAAGGTAATGAGAAAATTCCGCGACAATGAAGTACCAGCGCCGGTAGTTATGTTGGCCAAACAGTGCACGAAAGGGGTCCAGTTCAACTGGGCTGAGTTCCTCTGCGAAGAATTTTTTATCGGCTGCAAGGAGGCCCAAGAGCAGGGTTAGACCTTCCACTATGCATGGTTGCTCTTGTCCATCTTGCTAGTAGTGGAAGAACGGTCGAAGGACAGTTAGTTCCTAAGCATTGATTGCGACTTACCAGAGGCCGTGAAGTATGTGTCACTTTGGGCCACCAAGGACGCAAAGCAAGTTTGCAATACAAAGATCTTCTAGTTGCTCATGGATGCAAGCATCCGGATGTGGATTAATAGGAGGACGCACGTGTCCACCATAGTGCACAATAGTCTGTGGAGCTTTGCAGACTTCAAGGCGGACATGCACAATATTTACATTAGGGTGTGAAAGGATCTGGCACAGCAGTGAAAAAAGCTCCCATTCATAGCCACCAATGACATGATCTTTACAGTGTTAGAGTCATGGCCTCCCGAGTGGCGCGCCCTAGATTTGGCGGAGTTGGATAAGACAGCAACACAGAAAAGGAAGGAAGATGCCAAGCAACACGTCACCCAACTGGCTGAGAAAAGGCGCAATGAAAAAGTGGCAGCTGAGGTCAGGGTAGCCCGTGAAGTGGCACAGGCAGCCGCGGAGCAAAAGAAGGTAGTCGAAATAGCAACAGTGCAGACAACAGAGGTCGAAACAGTGCAGGCAGAGGAGGGCCAAGAAGTGTCTACAGGATAGGAGGCAAAGGGCATGAACCTTGCAGAAGATAGTGCAGACCCAAGAACCACCTCGACCCAACTCAAATGGCCACACGTCACAGAAAGATCGGGTCCAAGAAAAAAGGTCAAGGCCTCGATGCTAGCCATTGACCCGATCACCTTAACTAAAGGTGACCTCCATGACATCGGCGAGATGGTTCGCGATGTCACTAGTGAAATGCTCGAAGAGTTCATGATGGAGTAGCATAATGTGTTTGGGGGCCTCAAGATGCAGCTATAGGAGTTAAAGGTGCGGCCCCATCAGGAAGGTATCCTGTCTATCCACATCACAGTGGGCACTTCAACAACAGAAAAAATGTTGTGCACGAGGATGGCCAACACAATAATGTTTCCAGAAGCAGCGTTGGTATCAGAAGATGTGATCGACCGAATGATAGCTAGCATGATGAAAGGCCTTGGCCTTAATCTATATGCCCTTCTCCGAGAAATGCTCTATCAACTACAGGATGGAATAACAGTAGAGATGCGTGTCAGGGAGAGTCACGTGATCCAAGTTCTGAGTGAGCAAAAGATTAATATAAAACAGCTTAGCTTGCAATGCGATGACCTGGCCTTGCAGAAAAAATAGTTGGTGCAGACGGTAGATGATGCTTGCCGACACATCCCAGAGCTAGCTATCGCAGCAGATCTACCGATAGAAGTCCAGATTCACAGTCTAGCAAGTGGAGTCTGTGATGCTATAGAAGAGACAACAAAGGTGTAGCTGGAGCTGAATCTCCAGATTTCAGAACTACGGTTGAAGGTGCAGCCTTCCATTCCCACAAAGGCCAGAGAGTAATGTGTTAGTGCTATTGCAACAGGGATGGAAGAGATTGGAGGTGCAGTGCGCGACTGTATCACCATGTTGGAGCAGGCGCTTGAGGTCCTCATGATGCTGTAGGAGGACCCCAACATTTAGCAGCTGGAAATAGAGTCATTTGAGCTCCACCAAAAATATGACACCATCAGAGGGACTACGCAGAAAGTAGTCCTTATTCAGCAGCTTGCAAAGATGCAGCAAGCCAAGGCATTAAAAGAGTAGGTAGATGCAAGTGCGCCATAAGGAAGCCGTTATCAAAGTACACGCCCAGCCATGGATTAACAAAGCCTTCATAATCACAGCAGATATCAAAGGAAAGCTTGTGTAGATTTAGGGGATGTAGGTACAGATGCAGTGTAGCTAACCGGAAATAGAGCGCTTAGAAGATATAATGCAATAGGTACAGCAGGCAGCAGCTCAGTGTGCTTCCGACATTCAAGAATTTTGGGACCAGTTGGAGGGACTTCACGCCAAGATCGTCGCGTCGACAGGGTGACTCAAGGGCAAGTCACGATGTTTATGTTAGGGGCCTGTTGGGCATGGAATCCCCTCACAGCATGTTTTGGGGCTCAAAGCCCAATTTTTGGTTAAATATGTTGTAAGACTCCACAAATTGTGGGTGCGGAGCACGAAATGTATATTGAGTCATAGGGTTGTCTGCCCTAAGTGTTGTAATGTAATGTAATGTCATGTTGGCCTAACCATGGTGCGTGGACCATGGGATTGTATAAATAAATTGAGGCTCTAAGTCGTAAAGATAGTTAACGAGAGATGGATTGATGTAATGATCTAGTAGCGGATATAGAAGAAGTCTAAGTGTCTTGGGTCATAGTAGCAGGAAGAGGCTCTACAGCTAAGTGCGCAGAGGCCCAGTAGAGTCTGCAACTAAGTACGTGAACCCCTCCATGCGCAGGGAAAATTTGAGAATGTAACCCAAGAAGAAGAATAATAAAGAGAAGTTTGATTCTGAATACCGTGTATCTATTTTTGTATGATTTTCTATGCATTTATACTGTTTTGTTTATCGCACGCACTTATATGAATACTGAACACTGTTAGGTATAATTGGGCTCCTACAGCTAAGTAATCAGATAATCTCAGGTTAATAGTAAGGAACTTGGGTAATAACACAGATCGTGCCTCGAACAAGGCTGCACGAAGGCAGCATCGTTGGTTGAGAGGTACTAATAAGTGCGCGTAGTGACATGCGTGCAGGGTCAAATCGCGGACCACCGAAAAACCATCAGACATCTCCAGGGTGTGGAAACCTAGTTCTATCACCCTCCCATAATACTTCGGGTGAGACCTCAGTCCACGCTCTATGGGCTATTGGCGAAAGTGCCAATAGTACCAGGATTTGTTTGGCTAAATCATCTCTGAACTTGGGTCAGGCCCCTATAAGCAAACAACCAGTCCGTGATTATGAGAGTGATGATGATTTGGAATGTATCTATAAGATAACAGTGCAAGATCAAGATTGGGTGAATCCCACTATGGATGGAAGGATTACATGGGATTGTGAGAGTTCCTACACTTTGGACTCCAATGAAGAGTTAGAGCGATGGCAGAACCAGTTACATGGAGTGACTACACTGAACTGCAACATGATGACCCGATCGCTGCACTGTGTGTCCTCAGAGGTAAGAAATATGCCTACTTATGATGGTCTAAATGAGGTAGATATCTTTTTGGATGCATTTGAAAGGGAGGTACCAGAAAAGAAGCACTTCCAGGTGTTAGATTGGGCACTGCGCACTATGCCCACAAGATGGTGGGCTACACACAAGGGAAGCTTTCCTGATTGGCATGAATGTAGCAGAATGATGAGAACTCACTTTGGGAAGTTGAATATGTGAATAAAAGACACGTATGATGGGCAAGATTATCCATGCATGAATTTTTCCAAATGGACCCAGGATTATGGAGAGAAGCCCCAACCTGAATGGGTGCACATGTTCTATCACACCCTGGATATTGTCTCGATGAATTAGTATGTAGAAACCAAGCTCCACCATGGGACAAGAGAATGGGATATACTGTGCGAGGGATTCATGACGACATTCAGTTTTGAGGATGGATTTGACAGTATTGATGAAGTGCTACAAGAAGTGAAAGCAACAATCTTTAGGATACCGAAGGGTCCTTTAGACCTTATTCAGCCTGAATGGGCTACTCAGCTGAGTCACACGCTAGAATGTTATAATGTAACTGCTGAAGAAGAGGATGAGGATCTGTGGAAGATTAACATTATAGAAACAGAAGGTCACTTCGAGGTTCAAGGACCACAGATTGAGAACCCTGATATAATCACACTGTTGAAAACAAAACAACTAATCATTGGTATGGAGGCAGAACCCAAATTCATGAATATTAGAGACTACGGGATGATGGGACATTGGATAAGGTCGTTGAATTGCTCCGTGAATACCAAGATTTATTCCCTACCAAGTTTACGGATCTAAAAGGGATAATCGGGGACCTAGGAATGATGAAGATTACGCTGAAGCCCGACGTGAAGCCAGTTAAGCAAAGGCCTTACTGTCTCAATCTGAAATATAAGGAAAAGGTCCTCTTAGTGATGGATAAGATGCTTGCAGTAGGCATCATTGAGCTTGTGGAAGAATCTAACTCGGTAAGTCCAATGGTGGTATAGGAAAAGAAGAAAAAAGATGAAATAAGGATATGTGTGGATCTTAGAAAGTTGAATGACGCCTATGTAGATGATCCTTTTCCGACTCCATTCACTGATGAAGTGTTGGACAATGTAGGTGGCCAAGAAGCATATTTCTTCACCGATGGATGCTTTGGGTACCACCAAATAAAAATCACGCCGAAGGATATGAGCAAGACAACCTTCACATCTGAGTAGTGTTGTTTTCAGTACACTGTAATGCCATTTGGATTGAAGAATGCACCTATGATCTTCTCGCGCGTAGTTCTTGCTGCGTTCAAGGAATTTATTCATAAGTTCCTAGAGGTATATTTTGATGACTGGACTATGTTTGGGCTAGTTAAATGCCATGTAGCAAGCATGCGCCTGATGCTGGATACCTATTGGAGATACTAGATCACGCTCAATCTCAAGAAGCATCTGCTTTGTGTTCCTTTTTGGAACTTGTTGGGGCATGCGGTTTGTAGACAGGGACTGATGGTAGACCCCACGAATATTGCAGTGATACTAAACTTGGAAGCATTAAGAAGCGTGAAATAGCTGCGCCCTACCCTGGGACATATGGGATATTACATAAAGTTTATCAAAGGCTATGCCCAGATCACCACGCCTATGGCAAAATCGTTGAAGAAGGATATCACATTCTGTTGGAACAATGATTGTAAGAAGAGCTTGGATATATTAAAAGAAAAGATGGTCACCGCACCGATTCTAGTCTTCCCAGACTGGAAGAAAGAGTTTCATTTACATGTTGATGTCTCATGTATCACATTGGGAGCAGTACTGACATTGGCTCGCGGAGAAGGCTTGGACCATTCTATCGCGTTCGCAAGCCAAAGATTATCCAAAGCAGAGAATAACTATTCCAACACTGAGAGTGAAGGGTTAGCTATGGTGTATGTGCTCCATAAGTATAGGCACTACATGTTGGGAGGCCATTTTAAGATGTATATAGATCACTTCACGCTAAATTACTTGGTTAATAAGCCTTTGTTGGGGGGGATAATCTACAAGTGCCTCTTATTATTCTAGGAGTATGATTTTGAAGTTGTCGTGAAGCTTAGATGACCGAACACGAGACCAGAACATCTATCGCGCATCAAAATAGGGGAGGAACCCACTAACTTGGAAGAGGGAATGATTGACGCATAGCTAATTGAAGTGCACGTTGTGGATGGTCATTTTGAGGATATAATATAGTTCCTAATGACAAGTATTGCACCAGAAGGATACACTGTCTAGCAGAAGAAGGAATTAGTGGTGCGCGCAACAAATTTCTCTGTCATTGTTGGGAATTTGTACAAGACGGGGACTAATGAGATATTGCGATGATATGTAACTAAGTTCAAAATAAGCGGCATCCTTGTGGACATTCATGGGGGCACTGTAAGAGGAAATTATGCAGGGAGATCAACCGCACAGAAGATTCTACGTGTAGGGTTGTGGTGGTCAACCCTTCATCAGGACTCAAAAGCATATTGCAAGGCATGTGATGTGTGTCAAAGGACTGATGGGACATCGCAGAGGGATGAGATGCCTTTGAATTCTCAAATGATGTTGTCAGCCTTTGAGAAATGGGTGGTAGACTTTTATATGACCCATTCAGCCACAAGGAAAGATAGGAGCAAGGTACATTATCACAACGATGAAGTATTTGACTCATTGGGCAGAGGCGTAGCCTGTGAAGGATTGCATAGGCATGACCCCTGCAAAATTCCTCTTTGAACATGTACTAACATGATTTGGTTGTCTGAGGATCTTGATGAGTGATCGCGGTATGCACTTCCTGAATGAGACGATTAGCGTGATAACAGAGGAATTTCAAGTATGCCACCAGAAGAGCACACCTTATCACCCGCAGGCTAATGGGATGGTGGAAGCGTTCAAAAAAGTGCTTGAAAATGTAGTGACCAAGGTTTGTAATGCTCAGTGAAGTGATTGGGACCTACGCATACCTGCAGTATTATGGGATTATTGAACGACATGCAAGAAGTTGATTGGAAAAACCCCCTTTAGGCTCGTCTATGGGGTTGAAGTGGTAATGCCTATGGAGTATACTATGCCTAGTCTATGCATAACAGCATTCATAGGTATGACAGATCGCGAAGCCCTAGAGGAGAGGCTTGCATCGCTGGATGAACTGGAAGAAGAAATATTTTTGTTGGATTTTACCAATAAGTCCAAAAGCAATGCGAAAAGGCATGGCATGATCGACACATTAAGCTGTGCTCATTTAAGGTAAATGACCTGGTTTTGTTATATGATAGTAAGTTTGATAAATTTCCAGGGAAGTTCAGGATGCACTGGTTAGGGCCCTATGTTACTAAGAATATTACTGATGGAGGAGTGGTACATCTGGTCAAATTGAATGGAGAACCCTTCCCAGGAAAGGTGAATGGAAGTTGCTTGAAGCCATACACTGACATTCTGGCCATGTGACTAAATGAAGGTAGCACAATCTTAGCACTCTAGCCAGTTGAAAGGAGGTGCGGGACTATAAACTACATTTCCCAGGTTGGGGAGTTACGCAATTGGAAGATGGTGCGAAGCAAGGGAGTGTCACTTGGTTCATGGGAGCACGGAAGAAGCTGCGCTACCCAGGGAGAAATCGCGCAGGTCGGCAAGAAAGTGACCGTTAAAGTCACTATTCATGAAAATACAATAGACGTAAGGCCAAATGGAGTGGGTGGCTGGCATTTAAGATGAAATTTATGGTTTAGATTTGTTAGGGCCCAAATTTACCTCAGGATGAGAAAGGTAGGATCTAAGGTAACATCAAACCACGCTTAACCTAGTGGTTAGTCCTAATAGGTCAGGAGAGGGCTCTCTCCTTGTCAATATCAGAAAATATGGCCTATGAAGCTTTAGATGACTGATTTAATGACTTATTTTAGGCTACGTATGTGTACAGAGGTGTTTGATTGAATTTGATGATGTTTTGTTGGCTCAAATGTGAAAGGCAGATTTGGGTGCGAGGGATGAGGCTCAGTTTTGCAGATCTCTATGGGGAAAGATAGGAAAGTGATTTGGTACTTGAAATTTAGTGATATGGAGAGCTTTAAGATAGGTGATGAGTTGAAAAGGGCATGAAAAACTCATGGACCCTTTTCAAACAGTTGAAAACATAGACAACTAAACAAACCCTAGGTAGAGCACTACACTTTCAATGTATTCTACCTTTCTCCTTGTTTGATTTAGTTAAGATGAAACAAAGAGAGATAATGGCATACATAAAACACATGTAAACTTAAAATTACAGAAGAAAACACAATACCAAAGCAAGATGCCACAAGAATCCCATAAAGTGTTGCAAACCCTGGTCTATTCCTTAGCCAAACTGCTAAAATGAGTATACAATGAAGCTCCAAGCTTTCCAAAAAGTCCAACCTTCTACCAAAGTCCAACCCTTACACTATGAAATTCATAAATTATATACATTGTGTCATCCTTGTACTAAGGGAATTGAGCTCAACCATTTTCTTCAAAATAGAATCAGTTACATTAAACTTGGACTGAATTTCTGAAAATAGGTGTTGAAGATTAACTCGTATCTCCTAAAAAATAGCCCCTGTTACAAAAATGAAAGAGGTTTTCGTATATAAGTTCAGGTTGGGTAAAAACCTCTCTCAAATTTTGGAAAATCGTTTCCAGTGTCTCGTAATCTATGCCACACAAGCATCTCTAAAACAGAAAATCATTAAAAAATTAAATCTATGAAAATGAGCTGTAAATATCTAGTCACATATCCCAATTCATAACACCTGTAAATAAACGGAAAGAGGTTTTTGTTATATGGCTTGTCATTAACAAAAAACTCCTTGGGTTTTGCAAAATTACTTTCCATCTGTTGTAAAATGGCACCGCACTAAAATGACTAAAACAATAAAAAAATATGAAAACTTTGCTTTGTTTTAATGTAGGCTCCAAATATCATTGTATACCTCCCACATAGTAGAACCTATGCATAAATTGAAGGAGGTTTTTGTTACTTGGTATGTGATGAACAAAAACCTATTTCACTTTTGAAAAATTCCTTACCATTATTTCAGAAACTGATTTTTTACTAAACTTTTCATTGTGTGCAGCAACTGACCTTAAAACATGCATAACAAAGAATCACTCATTCATTTCGACATATCTCCTAATCTGAGAGCTGGTTATGGGAGTGTGATATACTGTTGGAAAGATTTTTCCAAGCTTATTTTTATGGACACACTTGTGACATGTTTTGTACTGAACATCATGTGCAAAACATCTAACAAAACCAGACATAGTAAGAGCTCATGTTGATCCCTGGTGACAGGCTGCGAAGACTGGAACTAAAAAGATCCTTGAAAATATTACGGAAATTTAGCATTAATGAACTGATTTTGTGGGGAACAGTTGGATTTGAATTCAAAATTCCCTATAAATTACAAGTGGTGACCCGGCGAAAAACACTTGGCATTTTGAGTATTGAGTTGTTGAGCTCTCAGGCACCTATGAATTGCGAGAAATACGAGTTGCAGGTCGTTGAGGAGGCATGCAGAATGCTCCCAGAGTTGGCCATTCCAGAGGAAGAGCTAGTCGAGGTCCACATCTGCAAGTTGGCCATAGGAGCACGCAACACTTAAATGAAGATGGCATGGGTTCAGCTAGAGTTGAACCTGCAAATTACTGAGCTATAGATGAGGGCCCAGCCCTCCACACTGCCAGAAGTAGAGGAACAATGGGCTACCGCTGCCATAGAGGCAGGCATGGCAGTGGAAAGTGCAATAGAAGACTACATGCAGTTGTTCGAGCAATCATTTGAGGTCCTGACAAGCTTGTAAGAGGACCCAAATGTATAGAGGCTAGAGACGAAAGTGCGCGAGCTACAACAGCGCTACAATGAATTTAAGGACACAACACAAACCATCGTGCTGACACAATGGCTAGCCAAGCTGCAGGAGGCCAAGAAATTGAAGGAATAGGTGGACACAACGCTGCATAAGGAAGCAGTGCTAAAAGCGCGACTAAAGCCCTGGCTAGAGGAAGCTTACGCAGTCATAGGAAATATTGAAGGCAAGCTTGTGACTCTACAAGTGATGCAGCAAAATCTTCAGGATGACAATGCAAGAGTAGTGATCGAGAACATAGTGGAAGATGCGAAGCAGGCAGTAGCTCAATGCACGGTTAAGGTAGCAGTCATATGAGTTGAGCTAGATGGGCTTCATGCAAAGATCTCCATGCCTACCATGCGAGTCATGATGTTTGTGTTGGGGGTCTATTGGGAGTGGGAGCCCCTAAGGGAAATTTTGGGGCTAAAAGCCCATGTTTGAGTTAAATTTTGTAATAAAATAGTAAAGTCTCCACATTTTATGGTCGCGGAGCACGAAGGTGTTATGTGTCATAAAGGGTAGTCTGCCCTTAGTTTTGTAAACTTAAGTCAGATCTAAGAGATCTACACATGGTCTGCAGACCATGGGATTGTATAAAAAGAGCTAAGCTCTAAGTAGTTTTAGAGACACAACATGTAAGAGAGTCATAGCTCTGATGTAAGAAGTTTAAGTCTTGGCTTGTAGCATAGGTAGAGGCTCTGCAGCTGAGTGTGGAGAGGCCTAGGGTAGAAATCTGCAACTGAGTGCGCGTACCCTTGCAGTAGTGTGCGCAGGGTGGACAAAGTCTGTAAACACTTGGAAGATATTAATAAAGAAAGATATTCTGAAATTTCTATGTCTTTGTTTTGTTATTGTATCTTGATATGTTATGTATAAATTTCCTTTATTATGCTTATATGATGCACGAATGAATACGAATACATTAGATAGTTGAACATGATCAGGGATATCTATTTATGCGGTGTTAACTTTAATTATTTGATAAGATAAGCAAAGCACTTAGACTAATTGGGAAATCTGCACAGCACGCTGCCATAGCCGCGTGAAAGTACCTGAGTAGCAGGATAGGGCTGCGTGAAGGTCGATCATACCCTTTCACGGAGGTATTGAAGGACAGGATAAAGGGCTTGTCTTGTAAGCCCTAGAGTGAAGTGACATGCGCGATGGTAGGGATAGAGGGAATCAAATGACATCACAACCATCTCAGGGTGCGGAAACTTGGTTCTAACATCCCCCCAAACTACTTCGGGTGAGACTCCGATCTGCGCTCCGTGTGCTAATGCCAAAGGGTCAATAGTGTAGGGATTTGTTTGGCTAATTAACGCTAAACCTGGGTTAGGCCCCCTCAAGCCAACAAATCTTGTTCAAACTCCTAAGAGTTCATTGATCACTAACGGTCAGCTTGTACTAGTTATCTATCCTCTCAATCCTTTGTTTGACCCTGTTGTGATATCACTGCAGCGTCCTTACAGTCCGTACGATCAACCGGGTGTTGCTTTGGAATTACCCTCTCGTACTTCTTCGGTCTTTCGTTGTCGTTTGTTCCTAGATATGGAATCCGAAGGTGATGCTCCAGTCACTTCTCTGGAGGAGTCATAAGTTTCTACCCCACACACTGTTGAGGAGGAAAAACATCCTTTTCCTCCTAAAGGTTTCCCCTATACAAGGAGCATTACCGCCAGTGTGCCAGCTAATTATGTGTCTTTGGCATAGTTGGTTTCAGGTACACCTAGTGCCTCATCACTTTACCATAACCTTGTTTGGGCATTTGGCACTATGCATACTTCAGGTCTGTTCATTACGAGCTCGACCTCCCAATAGGTTGTTACCTCTTTCCCGATGCAACCCACCATTCCGAACCCTCTTGTATCATCAATCCTAGTCACTTGTCTGGCTCAACCAATGGTCTCGAGGAATGTCTCTATCGGTTCCTCCATCCCTCTGGTCAGTGGCCAAGCTGTGCCAGCAACTGGGGCACAAAACCTGAATGTTTCTATGGTGTCAGGTGCCACTAATGTGATGGGCTCACAAGCTCACATGCCTAGTATGAACCAACCTTCTTCTGGTGTTATTGATCACCCTGTTGATCTTACTAGATCAAGCAATATCTAGTACCAATAGGTTCAAAATCTCATTGGTCCATCTAGGTCGAGAAATTTCTAGTATTAGCAGCCTTATGAGGCTTAGGTCCAATACAAAATTCCTTACATTCCATATGGTTCTCAAGGAATGTTCAATCAACCTTACACCCTCTAGTTTGGGCAGTATGTTTAGCCTGGCTCGTACACTTTCCAGGGTGGCTATGGCCAGATTCAGCTCAGGAATTTTCCAAGCACTGTTCAAGTACCCTTGCAATAGCAAGAACAACCTATACAACAATAAGGGAAACCTTTGTTATCGCAAGGGAAACCTTTGTTGTGGCAAGGGCTATCTGCACAGCAGTAAGGGAAAATGATCTCGTAGCAAGGTCAACTACAACAACCGCAATGGCAACCCTTGCAACAGTTGCAACAAACCATGTAGTAGTAGATGCACTATGCTCTATAAACCTCCCAGCCCCAGGGACAAATTTTGTAGCCGCAAGGCCAACCCTTGCAGCAGCAAAACCAACTCGAGCAGCAGCAACCCTTGTATACATATCAGTTGGGTCAACCCTTGCAAGGGCAAGGCCAGGGTCAAGTCCTATAGTAGTAGGTACAAAATCCAAATATCCAAGGTCAACCGGTCCAGAATCCTTCTAGTCAAGGGAAGTAGGTACAATACCCTAATGTCCTGGGTCAATAAGTACAAAATCCTTTTGGTCAAGGGCTGCAAGTACAAAATACCTATGTCCAAGGGCAACAAGTGTATAATCCTTATGCCCAATGACATCAGGTCCAAAATCCTCTTGTTCAGGGACAACAGGATCACCACCCGTATGTTCATGGACAACATGTACAATATCCATACATCCAAGGTCAATAGGCTCAACAACCTTTTAACCTGTACGTTGCTTATCAAAAACCTATGACTAGACAATTCCAAGGTATTCAAGGTTAAAATCCTCCCTATGGCTAAGGTAATCCATAATGGGAGCAACATCAAATGCCATATGGCCAAAATCCCCCACTATGGGGCCAAAATCCTTACTAGAAGGGATGGGTTCCTCTGTTTGGACTCGCTTACCGACCTCCTATGCCTCTTAATACTCACTTTCCATTCTTGGCCACATTAGAGTTTCCAGATGTGTCTCGCCTTATGAATGATCCAACTCTTCATTCGCCATACTAGCCTCCGGTTCAATCCAAGTTACTGAGTGATTGTACAAAGTTTGATGGGAAAGCAAAAGAAGATCCTCAAGCCCACATGATGACATATCACCTCTGGTGCTCTTCGAACTCTTACATTGATGATTCCATTCATCTCCGTCTTTTCCAACGAACCTCACAGGTGCTGCAGCCAAGTGGTACATCGAGCTTCCTCGAAGTACTTACCATGACTTTAAATCTTTAGCCATGGCTTTCCTCACGCATTTGCAGCTGTCTTTTCTCTATGAAACTAGCACCTATTTGCTCACATTGCTTAAGCAAGATACTGCGACACATATCTCCGATCACATCCATGAATGGAGACATAGACGCCACCTAATCAAATTTGAGATTGATGATCAATTGCTCACCGAATGGTTCACTAAATCATTCATGGCCCTAATTGCCCACGATATAGCTATGGGTGGTTGTGTTACTAAAGAAAAATCCATTGCTCATGCCCAATACTTAGATCTAGTTTACTCTCGGTCTGGAAATTTGTATGAGTTATTACCCAATGCTCTGCGGCCATCATCTAATCCTGTGGCATCGATGTCACAAGTTTTACCTCCTATCGATGGATTTATTAGTCCAGTATCCCAGACCCTTACTAAATCTTCTTCCAAACAGATGTTGGTCTCAAATGTTGTTCACAATAGTTCTTCCCCGAATCCACCTGGCCCTGGTAAAAGCTCATAGTTCCACGCTGTCTAGTCTACTATAGCGGAAAAATCTTCGAAAGGTAAGAAGAAAGACAAAGGCAAGGGAAACGTTGATTCCCCAAAACAGGGTCCTCCCAGATCGTCTGCTGGTGAATCTTCACAATGGAAACCTAAGAATCCCTGACTCATTTGCGACGAGGATCACTACACTAAGGATTGTCCCTAATGATCCAAAGTTAGTCGTTTGCTCAAAGGGACCCCCGCTGTCCTCAAAGAGCCATTTCCGTCTCAGCAAACCCAAATGGTAGACCAAACTCAATCATTTGCTTCCTTAGGATCTCAAGTTTTCATGACGAGTGATGAGCTCTAGTGTTGTAGCAAGGATGCTGCAACTCCTGGGCTACCAGCTTTACTTATCAACCCGGGGTTCGTAAAAAATTGGAGGTGAGAATCCTTCTTGTTGTCACTATTCTTCCAGCGAGTGACCCCATGGGTTCCAAGCCAGACTTCTATAAAGTCAAAAGAAGCTTGATTCTTTGATCAAAGAAGAGAAAATCTACTCTAAGAGAGCTACCCTACTGTAGTAATGAAGAAAACAACATGTAATGCTAAATCAAACCATATCTTAATTAACCATTTAAACATCTATTCTAAGCAGAATTGTTAAATTAACACTAAAAAAATGCTACTATCTAAGATGCATAAGTAAAGAGCATCAAACCATACTAGTGTGTAAGCAAAAAAACTAAACTGAATCTGTTTTCACTTCTTTTTTTATTTTTTGGTAGAATCAAGTATGCAAATTAATTGTTCTTGTGGATGTAACGGGTGAATTAAAGGTTATGGAGGATGGATAGAAGGTTTATGGAGTGTTTGGATGGTGTCAAAGGGTCCTAGGAGGCTTTTTGTGACTTCCTAGAGGTTTCCCATCAATTCGGCCTCAAAACAGGCCGTTTCAGGAAAACCTATAGGATGTACTAGAAACCTGTTGGAAATAATACTGAGAGGGGGGGTGAATCAGTATTATCAAGCAATTTACCAAATCTTCCTTATTTGATCTTTTGAATTATTCTTGCATATCAGTACCATAAAATAATGAGCATGAATAAAGAAAATAGACAGTCACACCAAAGAACACAAGATGTAAGGTGGAAACCCAATGCGGGAGAAAACCACCTGCTGCAATATGTCTCTATCTTCTTTCAAGAAATTCTTTTTACAATGATTTTGTACTGGTGCAGTCCTTTACCAGCACGCAGGTTGCAACCTGCAGAGAGCTACAACTCTCTCTCGTTTTCCAGTCTCTCCTGGAAGGGAGCTACAACCCCCTACTTCTTTTCATGAAGAATCAAATGATCAACAGGTACAGTCCACTACAGATATCAGATCAGTAATTACAGAAATAACCCAGAACACCTTATGAACAGAAATATACAGTCAACAGATCATCTTAAGACAGGGACGCATATTTTCTTTCTGTGACCTGCGACTGGACGCAGTCTACCTTCCACTGTTTTGCGTGCCGACGCACTGTTCCTCTATGCTTTGCTGCGGCCGGCGCACCCAGAAACACTATCGTGCCGCGTCTTTTGCTTCAGAGACGCACCCAATAACACAGTCACGCCGCGTCCTTTGCCTCCGAGACGCACCTGAGCCTTTACTGTACTGCGTCCCGGCGCACTTTCCCTTCACTGAACCTGCGTCCCTTCAGATATAAAAGATATGAGGACTTCAGAACCAACCCAAACACTCAGATCCACAGATCTGATCATGCGCCATAGAGATCACAGTCCATTAGAAGATTCGCCTTCATAGATCTGGACTAGATCTCACCAAAAGATATTCAACCAAGATGATGCTTAATCCAAATGAACTCCTTTGCTTTATATAGGCAAGCTTCTCCCCAAAACATGGAACAAAACCACGAGCCGACACCATAGAAACACAAAACCGTCGGCTAGATACCACACAAGAAACCCCCACGTGATTTTCTCTGCCTTGAAATGTGTGCACTAGGCGGACGCACCTCCTGAACGGCTGGCCTGCGTCCCTGGACACGGGTTCTGTATGGTATACCTGCGGGGACGCACTTGCTGAACATATTTCCTGCGTCCTTCTTGATTTATCACCTGAATGGGTTTGCCATCAAGGACAACACCTGAATCATAATGCCAACAATCTCCCCCTTTGGACTTGATGGCAACCACATAATCTTCAGCTTCATTCTCCCCCTTTGACATCAAGGGCAAAGGGTATGCTCCCCCTATGCTCATGCATCTCCAGAAATCCATCATGAAGGAGATAGAGACATATTGCAGCTATTTCCAAGATCTCCTTCTCCATAATGCCAACAATGCATTATGTGCTCCCCCTGAGCCTATACCACCAATAGGAAGATGATCAACAGTAAGATGATGCATCAACAATCCCCAGCTTTTGCCTGAGGTATTCAAAAGTGTCCCTGGGCAACGGTTTGGTGAAAATATCAGCAACTTGTTCCTTAGAAGGAACATACTCCAACTTGACCTTCTGTTCAAGTACTTGTTCCCGGAGAAAATGGTACTTGATTGGTATGTGCTTGGTTTTTGAATGCATAACCGGATTCTTTGAGATGCTGATTGCACTTGTGTTGTCACATAAGATAGGGATTGGAGGAGTACAAGTGATTTGATAATCCTGCAAATTCTGCATCATCCAAAGGAGTTGGGTGCAACAAGATGCAGCAGCAACATATTCTGCTTCAGCTGTAGACAAGGCAATTGAACTCTGTTTCTTGCTGAACCAAGAGACCAGTCTGGGACCCATAAAGAACGCACCACCACTTGTGCTTTTCCTGTCATCCACGCTTCCGGCCCAATCTGCATCTGTATAGGCATAAAGAGTAAGATCTGTATCTCTAGGATACCATAAGCCATAATTTTGAGTCCCTTGAAGATATTTGAAAATTCTCTTCACTGCTTGAAGATGAGTCTCCTTCGGATTTGCCTGAAATCTTCCAACTATTCCAACTGCATGCATGATGTCTGGTCGGGTACCTGTCAAATATAGTAAACTTCCAATCATAGATCTGTAGGTTGGTTGATGTACTGCTGCAGATTCATCATTTGCACTGAGACTACATCCTGTGACCATGGGTGTACATACTAGTTTTGCATCTTCCATGCCATATTTCTTCAAAATCTGCTTGAGATACTTGGTTTGAGATAAAAAGATTCCTCCTTCCTTCTGTTGGATTTGCAAACCAAGGAAATATGTCAGTTCTCCTAGCAAGGACATTTCAAATTCTTTCTGCATGACTGAGGCAAAGCTTTGACTCATAGCTTCTTCATTGCTGCCAAAAATAATGTCATCTACATACACAACAAGTATTAGCAATTTGTCATTTTCAACTTTTATATACAGATTGCTATCTGCTGAACCTTTTAAGAAACCTTGTTGATGAAGATATTTGTCCAACCGGTAGTACCAAGCCCTTGGAGCTTGTTTGAGACCATAGAGAGCCTTTTTCAATCGGCATACAAGATTTGGATCATTTCCAAGAATGAACCCATCTGGCTGTTCAATGTATACTTCTTCTTCCAGGTCTCCATTCAAAAAGGCTGATTTCACATCCATTTGAAATACTTTGAAGTTCTGAAAACTTGAGAGAGCAAGGAACATTCGGATGGCCTCAAGTCTTGCAACAGGAGCAAAAGTTTCTTCAAAGTCTATTCCTTCTTGCTGCGCATACCCTTTACAGACGAGTCTGGCTTTGTTTCTAATTACTTCTCCATTTTCATTCAATTTATTTTTGAAGACCCATTTTGTTCCAATAACATTCTTATCTTTTGGTCTAGGAACCAGCTCCCAAGTGTTGTTCTTTTCGATTTGCTCAAGTTCTTCATCCATTGCTTTCACCCAACATTCATCTTTGCATGCCTCTTTCACATTTTGTGGTTCGGTGGAGGAAAGTAATGCCAAATAGCTTGAAGCTTCTGCAACTGTTCTTCTAGTTTGTATACCTGCTTCTTTTTGTCCCATGATCTGAGATTCTGGATGGTTCTTCTGAACATATCTGGATGGAGTCTTTTCTTCTATTCTTGTCCATTCTTCTGCTTCTTCGTGAGGTTCTTCTTGATATTCTTCTTGAGGTTCTTCTTCTTCATCATTCTGTCTTTGAGGGTAGCTCTCATCTTCTTCGATGTCTTCACGATGTATTTGCCTAGGAATATATCCCTTTTCATCAACCACTACATCAATGCTGTCAACAATTCTGCCAAGTCTTTTATTGTAGCATTTGTATGCTTTGCTATGTGGAGAATAGCCAAGAAGAATGCCTTCATCTGCTCTAGGATCAAGTTTGCCAAGCTGCTCCTCAGTATTCTTGATATAGCATTTGCTCCCAAATATTTTGAAGTGCTTTACCGAAGGAGTTTTACCACTCCAGAGCTCATGAGGGGTTTGAGTGCTGTTCACCCGGACATTTGTCTTGTTGAGAATAATAACCGCAGTATGTGCAGCCTCACCCCAGAAGGTTGGGGGGTTCCTGATTCATCAAGCATAGCACGAGCCATTTGTTGGATTGTTCTGTTCATTCTTTCAACAACTCCATTTTGCTGAGGCGTTCTAGCTGTAGAGAATTCTCTCCTTATCCCATGTTCATCACAGAAATCGAAAAATTCATTTGAAGTAAATTCCCCACCTCTGTCAGATCTGAGGCACTTAATTTTGTGACCTGATTCATTTTCAGCCAAGGCTTTGAAGGTTTTGAATTTTTCGAATGCTTCATCTTTGTGCTTCATAAGACCTAACCAAACAAACCTGGAGAAATCGTCAATAAATAATATCAAGTATTCCTCTCCTCTAGGTGTTCTTTTTCTGAAAGGTCCACATACATCTGTATGTACTAGCTCAAGAGGCATGCTGGCTGATCCTTCTTTCTCTGGAAAGTTAGTTCTGGTTTGTTTTCCAAACTGACATGACCTGCATATGGTGTTGTCAGGAATTTTGATATCTGGAAGATCGCGAACTGCCTGATATTTGCAAGCTTTCCTTATTTGTGAGAAGCTTAGATGTCCCAACCTTCGATGCCATAACCAGTGCTCTTCATTCTTGCTTAGATAGCATTGTTGTTGTCCTTCATCAAATATGTATAGATTATTTGGAGTTCTCTTTCCTTTGAGAACTGTTTTACCTGTATCAAGATCACGAACAAGGCATCCATTTGATCTGAATATAACCTCGGTTCTTTGATCACACATCTGGCTGACACTTAGTAGATTATGCTTCAATCCATCAACAAACAAAACATTTCCAGCCTTAACATCTTTTTTTAAAGGAGCAATACCTTTTCCTTTTATAGTTGCAGGAGTATCATTTCCAAAAGAGACTTTCTTTCCCTTTTCTAAATTAGAATAAGACTCAAGTTTTTCTTTATCACCTGTCATATGCTTCGAACATCCACTGTCAATGTACCATAGATTTTCTTGTCCTTCTGCATAAAATGCTATCCCACATCTTTCTATTTGAGGTTCCTTTATTCTCCATGTTTTGGCGCTTGAGGCTTGTTCCTTTTTCTGCTCTTGTACCTTTCTTTCCGGAAACCTGCTTCTGCATTCAAAGTCTTTATGTCCAAAATTATTGCAAATAGAACATTCAACTTCATTTTCAAGAGCTGAAAAGTTGTTATAGGTCCTTTTTGTAATCCCTGTCATACTTCTTTGTTTTTGAGCTTCCCTAGTCATGATTGTTTTATACGCAACACATTGAGCTGCTTTGTGACCAAAGTTATGGCAAGAAAAGCATTGTCCATTGAAGAAGCTTCTGCGATTATTGGATCTACCAGCCAACTGATTGTAATTTCTATTTTCATCTATTCTTGAACCAAATTGAGAAGATTTTACCTGTGGCTGGTTGTGGCTTTTGTTCACCCTTAAGCTGGATTGCCCCTGATAGTTTCTGCTTGACATTTGTCCCTGCTTTACCTGATGATCTTCCTTGTGCTCTTGCTCATTTCTTCTTGCTGCATCAAGATAACTTTTTGAAGTGGATGCTTGAGAAGTTTCTCCATTATAGCCCAAACCTGTCTTATTTAGTGGAGACCGCTGCACACTGATAATCTCATCCAAAGTTTCAGATCCTTTGACAAACTTGAGATTAATAGTTTTTGTTTTCTCAATTTCTTTTCTAAGACCAACAATTTCACCTTCTAGTTTTTCAAGATGTTTTTCCTTTTCATCAATTTGGAATTGTAGAGTATCAATAATCATGTTCTTTTCTTCTATGCATCTCTTGAGTCTAGTAATTTCATCATAAAGGTTATCCACATCTACAGCATCCTCATAATCATCATCTTCAAATGCCATTAACAACCTATATTTATTACCTTGTTCATCTTCATCACTGTTTGATAAGCCATCACTATCTTCATGGGTGTAGTAGCTTTTCTTATTTGCGCTTTGTTTCTTGTTCCATCTAACTGGTTCCTTTCCTTTATCCTTATAAGAGCATTTTGCAGCATAATGACCTACTCTTCCACAAGCAAAGCATTTGAAAGGTAGCTTACCTCTGAACCTTCCAGAACCTCTTTGAAGATTTCTGACAAAATTTGATTCTTCTTCCTCTTCTTCTGGATCATGGCTTGCTTCATAGTAATCTTCTTTGCCTGATGCTTTAAAAGCAGCCTCCCTTCTGTCTGATGGTCCTCCCTTTCTCATTTCATAAGCAGTTAGAATTCCATGTAGCTGAGACATAGTAAGAACACGGAGATTTTCTTTTTCTTCTATTGCAGATACTTTGGATTCAAACTTGGGGGATAATGATCTTAGAATCTTTTGAACTACTAGAGACTCCTTTACTTCTTCACCCAAATTTTTCATACAATTTACAATCTCATCTACCCGAAGAAAATAATTAGCCACACTTTCATCATTATACATCTTGAGAGTCTCATATTGAATTTGAGAGTTTGAAGTTTGGCTTGTTTTACCTGTTCATCTCCTTCATAGCTTGTGATCATTTTGTCCCATATTTCTTTTGCTGATTTGAAGTGCATTACCTTCATGAATTCTGTTTGGGATATACTTCCTAATAGAGTACTAACTGCTTTTGCATTTGTTTCATACTTCTTTTTCTCAGCTGGATCTGTAGGAGTAGCTGAAGGAAAAGCATAGCCTGTTTCTACAATGTCCCAAACTTCAGTACCAAGAGATTGAAGATATGCAGTAACTCTTACCTTCCAATAATTGAAGTTTGTCCCATCAAAAACTGGTGGCCTGATTGATGCTTCTCTCTCGTAGTTGCTCATGATGAACGATCTACCTTCAAGCGATCAAGCTTTTCTGAAGGACCTGCTCTGATACCAATTGTTGGAAATAATACTGAGAGGGGGGGTGAATCAGTATTATCAAGCAATTTACCAAATCTTCCTTATTTGATCTTTTGAATTATTCTTGCATATCAGTACCATAAAATAATGAGCATGAATAAAGAAAATAGACAGTCACACCAAAGAACACAAGATGTAAGGTGGAAACCCAATGCGGGAGAAAACCACCTGCTGCAATATGTCTCTATCTTCTTTCAAGAAATTCTTTTTACAATGATTTTGTACTGGTGCAGTCCTTTACCAGCACGCAGGCTGCAACCTGCAGAGAGCTACAACTCTCTCTCGTTTTCCAGTCTCTCCTGGAAGGGAGCTACAACCCCCTACTTCTTTTCATGAAGAATCAAATGATCAACAGGTACAGTCCACTACAGATATCAGATCAGTAATTACAGAAATAACCCAGAACACCTTATGAACAGAAATATACAGTCAACAGATCATCTTAAGACAGGGACGCATATTTTCTTTCTGTGACCTGCGACTGGACGCAGTCTACCTTCCACTGTTCTGCGTGCCGACGCACTGTTCCTCTATGCTTTGCTGCGGCCGGCGCACCCAGAAACACTATCGCGCCGCGTCTTTTGCTTCAGAGACGCACCCAATAACACCGTCACGCCGCGTCCTTTGCCTCCGAGACGCACCTGAGCCTTTACTGTACTGCATCCCGGCGCACTTTCCCTTCACTGAACCTGCGTCCCTTCAGATATAAAAGATATGAGGACTTCAGAACCAACCCAAACACTCAGATCCACAGATCTGATCATGCGCCATAGAGATCACAGTCCATTAGAAGATTCGCCTTCATAGATCTGGACTAGATCTCACCAAAAGATATTCAACCAAGATGATGCTTAATCCAAATGAACTCCTTTGCTTTATATAGGCAAGCTTCTCCCCAAAACATGGAACAAAACCACGAGCCGACACCATAGAAACACAAAACCGTCGGCTAGATACCACACAAGAAACCCCCACGTGCTTTTCTCTGCCTTGAAATGTGTGCACTGGGCGGACGCACCTCCTGAACGGCTGGCCTGCGTCCCTGGACGCGGGTTCTGTATGGTATACCTGCGGGGACGCACTTGCTGAACATATTTCCTGCGTCCTTCTTGATTTATCACCTGAATGGGTTTGCCATCAAGGACAACACCTGAATCATAATGCCAACAAAACCTACAGGATGATCCTGTAGGAATTATAGGAAACCTATAGGATACAACCAAGAACTAATTGTGAGGTTTTGGGAAGCTTGGGAAAAGTGTATGATGAGTGGAATGCAGTGTTAGAAAGTCTAGGAGCACTCACGAGTCAATGTCCAAGATAAGAGATGGGTAGATTCACTCAATGTAACTAGTGGAATTTCAATTAAAAATGGTCAAAAAAATAGTGAGGGTGATGCTGGAACAAGAGATGGCTAAGGTGCATGAAGTGGAATCTGGTTGCTAGTGATGAAGTCTAGGTCTCCTCCTGAAGTTCCTACTTTTCTTAAAACATGTGTATCCTCCAAGAACTATGCAACAAGATACATTTTCTTAAACTAGAAAAGCATGAATCCATTGCCTATATTATGCATGAAGAAAGTTGCTGAAGGGAATAAAAGAATGAGCAAGATCTTATTGCAGAAATGGAGATGGAGAAAGATGACAATGAAATCTACCTTGCAACATGAACTAAATACTGAATCAAAGACAACAAACTCCAAATCTCATGCAAGAACTAGAAATTTGTGTTTTTGAGGTTGCTGAAGGGTCCCTTCCTTAATTCATGGTCCCAGAAGGAGGAAGTGAGGCTGAGACACCTATTGACAACCTTGTGGTGATCCTTTCCCCCTTGCTAACCTGCTACTTGAAAGAAGGAACAAAGGGAAGAAAACTATCACACAACCAATCTAATCTACACTGTTGTAATGGAAATGCATCTACTAAGCAAGTGAATAGTTAAACTATGAATCTTTTCTAGGATACATGTACAATAAAGAGGAGCCTTGGCTGCTAGGGTTGTGCCCTAACCCAAGAGCTTCAACCCTCTAAGTTAACTCAGTTCTGACTCAAAACAAAACTCACTCTTATTACCAAAACGATGGATTACATAAAAAACTATCACAAGTCTTGCAGCTCAAAAATAGAGTAGAGTTTTACAATTAAAAATCTGAATCCTAATGAGGTCCTTGGCCTCTCTACTTATACATCTGAAGTCTCCAATGACTTCCTTAAAATTAGGGAGGCTTAGCACCCAAACTCGAGATAAACAAGTGCTTTGTCTTTCACTTGCTCGGTTGCCTTCCAGTCCTCATGATTTGGTTGTTTGCACTCCGAGCTGATGGAGAAATATTCAAATGGAGGGGTAGTCAATGAGGAGGATTTACCTCCTATAATCCATCTCCCTTGTCCCATTTGAGTTTTGACCATGGTCTTTGCCAAAATTTCTTTCTTTTATCTTTTAATCATGCACTAAATGCACGTTAGACCACAAACAAAAATATCCAACTCTAACTCATCTCATAAACAAAATATAATCAAAAGTATGCAATAAGTTATGAGAATAGTTGGTTTGACTAAGCTAGGAGGTGAATTAAGGCCCATATAATTACCCAATGATAAAGGTCATCATCACCCCCCTACTGAAAGTGTTGCTCATCCTCTGAGCAACTTGGTCAATATCCATATCCTCCATGGCTTTGGTAGCCTCTTTGACATCCCATGCCTCTGTTGTGGTCTCTTCTTCTTGTTCATAGAAGCCTGCTTTCTTTTCTACTTCTTGTTATAGACATTTTTGTGCCTTACAGCTCTAAGCATGAAATGTCCATAAACCAAGGGATCCTAAGTCCCTAAAAGTGTTGTTCCTACCCCTAGAGGAACAAGGTCAACCAATTACAGCTTCTCCCAGAAGTTATCCACCAGAAACTGCTCAGAATCAATCAAATCAGGATCATTTCAGCTGCTCCACTAGCTAGCTACGTTGCATAGCACCCCAGTACACTATCTAGGTGTGTTGCAACGCACCTAAATGCACTACCAGGGTGTGCTGAGCGAGAAATGACAAATGGCAGTGTCATTCCGCGAGGTGGACAGACAATGGAAGCTTCCAGAATCTTCCCCAATGACACTTGCCTCACTGAGTTCGACCAAGGATGAGTAATAGGCTCTCAATCTCCAAGTGGAAGCAAGAACTGACAGAGAGAGGCCACTAGTCAAATCATAAGCTGACTCATCCTCTTTTCATACATCTATATATGGATCCCTCATCCCAGAGATCCAGAGGCTGGAATTTGGTACATTGCAGAGAATTGCTGTTGGTTTTGAGATAGAGATCAGTGTATTGGGTGATTTATGCTTTGTTGGAGGTGAAGAGGGGATTCCTTTGCTGGGGGGTTGATGCTGGATCAGGAATCATCGGTTGTAACTCCTCCTGGACCTTCTTGTTATATCAATAAAACTATTTGATTTTCTCCTACACGCTTGTGTATCAATGATGTTTTGTTATATTTGCATGTTTAGCTTAAATATGATCCTAAGCTATTTATGAATATAAATCCATGTCTTTGTGTAGTTTTCCTCTTCTGTGATCTTGCAGGAACTTGGTGAAGCTGGGCAAGTAAGGGAGCAGGTAGCTGGAAGCTGTCAAAGAGGAGAGAGATTGGATCAAAGGACTAGCGCAAGACATAGGTTGGTTCATCCTATTCCTCTTCGTTTATAGTTCATAAAGAAGAATACGAAAGTAGTTTTCCTTGTTTGTTTCTAAGGTACTGTCACACCTTAGTGGGATAGGGGCGTTCTGAGTAGACACTTTTCCCGTTAACAAAATGGCGACTCCACTGGGGATCATGTCTAGTTAGTTAGTTTGTGTTTCTCTTGTTGTTTGTTTCATAAACACAGAAGTAGCAATCGAACTGCATTTGCCATTATCAAATGCAAAGTAGACACCTGATACTTCAATCCATTCACTGGGTTTGTTTATGATTTGAACAGCTGATTCACAAATGATCTGATTACCCTTTGTGATAGCTCTTAGACCTCCTTTAAATCCACCCCTGATTGTGCATTACTGATTGCTTTTACTCGGCCAAAATCCATAGATTAAACTGCAAACCGTGACCCAGAACCCGGATAGAAGTCTCGTTTCTGCCCCAGCGCAGGCACTGTGAAGAGACTCTGCATTTCAACGCAGTTCCCGAGAGGGCTACCTGCGCTGCAATTCAGTTTCACTATGTAACAGGTGCGTTGATCAGCCTAGCCCTGTGCAGCTGAGGTTCTTTGCTTCATTTTTCAGTTTTGTCTCTGATTTTGCAGCCTGTGATCAGTGTGTGTCTGTTTAAAAACCCCTTTTCTTTGCCTTAATTCTGCCTCCTTTGTACAAAAAGAATGTAGATGTTCTTTGTGTGTTTGTTACATCATTTACAGTTTCCCATTGAAAGAGTAGAATAGTCATACTGTCGTCCATGGATTTAGATCTATCGTAAGCGTCGATTTTGATCTTAGGAGAAAGTTTATTTGTTGTTGACAGTCAATTATGCTTTTACTTTTGTCTTTGGTTTGAATTTGTCACTTTCTAGTGTCGAAACGAGTGTTTATTTCAAAATCATAAAGTGTCGTAATCTTCTCTACCTTTTGATTTCGAAAAGAAGCTTGTTTGTGTTTTTCACTTGAAAGCAAATTAAGATTTGTACATCAACTTTATTTTTAGGCGTCAATATTAAGAAAGTGAAAACAAATACATGCATATGTGCATTTGCATATTGATAGTCTGTTTGGCTTGATTTAGGAAAAGTGCATCTACAGTGTGCTCTTTGCTCTTTGAGAAAAGATTGTGTCTTTCTTTTCCCCTGGTAGCTAGGATTTTCATTGCTGAAAAGAGATAAAAGCTTGCTTATCATCTTTAGATTGAATTTTAGGAATTACATCTACATCTCGTGGTGATCCCAAAAGGCAAACTTCTAAGAAATATCAACTTAAAATAAATTGAATGAATCTAACAACGCTTTGGAACTTAACGCACAACATTTAGAGGTCTAAGCTAGAGACGTGTTCTGGCGTCGTAAAGCCTGGTAACTGTTGTCCTCACTGATGGTTGGGTGATTCCTCCACTTTGAGACGATAAGTGCCAGTACGGACTTGTGCTCCCACGTACCGTCAAGTATATATTGGGAGACCCCTATAGGCTTAAAACCTTTTATCCATAGGAAGCCATGTCGGCCGCCCTACTGATCGCAATGCACCGAACACAGCATTCGGGAAGATTTATTGCCGTACCATAAAAAGTATTCTACAGTTTTGCGATTGGTTTGGTACTCCCTCTACCTAGATCTCCAGAGCAGTCCCTTTCATTCCTTTTCAGACTCCTTAACGGAAAAGGTCCATCTGAGCACTTGTCACTTCAGGCTCATTAAAAATCGAAGGAGACTAGAGTCATCTTTTGTTTTTTCTCGACTCTTAAAAATTGAAAAAACAAGTTGTGTCAAAGCGTCTAAAAATTTATTTTAAACGGAATATTCATACCCTTTTCCTACGTTGATCTTAGGTTGAGAAAATGGAGTCTACCAACCAAGGAATTCCCCTTGGTGGAAATCCTAGTCCCTTCTCCTCTTGGGGAGATGTTAGTGCACCCCATATGGCCACATTTTCGCTTCCAGGACTGACAATTGGCTTGCCAGTCTGGCTCTTCTCAACCAATGTCGTTCAGAACACCACTATTCCTGAACAATCGAATCAGCAATTAGACGAGTCCAGAGTTGCCCACCAACCTTCTACTTCCTCTAATTCTTCCTCTCCCCCTTCCTCTTCGCTTGATGGGGCTGGCAAAGCCAAAAGTCAAGTTCCTAAGGAGAAGGAGGAGAAGAAGAAGAAAGAGAAAAAGAAGAAGGAGCCAAAGGCGAATGGTGGAAAAAGAGTTTCGTCTAATGAAAATCCACACACTGCACCGACCAGGCCTAAATCGCCATGTGTCATTTGCAAAGGAGACAACTTTCACAGAGATTGTCCTTGCATCCCTCGGATACTAAGGGACTGGTCTCCTCATTTGCACAATCCGGTGTCATCAACCTCTGGTGATCATGTTGAAAACACACCATCAACTAGCGAAAGTGAAGCCTCAGGACAAAGAGGGAAAGCTAGATTTTCCTGTAAACTGTGCGAAGGCAATCATGCCGTCCACTGCTGTCCCTTCTTAGACGAAGCGAAAAGAGTTTTGGATGATCGTCCGGTTTCATCGTTACGACTTCCTCCTGGATATAAAAAACTCTTGCCGAGTCCGTCGCTAGTTGAGAATCCAGCTGGCCCGCTCAAGTGGTCGGTTGAAGTGCCTATCATCGAAGATAAACCATCTGAATCCATACCAGACGAAAGTCAAAAGGTCGAGGCGGCAATTGACTCGGTCTTGGCTTCAGAGGTTTTATCTTCGGATGATACAGTCACTGAAGAGAACAAGGATGACACCGTCCAAATTCTCTTCATCAACACAGACTCCGACGAACATGGGGGCAATCTACCCATTCCCTTACCGCAGGAGGGAAGTTCATTAGAGCCATACCCGGCCGTCTACTCGGTCCCACCTCCAAGCAACCTAGTTGTCTCCTTCGACTGGAATCAACTAGGCAGACCCCGTTTACCAGCAAGCATACCATTCCGAATTATCGTTCAAATATATAGAATGGTCATGGCTGGTACCATCATAGATGAAGGGGCTTCTGTGAGTATCATTTCCTCTACTTCTTGGAAAGCGCTTGGTTCGCCATCGCTTTTGCCTGAGATGAGAAATCTGACAGGCTTTGATAAAGGAACCAGTCGACCTTTAGGGATCCTTCCCGATGTGCCCATAACATTGAGAAGGAAGACAGTTCAAATGAGCGTAATGGTTGTTCAAGGACCCTTGGATTATAACCTACTCCTTGGACGAGACTATATTTATTGCATGGGAGCCATCGTCTCCTCACTCTTTAGAGTAATGTGTTTTCCGCACGAAGGAAGAGTGGTCAAGCTCGTGGACCAGCTTTCATTTCCCGGATCACGCATAGCAAATAGTCATATACCATCCCTAAATGGTCTCTTCACGCAAGAAATGTCTCAATCTCCAGTCCGTCCTCCCGATGAGCGCGAGTAATTCGGAGGGATATGACTGAAACCCAGGGGGAATGCATCCTGGTCTGCTTCGGCAGGAAAACTTCGAGTATAGGGTAGGTTTCCGCGGGAGAATATGACTAGTTTGTACCCCGTCCGTCGGTGGAAGAGGGGTTATTCTAGAATAAGATTCTCTTGTCAAAGTTATGTGAGTTGACAGAACTGAGTCACTCGCCTTTGTTTATCTCGGTAGACATCGCCGAAGAAGTGTTTTATTTGCACCGTGAATAGAACAATCTTTGGGTAACCTGTAAGAGGTAGGCCTTTCCTGATAGAACAAATGTTTTGTTTGCAAATTGAGAGGTAACTTTGAAACCATACTTTATACCTGGGGGCATGCAAACCTTTTGGAGTGCAAGCGAGGGGTGGCTATTTATTTTTTAAATTTTTAGGACCTCTAACCCTTTAAACTCGTAGGATTAGTCGTCACCTAACTTGCATAAAGAAAGGATGTGGAGCAAAAATCTAAAAGTTGTCGTTTTATATGAGACATTCTTATCATATGACTGGATTAATTGAGCAGTTTTAGCGCATAGTTCAAGCTCGTTAAAAAATAAACATAAGACATGAGCAAGTGTTTCCACCCGTGTTTAAGCTCATTAAAAAATGAACTATTCCCCGGTAAATAACCACCGTGAATGAAGCATTTCAGCCATTAAAACCTTGGTCGTGTTTGCACCGTCACCTCCACTTTTCCATTGGCCGATCATTCACCTCCATTTGATTGTTTACCCATTTTGAGGAACAGCTGCGAAGACTGATTTCACTAGCCATCCTTGTGACACTGCCGTGATTGGAAAATTCCAACCATTACCTGGAATCAGCTGCTACCCATTATATCACTCGTTCCTCAAAAGACGAGTCTTCTTTAAGCTCTTTTCAACTGACTCGTAAAATATGAAAAGATTGCCGAGTTTTGGCCTTCCAGCTCGTTAAAGCGACTGGAAGTGCTATCCCTCCTCTAGATTTTAATCTTTTTGGACCTGAGGGATTATTGCACAAAAATATCGAGCGCTTGTTTTGTTCGGCTCGTTAAAACTATCGAAAATTCATCCCTTCTGTATTGTTTTATACTTTTTCGGACTTAAGGGATTAGATGACGAAAAAGGAATTTCGGAGTTACCTTTACGTACCTTTTCAGACTCTCTAAAAATGAAAAGGACTGAGTTATCTTTGTCGTTAAACTCGTTAAAAAGATTAATAGCGACAAACTTGTCTTTAGACGAGAACAAGTTTCACTATCGCTAGGCTCGTTAAAACATAGCGATAGGTTTGCCCGAAGGGCGAATTATAGAACAAGCATATGTTATCCTCCTCAAGCTTAACAAAAATAAAGAGGTACTGGTCAGCAATGACTGGGGAAAAATTGGGAAGAAACTCAAAGAATCTTTATTGGTAGCAAGTCTCTCTTGAACATGACACTTCCACTCCGTGCCTAAGTCGGGTTGGGTTGTTTCATTCACCAGTCACATCACCATGGTCACGCCATACCATCCACATTTGGGGTAAATTCTACCAATCCATCACATAAGTGTCGCCGACATGTTCAAGAGAAGTCATCCAGAGAAGTCACCTGTGTCCCATCCACTACCATACATTATACTTCATTCCTTCATGACTGCCATCCTGAACCATATATCACCAGACCGTTTTCACCTCCATCAAAATCATTTGCTCCGTTCTGTGTCATTGATGTGGGATTCATCAAGGCCCTCCTTTGACGGATCGCTTCTTGTCGACATCAGCTCATTATCCAAGAAGTTGATCTAGGAACACCCCATTCAGTACTTTGAAGCTTGCATGCCTCAATGGCAAGTTTCTCACTTCCGGCGACAAGTATACATCAATGACCTTCGACCGAAAGATTTTGCGTGGTGTTCGACGCCAAGTCCTTTATTCACACCACATGAATTGTACTGCAGTACCTTGAGGGTCATCATCATTATCGGTGATTCCTCTCACGCTTGTTAACAGTTTACATCATCGACTGGTAATCAAGCGATGTCTTTCCATGTTCGACTTCAAAACATTTCTCACATGGATTGACTTGTACTTCGAGTAAAGATCGGACGAGATTGAAGACCCCAGATCTAGTTTCATCCATCCGAGCTGCGATATACATTCAGGAAAAATAAAAACATTGACATGTACAGCATTGCAGCACAGATAATCATCCTACCAAAAGGATGATGACTTCATCAGAATCATCAGTCTACCATCAGACGATTGCTTGTCCTGTGTACATAAAAATGAATTTATAAAGCTGAGCATGGGAATGCCCGCCTCAGCTAGATCATGAAAACAGTATGAAGATAATGTATTGTATTGTATCTTATTACAGGTCTCCTCCTAGCATTGAAAGAACTTCGGATCCTCCTAATAAAGCATTTCACCTGATAAACGGCCTCATACTTTAGGGGGCAACTGTTATAGACATTTTTGTGCCTTATAGCTCTAAGCATGAAATTTCCATAAACCAAGGGATCCTAAGTCCCTAAAAGTGTTGTTCCTACCCCTAGAGGAACAAGGTCAACCAATTACAGCTTCTCCCAGAAGTTCTCCACCAGAAACTGCTCAGAATCAGTCAAATCAGGATCATTTCAGGTGCTCCACTAGCTAGCTGCGTTGCATAGCACCCCAGTACACTAGCTAGGTGCGTTGCAATGCACCTAAATGCACTACCAGGGTGCACTGAGTGAGAAATGACAAATGGCAGTGTCATTCTGCGAGGTGGATAGACAATGGAAGCTTCCAGAATCTTCCCCAATGACACTTGCCTCACTGAGTTCGACCAAGGATGAGTAAGAGGCTCTCAGTCTCCAAGTGGAAGCAAGAACTGACAGAGAGAGGCCACTAGTCAAATCATAAGCTGACTCATCCTCTTTGCATACATCTATATATGGATCCCTCATCCCAGAGATCCAGAGGCTGGAATTTGGTACATTGCAGAGAATTTCTGTTGGTTTTGAGATAGAGATCAGTGTATTGGGTGATTTATGCTTTGTTGGAGGTGAAGAGGGGATTCCTTTGCTGGGGGGTTGATGCTAGATCAGGAATCATCGGTTGTAACTCCTCCTGGACCTTCTTGTTATATCAATAAAACTATTTGAGTTTCTCCTACATGCTTGTGTATCAATGATGTTTTGTTATATTTGCATGTTTAGCTTAAATCTGATCCTAAGCTATTTATGAATATAAATCCATGTCTTTGTGTAGTTTTCCTCTTCTGTGATCCTGTAGGAACTTGATGAAGCTGGGCAAGTAAGGGAGCAGGTAGCTGGAAGCTGTCAAAGAGGAGAGAGATTGGATCAAAGCACTAGCGCAAGACACAGGTTGGTTCATCCTATTCCTCTTCGTTTATAGTTCATAAAGAAGAATACGAAAGTAGTTTTCCTTGTTTGTTTCTAAGGTACTATCACACCTTAGTGGGATAGGGGCGTTCTGAGTAGACACTTTTCCCGTTAACACTTCTTCCCACTACCTCTTTTCTTCTTCTTCTTTTCTCCCTTATAACATCCCTAAGAGTAGTGGTGGACTGAGTTTTAGGCCTATCCAATTTACCTTCAACCATTGCATAGATTGCTTATACATAGGTGTCGTGTTGACTGACTCTCTCAACCTTTGAGGGGAGTGATATTCTCTTATCTTCAAGCTGTGTGGCAGTGTGTTCCATCTCCTTAGGCAAGCATGTATACTATCATCTCCTAGTAGCCTAAACAAGTCCTCAAAGTGTGAAATTGATTGCTCTTGGGCAGCAAGATATCTAGGTGCCAACTGAGAATCATTTGCAATCAAGTTATGGGTACTAATGAGGGCCATGGGATTTGATTATTCAGCTCTGATCAAGAGAGTTTCAATCTTCTCTCTGGCCAAGATTCTTATCATCTCTGTAGCTCTTAACTCCTCATGGTTCATCCATGAAGCCAAATCCATTCATTGTAGATCTCCTAGCTTGGCATTAGGGTCCCAAACATTCATGTCTATGAGGGCCATGTTGCACAAATAAAACTCATCCATTTTAGCCCTATCCTCGAGTCTAATTTGATCACAAAGATCAATAAACTGCATGTAGTCCTAAAATGGCATGTTTCCCCTCTGTACAATGTCTTAATATGAAACTGAAGCCATTGTTCTTTGAGGGAAAGAGCATAGGATTTAGCTGGCATCCTACACTGGATTGCCTCCAAGGAGAGGCTGGCCATACATGCTAGTTGGTTGTCTCTTTCTTGCAGTTGTCCCCTCAACCATGCATTTTCTCTCTCAAGTTGACTTCTCATTATAGCTTCTCTATCCCTTAAGCCACTTAGCTCTTTGCCCATTTCTTTGAGTTTCTCTTCCATGTGCCTAATGTCTTCCACCCCTTTTGATTTGGTGATCTGCATCCATCGGTGGGATTTGGCCCTCTCTTTCTCAAGCTCGAAGAACAATGGGATGGCAAATTTTTGAGGTATTATCCTACCTCATTCAATAAACCAGTAATAGGAGTCTAGGTTAGGTTGGGGGTTAGGTTCCTTTGTCTCCGGGTATTCCTGTTTAGCTTCTTGTTGCTCCCCTACCTTGCTTTCCAATTTATGTGCCTCTTGTAGTTTCAATAGAGTATCTTGTAGGACTGTTTTTACTTCCTGTAGGATTGCCTTAACCTTTGAGGAAGTTGATATAGTAGTAGGCCTCCTTACACAGGTGATAGGTGACTTAGGGGAAGACATTTTGACTTTTTGTGTAGGGAATATTCAATCTCAATAGGAATTTTTATTGATATTTGTGGCTTTCCCTATTTTATTCTTGTGCTCTTTATTGTTCTAAAATATAGTGGGGTTTTCCTCCTCCTTTTCCCTTTTTTCTTGAATAGGGTACTGAGAGCAGTGGGGGAAACTGTTGCCTCTCTCTCAATGGCCTCTAGAGACAGCCTAGGTTACTCCTCGTGTTCTTTCCCATTTTTTTTATTATGTTCCTCTTCTCTGTTTTTCATGTCTTCTTCCTCTTGTGGATCTTCATCATCCCTATCAGTTTCCTCCTTAGTTTCCTCATTTGTTTCCTCATCATCCTCCTTCTCTTCTCCCTCTTCTTCTTCAGCTTCATCATGTTCCTCTATGTCAGCTTCTTCTTCATCCATCTCATCCTTACCTTGTTGTGTATCTTGCTCTTCTTCTTTTTCCTCCTCTTCACTGAGAGTAGGACTGAAATCATAAGTTAGGGATTTAATTTCATCCTCTGCTGGCAAGTCTCTGAAGACTCACCACATTATAGGGATTCTGAGGCTTTGGAGGGAATTTTCAATGAGGATCCTAATCAACCCATGGTGTGCCAATTTTTGGGAATTCCCTTCCTTCACTTTGTTGCTAGAGTTTATGAGTGATTGCAACAAGAAATAGGGTATGTTGATTCTTTGGTGAGGTGGTGTTTTTATCCCAAATCTTAATTCCGCAAGGATCCTAAAATGATAGCCATAAACAACACTATATCTACCCTCACATGAGTTGTATTTGATGAGTTGGTATCCTACCTCACTCCATGGGTATGGAAAACTGTCCCTCCTTACTCCATTTTTGTCCTCATTAGGTTCTTCACCTTCTAAAAATAATTTCCTTTTCGCCACTTGGCTGTCTCCTTTGTATTCTTTCCTCCATGGAATTCCTAGGGCGAGTGTCGTGACCATGTTGATGAGCTCTAGGGTGAGATCTATAGTGAGTCCCCTTACCACAACAGTGGCATGGATTCTGCTGTGTGGAGTGAGGGAATGATCAAATTCTTGAGCCACCTCATCATCATACCCTACAAATTTTTCGGAAAACCCCATCCAATTGTGTCTTGTAAAGATTTCAAGCACCTAGGGGTGTTGTTGGATTCTCACAATGTTTGTGGGATCTCTCCTATTAAAACATCATGTCATCTTGCTGGTGAAGCTTGAGGAGAAAATGAGAGGGTTGACACAATTTTTCAAATGCAGGAGAAAAACAAAGTTTACTGTGTATGTAATTTACTCGTAATTCACTAGATTTTAGAGTATTCCTAGAGTATTTTCTTGCAAGGGGGATGAAATTTTAGAGCCTACTTCTTTAGAATGGTTGTAGTGGCCAATTCCCATCATATTCCCTCTTGAACTCTTCTTTGCCTATCCTATAAATAGTCTCTGTGTATCTTATAGACTGTATCTTGTAGGAATTCCTATGCATGCTCATGTGGGAATTCATGTGTAGAACAATGGATCTTTGCTTCCGGTGGGTGGCCTGGGTTATGAGAGAAACTTGAGTGAGGGATTTTCGAGGAGGTGAAATGCATGAATGCATGGGAACAATGTTTTGTTTCCCTTTATGGTGATTCGAGGTGAGGTGGTGCGCTGATAGCAAAGGTACATTGCCATTTTTGGACCGTTTGTCCCCACTACCACCTCAGCATTTCCCACTCATCGTAATCAGCTCCCACCTTGTAGATTTGTAGTTTAACCACTTTTTGTCCTACTCTTTCTCTGTCTTTGAGTTGACTGTAGCCACGCGTGAGAGGACACCCAATTCTGCATGTGCTGACTAAACAAAGGTGGCCAAGTTAACTGGCCACCTTTTCACTTATAAACCAACTATCTTGCAACCCTTACAACTTTTGACTACATGATGTATATGAGTGAGTGAGTGGGATACTTACCTGTGGTTTCGATGCTATGTTGCAGTTGTCAAAGACCAGAGGTGTTGCTTTGTATATTTGTTGCATGCCATTATTCTTCCTCCTCTTGCTATATGCTAATGGTTTCTTTGCTTTTGTAGGTATCTGTGGTTGAATATCTGATGTTGCTACTGCTGTGGAGCTCCTGGATCATCCTAGTGAAGATTTGTTGCTGGTGTTATTGGAATTCTGTGGAATAGGCTACTACAGGATTTCCTACAGGATGTCCTGTAGCTGCTTCTCCCTCAGAATTCTTTAATCATGTTGCTATCTAGGGCTATGAGGATGGTGTAACGAATGGAAAGGAGGAGTAGAAGTATGTAGAGCAAAGGATACTTAGGTAATGCTCTTGCTCCTCTCTTTTTTCCTTTTTCTTCTTTTTTTTTAAAGACTGGTAGAAACTGTTGAAACTGATTCTTTTTGTTTTGAATGGTGAGTGCAACAATGATGATGTGGATGAGGTGAGGTGCTAGATCATGCATAGGGTGAATTTTAGGGACCTAACAAACCTATCATGTGCCTTCAGATTGCTTCCTATAGGTTTTCTGAGTCGCTTGATCCTGTAGGTTTTCAGGGGATCTTGTAGGAATACAGGGGATCCTATAGAAAACATAGTCTTCACATAAATCAAAGCAATGGAGTGGAAAAATGATAGAAATGATGGAGGGATGCATGGTAAGGAGTGGAGGAGATGAATATGTGAGAGGCAGGGTTCTGTTTGGATCCTCTTTTGCTCCTTGACTATCTTTCTCACCCACCTACAAATGACAATTATATATTTCTCTCTCTTTGTTTTTGTTTTTTGTTTTTCTTTTTTGAAAAACAACTAGGCCACCTCAAAGAGGTTTTCACACTAGCTATTTGCCCGAGGCACCTCAAGGAAGGTTTTCACCTAGGGATCTTCTTATTCTTTTTTCTTGTCTTTTTTCTCTCTTTTTTTTCTTCATCATTGGGCCGTGTCATGAGGTTTTCAACCCAAATATGGGACTCAGGTGCCTCATGGAGGTTATCACCGGAGTCCTTATTCTTTTTTTATTTTTTCTTTTTTAGTGACTTGATGAGGGAGGAGCTGGAAATTGCTCCACCATCATCACTGTTTTATTGATATTATCAATGAACTCTTGTTTTGATAAATGTCTGTTGTACATTTTCAATCGGTGCCCATTAACAAGAAAAGGAATGACTTCTTCATATATAGTTCTAATTTGCATTGAACCATTATCATGGCATATTTCCACAAAATAAGGTCTGAGCCATCTTGTCCGTAACTTGCCCCTCAAGTCTTCACATCTAGAATCATATAACAATGCCCAATCGCCCTCCTGAAATTGCTTCTCCTTAATATGTTTATCATGCCAGATCTTCCTCCAGAGTTGAACTATCTCTGTATGTAGTGTTGAAAGTGGTAACAAGAAATGATAAAAATAGTAGTGCTAAAAATAGCACTGCTATAAATAGCAGTTTGGATACTAGTGCTGGATTGAGCAACAGGTAATGAAAAATGGAAGTGCTAAAAATAGCATTCTATTTTTAGCAGTTCAAGATGGATTCCTATTTTTAGTTAGTCCCTGGACTAAAATAGGAAGTAAAATTCAAATTTGAAATTAACAGCTATTTGAAAATAAATTAATTAATTCACCATGAGTTAATTAGTTGTGAAAAATCAAACATGAAGTCTATGTGAGGACATCCAATAGTTTCTCTATTAATTGAGGAATTTATCCATCAGTTAAAGAGATAAGGATGAGTTCTAATTTGAGTTGTAATTAGTTGGCTCAGTTAACTGAGTCAAGTCCAGTTAGATTAATTCAAACAGTTTGTTGAATTAATTGTGAGTTCAGTGAGCTAATGCATGCTTGAATATAATTGTTGCACTTCAAATAATTGAATATTCTCTCATGAATAACTCATGCATGTCAATTCAGACAGAGACCCAGTTGAGATCAGAGGAGGGAAAATGTACTATCAGATGGATGCATTTTTTGTATAAAGGAAACTCATCCATGGAGAAGGATTTATCTCCTTTAGGTTTGCGCAGTTAGATCAGACGTTAGTGAGTGTGTGAAGAGGCCAATTCACACAAGTGGATGCATTGGACCCCAAGGAAAATTGCACAAAGAAATAGGAGGCTTGGAGGCCAGAGGAGAAGGTTTGAGATAGGCCTTTGACTATATACGAGCAATAGAGGGATTTCAGAGAGAACATGATAGCTTGTGAGCTGATTCTTTTTGTACTCTAGACTATATTTCCACTTGAATAATAATACAGAGTTGGGGTTTTAGGCTGAGGCTTTCCCCAGCTTATTTCTTCTGTGTTATGTGTGATTGCTTCTCATTCTCAGTTATATGTGTTCTCATTGATAGTGCTCAGATTTATTAAGCTTCCACAAAGTGTTGTATAAGTAGATCTTGTATTGTGTTTTAGTATATTTCATAATCTGTTGATCTACAGTGGGAATTTCTACATGGTATTGGAGCAAAGGTGATCAAGGCGAAGAACAGTATACAAGAAGGAGTGTTACACTAAAATTTGTCACCATGACTATTTGTAGTTAGTATGGCTCCATCAACTGTCGTACTATCCTCCTTGGAAAGTCTTATACCTCTGCTCCTCATGTCAAACTCCAAGAAAGAGAGAAAGTCCTTAAAAAGTCAATTAACTCTGGTTACGTAGTTTCTCTTAACCTTACCTGCGTGTACGCACCTCAAGTTCATAATACCTGCGTACTTGTACGCTCTGTCTGTAAAGGGGTGGGTGCGTACTCCTGTAAAGGTCAAAAGGCGCAAGTTTTACTTCAAAAAAGTTACTTGTGGTCAAATCTAGAGCATTCTAAAAGATGGTTTGACGTGGATTGAGCGCCTCCAGATGGTTCATGCATCCCAAAGAAAGAGGAACTTATCCCATGAAGAGGGGAGCTATCCCATTGAAAGAGGGGCTTATCCCATTGATGGTGGACCCGATTAACTTCCTCCAAAGTATTATAAATACAGGTATTGGGCCAGAGGGAGGGGAGGTTGAAAGCTGAACATTCCTAAGGGTAGATGCTGCTGAAATTAGGACTCCCTTATAGAGCTTGAGAGGAGAGATTCCCATCCTTTCTTAGCTTCATTTGGAAGTGGGTGAGCTGATCAAAGTAAAGGAGAACTCTTGCTGGACCCTGGGAGGGACCTGCACAACACCAAGGCACTAGTTGTAATGGTTTCTTTTGTTTCCACTTAATACAATTAAGTTCATTTTTCTCAACAAGTTGTTATATATAATTTGTTTCATATACTCCTTGGTATTTATGATGAATATGTTTTATTTTATGAGTTATTCAGGTGCTATGTAATCGTTTGCTTGTTAGTGAATGCAGGTTTCTAAGAAAAGGAGGAGCTCATCCGGATCGGAGAAGCTGGACTGCTACAAACAGCGTTGGACTAAAGGTATGTTTTAAACACCTGATTACTTGTATTCTAAATGCATATTTAGAGAAATATAGTGCTTACTTGTCTTGTTTGTCACTAGAAAGCCTTAGCTTCTAGGGAGGTCGGTTTTTTCCGCAAAATTGACTCTTTCCGCATGACAAAATGGCGACTCTGCTGGGGAATCCATGGATTTGATTGATTTCTCTTTTGATTGATACTTTGATTTGAGAAACGTTGATTTCGTTTCTGTTTTTGACTTGATGATTGTGGGATTGGGTAGCTTTACTTGATTTTGAATTAGTTTTTATTTTTCATAGTTTTGAGAGAGGTACGCACCCTCTGAGTTAAGCACAGTGCGTACTTGTACGCACTTTTGCTTTGTGCACAGAGCGTGGATGCACCTGTGTAAACAGGCTGCCTGCGTACCCTGTCAAAAGTTTGAGAAATTTTAAATTTTTCTCTTTTTTATCAGTTTAGGATTTGTTTATAAGTTTTAGCCACTCCCCAGGCCTGCTTGTTCCCTATCAAAAAACTTTCCTTGGTTAATTTCATTGGCATTCCTACTTTAAGCTTTTATCAATTGGGTGTTTTGAGTCTCTTTTTTGAGAAATTCTTAATTTGATTTCCTTTGGTAATTACTCGGAGGTTTCTCTCAGTCTTTTCACAATTTTGCATCTTTTTGCTTTTGTTTTTGCTAAATTGTGTATGAGTGTTAATCGCCTTTAAGTGTTTTTATTTTTTGATCTTTGGCACTCTCACCCAATTTTCTCGACTTGCACATGATTGGTTCTTAGATTACATTAGAATCGTCTTGTGTTTGAGAATTCTCTTGCATAGATCACATTTGCATAATTAGAATTCTCATTTTCAGAATATGAATGAAAAATGTGCATAGATTACATTTGCATACTTTTCAAGTGAATTGTGCATAGATTACAATTGCATAGTTTACATTCTGAAAAATCAATTGTAGATTTAGATCAGTTTTCGTTGATTTGAATTTACACAAAAATAAAAATAAAAAAAACTATTTTGGAATTGATTTGCATTAGTTTTTCTTGATGAAATTAGTGCATTAGAGAATTTGTTATATTTTCTCTTAGTGATCAATTTTTTGCATTGTTGGAAGTGAATGGAAACTCTCTCCTTACTTTAGTTAGGATTCACTGAATTGAAAGGATTACATTATCATATTCGATTGCATTCAGTTTTGAGTCGGGTCATAACACCATTGGTTTCGTATCCATTTACCCTTTTGAGTAATAACAGCCTTAATAACACAGCGCTTAATTAAAATTTATCTAGTAACTTTTACATTTTTAGGGCTCTTTCCACCAATCTAGCTTAGGATAGTGTCTTGGAATAGGTTTTAGTTAACTCTCCAAGACAGTAAAACCAAACAAGTAGATTATCTTATGGTAGGATAAATCCAACTGTTACATTTATGCTCTGGGAAAGCTCCTCTTAAAGGAGAAGCACGAGATCATGTCCAAACCAGTGAGGGGATCAATCCTCCTTCATTGGGAACGACGCCAGATATGCACGTACTACAAACGGTAAACCTCGGATTAACCTTTGTCGAGGAGCCTGGGGTCACTTGTCAGTAAACCTTGGATTATTGTCAAGGAGCCGGCAAGGGGATTGAGCTTGTTACTCTGCCCTTGCGTGCTATCAGATCGTAGATTGTTCCCCCAGGTATATTTGTTGCTGTTGGTGACCTTAGTGACTATTATCTTTAGGGTTCTACCCAAGGTGACAGAGGAGGGAAGATCCCACCGTACCTGGAGCAGAGGTCGGCTAGACTCACTTGGATTTTCTGGGGGGTTCACTTCACTCGAGACGGTTAAAGTGGAGGAACTTGTGCCAGTCTATTCATTAAACAGGTTGCTGGGGTAACTGTTCCACCCGCCACTTCTGTACTGAATTCTGTGATGTTGGATTTCATCACCAACTAGTTTTTTCGGTCCGGAAGGTTACTGTTTGTGTGTGGTTTGACTCCTAGATTTTGATAGTGCGTGTTAATTTGTTTGTTTTTACTTTTAGAGACCATAGGTGTGAATTGTGAATTTTAATTGTTAGGTGTGACTTGTGAATTGTTAATTTTAGTTTTAAATTGTTAATAAAATTCACTGAAGTTGAATATAATGGCAAATGTTCCAGAATTTACCAACCTAGGAACCCCTCCTAACGAGAATCCTAGTACTTTTCCTTACTTTGGAAATGTTGGTCCTCCTTATATGGCTACTTTGTCATTACCTGGATTTACAATAGGTTTACCGATATGGTTATTTTCAACTTCGTTGGCCCCAAATACTCCAATTGTTCCACCTCAACTGAATGCTTCACCTCAACAGAGTTCACCATCTCAACATCACCAACCTTCTGTTGACCCTTTACCTTCTTCGCCTAATTTTTCTTCCTCCATTTCTTCCTCTTCGCTTGGTAAAAGCCTTGATGCTAGTAACCAGGTGTCTAAAAAGAAGAAGAAAGGGAAGAAGAAGAAGAAGAAGAAGAAGCAAGATAAGAAAGAAGTCAACCAACCAACCGTGGCTGTAAGTGTTAGTTGTGTTGAGGAAACCTCCAACATGCATCGTAAACCCAAATACCCTTGCAGGCTTTGTAAGGGTGACCACTTCCTTGTCAATTGTCCTGGTATTTCAAAGGTCTTGGAAGTATGGTCAGAAAAATCTCATCAACTTTCCATCGATCCATCAACCAGTGATAGTCAGGTTCCTGGGAAAAAGGGTAAAGTTAGGTTTCCTTGTAAGTTATGCAAAGGGAGTCATCAAACTCACATTTGCCCTCACATGGATGAAGCCTCCACATTGTTGGAAAACCTTACTGTTCCACAGCAAGAATTTCCAACTGGTTACCGTAAACTTTCTCCCAACCTACCGTCAACTGATGGAGTGATTGATCTAAATTCAAGTACAGTCGATCACACTCTTCCATTGGAGAGTGAAACTCATGTCACTCAGGTTGATGGTCCATTAGTTGATCAAGTGGTCGATTCAATTTCACATTCGGTCGATCCCACTTTCCCTTTAGAGAGTGAACTTCATACCGCTCAGGTTCTTCTTGTTACATCAGATTCTTCTATGCCGGGGGGCATTTCACCTGTTTCTACAGAACCCCCTCCAAGCACTGAGGTCTTTTCCTTTGATTGGAATAGACTGAAAAAACCTCGTCTTCCTTCCTCCATCCCTTTCCAAATCATTGTCAAGGCTGGTCGTAGGGACATACATCGTACACAGGTAGATGAAGGTGCTTCTGTTAGTATTTTATCCTCAACTATTTGGAAAGCTTTGGGTTCCCCTCAGCTTGTGCCTATTACGCAGAATCTGAAAGCTTTTAACAGAACCATTAGTGAACCTTTAGGGATCCTTCCTAAGTTTTCTATTACCTTGGAAGGTAAAACTGTCTGTATTGATCTTATGGTAGTTCGAGGTCCCTTGGATTTCAATTTACTCCTTGGACGAGACTATGTTTATGCAATGAAAGCTGTCGTATCGACACTCTTTCGCGTGATGTCTTTCCCTCACAATGGCAATATTGTGACTGTAGACCACCTTTCCTTCCCTAGTCTTGTTTCAACTACCAATAATATGACACCCCTAAATGTTCCTGATTCTAAAGTGGTATCTACCCTGCCACGGGTTAATTATGTGGCAACTGGTCCCATGTTTTTAGTTACTGATGTAAGTGAGCCTCTCACTGTTTGCTCATCTTCCTTTGATTTAGATCCGGTAATTGACATGGAAGACTCTATGGGATTAATTGAACACGATGTTCTTATCCCTTTTGAGTCCCTTGACATGTGTTCCTTCCAGAGAAGTATTCTTCCTTCTGATGAAGACCTCTTGGAAGCCATGATCAAGGTGTGTCCATTGACATGTCTTTCTTCCAGTTGGAAGCCATGATCAAGGGTTACGAGGAAAGTTCCTTTTACTATGTCAACCTCGTTAAAAAATGAATCAGTGATTACGAGGATAGTTCCTGTTACTGAGTCAACCTTGTTAAAAAATGAATCAGGTTAGAGGATAGTTCCTGTTACTGAGTCAACCTCATTAAAAAATGAATCAGGTAGATTTTTAGGTTATATAGGTAGATTGTAGAAAGTAGTTATCAGCATAGTTCCTTGTCTTGTGTCAAGCTCATTAAAAAATGAAACAAGGATTTTAGAGCATAGTTCCTTGTCTTGTGTCAAGCTCGTTAAAAAATGAATCAAGGTTTTTAGAGTAAAGTTTTCTGTTAGGTAGATTGTAGAGAGTAGTTATGAGCATAATTCCTTATCTTGTGTGAAGCTCGTTTAAAAAATGAAACAAGGGTTTTGAGGATAGTTCTTTTCCTGTGTCAACCTCACTAAAAAATGAAACAACTCCCACGAGTCTTTCCAAGATTTCGAAAGTAAACCTTCATTTCATCCACCTGGTTGAATGCAATGAAGCTTGGGGGGCATGTACCTTGATTTGCGTCATTATGCTGGGGGCATGCGAACTCATAACAAGCATAGTTTTTCGTTTCAAGCTTGAGTAAACATGAAACCGAATCTGAGCATAGTTCTTTTCCTGTGTCAAGCTCGTTAAAAAATGAAACAAATCCTCCTCTAATTGAGTCGAGAGTTTGACTAGATCTCATAAATGTTAAGTTGTATATTTAGGTTAGTTATTTCAGTTTTTTTGCATAATTTTCTTACAGTTTAGGTCGAGTCTTTCAAATGATCTCGTAACTCAACCTTCATTTCATCCAACTGGTTGAATGAAATGAAGCTGGGGGGCATGTGCTCTAGTAGTTACACTTAGGGGGCATCAAGCACAGTTTTCTCTCTGTTTCAAGCTTGTGTAAAAATGAAACTACTTTGAAGCATAGTTTTTCTCTGTTTCAAGCTTTTGTAAAAATGAAAAATATCTCGAGTCAATTTCAGTTATTTTCAAGACTCGTTAAACTCATGAAAATATCGAGATTATTTTGCTATCTTTCATTCTCGTAAAACAAATGAAAATGCCGAGTTCTTTCCGTCTTTTCCTGCTCGTAAATTAAATTGAAAGTCGGCCATATGAGTACATTTTTATCATTTTTTCGAACTCATTAAAACTTATGAAAAAGTGAAAACCATGAGTACATTTTTATCATTTTTTCGAACTTGTTAAAACTTACGAAAAAGTGAAACCTTAGAGTCATCTTTAAGCCCTTTTCTGACTCCTAAAACATGAAAAGATTTCCGAGCGTTTCTTTTACACTCGTTAAAACGGAATTAAAAGACGGTCCACTTACAGCCCTTTTCTGACCGTAAAAACATGAAAAGGTTGCCGGATTTTTGTCGTTTCAATTTCGATATTGGAAATAAAACGATGTGTCCTTGATCACTTTCTACTTTTCAGATCAGAGACACTAATCATGAAAGTACTCCTTGGTCGTAAAGATCAAGCGGTTCTCTCAAGTATTATTTTATACTTTTTCAGGCTTGGGAGACACAAATTTATGAAAAAGGTCAACCCTGGAGTCTTCTTAAGTTTTTTCAGACTCTCTAAAATTGAAAAACGCCAAGTTTCTCCTATATTGGACTCGTTAAAATTTCACAGTAAAGGACCTGTTCAATTACAAACAGGAACGGACCACTCCTTCTTAGGGTTCGAATCTAAACTAAGTTGGAATCATCCGAAGGATGAGCTTATAATCAAGCAAATGTTATCCTCCTCAAGCTTGTAAAAAATAAAGAGGTACTTTCCAGAAATGGTGGGGGAAAAGAGAGAAAAATGAGCCTACTTGTTATCCTTTGTCTCAGAAGAAACCTTATCACCACTCTTGAACACGACACTTTTCATTCACTTGGGTTGGGAAATCCTTTGCCTAACAGTTGATCAAACCACATTGAAAATCTTCAACCGGTTCCGGGTATTAACTTTGGGTCAATTGTCACCAAGCCATCTGTCGTGTTGTTATGTGTTCAAGAGGTCACTGCAAATAAACCATTCATCTGCAAAATATCTGTCATCTATCTTGACCATCCCTGAGTCAGTCCTTGCAGCTACATTTCTTCAACTTGATCTATGATTTCGTGTTGTGGGCTTGCCTGCAACGGGTCGCTTTCTATCGACATCAGCACATTATCTAGAAAGATGACCTAGAAATCGTCAGTACCTTGAAATCTGCATGCATCAATGGCAGGTTTCTCGCCTTTGACGACGGTTTACTTCATTGGCTTTCGATCGAAGGATTCCGTGAAATGTTCGACATCAACTCATTCATTCACATCTCATGGATTGTACTGGGTACTTTGAGAACCATTGACATCACTGGTGGTCTCTCTCACACTTGTTAACAGTTTACATCATCGACTGGTAATCAAGTGGTTTCTACCATGTTCGACATCAACTCATTTATTCGCATAGATAGAATCGTACCATTTCGGGAAGTAGAAATGAGGACCCTGGATCTAGTTTCCACCATCCAGGTTGCGAGGAGTTTTGTATTCAGTATATAGTAGACTAAACATAAACAGATGGCTGCGTCCATACTGTGTCTACATGAGTCTATGATTATGATGTACTGCGAAATCATTCCTATATCAGAGCAGTAGTTAGTTTGTTAGTTAAAGTTTTCAATCTGAGTATGGGAATGCCTACCTCAGCGATGATATGATCTTATATATGTATTTTGTGTTGAATATTTGCAGGTTCCGACTAGGCTCTCCACAAGATAATCCTTGAAATGATAAAGTATTTCACCCTTCCTAGATGATATGAAACCCTAATCTACTACAGGCTTCGCACTTTAGGGGGCAATCTGTTACACTAAAATTTGTCACCATGACTATTTGCAGTTAGTATGGCTCCATCAACTGTCATACTATCCTCCTTGGCAAGTCTTATACCTCTGCTCCTCATGTCAAACTCCAAGAAAGAGAGAAAGTCCTTAAAAAGTCAATTAACTCTAGTTACGCAGTTTCTCTTAACCTTACCTGCGTGTACGCACCTCAATTTCATAATACCTGCGTACTTGTACGCTCTGTCTGTAAAGGGGTGGGTGCGTACTCCTGTAAATGTCAAAAGGCACAAGTTTTACTTCAAAAAAGTTACTTGTGGTCGAATCTAGAGCATTCTAGAAGATGGTTTGACGTGGATTGAGCGCCTCCAGATGGTTCATGCATCCCAAAGAAAGAGGAACTTATCCCATGAAGAGGGGAGCTATCCCATTGAAAGAGGGGCTTATCCCATTGATGGTGGACCTGATTAACTTCCTCCAAAGCATTATAAATACAGGTATTGGGCCAGAGGGAGGGCAGGTTGAAAGCTGAACATTCCTAAGGGTAGATGTTGCTGAAATTAGGACTCCCTTATAGAGCTTGAGAGGAGAGATTCCCATCCTTTCTTAGCTTCATTTGGAAGTGGGTGAGCTGATCAAAGTAAAGGAGAGCTCTTGTTGGACCCTGGGAGGGACCTGCACAACACCAAGGCACTGGTTGTAATGGTTTCTTTTGTTTCCACTTAATACAATTAAGTTCATTTTTCTCAACAAGTTATTATATATAATTTGTTTCATATACTCCTTGGTCTTTATGATGAATATGTTTTATTTTATGAGTTATTCAGGTGCTATGTAATCGTTTGCTTGTTAGTGAATGCAGGTTTCTAAGAAAAGGAGGAGCTCATCCGGATCGAAGAAGCTGGACTGCTACAAACAGCGTTGGACTAAAGGTATGTTTTAAACACCTGATTACTTGTATTCTAAATGTATATTTAGAGAAAGATAGTGCTTACTTGTCTTGTTTGTCACTAGAAAGCCTTAGCTTCTAGGAGGTCGGTTTTGTCCGCAAAATTGACTCTTTCCGCATGACAAGGAGAAGTTCAAAGTTTGGTTCCTGAATATAGAAGTCAAGTTCTTATCACATCTCTATTTCACCTATGGCATTCAGTGGTTTAAAACTCGAGTATGCCCTTGATGGTAGCTCGAATTATATAGCCTAGAAGGATCGCATGGAAGCAGTATTAGAAGATAACGGTCTAAAGGATTTCATTGATTAAGAAGTCCCCAAGCCGACTGATGCTACTCAACTAGAGGAATGGAAGAAATGTGTGGCTAGAGCAAGGAGAATCCTCCTGGAGGGAGTTCGAGACCACATTGTCTCGAGCCTCCATGGGAATGAGACACCATTTTCAATGTGGAAAAAATTGAAAGATCTATATCAGAATAGCAGTGATCAGAGGAAGCTGGCACTAAAGGACAAGCTTCTGAAGATCAAGTGTGAAAAGGGCGACATGATCTCTACATATCTGAATAGGCTCACCACATGCAAGGATGAGCTTTGAAGTGTAGGGATCATGACCACTAATGATGACATGGTGAGTCTTGCACTCCTCAGTCTTCCTAAGAGCTGGCGTAGATACCAGGACTCAGTTAATGGAAGATAGAAACTACTAGATTGGGAACGGCTTTGATTGGATTTGATGCAGGAGAAGATAAGAAGAAGCACTAGAGATGGTTCTTCATCCATGGAGGATGAAGAAAACTACGCCTTAGTGAGTAAGGAAAAGAATGGGAAGGAGAAGGATTCTCTTTCCCAATCCAGTTCTTCCCAAGGTGGGAAGAAGTTTGACAAATCGAAATTTCGATGCTTTTGTTGTCATGAGGTGGGCCATTTTTCTACAAATTGTCCAATGAGGAAATCCAATAAGGGATCCATGAAAGGACCAGAAGGTGAGGCACTGGCCTCACATTTCGAGTTGGATTTCACACTATTCGCATGCATGGTTTCATCCATGGTTGGAAGTGGTTGGTTTCTTGATAGAGGAGCTTCTTTCCACATGACCAGTGATAAGAGTTTGTTTAGTAATTTGGAGGAGAAAGATCTCCAGATACTCATAGCGATGGGTAATGATGAAAAGTATAGTGTCCCAGGTGTAGGCACAATTATTTTTCAGAGGGAGCATAGAACTCTCATTACCTTGACCGATGTCAAGTATGTAACAGGACTGAAGATAAATTTGGTGTCGATTGCAATGGTTGAAGATAGAGGCTATGATGTAGTCTTCAGTAAGGGAAAGGTTTTCCTTAGACACATCATCACTAGATAGGTGAAGTGGATTGGTTCACGGGTCAAAAACCTATATGCTCTTGAGGTTCAAGATGCATGCAAAGCCTTAAGGAGTAAGGAAACTGATGGAGACTTGGTGGTTGAGAGGTAGAGTACATTACCTCTCAACATGGAGTGCTAGAAGAAGTCTCAGAAAATTATGGAGGAGCCACAATTGGTGAAGCAGCTTCAAGAAGTTGTGGAGCAGCCATAACTAGAGAAGTCGAGTGGAGACAGAGTGGAGACATCCACTCATGCAGAGGCCTCCAGTAGGGGGAAATTTCGAGCCAGGTGGGCAGAGGGATCACATGCATCCATACCTCCAGGTAGGAGGTGGGGCAATGTGTAGTGATCGTCCCAAGAAGGCTAGAATAAGGGCAAGATCCTTGAGGTACCCAACCTCTTTGATTCGACTTTGCTATGGGAGTGTTGATGAGGAGTAGCAGGACTGGCTAATTGTGTAGAGATAGATGCAGATGGAGCGGCAGAGAGAGCTATAGTACAGGAGTCCGAGGACTGTGTAGAGCTAGCAGGCTACAATAATGCGAGACGCACAGGAGTGTTGCACCAGTGTAGGATGGAAAAAAGAGGTGTGCAACAGTGCGAGATGCATGGAGTCTTGTAGTAGCTCAAAGGTCAGAGAGGAAGCACTTGTCAGTAGCAGGTAAAGCTTCAGCATCAAAGTATGTTTCTAGCCCAATAGAGAGGTCAGTGGGGAGTTTTTTTGTTTCTAGAGTTGTTGGAGCAACCACACTTCGTATAAGTGTTGCATGGAGAACATTCCAAAGGCATAGGATAGGGTTCGAGTTGAATGCCTTTCTTGTTGAGAGGCAGTGTTGAAAATGGAAACAAGAAATGCTAAAAATAACATTGTTATAAATAGCAATTTGGGTACTAGTGCTGGATTGAGCAACAGTTAATGAAAAATGGAAGTGCTAAAAATAGCATTCTATTTTTAGAAGTTCAAGATGGATTCCTATTTTTAGTCAGTCCCTAGACTAAAATAAGAAGTAAAATTCGAATTTTAACTTAACAGCTGTTTGAAAATAAATTAATTAATTCACCATGAGTTAATTAGTTGTGAAAAATCAAACATGAAGTCTATGTGAGGACATGCAATAGTTTCTCTATTAATTGAGGAATTTATCCATCAGTTGAAGAGATAAGGATGAGTTCTAATTTGAGTTGTAATTAGTTGGCTCAGTTAACTGAGTCAAGTCTAGTTAGATTAATTCAAACAGTTTGTTGAATTATTGTGAGTTCAATTAGTTAATGCATGCTTGCATATAACTGCTGCACTTCAGATAACTGAATATTCTCTCATGAATGACTCATGCATGTCAGTTCAGACAAAGACGCAGTTGAGATCAGAGGAGGGAAAGTGTACTATCAGTTGGATGAATTTTTCCTATAAAGGAAACTCATCCATGGAGAAGGATTTATCTCCTTTAGGATTGTGCAGTTAGGTCATAGGTTAGTGAGTGTGTGAAGAGGCCAATTCACATAAGTGGTTGCACTAGACCCCAAGGAAAATTGCACAAAGAAATAGGAGGCTTGGAGGGCAGAAGAGAAGGTTTGAGAGAGGCCTTTGACTGTCTATGAGCAGAAGAGGGATTGTAAAGAGAACAGGATAGCTTGTGAGTTGATTCCTTTTGTAATCCAAACTATATTTCCACTTGTATGATAATACAGAGTTGAGGTTTTAGGCTGAGGCTTTCCCCGGGTTATTTCTTCTATGTTATGTGTGATTGCTTCTCATTCTCAGTTATATGTGTTCTCATTTATCGTGTTGTTAAGGGAGAATGTCCCCTAGGGTCTCTAGTTAATACCATAGTAGAGCGGGGGTTATCAATAAAGAAAAACAAGAATTCCACATAGCCATGATGCTAATATAAACAAACTAAGTGAAGAGGGGTGCACCTGGGGGTCCTTCATTTGGGAAGATCCAGCTAGGGTCCAAACCCTCTTGGAGTTTCTTTTGCTCCTTCAACCTGCAAAACAATCAATTCAAGAAAGCACAACAGTATATGGACTAAACATCATAAAGAAATCAATTTCATATCATATTGAAAGTTAGTTATGCAATTGAAATAATCATTCATTTGTAAATCATAGCATTGATATCATGAACATGAAGAAGATTCATATCAGGAACAAGACAAGTGTTTCTTTTATTATAGATAAGTAAAGTACAGAAAGGAATGATTTCACCTAAGTCTTCCTTTCGCAGGCTCCAAGCGGAACCGTCCTCCGGATTCGTCCAATCTCAAGCCTTCACCAACCTCCTTCCATAACTCACTCAAGGATATCACAAAAAATGGAAAGACGTCATAACTCAAGGAAACAAGGGTTTCCTGTAATGGGGGAAGTGTTGGAAGCACAGGGATCTTCAGACTTGATCTGGGATAATCTCAACAGAGTGATTTTTCTCTCTTCTCTCCTTCTTTAGGCCTTCCCATTGAAGCCTTTTTATACTTCTCCCAAAGTATTTGTTTAGCTAGGAATTCGTTGGGAACAGTTCGGCCACACGCACTAATAGGTAATCAGCAGGTAAAACCCGCGATCTCCACCTGAAATTAAGGTGATTTAATTTTTTTAAGTGTTTTAAGACATGTACGTGGGTTGGGTATAGGCAAACCCATGTACACACGCGTTTATCTCAGGGCAATGTTGCGTATAGGGAGTAAAACATTGTTTTTTAAGTATTTGGACCGGGTCTAGAAGGAGGGGTTGCCCTAGGCCATGAGTACAGCATCACAAACATCAAGAGTGAGATTCAGAGCTATAACACGTGCTCAAATTTATTAAGCTTCCACAAAGTGTTGTAGAAGTAGATCTTGTATTGTGTTTTAGTATATTGTATAATCTGTTGATCTATAGTGGGAATTTCTACATGTAAGGGGGTCTGCATTCTAAATTCATCCAAGCCATTCAATTGGAACACTCTCACTTTTGTGTGTTGTTGAGATCCAAATCAAGTTGGGTTTCCATCCTTAATGTGTTATATTCAAATTTAATGGACAACAAGGCCTTTTTCCCATAGACCAGTGCATAGGGTGTGAATCTAGTCATGGTTTTCCATGTGGTAGTATAGGCCCAGATGGCCTCAACTAGTCTTTCTACCGAATCCTTCCTACTTCTGCTCACTACCTTTGTTAAGATGCCCTACAGTGCCATATTGGTCACCTCCACTTGTCCATTAGCTTGTGGATGATAGGGAGTGGAGGTCCTATGCTTGATCTTGTGATGCATGAGTAGGTCTTCAATCATGTTGGAGGTAAACTGGCTACCTTGGTCTATGACTAGCTCTCTAGGGTACCCAAATTTGTAGAATACATTCTCCGTTAGGAACTCAGCCACCATTTCTTCTCTTGTTGCCTTAATTTCCTTGGTTCCAGCCCACATAGTCAAATAATCAGTGCACACAATAATGTACTGTTTTTTCTTTTAAGGAGGGTTTATAAGCCCAATGAAGTCCATGCCCCACTTTTCAAATGGCTCGAAAGTCACTTGAGGCTGTAAGGGAATTTCATCTCTTGGTATAGGCATTCCCATCCTCTGGCACCGATCACACTAACTAGTGTACTTTTTCACATCCTGATGAACAGTGGGCCAATGATAGCCTCCTTGTAGCACTTTTAATGTTGTCCTCTTTGCTGCAAAGTGACCTCCACAAGGCCCATCATGACAGGTCAGAAGGATGTCAAAGACTTCCTCTTCCCTGACACACCTTCTCAAGATTTGATCTAGACTAAGTTTGAAAAGATTGCCCCCAATCCAAGTGAAGGGGGCACTTTTCCTGACTATCTTGCTCTTTTTTTTGGAGGGAAAGTTTGGTGGGAATTGTGCTGATACCAAATAGTTTGCTATATCAACAAACCATGGAGAGAGAACTGAAATAGCAAACAAATTCTTATCTGGTAATTGGTCATCCACCATTCCTTCTTCACCTACAGGCACATTTACCCTAGATAAAAAGTTTGCAACAACATTTTCCTTACTAGGCTTATAAAAAATGGTTAGATCAAACTGCTGTAATAAAAGCAACCATCTTATAATTTGAGCATTCATATCTGGTTTGTTTATTAAATATTTGATTGGAGCATGGCCAATATGCACAAATGTTTGATAGCCTATAATTTAATGCCTAAATTTGTTTAATGATGCACAATAGCTAGGAGTTCCTTGTCGATCATTGTATAATTTAGCTCTGCCTTTGACAAGTTCTTACTGATAAAATAGATGGCATAAGGCAGTTTTTCCTCTACCTGACCTAGGGTTTCTCCTATGGATTTGTGTGAGGCATCAACATGAATATGAAAGGGGAAGGCCTAGTTTGGGCCTCAGAGAATTGGTGCAGTGGTTAACTTACCCTTTAGAATGTCTAAGGCCTCTTGACAGCTTTTTGACCATATAAACTTAGAATCTTTGGCCAACAACCCAAATAAAGGAGAGGCCAATTTGCTGAAGTCCTTTATGAACCTTTGGTAGTATCCATCTATCCCTAAGAAACTTCTGACATCTCTCTGCTTTTGAGGAGGTGGGACCCTTTGGATGATGGCTATTTTGCTCGGGTCAACCTGCAGCCCTTACTGAGATATTGAATGACCTAGCACAGTCGCTTTAGTCGTTAAGAATTCACATTTTTTAGGACTGAGAAACAGGTTTATTTCAATGCATTTGTGCAGCACTTTGCCTAGGTTAGTCAGGGCTTCTTGAAAATAATAGCCATAAGGTGTAAAATCATCCATATAAATTTCCACCACATCATGGACTAATTCGGCGAAAATACTCAAGACTGCTCTCTAGAAAGTGGCAGGAGCATTGCATAGGCCAAAAGGAAGGAGGCTATAGGAAAAAGTACCCCAAGGATAGGTGAATGTGGTCTTATCCTGGTCTTCTGGGCAGATTTGGATTTGGTTGTACCCATTGAATCCATCTAGGAAAGAAAAACACTTTTTCCCTACCAGGTCGTGTAGCACTTGGTCAATGAAGGGTAGAGGACAATCATCCTTCTTTTTGGATTTCTTCAACTCCCTATAATTGACACAAATCCTAAACTTACCATTTTTCTTGGGAAATAACACTAAAGGGGAGACCCACTCACTGTCAGAGATAGGGTAAATGAATCCTGCATCTAGTAGTTTTTGCAATTCTTCTTTGACTATATCTTTAAGAGCTAGATTCATCCCCCTTTGTGGTTTCTGAACTGGCTTGCAACCTTCTTTGATGTATATGTGGTGAGTACACACTGAGGAGTACACTCCATGTTGAGGTTTTCTCTAGGCCGAATTCTATGGTTTTGACATGGAGTGGGATGGAATCGGCTAAGCATAAGTCAATTGGATGATTATTCTGGGTTTCCCTTACTTCTTCTTCTAATGGTAATGAATGAGGAGTTGGACTTTGGAGCAGGCATTTAATCAAGTGATCCTCATCTTTCTCCTCCTCCCATGGTCACTTCCAAAGCATAAAGTTGGGTGGAATAAATCTCACCTTCTTCCTCCTCCTCCAACCATAAATCTAAATCATGCTCTAAAGACAATTGAGCAAGAGGGTATAGGAATAACTACTTGGACATACGCCTGTTCTTGATGGTCATATTCCCAACTCTGTAGCTGATGTAAGCATTGGTTGTGGCCAACCATGGCCTCCCAAGGATGAGAGGATAACTAGTAAGCTTAACCTTAGGTTGGAGAACTAGAAAATCTGCAGGGTACTCCCAGGAGTCAATGGAGACCATCACATCCTCCACAATTCCCTTAGGGGTTACTATGGAACGATATGCAAGTTGGAGAATTGTTTTGGTCTTCATAAATGACCCTTGGAGGTTGATCTTCAGCATGGTTTCCTTGTCCATCACATTAATGGCAGCCCCAAGATTGATCAGAGTGTGTGGGACAATGGTTTTATTGATGTGCACATCTACTACAGGGCTTCTAGGGTCCAAATATTTTGGACATATTACTTGGCCCAGCATCAAGTCAGATAGCTGCCCAATGACATTAATGGTAGGGCATCCCTTTTTCACCTCCCTGGATGCTTGAAGCATTTCTCCTTAATCAACTTATTGTAAATGGGAACAACTTTTATTCCCTGGAGAAGGGGGATCTTTACACATCGATTTTTCAATTCTCCCAGAAGTTCAATTTCTTTTGGGGTAGGCTGGAGTGGTTGGGCTAATCTCTCAAGAAAGGGTGGATTTACTTTAAGGTTGTTTTTCTCTCTTTCTTCCTCAACCTCCCTAGGTAGAGGGGGAGGTTGGTTGTCCGGGAGAACTCTCCCAGATCTCAGGTTAATCTCTTGGATTTCCACAGCATAAGATGGATATGATGTCTCTCCACTATATAATTGTTGAGCCTGCCTATTGTTCGGGTTTGGATTTGGCTGGGCAAGCATCTGGGGCTGCTTGGGTGGAGCAGAGTGTAGGAGTTGTGCTTGGGCAGGTGGTGGAGGAAATAGAGCTGGGGAATTGTTGTATTGGGTCATCTACCCTTGGAGTGGTGTATTCCACTGAGGTTTTGGTGGAGTGTAAGGTTGAAATGACTAGATGGCTAGATGGGAATGATAATGAGATGCACAGGACCAAGGAGGGGGTGTAGACCAGGAAGGATGAGTAGGGGGTCACTAAGAAGGTATAGTTGTGGTTTGGCTGGGGTTCTAATATGCATGGGATGATGCTTGCATGCCCTGCTGGTATGGTCTAGGCCCAAGAGGTCTCCTTTTGTTAATGTAGCAAAGTTGATCAGTGACCCCTTTAGCTCCTTGATATACAACTTTGATTCTGGGTAAGGAAGGGCACTTATCTATGGAGCTGTTTTCTTCACAGACCGAGCAAATTTTAATACAGTTTAATGGACATTCATTCCTAGGATGCCTCATGGTGCATCTAGGACAAAAGATGGCTAAGTCTCTATCTGCTTCCTCTTGCTTCCTTTTAATCTTCATGGTGTCCATTTGCAAGGCAAGGATTTGCAACATCTCACTTTTGAAATATTCCAACATATTTCCAATTTCACCCTTGATGGAAGAGTTGGAAGATGATGTACTGACCATAGGTTGACTACCCCTACCCTTTTTCTTGGCCTCCATAGAATGGTTTCTAAAGACAGTCTTGATATCCTCATAGGGTAATTGGTAGATATCTCCTCTTGCTAATAAATGTAAGGTATCCAGAAGATCTTCTCTTACTCCCATGAGCAGGACCAACTTTAGTGACTCAGGGTCAAGTGTGCACCTGGCCCTTTTGTAATTGAGTTGGAATCTCTCTTCGTAGTCTTCTAAGGATTCATCCTACACTATGGTCATCCTAAAAATGTCTTCATTAGTATCCTTTGACCTACAGTAGTCCCGATATTTGTTTCTAAAGGCCTGCTGCATCAGAGCCCTAGTTGTGATGATATCTCGAAGTAAGCCCATGAACCAGCACAATACTACATGCTTGAGGGTAGATAGAAATAGTTTTAACTTTTTCTCATCATCTGTATAGTCATAGGTTCAGCATATAACAAAAAACTCAAATAGGAAAGTGTCGGGGTCCTTTGTGGTCAGGCCATGGAAATGAGGTAGGGCAGAAGGGCTTATATTTTTCATCTTAGTGTCCCCGTTGGTTTTCCTGATGCAGAAGGCACCCTCAACTCTCTCTGTATTCCCTCTATCATTTTGGTATTTAGTAGGAATGGGTTCCTCTTATTCTTCTTCTTCCCCTCTAGGTTCTTCAAATATGTCAGGTTGCTCACCTAAAGGTTCCTACAGTTCACAGCCACTAAAGAAGAGAAAATGTTGCCTGTTGGATGGAGTGGGGGTATTTGCAAAAAAATTCCCTAGGTTGTCCCTATTCCTACGAGGCATGAAAGGAAATGTTTTTGGGTTGGTTTTGTATGTTTTTCTTTTTAAACTGGAAAGTACTTGCAGAAACGAAATTTTTGATTGAATGAAAATCACTTACAGCATGAAAACACTACTTGCTGAATTGAAATCCTACTTGCAGAATAGAAAGGAAAGTAGATAATGGACAATGAAAGAAAGGAAGCAACTAGATTACTTTTGCAAAAATAAACTAACGGCATAATATTGAAGACAAGAAATAAAAGAAAAGAAAGCAATAATCACATTCTACTCAGACACCTCCCCGGCAATGGTGCAAAAAAGTGATGAGCGCCAGTATTGCAGCAAGGATGTTGTAACTCCTGGGCTACCAACTTTACTTAGCAACCCGCGGTTCGTACAAACTTGGAAGTGATAGTACTATATGCACAAGTAATAGTGAAGGTCTTGCCTATTGTCATTGTTCATATAGTGAGAGACCCGGGGGTTCCAAGCCAAACTTCTATAAAGTCAAGAGAATATTGATTCTTTGATGGAAGAAGAGAAAATCTACTCTAAGAGAGCTATTGTACTGCAGTAATGAAGAAAACAACATTTAATGCTAAATCAAACCATATCTTAATTAACCATTTAAACAGATATGCTAAGAAGAATTGCTAAATCAACACTAAACAAATTCTACTATCTAAGCTGCAAAAGTAAAGAGCACCAAACCATACTAGTGTGTAAGCGAAAAAACTAAACTGAATCTATTTTCACTTTTTTTGGTTTTTAGGTAAAATCAAGTATGCAAATTAATTGTTCTTATGGATGTAACATGTGAATGAAAGGTGATGGAGGATGGCTATAAGGTTTATGGAGTGGTTGGATGGTGTGGAAGGGTCCTAGGAGGCTTGGTGTGACTTCCTAGAGGTTTCCCATCAATTCGGCCTCAAAACAGGCTATTTCAGGAAAACCTACAGGATGTACTAGAAACCTACACGATGGTCTTGTAGGAATTACAGGAAACCTATAGGATACAACCAAGAGATAATTGTGAGGTGTTGGAGGTTTTTGGAAGCTTTTTAAAGGTGTATGATGACTGGAATGGGGTGTTATAAAGTCTAGGAGAACTCAGGAGTCAATGTCCAAGATAAGAGATGGTTAGATTCGCTCAATTTAACTGGGGGAATTTCAATGAAAAATGATAAAAAAAACTAGTGAGGGTGATGGTGGAACAAGAGATGGCTAAGGTGGATGAAGTGGAAGGTGGTTGCTAGTGATGAAGTCTGGGTCTCCTCCTAAAGTTCTTGCTTTGCTTAAAAGATGTGTGTCCTCCAAGAACCATGCAACAAGATACATTTTCATAAACTAGAAAAGCACGAATCAATTGCCTATATTATGCATGAAGAAATTTTCTTAAGGGAATGAAAGCATGAGTGAGATCTTATTGTATAAATGGATATGGAAAAAGATGAAAATGAAATCTACCTCGCAACATGAACTAAATATTGAATCAAAGACAACAAACTCCAAAGCTCATGCAAGAACAAGAAATCTGTGCTTTTGGGGCTGCTGAAGGGTCCCTTCCTCAGGTCATGGTACCAGAGGGAGGAAGTGAGGTTGAGACACCTTCTGACAACCTTATGGTGATCCCTTTTCTCCTTGCTAACCTACTACTTGAAAGAAGTCACAAATGGAAGCAAACTATCACACAACCAATCTAATCTACATTGTTGTAATGGAAATGCATCTACGAAGCAAATGAAGAATTAAACTATGAATCTATACAAGAATACATGTACAATAAAGAGGAGCCTTAGCTGGTAGGGTTGGTCCCTAACCTAAGAGCTTCATCTCTCTGAGTTAACTCAGTTCTGGCTCAAAACAAAACTCATTCTTATTACCAAAACAATGGATTACATCAAAAACTATCACAAGTCTTGCAGCTCGAAAATAGAGTAGAGTTTTACAATCAAAAATCTGAATCCTACTGAGGTCCTAGGCCTCTACTTATACATATGAAGTCTCCAATGAATTCCTTAAAATTAGGGAGGTTCCACTCCCAAACTTGAGATAAACTGGTGCTTTGTCTTTCACTTGCTCGGTTGCCTTCTAGTCCTCATGATTTGGTTGTTTGCACTCTGAGCTGATGGAGGAATATTTGAATGGAGGGGTAGTAAGTGAGGAGGATTTATCTCCTATAATCCCTCTCCCTTGTCCCATTCAAGTTTTTACCATGGTCTTTACCAAAATCCCTTGATTTTATCCTTTAATCCTGCATTAAATGCACATTAGACCACAAAGAAAAATATCCAACTCTAACTCATCTCATGAACAAAATATAATCAAAAGTATGCAATAAGTTATGAGAATAGTTGGTTTGACTAAACTATGAGGTGAATTAAGGCCCATATAATTACCCAATGATGAGGCTCATCAACAAGTACGCTTTTTAATGCGGCTACTAGATCAAAATATTACCAAACTCCTACTTCGACAGCTAGGAAAGAGAAAGAAGCCACCCCTTCTTCTTCTGCCCCAAGTTTTGGCCCTCTTCATATCGAGTGCCCTAACCCTGATTCTGTTATATGGCCACCCTCTCGAGGTGTGATATGGAAATCCTCATATAATCATAGCACCTGAGCCGTTCAACAATATAATATTATTGATGATTTGGCTCACGAGCCGTCAACTATGTCGGCTCTTAAGGTGCTCCAAAGTTTCCCATCATAGCGGAAATTATTGATGTCAGCTATTGGGGGTACCAATCCCACCAATTCCAATTTGATATGTTTTTATATAGAGAACTGTGTTCCGCGTCTAACTCATCAGATTTCCTTTCTCATTCAGGTAATCATCAATGAAAAGACCATCCACATGCCTATCATCGATGAAGGTGCTTCCACCTGCATCATGTCAATCACATGCTAGAAGGCCATTTGTTCTCCTAATTTGAACCAATCCCCGAACACTTTGCAAGTTTTCAATGGGCATGATTCGCGACCCTTCGGTGTCTTACCTAACCTTGTCATTACTCTATAAGGCAAGACAGTGCAAGTCGAAGTAGATATTGTTGATGCCAATCTCAATTACAATCTTCTACTCGACCGAAGCTAGACCCATGCTATGAATGTTGTTTCCTCCTCCCTATTTCGCATGACTTGTTTTCCCCATCAAGGGAAGATTGTCACTTTTGACCAGCTATCTTTCCTTGCCTCTTCCTCCTCAGATGGCAATGTTTTGTACGTCAAGCACATTGGTGCTCCCTATGAGAGTGTGGGGACAGGTCTTTTCAAATATTCTACCTTAATGGGAATTTTTCCGCTCCCACCTCATCATGTTGCCTCTTTCAACATGGTCTTGGTCAATTCTGATCCTTCGGTCAGAGCTTCACTAGATCTTGTTGATACCTGGGGCGAGGTTGTGCTGCTTAGTCTAGCCAAAATCAATTACATGGAAATTGTTTCAGCTTTGAGTTTTGCATCGTCTGGTTCTTCGGTTTCGAAGACCTCTCTCGATACGTATTCTCAATCCTCGTGGCTTGGCACTTTGGAATCACCTGATCCCTTATCCAAGACCTTCCTTGTTGATCAAGGTATCATGGAAGTCATGTCTCTCTAGGAACCGCGTTGGACCAATACTCATCATTGTTCCTCATTCCTGCCTCGCGCGGTGGTCAAATCTACCGCTTTCGAAGAGTTCTCTACCTCGTTTGCTTCCCTCCCACTTCTGCCATCGATCATGACTCATGATGTATGGTCGGAAGGAAATTTGGGTAATATTACCCAAACGATGCCGATTAATATTTCTATCAAGCCTAGTATCGTTGAACATGTCCATATCAGGGTATCTTGTTCTCCAGATGATATCAAGGCTTATACTCGTCTTTTTCAAGAATTTCATGATGTGTTTGCATGTCCTATGAAGAAATGCATGGAATTAATCCTAGCATTGTTGTCCACAAAATACCAAATTATCTGCACGTGAAGCCCGTTCGCCAACGGCTCCACCCGGTGCACCCTAGGAGGGTCATCGCTATAAAGGGTGAAGTTGGAAAACTTCTCAATGATGGGTTCATCTATCCCATCCATCTTAAAAAATTGGGTGTCAAATATTGTCCTAGTGACAAAAAAAAAGGCACGACCCGCATTTACATTGATTATTGAGATCTCAATCGTGCCTGTCCTAAAGACAAATATCCTACTCCCTTCATTGATCAGATAATTGATGAATGTGCCGGGAGCGATATTTTTTCCTTTATGGACAATTTTTCTGGTTACAACTAGATCAACATTGCACTGGCTGATCAAGAAAATACAACTTTTATCTATCCATGGGATACGTTCACATACAAAAAGCTCCCTTTCGGCCTCAAAAATGTTGGGGCTACGTTTCAACGGCAATGTACTATGCGTTTCATGATATTTGCAACATTGTCCACCCTTACTTGGATGATCTTCCTGCTCGTTCTCGTAAGTGCCAAGATCACCCTGACCATCTTCGATAGATTTTTCTGCGCTGTTGACACTACAACATTCGGTTAAAACTACATAAATGTGTTTTTTGGGTAGAACCCGAACGACTCCTTGACTTTATCATTTCCAAGGATAGTCTTCGCCTTGATCGAATCAAAGTCGAGGCCATTGTAAATTTACCCATCCATCTTCATTGCACCAACTTCAGAGCCTATAGGGAAAGGAAAATTTTCTCCATCGTTTTATACCCAATCATACTGAGCTAGCTATAGGATTTACCCGACTTCTAAAACAAGGAACACCCTTTGCATGGGATGAGGTTGCCAAAAAATATTTTGATGATCTCAAGGCTATCCTCGCTAATGCTCCTTTGTTGCATCCCCTAGATTATTATCAAGATTACTTCCTTTACCTAGCCACAGCCCCTAGCACCATTGCTATGGTCTTGGTCCAAGACGATGACGAAGTCAAAGAACATGTTATATACTACCTTAGTCGTAATCTCCTCAACACTGAAACATGTTATGCCCATGTCTAGAAATTGACTTTGGCTGCCATCAAGGTTGTTCAATTATTTTGGAACTACATCCTCTTATGCACGACTATGGTGATTTCTAAATGCAACCCCATGACCTACATCCTGACTCATCAGTTGCTGGGGGGAAAATATTCTAAATGGATTGTCATCCTGCAAGAATTCGATTTGGTATTTACTATTGCCAAATCTAATAAGTCACCCATTTTCACCGAATTGATTTGTTCCCTTCCTTCTAAGTCTCTCCCTACTAGTGCAGATGAACAACTCCTGTACGATACTCTCTTCCTAATTAGCACCCTTGATCCGTGCTATGGTGATATCATCATGTATCTCATGACGTCCACATTTCGGTCCGCATTGACTAAGGATGATCGCTGAAGGATTCGACATCACTCCCAACCCTACCATATTATTGGTAATACTTTATACTATATCAGTGTCGATTTAGTTCTTCATCGATGGCTTACGATCGAGGAGACTGAAAGAGTTCTCAATGACTGCCACTTCGAGGCATGTGCTGGTCATATGTCGGGTTATGCTACCACTCAAAAAATCCTTCGCGCTGGTTCTTTCTGGCCATCCATTTTCAAGGATAGCATCCTTGTTGTTCGCAAGTGCAATGAATGCCAAATTTACCAAAGCAAGATGCGTGCCCCACCCACTCACCTACACCCCATCATTATCGTTGGTCCTTTTGCCAAATGGGGCATCGATTATATGACATGTAACCCTCATTCGGTCAAGGGCATGGCTATATTATCGTTGATGTGGATTATTTCACCAAATGGGCCGAAGCGATGCCTACATACTCTATAGATGGTAAAACGACAGCTCAATTCCTTTTCAATCATGTTATTTCCAGGTTCGGTGTACCTCAAGCCATTTTCACAGACCATGGCTCCCATTTCACAGATTACATCATGGCCGATTTGACATTCACATTTGGCTTGTGCCATGATGGCTCAACCCCGTATTACCCTTAGGCCAATGGGCAAGTTGAAGCCACGAACAAGGTTTTGGTTACAATGCTTTAGCGTACTATTGGGATGAACAAGTCAAATTGGCATCTCATGCTCTTTTCAGCTATGTGGGCTTACCAAACCTCAACCAAGGACACAACTGGTTTCACACCATTCTAGCTAGTCTATGGTCTGGAAGCAACATTTCCGACTGAATGCGAGATTCCTTCACTCAAGCTAGATGTTAAACTTCTCCCTGAAACATCACCTCAAGAAGAACACCTCTTATATTTAGAACGACTGGATGAGACTCGTCGTCTCACTGCATTGGTTATCGAAGCACAAAAGAAATGGGTCAAGTCCCATTTCGATCAGTCGCTCTCCCCTCACGCATTCTCTGAGGGTGATTTGGTCTTACTATACGAGCAAGCTAATGACAAGCTAGGGGTAGGCAAGTTCGAACCCATGTGGCATGAGCCCTACATTGTGAGACGTGTTTTGCAAAAAGGGACCTATGAGCTTATTGATTATGAAGGCAATCCTCTGGATAAGCCCTAAAACGGTCTTTACCTCAAGAAGTACTATGCTTAGGTCATCTGGCATGGTTACTTGTGTACATTAGTGTGTCAGTCATTTTTGTGCAGTGTGGTTTGGTGTGTTAGTTTTCAAAAAACTTTCTTGTTTACTATGTTTTCCTTCCTTTGCAGATCTTTGTGACTCCTCACATCAGTTTCACTGATGGTGCTTGCCATTGTACCCAGAACCTATCATCCATGGCATGGGCTATTTATGACCCTAACTATGAGTTGATTGACCTTAAAGGTATCTGTTTAGGTCATACAACCAAAAAAATTGCTAAATATAGTGCCGTCATCGAACTATTGTCAGAAGTCGTTGCTCTTGACATTCGAGAGTTGGTTGTCAACCTGGCTTCACAGCTTGTCGTCCTTCAATTCAATGGGAAATATTCCATCAGAAACCCTCAAATATTGAGAATGTATCTCCGTATTCATCTACTGAAAAGACATTTTGATTATATTACATATCATCATATTCCTAGGCACATGAATACATTGACAGATGCATTAGCTAATTATGTGTTGGATAGACATTTACGAAACATGTGAAAAGATAAAACAAACTATTTGTACTATAGTAAGCAAGAAAATACAACACACACACACACACACACACATATATATATAGTGATAATGTTTGATACATCAAAACCCCCAAAAATAATATGTGTGTCCAAAATAACATTGGTGGCTCACAGGCCTCATATATCCATGGCACGTTGGCCTCAAAACATGTAAGTGTTGGACCTAGGAACTATTATCATGGTGATCATGGTAGCATGACATGGTTCGCACAACACGAGTCAGCGATCGGCAGAACCGATCTGATACTCCCACTTTGTGTCTCTGGTACTAGCGAGGAATGTCTCCCACCCGAGTATACTCTAAGATTCCATGAGTCAACCCCTCAAGGTTCCTCATGATCTCCTCCTCGTTGTCACTCCCCTCCTGATAAGGAGCGATAGCATCAATTGAGTGGGTGACGTGCTTGGCTATTGGGGACATCCTAGCAGGGCGCTCTGGTCCAATGTCTGCATTAACAAAGCAAAATGTTATAAATACATATATACCAAAAATAATTAAAAAATTGACTTTTTACCTTCATCGTCAAAATCCTCTCCATCTGGTAAAAGCATGTTTGAGTCCCCATGGAAGTTGGTGCACTATATGGCTAGTCCTCCAAGATGATATTCTGTCATTGTAGCATGAAAAGAATGCAAGTTTGTATGAAATGCGTTGGCCCCTAGTGATCCTGGGCATCAAATGACTCCAGCAAGCCATCTGTGGGTCGCGTGGCATGGGAGGATCTACCTCAGTCAACTGGTACTGGAACAGTGGCACTCGTTCTAGGAAAAGGGTCACTAGTACAGATCCGAAGCAAAATTGCTTCAGATTCCCTACCTTAGCTTTGGTCAGCTAGCATTTTATGTGGATCTTGATGGCCTTTGCCTAGTTGAAGATCATTGGTGTTGTGCAATCGATACCATACAAGAACTTTGACTTGTTAGTATCATGCACTGCCTAGGACCTCGCCACTCTATTTATAATCAACAGTACCACTCTCAGTGTCAGATCCTGAATAGTGGAAATCTCAATCTTGCCACTCTTGGATTTGAGGGCTTCAGGGAAATGTTCGGTGAGAAACATGGATATGATTTCCCCAATTGGTCGTGGCCTATATAAGTTGATTGGTTCCCCTCTTCGGGACAGTCCTATGATGAAATATATGTCTGAAGTTTCTAACTCTAGCTCCTGGTCACCAATGACAAATATTCTTGATTTATGTCCCAGAGACTAATCAGGTACTGAAGAAACTCAGGTTGGGCACACATCCCTGGCGTGAGAAAGAATTTCAGTAGCCCACAAGGCCTCAAAGCTTCCAGGAAATTTGGATCATTCAGTGCTTGGGTGTCCACATATTCATGTTCTCGTTCTTTCCAGTCTATCATTTTCAGCGATTCTTTCCCACAAAAACCATAGATTTGAGTCAAAAATCATGCTTGGCCCATAAATTTCAATTTTCAACAGTGGTTTTATAAGAAAATAGGGTTTTCCCCTATTCACAGCACCAGGGTGCCTATTTTAAAATTAATTTTGCCGATGGCACAATAGGTCGTATTAGTTACCCTCGGTCAATGCAATTTCGTGCCCAGAAGTTCCGCGAACCGAGCGAGAAAAATTGTTGATAAATCCTCCCTCAAAAAAGCTAAAAATGGTTAAAAACATGAATAAAAGGCATGAAAATGAAGCTCAGGGCCTTGGCTCCTACCTGTAACTGGTGGCTCGGCGAATGACCTCTCGGATCTCCCGTAATCTGATTCAGAACAATTAGGGAAAAAGTGAGTAAAAATTCTTTCACAGCAAGGTAAAATGGTAAATGGTAAAAAAAAATTTACTTTTCCTCCTTTTTATTTAGTTTTTCATGAAAATATTAGGTTTTTGTAAATATTTTAAGCCATTTTTCCTCAAGAATTGGATAATTCACTTTACCATTTTGCATAGTGACAGGTGATGGATGTTCGACGATGATGTCGAGTCACATTTCAATGCTTTTCTCGACTCGTAAAACTCATATGAAAATATTGTTGAGTATTTTTCCCTTTTCACTTGTTAAATAAAATAAAATGGGGGTCTGCTTTCAACCTCCTTTCCGACCCTTTAAAGGCAAAAAGATAGTCGAGCCCTTGTCGTTTCGAATTCGTTAACGGATGTGAAACTTCGTGCGCCTAGTATAAGTTTACCCCTTTTTCTGGATAGGATGCATTATTTATGAAAAAGGTACTCCTTGACTCAAATGGTCAAGCTATTCTCTCAAGTATTGTTTTCTACCTCTTCGGGCTTGAGAGACACAAACATACAAAAAGGGACCATGTGGAGTTTTATTTTCCGTGTCTTTTTCAAACTCTCTAAACATGAAAAATATACTGAGTTATACCTTTGTTGAACTTGTTAAAATATTAAATGACATCGGATTCGTTGTCATGATGAACATGAGCTTCTCCTTCCTAGGGCTCATTAAAATTACTAGGTCGGATTCGCTCGAAGGATGAACTTATAGTGCAAGCATATGCTACCCCTTCAAGCTTGCGATTAAAAAATAATTGGGGTACCTGCCAGAAATGGTGGGGAAAAATTTGGAAATCTAATCAGTTGTGTTAGTAGCTCACTCTTGAACTTGACATTTTCTGCTTCGTGTCAGGTTGGGATATCCTCCTCTTTATCATTGACCTTCCTGGGTTGGGTTGTTCATTTTTTCTTTCCATTTGATCTCTGCCATGTCATTCTGACCACCGATCCTATGGATCCAAAAGCTGCCAAACTTCCAGTTTTGTCGCCGATATGTTCAAGAGTTGTCCTTCTGCAATTATATTTACTTCTGATTCTCTGTATCATCCAAAATTATTTTGCATCCTTTTATCTCGTGTCAATGATGTGGGATTCATTATGGCCCTCCTTCGACACGGTCACATTCCATCGACTTCACTTCATTATCGGGGGAGTTGATCGAGAGACTCCCTTCTAGTACCTTAGAGCTTGCATGCCCTAATGGCAAGTTCTTCACACTCGACTACAAGTTCACATCATTGGCTTTCGATTGAGTGATTTCATTGGTGTTTGACTTCAGTTCCTTTATTCACATTCCATGGATTGTGTTGATAGTTACTTGAGGAACATTATCATTATTGGTGGTTTCTATTATGCTTGTGAATAGTTTACATCATTGACTAGTAATCAAGTGACATTCTAGCATGTTCCATGTCAACACATCTATTCACATGTTAGAATTTGTACTTTGATCAGGTTGTGTTGGAGGGCAAGAACCTAGGATCAGATCACAAAAGTCTAGGTTGCAAAGTGATGTGACATGGTTATGCTGATATACATGTCCCTTTTAGATGGATGGATGTGACCATACCATTAGTTATCATATGTGATCCTTATCATTATTGTATGGCTGCAACCATACCTTGGTTTCATTATGATCCTCTTTGACGAATGGTTGCGCCCATACCTAGATCCATTTACATGATCATTCTCTAGATGGTTGTGTCCATGCCACGATTCATGTATCATTTTTACAGAGTTCTCAGTTATGTATATGTATCTATACTTTCTTGTAGGTTTTCTGACAATAGACTATGGTTCCCCACACTGATTCATAAAACATTTCATCCCTCACTCTAGTTTGGCATTCACGCTTTAGGGAGCATCTATTACAAAACATTTTGTCACTATCCTTGTACTCCCCATTCCTTGATCCCGGAGGACCTCTACAGTGAACCCTATATGCTTACCCTTCGTGAAGAAACTCCCCTGGTGTCCCTCTTCATGAGCAAAACAACTCCCTTTCGCACCATTTCCCCAAAATCTTATGTTTTTCCCAATTTACAATATCGGTGCTAATGGCCCTTGTCCTACTCGTGCCAATATGTAGGGATTAACACTTCCCCTAGTGCCAACCAAAGTGACTGAGCTTTGTTATAGTCACATCGGTCCTCTTATATAAAGTTTTTTAAAAAAAGAGCCGAAGCTTATAGCTCTAGAAGATTCGTAATGGAAATCTGGTAGATGGTTTGGCCGGATGTGGTCGAGGATGTCAGTTTGGGCTCCTTTCCCTATAATGATGGAACTACCTCAAGAGATAAGACTTTCTCCCATGAGAAGAGGATCCATTTCCCATCCTTTCATCCTATATAAACCTCCCTTTTTCCCAAGCACAAGCTAGCGTTAATGTTGGTGTGCTAGTGCTAATTAAGTTTGGACTAAACAACAAGTTATTCATAGTTGTAGCTCTCTAGTTGTGTGAGGGAGAAGTGTGAATTTGGTTTAGTGTGAAACCTAAAGGGAAAATCCTTCAAACTACTATTGTTGAGGCCATCATGGAATGCTAGCAGAAGTGTGTGGGAACCTCATTTTGTCAGAGGAGAATGGCAACATCAGGACAATGGTTGTAATATTTTCTTGATTCAATATATATGCAACTATCAATTGATTTCCTACATGATTTGTCACCTTACATGTTCATGGCTTAATGTTTCTTGACTTGTTAAGTAGGTTGAACTACAATTTGTCTATTCTCACGGTTGTTGTTTGTTGTTGTTTATTTGTTTTAGGTGTTTGAAGAAGAAAGCGAGAGATAGTTCGAGCGAGCAAGCAAGCACATCATCAAATGGGATAAGCGTACTAAGAGGTAGGCCCTCTTAACTAGTTATAACCTAAGGAAATCTTCCATAGAATGTATCAGTTGTGGCTAGACCCATTATTGGGCTAGAGGAATTGTTTGTGTCCGCACTCATAATTTTACTTCACCACAAGCCGAGAGTGGGAATGTGGGTGATTTCCATGGAAGTGAACATGATGGCTAGACTCTCCTTAAAGGTCTTCACCAATACTATGTTACTTCGAATGCAACCCCGACATGTTTAATTTGAATTGTGCCATGAATTCCTGCATCTGGTCCACTAGGATCTGGAAAGCCTCCAGCTTTTTTTCAAGTATCACAATATTCTATTGTCCATGACTTGAGCTCTGGTTTCTACCATACATAGATCCTGGTCACTCGTCGTCACTTAAAAAAAATTGGGACCACCAGAAAATTGAAGCTAACAAGTGAATGGTATCATTGCAATCAGAGCGTCATCCTGAATCTTATGGGCTAACTCTCTTCTAAACATCCCAGGAAGGCCCTAGACTCCTTTCTTTTTTTACTCCGAACAGAGCTTTACTCCAGCTGATCAATACTGTAGTGGCCAAATTCAAGAAAATTTGATCCTCCCCAATGTCCTGCGAAAATTGGCCCAGACTATAAGAGCCACAAGCCTCATTACCCAGATGGTCAGATCTGCCTGTGAAACCTGAACTGCTAGATCTGAATAGTAGTGTGGCAGTAGAACCTCAACTAGTGGATCTGCTTGTTGTAGTGGTGACAGAACCCCAATTGCTAGATCTGATCTGGCAAATATCATAATGGGCGATCTTCAAAGAGTCGAGGGAACTATGGTCTCAAAGGAGTGTCAGGTGTTACAAATCACAATATACATAAGGGTCTGAAAATAGTATTCAGCCAAATATTTTAAGGCACTAACTAAGTAGGATCAACCGTACCCTTAGTCGTACTACCTAACTACCCTATCGTACATGCGAGTAATCTCTCCGCGTGTTGTTCTCAGTGCACTGTAGCAGCAAGACAACCAACGGTTTATCGAAGGCAGGGTTTCAGGTGAGCCTAGGGGGCTTCTGATATAACTAGAGGGTACGTGGAATGCAGTCTATGTGCGGTTTTGTCTAATGTGCTAGTACTTGAAGGGGTAACCACATGGGTTACAAGGGAGTCCAACAAGTGTGACCACCTCTTGTATTTCCTGTGTCCATGCCTCCCCAAATCTGCATTTTATCTACTCAATGAAAAATCCTGTGGTTTAAAGACGTTGGAACACATCTCTAGCCTAAAAAACAATTCTTCCAAAAATGAAGGTACCACCGGCCCTAGAAAGTGTTCTGATACCACTTGTTATGCTCTTAACCTATGAGAAATTCCAGAATACCAAATATGTAAAGAAATACAACCTAGAACATAGAATAAAATGAGAAAAATAGCAAGTATTTTATTATTCAGAGATGAAAGCAATGTTCACTTGCCTCTTCGAGGGGGCAACCTCTAGCAGAGCAGAGCTCGATTACAAAATAAGACTCAATATTTCTCAATGGGGAGTCTCTATCCTTTATATAGGATTCATACATACAATACCATGGGTCATTACCATGGTTCTCTCAATACCATCTATCTAATACCATGGCCTGTTTGCAACTAACTGTGGTCGATTTCTTAAATCTGGGTTAACCACTTACAATTATTAATATGGGCTTTACTGACTCTTTAACTAACTATAACTATGACTCGAACCTATTATGTGAATAAAGGGGTTAGGGTTGGACCCTAACAAGGTGATTCCCATGCATATTCTAAATCTATTTTTCCGTTAGTAGATAATCCCAAGCAACCTATAGAGAATTTAGGAGTTGGAATGTAATCTTCCTTAATGGGTACCTTTGATTTCCTACTCCTATATCTATAATTAATGTTATTTCATCCTCCAAGGCACATCCTCGAAGAGAGTTATTTAGAACTCATTATTTTTCGGATCCTTGGCCCTTACCCTCATCTACCACCACATTAGATGAGGGGCAGGTAGGTGGAATGACATGTCCTATGTCTGCAACAAAAATTGTTTATTAGTCTATTGTTAATACTGTAGACCCTGATCCTAGTCCTTTTTCACCAAAGGAGATGAATGGGGATGTGGCTCCAGCCTAGACTCTAGATTCGACTTCTGCTCAAGATTTCGTAGATACTATCTTACCATCTGAAGAAGCAATTCTAGAAGAAATGATGGGCGTTGAAAGACCATGGAATTATTTGAATCATCGTTTGTATTTCCTCCCCATTTGCGGGAAGTTGAATCAATTTTTTCCTGTTCTTCATTTACTAGTGATGTTCATGCAGTTTTAAAGCCTTTGGCTCCAGCACAATTTTCTATCGAAGGTAATATGTCTGTTATCTCACAAACTTTTCCAGTGAATATCTCTAGGAATCCCAACATTATTGAAAATGTCTTCACTAGAGCCGATTATTCCCCTGAATAAGTTCAAACTTATATCGATCTCTTCAAAGAGTTTTGTGATGTGTTTTCTTGGTATTATGAGGAAATTCCTGGAATAGATCAATCTATAGTCTAGCATGATATCAAGACGTACAAAAATGAAAAACCTATTCGTCATAAAATTCGACCGGTAAACCCTAGAAAATAAGGAGTTATCAAAGCTGAAGTGGAAAAGTTTCTTAAGGTGGCTTTCATATACCCTATTCCTTTAACTGAGTGGGTCTCTAATCCAATCCTTGTAGACAAAAAGCAAAGAATGATCCTTGTATGCCTTGACTTTAGGGACCTAAATAAGGCTTGTCCCAAGAACAATTACCCCACACCTTTTATTGATCAGATTATTGATGAATGTGTGAGTAATGAAGTTGATGGACATATTTTGTGGTTATAATCAAATTACTATTCATCTAGAAGATCAACATAAGATAAATTTTATCTATCCTTGGGGTACATTTGCATATAAAAGGATGTCTTTTGGCCTCAAAAATGTTGGAGCTACTTTCCAGTGGGCCATCTCATATGCTTTTCATGATATCAAGCACATATCGAAGCTTATTTGGATGATTTGGCTGCTCGTTCTCAAAAGAGAATAGATCATCCTAAACACCTTCAATTTATTTTTGAACAGTTTCAATTTTATACAATCCGGTTGAATTTGAATAAGTGTGCTTTTTCCATCATATTTGGACATTATCTGGGATTTATCGTGTCGATTGAGGGGATTCATGTAGATCCCTTCAAGGTTGAGGCAATAATTTAGTTGCCTCCCCCGTCCTCTATAGGTCAACTTCAAAGTCTCCGAGGAAAAGAAAACTTCTTGAGGAGATTTATAGGCAATTATGTCAAGATCATGAAAGGATCTATGAGATTTCTTAAGAAACGGGTCCCATTTCTATAGGATGATTTCGTGAAATGCTCTTTCGATGCTTGAAAAAATAATTAACCTCTGCTCCTTTGTTGAGTCCACCTGATTGTCGAAGAGATTTCCTTTTGTATCTTGTTGCAGTAGAATCAACTATTGGTATATTTCTAGTTCAGGAAGATGATGCCTTATGTGAGCACATAATCTACTATCTAAGCCGAGGCTTAGTAGGTCCTGAATTGCACTATTCTCCTATTGAAAAACTAGCTTTGGCAGTTTTCCATGTTGTCGAATGGCCTAGACATCATATTCTGCTTTGAAAAACTTTAATCTTAGCAGTCATCAATCCATTTCAGTTTGTTCTTAGTAGATGAGTGATTGGGGGAAAATATAATAGATGGATTGTCATTGTACAATAATTTGACCTCGAATTCATGTCGGTTAAGTCTAAGAAATATTTAGTATTTGCAGATTTGATATTAGAGTTACCTTGCGGCAAGATCTGCGCAACGAAGGAGATGGCCTCGACTGTGTCCGCCGGCTTTTCCTTGGGCTCCTTAGCGGGATCAGAGCAGGGAGGATCCAGATCCTTAGACGAGCGTCCGCCCCTACGACCCCTGGCTCAAACGAACCCGGATCAAAGCAAACCCCCTGCCCGCCAAGATCTGGCAGATACGGTAAACACCCTGAAGAAGCAGAACGCGGATAATCTCTGGGTCGAATCAAGAGGTTCAAACGGCCACTCAGGAGATCACCAGGGCGCAGCTAACGAGAGCAAGATCGGTGGAGAAGCGTCTTTCTGCAAAAATGGAAATAGCAGTTTATATTCAAGGTATGGAAGTGAAAACCTTTTCATTGATTTTCAGAGCGATGCTCTGTCCTTTATTGGCGCAGATCTGGGTTCCCTCTTACCATGGAGCTCGAATTTGGAGCTCTTCCCTCCGATCCGTGGCAACCTGCACAGAGTATGCCCAAATCTAACAGATCCAGACCCTATAATGGCATATCGACCCCATTTTGACCTGATCCAGGGAAATAAGTGCAGATCGAGACCTGGGAACGTCAAACCAGATATCAACTCGGCAGATCGGACCCAGCAGACTCAAACCATATCAGATCTGGCCACCCACCCTTTGATATGGGAAATGGAAAAACCACAGAACAAAATATCTGCACCAGATCCATCAAATACAAGAGATGGAACTCCGGCAAGAGGATTCCAGGTATTTATTAAACTACCAGAAGGAAACTCGAAACTTATCTGGGTACAAAAAATGAATACTGTAAAGCAAGTGCAGGAAATGATCAGGAAACAATCAGGATTCCCCATCAGAACACAAAATCTGATATATGAGGGCAGAGCCCTTCAAGATACTAAATATCTCTGGGAATACCAGATTGAACCCCTGTCAACAATCATACTTAATCTGAGATTGAGAGGGGGAGCATCTGTTAATGGCAGAAATAATAATAGAGCTGAAGGGAGTGGCACAGGAGCTGGGAAAAAACCAAGTAACACCTCCTTCAAAGACATCCTGCAAGGAAAAAACAAAGAAGGATCAACGCCAAATCAATCAGGGATGGTCGCTAGGCCATATATTGTGGAACAGCTGGATCATACCCCAGTATATAACATAGACACACCAGAAACAGAGGAGTACTGTAATATATATGAAAGGCAAGCAGTTATATGCAGATTTAACAGCTATTGGCCCAAACCAGTTGATTTATTCCACTGGATCTTCACAAATTGGACAATGCAATGTGAAATACACCTCTGCTCCAAAGGATTCTTTATAGTAAACTTCTTATCAGCAGCTGATAGGGACATAGTTCTGCAGGAAGGACCATGGTTCTGGGGATCCACAGGACTTTTCATCACACCCTGGTTTCCAGAATTTGACGCAAACACAATGGTTGTTACAAAAATGCCAGTTTGGGTGCGTTTACACAACCTCCCAATACATCTATGGACTGATCAAGTACTAGCTGGAATTGGAAATACCATCGGACGCTACATCAAATGGGACACACAGCGATTGGAGGAAAGAATTTACACATATGCTCGGATATGTGTAGAAGTAGACCTCAGCAAAGGCCTACCAGACCAGATACAGCTGAAGCATGGGCAGCAGAGCTGGACTCAAGGTTTAGACTTCGAAAATACCGCCTTCAGATGTCGAATATGCAGACAAACAGGACACCTACAAAACACATGTCCATCAGCCAAAAAAGACAATTGAAGAAAAAAGAAAACAGAAAACAGAAAAACAAGTGAAGGGATGGCAATTCTCCTCACCTGATTCAGATGACGAGGAGGAAGAAGAGATGGAGACCACAAATCCCAAACAGCCCAGCCAGACAAACGAAGTACCAACAGCAGAAGACAAAAGACCACAGGAAAAATCAGAAATAACACAGGCAAACACAACAGATACTATGGACATGAGCAAAAACAAGTGACATCACATATCAGATTCTTCAGACTCGGATAAAGAAAATCCACAACCTGTGGCTGAAACTGCACTAGCATTGATAAGTCCAACAGAACCACAGGGGGTGTGGAAAAAAGTTGAGAAGAAAAAGGGGCGAAAACTATGATTTTCCCCCACATATACATATGCATAACATGATATTTTTCTTGCACTTGTACACCCTGCGCGGTGTTGACAGATCTCTGCTTTCATTTAAAAAAGCACCATTTTTGATGGAACACTGATTTCAGCATATGTCGATGGCATCTACAACATGTAATTTTTCAACATTAATGAAAGATTACGATTTCTCCAGTGGAAAAAGATATTAGAGTTACCTTGTGAGGAAAAAATCTTTTATGAGGAAACTTCTCCTGATGAACATCTGTTTCTTATTTCCTCGCAAGACCCTTGGTACAAGGATATTATTATATATCTCTAGAATTCGAAGTTTCCTCTCTCTTTTTCCAAGGACGAATGTAGAAAATTCCGTCACCTCGCTAAAAGTTATATTATTATAGGTGACACTTTATATCGTTGTGGGGTTGATTCAATCCTTAGACGTTGTTTAACCTTGGAAGAAGTTGAGTCTGTGCTTAATTATTGCCATAGTGGAGCTTGTGGTGGTCATCTATTTGGGCTTGCTACAACCCAAAAAAAATTGTGAGCAACCTACTTTTGGCCTTCGATCTTCCAAGACTGTATTGAAGCGATCAAGAGATGCCATACCTGTCAGGTTTATACTCAAAAAATGCGCACACATCTAGCTCCGCTTTTCTCAGTGATCATCACTGGCCCTTTCATGAACTGGGGTATTGATTTTACTACTTGTAATCCTCCTTTGGCAGGAAATCACAAGTATATCATCATAGTTGTAGACTACTTTATTAAGTGGGATGAGGCTATTTCTACTTTCAATAATGATGGTGAAACAAAAACCTTGTTTCTATTCAGTCAAGTTATTTCCTGGTTCGGTATTCCTAAAGAGATTGTCACTAACCATGGGAACCAATTCCAAAATCAAATGACGTTTGAATTGGCTCTCAAGTTGGGCTTCTGGAAGAATCATTCATCTCCGTATTATCCTCAAGCCAATGGGTAGGTTGAAGCCATGAACAAATCCATTAAAATCATCCTGCAAAGGATTATTAACAAAGGTAGATCTAATTGGCACATCATGTTATATCCAACACTTTGGGCATATCGAATGTCAGTTAAGGCTGCCACTGGTTTTACTCCCTTTCAACTAGTTTATGGGTTGGAATCCATTTTTCCTGTAGAATGTGAAATTCCTTCCCTAAACTAGTTTTTGAACTTCTTCTCGATACCTCTAGTCTCGAAGAACGCCTCGTTCATTTGGAACATCTTGATAAGCATCGTCGAGATGCCGCCATAATCAACGAAGCTCATAAGAGGAGGTTAAAGCTCAATATAATAAATATGTCTATCCTAGAAATTTTTCAGAGCACGACCTTGTCCTGGTCTACGATCAAGACAAATATGCCTTAGGGGCAGGAAAGTTTGAATATTTGTGGTACGGTCCCTTTATTGTCAAATTTTTTTTAAAAAAAGGAGCTTATGATTTGAATGATTTTGAAGGAAACAATTTAGTGGAGCCCAGAAATGGGCTCTACCTTAATACATACTTTGCTTAGGCTTCGACCTAGAATTTACTTGATTGCATATATTGTATCGTTGTACATATCTATCTATAGGTTTTAGTGATGTCGATATTTTTGATCTAATTTGGTAGGTATTGATGGACGATTTGATATATCTAGGGTTCACCGATGGTGCCAGTAGACACACCCGGAACCTTGCTTCCATGGCTTGGGTGATTTATTATCCATCTAGCCAGTTGTTGGTTTCAAGAGTATGTGTCGGTCCCGCTTCAAATAATATCGCCGAATATACTATTGTTATTAATTTACTATCTGAGGCAATATCTCTTGATATTGATTCATTAGTAGTTTATTTAGATTCACAACTGGTGGTATCTCAACTAAATAACATCTATCGCATGAGAGATCCTTATTTATATCACAAATTTATGAGAATGTGTTTATTATAATGATCATTTGTTTATATCACATTTGTTCATATTCCACGATCAAACAATTCCTTAGAAGATTCAATCGCTAATAAAGAATTTAATTGGAATATAAATCATTCATCACATTAAAACATAAAAAATAATCAAAGTATCATCTATATATATATGATTATCATGATAAAATAGTTTGTGTATAGATAGAGTTTTTTGTCTAGAATAATATACAAAATCGAGACAAAATGTCTTACAAAATTAAGGTTTATGACCATCATCATGTCTAATAAAAAAATATTTGATCATCTATCTAGCGATCCTACTTAGGATGAGAGGCAGTAAATAAAACAATGCTATTGGCCACCCGCCGAAATAGTCGCACCCAATCCCATGGTACTCCCACCACGTGTCATTGCATCTCCTCTGGTAGGTCCTCTATGGACACCATGGGTACTTGGTGAGTTAACCTCACCAAGTTTCTCTGGACTGCATGGAGGGTCCTCTCAGTCTCTGTTGTGACCCCTTCGGCATCTCTTCCATGACGCCTGTGTCAAGGAAGACCATCAGGTCTCACTGGTCCAACATATGTGTCATGATCAATAATTTTGTAAGTGTTTTGTCTCATCAAAAAGTTTTTTTTTAGTTCATTTATACTGAAAACCCAAAAATTATTAAATTTTAAAAATTAAAAGTCATTTATACCTATGGCACCCCATGCTGCTTCTGGTGGCAACACTAGATCAGGATCTCCTTGGAAATCCATTCCGGCATAAGGGTAGGCTTTGACTATAATGACCTGTTGTTCCCACAAAAGGAAAAACTCGTCATCAAATGTAGTCTTAGGGACCTCACTGCCCCCTAGTTGTTTCATCAAGTCAGTCCACCTGCCCATCCGTGGATCTCTTGGGCTACTGATGGTGGATAATACCTTGGGACGAAGCCTAGGTACTCTCTCAAAAAAGAAGGAACACAAGATGGTTGCGTACCCAATGTTCTTTGTCTGACCCTTATGGATAGAAGTAAGTTGGTTTTCATATTGGCTAGCAGAGGTATGCACCAATCGAAGACTATAGTGAGACAATCTACTGCAAGAATCATTGAAACACGTGAAGCCTGATGTAGAGCAGCAATACCATTTACCTTTGTTATGGTAAAAAGAAGGATCCTGAGTGATAAATTCTCTACATGCTTGATTGGAATATGATTTCCAATATTTTCAATGTTTCTAGGACAATATATGCAGATGTAGTCTTCTACGCTAAGACTACTTATTGTCCTTCCTGTTGGGTGCGAGATCCCCCAAAGGCAAGTTTTGGGGCTTAAATTCCAAGTTTTGACTAAGTCCGATGTAAAGACTGCGTGATTTTTGGGCGCGGAGCAAAAAGTTATATTTAAGTCATAAGGTTGTCTGCCCTTACTTTTGAAATCTAGTGTTGGCTTGAGAGTTCTATGCATGGTCTGCGGACCATGGGATTATATAAATAGAGCGAGGCTCTAAGTTGTAAAGAAGAGGAGGAGAAGAAAATAGAAGATTTGGCAATGAAGCATTGAGTAAAAAGTGTAAAGTCATGTTTTGGGTCGTAGAGTAGGAGAAGGCTCTACAGATGAGTGCACAGAAGCCTAGTAGTCTGTAGCTAAGTGCGTAGGGCAGGTCGATTCTGTAACTGATTGAAGCATTAATAAAGAGAATTTTTACATTATTTCTGTGTATCTTTTCCTATTTTATGGATTGAGGTATATTGGGTATGAATTGCAAGTTTACTATTTATCTATTGTGGAAACTTCAATGAATGTGTTGAATAAGTGAATATAAGATAAAGTAACTATTTATGCGAAGATAACTAACTATTATAAGAAGATAAGTAAGATCTGTGATGTAACTTGGGGAAATAACATGGATCATTGCTTTAGCAGTGTGAAAGATCCTCAACCCCTGGTTAGGGCTGCACGAAGGAGAGTATAACAGGGCACGAAGGCCTCGCAGGTCAGGAAAGTGCACAAAGGCATTCACAATTGGATTAAATCGACCCCTTAGACACCTCAAGGGTGCAAAAACTTGGTTATAGCATCCCCCCCATACTGCTTTGGGTGAGACCTCAGTCCGTGCTCCATGGACTGTTCCCGAAAGGTACACTAGTACAAGGATTTGTTTGGCTAAATAACTCTGAACTTGGGTCAGGCCCCCTCAAGCTAACAAATGGTTCCATTGTTGGGACTGGAATCTGCATAGAGATGTCTGATGTCACAACATTGGAATCCAACTAAGAAATAAATTGAAGGTTGGTTGGAAAGGCGAATTCACGAGTTCGTGGTGTAGGAGAATAGGAATCCGCAACTATCAAAGTAAGAGTGCTTAGGCTGCTACTTGTACATAGAGATCCATGAAATTTTCTTCGCATCTTTCCCTAATGAGTTGTACGAGTGGATCATGAAGCTAGCAGATAGCCAAAGAAGGTGGAAGCTCGACAATCCTATTGTGTGGACCCCAGAGCTGGTGCGCAGATTGGAAGCATTGGAGGATAAGATAACGCGCACTGTTGATCACTAGCTCGATCGAATTATGGGAGGATTCATTACTAATTTCACGGTATATACTTTAGTGAGCTATAGCGAAGCTGAGCGACACTTTCTCAAAGGACCGCGAGCTAAGTACATAAAGTCTCTGAATACTTGGATTAAAATATTATTATGTGAAAAGAGGGTTATGTAATTGCCTTGACATATAGAGCCACGTGAAGTGGAAAAACCTACAGAAAAGAAGGAAGTAAGGGACTAGAGAATAGCCCTTTGATTTCACCTCCGCATGGGGACGAGGAAGAGCTCACGAAGGTCTCGATGCAAAGTGCGATCAATTTGATAAGGTAGAGGATTCCGCGCATACCACTCCCACCCACACCACCACCAGCTTCATTGCTTTCACCTCCATCTTCACCCATACCACCTCTATCACCACTACGAGTCAATATGGCAAGCGTGATAAAGTTTCTTGTGTTCAAGCGAGTAGGAAATCAAGATCTAGATCAGTTTTGGTTTGTGATAAGAGTCGTATGGGAAGTGCAGGGAGTGATAGATGATCATATAAAAAGAGGGATGCTGGTTAGCACTCTGCAAGATCGCATGTTAAGCTGGTATATTAAGTATTCTAATGACAATCCGAATGCAGGGATCAGAGATATCCAAATTGTGTTGAATAGAGAATTTAGCAGGCCGAAGTGAGAGGCACAATCAATCATTAGATTCAAAGAGATCACAATGCTACCTAGCAAGACTCCTTGGGAGTTGGATTAGAGATTGAAGTGCACAATTCATGAAGCTAATATGATGGATGGACAACACCGCAAATGGTTTGTAGCATCGCTAACGCTGCATTTAAGGAACGCGATATCACAACAGAGGTTAACAAATCAGGCAGAGGCCTTAGAGATCACGATGAGGCTGCATGAGACCTCGATACAGGATCCCAACTTGGGAGTTCAATAGATCCAAGAACAGTTGAAAAACTTATGCCTTGAGATGTAGAGTCTGAAATAGGACAAGACAACCCAACCAGAAGTGTGCGAAGAGGTATGCTGTGGTAAATGTAAGGGTCAGGGCCATGACGAGGACCACTACCCGGTGTTCGTGAATTACCTCGTGGGAAGAGGACCGATGCCGTTAACCAGAGGCACAAGAAGGACCTAGCACGGTGCCTGCTTTGTGGTGTGTCATTTGTCAAATAGGAGGAAATCATGCTACGGATAACTACCATTTGTTACAGAAGTACACACAAAATTCGCAACAGTTGTTCTGTAATTTTTGTAGATTGGTTGGACATGATGAATTCACTTGTAGAAGCTATGAACTGATGATGGATAGAACTCCCACCTATAGGGTACAGGCTGAAACGTGACCCCTTGACCAGAACGTAGGAGTGGCGCGAACCAGATTTCAGGGGCACGGACGAGGCTGAGGTGGAGGAGGACCTGGAAGAGGTCGCGGACAGCTGATATGCTAAAATTGTGAAGGGCTAGGACATTATGCCAGTGATTGTATGGGTCCAACGCATCCATCATGTCTGTATTTTACCTTGTTTGATCATGAGACAAAGGATTTTCCTATGCTGATAGCTAGGTTGTGCGACAAGGGAGCGCAACAACCTCCCCCGACCCAGAACTAGTAGATGATGAGGTCTGAGCCGCACGAGGAAGATCCAAATGTGAATATTTTACTCTGGAGTGGAATTACAATGGGAGATGATAAATGTAAACAACCCGAAGATAGTACTTAGGTTTGCAAGGCTCTGACAAAAGAAGAAGAATTTGATTTGGAGCATGCTAAGGAAACATTCATGGAAGCTAGGAAGAGCTTCGTTGATGCCTCCACTTCAGGAAGCAAAGATGGATCGGAGCTAGAAATGGGCCCATCTATGCTTACAATGTTCCTAGAAACATGCATGAAGCTACTGGCCGATAGTAAGGTTGTAAAGGGATTGCGGGAACTCATTAACGAATGCGCTGGGACCACACCAAGAGAGCCGCATGTAGTCTAGAAGATTGGAAAGCATGCGATGAGGACAGGAAGGGAAATTAGGTTGACTGCATAGATTGGAGAATATGAGATGGACCAGGTAATTCTGGATTTAGGATCGGATGTGAATGTTCTGCCAAAGTAGACATGGGAGCGCATGGGAAGGCCTACGCTGCAATCGTCTCCTATCTAGCTGTGAATGGTGAACCAGCAAAAGATAATATCTATGGGGAGATTGCAGGGAATCACCATGGATATTGAAGGGGAAAGTGCGCTAGCAGACTTTGAAGTGATAGAGATTGTTGATGACAGTAATCCCTACCCTACGCTCTTAGGAATCGATTGGGCCACTGACCTGAACGGGGTGATTTTTGAGAAAAAGACTCTGCGCGTAGTCATACCTTTGGACCCTGTGGAGGGCGCTACACAGAGTCATTGTATGACTATGAAAGTGACGATGATTTGGACTGCAACTACAAGATAACCCCACGAGAGAAATAATGGGTAAATCCCACCATGGATGGACAAACCTCATGGGAGAGCAAAAGCTCCTGTACCTCAGATTCAAATGAAGAGATACAGCGACGACAGAACCAGTTACATGAGGTAACCACACTGAACTGTAACATGATGACAATATGGATGTGCTACGCATCCACAGAAGTGAGAGATTTGCCCACTTATGATGGATTAGGTGAGGTAGATGCTTCCTTGAACAAATTTGAAAGGGAGGTACCAGAAAAGCAACGTTTCGAGGCTTTGAAGTGGGTACTGCGTGCTATGCCCGCAAGGTGGTGGGGTACGCACCAAGGAATATTTCAGGACTAGTGCGAATGCAAGAGAATGATGTGCATGCATTTTGGGAAGCATACGATATGACTAACAGATAAATACAATGTACCGGATGGTTTGCGCGCACATCTATCGAGGTGGGTACAGGCATATGGTAAACAACCTGCGTGGATGCACATGGACTTCATGTTAGGGAACACGGTTAATAAGCATGTGTTGGGGAGGCAATTGTGCGAATGGTCCCTCAAGTTGGAACGACAAAGTGTGGAAAGAACGAGTGTGCAGAAGGTTACCCATGCAGAAGCATTTAACAAAGTGTGTGAAGCACTGAATAGGGTATATAACACGTAGCAAATTAATTTAGGACCTCTGTGTACCAGTAGTTTTGTGGGCTTATAGGACAACGTGTAAGAAACTAATGGGACAGATGCCTTCTAGGTTGGCCTATGGAGCAAACGCTGTAATATAGATGGAGTATATTATGCCTAGTCTGCACATAGTAGCACCCATGGATATGGCAGTTCACAGAGCCTTGGAGGATGGGATGGCGCAGCTGAACGAAGAAGAATGCTTGGGACCTCATGAAGAGATCCAACATGGTAATCTTAGGCTCCAAGAACTCTTGAATGAAAGAGATAATTTAAGGGAAAAAAGTGCTCTGATGGAAGCAGAAGTCAAGAAGCTTGAGGAAGGAATAAACAAGGATTTTGTCAATAAGAAAACGGTGGTAATAAAACAAGATGTGCATGATTACGTTGACAAATTTGGGGACTACCGCCGAGAGTTGATTAGCTTGATGCCTTGGATTGGACCATATATTACTAAAGGGATCACCGATGGTGGTGTGATGCATATGGTGAAGTGTGCAACGTAAATAGTAAAGTTAAAAGGCATATTTTTTCGAGGGAAATGGATTAATGATCGGTTGAAGTCCTATACAGGTGGCGCAACCACCTGACTAGTTGTGGGAAGCACAGTCTTAGTGCTCCAAGTAGTTGAAAGGAGGCATGAAACTATAAACTACTCTACCTAAGACCTACGCAATGTCAAGGCTGCACAAAGTAGTGAAGTTTCACGGAGTCTGCGACAGCGAAAGGGTAGCTGCATGGCCGTGTGGGTTGGTTGGAAAGTGACCATTATAGTCACCATTCATGAGATGATGCTTGGTTTCAGACCAAATGGAGCGGGTGGAAAGCCTTTAAGGTGAGATTTATGGGCAAGATTTTAGAAAGTATACCACCAAGGGAGCATTAATGGACCAGATTTGGGGGGAACGATCGAATTTGAATTCAAAAGGCGCTATAAATTGCAAAGGGCTGCCCAGCAAACAACACTTGGTCATTTGAGAATTGAGTTGTCATGTGCCTAGAGTATTCTGAACTGAGACTTGTTTAACCTATGGAGAGTGTTGTTTGAGCACCCAGTTGAGCAGTTGAGATATTTATAGACAAACAAAATGGCAGCATATATGAAGAAGCCAGGGAAATCAGAGAAATGACCGCCGAAGAGGCCACGCAGGCCATGACAGTAGAGGATGCCCCTGAGAGCATCGAGATAGTTTCAAAAGTCACTAAATCACCACACACACTGAGGCCCAAGAAGGATAAGAAGCCTATGATTCTAGTGTGCATGTCCCCTCGAAACCCGCTAAGAACTAAATTGACTATGGAAGAAAAAAGGAAAGTGGTTAATTTGGAAACCGATGAGGAGGAGAAAGACCTTGAGGACATATTGATTGAAGAGGACAAGGACGAAGACATGGAGGTAGAAACCAAGGGTGTGGGCCCTCCGACTGGACCGCCCGCATATGTTACTCCGTGGAAGGGAAAGGCAAAGGTGCCCAAGGATCTAGAGGAGAGCGAGAGCTCTCTACAAACTCTGCTTCTACCTGTTGATATCATTTTTTAAGGAGTCCACCTGGGATGGGTGCGGAGTTTGAAGTTCGAATATTGGGATCTCACTGACCATGAGAAAGACCCTCACTTGGCGACCACGCAGCTCATGAAGTTGAAGAAAAACACTGCAGCAGGAGTCATAGAGTTGGAGCTGCGTAAGCGGTTACGTGGAGTCAAAAATGTAGGGTTGTTGAACCTGCTCTGGGTGTCACATTACCATCGCACCCTATTGATTATCTTCGTCATCAGGCAGCTGCTCTGTCTAGTGCATGATGGGTGTTTATGGTTGGAGGAGCACATGCCCATCACGAACCACCTAATCCATAGAATTACCCAACTCCCTTGTAAAGGGGAAGACCCAGTAGACATTTCGGAGGGTAAAAGAAGTGATTTGGCCATCACAGAGGCCATGAAAAAAAAATATATAAGATAGAGAAGAAAAAGAAGGGCTACTTGATCTCTAATATCAACAACAAGGTAGTCAGAGTTGTGACTCAGATACTGGCAGGTAAGGTTATGTGGAAGTACTGCGTGGATGAGGTGCTTGCGCGGGTGGTTGCACTTGCCGAGCAGTGCACAAAGGGGGTCCAGTTTAACTGGTCTGAATTCTTGTGCAAGGAGTTCCTGGAGAATTTTCGTGAGGCACAAGAACAGGGGAAAACCTTCCACTATGCATGGCTTCTACTATCCATAGTGTTGGTGGCTGAGGAATTTCCTGAGGAGAGCTAGTTCCCCACAATTGAAAGGGATCTCCTAAAGGTCGTGAAGTACGCTTCGCTGTGGACCACTAAAGATGCGCACCGAATCTAAGATAGTAAGATATTCTGGGTGTTCGTGGAGATGAACATCAAAATGGGGATTAACCACAAGCCATAGTTATCGCTCACCGTCAACAATAGCCTACAAAGCTTTGCGGAGTTCAAGGCGAACTTCCACCACATCTACATCAGGGCGCGCAAGGAGCCCGTGAAGAAGTGGAATCAACTCTCGTACTTGCCAGGGATGATGTTATCTTCGACGTACTTGAGGCGTCGACGCCAGAGTGGCACGCTCTAGCCATCTTCGTGGCAGAACCAAAAATGTTTGCTACACAATGGAAGAAGGAGGACACAAAACTGTAGATGGCGTAGTTGGTAGAGAAGAGAAGAAAAGAGGCAGCAACATCACATGCACAGGAGGCACGAGACACTGCGAAGGCCACAACAGAAGCACAAAAGGTAGCAGAGAAGGAGCGCGAGAGTCGAAAGTCACCTTCGCCTGAGCAGGAACAAGAAATGGAGACAGAGACAGAGGAGGGTGGCATGAGCCTACAAACAGCGACGACACAGTTAAAGCGCTAGTGCCCGAGAGAGCAGTTGGGGCCATGAAAGAAGTCGAAAGTGTCTAAGACTTATTTTGACCCAATCACCCTCACTGAAGGAGATCTGCATGATATACGAGAGATGGTGTGCGAGGTCACTGCGGAGGCCCTTCAGTAGTTTATGGAGGAGAATCAAATTGTGTTGTGGGCCCTTCGGGCACAGATTCAGGAGTTGTAGGTGCGCATTCCCCAGGCTGGTACTATCTCGACCAGCCTCGTAGTAGGAATGACCGTGGCTGAGGAAATGTTGTGCACCTGCACGACTAACAAAATAATGTTGCCAGAGGGGGTACTGGTTACAAAAAATGAGGTCCACAGGCCTATGGTCAGTGCATTTAAAGGGGTAGAAATCAACATGGCTACGCTCCCTTGGGAGATGCTCTATGTCCTATATGAAAAAGTGACTACAGAACTGTGGGCTAGGGAGGGCCGCATGCTATAGGTGTTGAGTGAACAAAGAATCAACATGGATCAATTGAGCCTGCAGCGTGATGAGTTGTGGTGCAAAACTGACAGATGGTGCAGGTGGTTGAGGAATCCTACCAAATGGTCCCTAAGTTGGCCATCCCAGCAAAGGCCCACATCTAGAGGTTGGCAGCAAAAGTGCATGAGGCATGAGAAGAGATGGACAAGGTTTAGTTGGAGCTGAACCTTTATATAGTAGAGCTGCGGTTGAAGGCATAGCCTTCAACTCCTCCAAAGGTAAGGGAACAACACACCAGCACCATTGCATCATGGATGCAGGAGATCAATAGTGCAATAAAGGACTGCACCAAAATGTTGGAAGAATCATTTGAGGTCCTCACCACTCTGCAGGAGGACCCAAACATACAGCGCTTAGAAATAGAGGCGCATGAGCTACAATAATATTATGACAATGTCAAAGGGACTGCCTAGATGGTGGCCCTTACATAGAGGCTCGCGCGGATGCAACAGGCCAAAGTGCTTAAGGAGCAAGTAGACGCAATGCGACATAGAGAAGTGGTTTTGAAAGCACGTGTCCAGCCTTGGATCGATGAGGCCTTTGCAATCACAGTAACAATTGAAGGAAAGCTCACGCAGATGCAGGGGATGTAGGATCAGATACAAGGAAGAATTTTAGATATTGCGGTCTTCGAACAACGTGTCCAGCAGATATAGAAAGCAGCTGCTCAGTGTGCTACTAACCTTGCAATAGTCCAAGCAGAGTTGGGAGGTCTCCATGCGAAGATCTCCATACCGACAGAGTGACTTGAGGGAGAGTCACGATGTTTGTGTTGGGGACCTGTTGGGAGTGGGATCTGCCCAAGGCAAGTTTTGGGGCTTAAAGCCCAAGTTTTGACTAAGTCTGATGTAAAGACTTTGCGATTTGTGGGCATGGAGCGCAAAGTTGTAATTAAGTCATAGGGTTTTCTGCCCTTACTTTTGTAATGTAGTTTCAACTTGAGAGTTCTACCTATGGTCCGTGGACTATGGGATTGTATAAATAGAGTGAGGCTCTAAGTTGTAAAGAAGAGGAGGACAAGAAAACAGAAGATCTAGTGATGAAGCATTGAGTAAAAAGTGTAAAGTCGTGTTTTTGGGTCGTAGATTAGGAGAAGGCTCTGCAGCTGAGTGTGCAGAGGCCTAGTAGTTCGCAGCTGAGTGTGTAGGGCAGGTCGAGTCTATAACCAATTGAAGCATTAATGAAGATAAGTTTTACATTATTTCTATGTATCTTTTCTTGTTTTATGCATTGAGGTATATTGGGCATGAATTCAAAGTTTACTGTTTATCTATGCATGAACTTAGACGAATGTGTTGAATAATTGAATATAAGATAAAGTAATTATTTACGTGAATATAACTAACTGTTATAAGAAGATAAGTAAGATCCATGGTGTAACTTGGGGAAATAGTGTAGATCGCTTCTTTAGCTATGTGAAAGCTCCTCAGCCCCTAGTTAGGGCTATAGGAAGGCAAGTATAACAAGGCACGAAGGGCTCGTGGGTCAAGAAAGTGTGCAAAGTGACTTGTGTGAAGGAATTCACAGTTGGACTTGATCGACCCCTCAGACATCTCAAGGGTGTGGAAACTTGGTTCCATCATCCCCCCATACTACTTCGAGTGAGACCTCATTCCGTACTCCATGGGCTATTTCCGAAAGGGCCAGTATTACAGGGATTTTTTTGGCTAAATAACTCCCAACCTAGGCCAAGCCCCTTTGTTAGTTCCAGTCTTCACAGCCTGTCACCAGGGATCAACATGAGCTCTTACTATGTCTGGTTTTGTTAGATGTTTTGCACATTATGTTCAGCACAAAACATTTCACAAGTGTTTCCATCAAAAGAAGCTTGGAAAAATGTTTCCAATGCTATATCACACTCCCGTAACCGGCTCCAATATTAGAATATATGATTGAAATGAATGAGTGATTCTTGGTTATGCATGTTTTGAGGTCAATTGCTGCACACAATGACAAGTTTAGTAAAAAATCAGTTTATGAAATAATGGTAAGGAATTTTTCAAAAGTGAAAGAGGTTTTTGTTCCTCACATACAAAATAACAAAAACCTCCTTCAGTTTATGCACAGGTGCTACTATGTGGGAGATATATGGTGATATTTGGAACCAACATTAAAACAAAGCAAATTTTTCATATTTTTTATTGTTTTAGCCATTTTAGTGAGGTGCCATTTTACAACAGATGGAAATTAATTTTGAAAAAACCAAGGAGGTTTTTTTAATCATGAGCCATATAACAAAAACCTCTTTCAGTTTATTCACAGGTGTCATGAATTGGATATGTGACTAGACCTTTACAGCTCATTTTCACATATTTAATTTTTTAATGATTTTCTATTTTAGAGATGATTTTGTGGCACAGATTATGAGCAACTAGAAACAAATTTCCAAAATTTTAGAGATTTTTTTCTCAAAAATTACCTTCTCTACAAAAACCTCTTTCATTTTTGTAACATGTACTATGGTTTAGGAGATACGAGTTCATCTTCAACACCTATTTTCAGAAATTCGGTCCAAGTTTAATGTAACTGATTCTATTTTGAAGAAAATGGTTGAGCTCAATTCCCTTAGTACAAGTATGAGAAAATGTATATATGTTATGAATTTCATAGTGTAGGGGTTGGAATTTGGTAAAAGGTTGGACTCTTGTGAATTATTTGAGCATTATTGTACATTCATCTCTGCAGTTTGGCAAAGGAATAGACCAGGGTTTGCAGCATTTTGTGGGGTTCTTGTGGAAACTTGATTTGGTATTGCTTTCCTTCTGTAATTCAAGTTTACATGTATTTATGTATGCCATCATCTGTTTTTGTTCAACTTAACTAAATGAAACAAGGATAAAGGTGAAATTCATTGATGTTGCAATGCTCTACCTAAGGTTTCTTTAGTTATTTATGTTTTTCAACTCTTTAAAGAGGATCCCTGAGACTTTCATGCCCTCTCCAACTCCTCACTAGTCCTAAGACTCTCCATCTCACTTATTTCAAAGTACTAAACCATTTTCCTACCTCGCCCCATAGAAACCTCTGCAAGATTGTGTCCATTCCCTGGACCCAAATCTTCCTTTCACATTTGATACAGCAAACCAACATTAAACTCAATCAAACTCCTCTGAGCATATACCTAGCCTAAAATTAGTCTTTACATAAATCTTCTCAAGCCTTATTGACCATATTCTTTTGATATTCACAAGGAGAGAGCCCTATCCTGACCTAGTAGGGCTAGCTACCAAGTTAAGCGTGGTTTGATGTTACCCTAGATCCTACCTTTCTCAACCTGAGGTAGATTTAGGCCATAACACCCCTCATGCCAACACTTCCGGTTGAGTGGAATCTCTCTCCCCTCTGAGAAAGTCCTGTAATGAAATAGATATCCTCTATTTCAATCCCCAGGGCATATGATAAATCACAAAAGCATCTTCTTCTGCACTCCAGTAGTGGATAAAAAACTCAAGCAAACTGGTATTTTCCTTCATCTTCATCATTTTGAAGAATTATAATAATCCGCATCCTCGTAAGGAATATAATGCATTTTGATCCTCCATTAATTGATTATCAATTGCACTATGCTCTCTTTCATACCAAGTAATAGACATCCTACAAAAAATGATGTTTTGAATCATCAAAATCATGTTTTTAATTCTTAATTTGTGCACATGCGGGTTGTCTATTAACACAGTCGCATATAGGCCTTTCTTATATGTGGGTCACATGTATCCAACCCGTGTGTACACAGAGAAAAAATTTTAAAAATAATTATTTATAGTCAAATTTGTGATAAATCATCTAAAAAGCATTAAAACTTATCAAAAGTTCAATTAGAAGGTTACCTGGAAGATTTGAAGCAGTTTAAATGGTTGAATTTGATGGAGGAATCTTGCTTGGTTTTTTCTCCACAACTCCTTCACCCAAATGCTTAAAATGAAAATGAGAAATTGTGAGTCAAAAATTCCGTATATAGGTTGACAAATGAAAATTATTTTTTCTAAAGTTTATTTTTCTTTTGTGGATTTTTTGACCTTTTGGCTTGGAGTGTTGGGATGGGTTGTTTTTACAGGATACTTTGGAGATTTTTTGAGAAATTGCTTTGGTTCCATGACTGTAGACTCGTGATGGCAGGTATCACTTTCTTACTGGCATATAGGTTAGGGAATATCACTTTCCGTTGCATTTGCACACTAGCCTCCATACTGCGATATTTTCTCAATAGGGTCGACCCCATCATGTCTTGATTCTCAAACCATTTCCACTCGTCGACTTATAAAATCATGATATGATGGTAGATCCAACCTTTACATGGGCATCCTATTTAGATCCTCGCTAACATATGTTTCCCATGCTACTATATTATGTAGGCTCGAGAGTCCTATTTAGTCCCACCATGACCTATGCGATGAAGACTCATTCTCTTTCTTCTGCTCTATTTTTCTAGTTTTATAAACTAGAGGCTCCTTTGTGTTGAGTTGTACTACTGCATTGCATGTTGACCATTTTTACCTTTTGGCCTTGAGCTGGCTTCACTTGGAATCGTGTTTAAGCCACCTTTTGACCATGTCTTCTGCCAAATAAACCTTGCAATCACTTTTCCTCTGAAACTTGACACACATTTTTACCCATGGAAAGAACATTCCTTTGAGTTTCATTGACCACTTTCGTCACCTTGCATTGAGCATAGGAATGTTCCCCTCCCAGGAACTAGCGCATCTATATTTGGACACTCTTTCCACTATACTATAGCATTCTTTTATTCCTTTTTTGGCTTCGTGAATATGAAAAATACAAAAAAAACCTATATATCCCAAAAGGAGTAGGAACGGGACATTATTTCCATAATTGATGGCAACTTGAGTCAGTTGTCTCACCCTTGAACAAAGAACTCAAAAAATAAGTCTTTCCTCCATTGGGATGGGCTTTAGTTTGACTTAGAAGAGCCTTAACCTTGTTTTTGAGTTAGTACTCCTCTGATTGGTTATCTCTTCCAATCATATGGAGAGTTTTCTTCTGCCTCCTACATGACAAACTTATACAAAGTTATCATATGCTACAATGTAGTCACATTTCAGTCATGCTTTTGTTCAAGGGAAGTAAACTTGAGTCGGCCTTTCTGCAGTGCCTCTTGACCTATTTTTTAGTCTTCCATCCCTGGTTTTCAGAGTCATGTTCATTATCACATCAACTATTTGGTCCTTTGCTCGTGATGGTCTAAGAAGGTCTCCATTGACTGCTTCTTGGCGGGTCTTGTTGTTGTCGACTATGAAAAATTTCTATGAGAGCAGATCTAGAGTAGTACCCTGACCCTATTTGCATTATTGATACATTACCTTGTGCTCAGCATCGATCAGTATCATGGGTCTTTGACTGAGTGATTTCCCTTATGTTTGATGTTAGCTTTCAGTATCACAAATTGGGATTTGTGTAGTACCTTGGTTTCCATTTGACCCTATTGGTGGATTCCTCACCTCTATGTCAGTTTTCATTATTGGTTGGTTCAAAGGGTTTCTATTATGTGCTAGCTACATCTTATCTATGCCAGAAACGTGCTTCAATTGGATTACTACATATTTATTTGTCTGATTCCTTCCACATTATTAGCATATGGGTTACACTCGCACTAGATTAATGAAGGATGCATTAGTGTCTTCCTTATAGCGGATTGTTTCCCATCGACTTCAACTCTTTTCTCTGGGAACAAGATATACAGTCCATTTGGCAGTACCTTAGGGTTTGTAGTCATCAGTGGCAGATACCTTCACTATCGAAAGTGGGAAAACATCATTGTCTCCTGATTGATAGATTCTTCTAAATGTTCGACTAAATCTCATTTATTCGCATTTGTTAGATTGTAGTAGGTACCTTGAATCTCATCATCATTATTGGTGAGTAGTCTCACGTTTGTTTATAGTATACATCAATGATCAGTAATGAAATGACTTATCACATGGTCGACTTCAGATCATATATTCCCATTGTGTAGAAATATACCATGGTGGTCGGTGAAGACCTTGGGTTTGCATCAGCATTTCTGGGTTCACTTGTCAGTTGCTCCTATTTCTTCTAGTTGACACCATCCACCTTATATGTTGTAGTTCATTACAGCGAAATCCTATATGTTGGCACCCTGGTTGTAGTGTAGTACCATTTGTTCCACCATTTGACTTGGTACATTTTTTGATCAACTTTATGACTTCAATGATTAGCTTCCTACTTTAGTGTCATTGATCAGTTATTTATATGTGATATTAACACATGTACTCATTTGGATATGATCGGATGATCCACTATGTATTTTATTTCCTTTATACTTGTATGCATATTGGATTCACTTTTGTACTTCACATGCGAACATGCTTTATTATCTCTGAGCATGGGTATGCCAGCCTTAGACAATAGTTTCTTTCTAATCTCTTTCACTGGCTTGGCAGGCTGAATTCTGGTGAACTCCTCTCCAGTATTGACATGATTGCTTCTACACACTTAATACATTTTTAGCCATCATATACCTCTTCTAACCTTATATATTAAGGGGCATCTATTATAGCACCATTTATCACTCTTGGTAAATTTGATGCTCTGGTTATGGCCTAGGGTAACCCTTCCTTTCCAGTCTTGGTCCAAATTCTAAAAAACAGTGTTTTAATTCCCGTACGCTACTTTTCTCTGTGTTAAAAGAATGTACACGTGGTTCAATATATACCCAACCCGTTTATATGTGTTAAAACACTAAAAAATAATAAATATCCTTAAATTCGGGTGGAGTTTATGGGTTTTACCTATTACTCACCTACTATAGCCCATGGCCCAACTCTTTCCCAACTTAAAAAACTAATTTGGAAAAGTATAAATAAACCTCCATGGGAAGGCCTAAAGGGAGAAGAGATGAGATATTGATATTATACTTGATTGATCCCTGATCGAGTCTGAAGAAATCCTTGTGCCTCTTGCACTCCCAAGATATAGGAAACCTTTGTTTCCTCTTTTGAGATGTCCTTCATCCCTCTTAAGACATCCTTGTGCGTATTGATGGAGGAAGATTGTTGAGGCCAGTTTAGGGCAGATCCGAATGACGGTTCCGCTTGGAGCTAGAGGAAGACTCAGGTTGTAGTTTTCCACCTTTCATTTAGCATACATCAATAAATAAATGTTGTTATGTTCCTAATATTTATCGTGTTTTTGCTTTGATCCTTGTTATGATTTGCTTGTGAATCTTATATTAATGCGTAATTCCTCATTTTCTTATATTTTCTAACACATATATCATGAACATGCTTTCTATTACTACTGTTGTATATGCTTTTCTTGAATAAGTTACAGGTTTTAAAGGGATCGGAAGAAGCAAAGGGATTGGACCTTGTGGGATCAACCCCGAATGTAGGACATCTAGGTAATACCACTTCTTCCTAGTTCAATAGTTTAAGCATTTAGATTGTTTGTCTACACATTTCTTGTTGTTGTGTTGGGGTTTTTAGCCCAAGGCCCTAGGGTATTCCCACCCAAAACAATCTCCCACTCTTTCCATCTATATCAAGCTGAGTCAACATTATCTTTACTGCGTTGTTAGGCACATAAGAAATTATAGGAGAATGTAGAAGATAAATCCTAAATTCCTTCAATGCTTGTATCAAGGGATAATCTTGTTTTTATATGCTGTCATATTTTAGTTCAACATCTCTCATAACCTTGCTAAAAAAAGCAATTTGCGGCTCATGTTGGTCATCATTTCTCTACAATAAAACTATTGTTATGGTAGTATCTCAGGTGAAGGAGAAAATACTAAAAAGTTTTGAATAATTAGGACTGACAAGCACTGGAGCTTCAGAAATATCCTTTTTTATTTGAGAGAAAGAGAGTCTAGCTTGTATGTTCCATTTAACTTCATTATCTTTCTCGAGGATATCAGTAATATCTTTAACATTTTCAACATAATTAGGTATGAACTTTCTTAAAAAAAATTATCTTCCCTAAGAATGACTAAATTTATTTCTTATTTTGGAGAAAATTGATTACCTGATCTGTTGAAACTCTTTTAGGGTCAATTATAACTCATGAAATAATGTGTCCCAACAATCTCCCTTCCCTCATTGAAAAAAGTGACTTTTTAGGACTAAGAGAAATCCCAAATTTTCTACATCTCTCAAAAAATTTCCTCAAGCGTGTGATATGTTTAGCATTAAAGTCAGAAAATACTATCAAATCATCAAGGTAAATGATTATGAATTTATTTACCTTACCAACAAATGCTAGATTCATTGCCCTTTGAAATGTTGCACCAGAATTGATCAGACCAAATGACATCTTGGCATACATGAACGTACCCCATGGAGTTGTGAATGTTATATTTTCCTTTTCTTCTTGACTGACCAAAATATGATTGTATCCAAAAAACCATCTAACATTGAAATCCTATCAAACCCTTATACTCTTTCAAGTTAATTGATCCAATTTTGGTAATGGATAACTATCTTTCAAGGAAAATTTGTTCAAGACTCCAAAATCAACACACAGCCTTATTTGTCCATTATTCCTCCTAACATGTACCGGGTTAGCTATCCATTGATAATATCTTAAAGGAAAACTTATTTTGGCATCCAACAACTTCCTTACTTCTTTCTCAAGAATAGGCAGTAGGAATGGATTAATCCTTCTTAATTTTTATTGAAATTTCTTTTCTTCTAGTTTGAGAAGAATTTTCTGCTCAATAATAGTTGTGTCATAGGTTTTCAATTCTTCATATGACCATGCAAATACATCTTTGTATTATTTAAACAGCTTGACATATTTTTCTTTTAAGTCTTGAGGAAAACTAGCTAAAATTTTAACATTTACGATTTCTTCTGTAGTACCAATACTACAGTCTTGTAAATATTCCTATTGTGAATTTAGCAATGAATATTTTGACGCATCATTTTTATCAAATATATTTTGAAGGGAAACTAATCCCTTTGGAATATGGTTATTTGATAACTAAATGATATCATGACCATCAATATTCTGTTTAAGGTTCATATCTGAATCACCATCATTTGATTTTATTTCATCATTGTTTTCTTCTTCAACATGTAAACCAAAAAATTCAACAATGGTCTAAAAGAAATTCTTCAACTGCTCGTCATCTTCAAATACTTTCTAGTGTCTTAAATTATCTAGAGTGGAAGGTCTATACTTTAATTCAATCTGATACTATTATTGCAAAGGATCGAGTATTTTGAAAGAACTTGCAGAAACTGCCAAGGAATCCGCAAGGATATTATCTTCTCACAGAATTGCTGAAATATTAAAAGCGTGAAAATAATTTTCCACACAGTCCCATACTTCACTTCTATAAGTTTCGGGTCTAGGATGTTTTGTTTGAAAAATATTTTTGATCTATTTTACAATCAATTCTAAATCATGAAACATTGTTAGGTTTTATACTTTCGATTTTTTAGCTAATTCGAGTCCTAGAATTAAAGCCTCATATTATGTTGAGAAATGGAAACAAGAAATTCCAGTTTAATTTGTCCTTGAATTAAAATGTGAATTAAATAGAAGACTCAGTTTCATGAGTTAGTTCAATTAAATTAGTTCTCAAGCTAATTGAGAGAACTAATAGTGAGTTAATAGTCAGTGGTGACACTAATGAACTCCACCAATGTTACTCTAGTTAACCAAATATTTACTCATCTGAAACTCATGCATGTTAATTCTGAAAAAGACCCATTTGAGACTAAAGTGCAGGGACAATGTACTATTTGTTTTAGATTTTTCTGAGTTGCACTGATAGTGCATGCAATCAGGAACTGATCCTTGATGGATTGTGCTATTTTTAGAGGTTGTATTTCCCTTTAAATACAAGTTATCCTTCATAAGAATTACACATTGGAATAGAGACTTGGAGAGCTTCTGAAGAGGCAAATCTTTGGCCTTGAGCTTGCTTATGAGTTGGAGATTGAATTTGTTCAGTGTTGGGATTGTTCTAGAGAGAACAAGCATTGTAATTTCATCTTGATTTTCTGGATTAATACAAAACAGATAGTGGGGTTTTGCACTGTGGCTTTCTTCAGATATCTATTTTGTTATGTGCCTTTGATTCTCTTCCTCTATTTATTATTGTTTGCTCGATGTTTATGGGCTTCTGCTGTAAAGAGTGGAAGTAGATTCTTGTCTCTTTCTTTAGCAAATCTCATTAGCTTGTGAATCTACTGAACTTTGTACATGATATTGGAGCAAGATTGTTTTTTGGGCCAAGAGTTTGCAGAGTAGATCTGAGAATTTCTATGCAAAATTTTTAGAAAAAAATTGGAGATCTGGATTCATTGGGAAAATATACCCAAATTCAAAAAACTATCGACTAAATTGGAGTTCAGATGAGGGAGATATCGTTGATTTAAAATCATCTCTCTAGAGGAGATTTCAAAGTTTTGAGTTTCTGGGTTACAGGTGAAAGTTGAATTTTGCAATACATACTTCAGGATTGACAGATGACATTCCATGGGTTGAGGTTTGAGTATGTCTTGGAAGGAAGCTCAAATTTCATAACTTGCAGGGACAGGATGGAGGTTGAAAAAGCAATTCCTAAGCTGGGTCCTATTGATGCACAAAAATTGGCCGAGTGGAAGATGTGTGTGGCAAAGGCAAGGCATATAATCCTTGAGGGAGTTTGAGATCATATTGTCTCCAGTATCCATGGAAAGGAAATCCCCTATGCTATGTGCAAAACATTGACGGACTTGTATCAAAATAGCAGTGATCAAAGGAAGTTGGCACTTTATGATAAACTTCATAAAATCATGATGGAGAAAGGCAAGACGATTCCAAAGTACTTAACCAAGTTCACTCAATACCAGGAAGAACTTGGAAGTGTTGGAATCATGGTTTTCGAGGAGTATATGGTGATTCTTTCTCTTCTTGGACTCCCAAAGAGTTGGCATAGTTATCAAGACTCTATCAATGGTCGGGAGAAGCTTCCAGATTGGGAATGACTATAGTCGGATTTGATGCAAGATGAGATCAGGAGGAAAACCAACGATGACTCTTCATCAAACACTGATGATGAAGAGAACTCTGCCTTAGTGATTAAGGCAAGGAAGGGGAAAGGTAAAATTTCTCGTTCCAAATTAGATTCTTATCATGGAGGTGAGAAGAAGTACATGACGAAAGTTAAATGCTTTCATTGTCACAAGATGGGTTGCTTTGCTACAAATTTTCCATTAAAGAAGTCCAAAGAGAAGTCCTCAGGAGGAGCGGTGGGTGAGGCTTCGGCCTCCCAATTCGAATTGGACATTTCCCTCATTGCATGCATGGTGTCTTCATTGATGGGAAGTGTCTGGTACTTAGACAGTGGAGCTTCTTTCCACATGACTGGTGACAAAGAGTTATTCAGTGAACTAGTGGAGAAATATCTCAAGATGCATATTGAGATGGGTGATGACAGTAAGTATAGTGTTACTGGTGTGGGCACTATTACTTTTCCGAGGGAGTGTGTGGCTCCACTCACCTTGAAGAATGTTATGCACGTAACCGGACTGACGAAGTACTTGGTATCCATTTCCATGCTTGAGGATAGAGGCTATGTGTTGGGCTGCTAATTTGTCATTATTATTATCACTTTTTGACGCCTATTTCACCCATTTCTACCATTCTATATCGTGTCATTTATCATAATTTATCATACAATTCCATTTTATAATTATTTATGCTCTTATGGATAAATACTATTTTTCTCCTTTATTTTTAATAAATTGATGATTATTATGCATGATTTTACCAATGATGGTTTATTAATGGATTTGTTGTAAAATCACTCATGAATTTAGCCTCCAAGATATTTTCCAGATTGCAAATTTGATCTCCAACTCACAATTAAATATTTCAACTCAGAAATTCGCTGGAATAAGAAGTGACGGTTTTTCATTGGATGTTTCAGACAAATAAAGGAGAATATGGAAAATCTGAAACATGGGTTTTTTCTAGAATAGACCGAATTAATTTTGCTATAAGCAGTTTTCCAAAATTCGGTCTGTATTAAGAGAAACGGAAGGTTCTTCGAAGACGATTATCTCAGATTTGTTGCTGCAGCCGTTTTCCAAATCTTCCAATTCCAATACCAAATTTGACTTGTTCCTGTTGAATGTTGATGGAAAGATATTTCAGATATGATCTTGTTGATCAATTTGTTTTGTAAAATACAAATTTGTAATGGAAATCATTTTGTAATTAGCTTTTTTTGTAACTTCCCTTTGCTCTTTGTGTATTTAAATGAAAACAGAGATCAAAGATGGGGGATAATATGGGGAGAATTGGAGAATATGGAGAGAATAGTGAGGAGGAAACTTGTCACTTTTTTACTTCAGTTTTAATTGTAATATACAGAGCGTTATTCTGAAAGACATTGTGCTATAATGACATTTGGATTTGATGAATGATATATAATTTGATTTGTTGTTCACTCACAATATTCTAAAGTAGTTAAGCAGTATTCGATGGTGGCTTGGGCTTGATCACTGGTGGATTTCACTACTATTTCCTGTTTTATACTTATATTTTTCCTTTAATTATTCTACTTTATAGTTTTATAGTTGATTTACTTTCATCGGTTTGGATTTCGTGTATTCATTTCATTACTTCTTAATTATGTTAATTGATTTCATTTATTTATGTCATGCATTGATTTAATTGTAGAACCATTTCTTGTTAATTGAAATACAGAGTGTTATTGATTAGATTACATGCTTTATTTCTATGCAGTAGTTTAGATTCAGTTGAAAGAGCTTTGTTATTTCTACGGTGCACTCTGTTGATGTAATTGCAATTAGAATCTCTTTATTAAGATTGAGTTTGGTTTAGATTAAGATTTAGTTTTGATGCTTGAATAGGTTAATTTCCTTGAAGTTACAAGCTTGAGATTTATGGTTTGATCCATTTACTCTTGTATTGAAATTGATAAGTTATATTAAAGCATTATTCTCTATAGATATAACGATTTCCATCACTTGCACATATTGTGTACACTCTTGAAACAAAAATACTTACCCAGGTTGATAATTAATGTGAGGCAATTAAGTGTTCTAAAAGACACCTTATATGCACCCAACATTTTGGCGTTATTGCCAGGGAGAGTGTTTCTATTTCACAGAAGTGATGTCTGCTTGATATTTTTTGCTGGGAAAGAATTGGGTATTAAAAATGGAAGGTAAGAACCTGCTTACGAGTAAGTAAAGTGTTTGCTCTCTCGCCTGATTTTCAGTGAAATTGCATAGGAATTGAAGTAGAAATAAAAGTTTGATGTTTGTTTGGTATAAAAGAATTGGGTATTAAAAACGGATGGTAAGAACTTGCATACGAGTAAGTAAGGTCCTTACTCATATGCCCACTTTTCAGAAAAATTGCGTAGAAATAAATGTTTGAATTTCTATGTGAATGACTAAAAAAAAAGGTAGAAATTTTGAAAAACAAATCTCATGATTTCACTTAAGTGGTGATGTAAGCACCACCCATTTCACTAACCAATTGACAGGAACATTTGAAGTAGGAGCCTCAATGAAACACATGAAGAACATCTTCTATTATGGTAAGAAATGGCTCACAATTCTACTTTTGAATTCCCTATCAAAGATCTAGGAGGAGTGACACAAATGCACATAATTCCCCCATCTTCTCTACCAAATTTTCATGGTTTAGCAAACAAATACCCAAATACATTTCTATTTGAGTTTGAACTAATTTGTAGAGGATATGATTATTGTACTAATGATCAAAGGTTGAAAGTGTTTCCTCTTACTCTAAAAGGAGCAGCTCTCCGATGGTTCATGAGCCTTAGTGGGAACTACATCCAAACATGGGAGGACATGAAGAATGTATTCTTGAAGAAGTACCAAGACTATTGCAAGGTCAGTGAAGATATTTTCAATATGATATAAGGGGCAGATGAAAGTTTGGAGGACTATGTAGAGTGATTTCATTACAACCTTCAAAAATCAAAGCATAAGCATTTGAAAAAATAGATTTTAAAAATACTCATTCATAAATGAATCAAAGCTGAATTTTTAGAACTCTTAAATTTGATAGGAAAAGGTGATGTTTTTCAGTTATCATATGATGATGTTTGTGATTTATGCATAAGGTATTCAAGAAGAATCTCCAATGCTGGTAAGAATTGTAGAGAAGTTTCTTCTTTCTTTTCCAAATATACTACAAGATCAAGAGATATAGGAGTTGAAATCAATGATTTACTTGAGCATTTTAAAATTGACTTTCTTAACTCTCTAAATTCAAAATTGGATGTTTTGCAGGTTCAAAAAAATCAAAAAATTGAAGAAGTGTTTTTCCCCATTGCCAAAAGGAGCATCCCATAGATACTCACTCTTCCTTATCTAGGATGGAAGTAGCATATCAAAGAGATGTTGAAGCTGCAACAATTTCATGACCATGGAAATCATGGCCTACATGTATGCTTCAAAACACTTCCTCTCCATTTTCTTACTTGCATAATCCATTATGGAATACTCATGTGTCAAGACAGCCATGTCAATCTCAATATAACCCCCACCAATCTTGTCTACAAGTTTGGCATGGTTCATCTTATGATTGCATGACTACTCTCCCTCATATTGTAGCACAAACACATCATCCATGTTCTTTACCAACTCTTCCACAACATCTTGCTTGCCCATCAAAATCATCCACACAACCTAATCAACCACATCATCAAAATGTTCCATGACCTACACAATTCCTGCTCAACTCATTCCACACCCTCATCATAATAAACTAGTACAACATACTTACAGTGTTGAAATGCAAAATTTACCTACCCTTCCCACCCATTCTATGTCGCATGCACCATTGTAGAAAACTTATTTTGAGATTGGGAATGTTTCAAATCCAAAAATTGTAGTTATGAAAGAAAATGAGGTTTCTTCTAGCCTGCATCAACAAGCCGTTTTAAAAACTCAAGAACTTCATGATATGATGACTATGGGAAATCAAGAAAGTAAGGGATATATTGAAGATTGGTTTCACTCCATCATTTGTTTGCAGCCTCACTCCATACTTCAACAATTTTTGGCACCATCTTTTCAAAGGAAGTTGGCTTCTCATACCATACTATTTATTAACATGCATTTTTCAAATTTGGGTATGTACATACTTGAGGCCTTATTCCGAAAATGGCTCCACTGGAAGTACTCGTATACGTAAGCATATTCAATTTTCAAAGAAGAGTAGGTTAGTGTATAACATAAATAAATACATTTTTTATTGTTATGTAAAAATATTTGTTTTTGTTGAAACACGTTGTAGAAATCAACATCGGTGATAAATATTTTAATTTATTTGTGTATGTAAATGTATTATATTGAAAATAATAGTTCTAAAAACACTCATATTCATTTTTATCACCAATTTGGAAAAATTGCTTGAATATCACATTTTTTGGCTTGTGGGCTTGATGAAAATTCTGAAAACCCATATGGGACAGTCATGGTTTGAGGGACCAAAAGTGAATATTTAAAAAAAAATATTTCTATCCTAAGTAGACCTTGATTTCTACTTTCTAACCCAATTTTAATCACTCCATTTGGATTTGAAACAAAAAATTTATAACCAAAACATTGACAGGGTGTCTAGTAGGCATCTCAGGAACATAGTTGCTATAATCAGTTTTTGGAGGTCTAAATGACAATATTTTTAAAACCTATTTCTATGGTATATTCCTTTATGAATCTAGTTTACAAGGCAATTTGAATTAATCTATTTAGATATCGTGTGAGAAGGCTATGACCCAAACACTGACTGTATATCCTAAATCAGCACTCTTAAAATTCTGTTTTTCTAGTTGTTCATTAAAGTATTTAACCCAGCAATTCTTCTTGTCTTAAAAACCTGTTTCTATTGGAGATAAATAAATGAATCTACTTTCATCTCCAATTTGAATCAGCTCAATCCATCGTCAAATAAAAAAGGTATTCTTCAAATATCCTCTGTTGGTCTAAGCTAGGAAATCGAAAATGACTATGTTATGTAGGTCGTTCTAAGTAAAATTTACATATCATATCATATAATTTTTAAAACCTGTTTCTATTAGAGATATACCTCTGAATTGAATTTCATTTGGCATTGGAATCACTCAAATCGGATGAAAAACAAAGATGTTATGATTAAAACATTGCAGGTTAGCATGATTGGTCACTGCTCTTCCGCAAGTAATAAATTAATTTTACATTGTTATTTTCTCCATGGATTTGTTTTACAGAGTAACTACTTGTTACCTTTTTTTGTATAATTCTAGGATTAGGGGAGCCCAATCACCTCTCTTTCTCCGTGATTTAATGTTTAGGTAGACACTCATTTTTTGCAGGTCCTATAAGAATAAAGAAGGTCAATTTATGAACGAGTGATTCTTGAAAGAATTTTAATGAAACAAGGGAATCTCATCCAATTAATTACTTAACAGATTCATAATAGAAGAAATAAAGAATTGATTTTCATTTGAAGATTCATGTCACTACTGCCAAACCATTTTTCCAAGAGATCATTTTTTTTCCCATTGACAAATTGATATGTCGTTATGGAACAACATTATAACTGTTGTACCTTAATTTATTTATTTATTTACTATTTTTAAATAAAGTGTTGTTTCTTTTCTGATTTCTCTTATGTTTTTATATTTTTGTGTCTCAGGTGTTGCTTCCTTCAAAGTTGTAGTTTCTACTCCATTGGTAATGGAACAACACTTTTCTCCGTTTGTTTGTTGTTCCAACTTTGGAACAACACTTTTTTTTGTTTTTGTTGTTCCCACTTTGGAACAACACTTTTTCATTTTCACTGTTTCCACTTTGGGACAACACTTATTCATTTTTGTTGTTTCCACTTTGGAACAACACTTTTTCGTTTTCGTTGTTCCCACTTTGGAACAACATTTTTTTGTTTTTGTTGTTCCCACTTTGGAACAACACCTTTTCATTTTTGTTGTTCCCACTTTGGAACAACATTTTTTCATTTTTGTTGTTCCCACTTCGAAACCACACTTTTTCGTTTTTGTTGTTCTCACTTTATAACAACGTCTTTTCTTCTTTTGTTGTTCCCACTTCGGAACAACACTTTTTCATTTTTGTTGTTCCCACTTTGGAACAAACATTTTTTCGTTTTTGTTCTTCCCACTTCGGAACAACACTTTTTCATTTTTGTTGTTCCCACTTTGGAACAACATTTTTTTTTGTTTTTGTTGTTCCCACTTTGGAACAACACTTTTTTGTTTTTGTTGTTCCCACTTCGGAACAAATTTTTTTCGTTTTTGTTGTTCCCACTTTGGGACAACACTTTTTTGTTTTTGTTATTCCTACTTTGGAACAACACTTTTTCATTTTTGTTGTCCCCACTTTGGAACAACACTTTTTCATTTTTTTGTTCCCATTGTGGAACAACACTTTTTGGTTTTTGTTGTTCCCACTTTGGAACAACACTTTTTCGTTTTTGTTGTTCCCACTTTGGAACAACATTTTTTCATTTTTGTTGTTCCCACTTTGGAAAAACATTTTTTTCATTTTTGTTGTTCCCACTTTGGAACATCACTTTTTTGTTTTGTTGTTCTCACTTCGCAACAACACTTTTTTCGTTTTTGTTGTTCCCACTTTGGGGCAACACTTTTTCGTTTTTGTTGTTCCCACTTTGGAACATAACTTTTTTGTTTTTGTTGTTCCCACTTTGGAACAACACTTTTTCGTTTTTGTTGTTTCCACTTTGGAACAACATTTTTTTCGTTTTTGTTGTTCCCACATTGGAACAACATTTTTTCATTTTTGATGTTCCCACTCTGGGACAACACTTTTCTGTTTTTGTTGTTCCAACTTTGGAACATCACTTTTTTGTGTCTTTGCTGTTCCAACTTTGGAACAACACTTTTTGTGTTTTTTTGCTGTTCCAACTTTGGGACAACACTTTTTTGCGTGTTCGCTATTCCAACTTTGGAACGGAACTTTTCTGTATCTTTGTTGTTCCAACTTTGAAACAACATTTTTTTTGTGTCTTTGCTATTCCATCTTTGGAACAACATTTTTTGTGTTTTTGCTGTTCCAACTTTGGAACAACACTTTTTTGCGTTTTTGCTGTTTCAACTTTGGAACAACACCTTTTTTCTTTTTTGAGTTTTTGTTGTTCCAACTTTGGAACAACACTTTCTACGTTTTCGTTGTTCCAACTTTGGAACAACACTTTTCTACGTTTTTTCTGTTCCAATTTTGGAACAACACTTTTCTCTGCTTGTCTAGTGTTCCACCTTTGGATCAACACTTCTTGCGTTTTTATTGTTCCAACTTTAGAACAACACTTTTTTGCATTTTTGTTGTTCCAACTTTGGAACAACATTTTTTGTGTGTTTGTTGTTCCAACTTTGGAACAACACTTTTGCGTGTTTGTTGTTCCAACTTTGGAACAACACTTTTTGCGAGTTGTTGTTCAAACTTTTGAACAGCTGTTGTTCCAACTTTTGAACAGCTGTTGTTCCAACTTTGGAACAACACTTTTTGTTGTTTGATGTTCAAACTTTTAAACAACACCTTTTTCTCTTAGCGTGTTTTGTTGTTCCCACTTTTGAACAACTGTTGTTCCACCCTTGGAACAACATTTTTTTTTTGTTGAAGTTTTGTGTTTTTTGAACAACACTTTTGCGTGTTTTATTTTTGTTTTTCAAACGATTGAACGATTGATCAATCGATTGAACAACATTTTTTACATTTTTTAAGGAATAACTATGATCTCTCTTTACTGTTTCATCACTAGTCATTTTTTCATTTTTCTTTCTCTTTTATGTTTTGAATAAAAAAACCATCTGGTTGGATTTGTGCCTAAGATAAACAAATATAGTAATATTAATACCATTATGACTTATAAACCTTTTGATGGTCATCTATATTCTAAAGCTGACATGGTGCACCTATATAATGACTGGTTGAATATTTTCTCTTTGGACACATCATAAAATGATTCATTATTCTAATACCATGCTAATTTATCTTTTACACTTTCGAAATGATAAATCCCTTTGATATGATGATATGGGGGGAAAGCATAACTTTCATTGGCATTTTTTTTACTTCTTACGTCATCCCTGACTCTTAAGGAGTAAATGAGCCTCTCTCTCTTTACAATAAAAGCATTAAAATATGAAAATATGAAAATGTAACAAGCACTGTCTTAAACAGGATAGGGGGTCTCATCACGAGCCAACCTACCATGATCATAAGCATGTAATAGGTGACATTCCATTATGGCCACCACACCAAGGTAATGACCTTCTTGATGGTTAAAACCGTTAGAAGGACAAGAGCTCTCATCATGAGCCAACCTGATCACTTTGTTATATCCTAGTGAATGGCACTATGATTATTTGGTTACCATGCCAGCATAGTGGTCTCTTTATAAAAAACAGAAAACCATCTACATACTAAATGGAGGACTCTGGCTCATTTTTGGGTTAAAAAGCAACCCTGTCGAGGCTATGAACGCCTGGCTCTACTTGTGGTATTGAAGTACCATGTTACACTGCCAAATACTCTCTATCCTATTACCCCCTATGGATTCATTTCTAAAGGAGAATTTACCATTTGAACAACATTTCTAATTCAATTAGCCAACAAGCATGGTAAACTATATCTTTATACACATTATATCATTCTTACCAATCACCCTACCATCAGTCATTAACATTTATCACCAGTCATGGTTTCGTCATATTTTTCCACCTAAGGTAAATATCTATTTACATAATGATCTAATATCTGTTTTATTCTTTTTTGGTATTTCTAATCTTTTGATGTGTAAATTTTTGATTGCCTTTGTCGTATTTATGCCACTTTGATTGATTTTCCTGCTGCATTTATGAATCCTCAACGTCCTTTCCCTTTCTCCTATGCTTTATGATCATGGACGCCATTTTCTAATTTGAGAGGGGAAGGTATGCAACTCTGCCATAACTTGCTGATTTAACAAAATATTGGATTTATACAAAAGTTTTAGTTCTTTTTTTTTTTTTGAAATCTTTGCATGTGGCTCATATGTTGTTGTTCAAAACTAAAACTGTGGATTCAAGAAAATTGCATGTAGAGTAGTCAATTGTTTATAGGAGAACAACAAGTATGGGGGGTAACTCTATTCGCAACGAGTCCACACTACTGCAACTAACAGAAGAGGCTCGAGCAACTCGCAGACAGGATGTGCTTGCATGGCTTCCACCTTTTGCATCACTTTCAGCATCATCTCAGCCAACATTAGCTTCAACAAATACCAGTCCATACATGTTATTCCACATTTTTCCGGAGGTAAAACTTGAGGTAAAATAGCATAAGTTTCTGATTTATTAAAAGTTTAGGAGAATTTCATGAAAATCCATTGAGCATTATTTATCATCATTCATTCCACATCTTTACCACTTCCCATTTTTCAGAGACATAGAAGCTTTTAGTTTGGGGGAGTGTTACTTTCATTCATTTCTTTATTATGATCATGCCATCATCCATCGATTTCCTTATTCATTCTCAAAACCTCTATTATTCCATGTTGTTTTACACCAAGCATAGATTTCAACCACAATTGTAGCAACCACCTCAATCTGTTTTCTAGTATTGCATGAGGGCATGCTAATTCTCCAGTTTGGGGGAGGAATTGATACACATGATGGATGTTTCCTACTTTCTTTCTCATTTAAATCATACAATTTCATTTTTATATAGGCCAAAAATTGATTTGCGTATATCTTTAAAACTATGAACTGAATTCTTGTAATTTTTGGACAACAAAGAGGTATCTTTAAAATACACAAACCCAAAAAAATTCAAGTTAAATTAGTTTGTAAAATTTCAGAAATCATGCACTGTCACCTACAACCATTTTTCTTATATCTCATGATCCATGCATCAAAACGATCTTATTTGTCATTTTTTGGTTAATGAAGTTTGTTGTTACTTATATCATATTTTGTTGCAACTTCATATACATATGGTTGAAAGTCAATGTGAAAATTGTTATGCCTTCATCAACATTGCTAAAATTTAATATTCATTATTTGAGGAAGAACTCACTTGTTCCATCACTTTCATGACTTGGGATGAACATTTCTTATATCTTGGTTAATACAGAGGCTTTGGGGTTGCATGAGGACATGCAACATATTCAGTTTGGGGGTATGTTGGGCTGCTAATTTGTCATTATTATTATCACTTTTTGACACTTATTTCATCCATTTCTACCATTATTTATCACATCATTTATCATAATTTATTATACAATTCCATTTTATAATTATTTATGCTCTTATGGATAAATACTATTTTTCTCCTTTATTTTTAATAAATTGATGATTATTATGCATGATTTTACCAATTATGGTTTATTCATGGATCTTTTGTAACATCACTCATGATTTTAGCCTCCAAGATCTTTTCCAGATTGCAAATTTGATCTCTAACTCACAATTAAATATTCCAACTCAGAAATTCGCTGGAAAAATAAGTGAAGGTTTTGCATTGGATGTTTTGGACAAATGAAGGATAATCTGGAAAATCTGAAAGATGGGTTTTATCCAGAATGGACCAAAATAGATTTGCAACGTGTAGTATCCCAAAATTCGGTCTGTATTAAGAGAAACGGAAGGTTCTTAGAAGACAATTTTCTCAGATTTGTTGTTGCGACCATTTTCCAAATTCTTCCAGTTGCAATACCAAATTTGACTTATTCCTGTTGAATGTTGATGGAAATATATTTCAAATATGATCTTGTTGATCAATTTGTTTTTAAAATCCAAATTTGTAATGGAAATCATTTTGTAATCAGCTTTGTTATAACTTCACTTTGCTCTCCGTGTATTTAAATGAAAACAGAGATCAAAGATGGGCGATAATATAGGGAGAATTAAAGGATAAGGAGAGAATAGTGAGGAGGAAACTTCTCGCCTTTTTACTTCAGTTGTAATTTTAATATACAGAGCGTTATTCTAAAAGACATTGTGTTGTAATGACATTTGGATTTGATGAATAATATATAATTTGAGTTGTTGTTCACTCGCGATATTCTGAAGTAGTTAAGAAGTATTCGCTGGCGGCTTGGGCCCAGTCACTAGTGGATTTCACTGCTATTTCCTGTTTTATACTTATACTTTTCCTTTACTGAAATTTTAATTATTCTGCTTTACAGTTTTACAGTTGATTTACTTTCATCGGTGTGGATTTCGTGTATTCATTTCATTAATTCTTAATTCTGTCAATTGATTTCATTTATTTATGTCATGCATTGATTTAATTGTAGAATCATTTCTTGTTAATTGAAAGCCAGAGTGTTATTGATTAGATTAGATGCTTTATTTCTATGCAGTAGTTTAGATTTAGCTAAAAGAGCTCTGTTATTGCTACGGTGCACTCGGTTGATGTAATTGCAATTAGAATCTCTTGATTAAGATTGAGTTTGGTTTATATTAAGGTTTAGTTTTGATGCTTGAATAGGTTAATTTCCTTGAAGTTAAAAGCTTGAGATTTATGGTTTGATCTGTTTACTCTTGTATTGAAATTAATAAGTTATCTTAAAGCATTACTCTCTATAGATATAACGATTTCCATCACTTGTGCATATTGTGTACACTCTTGAAATAAAAAGACTTACCCAGGTTGATAATTAATGCAAGGAAATTAGGAGTTCTAAAAGACACCTTATATGCACCCAACACTATGATGTGATCTTTTCGAAAGGAAAGGCGTTCCTTCGACACATATCCATGGGTTAAGTAAAGAAGACAAGGATTTGAGTTCAGAATCTCTATAAGATAGAGGTAAAGGATTGTGTTTCTTTGAGTTCAAAAGAGGAAAAGATGTTGAGCCAATATGTCAGTGAGTTGTGGCATAAGTGATTAGACCACTTTCATCATGGGGCTTTAAAGATATTGCAGAAAATCTCTACCGGTCTTCACAAAGGTACGCTTGAGCAAGTTGATACATGCAAGGGTTGTACTTTGGGAAAATACACCAAGTCTTCCTTTGGAGACAGAGATAGGTGAGCGGAGTCTATTATGGAGAGAGTCTACTTAGATGTGTGTCGACCATTCTCAACAACATCCATGGCCAAACACAAATATTATGTTATATTTGTTGATGACTATTCTCGTAAATGTTGCCTATTTTTTATGTAGAAAAAGGATCAAACTTTCACAAAGTTTTGTGAATTTAAAGCATTGGTAGAGAAAGTGTCTAGAAATAAGGTTAAATCTCTAGGGAGTTATAATGGTGGTGATTATGTCCCCAGTGAGTTTAATAATGTCTATGCAGAGGAAGGGATTAAATGAGAGTTCATGACACTCCATAACCCTCAAGAGAATGGGGTTGCCGAAAGGAAGAATAAGAGCATAGTAGGTGTAGCAAGGGCGATGTTACATGATCAGGGCCTACCACTACACTTGTGGGCTAAGGCATGAAACACAATGGTTTATGTTTAGAACCATAGCCCACATCAGATACTTGAGATGAGGACACCATAGGAGGCTTATTCTAGTAAGAGGCCAGATCTTGGTCACTTCAGGATTTTTGGGTCATCGGTTTATTGCCATGTGACCAAAGATGCATAAAAGAAGCTTAAGACAATAGCAGAGTTGGGGATCTTTGTGGGGTACACTAATACACCCACAACTATTGGGTGTACAGGCCAACTAGTCAGATGACAGTGGTTTGCAGGGATATCAGAGGGAGCTTCAACTACATGCGGATGAGAAGCTTTTAGCTCCTAAGGTTAAGAGGTCTCATATTGATGTGGAGAAACCACATGCAAAGGTTCAGAGAGAGGAGACATTCACTTAGGCAGAGTGTTTCTGAGAAAACTAGTGTCTTTTTATCTGCTAGTCCCACTAGGATTGGCAGCTATCCTAGAAACAAACAATCAAAGTAATTTGTGATTTCCTTTATGTATGATAGATAAGAGAGGAGCAAAGGGACCAACCTGGATCTTCCACTTAACTCCTTGCTTGATTTCTCTCTCCTTTGATAGAGCTTGCACCTCTTCTCCTACTTATCTCACTCAATGAATATAGAGACAAAGTAATAAAACACCATCAAAGCATCTCAATCTATTACATCATAAACAATGAAGAATCAAAAATACATTGATCATACAATGGCATTCACAAATAACAACATTCACAAATACACGATTGTATGGAGGAAAGCTCAAAGAACTTTATTAATAATATAAGGGAGAATTACAACCCAACTGTCTGATTCAACATCATCCTCCTAGCATCAAAGCCCTCTTCACCTCATGAAAAGCAAGATCTCCCAACAATACAATGCCTTTTTCTCAAAGACAAACTATTAGCACTTCCTTACAAATTACAAAATTCCAGCCTCTAGATCTCTCAGATGAGGGATCCATTTATAGATTACTGCAAGGGTGTGAGTCATCTATGGGTTTTTTATTAGTGTCATTCCAATTGTTGTTCTTGGTTCCACTTGGAGATTTCTTGGATCTCTTACTCATCCCTGGGCGAATTCAGAGAGGAAAGTGTCATAGGAGAAGTTTCTGGAAGATTCCATGAGCTTCCACTTAGCAAATTGTCTCAGACATTTGTCTATCCTCGCTCATCGCACCCCACAAAAGACCTCTTCAGTATGCATTGCACCTGGCTAGTGTGGAAGTCAGTGTGCATCGCACCCTAACAGAGGAGCAGTCAGTATGGTCCAGTTTTGGCCAGTTCCGGGTGATTTTTTAGGTGGAACTTTTGGGGAATGATGTAATCAGTTGACCATGATCCTTTAGGGTATGAAACAACACTTTTAGGGATTAAAGAGCCCTTGGTTTATTGACATATAAGATTGGGTGCCCAAATATGTCTATAATAGTTGCCCCCTAAAGCATGAAGTCATAAATCTTTTGATGTCGGGTGAAATGCTTTATCATGAGGATCTGAGGTATTCAAGTTGGAAGGTGACCAATATAAGATACAGTACAATACATCATCATCATATTATTTTCATGATGTAGCTTAGGTGGGAATTCCCATGCTCAGCTTTGTAAATTCATTTTTTTGTACATAGGACAGATAATCGTCTGCAATTTCAGACTGGTGATTCTTCATATGAAGAGTCATCTTCCCTGGATTAGATGACTATTTGTGTAGATTCTATGTACATTTGATGTATTTATATCCCTGAATATATCATAGCCCAGATGGATGAAACTAGATCCGGGGTCGTCAAACTCATTCAATCTTCGCCTGATGCGCAAATCGATCCATGTGAAATGATGTCCTGAAGTCGAACATGGAAAGACATCCCCTGATTACCAACCAATAATATAAGATGTTAACAGGGATGAGAGGAATCACCGATAATCATAATGACCCTCATGGTAATACAGTACAATTCACGTGGTGTGAATATATGATCCGATGTCGAACACCACGCAAAAATTTTCGGTCGAAGGCCATTAAGGTAAACCTATCACCGGAAGTGAGAAACTTGCCATTGAGGCATTCAAGCTTCAAAGTACAGAAAGGGTTGTTTCTATGTCAACTTCTTGGATAATGAGCTGATGTCGACAAGAAGTGACCTATCATAGGAGGGCCTTAATGTATCCCACATCTACGTCACGAAATGAAGCAAATGATTTTCTGGAGGTGAAAACGATCTGATGATATAAGGTTCAGGAATGGCGGTCATGAAAAATGGAGGGTGAAGGTATTGCAGTGGATGAGGCATTAACTGGATGGTGAATTCTCTAAATGACTTCTCTTGAACATATTGGTGACACTAAGATGGATTGGTAGTGTTACCCCCGAAAGATGGATGGTATGGAGGACCAATGGTGATATGACCAGTGAATGGAATAACCCAACCTGACTCAATCATGGTGATGGAGTGAAAGTGTCATGTTCAAGAGCGACCTGCTACCATAGTATTCTTCAAGTTTTCTTCCTTTCCCCAGTCATTGCTGACCAATACCTCTTTATTTTTGTCAAGCTTGAGGAGGATAACATATGCTTGTTCTATAATTTTCACTTCGGGCAAACCTGTCACTATGTTTTAGCAAGTCTAGCAACAGTGAAACTCATTCTTGTTTGGGTGGACAAGTTTATCGTTATTGTTTTAACGGGTTTAACGACAAAGACAACTCGGTCCTTTTCATGTTTAGAGAGTTTCAAAAGGGAAGAAAAGAAAACTCCAGTAGTTCTTTTTCGTAGTTGTCACATGGAATAAGTCGATCTTGTGGACAAGATAGACCTTCCTAGAATCTAAAGAAGACCTAATGACAAGCAAACCAACCAGACACTATCTTTCTTTAAATATGCTTTTATAAACAATGGCAAACAAGTGTTTTTAGGGCCTACCTTAGGTCCAACGCAAGTTTGTGGATGCCCTCGCTCCTTTGATCCAAATGAGATCCTTTGTCGTGAATCTGCAAACACAAACAAGGCAATCAAATTAAGTAGCACCTGAAAAGCCAATATCATAAAACATATTTAACATGAAAGTCAAGGATTCCATGAAACAAATAACATAAGATACTTGTTGAGAAAAATGAGTTTGATTGTATTAATTCAAAAGAAGAAGAACTTTACAACCTTTGCCTTGACGCTGTACAAGCTCCACCCAGGGTCCAGCAAGAAGTCTCCTCTACTTTGACAAGTTTCACTCACTCCCCAATGAAGCCAAAAAGGTATGTGATCTCTCCTCTTAAGCTCAACTAGGAAGTCTTGATTTCACCAGCATTTACCCTCAAAAATGTTCAGCTTCTAACCTCTCCAGCAACCAGCCCAATGCCTGTATTTATAGTGCAATGGAGGGAGGTTACTAAGTCCTCCTTCAAAGGGATAAATCCCTCCTTCAAATGGATAGCTCCTCTCATCAAGGGATTAGCTCCTTCTCTTTTGGGATGCATGAACCACCTCAGAGCGAACAATCCACGTCAAAATTCCTTCTAGAATCCTCTAGAATTAACCCAAAGTGAGTTTTTTTAAGATAAAACTTGCGCCTTTTGACTTTCACAGGGGTCCGCACCCACACCATTAGGGACAGAGCAGGCAGGTCCACAGTTTTTGTAAACAAAATGTGCGGGACCACAGGTGACAGTGAGAGAAAGTGCAGAACCAGAGTTACATTGATTTTTAATGTCTTCCTCTCATTTCCAAAGCTTGACTTGAAGAGCTGAGGTCTGAGACTTGCTTAGGAGGACAGTACAAGTGATGATAGACCCATAATGACTGCAAATAATCATGGTGACGATATTTTTGTGCAACAGATTGCCCCCTAAAGTGCGAAGTCTATAGTAGATGAGGATTTCATTGATCATTTAAGAAGAGTGAAGTACTTTATCATTTCGAGGATCATCTTGTGGAGAGACCGGTTGGAACCTGTAAAAACATCCAATGCAAGATATATCATCGTTGAGGTAGGAATTCCCATACTCAGATCAATACTGACTAGAAAAACTAACTACTACTCTGATATAGGAATGATCTTGTAAAACATCACAAGTATAGACTCAGGTGGACACAGTATGGACGCAGCCATCTGTTTATGAATAGTCCATTATATAATGAATACAAAATTCCTCGCAGCCTGGATTGTGGAAACTAGATCCAGGGTCTTCATTTCTACTTCCCGAAACAGTACGATTCTATCCATGCGAATGAATGTGTTGATGTCGAACATGGTAGAAACAACTTGATTACCAGTCAATGATGTAAACTGTTAACAAGTGTGATAGAAACCACCAGCGATGTCAATGGCTCTCAAAGTACCCAGTACAATCCATGAGGTGTGAATAAATGTGTTGATGTCGAACACGTCATGGAATCCTTTGATCGAAGGTCAATGATGCAACCTGTCGTCGAAGGCGAGAAACCTGCCATTGAGGCATGCAGATCTCAAGGTACTGACGATTTCTAGATCATCTTTCTAGATAATGAGCTGATGTCGATAGAAAGCGATCTGTCGTAGGCAGACCCACAACACGAAATCATAGATCAAGTTGAAGAAATTTAGTTGCAAGGACTGACTCAGGGATGGTCAAGATGGATGACAGATATTTTGCAGATGAATGGCTTATTGGCAGTGACATCTTGAACACATAACAACACGACAGATGGTTTGGTGAAAATTGACCCAAAGTTAATACCCAGAAACCAGCTGAAGACTTTCAATGTGGTTTGATCAACTGTTAGGCAAAGGATTTCCCAACCCGGGTGAATAAAAGTGTCATGTTCAAGAGTGGTTACAAAGTATGACAAACAGACTCATTTTTCTCTCTTTTCCCCCACCATTTCTGGCAAGTACCTCTTTATTTTTGACAAGCTTGACGAGGATAACATTTGCTTGATTATAAGCTCATCCTTCGGATGAGTCCAACTTAGTTTAAATTCGAACCCTAAGAAGGAGTGGTTCGTTCCTGTTTGTATTTGAACAGGTCCCTTACTGTGAGATTTTAACGAGTCCAGTATAGGAGAAACTCGGCGTTTTTCAATTTTAGAGAATCTGAAAAACTTAAGAAGACTCCAGGGCTGAACTTTTTCATAAATTTGTGTCTCCCAAGCCCGAAAAAGTATAAAATAATACTTGAGAGAACCACTTGATCTTTTATGCCCAAGGAGTACTTTTCGTCATTAGTACCCTTGATCCGAAAAAGTAAAAAAGCGATCAACGACACGTCGTTTTATAACCGATATCGAATTTGAAACGACAAAAATCCGGCAATCTTTTCATGTTTTTACGGTCGAAAAAGAGCTGTAAGTGGACCGTCTTTTAATTCCGTTTTAACAAGTTTAAAAAAAGAACTCGGCAATCTTTTCATGTTTCAAGAGTCAGAAAAGAGCTTAAAGGTGACTCTAAATGTTTTTCCGTCGAAAATGATAGATTTTGCCTGAATAATCCGTTATCCTGCACAAAAGCACAAACATTACTCATACCTGTTTGAAATGGATTAAAGTGTCGCAAAAATACCTTTTCAAAGTGAAACATAAACAAATTTGTAATTTATTTACTCAAAAAACTTATAAAAAGGACCTTCGTCAATTCATTTTTACCGTTTGAGTTTTGTGTGAGAAAATAGTGCTTTTGCTCAGAAAAATTTCCGTGAAGATTGCGGAAAATCCAACCTCAGAATCGAACGCCGTCTTCTCCAGGTAATCCACATCATCCTACTCTTCATTTTTAACCGTTTCAATTTTTGTTCTAGTCATTTATTTAATTTTTGGGAGGGTTTTTAGGCATAAAACCTGCGCGCGGGGGCCCGCAGGTTTACCACTGCTGGCCTGCGGACCCCGACTTTTTCTCCATTGGGAAAAAGCTCGGAGTCCGCACCTTCCATGTAAACAAAATGCGGTCCCACGCACTGTGTCTAACCCGGAGGGTGCGGTCCCAGTCGCAAGGGTTTTTAACCCAAAAATTCTCAAAAATGGACTAATCAAAATAATTTCTAGCAATTTAATTTATCCTTATGCTTGATGCAGAGAGTACATCATGCTAGATTGGCATGAACGAGAGCATGAGGACGTGGATGCTGCCGCATGGAATCATTAGCCTTCACTTGATGCTTTGAGGGCGTGCGGCTTGTACAAATTATGGGCCATTCCTAGCATGAGGGCTTAGGTGGATTTCTTACAATGGTTAGTTGACAAATGGAACATACAGGACCAGTGCTTCTTCATTGGTGGACACCAGCTCGAAATCGAGCTAGCAGACATATATTTCTTGACTGGTTTTCCTAAGAGAGGCAAAGACTTGACTCTGTTTGGGGCTAGGCCAGGTGACCAGTCTGTCGATAGCCTCAGGCTATAGTACTGCAACAGCCAGGCTAGAGACAAAGGGATAGACATAAAGACCATATCCCGTCCTGAACTCATGGTGATTGCGTTTACTGTCACCAGACTTTGCGAGGTTGCTACATTACATATTGCCACCGAATCCCAGATGCGTATGGCAGTTGATTGCTTCCGAGGCACCATCTTCAACTGGTGCGATGCCGTGTTGGCCAATCTGAAAGGCCAACTCACCAGGGCCAAAAACGGACAACTAAAGACCTTTGGTTATGGGGCTTTGGTTGTTAGTTTTGGCCTGGAGAGGATTCCTATGATGATCCTGCAGCACCTTACTTTTGGAGCTAGGCTTCCTTGAGAGCCCAAACTGATGCGATGGGTCGCAGTTATGGCCCGTCACCCGGACGAGAGGACAGAGGTTGCTCGATTCAAACCTGAGTATTTCCAATGGCTGGAAAACTAGGTCTTTTCTATTCAGGACTTCCCTTACGCTGGGATAGATTTTCGTGGTGACCCAGACATGGTTCTTCCACTAGGAGAGCAGTGGGATGATTCAGGTAAAATCATTTTCAACAATTTTCCTGTTTTAATTTTTTTTTATTTTTCCATCGTCTCAAAACTGATAGCAAAAGTTTCAAATGCAGATGTGGGTCCACAGCGACCAGCCTCTCTCTGGCCTTACGAGAGGAAGCAACCAGTTGCACCCGCACCAGCCCCACAGGACAAATCAGCAGAGGTTTTGGCCGAGTCAGAGGGTCATCTCGAGCGCTTGACAGGAGATATTCCGGAGACCACTATAGATGACATTCCTCATCGACTTCAGCGCTTTGTGATTGGCGTCCCAGGACCTTTTAGGAGGTTCCTTTGCAAGGTGGCCCGTGCAGTGGTTTCGTATAGAGATCATCACCAGTGATAGGATGATCGCCTATTGTGGGCACATGTGACATTTTTGTTTTTTGTACTTATCATTTTTGCCGATCATAAGGTGTTTTTCAACCTATGATCGAGGACGATGTATTTTTTGACACACTCCTATATATATCATTATTACTGGCTTATCTTGTAAATCACGTTATGGAATGGTTTTAAATTTACATGTATGATTATTGCAAATGTCTATTTAACATTCGAGAAGCAATTGCATCTGCTAATGTATTTAAAGATCTTGGAATATGCTGATATTCAATATAATCAAATTCACATTCCAAGAGATGCACTCTCAAAAATAATCTTAATAACACTGGATTTCTAATGGCATACACTCTATTAAGTTGTAATACAACGAGTTTAGAATCTAACCTCACTATCAAAATCCGAATCCCAAATGAAATAGATTCAGATAATAACTCAATCACTGCACTATACTCGGCAATGTTGTTTGTTGTTTGACCGAGGCTTACCCCATGCATAGATACTAACTCGTCAAAGGGAGAATAGATAACCCAAGCTGCGGAAGAGATGTTCCGTGTATTACGAAAAGCACCATCAGCGAAACCAATGTATGTTTGGAGAGGCATCGACATCTGCAATATCAAGAGTAAAACCAAGATAAGCAGGAATAATGATGAAAAAACACTCTCTAAGCTAAGCACAATGTTTAAACTAAAACACACCAGCTAGAAAGAAAAACTATCCTAACTAAAAATCTCCATACCCATCCTTTAAGCATAATACCTCTTCAAGTAAAGACCATTTCTGGGTTTACCCAAAGAGTCCCCGTCAAAGTCTACCAATTCATAGGCCCCTTTGCCTAGCTTTCGCTTGACAACATAGGGACCATGCCACATACGAACGAATTTTCTAGCACCTAATTTATCATTATCTTGATCGTAAACTAAGACTAGATCTCCTTCCGAAAAATTTCGAGGCGTCACATTTCGATCATACTGAGCTTTCATGCGTTTTGCGTGAGTCTCGATCGCCAATGCAGCATCACGTCGATTCTCATCTAATTGAGCCAAGTATAACAAACGCTTTTCCTCTTCGGAAGTGGCTGGAAGTAACTCGATGGCCATTTGTAGTGACGGGATTTCGCATTCAATGGGTAACACAACTTCCAAACCATAGACTAGTTGGAAAGGAGTGAACCCTGTTGATGTTTTTACTGAAGTTCGGTATGCCCAAAGCGCTGAAAATAGCATGTTGTGCCAATTCGACCGATGAATCCCAATGATTTGTCGGATCATGATAACTAAAACTTTGTTGATGGATTCAACCAGACCATTCACTTGTGGATAATAAGGGGTTGAACTATCGTGAAGTAAACCAAGTTGGCCTGTAAGTTCGGTCATCATAACGTTTCGAAAATGGCACCCATGATCAGTGATTATCGCTTGTGGGACACCAAACCTAGCAATTATATGATTGAACACAAAAATTGCAGTTGTCTTGCCGTCTACCTCAAATGTAGGCATCGCCTCGACCCATTTGGTAAAATAATCTACCGCAAGGATGATATACGCATGCCCGCCGGCCGAGTGAGGGTTACATGTAATAAAATCGATACCCCATTTGGCAAAAGGACCAATGGAAATTATAGGGTGGAGAGGAGCAGGTGGAGCGTGCATATTACGATCAAAAATTTGGCAGTTATGGCATTTTCGGACCGCCGTAATACAATCTTTAAATAAAGACGACCAGAAGTAGCCAGCGCGCAATATCTTTTGGGTTGTGGCAAACCCAGACATATGACCGCCACACGCTCCAGAGTGACAGTCATTTAGAACCCTTTCAGCTTCCTCGTGAGTTAAGCAACGTCAAAAAATAGAGTCTGCCCCACGGCGATAAAGAGTATCTCCAATAATCCTGAATTGTTGGGACTGGAATTGAATTTTTCGACGTTCTGACCTTGAAATTTCTAGCCAAAAGGATTGGGTCTGGAGATAAACAATGATATCCCCATACCACAGATCTAAAGTGCTGATTAGAAACAAGGATTCGTCCGCAATGGGCTCCTCCGCCACAGTTTCCGTGTCAGCACGCGGGAAGTCACACATTAACTCCGCAAAAACTAAAGATTTCTTAGACTTAGACTTCTAAAATTCCAAGTAGTACTTGCCCCCTAGAAATTGCTTCGTCAAAATGTAGATCATAGGGTTGCAATCCGAAATTACTGTAGTTTTACATAGTAAAATGTAGTGACAAAAACGTTGGACAGCTTGAACAGCTGGCAATGCCAATTTCTCCACATGTGAGTATTTTAGCTCAATTGGATTTAAAGTTCAACTAAGGTAATATATCACATGTTCAGTTCCGAATTCATCTTCCTGAACTAAGACCATCCCAATGGTGGAATGAGAGGTGGCGAGATACAAGAAGTAATCCTGGTTGTAGTTGGGAGGATGCAACAACAGTGCATGGGTCAACGCGTGTTTGAGTGCATCAAAAGATTTCTGAGCTATCTCATCCCAATAGAATGGAGTATTTTGCTTCAACAACCGGGTAAAACCCTTTGTAACCTTGGCGTAGTTAGGAATGAATCGTCGTAAAAAGTTTTCTTTCCCTTGCAAACTTTGGAGTTGGCAAAGACTCGAAGGAGGAGGCAATTTGACGATAGCTTCGACCTTCGAGGGATCGACGCGAATGCCAGCTTTCGAAACTACAAACCCCAGCAATCGACCCGTTTCTATACAGAAGACACATTTGTGTGGGTTCAACCGAATCCGATAATGCCTACACCTCATAAAGATTGCTCGTAAATGGACGAGGTGATCAGCTCGATGTAATGAATGAGCAGGCAAATCATCGAGATACGGTTGCACAATGTGCTTGATGTCATGAAACGCATAAGACATCGCCCTTTGAAAAGTTGCTCCGGCATTCTTAAGCCCAAAAGGTAACTTGCAATAAGCAAATGTCCCCCATGGACAAATGAAAGCCATTTTTGGTTGATCGGCAGGTAGAATATTGATTTGATTGTATCCGGAAAAATCGTCCATGAAGGAGAATATTTCGTTGCCGGCACAATCATCAATGATTTGATCGATATAGGGAGTTGGGTAATTTTCCTTTGGACAGGCTCGATTAATGTCCCTATAATCGATGCATATTCTTATTTTTCCCTGCTTTTTGTTAACCGGAACAATATTCGATACCCAATCCGTTAACGGGATCAGATAAATGAAACCTGCTTTCAATAGTTTCTCAACTTCTGCTTTAATTGCAGCAGCTTTTCGTGGGTGAATCTGACGCAAACGTTGCCGGACGGGTTTAGCATCCGGGTAAGTCTTGATCTCATGAACAACAATCGCGGGATCAATTCCTGGCATTTCCTCATAGGACCAGGCAAACACGTCGTGGAATTCTTGAAATAGGGCCTTATATAGCTGAATTTCGTCATCTGTACACAAGGCACCTATATGAATGTTCTCAACAATTCCGGGCTTAATCGAAATGTCAATAGGAATAGTTCGAGAGATGTTTCCCAAATTTAACTCTGAATCGGGATGTTTCATTGGATTCTGAGGTTCCTTGACATATTCAGTCGTAAAAATTAATGAGAAATCATTTTCAAAATGATCATCCTCGGGTAAAAACAAAGATCTGTGATGGAGATCTTCCCATGGTAAATCATCTACACATAGGATTTCACGAATTTGCTCATCAAAGTGAACAAGTTTAGAAAACGTGATTAAATCCGAGCTTGATGTGAAAAGTGATTCCTCACGGACCACATTCATGAAGTCATTTTCAGTTGAACATGGGTCAGTAAACGACTGCATGGCTTCATAGGCAATTTCATATGGACTCAAAGGCATGGCATTACCAAATGAGTCTATCTCAGATTCAGAAGGAACGATCCAAGGATCATCATAAACAATGGTGTCTGATGTAATCATATGAATAGTTGCAAATGAAGACGATGCGTTGATCGGAGGAAAAGGAAAAGTTCCCAGTAAACCGGCATCTTTAACTAGTCCTACTCCAACATCCTTATATGGGATAGTCGTTTTACCGACATGCTGAATACTCTCAGAAGAGGCTGGGTCGGATGAAAAGTAAGCCAGCTGGTCTATTGTTACGATCTTTCCATTATGTGGAAACTTTATTACTCAAAAGACCGATGAAACGACCACTGTCATAGTATAAGACCAACTTCGACCCAAGAGAAGGTTGTAATCTAGAGGGGCATCAACCACCTCCACATCTAGACTAACTGTTTTTCCTTCAACCCCTATAGGCAAATCCTGTAGAATGCCAAAAGGATGAAACCCACGGCCATCAAAGGCCTTTAGAATCGTCGGGGATTGATTTAGCGAAGGAGAACCAAGCGATCTCCAACACTGTATCGACATAATACACGTTGAGGCTCCCTCATCAATTACAGTCCGATGAATAGGCTTGTTTTTTACTATCACTGGAATCTGGAAAGCCATTTGATGAGGCAAATGCGGTGTACTATTTTCTAGATCGAAAATTATTAGATTTGAGTCCTGAACATCAACAGCTCCTATAGCCGACAAAAGTAATTTACGTTGTGCTGGACATGATTGCAGCACTTCCAAAGCTGACATTGCTGAGGGTGAAACAGCTAAATCCTCAACAATGTTATAATTCTGAGCCGCTCTCGCATGTGGATTGAAAGCTGACTTTCGAAGTATACCCTTGGCGGGCGGTTTGATTACCAAGTCTGGATTAGGTTTCTCGATCTGTAGTGGATCGGAACCGGTAGCTGAGGTTGATGGATTAGAATGAGAAGATTCTGCTTCTTTACCATCAACAGGACTTTTACTACCATAATCTTGTGATCGAGTCGCAATCCTAACATGGGACATCATCAGTATGGGTTCTTCATTGGCACTCGAGGACAAACCTATCATCTTACTGTCTTGAGCTGGAAAAGGATCCTTCAAAACAGCAGGAGTTTGGGAACCTTTGACAATCTTCGCAACCTCTACATGATGAGGGTAGTCTCTTGTAAAATGTTCATCGTCACAAATGAGACAAGGATAACGAGGTTTGCGCTTTTCATCATTGGATTCTGCCTTTTCAGGTTTCTCCTTTGAACTTTTGTCCGTTTTATTCTTCTTCTTTCCTTTCTTCTTCCCATCGGATTTTGATTTGGTTGTAGATGACTCTACAACGTGAATATCGGCGGAAATCTCTGCAGAAGAATCTCCTGTTGGGGAATCAGGCAAGGTTATGATAGGAGAAGAATTCTTGGAAGATTTCTTCTTACTTTTAGTGTTAACCGTACCAATCATACCATCGGCGACATGAGATCCCGAAGGAGTTGCAGCGATTTGATTTTTCTTGGGAAGATCGGGGATTTTCTCGTGTAACGTACCTGACTGAGTATAGACCAAGTCAAGGTACTGTGCTTGAGCAATTACTTGCTCCTCAGTAACAACTCTGGCTTTAGAAACATCTTCAGTGATCTTTGGCAACAAAGATTTTACAAACCACTCAGCCAAGATCTGATCTGGAATAAACACCTTCACTAAACGTCGTCAATGTCTCCACTCATGAATATGATCTGAAATATAAGTAGACGTTGATTATTTTATCGAAGTTAACAATTTCGTGCCATTATCATGTCGGATTGGCAACTGAAAATGAGTTAAAAACGAGGTAGCTAACTGACTAAAATTATAAAAAGTGCCTCGCGGTAACTCAATGTACCACTTGGCCGCGAGACCAATTAGAGTGCGCTGGAAAAGTCTAAGACGGATTGAATCATCTGAAATGGAGTTAGACGCACACCAGAGGTGGTAAGTCATCACATGGTTCGACGGGTCCTCTCCTGATTTACCTTCAAACTTGGGAATGTCACTGGGCAACTTATTCGGCATTGGCGGCCAAAATGGAAGATAATTAATGGGATCGTTCGTTAGGTGCGACAAGTCAGGCAAGTCCAAAGTTGCGATAAACGGTAACTGCCGATTAGGATCCCTAAAACTCTGGGTCATGAGACCAGCCCCAGGAGGAGGATATCCAGGATAACTAGGAATAGGAATTGCGTTTGGGATATTGTATCCTCCCGGAAAACCAGGATTAACCAGACCGTACTGGGGTTGTTGAGGTTGTTGATAAGTGTACCCAGGATACGGTTGATACTGATAAACTGACTGCTGCATAGCAGGACTGAATTGGTACTGTCCCTGGTACGGTTGATAAGTAAATTGTGGTTGACTTGTGACAACCGTACTTGAACCAGGTTGTCCAACAGGCATCTGAACCGAAGTTTGAATCATAGATCCAAATGGTGGTAAAGATGTCTGAGGAGTAGATACAGGAACAGTAGAAACCGGAGCTGTCGATACTCCAGAAGTAGCTGGGGTAGATTGAACATATGTTGCGGCAGTTGTAGCAGTCGTTTGAGGTGGAGTACGAGGTGTACTAGGCCCAGGCTGAGAAACTACCGAAGGTACAGAAGTTTGAATGTTAGACTGGACTGGTTGCTGGGGTGTACCAGAAACTAAGGGTTGTCGAGTTTGAGATGACAACTGTACATTTGGCTGCAACACCTGTTGAGTTTGCGATGGATCCCACACTATATTCATTCCAGGGTACTGACCCATAACAGGTTGAGAATACTGAGGACCATAACCGGGTTGAGGGTAGGATTGATAATTGAAAGGTAAGTTTCCCGTTCCTTGAACATACATTTGACCGGAGGGTGGTTGGAAACCTTGGTTCGAGTACTATCCTTGGAATTGATACCCTTGAGGCACGTACTGATACTGGGGTTGAACTTGAGGTATAAATTGATACTGGGGTTGACCTTGGGGTTCATATTGAGTCTAGGGTTGACCTTGAGGAACGTATTATCCCGTAGGTATCTACTGTCCTTGAGGTTGCCCCCCAGATGCAAATTGTGTACCTTGAGGTTGCCCCCCGGCGAGAATTGAGGCTGCCCCCCAGGCGGTAACTGGCCACCTTGAGGTTGAGGATTGGGAATAGAACCTGACATCATAAGAATGTCTTCTACGCTCAACGGCTTAGTAACATTACTTCCAGTTAATAACCCTTGCTCAATGGGTTGAGGAGATGCTCCCGAAAAAGTACCAGAAAGTGACTGATACCTGGAGGGAACAGAAGGACCGCCGTACAAAAAGGATTCAGGCGATTGAGTAAACATGGATGACTATCCTGCCATATTTACGGGAGTATAAAAACCTCTAGGTGTTGGGTGATAAGGAGAGCGAGGTGGTGAAAAACTTAACCCTGAGTTTTCTAAGAAATTAGTCAAAGAAAGATACCAAGAACTGCTCCTAGGTGGATTGTAAAAAATTGATTCACGCTCCCTTAGCTCAATAACAGGTTGATTTTCAGGGATAGGGATGCCTACTTCTTCTTCCGGAGCAAGTTCTTCAATAGCAATAAGTCCAAAAGGAAGATCTTGGGTGATTACTCTTTCTACCCTAGGTGAACCAGGACCACTAGAAGCTGGAGAAACAAACCCCGATGTCAGAGTAGCAGCAAATTCACTTTCAGGCTCGTATATTTCAGGTTCCTCACCTATATCACTAGTAGATGAAAAACTACCAGTAACTTCGGAAACAGACACTGACTGTGGATTATAATTTGCTACTAACGGTTGAAAATCAGGATGTACTATCAAAGAAGATTCTCCTTCTTCAGGTGACCCAACTCTACTGTCTCTAGGAGTTACGAGGACTTTCAAGCCTTCAAGCTGGCTCGGTACTTCCTCAGGAGGTTGACCCCGAAGTCTACGGGACTTCCTCAGTAACTCAACCACGTTTACAAACTCAGGAGATTGGCCCCAAAGTTTACGGGACTGCCTTGGTAATTCAGCCACAGTTAAAAACTTTTAACTACTTCACACGCAAACAAAGTAAAATCTCAATGAAAAGCACCTAAAGTCTCTAAAGAACCAAACAAATTTGAATCACACGCCTAAAGAATCTAGGAGATCAAACACACACAAATATTAACTTTTCGTACTGAAAACACTGGTTGGTGATGAAATCCAACGTTGCATAGTTCAATACAGAAATGGCGGCTGGAACAATTACCTCAGCAACCTACTTAATGAATAGACTGGCACAAGTTCCTCCACTTAACTGTCTCGAGTGAAGAGAACCCCCCAGAAAATCCAAGTGAGTCTAGCCGACGTCTGCTCCAGGTACAGTGGGATCTTCCCACCACTGTCACCTCAGGAAGAGTCCTAAAGAATATGGCCACTAAGGTTACCAACTGAAACAAATATACCTGGGGGAACAGTCTACGATCCGATACGCACACAAAAGCAGAGTAGCAAGCTCAATCCCCTTGAAGGCTCCTTGACATAATCCAAGTTTTACCAACAAGTGACCCCAGGCTCCTCGACAATGGTTAATCCGAGGTTTACCGTTTCAATACGTGAATATCTAGCATCATTCCCAATGAGGAAGGATTGATTCCCACATTGGTTCGGACACGATCTCGTGCTTCTCCTTTAAGAGGAGCTTTCCCAGAGCATAAATGCAACAATTGGATTTCTTCCCTACCACAAGATACAACTACTTGTTTGTTTTTATTGTCTTGGAGAGTTAATTACTCTCCTACTCCAAAACACCAGCCTAAGCTAAGTTGGTGTATCAGAGCCCTAGAAATAAAAATGTTACTAGATGAATTTTACTTTAAGCGTTATTTTTATTGGTTTTTGTTTAAGTCAAAAGGTGTGGAGATGAAACTCGTGGTATGAAGACTCGACTCAAAATCACTAAAAATGCACCTAAGATGATTTAAACAATCTTTTTCTCTTCGATGAACTTCTAAACTAAGAAAGAGTTTGAGAATGCAAATACTTTGTAAACACAAATCTTTCTCAATCAAACAAATTAAAAGAAGAGATTTTGTCCTTTTCCAATGCACTCAAAACGAGACAACTAGTTATTTCACAAAAATTTCCCTTTTTCGTTTCAAAGCACTCAATCACTACAAAAACAAACTTTTTCCAAAAGAGATTTTTATATTTTTTATAAAACACTCAAAACTATGAAAATGACTAACTTTGAGATCTATAAATTATAAAAACCTATTTGAAGTCAAAGCCTACTAGATGTCTTTTTTAAGGATGTTTTACTTAGCTAGATGTAAGCTAAGGACTAATTTATGCAGAATCACAAATCAGTCAAGAACAACCAATTTTGTTTTCCATTTGAAAATGAAAATCCAGACTTTAAACACAAGCTTTTCGAAGTTTTGTAAAGAGAAAACTCAAAGTGGATTCCTCAACAAGGGAAGATTTCATAAATGATCAGACTCATAAGAAGGCTGGTAGACACTAAGGTGATCTGAACTCCCTACAGTTTCTAAGCTCAGAGCCACTACACAACCAAAATGAAAAACAAGCCCAACAAGCAAAACTCCTAGGAATTTCACCTAAAACCCTAACACTAATGAAATCAACCTAAGGAAAGCTTCTAACAAGTTATATGTAGGTCTGGGCAGTGGATAACAATTTCTAAACAAAAACTAAGCTGGCTAACAGAGGAAATCTTAGGTTTCTCAAAATTTTGACAGGGTCCGCAGGCCCACAGTTGACACAAGTGCGGTCCCGCTCTGTGCTAAAAGCCAAGCTGCGGGTAGGTACGCACTGTGTCAAATGGCTAGGGTGTAGTCCTCTCCCAAAGCTATGAAAAACAAAAAATAACCCTGGATCTACAAATTCTACCCAATTTTACACACAACAAGCCAAAAACAGAAACAAAAACACAGTTTCTCAGGTTAAAGTAAAAACAAGGAAAACAATCAAGTCCCCAACGGAGTCGCCATTTCGTCAGATGGAATAAGTCGATCTTGCAGACAAGATAGACCTTCCTAGAATCTAAAGAAGGCCTAATGACAAGCAAACCAACCAGACACTATCTTTCTCTAAATATGCTTTTATAAACAATGGCAAACAAGTGTTTTTAGGGCCTACCTTAGGTCCAACGCAAGTTTGTGGATGCCCTCGCTCCTTTGATCCAAATGAGCTCCTTTGTCGCGAATCTGCAAACACAAACAAGGCAAACAAATTAAATAGCACCTGAAAAGTCAATATCATAAAACATATTTAACATGAAAGTCAAGGAGTCCATGAAACAAATAACATAAGATACTTGTTGAGAAAAATGAGTTTAATTGTATTAATTCAAAAGTAGAAGAACTTTACAACCTTTGCCTTGACACTGTACAAGCTCCTCCCAGGGTCCAGCAAGAAGTCTCCTCTACTTTGACAAGTTTCACTCACTCCCCAATGAAGCCAAAAAGGTATGTGATCTCTCCTCTTAAGCTCAACTAGGAAGTCTTGATTTCACCAGCATTTACCCTAAAAAATGTTCAGCTTCTAACCTCTCCAGCAACCAGCCCAATGCCTGTATTTATAGTGCAATGGAGGGAGGTTACTAAGTCCTCCTTCAAAGGGATAAAGCCCTCATTCAAAGAGATAGCTCCTCTCATCAAGGGATTAGCTCCTTCTCTTTTGGGATGCATGAACCACCTCAGAGCGAACAATCCACGTCAAAATTCCTTCTAGAATCCTCTAGAATTAACCCAAATCGAGTTTTTTTAAGATAAAACTTGCGCCTTTTGACTTTCACAGGGGTCCGCACCCACACCGTTAGGGACAGAGTGGGCAGGTCCACAGTTTTTGTAAACAGAATGTGTGGGACCGTAGGTGACAGTGAGAGAAAGTGCGGAACCAGAGTTACATTGATTTTTAATGTCTTTCTCTCATTTCCAAAGCTTGACTTGAAGAGCTGAGGTCTGAGACTTGCTTAGGAGGACAGTACAAGTGATGATAGACCCATATTGACTGCCAATAATCATGGTGACGATGTTTTTGTGTAACAGTAGCATAATCCCTTAAGTCCGAAAAAAGATGAAAATAATATGAAAGGGATGACTTTTCCGATCACTTTAGCGAACCAAAAAAGACAAGCGCTTGAAATTTTTCATGAGATAAACCCTCAAGTCTGAAAAGTTTAAAATATACAGGAGGGATGGTGCTTCCAATCACTTTAGTGAGCTGGAAAGGCCAATTGTTCAACAATATTTTCATATTTAACGAGTCTGAAAAAGGTTTAAAGTGGACTCGTTTTTTAGGAACAAGTGGTATCCGTGGTAGCAATTGGTTCTGGGTAATGTTGGAACTTCTCAAAACATGGTGATGTGAAGAGGGTGGTTAACAAGACCACTCGTCACATCTATTCCTCAAAGTGGTAAACAATCAAGTGGAAGCATATGATCGGCCAAACGGATGGAGGTGATGGAGGGAACAGAACCAAGGTTCAAAAGCCTGATATAATTGCAATCACAAGGGTTATTTACCGAAGGTGGGTTCATTTTTTAATGAGCCTGAACTCTGGGGGAACATATGCTCAGTGGTAGGTTTATTTTTTAACGAGCTTGAACCATACGATAACATTGCTCATTGAAGTGGTCAAAGATTTTTACTATTTAGCACACGAGATTCTTTCGAAGATCGTTTAACCTGCTCAATCACTCCATCAAATTGATTATAAATACATATATATGTACTAAAAATGAATTAAAACTAACATTTTACTTGAAGTACGTGAATAGTAAACATAAAAAGTAGCTTTACATTTTATTTTCATTATTTCCTTTCGAATTTGAGATTTTAGAGCTCTGAAGTGGTTTTCCCCCTCAAATTTCACCAGCTAATTTCGGGAGATCCAGCAGACTATTCTCCGTGCCGTCAGGAGATGGTCTTTGCAGAGTATCCATATGTCGGGATGGATTTCCGAGGCGACCCGGATTTGGCGCTACCAGCTGGAGAGCAGTGGAGTGCGATAGGTAAAATGATTCGACCACATCTTTGTTTATCAGTTTTATAATTCTTTTGTGTTTTAAAACATTATCAAGACTAATCAAACTCATATGTGTGTGCAAATATTGGGCCAGTGCGACCAGCGGCACGCCCATGGGCGGCAAGTAATGCTCCAGCAGGAGAGGTTGTAAGGAGGGCCATCCTTCGAGATCTGGACATATCGGAGACCCTGGCAGTGTTGCAAAATCAGGTCGAGGGCATTACTCTCGGTATTCAGGATGTTAGGACCGATGAGTTACCCTTGAGGTTACAGCGCCACACTATTGGTGTGCCGAGTCGATGGACCTGACTCTTGTGCATGATCACATAGGCGGTGGCATGTTATCACTAGCATCATTAGTCTAGGATTCTTTTTTGCATTCATTTTGAGTTTCTTGGTCATGTGACCAATTTTGTCTTGGAGACAAAACATTTTGTAAAACTACAAACAGTTATATATTTTTTATTTTTGGAGTTTTATTCTGGTTAAGTTATGCAATCTTAATGCAAATATTAATGTTAAATTCTTTCTTTACAAATGCTGCAAATGTCTATCTAACACAGTTTGCTAATGAATTAGTTAATGTGTTTAAGTTTCTGGAAATATGTTGATATTGAATGGAATCAAACTGTCTTTCCAAAATCTTGACTCTTAGGAACATGCAATAAATAGCTGGGTTTTGAACAGAATAAATGCCAGTAAGTTGTAGAATGATGAGTTGTGAATCTAGCCTGACAATGAATCAATGTATACCACGTGAAAATGGCATCAGAGAGAAGTTCAATCAACGCACTATATTCAGCAATGTTGTTCGTCGACCGACCAATACATATCCCTTTGAAACTCACTAACTCTCCGCTTGGAGTGAAAATGGCCCAAGCCATAGAAGATAGATTTCATGTACTACGACTAGCTCTGTCAGCATACCCAACAAATGGTTCCAAAAAGTCTGACATCTGCAATCAAATGCAAAGTGGATTACCTAACCAAAATGACAACTCTAAAAGAAAACAAAAATGTAACAAAAGTATATATACAAAGAGTGTACTATACTTAATCAAGCATAGTAACACTTAAGATACAACCCGTTTTGGGGCTACTACAGTGGAATCCCATCATAATCGACCAGCTCATAGGCTCCTTTTGTCAATACTCGTTTAACAATGTAGGGGCCCATCCATAATGGTTCAAATTTTCCTGTTCCCAATTTGTAAGAGTCCTGATCATAAAGCAAGACCAGGTCACCTTCTGAGTAGACACGAGGCTTGACATTTTTGTCAAATTGCACCTTAACACATTTCTTACATGCTTCATCAGCTAGTGTGGCATCATGACGGGTTTCATCTAAGTGGATTAGTTCCAAGAAACGAGCCTCTTCCTCCGAAGTTTCAGGAAGCAGATCGATTGCGAGCTTGAGAGAGGAAATTTCACTCTGAATTGGTAAGACAGCTTCCAGATTATACTCCAACTAAAAAGGCGTAAATCCGGTCGCATTTCCCACCGAAGTCCTATATGCCCATAAAGCTGAGTACAATATTAAATGCCAATTCTGTTTGTGGACTCCAATCATTCTCTCCAACATGTGCTTAAGGACTTTGTTGATCGCCTCAAATTGTTCGTTAACCTACGGATAATATGGAGTAGAACTATTGTGGGACAGTCCTAATTTGGCAATCAATTCAACCATCATGTGATTGTGAAAATGCGATCCATGATCTTTGATTATAGCCTATGAAACACCGAACCTAGTGTTGGGTCCCTATAATACTAGTGATTACCCCATTACTATTGTAGTTATACCCCTATTTATATTGTTGTGCCCCTATTACCCCCATATTGTTATTTCTGTGCCCCATAGAATCCCTCTATTGTTATTTTTGTGGCTTTATATTATTATTGTTAGGTCGGCTGGATTATATTGTGACTCCTTAGACTCCTATATATAGAAAGGAGGTTTTGTCATTTGTATCATCCAAGAATTGTTCATTTATGTAATGTAAAGGAGGTTGCCCCCTCGAAGAGGCTGAATTCTAAGGCGTTGATCTATCTTTTCTATCTTTTCTTGAGCTGGTTTCATAACATTTGGTATCAGAGCTTTGGATTCTAGGGTTTCGCTGCTCCAAACAGGTCATCGTGGCATTTTCGCTATAACTTTTTTTCTGTGACGTTTCAGAAGTCGCAAAAAAAACCCATTTGAGAAGAATTGGCGCTGAACCTTGGGTCCGAATTTCAGAGCTTTTTGCGCGATATTTTCGGAGATATGATCTGAGGAAGTTGGTCTTTTTGCAGACTCCTGAATTACATTCAAAACAGGTGACCTGGGGAAAATCGTCATAACTTTCTCTCTGAGGATCGGATTGAAATTTCGTAAAAGGTACAGAAAGAGGACGGACTTTAGTTTCTTGTATGTGTGTTTCAGATTCAAAGGTTGAAACAGTGACTCGTGACACGTCGTACAAGTTCGCTCTACTGAACCAGTCTAAAATCAAGTCACTGTGGGAGATTTCACATAACTCTTCCTTGGAGAATCCAATTTGGCTCAGACTTGTGGCATTGGAAAGAGGACATAGAAGGCTACTACAGGTAGTAATTTCAGAACTGGATGATCCGAAATTACAGAGATACATCAGATTCAATATCAGGCTTCTATAAAGTGAAAAAAGGTGTGTAGTTTTTTTTAATTTTTGTGTAAGCTTGGTTTAACGGAATTCAAAGGGCATAGTAAACATTATTATCGGTAACTGATGCCCCGAGGAAAGAAAATGCAAACACCTAGTAAGGAACCTGAAAGCTCTAGCATGACTCATGAAGAAGAGGAAGAAATGCTACATGATATATCAAAATTACAAGAACAAGTGCAACAAATGTCACGCTCACAAAAGCTAACAGAAGCTAAGATAAATGGCGTGGAATCTAAGATAAAGGGCATGGAAGCTAAGATGGATGGCATGGAAGCTAAGGTGAATGGCATGGACGCTAAAATTGATGGCATGGATGATAAGATGGATGAATTGAAGAAGTTGCTACAAGAAAGGGTCACTAATGGTGAAAAGGTAGTAAAGGAAACTCATGATGAGAACAAAAGAAATGTTAATCATGATTCCATAGACTCTAATGTTGGATCGAAGACTCACCATATTCCAAAAATCGATATGAGGAAGTTTGATGGCAAGGATCCCGCCACATGGATATTACAGATGGAGCAATTCTTCGATCTCAATAATGTGCAAAACACACAAAAGGTACGTATGGCAACTTTATATTTGGAACCAAATCAGTTTGTATGGTATCAATGGCTTTGTTCTCGTAAACAATTTATCACTTGGGCAATTTTTACGGAAGAATTGATAGCACATTATGAGGATACAAAAAGCAACACTTTTTTTAGCCAATTGATAAGTCTCAAACAAAAGGGTTCAATAATGGAGCACATTGAGGAGTTCCAAAAATTGAACATAAGGGTAAAAGATATTCCAGAGGAGCATAGGATTGATGTGTTCATAGGGTCTTTAAAGGATAATATCCAACATGATGTTCGCCTTTGGGAACCTGATTCATTAGAGAAGGCATTCAGGTTAGCAAGAAAAATGGAAAGCAAAATTATGGCAACTAGGAAGCATACCGTTCACAACTATAAAGACGGAAGTGTTGTTGCCCATAGTCTTCCACAACCTACAAGGTTGACACCACAACAATTGGAAGAAAAAAGAGCAAAAGGGCTTTGTTACAATTGTGATAGCAAATACACAAAAGGTCATAAGTGTGCTGAGAAGAAATTATTCTACATAGATTGTGAAGAGGAAGAAGAAAAGGAGCAAGAAAGGTCAAAAGAAGAGGATATATTCCAGGAACAAAGCCTAGATGAAGAACAAATAAATCCGACCATATCTTGTAATGCATTGGCGGGAATTACCACTCCTCAAACCATCAAGATAGAAGGACAAATCAAGAAGAAAAAGGTAATAGTGTTGATTGATTCAGGAAGCACCCACAATTTTATTCATTGTAGGGTAGCAAAAGAATTGAATTGCTTCCTATATCCAGCACCAGAGTGTCAAGTGATGATTGCAAATGGAGGAACAATAAATTGTTCTGGAAAGTGCCATAATATCAAGCTATCCATGGGAGAATATGTATTGACTAGCCCAATGCTTTCCATTCCAATGGGAGGTGCTGATGTTGTACTAGGAGTCCAATGGCTACAATCCTTGGGTACAATAGCTTTTAATTTTCAAGAACTTTTCATGAAATTTTCTGTGGAAGGAAAGGAAGTTGAATTAAGGGGTATTGCAGGGAAACCAGGAAAGATAATCAGCTCTAATGGCATGACAAAGCTTCTAAAAAAGGAGCAAAGAGGTGTAATTGCACAATTATGTTCGCTAGATGTTTCCACATTGGAATCATCTATTTCTCCAGATCTCCAAAAAGTCCTGGACAATCATTCCAAGGTATTTGAGACTCCCAAAGGTCTCCCACCTATGCGTGATCATGATCATGCTATTCATCTGATTCCAGGAAGTGTTCCTCCAAACATCAGGCCGTACAGATATCCCTATGTCCAAAAAAGTGAAATTGAACGTATGGTTGCAGAAATGCTAGAGGCTGGTATAATTCAACCGAGTCAAAGTTCTTTCTCAGCTCCAGTAGTATTGGTGCACAAGAAGGATGGATCATGGCGCATGTGTCCAGATTATAGGGAGCTCAACAAGCTCACTATTAAAGATAAGTTCCCCATTCCTGTCATTGATGAATTACTGGATGAATTGCATGGATCAATTTACTTCACCAAGTTGGATCTTCGTTCGGGATATCATCAAATCAGAATGAAGATTGAAGACATTCCGAAAACAGCATTTAGAACTCATGAGGGTCATTATGAATTTTTGGTCATGCCTTTTGGCCTTACCAATGCACCTTCAACATTTCAAGGTTTGATGAATTCAATTTTCAAACCATTCCTTAGAAAATTTGTGTTAGTATTTTTTGATGATATACTAATCTACAGCAAGTCTTGGAAGGATCATGTTGAACATGTTGACAGGGTGCTACAACTATTGGAGGAGAAACAATTATATGCAAAAAGATCCAAATGTTTCTTTGGAGTCCAGGAGGTGGAATATTTGGGTCATATTGTATCTCATGAAGGAGTTAAGGTAGACCCTAGCAAAATTAAAGCCATTAAGGAATGGAAAATCCCCACATCCATAAAGCATCTGCGAGGATTTCTTGGGTTGACAGGGTATTATCGCAAGTTTGTTAAGAATTATGGGAGAATAGCAGCACCTCTAACAACATTATTGAAGAAAGATTCATTTTCATGGACTCCGGAAGCAACAAAGGCCTTTGAACATCTTAAAGAGGCAATGTGCCAAGCACCGGTCTTAGCTACACCGGACTTCACAAAAACCTTTATTGTGGAATGTGATGCTTCAGGAAATGGAATTGGTGTTGTTCTAATGCAAGATGAAAGACCCATTGCTTTTGAAAGTCGTCCAATCAAGGGAAAGTTTTTAAGCAAAGCTATTTATGAGAAGGAAATGTTGGCAATACTCCATGCACTTAAGAAATGGCGACCCTACCTAATGGGAAGACACTTCAAGGTAAAAACGGATCATGATAGCCTTAAATACTTTTTAGAACAAAGATTATCCTCTGAAGAGCAACAAAAGTGGGTCACAAAGATGTTGGGTTATGACTTTGAAATCATCTACAAAAAAGGGAAGCAAAATGTGGTGGCAGATGCACTCTCAAGAAAGGATGAGGATGTGGAAGCATTGTTGTGTGCCATTTCTATTATCCAACCAGATTGGATAAACGAAGCAAGGGAGGAATGGAAGAATGACGAAGAAGTGTGGGCACTTATTCGAAAGCTACAACAAGATTCCAGTACTTCTGATACATTTAGCTGGCAAAATGATTCGTTATGGTACAAAGATCGCTTATACCTCTGTAAGAATTCCCAGCTAAAACAAAAGATTCTTATGGAATTGCACACTTCTCCCTTAGGAGGGCACTCAGGATTTTTAAAAACTTACCACAGGGTTAAGAAGGAATTTTTTTGGGATGGCCTTAAATCAGATATTCAAAAGTTTGTGGCGGAATGTTTGGTTTGCCAACAAAATAAAGTTGAAACAATTAAGACACCGGGTCTATTACAACCTTTATCCATTCCAAGCCAACGTTGGGAGGAGGTTTCAATGGATTTTATCACAGGTTTACCCAAGTCTGAGGGAAAGAGTGTCATCATGGTGGTAGTTGACAGACTTACCAAGTATGCACACTTTTGTGCATTATCACATCCATTTAAAGCCAGTACAGTTTCTACTGCATTTATGGAAACAGTTCAAAAGCTACATGGAAACCCAAAGATTATTGTAAGTGACAGAGATCCCATTTTCACTGGAAATTTTTGGACAGAATTATTTTCTTGTCTTGGTACTCAGTTAGCTCATAGCTCATCTTATCATCCTCAATCTGATGGGCAAACTGAGATAGTAAACAAATGTTTGGAAGGATATCTTCGTTGCTTTGTATCTGATAAACAGACACAATGGGTCAAATGGTTGCCTCTGGCTGAATGGTGGTATAACACTTCCTTCCATACAGCAACAAAAATGACCCCATTTATGGCACTTTATGGGTATCAACCACCATCCATCACATCATATTTAAGAGAAAATTCTAAGGTTCAGGCAGTGGAACATCACATCGAACATCAACAACAAGTCCTCCAACTCTTAAAGGATAACCTCGTGTTGGCACAAAATAGAATGAAACAACAGGCAGATCAACATCGCAGTGAAAGAAGTTTTGATGTAGGTGATTGGGTATTCCTACGGCTACAACCATATAAGCAAATGTCCCTAAAGCAAGCTAAGAAGGATAATAAATTATCACCAAAGTATTATGGTCCGTACAAGGTGTTGCAAAAGATTGGTACTATGGCATACAAATTGGAGCTTCCTGCAGCTTCTCGATTGCACCCAGTTTTCCATGTTTCATGTTTAAAGAAGGTTATAGGTGACAAGCTCCCAATTCAAACAATATTGCCAGAACTTGACGAGGAAGGAAAAATTATATTGGAACCGGAAGCAGTCACAGAAACAAGAACTCGACAGCTACGAAATCGATCAATTTCAGAGTATCTTATCAAGTGGAAGAACTTATCCGCTGAAGATTCCACATGGGAGGATGAGAATTTTATGCAGAAGTATCCAGAACTACTCAAGCGTTGAGGACAACACTTTTTTGAAGGAGAGGGGCATGTTGGGTCCCTATAATACTAGTGATTACCCCATTACTATTGTAGTTATACCCCTTATTTATATTGTTGTGCCCCTATTACCCCCATATTGTTATTTCTGTGCCCCATAGAATCCCTCTATTGTTATTTTTGTGGCTTTATATTATTATTGTTAGGTCGGCTGGATTATATTGTGACTCCTTAGACTCCTATATATAGAAAGGAGGTTTTGTCATTTGTATGATCCAAGAATTGTTCATTTATGTAATGTAAAGGAGGTTGCCCCCTCGAAGAGGCTGAATTCTAAGGCGTGGATTTATCTTTTCTATCTTTTCTTGAGCTGGTTTCATAACACCTAGAGACTACATGATTGAAAAAGAAAAGAGTAGTCGTTTCCCCGTTGTTGTTTAATGTGGGCATCACCTCGGCCCATTTTGTAAAATAGTCGATAGCGACTATAATATACCCATGCCCCCGGCCAAGGTGGGGTTACATGTCATGAAATTAATGCCCCATTTAGCAAATGGCCCAGTAGCAACTACTTGGTGCAGTGGTGCAAGTGGTAATCTGGCTTTGCGATAAAAAATCTGACAAGCATGGCAACTTCTGACTGCAATTATGCAATCTTTGAATATAGTGGGCCAGAAGTAGCCAGCGTGTAAGATCTTTTGTGCAGTAGCGTAACCAGATAGATGCCCCCCACACGCACCTGAATGACTGTCATTCAGAACTTTTTCGGCCTCCTCGTGCATGAGGGACCTTCGCAGAACTGTATCGACATCACGGCGGTAAAGTGTATCACTAATGATCATGTAGCATTTTGCTTGGTCGAATACATTGTTTTTCTGAGCAAGAGGTGTTTGGATTAAAAGTTTGGGTTTGGAGATAGATCAGTATATCTCCATACCACGGATTGCTTGACAATATCAGAAACAGAGTCTCATCCATGATTGATGCTTTAGATGTTAAATCATTAGATGATGATGGAAGGTCACAAAGTAACTCCACGAAGACGAGAGACTTCTTTGATTTGGATTTGGTGAATTCCAAATCAAAATCTTGCAAAATGGCTATCCATTTGGAATATTTCCCCCCGAGTAATTGACGCGATAGAATGTAGGTCATAAGGTTTCAATCTGACACAATGGTAGTTCTGTGAAAGAGTATATAGTGTCGAAATATTTATACTGCTTGAACAGCTACTAAAGCCAGATTTTCAACATAGGAGTATTTGCTTTTTGTATCATTTAAGTTTTGATTTAAATAATATATAGGATGTTATATTCCATCATTTTCTTGCACTAAAACCATAGCGATGGTTGTATCAGCGGTGGCGAGATATAGGTTAAAGTCTTTTTGATAGGTAGGAGCATACATTAATGATGCCTTTATCAGGGAATCTTTTAAAGCATCAAAGGAAGTTTGCACAACCTCATCCTAGTTGAAGGGTACTTCTTTTTCAAAATATGCTTATAACCTTTAGCAAGTTCATCGTAATGTGGAATGAACCTCCTTAGAAAGTTTGCTTTTCCTTGGAGTTTCTGAATCTGAAGCAAATTTGAAGGTGGAGGCATGTCAAGGATTGCCTGAACCTTACATGGGTTGAGTCAAATTCCATCCTTAGAAACTATAAAACCAAGTAAGCAACTAGAACCAACACAAAACACACACTTGTGTGGATTGAGTCGTATTTTGTAGTGTCGGCAACGTAGAAATATGGCTCTCAAATGCTGCGGATGATCAGTCCGCTTTCGCGAACGAGCCAATAAATTGTCGAGATACGGTTGAACGATGTGCTTGATGTAGTGGAAGGCATAGTTCATTTCCCTCTGAAAAGTTTCCCCTGCGTTCTTCAAACCGAAAGGTAATTTGCGATATGAAAATGTGCCCTACGAACATATAAATTCAGTCTTTGACTAGTACCATGGGTGGATATTGATTTGATTGTATCCAGAAAATCCATCCATAAATGAAAAGATTTCACATCCGAAACATTCATCAATTATCTGGTTGGTGAAGGGTGTAGGATAGTTGTCCTTTGGACAAGCTTGATTTACATCCCTATAGTCGACACACACTCTAATTGTTCCTTGTTTTTTCATTACAAGAACAATGTTCGATACCCAATCAGTGAGTGGAACAGGGTAAATGAAACCAACATGCAAAAGTTTTTCAACTTCTGCCTTAATGACAGTGGCTTTCTTCGGATGAACAGGTCGAAGCCGTTGTCGTATTGGTTTGAAATCTAGATACATATTTATTTCATGTTCAACAATTCTCGAGTCAATTCCTGGCATTTCTTCATATGACCATGCAAAGACATCTCTGAATTCGTGAAAGAGAGTGCAGTAAATTTCTAGTTCTGATGAAGAACATGATTTGCCAACATGAATATTCTCTACAACATTAGGTTTGGTTGAGATATTAATGGCTATAGTTTCTTCAATATTGGACAGATTTCACATGGAATCCACTGTATTTACAGTATTTGATAGAAAATCAAAGACTGAAGGATGATTAAGGTCGCTTGAATAATCTTCATTGTTATCTTGAAGGTGGGAATGATGGTGGTAATCTTCCCACAGTGTCTCTCCTATCATCATAGACTGAATGATTCCTTCATCTGTAGAATGTATACGAGGCCAAGGATCGGAAGAGGTACCATACTCTAGAGACATATCTATCCAAACACTCACTGAGTGTTGATTTGGGTTCGCCACCTAGGCCCAGAAAATTGATTGCTACAAAGATTCTATGGGGCTTCGGGGCAACACCTCGCGATGATCCACACTATCAAAATGGTCAGATTTCTTCTTAATCTTTGATGATGTAGAATATATCATATGACAGGTTTCCACTGTGGCCACTTCTGCCAGATTACTTGGAGGCAGGAGGGCAAAAGTACCCATTAAGGAAGGGTCTTTTACGAGACCTACTCCAACATGTTGAAGCGATTGAGAACTTCCACGGATCAATGGAATGCTTCCAGTAGCTTGTGAACTGTTGGGGAAAAAGGTTAGTTGGTCAAGGATTGTAATTCCACCTTTGAAGGGAAATGAAATCTTTCTAAAATATGTTGACACACGGTGGCCATAGCATAAATCCAGGGCCTTCCGAGTAAGATATTGTAGTCAAGGTTTCCATCAATGACCTTGACTTCAATTTCTACTGTCTTGCTCTTTCCCCCAGTTCAACTTGCATGTTACTTAATATCCCATACGGCATGTATGTTCTTCCAATGAACGCTTTTAATGTCGTTGATGATCGTGACAAGAGTGGTGAGCCTAAATTTTTCCAACAACTCATTGACATAATACAGGTAGATGCCCCCCCATCAATGGTTGTTTGATGAATAGTTTTATTGAGGGCTTTTACCTGTATAAGGAAAGTGAGTTGGGCCAGTAACTGAGGTTCATATTCTTTATGGTTAAATGCCACAAGATTGGAATCCGCTGGGTCAATCCCACCTATTGCTGATAACAAAGCTTGCTTTTTGGAGGGGCAATTTTGCAGCACTTCAAGTGTCGACATAGCGGATGGAGATTGTGCCAAATCCTCCACTATATTATAATTCTGTGCAGCTCAAGCACGAGGATTAAATGTTGATTTATGTACTACTCCCTTTGGTGGCTTTATTTTTAATTCAAGAATGATGGGCAGAACAACTTCAGGCGAAGTTGTTGTCAAACTACTGGGTTGATCTGTAGCCTTGTTGTTCGACGATGGTGGATTCCCATAATATTTATTCCTTGTTGATATCAATGCATCATTTTGCTGTTTTGAGATGGATAGCATAAGCACATGGGATAGGGAAGCATGATCGTTAGCAACCAAATTGGTTTCTAGGCTCAGAAATGGATTAGTCAACACCACTGAGGTACTTGAAGTCCTTAAAAAAATTTCAACCTAAGCTTTATGTGGACAATATTTCTTGAAATTCTTGTCATTGCATATGAAACATGGATAACGAGGTTTCTTTTGTCCTGTAGGGTTTTGAGAAGATTTTTTAGGAGGTGAATCTTCCTATTTCTTCTTATTATTTTTCCCTCTCTTCTTGCCCGGTGATTGCTTTGGATTCTTGCCCTTATCAAATGACACGGCATTAATCTCTGAGGCAAGAGGTGCTTCATTTGTTTTTTGACTAGAAACTGCAAGGGCTTTTTTAGATGGAGCCTTCGCGGTTTTCGTGCTTGTGGTACCGATCACACCATCACCGGCGTGAGAGTCCCTATTTGATTTAGGAGGGGGAGGAATGGAAAATTCTGGTCTAAGAGCATCAAAAATTTTGTTGTAGAGTGTGCCAGACTGAGTATAGATCAAGTCTAAATATTGAGCACGAGCAATGACTTGCTCTTCAGTGACAAATCCTCCTTTTTCCACATCTTCTGTTATAGAAGTTAATAAGGACTTAATAAACTATTCAGCTAAAAGCTAATTAGTAACATATGTCTTTACCATTTGACGACGACGTCACCACTCATGAATGTGATCGCATATGTGAGTGGCTGTGGTCTGTTTGAAATTGGTAAGGAGTTCTGTTCATGTTTCATACCTTATGGGTAACTAAAAATGGGTTAAGAAGGTAGTGGCAAGGGCGCTGAAGTTATCGAATGAAGCTCTAGGCAATTCAATATACCATTTTGCTACAGGAACAGTGAGCGTTCTCTGAAAAAGGTGAAGCCTAATTGAATCATCATTTAGGGTGTTAGATGAGCACTGCAAATGAAAGGTCATTATGTGATTCAATGGATCTTCAAATGGATTTCCATTGAATTTATGAATATTAGAGGGAATTTTATGAGGAATTGTTGGCCATCAAGGGGCTAAGCAATTGGATCATTCGTCAGCCGGCTCAAAACTGGTAATTCCAGAGTTGCTACAAAAGGCAACTGCTAATTCAGGTTAGTGTTATAGACATTTTTGTGCCCTACAACTCCAAGCATGAAATTTCCATAAACCAAGGGCTCCTAAGTCCCTAAAAGTGTTGTTCTAACCCCTAAAGGAACAAGGTCAACAGATTACAGCTTCTCCCAGAAGTTCTCCACCAGAAATTGCTCAGAATTGGTCAAAACAGGATCATTGCAGCTGCTCCACTGGCTAGGTGCATTGCATCTCACCCAAATGCACTGTGAGGGTGCGTTGCATTTCAAAACTCCCTTCTGTAGGGTGCGATGGGCGAGAAATGACAAATGGCAGTGTCATTCCGTGAGGTGGAGAGGCAATGGAAGCTTCCAGAATCTTCTCCTGTGACACTTGCCTCACTGAATTCGACCAAAGGATGAGTAAGAGGCCCTTAGTCTCCAAGTGGAAGCAAGAACTGACAGAGAGAAGACAGTAATCAAATCACAAGCTGACTCATCCTCCTTACAGATATCTATATATGGATCCCTCATCCCAGAGATCCAGAGGCTGGAATTTTGCATATTGTAAGGAATTGTTGTTGGTTTCTAGAGACAAACATCAGATTGTTGGGTGATTTATGCTTTGTTTTGAGGTGAAGAGGGGCTTCTTTGCTGGGAGGTTGATACTGGGTCAGAACCACTGGTTGTAACTCCTCCTGGATCTTTTCTTGTATATCAATAAAAAACTATTTGAGTTTTCCTCCATGCTTTTGTATCGTTGATGCTTGTTACATTTGTATGGTTAACTTATATCTGATCCTAAGTTGTTTATGAATATAGATCCATGTCTTTGTATAGTGCTCTTCTTCTGTGATCTTACAGGTACTTTGTGAAGCTGGGCAAGCAAGGGTGCAGGTAGCTGGAGACTATCAAAGAAGAGAGGGATTGGATCAAAGGATTAGAGCAAGATACAGGTTGGTTCTTTCTATTCCTCTCTATCTATAATTCATGAAGGAAATACAAAAGTAGTTTTTCTCTGTTTGTTTATAAGGCAGTTGTCACACCTTAGTGGGATAGAGCAGTTCTAAATAGACACTTTTCCCGGTAACAAAATGGCGACTCCACTGGGGAATGTCTAATTAGTTTGTTTGTGTATCATTCTTTGTTGTTTGTTTCATAAACTTATAAGTAGCTTTCGAACTGCATTTGCCATAACAAATGCAAAGTAGATAACTACTGCTTCAATCCATTCACTAGATCTGTTTATGATTTAAACAGCTGATTCACAAACTATCTGATTTCCCTTGTGATAGCTCTTAGATCCTCCTTAGATCTACCCCTGATTGTTGCATTACTGATTGCTTTTTACTCAGCCAAAAACAAAGGACTGAACTGCAAACTGTGACCCGGAACCCGGATAGAGTCTCGTTTCTGGCCCAGCGCAGGTACTGTTTAGAGATCCTGAATTTCATCGCACTTCCTGAAGGGGCAACCTGCGCTGCATTTCAGATTCTCTGTGTTACAGGTGCGCTGATCAGACTGGCTCTATGCAGTTGTGGTTCTTGTGCTTCATTCTTTCCAGTTCTATCCCTGAATTTTGCTGCCTGTGATCAGTATATGTCTGTTTGAAACCTCTTTTCCTTGTTGTTATTCCACCTCCTTTGTACAAAATAACTGTAGATGTTTTTGTGTGTTTGTTGAGTCATTTATAGTTTTCCATTGCAAAAGTAGAATAGTCGTACTATCGTCCTTTGATTTGAATCTGTCGCAAGTGTCGATTTCGATCATAGGAGAAAGTTTGATTGTTGTTGATGGTCGATTATACTGTTACTATTGCCTTTGGTCTGAATTTGCAATTTTCTAGTGTCAAGAACGAGTGTTCATTTCAAAATCGTAAGGTGTCGTAATCATCTCTGTTTTTGATTTCGAAAAGAGCTTGTTTATATTTTTCGGTTGAAAAGAAATTCAGATTTGTACATCAACTTTCCTTTTAGCATCAATACTAAGAAAGTCGAAAACAAATACATGCATGTGCATTTGCATATAGACAGTTTGTTTGGCTTGATTTAGGAAAGTGCATTTACAGTGTGCTCTTTGCTCTTTTTGAAAAGATTCTGTCTTTATTTTCCCCTAGTAGCTAGGATTTTCATTGCACAAAGGAGATAAAAGTTTGTTTATCATCTTTAGATTGCATTTTAGGAATTACATCTACATCTCGTGGTGAACCCGAAAGGCAAACTTCATAAACAAGATCAACTTAAAATAAATTCAATGAATCTAACAACACTTTGGAACTTAACGCACAACATTTAGAGGTCTAGGCTAGAGACGTATTCTGGCGTCGTAAAGCCTGGTAACTGTTGTCCTCACTGATGGTTGGGTGATTCCTCCACTTTGAGACGATAAGTGCCAGTACGGACTTGTGCTCCCACGTACCGTCGAGTATATTTTGGGAGACCCCTATAGGCTTAAATCCTTTATCCTTAGGAAGCCGTGTCTGCCGCCCTATCGATCGCAATGCACTGAACACAACATTCGGGAAGATTGACTGTCGTACCGTAAAAAGTATTCTGCAGTTTTGCGATTGGTTTGGTACTCCCTCTACCTAGATCTCCAGAGTAGTCCCTTTCATTCCTTTTCAGACTTCTTAACGGAAAAGGTCCATCTGAGCACTTGTCACTTCAGGCTCATTAAAAATCGAAGGCGACTAGAGTCATCTTTTGTTTTTTCTCGACTCTTAAAAACTGAAAAACAAGTTGTGTCAAAGCGTCTAAAAATTTATTTTAAATGGAATGTTCATTACCCCTTTCCTACGTTGATCTTGGGTTGAGAAAATGGAGTCCACCAACCAAGGAATTCCCCTTCGAGGAAATCCTAGTCCCTTCTCCTCTTGGGGAGATGTTGGTGCACCCCATATGGCAACATTGTCGCTTCCAGGACTGACAATTGGTTTTCCTGTATGGATCTTCTCAACCTCTGTCGTTCAGAACACCACTATTCCTGAACAATCGAATCAGCAATTAGACGAGTCCAGAGTTATCCACCAACCTTCTACTTCCTCTAATTCTTCCTCTCTTCCTTCGTCTTCGCTTGATGGGGCTGGTAAAGCCAAAAGTCAGGTTCCTAAGGAGAAGAAGGAAAAGAAGAAGAAAGAGAAGAAGAAGAAGGAGCCGAAAGCGAATGGGGACAAACGAGTGTCGTCTAACGAAAATCCACACACTGCACCGACCAGGCCTAAATCGCCATGTGTCATTTGCAAAGGAGACCATTTTCCCAAAGATTGTCCTTGCATCCCTCGGATCTTAAGGGACTGGTCTCCTCGTTTGCACAACCCGGTGTCGTCAACCTCTGATGATCATGTTGAAAACACACCGTCAACTAGTGAAAGTGAAGCCCCAGGACAAAAAGGAAAATATAGATTTCCTTGTAAACTGTGCGAAGGCGATCATGCCGTCCACCATTGTCCCTTCTTAGACGAAGCTAAAAGAGTTTTGGATGATCGTCCGGTTTCACCGTTACGACTTCCTCCTGGATATAAAAAACTCTTGCCGAGTCCGTCACTAGTTGAAAATCCGGCTGACCCGCTCAGGTGGTCGGCCGATGCATCTGTCATTGAAGATGAACCATCTGAATCCATACCAGACGAAAGTCAAAAGGTCGAGGCGGCAGTTGACCCGGTCTTGCCTTCAGAGGTTCCATCTTCAGATGATACAATCATTGAAGAGAACAAGGATGACACCGTCCAAATTCTTTTCATAAGCACAGACTCCAACGGACATGGGGACAATTTACCCGTTCCTTTACTGCAGGAAGGAAGTTCGTCAGAGTCGTACCCGGCCGTCTATTCGGTCCCACCTCCAAGCAACCTAGTTGTCTCCTTCGACTGGAATCAACTAGGCAGACCCCGTTTACCAGCTAGTATACCATTCCGAATTATTGTTCAAATATATAGAATGGTTATGGCTGGTACCATCATAAATGAGGGGGCTTCTGTGAGTATCCTTTCCTCAACTGCTTGGAAAGCGCTTGGTTCGCCATCGCTTTTTCCTGAGATGAGAAATCTGAAAGGTTTTGATAAAGGAACCAGTCGACCTTTAGGGATCCTTCCCGATGTGCCCATAACATTGAGAGGGAAAATCGTTCACATGAACGTAATGGTAGTTCAAGGACCCCTGGATTACAATCTACTCCTTGGACGGGACTATATTTATTGCATGGGAGCAATTGTCTCCTCACTCTTTAGAGTAATGTGTTTTCCGCATGAAGGAAGAGTGGTCAAGCTTGTGGACCAGCTTTCATTTCCCGGATCATACAGAGAAAATAGTCATATACCATCCCTGAATGGTCTTTTCACGCAAGAAATGTCTCAATCTCCAGTCCGTCCTCCCGATGAGCGCGAGTGATTCGGAGGGATACGACTGAAACCCAGGGGGCATGCACCGTGGTCTGCCTCGGCAGGAAAACTTCGGGTATAGGGTAGGTTTCCGCGGGAGAGTTTGACTAGTCTGTACCCCCGTCCGTGATTGGAAGAGGGGGTTATTCTAGAACAAGATTCTCTTGTCAAAGTTATGTGAGTTGGCGAGCACCGCCGCTCACCTTTGTTTATTTCGGTAGACATCGCCGGAGAAGTGTTTTGTTTGCACTGTGAATAGAACGATCTTTGGGTAACCTGTAAGAGGTAGGCCTCTCTCGGTAAAACAAATGTTTTAACGGACTAAAGAAGGGGTAACCTTGAAACTCTATTTTATACCTAGGGGCATGCAAACCTTTTGGAATGCAAGCGAAGAGCGACTATTTATTTTTTAAATTTTTAGGACCTCTCCCCCTTTAAACTCGTAGGATTAGTCATTTCCTAACTTTCATAAAGAAAGGATGTGGGGCAAATCTCTAAAATTTGCCGTTTTTATATGAGACATTCTTATCACACGACTGGATTAATCGAGCAGTTTAGCACATAGTTCAAGCTCGTTAAAAAATAAACATAAGACATGAGCAAATGTTTCCACCTGCATTTAAGCTCATTAAAAAATGAACTATTCCCCGGTAAATAACCATCGTGAATGTAGTACTTCAGCTGTTAAAGCCTTGGTCGTGTTTGCACCATCACCTCCACTTTTCATTGGCCGATCATTCACCTCCATTTGATTGTTTACCCATTTTGAGGAACAGCTGCGAAGAGTGATTTTGCTAGCCATCCTTGTGACACTGCCATGATTGGAAAATTCCAAACCTTACCTGGAATCAGCTGCTACCCGTTTTATCACTCGTTCCTCAAAAGACGAGTCTCCTTTAAGCTCTTTTCAACTGACTCGTAAAATATGAAAAGATTGCCGAGCCATTGGCCTCTCTAGCTCGTTAAAGGGACAGGAAGTGCTATCCCTCCTCTAGATTTTAATCTTTTCGGACATGAGGGATTATTACACAAAAAGATCGAGCGCTTGTTTTGTTCGGCTCGTTAAAACTATCGAAAATTCATCCCTTCTGTATTGTTTTATACTTTTTCGGACTTAGGGGATTAGATGACGAAAAAGGAATTTTGGAGTTACCTTTATGTCTTTTTCAGACTCTCTAAAATTGAAAAGGACCGAGTTATCTTTGTCGTTAAACTCGTTAAAAAGATTAATAGCGACAAACTTGTCTTTAGACGAGAATGAGTTTCACTATCGCTAGGCTCGTTAAAACATAGTGATGGGTTTGCCCGAAGGGAAAATTATAGAACAAGCATATGTTATCCTCCTCAAGCTTGACAAAAATAAAGAGGTACTGGTCAGCAATGACTGGGGAAAAATTGGGAAGAAAACTCAAAGAAACTTTGTTGGTAGCAAATCCCTCTTGAACATGACACTTCCACTCCGTGTCCGAGTCGGGTTGGGTTGTTTCATTCACCGGTCACATCAACATGGTCACGCCATACCATCCACATTTGGGGTTAATGCTACCAATACATCACATCAGTGTCGCCGATATGTTCAAGAGAAGTCATCCAGAGAAGTCACCTGTGTCTCACCCACTACCATCCATTATACTCCATTCTTTCATGACCGCCACCCTGAACCTTATATCACCAGATCATTTTCACCTCCATCAAAATCATTTGCTCCGTTCCATGTCATTGATGTGGGATTCATTAAGGCCCTCCTGTGACGGATCACCTCTTGTCGACATCAGCTCGTTATCCAAGAAGTTGATCTAGGAACACCCCATTCAGTACTTTGAAGCTTGCATGCCTCAATGTCAAGTTTCTCACTTCCGGCGACAGGTTTACATCAATGGCCTTCGACCGAAAGATTTTGCGTGGTGTTCGATGCCAAGTCCTTTATTCACACCACGTGAATTGTACTACAGTACCTTGAGGATCATTATCATTATCGGTGATTCCTCTTGCGCTTGTTAATAGTTTACATCATTAACTGGTAATCAAGCGATGTCTTTCCATGTCCGACTTCAGAACATTTCTCACATGGATCGACTTGTACTTCGAGTGAAGATCGGACGAGATTGAAGACCCCGGATCTAGTTTCATCCATCTGGGCTGCGATATATATTCAGGGAAATAAAGACATTAAATGTACAACATTGCAGCACAGATAATCATCCTACCAAAAGGATGATGGCTCTATCAGAATCATCAGTCTACACTCAGACGATTGTCTGTCCTATGTACATGAAAATGAATTTATAAAGCTGAGCATGGGAATGCCCGCCTCAGCTAGATCATGAAAATAGTATGAAGATAATGTATTGTATTGTATCTTATTACAGGTCTCCTCCCAGCATTGAAAGAACTTCGGATCCTCATAATAAAGCATTTCACCCGACACCAAAAGGTTAACGGCCTCATACTTTAGGGGGCAACTGTTATAGACATTTTTGTGCCCTACAACTCCAAGCATGGAATGTCCATAAACCAAGGGCTCCTAAGTCCCTAAAAGTGTTGTTCTAACCCCTAAAGGAACAAGGTCAACAGATTACAACTTGTCCCAGAAGTTCTCCACCGGAAATTGCTCAGAATTGGTCAAAACAGGATCATTGCAACTGCTCCACTGGCTAGGTGTGTTGCATCTCACCCAAATGCACTGTGAGGGTGCGTTGCATTTCAAAACTCCCTTCTGTAGGGTGCGATGGGCGAGAAATGACAAATGGCAGTGTCATTCCGCGAGGTGGAGAGGCAATGGAAGCTTCCAGAATCTTCTCCTGTGATACTTGCCTCACTAAATTCGACCAAGGATGAGTAAGAGGCCCTCAGTCTCCAAGTGGAAGCAAGAACTAACAGAGAGAAGACACTAATCAAATAACAAGCTGACTCATCCTCCTTACAGATATCTATATATGGATCCCTCATCCCAGAGATCCAGAGGCTGGAATTTTGCATATTGTAAGGAATTGTTGTTGGTTTCTAGAGACAAACATCAGATTGTTGGGTGATTTATGCTTTGTTTGAGGTGAAGAGGGGCTTCTTTGCTGGGAGGTTGATGCTGGGTCGGAACCACTGGTTGTAACGCCTCCTGGATCTTTTCTTGTTTATCAATAAAAAACTATTTGGGTTTTCCTCCATGCTTTTGTATCATTGATGCTTGTTACATTTGTATGGTTAACTTAAATCTGAACCTAAGTTGTTTATGAATATAGATCCATGTCTTTGTATAGTGCTCTTCTTCTGTGATCTTACAGGTACTTTGTGAAGCTGGGCAAGCAAGGGAGCAGGTAGCTGGAGACTATCAAAGAAGAGAGGGATTGGATCAAAGGATTAGCGCAAGACACACGTTGGTTCTTTCTATTCCTCTCTATCTATAATTCATAAAGGAAATACAAAAGTAGTTTTTCTCTGTTTGTTTCTAAGGTAGTTGTCACACCTTAGTGGGATAGAGCAGTTCTAAATAGACACTTTTCCCGGTAACAGTTAGGTGAAGCATACCCAGGGTAAGATGGAATCGCCTGAGCAGAAGGTCTTTGCAGACCAGCATAGTGTATCTGATGCTGGTAACTTTGATAAGGTTGTTGCACATAACCATTGTAGTATGGTTGTTGATAACCGTTTTGAAAATGCAGTTGTCCATTACCTACAAAGCCTTGTTGCTCAGGTCCTCGGTAGGTTTGCTGGAATCGTGGTTGTTGGTATTGTACCAGCCATGGTTGTTGGACCATTTGTTGTTGCCCAATACTGGAAGATTGACCAAGATGTGGAGTAATCATACCCGTTTGAGCCTGAGTCGTTCCATGTAAGGAAGCACTAACCTGAGGTTGTGATTGAGCCGTAGAGACAAGAGGCTATTGTATTGCAACCTGAGAGACTTGAGGTTGGCACACAATAGGAAGTGCTTGTACTTGCGACACATTTACAATAGTAGGTGTAGTGGGAATATTCGACACAGGTTGGGTCGGTTGCATTGAATATACAACCCCTGGTTGTTGAGGCAGTATTGGTACCCAACTGCTAGATGTAATTCCAGTTTGACCTAAATTTTGTTGTAAACTCTCATGTGGTTGTTCTCTAGGAGGGAACAATGTAAAAGCATACTGCCCTCCATATGGCGGCAGTCCAGTGTTCAAAGGATATATCGGTCTTTGAAGACTGGACTACCCAAGTTAATATTGGCATGCAGGATCAATTTGTTGAGTTTCAACATAAGAAATACCAGATGGGATCCGAATGAACAAATAGGAATAGACCATGTCGTCAAAATAGTCCCTGAATGGACTCCAGCAGGAGGTTCTGTGGTAGCTGTATCAGATGATATAGTCCTAGATGTTGATGGTTTTTCAAACATATTTAGTCTATCCAAAAGATTTTCTAGTGATTCGATAGGAACTTGCGATGAAGGATGATTAAAAGAACTAACTTCAGGAATAGAAGGATATAAGTGAATCCCAGTTCCAAAATGCAATGGGGTACTGGATGGAAGATCCTCTACTATCTCTTCTATTGCAATCAGTCTAGGTGGAAGAGGTAGACCATCAGGTCCATAAAATACTTCTGGAGTCGAAGAAGGTATTGCTTCTTTAGTGAAAGATACTGGAGGGGTGACACCTTTTAAATTTTGGAACTCAACTTCCAGATGTTCAGGTAAGTGAACTTCAATCTCTGGTTCAGCTCTATCTGGAGTTATTTCATGTATAGAAGTGTCTACTGTTACACTAGGGTCAGTTCTAATGTCCCTTGCAACTGCAAAATTCCTTCTCTAAAGGCAGATGTACCAGAAAAGATCGAAGTAACTGTAGTCTCTAATGATGTTGAAACACAAGTTTCAAATAAATCAGGTGAATTGGACTCAATTAAACAAGACCGTTTTGCCCAGAATGGTTTCGTTTCCGGAGTCAAAGACATTTGACTCACTAGTCTCTGTGAACAATAGGGTTTTGATTGACTTTCTTCCACGATTGCGGATTACTTGATCAACTCAAAATTAAGGGGAAAAAATGTTATTCCGAAATTAATAAATTTTAATGACGCTTTGACACAACTTTTTCTTTTTCAATTTTTAAGAGTTGAGAAAAAGCTAAAGATGACTCTAGTCCCCTTCGATTTTTAATGAGCCTGAAGTGACAAGTGCTTAGATGGACCTTTTCTTTTAAGGAGTCAGAAAGGAACAAAAGTGACTACTCTGGAGATCTAGATAGAGAGATTACCAAACCAATCACAAAACTGCAAAATACACCTTGGTGATAAATTAAAGAGAAATTACCAAGGACTTTTGTATGGCAGTGAATCTTCCCAAAAGCTGTGTTCAGTGCATTGCGATCGATAGTGCGGCAGACATGGCTTCCTATGGATAAAGGATATAAGCCTATTGTGGTCTCCCAATATATACTAGATGGTATGGGGAGCACAAGTCCATGCTAGCACTTGTTGTATCAAAGAGGAGGAATCACCCAACATTCGATGAAAACTATAGTTACTAGATTTTATGATGCCGGAACACGTCTCTAGCCTAGACCTCCAGATGTGTTGCGTTAGGTTCCAAAGCGTTGTTAAGTTCATTGAAATTTATTTTAGAGTTGATCTTGTTTAGAAGTTTGTCTTTCAAGTTTCACCGCGTGATGTAGATGTAAAATTCCTAAATATGCAATTTAAAATGATAAACAATCATTGTTTATTTTTAGCAATGAATATCCTAGCTACTAAGGAAGGAAGATTATGATTCTTTCAAACAAAGAGCAAAAATCACACACTAAATGCACTTTTCCTAAATCATTTTTCGTACACAGTCTAAATGCAATTGCAAATGCATGTATTTGTTTTTCGTTCCCTTTAATGTGAAAAATGCCAAAAAGGAAAACTAAGTATAGATCTGAAATATTTTCTTCAAAGCGACACTTCAACAATTTCTTTTCAAAATAGAAAGGAAGACTTAAACGAAACTTTTCAATTTCAAATAGAAAATGCTTTCGACACTTCAAAATATCAAAAAATCAAATCAAATACATGACAAAAAGTTCAATCGACTATCCAAGGAAGGAAGACTCAACGACACTTCTCTTTTTGATACAAAACGACAGTTATGACACTTTTTTGCACCAAAACGACAGTTCAATTTAAGAAACTTTTCGACAAAGGATTGCAAATGATGGACAAATACATAAAAACATTTACTAATCCTAATCAATGGAGGCTGAACTATGTAAAGCAAGGAGGCTTCAACAATGAGATATTGTTCATAAGCAGCAAAACAATTGAACAGAGTTGAAAACAAGGACAAAAAACCCAAATTTCAAGGAGAGAAATAGGACTACTCAGTCATCGCACCTATGCTTCACAGAAACAGGGATGCATCTCACCTACTACACTCGGGAAGTGCAATGCATACTGGCTTCCAGTGACAGACAATGCGATGGGCCAGGGAGCGCAACTGAGGTGGATTTTGGCTCAAATTTGCAACTGAATTTAGTGAGTTAATCTGAGCTATTATGGACAGTAAAAGAAAAGTACAGGGGTATAATCTTTGGAGGTTATTGAGCTAACAATAGGGCATCTAGAATGCTTGTAAGTCAGATGTTTGAATCATAAACTAAATTGGAGATTGACTAAAGCAGCATTCATCTACTTTGTAATTGCAGAGCAAGAGCAATTTGAAGGCTATCTGGCTAACTTCAGGCTCTGTCTATAGTTTATAAAACAAACAATCAATAGCAAACAAACAAACTATTTGATCCCCAATGGAATTGCCATTTTGTTTCTGAGAAAACTAGTGTCTTTTCGATCTGCTAGTCCCACTAGGATTGGCTGCTCTCCTAGAAACAAACAATCAAAGCAATTTGCGATTTCTTTTATGTATGATAGATAAGGGAGGATCAAAGGGACCAACCTAGATCTTCCACTTGACTCCTTTCTTGATTTATCTCTCCTTTGATAGAGCTTTCACCTCTTCTCCTACTTATCCCGCTCAATAAGTACCTATAGAGTCAAAGTAACAAAACACCGTAAAAGCATCACGATCTATTATATCATAAATAATGTAGAACCAAAAATACATTGATCATACAACGACATTAAAAAATAACAACGTTCACAAATACACGATTGTATGGAGAAAAACTCAAAGAACTTTATTAATAATAGAAGGGAGAATTACAACCTAGCTATCTGATCCATCATCATCCTCCCAGCATCAAAGCCTTCTTCACCTCATGAAAAGCAAGAACACCAAACAATACAATGCCTTTTCTCAAAGACAAAATATCAAAGCTTCCGTACAAATTACAACAATCCAGCCTCTATATCTCTCAGATAAGGGATCCATTTATAGATGACTGCAATGGTGTGATCATCTCCGGGTTTTTATTAGTGTCATTCCACTTGTTTTTCTTGGTTCCAATTGGAGATTTCTTGGATCTCTTACTCATCCCTGGGTGAATTCAGACAGGCAAGTGTCATAGGAGAAGTTTCTGGAAGATTCGATGAGCTTCCACTTAGCAAACTGTCTCGAACATTTGTCCATCCTCACTCATCGCATCCCATAGAAGGCCTCTTCAGTATGCATCACACCTGGCTAGTGTGGAAGTCAGTATGCATCACACCCTAACAGTGGAGCAGTCAATATGGTCCAGCTTTGGCTAGTTCTGAGTGGTTTTTCAGGTGGAACTTTTGGGGAATGATGTAATCAGTTGACCATGATCCTTTAGGGTATGAAACAACACTTTTAGGGATTAAAGAGCCCTTTTTTATTGACATATAATATTGGGTGCCCAAATATGTCTATAACACAGAGTCTTCCAGAGAGGGAAGAAAGCGCACTAGAGAGGTTGACAGATTGTTGGATGATGCACGAGAGAATGTTGGAGCACCCTCTTCTCAACACAGACAAAGGAGGTCATCAGGGAGGTACACTAGATACATGGCACTTATGGGTGCATGTATTGCGACAAAGCCATATTCCTTTTAGGAAGTAATGCAGCAACTAGTTTTGGTTGATGCGATGGTGGAGGAGTATGACTCCATAGTTCGAAACAATGTTTATGATGTGATCATGAGATCAGAGGACAAGTCAATTGCGAGCTCCTATTGGCTTTACAAGGTAAAGAAATATGCAAATGGTAGTGTGGAGAAGCATAAGGCTAGATTTGTGGCCCATGGATTTTCACGGGTAGAGGGGATTGACTATGATGAGACCTTTTCTCTTGCTACAAGTTACTCATCAATCAGATTTATTTTGGCACTATCAGCACAGATAGGTTGTAAGATCCATCAGATGGACGTGAAGACTACCTTCCTTAATGGCATGATTGAGGAAGAGGCGTACATAGAGCAGCCCAAAAGTTTTGAGACCTTGGACCATGAGTCACATGTGTGCCAACTCAAGAGAGAGTTGTATGGGCTGAAGTAAGAACCCCATGCTTGGTACACCTGAATAGATAGCTACTTCACTGGGTTGAGCTTGACGAAGAGTGAAGTGGATGCGAACATGTATCACATGGTGGTGGAAGGTAAGTTGTTGATCATTGTACTTTATGTAAATGATTTCATACTAATAGACGATGAGAAGCTCATAAAATCTTACAAGGATGACCTTGCAAGTGAGTTTGAGATGAAGGACATGGGGCTCATGCATTACTTTCTTGGCATGGAGGTATGGTAGGGAGATGGGGAGTTGTTTGTATCTCACAGAAAGTATGCCAACAAGATGCTCAAGAGATTCTACATGGAGAGCAGTAAACCAATGGAGACTAATCAAGATGGTAAATGTAGGAAGGAGGATGCTACTTCAAAAAGATGTATAACCTGAGGATGAAAGATTGAGACTGGGTGACAGAGCATCTGAACACATTTAATATTGTGGTAAGTCAGTTATTATCTATTGATATTAAAATTTCAAATGAAGGTAAGTGCATCAGTTTGTTGTGTTCTCTACCAGATTTGTGGGACAGTATGGTTATTGCAATAGGTAGCAATGCAACTACCTTTCATTTTGATGAAATAGTCTCATCCTTGCTAACGGAGGAGATGAGACGAAAAAATATGGAGAGCCAGAATGGTGATGCCTTGTCTGTTGAGGATGGTCCCATAATAGAAACAAAAATAAGTCATCAAGTGGGAGATCTAAATCTAGAGGGAGATCTAAATCTCCAAGAAGACCTATAAAGGTGTGTTAGAAATGTGGAAAGGAAGGGCACTACAAAAGGGACTATAAATCTAAATCTTCTAATAAAGGAAAGGGATCTGATGATGCTCCTTTTGCAGAGGCAAAAACCACCTCAAATGAAGGTGGGGATGTGTACTTGGCTTCTTCAAGTACACATGTAGATCATGAGGCATGGTTGATTGACTTAGGTGCATCCTTTCACTTCACTCCCCATAAAGAGTGGTTCTGCGAGTATGAAAAATATGATGGTGGTGATGTCTTCTTGTCGGATGATAGGAAGGCTAGAATCGTTGGTCACAGAAAAGTAAAGTTGTAGTTGCAAGGTCAAATTATTAGAACACTTCCGGGTGTTCTCCATATTCCTGCATTGTCTAGAATGTTGATTTCTGCAAGCAAGCTAGATTATGGAGGTGTAAAAAAAGTGTTCAAGAAAGATACCTACAAGATGGTTTAGGGAGCAATGGAATTGATGCAGAGAGTTCAGATTGGAACTATGTACATGCTGCAAGGTAGCATTGTTATTGATGGGTGCAACAGTTTTGTGGTTCATGAATGTGGAGCAAAAAATCCAGTGGTCTCTAGAGAAAAGACTATGCTATGGCATAAAAGGCTTGGAAATATTGGAGAGAAGGGCCTTCGAATACTTCATGGTAAAGGTATGGTAGAAGGTATGACTAATAGCTCTCTGGATATTGATTTTTGTGAAAATATGGGAAGCAAAATCGGGTGAGTTTCCCCTCTGGTGGTAAGAGGGTGAAACATATATTAGAGCTTGTGCATAGTTATGTGTTTGTACCTATGAAGGTTCCATCATTGTGTAAGTTTGTGTACTATGTATCATTTATATATGAATTCTCAAGGAATACATGGATATATTTCCTCGAGAAGAGATCTCAAGTCTTTGACAGGTTTAAAGAATTTAAGGATCTAGTGGAAACTGAGACAGAGAAGAAGATAAAGGTGCTAAGGATAGATAATGGTGGAGAGTTTTGCAAGAAGGAATTTGAATAATTCTATAAGAAGTGTGGTATAGCATGGAAAAGGACTACTCCATACACACCTAAGAAAAATGGAGTTGCAAAAAGAATGAACAAGACGTTGATGGAAAGGGAAAGAAGCATGCTCAGTGGTGTCAGGTTAGGACAAGAATTATGGGCAAAGGCGGTGGAGATAGCATGTTACCTGGTCAACAGATCACCTTCATCAGCATTGGAGGATAAGATTCCACAAGAGGCATATTTTGGTAAGAAGCCCTCTCTTTCACATCTGAGGGTATTTGGATGTGATGCATATGTACATGTTCCAAAGGAGAAAATAACCAAGTTGGATAGTAAATCTGAAGAGTGCATATTTATTGGGTATAAGGATGGTTTAAAGGGTTATAAGCTTTGGAACCCAGTAACAAGGAAGGTTGTGTATAATCGAGATGTGGTGTTCAGAGAGGTGAAAGATGTTATTAAACATGAAGTCCCATTAAAGGAACTTGAAAAGATAGAGTTTGAGCTAAAGGAGGAAGAATCAGACTCTACAACATAAGAAGAATCAGAAGATGAAGAGCCACAAACTCTGGGTGTGAGAAGATCCATTCGAGAAAGAAGGCAGACAGAAAGGTATAATCCATCTTCTTTCTATTCAAATTTTGTTTTATCTATTACTGATGATGGTCCTAGAACAGTGAAGGAAGCAGTAGATTCAAAGGATGGCAAACTCTAGAAAGAGGCCATGGTTGATGAAATGGCATCTTTCCACAAAAATGAGGCTTGGGATTTGGTGGAGTTTGTTATCACAAAAATAGGACCTTGATAGACTGCTGATCAGACTATCTCAGTGTAACTATTTCAAAACAATCTTTTAGCTAAGGATTAGCCTCCTCAGCCTGAGAGGGCTCTCTTCAAAGGGTTAATGTTTTGATTAAAGATATGGATAGATGGCTAACTCTATGGTTTGTGATTGTATATGTTTATAGGTTGAAAGATGAAGGCTGGATACCATTGGGCTATGGAGTCAAAGTATGTTTTAGCACCACAACAAGATCAACTTAACATGAAGTTAGGGCATAGAGAGTTTTTATACATCAACAAAACAAAGATACAATGCAAGGCAACACATTTTGTAAATACATGAAGGAAGTTAGAGCATCATTGATGAGTTCTAAGTAACATGTATTCATACCACTGCAAGTAAGTGAAAGAGGAAATCCATGAGACAATAGGACATTAAAAAATATCTTTGAATCCTGAGTAGTGAAGCCAAAACATTCTACCTAGCATGGAAGTCAAGCCATTATAGAGTTCAAGTGCAGAAATGCAAATATAAAACAGTGAAACACAGTTAGTTTATCTATGAAGGAAGTCAAAGAATTATTGATGAATTCTGAGTTTCATAAGTAAACACCACTACAATGTAAGTATTAGAATATTCCATCAAAACAATAACATACAAGAACTCTTCATGAATCTTCAGTTGTCTAAGTATAAATTCTGCATTAGGTTAAAATATACACAGTCTGCACATAGAGCAACAACTGAGCCAAAAAGTCTCCAACCCTCTGCTAATTCGACCTATTGCTTTATATATAGCATTTATAACATGTTTTCCTTCATCCCTCATAAGGAGAATTCGAATTTTCTATGAGTGACACCTATTCTAACCATAAAACAAACCATTAATTAGAACTAGTTGTTAACTAGCAGTGCTAGTGACCTAATACAACTAGGAGTGTAACTCCTTATTATGATTACAACAACCTTATCTAAACATTGAAAGAATTATTTGAAAGCTGCAACCTCATGAGGTCGAATTTGATGAAGGCTCCCACGTTGTCACCTTACTGTTGATGACAAACCTTAGAAATTAGGGAACATGCTTCCCTGTTTTTAGGTTTAGGATCCTTGAAAATTGGCATGTGGGACAGAGCCTTTATCTTCTCATCCATGCCATATTTTATTAAATTGAAGGAATTTTTTGTATTCCATGCTGTCTATAACAAAAGCCTCTCTTGGTTTTTTAAAACACTTCTCCAACTGTCCAGAATCTGTCCTTGAAAAACACGTGTAAAACTGGAAAAATCTATTCTCTGAAATTAGGGTTTCAAAGAAAGCTTAGTATCTCCCAACTGAAAACACTTATGAAGAAAGTGACATAGGATATTATAGCTGGAGCGTTGATGAATAGAAACCTCCTTCAAAATTCCAAAATACCTTTTCCTGTGACTAGAAACTGATCTTGAAAAAGATTGTTCAAACTAGAAGACAAAGCTTGAATTTCAGCAGTTTCGTAGCGCAATTTTAACCATAAATTCGTCCCACCTCAGAATGAATTTTAGGAAAATAAATGAGGTCTTTGTATTTAAGTATGTTATAAATAAAAGCCTCTTTCAGTTTTGAAAATTGAGTTCTCAGCTGCTTAGGAACCCTTCTGGAAGTTGACTAGTAAAAGAAAAAAACAAAGTCTTTTATGCTGAAACAGGCTGCTTTAAGGGTTTCGTAGCGCGCTACGAAAACTCCTAGTTTAGAATCCCTGATTTCGTAGCGGAGCTAGTGCAAATTATGGGTTTTTCACTATGAAAACTCCTAGACTGGGTTTTGCGCTATGAAAACACCTAGAGTGAGTTTTGCACTACGAAAACCTTGACACAAGTTTGACACATGGAACTTATGTGTGATGTGGGACCAGTGATAGGAAAGAACAGAGTATTTAACCTATCTGACCATATCAACAAGACTCTCTTTTAGATCTTATACTCTAAAACAACCATGGAAAGACTAGACCAAGACTAACATCAATTCTTTGGAATCAAACTAATGTCAAAACACATGGTGAGGCTTCTAGGACATGGAATGAGGCTGTGAACTTTTTTTTTTGGAAAAGAGAATGATACTTATTGAGATGAGATGACTCAAAACCTATAAGACTATGACTAGAAACAAGGCAAACTTTCCAAAGCTTAGAAACAAAAATTTTAGGGTGATAACAGTGGCTCCACTAGGGATAGTGTGCCCTTGTGGTATACTAAGAACTTGTAGCTCCAGTGCCACTATCCATCCTCTAGAATAAAACTCTGAACTTCTGCCCAATCTGCTCCTCAAGCTTTTAATGATTTCTGAAAGAAGAATTCAAACTACACCTATTGAAACAGATGCTCAATCAACCTACCTTGAGCTTATTTACACATTCCTACCTACCCTATCAGCTGCAATCTCCACTTGTAGCTCAAGGAGTATGAAACTTCCAATGAAGCCAGTTGTCAATCTGATCTAACACTTGAATCTCTTCACAGTGCTTGAAGCAAAAATAAACCAGATACTGAAATAACCAAGGCAGCATGAGGTGTAACTGTTCTTCAAGATGAAAATATAACTGGAAGCCTGAATAGTAAATCTTTTCCATGTAGTCAGCTATAGGGTCAAAAAACACATGGTGAGCTTGATGTTTCTTGTGATATTCTGTAGCTTTGGACAAATCACCAATACTTTGATCATCTACATAAGGCTTCAGCTGTGTGCTCTCAAACTGCTCCTCAAATTGATTTTCAAAAACAATGTATTCTTCCTCAATCTCAAAAGAGAAAGGAAGCAACACCCTCTCTTTGTATTCTGTCATAGAAAGCTTTTGAAAAGTATGATCATGATCATGAAGACTATATGATTGAATTTGACCTTATAAACCTTCAATGTCTTTCTCAATGTTCTTAGCAACTTCATCCAAAAATTTCATCTTATCTTCTATCTTGCACTCAAATGATTTTAGATAAGACAAGGACAAAGAAAAAATTTCATCTATTTCTTCATTAATATGATCATCATTCCATTGTTTGAAACCCTGAATTGAAGGAGAGTTTGCCACCAACTCTGTTCTGTCTATCCATTCCTCCAAAAATATAAGCCAAAAGTTTTCAAATGACTTAATAGATTTGGCAGGAAAGCTTTCAATCCACTGTTTACATTTCCCTTGAAATGAATCATAGAACAACATAATGCAAACATCCTCATGTTTGACTCTATGAAGCTCAGTAAAATCACTTAAAACTGATATATGCTTGAAAGTTAAACTCAAATCTTCTCCATTTAATTTTGGACCATTCCTTAGAAAATATGTATCCTTGGGAAAATGATTTGGGAAACCATGAATTCCTAAAAAATTTATGCATGCATACCTTGAAATAAGAATGGTAGCATCTGAGATATTCATAACTCCAGTGGAATCACCATGAATCTATGAATTTTGAATTCTTCAACAATGGAGTCGCCAAGGTAGTTTTGCAACCTCGAAAGATTTTTGAGCTCCTGCTACCTTCAAGAGTTCAGCTTCTTGATTTCGGGAATGATTAATCTTCAGACTCCCGGCAGACGCACCAAAATGTTATCACAAAAATAGGACCCTGATAGGCTGCTGATCAGAATATCTCAGTGTAACTATTTCAAACCAATCTTTTAGCTAAGGCTTAGCCTTCTCAGCCTGAGAGGGCTCTCTTCAAAGGGTTAATGATTTTGATTAAAGATATGGATAGATGGCTAACTCTATGGTTTGTGATTGTATATGTTTATAGGTTGAAAGATGAAGGCTGGCTACCATTGGGCTATGGAGTCAAAGTATGTTTCAGTACCACAGCAAGATCAGCTTAACATGAAGTCAAGGCATAGATAGTTTTTATACATCAACAAAACAAAGATACAATGCAAGGAAACACAATTTATAAATACATGAAGGAAGTTAGAGCATCATTGATGAGTTCTAAGTAACATGTATTCATAACACTGCAAGTAAGTGAAAGAGGAAATCCATGAGACAATAGGACATTAAAAACTCTCTTTGAATCCTAGGTAGTGAAGCCAAAACATTCTACCTAGAATGGAAGTCAAGGCATTATAGAGTTCAAGTGCAGAAATGCAAATATAAAACAGTGAAACACAGTGAGTTTATCTATGAAGGAAGTCAAAGCATCATTGATGAATTCTGAGTATCATAATTAAACACCACTACAATGTAAGTATTGGAATATTCCATCAAAACAAGAAATACAAGACCTCTTCATGAATCTTGAGTTGTTTAAGTAGAAATTCTGCAGTAGGTTAAAATATACACAATCTATAAATAGAGCAACAGTTGAGCCAAAAAGTCTCCAACCCTCTACTAATTCGACCTCTTGCTTTATATATAGCATTTGCAGCATGTATTCCTTCATCCCTCATCAAGAAAATTCGAATTTTCTATGAGTGACACCTATTCTAACCATAAAACAAACCATTAATTAGAACTAGTTGTTAACTAGCAGTGCTAGTGGCCTAGTACAACTAGGATTGTAACTCCTTATTATGATTACAACAATCTTATCTAAACATTGAAAGCATTCTTTGACAGCTACAACCTCATGAGGTCGAATTTTATGAAGCCTCCCATGTTGTTACCTTACTGCTGATGATAAACCCTAGAAATTAGGGAACATGTTTCCCTGCTTTTAGGTTTAGGATCCTTGAAAATTGGCACGTGGGATAAAGCCTTTATCTTCTCATCCATGACATATTTTACAAAAATGAAGGATTTTTTTGTAGTCCATGCTATCTAGAACAGAAACCCCTCTTGGTTTTTTAAAACACTTCTCCAGCTGTCCAGAATCTGTCCTTGAAAAACACGTGTAAAACTAGAAAAATCTATTCTCTGAAATTAGGGTTTCAAAGAAAGCTTAGTATCTCCAAATTGAAAACACTTATGAATAAAGTGAGATCATTTATTGTAGTTGGAGATTTGATGAATATAAACCTCCTTCGAAATTCCAAAATACCTTTTCCTGTGACCAGAAACTGATCTTGAAAAAGATTGTTCAAACTAGAAGACAAAGCTTGACTTTCAGCAGTTTCGTAGCGCAAGTTTAACCATAAATTCCTCCCACCTCAGAATGAATTTGAAGAAACTGAAAGATTCTTTTGTATTTAAGTATGTTAGGAAGAAAAACCTCTTTCAGTTTTGAAAATTGAGTTCTCAGCTGCTCAGGAACCCTTCTGGAAGTTGACTAGTAAAAGCAAAAAACAGAGTCTTTTATGCTGAAACAGGTTGCTTCAGGGGTTTCGTAGCGCGCTACGAGAACTTCTAGTTCAGAATCCCTGATTTTGTAGTGCAACCAGTGAAAATTCTGGGTTTTTCACTATGAAAACTTCTAGACTGGGTTTTGCACTATGAAAACACCTAGAGTGAGTTTTGCACTACGAAAACATTGACACAAGTTTGACACACGGAACTTATGTGTGATGTGGGACCAGTGATAGGCAAGAACAAAGTATTGAACCTATTTGACCATACCAACAAGACTCTCTTTTAGATCTTAGACTCTAAAACAACCATGGAAAGACTGGACCAAGACTAACATCAATCCTTTGGAATCAAACTGATGTCAAAACACATGGTGAGGCTTTTAGGACATGGAATAACGTTGTGAAACTTTTTTTTGGAAAAGAGAATGACACTTATTGAGATGTGATGACTCAAAACCTATAATACTATGACTAGAAAGAAGGCAAGCTTTCCAAAGCTTAGAAGCAAAAATTTTAGGGTGATAACATAGTTGTCGGCTAGAAGGAAACCCATTGGCAGCAAATGGGTCTTCAAGAAGAAGACACATGCAGAACAAAATGTGGAGAAATACAAAGCTCGGTTGGTAGAAAAAGGTTATTCGTAGGTGTCGGGAATTGATTATGGTGATATTTTTTCTCCTATTGCCAAGGTATCTTCTATTAGATTACTTTTATTTGTTGCTGTTGCTTTTGATTTTGAGGTAGAACAGATGGATGTGAAAACAACATATCTTCACAGGGATCTAGAAGAATATATCTACATGAAGCAACCTGAAGGCTTTGTGGTGAAGGGTAAGAAAGAACCCGTATGAAAGTTAAAAAAGTCTTTGTATGGGTTAAAACAGTCACCAAGGAGGTGGTATTAGAAATTTGATACATTTATATGGGGACTTGGCTTCACTAGAAGCAAAGCAGATCACTATGGGTGTTTTAAATTAATTGGTGACCGTGTTATTTGTCTAGTCTTGTATGTGGATGATATGTTGCTGCTTGGAAATAATTGTCCTCCAAATTTGACATGAATGATCTTCATGCTACAAACCATATTTTGGGGATGGAAAATAAAAGAGATCGGCCAAAGAGGAATCTCTAGTTAAAATAGAGGAAGTAAGTCGAGACAATACTGCAAAGGTTTAATATGCAGGATAGTAAACCAGTGAAGGTTCCTATTCTTGTAGGTGTAAATTTATTTGTTGAACAGTGTCCCAAGACACAAGAAGAGGAAGAGGACATGTCTAGTGTTCCATATACAAGTATAGTCAATACCCTGATGTATGCGATGGTCTGTGATGAGCCTCATCATTGGGTAATTATATGGGCCTTAACTCACCTCTTAGCTTAGTCAAACCAACTTTTCTCATAACTTATTATATTTCTTTTACTATATTTTGTTTATGAGGTGAGTTAGAGTTGGATATTATGCTTAGTGGACTAATATGCATTGAATGCAATATTAAAGGAGAAAATCAAGGAATTTTGGCAAAAACTAAGGTCAAAACTTGAATGGGACAAGGGAGAGGGATTGTAGGAGGTGACTCCTCCTCATTTACTGCTCCTCCATTCGAATAAACCTCCATTCATCACATCAGCTCGAAGTGCAAACAACGAAATCATGAGGATTAGAAGGCGGTCAAGGAAGTGAGAGACAAAGAACCAGTTTATCTTGAGTTTGGGAGCCGAGCCTCCCTAATTTTAAGGAAGTTGTTAGGGGCTTTATTTGTATAAGTAGAGAGGCCTAGGACCTTAGTAGGATTCAGATTTTTATTGTAAAACTCTAAGCTATTTTCGAGCTACAATACTTGTGAAAGTTCTATTGATGTAATTTGTTGTTTTGGTAATAAGAATGAGTTTTGTTTTGAGCCATCACTGAGTTAACTCATAGGGATGAATCTCTTGGGTTAGGGCCCAACCTTAGGAGCCAAGGCTCCTCTCTTTTGTACATGTATGTTTAGTGTAGTTTCCTAGCTTCATTGTTAATTTGCTTTTAGATGCATTTCCTTACATGTAGATTAGATTGGTTGTTATTTAGTTTTCTTCCATTTGTGCGTTACTTTAAGTAGCAGGTTATCAATGATAAAAAGGATCACTACAAGGTTGTCAGCAGGTGTCTCGAGCTCACTTCCTCCCTCTGGGATCATGACTTGACGAAGGGACCCTTAAACAACCCCAAAAACACAGATTTCTAGTTCTTTTATGAGCTTTGAAGTTTGTTGTCTTTAAATTAGTATTTGGTTAGTTTTTCAAGGTATATTTCCTTTGTCATATTTTTCATATTTATTGCTGAATTAGATCTCATCCATGCTTTCATTCCTTTCAGCAACTTTCTTCATGCATAGTATAGGCAGTTAATCCATTAATTATGCTTTTCTAGTTTATGAAAATGTATCCTGTTTTCATACCTTTTTGGAAGACAAACATGTTTTATGCAGAGCAGGTGCTTCAAGAGGAGACTAAGACTTCATAGCTAGCAACCACCTTCCACTCCATTCACCTTAGCCATCCATTGTTTTCACCATCACCTTCACTAGTTTCTCATTATTTTTCATAAAAATCCTTCCAAGCACATTAAGCGAGTCCAACCATCTAATATCTTGGATATTGACTTTTGAGTGATCCTAGACCTTCTTCCACTCCATTCCACCCATCCCACACCTTTCCTAGGCCTCCCATCACCTCCAACACCTCACATTTTGCTCTTGGTTGTCTCTTGTAGTGTTATCGGGAAAACTAGTGTCTATTCAAAGTTACTAGTCCCACTAAGACGGGTAGCTATCTTAGAAACAAACAAACTAAAGTCACTTGTGTTTTCCTTTATGAGAGATAGATGAGAAAGAAGCGGAGAGTACCAACCTCAGTCTTTTGCTTGGCTCCTTGCTTGTTCCCTTTCCCCTTTGACAGAATTTCAACACTCCTTCCTTACTTGTCCCGCTTCAAACAACACTTGTAGAGTCAAAGCAGCATAATACCATCAAAGCATAGAGATATATAACCCTAAAAAATATAGGACCAGTTGTATATTAACCATACAAATGCATATATCAATACAAGATTCAGAGATATACAGGAATATGGAGGAAAACTCAAATAGCTTTATTGATAAAAGTAGTAGAAGAGAGGATTACAACCCATTGGTCTGACCCAATGCCATCCTCCCAGCATGAAAGCCCTCTTCACCTCATACAAAGCAAGATCAACTAACAATGTCTTCAAAGAGAAACCAACAGCACTTCCTTCCAAAATACAAAATTCCAGCCTTCGAATCTCTGGGATGAGGGATCCATATATAGATGTTTGCAGGGGGGTGAGTTAGCTTCTGTGATTTTGATTAGGGTCATATCTCTGATAGTTCTTGATTCCACTTGGATATTTCATGATCTCTTACTCATCCTTGGGCTAATTCAGAGAGGCAAGTGTCAAATGAGCAGCTTCTAGAAGATTCTCAGGGTCTCCACCTAGCAAACTGCTGCTGTCATTTGTCTGCTCTCACTCATCGCACCCTACAGAAGGGATTTCCAGTATGCATCGCACATTTTGCATGTGGCAGGTGATATGCATCGCACTGGGCAGTCTGTATGGTCCTGTTTTGACCAGTTCTGAGTAGTTTTTCATGGAGAAATTCTAGGAGATGATGTAATCAGCTGACCTTGCTCCTTTAGGGTATGAAACAACACTTTTAGGGACTTGGAAGCCCTTGGTTTTATGGACATATGTGTTTGGGGTTGCAGTGCCCAAATACGTCTATAACAGTTGCCCCCTAAAGCATGACGTCGTAAATCTTTTTGATGTCGGGTGAAATGCTTTATCATGAGGATCTGAGGTTTTTCAAACTGGAAGGTGACGTGTAATAAGATACAGTACAATACATTATCTTCATAATATTTTCATGATCAAGCTGAGGTAGGCATTCCCATGCTCAGCTTTCTAAATTCATTTTCATGTACATAGGACAGACAACCGTCTATGTAGCAGACTGATGATTCTGGTAGAGCCGTCATCCTTTGGCTTGGATGATTATCTGTGTAGCAATGATGTACATTTGATGTCTTTATTTTCCTTAATATATCACAATCCGGATGGATGAAACTAGATCTAGGGTCTTCAAACTTGTTCAATATTCACCCGAAGTACAAGTCGATCCATGTGAAAAGATGTTTTGATGTCGAACATAGAAAGACATCACCTTATTACCAGCCAATGATGTAAGCTGTTAACAGGCGCGAGAGGAATCAGTGATGATGATGATGACCCTCAAGGTACTACAGTACAATTCACGTGGTGTGAATACATGAGTCGATGTCGAACACCACGCAAAATCTTTCGGTCGAAGGCCATTAATGTAAACCTATTGCTGGAAGTGAGAAACTTGCCATTGAGGCATGCAAGCTTCAAAGTACTAAAAGGGTTGTTCGTAGGTCGAATTCTTGGATAATGAGCTGATGTCGACAAGAAGTTACCTGTCGTAGGAGGGCATTAATGAATCCCACATCTACGACATGGAATGGAGCAAATGATTTTGTGGAGGTGAAAATGATCTAATGATACAAGGTTCAGGGTGGCGGTCATGAAAGAATGAAGTGTGAAGGTATTATAGCGGATGAGACACAAGCTGGGTTGGCGAATTCTCTGAGCGACTTCTCTTGAACATATCAACAACACTGAAATGGATTGGTAGTGTTAACCCTAAAAGTGGATGGTATGATGGACCAATGGTGATATGACTGGTAAACGGATTAACCCAACCCGACTCAATCACGGTGATGGAGTGAAAGTGTCATGTTCAAGAGCAACCTGCTACCAATAAAGTTTCTTCAAGTTTTCTTCCCAATTTTCCCCAGTCGTTTCTGACCAGTACCTCTTTATTTTTGTCAAGCTTGAGGAGGATAACATATGTTTGTCCTATAATTTTCCCTTCGGGCAAACCCGTCGCTATGTTTTAACGAGCCCAACGATAGTGAGACTCACTCTTGTCTGCATGGACAAGTTTGTCGCTATTGTTTTAATGAGTTCAATGACAAGGATAACTCAGTTCTTTTCAAAGTTAGAGAGTTTGAAAAGAGACGGAAAGGAAACTCCAATATTCCTTTTTCGTAATATAATCCCTTAAGTCTGAAAAAGTATAAAACAATGCGAATGGGATGACTTTTCGATATTTTTAATGAGCCGAACAAGACAAACGCTCGAACTTTTTGTGTAATAATCCCTCAGGTCCAAAAATATTAAAATCTAGTGGAGGGATGGCACTTCCAATCACTTTAATGAGCTGAAGAGGCCAATTGCTCGACAATCTTTTCTTCTTTTATGAGTCAGATGAAAAGAGCTTAAAGGAGACTCGTTTTTTGAGGAACAAGTGATGTTTTTGGATAACAGCTGGTTCCAGGTAATGTTTGGAATTTTTTCAATCAAAACAGTGTAAAGAAGGTGGCTAATAGGATCACTCGTCACAGCTGTTCCTTGAAAAGGGGTAAACGATCAAATGGAGGCATATGATTGGCTAAAAAAGAGTGGAGGGGATGGTAAGAACACGAACAAGGTTCAAAGGCTGATAATAATGTGATCGGAATGGTTATTTACCGGAGGTGGGTTCATTTTTTAATGAGCTTAAACTCTGGTGGAACATATGCTCATTGCTAGGTTTATTTTTTAACGAGCTTGAACTTCGCGTAAAATTGCTCGTGCTAGTCATATAATAAGGATGTCTCATCGATAGGTTCATTTTTTAGGGAACTTGCCCCATTCGAAACTTTGCTCTGGATCCTTTTATTATGTAAGCTAGGAATGACCAATCCTACGAGTGTAAAGGGTTAAGAACCTACAAACTAAGAAAATAAATGGTCGTTTTTCACTTTCACACAAAAAGTTTTGCATGCCCCCTGGTATAGCGAAGTAGAGTTTCCAGGTTACCCTTCAATTTGCAGACAAAACACTTGCTCTGTCAGGAAAGACATACCTTCTAATAGAGGTATCTTATTCCAGTCTAATCCCATTTTCCTAAATGGATGGGTGTGTCAGACTAGTCACATATCCTCTACAGAAACCTACCCTATACCTGAAGTTTTCCTGCCAAAGCAGACCAGGGTGCATGCCCCCTGGGTTTCAGTCACAATCACCGAATCACTCGTGCTCATCAGGTGGATGGACTAGAGATTGATGAGACATTCCTTGCATAAAAAGACCAGTTAGGGATGGCACTTGACTATAAGCTATGTGTGAACCAAGGAACGAAAGCTGGTCTATGAGCTAGACCACTCTGCCTTCATGCGGAAAACACATCACTCGAAAGAGTGAGGAAACAATAGTTCCCATGTTATAAATGTAGTCACGCCCAAGGAGTAGATTGTAATTTAAAGGTCTTTGGACTACCATCACATTCAGATAAATGGTTTTCCTTCTCAAAGTTATAGGAAAATTTGGAAGGATCCCTAATGGTCGACTGGTTCCTTTGTCGAGGTGTGTCAGATTTCACATCTCAGGTAGAAGCGATGGTGAACCAAGTGCTTTCCAAGCAGTTGAGGAAAGGATACTCACATAAGCCCCTTCATCTATGATGGTACCAACCATGACCATTCTATAGGTTTGCACTATGATTCAGAATGGTACATTAGATGGTAGATGGGGTCTGCCTAGTAGATTCCAATCGAAGGAGATGACTAGGTTGCTTGGAGGTGGGACCGAAAAAATGGCGGATACATCTCTGACGAACTTCCTTCCTGCGGTAAAGGAACGGGTAGATTTCCCCCATGTTCATCGGAGTCTATGTTTATGAAAAGAATTTGAACAGTGTCGTTCTCATTCTCTTCGGCGATGGTATCATCTGAAGGTGGATCCTCTAAAGACAAGATGGGGTCGACTGTCGTCTCGACCTGTTGACTTTGGTTCGACATGGACTCAGAGGATTTATCTTCAATGATAGGTGCTTCGACCGAAAACAAAGGTGTGTCAGTCGGATTTTCAACTAGTGATGGACTCAGTAAGAGTTTCTTGTATCCAGGAGGAAGTCGCTGTGGTCATGCAGGACGGTTATCCAAGAATCTTTTAGCTTCATCTAGGAAGGGACAATGGTGGAGGGCATGATCACCTTCACATAGTCCGCAAGAAAATTTAGATCTTCCTTTCTCTCCATTGACTTTGTTTTCACTAGTTGATAGTGTACTCTCAACATGATCATCAGAGGTTGATGACACCGGATTGTGTAAGTGGGGAGACCAGTTCCTTAAGATCCATGGGATGCAAGGACAATCTCGATGATAGTGGTCCCCTTTGTAGATGACAAATGGAGATTTAGGTTTCGATGGTGTAGTGTGTGGATTTTCACTAGACAATGTATGGTTGCCCCTTTTTGTCGTTGGCTGCTTCTTCTTCTTCTCCTTCCCTTTCTTCTTCTTCTCAGTTACTTGGGTTTTAGTTTTACTAGCTTCACCAAGTGAAGAGGAAGAAGGAGAGGGAGAAACAAATGAAGTAGAAGGTTTGGGGGTAACTCTAGCATCATCTAGTTGCTGATGTGATTGCTCAGGAATCACAGTGCTTTAAATGACAGAGGTTGAGAAAAGCCATACTGGCAGGCCAATTGTCAGTCCTGGAAGGGACAATGTGGCCATATGAGGTGCACCAACATCTCTCCAAGAGGAGAAAGGACTAGGATTTCCCCCAAGCGGAAATCCTTGATTGGTGGACTCCATTTCCTCAACCTAAGATCAATGAGGGAACAGTGACGTTATTCCGATTAAAATAAATTTTATGATGGTTTGACACAACTTGCTTTTTCAATTTTTAAGAGCCAAGAAAAAGCTAAAGATGACTCTAGTCGCCTTCAATTTTTAATGATCCTAAAGTGACAAGAGCTCATATGGACCTCTTCTTTAAGGAGTTCGAAAAGGAACGAAAGAGACTACTCTAGAAATCTAGACAAAGGGATTACCAAACCAATCGAAAAACTGCAGAATACTTTTTACAGTACAGCAGTCAATCTTCCCAAATGCTATGTTTAGTGCATTGCGATCGATAGGGCGGTAGACACGGCTTCCTAAGGATAAAGGATATAGCCTATTGTGGTCTCCCAATATATACTCAACGGTACGTGGGAGCACAAGTCCGTACAGGAACTTGTCATCTCAAAGAGGAGGAATCACCCAACCTACGATGAAAGAGATAGTTACCAGGCTTTATGACACTGGAATACATCTCTAGCCTAGACTTCTAGATGTTGTGTGTTAGGTTCCAAAGCGTTTTTATGTTCATTGAATTTATTTTATAGTTGATCTTTCTTAATAAGTTTTCCTTTAAGGTTCACTACGTGAAGTAGATATACAACTCCTAAATATGAAATCTAAGATGATAAACAGTCGTTTACTCTTCTTTTTGTAATGAAAATCCTAGCTACTAAGGAAAGAGAAGCAAAATTCTTTCAACATAGAGTAGAGATCACACACTAGGTGCACTGTCCTAAATCAAAATCAACAAGCAGTCTAAATGCAAATGCACATGCATGTATTTGTTTTTCGCTTTCTTAATGTGTGAATGACAAAAATAATGTTAAGTACAAATTTGAACTATCTTTTCTCTCAAAGCGACAGTACTAACAATTTTCTCTTGAAAAGACGAAAGAAAGACAAGACGACACTTTCAACTTCAATTTGAAAATTGCTTTCAACACTTGAAATACTATTAATTCAAATCAAATACAAGAGTAACAGTGTAATCGGCCATCAAAAAGAGTAGGATTCTTTTCTTTGACTAAAAACGACACTTGCGACACTTTCAAATTAAAATACGACAGTTCGATTAAGCTAATTTTTGTACAGGAGAACTGTAAATGGCGAAAAATACATAAAAACATTCACAATTATTTGTACAATGGAGGCTAAATAATGCAAAGGAAGGGGGTTTCAATAGTGGTATACTGATCACAGACAGCAAAACCCCTGAATAAAGCTAAAGACAATGAAGAAAAAACAAAAATATGCAAGCAGAAACAGTCTTATCTGATCATCGCACCTGTAACACAGGGAAACAGGGATGCATCCCACCTACTACACACCGGAGGTGCGATGATCCAGGGACGAGACTTTCACTTGGTTTTTGGTCACAGTTTGTAGCTTAGTTCAGGGATTTAGGCTAAGCTAATGATAGGTAGTAAATACAAAGTATAGGGGCTGATCTAATGAGGTTACTTGAGCTACCACCAAGGCACTTAGGATGTTTGCAAGTCAGTTGTTCATTTCATAAACAAACCTGGAGATTGACTGAAGCAACGTTGATCTACTTTGCACTTGCATAGAAAATGTAGTTCGAAGGCTAGTTCGCTTAACTTTAGGCTCCGTCTGTAGTTTATGAAGCAAACAAATAAAGACAAGCAATCAAACTATTCACTCCATAGCAGAGTCACCATTTTGTTATCGGGAAAGCTAGTGTCTATACAAAGCTGCTAGTCCCACAAAGATGGGTATCTTAGAAACAAACAAACTAAAGTCACTTGTGTTTTCCTTTATAAGAGATAGATGAGAAAGAAGTAGAGAGTACCAACATCAGTCTTTTGCTTGGCTCCTTGCTTGTTCCCTTTCCCCTTTGATAGAATTTCGCCACTCCTTCCTTACTTGTCCCGCTTCAAAGAGCACTTGTAGAGTCAAAGTAGCATAATACCATCAAAGCATAGAGATCTATAACCATAAAAAATATAGGATCAGATGTATATTAACCATACAAATGCATATATCAATACAAGATGCAGAGATATACAAGAATATGGAGGAAAACTCAAATAGCTTTATTGATAAAAGTAGTAGAAGAGAGGATTACAACCCATTGGTCTGACCCAGCACCATCCTCCCAGCATGAAAGCCCTCTTCACCTCATACAAAGCAAGATCACCCAGCAATGTCTTCAAATAGAAACCAACAACACTTCCTTGCAAAATACAAAATTCCAGCCTTCGGATCTCTGAGATGAGGGATCCATATATATAGGTTTGCAGGGGGGTTAGTCAACTTCTGGGATTTTGATTAGTGTCATATCTCTGATAGTTCTTGGTTCCACTTGGAGATTCCATGATCTCTTACTCATCCCTGGGCGAATTTAGAGAGGCAAGTGTCAAATGAGCAGCTTCTAGAAGATTCTCAGGGTCTCCACCTAGCAAAATACTTCTGCCATTTATCTGCTCTCGCTCATCGCACCCTACAAAAGATCTTTCCAGTATGAATCACACTTTTTTCATGTGGCAGGTGAGGTGCATTTCACCCTTAGCACTGGGCAGCCCGTATGGTCCTGTTTTGACTAGTTCTGAGTAGTTTTTCATGGAGAACTTCTGGGAGTTGATGTAATCAACTGACCTTGCTCCTTTAGGGTATGAAACAACACTTTTAGGGATTTGGAAGTCCTTGGTTTTATGGACATATGTGTTTGGGGTTGCAATGCCCAAATATGTCTATAACATGTAGGTTCACTATAATTCCTACAGGATCATCTTGTAGGTTTCTAGTACATCCTATAAGTTTTTTTGAAATGGGTTGTTTAAAGGCCGAATTGATGGAAAACCTCTAGGAAGCCACCAAAAGCCTCCCAAGGGTCCTCCACACCATCCAACCATTTCATAACCCTTCCATCCATCCTTAAACATCCTAAATTCACCTACCACATCCACAGAAGCAATTATTTTGCATACTTGATTTTGCATGAAAAGACAGAAAAGAAAAAATAGATTTAGTTCAATCTCTTTACTTGCACATTAGTGTTGTTTGATGCTTCTTACTTCTACAACTTAGATAGTATCATTTGTTTCATGTTTATCTAGCATTTGTTACTAGTATAGCTTCTTAAATGGTTGATTAGGGAATGGCGTGATTTAGCATTACATGTCGACCTTCTCCATTATTGCAGTAGAGTAATTCTCTCTTAGAGTAGATTTACCTTTCTTCCATCAAAGAATCAAGCTTCTTCTGACTCCATAGAAATCTGGCTTGGAACCCCATTGGTCTCTCGTGAGCTGAACAGTGACAATAGGCGGAACCATCACTTTTACTTGTGCATACAACACTGTCACCTCCAAGTTTGTATGAACCCCAGGTTGATAAGTAAAGTTGGTAGCCTAGGAGTTACATCATCCTTGCTGCAATACTGGTGCTCATCACTTTTTTGTACCATTGCCAGGGAGGTTTCTAAGTAGAATGTGATTATTTCTTTCTTTTCTTCTATTTCTTGTATTCAATATTCTACCATTAGTTTATTTCTGCAAAAGTAATCTAGTTGTTTCCTTTCTTTCATTTTGAATTTTCAGCTTTCCTTTCCATTTCACAAGCATGATTTCAATTCAACAAGTAGCTTTTTCATTCTGTTAATAATTTTCCTTCAATCAGCATTTCAATTCTTCAAGTACTTTCCAAGTTTGAAAAAATACAAAACCAAACCAAAAATATTTCCTTTCATGCCTCGTAGGAATAAGGACAACTTAGGGAAATTCTTGCCAAATACCCCCACTACATCATACAACCAACCTTCCCTCCTTTTCGGTGGCTGTGAACTAGAGGAACCCTTAGGTAAGCAACCTGACATATTTGAAGACCCTGCAGGGGAAGAAGAATAAGAAGAACCCATTCCTACTGAACCAATCGCTAAAAACAGAAATGACAAAGTGAATGGAGAGAGATTTGAGGGGCCTTCTGCCCAAGCAACCCCAGATGCCTGCCCAACCAAATCCAAACCTGAACAACAGGAAGGCTCAACAAGTATACAATGGAGAGACATCATATCCAGCTTATGCTGTGGAAATCTAGGAGAATAACCTGAGATTTGGGAGAGTTCTCTCGAACAACCAACCTTTACCTCCACCTAGGGAGGTTGAGGAAGAGATAGAGGAAAGAAATCTTAAAGTAAATCCACCCTTTCCTCAGAGATTAACCTAACCACTCCAGCCTACCCCAGAAGAGACTGAACTTCTGGGAGAATTGAAAAATCTATGTGTAAAGATTCACTTCTCCAAGCAATAAAAGTTATTCCTATTTACAATAAGTTGATTAAGGAGAAGTGCTTCAAGCATCCAGGGAGGCGAAGAAGAAATGCCCCTACCATTAATTTCATTTGGAAGCTGTCCGACTTAATGCTAGGGTAGGTAATCTGTCCAAAATATTTGGACCTTGGAAGCCCTATAGTAGATGTGCACATCAATGGCACCATTGTCCCACACACTCTGATCGATCTTGGGGCTACCATTAATGTGATGACCAAGGACAACATGCTCAAGCTCAACCTCAAAAGTTCATTGAGGAAGACTACAATAGTTCTATGACTTGTAGACCATTCCATAGTAACCCTTAAGGGGATTGTGGAGGATGTGATGGTCTCCATTGACTCTTGGGAATACCCTGTAGATTTCCTAGTTCTCTAGCCTAAGAATAAGCTTACTGGTTACCCTCTCATCCTTGGGAGACCATGGTTGGCCACTATTGATGCTTACATTAGCTGCAAAGATGGGAATATGACCATCAAGAATGGGCACATGTCCAAACAGTTAGTCTATACCCTCCTGCTCAACCTTCTTTAAAGCATGAGCTACCTTTATGGTTGGAGGAAGAGGAAGGAGATGAAGTTATTTCCGCCCAGCTTTATAATTTAGAAACAACCATGGGAGGAGGACAATAGGATGAGGATGACTTGATTGAACACCTACTCCAATGTCCAAATCCCAGTTCATTGCCCTTAGAATAAGTAGTAAAGGAAACCCAGAATAATCATCCAATTGACTTATGCTTATTAGAAAATTATATATTACGAAGCAATGGAACACATAAAATATTGTAGAAATATAAACACAGAAAATGCATAAAACAAGAGAGACACAAATATATGTGGTTCACCCAGTTTGGGATACATCCATGGAGAAACAACCAGTCCTTCCTTTTATATTATCCAGCAAACTGAAGAGATACAACCTACAGTAGATCCGTTGTAACACCCTCTTCGCTCTCAATCTCCTCTCTCTTCCTCACTCAGAATACATATATACATAGACACAATACAATTCCCTCATATATAGTGAGGGGTTTCCTTCTAGGAAAAAAAACCCTAAATTAAACATAACTTCTATAATCAGATCATCTGCCTAATGAACAGCCCAGATTGACTAGAAATTACTAGAATTCTACAAGGCAATTTTACATCTATTTTTAGCTTCAGGGGCGCTGCCCCTGAACCCCCGCCGGGGGACTGTTGGCCCCGGGACCCCCCAGCCAGGGGGGATTAGCCCCCAGACCCTCATGGGGGGGACAAGTCCGCCCAGCACCTCCCCCCCCCCCCCCCATGGAGGGGTGTACAGTCTTCCTAAGGTATACATCCAGCTGAAACCTTTGAATACAAAAGATAATCAGGCTTCACACCCAACAATCTCCCACTTGGAGACTGATTATAGAAACTCCACCACTGCTTCATTTGCTAGACAATAACTCCACTTTGGACCTGGTTGTTTCTCATCTTCTTCATCATACTTGAAGACCAATTGAAACTGAGCAGATTCTCAGTTTCTCCCTGGTTACAACTTTTGTTAACATATCTATAGGATTCTGGCTAGTGTGTATCTTTTCCAGCTTCAACTGTCCATCTTCCAATGCTAACCATATGAAATGGTACTTGAGTTGTATATGTTTAGTCTTGGAATGAAATGCAAAGTTCTTTGCAAGATGTATGGCACTTTGGCTGTCACTGTATAACCTGCCCAACTCCTGCTTCTTGCCCAATTCATCCAGAAAACTTTGTAACCAAATCATTTCTTTACTAGCCTCTGTAGCAGCAACATACTCTGCTTCTGTTGTTGAAATTGAAATAACACTTTGGATTTTTGAAACCCAACTAACATCTGTTCCACCTACAGTAAACACATACCGTGTTGTGCTCCTCTTGTTATCTCTATCACCTGCCATATCTGCATCAACATATCCCTGTAGAGCAATGTTTGAACCACCAAAGCATAATGCTTGATTTGTGGTACCTCTCAAATACTTGAGAATCCACTTCACTACCATCCAATGTTCTTTTCCTAGATTTTTTATGTACCTGCTTACAACTCCCACTGCATGTGCAATATCAGGACTTGTGCAGACCATTGCATACATTAATCTTCCAACTGCCGATGCATATGGAACTTTAGAAATATGAGCCATTTCTTCCTGAGTCTTGGGACATGCCTCCTTACTTAATTTGAAATGGCTAGCCAAAGGTATACTAATTGGTTTTGCATTCTGCATATTAAACCTTTTCAACACCTTTTCTATGTACTCACTTTGAGACAATGTTAATTTGTGATTCTTCCTGTCTCTAGTTATTCTCATACCAAGGATTTGTTTTGCAGCACCCAAATCCTTCATTGCAAATGAGTTTGCCAATTTCCTTTTGAGCACATTTATTTCCTGCATGTTAGAACCTGCAACAAGCATGTCATCTACATACAATAGAAATACAATATAGTTGCCATCATTTTGCCTTTTGAGATAAACACAATGATCAGAGTGACATCTAGTATAACCTTGTTCAAACATAAACCTGTCAAATTTTAGATACCACTACCTTGGAGCCTGTTTTAAGCCATACAAGCTCTTCTTCAACCTGCACACTAGTTTCTCCTTCCCTTTTACCTCATATCCTTGTGGCTACTGCATATATATCTCTTCCTCCAAATCCCCATGGAGAAAGGTTGTCTTTACATCTAACTGCTCAAGATGCAAATCTTCAACTGCTACTAGACTTAAAATAGTTCTGATTGAAGTCATTTTAACAACATGAGAAAATATTTCATCAAAATCAATACCTTTCTTCTGTGCAAACCCCTTCACCACAATTCTAGCTTTGTACCTATGTTTTCCTCCATCTTCTTCCTTCAGCCAGTAAGCCCATTTATTATGTAATGTTGTTTTACCTACAGGCAACCTGACTAAGTCCCAAGTCTGGTTATGTGCTAAGGAGTTCATCTCTTCTTTCATGGCTTGCTCCCACTTCTTCCTGGTTTCTACCTGTACTTCTTCTTCATAACATTCTGGTTCACCAGAATCAATCAACAATACATAATATAATGAAGGAGAGTATCGTTCAGGGGGTCTACTTATCCTGGTAGATATTCTAACACCACTTTCAGGTGTTTGAAGTGCTTGTTGCTGTTGTGGTTGTTGTTCTGGCTATTGATCATTATGATTTTCAGGCACCATCACTTTTCTTGTGATATCGTCAAGCACTGTGTATTCTCTGTTTTCTTTTTCTTGTTTCTTTTCCTACAACTGATTCTTATACAAGACCTTTTCATTGAATATTACATCTCTGCTCGTAATGATTTTGTGATTTTCATAATCATATAAGCGATAACCAAAATCATTAACACCATATCCAATAAAGGTAAATTTCTTTGATTTTGCCTCAAGCTTTGTTCTATTTTCTTTATTAATGTGGACAAAGGCTTTACAACTAAAAGTGTTTAAAAATGAGTAGTTTACCTTTTTACCTGTCCATGCCTCCTCTGGAATACCACCATCCAAGGAAATTGAAGGCCCTCTGTTTATTAGATAAACAACAGTATCTACAGCATCTACCCAAAATTGTAAAGGAAATCCTGCATGCAATCTCATGCACCTTGCACGCTCCATGATTGTCATGTTCATCCTTTCTGACACACCATTTTAATATGGTGTTCCTGGAACTATCTTCTCTCTATGAATTCCATTCTCTGAACAGTACCTATCAAACTCTTTGCTGCAATATTCACCTCCATTATCTGATCTGAGACACTTCAACCTTTTCCCTGTCTCATTTTCAACCAAAGCTTTCTATTTCTTGAAAGTATCAAATACATCAGATTTATTTTGAATACAATAAATCTAGGTTTTTCTAGTTGCATCATCAATAAAAGTAACATAATAATGAGAGCCACCAAGAGATGATACCTGAGTAGGTCCCCATACATCTGTATGCACAAGCTCTATTTTTTCACTCTTCTTTTCTTTCCCAACTCTAAGGAATCTGACTCTCTTCTATTTTCCATAAACACAATTCTCACAGAATTTTAAATCAACATGCTTCAAACCTGTCAACAAATTTCTTGAGTGAAGAATTTGCATCCCCTTCTCACTAATGTGCCCGAGCCTATGATGCCACAATGCTATATCTTCTCCTGTAGAGGTTAAAGCATTAACAGAATTAGAAATACCATTGCATAAATACAATGTACCAACCTTTTCTCCTTTTTCTATTACCAGGGATCCTTTAGTGACCATCCAGGTTTTATCTATGAAAGTAGTTACGTAACCTTCACCTCCCAACTGCCCTGTTGAAATCAAATTTTTCTTCAAATCTGGAACATGCCTTACCTCCTTCAATAGTCACTGATTTCAATTTTGTTGTTTTATGAAAACTGTACCCATTCCAACGATTTTACAGGGTTTATCAACACCCAATCGAACTTGTCCAAAATCTCCTTGAACATAATCATGAAAATGTTTCTTATCAGGTGTGGCATGGAATGAAGCCCCTGAATCTATCACCTAGGCATTAATAATATTTTCTAATGAAATAATCAAAGCATCTTGCAACACATAACCTGTTACATTCACTTCATGATTAGTTTCTTGCTGCGCATCTCCTTCTTTACCCTTCTGAGACTTGTAGTCTTTCTTCAGGTGTCCTTTCTTCCCACATTTCCATCACACTATCCCCGATCTGGACTTGGATCTGCCTTTTCTTGAATTACTGTGATATCCCGGGCTTTTTCCTCTTTCCATTTTTCTTCCCCTAGTCTTTGTAGTCAAAGCATTACCTGATGTCTCACTGGAGCTTTTCCATTGCATTTCCTCGCTAAGGATTGCACCAACAACATCATCAAACTTTAAAGTACTAGATCTAGAGACAGAGTTACTAATGGCCATAACTAAACCATTCCAACTTTCTGGCAATGAGCAAAGAAATAACAGAGCCCTAACTTCATCATCAAAATTTACCCCTACAGAACTTAACTGACTTGTAACTGTATTAAAGTCATTTAAATGATCTGCAATAGATCCACCTTCTGACATCTTCCTATTAAATAAACGCTTCATAAGAAATACCTTATTTGAGGCCAAGGGTTTTTCATACAGTTTGGCCAATGCTGACATTAAACCCTGTGTTGTTGTTTCCATTGAAATATTAAATGCTACTGACGCCGCTAGGCACAACCGTATTGCTCCAAGTGCCTTTCGCTCTAGAATATCCCATTCTGTGTTTATCATACTCGTTGGCTTCTTCGTCTTTCTGCTCAATGGTAGGTACAGATCTCTCTGATACAGATAATCTTCCATCTACATCTTCCATAGCTAGTAGTTTTGGCCGTTGAATTTTTCGACCCTAAACCTACCATCTTCTACCATTGCTCCCACTCGAACCAGGAACCCTTCTCTCCTACGAGTTTATCAGCCAAATAGACCTTCGGCTCTGATACTAGTTGTTAGAAAATTATATATTACGGAGCAATGGAACACATAAAATATTGTAGAAATATAAACACAGAAAACACATAAAACAAGAGAGACACAGATATATGTGGTTCACCCAGTTTGGGCTATGTCCACGGAGAAACAACCAATCCTTCCTTTTATATTATCCAGCAAACTAAAGAGATACAACCTATAACAGATCCACTGTAACACCCTCTTCACTGTCAATCTCCTCTCTCTTCCTCAGTCAGAATACATATATGCATAGACGTAATACAATTCCCTCATATATAGTGAGGGGTTGACTTCTAGCGCAAAAAACCCTAAATTAAACATAACTTCTACCATCAAATCATCCGCCTAATGAATGGCCTAGATTGACTAGAAATTACTAGAATTTTACAACATCTATTTTTAGCTTTGGGGGCGCTGCCCCCGAACCCCCGCCGGGGGACCACTGGCCCCCGGACCCCCGCGGGGGGGACAAGTCCCCCCCACACCCCGCCCCCCGCGTGGAGTGGTGTACAGTCTTCCTGGGTATACATCCGGCTGAAACCTTTGAATAAAGAAGATAATTAGGCTCCACACCCAACAATGCTTGGCCGATTCCAACCCACTCTGTGTCAAAACCATAGAATTTGGCCTAGAGAGAAACTTAAAAATCAATCCATCTCTTTCTGTTGTCCAAGAAGAGAAGTTATGCAACATGCTAAAGGAAAATCTAGAAGCCTTCACTTGGAGTTACAAAGAACTGAAGGGAGTACACCCCTCAGTGTGTATTCACCGCATATACATCAAAGAAGGTTGCAAGCCGATCCAGCAACCCCAAAGGAGGATGAATCCAACTCTTAAAGATATAGTCAAAGAAGAAATGCAAAAAATTCTAGATGCAGGATTCACTTACCCTATCTACGATAGTGAGTGGGTCTCTCCTTTGGTGTTAGTTCCAAAGAAAAATGGTAAGTGGAGAATTTGTGTCGATTACAGGGAGTTGAACAAATCCACAAATAAGGACCATTTCCCTCTGCCCTTCATTGACCAAGTGCTAAATGGCCTGGCAGGGAAAAGGATTTTCTCTTTCCTGGATGGATTCAATGGGTACAACCAAATCCAGATCTGCCCAGAAGACCAGGATAAAACCACATTCACTTGTCCTTGGGGTAGTTTTTCCTATAGGATCCTTCCTTTTGGCCTATGCAATGCTCCTGCCACTTTACAGAGAGCAGTCCTGAGTATTTTTGCCGAATTAGTCCATGATACGGTGGAGATTTATATGGATGATTTTACAGCTTATGGCTGTGATTTTCAAGAAGCTCTGTCTAACCTAGGAAAAGTACTGCAAAAATGCACTAAAATGAACCTATCTCTCAGTCCCGAAAAATGTAAATTCCTAATGACTGCAAGGACCATGCTAGGTCACTTAATATCTCAGCAAGGACTACAGGTGGACCCAAACAAAATATATATCATCCAAAAGGTCCCACCTCCTCAAAAGCAGAGAGATGTCAGAAGTTTCCTAGGGTTAGCTGGATACAACCGAAGGTTCATAAAGGACTTCAACAAGTTGGTCTCTACTTTATTTGGTTTGTTGGCCAAAGACTCTGAGTTTATATGGTCAAAAAGCTGCCAAGAGGTCCAAGGCCCAAATTGGGCCCTCCACTTTCATATCCATGTTGATGCCTCACACAAATCCATAGGAGCAGCCCTAGGTCAAATAGATGAAAAGCTACCTTATGCTATCTATTTGATTAGTAAGAATTTGTCAAAGGCTAGACTAAATTACACAGTGACCAAAAAGGAACTCCTGGTTGTTGTGCATTCATTGAACAAATTCATGAATTATATTACAGGGTATCAAACATTTGTGCATACTGACCATGCTGGAATCGAATATTTAATGAACAAACCAGATGTGAATGCTCGAATTATAAGATGGTTACTTTTATTATAGCAGTTTGATCTAACCATTGTTGATAAGCATGGTAAGGAAAATGTTGTTGCAGACTTTTTGTCTAGAGTAAATTTACCTACAGGTGAAGAAGGAATGGTTGATGACCAGTTACCAGACAAGCACTTATTTTCTATTTCAGTTCTCTCTCCATGGTTTGCTGATATACCAAACTATTTGGTATCAGCACAGTTCCCACCAAACTTGTCCTCCAAATAAAAGAGCAAGATAATAAGGAAGAGTGCCCCATTCACTTGGATTCGGGGAAATCTCTTCAAACTTGGCCTAGATCAAATCTTGAGAAGGTGTGTCAGGGAGGAGGAAGTCTTTGACATCCTTCTGACCTATCATGATGGGCCTTGTGGAGGTCACTTTGCAGCAAAGATGACAACATTCAAAGTGTTACAATAAGGCTATTATTGGCCCACTCTTCATCAGGATGTAAAAAAAATATACTAGTCGGTGTGATCAGTGCCAAAGGATGGGAAGGCCTACTCCAAGAGATGAAGTGCCTCTGCAGCCTCATGTGACTTTCGATCCATTTGACAAGTGGAGCATGGACTTCATTGGGCCTATTAACCCTCCTTCCAAGAAAAAAACAGTACATTATTGTGTGCACTGATTATTTGACTAAGTGGGATGAAACCAAGGAAATTAAGGCAGCAACAGAGGAGAAGGTGGCTGAGTTCCTAAGGGACAATGTATTCTAGAGATTTGGGTACCCTAGAGAGCTAGTCACAAACCAAGGTAGCTAGTTTACCTCCAACATGATTGAAGACTTGCTCAGCTAGCACAAGATCAAGCATAGAACCTCCACTCCCTATCATCCACAAGCTAATGGGCAAGTGGAGGTGACCAATAGAGCATTGGAGGGCATCTTGACCAAAGTGGTAAGCAACAGCAAGAAGGATTGGGCAGATAGACTAGTTGAGGCCACCTGGGCCTATAATACCACATGGAAGACCACCACTGGATTCACACCCTATGAGCTAGTCTATGGGAAAAAGGCCTTGCTTTCCATTGAATTCGAGTATAACACATTAAGGATGGCAGCCCAACTAGATCTAGACCTCAGCGGTGCATAGAAAGAGAGATTGTTCCAGTTGAATGGTTTGGATGAATTCAAAATGCAGGCCCTCCTACATACAGAGATAGTTTAACTTCAGAGGAAGATCTGGCATGATAAAAACATCAAGGAGAAGAAATTTCAGGAAGGCGATTGGGCGTTGCTATATGATTCTAGGTATGAAGACTTCAAGGGAAAGTTAAGGACAAGATGGCTAGGACCTTATGTGGTGGAAATATGCCATGATAATGGTTTTGTGCAAATCAGAACCATAGATGAAGAGGCCATTCCTCTGCTTCTTAATGGACACCAATTGAAAATTTACAAGAGACCTTTATCAAAACAATAGTTCATTGATGATATCGATAAAAAAGTGATGACAGTGGAGCAAGTTCCAAGTCCTCCCTCATCAAATCACTGAGAAAAAAGAAAAAATAATAAGGACTCAGGTGAAAACCTCCATGAGGCACCTGAGTCCCATCATTAGGTTGAAAACCTCTTGAGGCAGCTCAGTGGTGTCAAAACAAAAAAAGAGAGAAAAAAGAGAATAAGAAAGATCCCTTGATGAAAACCTCTATTGAGGCACCTAGGGCAAATAGCTAGGGTGAAAACCTCTCAGAGCCAGCCTAGTTGTTTTTCAAAAAAAAAAAACTCATGAAATTTTCATTTGCACATCAACAAGCAGGATGGTCAAGGAGCAAAGGAGGATCACAAAGAGACCCTTGTCACTCACATATTTATTTTTCCACTCATTACCATTCATTCCTCCACCATTTCTGTCATTTTTTCCACTCCATTGCTTCAGTTTACAAAGGGACTGTGTTTTCTACAGGATCCCCTGTAAACCTACAAGATCCCCTAAAAACCTACAGGATGATCCTGTAGGAATTACAGTGACCAAGAAATCCTATAGGAAGCAATCCTAAGGAAAATGAATGACTTTCTAGGCCAATAAAATTCACCCTCTTCACCATTCAATCACCATACCTTGTCCACCATCATCACCCCTACACTCACCATTAAAAAAAAAAATAGTTTCAACAGTATTTTTTTCCAGTCCTCGAAAAGAAGGGAAACAGGGAGGAATAAAGAGCATCACCTGAGTATTCCTTACTCTCCACACCTCCTCTTTCTCTCCATCCATGTCACCATTCTCACAACCCCAGAAAAAAGAATGATTAAGGGTTCTGAGGGAGAAGTAGCTACATGACATCCTGTAGGAAATCCTATAGCAGCCTATCCCACAAAATACCAATCACAATAGCAGAAAACCTCCAACATGATGATCCAGGAGCTCTAAAGTAGCACCACCACCATCTTCAACCACAGGCATCTGCACCAACAAAGAATTCATTAGCAAACAACAAGAGGAAAAAGAATAGCATGCAGCCAATACACACAATAGCACCTCTGGTCTTCAACAACTGCAGCAAAGCATTGGCACCACAAGTAAGTATCTCGCTCGCTCTCTCATATGCATCATGTAGTCAAAAAATTGTAAGGGTTACGAGATAGTTGGTTTATAACTGAAAAGGTGGCTAGTTACCTTTGCCACCGTCATTCAGTCAACCCATACACAACAGGGTGTTCTCTCACACGTGGCTGTAGTCAACTCAAAGGCAAAGAAGGAGTATGACAAAAGTAGTTAAAACTACGAATTTATAAGGTGGGAGCTGATTACGTGGAGTGGGGAATGATGAGGTGGTAGTGGGTACCAACGGTCCAAAAATGGAAATGTACCTTTACTGCCAGCACACCACCTCACCCCAAAACACCATAAGAGGAAATAAACATCATTCCCATGCATTCATTCATTCACTTCCTCGAAACTCACTCTCTCAAGTCACTCTCATACCTAGGCAACCCATTGGAAGCAAAACTCCATCATTTTGCTGCACAGGAATTCCTACAGGATACACAGAGACTGTCTATAGGATTGGCAGAGAAGAGTTCAGAAGGGATAACACGGGATTTGGCCACTGCAAACAATCTAAAGAGGTAGGCTCTGTAATTACATCCCTCTTTACAAAGTAATTGAACCAGAAATCCTCTAAGTTTGAGTGAATTTAGCAACTGTGTAAGGGAATTACATACATAGTCATTTCTGTTTTGGTTATGCATTTGAAATTGTCTCAACCCTCTCATCTCCTCAAAATTCACCAACCAAGATGATAGGAGGGTTTAATAGGAGGGAGCCCATCAACACAGTGAGAATCCAACAACACCCCCAAGTGCTTGAAATCTTCACAAGACATAATTGGATGGGGTTTTTCAAAAAATTCAGAGGGTATGATGATGAGGTGGCTCAAGAATTTTCTCTCTCCCTCATTCCACTCACCAGAATCCATGCCACTGTTGTGGTAAGGTGCCTATCTATAGAACTCACACCTAAGCTCATCAGCAAACTCGCCACACTTCCCCAAGGAATACCATGGAGGAAAGAAGACAAATGATATAGCCAAGTTCCCAAAAGGAAATTCTTTTTAGAAGGTGGGGAACCCACTAAGGACAAAATTGGAGTAAGGAGGGAAATTCTACCATATCCATGGAATGAGGTAAGCTACCAACTGATCAAATACATTTCATGTGAGGGTAGGTATAGTGTGGTTTGTGGCTATCATTTTAGGATCCTCGGAGAATTGAGATTTGGAACAGAAACACCCCCTCACCAAAGGCTCAACATACCATACTTCATGTTGCAATCACTAATAGACTTAAGCATCAAAGTGAAGGAGGGAAATTCCCAATAGTTAGCTCACCATGCGTTAATTAGGATCCTTATCAAATATTTCCTCCAAAACCTCAAAATTCCTATAACATGGTCAGTTTTCAGAGACATGCCAGTAGAGAATGATATCAAAGCTCTCACATATGATGTTAGTCCTACTGTCAGTGAAGAGGAAGAGATAAAGACTGAAGCAGAGGAAGAAGAAGCAAAGCAGGAAGAGGAAGAAACAAAAGAAGATGAAGATGAGATGGATGAAGAAGGAGATGAAACATAAGAAAATGATGAAGATGAACAAGAAGAAGGGAAAGAGAAGGAGGAGGATGAGGAAATAGAGGAGGATGTTAAGGAGGAAACTGATAAATATGCAGAAGATCTACATGAAGAAGAAGAGTGGAAGGACATAAAGGAAGAAGGCAACGGGAAAGAGGGGACATAAAACAAGGAGGAGTCACCTAGGATGTCTCCAAAAGCCACTGAGAGAGAGGTAGCAGCTACCCTCACTACTCTTAGCACCCCCATAAAGAAAAAATGAAAAAGATGGAGGCATACCCCATTATATTTTAGGACAAGAAAAAGCACAAGAATAAGACAGGAGAAACCCCAAACATCAACCAAAATTCCTATTGTGATTGAAGACTTCCCTACACAAAAATAGAAACTGCCTTCCCCTAAGTATCCTATCACCTATGTGAGAAGGCCTACCACTAGATCAACTTCCTCCAAGGGAAAGGCAATCCTATAGGATACACAGCAAAATTTACAGGAAACAAAAACAGTCCTACAGGATACTCTATTGAACATACAGGAGGCACAGAAATTGGAAAAGGAGGTAGGGGAGCAGCAAGAAAATAAATAAGAGGACCCAAAGACAAAAGAACCTAGGCCCCAACCTAACCTGGACTCCTATTACAAGTTTATTGAAGAAGGCGGGGTCATACCTCAAAAATTTGCTATCCCACTGTTCTTCGAGCTTGAGAAGGAGAGGAGCAGAACTCACCAATGGATGCAGATCGCCAAATCAAAGGGGGTGGAAGACATTGGGAACATGGAAGAGAGACTCAAGGAGATGGGCAGAGAGCTAAGTGGCTTGAGAGACAGAGAGGCCATAATGAGAAATCAACTAGAGACATAAAATGCATGGTTTAGGGGACAACTGTAAGAAATAGAGAATCAATTGGCATGTATGGCCAGTCTCTCTTTGGAAGAAATCCAGTGTAGGATGCTAGCTAAATCCTATGCTCTCTACCTCAAAGAACAGTGGTTGCAGTTCCAAATTAAGACCCTAGCACAGAGAGGCACCATGCCATTTCAAGACTACAGGCAGTTCATTGATCTTTGTGATCAAAGTACACTAGAAGATAGGGCCAAAATGGTTGAGTTTTATTTGCACAACATGGCCCTAACATACATGAATGTATGGGACCCCAATGCCAAGATAGAAGATTTACAATTAATGGCTTTGGCATCATGGATGAACCATGAGGATTCAAGGGCTGCAGAGATGAAAAGGATATTGGCAAGAGAGAAAACTGAACCTCTTGTGTTCAGAGCTGAATAATCAAATCCCATGGCCCTCATCAGTACCCATAATTTGATTGCAAATGATCCTGAGTTGGCACCTAGATATCTTACTGCCCAAGAGCAAGCAATTTCACATTTTGAGGATGTTTAGGTTGCTAGGAGATGACAACATACATGATTGCATGAGGAGATAGAACACGCTACCATACAGCTTAAAGATAAGAGAGTATCACTCTCCTCAAAGGTTGAGAGAGGCACTAAATAGGACACCTATGTATAAGTAGTCTATGCAAAGGTTGAAATTCAATTGAATTGGCCTAAAACTCAGTCCACCACTACTCTTAGGGATGCTAGAAGGGAGGAAGGAAGAAGAATAAAAGAGGCAGTGGGAGGAGGTAGAAAAGAAAGCAGGCTTCTATGAACAAGAGGAGGAGACCAAAGTAGAGGCATGGGATGTTAGAGTGGCCATTAGAGCCATGAAGGATATGGATATTGATTAAGTTGCTCAAAGGATGAGCAACACTTTCAGTAGGGGAGTGATGATAAGCCTCATCATTGGGTAATTATATGGGCCTTAATTCACCTCTTAGCTTAGTAAACCCAACTTTTCTCATAACTTATTACATGTTTTTTATTATATTTAGTTTATGAGGTGAGTTAGAGTTGGATATTATGCTTAGTGAAATAATATGCATTGAATGCAATATTAAAGGAGAAAATCAAGGAATTTTGGCAAAGACTAACGTCAAAACTCAAATGGGATAAGGGAGAGGGATTGTAGGAGGTGACTCCTCCTCATTTACTAGTCCATTTGAATATTCCTCCATTCATCACATCAGCTCAGAGTGAAAACAGCCAAATCATGAGGATTAGAAGGCAGCCGAGCAAGTGAGAGAAAAAGCACCAGTTTATCTCAAGTTTGGGAGCCAAGCCTCCCTAATTTTAAGTAAGTCGTTGTGGGCTTCAGTTGTATAAATAGAAAGGCCTAGGATCTCAGTAGGATTCCGATTTTTATTGTAAAACTCTAAGCTATTTTCGAGTTGCAATACTTGTGAAAGTTCTATTGATGTAATTTGTTGCTTTGGTAATAATAATGAGTTTTGGTTTGCACCAACACTGAGCTAACTCAAAGGGCTAAAGCTCTTGGGTTAGGGCCCAACCCTTGCAGCCAAGGCTCCTCATTTTTGTACATGTATGTTTAGTGTAGTTTCATAGCTTCATTGTTAATTTGCTTTTAGATGTATTTCCATTACAGGTAGTGTAGATTAGGTTGGTTGTTATTTATTTTGCCTCCATTTGTGCCTTACCTCAAGTAGTAGGTTAGTAAGGATAAAAAGGACCACCACAAGGTAGTCAGAAGTTGTCTTGGCCTCATTTCCTCCCTCTGGGATCATGACTTGAGGAAGGGACCCTTAAGCAGCCCTAAAAACATAGAATTCTAGTTCTTTTACGAGCTTTGGAGTTTGCTATCTTTAAATTAGTATTTGGTTAATTTTGCAAGGTAGATTTCCATTGTCATATTTTTCATCTTTATTTCTGCAGTAGATCTCATCCATGCTTTCATTCCTTTCAGCAACCTTCTTCATGCATAGTATAGGCAGTTAATCCATTCATTATGCTTTTCTAGTTTAAGAAAATTTATCTTGTTTGCATAACTTTTTGAAAGACACACATGTTTTATGTAGAGAAAGTGCTTCAAGAGGAGACTAAGACTTCATAGCCAGGAGCCAAATTCCACTCCATCCACCTTATCCATCCCTTGTTTTCACCGTCACCTTCACTAGTTTTTTAGCATTTTTCGTAAAAATCCTTCCAAGCACATTGAGCGAATCCAACCATCCACTATCTTGGATATTGACTTCTAAGTGATCCTATACCTTCTCCCACTCCATTCCACCCATCACACACCTTTCCTAGGCCTCTCATCACCTCCAACACCTCATATTTTTCTCTCGGTTGTATCTTGTAGGTTCACTGTAATTCCTACATAGTCATCCTATAGGTTTCTATTACATCTTGTAGGTTTTCCTTAAATGGTCTGTTTTATGGTCAAATTGATGGAAAACCTCTAGGAAGTCACCAAAAGCCTCTCGGGGGTCCTCCACACCATACAACGATTTCATAACCCTTCTAGCCATCCTCAAACATCCTAAATTCACTTGCCACATCCACATAAGCAATTAGTTTACATACTTGATTTTGCATAAAAAGACAAAAAAGAAAAAACAGATTTAGTTCAGTCTCTTTACTTGTACATTAGTGTTGTTTGATGCTTCTTACTTCAACAACTTAGATAATAGCATTTGTTTCATGTTGATCTAGCATTTCTGCCTAGCATAGCTTCTTAAATGGTTAATTAGGGAATGGTCTGATTTAGCATTACATATCAACCTTCTGCATTATTTCAGTATACTAACTCTCTCTTAGAGTAGATTTACCTGTCTTCCATCAAAGAATAAAAATTCTTCTAACTCCATAGAAGTCTGGCTTCGAACCCCAACGGTCTCTCACCAACTGAACAGTGACAACAGGCAGAACCATCACTTTTACTTGTGCATATAGCATTGTCACCTCCAAGTTTGTATGAACCCCAGGTTGATAAGTAAAGCTGGTAGCCCAGGAGTTGTAGCATCCTTGCTATGATATTGGTGCTCATCAGTCTATACTAGACCAAACATTGCACATGTAGTGGGAGTATTGAGCAGGTTTATGTCAAAACCAGGGAAGGAGCATTGGACAACAATGAAGTGGGTTTTGAGGTATTTGCGTGGCACTAGTGATTATGGTTTGTGCTACCAAGGAAGACCAGGATTGGATAGAGTTTTGGATATTCATGTCTTTGTTGATGTAGACTGGGCTAGAGATCTGGATCAGAGAAGATCTACAAGTGAGTATGTGTTTAATCTATTTGGAGGTGTAGTCAATTGGATGAGTAAGAAATAATCTTTAGTGCCACTATCAACTACAGAGGCAGAATACATGGAAGACACTCATGCAATCAAGGAAGAAGTTTGGTTGTAGAGATTGTGTTCAAGTATGGGGTTAGTATAGGGAGCTATAAGGATAGACTGAGATAGCCAAAGTGCAATTTTCTTGGAAAATAAACCTAGTTATCATTCAAAGACAAAGCACATTGGTGTTTAGTATCACTTTGTGAGGGATATGATAGAAGACAAAATGTGTTGCTGGTAAAGGTGGACACTTTGAAGAATACTACAGATGCATTGACAAAATTTGTGAGCTCTGAGAAGTTCTCTTGGTGTAGAGAAACAATGGGCATTGCAGGGCTGGAAAAATGACTAAGCGCTCTTGTGGCCCCGTGTGGAAATAAAACAACAAGTGGGAGAATGTTGGGTTGTGTTATATTCTTTCCATGACTATCTCCCCTAGTCAAACCGAGGGGTTAGAGGGTGGTGGAGCCCCCCCTTTGTTGCACCAATGCATAGTGGCAGGGTCACAGTGTGGGCTGCCACCCCCTGTGTACGAGGACTGGGGTATCACCCCGGGGAATTTTTTTTTTTAGATCCATGGTTTTTCCCATGGTTTTGTGCATGGTTTTCGCACATGGTATTGGGCATGATGGTTTTCATTCCATGGTATTGGATGCTTCGGTATGTATATATATGTATTGTAACATTGAAAGGAACATAATGAGAAATGAATCTAGTAGTCTCGGTTTTGGGATCCAGGGGAAAATCTCTGTGTATATTTGTTTTATGTGTTATTCTCTCGCCATTGTTTATTTTTTTCTTTTAGAATTCATATGCAGTTAATTTGTGTACAGGTTTAAAACCTACACACATGACCGGATATGTGTTATGCAGTTAACCAGCTTAGTTGAGCAGTGGTTAGACCTACCAAGCTATATTGGAAGGCGAAAAAGCATGTATTGAGATACCTCAAAGGCACTTATTAGTTTGGGTTATGGTACTGTTGTGGTCACCAACAACCCCCCCTCTTTGTTTGATATTAGCTATAACATCAAGCAAAGGGGGGACCCTGAACAAAAAATCCAAAAAATATTTTGTTAAAATTTTTGTATTTTTCTCCCTAAGGCTTAAATCACATCGCAAGGAAAGACTGAAGCATCCCCCAAGCGCGAAAAGCAAAACTGCGAAAGAGCGACGCGAAGTTCATCGCGTCGCATGCATTCCAAGCGCTCTTAAAGAGAAGATCTTCAAGAAACGCCGATCGCCGATATGCGACATCGCACATCGCAAACGTCGCACTAAGAAGCATAAACCATTGAATGAAATCAGCGATCTGCGATCTGCGATGTCAGCGATCTGCGATCTGCGATATGAAAAGACTCATCGCAAGAATTCTCCGACATACACGATAGACCCAAGATTGAGCGCGCACCTTAAATGAAATTAATGACCGCATGCTTGAGTATCCAGAAATGATTGCATCGCATTTTCCGAAGAGTCAAGTCATGATGAATGTCAGGATTATGCATTCATTAGAATTTAATGCTTTCATGTCAATCTTTTCATTTTTCCTTCTTCTTTGCGTAGACTGCAAGACACGCAACTGATATAAATCTATATGCAGGAAACATCTAAGGAAAAGGGGAAAGCGCCAATCAGATAACAGAGAGAAGATGCCTCCGCAAATGGATGCCGCATGCAGCAGGGCCGCGGATTCCAGACTATCAGCCAACCGGCACTGATGAAATTAGACTGTCCAAGACGAAGAGTCAAAGGCGCACAAAAGCAGCGTGTTTGCAAAAGATCCTAAAGCTCAGACTTGGTAAAGCAGAGAAAGAAGTGCAAGAGAAGGAGGACGCTCCAGAAAAGCCTGGAACAAAGAACGGAATAAATTCTCGACACAGGGAATTGTCCATACAGCACGACTCCTAACTCACTCAGTAATTCGCATGACCAGAAACCAAAATAGCAACAGCAAAATCAGTTCGAGAAGAACCTGGGTTGTGCTAAGTATATACGCAGCGAATACACCCAGCTAGAGAAAGATTTTCGAAAATATCTTCTGGTCTGTCAGAAGGAGTTGCCAGCTCTTGTTATTTCCACTTTTATCTCCCGAGCGAAAGAAGAAGGCAGCCAGCCGACTCTTCCCAGGCAAACATTGCACTGTTTACAGCACTAAGGAGAATATACAGAAACGGTCAGAAATTAGATTTAAGTTTTAGAAACAAATTTGCTTTTAGTAAAGGGCGGTGATTTGAAGCCGTTTCCCTAAATTCGTGTAATTAAGATTAATGAGTTAGTATTATTTAACCCTTCTCATGGAATTTGGAGAAGGGTCCGGAAATCTGTCAAAAAACTTGTCCTCAGAACATGCACTTCTGCACCCTCGGAGGAGGTTTTTGATGAATGGATGGATCGAGATTTATTTATGTTTGCATTTTAATGTCTGTTACTGATGTTGCACTTCTGTACTCTTAGCAGATATTAGAACAAGTAGAAATAAATCATTATTGCTTGAAGTTTATTAGTGAAGTCAGTCATAAATGGTACTTTTATCTCTTGACTAAGTTCTGCTAGTATTCCTAAAGTGATATGCAGCTGAGTTCTTTATATGTTACTGTATGAATGTGTGTATTACCATTTGGAACTTTTGTACGGTGGAGTCATTTATTTATGCTTGACATATGAATAACTAATTATGCGATATGCTGTTCACAACTGTTCTGCCTAACTTCTTATGCAGAGTGGTTTATCTTTATTGATTTATATTCTGATAATAGCTTAATGATCTTTATTACCAGATGTTGTTTGAAATCTTTCTAGATCGCATAACAAAAGAAAACACCCCGGGTTAGCGTAGATTAGATGTATTGTTTTTCTTCATTAGATTACATTAGTATAGAGTTAGTTTAGCAGTTAGAATTAAGACTAGCTTAGAAAAACCTTTAAAGCAATACCATCAAACTCTACACACACACGCACACCCTTCACATTGGGAAACTGGTCCCATTACCCCCAGTCGGACCCGCTACTCCAAACGGGCAAGGAGCCACCAACCAGGTTCCGGACCGGGTGGGTATCCCCCTTGTTGTCGACCCGATTTCGGGGCCCTCAACAGGTACATACATATGGAGGGAGTGAAGCTTCAAGGCTTCACCGATGCAGATTGGGGAGAGAGTCCATTCGACTGGAAGAGCACACCAGGAGGGATCTTTAGTATTGGGTCAACGACAATTTCTTGGTACGGTAGGAAACAATGATCGGTTTCACTCAGTTTAGTAGAGGCAGAGTACATGGATACAAGTCAGGCAACATGTGAGGCTCTCTAGATGAGGAAGATCCTGGTTGGTTTGTTTGGTCAGCAGATGGTTTTGATAGTGATTTATTGTGATAATTAGAGTTGTATCAAACTCTCTGAAAATCTAGTATTTCATGATTGGTCCAAGCATATTGATATTCGATATCATCATCTCAAAGATTGTGTATTGAGGTGGATCATGTTGTTAGATTACATTCCCATGGAGGAGCGAGATGATGACATCTTGACAAAGGCATTGTCAAGATGTAAATTTGAGTTTCACAGAGACAGGATCAGGGTAGTTGATAATCCCTTTCTTGTTGAGAGGGAGTGCTGAGAAATGGAAACAAGAAATTCTAGTTTAGTTTGTCCTTGAATTAACTGTGAATTAAATTCAAATTCTATTCTCATAGCCACTTAAAATAGTTAAATTAAGTTTATTAAACTTACTTAACTTAGGAAAGTCGAGTTGGAAGTCTTTTGGAATTCATGTATATGTTCTTCCTACTTTGTAGGAGTCTAGTGTGAGTTAATTGTGAGTTGTAAAATAGAAGACTCAGTTTCACGAGTCAGTTCAGTTAAATTAGTTCTCAAACTGATTGAGAGAACTAATATTGAGTTAACATTCAATGGTGACACTAATGAACTCCACCAGTGCTACTCTAGCTAACTGCATATTTACTCATCAGAAACTTATGCATGTCAATTCTGAGAAAGACCCAGTTGATACTAGAGTGCAGGGATAGTGTAATATTTGTTTTAGATTTTTCTAAGTTGCACTGATAGTGCATGCAAACATGAACTAATCCTTGGGGGATTGTGTTATTTTTAGAGGCTTTATTTCCCTTTAAATACAAGTTATCCTTCATAAGAATTACACATTAGAGTAGAGACTTGGAGAGATTGTGCAGAGGCTAAGCTTTGGCCTTGAGCTTGCTTATAAGTTGGAGATTAAATTTGTTGAGTGCTAGGATTGTTCTAGAGAGAACAAGCATTGTAATTTCATCTTTATTTTCCGAATTAATAAAAAATAGATAGTGGGGTTTTGAGTTATGGCTATCCCTGGATATTTATTGTGTTATGTGCCTTTGATTCTCTTCCTCTATTGATTATTGTTTGATTGATGTTTATGGGTTTCTGCTGTAAATATTAGAAGTAAATTATTGTCTCTTACTTTAGGAAATTGCATTAGCTTGTGAATCTACAGGATTTTCTACATATTTTGCCACATTATTTGTGGCTTCAAGATCTAATTTGATGGATTGGGTAATGTTTTTATTTTCAAGTGAAATGAGTACAATTCTTGTTGTATCTACATCCTTAGCAAATGCTCCATCAAACTTTACATTTTCCAAACATCACTATCTGAAATTGAGGCATATTTACAGTATCTTCAATTCTAGTTTGTGGATAACACAGATCGCATGTAGCCAAAGTAAAACATCCAAAATCCTAGTCAATAACATATATAGGATGATTTATTGGTTGATTAGCTTTACAGACAATATTTATGAATCTTAAATCTCTGTACGAACTTAAATGTTCACCTTTATAATATGGGATTGTATCATAGGACATATCCATCTGTAAGCTTTCTCCAAGCTTATCACAACAAGATCTTGATAACAACATACCAAATTTGGGAGGAATGTTTGTAACAACTATATCCAATACTATGATCTTCACATGGATTTCAGCAAGTGTAACAATGAAATATTCAATTAATCCCAATAAAGGTACTTTATTTGAATCAAATGTGTGTATATATCATGATACGGCCTGGTAATTTGCAACTGAAGTTGGTCCATGATAACTTTACGCATCAAATTATGGGAAGCACCAGAATCTAGCTTACAATTGTACAAAAGGAAATCATGAACTTTTAATGTAACATAGTGATCTAGGTCTGGGTGTGACAAAGTACCCTTCTAAGACCTTTTACTTTCGTGATGTGTTAAATTGCATTTTTAAAAGAACATAAATCAATACATATGAATGTTGTAAAGAAGAGGAACACGACAATGATCATCACATGAAATAACAAGACATTGATGACAAAGTTCGTCTAGGAGGGACTACATCTTCGGGCCCCGGTGTCAAGATAGTGTAGGCCACTGCATTAAGTGTTGCCAATAGTGATGATGTACATAACAGGTGATGCCGCTATCATACAAGGAAAATTCCCTCACGTAGGAGTGGCTCCAAGAGATGTTCCATGATAGGAACTCTTAGTCAAAGGACTCTTATCAGTATGACATAAAACACATGCATGATGAACATCCTACCAACATGGCATAAAGGGATTTCAATGCAATCATACATGGTGACAACATGAGTATCCCATCAACATACAACAAAGGGATCTCAAACAAAACATGATGAATCATGACAACAAGTACATCACACAGATGATTCTACATCACATCAAGCAGGAATCATGAAAACGAGTAAGAAACAAGATCCCACATCAAGCATCAAATAGGGATTTGTGCAGCACATTGCATAGCAAAAGAAGTAAATGAATACACTGCATATACCTCACATCCTAGGGTCATCTGAGGAAGCGGATGTAAAACTATTGAATCTGTTCAAACCATCGATCTCACGGCATCGAATCGCATGGAAATGATTGCTCGCACATGAACGCTGACACCTACACTCCACTTAGAAAAGTGGCTGAAAAATGAAATGAGAAAATGGAAAATCTGAATGCTCCATTAGATTTTTGGCACCAAATAGTGCAAAATTGACTATAAAATTTCTGAATTCTGAGAAAATGAAAATTTAGGGCTTAAGGAATCTTTTAGATTCCCCCTAGATTCCTAAAAGATTCCTTCCTCCGGGTCCTATGCAAATCGACTGCTTAGATCGAAATTCTAATTGTGCCATCAGGTTCGTGTCGCCAAGAGGTGTAAGATTGATATAAAATTTGTCCAATTTGGACACCGCAAAAATTTCACCCTCCTGAGAATCATTGTTCCACCTGCAATAAATTAATTAAAAAAAATTATGTCTCAGCTTCCATGCCCACTCCTGGTTCATGCATGCTACCTGGGTGCGTTGTGCAAATGAAGGTTTATATAATTTTTTAGGCGGATTAATCAATAAGTTTGTTTGGATGAGTTGGTTTGGAATCTCGAATAAGGAGTAGGTCAGGCGGTCAAAACTCGACCACTCCATTTTAATACACCATTTGTTTTTATGTTAAAATGAATTCAAAATTTTGGGGTCAGCTCCGTATCAGCCAGCCCACCACTTAACTCTCGTAACTCCTTGGAAATTTCGTTGGTTTGTTTTCGTTTGCACATTTAATATTTTGGGTTCATGATGTATGCACCACATATGGGCGCATTAAATGGGGTTGTTGCTTGTATTCGGGGTGTGTTATGAGGCCGCTGCATGGGCGGGGCCATCCCTCCCACTGACCATGGGTTCAAATCCCATTGGCCCCTCCTTAAATTAATACGTAAGGTTCATATATGTGAGGTGTGGAGTGGTAGGGGTGGTGGCCCACCACCTCCTTTTTATATTCTTTTTGTTTTTATATATAATAATGTAATTCTGAAATTTCTCAAACATTGGCCAAAGGAGTCTTCTTAACAAGGCTACAATTTCGCCTGGAATCTAGATAGATTTGGTTGGATTCCATCCACCGGAAAACTTCCAAATTCTGTCTCCATTAAGCCTGTCGAGTCAGCAAAAGTCAACCAAAACTTTGACTGCCTCTATCTTCCTCATCCAGAATCGGATTAATGAACCATGTGTCCGAAGCCACCTGGATCAATCCTCCTGACTGACGAGCTTTTGGTCCTCCAAAAACATGAAAAATAATTTGCAACTTTTCTGTACCTTGTCTACATCACAAGCATCCTAAAAGTTCTCACTTCCATCTCCTTCACCTTTGTTCTTCGGAGCCTTAAGCAATGAGCTAACACCTTCAATCTCTGCAACCTGTAGTACATTGTTTTTGCAAATTACATGCTTGAATTTCATGACCAACTAATGACCCAAGAATCCCATACTTGCCATGAGTTTATAACACGTACACAGTGGTCAAGTTTACATCAAGATGGATACAATGCCCCAGCTGTGAAAACAAGGTCAGGATATCATTGTTGCTTCAACAAGTGATGGAAAACACATCACTGCAGCACATGATTTACAAACATAAGGCCAACCACTGTTGTTTTTCTTTGACAAGTGCTGGAAACACAACGTCACTTTCAAAGTTTAAAATGAGACTCTAAATAATATTAGACATCATTCTTGCTAAACAAGTGATGGAAACCACATCATCACTTTTACATTTTAAAATGCAACAAATGATTTACAAAAGCATGACCATGACAAGACAACACATTTAGAAACCATTTTTCACTTATCAAGGTGAATGGGTCGCCTCCTTATGGCGCATTCGATGATCAAACAACTGCTTCACCTGGTTCATGCATCGACACTTTGTCTTTCAAGCGCTGCTCTCGATGAAGCCTCCAACATGTGGCTCTTTGATGGCCACTTCTGTCGCAATGACTGCAATAGGTCTTCTTCCTCCAGATCTGTTTAACATGTTTCTTTACCTGTTGTTGAGAGGGTCTTTCACACCTCTTCTTTGTTTGTACTGCTATTCTTTTCCAACACTTAGAAAATGTATGGTTATGTAATCCACAAAAAGTACATGTCTTCTAATTCCATGATCTATGTCCATCATTAACAACATGATTATAATCGAAATAAACATTCGAATGTCGAGAGTGGTTATACCTTTCCTTGCCATCTCTAGTGTAAATATGGCGATGAGAGCTTGCCTCGGCTCTTTCGCTACAATGGAAACTTCCATGGGATGATGGAAATGTGTTCCCATCATTCTCTTTCCTCGACGATTTTGATGATGTCTCGGAAGAATCTGACACCTTCGAGCATTCTCCTTTGGTGTGTTTTAAGCTTGCAAATTGAGGTCTCTGCATAACCTCCAATGGTTGAGTTATGCCTTAGTTATTAACACCAAGTTTTTTTCCTCCTCATGCCTCATCCTTGTAAGGAGCCTTATGTTTTTCCCTATAATTGGGATCTCCAAATCTCCCATAGAAAGCATACTATGTGACAATGAAACCGAAAGGAAATCAACATCTTTTACCTCCTCTGTCGATTTGGAAAGAACTGATTGTTGGTGGTTCATTGCCTGTCTTGGCAAATTCCCCAACTTCTTTCTTGACATACCCAAGTCCTGCCTCACAAGGTAATTCTTCTACTTTGATGGGGTTGACAATGCCTTGACCATTAATGCCCAAGACCTTTCCTTCATAACCCATTTTCTTAAATAGTTTGGAGCCAATTCCCGCGGTATGATTTTCAAAAACAGAAAAATCATCATCAGGACACATACATGAATTTAGAGAATTACTTTTTACTCACACGGGTCATGCTGCAACTTGTCCAAGGCCTCGTCCTTAGCTTGTAGCTGTTGTAGAAAACTCTGTTTCTCCTCTTTCTCTTCATGTAGAAGCATCTTCAATTCAACGTTCTCGGTTTGAAGATTTTGTTTGTTGTGCTTCAGTTCTTCTAGAGCCTCTTCCTTGGCTTGCAATTGAAGCTACAATCTCTCCTTTTCTTCTATCTCTTTTTGTAGAGTTTCATACATTATTTCCACTCTTTTGGAAATTTTGAGCATGGTCTCATACATCGCTTTTTCATCCTCTGTCACTGCACGTTCCATTGTTCACACTTGCAATTCACATCAATGCAAAGACCGCTTTGATACTACTTGATCCAGGTCCGGGTGTGACAAAGGACCCTTCCAAGACCTTTTACTTTTGTGATGTGTTAAATTTCATTTTTAAAATAACATAAATGAATACATCTGCACGTTGTAAGGAAGAGGAACACGACAATCATCATCACATGAAATAAAAAGACGTTGATAATGGAGTTCGTCTAGGAGGGACTATGTCTCCGGGCCCCAGTGTCAAGATGGTGTAGGCCGCTGCATTAAGTGTTGTCAATAGTGATGATGTACATAAGAGGTGATGTCGCTATCATACAAGGAAAATTCCCTCACGCAGGAGTGGCTCCAAGAGATGTTCCACTACAGGAACTCTAAGTCAAAAGACTCCTATCAGTATGACGTAAAACACATGCATTAAGAACATCTCGCCAACATGGCATAAATGGATTTCAATACAATCATACATGGTGACAACATCAGTATCCCATCGACATACAATAAAGGGATCTCAAACAAAACATGATGAATCATGACAACAAGTACATCACACAGATGATTTTGCATCACATCAAGCAAGAATCATGAAAATGAGTAAGAAACAAGATCCCACATCAAGCATCAAACAGGGATCTGTGCAGCACAAGCATAGCAAAAGAAGTACATGAATACAATGCATATGCCTCACATCCTGGGGCCATCTGAAGAAGCGGATGTCAAACTACTGAAGTTGTTCGGACCATCAATCTCACAGCATCGAATCGCATGGAAATGATTGGTCGCACATGAATGTTGACACCTACACTCCACTTAGAAAAGTGGCCAAAAAATGAAATGAGAAAATGGAAAATATGAATGCACCGTCCGATTTGTGGTGTCGAATAGTGCAAAATCGACTATCAAATTTCTGAATTCTGAGAAAATGAAAATCTAGGGCTTAAGGAATCTTTTAGACTCCCCCTAGATTCCTTAAAGATTCCCTCCTCTAGGGGCTCTTCAAATCAGCTGCTTAGATCAAAATTATGACTACACCATCAAGTTCGTGTGTTGGCTATGTGGGGCCTGACCAGGTTCAGAAGTGATTTAGCCAAACAAATCATGAAACTACTGACCCTTTTAGCAACAGTCCACGATGCACGGACTAAGGTCTCAGCCGAGGTAGCATTGGATGGTGCTGGTGTTGGCATTATGTTTCTGGTATGGCTATATGTTACAGATGTTGTACTTGATGGCAACTCCCGTGGCAAGGCTCTCAATTTGTTGAAAATTAAGAAGGACGCAGGAAATCAGTTCAGAAGGTGCGTAGCCGCAGGTACACCATGCAGGGACCGCGTCCAGATACGCAGGCCAGCCGTTCAGGAGGTGCGTCCCCCTTTTGCACACATTTCAAGGCAGAGAAAAGCACATGTGGGGTTTTCTTATGTTTTACTCTTGGTATCTAGCCGACGGTATTGTGTTATTATGGTGTCGGCTCGTGGTATTGTTCCATGATTTGAGGAGGAGCTTGCCTATATAAAGCAAAGGAGATCACTTGGCTAAGTATCTTTTTGCAATTGTATATCTTTAGATCTGAAATATTGGGTTATGGTCTTAAAAGCTTGATCTATATGAAAGGGAAGTTGAAGGCGAATCTGTGAAGGGTGATCTCTCGAGCGCATGATCAGATCTGAGCAACTGTGCCACTCTGGTGGATTGCCTATTCGGCCCTAATCAGAAGGACGCAGGTGTTTAACAGAAGAGCTGCGTGGGTACGCAGTGCAGAAACAGGAGATCTGCATCGGGACGCAGTGCAGAAACAGGAGATCTGCATCGGTACGCGAAGCAGAAGAAAGATACCTGCGTCGGTACGCAGAGCAGAAGAAGAAGAGCTGCGTGGGTACGCAGAGCGACTGAGGTTCAGGTGCGTCCGCATAGTAAAAGTACGCGGCGCGATAATGTCTTTGGGTGCATCCATGCAGTAACAGTACGCGGCGCGATAGTATCCTTGGGTGCGTCCCTGCAGTAACAGTACGCAGCGCAGTTCAAGGAACAGTGCGTGGGCATGCAGTGCGGCAGAAGGATCTCTGCGGGTAGACGCAGGAAAGCAGAAGGTGAACTGCGTAGCGACGCAGGCCACAGAAGGGAAAACTGCGTACTTGTCTTAAAAAGTTCTGTTGATTGAATTTTTCTGTTGATAAGGTGTTCTGGGTTAGTTCTGTTATTGCTGATCTGATAACTGTAGTGAACTGTAACTTTCATGTACTTGATGTTCAATTGATGCTTTATGAAAAGAAGTAGGGGGTTGTAGCTCCCTTCCAGGAGAGACTGGAAAACGAGAGAGAGAGAGTTGTAGCTCTCTGCAGGTTGCAGCCTGCGTACTGGTAAAGGACTGCACCAGTACAAAACCATTGTAAAAGAAGTTTCTAAGTTGAAAGAAGATAGAGACATATTGCAGCAGGTGGTTTTCACCCACATTGGGTTTCCACCTTACATCTTGTGTTCTTTGGTGTGGCTATCTGTTTTTCCTTGTTCATGCTCATTATTTTATGGTACTGACATGCAAAAATAATTCAAAGAAAAAATAAGGAAGATTGATTAAAAGAATTAGATAATACTGATTCACCCCCCCTCTCAGTATTATTTCCAACAATTGGTATCAGAGCAGGTTCTTCAGAGAAGCTTGATCGCTTGAAGGTAGATCGTTCATCATGAGCAACTACGAGAGAGAAGCATCAATCAGGCCACCGGTTTTTGATGGGACAAACTTCAATTATTGGAAGGTAAGAGTTACTGCCTATCTTCAATCTCTTGGTACAGAAGTTTGGGACATCGTAGAGACAGGCTATGCTTTTCCTTCAGCTACTCCTACAGATGCAGCCGAGAAAAAGAAGAATGAAACAAATGCGAAAGCAGTCAGTACTCTATTAGGATGTATATCTCAATCAGAATTCATGAAGGTAATGCACTATAAATCCGCAAAAGAGATATGGGACAAAATTGTCACGAGCTATGAAGGAGATGAACAGGTAAAGCGTGCTAAACTTCAAACTCTCAGAATTCAGTATGAGACTCTCAAAATGTATAATGATGAAAGTGTGGCTAACTATTTTCTTCGGGTAGATGAGGTTGTTAATTGTATGAAAAATTTGGGTGAAGAAATAAAAGAGGCTATTGTGGTTGAAAAGGTCCTAAGATCATTGTCCCCCAAGTTTGAATCTAAAGTATCTGCAATAGAAGAAAAGGAAAATCTACGAATTCTTACTATGTCTCAGCTACATGGAATTCTAACTGCTTATGAAATGAGAAAGGGAGGTCCATCAGACAGAAGAGAAGCTGCTTTCAAGGCATCAGGCAAAGGAGATTATTATGAAGCAAGCCACGTTCCAGAAGAATAGGAAGAAGAATCAAATTTTGTCAGAAATCTTCAAAGGGGTTCTAGAAGGTTCAGAGGTAAGTTACCTTTTAAATGCTTTGCTTGTGGAAGAGTAGGTCATTATGCTGCAAAATGTCCTTATAAGGATAAAGGAAAGGAACCTGCTAGATGGAACAAGAAATAGAACGCAAACAAGAAAAGCTACTACACTCATGAAGATAGTGATGGTCTATCAAACAGTGATGAAGATGAACAAGGTAATGAATATAAGTTGTTAATGGCATTTGAAGATGATGATTATATGGATGTTGTAGATGTGGATAACCTTTATGATGAAATTACTAGACTCAAGAGATGTATAAAAGAAAAGAACATGATCATTGATACTCTACAATTTCAAATTGATGAAAAGGAAAAACATCTTGAAAAATTAGAAGGTGAAATTGTTGGTCTTAGAAAAGAGATTGAGAAAACAAAAGCTATTAATCTCAAGTTTGTCAAAGGATCTGAAACTTTGGATGAGATTATCAATGTGCAGCGGTCTCCTCTAAACAAGACAGGTTTGGGCTATAATGGAGAAACTTCTCAAGCATCCACCTCAAAAAGTTATCTTGATGCAGCAAGAAGAAATGAGCAAAAGAACAATGAAGATCAACAGGTAAAGTAGGAACGAATTACAAACAGAAACTATCAAGGGCAATCCATCTTAAGGGTGAAAAAAAGCTACAACCAGCCACAGGTAAAATCTTCTCGATTTGGTTCAAGAATAGATGAAAATAGAAATTACAATCAGTTGGCTGGTAGATTCAATAACCGCAGAAGTTTCTTCAATGGACAATGCTTTTCTTGCCATAACTTTGGTCACAAAGCAGCTCAATGTGTTGCATATAAAACGATCATGACTAGGGAAGCTCAAAAAAAAAGAAGTATGACAGGGATTACAAAAAGGACCTATAACAACTTTTCGGTTCTTGAAAATGAAGTTGAATGTTCTATTTGCAATAACTTTGGTCATGAAGATTCTGAATGCAGGAGCAGGTTTCAGCAGAAAAAGGAACAAGCCTCAAACACCAAAACATGGAGAATAAAGGAACCTCAAACAGAAAGATGTGGGATAGCATTTTATGCAGAGGGACAGGAAAATCTATGGTACATTGACAGTGGATGTTCGAAGCATATGACAGGTGATAAAGAAAAACTCGAGTATTATTCTGCTCTAGAAAAGGGAAAGAAAGTCTCTTTTGGAAATGATACTCCTGCAACTATAACAGGAAAGGGTATTGCTCAGTTAAAAGAAAAGGTCAAGGCTGGAAATGTTTTGTATGTTGATGGATTGAAACATAATCTTCTAAGTGTCAACCAGATCTGTGATCAAAGAACCGAGGTTATATTCAGATCAAATGGATGTCTTGTTCGTGATCTTGATACAGGTAAAACAGTAATCAAAGGCAAAAGAACTCCAAATAATCTGTACATATTTGAAGAAGGACAACAACAATGCTATCTGAGCAAGGATGATGAGCACTGGTTATGGCATCGGAGGCTGGGGCATCTAAGCTTTTCACAAATAAGGAAAGCATGCAAATATCAGGCAGTTCGTGATCTTCCAGATATCAAAATTCCTGACAACACCATATGCAAATCATGTCAGTTTGGAAAACAAACCAGAACTAACTTTCCAGAGAAGGAAGGATCAGCTAGCATGCCTCTTGAGCTAGTTCATACAGATACATGCGGTCCATTCAGGAAAAGAACACCTAGAGGAGAAGAATACCTGATATTATTCATTGACGATTTCTCCAGGTTTGTCTAGCTAGGACTTATGAAGCACAAAGATGAAGCATTCGAAAAATTCAAATCCTTCAAAGCCTTGGTTGAAAATGAATCAGGTCACAAAATTAAGTGCCTCAGATCCGACAGAGGTGGGGAGTTTACCTCAAATGAATTTTTCGATTTCTGTGAAGAACATGGGATAAGAAGAGAATTCTCTACAGCTAGAATTCCTTAGCAAAATGGAGTTGTGGAAAGAATGAACAGAACAGTCCAACAAATGGCTCGTGCTATGCTTGATGAATCAAGAACTCCCGCAACTTTTTGGGGTGAAGCTGCACATGCTGCGGTTGTTATTCTCAACAAAACAAATGTCCGGGTGAACAGCACTCAAACTCCTCATGAGCTCTGGAGTGGTAAGACTCCTTCGGTAAAGCACTTCAAAATCTTTGGGAGCAAATGCTATATCAAAAATACTGATGAGCAGCTTGGCAAACTTGAACCTAGAGCAGATGAAGGCATTCTTCTTGGTTACTCTCCACATAGCAAAGCATACAAATGCTACAATAAAAGACTTGGCAGAATTGTTGACAGCATTGATGTAGTGGTTGATGAGAAGGGATACATTCCTAGGCAAGTACATCATGAATACATCGAAGAAGATGAAGGCTACCCTCAAAGACAGAATGATGAAGAAGAAAAACCTCAAGAAGAACCTCAAGAAGAACCAGAGGAGCAGACAAGAATAGAAGAAAAGACTCCATCCAGATATGTTCAGAAGAATCATCCAGAATCTCAGATTATGGGGCAGAAAGAAGCAGGTGTACAAACAAGAAGAACAGTTGCAGAAGCTTCAAGCTATTTGGCATTACTCTCCTCTACTGAACCACAAAGTGTGAAAGAGGCATGCAAAGATGAATGTTGGGTGAAAGCAATGGATGAAGAACTTGAGCAAATCGAAAAGAACAACACTTGGGAACTGGTTCCTAGACCAAAGGATAAGAATGTTATCAGAACAAAATGGGTCTTCAAAAACAAATTGAATGAAAATGGAGAAGTAATTAGAAACAAAGCCAGACTTGTTTGTAAAGGGTATGCGCAACAAGAAGGAATAGACTTTGAAGAAACCTTTGCTCCTGTTGCAAGACTTGAGGCCATCCGAATGTTCCTTGCTCTCTCAAGTTTTCAAAATTTCAAAGTATTTCAAATGGACGTGAAATCAGCCTTTCTGAATGGAGACCTAGAAGAAGAAGTATACATTGAACAGCCAGATGGGTTCATTCTTGGAAATGATCCAAATCTTGTATGCAGATTGAAAAAGGCTCTCTATGGTCTCAAACAAGCTCCAAGGGCTTGGTACTACCGTTTGGACAAATATCTTCATCAACAAGGTTTTTCAAAAGGATCAGCAAATAGCAATCTTTATATAAAAGTTGAAAATGACAAATTGCTAATACTTGTTGTGTATGTAGATGACATTATTTTTGGAAGCAATGAAGAAGCTATGAGTCAAAGCTTTGCCTCGGTCATGCAGAAAGAATTTGAAATGTCTTTGCTAGGAGAACTGACATATTTCCTTGGTTTGCAAATCCAACAAAAAGAAGGAGGAATCTTTTTATCTCAAACCAAGTATCTCAAACAGATTTTGAAGAAATATGGTATGGAAGATGCAAAACCAGTATGTACACCCATGGTCACAAGATGTAGCCTCAGTGCAAATGATGAATCTGCAGCAGTACATCAACCAACCTACAGATCTATGATTGGAAGTTTACTTTATTTGACAGGTACCCGACCGGACATCATGCATGCAGTTGGAATAGTTGGAAGATTTCAGGCAAATCCGAAGGAGACTCATCTTCAGGCAGTGAAGAGAATTTTCAAATATCTTCAAGGGACTCAAAATTATGGCTTATGGTATCCTAGAGATACAGATCTTACACTTCATGCTTATACAGATGCAGATTGGGCCGGAAGCGTGGATGACAGGAAACGCACAAGTGGTGGTGCGTTCTTTATGGGTTCCAGATTGGTATCTTGGTTCAGCAAGAAACAGAGTTCGATTGCCTTGTCTACAGCTGAAGCGGAATATGTTGCTGCTGCATCTTGTTGCACTCAACTCCTTTGGATGATGCAGACTTTGCAGGATTTTCAAATCACTTGTACACCACCTATCCCCATCTTATGTGATAACACAAGTGCAATCAGCATCTCAAAAAATCCTGTTATGCATTCAAAAACCAAGCACATACCAATCAAGTATCATTTTCTCCGGGAACAAGTGCTTGAACAGAAGGTCAAGTTGGAGTATGTTCCTTCTAAGGAACAAGTTGCTGATATTCTCACCAAACCCTTGCCCAGGGACACTTTTGAATACCTCAGGCAAAAGCTGGGGGTTGTTGATGCATCATCTTATTGTTGAACCTTTTTGATTGATGGTACAGGTTCAGGGGGAGCATATAATGCATTGTTGGCATTATGGAGGATGGTCAGAAGGAGATCTTGGAAATAGCTGCAATATGTCTCTATCTCTTTCATGGTGGATTATGGTTCTTTGTTGCAGATCGGGTTCATATTCAGGGGGAGCATGTTCTTAGGGGGAGCATACCCCTTTGCCCTTGATGTCAAAGGGGGAGAATGAAGCTGAAGACTGAAGATTGTGAGGTTGCCATCAAGTCCAAAGGGGGAGATTGTTGGCATTATGTTTCTGGTATGGCTATATGTTACAGATGTTGTACTTGATGGCAACTCCCGTGGCAAGGCTCTCAATTTGTTGAAAATTAAGAAGGACGCAGGAAATCAGTTCAGAAGGTGCGTACCCGCAGGTACACCATGCAGGGACCACGTCCAGATACGCAGGCCAGCCATTCAGGAGGTGCGTCCCCCCAGTGCACACATTTCAAGGCAGAGAAAAGCACATGTGGGGTTTTCTTATGTTTTACTCTTGGTATCTAGCCGATGGTATTGTGTTATTACGGTGTCGGCTCGTGGTATTGTTCCATGATTTGAGGAGGAGCTTGCCTATATAAAGCAAAGGAGATCACTTGGCTAAGTATCTTTTTGCAATTGAATATCTTTAGATCTGAAATATTGGGTTATGGTCTTAAAAGCTTGATCTATATGAAAGGGAAGTTGAAGGCGAATCTGTGAAGGGTGATCTCTCGAGCGCATGATCAGATCTGAGCAACTGTGCCACTCTGGTGGATTGCCTATTCGGCCCTAATCAGAAGGACGCAGGTGTTTAACAGAAGAGCTGCGTGGGTACGCAGTGCAGAAACAGGAGATCTGCATCGGGACGCAGTGCAGAAACAGGAGATCTGCGTCGGTACGCAGAGCAGAAGAAAGATACCTGCATCGGTACGCAGAGCAGAAGAAGAAGAGCTGCGTGGGTACGCAGAGCGACTGAGGTTCAGGTGTGTCCGCATATAAAAGTACGCGGCGTGATAATGTCTTTGGGTGCGTCCCTGCAGTAACAGTACGCGGCGCGATAGTATCCTTGGGTGCGTCCCTGCAGTAACAGTACGCAGCGCAGTTCAAGGAACAGTGCGTGGGCACGCAGTGCGGCAGAAGGATCTTTGCGGGTAGACACAGGAAAGCAGAAGGTGAACTGCGTAGCGACGCAGGCCACAGAAGAGAAAACTGCGTACCTGTCTTAAAAAGTTCTGTTGATTGAATTTTTCTGTTGATAAGGTGTTCTGGGTTAGTTCTATTATTGCTGATCTGATAACTGTAGTGAACTGTAACTTTCATGTACTTGATGTTCAATTGATGCTTTATGAAAAGAAGTAGGGGGTTGTAGCTCCCTTCCAGGAGAGACTGGAAAACGAGAGAGAGAGAGTTGTAGCTCTCTGCAGGTTGCAGCCTGCGTACTGGTAAAGGACTGCACCAGTACAAAACCATTGTAAAAGAAGTTTCTAAGTTGAAAGAAGATAGAGACATATTGCAGCAGGTGGTTTTCACCCACATTGGGTTTCCACCTTACATCTTGTGTTCTTTGGTGTGGCTATCTGTTTTTCCTTGTTCATGCTCATTATTTTATGGTACTGACATGCAAAAATAATTCAAAGAACAAATAAGGAAGATTGATTAAAAGAATTAGATAATACTGATTCACCCCCCCTCTCAGTATTATTTCCAACAGCTGGAACCATGTTTCCACACCCTAGGGATGTCTTGATGAAGTCTAGGAAGTTCACGAACTGAACTCGCATGCTTGTGATGCTCCGTGCAGCTGTTTGTCCTTCACAACTTGTGCAACTGCTTTCGCGTAGCTCTGTAAAGAGCGCGAAGAGGTGTTGTCTAGATCCTTATTCCTTACTGTGCTATTATTATAGATATTAACTTAATTATGTGGGCCCAATATTCTCATTAGTCATTCAACATTCATAACAAGTGTGCACAATCATAAAACTGTAAAGAGATGCATAAATATAACAGAAGCATAGACACAGAATATTCCATAATCAACTTATCTTTTATTAATTCTCTATCCAAGTACAATCCCAACTTCGTCGTGCACACTCAGTTGTAGGGGTCCATGTACATAGTTGCGGACTCTACCATGCCTCTGCACACTCTGTTGCAAAGCCTCTTGCTACTACTACAACCCAAGACTCGGACTTACAGACTCAGAGCTAATTCATCTTGCTACTACTACAACCCAAGACTCGACTTACAGACTCAGAGCTAATTTGTCATTCAAAACATAAGATTGACTTTACACTTAGAACCTCAGCCTATTTATACAATCCCATGGTCCGCAGACCATGGGTAGGCCGACATACCATACATTAAATTATATTATTTTAGGGCGGACAACCCTAGACTCTCGCGCTCTGTGCCCTCACGTCACGAGGTCTTTACATTACACTTTACCAAAATTCGGGCTTCAAGCCCCACACCCATTATGGGGGGATCCGCTTCCCAACATCGTTTCGCCGAGAGGTGTAAGATCGAAATAAAATTTGTCCAATTTGGACACTACAAAAATTTTACCCTCTTGAGAATCATGGTTCCACCTACAATAAATTAATTAAAAAAGATTACGTCTCAATTTTCATGCTCGCTCCTAGTTCCTCCATGCTGCCTAGGCACACTATGCAAATGAAGGTTTATATAATTTTTCAGGTGGATTAATCAATAAGGTTGCTTGGATGAGTTGATTTGGAATCCCGAATAAGAAGGAGGAGGTCAAGTGGTCAAACCCTGACCCCTCCATTTTAATACACCATTTTTTATTATCTTGAAACGAATTGAAAATTTTGGGGTCGGGTCTGCATTGGGCAGCCTGCCCTTAACTCCCGTAACTCCTTAGAAATGGTGTTGGTTTGTTTTCATTTGCACATTTACTACTTTGGGTTCATGGTGTACGCACCATATCTGGGCGCATTAAATGGGGTTGTTTCTTGTATTGGGGGTGCATTATGAGGCCACCACGTGGGCAAGGCCAACCCTCCCGCCAGCCGTGGGTTCAACTCCCACCAGCCCCTCCTTAAATTAGTAGGTGAGGTTCATATATGTGAGGTGTGGAGTGGTGGAGGTGGTGGCCCACCACCTCCTTTTTATATTTTTTTTTGTTTTTATATATAATAAGGTAATTCTGAAATTTCTCAAACATTAGCCAAAGGAGTCTTTTTAACAAGGTGACAATTTCACGTGGTATCCTGCCACAATTGGCCGAATTTTTTCTACTGAAAAACTTTCAAATTGTGTCTCCATTAAGCCTATCCAGTGAGAAAAAGTCAACCAAAACTTTGGTTGTCTGTTACCGGGAAAAGTGTCTAATTAGAACTGCTCTATCCCACTAAGGTGTGACAACTGCCTTAGAAACAAATAGAGAAAACTACTTTTGTATTTCCTTTATGAATTAAAAATAGAGGGGGATAGAAAGAACCGACCTGTGTCTTGCGCTAATCCTTTGATCCAATCCCTCTCTTCTTTGACAGCTTCCAGCTACCTGCTCCCTTACTTGCCCAGCTTCACCAAGTTCCTGTAAGATCACAGGAGAAGAAAACTATACAAAGACATGGATCTATATTCATAAACAGCTTAGGATCAGATTTAAGCTAAACATACAAATGTAACAAGCATCAATGATACACAAGCATGTAGGAGAAACTCAAATAATTTTTATTGATATACAAGAAGATCCAGGAGGAGTTACAACCGATGATTCTTGACCCAGCATCAACCTCCCAGCAAAGAAGCCCCTTCTTCACCTCCAACAAAGCATAAATCACCCAATACTCTGATATCTATCTCAAAACCAATAGCGATTCCTTGCAATGTACAAAATTCTAGCCTCTGGATCTCTGGGATGAGGGATCCATATATAGATGTATGCAAGGAGGATGAGTCAGCCTGTGATTTGATTAGTGTCTTCTCTCTGTCAGTTCTTGCTTCCACTTGGATATTGAAAGCCTCTTACACATCCTTGGTCGAACTCAGTGAGGCAAGTGTCATAGGAGAAGATTCTGGAAGCTTCCATTGTCTTTCCACCTCGCGGAATGGCACTGCCATTTGTCATTTCCCACTCAACGCACCCTGATAGTGCATTTAGGTGCGTTGCAACGCACCCAGCTAGTGTATTTAGGTGCTATGCAACGCAGCTAGCCAGTGGAGCAGCTGAAATGATCCTGTTTTGACTGATTCTGAGCAATTTCTGGTGGACAACTTCTGGGAGAAGCTGTAATTTTTTGACCTTGTTCCTTTAGGGGTTGGAACAACACTTTTAGGGACTTACGAGCCCTTGGTTTATGGACATTTCATGCTTGGAGCTGCAAGGCACAAAAATGTCTATAACACTGTCTCTATCTTCCTCATCCGGACTCAGATTGACGAACTGTTTACACCACCACGATCATGACAACGAGATCTTCAACATGAACCTAGTTCAAGCATAATCCAAACACTTTGATTTTTGACCCTTCCTGAGTCCTCTTAGACTTTTGCATGTGTGTAGAGCCACCTAGATCACATAGAAAGGTGGCACACTTTCATTTATCATATCTAAACTAGGTCCAAATACTACATAAGGCTTCTCATCCTATAGGTTAATCACATCTGCTTCAGCATCTACACTTGATGTTTGTATCCATTTGGAGACTTGTTGTTTATAACCTAGATTCCTCGAAATTTTAAATATGGGGGTTGGAATTTTTACCCTTTTTAATTCTCTTTCAACATTAAAAATAGTTGGAACAAATTCGTCTGTGCAAGGCTTCTCTTGTAACCAATTTTGACTTGGGAAAAATGGTGTTTTAGTAGCTTTCTCGTGAGGCTCATAAAAAACAATATTTTTTACAAGCCTACCAGAAAGTTGAGAGGACTATTTATTTTGAACAAGAGATTGATTTTGACTATTGGGAACAATAACATTTTGAGATGATGGATCCTCAAAATAATTGATGTCATTTGTGATAGCTCAGACAACTTCTTCAGGGTCTTGATCATCAATCATTAATAGAGGTTGAATTTGTTGGTCAGTGTTTGGTCTTTGCAAAATTTGAGGTTGGAAAGGTTTTCTATATTGTACTAGAGGTCTATCTGCAACCTGTTGGGCTACTCTAGGTTGAGTTTTCGTTCTTGAAATTTGATTGCACAAATTTCTTAATAAAGAAGTTATGTCATCAAATTTGTGTCCTTCTTCTTTATTCTTTGATGATGAAGTACTTTCCTCTCTAGATTTCATTTTCCTTTTAGCTTTTTCTATCTTTGATTTCAATTTAATAGATGTTGACCTGTTAGCTTCTACCTCAATTGCATTGGTTTTCATGTTTGCTAAAGTTTCAAATTTTCTCTCTCTAAGCATTACAACAAAATCATCACCAAATGATTTAGAAAATCCAACTTTAGCTGCAGTGACTGGGGATTTACAACCTAGTGGCATCCTATTGTAAATCTTATTAAATCTTTTGATAAAGTCTGCAACATGTTCACCAGGGTTTCTTCTCAAGTCTTCAAATTTTGTTAGATAGTAAACATGGTCATTTTTAATTCCCCATTAATTCTTGAAGATGTTGGTTAATTCAAACCATGAATTTATAGAATTTGCTTGTAATTGTCTAAGCCATATTCTGACATTTCCCTCTAATGATTGAACAAATAGTCTTGTATAAACATCCTCATGTTCAATGTTCATATTGTCTGCAAAATCAAGAAATGCGACCTGTTATCACTCCAAGAAACTCTCCTAGGTTGTAGCTCAGAGATGCCTGTTGACATATAATCTTCAATAATGTTCTCTAAACTGTTGGAATAAATGATGGTTTGGATCAAGTTAGATAACCATTTCAGCTCTATTCTCACTCAAGACATGCATGAACACTCTCACCAATATAAGGCTTGAGACCACTAATGCTCAATAATATATATATTCAATGGATAGATGGAGAATACACATTATACCAATAGATTGCATACATAAACATAAATGAATGGCTAGCTACAGAAAGTAAAGAACCTTGCAAATCTAATTCATCAAAGCAGAGATAAGATGACAATTATCTTGCCTTAGACACAAAATAAAACATGAACAAATTATTCAAGTGCAAGCATAGAACAACAAAAAGAATGGACATTGAACATATAATGGCAAAAGAATCTTATATTGTTAGAATGAAGATGAGAAGCTTGAAGGAACAAAGGAGGAATAATCTCCAGAAGTTGAACCCCTATTACATCTTACTTTCAACTATTTATAGCCTGTTTATAATGCTCCTAAGCTCTAAGAGGCTCGGAGTCTTAATCTATCTGATCTACATTGTTAACTGATTTGATGCCCTGACTAGGCAAGCATGGGCTTGGAGGATTATTCTTCTGACAACAGAGTAACTGTATTAAGATATTTTGTCTGCACTAGCAGGACTGTTGATGCTCCATGATCAGTTGTTGTTGTGGTTTTTGCGCTGTCTGTGCTCCCTCATCTTTCTGTTTCAGGCTTTAGCATGCTGTGGCCCTTCTCTTTCCCTTTCCGGTCTCTACTTTCTGGAAACCTGCCTCCCGGACTCTACCATGTAGTGGAATGGGGCTTCGGGCCTCTATAACCCTTTAAAGGTTTCCTTTGACTGTTTCCTGTATTTACACAGAAAAACGCTGCAATCAATGATAAATCTTGCCTTCTATGTGTGTTTTGGACTTCAAAAGTCCTCAAGTATGGTTTAATTATCTATCAGGTCTGCCCTTGGGGTTATCACAAGTCGCTCTCGGCCTGTTCTATGATTCCCTTTGTATTTTGTAAATACATAAAAACTATGAAAAACATTGAAAATGGGCTTTACACAGATTTCAAATATGATATATTTTCATTCTAGAAACCCATCAGGTCCGGGTTCCATCACTACCGCACTGCCTCAGGTTTGCTTCGTATTTTGTTATATAACAAAAATATGCAAAAAATACATAAAAACCGGCCTTTTTCGGACTTGAAAAGGGTCCGGGCTTCATCGCAATCGCACTGCCCAAAGGATCCCTTGTATTTCATTGTCTAACGAAATACACAAAAAAGCATTAAAACAAGGCTTTAACACAAACCTGAAATTTTATAAGAAAACAATTATAATGATGTCAGGTCCGCAAAATCTGGTCACCCTTATGTATATGTAAAGGCCCCAACCCTTTGGTCTCCGCCAATAGCGACCCGCTGATGCGATGTGGGCTATCGATCTATGCACACGATCGACAGTCCACGCTGAATCAGCAACCACTATCGCTCATTCCACACAACTTGTGCCAATACTCCGCTGATACCTCCGTCGATACTTCTGCCGATGTGACCTGCCGATAGCGATCATCGGTGATTGTTGATCGCCAGTGTCTAGCTCCAATTGCCATTGCTTGGGACTGTCGATTTGCAATTTTCCACTTAGATTTGGGCCATTGATCAGCCAGATCTAATGGCAGCTATGCATTCTTGGTTTTTAAGCCTGCGATAAGGGTTTTTTACTGATTTTGAAGTGTTTTAGCCTCCTGATAGTGCATTTTTTCCTTCCAAGGGCTCTGATCCCTTTCTTGTTTCGATCTTGTGATGATCTTAAGAACTTTTCAAGATTCCAATAGCATGTTTGAATCCCTTTGCATGATTTTAAGCAAAGTTTGGAGATTTTGGGGGTATTTTGGATCCATTCTTGGGCCAAATGCCAACAAAGCTAACACTGGCTCCTTCTAGGGATGAAAGCCTCCCTATGAGGTTTCAAGAACTACAGATCAATGCCTTTCCTGAAAAAAACAAGATCAAATCTTCCTCCTAGTGTTACATTGGGCATGGAGTCTATTTAGTGTGAAATAAAAAATCGAAAACAACATATTTACAATACCAAGGCTTGAAAGCCTTAACTGAAATAAAGTTCGAAGAACAGCCCATTGAATGGGCCATCAAAAATATCTCCTCCTTCCTTTGATGCATTCCTTTAGAGAAAACAATCACCAAACTTAAAATTGACCCTTTTTACCTTTCTATGAAAGGTTTCTTTCTCTTGGTCAATGTGTATATCAGCTAATTCATCAAAGACTTGCAAAAGCCTATTGATTTGATCCTCTACTTCAAAAAATTTCCAACATTTAATATTATTAGGTAGAGATGGTCTATATTTCACCTCCTCTCTATATGCTTTTAGCCTTGGATGTTTTGATTGGGAGGTTTTGTACACCTGCTGAATAATAAGGTCTACTTCATAATTTTTTTTGTCATTTGTGACTTGAAAAGTTAATATGAAAGATGAATCAATGCATTCTTGTGTGGGGAACACAAGGAATTCACCTATTTCTATAGCTTCCTTAGAGCAAGCCCCATCAAAGAAAATGTCCCAAATCTGTGGGCCTTCTTCTTCTGTGATCTGGAAAACTGATTTTTTAAGCTGCGTAGAGGCTAACTGATAAGGCTTGGTAATGTCAAGACTGAGCCTATCCATGACAGCTTTGGTCATTGAATTATGGCTGGCTCGAGTGTCTAGAAGACAATTATGAAGGATTTCATCATGAATAGACAGAGAAACATAGAATGATGGGGAGTTGTCTTCACAATTTTCAATGATTTGGCTGAGAATAACAGCTGGTTGGTCATCTTGCAGATTTACATAGTCAGTGGAGGCTTGGATTGCTTTAGGCTCAAGATCCTCAAGGATGGATGTTTTGAAGGACTCATTCTTCACTAGTTCAGTCAGAGGCATAAGTATTCTTGGCTTCTGAATTTCTGATTGAAAACTGAAAGAAGAAGGGGACTTGTCAAGGCCTCTTACCTCTATGGCTAGAGCTTTAAGGATGATAGGATCAAGTGCTGGTTGCTTTTGCTTATTGTCTTTTTCTTCTGCAGGGACACCAGCTTTATTACCAGGAGTTTCTTTGACATTATTCATCATAGACCTCATATTATATTGGTGCTGATCTACATTTTGTAGAACAGCTACTCCATCCCATTCTTGCTTAATCTGGTCATTGAATAATGACTTCTCATAGGCAGCTTTGGTTAAAAAAGTGGTGTTGCCTTTGTCTTCCATACAATGGACCTCATCATCTTCTTCCAACTGCTCTTCTTCCATGACTGCATTCTGGAAAGGGACCTTCACCCTTTGATCTTCATTGGCCTCTTTGCTTCTTTGCAAAATCTGCAACTGCTCATTAGGTCTTCTATATGGATTTGGATTTGGAGGAGCAAAGGTGTTAGGAACTCTTCCCTTCCCAGAATGCTACTCAACCTTTAATTTGGAAACATCAAAGGCTAATGACTCTATCATCTTAGCCATTTCATAGATCTTGGGATCTGAAGATGATGAAGGCTCGCCCCTCTGTCTCCTTCTATCAGCATTACCTTTGAGCTTTTCTGCAACCATGATGTTTGATTCTACTTCTAGGGTTGTGTCTTGCATATCAGCCAAAGAAGCACATTGCCTCTCCCTCAACAATAAAAAAAAGTCATAATCAAAGGCACTGGCATAGATGAGTCTAGCAGAGGTAGTGGTGGGTTTTACTTCAATTGGTATCTTGTTGCACATGCGGTTAAATATCTTATTAAAATCAGATAGCAGCTCACCATTTTCCCTTTGTAAGTTCCCAAAGTCAGTGTGGTAGTAAAGGAGATCCTTCTTATCGCCCCAATGCTTTAGGAATGCATCATCTAAGGCCTAAATATTGGCTATAGATGCTGGGGACAGTTCCCTAAACCATTTTCTAGCCTCTCCATCGAGGCTTTGGACAAAGACTCTCATCCAAACATCATCTTCACTAATGTCCAGGTTATCAGTGTAGCTATAGAATGACTCAAGATGTTCTTCAGCTGAAACACCTTCAGTCCCAATGAAATTAGGCATATACTTCTGATACTCTTCAATAGGCATAGCATTCAAAGGAGTGGGCAGTGTTAGAGGTCCATACCTAGCAGCTATGATTCTCTCCATTTTGGTAGGTGCTTGTGGACATGCCATAACTGTGGTGGCTAAAAGAGTACTAGCAGTCTGAATGATGGAGGGCTGAGGAGTGATTGATAGCACTAAAGGAGTATGATGGATAGGAGGTGAGGTTTCCTTTGAGCATACAACAAAACGAAAACCTAAAGAATAAGGAGCTTTATGAATATCTAAGAGTTTTTCTTCGCTACTAGTATTAGAAGCTATAATCTCAACATGTATTTGTTCTATTATAGGCCCTTTTTGAAGAGATATAGGAGATTGTTTAGGTTTACCTGAACCTGATGCTCCTTTTTGCAATAACTTTCTTTCTTTGATAATCTTTTCAGGGTCAGGTATTGGGTCAGCTTGTGACTTTTGAGGATTTCTCCGAGTATGCCTCACAAACTGAACCAGAACTATGAAGTGGAGTCGCCAAGAGGTTCGGCCTCCAGTAGAGTCACCAGATAGATGATTACAACCAAAAAGGTGCCCAAACTTTTTCTATCATCAAAACTGGATCTATGTCATTTCCCAGGGAAGGTGAGCTTTAGTTTCCTCTCCCCGGCAATGGTGCCAATTATGTTATCACTCCAAGAAACTCTCCTAGGTTGTAGCTCAGAGATGCCTGGTAACATATAATCTTCAATATTGTTCTCTGAACTATTGGAATAAATGATGGTTTGGATCAAGTTAGATAACCATTTCAGCTCTATTCTCACTCAAGACATGCATGAACACTCTCACCAATACAAGGCTTTAGACCACTAATGCTCAATAATATATAGATTCAATGGATAGATGGAGAATACTAATTGTACCAACAGATTGCATACATAAACATAAATGAATGGCTAGCTACAGGCAGCAAAAGAGAATACTGACTATACCGGCAGATGCATATATGACCACATACGAATGGCTAGCTACAGGAAGTAAAGAAGCTTGCAAATCTAATTCATCAAAGCAGAGATAAGATGATAGTTATCTAGCCTTAGACACAAAAGAAAACATGAACAAACTGTTCAAGTGCAAGCATAGAACAACAAAGAGAATGGACATTGAACATATAATGGCAAAATAAGCTTATATTGCTAGAATGAAGTTGAGAAGCTTGAAGGAACAAAGGAGGAATAATCTCTAGAAGTTGAACCCCTATTATATCTTACTTTTAGCTATTTATAGCCCATTTACAATGCTCCTGAGCTCTAAGAGGCTCAGAGTCTTAATCTTTCTGATCTGCATTGTTAACTGATTGGATGCCCTGACTAGGCAAGCATGGGCTTGGAGGATTATTCTTCCGACAGCAGAGTAATTGTATTTAGATATTTTGGTTGCGCTGGTGGGACTGTTGATGCTCCATGATCAGTTTTTGTTGTGGCTATTGTGCTGTCTGTGCTCCCTCATCTTTCTATTTCAGGCTTTAGCGTGATGTGGCCCTTCTCTTTCCTTTTCCGGTCTATGTTTTCCGGCAGCCTGCCTCCCAAACTCTGCCATGTAGTGGAACAGGGCTTCGAGTCTCGGTAACCCTTTAAAGGTTTCCTTTGAATGTTTCCTATTTTTACACAGAAAAACACTACAATCAATGATAAATCTCGCCTTCTCTGTGTGTTTTGGACTTCAAAAGTCCTCAAGTATGGTTTAATTATCTATCAGGTCTACCCTTGGGGTTATCGCAAGTCGCTTTCAGCCTGTTTCATGATTCCCTTTGTATTTTGTAAATACATAAAAATTGTGAAAAACATTGAAAATGGGCTTTATGCGGATTTCAAATATGATATATTTTCATTCCGGAAACCCATCGGGTCCAGGTTGCATTGCTACCACACTGCCTCAGGTTTCCTTTGTATTTCGTTATATAACGAAAATATGCAAAAAATTCATAAAAACCGCCCTTTTGCGGACTTGAAAATGTATATATTCTACTTCCCAGACCCTTTTGAGTCTGGGCTTCATCGCAATCGCACTACCCAAAGGATCCCTTATATTTCGTTGTATAACGAAATACACAAAAAAGCATTAAAACAAGGCTTTGGCGCAGACTTGAAATTTTATAAGAAAACATTTATAACGCCGTCGAGTTAGCAAAATTATGTCACCCATATGTATATGTAAAGGCCCTACCCCTTTGGTTTCCGCCGATAGTGACCTGCCGATGCGATGTGGGCTGTCGATCTGCACACACGATCGACGGTCCACATTGAATCGGTGATCACTATCGCTCATTCCACACAACCTGCGCCGATACTCCGCTGATATCTCCGCCGATAGTGATCATCGACGATCACTGATCAGCGGTGTCCAGCTCCGATTGCCATTGTTTAGGACTGTCGATTTGCGATTTACCACTTAGATCTAGGGCGTTGATTAGCCAGAATAATGGTAGCTATGCATTCTTGGTTTTTAAGTCTGCGATAAGGGTTTTTTTACTGATTTTGAAGTGTTTTAGCCTCCCGATAGTGCATTTTTCCCCTTCTAAGGGCTCTCCTCCCTTGCTTATTTCAACCTTGGGATGATCTTAAGCACTTTTGAAGATTCCAAGATCATTTTTGGATCCCTTTGCATGATTTTAAGCAAACTTTAGAGATTTTGGGAGTATTTTGGATCCATTTTTGGCCCAAACGCCAACAAAGCTAACACGACCAAATGATCCTCTACAGATGGTCATGTTTCTCCATTAAATCTAGGAAAAATTTTCAAATATCCTTCAGGAAAATCATGAAGTTGGGCTTTTGGTGGAAGTACTAATGCTGCATAATGAGTTGTTACAATTAACCTTAATCTAGACATTTGGTTTTGTAGTAAATTTTTTTGTTTAGGAGAGACAACTTTGCTTGAAGATGGTTGATGTGGGGGCTTAGACTTATTGAAAGACTGGGGATGACCAAGTAGTTTCTAGATTTCAGGTATGATTTTCTTTTGATCTTCAAAGGCTAGAGGATTTGCATAAATACTCAGTCTTCTTCAGGCTTGGCAGAAATGGAAGGATATGTTTGTATGATAGAGGAAATAAAATCGACAGGTTTCAATTCAGGGAATTGAAGTTCAGGATTTTCTTCAGTAACATATGGTTTTGAATGGGAAGAAGGAAACTCAAAAGACTCAAGTTGATGAATTAGTAATGCGGATTGAAGATCTACTCCTTTAGAAAGGAGTTCTAAGACTTTAGGTGGTAAATCTGATAAGTAAATAGGGATTTGGGTTGATTGAAAAGGGGCATTTTGAGGCACTAATTCAGTTGGAAGAGAGGCATAACTATAAGTGGAAGCTTCTAATTTACATCTGATAGATGCAATTAGAATCCACATCTAAGAAGAAGGAGAATCTATGATGGATTCTTTTGTTTGTTGTAATGAGAATACATGCTCTCCTAGAAGTGTAATCGTGGTAGGCTCTTTAGAAGTTTGGAATTATGATGACTCTTCTTCAATATTGATGGAATTTTCCCTCTTAAACACTTTGAATGTCACTTTCTTGAACTTTGAAATTGCTGGGGATATTCTTTCTCTCAACCTTTTCAATTATTTTTCCTTCACCCTAGGCGTTTCCAATGTTGTTTGACTGGAAACTTGTTCTTCAACCTCCTACAATGTGTTCTCTTCTGACTCCTCTAAGTTAGCATATTGTTCAGTTTCAAGTTTTGCAATATGCACATATGGGGTAGATTTTTGTTCAACTCTCATGGATGACATTACTCCCAATGGGTCATATGACCAGCTGAAACTTAATTTAAATTTCATCTACTTTAACAAATCATTAAATTCCTTTTATGTAGCTTTGGTATTGACTATGAATGGACCAACCTACACTTTCAGTTTAAATTGAGATATCTTCTTCCTGGAAACAAAATGAGTATCATCCATATTCATCATATGTGTGATATATTCTAATGCAAAAATCTTCATGGGGAGGAAATTGATATTTTGTAAGGTGGTGGCTCACAACCATAGATTCTAATGTCTGAAAAGTTATGGTATAGATATCAGTCTCCAACTTTGCACTGCTCACTTAGGTGTAAAATCCTTTTACTCTCTGTAGAAATTCTCGAAACTACATCATTGCTTAAAAAACAAATTTCCATATGCAAGAATTGATTTACAAAGTCAATGAAAGAGAAATATTTAGAATTTTTCCTCATTAATGAGGCCTAATGAATTACTGATTGTGACTTTCCTTCAACATCCAATATTTGTAGAGGAAACTTGAACCTTTGTGATTGATGATACAAAAACAATTAAACTGAAATTGACTGGTGCTTGAATGATCCTTCAACACTAAACTTTAGGAACTGATCATGAAATACATCTGAAAAAAATTGGCTTTAATTGAACATAATTGAGGGTTTCTTGCCAAATGAAAACACTAATAAGAACCCTAAGATAATCTCATCTATGCACTGATCATTTTGATATCCTAACAGATAAGAAACCATGGAAATTACTTTCCTGGACATCTCAAGAAACATTGCAGTGGGATAAGGTGGGGTTGTCCTAGGTAATTCATAATTCTCTGGTAGGAATGACTAAAAAATATGAACTCTTTGTGAGAAAGAAATCTTTTGGTAAATCTCCATGAGGGCATAAATAGAAAAAGGGTGAAGGGAGACCTGAGGTTTTAATTGCAAGACTTGACAAATCGATTCATAAGTTATGGAGAAACGAGTCTCATTATTTTGAGCAATTATAGCTCTGTGACTTGGAAGGTATTGGGCTCCACACCAAGTGACAAACTCTAGGAAATTGTATTTGAGGGAAAAAAATTTAAGGAAGCAAGGATTGCAAGAAGGATAATTGTTGTTGGCATCCTCTTACTTCCCCAACTGTGAAGCTCATACAAATTGAATTCATTGTTGGTTTCAGTAATCTTGAAATGGGTGTCAATAAGAGGTAATTCATCTTAATTAATCACAAGAGGTAGTAGGGGATTCTCTATAGATACTTTGGATTCTCCTTTATGGTTGGCCATTTTGAAAAAATCAAAATCATGGAGAACAATTGAGAATTTACGCAAGAGTCGCAGTGATTGATTGCTGGAATTTGCTCAGATGACGATCTAGAAGCTCTGGTTACATATAGAAGGTAAAAGAATTCATTTTGATAGGGTAATGGATTTATTATTTCTTTCATAATGGTTTTTTGTCAAATTAATGGTTATTGGTGCGAAGGATTAAATGTTTTGAAAGTTGGCAGGAGTAATTAATGCGACATCGGTTGCCTGGCTAGTTTGGTGGGAGAGATGGTTACGAATACAAATGGCGGAAGGTTAGCAGAGGGTAGGAGTGGAGGAAATAGTAGCAGAGGAGGATAAGTGGTTTGTGGGGGGTAGTAGAGGTATATGGTTTTAAGTGAAGGGGGTCTTGCAATTCCTTAGAAGTGGACACTATACAAAAACGGGATCGGGGAAACCATTTTGCAGACCCATCCTGCTGCCCACCCCATCCCCCAATTAACTGTCAGGAATGTGAGGAGTCTCACAATTCATATCGTCATTGATCTAGGCGTCGTTGGGAGTTGCATACAAATAATGTCTTCGAAGACAATGAAGTTAAAAAATTATTTTACAAGATTTTATTTTGAAAAATATATAACTACCAAATAAAAATCATACAATTAGTGATTTAAATTTGCAAGCTTATTCGTAAACATAAAAATATTATTTTTCTCATTTTTTTGATTTTTTTTTTTTTGTTTATTTTATTTTATTTTATTTTTCACTTTTTTTTTTATATTTATATTTCTATTTTCTTGCCATGAAAAAAATTGTAAAACAATTCTACCCTTAAAAATAAGTTACAACACCTATTATGACAGGGCTTCTATTAATAAACCAAAACTTCTACTGAGAATAAGTTTTGACACGAAAGTCATATAAAGGTAAATTGTGTACTCACAAAAAGCTCTTGACAATCTGGTCTTGACAGTGGTATTAGAATAAAACTTGAAAAACTTGTAAAAAAAATTGAATATTTTTGCTAAACTCATCTCAATTTTTTAGCTAAACTTATCTCGATAATAGTACTTAGAAATCAAGTGAAATAGCTAACACCTTCCTGAGCCGGAAAACCTGGGTGGAATTGCGTTGGTTATACAAGAATTAACAGAAAGAGTCGTCAAAGATTCCTTCATCCTTATCTTCTATAAGGCATAGTTTGATCCTTTAACATATGAGTTTTAATTAAACCTTCATAAATTGTCATGCTCCCTCTCAGATCTTCCTTCCAGCAACTAGAATACTTTTGAAGGAACTTTTTTGTGATACTAATGGTTGGATTTCACAATTACTATCTGAGAGAGAATTTTTACTTGAGTTAAATATTTGAATATCATACAAAAATCAATTTCATCAAATGAATAAATAACAAAATATACACCGAAACCATTACAGCAGAAAATCACAAGACTTCTATATATGAAAGATCTGGTAGGTATCAACTTATCGGAAACAGGGACAAACTTACAAAAGACAACACAAGAGACACCAATTCTCTTGCTACTTTGTAGGTGCCAACCTAGACGAAACATCATCCACTTTATTGCTTTATAAACACTAACCTACAAGAAAAACCAATCCCCTTTACTGCTTTGTAGTCACAAACTTACACCAAAAAAGGGTGAATTCAATTTAATGGTGTGTCCTGAACTTCGCACTTTGCTTTTGAAGATGAAGAATACCTCACGTTATTCGATAACCAAAAAAGATACTTACAAGATATTTGTTTGCGTGCGTATGGAAATGAGATGTTTGTTTGCCGTGTATGTTAGGGTGTGAGTAGGGCCTCTCCGAATCATAGTTCAACCGACACTGAATGACATACAGAAAAGAAATGCTGGTGCACATGGTTATTTATACAGAAAAATTACCATCCTTCACATATATACAAAATTACTACACGTGTACAGTGAAATTTATAATTTTATTAATTAAAAAATATATAATATATATTTATTTTATAATATATATAAAAGTAAAATATTTTACATTTTACATTAGTATCATTATATATATATATATATTATTAAACATAAATATGACAATGTGTATTTTATATATGAATGGTACGTTTAAAGCATCTTTTAAACTAATTAGTTCTCAGATATAAGTTATAAGTCGTAAAATTAAACGTTTAGGATAAGTTTTTTTATTCATGTAGTTTAGTTTATAGGATAAGTTTTTTTATTCATGTAGTTTAGTTTATAGTATGATAAGAGGAGTTTTTTTAAATATTGGAGAAATTTTTCTATTTAATTATAATTATTATGTAAAAAAAATTATAGTTATAATTTTTTTTTGTTTTTTTCCATTTAATAATGGCTTTAATGTTATTGAATTTTATCAAATTGTTTTTCCCTTACTTCTTATTCACCTCTATTGAAGATGGTTTTTTCTACTTATTTCAATATCTAATTTTATTTGCAACTTTTATAATATAATTGAAAACAATTTTAACTTCATTTGCAACTTTCATAATGATTGAAAACAAATTTGGAGAAGTATGAATTTTTGAACATTAAAATTGTTAATTTTGATCTTTTAAATTTATTAAAAAAGACTTTTGTTAGTAGTGGTAAGATGTATACTGCTTGACTTTAGACTTTTGTGATCCATACTGATTTGATAAATTCTTTGGGATTAATCACATCTTTTTGGTGGACGTTTCGAACATCTGAAAGAAATTATCATGATGTATACTCCCGAACTTTTTATGTATTGAATTTTGATAGCCCATTTTTTTCCGTATGGAATCAAATCCGAATTCAAATTCGAACTCTAACTAGAACTTGGTAACTATGGTTTTAAATAAATGACTACTAATTTTATATATATGAAAATCTTATTAAAATTTAAAAAAAATAAGTTTAGTTGATTTAATCTTTCTATTTTGTATAATATTTAAAAAATAAACATATATAAGTAAGAAAGGGAGATAATAAGATAAAAATATATGATATGATATATAAGAAGGTTTTAAGTATTTAGATGGTTCCTTTCAAGTTGAGGGCTACCGCTATTAGATTATACGAGAATGTAATTGCCAAGCTAAAAAGCAATGAGGGGTGGTCGAAAGATATTAAGTGTAATATTGAAGTTAAACAAGGTTGCCCCCTCTCCCCTACCTTATTTGGCATTTACATTGACAAGCTCGAAGGTTATTTAGAGGAAGCAGGATGTGTTGGCACGCTCTTAGCCGGGCTAGTCGTCATCCTTCTTCTCTATGCTGATGATATTGTTCTCCTCGCAAGGTGTCCATCTAATCTTGATAAGTAGCTTAAACTTCTTAAGGATTTCTGCTCTACCATGGGTATGACTGTTAACAGTGACAAAACAAAAGTTATGATTATCAAATCCAAGAAGGACACCTACGCTAATTTTATATATGACAATAATAACTTGGAGGAAGTATATCCTTACAATTACCTTGGAATTGATATTCATCACAAACTCAACTGGAACTATAACATTGAGAAAAGGATTAATGGGGGGTGGAAAGCTTACTTTGGTCTTGAAATAATTGTAAAACGACAAACCTTGTAATGTGGGATAAAAGGAAGTTCCTCTTTGAAACTTTAGTCACTCTTGTTATCTTATATGGATGTGAGGTTTGGGGTTGCAACATCTCTAGAGAATCGTGGAGAAAGATTAAGCAAATCCAGAAGCGCTTTATAACATATAACCTGAAAATTAAAAGCAATACACCCTACCCTATTCTCGTTATAGAAGTAGGTCTTTCCCCTATCGAAAGCCTAGCTATGACTAGGCTTCTATTGTACAAGCACAAGCTCAATAACATAGGAGATCATAGACTTCCCAAGCTAGCTTTAAATTCCAGCCAAAACCATCTAAGGCTCAAACGAGGGTGGTATAAAGACACGAGGGCCTGGATGAACCATTGGGAGATCAACAAGAACGATGCATTGCAAAACATTAATAACATTAAAAATATTGTTATTTCTAAGTTCAAAGAAAAATTGTGGTGTGAGAAAGATTTAGCGGCTAAAAGAAAATTGAGTTATTATAAGAAGGTCATCAACCCCACCCTAGAAGATCAAAAGTATCTCTCTGTTTTAGCTAGCTCAAAGAAGAAAATTAATTTAGCAAAGTTTAGAACGAAGTCTCATGAGCTCCATAGTGAAACAAGTCAATTCCTAAAACACCATGGACGGAAAGAATCTGCCATCTTTGTGATAATAGGAACATTGAGGATGAAAACCACTTCCTCTTAGAGTGCCCCGCGTACAACCACATTAGATCTCAGTGTCATAATCTTTGTCACAATACCGACCTTCCTAGCCTTTTACAATGTCAAAATTACAGTGAGCTTGGGAGGCTTCTCTCCAAGCTTTTTGAGCATAGAAATAAAACCTTAAATCAAACTAAATAATTTGTTTCTCTAGGTCCGATAGACCAAAGTTTGGTCTCAGTGGACGTTAACCATCATCATCATCATCATCATCATATATATATATGAGAGAAAATAAGATAATATATATAATTTAGGGTGATTTTTCTTTATTTATATATAAAAAGAGAGATAATAAGATAAATATATATCCTATGATAATAAGATAAAAATATATGATATGATATATTAGAAAGTTTTAATTATTTAGATAGTTTAAGGTGATTTTTGTTAATAGATTAGTTTTATGATTAATTAAATTTTTTAATTATTTATATAAAAGTATAATAATTTATTATTATTTTAAAAGTATTATAAATAAAGTAAAATTATTTATTTAAATTAATTATTTGAAAATATAATAATTATAATTAAAAATTTAGAGAGTGGTGCTCAATTTGTGAGAGTCTTTTCATTAAAAAGCTTTTATTATTAGAGTTTGTTGATTCAGTTTTTAAAAACTCTCTTAAGAATGGAAAAACCAATTTTATTAATAAAGACTGTTTCTAACAAAACACTCTACATCAATCACCTAACACATCATGAATATATAATTTACAAATATATAGGAAAGTTAGAACAGATACCTAAAAAGTCAACACATTCTAGAGCTCAAGTTTCATGATCACGATTCTTAAGAATCCATAAATCCCATTAAAAAAAATTCATGGTCACCATTCTTAAGAATCCATAAATCGCATAAAAAAACATTATGGTTAATAATTTAAATTTTAAATTCGGAAAAATATCAAAAATAATAATCGTATTTCAAAACATCAAAATATAATAAAATACCTCATTAAAAAAATAATATTGTCAAACTGTACGGGTTCTACGAGAAAATCAACAGTCCAAATATACATAAAATGTCCCTAATTTATTTCCAAAAGGCTGTCCGTGACTATCAATTCAATAGTATGTTCATTCATCTCCGGACCAATGCCAACGTATATCAATACAGTGAACCAAAATGTGAAAGTACAGTTCAACCATGGACATGCCAGAATACAAAAGTAAGGTTCAACCCAAAAAAGCATTGACAAATATTATGATCCAAGAGTGACGAAGGGTAAGGTTTTGGAAAATGATATTAGCGTGTGCGACAGAAAAAAGCATGGTACCGGAAATGGCACCTGTTAAGCGATCATGACAAGAAAGTTTTGAATTTCCTTCAGAACAGAATTGTCAGAACTGATGTTGATATGTGTCAAATAACCATGGCGTTAATTAACAACAAAACAGTTCGATTAATGGAGTGGGCTCTGTTACCCTTCATCAGTACCTGCTATTTCTCACATAGTCCATACAGTATCGAGAACATTGACAGTACAGGCAGCATCGAAAATATTGATGCATCCAACTCATAATGTTGATGCATGATGAGTTAATAAACCAAATACGAGAACTGTTGAATGACTTAGTAAGAGTTGAGCTGACGCTTGCTGAACTTATGTATTTTCGGAAGATTTTCGACATTGACACTCAGGGGACGGTTCAATTGTTTAACGGGAGCTGTCTCCTGATCGCCAGATTTCAAGATATTCCAAAAATCTACAATCTACATAAAGATGTTAGACGACTGGTTTTCGGAAGATTTTCGACATTGACACTCAGGGGACGGTTCAATTGTTTGACAGGAGTTGTCTACTGATCGCCAGATTTCAAGATATTCGAAAAATCTACAATCTATTAGACGACTGGTCCCTACGGCCGGCTAAACTATAACATAATTACAATTGATTTTAACTATAATAACTCCAGTTAATATGGAGCTTGACTTTATTTCATACACTTTAGATAAATCTCAACAATACTCTTGATTTTACTTCATACTCCTTAGATTCCTGAAATCTGAAATGTCATTTTACATTAGTACTTTAATCACACCACAATTATGGTTAGATTGGAATGACTCTCCTTTTAAAAATATATTTATAAATAAATTAAAAATAAGCTAATTAGATATAGACTAGTTGATTTGTAAAGAGCTTACATGTCATTTATTAATTGCTTTAGGACTGGTTAACTATGAAAGTTACCATTACGATAAAAACTATTCATAAAGCTTAAGATCACACAATCCTAGCAAGAGCGTAATGAAAGCATCTCCACACAATTCTCGAGACATCTTGGTGACAGCATCTCTATGTGAACAATCCTAGTAATAACTCGGTAACATTTCCACACAATTCTGGTGACAGCCTGGTAACTAACTCTCTAACTTAGGCAAATAATAACATTAAGGCTTGCCCCACTTAGATTTACAGTAATTTAAAAATTATTAATAATAATAACAAACCAATGGTGAAGAATTTTTAATATAATATATGATCAGGCAGTTAATAAAAAGATAAGATATGTAATTGACACTGACAGCGATGAGTGAGCTAAGAGCTTTATGGCATTACAGTTATAAAGTCAAGTTTGGAGCTGATACGTATAGGCTTGTATCATATCAACACTTTAACATACAAAAAATTATGGTGAATCGACAGTGTCAACATGTTTCAAAGCAAGGGTTTAGCTCAATTTACAAGCGCTGAGTGAAGTGTGTAAATGTGTTAGAAAACCTGCACAGATGAATCTAGCTAGTAAAGGTTGAACACACAGCTTTGCAGAGCAAAAACACTAAAAGAAAATCGAAAGAACAAAAGAATGATTCATTAAAGAATAGGTTATAATGCTCATGATATAGCATTACTGGGTGAAGATCCCAAGGTAATGCACCATAGTGGTGATCAATGAGAGGACTCAACACCTACAACAAGTTTTGGAGAGAACTAGCCAGTTGCGGAGCAAATCAGGGAGTAAATCATGCAGAAGAACTAGCCAGTTGTAGAGTTAAAGAAGGAGCAAATCAAGGAGTAAATCATGCAGAAGAACTAGCTAGTTGTAGAGTTAAAGAAGGATCAAATCAAGGAGTAAATCATGCAGAAGGAATCTTGCATGTAGTCCCATGCTCTAACTAAGTGTCTGCATGTAGGTGTGTAGTACTCCAACACCCCCCCTAAACATCACTATGGGGAAAAAAGAGAAAATGGGCCCTGGCAACTAAAGCCAAAGGTCACCCAAAATACAGTGCAACTTGTACTAAAATTGAGGAAAGAGGGAAAACCTCATGGGAGCCGCCCCCCCCTCAAAATACAATGTAATCAAAAGAAAAGAGGAAGACAAGATAGTTGCAAAGCAACTGTGTCCTTCACTCCAAGACGATCGCATAAAGAGTGAAACTTCTGCTCAATGAATGTCTTGGTGAAGATGTCTGCAGTCTGTTCTGCTGAAGGACAAAACTGCAAATCAATGACCCGATCATGTACTAAGTCTCTAATGTAGTGCATATGGATCTCTATGTGCTTCGTCCGTTGCCGCTGTACTGGATCCCTGCAAAATTTGAGAGTGCTCTGGTTGTCACACCAGATGACAATGGGCTGGTGGAACTAGATGCCCAACTCAGTGAGGAAGTGTTGTAGCCACAGAGCTTGAATGGTGATGTTGACTACTCCTCTGTACTCGGCCTCAACTGAAGAGAGAGCAATAGTAGCCTGCTTCTTGCTCGACCAACAGATAGGGCTAGATCCTAGACTGAGTGAATATCCGGAGGTGGACTTGTGATCAATGTTGTCGCCTGCCCAACCAGAATCAATGAAGCCAAGGAGATTCAATGGAGTGCCTGTTGCATAGTGAATCTCGAAGGTGATGGTTCCCTGCACATATCGGAGGATGCACTTGGCAGCATTCCAGTGTCGCTCATGCGGCTCCTACATGTATCTGGAAAATGCCTCTACTGCATTTGAGAGATCTAGTCTCGAGTGGGTGAGGTATAATAAGCTCCCCACTAGCTATCGGTAGAGAGTATTGTCAACTGATGGAGTGTCACCTCCATCCTCAAGGCGGACCCTAGACAGAAAAGGAGTTGGTGCTAGCTTGCAGTCAATCATGTGAAATCTCTTGAGGAGATCCCATGCATACTTAGCATGAGAGAGTTTGATGCCTGTGGCATCCTGGCTGATCTCAAGACCAAGAAAGAAGTGTAATGGACCCATGTCCGTCATCAAGAACCTATCATACAAGGCCCTCTTGATTGCAGCAATGGCTGAAGCCGAGTTGTCGGTGATCAGGAGATCATCCACATACAAAACTAAGATAAGAAGAGAATCATGTGTCCTGAGCATGTAAACATTCATATCAGACTTACATCTTTCAAAGTTTTGTGATAAGAGAAAAGAATCCATCTTCGCATACCAAGCTCTCGGGGCCTGCTTAAGGCCGTAGAGAGATTTCTTCAGTCTGCAGATCAAAGATGAATCCTGAATGAAACCATGTGGTTGCTCCATGTAGATCTCCTCAAATAGGTCTCCGTGAAGAAAGGCATTCTTCACATCCATCTGATGTACTTCCCAACCCTGGGTAGCCACAACGGAAAGTGCAAGGCGTATGGAATCCATCTTTGCTACTGGAGCAAAGGTCTCATCATAATCAATGCCATGCACTTGCTGGAAGCCTTTGGCTACTAGCCTAGCTTTCTATCTAGTGATTTGCCCATCTGCAGCACTCTTGGTCCTGTAGACCCATTTGCATCAGACAAGTTTCCTTCCTGAAGGAAGGGGGACCAGATCCCAGGTCTGGTTCTCAAGGAGGGAGTTATACTCCTCCTCCATGGCGGACTCCCAAGATGGATGCCCAGCAGCCTCAGCATAAGACTGCGGATCAGAAGACTGAACCAAATGACAATGCTAGGATGGCATTGGTTCAGTGGTAGTGAGGGCAAGAGGAGGCTCAATAAACTTTGAGCTAGTCCTCCACGGATCAGAATTATCCCCCACAAGACCATTTCTAGCAACTAGGTGGTCTTGTGCATATATCTCACGTAAGCTCCTTGTTCTCTGATTTATGACAGGGGAAGTTGATTCACTGCTGGAAGCTCGATTTGGGCTTGGATGTGGATCATCATATGCATGTGCTGGATTTGTATCTGAGGACTCTATCTCTACATCTGCATGCTCTGTATCTTCATCTGAGTGTACTGAGTCATCATCTCGGATATGAGGTAGATAAAAGGTGTCTGCATGCGGTAATTGAGATGCATGCGAGAGACTTTCCTCAAATTTGACACTTTGCTCAATGATGAGCTTATCCGTAGAGGAAATCAGGAGTCGATATCCCTTCACACCATGAGGGTATCCAACAAAGATGCACTCAATGCTCTATGGATCAAGAGCTTTCCTCTTTTCAGAGGGGATCCTGGCCCATGCTCGGGAGCTGAAAACATGGAAGTGGGTGACCTCTGGTTTAGTGCCGCTTGAAGCCTCAAAGGGGGTCTGATCCTTGACAGACCTATGAGGAGATCTATTCTAGATGTAGTTAGCACAATTAAGTGCTTCAGCCCATAGCTTATGAGGCAATGACTTAGCATGCAACATGCAGGAAGCCATCTCTTTGAGAGATCGGTTCTTTCTCTCAGCAACTCCGTTCTACTGCAGAGTGTATGGAACTGTGTACTGCAATTGTATGTCGGACTCAAGGCAACGGTTCTAAAGTGCTGTGTCAACATATTCCCCCCCCAATTGTCTGTATGGAGGGCTTTGATCTTTCTCTGTGACTGTGTCTCAATTAGTGCTTTGAAATCTTCAAAGTGCGCAAAAACTTCAGGTTTGTCCCTGAGAAGATACACCCAAGTATATCGTGAGAAATCATCAATAAATGTAAGCACATACCTTGCTCTGTTGATGGAAGGATGAGGAAAAGGCCCCATGAGATCACTATGGATTAGATCTAGAGGAGAGGATGCTCTGTGATTCTTTCCGGTGTCAACCTTTTCTCTAGGATGTTTGCAAATGGCACACCCTTCACAAAATCCTTTGGAGAAACTAATATTTGGCAAGCCTTCCACCATCTCATGCTTGCTTAGCTGTTGCATATACCTGTAATTTAAGTGACCAAACCTCTCATGCCAAAACCTACTACTATCATCAACATGTGTAAGCAATAAGGAGGATTCAGATTCAATAAATTCAGAAAATGTATACAGTCTCGCTCCATTGTTTACCTCACTAGTTGCAATTTTGGAGCTGATATGTAGGTCATATATGTTCACTGCATCTTGAGTGAATTCCACTCTCTTTCTAGTGCCGGAATGAGTGATCTGAATAAACCGAAGCAAGTTTACCGAAAGTTTTGGAACATGAAGCACATCTTCAAAGCTTCCGTGTAAAAGTTCCACTCTAACTTTTCCGGTGACCTCAATAGGTGAGTCATCTCCCATGAGGATGGGAGGTAATTGCATACATCCAAAGAGGAATAAACTTTCCTTGCAGTAGCCATGTGATGTGATGCACCAGAATCTATAATCCATGCATTAGGGGAAGAATTAATTGCAACTAAAGCATGAAAATTGTTACCTTTCCCGTGTGGCGGATCCTCAGTTTTCTTCATGGCGCCCCAAGGGATGTGGTCCCTAAGGTTGTGCTTTTGAAGGATTTCTGCCATTTGGTCAATTTGTTTCTTCATGCAAGAGGATTTTGAATGGAATCCTCTTTGAAAGTAGGTACATTTGTTTCCTTTCTTCCCTTTCTCATTTCTTGAGTCGGAGGAGTCATTGAAGGGCTTGGTGTACCCTTCCTTCTTTGGATGGGAATGCGCTTTTCCTTTGTCTTTTTGCTACTGATTTTTCTGATTTGAATCAGATCTGTGATTTTTATTATGGCTGCCATCATGCATAGCAAGTGCATGTGCTTTTGGAGGTTTGATTTTCCCCATGCTAATTTGTTTATCTTGCTCAAAAGTAAGGGACTCCATGAACTCTTTGAGAGAAGGCATAGTGTAGGATTTACCTGTTGCGAGCCTTACTAAATGAAATCTAGACACAAAGACGAAGTATTCCAATCCGAGCTTTGACATAATAGAGAGAACTTGGCGACTCTCCTCCTTGGGTTTGTCATTTCCATAACCCTTGAGTTGCAGCAATAGATCATTATATTTGGTGAAGAAGTCTTAAATTCTGTCATAGTTGCATGGATCCAATGACAGCAGCTCCACTTCGAGCAGATGTCCTTTCATCTCATCCTGTTTCCCATAGAGTTCTTCAACCTTTTTCCAAATCTCATTGGGAGTATTGCAGGCAAATAGATGAAACTGCAACTCTGGGGAGATGCATATGCATATGGATCCGTGGGCCTCATCCATGCGGTTGAGGTACTTGGATTTCTCTATGGTTGAAGTGGGTTCCACTTCTGCAGCCATGGTAATCCTGTACAACCCTTTTTGACGAAGGTATCGAGCCATTTAGTCCTTCCATTGGTGATAGTTGTACGGTGTTAGGATCGATGCTTTGGGAAACTCCATGTTTCTGTCGATCTTTAATCTCCAAGCTGTAATACTTGCAAAATAAAGTACTGGTGTGCCTTTTATCTAGCAACCTGTGGGCTCTAATACCATGTAAATGTGTTAGAAAACCCGCACGGATGAATCTAGCTAGTAAAGGTTGAACACATAGCTTTGCAGAGAAAAAACACTAAAAGAAAATTGAAAGAACAAAAGAATGATTCATTAGAAAATAGGTTACAATGCTCATGATATAGCATTACTAGGTGAAGATCCCAAGGTAATGCACCATAGTGGTGATCAATGAGAGGTCTCAACACCTACAACAAGTTCCGGAGAGAACTAGCCAGTTGCGGAGAAAATCAGGGAGTAAATCATGCAGAAGAACTAGCCAGTTGCGGAGTTAAAGAAGGAGCAAATCAGGGAGTAAATCATGCAGAAGAACTAGCCAGTTGTGGAGTTAAAGAAGGAGCAAATCAGGGAGTAAATCATGCAGAAAGAATTTTGCATGTAGTCCCATGCTCTAACTAAGTGTCTGCATGTAGGTGTGTAGTACTCCAACAAAGTGCATTCACAGGAATATAACAATATTACTTTGGGAGGACGGAACGACGTCGACGATATTGTATTACTGAACAGAACAAGGTACTCATAGCATAAATGAAATACAATAGATATAATCAAGATGATGGATGGTGTTGAATTGGGTTGGGGAGATAAGTTAATTATATTTTATTGGATATTGGATAAACTAAAATTGTCATATTTGTTTAGTGATTCTTATTTTTACTATATTGTTGATTAATACTTGTTACTAACAGAGTTTAGTTCATTAATTCTATACATACAAATTAGTATTGGGGAGAGATTATTAGACATTGGATAAACTAACTTCGTATATTTGATAACATGACATGGACTAAATGTTTTTGGCAAATCCTTATCTCTAATTTTAATAGCCTAACAAAAATCATAACTCCCAACACATTTTCTGCCTAAAATATTAAGAAATTAGTATAAACCAATTCCTTTGAGGTTTAAGAGACTCAGTGAAGACTAATTAGTTTGAGGTTTGATTGCCTTTAGGTAAATATTATGAAATAGCTAATGGTTAAAATGAAAATAATATAATATCTTATGGAAAAGATTTTACAACAACATTGTTTTTTAATTATATATTAAATACGATGCAGTGAGCCAATAATTAGGTTATAGTGAGTTGATGAAAATAATAGAGTATCCCATAGATAATCTACCAAGAAATTCTACAACCAAGTCATTAGACGGGTTATTGTCTTTTATGCCAATTAAATATTATAATTAGTTTACAACCTTTCTGTCTTGTCGTTTGTCTAATAGAAGAAAATAATATAATATTTAACAGACATGATAAATTGGTAGTGAATGAGATTCTGCCTCAGAAGCAAGGCTGTTGCCAAACTAAGTGAACAGATGCAAGCGAAATGAGAGTCAAGGCTAGACATTTGCTGACAAAAAACCCCAGACGAGTTTCACTGTACGATCCCCAAGCCACGGGAAGCATCAAACGAGGTATGTCAATTACCGTGCAACAAATCATGAAGACGAGGTACAAGAGCTCATGCGCCTGGGGGCAAGCATTGATGACCCCAATGCAGATCGGTTAAATCTCTCATTGTACTTGGGTGACACCGTGACAATGATTTCCACCGTCAAATCAATGGCTAAGCCATTTCGGAGGTGCCGAAATCATATATTCACTGCACATTGAATATAATTCCAAGGTCCATAAAGTATTATAGGTTTGAGGCCAGGTCTGGACCTTTTGCAAAGCATTACTTTGGAAGCAGATAGCGAAATCGACTGGGAAACAATTCACCATCTACAGTAGCTAAATGCCACACCGAAATCACCAAACGGATTACATCCTGATGTAATGCGAAAATATTATCACAATGGAATGTTATAACACAAGATCCCATATCTAGGGAACTAGTGTCGATTGCAGTTATATATGCAATATATCCACATATATTGATCAATGTAGCCAGACCGTGGTCCATTTACACACAACAAATCTGGCTATGAACCTTAATTAAGCGTTACCAATGATTCCATAGTACATAATATTCCAAAGTAAATAAAATATTACGTTGTTATCCAAAGTTGAGTCCAAATATCAAAATAAGCAGAGTGCCTTCATATAAACTAAGTTCTTCAACATATGTTCCCAAGAAATCATTGTGTCACATTAAACCGAACTAGAAGCATGGAATAAATAGAACCACATGTGATATGCAGCCGTATTCAATAGCTATGTAATGAAGGTTCACAGAGTGCACAATTGACAAACTATGCTACTAAAAAAACTCATCAAATTTCCAAATCTCAAGGACAATGGCAATGGTCCTCTGCTGCTACTGCAACAAACTACTTATTTAATAATACAACATTATGCAACTATAGCTGCCTTAAAACACTCACTAGAATATCTTAACGTTGTGTTACAATCGTGACTAAATGCCGCATTACAATCGTGACTATTCATACAGACTTTGCTTCATCTCAATTTATGCAAGAGCTAAGTCGGATAATTGCCTCTTAAAGTTGGAAGGGTCATGGTTGTGAGTATGGCTGTGGCACCTCTTCGCCGTTGGACATGTTAAGGTTGCGCCCCTTCGACGATCAACACGGTAAGGCAATTCGGTGAGGCAATGTGCAGTGCGGCGATGGTGGCGGTGCTTCGGTGAAATGACATGGGGTAATTATCTCCAACACTCCCCCTTAATTACGACCGACAACTTAACCATGACTTAACATAACTAAAACATGTGTGCATTGCTTCATCTTTGTCTTTTTGGTGTAGGTTCCAAATTTCAGTTTCTTCATTTGTTGTTGCAGCTCTACCATCATTATATCTTTATTTATCATAAAAACATAGAAAATCATTTGAGGGTGCCTATGGATGTCCTCTACGTATTCAAAAATTTTCTTGTATGTGGACTCATGCCACATCTCATCCTCTATAGTTTGTTCATCACCATCAATCTTCGGATTATCAATTTTCTCCAACATAAGTTCATAATAGAATTTTATCTCATGAAATTTTCATTGACATTTTCATTTCAATGTTGTCCATGTTGTCTTCAACATTCATTACTGCAACTTCTATGCTGATATCATCAACACGTGGTCTTTCAAGCCATGCTTCAAGGAACTTTAATTCTTCTTCATAATCATTCTAGTGTACGTACACTTGAAATCAATGTTAGAATTAAAAATATTTGCACAACCATATTGGTTTTGTTCCTTCTCTCGCTTTTCCTCTATCTTTGTTTTCTCTTTGTGGGCTTCCTTCTTTGTCTTTGACTCTATTTTTGCCTCTATCTCTGTCTCTGTATCTTCCACTTGGCTTTCAGACACAAGTGGGATGCTCTCACTAAATAACAATGTATCAATAAGGTGTTTTTGTTGGATCATATCCAACCACTCATCGCTAGTGAATTGTACTTTTTTTCGCTGAAGTAAAAGTAAGACCTTCTATTCAATTATATTGGAAAATCAAATTACATAAATTACAACAATCCCAAAGGAGTTGTGGGCCATAGAGTTAATTTTCCACACAAAGCCTTGGGTGCCGAGCCAAAAGCTCAAAATCTGAGCCAAGGTCCCACAAACATAACTACGCGACCTTCAGAATACCATCAAATGCCGAGATCGATCTGCCTTCAAAGATCTGATGGACGAGGCTCCATATCGAAACGAAAACATGCAAACTCTTTAATTCTTGAATCGGACCTGATGAGGAAATAGAGACCGTAATAAAAGGATTTCGAGTCCGCTTGGGGGGATAACTCTCGAGCATGTAGTCCACCCGAAATCCACCAATGCCAACCTTTAAGCGAAACAAGCACAGACGATAACATCACGTCCAGACCCAAAATCAAATAAAGCCATTGTTTAAGTTAAGTGCGGTTTCACCAAGCATGGTAACCTCCTTTCACGTTGCCATGCGAAATCCCTAGGAATGTTGTAGATCTGCCTAACTGCTAGTGCGATAACCCATTGCCCGACCAAGCTAAAACTTCTTTAGAGAATTTAGTTTTCATAAAAAGACTCGACTCTAAAAGAAAATAGTTTTCTTTAGAGAGTTAGTTTTCATGAAAAGACTCATCTTTTAAATTGACAACCTCTCGATAACTTTGGTGATGAAGAGTTCTTGGTACAAATTCCCGCCCGAAGACCAGATATTCTTGCCCTGCATCACCATGAAGGATCAAAATTCCTCGATTTCCTTTAGTCATTATCCTTATAGTTTCCCCTGCTTTGATAGAGCTCCCTGTTCGCACTCGCCTCTCTAAGACACTTTGCCCTCAGTTTGCCTTGGGGGGTCTTTGTTGGGCAGCGGGTCCCCCGCGTAAGAGCTTTGGGGCTTAAAGCCCACAATTTTGGGTAAAAAGTATGGTAAAGGTTCCGCGAAGTGCGCGGAGCATGAATTGTAATGAGTCAAGTCAAAGGGTTGTCTGCCCGAGAAAAATGTAAGATAATAGAAAGCGAGTCAGCCTGCCCATGGTTGGTGGACCATGGGAATGTATAAATAGAGCAGGGCTCTAGGTTTAGAAAGCAATTCTTTTGGTAGCTTTGGTTAAGACCTGAGGTGTATGGTTTTGTAAAGGTAAGAGTGCTCTGAGTCTGCCAGTCCGAGTTGCAGTTGGTAATAGTTAGAGTAGGCTCTACAGCTGTGTGCGCAGAGGCTTGGTAGAGTCCGTAATTGTGTGTGCGGACCCCTATAGCTGAGTGCGCAGGGTGGAATTGGATGTACTGAATAGAGGGTTAATAAAGATAAGTGTTTCTAAAGTATTGTGCATCTGATCGCAGATCTATATGTTATGCTTATGTTATGGTTTTATGCGTATTTTTAAGCTTTATGGTTCTGTGTGCTGGTTTTAACTATTGAATGCTCGATTAAAGACCATAATGAATAGATCAGATCTGTAATAACTGCAAAAATAATAAGAATCTAGGAAACACCTCATCGTGGATCTTTGCGAAGGCCAGATAGCTTCGCAGAGTAGCACGAGTGCGTTGTTCGATTTGTGACCCCTACAGACCTCATTAAGACATCCCTAGCATGCGGAAACCTAGTTCCAGCACCCTCCCCTACTACCTTGGGTGAGACTTTAGTCCGCGTTCAGCGGATTGTTGCCGAAAGGGCCGGTAGTGCGGGATTTGTTTGGCTAAAACTCTTCCGAACCTGGGTCAGGGCCTGATAACCCAACAAATGGTTCTGTTGCTGGGACCAGGATCTACCTAAGGGATGTCTGATGTCAAAACGTTGGAACCCTACAAAGAAAGAGATTGAAAATTGGTTAGATCAAAAGCTTCACAAGTTCGTGGTGCAGGAAAACAAAACCTCGCAGATATCTGAGAAGAGGTGGCTGGATCGTTACATATACATGGAAATCCATGAGATCTACTTCGCGTCCTTCTCGTCAAAACTATATGAGTGGATCGTGAGGCTAGAAGACAGCTCAGGAAGGTGAAAGCTTGATCAGCGGATAGTGTGGACTCCGAAGTTAGTGCGTAGGCTAGAGGCATCTGAAGATCAAATTGCATGGGCAGTAGATCATTGGCTGGATTGGATAATAGGAGGGTTTATCACTGAGTTTGCGATAGATACAACTATGAGCTACAGCGAAGCTGAAAGACGTTTTCTCAAAGGACCGCGAGGTAAGTACATCAAGTCTTTGAATACCTGGATTAAGATGATGTTATGTGAAAAACAGGTGATGTGCATACATTAATGAGTGGAACGACGCGAAGTAGAAGAATCTTCAAAGGGATCGAAGGGCTAGGAAACGGTCCTTTAATTTCACCACCTCAAGCAAGTGAGGAAGAGTTCACTTGGGTTTCTCCAAGAATTGCGGTTAGTTTGATCGGGCAGCACATTCTGCAATTATCATATCCGCTAACGCCACCACTCCCATCACCTCCTTCACCTCCAACTTCGCCCACTCCACCTCCACCAAACTAGCAGTTTAGCATGGCAAGTGCGATCAAGTTTCCTGTATTCAGAGGAGTAGGAAATGAAGATCCCGATCAATTTTGGTTCGTAGTAAGAGCAGTATGGGAAGCGCACGGGGTTACGGATGATAACATTAAAAAGGCCACATTGGTAAGTGCACTGCAGGATCACACGCTGACTTGGTATATCAAGCATTCAAATGATCACCCGAATGTCGAAATAGGAGAAATTCAGATTACATTGAACAGAGAGTTTAGTCGACTGAAATCAGAGACGCAGTCGATTATAGGATTCAAGGAGATCGTAATGCTTCTAGGTGAAACCCCCTGGGATCTAGATCAAAGGCTGAAAAGTATGATCCACGAGGCTAATATGACACTAACGGATCCACAACACCACGCGTGGTTCATGGCGTCCTTGACACCACACCTAAGGACAACACTGTCACAACAAAATCTCTCAACCCAAGTAAAGGCATTAGAAATGGCGATGAGGTTGCACGAAACACCAATATAGTATCCGGGGTTGGGAGTCCAATAAATCCACGCGCAATTACAAAACCTATGCTTAGAGATGTAGAGTTTGAAGCAGGATAAGGCACCCCGGCCAGAGGCGGGTGAAGAAGTGTGGTGTATAAAATGTAAAGGCTAGGGTCACGATAAGGAACATTGTCCTGTATTCGCGAACTATTTGGCAGGAGGGGGACCGATGCCATTGAGACAAGAGACGCAAGCAGGTCCGAATGCGTCCACTGCTCTCTAGTGCGCGATTTGTCAGGTAGGAGGAAAGCACACAATGGACAACTATCACCTATTGCAGAAATACACCCAGACTCCACAGTAATTGTACTGTAATTTCTGTAGATCAGTGGGTCATGATGAGCGAACATGTCGAAGCTATGAACTAATGATGGATAGGACCCCAGCCTATCGAATGCAGACATAAACGCAAGGCCTCGATCCAGCTATAGCAATAGCGCGCGGAGGCTTCTAAGGGCGAGGATGAGGGCGAGGAGGGATGGGACCAGGATGAGGGCGCGAACAATTAATCTTCTACAACTGTGGAGGACCCGGGCACTACGCGCGTGACTGTATGAATCCGACCAGAATATGTTGCCCGTATTGCTATCAGTTTGATCATGAAGCAGTAGATTGTCCAACGTTGATCACATAGATGCACGAGAAAGGGGTACTACAGCCTACTCCAACTCAAAATATCCAAATGATGAGGTCAGAACCACACGAAGGAGACCCCAATGTGAATATGGTGCTTAGAAGTGGCGTGAATACAAGGGAGGATAAGGAAAAGCAACCTGAGGACGATACATGGGTTCGCAAGGCCCCTATGAAGGAATCTGAACTTGACTCGGAATGCATGAAGGAAACGAAAATGGAAGCTATGAAGAGCTTCATGGAGGTCTCTACTTCAGGTAGTAAGGATCAACCAAAACTGGGAATGGATTCGTCTATGCTTACTACCTTTTTAGAGACATGCATGAATCTACTACAAGACAATAAGGCAGTTAAAAGACTCCAAGAGCTGATCACTAGGTGCATAAGAGCAGGGGAACTGCGCATAGTTCAAAAGATGGGGAAGCATACTTTGCGTACTGGGAGGGAAATGTGGCTGACAGCGCAAATTAGCAAATATGAGATGGATCAAGTAGTTCTTGACCTGGGTTCGGACGTGAACGTGTTACCAAAACAAACTTGGGAGTGGATGGATCGGCCCATGTTACAGTGGTCTCCTATTCAATTAAGGATGGAAAATCAGCAAAAGATCTTGCCCATGGGAAGACTACAAGGGGTAACTGTGGATATTGACAGTGTGAGCACAAAGACAGATTTTGAGGTAATAGAGATTGTGGATGACAGTAACCCTTACCCCGCATTATTAGGGATAGATTGGGTTATGAACATGAATGGAGTCATCAACCTGAAGAAGTGAAAAATGATTTTTGAGAAAAAGTATCTACGTGTAATAGTTCCACTGGATCCAGTCGAAGGAGAGCGGTACACTGAACCTGTGAGCGATGAGGACACTAACGATGAACTAGACTACATTTACCAAAATGGCGCAAGACTAGTATCGGGTGAATCCAACAGTGGATGGGAGAATCTCATGGGAACGTGACAATTCCTGCATGTTAGATTCAGATGAAGAAATAGAGCGATGGCAAAATCGATTGCATGAAGTAACAACGCTAAATTGTAATATGATGATTAGATCACTGCAACGTGTGACAACCGAAGTAAGGACACTACTAGCAGAGGACGACGCAACAAATGGGGAGGAATTCGTAGACCATTGTGGAACTACAATTATGGAGTAGAAGTGGCACGGTGCACAAGAAGGGGTGTTGCGCATGACAACTACACAAGGGTGGAGTACACCTTGGAATATTACGTGGAATGGGCGCAAACATAGAAGGCGGCTACATGTACAGGTTGGAGGCCCTCAGTGTCGAACACGGTCTGGGCAGCCAGGATGAAGCGGTTTGGGCACCCACCTATGACGAGGGATGCAGCTGTATGTTGTGCAACCACTGCCCCAACTAAATCTGTGTGTACCAAGGGTTCGATGGGCCTATAGGACCATAAACAAAATGGGGTGTGCGCAGCTGACCCTCTCCACAGTCAGACATGATGAAACCAAGAAGATGGAGAGAATTCCTCAATCACCATCCCTGTAGTTCAGACTAAACGTAAGGACCTGGGCAAAGGGATTGAACAGTTATAGGAATCCATTCGGTGCAGGAGCTTGAAACTTCGCGGACTCGATGAAGAATGGGCACAACTGAGGAGGAAAAGCATGATGTTGAAAGAAGAAATCAACAAAATAAAAACCAGAGTCGCACAAGCGGGCCGCGTGAATCTGAGAATAAGGAGACTAGACCTAGCTAGCCCTACTATGGTACTAGAACGAGCTGCGACCTTGCTATCATGGCTGCGACAGCACCAATGGGGGAGTATACCATATATATCAGAGTGCGAGGGGCTATAGGATACAAAGGTACTCGAAAGGTGCCTGCAGCCCGAGCTAGCAGGAAAAGTGAAGCCTCGCACCAAGGGTGTGATCACCTGACTATCTGTAGAAGGCACAATCTCGGTGCCCCAGGTAGTTGAAAGACAGTGCGGGACTATAAACAAGGCTACAGGAGATATGCGTGGAAAAGGGGGTCCGTGTAAAGCCCATCTGGCACAAGGTTCGTAGTTGCGCTTAAGGGGATGCGCTGCCGTGTGCAGAGGCTCGGGGATGACCATTGATGACACTGTTCATGACAAGAAGGCTAATTTAATGCGGAAAGGAGTGGGTGGTTGACCATTAAGACAAGTATTACGAGCTAGATTCTGGGAGATTTGCCGCCAAGCAAGTACTAAGGACTCAAAAATGGAGGGAACCACTAAATTCAAATCTGACTGTTACTATAAAATTCCATGGGGTAGTTTTCAAGCAGCTTTAGGGTTGTTAAGAATTGAGGTAGAACAACGCAATGAGTCCAGTATAAACACAATGTCGAGAACTAGAGTGCGAATTATGGGAGGTAGCCAAGAACCACAGGTGACCCAAGAGGAGCCCGGAGAGGTAACAGGCGAACCAGAGGTCCCGAAGTCCCCATGTGCACCACAACCGCAGAAGAACAAATAGCCGATGGGGCCCATCTAGGTATCACCGCGACACCCAAGAGTTAGTAAAATCTCGTTGGCTGAAAAGGGTAAAGCTGTCACTATTGAGACAGAAGAGGAGGAGGAAGATATGCAAGACCTAATAGCTCAAATACAGGCACGGGACGATAAGGAGGAAAACATCTCCCAAGCATCTTCAGCGATAACGTTACCCTCCTACATGTCCCCATGGAAAGGAACAATGAAGATACCAAAGGACCTGGAGGCCTCGAAGAGTGCGCTCCAAACTCCGCTTCTTCCAGATGATATCAGGTTTGACAGACCGCCATTGGGATAGGTACCAAATATAAAATTTGAAGACTGGGACCTGGTGGATAATGAGAAATTCCCACAGTTGGCTGTAGACAAACTACGACAATAGAAATGGTTGCGAGGTGTGGAGAAGGTAGGGTTACTATATCTATGGTGGATACCCCACTACCACCGCACGCTTATCACTATCTTTGTCATCCAAAAACTACTGTTTCTGGTACATGATGGGTATCTGTGGCTGGAAGAGTCGATTCCCATCATGGTTGACTTAATTCACCAAATCTCGAGGCTACCGATTAAAGGAAGCAATCTTGTAGACATAGTCGGATAGAGTAGTGACTTGGGCCTTGCAGAAGCTATGAAGGCCAAATATAAGTTAGAGAAAAGGAAGTGAGGTTACGTAATCGCAAGTATCAAAGATCAAGGGGTGCGCATTGCCACCCAGTTGTTAGCTCGCAAGCTTATGAGGAAATGTTGTGTAGAAGAAGTACCAACATCTGTAATTGCGTTGGCGGAATAATGTGTAGAAGGGGTCTAGTTCAATTGGGTGCAGTTTTTGTGTGATGAATTTTTGACGAACTGTAGGGAAGCACAGGACCAAGGTAAGAGCTTCCACTACACGTGGGTGCTCTTATCCATCCTGTTGATTGTCGGAGAGCTGCCAGCATACAACCAGTTTCCCGCCGTAGAACAACACCTACCCGAGGCCGCGAGGTATACCTCACTCTGGGCAACCACAGACACAACAAGCATTCGAAAGATAAAGGTATTTTGGACATTTGTAGAGGTGAGCTTATGAACATGGATCAACCATAGGCCACATTTGTCCCCAACAATATATAACACTTTACAGAGTGTGGTGGAATTCAAGGCAGATATGCATACCTTGTATATTTGGGTGTTCAAGGATCTAGCCCGAGCATGGGAACAACTGCCGTTTATTGCCACAGATGATGTAATATTCGAAGTAATGGTGTCATGGTCTTTGGAGTGGTGCACCCCGGACTTGGCAGAATTGGAAAAAATTGTAGTGCAACAGAAGAAGAAGGAGACCAAGCTGCACCTCGCGAAGCTAGTAGAATAGGAAGTGGCCATACTGCAGATGATGGCTGAGCTAGCCATGCTAGAGAAAATGGCATAGACCACAACAAAGACCACTGAAGAAGCCGAGGAAGGCCAAGAAATACATATGGAACTGAATATATAGGAGGAGGTGGAGACACAAAACTGTGTGAACCTTACAACAAATGTGACCCAACTCAAGCGACCGCGTGACTAGGAGCAACCTTCTGCCCAAAAAAGGACAAAGGCAAAAGAGTCTATGGGGGGAACCCTTATTGATAAGGAAACCTTGGAAGAATTGATGATGGAGCAAATGACTGTGTTGGGGGTGCTCAGAGCACAGCTGCAGGCATTACAAGTGCGACTCCCAGGAGGGATGATATCGAACCTAGCGGACAATACATCCACAGCTGAGCAGATGGTGTGTGCCCACACAATGAACACTTTAGTGTTACCAGTAGGCACCGTCATAGCAGAAGCCGAAGGTAACATGAGGAGTTGGGGGTTGAATTTGGCCGCCCTTCCCAGAGAGACCCTATACCAGCTGCAAGATGGGGTAACTGCTGAGCTCCACACCAGGGAAGGCCATGCCCTCTAGGTCTTGACGAAGAAAAAGGGAAATCTAGACCAGGTCAGTCTACAACGCAATGAATTGGTCGCACGCAACCAAGAATTGGAGTAGGCCATGGCAGAGGTCTGTAGTAGTGTACAAGAGCTGGCTGTGCCAGCGGAACTCCCAGCAGCTGAAAAGATTCATCACATGGCTGCAGGATTCCGTAAGGCCTAAGAGGAGGCTACTAAAGCTCAGTGGGAGTTGAACTTGCAGATCGCAGAGCTAAGGTTGAAAGCGTAGCCCCCTACACCACCAAAAGTTAGAGAGCAGTGCCACCATGCCCTTTAAGCAAGATTGGCAGTGATAGAGCGCGCTATACAGGATTGCACAGGATTGTTGGATCAGTCCCTTCTTACACTCACATCACTGCAAGAAGACCCAATGTTGTAGCAGGTAGAGACAGAAGTACAGGAGTTACAACAAGCTTATGACAATGTTCGGGGGACTGCGCACACAGTCGCCCTCACTCAATGCTTAGCCAAGATGAGGGAGGCCCAAGCCATGAAGGAACAGGTGGACGCTGCGCAAGAAAGAAGCCAGGCTTAAAGCACGCATCCAGCCTTGGCTGGAGGAAGCATTCACGATCACCACTACGATTGAGGGGAAGCTGACTCAACTGCAGGACACATATGCCCTAGGGTAGGAAGGTGCCTCCGATAATGCATCAGAAAGCTGCGCACAAGTGATACAATGGACAACGGAAGAATGTGTGGCAGATATCAGCACAACGCGGACGTTGCTGGATGGACTCCGAGCCAAGATCACCGCACTAACCGAGTGACTCGGGACGAGTCATGATGATTGTGTTGGGGGCCTATTGGGCAGTGGGTCCCCCGCGTAAGAGCTTTGGGGCTTAAAGCCCACAATTTTGGGTAAAAAGTATGGTAATCGTTCTGCAAAGTGCGCAGAGCGTGAATTGTAATGAGTCAAGTCAAAGGGTTGTCCATCCGAGAAAGATGTAAGATAATAGAAAGCGGGTCGGCCTCCCCATGGTCGGTGGACCATGGGAATGTATAAATAGAGTAGGGCTCTAGGTTTAGAAAGCATGTTTTTTGGTAGCTTTGACTAAAGTCTGAGGTGTATGGGTTTGTAAAGGCAAGAATGCTCTAAGTGCCATTCTGAGTTGTAGTTGGTAGTAATTAGAGTAGGCTTTGCAGCTGTGTGCGTATAGGCCTGGTAGAGTCTGCAGATGTGTGCGCGGACCCTTGTAGCTGAGTGCGCAGGGTGGAATTGGATTGTACTGAACAGAAGGTTAATAAAGATAAGTGTTTCTAAAGTATTATGCATCTGATTGCAGATCTATATGTTATGCTTATGTTATGGTTTTATGTGTATTTTTAAGCTTTATGGTTGCGCGCACTGGTTTTAACTATTGAATGCTAGATTAAAGACCATAATGAATAGATTAGATCTATAATAACTGCAAAAATAATAAGAATCTAGGAAACACCCTGTCACAGATCTTCGTGAAGGCTAGACAACTGCGTAGAGTAGCCCGAGTGCGTAGTTTGATTTGCGACCCCTCCAGACCTCATCAAGACATCCCTAGGGTGTAGAAACCTGGTTCCAGCACCCTCCCCTACTACCTTGGGTAAGACTTCAGTCCGCGCTCCATGGATTGTTGCCGAAAGGGTCGATAGTGTGGAATTTGTTTGGCTAAAACTCTTCCAAACCTGGGTCAGGGCCTAATAATCCAACAATCTCTATTCAATCATAAATTTTATTGCTCTTGGCATAGCACACGCCTTCATTAGCTAATATGTCAGCTACTTTGTTGGTTGTTCAGCGCACATGAGTAAAACTAAGGGTTCTCATGTTCTACAAGTGGGATTGAATCCGTTGATACACTTGTAGAAGCTGCCAATGTCTCAAGACTTTATCTAGAGTAGAGCCATAGAAAATTTTCTTAACCGAATTAATGATCAATTCAGAATCAGCTTCAATTATGGTATTATGTAGATTTGAGTCCCTCAAGATTTCTAGACATTTCGCAAGGGCCACAAGCTCTTCCATATTGTTAGTGGCTTTACCCAAATGACTATGAAATATTATTTTTATGTGACCCTTTTCATCTCTTATTACTCCTCCATACCCTGTCATACCCAGGTTTCCTTTAAAGGCCCCATCTATATTGCATTTCAGAAATCCCTTTGGGGGGGGGGGGGGGTTTCCAGAAATCCTTATCAGTAATTATATGACTTACATTCCTGTTCTTGCCCTGTGGGATGAGCCTCTAAAGACCCAAATGCAATAGTATTTGCACATCCTTATCTTTAGGTTGGTCCAGAGTGGGGTTTGTAATGAGGGTTCTTATTGTCTCATTGAGCTGTCTTAAAATCTGAGCCATGATGTTCTGGGGAGAACCTTTCTTGTTCTTGAATGTTCTATTGTTGCGTTCTTTCCAAACATCCCAGATTAGAAATCCTGGAACTAAAGCCCAAGCTTTGTTGATTATTTCATTGTCAGAAAATTTTTTCCTCCACTTCTTCAAAGTACTGGTAATGCTGCCCAAGTCCCTATGTGTTTGTCTGAATATTGTGGCTACCCAGTTCAACAAGGTGGATGTGAATGGGAAGAGGTTGAGTAGGTGATCCATGGTTTCTTCTTGTAATTCACATAGCTGGAATCTAGATGGACCGGATACCTCTCTCTTCCGAAGATTTTCCCAGGTTAGAATTTTTTTTGCTGTACTAACCACGTGAACAGTTTGATTTTCATCCATCTTTGTTTTAGCCATAGGTCCTTCCATACTCCATCAGGGTTTGGATAATCAATTCCAAGGGATTTGTGCTTGGCCTCTTTGAGGTTAAAGTTACCTTCATTGTTATTTCCCCACCTCAGCTAGTCTAGATCTGCTGATGTCAGAATCTTTCTCTGATCCAAGATGTCCATTAAAGCTTCTGTCTGTGCCTTTAACGGGGATTCATCATTGTAAACCAGGTTCTTCCACATTCTCCATTTTCCTTCTCTTTGTTCCTGATCCCAGAAGTCCTTTACCCTGTGTAACCCTTTGTTGTCAGTGTCGTTCTTGAGATTGGCAAATTCTTCTCTTAATATTTTAGGTTCTTGCTAGTTATCTTCCCAAAACCATGCAAGGTTTCCATCTCTGATTTACCAGAAACTATGTTTCTGCACAATGGCTCTATTCTTCCATGCTTTGTTCCAAATGTGGGAGCCTTTGATGAACCCAGACATTCTAATGTGGTCCTTATCTTGCCAGTTGTTTGCATATTTCTGTTTCCACATTTGGGCCCATGGGGAAGCTGAATCTTTTAGCCATCTCCACCATAGTTTTTCCCCCAAAACTTTGTTTATCATTTTAGGATCATCCATTCCCAAACCTCCATGTGTCTTGGGTTTACAGATCTTTTCCTAGACTACCAAGTCCCATTTTTTTTTCTCTTCCCCTTTTCCCCAAAGAAAATCTCTTTGAATATTTCTGCATTGATTCATGACTCCTTTAAGAGTCGGAAGGGCTGAAAACATAAAAATGGGGACAATTTGTAGGGCAAATTTTGTGAGCACTAGTCGTCTTGCTAAATTCAAATACCTATTTGTCCACTTTCAGATTTTTTCCTGTAGCTTATTAATCATAGGTCGCCAAACTGTCTTGCTTAGAGGTTTGTTTGTTAGCGGTACTCCCAGATATTTGGATGGTAACATATCTCTTTGAGAGCCTAGAATTCTAGATATATTTCTTTGAATAGCAATGTTAGTGTTTAAAAAGAAAATCTTTGATTTAGTAAGGCTAACCTCTATGCCTGCAGCCATTGCAAAATCTTTCAGGATCTGTTTGTAGGCTAGAGCTTCCCTGACCGTGGGTATGCCCTGCAACATGGTATCATCCACAAATTTTTGATGGTTCAAAGCATCTCCATTCATGGTGAGTTTGAGACCCTGGATTATGCCTTCTTCTTTGGCAGATTTGATAGCTTTTCCAAGCCCTTCCATCATGAGAATAAAGAGGAAGGGTGAGAGTGGATCTCCTTGTCTGAGACCTCTCGTAGGGTTAAAGGGTTTTGTAGGTGAGCCATTTAATAGGATTGAAAAACTCGCGGTAGTTACAAAGGCCACTACCCATCTTACCCAGTTATGGTCAAAGCCATATGGCAAAAGAACTCTCCTGATGTAATCCCAACTTAGTTTATCATAGGCCTTTTCTAGGTCAAGTTGCATAATCATACCTGCTTTCCTGTTGCTATTAAGTGAGTGAACCACCTCGTGAGCTTGAATGATGTTGTTGAGAATTTTCCTGCCTTCCACATACCCAATTTTTTCCTCAGATACGAGAGTTGGAAGAAGGGGCTTAAGCCTGTTGGTGATTATTTTGGAAATAATTTTGTACACTACATTGCATAATGCTATTGGTCTAAATCTGTCTGGTGTCATAGCATTCTCTTTCTCTGGAATCAAGGATATGAAAGAGGTATTGAGCGCCTTCAAAACCGTTCTGTTTTTCCTTGAGTCCTCCACCACCTCAAGGATATCCCGCTTGACAATTCCTCAACATGCTTTAAAGAAGTCAACATGGAAACCATCCGGACCTGGCACCTTCCCATTTTGCATCTCTTTGATGACTTCGCTGACCTCCTCTTCATTCACCAGCATGTTTAGATTATAATTATCTTCTCTTGTCACGAGATTAGGAATGTGCTTTGTAAATTCATTGATGAATTGTGATCTGTCTAAGAGAGGTTCCTCGGCTATGCCTTGGAAATGTTGAACCAGCGCTGCTTCTATTTCTTTGTGGGTATTGAGTTTCTTTCCTTGAGAATCTTTGATGATTGAGATCCTGTTATGAGACCTGTGATCCATGGTAGATTTGTGAAAAAACCTTGTGTTTCGTTCTCCTTCCTTTAACCATTGTACCCTTGATTTCTGTTTCCAGAAAATCTTCTCTTGCTTGCATAATTCTTCCCATTCCTGTTGATGGTGTTCATCTTATTCCTTTCTTCCCTCGTTGAAGCCATCTGTAATGAGGATCTGGTTAATTTCATGTAGCTTCTGTTCAACAACTTTTTTGGCTTCGAAAATATTGCCAAATTCATTCTTATTCCAATCTTTAAGCCAGAGTTTGATATCTTTCAATATTTTATGTAGGAGGAAAATTTCAGTACCCTGAACTTGCATATCCTCTGTCCACCATTTTTCAATGTTGCTGATGAAGTCAGGATGGGTAAGCCAAATGTTTTCAAACCTGAAAGGTTTGTTTCTTGGAGTTTTGATAAAGGACACTTCAAGTTGAACAGGCCAATGATCTGAGCCACCAAAATGGAGTATCATTGTTGTCAGGTCAAGGCCTGTAAGGATAAGGTCCTTCGAGATGATAAATCTGTCGAGTTTTGAGGCCACCTGAAATTGTCCTCTCCTTTTATTATTCCAGGTAAAGATTCCATTACTTTTCTCTGTGTCTACTAGCCTCATATTGTTTATAAAATTATGAAATTCTATGGAATCTCTGCCTAATGATCTGGTTCCACCTTTTTTTCTGACAGGGACTTGATCATGTTAAAGTCCCCTCCCAAAATCCAGGGGATACCCGAATGTCTGTCTCTTAGATCCTCCAGTGAGGTAAGAAGCCTGAGTTTGTCTTCAGGCTTCTATGGACCATAAACATTTATTATCAAATAAACTTCCTTGTCCCCCAGAGGTTGAATAACCACTGATAGGTAGTTCCTGGATGCTTCAGCATCAAGGATTCCTAGTTTCAGAGGGTTCCAAAGTGTAAGGATTCCTCCTGTTGTTTTATCTGCTTTAACTTCTAGATATTCATATTTAATTAGCCATTTGTTGTGTATCTCTCTTATTTTTCCAACTAAACATTTCGTTTCCTGAATGAAAATCATATTTGGTTTTTCTTCTTTCATTCTATTGCTAAGAATCCTTTGTTTCCTTTTACTTCCTAGACCCCTGATATTCCATGTTGTGAGCTTCATTAATTTTTTTTTGTAAATGAGTAATTAGTTAGGTATTTCATCTTACCTGAATTGATCATGAGTTTTCCACATTCTAACAGCAACTCATTCTATTTTTTCCTATCTCTTTTCCTGCCTGGGTTTCTAGGAGCTAATCCCGATGTTGCCTTCATTGTTTTCACTCCTTCGTTGTTCTGACTATCATGGTTTCTTTTGACTCCTGAACCTTTCGCCTGGGTTCTCCATAGGAATAGCTGTTGCACTCTATTTAACTCCTCTTGTGGTAGCGAATCCATTCCTTTAATGGTTCCCTACTCCAGAAACGTTTCCAGATCTAGATTCTCCCTATCAAGAATATCTTGCAGTTCATGATCCTCTATTCCCACCTCGCTAGGGGTCATCTCTTGGTCCTTATCTAGATCCATAGTGTTGAGCAGATCCTCCTTTTATTGGTTGTTTACATGTGTATCCTCCATGCTATCTTCCTTTTCCTTCTCTACAGGGTTGTCCTCTAGAGTTTGGTTTGCTTTCTCTTGCTCCTCTTCTTCTTCTAATACCTTGTACCTATTCTGATTTGGCTGCTTTTCCTCGTTGATCTTCTTTTGGTACCTTCTCCCTCCTTTACCTCTGTTCCCCACTTTGTTAAAGCTTTCGGCTTCTTTACCTAAGGTAGCTTTAGTTATACTTTCCATTTTATTTAAGGGTAGTCTCTAAATAGATGCCCATGTTCATGGCATTTGCAGCATTTGAAAGGAACATGCTCATAGTCCACTGCTTGCACCCACTCTTCATCAAAAACTTCTAGAATTACTTCATCCGACAGGATGAAAAAAGAAGCTAGTAACGGTGGTAGCTAAGTTATGAAATGTCGACATAGCTTCTGCCCATTTGGTAAAGTAGTCAACAATTTCATTCCTGAGATGGCGTCAAACCCAGGAACACCATGCCTTGTTGGTGTCTTTGTCTAGCTCTATGTTGGTGGTTGACTTCCTTGTTGGTTGTCTAGCTCTATGTTGGTGTCTGACTTCCTTGTTGGTTGCTTACTCGCTTATATTCTAAAGGGTGGGTTACCACCCTATGTACTTTTTTGAGATCCATCTCTATGCATATACGGGCAAAGGAGGTATCCTTCCCCTACATAGTGGCCTCTGATATTTTTACAAAAAGCCCCAGCTTATTTCCTATTGCTTTTAATGATTATGGATGCCAATAATCCAGAGGTAGGGAATAGAGCCTTACCCAAACTGGGACCGGCGTGAATGTCTCACCCTCCGGGACAAAATTCATTACCTAAGGCCGCATATAGAGGCCTTCAGCTACATAGAAGTAGATCCCTCCTTCAAACATCCTCTCTTTATCCTAAATGCCTGTAAAAACTACAGTGAAGAAACCCTTGGATCCAAGGTGCAGATCTATATCCCCTTTAGGTTTCAAATGACTCTTTATCCAAGCCTGTAAAGCCTTCTCCGTTGGCCATAACCCCATGAATTTACAAATGACTGCATAATTCGCCATGTGTTCCCGATGCGCCTGTAGTGCAGGATCACTTAGCACAACTTGGGGTGTGATGGTTGCCCTAGGTTTACAAGGTCTAGTCGGCTTTCTGGTTTCAACTTTCTGATTTTCTCCTTCCATTCGCTTTTCTCTTCTGACTTCTTCTTGTGTATTTTCTTCCCCTTGTGTGCCTCTGTCTTCCTGTTTCCCTCCTCTTGAAACCCCGGTTTCAACCTCCAGAGGTTTCTTGAATCGATTAGTTACTGCCTGACTGTAGGAGGGAGTAGAACTCCCTCGCTCTTGCCTCTCCATGGTGCCAACCCTGCACTTCTACTGCAAACCCTAGCTCTCAAACCTCATAAGTTCGATCTCTAAAAATCATCTAAAAAAATCGCTAATGAATTGTTCTTTATCAAAGTTAACAACAACAATTTCAATTGTTGGATCCACTGAATCAGTTGCTTCTCCATCAACTTCTGCTTGTAATACACCATCAACATTGTGATCCACTTTCAAGTGCAATTCAACAAAATCTTCATCTCTCTATAGATTCGCTACTACATATCCATCTTCATTCTCATATTCAAGAACTGCTCCAATAGGTTGAACAACACTACTGTCTTCGACTTGATTACTCCCCCTTGCACCAAATTCTGCTTCGAGGATCTTCCATTCTTATTTGAAAGTTGTAGATTTTGCTACCTTGCACAAAAATTTCTCATTCAATACTTGTTTTATAAAATTTAATGCTAAATCATTGCATGCTTCATCATATGGGTTATTAGACCAAAGTTCAATTAAGTCTTTAGCTTGAAGAAAAGTAAGCATTTTAATAACCCACAAATCAAAATATTTACCGGTAAACAAAGGTGGTGGTAGTAGATCAAAGCTACACCAATCACCCTCAATTTCTTCTTTGTCTTCTACTAGACTTATCAATTCCTCAGCTTCGGATTGGACTTCTCTATACATGGCAACGATCTTTTCCTTTTCTTTTCGATTCATTTTCTTAATATGCTTTAGTCATGCTTTGTGACTCATGACTAATGTCTTTCATGTGTTTTATAGCTGATTTCATGATTACATGAGAATATATTCTATATCACCCCGAAAAAAATATGATGTTTAATATGCACCCCATAAGACACAATATTCATCCAAAATAGTATCATAATTGACAAAACACCAAAATATTTTGCACACAAACAAATTTTTACAAAGCCTAAAACTCTCTTTAAATAAACCTTTTTTAACCACCCTTTGCTTTTCTAATAATATTTGACTTGACCTCTAAACAATTTTTCAAATAAATATTTCTCAAATATTTTAAAGCTTGCGCATGCACTTCAACTTCATATAAGATTCATTCAACGTGCCTTCCTTTTAAAACAAATCAATTTTAAAAACCTTTTATCAAAAGACCAAATATGTCTACCAATAAGTATATGTGTGCTGTGGGTTTTAAACTCATATAAAAACCTTTTGTTTAAATCACTTTTCGATTTATGTCTTTATGGTTAAACGCATCCCTTTCAAATACATAAAGCATAATAAAAAACTTACCCACCAATTAAAATAATTGAACTCTTAACTTTTGTGGGCCAATAAACTTACGCATGATTTTTAAACTTTGCATTGACCTTTACTGTCTTGCCTTCGTAGATTTCTGGTGCTCCTTAAGTCACCGATGTTATCGGGAAGACGTTTCAATTGGCTTCCTAAATGCAGAGTTAATTAATTGGGAAGAACTTGCAAAACAGAGTTACTTTGAGAAATACCAAAAAAGAGTCATGGGAATTAGCCTTTGTAACAAAACTGGTTATGAACTAAGGTAATAAGATACTTGTCTCTATATCGTAATGAAAAATTTCAAAGAGAAAAAGACTTCGAGATAAATGAAAACAAAATATAAAATATAAATAGCATAGAAGTGGTGAAGAAAAAAATTACTCAATCATAGGATAATAAAAACAATTTTCTTTTAATGTTATATTATTATGTTAATGTTAGTGGTCATGGTATATATCACTTGCGATATTGGTAGGCATCCTTATTCCTAAATGAAAACTGACTTGTAATTGTGTTAAGGGTGAGAATTTTAACACAACTAAGAGGTAAAGTTAAAGGAATTTTAGAAAACTAGAAGTTACTGAAACACATAAATATCTTTATTCTAAGTTTCTATGCAAGGTGAAGCAATGAATCCCAAATTCTATCATGAAAGATAATCTTTGGAATCAAGTTTTTCTTTTCCCATTTTATGGGAATACAAACGAGAACTTGTTGGAAAGATTAACATATTAGACTAAAGAATTGATCCAAGTGGATATTGGTGACCACCTGCCAAATCCACTTGGACCCCCACCATTATTTCTTTCAGCTTTTCAGTTTCCTTAATTGTAGCACAGTTTACTACTTTTAGCAGTTTTTCGGGTCCTGAACTTTCAGAGCCTTTTTGAGGCTCTAAATGAAATTGTTTGGGAGAACTGGAAGCAACATGGGTCCGTAGATTGATGTTTCTCTTCCCAAAGTTGTAGTTCTCGAATAGATCTTTCTAACAAGATATTGTGTGTGTCAAACGAAGATTGTATGCCAAAGTTACGACCCTAGGAAGTTGATGGACTAGTTTACCCAAATGGGGCCCACAGTTTGGCATTTCATCTTCTAGGGTTAGGTTTTTGGATGTTCAAGGTTTTCCATTGTTTCTCAACAACAAATAGGCCTTCGAGCCTCATTGTAACACAGTTCAGAGGCATGTATCCACCACATCTCTTCTTAGAGGTAAGCTACCATCACCCTACCTAGTTTATTTCCATGTCTGTTTGTAAGCATGTTTCAATATTTTACATTAATGAAATGAAGTATTATTTCTGCTACATCTCTGTGTTTATGGTTATCTCTGTAATTTGTTGCATTCCTGTTTAAATCCGGATCAGTGGTATTAGAGCGGTCTGCTTTTTTATTTGTTTTTCTTTGCATGTCCCCAATGAGGTCGGGATATAAGGAGTTAGGGCTTGAACTGGTCGAACCTTTGCAAGACTAGCCTCACAAATCCCGACAACCTCCCATGGCGGATGAAAAGAAAGACGAGGGGGCAGGAGCTCCTATCAAAATATTACTTGAAGAAGCCCTCTAGTGACAAAGGAACGTAATGATGTACAGATTTTCCCAGATCCTTCAACGGCTACCCAGGGGCGACGCATTAGCTTCCCATAGCTACTCTGGAAATGCCACACCGTTTAAGGTACAAGTTAATTTTGAAGTCCCCATATTCGAGGGTTAGATAGGCATCGATAAATGGTTAAATCTGCTAGAGGGTTATTTTTTTGTTCATGATTTTTCCTATAGGGAAAATATTATTTTCGCTCTTCTCAAAGCAGCCCCCCACGTTAAGGACTGGTGGGAAACCTACTACGAGTAGAAGGATGAAAGTACAAGCTCACTATTTTCAGCCGCACCCACTTGGAATTCATTTTGGGATGCCATCAAGGAGCAGTACTACCCTATCAGAAGCTATGAGGATCAATACATAAAGTGGACCACGTTGCGGTAGGAAAGGGACCAAGACGTGCTGGAGTTTACCAATATTTTCCATACCCTTCACACAAAGTTGGGTATCAAGGATTCGAAGAAGCATTTGGTACTCAAATACCGTGGTTGCTTACACAAGTACATCCAGGAAGAAATAGAATTCCTGAACATCCCCTTGCTCTGCATGGCATAATGGTATACCGTCAAGGTCGAGCAAAAGTTTAAACAGAAGAAGTGATAGTTTCGATCTGCGAATCCGAAGTAAGGGAAAGGTGCCCCCAAACTACATAGCAAAGGACAAAGCCAAGGTGGGGTGGCCCAAGATAACCCACCAAAGCCGCAAGAAAAGAACATCGCCACGAATTCAAAAAAGGACACGGGAAAGTGGTGTGAGTTACTCCACTCATAATACAAGTGAGTGTTAGGTCATGCAGTTACTGGTGGCCGAGCTAAAGGTTTCAGAATTAGATGCATGTTCCAACTCTAAGTCAGAACCCAAGAAGGGGAATGACAAAGGGAAGCAGATTATCTATGCGGAGCCCAACGCCATCGTTGCCACCATGAAGATCCAGAAGGAGGAACCTGAAGATCCAAAGGAGGAGGAGCATCTCTTCCACTCCTAGATGTGGGTAAATGGCTCCCCACTATAGTTCATGGTTGATAGCAGGAGCCAAAAGTACCTCATTTCGGCAGAGGTCATGAAGCGGTTAGGCTTACCGACCACAACACATCCACAATTGTACACCATCGGGTGGCTTCACCAAGGATGGGATCTTCGTATGACCCAACAGTGTCGCCTTCCATACAACATCAAACCCTTCATGGATGAGGTATTGTGTGACATTTCTCCCCTTAAAGTTTGTGATGTATTATTAGGACAACCATACTTGTGGAAGTGACATGTTGTGTATGAATCAAGGCCCTGTGGTGTTATTATTACTTTGGGAAATAAGTTGTACAGGATACCGAAGGTAGCACCGCCTACTGCCATCTCTTTGATTACTTCAAAACAATGCAGTAAGCTCATTTCCAAAGCTGGGAATTTTATTTTCCTAATGATATGCCCTCAAGGAAAGAAGAAGACGGTGGCCACGACCTCCAGATAGGGCCCCTCCACACAACAACTATAGATGGACAAGGTCGTGGAAGAGTACGAGGACATCTTCACCTCCCTCGCAGGGGTTCCTCTGCACTGTCAGGTCAAACATTGCGTTAATCTTATTCTAGGTGCGTCGCTGCCCAATGGTCCAATCTATCGGTGCTCCGTTTTGGAGAACGATGAAATCAAGAGGCAGATTCAAGAGTTGTTGTAGAAAGGTCACATTCGTCCGAGTTCATTGCCCTGTGGGAGCCTGATCATGTTGGTACAAAATAAGGATGGGACTTGGAGACTCTGTATTGACTATCGGGCATTGAACAAGATCACTGTCCATAATAGGTACCTGATCCCATGGATTGATGACCTCCTGGACCAATTGAAAGGGGAAAATATTTCAGCAAGATCAATTTGAAGTCAGGATATCACCAGGTACCAATCGATCCCTCTGATGTGTCAAAGACCTTCAAAGCCATGGAGGGCCTTTTCGAATGGTTGGTTATGCCTTTCGGATTGATGAATGCTCCTGCAACCATCATGAGGCTAATGGATGACATCTTGCGGCCATTCACCAACTCATTTGTAGTGGTATACTTGGATGGCATCCTGATTTTCAACCAGAGTTGGGAAGAGCACCTCCACCACATCCGACAGGTTCTCCAAACACTGCGGCAACACAAGTTATGTGCCAATTTGGAGAAATGCACTTTTGGCATGACCCAGGTTCAGTGTCTGGGATACATTGTTGATGAACAAGGGGTGCATATGGATCCAGCCTAGATCCAAGTAATTCGGGATTGACCATCTCCAACCACTCTGATAGAGCTCCGTAGCTTTCTAGGTCTTGCCAACTTTTACCGGAGGTTCGTGTTGGGATTTTCTCATATCACTTGGCCCTTGAGTCAAGTCACCAAGGGAGGAGTGAAAACAAAATTCTTTTGGTCTGAATCTCAACAAAAGGCATTCAAAGAGTTGAAAGGTCGCCTCTACTCGGCACCAGTGCTCACATTACCAGACTTGCAACAACCATTTGAGGTCGAGACAAATGCCTCTGACTATGCTATTGGGGCAATCCTTACTCAACACGAGCATCCAATGGCATACCACAGTGAGACACTTTCAGACACAGTTCGGAAGTATCCCACTTATGACAAAGAGATGTATTCCATTGTCCAGGCCTGCCAACAATGGAAGCATTACATTTTGGGGAAGGAAACGATCATCCACACAAACCACTAACCCCTGTAGTTCATACAGGCCCAAGGGAAATTGCAGAATGATCGCCATCAGAAGTGGTCCACATACCTGCAACAGTTCCATTTGAATATCAAGTACAAGAAGGGAAGCACCAATAATGTTGTAGATTTCGTCAGTCGACCATCGATCATGATGTTAACCACTGTGCTCAACTCTTGTGGGCATGAGACTTCTGATTGGCCACTTCTCTACAAAAGCGACCCAGAATTTAGCCACACATACCAGACACTCTTGGAGGGTTCATGTTCCATATTTTCACCTCCAAGATGCCTTGTTATGCCACCTGGGTCACCTTTGTGTTCCTTCAAGCAAGCGTGCCAAGATGATTTGGGAAGCAAACTACAGTCGAGCTGTTGTGCATTTCGGGGTCGAGAAAATGGTGGTATTACTACAGAAGTATTTCTATTGGCCGAATCTTCGACAGGATGACGGGAAGTACATCAGATCATGCACTGCTTGTGCCATTGCCAAAGAGACCATCAAGAAGCAAGGCCTTTATACCTCACTCCCTACCCCTAGTCGACCTTTGGAATCCATCTCCATGGATTACATGTCAGGCCTTCCTTCCACTAAGCATGGAAATGACTGTGTTTTTGTGGTCGTCGATAGGTTCTCGAAGATGGCCATTATGGCGGCCTACAAGAAGAATATCACTGTAGAAGCCACTACTAAACTCTTCTTTGAACGAGTGTGGGTACACTTTTGGATCCCATAGTCTATCATATCAAATTGAGACAACAGGTTCCTTAGTACATTTTGGTCCAGTCTCTAGTCGATGGTGGACACCAAACTCACTAAGTCCACAGGCTTCCATCCTCAAACTGATGGCCAGACAGAGGTTGCTAACAGGATGATCGTACACATTCTGCACATGTACAACTCAAAGCATCCACACACATGGGACGAGAGCCTCTCCTATGTTTAGCACAACTACAACAAGGCTATCCACAGCTCGACTCACAACAACCCTTTTTAGGAGGGCTTTGGATTCCAGCCACTATGTCCCATTGATGTGGCCATGCCATTTATAACTACTCATGTAGATTTGACTCATGTCTAGTCTGAAATAGATAAGGAAAACAAATTCATTGAGAAAATCCAACATATTTGCCAGTAGGTCCATGACATTCTGGAGAAATCAAATGCTAGGTACAAGCAGCGACATGATCAACATTGGGTGCCACACAAGTTTCAGGTGGGTGACAAAATTTGGTTGCATTTGCAAAAGGAACGCCTTACCGGAGCCTATCAGAAACTTATACCACTCTGATATGGTCCTTAAACCATTGCCAAGGCTATGGGAGACAATGTATTTGAGCTCAACATTCCCCCATTCCTTGGCCTGCATCTAGTGTTCAATGTGGACCACCTTTGGCCATACTTTCCACCATTACTAGACACACCCGACATTGCAGAACAACTCACACCCACAAAGTTAAATCCAAATTTCATGGAACATGCTGCAACTGATTGGATCATGGAAACATAGATCAAGCAAACTCACTAGCATAATATCCAATTGTATTGAGTTGTCAAAGCAGGCCAACTTCTTCACCAGGGCAAGTGGCTCACCAGGGACCAAGTTCATCAGAAGTTTCCTCATCTCATGGAGGAACTCAACGCAATGGGGACTATTGCTTCTTAAGGAGGGAGGAATGATCCAGGTGGATATTGGTGGCCACCCTCCAAGTCCACTTGGACCCCCGCCCTTGTTTCTTTCAGCTTTTCAGTTTCCTTAATTGTAGCATAGTTTACTATTTTTAGCAGTTTTTCAGGTCTTGAACTTCCAGAGTCGTTTTGAGGACCTAAACAATGTTTTTTGGGAAAACTAGGAGCAACATGGGCTCATGGACCAATTCTTCTCTTCCCAAAGTTGTAGTTCTCGGATATATCTTTCTAACGAGATATTGTGCGCGTCAAACAGAGATCGTATGCCAAAGTTACAACCCCAAGAAGTTGATGTACCAATTTACCCAAACAAGGCCCATAGTTTGGCGTTTCATCTTCTAGGGTTAGGTTTTTGGATGTTCAGGGTTTTCCATTGTTTCTCAACAATAAATAGCCCTTCGATCCTCATTGTAACACAGTTTAGAGGCATGTAGCTACCACATCTCTTCTTAGAGATAAGCTACCATCGCCCTAGCTAGTTTATTTCCATTTCTGTTTGTAAGCATATTTCAGTATTTTACATTAATGAAATGAAGTATTATTTCCGTTGCATCTCTGTGTTTATGGTTCTCTCTGTAATGTTTTGTGTTCCTGTTTAAATTTGGATCAAGGATGTTGAGACTTAAATCAACTTGTTGGTTGTAATCTCAATGGACTTGTGATAGTAGGATCTGCCTTTCATCAACTAGGCTAATGTCATCAATTAATATATGTCCAAGCATTATGGAAATATTTATCCTATGACGAATATCATATTAGAATGAGAACTAGAGAAAATAATTTCAATCCTAAAATAGCAAGAACAAGCATTCATGTAACTAATTAAATAGTTATTGTTCAATTTTAAACACAGGCGCAAGATCTTCTATGTTAAATATACTACATTATCAATTCCATAACAAGAAAGAATATAAACTCCATAATAAGAAATAAGAAATAATTAAATTACACTTAAAAGGATTCAGTAGCTCAAGAGACCAATTAAAATTACTCATAAACTATTGTATATATTATTTCTTGACATGAGTACATATTTATAACAATCCTTGAAAGGAAACCAATGAGCACTAGGTTGGGGTTCCACAATGCATGGACACTAGAAAATGGAAAAACACTTTCCCTAATTAGCTAGTAGTTTGAAATTAGAGTAGGAGACCCTAAAATAGAGTGACAATCTAAAATAAGCTTGACTAAATATAAGTGGAGAAAAAAAATATTTATAACTAAAGCATAGACTCCCTCATGCAACTACTAACCAAAAAATAGCAAGAAAGCTCAAAAAATAATAATGAAAGTCAAAAGATAAGATTGATCAGTGAGTGGATAAGGTTATAAATAAGGTAGTCTCCCAAATAAGATAGGGAATGTGCATGAGTAATTAGGGACTTTAGGGATATTTTAATGCACATCAATGGAGAGGAAATCACCATGTCACTTCCTAGTCACTGCCACATGTAATCTTAGGTGTCACCCCTCCTAAATATAGGCTTACTAAAGATAGAAGATGATCCAAAATGGGAGCGAAAGTCTAGTAGTGAAAAAGAAGTGGTCATATGTGCCCCTAATATTGTATAGAAGAAGCTCAATTGAGGTCCTAAGTGAGGTCTTGTTGAGATCATGAGTGTGCATGTACCCCAACCCCCCCCCCTCTAGAGCACAATTAACAAGTGTGCATAGTGAATGAGTTCCGAGAATTTTTAGGCACATTAGGTACTCATGTACAAACAAATATGTAAATAATTATTGAGTCCCAACAAATTTCACCCATGTTAGGTACTCATTAAACAACTTACAAAAGATTCGATATGAATAAAGTGAGATAAAGAGGGAAAACACAGTGGGAAGAGAACCTCCTCTCAAAATATAATCTATACTATGTTTACTATGTAATTGCTATGGAGAATTATTGTGTTATTAATAAACCCCATCATGTGTATATCCTCAAATTTGCCTATACCATCATGTGAGAATCCTTTTGATATTGATTGAACTTTGTACTTTCTTAAATTAGTGGTGAAAGTTCACAAAGTACTAAAAACATGAAAACTATATTTTGTGTCTTGGCAATATTGACCACTAGCTCATTACTTGTTTGTAAAGTATGATGTTCCCTTCATAGCTTGCAATGTAAATATACAATATGATTCCTATGGAATTATTAATCCTATTCTAAAATCTTATCAAAAATCTAATATGAATAGTATTAAAAACTATCTTGAAGATCTCCCTCAAAAAGAGGTGGTAGAGAATTTTTTATAGTAGGACTAGTGTAAGGTACCAAAGAAGAATGCTTTGATATAGTCATATGATTAGAGGAACTAAGCCTAAAATCCATTTATTATATTATGAAGTAATAGCAGTGAAAACATTACCCATACCTTGACCCTTTAAGGGCTTGTCTGCAGTCTTCTTCTTCACATTATCTGGTATGAAATATGCTAGGCTTTGTTGTTGAAGTACTTTTTCCATGAGATAAATTATATTCACCATATATTGACTCGACTCTATATGAAATCATTTATTACACTAGTTTCAATTTCTTCTTTCATTCTTAGGCTTTCCCCCCTTGGAGTTTAAATATTCAATGCTTTATCCATTTATATGATAAATATCTCTTTTGTTCTTCTTGTTCTTATTATTATCATCCTTCACTATAAGAACATGGGAATTTGGATACTTGAGGGTGCACATGTGAATGACCCCCATGTGGATGAGATTATTCTTCACATGTATAAAGGAGTCAACAAAATCATCCATAGATGACATGTTCCAATATTTACCCATGGAGAATATAATGGTATATAATGAAGAGACAAAGACATAATATTCAATACTTGTTTTAGAAAGTATTGAGAGGATAAGTTGCTCATCTTTCCTATCTATGCCAAAATATTTTACCTAAGTCATGAAAGGCTTGAAGCTAGAGAACAAATCCTTTAGGGCCATGAAATGGTTGGAATCTAAAGTGATTAGCTCATTCTCTAACTAACATACTCCAAACTCGTCCTATTTGGAGAAAAATCCCTCCAAATAGTAGTAAGGGACTTTACTACTACGCAATAGTAGTAAGATCTTGGGATTCCACTCAAACTAGTTGAATAGAGAAAGAATCACATTGATAGTTAATTGATCCATCCTCTTTGGGTTATTTTGAATTGTAAAGTATGCAATAGTATGCTAATGTTCCTCATAAGAAACTAATTCTTTGATACTATGTTTAATTTTAAGCACAAACACAAGATATATGGTGTAAAAATGTAATACACAAGAAATTGCATAACAAGAAAAAAGAGAAAATAAAATTGCACTAAGAAGGAGTAAACTGTTCAAGAGAGGAATTCAAGTTATTCATAAACTCTTATCTTTATTATTTCTTAACATGAATACATATTTATAAAAATCCTCGAGGGGGAACCAATGCACACTAAGTACGGGCTCCATAGTCCATGCACAATAGAAAATAGAAAAGATCATTCCCTAACCAACTAGTACCTTACAATTAGAGTAGGAGACATTAAAATAGAGTGAGCATCAAAAATAGGGTTGAATATAAATGGAGTAAAAACTAAGTTAGAATTGAAGTTTGGAATCCTTCATGCAACTCTTAACTTAGTAATAGAAAGAAACCTCAAAAAATAAGGCTGGAGTTCAATCAATAATTGTTGGTAGGTGAGTGGATAAGGTTGTGGGTACATTAATCTCCTAAAATAAGTGAAAGAATGCACATTAGTAATTATGTACATTAGGGATATGGTAATGCATAATAATGGAGAGAAAAAATTCATGTCATTACCCATTTATTGCAGCAGTCACTACCGCATGTCATCTTGGATGTCACCTCCTCCTAAAACTAAACCGAATAAAAATAGAAAAATGTTAAAAATAGAATATGATGCAGAATGATAGGGAAGGTCTAGTAACGATAGAAAATTTGGCATATGTGGCCCTAATATTTTATGGAAGAGCATCAAATGAGTTCCTAAGTGAGGTCATGATGAGGTCTTAATTGTGCACGTACCCCAACAATTTTGGAGTACTTGCATAGAGTATTGATGGCTAATGAAGATCATATATAAAAGGTCATCACTTTAGTGTACTACTATGAAATCCTCCTTACAAACCTACACACACAAAAAGAACAAGTTACAAGTAGAAACAAGAAATAAAACCTAATTATCATAACTAAATAGGATAAGATATTTAGTTTCCTACCAATATCCGTGATTAAACATAAGGAAATACACTAAATTAGAAGAGGGAAAGAACAAAGTTCTCTATTTATAGTAGTGAAGAACAATAGATGGAACGAAGTTAATTGATCGTTGCTATCAACACCTCATGGAACCACCATCTCGATTCCTTTTCTCGTGCTACTGAAGCTTTACTTCTCATCATGATATTGATTCAAAAAAACCAGGACAAACAGGAGGAGTTTATTTCTTTAAATAACATAGACTAAACAAGAAATACAGAAACAAGGGTTTCTCAAGAGGGAATAACCTTAAAATCTTGGAGATGGTTTGCTTGTATATTGAAACATAAACTCAACAACATAAGGGTGTTTCATATTATCCTTCACATGAGGCCTATATTTATACAAATACTTGATGGTTGGGTAGTTATTCACAAGAAATAGGAGGCCACTAACCTAGGAAACACGTAAACCCTACCCAAAAATACACATTAGGCACATTTTTTATTTTTTGGGTTGCACTCTAGTGGAATACTCTAGTTCTCAACAGTAAAGGATCATAAATGCATAATTTTTTTTGAAGAAAATTAGAATACATGCACTTGTTACTAAAAAAAGTAATTCATATATGATGAAAAGATGTATTTTGAATAAATGCATGGAGAATTGAAGTTTTTAACAAGTTTTAAACTACAAGAAATTTAGGGTTTAGGGATAATGAATGCATTTCAAGCATAAGGGTAGAAAAAATACTTTATTTTGGAAGGGAATTTTATGATTGAAATACATTATGAAAGCTAGGAGGAAGGTGTGAAGTTGGCTATAGAAAACTTCACCAAGCATTGGACCAAATTTTTGCTTGCAAAGAGATATTAAGTATGAGATTTATCTCTTCTAGAAGATGGCATACTCATGCTTAGGGGCAGAAATGCATGGCCACCAAAACAGGTGAAATGAGGATCCTTGAAGTATATATAAGAAGTAATCATGGCCACAATAAATAATGGATAGTGGGTCCATCTATATATATGAGTAGCAAGCACAACAATGAAAGAGATACATAATGCACATATGTCTCAATATATGGTTTGAAGACAATTAGAATCAAGAAGATGATTAAATTGATCCTTAATTAGTACTAAGGTCATATATGTGAGTGGTATCATCGTAAGAAAATCAGGAAACCACATGATCTGAAATGGGGCACTTAGGGTTCTTCTCTAGCTTACAAGAACCTCTCCCACTTCCAAAGCTTAAATATTCCCCAAGTCAGAAACGATTAACCAATGAAGAATTAGATATGTGCTTGAAAATAAGGTCTATGTTTATGTTTATTGTTGATTGTTTATGTGTTTTTAAGTCTATTTGCTTGAACTGATATAACAACAACTAAAGTAGTAGATATAATGTAGCAATAAAACAACCCACATAAGACAGCTATTTAATTGGGAGTTCACCCAAAACTCTTGGGCTACATCTCCGTGAGCTCTAGTTAACTCAACTAGGCTCTCTCAGATTATGGAAAAGTCATTTTACAAGCTCTTGGCTCAACTCCACCGTTTTACACAGAAACAATGGGTTTAGGCACCATTTTATCCCTGGCTCTTGAAGCTCTCGGCTTTCTGGCTCTCGGATCTCACTCTAGTTCTCGGCTCTGGCTCTGGCTCTTGGCTCTGGCTCTTGGCTCGAGCTCTGGCTCTTCAGCTCTGACTTTGGCTCTGGCTCTTCGGATTTAGCTTCTTTGGCTTTCTTTGCCTCTGCTTCCTGCTTTGGCTTAGCTTTCTGTGCTCCTATCTTAGCATTGCCCTTAGAAGTTGCCTTAGCACTACCTCCCTTTGTCTCTATCATTCTGTGGCTTTTAAGCCAATCAGCGTTGTCTGTTTGTCTTCCTCTTCTAGGCTCTCTGTCTTGCGGCCTCTGTCTGCTCAAATCCCGCTCTGAGCGTTAGCAATCATTGCTAAATGCCTTCAGGGATGGTGGCCACCTGTTCTGTAACGAAAGGAACCATCAGTGCTTGAAATCCCCAGAAACAGTCGTTCCCTGTTTACACAAAGAAACACTGTAAAACACAGGAAAATCCGCCAAAACGTAGCCTATCAGACTTCAAATTATATCGCATCCACCATAATATTGCATTGGGTCCACCTTTTACCACTAGCACACTCTCCACCATCAATCTACAGGATCTCTGATCCAATGGTCAACATGCATTTTCGGGCGGCTTAGGAGTATGGGGGTTACTCGCTTGAAAAGGTGGTTTCCCTGTTCCTCTGCCAAGCCACGTGTCGTTCATTGTGTGGGATCAGGCAGAGCTAGCCCAAAACCATTTACCGCTTGAGGCCCGCCTGAAATCCACCTTTATGGAGCTCAAATTATATAGATCATACCTAAATTCCCCCTTCTGGTCCACGTTATATTGCCCCATTCACATTTCCTTTGTATTTATAAAAATACATTAAAACACTAAAAATACTGTCGAATGGCTTTATGGCAGACATCAAACAATATACATTTGCATTTATAAACCCTTTCGGGTCTAGATTAATCGCTTATCGCATCACATATGTGTTTAAGGTAAAATCCCAAATACACGGGAAATATATGAAAATCTGAATTCTCGGACTTGAAATTTTATACAATCGAGCTTTGAAAACTTATTGGGTCCAGCCTTTTTATCGGTATCGAGGCTGTCGATTGCTGATTGCCAATATCGGCGATCACAATGTCACTCAGCCTGGGGTTTTGTGCATCGCGATGCTGATTCGTCGATCCGATCATCGGCGATCGGTGTATCACATGATCACAATCGCCAGATCCAGGGTCCTGATATCGCATATGTGTCTGCCTCCGATCCAATACATTGGGTTAGCGGATCGGAGGTTTCTCCCCTTTTCGCTTAAGTCTGCTCTTTTGCCCTGGTCCGATGTGGTTTCCCTTTATAAGGGTTTTTTTTTGGCCCATTTTAGGGGATTTTGCCTATTTTTCCAAAGAACATAAGGAGTCTTCTTTTGGTGATAACTTCTGCATCCTAAGACCATTTTAGCCCATTCAAGTTGCAGTAGATTAAGAAGGAAACAATCTCTATAATGGGGCTATTTCCAAGAACTTCCTTGGACTTTCATTTTCCTCCGTGAGGAACACTTAGACTTAGGAATCTATCCCAAAATCCATTTTGGATCACGCCTTCCCACTAAAAGAACTTTTGGTCGCCAAAAGACTAACATACTAATCTGAACAGTATATGAGAGTAACAACACCCTCTTCTCTCAACCTCCACACACTTGCCTTGCATAGTGCCTCTGAACCAAAGTCTCTGACCACTTTCCTTTCTGGATGTTCTGGTTCTCTTGGGAAGAACTGTCTTCCTCCTTGCCTTCATGCAGAACTTCTACTGAGATGGTCATAGAAGGCAGTTTGAACCTTCTGCCTTGATTATTGATCCAAGGTGGCTCAAACAAATGTGAAGTACATCTACTTCACAAAACTTTCATTTGTACCTGTTTGAAAAGTTGTCAACAACAATTATTAACAACAACAGAAACATAGACAACAACTGGATGGCCTAAACTCCTGTTTCAACAAAAGAAAAGATTTTCACATCATGTGAACACCTCCATGTCTTATATTTGCATACAAATGATGGACTAGATAACAAGCTCACAAAACATTCCTTTAAATGACCCTTCCAGTCAAGCATGTAGAAAAAGATCGTTAGGACTCTTTTCAAAAGATGAAACACTTCATTATTATCTCCATCTTGGAGACCAAGTTAACTTCTCCCAAGTCAACATTGCATCACTTGCATGTCAAATCAATCAATCCTACAAGTTAATTACACATACATTTTCAAAACAAGGGAAACATCAACATACATGTGTTCATGCACATCATGCTCACGCATGCATTTCATCCTTGAAATTTCACTTAAGTACACTGTACATTCGAAGCTAAAATGAAATATAATGTTGTAACTATAAAGTGAGTCTCTTACTCAACTTTCCCATTCACCTTCTTGGTAAGAACCTGCAACTTGCATCTCATTAACAAAGAAATGCAAATAGATGCATTAATAGACATGCAAGCTTAATTGGATAAGAACTCTAGCCATTTCTCACCAATCCCTTTCAAAGGTACTACCTTTGTCTGCACATTAGCATCAACATGTGAATCATCCTGAGACACATTAGTCATGGAATCTTCCTTTCCATTTTTGTCATCTTCTCTTTCCACTTTCTTCAGCTTTTGTGGAAGCATTGTTGGATTCAAAGTCCAACATCTTTTAGCAAGATGCCCTTGCTTATGGCAGTAAGTGCACTGCATATGCATCCTCTTGACAACATGATTTGCCTTGTCGAATGGGCCTTTGGATTTTTGCTTCTTTTCCTTCAAAAGTTTCTTGTATGTGGCCATTCTCTTCCAACACCTAGAAACATGATGGTTATGCAAACCACAAAAGTAACATGCAATTCTCTTCCCATGCTTATGTGGAAATTTATCATGCTTTGCACAATCAAAAGGAAAATGTTTAGAACCAGATTTATACCTTTCTCTTTCACCTTTATTACCTCCATGAGGAGGTGAATTGAGTGAATAAGTAGCTCCATTTGGAACACCATCAATCTCTTCAAGGCTTTTGGAGTTTCCACTACTCTCTGGTTCAAATGTGTGCTTCTGAACACATGCATCCTGCAAATGATGTTTTAAGCTATTGCATTCTTCCTGAATTCAACTTTCATACTCTTGAAGACCTGCAATGCAACTCCTTCTTGGATCTGTTTTAATGGTCTTCATGGCAACTTTGGAACTTTCTCCATAAGCTTATCCATAGCCAAGACCCAAATACTTAGGCCTTTCCTCGATTATTATTGGCTCAACAATACCTTGTGCATGTCTACCCAAGCCTTTTCCTTCATAGCCCATCTTGGACATTAGCTTGGAACCTATGCCTTTGGTATGTTTTTCAAAAGAACCAATATAAGCATTCTTAGAGGAATTTGAAGACAAACTGGAATGGCTTACCTCTTCTTCAAGCCGATACTTGATCAAGGCTTCTTTGGCAACAAAGGGTTGTGACTCCAACTCATGCATCCTTTACAGGTTCATATTTGCAATATGAAGTTGCCTCTCCATTTTCTGAAGTCTATCAGAAAGCAACTGCTTCTCTTCCTTCATGGAATTCAACTGCTCTCTAAGTATGTTGCTCTTCCTTCCATCCTCATACATTTCTCTCACCTTGTCCATCATGATAAACAAGTCTTTCTTCGTGTCTTCATGAAAGAGTCTTGTGATGAAGAAAAAAGAATTCGAGGACTCACTTGTAGAAGTTGTCATTATGCCAATGAACAAAAGAACTTCAAACAAGATTAATAAAGAGCTTATTCAGCAACCTTTTGCAACAAACCTCTTGTGCTCCAAGGATTGCTTTAAGGCCCTTTGGGATAGAAGAATGCCTTTAGCCCTTCCTCCCTCTTGTCCTTCCTGAATTGAGCTATCAATAGCTTTCCCTTCACCTCTACAAACTTAAACAATAGTCAGTCAAGCATACAATCAACCTCCAACTGTTTAAACACCTTTATGATAATAATTCTTTGCTCTGTCAATCAAGCGTTCTAATATAACCTTCCTTGAAGGTGGGTTTAATCAATCTCAGCTCCTATACCACTTGATCTAAAAATGTGGCACTTAGGCTTCTTTTCTAGCTTACAAGAACCTCTCCCACTTCCAAAGCTTAAATATTCCCAAGTCATAAATGATTAACCAATGCAGAATTAGATATGTGCTTGAAAATAAGGTGTATGCTTATGTTTATTGTTGACTGTTTATGTGTTTTTAAGTCTATTGCTTGAACTGATATAACAACAACTAAAGCAGCAGATATAATGCAGCAATAAAACAACACACATAAGACAACTATTTAACTAGGAGTTCACCCAAAACTCTTGGGCTATGTCTTCGTGAGCTCTAGTTAACTCAACTAGGCTTTCTAGGATTATGGAAAAGTCCTTTTACAAGCTCTTTGCTCAACTCCACTGTTTTACACAAAAACAATGGGTTTAGGCACCATTTTATCCTTGGCTCTTGAAGCTCTCAGCTTTCTGGCTCTTGGCTCTCGCTCTACCTCTCAACTCTGGCTCTGGCTCTTGGCTTTGGCTCTTGCCTTAGGCTCTGGCTCTTCAGCTCTGGCTCTTTGGCTCTGGCTTCTTTGGCTTTCTTTGCCTCTACTTCCTACTTTGCCTTAGCTTTCTGCGCTCCTATCTTAGCACTGCCCTTAGCAGTTTCCTTAGCACTGCCCCCCTCTATCTTTGTCATTCTGTGGCTTTTAAGCCAATCGGTGCTGTTTGTTCGTCTTCCTCTTCTGGGCTCTCTGTCTCCCAACCTCTATCCGCTCAAATCCTACTCTGAGCGTTAGCAATCATTGCTAAACACCTTCAGGGATGGTGGCCACCTGTTCTGTAACGGAAGGAACCATCGGCGCTTGAAATCCCCAGAAACAGTAATTCCCTGTTTACACAGAGAAACACTGTAAAACATGACAAAATCCACCAAAATGCAGCCTATCGGACTTGAAATTATATTGCATCCACCCTAATATTGCATCGGGTCTGCCTTTGGCCGCTATCGCGCTCTCCACCATCGATCTACGGGATCTCTAATCCAACGGCCACTGTGCATTTTCGGGCGGATTAGTAGTACGGGGGTTACCCGCCCGAAAAGGCGATTTCCCTATTCCTCCGCCAAGCCACACATCATTCATTGTGTGGGATTGGGAAAAGCCATCCCAAAACCATTTACCGCTTGAGCCCCACCCAAAATTTGCCTTTACGGAACTCAAATTATATAGATCACACCTAAATTCCCCCTTCAGGTCTGAGTTATATTGCTCCATTCACATTTCCTTTGTATTTATAAAAATACATTAAAACACTGAAAATTCCATCGAATGGATTTATGTAGGACTTCAAACAATATAAATTTGCATTTATAAACTCTTTTGGGTCCAGATTCATCGCTTATTGCATCGCATATGTGTTTTGGGTGAAATCCCAAATACACGGGAAATACGTGAAAATCTGAATTCCCGGACCTGAAATTTTATACAATTGGACTTTGAAAACTTATCGGGTCTCGCCTTTTTATCAACATCAGGGGTTTTTGATCACCGATCACCGATATCGGCGATCACAATGTCACTCGGCCTGGGGTTCTGTGCATCGCGATGTTGATTCACTGATCTGATCATCGACGATCGGCGTATCGCATGATCGCAATCGCCAAATCCAAGGTCTCGATATTGCATATGTGTCTGCCTCCGATCCGATACATCAGGTTGGAGGATCGGAGGTTTCTCCCCTTTCCGCTTAAGTCCGCTCTTTTTCCCTGGTCCGATGCGATTTCCCCTTATAAGGGTTTTTTTTGCCCATTTTAGGGGATTTTGCTTCTTTTTCCAAAGAACATAGGGCATATTCTTTTGGTGATAACTTTTGCATCCTAAACCCATTTTAGCCCATTCAAGTTGCAGTAGATTCAGAAGGAGACGATCTCTGCAATGGGGATATTTCTAGGAACTTCCTTGGACTTTCAATTTCCTCTATGAGGAACACTTAGACTTAGGAGTCTATCCCAAAATCCATTTTGGATCACCACATAAAAAGGGTTATTATACTACAAACTCAAGGTCTTCAAATCCACCAAAGGTATGATTCTCCACCATGTAAATAGATTATATGAAGTCAAACATGGGAGACATCATTTGACTACTAGTAATTGATGTGTTTCATTAACAAAATAAATACAACCCATTGATAATAATAATGGACATCAAGATACCCAATACATTCCAGAAAGTGCAAATAAATGATAAAACTTTGAACACTTGTATAATTTGTTAATCAAGGGACTTTGAAGTATTCCCACCACTAAAAGTGAGTGGCCCTACCATTAAGGATTGCATGCCCCAAGGTACTATAAATTATCTATATTTAATTCCTAGAGGAAATGTGTTGAAGTCGATGGGAATAGATCCATTGTAAAGATGTCTTTGAAACTTCCCTTATCATTTAACATGAGTAAATATAAGGTAGAAAATTTTCGAGGACTCAAATAAAATCTAGATGAACACATAACCAGGTAGATATCCTTCATGTAGATGATGGAATAGTGCATGGAAGTGACCCTCTAAGCAAAAACTAATAATGATAACCAATGATAGAGGTGAGGACTTCAACCAATGATGAAAAATGAATTTAAGGTACTACATGAATCCCAAAGTGTGAATAGAAATCTTGAAGGAAACCCATTAGTTAGTGACCATTGAGGAAATTTCATCTACCAAGAGAAAGGTCACCTATAAATGATGCAAATAGGTCTTGGGTGTTAAGTTCTATGTGAAAATATTAAAAGCAATGTGTCACGTTCATTAAGAGATGACTCGCCAAAAAGAATTCAATAGAGGCATTACATATTGGAACTACTAAATGGCAAAGATAACTGTTGATACTAAGAGTGATTGGGCAATTGAGAAATCCAATAGGATAAGTCAAGAAATCTTAGGATTGCCCAACATAGGCTAAAACTTCACTTGAATGTAAGCACAATATGAAAGTGACATGTTAGCATTAACTCAAGAATGAGCATCGATGTGTATTAAACATAGGATACATAAAAAAACTCTCCATAGTGATGAAAAAATAAGAGTTTAGTTTCTCAAAGTTGTAATAGGAACCTAATTTGTTGAGAAAAAGAATCAAAGCTATTGATCTTCAAGGTAAAAATAATTTAGGATTGTTATAAAAAATAAACAGAGAAGTCAATCATTTCCCTCATCTCCTTTTTCGTAAAATTGTGTTGTTTTATATTTTTATATTTATAAAATCACGAAAATAATTAAAAAAAATTCTATAGTATAATATAGAAAATGAGTTTCATATGGTAGGAAAACTAGTTCTAAGAGTATGGAACATACCTATGCCCAATGTAAGGAATATCTGTAGGATATGTACATTATTTTGGATGTCTCATCCAAGGATAAGGGTTTTAAGTTGCAAATGTAATAAATGAAAAGGACATAAATTCGATAGAATGCATAAGATACAAGCTATAACAAAACAAGTTGAAGTGAGCATTAGGCTCAAAAGTATAAGCTAGAAAATGAAATGCAGTATTACAATTAAACAATGGCAGCCACAACTAAAAATATAGAAAAATATTAAGAGGAATTCATAAGGCTTTATGAAATAATCATGGTGGTTCTAAATGGGGCTCTTAAACATATTGAAAACTTGCAACAATGGTGTAAAATAACAAGCAAGGTACTAACTAAACACCCATGGAAGGCAAGCTCTAACATCAAATTATGACACTTTAAAAACAATAAGGAAGGCTTGTGTTAAAATTAGTGGGGTCATTCCTATACTAGAAATGGTATTGAAAATGTTCATGTAGAATATGAAGCTAGAAATCCTACCCTATATTCCACCTAACAAAACCATTACTCATTAAATTAAATTCAATGTGGATCACATATATGAAAAGTGAACTCCCCAAAACTACCTTGGATCTTCATCACACCTAAAAAAATTCTCACAACAACACCTCCAATCACTTGTTAGGTATTATTCCATTAGTAAAAAATAATAATGAAGTCTTCTAACATATAAAAGTGAGTTGAAAAAATTAAAGTAGGTTAAAAAACTAGTTTTACCATGATATTTGAACTTTTATCCAAACATGAGCATTTGGTGGAGAAAATATGTCAAATTCCAATGGAGGATTGCTATAGCTTCAACCATTAGAAGCATGTTCCATTTGGAATAGGGAAGTCTTCACTCCTCCCTCTTTCATTTCAAGTGTTTATATTTTGTTTTTTGTCAAAAATTTCACACAAAAACTTCATTTTACTTTAGAAGGTGTGCATACATGCATCCCCTGCAGATGTGTCAAATATATATTATACAATATACACACCTTTACTTTAGAGAAATCATGTATGCATGGACTTTCTTTCAAGGAAATGGTCATATGTGCAGAAAAACTGAGAAAACTAAGACTCTAACCCCAAAATCATGGTTTTCACAAGCAAGATGGTGATTGTGGGGAGGGAGAGAGAGCATGAGATGTTGGCGTTCAAGTTATGGATAATTTGAAAGTAATGAATGAAATTTCTAAATATGGTTTCTTATATCATAGTAATATGGTTATCAATGCTTCTTTCTATAGGAGCATTGGTGCATTAGGTTTTGTAGTATAGTAGGGAAACTTGGAGAGTAAGGAACACTATTGGAGAAACCTCTGCAAAAACATTTGGTCACACACCTACACTACCAACCTATTCTATAATAAAATAAGTGATAAAATTTTCAAGAATAATTCATAAATATCTCCTCTATAAGGTATTCTCCTTGTAGTAAAAGAAGTAAAAGTAAGACTTGGACAATAGGAATTGTTAAAGATGGATGCATGTTAGAGGCCTTCAAATTTAGAGAAATGGAGTGGTGTTCTATCATTTTTTATTTCAAACATATAATAATATAGGTAAAAGGGGGAGGAAGAACTCCAATTCCTCTTACCCCCACCACTTTTAGTGAAATGTTGCATCTCCTTTAGCCAAATGTTAAAGCCCAAAATTCTCTCTTTTTGACAACCTTCTTACAGTCCATCCTCCTTCTTTTTTACTCTAATAACTCTAATTGAGCATCATTTTACAAGGTTCATGGAAATATCATGTACTTAAACATATTTTATTTCATAAGTTTCATTTTTATTTATTATTTAACTCAATATTTGCATAAGCTACTAAATTGTACCAATTTTGCAGCTAGTGACTCATTTTGCAACATAGTTGAAGGTTTGATGGGTTTCAAAACTCCAGCCAAGGAAGGAGACATATGGGTAGGTGGCTAATAGATGGCATAATGATATTTACTTATCTTCATGATCTGGATCGATGATGAGAACACCATATAAGCCCAGTCAACACGGAAGTCAACCAACGAAGAAGGAGTCGAAGGTGAACCAGGCGAGCAATAAAACTAATGGAAGCACATATTTAGCCTCATGATTTTCTTCTCAGATAGAAAATCATGAGAAAATCATGAGATATTATCTTCTTATGTTATTTTTAATGTTTTTTGAGTAGGATAGGCTAGTAATTCTCTATAACAATTATTGATAGAGGTTATAAATCTACCTCTCGGAATGATAAACATGGTCCAATTGAAGACCTACATATTATTGTTTTTAAAACTCTATTTTCATTTATAAAGGTGAGTTTGATCATTCTACTAAGAAATTGTCTTGACGTGTATTTAGTTTATGAGTAATCATGCGTACTTACAACTCACATGAGGGCTGCCTGGAGCTGTAAGGTCTTATTTTTTTTTTTAGACAACATTTAGTTTTTCATTTTAAATCGCTTTGAATTATTTTATCTAACCTTTCAGTTTCGATTGTTAATGAATGCTTTTCACAATGATAACAGAGTTAATAATAGAGCATGTTTTGTTTAATCATTTTTCTGTAGGATGAATGAGTGAAGTTGAGATTCTCTAATGCACATGAAAAATAGTATGACAGAGTGTGGATTGATTTACATTACATTTGAGTGAGTAAGATTTCAATTTCTAATTAGTGTGATTATAGAGTTAATTTCTCTTTTTTTGTCAGAGTGATTTAGATTAAATCTCAGTATTCAGTTAAGGAAGTGTGATATTTATTTCAAGCAAAGTGTGATATTTTAGTTTTATATTTCTTTCAAACAACTGTGATAATTCTAGTTTTATATATCCTTTAAGAAAGTGTTATAAAATTAGTTTCATTTCTGGTAAGTGTGACATATTTACTTTCATGTAAGAGTGATAGTTGTTGTTAGAGAAAACATGTGCATATCCGTATCTCAATTTAATATAGGAATTGCTTGAATAATAAGGACTTCTAGTACATACAATGCACATACACTGTGCATACACTTCATCAGTATACTATCCATGGTCAATAATTTATGTAGTAATTTAATATCAATTAAAATACCAAACATTTTGGCGTCATTGTCAAGGAAGTGTATATAGGAGTTTTTTTCTTTTCATAAAAATAAAAATAAAAATGATATGCATAGGGAAAGATATTCTAGAGGTATATTTGTAAGTAGAGGTAGCATTTCAATTCCAACATCACCACTCAACCTGCCATGACCTCTTAGTGCCACAACATCCACCCGAACTAATATTTCATCAATTGAAGGTAGACATAGACTTCATGAGGTACATAGATCTGAAATCCAAACTAAATATTCACCAAATTTCTCTACTGAAGCCATAGTAGAGGAAGACGATCCTACATCCCCAACAGAAGGAGTAGTCTTTCTATAATCAATTGGAGGACAAATTCTAGGACAAGAAATAGAAATCCCTAGTGAAGGAGAATAAGAAACCTATTTTAACATTCCAATGATAGAAGAACCAAAGGAGGAACTAGAAAATCCAATTTTGGAACCTTATATTAGCTCTCGGGAATCTACAATGGCAGGAGAAGGGGAAGGAGAAGTACATAATGTGAATGGTGAACTTAGGATTGTCTTTAGAAGAGGAGGAAATAGAGGAGGTAGGAGAGGTGGAGGAAGTGGAAGAAGAGTTGGTAGAGGAGATCCAAAATGTTTTGGATTTCCCATCTTTGATGAAGATACCACAACCACAATGAAAAATATCTCACCCTCTATCCTCCCTAATTTCCATGGATTAAGAAATGAGGATACTGAAACATTTCTCTTTGAGTTTGAAGTCTTGTGTATATCCTATGAATACTTGCTTGATACTCAAAAGTTGAAATGTTTTCCAACCACTCTTAAAGATGCAGAATTAAAATGGTTTATGGGCTTAGGATCACATTCTATAAGAAAATGGGAAGAAATGAAAAATGTGTTCTTAGAAAAATACAAGGATTATTGCATGCCCCATAACCTTAAAGATGAAGTCTTTAAAATGATGCAAAAATAAGATGAAAATCTTGAAGATTTCATTGAAATATTTGCTTATAATGTAAAAAGGGCTAAAATGCATACTCTAGATGAAGAAAATTTAAAAGCTGTCTTGCTAAAATCTATCAGAGATGAGTGGATAGATCTTCTCAATTTGATGGGTAAAGGAGATATTTCTTAGTTATTATTTGGAGATATAGGTCATGTTATGTATAGGATTAATAAATTTGTAGCTAGGGCAGTAAGTAGGGCCGAAATAGGAAATTTGCTTGACAGTTTCAAAAAAAATAATTTTGGGAGTTTTAGTGAACAAATAGATACCCTTAAAATAAAAAACAAGCAAAAGTATGAAAATGTTGCATTATCTTCTTTTTGTCCAAAATGTAGAAAGAAGCATGCCTTGAGAGAATGACCCCTTGACTTAAAAAGTGTAGAAACTTGTGTTATATGTGTAGAAAATTGTGATAAAAAGGAATGTACTTCAATACTGGGTCTTAAAGTTGTCTATCAAGAGGAAGTAATCCAAATCAAGTAGAAACTTTGTGTTTTATTTATAAGAGATCATGGAAAAATCCACAATAAAATATGCCTTAAGGTTTCAATACTCAAACATATGCACAACCATCACAAAATAATTGGACTGCACTCATGCCTTGATAAACTTGGCCTCAACCATGGGTGCAAGGATGGAAAAATATTTAAGGAAAGTATCCTCAATATCCTGAATTTAAACAACCTTACCCTTTTTTTCCACCAAAATATTTTCCTCGGCCTGTTCAACCCTCTCAAACTCAAAATCCAAACCCACAACTTTCATTACCATTTCCACAAAAGCTAAATCAACTTCCTACTGAGCCACTTCCAAATCCAAATAATAAAAAATCACAGCTTGCGTACAACATAGAAGGGAATAATTTCAAAACTTACATGATAACTCCATTAGATCTAAAAAATGTCAAACTTAGATATGGTAGTGTATTGAAAAAGAAGTCACCATCTGTTGTTATCCAGGAATCTGAGTAGGATGACCTCTATGAGAAAGAGACATATTTTCATCAAGAGAGAAATCCTAAAAAAAAAAAACTAGCCATGTAGATTCTCATGATTCTCCAATAAACTCAACTCCCATTATAGAACAACCTTCAGTTTCTGTTCAAATTCCACCTTTTCCTGAAAGATTGAAAATTCACAAAGGGGTAGAAAAACAGATTGTGATGCATGATTATGATATGATAGATGAATTGAAGAATGTTTGTAAAAAAAATTCCTTTATTACAAGCTATCAAACAAATACCAATATTTGCAAATATAATCAGGGATTTAAGTATTAAAAAATCAGGAAGAAAAAGAAAAGAAGTTAAAAGAATCCAGTTAGCTGGGAAAATTGCAGATATCATGATGGGAAAAACAACAGTTCATAAATATCTAGATCTAGGAAGTCCCATTGTGAAAACACACATTAATGGTGTTGATATTCCAAGTACATTTATTCTTTTAGGAGAAACCATAAATATCATGAGTAAACAAACTATGAATCAATTGAAACTTCCTAATCTTCAAAATACACCTACACTATTACAATTAGCATATAGATATATTATCAAACTTGGCAGTGTGTTAGAATATATATTTGTATCCTTAGATTATTAGGAAATTGACTTCATGATATTGACACCCAAGAATAATCTAGGAGGACACCCATTGATTCTAGGTAGACCATGGTTAGCAATAATTGATGCTTTCAAAAGTTGTAGATCTGCTGATATGTTTATCTCTGATGGAAGTTCGACATAGAAATTCCCATTATATCCTACTGCAAAAATAACAATAGAAGTATAAAGTGAAGCATGGATAGATGATGATAATGAAAACTTTGATATACGACCAATTTTTGCTACTTCACAAATAGATGAAGAAGATCATACTTTAAATTTGATGGAAAATAATGAATCTTCCTCATATTATGAATGAAATCAATTTTTTCAAAAAAAATGTAATATTGAATATCTATCATCTCATCAAATGGATTTACATTTTGTCACGAAATTTGGAAATTATTTAATAGAATTTTTTCGAGGGAATACTTTGAATATTAATGATAATCTCGAAGAATCTCAAAAGAAAGAATTAGTGAAGATGTTACAAGAACATTCCTCTTCTTATGCATGGGAATACAATGATATCAAAAGAATTGATCCTAACACTTTTTATGCATCATATTTATATTGAATAAATGCCAGACCAATCCAACAACCACAGAGCAGGATAAATCCAAACCTAAGGGAAATTGTTAAAGAAGAACTACACAAATTGTTAAATGTGAATTTCATTTATCCAATATCAAACAACTAGTGGATCTCACCATTGGTAATTGTTCTGAAAAATAATTGAAAATGGAGAGTATGCATTTATTATAAGGAATTGAATAAAGCTACTTTAAAATATCATTTTCCACTTCCTTTTATAGGTCAAGTCCTTGATACATTGGTAGGGAAAAAGTATTTTTAATTCTTGGATCGTTTTAGTTGATATAACCAAATCCAAGTAACTCCAGAAGATCAAGATAAAACAAAATTTACCTATCCATGGGGAAATTATGCTTATCAAGTACTTCCTTTTGGGTTATGTAATGCACCTGTGACATTCCAAAGGGTAGTTTTAAGAATTTTGTTGATATAATTCATGATTGTGTGGAAGTTTACAAGGATGATTTTACTGTCTATGGAAACTCTTTTGAAGAAGCTCTTAAAAATTTGGAAAATGTTCTTATTAGGTGTAAAGAAGAAAATCTCTCATTAAGCCATGAAAAATGTTTTATGATGTTCACCAAGGGAATTATTTTAGGCCACCATATTTCAGGCAATGGAATCAAAGTGGATGCATCTAAGGTAGAAGTGATTTCTAAATTATCAATTCCTACTTGTCAAAGAGATATTAGAAGTTTTCTTTGTTTTACTGGATATTATAGAATATTTATAGAAAACTTTATGAATATAGTCTCTCCACTTTTCAAATTGCTTACAAAAGATTATGAATTTGTCTAGAATTTTGACTGCCATAAAGCCTTTGAAACATTGAAAGAAAATATTTCTGAAGCACCCATTTTATGAGGAAAAAATAGGAAACCACCTTTTCACATTTCAACTGATGCCTTGGATACAAATTTAGGAGTTGTATTAGGACAGAAAGATTTAACTCCTTATGCCATTTACTATACAAGTAAAATTTTGACCCCTGCAAAGCTGAATTACATTGTAACAGTAAAGCAGTTTTTAGTTGTTGTACATGCTATCAATAAATTCAAACATTATATCACTCGTTATGAAACCTTCATTCACATAGATCATTCTGTAATTAGATATTTAATGAATAAATCAATTACTAATGGAAAAATTACAAGATGGTTATTGTTATTACAAGAGTTCAATATTACTATTTTGGATAGACGTGGAAAGAAAAACACAGTGGCTAATTTTCTATCTAGAATACAAAATGATAATAATGATGTTCATGTAGAAGATAATTTTTATTGATGAATGTATTTTTGTAGTATCTATTGAATCTCCTTGGTTTTCAGATATTGTTAATTATTTGGTTATAGGTAAGTTACCATCATATTTTTCTCCTTGATAGAAAAGGAAATTTATTCAAACTAGTGCATCTTATTCATGGAAAAATGAAGAATTGTACAAAACAGGTCTTGAGTTAATCATTCGAAGATGTGTTAGAGAGGATGAAGTCCCAAAGATATTAAAATACTGTCATTATGAACCATGTGGAGGACATTTTGGTGTTAAAAGAACTACCTATAATGTCCTTCTCTTAGTATACTATTGGACTTCTCTTTTTAAGGTTGCCAAAGAATATGTTATGAGATGTGACAATTTTCAGAGAATGGGAAAGCATGTTTCTTTGGATTAAATGCGTCTCCAACCTCAGGTACTTATTGAACCTTTTGAGAAATGGGATTTAGATTTTGTTGGTCCAATAAATCCACCATGAAGACAAAAAGGTACATTCTTTTTTGTACAGATTATGTCACAAAATGGGTAGAAGCTAAAGCACTTCCTTTTGCTAATGAAAATGTTGTAATTTCATTTTATTTTGAGGATATTTTCACTATTTTTGGTGTCCCAAGGTAAATTATGATAGATCAAGGTACTCAATTTACATCCAAGTTGGTATGGAAGATAATGGAGGAGTAAAAAATCAAAACTCGAAAGTCTACTCCATATAATCCACAAGAAAACGAACAAGTTGAATCTACAAATAAAGTAATTGAAACAAATCTTACCAAGATTGTGCATCTGTTGAGATTGCAACAAGATGATGGAGCTTAGTGAAAAGAGTCGCCTTCACTAAGTGGGCCCGCAGGCTATTTTTGGCACAAGTCTATTTTTAGACTATGTCTATTTTTAGACATATGGATCATGTCTATGGATTGCAGGTTGTTGTTTATGGATGATTGATCAAGTTGGGAAAAAATAGATGGACTTCTATTTTTGATGAAAGTGTGAGTGATCAAAGTCTATTTTTAGACTAGCTGTCAAAAATAGAAAAGTCAAATATTATTATCTCACAATAATATTTGGACTATAAACTTAATCTTATTCTCTTGGAGCACTTCAGTTTGAGCTACAGAGGTGGCACATGCAGCTGTCAGAAGGAAGTACGCTTTTCTTATGAGTCAGTTGAGTTGTTGCATGCATGACTTCAGTTAGAACTCAATCAGTTGAGTTTGGTGGAGTTGATTGTGGAGTTGATGGAGTTGTGTTCAGTTTAGCTTTGTTAAACTGGTTGTATTTAGTCTAACTGGCAAATAGACTAGAGATGAGTTGGGTGAATTAGTTATTAATTAATTCACAAGTTGTTGAATTGAGGCTTCTGTGATCCATATCGGTTTATGAGAGATTTTTCGGCATAAATCACAAGATCTATCATTTGTCGACGCGTTTCGAACCAGCCAATGTGGTTCATCGTCAGGACAAGTTGAAGAACCAGATCCAGCTTTGCATGTTAAATAGCATGAGCAGAGTCTCCAACGGCTAGCTAGGCCAACGGCTAGAAAGGAATAGGGTCCTAACCTCGAAAAAGGATGAATAAATAAAATAATTTAATATGAAGTTAGTTGAAATATGGGACCAAATAAATAAATAAATAATATAATTTAATTGGTTGTTAAAGGGGGTTAACAATTAAATAAATACATAGAAACTAAAAATAAATAAATAAATAAATAATAATAATAATAATAAAAATAAATAAAAATAAAAATAAATAAATAAATAAAATAAAATAAATAAATAAAAATAAAAATAAACAAATAAATATAATAAAATCCTAGAAATAAAATAAAAATATATATAGAAAAATAAATAAATAAATAAATAATAATAATAATAAATAAATAAATAAATACATAATAATAATAATTTAAATGAATTATTATTATTAATATTACTATTATAATTTATTTAATAGTAAATAACTAAATATTAGGTTAAATAATAATAATAATAATAATAATAATAATTTAATAGTAAATATTAAATATTAGGTTAATAATAATAATAATAATAATAATAATAATAATAATAGTAAATAATTAAATATTAGGTTAAAAATAATACTAATAATAATAATAAATAAATAAGGAGATTAAATATTAGGTTAAAAATAATAATAATAATAATAATAGTAAATAATTAAATATTAGCTTAAAAATAATACTAATAATAATAATAATAATAAAAATAAAAAAGGAGACCAGAAACGATGGGAGGGGAGGAGGAGGGGTGGAAAAGAAGGAAGTGACTAGGAAGAGAGAGCAGGGACCCAACATCTACTGATTTTCCAACCATCCTCTCTATTGAGATTGCTCGACCTCTTTTCAATTTCCAGAGCTTCCCTAATTTTCCGATGATGGAATTGAGAAACCCTAGCAATGACACTAGCATCTTCAATACAAACATGATGATTGGTTTTTTCTGCATGCTCAGCTAAAGCTGAAGACTTTGATCTCCTATGCTTCAGGTCAGCTGCGTGTTCACTAATCCTTTGATTGATGGAGCGGCCCGTCTCACCAATATAGGGGGTCCCACATGAACAAGGGATAATATATACCCCTTTCATATCTTTGGGGTCGATAGGATCCTTTGCTGATCTGAGGGACATACGAATGGTGTTAAGGGGCCTAAAGGTTACAGGGATACTATGCATCTTGAGAATCCTTGCAATCTTATCAGTGGTCCCCTGAACAAACGGAATATGGACACCAGGAATACGCTCCTTCGGTTCCCTTTTAGTAAGAGAATTCCTGGCGGCTTTTATGAAAGCCTTCTGTCCCATGTATCTACTATAACCATTCTCAACAAAGACGTCAAGGAGATGGGATTTTTCTTTCTCAAAGCTCTTTTTATCCGAGATCCTTAGGGCTCTGGTAGCAAGGGTATTGAGAACCCCCATCTTTTGAGCCGGGAAATGGTGGGAACTGGCATGAAGATACTGCTCCGTATGCGTTTTCTTTCGAAAAACTTGGTGGGAGAGGGAGCCATCACTATTCTTAGAAATAAGAATATCAAGGAAAGGGAGGCATCCATCAACTTCCTGCTCTTTAGTGAACTTAATGGCTGAGGATTGACTGTTGAGATGATCGAAGAAGAGATCTAATTCCTCTTGGCCATGAGACCAGATAACATTGGTGTCATCCACATACCTTTTCCAAAGCTTGGGCAGAAGACGGGATGAGTTAAGAGCCTTGGACTCAAAATCTTCCATAAACAAATTAGCAACGAGTTATGAGTTAATAATTCACAAGTTATTAACTCATAATACAACTAATGAATACATCAGTTAACTCAGTTGCATGTCAATGCATGTTCAGTTCAACAGGGACAGGTGGTAGAGAATCAGATTGCTATCAGTTGTGACTATAGTTGTGCACCAGATCTTGCACAATCAAGGGATTGAGTATGCCAATGAGTTTGCTCACGTATTTGCCCACATTATAGGTTATGCTCACGTCCAACAAAGAGTGAGTGACTATTTTGCAAGTGAAAAACGAGTTTGGGAAGCCATTTCTCATCAGTTCTTGAGCAGGTATTGAGCAGTGGAGGCAAGCAAGCAGTGGAAGAGATTTGGAGATCAGATCTGAGTTGTATTGTGTGTAACAGAGGTGGAGATACTTGTGAGAAGTATTATGCTGTGTAATGTTACATGACTCAATCATTAATATACAGATAGTTGGGGTTTTTAGCGAGATGCTTTCCCCGGGATACATACTGTGTTAATGTGCGAATGCTCTTGATGTTTTATTGTTATTGATGCTGCTATATTGATGATCAATGTAGAGGAGCTTATGTATTGTGTATGTTTTCCGCAATAGTACATGATCAGGATAATCTCCATTGAATATGTGTTAAATTATTCAAAATTTCTACATGGTATCGGAGCTGCTTGATTTGTAGAAGAGATTTTTATAGGATATCAAGCGAGGATTGATCATCAGATCTACTATTCAGGAAGTGTTTACATTCTATTTCTTCAGGCAGAGTCTATAATTGGGCCAGGTAGCCTCTAGATTCATCCTTCTTTTGGAAGGTGAAATATCCGGTGAATGCCCATACAGTCGATCTCTGTACGAGAAATATTGTGTTCTCACGAATCTTAGATTGGAAGCAGTTGAGTTGGTGCTGGTGGAATTCGAATTTTGCAACAGTGTTGTTGAAAATGTCTTTCAACGGATTGAAAATGTTATTCCAAAGCAAGAGCGACCTGGTGCTCAAGGATAAACTCAGAAACAATAAAGGTGAGAATGGATCTTCATCAAAGGTATCTGATGAAGAGAATTGTGCTTTGGCTGCCAAAGCAAAGAAAGGGAAGAGCAAGAAAGCTTCTCAGTCTGGTGCGAAAGGCAAGAAGCAGGATATGTCCAAGGTGAAGTGTTTTCACTGTCACCAGCACAGACACTATGCCACAAATTGTCCGTAGAAGAAGAAGAACAAGCAAGCTGCTGGATCTGCAGGGGGAGAGGCCTTAGCTTCTCAGTTTGAGCTTGATTTTTCATTGATCGCATGCTTGGTTTCAAGTGTGATGGGATCAGTGTGGTTCTTGGACAGTGGTGCGTCTTTTCACATGACGGGAGATAGAGATTTGTTCTCTGATCTGGAGGACAAAGATCTTGGAGTGCACATCGAGATGGGCGATGATGGTAGATACAGTGCGACCGGTATCGGTACCATTTCCTTTGAGAGGGAGTCTGGTAAACCCTTTGTATTGAAGGAAGTCATGCATGTTCCAGGATTGTAGAAGAATCTCATCTCAGTGGCGATGTTAGAAGACAAGGGGTATGATGTTGTTTTCAGCGAGGGAAAGGCCTTCCTGCGCAGCAAGACAACTGGTGAGACCCAGAAGATAGGGGTTCGAGTGAGGAACCTTTATCAGTTGCATGTAGATGGATGCGTAGCGATGGCAGGCAAGGCAGAAGGATTGGTGAGCCAGGATGATGGCGAGTTGTGACACAGGAGATTGGGTCACCTTCACCATGGAGCCTTGAAGATACTGCAGCAGATCACTACAGGGCTTCCTAAAGGCACACTTGCGCAGTCAGATCAGTGCAAGGGGTGTACTTTGGGGAAGTTTGTGAAAGCCACCTTTCACGAGAAGGATAGTCACGCCACGATGATCCTTGAGAGAATTCACACAGACGTGTGTGGACCTTTCTCAGTTGCTTCGAAAGCAAAACACAGGTATTATGTGATTTTTGTTGATGATTTCTCTCGTAAGTGTTGGATCTTCTTCATGCAGAAGAAGAGCGAGACATATTCAAAGTTCTGTGAATTCAAAGCACTGGTCGAGAAGGAGTCGAGGAAGAAGGTGAAGGCTCTTAGGAGCGATAATGGTGGTGAATACATCTTGGACGAGTTCAAGGATTTCTGCAAGACAGAAGGGATTCGTAGAGAGCTCATAGCTCCCCATAACCCACAGTAGAACGTGGTAGCTGAGCGGAAGAACAGAACGATTGTGGGTGCTGCACGGGCAATGTTGCATGATCAGGGCCTACCCCTTTACTTGTGGGCGGAAGCATGCAATACAGCAGTTTATGTGCAGAACCGTTGTCCTCATAGGATACTTGGCATGAGTACACCTGAGGAGACTTATTCTGGTAAGAAGCCTGATCTTTCTCATTTGAGGATTTTTGGTGCTAACGTTTACATGCATGTGACGAAGGATGCCAGGAAGAAGTTGGAGCCGACCGCAGAGGTTGGGATATTTGTGGGGTACACTGATACGCCCCACAACTATCGTGTGTATTTTCCAGACAGTGGTAAAACTGTTGTGTGACGGGATATAAAATTTCAGGAGGAGAAAGCCATGAAGTGTTCGCTTGAGAGGGAGCTACACTTGCATGCAGATGAGGAGCTATTAGTTCCTAAGGATGAGCTTCAGGACGTGGATTAGCCACAGGACGAGGTTCATGGAGTGGAAGAGACCACTCATGCAGCGCCAACCATCAGAGGGCAAAAGCGCTTGACAGAAGCTGAGCGACTGGCTCAAGATGCAGAGAAAGTTGTAGGACCACCTACAGCCCAACGCAGGCAGAGACAGTCACCTGATCGATACACTGGATACATGGCTCTTATGAGCAAGTGTGTTGTGACTGAGCCATCCTCTTTCGAGGAAGCTGTGGAGGATCCCGCATGGGTAGACGCCATGTTGGAAGAGTATGATTCTATTGTCAGAAACAGTGCATGGGAGATTGTTCCTAGACCGGAAGGGAAATCAGTGGTGGGTTCGAGATGGATCTACAAAGTTAAGCAGGCAGCTGACGGGAGTGTGGAGAAGTACAAGGCAAGATTTGTTGCCCGAGGCTTTTCACAGATCGAGGGGATCGATTATGAGGAGACCTTTGCACCTGTCGCAAGGTATTCTTCCATACGGACGATTCTTGCTCTCTCAGCGCAGATGGGATGGCACATTCATGACATGTGGCTATCTTTTTATAGATATCTCTAAACATAGTGGGCCAAAAATAGCCAGCTCTCAAGACCTTGTTTGTAGTGGCTTTCCAAATGTGATGTCCTCCACAATCCCCTTTATGAAACTCATCAATTACTTTATCAGCTTCTTCTTCAATGAGGCAGTTTAATAATATTCCTCCTGCATCTTTCCAAAACAAATTTTGGTCATACACAAAATATCTGAGAGATTTCAATTTTGTAAACCGAGCTTTGGATTTTGAAAGATTATCAGGAGCTCTATTATGCTGCAAAACAAATGCTATATCCTTGTACCATTCTGAGATCAAGAATTTCTCATTTATTTGGACCAATTCCTCTTCATTTTCAGAAATTTATGAGATTTCTGTGCTTAAATTAATATCAATACAGTCCAAATTTGACTGAGTCAACAATTGGGCTAGGCCTTGACCCTTTACCAACTTTGTGGGTTTGATCTCAATGTCATACTCCAACAGTTTTGCTATCCACTTTCCCCTTTTTCCATCTGGATCAGCTTGTGTAAGAATATCTTTTATAACAGCATTTGGGACGTAGGCAACAATGTGAGAGTGCAAAACATAGATTCTGAAATCCTTAATTGCTTTCACCAATGCATAAGCTTGTTTCTCTAAGATATTATATTTCAATTCAGCATTGGCTAATGTCTTGCTAAAGAAAGAAATGGGTTGTTCAGTACCTTGACTTCCTTTTTGCAGTAAAACTCCAGCAATTGTGTCTTCAGAAGCGAATGTGAAGATAAGGAACTCCTTGGTAAAATCTGGGCTGATAAGTACTGGTGCTTGAGTAAGTGCCTTCTTGATCTCTTCAAATGATTTCTTTGCTTCAACTGTCCATTTAAAATCTGCTCCTTTCTTTAACATCTTTGTTATGTTCTTGACAACTTCAGCAAAATTAGGAATGAATCTTCTAACAAAGTTAACTTTCCCAAGAAAGGATTGAATCTCCTTCTTACTCCTTGGTAGATCTAATTTTTGAATTGCACTAACTCTATTAGGATCAATCCTAATTCCTTCTTCAGAAATAATATGACCAAGCAGTTTGCCAGAAGTTAAAGCGAAAATACTTTTGGTTGGGTTTAGAGAAATACCAAACCTCCTACACTTCAGTAGGATCCTTTCAAGGTGCTTTAAGTGGTCTTCTTCCCTTTTTGAAAAAACTGTGATGTCATCAAGATAAACCACCACTGATTTGTCCTTTTCTTCAGCAAAAGCAATATCCATTGCTCTCTGGAAAGTGGCTCCCGCGTTCATGAGGCCAAATGGCATTTTTGCATACATGAATGTTCCCCATGGTGTAGTGAAGGCCGTTTTCTCCTGATCATCTGGGTGAACAAGAATCTGATTGTACCCTGAGAAACCATCAAGCATAGACATCCTTTGTGAACCAACAATGTTCTGCAGAATGAAATCCATTTTGGGGAGGGGGTAATTATCTTTCAATGAAGCTTTGTTTAAGTTTCTAAAGTCTATACAAATTCTGATCTCTCCATTCTTTTTTCTGACTGGTACCAAATTAGCAAGCCAATTTGAGAATCTCATTGGAACAATAATTTTAGCATCAAAGAGCTTTTTCACTTCTTTTTCAATCAGTGGCATTAGAAGAGGATTAATTCTTCTTAACTTCTGCTTAAAAGGCTTTTCATTCTGCTTAATAGGAATGGTATGTTGTATGATTGAAGAGTCATATTGTTTCAAGTCAGCATAACTCCATGCAAAAACATCAATCATTCTTTTCATCATCTCAACATATTTAGTCTTCATATCAGCTGAAAGGAATTTTGAAATCTTGACTATCTTAGGCACAACCGAGTCTCCTAAATTGCAGCTTTCTACTTCTTCTTCATTAGCTTGTAGTCTTGGTGCTTTGAACACATCATTTTGATCAAATAATTTCTCAAGGGGAATGAGGCCTTTAGGAATTAAGTTGTTTTGTAATTGTCAGACTTCAGAACTCTCCTTTGCCTCTATTAACATATTCTGCTGATCTATCTGATTATGTTCAAACTCTTCTTTTAATTCAATGAAGTTCCTTACATGTTGATCATCCTCAAAAACTTGCCAATTTGTGATATTATCTGGTATGACTGGTCTATGGCGAACCTCCACTTCATAATTTTCAGAAGAGTGTTTAGGAATGATAAAGAGACTGGCAGAAACAGCAAGAGAATCTGCAATAGAGTTTTGATCTCTAGTTTTGATGCTAAAAGAATAGGATTGAAATTTTTCCAACATCTCCAACACTAAGTTTCTGTATGCTCTCATCCTTGTATCCTTAGTTTGATATGCACCTTCTACTTGTTTAATTACCAATTCAGAATCTCCACAAACAACAATGTTTTTAGCTTTCAATTTTATCAAGGCTTCCAAACCTAAAATCAGAGATTCGTACTCAGCCATATTGTTGGTACAATCAAAGTTTAATTTGTATGAGAGAAACTTACTTTCTTCAGTTGGACTAGTGATCCAAATCCCAGCTCCTGCCCCTTCTTTTCCTGCTGATCCATCAAAGTATAATGACCAGCAGCCCATGATGTCTCTTTCATCTCCTTGCTGACCTTCTTGACACTGATTTTCCGCAGGTTCATCTTGTGATTCTCTTCCAACTGATTCATTGAAAAGGATAGCTGATCCAAGACCAGTATCACATGAATAAATAGGAAAATTCTGAGGCTTGTCTTTGCTGCTTACCATGTAGGCCATCCTTGTCTCGCGATACAACCTCCTTTGTTCACCAAACACTGGGATGGTAGCATATGTAAGATCCATCTGCATTGTGCCCTTGATTTTTGCTGCCCATGACCTTGAAAGAAGCATCCCAAACTTCGGTGGAATGTCTACAACAACAATGTCCATAACAATTGTTTTTGCTGGAATTTGTGTGAGCCCCACAACAACATCTTTTATCAAACCAATGCATTGGACTCTTTTTGAATCAAAGGAAAATAAATCCTTATATGGCCTAGTTACCTCTAACCCCAGTCTTTCCATGATTACCTTAGGCATGAGATTATGTGATGCCCCCGAATCTAACATAGCATCACGTAGAGTCATATCATGAATGCTAATGCTTATTTTGAAAGGGGGAAACTCTTCATTTTGTTCATCCTCAAGTCTTGGACCCAAACAGATAACAGGATTATCTTCTTGTACATTTAGGATATCAGCCACTCCTGGTTGTGAATTAAGCATTTCAACAAATTTGCTTCTGTATTTGTCTACCTTGAGAATTTCATTAAAAGGGACTGATATCTTAATTTTTGCAATCTCATTCTCAAGATTAAAAACAGAAGTAGTCTTGTCAATTTCTTTAGGAGGAGAAAGAATTTGAATATCCTTTTTGACAATAGGAGAATCATCCTTACCTTCAACCACCTTTGAGTTTTCCTTTTTATCTTCAACTGTCCTTGAGGTATTCTTCTTGGGCTATGCTTTGTTTGCTGTAATAGGAACATCTCTATTCCTAAGATTGTACTGCTTTTGCATCTCAAAGATAGCGTGCTGATAGCCCTTTAAAAAATCTGAAGGCTCTTCTCCTGATTTTATCATACTGGACTCATCATGTTCCTCCTTAGTCAAGAAAATCCCTGACACTTCTTCATCAAAACAATGGATTGATTCCTCAGGGACTTCAGGCTCATCTTCTTCATCTACCAAATTTTGTTGGAAGGGAGGTCTCACTGGATGATCTGACTGCTGATTTCTGTTGTCTCTTGGCCTTTGCTGATTCTGAGGTCTTCTGTACTGAGGGTTCTTGAATTGAGGTTCCTGCTGTGCTGGAGGAGCAGAAGCATTCCTAAGAGCTAGTCGGTCCATCAATTTTTCCATGGTTTTCATCATTGTTTCAAACTTGTCTTCTGGAGCAAAGGTAGAAGGTTTCTCTTCTTCCTTCAGCTTAGTCTTTGCCATCTTTGATTTCTTAGCAGCCATCATAATCACCTCCACCTTAATTGCATCATTTTGCATGTCAGCAAGAGAGGCAGACTCCCTTTCTCTGAATAAAAGAGAGAAATCTGAATCAAATGATTCAGCATATCTCAACTGTGCCAAAGCTCCAGGAGGTTTCAAATGAGCTAGAATAGAATTGTATATTTTATTAAACCTCTTAGAGAAGTTTTGGACAGTTTCCTCTGGAGCTCTTCTAAGATTGTTGTATTCAGTAAGGGCTTGGACAGGGTTGGTTCTGTTTCCCCATTTCCTTAGAAAGCTATCTTCAAATTCTACCCAACTATGAATGTCTCCGACTCTAAGGGCTTTAAACCATTTTCTGACTTCCCCAATGAAAGTTTGAGCAAACAACCTTAGTTTTACATCTTCATCATCCACTTCTTCCCTGTCAACAAAATCATTGAACCTATCCACATGTTCCTCTGCTGTAATATCTTCATCTCCTCCCCATGTTGGAATTCTCGCAGCATATTTGCTAGGAAGATCATGTAAAACAGCAGGGAGAGCTAGTGGGGCATACCTAGCAGGTATAGCCATAATGAATGGAGGAGCAGTGATAACAGGTATTATATGACCGGTGGGACCAGAACTAGTGTGAGATAGTGTCTGAGGACTATTTGGGCTAGCAGAGGCAGAAGATAAAGTGTTAGTACGAAAAGGACTATTTGGACTTTGCAAACCACTGACAAAGGAACTCCAATTTGGGAGGGGTAAACCAGTTTTGGATTTGAGCAAAACTTCAAAAGGATCAAGCTCTTTGATTTGATTCAAATCTTCTTCTTCTAACAGTAATTCTGAAGTAACAACCTCCCAAAACTCTTCCTTATCTTTTTGTGACACTAAGGATGAAGTATCAATGCCTCTTTTTTGTAAATCTAAAATAATTCCAATAAGTTCTTCTTCGTTCTCAGACCTCAACAATACCTCATAAATTTTATCATCTACAATTTTGTCTTCAGGACTTCTAGAAAATTCAGGGAACAAAGATTTCGAAAAAGATGAAGTACCTGGTATATCAGGAAATCTTTGCCTGCTCCTTGAGATGGTGTTTGGATTATCCACAGGAGTAGGTGGATCTGGGTCAGGATTACTCCTTGTATATCTTTCTCTCGAAGCCACCTTTTTAACTTTAAGATTGTATGGAGTCACCAAGGTAGAATGCAGCCTCGAAAACCTTCTGAGCTCCTGCTACCTTCAGAAGTTCAGCTTCATGATTTCGGGAATGAATAATCTTCAGGCTCCCGGCAGACGCACCAAAATGTTATCTCAAAATCAGATCCTGAAAGGCTGCTGGTCAGGTTGACTCTAAGTAACTATTTCAACCTACTTTAGGCTGAGGCTTAGCCTCCTCAACCTGAGAGGGCTCTCTCTTGATGGATTAATGATTTTGATTAAAGATAAGATGGCTAACTCTTATAGAACAACTGTGAAAAATATGAATGGTGGAAACACATTAAACAAAACTATCCATTGGGCTTATGGAGTCAACAACACCTCAATATAACAATGAACTCAACCCTACATGGAAGTCAGGGCATTCAACATTTAAACATTCAGAACATAAACTCATATGGGACCACACAGTTTATAAATGTATACAGGAAGTCAGAGCACATTCAGTGAATTCTGAGTGATTATACATCCATACCACTGTAAGAATTAAGAAAAGGACAACATCACATATTCTGAACATAAAAAATCCTTCATGAATCCTGAGAAGTAAAGTCAAGCATGTATTACTGAAAATGAGTCTTACATAGTCCAAATACAAGCTTTTCCATAAAATTTTCCAACCCCGATTACATTGCTATTTCAGGTATATATAGAGCTCTTATTCTAACTGATCGAGATTCCTCCTCAAGCATGAGGGGAATTCGAAAACTACTTCTATTACTGACAACTCTTAAACTCTAAATACTTAATAAATACAACAAAGTGTTGACTGGAGTTTTTTAGAGATCTAAATCAACTATGATTCTAACTCCATATTACATGCATGATGGCTTTAATTAAGATGATTCCTTTCTATGACATCTGGTTCTCTTTCAGTTTGGCTGAGATGGGTGTTTAATGCTTCATGTTAACCTTGGATGCTGTATCTTCTTCACTATCCAGAAAAATTAGGAGACTATCCTTGCTTCTCGGCTGTATGATCTTCGAATCTTTATAAGTCGGTTTTTTAATTGTTGTCCCTCAAAATATGACGGTGGCCACGTTTTGATGTGTTGTCCGCTGTTATGAAACCTGATTTGATGATGTGTCATCCACTGTTTTGAAAACAAAAAGGAAAACGTATTCAAGCTGTCTGATACATGCTTCAATTTCCTTATGATATGACAAAATGCCACTTTTTGATTCAAACTATTTATTTCCACTTGTGCTAGTCTGATTGGCTGTTGTAACTTCAGGTGTTCTCGTTGTATACAACTGTCCTTCAAAATTTTCCCGCTTCAACTTCAAAACTGCTTGATTTATTTTGAAATCATCACTTTCAGCAGTTTCGTAGCGCGCTACGAAACTGCTGAGTTATTTAAAACAACTTGTTTTTAACCTGAGATCTTTATTAACCGAGTCCTTGATTGCCAAAAACTTCTTTAGTCTTTCCAAAGGCCGAATAGGGATTTAGATTTCTTCAGAAATATAAGATCAAGAAAACTTATCAAAATTTTGAAATAAAATCTTACTTGAAATGAAAACTCATTTAGCAGGTCCTTTAAGCTGGCTTAGCTGTGCCTTCAGATCTTCAATTTGTTTCTTCATAACCTTATTCCCAGCTCTCAGTTGCATATTGATCCTTCGGATGTACTTGGCTTCTTTGATTTCTGGTACTGTCCAGGTGTGAAATTGTGAATGGCCATCAACCACTGAATTCACCTGGGCTTCTACAGTTGCATTCCCTTTCCATAGAGTTTTATAATAGTTTGCTTGTATGACTGCGTGTCTTCTAGCAGCTTTCTTCAATTTGGCAATCTCATGCTTAGCTGATTCTAATTGGCTCTTCAGGTCTGCTATATTATCTTCTTTAGATGTGATGACTGTTTTGCCTGTGTTTTTCTTTTGCCAACGTTGTGTCCCTTCCCCTGTTTCCTCTGTTCTTGACAGTGCTTCCTGTACTTGCTGGAATCTCCTTGTCATAGGTCTTCTAGGTTTAAAAACAAACTCTTCATCTGGCTCATCAAATTTAAGCCTTTTTGAGGCCTTGGCTTTCTTGGTGCTTTCTTGTTCTGACTGTATCAACTCAATTTGAACTAGTAGAGACTGCTCAAAGTCAATAGCCTGTAATAAGGCATTTAAACTTCCCTTGGACACTGGACTTTCTTCGACTGCTACAACTTTACCTTTTTCCTTATTCATCTGGCTTCTTGTTCTTATCCTTGAGACTACTTCAGATGTGCTTGTTTCAGGTACAGTCTTTTTACTATGAGCTTTTTCCTTAGTTGATTGTTGAGGTTGATCTTGGATGATGAGTGGCTTCACTTGTTTTCTTACTTGTGAATTTGGAACTCTTTTAGCTCTTGCTTCTGTTTGGAGCTCAGCTATTGTAAAACCTCTAGCAGGTAGAGTAGTGAGGCCAGTCTGGCTTTTGAAGCCAGCCATAAAAATGAATGAATTCCAATCTCTGTCTACCTTTTGGAGCCCATCTAAAACCAGTAGTTTGATCAAACCATGATGAAACAAAGAGGTTTCACAATCCTCTTTCCTCAGTTGTACCTTATCACACATCTTACTCAAACTACTGAAAAGATAAAAAGGTAAGTCTATGGAGACCTTCCCGGTGAAATGCAAAAGGAGTTTAAAATGGTAAGAGTAAACCTTGTTATACCTTCCTTCACAAGTCAGATATTTCTGTATGCAGGTGAGTAAATGAGCATAATATTCTTTGACATAACTCCTGGGCACTGCCTTACTTAAATCTTCATTTACAAATTCATCCTTCAAAAACTCCTTGCAAGGATTCATGTCAAACTTGAAATTTTTAAACCATTGCTCTTGTCCTCGTGGGATCTCTTTCACAATAGATATCACTTCTGGCGAAACCTGCAATTCTATCATGGCTACTTTTGAATTCAAGCTTGTGAAGTTAAGTGCAAATTCTTTAGTTACCTGTGCGTGCCCTCCTTGTAACTTTTTGCAAAAATTCCAGCACCCGGCCTTTTTAAATGCTTTCTCCACCTCTTTATTTCTCAGCGTTATATCTAAGCCTTCAGGCTCAGTCCTTAGACATTTGCCGGATCTGTGCTCCTTTTTCTCCATTGATTCTTCCAAATCTTCGCAAACAATGACTACCAGCTCCGGTTGGAATTGTGATTCAGCTTCTATTTGAATTCAGCCTCGCTTGATTATCAGCCTCGCTTGATTATCTTTGCAGTTGAATTTTAAATTTTTTCCATTTAAAATCTTTCAAGTTGTAATCTTACAGATTTGTCATTTCATGCAAGACTTATGACCATCATTAAGTTTTATGCACGGTGGTCTTTCTTGGAAATGATGATTCATGCGTATCAACAGATCTAGTGGTGGTGATAGTGGCAATGAGTGGTGAAATGTGATAAAAGGGGTACATGAGCTGACATGAGAAGACACGGCCTATGACTCACCTAACGGATTTGACATTTCGGGAAAGATTCACTGCGAAATGTACGAATCCATGATTTCGCAGCGCTGTCAGTTTTAAATTTGAATGATGCGTTGCGAAACTGCCTAATCAGGATTGCGCTGCGAAATTACAAAATGGCACGGTGACTGACATAAGATAACAGATGGCTATAAAACAATGGTAGATGGAGGGGAACCAATGGGAGTTGAGAATAACTTGACTCAAAAACTCTTCAAAACTTCAGATTCTAAGGGAAGAAAATTAAAACAAAAATAAACTAGCACTGACCTTTATCATCGGGCTAGGATGAAAAGTTACATATATCAATTTTAGTTCTAAATGATAACAGTGGCTCCACTTGGGATAGTGTGCTCCTGTAGTACACTAAGAACTCGTATGTCCAGTGCTTTGTCCAATTTATGAAAACATAGATGGAGTTGACAAGCATCCTTTCTAGCTTTGTGAGCCTTCACCTCGGGCTTGAGCTTCCTGTTCAGCTTGTCATTTATTTGCAACAAAGAAAGACTAATAAAACGGTTATATACAATGTTGTGAGAAACTTGGCAGAGATTTAATCAATTGTAATGCTTTAGGAACCTGCCATTAACAGGTCCTCCACCATACAGTGTTCCATCAATCTCTTGTAGAATGTAGGTGTTATTCCCATGGAAAGCAGAAATTTGATATGGCCCTTTCCACAAATTTTCAAATTTACCATGTTTACCTTTCTCTTCAATTCTAGCTTCCCATTTCAAGACTTTATCATGGATCTGGAATGTAACTTCTTTGATCTTTTTGTCAAATGCTCTCTTGATCCTGTTCTGGTTTGTTGATGACCGTCAAACACCTCATTTCTTTTCTCTTGCAAAGCTATTAGCTGATTGATCCTTTGTTGTATAGCATTTGGTTCCTCTTCTAGTCCTTGAATCAACTTCATTACTGGTACTCCAAGGGATGTTGGAAATATAGCCTCTGCCCCATATACTAGCTCATATGGTGATGTTCCAATGGACCTCTTTGTGCAAATCCGGTCAGCCCACAAAGCATATCTCAGTTTCAAATGCCAAGCTTTTTTATTTTCTTGCAGCAGCTTCTTAATGATTCTCACAAGGCTCTTGTTTGATGATTCAGCCAAACCATTTCCCTGTGGATAATAAGCAGTGGAATGTCCAAGGGAGATGTGATACTGATGACAAAAATTAATCATCCTTTTGGACTTGAAAGCTTGAGCATTGTCTGTAATGATCTTAATTGGGCAACCAAATCTTGATAATATATTATTTTCTAAGAAAGAAATAATCACTGAATCATTTGCTTGCCTTGTGGGTATTGCTTCTATCCATTTTGTAAAGTAATCGGTGGCTTTGAGAATCCAGCGATGTTGTCCTTATGAAGGAGGATGGATTTCCCCTATAAAGTCTAACCCCCACTGCTGGAAAGGTGCTTCAACATAAATAGGAACCAAGGGCAGTGGCATAAGCTTTCTCTTTCCTTCAAACACTTGACATTCATGACATGTGGCTATCTTTTTATAGATATCTCTAAACATAGTGGGCCAAAAATAGCCAGCTCTCAAGACCTTGTTTGCAGTGGCTTTCCAATAGTGATGTCCTCCACAATCCCCTTTATGAAACTCATCAATTACTTTATCAGCTTCTTCTTCAATGAGGCAGTTTAATAATATTCCTCCTGCATCTTTCCAAAACAAATTTTGGTCATACACAAAATATCTGAGAGATTTCAATTTTGTAAACCGAGCTTTGGATTTTGAAAGATTATCAGGAGCTCTATTATGCTGCAAAACAAATGCTATATCCTTGTACCATTCTGAGATCAAGAATTTCTCATTTATTTGGACCAATTCCTCTTCATTTTCAGAAATTTATGAGATTTCTGTGCTTAAATTAATATCAATACAGTCCAAATTTGACTGAGTCAACAATTGGGCTAGGCCTTGACCCTTTACCAACTTTGTGGGTTTGATCTCAATGTCATACTCCAACAGTTTTTCTATCCACTTTCCCCTTTTTCCATCTGGATCAGCTTGTGTAAGAATATCTTTTATAACAGCATTTGGGACGTAGGCAACAATGTGAGAGTGCAAAACATAGATTCTGAAATCCTTAATTGCTTTCACCAATGCATAAGCTTGTTTCTCTAAGATATTATATTTCAATTCAGCATTGGCTAATGTCTTGCTAAAGAAAGAAATGGGTTGTTCAGTACCTTGACTTCCTTTTTGCAGTAAAACTCCAGCAATTGTGTCTTCAGAAGCGAATGTGAAGATAAGGAACTCCTTGGTAAAATCTGGGCTGATAAGTACTGGTGCTTGAGTAAGTGCCTTCTTGATCTCTTCAAATGATTTCTTTGCTTCAACTGTCCATTTAAAATCTGCTCCTTTCTTTAACATCTTTGTTATGTTCTTGACAACTTCAGCAAAATTAGGAATGAATCTTCTAACAAAGTTAACTTTCCCAAGAAAGGATTGAATCTCCTTCTTACTCCTTGGTAGATCTAATTTTTGAATTGCACTAACTCTATTAGGATCAATCCTAATTCCTTCTTCAGAAATAATATGACCAAGCAGTTTGCCAGAAGTTAAAGCGAAAATACTTTTGGTTGGGTTTAGAGAAATACCAAACCTCCTACACTTCAGTAGGATCCTTTCAAGGTGCTTTAAGTGGTCTTCTTCCCTTTTTGAAAAAACTGTGATGTCATCAAGATAAACCACCACTGATTTGTCCTTTTCTTCAGCAAAAGCAATATCCATTGCTCTCTGGAAAGTGGCTCCCGCGTTCATGAGGCCAAATGGCATTTTTGCATACATGAATGTTCCCCATGGTGTAGTGAAGGCCGTTTTCTCCTGATCATCTGGGTGAACAAGAATCTGATTGTACCCTGAGAAACCATCAAGCATAGACATCCTTTGTGAACCAACAATGTTCTGCAGAATGAAATCCATTTTGGGGAGGGGGTAATTATCTTTCAATGAAGCTTTGTTTAAGTTTCTGAAGTCTATACAAATTCTGATCTCTCCATTCTTTTTTCTGACTGGTACCAAATTAGCAAGCCAATTTGAGAATCTCATTGGAACAATAATTTTAGCATCAAAGAGCTTTTTCACTTCTTTTTCAATCAGTGGCATTAGAAGAGGATTAATTCTTCTTAACTTCTGCTTAAAATGCTTTTCATTCTGCTTAATAGGAATGGTATGTTGTATGATTGAAGAGTCATATTGTTTCAAGTCAACATAACTCCATGCAAAAACATCAATGAATCTTTTCATCATCTCAACATATTTAGTCTTCATATCAGCTGAAAGGAATTTTGAAATCTTGACTATCTTAGGCACAACCGAGTCTCCTAAATTGCAGCTTTCTACTTCTTCTTCATTAGCTTGTAGTCTTGGTGCTTTGAACACATCATTTTGATCAAATAATTTCTCAAGGGGAATGAGGCCTTTAGGAATTAAGTTGTTTTGTAATTGTAAGACTTCAGAACTCTCCTTTGCCTCTATTAACATATTCTGCTGATCTATCTGATTATGTTCAAACTCTTCTTTTAATTCAATGAAGTTCCTTACATGTTGATCATCCTCAAAAACTTGCCAATTTGTGATATTATCTGGTATGACTGGTCTATGGCGAACCTCCACTTCATAATTTTCAGAAGAGTGTTTAGGAATGATAAAGAGACTGGCAGAAACAGCAAGAGAATCTGCAATAGAGTTTTGATCTCTAGTTTTGATGCTAAAAGAATAGGATTGAAATTTTTCCAACATCTCCAACACTAAGTTTCTGTATGCTCTCATCCTTGTATCCTTAGTTTGATATGCACCTTCTACTTGTTTAATTACCAATTCAGAATCTCCACAAACAACAATGTTTTTAGCTTTCAATTTTATCAAGGCTTCCAAACCTAAAATCAGAGATTCGTACTCAGCCATATTGTTGGTACAATCAAAGTTTAATTTGTATGAGAGAAACTTACTTTCTTCAGTTGGACTAGTGATCCAAATCCCAGCTCCTGCCCCTTCTTTTCCTGCTGATCCATCAAAGTATAATGACCAGCAGCCCATGATGTCTCTTTCATCTCCTTGCTGACCTTCTTGACACTGATTTTCCGCAGGTTCATCTTGTGATTCTCTTCCAACTGATTCATTGAAAAGGATAGTTGATCCAAGACCAGTATCACATGAATAAATAGGAAAATTCTGAGGCTTGTCTTTGCTGCTTACCATGTAGGCCATCCTTGTCTCGCGATACAACCTCCTTTGTTCACCAAACACTGGGATGGTAGCATATGTAAGATCCATCTGCATTGTGCCCTTGATTTTTGCTGCCCATGACCTTGAAAGAAGCATCCCAAACTTCGGTGGAATGTCTACAACAACAATGTCCATAACAATTGTTTTTGCTGGAATTTGTGTGAGCCCCACAACAACATATTTTATCAAACCAATGCATTGGACTCTTTTTGAATCAAAGGAAAATAAATCCTTATATGGCCTAGTTACCTCTAACCCCAGTCTTTCCATGATTACCTTAGGCATGAGATTATGTGATGCCCCCGAATCTAACATAGCATCATGTAGAGTCATATCATGAATGCTAATGCTTATTTTGAAAGGGGGAAACTCTTCATTTTGTTCATCCTTAAGTCTTGGACCCAAACAGATAACAGGATTATCTTCTTGTACATTTAGGATATCAGCCACTCCTGGTTGTGAATTAAGCATTTCAACAATTTTGCTTCTGTATTTGTCTACCTTGAGAATTTCATTAAAAGGGACTGATATCTTAATTTTTGCAATCTCGTTCTCAAGATTAAAAACAGAAGTAGTCTTGTCAATTTCTTTAGGAGGAGAAAGAATTTGAATATCCTTTTTGACAATAGGAGAACCATCCTTACCTTCAACCACCTTTGAGTTTTCCTTTTTATCTTCAACTATCCTTGAGGTATTCTTCTTGGGCTGTGCTTTGTTTGCTGTAATAGGAACATCTCTATTCCTAAGATTGTACTGCTTTTGCATCTCAAAGATAGCGTGCTGATAGCCCTTTAAAAAATCTGAAGGCTCTTCTCCTGATTTTATCATACTGGACTCATCATGTTCCTCCTTAGTCAAGAAAATCCCTGACACTTCTTCATCAAAACAATGGATTGATTCCTCAGGGACTTCAGGCTCATCTTCTTCATCTACCAAATTTTGTTGGAAGGGAGGTCTCACTGGATGATCTGACTGCTGATTTTTGTTGTCTCTTGGCCTTTGCTGATTCTGAGGTCTTCTGTACTGAGGGTTCTTGAATTGAGGTTCCTGCTGTGCTGGAGGAACAGAAGCATTCCCAAGAGCTAGTCGGTCCATCAATTTTTCCATGGTTTTCATCATTGTTTCAAACTTGTCTTCTGGAGCAAAGGTAGAAGGTTTCTCTTCTTCCTTCAGCTTAGTCTTTGCCATCTTTGATTTCTTAGCAGCCATCATATTCACCTCCACCTTAATTGCATCATTTTGCATGTCAGCAAGAGAGGCAGACTCCCTTTCTCTGAATAAAAGAGAGAAATCTGAATCAAATGATTCAGCATATCTCAACTGTGCCAAAGCTCCAGGAGGTTTCAAATGAGCTAGAATAGAATTGTATATTTTATTAAACCTCTTAGAGAAGTTTTGGACAGTTTCCTTTGGAGCTCTTCTAAGATTGTTGTGTTCAGTAAGGGCTTGGATAGGGTTGGTTCTGTTTCCCCATTTCCTTAGAAAGCTATCTTCAAATTCTACCCAACTATGAATGCTTCCGACTCTAAGGGCTTTAAACCATTTTCTGACTTCCCCAATGAAAGTTTGAGCAAACAACCTTAGTTTTACATCTTCATCATCCACTTCTTCCCTGTCAACAAAATCATTGAACCTATCCACATGTTCCTCTGCTGTAATATCTTCATCTCCTCCCCATGTTGGAATTCTGGCAGCATATTTGCTAGGAAGATCATGTAAAACAGCAGGGAGAGCTAGTGGGGCATACCTAGCAGGTATAGCCATAATGAATGGAGGAGCAGTGATAACAGGTATTATATGACCGGTGGGACCAGAACTAGTGTGAGATAGTGTCTGAGGACTATTTGGGCTAGCAGAGGCAGAAGATAAAGTGTTAGTATGAAAAGGACTATTTGGACTTTGCAAACCACTGACAAAGGAACTCCAATTTGGGAGGGGTAAACCAGTTTTGGATTTGAGCAAAACTTCAAAAGGATCAAGCTCTTTGATTTGATTCAAATCTTCTTCTTCTAACAGTAATTCTGAAGTAACAACCTCCCAAAACTCTTCCTTATCTTTTTGTGACACTAAGGATGAAGTATCAATGCCTCTTTTTTGTAAATCTAAAATAATTCCAATAAGTTCTTCTTCGTTCTCAGACCTCAACAATACCTCATAAATTTTATCATCTACAATTTTGTCTTCAAGACTTCTAGAAAATTCAGGGAACAAAGATTTCGAAAAAGATGAAGTACCTGGTATATCAGGAAATCTTTGCCTGCTCCTTGAGATGGTGTTTGGATTATCCATAGGAGTAGGTGGATCTGGGTCAGGATTACTCCTTGTATATCTTTCTCTCGAAGCCACCTTTTTTAACTTTAAGATTGTATGGAGTCACCAAGGTAGAATGCAGCCTCGAAAACCTTCTGAGCTCCTGCTACCTTCAGAAGTTCAGCTTCATGATTTCGGGAATGAATAATCTTCAGGCTCCCGGCAGACGCACCAAAATGTTATCTCAAAATCAGATCCTGATAGGCTGCTGGTCAGGTTGACTCTAAGTAACTATTTCAACCTACTTTAGGCTGAGGCTTAGCCTCCTCAACCTGAGAGGGCTCTCTCTTGATGGATTAATGATTTTGATTAAAGATAAGATGGCTAACTCTTATAGAACAACTGTGAAAAATATGAATGGTGGAAACACATTAAACAAAACTATCCATTGGGCTTATGGAGTCAACAACACCTCAATATAACAATGAACTCAACCCTACATGGAAGTCAGGGCATTCAACATTTAAACATTCAGAACATAGACTCATATGGGACCACACAGTTTATAAATGTATACAGGAAGTCAGAGCACATTCAGTGAATTCTGAGTGATTATACATCCATACCACTGTAAGAATTAAGAAAAGGACAACATCACATATTCTGAACATAAAAAATCCTTCATGAATCCTGAGAAGTAAAGTCAAGCATGTATTACTGAAAATGAGTCTTACATAGGCCAAATACAAGCTTTTCCATAAAATTTTCCAACCCCGATTACATTGCTGTTTCAGCTATATATAGAGCTCTTATTCTAACTGATCGAGATTCCTCCTCAAGCATGAGGGGAATTCGAAAACTACTTCTATTACTGACAACTCTTAAACTCTAACTACTTAATAAATACAACAAAGTGTTGACTGGAGTTTTTTAGAGATCTAAATCAACTATGATTCTAACTCCATATTACATGCATGATGGCTTTAATTAAGATGATTCCTTTCTATGACATCTGGTTCTCTTTCAGTTTGGCTGAGATGGGTGTTTAATGCTTCATGTTAACCTTGGATGCTGTATCTTCTTCACTATCCAGAAAAATTAGGAGACTATCCTTGCTTCTCGGCTGTATGATCTTCGAATCTTTATAAGTCGGTTTTTTAATTGTTGTCCCTCAAAATATGATGGTGGCCACGTTTTGATGTGTTGTCCGCTGTTATGAAACCTGATTTGATGATGTGTCATCCACTGTTTCGAAAACAAAAAGGAAAACGTATTCAAGCTGTCTGATACATGCTTCAATTTCCTTATGATATGAGAAAATGCCACTTTTTGATTCAAACTATTTATTTCCACTTGTGCTAGTCTGATTGGCTGTTGTAACTTTAGGTGTTCTCGTTGTATACAACTGTCCTTCAAAATTTTCCCGCTTCAACTTCAAAACTGCTTGATTTATTTTGAAATCATCACTTTCAGCAGTTTCGTAGCGCGCTACGAAACTGCTGAGTTATTTAAAACAACTTGTTTTTAACCTGAGATCTTTATTAACCGAGTCCTTGATTGCCAAAAACTTCTTTAGTCTTTCCAAAGGCCGAATAGGGATTTAGATTTCTTCAGAAATATAAGATCAAGAAAAATTATCAAAATTTTGAAATAAAATATTACTTGAAATGAAAACTCATTTAGCAGGTCCTTTAAGCTGGCTTAGCTGTGCCTTCAGATCTTCAATTTGTTTCTTCATAACCTTATTCCCAGCTCTCAGTTGCATATTGATCCTTCGGATGTACTTGGCTTCTTTGATTGCTGGTACTGTCCAGGTGTGAAATTGTGAATGGCCATCAACCACTGAATTCACCTGGGCTTCTACAGTTGCATTCCCTTTCCATAGAGTTTTATAATAGTTTGCTTGTATGACTGCGTGTCTTCTAGCAGCTTTCTTCAATTTGGCAATCTCATGCTTAGCTGATTCTAATTGGCTCTTCAGGTCTGCTATATTATCTTCTTTAGATGTGATGACTGTTTTGCCTGTGTTTTTCTTTTGCCAACATTGTGTCCCTTCCCCTGTTTCCTCTGTTCTTGACAGTGCTTCCTGTACTTGCTGGAATCTCCTTGTCATAGGTCTTCTAGGTTTAAAAACAAACTCTTCAGCTGGCTCATCAAATTTAAGCCTTTTTGAGGCCTTGGCTTTCTTGGTGCTTTCTTGTTCTGACTGTATCAACTCAATTTGAACTGGTAGAGACTGCTCAAAGTCAATAGCCTGTAATAAGGCATTTAAACTTCCCTTGGACACTGGACTTTCTTCGACTGCTATAGCTTTACCTTTTTCCTTATTCATCTGGCTTCTTGTTCTTATCCTTGAGACTACTTCAGATGTGTTTGTTTCAGGTACAATCTTTTTACTATGAGCTTTTTCCTTAGTTGATTGCTGAGGTTGATCTTGGATGATGAGTGGCTTCACTTGTTTTCTTACTTGTGAATTTGGAACTCTTTTAGCTCTTGCTTCTGTTTGGAGCTCAGCTATTGTAAAATCTCTAGCAGGTAGAGTAGTGAGGCCAGTCTGGCTTTTGAAGCCAGCCATAAAAATGAATGAATTCCAATCTCTGTCTACCTTTTGGAGCCCATCTAAAACCAGTAGTTTGATCAAACCATGATGAAACAAAGAGGTTTCACAATCCTCTTTCCTCAGTTGTACCTTATCACACATCTTACTCAAACTACGGAAAAGATAAAAAGGTAAGTCTATGGAGACCTTCCCGGTGAAATGCAAAAGGAGTTTAAAATGGTAAGAGTAAACCTTGTTATACCTTCCTTCACAAGTCAGATATTTCTGTATGCAGGTGAGTAAATGAGCATAATATTCTTTGACATAACTCCTGGGCACTGCCTTACTTAAATCTTCATTTACAAATTCATCCTTCAAAAACTCCTTGCAAGGATTCATGTCAAACTTGAAATTTTTAAACCATTGCTCTTGTCCTCGTGGGATCTCTGTCACAATAGATATCACTTCTGGCGAAACCTGCAATTCTATCATGGCTACTTTTGAATTCAAGCCTGTGAAGTTAAGTGCAAATTCTTTAGTTACCTGTGCGTGCCCTCCTTGTAACTTTTTGCAAAAATTCCAGCACCCGGCCTTTTTAAATGCTTTCTCCACCTCTTTATTTCTCAGCGTTATATCTAAGCCTTCAGGCTCAGTCCTTAGACATTTGCTGGATCTGTGCTCCTTTTTCTCCATTGATTCTTCCAAATCTTCGCAAACAATGACTACCAGCTCCGGTTGGAATTGTGATTCAGCTTCTATTTGAATTCAGCCTCGCTTGATTATCAGCCTCGCTTGATTATCTTTGCAGTTGAATTTTAAATTTTTCCATTTAAAATCTTTCAAGTTGTAATCTTGCAGATTTGTCATTTCTTGCAAGACTTACGACCATCATTAAGTTTTATGCACGGTGGTCTTTCTTGGAAATGATGATTCATGCGTATCAACAGATCTAGTGGTGGTGATAGTGGCAATGAGTGGTGAAATGTGATAAGAGGGGTACATGAGCTGACATGAGAAGACACGGCCTATGACTCACCTAACGGATTTGACATTTCGGGAAAGATTCACTGCGAAATGTACGAATCCATGATTTCGCAGTGCTGTCAGTTTTAAATTTGAATGATGCGCTGCGAAACTGCCTAATCAGGATTGCGCTGCGAAATTACAAAATGGCACGGTGACTGACATAAGATAACAGGTGGCTATAAAACAATGGTAGATGGAGGGGAACCAATGGGAGCTGAGAATAACTTGACTCAAAAACTCTTCAAAACTTCAGATTCTAAGGGAGGAAAATTAAAACAAAAATAAACTAGCACTGACCTTTATCATCGGGCTAGGATGAAAAGTTACATATATCAATTTTAGTTCTAAGTGATAACACCTCTTTTGAAAGATAAGACAACTACAGAATTGTCAATAATCTACAACTCTCATGGAATTCCGTAACTGACTTGACAGATTGCAACCAAGGAGAATGAATATCATGGAAAAAGCAAATTGAATGAATATCCCAGCTAAAGAAACCTGTGTACATCCTACAAAAGGAAAAATCGAAAATCACTAAGGCAAGATAACAGATATGTAAATATTAGTTAGATAATAAAGGAAAAAGCATTGAATTATGAAATTATATAGATGAATGACCGTTGCTACTGCCATTTTGTATAATGATTACCCTCATCATGAAATGACTTTGGTTCTAACGAAAATATATGTATCTTTTCAAAAGGTTATGAGTTCAGTATGAATCCTTGTTATTATTTAAGCTCACACCCTTCCTTCCGTATATCATCCCACTTCCTTTACATACCATCACAGCTCTTTGCATCATATCCATTCGACTCGACTCTACTCCATTGTAAAAACGCCTCACCTATTATCTAAATTTTGTATCTTTGACCTACTCCATAACCAAACTCCTTCCAAAACCCTTTCAAAAAGAGAAATTAGGGACTAAGACTTCTTCAACATGTGATTCTTTGTAAGCTTGAAAATGAATGGGGTTAAATTTCCAGAAGGATACCTGTAGGTGAAACAACAGTTGCAACAAGTGCAGTGGTTCGAATTTGTTGAAAAATTTTATGGGCTTGAGAAAGAAGTTATGAAATCATTTTCTTGGGCATATGCTGGTATAGAAGCAGAGATTGGAGACACTAAATTGGTTATGACAGAGTCATTTGTAGTAGAAGCTATCGGATTTATTGAGAATCGGGGAAAGTTAGTTCAAGAACCAAAAGATTAAGGAGAAAGAATGGGAAGTCTTCCTTAAAAATATATGTAGGATATATCTATTTTTAAGAAGGGAATTCCAGTCACAACCATAATGAATAAATGGAGAAATTTTCTATTAATTATTCAAAAATTCATAACTTGTGAAGGTCGGTTTGGAAACATGTTTTTTTACCATGCTCACTTGATGATGAATATTGTTGATGGTAATGAAATCAACCTACTATACTTCCTACTTCGTAGTTTGAGAAAAATGGTTGGAAGAGGAAAATATTGTCCGTAGATAATGCCTTGTGCCATCATGGGTTAGTGAAAATTTTAATTGAGGTCCATGTGAAGAGTAATGGGGATAACTGGGAATGTTTTTTGATTTGTAACCATTCCAAAGAAGTTGAACAAGAAGAGCCTAGTATTAAAACAAGAAAGAGTAAAATAAAGTTGACCTCAAACCCTAAGGAAAACTCACCTACACAACAAACAAAACAAGATCAATATTTGGATGATGAAATCCCTCTTGTAAGTGTGTTGGAAACTCTTAAGTAGAAAAATGTTAGAAGAAAGATAGCCAACAATAAAAGGGAAAGTACATCAAAAGGAGAAACATAACAAGAAAAGGTTAAAAAGCATCCCCGTTCTACTGAAAAATCACCATCAACTCTAAGAATAAGTGCAAGGCTTAACAACTCAATACATGCACAGTCTCAACAATCTCCGGAATTCATCAATTTAGAAGAAGAAGAGGAACCGAGATTTCCATCACCAGTTGTAAGTCCAGCTAGGAGAACTCCAGAAATTGATCCTTTCCAAAAATAAATATACGACTACGTAGAATCTATGGAACAAAGAGCTACAGGAAAAATGGTTGAGTCATCCTCAAATCGAGAAGAAATTTTAAGTGAACAAATTCATTTTGATCCTCGAGAAGAACCCCACATTGTAAACACTCTTAAGCAGGAAATCTACGAATTGGAGGTGCTAAATAAACATTTGAAGTAGGAACATGAAACACTAAAGGTACAAAATGAAATCTAGAGAACTCAAAATGAAAACATATTGTTACATCTTGGTTTATGGTATGAGAAAAATAAGAAATTGAAATATAAAAATAATTTTCTTAACAAAAAGGTCACAAGTTTGCAGAACATGATCTTGATGAAGAAACAAAAGATGGCGGTGGTTAGTATCAGGGAAGAAAGAAGAACTAACTTAGATTTTCTTGCTCAAGCCTCTGAAGAAGCTTAGTAACAGAGAAGGATTACAAAATTTTGAAATTTTGTGCATGAGCACTTGCAATGTCCTCTATGTGGGGGAATGTTGAAGCCCAAAATTGTCTCTTTTTGACAACCTTCTGACACTCCATCCTCCTTTTTACTCTAATAACTCTAATTAAGAATCATTTTACAACGTTCATGGAAATAGAAGGTACTTAAACATCTTTATTTCATAAGTTTCTGTTAGGCCCCTATACTACTAGTGTAGCCCCTTATTGTATTTTAAATAAGGGGGTTGTACTAATAACAATAAGGGGTTACACTATTAGTATAGGGGCCTAATAGTTTTATTGTTCTTTATTATTTAACTCAATATTTGCATAAGCTACTAAATTGCACCAATTTCGTAGTAATTATTGATTCCCGCAACATAGTTGAAGGTTTTATGGGGTCTGAAACTCCAGTCGAGGAACGAGACATATGGGAACATGGATAATATCTATTATAATGATATTTACCTATCTTCATGACTTGGATTGATGATGAGAATACCAAATAACCCCAGTCAATGTAGTAGTCAACTAGTGAAGAAGGAGCCAAAGGCAAACTCGGCATGCGAGATAATTAATGGAAGCATAGATGTAGCCTCATGATTTGCTTCTCTGGTAGAAAATCATTAGGAAATAATGAGTTATTATCTTCTTATGTTATTTTTATTCTCTGTCGAGTATGATATGCTCATAAATATATAAAATAGTTATTGATAAAGTTTATAAATCTACTTGGCATGATAAAAATGGAGTTGAAGACCTGAATATTATTGTTTTTCAAACTTTTTTTGCATTTATAAGGGTGATTTTTCTCATTCTGCTGAGCAATTGTCTTCACGCGTATTTATTTTCTAAGTAATTTTGCATACCTACAACTCACAGGACGGCCCTATCAAGCTGTAAGGTCTTCTTTTTTTTTAGACATCATTTAGTTTTACATTTTAAATCGCTTTGAATTATTTTATCTAGCCTTTCAGTTTCTATTGTTAATGATTGCTTTTGATAGTGATAACATAGTTCATAACAGAGTATGTCTTGTTTGATCATTTTGTTGTAGGATGAATGAGTGAAGCTCAAATCTCTTATGCACATGAAAGATAGTATGATAGAGTGTGGATTGGTTTACATTACATTTGAGTGAAGAAAATTTCAATTTATAATTATTGTGATTATAGAGTTAATTTCTCTTTTTTTGTGCGAGTGATTTAGATTTAATTTCATTATTTAGTTAAGCAAGTGTCATATTTATTTTAAGCAAAGTGTGATATTTATTTCTTCAAGTGTGATCTTTCTTTTGAGAAAGTGTGATAATTCTAGTTTCATATTTCTTTCAAGCAAGTGTGATAATTCTAGTTTTATATTTTTTTTAAGCAAGTGTGATAAACTTAGTTTCATTTCTGTTGAGTGTGACATATTTACTTTCATATAAGAGTGATAGTTGTTGTTAGAGAAAACATTTGCATCTCAATATCTGAATTTAATATAGGAATTTCTTGAATAATAAGGACTTCTAGTACATATAGTGCACATACACTTCATCAGTATACTAGCCCTGGTCGATAATTTATGTAGTAATTTAAGATCAATTAAATGACCAAACACCAAATATATACCTTAAGCTACCTATATTTGATATATTCCTAGACTATCATTGGGAGCATGTTATACAGGAAAATTACCTCCTCATCAACTCAGAGGACAAAGACATGATGACTAAAGGACTCACCAAGTTCACAGGCGCAATTGTTAAGCTAACGCTGTCCAAACACTACCAACCTGCTTTATAAATCTTCTTAGAAAGCTTAAGGGTGTGTTAGTGCTTAGGGTAACTCTACTTGATACCTTGGGAACAACGTTAGTGAACCTACATCAAGTTCTATGGGTCAAAGGAGTAAATTGACTGAGAAAATATCCCTATATTCTCTCCTATGTCAGATCATAAAAGTAGGGAAACATCAAAACACGACCTGTTTGGGTGAATTACTAATTCCTAATGGAGTATGCAAATGGGAAAGAGCAATAAAGCAAGAAACATCACTGCTTTTGCCTAATTGAACTCATGAAAGACTTGGCAACCCTAAACTTACATGCTATATATGCAAGGCTTGGGCCATTGTGAAAGAGGTTGAAACATTTGAAAGGATTGCCTATTTGACTATCAAATAGATTCTTAGACTAAGGCATCAGAAGAGGTTAAGAAGAGAGAGAGAGAGAGAGGAGCTGGAGGGGTAAGGGAAGGCTAATGCAACCGATGGTTGTAATCACTCTTTCTACATCAATATATAATTGCAGTTATGTTGTTCTCTCCATGGTATTGGTAGTATAAACTTGTTTATTTGCTGATCTAATATCTTCTAGCATGAGTGGCTTAGTGTAGAGTCCCTACTTTACACCTTATCCTCCATCATTACCTACTATTTTCATCACTTTCCTCTCTCTTTTACCTCATTTTCCACCCAAATCATTACGTTAGTTGTCATTAAACATGATCAAGTGAGCTTTGTTAATGGGTAATTGTTTTGTTTAGTTTTTGACATACTTGCAGGCATTCCGCAGCCTTCTGCTGATTCCGCAGCCATCTGAAGATCCCGCAGCCATTTTATTGTTCTCAAGGTTCCACGTGCTATTTTGTAGAATGAGCCACGTGGGCATGTTGGAATATACATGCTCGAGGTTCCTGTGCCATCAGTTCAGCCGGCCACGTCACTTGTACCTCCGGTCAAAGGGGGTCAAGTTTCGGTCAAATAAAGACAGCTCAACGTGGATACGTAAGCTGTTTGATCACGTCGGTGGAAAAGGTGACCTGTCCATGTTTTGAAAGCCGTGGGGGACATGATCTAATGTTAGATTCATTGCCCATATCGACCGAGACCTCCAGCTTGACCACGAAGCCTATGACGTGTTAATTACATCTTTAATACGCATAACAGTTAGTTCATTTTCTGTTTTTATGTTTACGTATTAGGCCATCTTACAGGTGCCTATATATACCTGCGTCTGCGTACGCTAAGGTTACCTTTTTTTTAGATGTTGTAGTGTATGTATTTGTGAGAATTTTGGCACGTTTTCAAACTCTGTTTTTATAAAGAGCTGTTCCAGCACTTTTGGATTATGTATCTTTGCATATAAAGTAATGGAAACGCTGTTTTGAAGTCTTAAGAGCATCTGAGTTTTCTGTGGATAATATGGATGGAGGGCCCCTGTTCGTATTAGCCTTGTAAAGTATTTTCATGTTCATATTTCTGCAATTTCTTTATTTTACAAACAGAATTTCTTTTCTTGAGTTATGTACAGCTTGATTTCTCTTTGTTGCTGCAGCCTTTATTTTCACTGATCAGGTTTACTTCTTTGCAGGTCCCGGGATTAAGTGTGTTGTGTTTGCTTTAATATCTAATGGCAGTTGCAGTTGTCTTGTTCATAATGCTGCCCTTTTTACTCTGTTTTCTAGACTAGTTTTAGCTTAGTTCTACAAGTTGAATGCTAACTAATTTATGCTCTCTTTATCATGAATGGCTTATGTTTCAAGAGAACAGAACATTAATTAATTGCAGCTTGTATTTGAGTAGTCTTGGCTTGTGATACTAATACTTTTTCCACTTGTTACACATAATCACATATGTAGGAAGCAGTATGTTGGAAAAAGCTTAGTAGTGTTACAATTTGTCAATTAGAGTAGATTAGAGTTTTTATCAGTTCTTGGATTTGTTTTCAGCTACCTCCTAATCGTGTTTTACGCAGTACTAAGTGGTAGAAGCAGGGAGTTAGGAGGAGATAATCATTAACATCAATCCTTGAAGTGATTTTCTTGTTTCTTTTATTTGCAGCAGTATGGATAGAGACTAATGCCATTAGAACGTGGTCATTTACTTTCAAGTCATTTCAATTTATTCATTTCTTTCAAGTTCTTTTCTTTACAAATTCAGCAAGTAATTGGAAATCACCTTCACTCACACACACTTTCACTCATCTAGAACTCACTTTTCACACACTTGCACTCATCTGTTTATAACCATCACTCCATCAGAGATAAGTTAACCATAAACAACACCCCCAAAAACGACAAAAGCTCTAAGAAAGTTACTTAAGTACATATAGTACACCCTCACTTCATCAGCTTACGAGCCCCGGGTTGACAATTAATACTAGCAATTTAGATAACACTAAATTGACTAAACACTTAGTTATATGGAACTAGATATTTTTTATATGTTCGTGCATTTGTCTATCAAGGTTTTATGTTGTGATATTATGCTTGTCTTTGCTAGGTGTAGGTTTTGATTTGGAACTGGCTCAGGGGTCTTCTGCCTAGCTGCATTGCGCTCTCCAGAAACGCCACACTAAGACTTGAGGTAATAATTCCTTCTCCCTTTGATATTTTTTTGTTAAACATAGATATGCATGTATCTTTGTGACAGTTGCAACTAACCTGATTGTTTGTCGAGGATCCCAAGAAGATCCTTGAGGGTTTTCTACATCACCAAACACCCATGCATTAATCCTATAGTAGAATTGGCGACTCTGCTGGCGACTACACTTAGTTCTCAGTTTTTCCCAAAACTTTCCTAGATCTCTCTTTCTTCCAGGCCTTCCTGTACTTCTTCATTCCCTTTCTGACCACTCAAGACCATACAACACCCTTCTTTCAGTACTCATCCCTAGATCGGATCCCCACATCCTATTCTTTTGAGTGTTTTCCCTCACTAACATAGGTTACCAGAGAAAACAGGGCTTTATAAAGAAATGTGCCCTCACAAATAGAGCGTTAGTGTTGAAACTAACTCTTTGTAGCCTCTAGTACAGAGCGTTAGTCAGCCATTTCTTGATAAACAACTTACCCTGTGAACTCATGGGTTGGGAAATCTACTTACAGACTGATCATAGATTTGCAGTTGCACCTGTTTGACTGATCTATGTCCTGAACAATTTTTTTTTTAAAGAAAATAACTTTACTTCTTAAAGTTTTTGTTTTCATTAAAAGAAAAAATACAAAAGTTTTTTACTGTTTTCTGCTTAGTTGGTTAAATTTCTACATTATTTGGTTTCAATAGTTGTTAGTGAGCATTGAATTTATGTCGGTTATGATAATGTTGTACTAAATAGGATGCATGTAATTAATATTGATATATGAACGACCCTCCCTTTGTAGAAGCAGCTTATTCATTGAAAGTGAAAATTTACAAGCATTGCTTTTGCATGATTTGAGTCAGAGTCCCATATAATTTCATACATCAACACCCCTACTGAAGACTCTAATGAAGTATATTTAAAATATACCTATTAAAATCCATCAGCAACTCTTTTTAGAGTAAACAAACTTTAGTTTAGGCTAGGGTCTTGGGATAGGCAGTGTGAGCTAACTGCCCAAGATCATACACCAAAACTAGTGTCATAAAAAGAGAGAAATACTTCTGCACTCATACTATCTGGGACCATTCCAGTAAAAGAGGAGCTAAATACGAGACAACATCATACTGTAAGTGAAGGTAGCCTACATTTGCTTACATCTCCTTTGGGTATTCTGTGTATCGGGGATTCCTTCGGGGATATCGGAGCTAAGTCGGGGACTCAGGTATCTTGTTCACACAGTGCACTATCTGCAACTATGTCCCCCCTGGTAGTGTCTATGATATGAGGTATCCTTAGTGGCCATGCTTTTAGGGACTAACACAAGGTGACTAGGGCGGGCTACCCTGGTAACTAACACAGATGGTCCTACTCTGTCTTCAGTTTTTGGGAGGGTGTTCGTCTTCATGAGAGTACTTGGCCCCTTAATTTGAGGTTCGAGCAAAGCTCTAGAGTAACCATAACTATACATTTGGCAAGCTCTCTCTATTATTCATTGTGATACTGGGTTTCATCTCCAGTGATCGGCATTTATTAGACAGGGTCATTTCCCTCTGCTTGTTGAATGATTTACTTAGTGTATTTTTTGTTTTAAGTGCTAGAGTGTTATCACTAAGACTTTAATAAACATCACTGTAAAATTTACTGATAAAAATTATCAGCCACTGTGGCTACATCTGGCCCTTGTCGTCAATCTAGATGGTTGTTAGGACTTCCCCCACTCACTGTGGAGGATCCACTGAGCTCTAGTGAACTAGATTCCCCGTCTTCGGGAAATCACTCTGAGATCTCACACATAATCAGTTTGGACATCCCACGATTCAAGCTTACCGGTGGATTTCTTCATTGAATGATTTCTTCTTCCATAGAATCCTCTGATCACAAATCTGTTGGGCCCACTCTTGGTTCTTATTGCATTTATACCTCCTTTTTCTTCAGTTGGAACATTTCTACCCATCCCGTTGATGACTAACGGGTCGTGGGATTTTTTGGACACTTTTGGTCCACCACCACTCCCTAGTCGATAATCAGTACCATAGTTCTGATGGTGAACCTCGCTATCCCATTTCTACCAGGTTCAAACCCTATCATGACACCCTCCACCAGTGGAACCCAGTCCATTCTGGGATCAACCCCTTTTGTGTCAGCCCCTAGACCTTCAGCAAGTGCTACATATAACCCTCCTTATAACGCTCAATATAGCACAGTTAACGCGGGTCCCTTCAACCAACAATATGGTCAGCATCCATTGTATAGTTCTAACCCCCATATTCAAGTATCTGGGGCACCACTCCCAATATGCATATACTGGTCGTGAATGTAACAGTTCCCCCTCCGTTTTCAGGCATGCATGGGCAGTCATTCGTTGACATGAACCCTCGTTAAGTTAGTCAAGGACCTATGGTTAGTTATGTGGAGAGCAGGAACCCTTAAGGAGGTCCCAAACAATCCATGGGGGAACCCTACTCTCAACCTCAAATGAGTCAAGGGGGCACTGTTTATCCTGGGGAAATTCTATCTGCCAACCTAACAATCCCTATGGAAATCCACAATACAATACAAACCCAAGTCACCTAGTATACCACGCAACCTGTGTATAATATTAGTAACAACACGATGGGAGGACTGCAAGGATCCTCAAGTCATATGTCATCGCGTTGGTCCGATTCAGGGGCATCAAACACTTTTCCTTTCTTGGAAATGCTTGATATCCTCGAATTGTACAAACTTACAAATGACCCCATCTATCATAACTTAATTTGGCCGCTAATCCCGCATAAAATAGCGACAAACATCCAAATGTTCAAAGGGAAACAAGGGGAGGATCCGGGTACATACATCATCACCTATCATCTATGGTGTGTTTCTAACTCCATGGTGGATGATAGTATTGGTTACATCTTTTTCCCCACAACCTTACTGGCAATGCAGCCAATTGCTACATTGTGTTACCACATGCGTTAGTCAATACCTTTGGCACTCTAGCGATGGAATTCTTAAAGCACTTCCAACTACCCATCCGCTATGAAACTGGGACGGAACTCCTCACTTCATTACGTTTGGATATCACCACCCACATATCTGATCATATACATTAATGGAGACATAGGCAGAGGTTAGTCAAAGCTCCCCTACCAAACTATCTATTAATGGTTTGGTTCTACAAGTCTCTACTCGTCCAAATCGCTAAGGATGTCACCTTAGGTGGTGCGGTCATAGAAGACCAATCCATTCGTCGTGCCCAACACTTAGATTTGATATATTCATAGTCTGGCACTCTATACGACATAATTCCCAATGCCTCTCACAACTCCACTGCGCCCACCACTCAGCAACCTAGAGCGCATGCTGATGGGGTTATTGATGCAACCTCTAGGGCTGCTGTAAAACAACTCAATAGTCACATTGCCCAGATGTCAGTGGACACCTCTACAAAATTGACTGCTCTTCCTACCACTACGACAAAATATGTGCAGTCTACACAAAAACCCTGTGGTAAGAATAAGAAGAATAAGAAAAAGACTACTCCTTTTGAAGAGTAGTCTACAAAGTAGAAAAACCCAAAGCAGAAGGTTACTATAGCCTCTGATGATGGAAGGGATAAACCCGCTAGATTCCCTTGCAAAATCTGTGTCGAAGACCACATGACCTATCATTTTCTGCGTATTTAGGAATGCAAAAATTTCATTGCTAAAAAGGACACTGGCAGGACCCCAGTTGTCCTAAATAATCCTTTCTCCACTTAGCAACAACAACACCTTATTGCAAACCAACCCCAACCCTCGCAAGGGGGTAATGGTGGTTCTTAACATCCTTCAGGTCGTGATGGACCCTCTACCATTTACACCTTTGAAATGGTAGATCTACAAACCAGAGCCAAATCTTATGGAGCTCTTGTCACTCATGCAGAGGAACCCTCCTCAAGTCAAAAGCCACCGCTGCCTAACGATCTTCATATTGAAAGGCCGGTTTTTGACCTTGTGATTCACCCAGCTAAAGGGGCACTTCGACACACAATGCACAATACATCTGTACGAGCTGCCCAAAACTACAGCATTGCAGAAGACTTGGTGTAAGCGTCGTCGACTATGTCAATGCTCGAAGTATTACAAATATCTCCAGCACAAACGAAAGCTCTACTTTTGGCTATTGGTGGTATCGACCCTTAGGATTCCATGCTTTCAATTTTCGACATGGAAAAATGTAAACCTCCCCGTTCTCACCAGCTTGCATTTCAGGTGCAAATCTTTTCGAAAGGTAAAGGAATACATCAAACTATCATTGACAAAGGTGCTTCAACCTGCATAATGTTGGCTTTATGTTGGATCACTTTAGGTTCTCCTACCCTATCCCTATCGTCGAATTCCCTTAAAGCTTTTGACGACCACACTTTCATCCCAAAAGGTTACCTAGCTAGCTACCCCATCACCTTGTATGGGAAAATGGTAATGGTGGACATCGAAGTCGTAGATAGAAAGCTCGACTATAATCTCTTGTTGGGTCGCAGTTGGATTTACACAATGAATACCATTGTTTCTACTGTCTTTCGCATCATCCTATTTCCATTGGATGGAAAGGTAGTCACAGTGGACCAACTGTCCTTTTGCACCCCTGATTATTCCCCGTTACCAAGCGGCTCTGTACCCTTAGTGGGTGGTGTACCTGACTCTTACATCAGTATCAGTACTGGTCTACTGAAGGGCTCTTCCATGATGGGTTGTTTCCCTCTTCTTCCGCTAGCAGTTCCATAGACGGTCAATATGGTTTTATCCATTCCTCACGAACTGGTCGATCCTTGGATCCTACCGACCCCTTTAGGCGTTGACACTTATGGAGATCAAATGCTGCTATCACTACCTGAATTGGCCTACCAGGCCATTCAATCTGTATCCAAGTCTCGAGTCACTTTGGTCATGTCCAATGGTTCCACTACCCTTCCCACAACTACTCATTCTTTCGATCCCCTAAATCAAGTCCTACCTATGGACGAAGCTATTAGATATATCATGAGTTTAGAAGATAGACCTTGGGAGGACTCGCACTATCATGTTTTGATATCTAATTTGGACATGATGCCTCTTCAAATCCCATCATCTGACGCACTTGAAATCATTTCCTCTCCATATACGACTATCTAAAATTTGGACTCAATAGGAAACATGGGCAATATTTCAAATACATTGCTCATCGATATTTTTGTCACAACATGCATCGTAGAAAACATCCAGGTTGGAGCAGATGGCAATCTTGAGGAAATTGCAAACTTCACCTACCTTTTTAAGGAATTCCACGATGTATTTTCTTTGTCTTACGAGGAAATGCCTAGAATAGATCCTTCTATTGTCGAGCATGAGATCAAGATATACGATAATTCTAAACCTGTCCACCAAAGGCTTTGACCAGTCCACCCCCGCAAAATGACAGCCATCAAAACTGAGGTGGAAAAGTTGTTACGTGTTGGTTTTGTCTATTACGTTCCCTTAACGGAATGGGTTTCCAATCTGGTTCCTGTCAATAAGAAACAAGCAACCATCCGCATATGTGTCGTATATAGAGACTTGAACACCGCATGTCCAAAGGATAGTTATCTGACACCATTCATTGAACAAATCATTGACGACTGCACCGGTTGTGAATCATTCTCATTCATGGATGGATTCTCAAGATACAACCAGATTTCTATAAGACCCAAAGACCAACACAAAATCGCCTTCATTTTCTAATGGGGAATATTTGCCTATCGAAAACTCCCATTCGGTTTAAATAATGTTGGAGAAACATTTCGAAGGGCCATGGACTATGCATTTCACGATATCAGACATATCGTTCAAGCTTACTTGGATGACCTTCCAGCCCATTCCAAGAAGTGAACGCAACACCTATATCATTTAAGAGCTATCTTTCTTAAGTGTCGATTTTATAACAGACGTCTGAATCCGCATAAATGCGTTTTCTTTGTTGAGTCTGGATGCTTACTTGGATTCATTGTCTCCAAGTACGGGATTAGGGTTGATCCCGATAAAGTAAAGGCAATTACTCAATTGCCTGAACTACAATCCATTTTGCAACTCCAACATTTTCAAGGGAAAGCAAACTTTTTACAATGGTTCATCATAAACTATGTTGAGTTGGCGAAATGCTTTATGCGCCTACTTAAGAAGGGAGTGTCGTATCTGTGGCATGATCAAGCTCAATGATCCTTTGATGCCTTGAAAAAGGCGCTTATATCAGCCCCACTCCTTAGCGCTCCCAATTACGGGCACGACTTTCTTCTATACCTGGCAGCCTCGCCATCCTCTGTAGGAATGGTCTTGGTTCAAACTCATGATGAATGGAGTGAACATGTGATATATTATTTGTTGAAAGGCCTGGCTAGGCTCGAACTCAGATATTCACATGTAGAAAATTTGTCCTTGGCAGTTGCCTTTGCTGTCAACCACTTCCGACATTACATACTGCTGCGATAGGCTACTATCATTGCCTTGGAGAATCCCATGAGACACATTTTGTCTTGTCAAGTAATTGGAGGGAAATATTCAAAATGGATAGTGATCCTCCAACAATTTGATTTGGTTTTCATTGCTGCCTAGGTGAAAAATTCCTTAGTCTTTGCCGAACTTTTATCAGATCTTCTCATTGTGAATCCTAACAAGATAGCGCATGATCCTCTTCCGGATGAATCTCTCTATCTTATCGACACTACTGACCATTGGTATGGTTACATTCTTGTCTACCTCCAAGCACAATGATTTCACCCTGAGCTATCATCAGGTGTCTGTCGTCGCATCCACTACCAAGCGCGAAACTATTTAGTGTTTAACGATACGTTATATCATCGTGGTACAGATATAGTTCTTCAACATTGCCTCACTCATGAAGAGACAGAACATATTTTAAATGACTGCCATGCTGGGGCATGTGGTGGTCATCTTTCTGGCATATCTACTGCTCAGAAAATCTTCCGCACAGGTTACTACTAGCCGACCTTATTCAAAGATTGTATCAAGGCTATCTAGTAATGCAATCCTTGTCAAGTGTTTACAAATAAAATGCGTGTTCCTCTGACCCTACTGCACCTAGTTATATTTGTCGGTCCCTTTTCAAAATGGGGGATAGACTTTGTAACTTGCAACACCGTTTCCTCTACTGGGCACAACCATATTATTGTACCTATGGGCTATTTCACGAAATGGGTCGAAGCCCTTCTCACCTTCCGGGCTGATGGAGAAACTGCGGCGCTATTCTTGTTTCATCAGGTCATCTGTCACTTTGGTGTACCCCGCACAATCGTTACATACCATGGGTCTAATTTTTAGAATCACATGATGTCTAACTTAACATCACTGCTAGGTTTTCGCTAGGATCAATCATCCTCCTACTACCCCCAAGCTAACAGTCAAGTAGAGGCCATCAATGGTGTCTTAAAAACCATGATCCATAGGTTAGTAGGGAATCATAAAACCCACTGGCATCGAATGTTATATCCTGTGCTATGGGCATACAGAACTTCAGTTAAGACTATTACAGGCTTCACACCATTTCAACTGGCTTATGGCCTGGAAGCAGTTTTACCAATCGAGTGTCAGATCCCTTCCTTACAAATCTCCGTTGAACTCTTGCCTAGAACTACTACCGAAGAAGAGCACCTGTTATACCTCAATCAACTGGATGAAACCTGTCGAGATGTTGAATTGGCACTCGAAGCCCACAAGTACCGGGTCAAAGCCCAGTACGACAAAAAGGTCAAGCCTCGTTCTTATCAAAAGGGAGATCTTGTTTTACTCTATGATAAAAAAACATGACATCTTGGCAGTAGGAATACTTCAACACTTAGGGGTCAGTCCATATGTTGTCAAAAAATCCCTCTGAAAAGGGGCATATCAACTTCAGGACTGGGAAGGAGTCCGACGCGCTGAGCCTCGAAATGGGCTCTATCTAAAAAAGTATTATGCCTAGTACTGCACTAGGCATGTGCTTTGTAATTTTATGTATTTATAATTTTCTATTCTATTTTTTATGTGACTCGATTTTTGGTATTTAGTGAAGTATTTGTCTCATACATATTTCTCGTAATGCATATTCCTTCATTACCCTTAGCATACATAGGATACGCAGATGGTGCCAGTCATCACACACGACACATTACATTAGCTGCTTGGGTCATTTACACATCTGAGTTGGAACTGTTTTGTTCCGAGGGAGTATTTCTTGGTACTGCCACCAACAATATTGTTGAGTACATGTCTGTAATTTCACTTCTCACTAAAGCGTCATCAAGGGACATCTCCAATCTGGTGGTTAGGTTAGACTCTTAGCTTGTTGTTATGCAATTGACAAATCATTATCACATTCGTAATCCAACCTTGTTATATCATTATTTAAGGGTACGACTCTTGGAATGTCAATTTGAAGTTATCACATATGAGCACATTCCTAGAGAATTTAATACAATTGCTGATTCATTGGAAAACTATGTGTTAGATTGGCATCTGTCTCATTCACTATAGATACATGTATGAAAAGTAAATATTTACACAGTTAAAAATTTACAAAAACACTTAAAAAACATTTACATCATAAAATACCAAAATATTTGTAGATATATATATATACATACATACATATATACATATACATACATACATACATACATACATACATACATACATACATACATATATATATATATATATATATATATATATATATATATATATATATATATTATATATATATATATATATATATATATATATATATATATATATATATATATATCGAATCCAATCTTTTACATCAAAATATTCCAAAACTTGGGTGTTTTAAGTACAAAATGGCTACTAAGCCTAGCTATAAACACCCACTGGCTATGCCAAAGTGCCTGCTAATAGAGCCTACTGCTCATGAAATGATAACACTGCTCTAGCTATCCTCCGAAGAGGAACCAGAAACCGCTCAGGCACACCGACTATGTGTCACTGCATATGAGTGGGGATCTCCCTCATAGGAAGGGGAGGCACACCCATGCTCAAGCCCTCTAGGTTCCTTAGAACCTCACGAAGACTGTCAGCATCACCCCCGCCCCCATTAGGTAGTTGGTCTCCCCAACTCACTTAGCGAGTTCTGCTGGCAGGTCATACGGGTGCCACATTTGTGTCAAGAAAAAAGCTTCATGTTTGTAGTTGTTCACCCATAAAATCAACAAAAACATACATAAATATTCAAAATCTTAAAAATACTTTAAGTTCTCTCAAAAATCATTCTTACCTTGAGGCCCCTAGTTGGTCCCAGGAGGCAGAATCAAGACAGGGTCGCCGGTGAAGTCCATGCCCTCATAGGTGTAGTCATCAATCATCATAATCTGGCCACTAAGCCATTCGAAGAAATATTCCTTGAAAAAGTGTTGGATAGATCCTCTTCTTGTGCGAGGATTAAGTGATTCCCATCACTCCTGTCTCGGCTCCCTCAGATCAAAGGGACCTAAGCTCATCCTCAGGCGCATAACAGGTACCCTCTCAAGTATGAATGAGACAATGAGAGTACCATACCCAAAACTCTGTTGGGTTTGAGTCTTGCATGCGGTCAATTCTGCCTTCAACTGGTGAAGCACTGCTTCACACCATTTGAACATCTGAGGCTAGACACAGTCAACTACAAGCAATAGTTGGGCCTTTGTTGCAACGTGGGGACTCTTTGACCCTGCCAAATGCACAATCAACCATAAAATGGCCCTCATAGATCTGGACCTAATCCTCTCTATGGGGACTCTGTTGCTGATGAGTCCACTCTTAGGGATACAGTAAGCTTGAACCAGCTCTAGGGTGGATCGAGGATTAGGCCTACCCCCGGTCAGGTTTTCTTGTGCTCCTTGGCACGACAAACCAGTCAAAAATTATATATCATCATGATCAATGGCCAACTCATGATCTCCAATCCTGAACACCTGCTCATGTTCATCCCAGCGCTGAATAATCCAACTCAACAGGTTCTCTTGAGCTTTCATCAAGTCCAACTTAGCATACTTCATCAACCCACAACAACGCAATCCAAGTATGCAAGTAGGATCATTTCGCATCAACAATTCTTGTCGGTCATGGGTCCATTCTCTCCATAGACTAGTCATAATGGCTCAAAACCTGCACAAATCAACCCAAAAATCAGTGCAAACGGGGAAAAAATGCATATTAATTCATTGCCTGAGGTTTTAGGGTGCCCCCTCATGTACTAGCGCTCCCCATAGTGAGATATAGGGAGGATTAACACCCTCCAGCAGGTCGTAAATGGAGTTTAACACTCCCTACAGACTTGCTAGGGGACGTTAGGCACATTTTAAGAACTAGGGCTCCCCAGATATCCAAAAAATCACACCAAATGCTGGTAAAAAAGGTTGAATAATACAAGATTAAGGTTTTATCTCCTACCTGGGACTAACGACACATCGAATGGTTTCTCGGATCTCCCACAATTGTCCGTGGGAAATCTGCTCCTCTTTAGCTCCAAAACACTCTCACAGCTCTCAAATGATGCAAATGGTGAAAATGGAAGCTCAAGAACTCCCTTATAGTCACTTTGGAGACATGACTTATCTTAATTGAAGTCATTAGAGTAGAAGTAGTCCATTTCCAATGATAATTATCATGCACCATGACCCCATATTGACAGAAATTTCTCATGTTTTGATGAAAGAATTTTCAGGATTGAACGACAGAAATAACCATGTGCAATTCTCTATGAGAGCTTTCTTTTATGGGATGTTTTCTTGCTCTAAAACTGAAAAGTCCCTGAGCTTTTCATCGTTCGGCTCATTAAAGACATATGATGATGGTACGAGAAACTCTTTTTCCCTCTTTTTCTAGCTCATTAAACTGAGAAAAGATCGACTGAGCATTGTTTTTTGGGATTTTTTTTCTCGTTCACAAAACTGAGAAAACCCCAAGTTCCTTCTTTAGACTCGTTAAACACTTGTGAAGAAGCTCTGAGCATTCTTTTTAGGAACTTTTCTCACTCGTTAAATTGAAAAAAACCCCGAGTTTTTGTCATTGGGCTCATTAAACATTTACGACAACGATATGAGCGCTTGCTTTTCTGGGACTATTTCTTGCTATTAAATAAAAAAATCCTAGAGTTTTTCCCTTCTTCAGGCTCGTTAAATCTACGAAGAAGGAGTGAGCAGTTTTTTTACCTCATTTTCCTCACTCACTAAATGTTTCTGGGAAAACTAGTGTCTTCTCAATCTGCTAGTCCCACTAGGATTGGAAGCTACCCTAGAATCAAACAATCAAAGCAATTTGCAATATCCTCTATGTATGATAGATAAGAGAGAAGCAAAGGGACCAATCTGGATCTTCCACTTGACTCCTTGCTTGATTTCTCTCCCCCTTGATAGAGCTTGCACCTCTTCTCCTACTTATCCCGCTCAAAGAATACCTGTAGAGACAAAGTAACAAAACACCATCAAAGCATCTTGATCTATTATATCATAAGCAATGCAGAATCAGAAATACATTGGACATACAATGGCATTCACAAATAACAACATTCACAAATACACAATTGTATGGAGGAAAACTCAAAGAACTTTGTTAAAATAGAAGGGAGAATTACAACCCAACTGTTTGATCCAACATCATCCTCCCAGCATCAAAGCCTTCTTCACCTCATGAAAAGCAAGATCACCCAACAATACAATACTCTTTCTCAGATACAAACTACCAACACTTCCTTACAAATTACAAAATTCCAGCCTCTAGATCTCTTAGATGATGAATCCATTTATAGATGTCTGCAAGGGTGTGAGTCATCTCTGGGTTTTTGATCAGTTTCATTCCACTTGTTGTTCTTGGTTCCACTTGGAGATTTCTTGGATCTCTTACTCATCCCTGGGCGAATTCAGAAAGGCAAGTGTCATAGGAGAAGTTTCTAGAAGATTCCATGAGCATCCACTTAGTAAATTGTCTTGGACATTTGTCCATTCTCGCTCATCGCACCCCACAGAAGGCCTCTTCAGTATGCATCACACCTTACTAGTGTAGAAGTCAGTATGCATCGCACCCTGACAGTGGATCAGTCAGTATGGTCTAGTTTTGGCCAGTTCTGAGTGTTTTTCTAGGTGGAACTTTTGGGGAATGTTGTGATCAGTTGACCATGATCCTTTAGGGTATGAAACAACACTTTTAGGGGTTAGAGAGCCCTTAGTTTATCAAAATATAAGATTGGGGTTGGAGTGCCCAAATATGTCTATAACAGTTGCACCCTAAAGCATGAAGTCGTAATTCTTTTGATGTCGAGTGAAATGCATTATCATGAGGATCCGAGGCATTCGAGCTAGAAGGTGACCTATATAAGATACAATACAATACATCATCATCATATCATTTTCATGATCTAGCTGAGGTGGGCATTCCCATGCTCAGATTTATAAATTCATTTTCATGTACATAGGAAAGCTAATCATTTGCAGTTGTAGACTGGTGATTCTTTACATGTAGAGTCATCATCCCTAGCTTGGATGATCACCTGTGCAGCTTTTGTGTACATTTGATGTCTTTATATTCCTGAATATATCGCAGCCCGGATGGATGAAACTAGATCTGGGGTCTTCAAACTCGTTCAATCTTCACCTAATGTACAAGTCAATCCATGTGAAAAGATGTTCTGAAGTCGAACATGGAATGACATTGCTTGATTACCAGCCAATAATGTAAGTTGTTAATAGGCACGAGAGGAATCACCAATAATGATAATGACCCTCAAGGTACTACAGTACAATTCACATGGTGTGAATATATGATCCAATGTCGAACACCATGCAAAATCTTTCAGTCAAAGGCCATTGATGTAAACCTATCACCAGAAGTAAGAAACTTGGCATTGAGGCATGCAAGCTTCAAAGTAATGAAAGGGTTTTTTCTAAGTCAATTTCTTGGATAATGAGCTGATGTCTAAAAGAAGTGACCCGTCGTAGGAGGGCCTTAACATATCCCACATCTACCACATGAAATGAAGCAAATGATTTTTTGGAGGTGAAAACGATCTGATGATACAAGGTTCAGGAATGGCGGTCATGAAAAATGGGGGGTGAAGGTATTGCAGTGGATGAGGCATTAGCTGGATGGTGAATTCTTTGAATGACTTCTCCTGAACATATTGGCAACACTAAGATGGATTGGTACCATTAACCCCAAAATATGGATGGTATGGAGGATCAATGGTGATATGACCAATGAACGGAATAACCCAACTTGACTCAATCATGGTGATGGAGTGAAAGTTTCATGTTCAAGAGCGACCTACTACCAATAAAATTCTTCAAGTTTTCTTCCCTTTTTCCCCAATCATTGCTGACCAGTACCTCTTTATTTTTGTCAAGCTTGAGGAGGATAACATATTCTTGTTCTATAATTTGCCCTTCGGGCAAACCTGTCGCTATGTTTTAGTGAGTCTAACGATAGTGAAACTCGTTCTTGTCTAGGTGGACAAGTTTGTCGCTATTGTTTTAATGGGTTTAACAACAAAGAGAACTCAATCCTTTTCATGTTTAGAGAGTTTGAAAAGGGATGAAAAGGAAAATCTAGTAGTTTTTTTCGTAGCATAATCCCTTAAGTCCAAAAAATATTAAAATAATACAAAAGGGATGACTTTTCTGATCACTTTAGCGAGCTGAAAAGACAAGCGCTCAAACTTTTTCATGAGATAATCCCTCAGGTCTGAAAAGTTTAAAATATATAGGAGGGATGACACTTCCAATCTCTTTAGCGAGCTGGAAAGGCCAATAGCTCGAAAATATTTTCATATTTAACGGGTCTGAAAAGAGTTTAAAGGAGACTCATTTTTTGAGGAACGAGTGGCGTTTCAGGGTAGCAACTAGTTCTGAGTAAGCTTGGAACTTCTCAAAACATGGTGATGTGAAGAGGGTGGCTAACAAGATCACTCATTGCAACTGTTCCTTTGCTCCGTCTATGGTGCAGACATTGTTGGACCAATCACCTAACCTAAGAAGTTGAAAAACTAAAAAGCTAAAAAATGAAATTGGTCGTTTTTCGCTTTCATAAAAAGGTTTGCATGCCCCCAGGCATTGAGAAAAGGAGAGTCTTTAGGTAACCATATGGGAATCATTGAGGTTAAGCAGGATTGTTTTTGTCAATGGAGCCAACAAAACACTCCCTTGGCTTTGTCCATCAAATAGACAAAGGTGAATGGTGTGAGATAACACTTCCAATCACATAACCTATAGTGAAACCTATCTTTTTAGTTGGGTTCGTCTGCCTACGAAGACTAGGGTGCATGCCCCCTAAGCTTCATTACATTCACCAGACTAATCGTGGTAATTAGGTGGATGGAATGAAGGTTGAAGATACACTCTTGATGCAAAAGGACCGTTTAGGGATGATGGTTGACTTGGAGCTGTGTTTGAACCAGGAAATGAAAGCTGGTCAATAAGCTGGACAATTTTGCCTTCCTGTGGGAAACACATCACTAGAGAGCACGTTGAAACAATAGCCTCCATGTTGTAAACATAGTCACACCCAAGGAGCAGATTGTAATCTAACGGTCCTTGGACTACCATCACGTTCAAGTGAACGGTTTTCCTTCTCAAAGTTATCGGCAACTTAGGAAGGATCCCTAACGGTCGAGTGGTTCCTTTGTTAAAGCCTGACAAATTCTATGTAACAAGCATAATCAATGGTGAACCAAGCACTTTCCAAGCAGTTGAGGAAAGGATACTCACTGATGCCCCTTCATCTATGATAGTGCTAAACACGATCATTTTGTAAACTTGTACTATGATCTGGAATGGTACATTAGAAGGAAGGCAAGATCTTGCTAGTCGATTCCAATCAAAGGAAGTAACCAGACTGCTTGGAGGGGGTACTAAATAAACGGTTGAATTAACCCCTTGAGTCACGGGAACTAGGAGATTCTCTTCTTGTTGTGAAGGAATGGGCAGATTGCCCCCAAGTTCATCGGACTCTGAAGTAACAAAAAGAATTTGAACAGTATCGTTCTTACTCTCTTTGAGAGTGGTATCATCTGAAGGAAAAACTGGGTCGACTACCATTTTGACCTATTGACTTTGGTTTGATATGGACTCAGAAGATTCACTTTCAATGATAGGTGTTTCGACCGATGGTTGAATTATGTCAATCGGATTTTCAACTAGTAAAGGACTTGGGAAGTGTTTCCTGTATCCATATGGAAGTCACTGTGGTGAAGCAGGACAGTTATCCAAGACTCTTTTGGCCTCACCCAAAAAACGACACGAGAAATTATATGGTTCCCTTCACATAACGCACATGGAACTTTGACTTTTCCTTTCTGTCCATGGACTTCACTATCACTAGTTGATGGTGTATTATCAACATGATCAGTAGCAGTTGATGACACCGGTTGGTGCGAATAGGGGGCACCATTCTCTCAAGATCCGAGGAATGCACGGAAAATCTCGATGTTAATGGTCTCCTCTACAAATTATGCAAGGATATCTGGGTTTGTGAGCTTTAATGTGCAAATTTTCACCAGCTGATGCATCCAAATCTATGGCTGCTTGGTTGCCCCCTTGCTGAGTTGGCTTCTTCTTCTTCTCCTTACCTTTCTTCTTCTTCTTAGCCACTTGGTTATTAGCATCACTACTTTCACCAAGCGAAGAGGAAGAAGGCGAGGGGTCAACTTTAGTATCAAATGGATGCTGATTTGATTGCTAAGGAATCACATTATTTTGAACAACAGAGGTTGAGAATAGCCATACTGGCAGGCCAATAGTAAGTCCTGGAAGGGACAAGGTGGCCATATGAGGTGCACCAATATTTCCCCAAGATGTAAAAGGACTAGGAATCCCCTCCAAAGGGATTCCTTGATTGGTGGACTCCATTATCTCAACTTAAGACCAATGAAGGAATAGGGATGTTATTCCGAAATTAATAAATTTTAATGACGCTTTGACATAACTTTTGCTTTTTCAATTTTTAAGAGTCGAGAAAAAGCTAAAGATGACTCTAATCCCCTTCAATTTTTAATGAGCCCGAAGTGACAAGTGCTCAGATGGACCTTTTTCTTTTAAGAATTCGAAAAGGAACGAAAGTGACTACTCTAGAGATCTAGACAGAGGGATTACCAAACCAATCGCAAAACTACAAAATACACCTTGGTGATAAATTAAAGAGAAATTACCAAGGACTTATGTATGACAGTCAATCTTCTTGAATGTTGTGTTTAGTGCATTGCGATCGATAGGGCGGCAGACATGGCTTCCTATGGATAAAGGATATAAGTCTATTGTGGTCTCCCAATATATAATCGACGGTACGGGGAGCACAAGTCCGTGCTAGCACTTGTCGTATCAAAGAGGGGGAATCACCCACCCTTCGATGAAAACGATAGTTACCAGATTTTACGACGCCGGAACACGTCTCTAGCCTAGACCTTTAGATGTGTTGCGTTAGGTTCCAAAGCGTTGTTAAGTTTATTAGAATTTATTTAGAGTTGATCTTGTTTAAAATTTTTCCTTTCAATGGTTCACCATGTGATGTAGATGTAAAATTCCTAAATATGCAATCTAAAATGATAAACAATTGTTGTTTATTTTTAGCAATGAAAATACTAGCTACTAAGGAAAGAAGATTACGATTCTTTCAAACAAAGAGCAAAGAGCACACACTAAATGCACTTTTCCTAAATCATTTTTCACACACAGTCTAAATGCAAATGCAAATGCATGTATTTGTTTTTCGTTCCCCTTAATGTGAAAAATGCCAAAAAGGAAAACTAAGTATAGATCTGAAATATTTTATTCAAAGCGACATTTCGACAATTTCTTTTCAAAATAGAAAGGAAGACTTAAATGACACTTTTCAATTTCTAATAGAAGATTCTTTCGACACTTCAAATATCAACAAATCAAATCAAATACATGGCAAAATTTTCAATCGACTATCTAGAGAAGGAAGGCTCAATGACACTTCTGTTTTTCGCACAAAACAATAGTTATGACACTTTTGCATCAAAAAGACAGTTCGATTTAAGCAACTTTTCGACAAAGGATTGGAAATGATGGACAAATACATTAAAAAATTTACTAATCCTAATCAATGGAGGCTGAACTATGTAAAGCAAGGAGGCTTTAGCAATGAGATACTGTTCATAAGTAGCAAAACAATTGAACAGAGCTGAAAACAAGGAAAAAACCCCAAATTCCAAGGAGAGAAATAGGATTACTCAGTCATCGCACCTGTGCTTCACAGAAACAGGGATGCATCTCACCTGCTACACTCAGGAAGTGCGATGCACACTAGCTTCCAGTAACAGACAGTGCGATGGGCCAGGGAGCGCAACTGAGGTGGGTTTTGGCTCAAATCTACAACTGATTTCAGTGATTTAAGCTGAGCTATGATGGAAAGTAAAGAGCAAAGTACAGAGGTATGATCTTGGGAGGTTACTAAGCTACCACAAGGGCATCTAGAATGTTTGTAAGTTAGATGTTTAGTTCATAAAATAAACTGGAGATTGGCTGAAGCAACATTCATTTACCATGCAATTGTAGAGCAAGAGCAGTTTGAAGGCTATCTAGCTAACTTCAGGCTCCATCTATAGTTTATAAAGAAAACAATCAACAAAAAACAAACAAACTATTTGATCCCTAGTGGAGTTGCCATTTTGTTTCTGGGAAAACTATTGTCTTTTCGATTTGCTAGTCCCACTAGGATTGGCAGCTATCCTAGAAACAAACAATCAAAACAATTTGTGATTTCCTCTATGTATGATAGATAAGAGAGAAGCAAAGGGACCAACCTGGATCTTCCACTTGACTCCTTGCTTGATTTCTCTCCCCCTTGATAGAGCTTGCGCCTCTTCTCCTACTTATCCTACTCAGAGAATACCTGTAGAGACAAATTAACAAAACACCATCAAAGCATCTTGATCTATTATATCATAAGAAATGCAAAATCAGAAATACATTGGACATACAATGGCATTCACAAATACACAATTGTATGGAGGAAAACTCAAACAACTTTATTAAAATAGAAGGGAGAATTACAATCCAGCTGTCTGATCCAGCATCATCCTCCCAGCATCAAATCCCTCTTCACCTCATGAAAATAAAGATCACCCAACAATACAATACTCTTTCTCAGATACAAACTATCAGCACTTCCTTACAAATTACAAAATTCCAGCCTCTAGATCTCTCAGATGAGGGATCAATTTATAGATGTCTGCAAGGGTGTGAGTCATATCTGGGTTTTTGATTAGTGCCATTCCACTTGTTGTTCTTGGTTCCACTTGGAGATTTCTTGGATCTCTTACTCATCCCTGGGAAAATTCAGAAAGGCAAGTGTCATAGGAGAAGTTTCTAGAAGATTCCATGAGCATCCACTTAGCAAACTGTGTCAGACATTTGTCCATTCTCACTCATCACACCTCACAAAAGGCCTCTTCAGTATGCATTGCACCTGACTAGTGTAGAAGTCAGTATACATCACACCCTGACAGTGGAGTAGTCAGTATGGTCTAGTTTTGGCCAGTTCTGAGTGTTTTTTCAGGTGGAACTTTTGGGGAATGATGTAATCAGTTGACCATGATCCTTTAGGGCATGAAACAAAACTTTTAGGGGTTAAAGAGCCCTTGGTTTATCGACATATAAGATTTTGGTTGCAGTGCCCAAATATGTCTATAATACTAAACTAAAAAAGATACCTTGAGTTTTCTTCATTTGACTAGTTAAAATTCGATGAAGGTATTGAGTTTGTCGTCACGTGACTCATTAAAATTTCATGACGAATATCGAGTTTAATCCATCTCCTCATACTCATAAAAAAATGAGGCAAACATCTATTGAGCATAGGTTTCTCTTTATCCAGACTCAGTAGATTAACTCACAGAAAAGGAACCATTCCGGGTATACTATTAAACTTTTGTCGCACCCAGTTAAGAACTATGACAAAGGAACCACCTTGGAGTCGTTCTTTACAGTATTTTTAGACTCTCTAAATATGAAAATACCACTGATTTGTCTCATCTGGACTCATTAAATTACATAGGCAAGGTATAGAGTCACTCTTTTTACGATCCTTTTCAGACTCTTAAAACATGAAAAGATTGACGAGTTTTCCTATCTGGACTTATTAAACTAATCAGATAGGGCATAGAGTCACTCTTTTTGCGGTCCTTTTCAGACTCTTAAAACATGAAAATATCAATCAGTTTACCTGTCTAGAGTCACTAAACTAATCAGATAGGGAAAGTGGACAATACAATTGTGTTATGTTCTTTATTTTGAACGAGTTTTTTGGCATCAGTCACTCGCTTGAACATGGAACTCCCTCAGATAAATATTCCTTGTGATGGCCTCTCAATATGAATCTTACCATCCTATGAGTTTAGTCTATATACCCTGATGTTCTTGCATCTTTGTATCCTAACACTCTTTGATGTTCATGAGTCTAGTGCTACATGGTTAAAATCATTGTCGTGCCTTCCATTGTTCAAGGGAAAACCTTTATCTTTTGTTTCCTTCATCAACCCATCAAGAATATCCTACCATCATGCCCTTTGTCGCTTTGACTCAATGTTCAAAAGATTCCGCAAAAAACAATCATTCTTGTCCCGTTTCGTGTCGACTAATGTAGGACACCTTATTGCCTACCTTTCGACAGGTCTCTTCCTATCGACTTCAACACTCTATCTAGGAAGAAGACGCATAAACACTTCAATGCCTTGGTACTTGCAGACATCAGTGGCAGGTCGCCTTGTGTTCGATCAGGGGTTTTCATTATCGGTTCCTAGTTAAACAATTCTACGAGTGTTCGATGACAAAAACATTTTTCAAACTCACTAGATTGTACTGTGCAACTTGGAGACCATCACCATTATCAGTGGCCATCCTTGCATCTATTAACAGTCTCCATTATTGACTGGTAATCTGACAATTTCATCCATGTTCAACATCAACGCATATATTCACATGTATCAATCTATGATGTTCGATGAAGCATAAATCAAGACCTTGGGTAGAAGCTTGCATCACTTAGCCTTGTTTCCTCTCTCAAGTTGCGGTTATTGTTTCTTGGAGACAGCTCATAAGAATGATCCTATAATGACACTAGTTCTGCAGTGTGCTTATCGATGACCAACGTCGTCATATCTCTTTTCTGAGAAAATCACTCTGACATAGCTATTGAGCATGGGAATTCCCAACTCTGACATGATTTTAGTTGTTTTATATATATATGTGTTGTATCAGGTTTCCTGTACCACCCGAAGCTCTGATCCTCTCTCTCTTTTTTCCAAAGAAAAAGACAGTTAAATATAAAGTATTTCGGCCATCATCATAGCCTCTGATCTTACACTTTAGGGGCATCGGTTATACATGAAAATGACCTCCTCATCAACTCAGACGATAAAGACATGATGACTGAAGGATTGACCAAGTTCACAGACCCAATTGTCAAGCTAACGTTGTCCAGACATTATCAACCTGATTTATAAAGCTTCTTAGCAAGCTTAAGGGTGTGTTAGTGCCTAGGGTAACTCTACTTTCTACCTCGAGAACAACATTAGTGAACCTACATCAAGTTCTATGGGTCAAAGGAGCAAATTGACTGAGAAAATATCCCTATATTCTCTCCTATGTCAGCTCATAAAAGTAGGGAAACATCAGAACTCAACCTATTTGGGGGAATTACTAATTCCTAATGGAGTATGAAAATGGGAAAGAAAACTAAAGCAAGAAACATCACTGCTTTTTCCTAATGGAACTCATGAAGGACATGGCAACCCTAAACCTACATGCTACATATGCAAGGCTTGGGCCATTGTGAAAGAGTTCAAAACATTTGAAAGGATTGCCTAGTTGACTATCAAGCAAAGTGTTAGACTAAGGCATCAGAAGAGGTTAAAAAGAGAGAGAGAGAGAGAGAGGAGCTGGAGGGGCAAGGGAAGGCTGATGCAACTGATGGTTGTAATCACTCTTTCTAAATCAATATAGAACTGTAGTTGTGTTGTCCATTCCATGATATTGGTATTATAAACTTGTTTATATACTGATCTAATATCTTCTAGCATCAGTGGCTTAGTTATATGCAACTAGATATCTTTTATATGTTCATGCATTTGTCTATCAAGGTTTTATGCTGTGATATTATGCTTGTCTTTGCTATGTGTAGGTTTTGATCTAGAGCCAGCTCAAGGGTCTTCCACCTAGTTGCATTGCGCTCTCCAGCAACACCACACTAAGAATCGAGGTAATAATTCCTTCTCACTTTGATATTCATTTGTTAAACATAGATATGCATGTATATTTATGACAGTTGCAACTAATCTGACTATCTGCCGAGGATCCCAAGAAGATCCTTGAGGGTTTTCTACATCACCAAACACCCATGCATTAATCCCTATAGCAAAGCATAAACAATTTAAAAGAATGTCTCATGCAACCATTAATAAGTTTCTTCATCTCATTCCAAATTAATATTATTGATATGAATGTTGTACTTTAAAACATGTTTTTTGTTGCAAGCATTTTGGTTTTAGAATCTCATTAACCCTCCAAATATAGATGCATTTATTAGAAGAACACACAAACATTTATATGGAAAAGGTAAATTATTTCTCACATTGGAGAGCTAATACTCATCAAATTTGACAAAATAAAAAACCAAATTCTTATCCTAGGTCATGGAAAAGATTATTTTAAGTGTTGACCTCCTTGACTTTGTTGAATGGGTTTATTAATAGAGTATGAACATAATAATAGAGGAGGATATAGATTAAACTTTGAAATATTCTCCAAAAAAGGATTTTGGAACTTGCATAGAAATTCATGAAATCCTATATGTTCAATAAAAAATGATTTCTAGAAACCAAAATATGATTCTGCCAAGAAAAATAGAAGTGATGTTTTATTCTTCTTTTTGTGTGTGCTTTGAGGAGGGAAATCAACATACACATAGAATTGTCAAAGAACCCTATCAAGGAGGAGTTTCCAAGGATCCAATGTTATCTAAAATCCCATTCTCATAGGTGTTTGTAAGCATTTTTTTCAGTAATGGATATATAATTTATTCTTTCACATATCATTGTTCAAAGTATATATTTTTACTACATTTTATTTGCGTTACATGAATATCATAGGTGGAAAGGTGAATTCATTCATTTTGAGTTAGGGTTTCTAATTTAAATCTTATATTTTGTTTGTACTTCAGAGCACCAGCTAGATTAGTATTTTTTTCTAATTCTTGCTACAAAGTATTTCATGACACGAGATGTATTTCATTGTGTAGGCAAGTCAATAGTGGAATAATTATATTATAGGAAGGGAAATTATCACACATAGTAATCACAAGCCACTACAACTCATGTTGACATAAGGAAAGTTATAGAATGACCAACATCATCAGTAGTCCATGCTCTTGCAGCAATTCCACTTGAACATTAACTACAAGAATGACATCACAAACCTTATTGCATATTTCCTTGATCAGACCCTGATTGTGGCACTAACTACTATTATTAACTCTTGTGGGAATGAGACCTTTGAATGGTCTTAGTGATACTACAATGAACTTGAATTCATTACTACATATCAGATATCGGGGTGTAGGTAAAAAAATTCTATACCTTCACCATGATCATGCAATTTTGTGTTATCTAGCCCCATTTTATGTTCCTTCAATTAAGTATGAAAGGTTATTTTTAGAGGCATGTTATACTTGAATGGCTAGGAAATCGGTGTGGAGAAGATAATAGAAGTGTTTTAGAAGTATTTCTACTAATCAAAACTATGGAAAACCATTAGCCAATGTATCAAGGTGTACACTACATGTGCCATTGCTAAACTTGCTATTAAGAAGTAGGGGCTATACACTCCTCTATCTACCTTAGAAAATCCCTAGGAGTCAATATCCATGGGTTACATGCTAATATTGTGTCATTATGGTTTATTATTAGTTTTCTAAGATCACCATTTTGGTACCACGTTAAAAGGGTATTACAACCAAATTGACTATTAAGTTCTTCTTTGAGCATGTTTGGGTTTTATATCAGAATCAACTACTAGGATATTCTTTCAACGTGTTTGGGTTCATTTTGGGCTACCGTGGATCATTAGTTTATATAGGGATAGTATGTTTCTCACTACATTCTAGTCTAGCTTATGGTCTCCGATAGAAGACAAGTTGACCAAATAAGATATTGTCCAACCCCAAATAAATGGACAAATAGAAATGGTCAATAGAATGATTGTGTGTATCATGCACATGTGTAACTCCAATCATCTTTATACAGGGGATGAGAGCCTAGCATATGTTCACATATCTAAAATAAATCCACCCATAGCTCTATTGACCACATCCCTTTTCAAGTGTGGCTTTTGTTCCAACCATTGGCTATCATCATTGTAGCTCTTCCCGTTGCATATTCATAGGAAGAGTCCCCCCATACTTAGAACAAGGCGAATAGAGTAGTTAAATTTGTTTGATCGATCCATCACCTCCAGAAAAAATTTCATGATATCATTTATAAATCCAATGATAATTGTAATTAGTAACATGACCAACATTGGGTTCCACACAAGTTTCATTTTGGTGATAAGGTGCAGTTGCATTTGAAAACAATACTTCCTCATAAGCTCCCATAGGAAACTTAGACACTCCAATATGGGCCTTACAACATCATGAACATTAAGTGCCCTACATTTTTTCATAAGATTTGTTATGGTAATGAGCCCAAAGTGTGATGACTCCTATGTATGTGGCCTTTTGGGATGACTTCATGTGCAAGTGTTCGCTAGTGGTGACATAGTTCCCTATGGTTGACAGTCATGGTAGATCGTTTTAGTCTCCATTCTAAAGGCGCTTGAAGTTATTTCTCTAAATGATTGTTCCTTGGTGTTGATAAGTCCCATTATAATTTATGTCTAGGGTATTTATCCAAGCATCTTGAGATGGATCTACTAGGACACATGATTTATAGTAGACCTAGTTACTCACTTACTTTATTGCTAATATAAAAGGTATTTGTGAATTGTAATAGTTGTCACACAAAGGGTTTATAATATCTATTTCACCTCATGGACATTCATTATTATTATTTACTTCCCACACTTTGGCCACAATACCTTGGAGGTGATTTCACTCATGTTCATCTAGTTTCATGCTCTCCAATAGAGTCTTACAGTTTTCTAGGCATAACACATTTGTTGAGGAATTACTGACAGTATCTGAGGCATAGATGGTATAGTTGCATCTACTTGGACCCCCATTACACATGCGACATGTCACATGCTAGAACAATCTCCTATTTTTTACATATTTGAGCTTATTTTCATTACTATAGACCGTTCAATCCACATGCATAGGATTTTATGGCAACCATGGGAGTGTTTTCAAGATAATTTGATGATGTGGATCTCACTATGTGACGTGTCACCTAACGAAAATGACATGAAACCAACTTCAAATGTACTTATGGTGAAAATAAGGCTTAAAAGGCAGCATTTGGAGGTTAACTATAACAATAAAGAAAAGCCATCCACCTAAAGAGGGATCTATTTCTCTTGTGGAGAGGTAATTAGACCTATTATAACTATTGTTTGAAATAAAGTAGAAAATTTGACGTTACTTGGACGTAAATGAAGTATTCCAAGAACATTACAGGTAGAATGTTACACTCTTAAATAAAATCAACTGTATTCTAAGTTTGACAGCACATTAAATGCTTGAGGTTTTATGGCTAGCTTTTGGGCTTGGAAACTCAATTCCATGCTCCATGGAAGTGCCTTGACCTAAGAACATTTTTTATACCATTGAAAAAATATCTTTATTTGATATTTTGGAGTCTACTCCCTTAATTTCTCACTATCTTAATTATTTTCTCAGTTAATTTAAGATACTATTTTGGATGATTCAAGACTTCTACTAGGTAGTAAATTTTATCCCTTAAAGGGAAAAAAATTCTCACTTGGGAGGATGTTTAAGGTTTGTTAGTAACAAATTCACCTTGGTTTGGTAAGTTCTTACTCTTTTTGGTTGTTTATATTTATGTTTATTAACAATGGTTATGATATTCATTTTATTCTTGCTATTGGTTTTGTTGGTGAAGGTTATTCCTTTTGAGGAAACCCTTCTTGTAAGGCCTTGGTTTTCAAAACTCATATTGATTAAACAAGGGATTATTTGTTCTCCTCGAACCCTAATCCCTCATTGTATTCCATAAGAATAGAAATAAAAACATTGTAGGGATAATTTACTTGATCCATAAGACCAAAGTGGAGATAATTCATTTAATATTACTTCCAACAACTAACCAAATAGCCCAAATATTCCTAATCTTTTCTTTTATGTCTTACAAAAGACAAAAATAAAAAATAATTATGAAAATTAAAAACATTTATTTATTGTCTACAATAAAGTTCATAGGTTGTTTATTAATATAAACATTTTCATCCAAGAGTTTATAGTTATTTGTTCATTTCTAACTCTTTTTCGGAAAATTAGTGACCCTTAAATTGTTGTGTATATTCCACTAGATAGTTCATTACAACATATCTAATAAAATATATTTGAAAACCCAAAAACTACATTATGAGGGTTAATTTATCCTTTGATCTATGGATTTGTTAATTATTCTGTTATGATTATGCATGAAATAGACAAAATATTGAAAATAGAGAAAAATTAAATAAAACTCACAAACCCAAAAAAAATATGAACTGGGAAACCCTTACAAAGAAAACCTAGCTAGAAGGTGAGGTTCTTATGCTCTCTCTTCTTCTAAATGGGAATGCATGCAAGTACAAATGACTGAGAATTTTGGCTCGTGAGCTACTATAGCACACAAACCCTCTTTGTTTACTATCTCTATCCACTCTCATCTACTCTTCTCATCTATAGAATAAAATATTGAATAGAGTGGAACCCCTTTTCCTTCTAGTGGCCCAGTTATAACACAACCCGATAGCTAACTAGGGATTAAATCTGACCTATTCAACCCTCAAGATGAGTTAAAAATTAATCCTTATAGAGTATTCTTCATTTTACCACATGGCTATCCCGTTTTCCATGAGTAATATGGGCTGGCATGGAATCCTCTCAAATTATGGTGGTTAATTTCATTAAGTTAACTTCTGAGGGCCTTAACTTTCTCATACAAGCTCTGAATCCGATGGTTCTTGCATTGTTGGAAAGGTATCAATGTGCATATTATGGAATCTAGGTCGAGAAAAATGTTGGAACTATAACTACAAGAATAAAATATGAGGTTGAGAGAGAGGTTGCAATATAAAGAAACAAAACTTTCCACCATGGCAAGCCTCTCCATGGAAGCATTGTAGTGTAGATAACCATCAAATTTTTATGCCCTCTTTCTCAAAGAACAATGGCTGCAATTCGAAATCAAAAACTTAGAACAACATGGATCTATGCCCTTTCAATGTTAAAAATAGTTCATTGAATTTTCAGCCAAGCTAACATGGAAGATAAAGAAAAATTGGCTGAATTTTACATACACAACCTCACTCTGAAAAATATGAATTTTTTGGATTCTAATGCAAGATTGTGGGATATAAATCTAATGGCCTTAGCATCCTGGATGAATCATGAGGAGACAAGAGATGAGGAAGTGAAAAGGGTAATGAAAAGGGAAGAAAAGGAACCATTGTATATCAGGGCAAAGCTAGTGAGCCCAAGGGCTGTCATTAGCAATCATGGCCTCTTCTCCAATGATGTTGTTTTAGCACCTAAATACCTTGCGAACCAGGAACAAGCTATCCTAAACTTTGAAGACACATTCAGGTTGTTGGGAATAGAAATCCTAAAATCTTTCTAGAGGAGATGGCATTTCTTACCCCATAGCCTACAGATCATATAATATCACTGTCCTGGAATGTTAAGGAATTTCTTGGAGAGAACACCATTATACAAGAGGATCATGCAAAGGATGAAATTCAGGTGGATAGGACTCAATCTCAGTCCACCCTTGTTTCTAGGCTTACAAGAAGGAAGAGGTGAAGTAGGAGATCAAAAGGAGTGGATAGAAATAGAGAAGAATGCAGGTTTCTATCCCCAAGAGGGAATACCATATGTGGAGCCTTGGGATGTCAAGGAGGCCACCAAGTCCATGAAAGAGCTACACATGGATGGATGATTTTCTCAGAGGATGATAGAAATCTTCAACATGGGGGTGATGATTAGCCCCATCAACAGGTACATTTTTAAGATTAATATTCCATTCTCCATCCTTAAAACTACACTTCTCTTGCATTAATTCACATTCTTCATTATATTATGCATAGTAATAGGAGTAGAAGGTGCTTTTCATAGTATGTGGCCTAATGCGGTTTAATTGCAAGAAATGGAGCAATTTTTTGGATGATTTATATTTAGGGATCTGAGTAGAAAACAAGGAGAGAATTTAGGGGGTTGTCGACCTCCTTAACTCCCTCAATCAGCCCAATATCACAACACTATCTTTCTGATCAGCTTGAGGTCATTAATAGCCAAGAAAGTGAAAGTAATGAGGAACAAGATCCACCATTCTCGAGTTGTAGGAGATAAATATTCCTATTTTATAGGGAGATGCTAGTAGCTTCCCTCTTATATAAATAAGCATGTAAAAAAGCTCATTAGGATTCAAGTTTTGTTTTCAACTAGGTAGCTATTGAGCTCGCGAACTTGACATTGTTATTTTGACTGTTATTTGATGTATTAGACATTGATTCAATGATAATGAGAAGTTTCTTATTGATTCATCATTGAGTTAATTCTAGAGGGTTGAGGCTTTTGGGTTTGGCCCCAACCCAATGGCTTAGGTCCCTCTTGTGTAATTGTATCTCTTTTAGTTTCAGATTATTTCTTAGTTCCTTGCATTCCAGTAGAAAATAATCCTTCAAAATCTATGATTGCAACATCTACCTCATCCTCTCATGGGAGCATGAATAGAAGTATTTACAACCACATCCGAAAATAATTATGTTTATGATTTATTGGAAGAATATTTGTGTTAGTCATATTATTTTTCATGTTCTTGTTGTGGCTTAGGAGTTGGTTTATTGATTAGATCAGAGTTATGACATAGATTAGATAACATTTAAATTCAACTCATCTTTTCCACTACTAGTTGTTTCATATTGTTAATAACAAATGGATATATGCATGTAATGATTGAAAGAATGTTTGAATATTTAGACAAGGGAACCTTCACCACCTCCATCTTCGACTCCCTCACCTTCTCTTGTGAACTGCAAATTATGTCCCAAAAATTATGTTTCATGAGATCATTTTCCTAGGGTCATCGAGCACATCCCTTCTAGTGGAAAATAGGCCTTCGAAAGGCTCTGTGCTTGGCTAGGGGCTTTGTCCAACCTTCAATCATTTACCTCAACCTCCATCCACCTTTCCATACCCTTAAACCATCATTTTCACCTCTTAAACCTTCTTGGATGCCCTCCTATACCATTACAGGCCTACTTGTACTAATCGCTTGTAGCAAACTTCTAGCAACCTTTTTCTTCACCAATTTTGACCCACACTCAAAACTTGAGCTAGCATAGATGAATAATGACCTCAAGTTGTGATGATAAGATCAAGAAAAGATCCTAGGCCACTCCATACCTTCCTTGTGTTCACTACAAAAACATAGTAGAGTTACTTTCTTTGTCATGCAATTACATTATTGAATTATGAGCAAGTATGAACTAGGTAGATGGTACTTGTGATTTTGATTGGTAGTTTAATGAATTATTCAAGATACATTAGTTTCTTTTCTGAAAGTAGATGAGGTAGTGTGATTAATGATGCAAGATAGCATAGCTTCATTTCTGCAAGTAGATTGGCCTTTATCATTTCATGAATTGAGTAATTAGGGTTTTACAAGTTGAGTCAATGGAATTTCTATTCCCATACTTAGAATCAATTTCCAATTTTTCATTTATCAATATTTCAATCTAATTCATTAGAAGGAAGGGTATTTGAGCACTTTTTGATCTAATACCATAACTCAGGGTGGCATGAGTGGAACCCTATCTATTGTTCTTATAGCATTGTTACCTCAAAGTTTGTACGAACACCAGGTTGATGATTTGAGTTTAGGATCCAATGGGAGTTGCAACATTCTTGGTGCAGTACCAAGGCTCACCACTTGGTTCGCTATAGTTTCTAATATATATATGCTTTGAATAAGTTAGGGTTTTTGTAGACTCTGAAATTCAATCTCAATTGGTGACCTAGGGAAAATCATTATAACTTTCACTCTGAGAATTAGATTTTAATTTCATAAAAATTGAATGAAATTACATGGACTATAGTTTTTTGTGCATTGGTTTTAGGGTTGAAGGTCAAAACGATGACGTGTGTCATTCCGTACAAGTTATCTCTACTGAACTAGTCTATAATCATGTCATCATAGGATATTCAGAATAATGTCTTCTTGAAGAATCCAATCTTCGTTGGACTTGTGGTGTTGGAAAGAAGACTAATATTTCTACCAAAAGGAAAAATTTCAAACCTTGTAGATCTGAACTTATAGAGGTACAACATTTTCAATATCTAGATCCAAAAAATGAGTAAAAAGGTGTGTATATTTTTTAATACACAACTCTTTTGTTTGGAAAATCAGTTTGAAGTGATTAAAAGGGAATAGAGAAGCATAGATATCACTATGTCATTCTAATATGATTGGAAACAAAAAAAAATGACACACCCAGTAAGAAACCAGAAATCTCTAATATGACCCATTAAGAAGAGGAAGAAATGCAACGTGATATATCAAAATTACGAGACCGACTGCAACAAATTTCACTCTCACAAAGATTAACAAAACATGAATTGCAACTGATGATGAATGTTAAGATATATAGTTTAAAAGGGAACATGTATGGTTTAGAATGAAAAATAAAAGGAGAAATGGAATGTTTGAAGGATGGTTTAAAAGCATAAATGGAAGGTTTGACAAAGTTGCTACAAGAAATGCTTCCTACCGGTGACAAGGTACTCCACGAAACTCATGATGAAAACAAAAGGAATGTTAATCATGATTTTCGAGACTTTAGCTTTGGATTAAAGACTAACCACATTCCAAGGATTGATATGAGGAATTTTGATGGCAAGGATCTGGTAACATGGATACGATAGATGGAGCAATTCTTTGATCTACATGATGTGTCAAAAAAACAAAAGGTACACATTGCATCTTTATATTTAGAACAAAATAAGTTTCCATGATATCGATGGATTTGTTCTCCTAAATCAATTGTCTCATGGACAATTTTTACGGAAGAATTGGTGGCACATTATGAGGATACAAAGAGAAATGCCTTCTTTAGCGAATTGATAAATCTCAAACAAAAGGGTTCAATAGCGGAGCACATTTTTTACTTCCAAAGATTGAGTATCAAGGTAAATGATATTCCAGAGGAGCATAGAGTTAAATTTTTCATAGGGACATTAAAGGATAACATACAACATGAGGTTTTACTTTGGGAGCCAGATTCATTGGAGAAGGCATTCAAGGTGGCAAGAAAAGTTGAAACAAGGAAATCTACCACTCACAACTATAAATATGGAAGTGTTGATGCTACTAGCCTTCCACAGCCGACAAGGTTGTACCAAAAAAACTAGAAGAAAAAAGAGAAAAAGGGCTTTGTTATAGTTGTGAAAGAACAAATACACTAAAGGTCAAAGGTGTGTTGAGAGGAAATTGTTTTACATAGATTGTGAAGAGGAGGAAGACAAGTAACAAGAAGCATCAAAAGAAGGGGATATACACCACAAACCAACACTAGGAAAAGAATAAATTAATCCAATGATATCTTGTAATTCATTCGCAGGAATTACCACACGTCAAACTCCCAAGATACAATGATATATCAAGAAGAAAAAGGTAATAGTTTTGATTTTTTTTGGGTAGTACCCATAATTTTATTCATTGTAAGATAGCCAAGGAACTGAATTGATTTCTATATCTAGCACCAGAATGTCAAGTGATGGTTGCAAATGGAGGAACTATAAATTACTCTATAATGTGCCATAATATCAATCTAAACATGGGAGAATATGCATTAAATACTTCAATGCTTTCCATTCCAATGTGTGGTGATGATATTATACTAGGAGTCCAATGGTTACAACCTTTGGGATGATAGATTTTAATTTTCAAGAACTTTTATTAATATTTGTTTGGGAAGGAAAGGAAATTGAATTAAGGGGTATCACAGGGATGTTGAAGAAAGCGTAACCAGGTTTGATCTTCATAAATGTACTTTTGATATTTGTATTTATTCAAGAAAAGAAATAGTATTTTTGTTATATTTATCAGCAAGTTTCTTGCTCATTGAAATAGGTCTAGCACATGTCAAAGTGTTATAGGTAAGTCAAAAGGTCAAAAGAAAATGTTGAAGACATTTTTTGGACCTTAGATGCATTTCTCTTAAACTTGACATATAGGGGTAGGTTACATATCATCGCCTTTATTGCATTGTTGATGATTAATGTCATATTGTGCCTTGGTTCTGACCTTGTTAAGTTACGACATTATCCTCTCTCTTTTATGCATGTTGTAACTTGGTGGTAGAGCCTACCTAATCATGGATATCCTCATTGAAAGCCTTTGTTCTTTGTTGGTATCCATATAGTATTTCATTCATTTCCTTTTTGGAATTTCTCCTTTTGACCTACCATAACTTAGAATACGAGCCTCATTTTTCTCTTCTTCGTCACCTTTTATCCTTACCCCAAGAGAATTCTACACTTTATCCCTGTGAACGCTACATTTTGTTAGCATATGTTTGTGTTGGGGTCCAAGTATTAACAATTTATTCACCCTTTTTCCTACATTAATCTATCAATCCGGGTGTGTATTCTTTTCAAGGAAACACGCAAAGTATATGCAAGGGCAAGGTTACCATCTGTCACTAACCAAGGGTTCGTGATTAATACTCAAGCATTGTTGTAAAACTAAAATTAACTGTAGTACTCAAGAAGAGCAATTAAAATAACAATCTGCAACAACGACCATAAAATGATAAATGACACACAATAGGAACTACGCAGCACCTGATCAGAAGAGTGGGCCTAGCTCTATGATCAGGGCTACGTTAATCATAGTGAGGAGTGGAGCAACAAAAGGAGTGGTATATTATTAACTAGAAGAAACAATATCGATGGGGAGCCTTCTCTCCTTTTTACAAGAATAACCTGTCTTTTATACAAATCAAATGAGAACAACATCCTTCTCCAAAACTTGGTAACTGTATACCTAGAAATATACATTGGTTCAGAACGACAATAGCACTTGACGAACAAGATCAGAGAATGGTCTAAGAATGATTCAGGGACATTTGTGACTTTGACTACACGGCTTCCTTATCTTTGGTCATTGCTGTGAATCGTGGATCTGCTATGGGACGCTGAAATATCAGTACCTATTCTTTGGAAGCTGTGGCCAAACATGTGTGTTAGTGCTGTGAATAGGCAAAACCCCATTACTTTACTTCATTAATAAAATATTCCAATAGATAGGAAAGGGGTAATTACATTGCGGATTTAGCATAGTAAATACAGATGAATAAGTGAAAAAGTGACAAAAGGAGGGATGGAAATGCAGCAGAAAGATAGCCTGATTTGGTGCCCAACATCTCCCCCAAACTAGCCTTCTGCATGTTCTCATGCAGCTCACCACCTCTACAGGTCTAGGTTATGCAGACTGTTGGCTTCCTGGAGCAGAGCGGGATCATACTCTTCGGCCATCTTTGTCCCTGAAACCTTTAAACCTTCTCAGAGGAGGATTTCCTTCCACCAATCACCTAAAACATTATATGTTGGAGTGTAATTTTCCACTGGCAACCAGATGGTGTGGAACTAGAACTGGATCCCCATCCACCAAACCTCATATGTTCGAACGCATGCCACATACCTTGGCACTCTGCTGAGTGCTCGTGTAAAATTCGATGCTCCAAACGGTTCCCTATTCTGGACAATTGTAGGTGACATCATCCATATTTTCTGATAGCAATCAAGGGCTTCATCTTGAAACGTGACTAATTGTTTGACACAAAGATCAAGGCACCATTTTTGTGTTCTTAGCAATCTTTCCTTGTTTCCCACCCAAAAAGGTTTTGTGTTTATTGAACATGGTTATTGACCTTTCATGTTCTCCTCTTACTATAAAGGGCTTTGTAACCTGATTGGACTCAAATGTATTAAAAGCCTTCTGCCAACTGATTTGATTAAAACTGTAAGAGGTGAGATCCCTTAGATGAATGTCTCCCGCGTATGGGATTGGGTTGAATCCTCTATCCGTGCATAGTAGATACCCATGCATGTAAAACTCACACATCAAATGCTAAGTTGGAAAATCATGGCTCCTCAATATGCAGAGAAATTGTACACCATCCTCTATTTCATAACTGATTTCGTTATTGATGCTCTCCATGCAGAAGAAAAGAAAACGTTCATGCAAGAATAAAGAATAACAAGAAGCTGGGGAATGACATGCCATCACCTCTTGTGCTAAGTTAAACATCTGCTCATTATCAGCTTTCAATTCTGCCACTTGCCCTTCTAGCTGCTCCATCTTGAGTTGTTGCTTCACATGCCTCAACCTCATGACATCTATACGCTCCACATATTCAAAAATGGTTGTGGAGGCTCATTCCTAAGTTCTTTTTACCTCGCTTTGATACCGTTCTACAGTTGATTTCCAAGTCTGCACTTCGGCTGTTAGGGCATATTCATGGTCTTCAAACAGTTGCTCGACTGAGTATGTTTGATTTGCAGTAGATGGTGTGGCTATCTGGTCCACCTAAGTCCCTACTTCAACTACTATGGCTTGGGACTTTTTGGCTCACTGCTTATATTTCTTCACTTGCTTCTGCAATTTATGTACCTATTTTCTCAACTTCCTAACCTCTGTCTTGAGCCGCATTGTTTCTCTGAATTGTAGCTAGTATTTTTGTCTGACAAGCAGTCTTCGTTGTTCACACAACTCCACCTATTCTTGCTTAACCAAAACCTCTTCAGCTTCTGCAACTGGTTCAGCTAGAGGTAAATCCCCCAAGAAATCTTCTGCTACGCCGACTTCCAGGTTTCCTTCCATTGCTCATTCTTCCTCAATTATTTCTTGTTTTACAGCCTTCTCGCCTGGCCTTACCACTGGCTCATTCATCGGGACCACTTCGCTTGGTCCCTCCTCTTTGCCAACAACTGCTTCCTTTTGTTGTGTGATCACTACGACCGGTGGTGCCCTTGTGAGATGATCACCCGTTAATATTTCTACTGGAACCCCTCCAAGTTCCCTTGCCTCAGGAATATCTACCTCTTCTTCTCTTTTAGGCTCCGAGATGCTTGTCGTCTGGGCAACATCTATCCCACCCGATTGTGGTCTTTGTGATGTTTCATGCTCCTTTTCTTCAAGTTTTCCTTCAAAAAGGTCCTATTGGGAGTCCACAATCAACAATCCTTCGGCATCTCTTCTTCTAGTCCACTCGTCAAAATTCAAAGCATGGGGAACGTTGATATCTTCTTCTGTGTGCCAGGGGGAACGAGATACACTCGCTCCTCTTGGAATAGAAGAGAAAAAGGAAAACTGGTAGGGATATTCATTCTGGCCTTCGACAATTCTGTTCTGGGTCGCATTCCTTGCTTATACAGTGTTTGGTCCGAGGTTGACGCTGGTTCTTGTGGAGCAGCGCCAGCCTCATGCCCTAGTTCTCCTAGAACTTCATTCATAGTTTCCATGGTTCTCCTAGCTCCGAGCTCTTCTCGTCTTGGTTCGTCCCCTCCATTGGTTATATGGTCAGGATGGCCACGGCCTCTTCTTCATTCGGGCTATCTTCCTCCATTGGTTCCACGGTGGTGGGAAGTTATTGTGGGGTACCTTCAGCCACAATATCTATCAATTATCTCATCCTTGCTTATTGTGGTATCTCTTCTGTTGTTGTCTTGTTGTCGATTTGTTCTTCTAGCTCCACAGTCGAGGCTGGTTCTTGTGGAACAACCTCGGTCATGGTATTAGTGGGACTTTCTATGTCAACTCCTCCATCTTCCATTGGTTCCGCAGTTGCGGCTTGCTCTTGAGGAGAAACCTCTTCTTCAAGTTCTTCGGATCCCATTTCCATCTCCTTTGGCTCCTCTTGGTCAACATAGTAATCTCCTTCTCCATATTCTTCCTCCATTGCTTCTGGTTCTTCTCTAGTGGCCATAGCAGCTGCTATCTTTTCCTCTGTGGAATCTCGAAATAGCTTCCACGGAATTGGAATCTAACAAATTGCATTCATCACTAGTAGCTGGACCAGCCTGTGGTGGGTAATGACCACCATCACCTGTGGCGACTGTTGAGCAGACTGTGCCATTAGCTGAAGACTCCTTAGTAGGAAATAAGGCATATTTAATGAGAATGCCTTTGCTCGAGGGAATCGGAGGTGAGCTAATATCTGGAGATGATATTTAAACATAGTGGAGTACCTTCCCTCGCAAGTTATATACTTTATTACAAACTCTACTACCTCTCCCCATGGATGCGGTAACAAGTTTTGGTCGTATCCTCGCCCCTTTTGAGCAATGCTTTCTCCTGCCTGCAAAAGGCTTCAGGAAACTCCGGGAGGGAAGTTCTCCCTGAAAACCATCTCTGTCCATATTGAGGGAGCCCACTAACTTCTGCGATGGCTTCCTCCGTAACAGGGATTTCTATCCCGCGGACCCGAGAACTTTCTTCTTCCAGATTGAGTGCGAATTTCACCGCAATTGCCTCGTTGGACCCCCTCAACCTGTCAAAGTAGACATCCCAACCTGCATTTTCAAAGACCTGCCATACTTCTCGACTGTTTTGAACTCTTTTTGTGTCTTCTGGCTCATGTCGCATAGACCGTCCACCCATCGTTGTAGAGGCGGGACCAGAACGATGAATACAGTTAGTTGGTAGGGGAAAATGACAGGGACCCAAACCATTGGTAACAATAATAATGTCATGGTCACCTCGGGAAAAAGGATCATAATAGTAGTGGTAAATTTGAAGAAATCTCAGAGAATGATGGCAAGTTATGGCAATACGGTTGGATGTTTTCAATGGTTCAGTGCGGTGTGTTGGGGAAGAGATTGGTTATAACTTTTTGCATACGAATACGAATTCCAATGCGTCAGGGTCATGATTATGAAATCACCATAATCTTTTGATTTTTGTTCGCATTAGATTTAGTTTGGTGTGAATCGTGTGATATGAATGTATTTTTGTTGGTACGCCATTGTTTATTATGAAGGGACGCCCCCCCAACTTAATTACGGTCGTCCGCGGCACATACTGGTGTCTTTTGGAATATTTTAATTAAATCCGTAAAATTCAGCGGAGACATACCTGGGGACCTACCTTGTGGTGGAGTAACAGCAAAATCACTGACGGAGTAACAACATCATAGAGTAATAGCAGTGACAGAGTAACGACATTGGCAGAGTAACGACACCATCAGTGTAATGGCATCAGTGGAGTAATAACACCGGTGGAGTAACAGCACCAGCGGAGTAACAGCAGTGGCAGAGTAACAGCAACGGCTGAGTAGTATCACCAGCAGAGTAACAGCAACAATGGAGTAACAGCAACGGCGGAGTAACAGCATCGGCGGAGTAACAGCAACGACTGAGTAATAGCACCATCGGAGTAATAGCATCGGCAGAGTAACAACACTGGTGGAGTAACAGTGGTGGCAGAGTAACAACGAGAGTTGAGTAGCAGCACCAATGGAGTAACAACACCTTCGGAGTAATAGCACCGATGGAGTAACAGCACCGGTGGAGAAACGGTTGAGTAACAGCACCAATGGTCACATTTCTCCTGGCTATATTCCTTTGTTATTCCTTCAAAATAAAAACAAGTAATAACAGTGCTTTCTTATTATTATTATTATTATTATTATTTTTAGAGTAGAGTGAGAGTGTCCTTTATACCAACAACCATTAAACCAGATGAATCAGAAAGATGTTTGACGAAGGCATCTCTAGAGGCTGGACAGTGGTATAGCTTTAGACGGTGTCCATTTACTAAGAACGGAGTATGATTCCCATCCATTGTAATTAGTCTAACTGCTCCATTGTCAAACACTGCATCCACTTCATATGGTCCCATCCAACGAGTGCGAAGCTTGCGTTTGATATCTTTAAACCAAGAGTCGTAAAGTAATGCCCAATCCCCTGCGTGAAACACCTTGCTCTTGATAAATTTATCATGCTATTTCATTCTCTGTTGTTGAACAACAGTAGTTTTCTAGACAGCTACCGATCAAAACTCATCCAACCCATTGAGCTATTTTAGTCGGTGTTTCTGTGCTTCTGATAAGTCTAGGCCTACTTCTAAAGATATTTTGAGCATGTTGATCTTGAATTCGACTAGAAACAAGGGGGATTTCCCTAGACTAACTCAAATGGAGAAAACTCAGTTGTGTTTTGCCATGTTGTTCTATATGCCCATAAAGCTTATGGAAGTTTCTGTGACCAGTCCCGGTGATGACTTGCTATTGTTTTTGTCAAGATATTTTCTAGTATTTCGTTTGTACTTTCTACCTGTCCATTCGCCTGGGGATGCTAAGGGGTTGTCACTCTGTGTTTAACCCTGTATTTCTGTATCACCTTCCCTATCATGTGACATGTGAGCTGCGCTCCTCCATCTGACACAATTTCCCTTGCAGTACCATATCGAGCAAAGATTTCTTTAAAAAGAAAGTATGCCACTACTTTGCTCTATTTCTCTTGCGATCGCTCTGGATTCCACCCATTTAGTCACATAATCAGTGCAGACCAAGATGTGAGATTTCTGATGAGAAGGTGGGTTGAAAGGTCCAAAAAAATCGATAGCCCATTTCTCGAAAGGTTCTAGGACTATCTGGGGTTGTAGAGGCATTTCATCTGCTTTCCCAGGTTGTCCCATCTGTTAGCAACTATCACATCTATGGACATAATCCCAAGCATCATGAAAGATGGAAGGCTAGTAGTATCCCATCTGCAACACTTTGTGGCTTGTTCTCTTATTTTCAAAATTTCCTCCATAGGGTCCATCATGGGCGGCCTTTAATATTTCATAGATGTCATCCTTTGCCACATAACACTGAATCTGTTGATCAACCCCTGTATGAAAGAGATACCTTGCCATCCATGAATATCGGGTACTATGATGAATAATCTTCCTTTGATCCTTATATGAAAAATGACGAGGCACCTTCCCTGTAGCAAGATAGTTAGCAATATTTGCATACCACAGAGTGTTAGTAGAAACTACAAAAATATGTTCATCTGGAAAATTATCTTCAATGGATGTATTCTTACCATCATTTTCTATTGTAGATAGGAAATCAGCAACCACATTGTCCTTCCCTGCTTTATCTACTATAGTAATGTCAAATTCTTGTAATAGCAAAAGCCATCTTGTAATGCGACCAAGGGTAACAGGTTTATTCATTAAATCCCTGATAGCTTCATGATCAATATGTACAAAGGTATGATACCCAGTAATGTAATGTCGGAAATTGTTGATGGCGTAGATGATAGCAAGGAACTCTTTTTCAGTCACTGTGTAATTTAGTTCAGCAGGGGCCAAATTCTTACTAATATACTAAACTGCATATGGTACCCTGTCCTCTTGCTATCCCAATACTGCACCAACCATTATCTGGGAAGCATCCGTGTGAATATGGAATGGTAATGCCCAGTCTGGACCTCTAAGGATCGGAGCGCTACAGACCAATTCCTTGATTTTCGTGAAGGCTACATCACAATCATCTGTCCACACAAAATCTTCATCTTTTGTTAGCAATTGAAAAAGTGGATGTGCTACTTTAGCAAAATTTTCTATAAAGCACCTGTAATAACTGGCACAACCAATAAATCTGCGTACTTGCGTGGGTGTTTTGAGTATCGGAAAGTGCCAAATTACCTTTATTTTAGCTAGGTCCATCTAAATTCTTTCAGTCGAAAGCAAATGTCCCAGAACAATTCCTTCATTCATCATCATATGGTACTTTACCGTACTTAAGGATACATGCGCCTGTATGCACCTTTCAAGAAATTTCTCTAAATTTCTCAACCCTTCTACGAATGAATCCCTATATGGAGTAAAGTCGTCCATGTAAATGTCAACACTATCATCCACCAAATCAAAGAAGATCCCCAAAATTTCACTCTAGAACATTGCAGGTGCATTACACAGGCCAAAAGGAAGGACCCAGTATGCGAATGTTCCCCAGGGGCATGTGAAAGTAGTTTTGTCCTAATCTTCAAGAGCTATCTGGATCTAGTTATACCCACTAAATCCGTCTAGGAAGGAGAAAAACTTTTTGCCAGCCAATGTGTCCAGAACTTGGTCAATAAATGGTAAAGGAAAATGGTATTTTTGCGTTTCCTTACTTAATTCTCTATAATCCATGCATGTTTCCATTTACCATTTTTCTTAGGGACCATTACTAATGGAGAAACCCATTGGCTATCTAAAATAGGGTAAATAAAACCTACGTCCAGTAATTTTTTAAGTTCTTATTTAACAACATTTTTCAATGCAGGGTTCATCCTTCTCTGAGGCTGTCTCACAAGACGGCAATCTTCCTTAATATATATATGGTGGGTACATAAATTAGCAGGAATCCCCTTCATGTCTGAGTAATCCCAGGTGAAGGATTCTTTATGTTTCCAAAGGACATCTAAAGATTATTTCTTCTAGGATTCTAATAGGTCTGGGTTAATGTTCAGGGTCTTTCCTAGTTCTAATTCCACTGGGATACTTCCATGGGGTGCAACTACGGGTAGCTCCTCAGATCCCTCTGTTGTTTCAATAGTTTCTTGTGTTTCATAGCTTAAGATGGATTCTAGGATTTGTTAATTTGGTTCTGAAACAGAGCAAGGATCATTCATAAAGGAGGTGATTACATCATCCTCCGATTCCATTTTTAACTAGAGAGCCAGTCCAATAGTAAGGACTGGTCTCAATTCCTCATTTTCTGATTCAGGTTCCTTCCTGGATAAGATTTTCTTGCTACCTGTTGGTTTTGTGGATGGGTTTGGTTCTGCAAGTGGGTATAACACTAGATTCTTAGTGTTGTGCCCATTTAAAATGACCATGTTGTTGTTGGGAAAAGTATCCAATTCGGAATGCCCCTATCCCACTCTAAGGTGTGATAGTGCCTTAGCAACAAACGAGGTAAACTAATTGAGTATTCTTCTTTATGAAATGTAAATGAGGAAGAAGGATCTAACTAACTTGTGTCTTTTGCTAGTTTGTCGATCCAAATCACTCCTCTCTTCAGTAGCTCCCAGCTTCCTGCTCCTTCACCGGCCCAGCTTCACCGAATTCCTGCGAGATCACAAGAGAGAGAAACTACACGAAGATACAGATATACATTCATAAAAAGCTCAAGATCAGATTAAGCTAAACATGTAAGCATAACAAAACATCATTGGTACACAGCATGTAGGAGAAACTCAAATAGTTTATTGATATGATAATAAAGTCCAAGAGGAGATACAACTGAGTGAGTTCCGATCTAGCATCTGCCTCCCAGCAAAGGAATCCCTTCCTCTCCTCCAACAAAGCATAAATCACCCAATGTACTAATCTCAATCTCAAACCAACAGCAATTCTCTGCAAAGTACAAAATTCCAGCCTTCTTGAATCTCTCGGTGAGAGATCCATATATAGATGTAAGCAGAGAGGATGAGTCAGCTTATGTTTTGACTTGTGGCTTCTCTCTGTCAGTTCTTACTTCCACTTGGAGGTTGAGAACCTCTTACTCATCACTAGTCGAATTCATTGAGGCAAGTGTCATTGGAGAAGATTCTGGAAGCTTCCAGGGTCTTTCCACCTCGTTGAATGAGCTTGCCATTTGTCATTTCCCACTCAGCGCACCCTGGTAGTGCTTCCACCTGCGTTGCAGTGCACCTAGCCAGTGTAGTCTCTGCATTTCAACGCAGGCAGCTAGTGGAACCTCTCAATTGATCCTGAATTGACTATTTCTGAGTGGTTTTTGGTGGAGAACTTCTGGGAGAAGCTGTCATTGGTTGACCTTGTTCCTTTAGGAGCTGTAACAACATCTTTAGGCACTTTGGATCCCTTGAATTATGGACATTTCATGCTTATAGCTGTAAGGCACAAAAATGTCCATAATAGTTGCCCCCTAAAGTATGAGGTCGGTTATCGGGTGAAATGATTTATTAGGAGGATCTGAAGTTCATTCAATGCTAGGAGGAGACCTGTAACAAGATACAATACAATACATTATTTTTCATACTGTTTTCATGATCTAGCTGAGGCGGGCATTCCCATGCTCAGCTTTATAAATTCATTTTTATGTACATAGGACAGACAATTGTCTGATGATAGACTGATGATCCTGCTGAAATCATCATCCTTTGGTAGGATGATTGTCTGTGCTGCAATGTTGTACATGTCAATGTCTTTATTTTTCCCGAATATATATCGCAGCCCGGATGGATGAAACTAGATCCGGGGTCTTCAAACTCGTTCGATCTTCACTCTAAGTACAATTCGATCCATGTGAGAAATGTTATGAAGTCGAACATGGAAAGACATCGCTTGATTACCAGTCAATGATGTAAATCGTTAACAAGCGCGAGAGGAATCACCGATAATGATAATGACCCTCAAGGTACTGCAGTACAATTCACGTGGTGTGAATAAAGGACTTGGCGTCGAACACCACGCAAAATCTTTCGGTCGAAGGTCATTGATGTATACCTGTCGTCGGAAGTGAGAAACTTGCCATTGAGGTATGCAAGCTTCAAAGTACTAAAGGGGGTGTCCCTAGATCAACTTCTTGGATAATGAGCTGATGTCGACAAGAAGCGATCCGTCAAAAGAGGGCCTTAATGTATCCCACATCAGTGACACGGAACGGAGCAAATGATTTTGATGGAGGTGAAAACGATCTGATAATATATAGTTCAGGGTGGCGGTCATGAAAGAATGAAGGATAATGTATGGTAGTGGATGGGACACGGTTGACTTCTCTGGATGACTTCTCTTGAACATATCGACGACACTTGTGTGATGGATTGGTAGCATTTACCCCAAAGGTGGATGGTATGGCGAGACCATGGCGATGTGACCGATGAATGAAACAACCCAACCCGACTCAGGCACGGAGTGGAAGTGTCATGTTCAAGAGCGACTTGCTACAGATAAAGTTCTTTGAGTTTCTTCCCAATTTTTCCCCAGTCATTGCTAACTAGTACCTCTTTATTTTTGTCAAGCTTGAGGAGGATAACATATGCTTGTTCTATAATTTTCCCTTCGGGCAAACCCATCGCTATGTTTTAACGAGCCTAGCGATAGTGAAACTCGTTCTCGTCTAAAGACAAGTTTGTTGCTATTTAATGTTTTTAACGAGTCTAACGACAAAGATAACTCGGTCCTTTTAATTTTTAGAGAGTCTGAAAAGGTACGTAAAGTCAACTCCGAAAGGCCTTTTTCGTCATCTAATCCCTTAAGTCCGAAAAAGTATAAAACAATACAGAAGGGATGAATTTTCGATAGTTTTTACGAGCCGAACAAAACAAGTGCTCGATCTTTTTGTGCAATAATCCCTCAGGTCCAAAAAGATTAAAATCTAGAGGAGGGATAGCACTTCCAGTCGCTTTAACGAGCTGGAAGGCCAAAACTCGGCAATCTTTTCATATTTTACGAGTTAGATGAAAAGAGCTTAAAGAAGACTCGTCTTTTGAGGAACGAGTGATAAAACGGGTAGCAGCTGATTCCAGGTAAGGGTTGGAATTTTCCAATCACGGCAGTGTCACAAAGATGGCTAGTGAAATCACTCTTCGCAGCTGTTCCTCAAAATGGGTAAACAATCATATGGAGGTGAACGATCGGCCAATGGAAAAGTGGAGGTGACGGTGCAAACACGACCAAGGCTTTAATGGCTGATAATGTTATGTTCACGGTGGTTATTTACCGGAGGGTAGTTCATTTTTTAACGAGCTTAAACGCGGAAAAACACTGCTCGGTCTTATGTTTATTTTTTAACGAGCATGAACTATGTGCTAAAACTGCTCGATCTTATGTTTATTTTTTAACGATCGTGAACTATGTGCTAAAACTGCTCGATAATCCAGTCATATGATAAGAATGTCTCATGTAAGATGCCATTTTTTATGGAGCTTGCACCTTACCAAAGCTATGCCCCGCATCCTTTCGTTATGCAAGTTTGGAAACGACTAATCCTACGAGTTTAAAGGGTTAGACCTACGGGTTTAAAGGGAGGACCTAAAAATTTTAAAAATAAATAGCCGCCCCTTGCTTGCACTCAAAAAGGTTTGCATGCCCCCAGGCATAAAGTACGATTTCAAGGTTACCCCTCAATTTGCAGATAAAACATTTGTTCTACCAGGAAAGGCCTACCTCTTTCAGGTTACCCAAAGATTGTTCTATTAATCTTTCAAACAAAACATTTCTTCGGCGGTGTCTACCGAGATAGACAAAGGTGAGTGACAACGAGCGCCAAACACATAACTTTGACAAAAGAATCTTATTCTAGAATAACCCCTCTTCCAAGACGGACGGGGTACAGACTAGTCATATTCTCCCGCGGAAACCTACCCTATACCCAAAGTTTTCCTGCCGAAGCAGACCAGGACGCATGCCCCCTGGGTTCCAGTCATATCCTTCCGAATTACTCGCGCTCATCGGGAGGACGGACCGTGGGTTGAGACATTTCTTGTGTGAAGAGACCATTTAGGGAAGGTATATGACTATTTGCGATGCGTGATCCGGGAAATGAAAGCTGGTCCACGAGCTTGACCACTCTTCCTTCGTGTGGAAAACACATTACTCTAAAGAGTGAGGAGACGATGGCTCCCATGCAATATATATAGTCTCGTCCAAGGAGTAGGTTATAATCCAAGGGTCCTTGAACGACCATCACGTTCATTTGAATGGTCTTCCCTTTCAATGTGATAGGCACATTGGGGATGATCCCTAAAGGTCGACTGGTTCCTTTATCAAAGCCTGTCAGATTTCTCATTTCAGGCAAAAGCGCTGGCGAACCAAGCGCTTTCCAAGCAGTGGAGGAAAGGATACTCACAGATGCCCCCTCATCAATGATGGTGCCAGCCATGACCATTCTGTATATTTGAACGATAATTCTGAATGGTATGCTTGCTGGCAAACGAGGTCTGCCTAGTTGGTTCCAGTCGAAGGAGACAACTAGGTTGCTTGGTGGTGGGACCGAGTAAATGGCCGGGTATCGCTCTGACGAACTTCCTTCCTGCGATAAAGGAATGGGGGGAGTGCCCCCGTGCTCCTCGGAGTCTGTGTTGATGAAGAGAATTTGGATGGTGTCATGTTTATCCTCTTCAGTGACTGTATCATTCGAAGATAAATCCTCTGAAGGCAAGACCGGGTCAACTGCCGCCTCGACCTTTTGACTTTCGTCGGGTATGGATTCAGCTGGTTCATCTTCAATGACCGGTGCTTCAGCTGACCACTTGAGCGGGCCAGCTGGATTTTCAACTAACGAAGGACTCGGCAAGAGTTTTTTATATCCAGGAGGAAGTCGTAACGGTGAAACCGGACGATCATCCAAAACTCTTTTCGCTTCGTCTAAGAAGGGACAGCGGTGGATGGCATGGTCGCCTTCGCATAGTCTACAAGGAGATCTAGCTCTCCCTTTTTGTCCAAGGACTTCACTTTCGCTAGTTGACGGTATGCATTCAACATGGCTATCAGAGGTTGATGCCACCGGATTGTGCAAACGGGGAGACCAGTCCCTTAGTATCCGAGGGATGCAGGGACAATCTCTGTGGAAGTGGTCTCCCTTGCATATGACACATGGCGATTTAGGCCTAGTCAGTGTTGTGTGTGGATTTTTGTTAGACGACACTTGTTTGCCCCCAGTCGCTTTTGGCTCCTTCTTCTTCTTCTCTTTCTTCTTCTTTTCCTTCTTCTCCTTAGGAACTTGGTTTTTTGTTTTACCAGTTCCGTCAAGCGAAGAGGAAGGAGGAGAGGAAGAATTAGAGGAAGTAGAAGGCTGGTGGGCAACTCTGGACTGGTCTAACTGTTGATTCGACTATCCAGGAATAGTGGTGTTCTAAATGACATTGGTTGAGAAGAGCCAGACCGGCAAGCCAATTGTCAGTCCTGGAAGCGATAATGTGGCCATATGGGGCGCACCAACATCTCCCCAAGAGGAGAAGGGACTAGGATTTCCACCAAGGGGAATTCCTTGGTTGGTGGGCTCCATTTTCTCAACCTAAAGATCAACGCAGGAAAAGGGGTGATTGTTTCGTTTAAAATAAATTTTAACGACGCTTAGACACAACTTGCTTTTTCAATTTTAAAGAGTCGAGAAAAAGCTAAAGATGACTCTAGTCTCCTTCGATGTTTTAACGAGCCCGAAGTGACAAATGCTCGGATGGACTTTTTCCGTTATAGAGTCTGAAAAAGGCCAAAAGGAACTGCTCTGGAGTTCTAGGTAGAGGGTGTGACAAACTTTTCGCAAAACCGCAGAATACTTTTTAAGGTACGGGCGGTCAATCTTCCCGAATGCTGTGTTCAGTGCATTGCGATTAATAGGGCGGCCGACACGACTTTCTAAGGATAAAGGCTTTATTCCTATAGGGGTCTCCCAATATATACTCGACGGTATGTGGGAGCACAATCCGTACTGGCGCTATCGTCTCTCAGGAGGAATCACCCAACCATCAGCGAGATCGACAGTCACCAGGTTTTACGACGCTGGAACACGTCTCTAGCCTAGACCTCTGTGTTGTGCGTTAAGTTACAAAGCGTTGTTAAGTTCATTCAATTTATTTTAGGTTGATCTTTCTTAGAAGTTTGCCTTTTTGGATCACCACGAGATGTATGATACAATTCCTAAATGCAGTCTAAAGATGATAGGCAAGATTTTATATCTTTTCAACAATGAAAATCCTAGCTACAAGGGGAAAAGGAAGACACAAACTTTTCTCAAAGAGCATAGAGCACACTGTAAATGCACTTTTCCTAAATCAAAGCATGTAAACTATCAAAAAGAAAATGCACAAATGCATGTATTTGTTTTCGCTTTCTTAATATTGATGCCTAAAAAGAAAGCTGTTGTACAAATTTGAATTCGATTTCAAGTGAAAACATAAACAAGCTCCTTTTTCAAAATCAAAAAAGATGATTACGATGCTTTATGATTTACTTGTTTTGACACTAGAAATGCATAAACTCAAACCAAACAACAAAAGTAAAAGCTCAATCAACTGTGAACAACAAACAAACTCACTCCTAAGATCAAAACGACACTTACGACAGGTCTAGATCTAAGGGTGACAGTATGACTAGTTTACTTTTGTAATGGGAAACTGCAAATGATGTAACAAATACACAAAGAACAAATACAGTTTCTTTATACAACTGAGGTGGAATTGAGGCAGAGAAAAGGGGTTTCAGATAGGTACACTGACTGATAACAGGCTGCAAAAAACAGAGATAAAACTGAGCAAAAGGAAGCAGGGAACCACAGCTGCACAAGGAAAAAGGCTGATCAGCGCACCCTCAGCACAGAGAAACTGAACTTTAGCGCAGGTGTCCTTCATGGGACCTGCGTTGAGATGCAGAACCTCTTCACGGAGTCTGCGCTGAAGCAGAAACGAGAGTTGTTTCTGGGTTCTGGGTCACGGTTTGCAGTTTAATCTACAGTTTTTGGCCGGATCAAAGCTATCAATTAGGTACAATTAGGAGGATGATTTAAAGGAGGACTAAGATCTATCAAAAAGGGCTGTTAGAGTACTTGTGGATCAGTTTTTTCAGATCATAAAAACAGGCCCAGTGAGTGGACTAGAGTGGCAGATCTCTACTTTGCACTTGAAAATGGCAAATGCATTTCAATTCGGCACTCCTGAGTTTATGAGAAGAACAACAATAGAAACACAAATAAACTAACAAGATACTTTCCCCAGCGGAGTCGCCAATTTGTTGTTGGGAAAAGTATCCAATTCAGAATGCCCCTATCCCACTCTAAGGTGTGATAGTGCCTTAGCAACAAACGAGGTAAACTAATTGAGTATTCTTCTTTATGAAATGTAAATGAGGAAGAAGGATCTAATTAACCTGTGTCTTTCGCTAGTTTGTCGATCCAAATCACTCCTCTCTTCAGTAGCTCCTAGCTTCCTGCTCCTTCACCGGCCCAGCTTCACTGAATTCCTGCGAGATCACAAGAGAGAGAAAGTACACGAAGATACAGATATACATTCATAAAAAGCTCAAGATCAGATTAAGCTAAACATGTAAGCATAACAAAACATCATTGGTACACAGCATGTAGGAGAAACTCAAATAGTTTATTGATATGATAATAAAGTCCAAGAGGAGATACAACCGAGTGAGATCCGATCCAGCATCTACCTCCCAGCAAAGGAATCCCTTCCTCTCCTCCAACAAAGCATAAATCACCCAATGTACTAATCTCAATCTCAAACCAACAGCAATTCTCTGCAAAGTACAAAATTCCAGCCTTCTTGAATCTCTGGGTGAGAGATCCATATATAGATGTAAGCAGAGAGGATGAGTCAGCTTATGTTTTGACTTGTGGCTTCTCTCTGTCAGTTCTTGCTTCCACTTGGAGGTTGAGAACCTCTTACTCATCACTAGTTGAATTCATTGAGGCAAGTGTCATTGGAGAAGATTCTGGAAGCTTCCAAGGTCTTTCCACCTCGTTGAATGAGCTTGCCATTTGTCATTTCCCGCTCAGCGCACCCTGGTAGTGCTTCCACCTGCGTTGCAGTGCACCTAGCCAGTGTAGTCTCTGCATTTCAACGCAAGCATCTAGTGGAGCCTCTGAATTGATCCTGAATTGACTATTTCTGAGTGGTTTTTGGTGGAGAACTTCTGGGACAAGTTTTCATTGGTTGACCTTGTTCCTTTAGGAGCTGTAACAACATCTTTAGGGACTTTGGATCCCTTGAATTATGGACATTTCATGCTTATAGCTGTAAGGCACAAAAATGTCCATAACACATGTGCCCTGAACGACACCCAATGTAAGCATCTGCAGTAGCCAACCACGACCTACCTAAAATCAGGGGATGGCCACCGACCAAAGATTGCACGTGTAATACTAGGAAATCTATGGGATAATGCCATGAATCCACCGAAATTGTTACATCTTATAATTTTCCTACTGGTTTTACTGTAGATCAATCTTCCAGTTCTAACATTGTTGGTGTGTGCTTCAAGTTACGAAGACCTAATGTATGCATGGTTTCAGTGGTGATAACATTGATGGCAGCACCCAGATTTACCAGCACATTTGGAATTTCTATCCCATTAATTTGCATTGTCAGAATTGGGTTCCCTGGAACTCCATACTTTATAGGAATTGACTTTCTCATCATAAAATCTGATAATTTTCCCATGACGTGAATAGTAAGGGGGTCTTTGGATTTCTTTGTTGGCTTCTTTGAATAGTATTCCCTAAGAGTCTTTGCATATATCAATACATCCTTCATAGCTTGCAACAGGGGAATTTTGACAAATAAATTATGTAATTCACCTAATAAGTCAAATTCAGCCTGAGGGCTTGATTTACACAAAGTCAATTTTTCTGGATAGGGTGGTTCAACTTGATGTTGTTTTGCAGGAGGCGCCTGATTTCTACTAATTTGTTTTGGTTCCTTTTTAATTAATTCTGATTCTTTACCCTCACTATCAAGTTTTTCAATGATGACTCGTGGAGGTTGAGCATCGACTGTCCGCCCTGATCGTAAATTCATTTTATACAATTCTGCAGTGGAAGTGCTATACGAAGGTAGGTTAGGAGTGTCGGTTTGATGAACTCCTTTATTATTAGGATTCGGGTTAGGTTGGATGGGAAGTTTGCGATGAATAGGTTGATTAATAGGAGGCACATTAGAGGGCAGTTGGAGTTGATGTTGTGGCATTGGCTGAGGAAACTGCCTAGGGGAAGGTCCTTGCCAGGTTGGAGCCCATGGGGAGCTCAAACTAGCTTGAGGGCTCCACTGCTGCCAAGGTGAAAACTAGTATTATGGCCACATGGGTGGATAGGGCATGGGCTGAGGATTCATATTGAAATTACTGAAATATTGAGATGGGTCTGAGTACATACCTTGATTTCCCATTGGTGGTCGAGGTTGCCATGGATTTTTAGACCCCATGAGGTACAGTTGCTCCATGTCTTCTCCTGTCCCTTGAAACACTGCTTTCAAGCCTGGCAAGGAGGGGCATGAGCTTGTTGCATGATTTAATTCATAGATTGCACATTCCTCTCTAGAGTTCAATGGACATTCCCTCTCTGGATGCTTCTTTCTACACTTTGGGCAGAATATAGCCATGGTCTTATCCAATTCCAACCACTTTTGTTTCACTTGTAGCGTGTCCATCTATGCCGACAGAGTACTTAGGATATCAGTTCTCAAGTTGTTCAGCAAGTTTCCAATTTCTGCCTTCGTAACACCCCTGCTAGATACCCTTGTTGAGCGAATCCCTTGTTTGTTTCTTGTGAGTCCCGTTGAGCATTGGATGCATAGTTCACAGATAGCATCAAAGCTTTCCTTCAATATATCTCCCTTTCCTATGATGTTCAACAATTCCAAAGAGTCCTCACGAAAATCCTGGAGGAGGATAATTTTCAAAATATCCCTATCCAGGTCGGAGTGACCTGACCTCTGTAATGTGTACTTAAATCGTTCCACATAGTCTTCCAAGCTCTCGTCTTCTTTTTGTGTGAACTTAAAAAGTTCCTCTTTGATGTTCTAGGATTTGCAGTAATCCTGGTATTTTTCCAGGAAAGCTGTTCGCATATCATCCCATGTGGAAATAGACCTTCCTCCAAGGCCCATAAACCATCGCAGAGCTGTCCCTTTTAGTGTGGCAGGGAAAATTTTTAACTTCTGGGCGTCTGTCATGTAGTCATACCCCTGGCACACTATGTCAAACTCGAACAAAAACGTGTCGGGGTCTTCTGAAATAAGCCCATGAAAGCTTGGTAAGGCTTCTAATGGAATGGGCTTCGTGGGCACGCCAGCCTCCAGATCCCCGATCGGGAAATCGATAGTGGAGGTTGTAGGTGCCATAAATATCCTCCAATAACCACTGGGTATTTCAACAGGCTTTGTAGAAGATGGCTGAGGGTTCCTTACCACTCAGGTTCAACTCTCTTTGACGGCACTTCGTCGGTCCCTTGATGATGTGAGTGCCCCTATAATTCCTTCTCCTGCGTCCTAATGACTTGATCCCTCGGCTACGACCTCCTTTCCCTTGCTGGAGTGGCCTGACCCTATCGATGTTCTGCTTGCAACCTCTTCCCTTTCTATTACCAGCATAGGGTTCCCCTGGTCAGGTATACTGTTGGATGTCTCCTCAACTGCTAGAAGGGGTTGTTGTGTCGAATCACCCAAGAATATTATGGACGGCACTGGTTGATCTACCGATTGTCCCTCAGATTTTGTCCTCCACGCACCCGGTCTCACGGCTGCGCGAGAGGATGCTTCTGATTCAGCTTTTGCTATAATTTGCTGGATGTAAGTCTTTCTTCCCAAGTCTGGTCCTCCCCTCTTTGGGGCTCTCCCTCTGCCCCTCTTATTTGGTTCTCTGTTCATACAAATATTGATATGACAGAAGGTCTTGGTGTCGACTTACAATGCTCTAGACTTGAAGTAAGGTGTCAAAAGACCATTCCTTCCCCAAGACAAAAGAGCTTATGAAAAGAGAGACAACTAATAGAAAAGAAATAGGAATCTAAGGTTCAAGGCCTGGAGCAGGGCGTCAAAGGACTCCTCCCTCCCCAGGACAAGAAATAGAAACAAAAACACACCTTTGAGAAGACCTAATACTTCCAGATATGAAGTAGGATGCCAAAAGACTCCTCCCTCCCTAGGGTAAAATCTAGGGTTTCCTGAAATTAAAACACAAAAGGGTTTGAAAAATAAATCTAACTTAGGGCCTGGAGTAGGGCGTCAAAATACTCCTCCCTCCCCAGGACAAGAGGTCAGCCCTATGAAAACAGGAAAGCAAATAAAAAAAAGCAAAAAGAAACACCTATGCTCAGGACCTGGAGCAGAGTGAGAAAACTCGTTCTCTCCCCAAGATGAGAGATTGACCCTCTGGTTGGTCTGGATTGTGTCTTGCACCTTGTTAGCCTCCCTGGCAATGGTGCCAAAATGTTGGGGTCTAGGTATGAACAATCTATTCACCCTTTTTCCTACATTAATATATCAATCCGGGTGCGTATCCTTTTCAAGGCAACACGAAAGTATATGCAAGGGCAAGGTTACCATCCGTCACTGACCAAGGGTTCGTGATTAATACTCAAAGCATTGTTGTAAAACTAAAATTAACTATAGTACTCAAGAAAATAAATTACAAGAAATAATAGTCTGCAACAACAACCATAAAATGATAAATGACACAAAACAGGAACTACGCAGCACCTGATCAGAAGAGTCGGCCTAGCTCTCTGATTAGGGTTGTGTTAATCACAATGAAGAGTGGAGCAGCAAAAGGAGTGGTATATTATTAACTGGAAGAAAACCATTACAATATCGATGGGGAGCCTTTTTCTCCCTTTTTACAGGAATAACCTATCTTTTATACAAAGTGAATGAGAACAATGTCCTTCCCCAAAACCTGGTAACCGTATACCTAGAAATATACATTGGTTCAGAACGGTACTTGCACCGAATGAACAAGATCAGAGAATGGTCCAAGAATGGTTTAGGGACATCTGCGACTCTGGCTACATGGCTTCCTTATGGCTGGTCGTTGTTGTGAATCACGGATCTGTTGTGGGACACTAAAATATCGGTACCTGTTCTCTGAAAGCTATGGTCAAACATCCATTTTCGTGTTGTGAATAGGAAAAACCCCACAACTTTACTTCATTAATAAAATATTCCAACAAACAGGAAAGGGGTAATTACCTTGCGGATTTAGCATAGTAAATACAGATGAATAAGTACAAAAAGGACAAAAAGAGGGATGGAAATGCAGCACAAAGATAGCCCGATTTGGTGCCTAATAGTTTGCACAATGATCCTTGGTTTGATTTCACCACCATTTTCATTCTTTGCTTGGCCTACACTGCTACGATGAGTCGTCTCATTTATCAACCTCTCTACCTTCTTATGCTTTGATTGGATCCATCACACCAAAACTAGTTGAAAACTTTATACTACTCATTCCTCAAGGATGAGCTTCCATTTGGTCTTGTTTTCCTGCTCATTTAACAATGAAAACCTCGAGCTCCTTTTGCTATATTTTCATTCCCATTAAATCTATATGAAAATTTTGAGTTTGTTTGGTCTTCTTTTCATGACTCATTAAACTTATGAAAATATCAAGCTTCTTTCCCCCATATTTTCATGCTCATAAAATCTATATGAAAATGTCATGTTCTTTCCATCGTTTCCTACTCATTAAGTAAATTTAAAGTCGATGTGAAATCTCTTTTCCATTATTAAATATCGTTAAATCATGATAAGGGTATGAGTTTAATTTTATCTCTTTTTTGGCCTCATTAGAACTTAGAAGAAAGGAACCTATTGAGCATACTTGTTTTCTCTTTCATTCTCATTAAACCATGAAGGAGACTAAAAAGAGACAATGGGAAGGGAACATTTATTTATGTTAGTCATCGAAATGGCAGTGTGAGTTGCATCACCCTTGAACATGACACTTCTCTATCTCATTATATTACAATTGGGTTTTAGTTTGCATAGGAGTCATACCATACATATGATTCCATTTACTCCCCCTACTAGTTACTCTTCTAGACACTATGAAGCATGGTTCAATGACTCGTGTGTTGTTGCACGATATCATATGGTGTTCATTATTCATGTTTTCAAGTCATTTTTGTGTTGTGATGTTATTTTTCAAGGGTAGTCTAGGTCTATTTCAGCCATCCGTAATCCTAATTTACCTTTTTGTGTCATCCATCCCTGTGTCAGTTGTACTTCAACATATCATGGCTTCATCCATCCACATCATCTTTTGGTTTATTTTTTGTCGATTGATGGGGGATACACCAAGGCCCTCCTTCAACAAATATTCTCTCGTCGACTTTAGCTCATTATCCAGGAGCTTGATGTAGGAACCAGTAGTACCTTGGTACTTGTAGTCCTGAGTAGCAGGCTTCCTCGTGATCAAAAATGAATTTTCCTCATTGACCCTTGATCAGTCAATTCCGAAATTGTTAAACATCATCTCATCTATTCACACTTCGTGGAATTTGATAGGTACCTTGCGGTCTATTTTTTTCATTGGTGGGTCCCCTCACACCTGTCAACAATACCCCTCACTAGACAGTAATTAGATTCTACCATGTTCAACATCAACAATTTATTCACATGATGTATATCTGTACCATTGGGGTCATGTAGAAGACCTTGGGTTAGGGAGATCTCACTCTTATATGGAACCCTTCCCATGCTACATTGGAGTTATGTGCCCTTAATGAACTTTGGGACTACTTTGGGGCACTTTATATCTTATGTGTTTGTAGTCTTATCGATGTATATTGTGACATAGATCTAGATTGTATTTATTGGTGGCTATGATCTATCTAATGTTTCACATGAATCCACTATGTATTGTTTGTGGCCATGTCCTATCATTTCATTTCATGGATCAAATGTGTATATTTGGCAGCCATATTTTGTTACTATTTATGGTCGAGCATGGGTATTCCTACCTTAGGGATGTTGTCAGTAGAGCTGAGACTCCAACATTTGATTTCCTATAATCCAGTTTCATAGCTAGGGCTCCTTCCTCCCATTTCAATATATGATACTTGTTGTAATTTCATTTTAGCCATCAGTTACTCTTTTTACCTCTTTCATTAAGGGGAATTTACTATCATTGTAATTTCCTCCTTACAGTTAATATGCATTAGTTTCTATGCTATTGACATTTTTGCATATACCCGACCCTTGTTTTCTCCTCATTTTTGTGCACCTTCACTGGGAGTTAGCTCTTAACAAAGTGATGATACCCTATCCTTATTTGGAATCCTCATCTTCCTAGCAAGTATCATCCAACATTGACCATTCTATCTTAGCGAGAATGGCTAAGATTTTAGAGTCTTATTTTCCCAATGAGATCAGATTAGAGGATCATGTCTTCTAGTTGGCTTGGGTGCATTATTGGATAAGCCTCCTAACTTATATTTATCCAAAGCATCCAAATTCATCCTCTAAGAGAGGGTCATGGTAATGGTTAGATTTTGAGTCTTGGAGAGACTGAGATAATTATATTTCCCTAGATATGAGATCTTAATCTTAGATACAGAGATGTTTTGTTGCACTTGGAGGAGGCGTCTATGCTACAAGCTTGAGGAGAGGACTCTTTTGAATTGGCATATATATCTTTTATTGTCATTTATGATTAATATATCATTTTTACCTTCTCATACTTGTGATCTGATCATGTTTTCTACTTATATATGCTATTTTTTCGACTCACAAGACCTATGCAGAAGGTTATTTTCTTCTAGTTGGTGGTGTATGTGCCGAGGGTCTTATTTTTTGGCAGCTGGAAGTGAGATTTTCAGTTAGGAGTAGATGTTCTCTACATTATGCCCAAAACACTTCTTCAATCTACGAGGGTTCATGATACAAGTATTCAAAACCTCTTATTTGTTAGGAAAAATGCCGAGAGAGGGGATGAATCAGTGTTTTTAAATTTTCTTCAACTCTACTTTTCTTATTCCAATTTCTATACGTAAATGTGATGAAAGAAAACCAAAACATCAGTTAACTGAAGATTCCATCATCAAAAACTCGTGCATTTCAATTCTAAGAAATAAAAATTTAACTGAAGAGCCCAATCTAGTTAACTGAATATTTCCTCATCAGAAACTCATGCATGTTGATTTTGAGAAAGACCCAGTTGAGACTAGAATGTAAGGACAATGTACTATTAGTTGTGGGATTTACTAAGTTGTAAATATAATGCATGCAAAGAGAGAAGGATCTATGTTTGGATTACGTATTTTTGGAAGCATGAATTCCCTTTAAATATGGGTTATTCATCCTAGTAATTATGCAAGAGATTAGGGACTTGGAAAGTTGCTGAATAGGCTAAGGATTTGGCTTGAGCCAGCCTGTGAGCTGAGAGAGTTGAGTATACTGGTGCAAAATTGTTCTTGTGAGAAAAATATTTGTATCTTCACTCATATTTCTAATTAATGCAATACAGATAGGTGGGGTTTTGAGCAGTGGCTTTCCCCAGAAAAATGTATTGTGTTATGTGCCATTGATTTATCTTCTTCTTGTTCATATTGTTTTCATCGATCTATTGGATTCTACTAGCTGAAAGTAGAAGTAGATTCTTGTCCTATGATTTAGTAAATTGCATGAGCTTGTGAATCTACAAGTTTTTATACATGGTATCAGAGCTGAAGACAATATACTAGAGGAGATTTTGAAGTTTTGATTTTTGGGTTATAGGTGAAATTCGAATTTGCAATATATACTTCAGGATTGGCAGATGGATTTCTACGGTTTGCAACATGAGTATGCATTGGAAGGAAGCTCAAATTTATAGCCTGGAGGGACAAAATGGAGGTTGTGGTAGAGCATAATGGCTTGAAGGAATTCATTGATCAAGAAATTCCTAAGCCATCAACATTTTATACACAAAATTTTGTCGAATGGAAGAAGTGTGTGGTGAAGGTGAGGCAGATAATCCTTGAGGGAGTTTTAGACCACATTGTCTCGAATATCAATGGCAAGGAAACTCTGTATGCAATGTGGAAAGAATTGACATACTTGTATTAGAACAACAGTGACCAAAGGAAATTGGCACTGAAGGAAAAACTTTGAAAAATAAAAATGGAGAAAGACGATCCTATTCCAAAATACTTGACCAAGTTCCCTCAATGTCATGATGAACTTGGAAGTGTTGGAATCATAGTTTCCAAGGATGATATGCCGAGTATTGATCTTCTAGGACTCCCAAAGAGTTGGCATAGCTATTAGGACTTTTTCAATGGTTGGGAGAAGCTGCCAGATTGAGAATGACTATGGTCAGATTTGATGCAGGAGGAGATCAGGAGGAACACTAGGGATGGCTCTTCATCAAAGACTGATGATGAAGTGAATTGTGCCTTAGAGATTAAGGTGAAGAAGGGGAAAGGGAAGGCTTCCCATTCCAAATTAGATTCTTATCATGGAGGTAAGAAGAAAGACATGATGAATGTTAAGTGCTTTCATTGTCATGAGCTGGGACATTTTTCTACAAATTGTCCACTCAAGAAGTCCAAGAAGAAGGCCTCAGGAGGAGCAGCAGGTGAGGCTTTGGCCTCTCAATTCGAATTGGAATTTTCCTTTATTTCATGCATGGTGTCATCAATGATGGGAAGTGTATGGTACTTAGACATTGGAACTTATTCCACATGACTGGCGATAAAGAGTTATTCAATGATGTGAAGGAGAAAGATCTCCAAATGCATATCGAGATGGGTGATGATGCAAAGTATATTATTACTGGATTGGCCATGATTACTTTTAAGAGGGAGCATGGGGCTCCACTCACCTTGAAGAATGTTATCTATGTGCCTGGATTGAAGAAGAACTTGGTATCCATTGCCATGCTTGAGGATAGAGGCTATGATGTGATCTTATCAAAAGGAAATACGTTCCTTCGACAAATAGCCACGGTTCAAGTAAAGAAGATTAGGATTTGAGTTAAGAATCTCTATCAACTAGAGGTAGAGGAGTGTGCTTCTTTGAGCACAAAAGCATAAAAGGTTCAGAGCCGAGACGTTGGCAAGTTGTGGCATAGGCAATTGGGCCACTTGCATCTTGGGGCTTTGAAGACATTGTAGCAGATCTCTATCGATCTTCCCAAAGGTATGCTTGAGCAAGTTGATACATGCAAGGGGTGTACTTTGGGAAAATACTCCAAGTATTCCTTTCACGATAGAGACAATCGAGCAGAGGCTATTCTAGAGCGATTCCATTTAGATGTATCTGAACCATTCTCGATAGCATCCACAACCAAACACAGGTATTAAGCTATATTTTTTGATGACTTTTCTCGAAAATGCTGGATATTTTTCATGTAGAAAAAGGATCAAAATTTCACAAGGTTTTGTGAATTTAAAGCATTGGTGGAGAAAGAGTTGGGAAAGAAGGTTAAATCTCTACGACGTGATAATGGTGGTGAGTATGTATCAAATGAGTTTAAGAACCTTTGTGCAGTAGAAGGGATTAAATGGGAGATAACGAAACCCCATAACCCTCAGCAGAATGGGGTGGCCGAGAGGAAGAACAAAAGCATAGTAGGGGAAGCAAGGGCGATGTTGCATGATCAAGGCCTAACACTACACTTGTGGGCTAAGGCATGCAACATAGTAGTTTATGTTCAGAACCGTATCCCACATTGGATACTTGAGATGAAGACACTAGAGGAGGCTTATTCCAGTAAGAGGCCAAATGTTGGTCACTTCAGGATTTTTGGGTCATCGGTATATTGCCATGTGACCAAAGATGCACGGAAGAAGCTTGAGCCGACAACAAAGTTGGGGATATTTGTGGGGTACACTGATACACCTCACAAATATTGGGTGTACTTGTCGACCAACAGGATGACAGTGGTTTGCAAGGATGTCAGATTCGATGAGAAGAAGGCCATGTGACTTTCCCTTGAGAGGGAGCTTGAGCTACATGCAGATGAGTAGATTTTAGCTCCTAAGGTTGAGGAGCCTCAGATTGATGTGGAGTAGCCACATACAGAGGATCTGGAAGTGGAGGCATCCACTGAGGTAGACTCTTCCAAAGAGGGAAGAAATCACACCAAAGAGGCTGACAGATTGTTGGATGATGCACGGGAGAATGTTGGAGCACCCACTTCTCAGCATAGGCAGACGAGGTCACCTAAGAGGTACACTATATACATGACTCTTATTGGAAAATGTGTTGTGAAAGAGCCATGTTCTTTTAAGGAAGCAATGCAACAACTAGTTTGGATTGATGCCATGGTGGAGGAGTATACCTCCATAGTTCGTAACAATGTTTTGGACGTGGTCCCGAGACTGGAAGACAAGTCAGTGGGGAGCTCCTATTGGCTTTACAAGGTTAAGCAAGCTACATATGGTAGTGTGGAGAAGCATAAGTCTATATTTGTGTCCCGTAGATTTTCACAGGTAAATTGGATTGACTATGATGAGACATTTCTCCTCTTGCAAGGTACTCTTCAATCATATCTATATTGGCACTATCAGCACAGATGGGTTAGAAGATACATTAGATGGATGTAAAGACAACCTTCCTTAATGGAATGATTGAGGAAGAGGTGTACATAAAGTAGCTTGAAGGTTTTGAGACCTTCAACAGCGAGTCGCATGTGTGTCGACTTAAGAGAGCATCGTATGGGCTAAAGCAAGCATCCTGTGATTGGTACACCAGGATAGATAACTACTTCAACAGGTTGGGCTTCATGAAGAGTGAAATGGGTGCGAACTTGTACCACATAGTAGTGGAAAGTAATTTGTTGATCATTGTACTTTATGTTTATGATCTCATACTGACAGGTGATTATCAGCTCATAAAATCTTGTAAGGAGGACCTTGCAAGAGAGTTTGAGATGAAGGACATGGGGCTGATGCATCACTTTCTTGGCATGGAGGTATGGAAGGGAGATGGGGAGTTATTTGTGTCTCAAGGCAAGTATGCCAACGAGATACTCAGGGGATTCCACATGGAGAGTAGCAAACCCATGGAGAATCCTCTAGCAGGTAACTGGAGCAAGGAGGATGCTACTTCAGGGGAAGTAGTGGAAGCTATTGTTTTATAGGTGGCTTGTGCATTCACTCATGTACAAGGTGAACACACGACTAGATATGTGCTATGCAATTAACCAAATTAGTCAAGCAATGGTTAGGCCTACCAAGATATGTTGGAAGGTGACAAAGTATGTGTTAAGATACCTTAGGGGCACTTCTTAGTATGGATTATGGTACAGACGGATAGAGGGAGTGAAGCTTCAAGGATTCACTGATTCAGATTGGGCAGGGAGTCCATCCAACTAGAAGAGCACATCAGGAGGGATCTTCAGTATTGGGTCAACGACAGTTTCTTGGTACAACAAGAAACAATGATTGGTTGCACTCAATTCGGTAGAGGCAAAGTACATGGTTGCACGTCAGGAAACATGTGAGGCCATTTGGATGAGGAAGAACTTGGTCGGATTGTTTGGTCAGCAGATGGATCCAACTATGATTTACTGCGATAATCAAAGTTGTATCAAACTCTCTGAAAATCCAGTTTTTCATAACCCTTCCAAGCATATTTATATCCGATATCATCATCTCAGAGATTGTGTATTGAGACAGATTATGTTGTTAGAGTACATTCCCAAGGAGGAGCAAGATGCTAACATTTTGACAAAGGCATTGTCAAGATGTAAATTCGAGTTTCATAGAAACGGATCGGGGTAGCTGATAATCCATTTCTTTTTGAGAGGGAGTGTTGAGAAATGGCAACAAGAAATTTCAATTTATTTTGTCCTTGAATTAAACTAAGAATTAAAATCGAATTATATTCTCATAGAAACTTGTAACTAGTTAATTAAGTTTAATTAGCTTAATTAGCTTAGGAATTTTGATTTGGAAGTATTTCTAAAGTCATGTATATGTTCTCCCTAAGTTTTAGGAGTCCAAGATGAGTTTAAATTGAGTTGTAAATTAGATAACTCAGTTTACTGAGTTATGTTGAGTTAAATTATTTCCAAACTGTTTGTGGAACTAATAGAGAGTTAACAGTCAGCTGGTGCACTAGTGCATCCACACATGTCACTCTAGTTAACTGAAGATTCCCTCATTAGAAACTCATGCATATCGATTCTGAGAAAGACCCAGTTGAGACTAGAGCGAAACAACAATGTACTATCAGTTGTGTGATTTACTGAGTTGTAAATATCATGCATGCAATCAGAGAAGGACCTATTTTAGGATTGCGCAATTTTGGAAGCATGAATTCACTTTAAATGTGGGCTATTCATCCTAGGAATTACACAAGATTAAGGGCTTGGAGAGTTGCTAAATAGGCTAAGGATTTGGCTTGAGCTAGCTTGTGAGCTGAGAGAGTTGAGTATACTTGTGTGTAATTGTTCACGTGAGAACAAGCTTTATATCTTCACTCATATTTCTGATTAATGCAATACAGATAGGGGGGTTTTGAGTAGTGGCTTTCCCTAGAAAAAAATTATTGTGGTATGTGCCATTGATTTGTCTTCTTCTTTCTCATACTATTTTCATCAATCTATTAGATTCCGCTAGTTGAAAGTAGAAGTAGATTCTTGTCCTATGCTTTAGTAAATTGCATGAGCTTGGGAATCTACAGGTTTTACTACACAATGGGGACAACTTCTTCAAGGTCTTGATCATCAATCATTCATGGAGGTTGAATTTGATGGTCAGTATTTGGGCTTTGCAAAATTTGAGGTTGGAAAGGTCTTCTATATTGTACCGGAGGTCTATTTGCAACATGTTGGGCTAATCTGGGCTAATTTTCCATTCTCGAAATTTGATTCCACAAATTTCTTAATAAAGAAGTTATTTCATCAAATTTGTGGTCTTCTTCTTTATTCTTTGATGATGAAGTACTTTCCTCTCTAGCTTTCATTTTCCTTTCAGCTTTTTTGCCTTTTCTTTCAATTTACTAGATGTTGACCTTTTAGCTTCTACCTCAATTGCATTGGTTTGCATGTTTGCTAAGGTTTCAAAATTTCTCTCTCTAAGCATTACAACAAAAACATCATAAAATTCTTTAGAAAATCTAATGTAGCTACAACGACTGGGGGTTTACAATTTGGTGGCATCCTATTGTCAATCTTATTAAATCTTTGATAAAGTCTACAACAGGTTCACCAGGGTTTCCTCTCAAGTCTTCAAATTTTGTTAGATAGTGAACAATATCATTTTTAATTCCCCGTTGATTCTTGAATATGTTGGTTAATTCAGCCCATGAATTTATAGAAATTGCTTGTAATTTCCTGAACCATATTCTGACATTTCCCTCTAATGATTGAACAAATAGTATTGTATAAACATCCTCATGTTCAATGTTCATATTGTCTGCAAAATCAAGAAATGCAGCCAAATGATATTCTGCAGATGGCCCTGTTTCTCCATTAAATCTAGGCAAATGTTTGAAATATCCTTCAGGAAAATCATGAAGTTTGGCTTCTAATGGAAGTACTAATGTTGCATACCGAGCTGTTAGAATTGGTATCAATCTATCCATTTGGTGTTGTAGTAGAAATGTATATTTAGGCGAGACAATGTTTCTTGAATATGGTTGAGATGGGGGTTTATGCTTCTTAAAAAATTGAGGATGAACAACTAGTTTCTAGACTTCAGGTATGATTTTCTCTTGATCTTCAAAGGCTAGAGGATTTGTATAAATTCTAAGTTCCTCTTCAGGCTTGGCAGAAATAGAAGGATATGTTTGTATGACAGAGGGAATAAAATCAATTGGTTTTAATTCAGGTAATTAAAGTTCAAGATATTCTTCAGTAACATATGATTCAGAATCAAAAGAAGGAAACTCAAAAGACTCAAGTTGATGAAATAGTAATGCAGATTGAAGATATACTATTTTATAAAGGATTCTAAAAATTTTGGTGGTAAATATGATAATTCAATAGCGATTGGGGTTGACTAAAAAGGCTCAGTTTGTGGCATTGATTCAGTTGGAAGAGAGGCAGAAGTAAAAGTGGAGGATTATAATCTACGTCTTATAGATGCAATTATAATCTATGCCTAAGAAGAAGGAGAATCTATGATGGCTTCTTTTGTTTTTTTTAATGAGAATACAGGCTCTCCTGGAAGTGTAATTGTGGTAGGCTCTTCAGAAGTTTTGACCTTTTGATGACTCTTCTTCAATATTGATGGACTTTCTCTGCTTAAACACTTTGAATGTTGTTTTCTGGAACTCTAAACCTCCTAGGGATATTATTTCTCTCATCCTTTTCAATCCTTTTTCCTTCAGCCTAAGAGTTTCCAATGTTGTCTGACTGGAAACTTGTTCTTCAACCTCCTGCAATGTGTTCTCTTCCCACTCCTCTAAGTTAACATATTATTCAATTTCAGGCTTTTCAATGTGCACATATGGGGCATAATTTTGTTCAACTCTCACAGATGATATTACTCCCAATGGGTCATATGACCAGCTGAAACTTAATCTAAATTTCATCTGCTTTAACAAATAATTAACTTCATTTTTTTGCGGCTCTAGTATTGACTATGAATGGGCCAACCCATGCTTTCAATTTAAATTGATACTTCTGATTCCTGGAAACAAAATGAGTATCATCCATATTCATTATTTTCCTAATATATTCTAATGCAAAAATCCTCACGGGGAGGAAAATCGGTAGTTTGTAAGTTGGCATCTCATAACCATAGATTTTAATCATTGAAAATTTATGGTATAAATACCAGTATCCAAATTTGGACTGCTCACTTAGGTGTAGAATCATTTTAATCTTTGTAGAAATCCTTGGAACTACATCACTGTTTAACAAGAAAATTTCCATATGCAAGAATTGATTGACAAAGTCACTGAAAGAGAAATCTTCAGAAATTTTCCTCACTAATGAGATCCAATGAATTACTAATTGCGGCTTTCCTTCAGCATCCAATCTCTGTAGAGGAAACTTGAAACCTTTATGATTGATGATACAAAAAAAATAAAATAAAAATTCACTGGTTCTTGAATGATCCTTCAACACTGAACTTTCGGAATTGATCATGAATTACATCTGATAAAAAATGATTGTAATTTAACATAATTGAGGGTTTCCTTCCAGATGAAAACACTGATAAGAACTCTAAGATAACCTCATCTACCCACTGATCATTTGGATATCCTAACCGACAAGAAACCATGGAAATTACCTTCCTAGACATTGTAGGAAATATTGCAGAGGGATAAGGTGGGTTTATCCTAGGTAATTTAGAATTCTCTTGTAGGAATGACTAAAAAATATGAGCTCTTTGTGAGAAAGAAATCTTCTGGTAAGTCTCCATAAGGGCATCCATAGAAAAAGGGTGAAGAGAGTCTTGAGGTTTTTAATTGCAAGGCTTGACAAATCGATTAATAAGTTATGGAGGAAAGAGTCTTATTATTTTGAGCAACTATAGTTCTCTGACTTGGAAGGTATCGAGCTCCACACCAGGTGACAAATTCTAGGAAATGGTGTGTCTGAGGGAAAAAAAATTGAGGAAGCAAGGTTTCCCAAAAGGAGAATTGTCGTTGGCATTGTCTTAATTTTGGAATACCCAATTGTGAAGCTCGTACAAATCGAATTCACAGTTGGTTTCAGTAATCTTGAAATGGATGCCAATAAGAGTTAATTCATCTAAATTAATCATAGGAGGTAGTAGGGAATTCTCTATAGATACTTTGGATTTTCCTTTATGGTTGGCCATTTTGGAAAGAATCAAAATCATAGAGAACAATTGAGAATTTATCCTAGAGTGGCGATGGTTGATAGTTGTTGGTCACTGGAATTTGCTGAGATGACAATCTAGAAGCTCTGGTTACATATAGAAGGTAAAATAATTCGTTTTAATAGGGTAATTGTTTTATTATTTTTCTCATTACAGTTTTTTGTCGAATTAACAATGAATGTCGTGAAGGATTAAATGTTTTAAACATTAGCGGGAGTAATTAATGCGACAACGTTCACCTCGGTATTTTGGTGGGAGAGATGGCTATAACTAGAAATGGCAAAAGGTTGGCAAAGGGTAGGGATGGCAGAAATAGTAGCAGAGGAGGATAAGTGGTTTGCGGGGGGGGGGGGAGGGGGGAGGGTTACTAGCAGTATATGGTTTTAAGTGGAGGGGGTCCTGCAATTCTAGAAGTGGACACATATAGAAAAGCGAGACCAGGGAAGCCATTTTGCGGACCTCCCCTCCCCTCTATTAACTGTCGGGAATGCGGGGGGTCCCACAATTCATTTGTCACTGTCGATCTTGGTGCGTGGCATCATGACCATTGGGAGTTGCATACAAATTATGTCTTCGACAATGAAGTCAGAAGATTATTTTACAATATTTTATTCTGAAAAATTTATAATTCCAAAATAAAAATAACACAATTAGTGGCATTTAAATTTGCGCGCTTATTCTCAAACATAACAATATTATTTTTCTCTTTTTTCTCCTTCTCTCTTTTTGAATTTTTTTTATTTTTCATTTATTTTCTTATTTTTATTTTGCTATTTTCTTGCAATGAAACGAAATTTGTAAAAAAAATCTAAGGTTCAAATAAGTTACAACACCTATGATGCCATATTGTCTCTTAATAGGCCAAAACTTCTAATGAGAATAATTTTTGACTCGAAAGTATAATAGAGGTAAATTTTCTATTCACAAAAATCTCTTGACAAGTTGGTCTTCATGGTGGTATTAGAATTAAACTCAGAAAACTTGTAAAACATTTTTTTTTGCTAAAACCATCTCGATAATAGTACTTAGAAATCAATTGAAATAGCTAACACCTTCCTCTTTGAAAACGTGGGTGGAAGGGGGTGGTTACACAGGAATTAACACAAAGAGTCATCAAATATTCCTTCATCCTTATCTTCCATAACGCATAGTTTGATCCTTCAAACATATGAGCTTTAATTAAATATTCATAAATTGCCATGTTCCCTCTCTGATCTTCCTTCGAGCAACAAGACTACTTTTGAAGGAACCTTCTTTCATACTAATTGTTGGATTTCATAATCATATTGAGAAGGGGGATAATTTTTTACTTATTAAACTCAGTCAAATATTTGAGTATGATAAAACATCGATCTCATAAAGTGAATAAATAACACAAGATATACTTGGAAACCGTTACAGAAGAAAACCACAAGAATTTTTTATATGAAAGATCTTGTAGGTACCAACCTATAGGAGACACCAATTTCATCTACTGCTTTATATGAACAAACCTACAAGAGGCACCGATTCCCTCTTCTACTTTGTAGGCACCAACCTAGAGGAGACGCCATCCACTTTACTACTTTGTAAGCACGAACATAGAAGAAAAACCAATCCTCTTTACTGCTTTGTAGGCACCAACCTACAGGAAAAAAACTCCCCTATGTTGCTTTGTAGGCGCCAACCTAGAATAGACACCAATCCCTTCTGTTGTTTTAAAGGCACCAACTACACAGATACCCTCTACTGCAAGATTTGTTAGCACCAACTCGCAAGAAACATCAATCCCCACTACTACAAATATCCCTTATTAATCAATCCCCTAAAATTCCTTATTCATGAATTTTGTCGGGTAGAAAAACAACATAATCCTCTGAAAGCAAGGGTTAAAGCTAAAGACCTGTGGTTAATCTTCACAAATCTATGTATACTCTTTTGCACCAGCAAAAACTTGGAATTGAGGGTTTGAGAGGGTTTGCAGTACCTCTGAATAGTTTCCGCACATAGTTGCACTATTGCATAAACCTTTAGTGCCATGAGCGTATCAGACTTCACTGGCTGCACACAAGTGACTACCCCCAGATTTACCTTTTATGGCATCAAAATGCCTTTTAACTAACATTAGAAGAAATTATTCATCGACTTCGCTTCTCTTAAATTTGCCCCCGCATAGAACAAAACAGAAAGGTGAAATTAATTTAATAGTGTGTCCTAAACAAGTTGCTTTTGAAGAGGAAAAATACCTCACGTTATTCGATAACAAATAACGATTACTATGGTCCTTGTTGCCTTATGGCAGGGACTAAAAGATACTTACAAGATGCACGTTTACCAGCGTATGGAAATGAGATGTTTGTTTTCCATGTATGTTAGGGCCTCTCCGAATCGTATTTCAACCGACACCGAATGGCATACAATTAAAATATAATTTTATTAATTAAAAATTACAAAATTTATTTCACAAATATAATTTTATATTAATTTTTTTTTAAACTATATAATATATCTTATTTTATAATATATATAAAAGTAAAATATTTTACATTTAACATTAATATATAATAATCATTATATATATTACGAAAGATAAATGTAACGATGTGTACTCTTTGATATACGAATGGTACATCTTCAGCATTTTCTAAACTAATTAGTTCTCATGCATAAGTTGTAAAATTAAAATTCTAAGATAATTTTATTTATTTAGTGTTTATTATAATAAGAGAAGTTTTTCAAAATATTGGAGAATTTTTTTCATTTCTTTAATTTATAATTATTATGTAAAAAATTTTGACATTTATAGTTGTTTTCTTCATTTAACAATTAATTAAACAATTACTTTGATGGTATTGAGTTTATGGAAGAACAATTTAATTGATACTCATAGTGTTATGAACTACTATGTTAACTATAAAATTTAAGTTCCAAATTCTTAATGGTCAAACCATATATATATATATATAATTTTCTTAAAAGATATTAGATGTCTTTTTAAATGAATGAATCTATTAATTTTAGATATACAAAAATCTTATTAGAAAATTTTACAAAAATCAGTTTTTGTTGATTTAATATTTCTATTTTGTATTTTATTTATAAAATAAATAAATATTTAAAAAATAAACACATATATGTGTAAAAAAAAAGATAATAAGATAAAAATATATAATATGAGATTGTTGATGGCGTTGGACCCGCCAACATGTCAAGGGGATCTCCTAGGTAAAAAGTCCCAATTAGACCTCAGACTGTTTGGTGTAGGAGTCCCGGCAGTGGGTCGTAAGGTAATGCTTTGACCGCGATGTCACATAGAGACAAGTAAGATAAATCTGTCAGTAGCAAGGGTGTGACTCATGCAGTGAGTCAAGGATTCAGTATGAGAGGTTCCAACACTTCAAAGGGGGAGGAAGGTGAAGGTGAGTTCCAGGTTGAAAGGGATCAGTCCCAATTCTGTCAAGAACACACTACACAAAGGACATGCACAACTTCCGGCAGAATAGTCGACATGGATGCAGCAATGCCAACATACAAGGTAAGATAATGCGAACATCACTCACAGATCAGTTTGAGATGAGTGTGACCGTTGATATAACAAGGTTCAGAGAAAGGTCTATGTGGTGTCCGGTAGAGTAGTCGACTCGGACGATGACAACATTAACAACATATGCAACACATTAACAACAAGATTCATATAATTGCATGTGAATCAGTTCATACAAAGTACGTAAGTTAAATAACATATGTCATTAAGGCAACTGGAGCAGTCCAACTACAATAACAACATATGCATGAAAATGTGCTAGCTTTTATTATATAAAGAAGTGTATGTCACAATCATACAATACGCCATGTAAACCTGATAGCCCTATCAGTAGAACCTTACAACCACATCTGCCTGCTCCTCCAAAGAGATGTACTAGCTCCGTGCAGTGGAGAAGCCAAGGCGCGTTAGAATACTGTCCAAGTCTTCTTCAAGATAGTCTTAGTAGAAGCTTGGCTAACAAAAATCCTATACAATGAGTTATAAGGGACTATTTATAGCAAAGGGTGGGGTGACCCTTGACATTCCCCTTGTGATAGTTCAACTACCCTCATGACTCTTCACCTACTCTATGAGTGTTACATCCAACTGTTGACACTCAACTTACACTTGACATGACTCAACATTACAATGCACATGTACTCATGTGAGACAACATGGCTTGAGCAAGCCTTGCAAGACATAACTTACACTCGGTCCGCTATGATGAGACCAACTCTTTGACATGCTTGTGATGGTGAAGGTGGTGAGCTAATGTCAAGCTTGGTCATCTGTGATGATGTGCGTGCACCTCATGGTGACATCTTGCTAAAGTGAATTCTTGCCTCCGTTGCAACCAATGCATTGGTTCAGCCCCTTAATCCAACTCATCTGCTAACATGCGCATGGTCTTCTTGGGTATGGCTGAACTGGCAACACATTGATGCACAGTGTCCATGTTGATCTCCAAGTGTGTTCTGGTGTTCATGTGTATCAACTTGCCAGAGTACATGTTCAGCCCCAGTTGGACTTGCTTCTAGTATTCAACTTGGTGAGTGTGTTGAATGGGTTGGATTGCATGCATGTGCTCAACGACATGCATGTTGTTGGATCCTTTGCATGCGATAACAACAATTCTCACCATGTTTGGTCCGTGTTAGCTACTGGGATGGATCCTTAACTTGGACTGGCTTAGTTTCATCCGTGAGTGCATGTTGCGCCCACTGCTATTCATGTTCCTGCTACAACTCATTAGTCTGTCTGTGTAGCTTCATGTTCTTCCTCAGTTGTTGCTTCAGCACATGCAACTCCTTCTTTATTCCATCTTCTGTCTTTGCGTGATATTCATGTCGCGTCGTCACCTCATAGCCTGAGTCTCCAACGTTACTTTTATTATCAATGGATCTGCTTGATCTTGCAACTTTGCTCCGCCTTTAGGTTGTTAACAACCTTCCTCTTGCATCCACTGCATTCACTACGTTCGTTGCAATCGCTACGTTCACTGCATTTGGTATGCTGCCTTCAGTTGTTGTTCATGATGCTGCTCACTGTGATGCTAATGCTTGATGTCCTTATCCATGAACAACTTGATGTCTTTGTGAGTAGGTAAGCCCATGGACACTTGATCGACTGCATCCCCAAGCGTGATCTGAATGGAATCTTCGTCTCTTCTCTCCTAGAAACCATTGTACCTATACTATTGAGAGAAAGATGAATGCCTGTGATACCTGGAGACATGGAAACACTCATAGCAAGTAATCTATCAGTTGAAAACCAAAATGAACATGAGAACTAACTTGCAACATCCCTGGATGAATGATCATAAAGGTTGCATAATTTCGGCCCAGAGGTCGGGAGACTGACTGCCAAAACCGCACAAGGCATAGTCCAGGCTACTAGGAGACTAACTGACTACTAGAACTGCACAATGCATAGTCTAGTTGGGCAGTTGGTTGTTGGGATTTCACAATGCGTGATTCCAGCTAGGAAAGACTCTGGGCCCAGGGACAGGTTTGCACAAATTTTTCAGCCAAGCAGCCACTGAACTCGAGAAATGCACAATTCAATCCAAAAGGACAATGATGGGCCATAATGCGCAAATCTGGAGAGGAAGGTGAGCCTTCCTTCTCCATATTTCACAATGCATCCTTGGTGAAGGCAGACACCAGGCCAAGGATGGCCCGACTCGCCGACGGGCAACACAAAGCAAGTAAGTCGATGGAATGCATGGGGACACTAAGTGATAGCATAAGTGATAAAGAGTGCATGCAAAACATGAATGGAGGATTGGGAAAACATATCAACATGCATGTGGGTGAGGTCGTTTTCCAGTTGTGCAAATGTCTATGCAAAACATTTTCATGCATGCAATAGTAGTGAGATAGCAACGAAAATCGAAATAGAGATATGAAAAGCTAGAATATATGTAAACGACAACATGCATTCAATGAAATCAAGAAAATAGTACTCATAAGAGCAAAAACCCAAAAAGCGACAAAAATGTAGCACAAGGCATGGGAAGAGAGCTTATCCCAAAACAACTCAGCTGAATGTGCTGACTACTCCTAGATATGATGTGGGATGTCGAAGCTACAAGGTGGATGTTAGGAATGAACTCTGTCACGTCTGGTTGATGAGTTTTGAAAACATCGAGGTTATGACGCGCATGCGACAAATCTAGGGGAAGCGACACTTAGAGGGAGGTTTAAGAATTACTCCTTGCATGTAACCTCCAACTGCTAAACATAGATCCCTGAAACAATGGATGTCTTTGCATGCTGCCTTGGGAGAAGTAGCCTATGCATGTAAGTCAATTTTTCTCAGTCCTGGAGGGAACCGGTCAACTCAGCTGCACATGCAAGAGACTGCTTGACTGCTCGAGAAAAATGTGCATTCCTGACTGTAAGTTGGGCTGACTTCCTAAGGGAATTGTTCAATTTATAGGACCAACAGCTAACTGCTGCCCATATTTGCACAAATCTTGGGTTGAACTGCTTGTTGGTGAGAAAAATCTTACAATTCCTTCTGGGAGGGTTGGCTGGCAAGATTACGCAATCCAGAAGACCAACAGGCTATCAGAGAGGATTGCAAAATTCCTGGAGGGAATTGTTGGTTGCCCTCCAGGAATGCACAAATTTTAGGGGGAAGTTGCTCATCCTGTAGCTGGACCAAGTCTGGGTAAGTAGCCTATGAGGGGAATGGATTGACTGTGTTCGACAGGCTACCTTTGTGCGAGGAAAGCACTGAAGCTTGAGTACTTGACGAAGAAATACAAAGTGTTGTGTAAGGTTGGTAGGGAGGCTCCAAAATAGGCTAAGGAAAAAGTTTGGAGGGTGGTTTTAGCCGCTACAACACTTGGTGACACACTAGTAGAACTATAGCTCTCTTCATAAACCTTGTTCATGAAAATAAGGTCTAACACCTCTGGAAGTATTGTTCATTTCTTAGCTCATCTTGGTCTCACACTAACTTGATTTTAAGATGTATCATATGCTAAGCCCTTGGTCGATTGACACACATTCCAAGCCAAGGAAACACAGTTGTTTCGATTAGGGTTGAGGGATATATAGGTGCACAAGAAATATAGTCATTCAAGTCTTAGTTTCATCTCTGGTGTTGCTCCACTGCAAGCAGGCCTGGACAGTACCTCGGTGGAGTCACATAGGAACATAAGCATGGCTCCACTACCAGTGAGCTTGGTCAGTACCCCCACAGAGTTACTTGCATCACCTCCCTGTGTAGGAAGCCTTTCTCTTCTTTAGCCTTATTCATTTTTCATTTTTTATTTTTTTTTACTTCTCATTTTTTCTTATTTTTTCATTTTTACTATGCATAGCACTTATTCATTTCAGAGGCGGAAGAGGGATCACGACTTATTGAGTGCAAAGGAGGTTGTTCCAGTAGAGAAGTAGTTTATTATATCTCTGACATGTATGTTAAGGTTTTCCCCCTCACCTTACTCTACTTGATTGAGCTGACAAGGGTTAACCCAAAAACAATCGACTAGAGAAGGTGACACTAGTTAGTGCACAACTGTTGTGTTTACACCAATGTTCACTTCAAAGAGTATGTATTTTCCTTCGGTGTATCATGGACTAAGAGAAACAAGTTCGTCATACAAAGGCAAGATGATAGATAACCAAGTAGTGATGCTATACAAAACCTCTTGTACTTTACCCACCTCATTTCATGAGTCACACATGGTTTCATGCAAACTAACCTACGAATGAACGAAACAAACAAAAAAGCAAATCAAGAGCAGAAGTAAATGAAACCAAAGCAAGCAAACAAACAAGCAAACAAATAAACAAGCAAACAAACAAACAAGAAAAAAAAGCATGCAAGAAAACAACTGAAAGCAAACACTACTCCTACATTAAATGTGCATGGGTCTAATCACATGATGTGATACTTCCAATGCAGCCACCAACGCATTGGTAGACCCATGTGAGTGAAGGCTTGGTCCATGAGTAACCCAGTTGTGCGGACTAGCATACAAGAAAGACATGACAGTGATGACAACCACACTTCATGTTTCAAAGTGTCCACTAGACATAAGTGAGTGCATGTGCATGACGGACAGTCTGTGGACTTATCATGGTGTTGTGTGACACTCCATGCAACTTTTAAGAAAAAGCACACTCTTGATTGAGACATGCAAGCAAATGAAAAAAACAAAGATAACTTGCGTCGCACATGAGTGCTTGTAATGTAAGACTCCTCCAATGCATGAGCAATGAGATCGTGTAGTTTGAGTGGAGGAAGGGTGAACTGTGTGTGAGATGGATCTTCAATGCATACAAATGAGTGATGAGGAGCCTTGGGTGATTGAACAATTTCATGATTGGGAGTGAGACTAACCCCAAAAGAGCGAGGACTTGACATCACCATCAGCTCAAGCTGAAGTGCCTTGACAGTCTTGGGTGTCTCAACTTCATCATCAAGTAGATCATCATAAATCGGTGGCTTCGAAAGATCAACTGCAATAGATTCATTATTGTGATAAAAAATGAAAGCAAATGGATCATGCCTGCCACGATTAGAAAAATCAATGAATTCTTCAGCATCCTCATGATCAGATGAATCAAACAAAGGGGTAGATGAAAAGCGAACGAACTCATCCTTTGTGTTTTCAAAAAATACAGATGAATGATCAAGTGGATCTTCAATGAATAACTTATCCTCTCTGTTGTCGAATGATGTACTAGCATCTGGTGAGTCCTGGGAGTGATCAACAATGGGTTCATCCATGGATAAAGACACACATGTAAAATCATGGATGGTAGGTTTACTAAAGAAGCTAGGAAAGAACGGAGGGGGCTCGGACGGAAGGGAGTCATCCTTCCCCAAGTGTTTATGTTCAAGCGCCCACTCATACTCTTCATGAATGACAACGCATGTTGGTTGTGCAACACCAACTCCATCAGTGGGTTGTTCCTCGTTCACAACAAGTGAAGAGTCTGGAAAGGACGAACACAAGACAATATCATCTAGAGGAACACCTGGGTGCGAAGACGGAGGTCAAATAAAAGAATACATATGGGAACTCGAAGGACTAACAACCAACTTTGCGTGAAAATTGAGTGGAGTGATGTTGGGAGGGTGTGAAGAATGAACATATGTGCGAACATGATTCTCAACGTCATTGGGTGATGGTGGAACTATTGAATGAAAGGGAGGTGGACAGTCTATTGAGACAGTGCCTGCTTCCACATGGGATTGTGTAGTTCCATCAATGAAGAAGTTTGAACGAGGTTTGACATCAAGATTTCTCTTTGGACGAGTAGATTTCTTAAGGCAGTACTTGAACCGGTCCCAGAGATAAGCAAACTTCATCTGGCTCTTTGCAGCTTGAAACTGTGAGTCACCGAAGCGCTACCAAAAATCAATAACGGATTCATGCAAAGCCCTACGTTGCTATAACAGTTTCTGGTCAAGATGGTCTAGATCAAAATGATGGAACGTGTCTTCAATAAGATCACAAAAGTGCTGACATTAGTGCATGATGTTCGCTAGTAGGCTGAGCACCCAACGAAATGGGGATTTGCGAAGTGTGACTGTAAGAAGCAGACCAACCTGCTCGTCAGTGAACTCATATTCCTCATAAATCATGGAAACGAAGTTATATAAGTGCTCAGGCCAAGCCACTTTGCCTTCACCATTATACGTGTGAGTGGACAAGGGATTGAAAAGCTTCCTCGAGATGGAGAGATCTTCATGATTCAAAAAACACCTCGGGGGAAGAAAAATTCAAGACTCCATGAAAGATATGCAAAGGTTAAAAACTGGATGAGAGGTCACTACTTGTCATCAAGCCCTCCTTCTAGCACTATAAATGTTTATGGTGCTAGACCCACCAACATGTCAAGGGAATCTCCCCAGTAAGAAGTACAAATTAGACCTTAGACCGTTTGGTGTAGGACTCCCAACAGTGGGTCGTAAGGTAATGCCTTGACTTCAATGTCACATAGAGGCAAGTATGATAACTCTATCAGTAACAAGGGTGTGACTGATAGAGTGAGTCAAGGAATGAGTATGAGAGGTTCCAACACTTCAAAGGGCGAGGAAGGTGAAGGTGAGTTCCAGGTTGAAAGGGATCAGTCCCAATTCTACTATAACACGCCACACAAAGGACATGAAGAGCTTCTGGTAGAGTAGTCCACATGGATGTGGCAGTACCAACATACAAGGTAAGATAACACGAACAACACTCATCGATCAGTCCGAGACGAGTGTGACTATTGATATAAAAAGGTTCAGAGAAAGGTTTGTCTGGTGTCCGATAGAGAATTCGACACGGACGGTGACAACATTAACAACATATGCAACACATTAACAACTAGATTCATATAATTGCATGTCAATCAGTTCATACACAAGTACATAAGTTAAACAAAAAATATCATTAAGGAAACCGGAGAAGTCCAACAACAATAACAACATATGCATGAAAATGTGTTGGATTTTATCATATAAAGAAGTGTAAGTCACAATCATACAATACACCATGTAAACCTACTAGCCCTTTGAGTGGAACATTACAACCACATCCGACTGCTCCTCTAAAGAGATGTACTAGCTCTATGTAGTGGAGAAGCCAAGGTGCGTTACAATATTGTCCAAGTCTTCTTCAAGATAGTGTTAGTAGAAGTTTGGTTGACCAAAAATCCTATACAATGAGTGATGAGAGACTATTTATAGCAAAGGGTGGGGTGACCCTTGACATTCCCCTTTGTGACAGTTCAACTACCCTCATGACTCTTCACCTACTCTATGACTGTTACATCCAACTATTGACACTCAACTTACACTTGACATGATTCAACATTACAATGCACATGTACTCATGTGAGACAACATGGCTTGAGCAAGCCTTGAAAGACATCGTTGACACTCGGTCTACTGTGATGAGACCAACTCTTGACATGCTTGTGATGGTGAAGGTGGTGAGCTGATGCCAAGCTTGGTCATCTGTGATGATATTTGTGCACCACATGGTGACATCTTGTTGAAGCAAACTCTTGCCTCTGTTGCAACCAATGCATTGGTTCGGCCCCTTCATCCAACTTGTCTGCTAACATGCACATGGTCTTCTTGGGTATAGTTGAACCAACATCACACTGATGCATAGTGTCCATTCTAATCTCCATGTGTGTGCTAGGGTTCATTTGCATCAACTTTCCGAAGTACATGTTCAATCCCAATTGGACTTACCTCTTGTCTTCGCCTTGGTGAGTGTGTTGAATGGGTTTGATTGCATGCGCGCAGTCAACGACATGCATGCTGTTGGATCCTTTGCATGCGACCATAACATTGCTAACCATGTTTGCTTCATGTCAGCTACTAGGATGGATCCTTAACTTGGACTGGCTCAGTTTCATCCGTGAGTACATGTTGCACCCACTGTTGTTCATGTTCCTACTACAACTCATTGTTTTGTCTACGCAGCTTCATGTTCTTCCTAACTTGCTGCTTCGGCACATGAAACTCATTCTTTGTTCCATCTTCTACCTTTGCATGATCTTCAAGTCGCGATGTCACTTCATAGCCTGAGTCTCCAATGTTTCTTTCATTAGCAATGGATATGCTTGATCTTACAACTTTGCTCCGCCTCTAGGTTGTCAACAACCTTCCTCTTGCATTCGTTGCATTTGTTGTGTTCGCTACATTCTCTACGTTCACTTCATTCGGTATGCTGCCTTCAACTACTGTTCATGATGCTGCTTATTGTGATGCTACTGCTTTATGTCCTTGTCCATGAACAACTTGATGTCTTCGTGAGGAGGTATGACCATGGACACTTGATCGACTGCATCCCCAAGAGTGCTTTGAACGGAGTCTTCATCATTTCTCTTCTGGAAACCATTGTACTTGTACTGTTGAGAGGCAGATGAACGCTTGTGATACCTGGGCACATGGAAACACTCATAGCAAGAAATCTGTCAGTTGAAAACCAAAACGAACATGAGAACTGACTTACAACATACCTAGGTGAATGATCATGAAGGTTGTGCAATTTCGGTGGGGAGGTCGGGAGACCGACTGCAAAGACTGCACAAGGCATAGTCCGGGCTACTAGGAGACTGATTGACTGTTGGAACTATGCAATGCACAGTCCAGTTGGGTAGTTGGTTGTTGGGATTGTACAATGTGCAATTCCAGTTGGGAAAGACTGTTGGCCCATGGACAGGTTTGCGCAAATTTTTGGGCCAAGCAGCCAGTGACTTACAGTAATGCACAATTATGTCTAGGAGGCTAGTGTTGGGCGAGAATGCACAAATATGGACAGGAAGGTGAGCCTTTCTTCTCCAGATTATGCAATGCAACCTTGGTGAAGGCAGAGACCAGACCAAGGTTGGCTCGACTCGCCGACGGCAACGGAAAGCAAGTAAGTTGATGGAATGCATGGTGACACTAAGTGATAGCAGAGGTGATAAATAGTGCATGCAAAACATGAATGGAGGATTGAGAAAATAGATCAACATGCATGTGGGTGAGGTCGCTCGCCTATTGGGCAAATGTCCATGAAAAATAGTTTCATGCATGCGATAGTAGTGAGATAGCAATGAAAATCGAAACAGAGCTAGGAAAAGCTAGAATATATGTAAATGATAGCAGGCATTCAAATAAATCAAGAAAACAATAATCATATGAGTGAAAACCAAAAAAGCGACAGAAATGCAGCAAAAGGCATGGGAAGTGAGCTTATCCTAAAAAAACTGAGTTGAATGTGCCAATTGCTGCTAAATGTGATGTGGGATGTCAGAGCTACAAGCTTGACGTGAGGAATGAGTTGTGCAGTGTCTAGTTAATGAGTTTTGATAACATCGAGGTTATGACGTGCATGCCACAAATCTAGGGGAAGCAACACTTGGAGGGTGGTTTGAGAATTACTCCTTGCATGTAGCCTCCAACTGCTAAACATAGATCCCTGAAACAAGGGATGCCTTTGCATGTTCGTTTGGGAGAAGTAGCCTATGCATGCAAGTCAGTTTTACTCAGTCCCGGAGGGAACTAGTCAACTCAGCTACACATGCATGAGATTGATTGATTGCTGGAGAAAAATGTGCATTCTTGACTGTAAGTTGGGCTAACTGCCCAAGGGGATTGCACAATTTCTGGGCCTTGTTATCTCAAAATTAGGCCCTGGAAGGCTGCAGACCAGGAAGACTTCAAGTAACTGTTTCAAACCTACTTTAGGCTGAGGTTTAGCCTCCCCAACCTGAGAGGGCTCTCTCAAAGGATTAAAGGTTTTTGATTATGATCAAGATGGCTAACTCTTGTGAAACAACTAAGAAATGAAAATGGTGGAAACACAACTAACAAGTATCCATTGGGCTTATGGAGTCATATATGATTCAGTATTAATAGCAGGGTTGGCTTTGCATAGAAGTCAAGGCATTCAGATTTCAACACACCAAACACATAGAAGGCAGTTTATGAGTATATGAAGGAAATTAGAGCACTGTAAGTGATTTCTAAGTAATCAGATACTCATAACACTGTAGATAACATGAAAAGACAACAAAAGAAACTCATTACATTGAACTCTTTATGATTCTTGAGAAGCATAAGCCAGTACTGTATTACCAAAAAAAACAGAGTCTTTACATAAGCCAAATATCAGAGCTTTTACTTATAAATTTCCAACCCCTATTACATTGCTCTTTCTCCTATATATAGAGCTCTTCTACCTAACTGAGATTCCTCCTCAAGCATGAGGGGAACTCGAATTCTCCTTATCATGACACCTATTGACATATTAAACTAACTATTAAAAGAAACTTACTACTTACTGTTATATACATTTTTGGGCACTACAACCCCAATCACAAATGTCCATAAACCAAGGGTTCCCAAGTCCCTAAAAGTGTTGTTCCAACCCCTAATTGAACAAGGTCAACTGATTACAACATCTCCCAGAAGTTCTCCATGAAAAATTATTCAGAACTGGTCAAAACTGGACCATTTCACCTGCTCCATGGTCAAAATGCGTTGCATCCCACCTGCCTACACACAGTAGGTGTGATGCATGTTGAAAATCCCTTCTATGGGGTGCGATGGGCGAGAGTGGACAAATGGCAGTGTCAATCCGCAAGGTGGAGGAGCATGGAATCTTCCAGAAACTTCTCCTGTGACACCTGCCTCTCTGCATTCGCCCAGGGATGAGTAAGAGATCATCAGTCTCCAAGTGGAATCAAGAACTACCAGAGAGAGGACACTAATCAAATCTCAAAAGCCGACTCATTCCCCTTGCAAATATCTATATATGGATCCCTCATCCCAGAGATCCAGAGGATGGAATTTTGTATCTTGTAAGGAAGTGCTGTTGGTTTCTTGGTGCAATATCATAGTGTTGGGTGATCTAAGCTTTTCATGAGGTGAAGAAGGGATTTCTTGATGAGAGGATGATGCTGGGTTAGAACAATTGGTTGTAATCCTCTTTTCTCTTTCTTGATTATCAATAAAGCTATTCAAGTTTTCCTCCACATTCTTGTATGATTGATGTTATATGCATTTCTGTGGCCAATATATATCTGGTCCTATATTGTTTATGATAATAGATCTATGTTCTTGGATAGTGTTATGTTGCTTTGATTCTACAGGTGCTATTTGAAGCTGGGTAGACAATGAAGCAGGTAGCGAAGATCTATCAGAAGGGAGAGGAATCGAGCAAGGAACCAAGCGCAAGACAGAGGTTGGTCTCCTTATTCCTCTCTTATCTATTTCTCATAAAGGAAAACGAAAGTAGTTTTTAGTCTGTTTGTTTCTAAGGTAGCTACCAGCCTTAGTGGGACTAGCAGTTCTGCATAGACACTAGTTTTCCCGATAACAAAATGGCGACTCCACTGGGGAGCAAATGGATTGTTTGTTTATCTACATTTGTTTACTTTATAAACTTACAGACGGAGCCTGAAGTCAAGCAGTTAGCCTTCGAACCACATTTGCTATGCAAGTGCAAAGTAGATCAATGTTGCTTTATTCTATCTCCGGGTTTTGTTTGTAAATTAAACAATTGATTTACAAGCTCTCTAATTGCCCTTGTGGTGGCTCTCATAACCTCTTTGGATCTACCCCTGTGATTTATTTACTGATTACCACTTGCTCGGCCTAAATCCCTGAACTGAGCTGCAAACAGTGACCCGAAACCCAGCTAAAGTCTCGTCCCTAGTCCATCCAACTGTGTCTTCTGTGAAACCTGAATGCATCGCACTTCCTGAGTGTAGTAGGTGCGCTGCATTTCAGTTTCCCTGTGCTACAGGTGCGCTGATCAGACCTCCTCTGCTCTTAGATTTTGGCTTCTGTGTTCATTCTTTTCATCTCTATTCAGGAGTTTTGCTGCCTGTAGTCAGTACACCTCTATTGAAACCCCCTTCCTTGTCGTTATTCCACCTCCATTGTGCAAAGAACTGTAAATGTTTTTATGTATTTTGAGTCATTTTCAGTTCTCTTTTACAAAGAAGTAGCGTAACTGAACTGTCATTTCTTGATTAGGAAGTGTCGCAAGTGTCATTTTCAGTCATAGAAGAGAATCCGATTGTTCTTGATAGTCGATTACACTGTTACTCTTGTATTTGATTTGAATTGGTAGTTTTTCAAGTGTTGAAAGCAAGTTTTCAATTCCAAACAACAAAGTGTCGTCATTGTCCTCATCTTGTTTTGAAAAGAAGCTTGTTAGTAATAGTCGCTTTAAAAAATAATTCAGATTTGCACTTAGCTTTCTTTTTATCATTCACACATTAAGAAGGCTGAAAAAAAATACACGCATGTGCATTTGCATTTAGACTGTTTGTTGGTTTGATTTAGGACAAGTGCATATAGTGTGTGCTCTCTGCTCTTTGTTGAAAGAACTCCATCTCTCTTTCCTTAGTAGCTAGGATTTTAATTGCAAAAAGAAGATTAAATGATTGTTTATCATCTTAGATTGCATTTTAGGAATTGTACATCTACATCATGCGGTGAACCTGAAAGGAAAATTTCTTAAGCAAGATCAAATATAAAATAAATTTAATGAATCTAAAAATGCTTTGGAACCTAACGCACAACATCTAGAAGTCTAGGCTAGAGACGTATTCCGGCGTCGTAAAGCTTGGTAACTGTTGTTTTCACTGTTGGTTGGGTGATTCCTCCACTTTGAGACGAAAAGTGCCAGTACGGACTTGTGCTCCCACGTACCGTTGAGTATATTTTGGGAGACCACAATATGCTTTATCCTTTATCCATAGGAAGCCGTGTTTGCCACCCTATCGATCACAATGCACTGAACACAGCATTCAGGAAGATTGACTGCCGTACCATAAAAAGTATTCTGCAGTTTTACGATTGGTTTGGTAATCCCTCTGTCTAGATTTCCAGAGCAATCCCTTTCGTTCCTTTTCAGACTCCTTAACGGAAAAGGTCCATCTAATCACTTGTCACTTCAGGCTCATTAAAAATCGAAGGCGACTAGAGTCATCTTTTGTTTTTTCTCGACTCTTAAAAATTGAAAAAACAAGTTGTGTCAAAGCGTCTAAAATTTATTTTAATCGGAATAAACATCACCTTTCCTACGTTGGTCTTAGGTTGAGAAAAATGGAGTCCACCAACCAAGGAGTTCCCCTTGGAGGAAATCCTAGTCCCTTCTCCTCTTGGGGAGATGTTGGTGCACCCCATATGGCCACATTGTCTCTTCCAGGATTGACAATTGGCTTGCCCGTATGGCTCTTCTCAACTTCTGTCGTTCAGAACATCGTGATTCCTGAACAATCAAGTCAACAACTAAACGATACCAGAGTTACCCCCCAACCCTCTACTTCGTCCAATTCTTCCTCTCCTCCTTCCTCTTCGCTTGATGAAGCTGGTAAAGCCCAAAATCAAGTAACTGAGAAGAAGAAGGAGAAGAAGAAGAAAGAGAAGAAGAAGAAGGAGCCAAAGGTGAGAAGGGATAACCAAGCATCGTCTAGCGAAAATCCATACACTGCACCGACCAGGCCTAAATCACCATGTGTCATTTGCAAAGGAGACCACTATCATCGAGATTGTCCTTGCATCCCTCGGATCTTAAGGGACTGGTCTCCTCATTTGCACAATCCGGTGTCATCAACCTCTGATGATCATGTTGGAAGTACATCGTCAACTAGTGAAAGTGAACCCCTGAACAAAAAGGAAAATATAAATTTCCTTGTAAATTGTGTGAAGGCGATCACACCGTCCACCGTTGTCCCTTCTTAGATGAAGCTAAAAGAGTTTTGGACGACCATCCGGTTTCACCATTACGGCTTCCTCCTGGATATAAGAAACTCTTGCCGAGTCCGTCACTAGTTGAAAATCTGATTGACACGCCCTTGTGGTCGGCCGAAGCGTCTATCATTGAAGATAAACCATCTGAATCCACACCAGATGAAAGTCAAAAGGTCGAGGCAGCAGTTGACCCGGTCTTGCCTTCAGAGGATCAATCTTCAGATGATACAGTCACCAAGGAGAACCAGAACGACACCGTTCAAATTCTCTTCGTAAGCACAGACTTCGATGAACATGGGGGCAGTCTACCCATTCCTTTACCGCAGGAAGGAAGTTCGTCAGAGTCATATCCAGCCATCTATTCGGTCCCACCTCCAAGCAACTTAGTTGTTTCCTTTGACTGGAATCTACTAGGCAGACCCCGTTTACCGACTAGTGTACCATTTCGAATCATTGCTCAAATATATAGAATGGTCATGGCCGGTACCATCATGGATGAAGGGGCTTCTGTGAGTATCCTTTCCTCAACTGCTTGGAAAGCGCTTGGTTTGCCATCGCTTTTGCCTGAGATGAGAAATCTAACAGGCTTTGACAAAGGAACCAGTCGACTGTTAGGGATCCTTCCCAATGTGTCGATAACGTTGAGAAGGAAAATCGTTCACATGAACGTAATGGTAGTCCAAGGACCCCTGGATTATAATCTACTCCTTGGACGAGACTATATTTATTGCATGGGAGCCATTGTCTCCTCACTCTTTAGAGTAATGTGTTTTCCGCACGAAGGAAGAGTGGTCAAGCTCGTAGACCAGCTTTCATTCCCCGACTCACACATAGAAAATAGTCATATACCAACCCTGAATGGTCTTTTCACGCAAGGAATGTCTCATCAATCCCCAGTCCATCCTCCTGATGAGCGTGAGTGATTTGGAGGATGTGACTGAAACCCAGGGGGCATGCACCCTGGCCTATTTCGATAGGAAAACCTTGGGTATAGGGTAGGTTTCTGCGGAGGATATATGACTAGTCTAACACACTCGTCCGTTTACGAAAATGGGATTAGGCTGGAATAAAGTTCCCTCGTCAAAGTTATGTGAGTGGAGGTGTTTGCGCCACTCACCTTTGTCTATTTCGGTAGACATCGCCGAGGAAGTGTTTTGTCTGTGACACAGATGGAACAATCTTTGGTAACCTGGAAATTTTTCGCTATACCTGGGGGCATGCAAACCTTTTGGCATGCAAGCAAAGAGCGACCATTTATTTTTTAAATTTATAGGTCCTCTAACCCTTTAAACTCGTAGGATTGGTCGTTTCCTAACTTGCATAAAGAAAGGATCCGGAGCAAAGCTTTGTAAGGTGCAAGCTCCATAAAAATGGCATCTTAGATGAGACATCCTTATTATACGACTGGATCAAGCAGTTTTAACACGGAATTCAAGCTCGTTAAAAAATAAACATAAGCAATGAGCAAGTGTTTCCCCAATGTTTAAGCTCATTAAAAAATTAACCAGTTTTCGGTAAATAACCATCGTGAATGTATTATCATCAGCCTTTGAAGCCTTGGTCGTGTTCTCATCATCACCTCCACTCTGTATTGGCTGATCATTCACCTCCACTTGATTGTTTACCCTTTTTGAGGAACAGCTGCGGAGAGTGATCCTATTAGCCATCCTTGTGACACTGCCGTGATTGGAAAATTCCAAACCTTACCTGGAATCAGCTGCTACCCGAATCTATCACTCATTCCTCAAAAAACGAGTCTCCTTTAAGCTCTTTTCAACTGACTCATAAAATATGAAAAGATTGCTGAGCCATTGGCCTATCCAGCTCGTTAAAGTGACTGGAAGTGCTATCCCTCCTTTAGATTTTAATCTTTTTGTACCTGAGGGATTATTACACAAAAAGATCGAGCGCTTGTTTTGTTCGGCTCGTTAAAAGTACCGAAAATTCATCCCTTTTGTATTGTTTTATACTTTTTCGGACTTAAGGGATTAGATGACGAAAAAGGGTTTTTGGAGTTTCCTTTACGTCCCTTTTCAGACTCTCTAAAATTGAAAAGGACCGAGTTATCTTTGTCGTTAAACTCGTTAAAACCTAATAGCGACAAACTTGTCCATAACAGACAAGAACGAGTTTCACTATCGCTAGGCTCATTAAAACATAGCGATGGGTTTGTCCGAAGGGAAAATTATAGAACAAGCATATGTTATCCTCCTCAAGCTTGACAAAAATAAAGAGGTACTGGTCAGCGATGACTAGGGAAAAATTGGGAAGAAAACTTGAAGAAACTTTGTTGGTAGCAAGTCGCTCTTGAACATGACACTTTCACTCCACATCTGAGTCAGGTTGGGTTGTTCCATTCACTGGTCAAATCACCATGGTTCCGTCACACCATCCATATTTGGGGTTAATTCTACCAATCCATCATGTTAGTGTCGCCGATATGTTCAAGAGAAGTCGCTCAAAGAATTCACCTGTGTCTCACCCACTGCAATACATTTACGCTCCATTCTTTCATGACCGCCACCCTGAACCTTATATCACCAGATCGTTTTCACCTCCATTAAAATCATTTGCTCCGTTCCATGTCATTGATGTGGGATTCACTAAGGCCCTCCTATGACGGATCGCTTCTTGTCGACATCAGCTCATTATCTAAGAAGTTGATCTAGGAACAACCCTTTCATTACTTTGAAGCTTGCATGCCTCAATGGCAAGTTTCTCACTTCCGGCGACAGGTTTACATCAATGGCCTTCGACCGAAAGATTTTGCATGGTGTTCGATGCCAAGTCCCTTATTCACAGCACGTGAGTTGTACTGTAGTACCTTGAGGGTCATCATCATTATCGGTGATTCCTCTCGCGCCCGTTAACAACTTACATCACTGGCTGGTAATCAGGCGATGTCTTTCCATGTTCGACTCCAGAAAAATCTCTCACATGGATTGACTTGTACTTTGAGTGAAGATCGAATGATATTGAAGACCCCGGATCTAGTTTCATCCATCCGGGCTGCGATATATATTCAGGAAAATAAAAACATCAAATGTACATCATTGCTGCACAGATAATCATCCAATCTAAGGGATGATGGCTCTACCAGAATCATCAGTCTACACTCAGACGATTGTTTGTCCTATGTACATGAAAATGAATTTATAAAGGTGAGCATGGGAATGCCCGCCTCAGCTAGATCATGAAAATATTATGAAGATAATGTATTGTATTGTATCCTATTACAGGTCTCCTTCTAGCTTGAAAAAACTTCAGATCCTCATGATAAAGCATTTCACCCAACATCAAAAGATTAACAACCTCATGCTTTAGGGGGAACTGTTATAGACATTTTTTTGCACTGCAACCCCAATCACAAATGTCCATAAACCAAGGGTTCCTAAGTCCCTAAAAGTGTTGTTCCAACCCCTAAATGAACAAGGTAAACTGATTACAGCATCTCCTAGAAGTTCTCCATGAAAAACTACTCAGAACTGGTCAAAACTGCACCATTTCACCTGCTCAGGGGTCAAAGTGCGTTGCATCCCACCTACCTACACACAGTAGGTGTGATGCATTTTGAAAAGCCATTCTATGGGGTGCGATGGGTGAGAGTGGACAAATGGTAGGGTCAATCCGCAAGGTGGAGGAGCATGGAATCTTCTAGAAACTTCTCCTGTGACACTTGCCTCTCTGCATTCGCCCAGGGATGAGTAAGAGATCATCAGTCTCCAAGTGGAATCAAGAACTATTAGAAAGAGGACACTAATCAAATCTCAAAAGCTGACTCATTCCCCTTGCAAACATCTATATATGGATCCCTCATCCCAGAGATCCAGAGGTTGGAATTTTGTATCTTGTAAGGAAGTGTTGTTGGTTTCTTGGTGCAATATCATAGTGTTGGGTGATCTAAGCTTTTCATGAGGTGAAGAAGGGCTTTCTTGTTGAGAGGATGATGCTGGGTCAGAACAATTGGTTGTAATCCTCTTTGCTCTTTCTTGATTATCAATAAAGCTATTCAAGTTTTCCTCCACATTCTTGTATGATTGATGTTATATGCATTTGTGTGGTCAATATATATCTGGTCCTATATTGTTTATGATAATAGATCTATGTTCTTGGATAGTGTTATGCTGATTTGATTCTACAGGTGCTCTTTGAAGCTGGGTAGACAAGGAAGCGAGTAGCGAAGAACTATCAGAAGGGAGAGGAATCGAGTAAGGAACCAAGCACAAGACAGAGGTTGGTCTCCTTATTCCTCTCTTATCTATTTCTCATAAAGGAAAACAAAAGTAGTTTTTAGTTTGTTTGTTTCTAAGGTAGCTACCAGCCTTAGTGGGACTAGCAGCTCTGCATAGACACTAGTTTTCCCGATAACACTTACTGACAGCTCTAGGAACCTAAAACAATTAGGATTCTAATTCTACATCATGCTGAACATAGCATTTATTACAATCAAGATTCATTCTCTGCCAAGTGGTTTCCTTCAACTTTAGCCTTGATGGATGTTTAAAGCTCTTTGCTGGTCCTTAATGTCGTATCCCTTTATCTCTGCTGAGAAACAGGAAACTACCCCTGTTTTTATGCTTTTGGTTTCCTTAAAGATATTCAGAAGTAATTAACCATGTTGATCTTCTTGAATTAGTCAATCAATCCATTGGAGTGCCACATCCTTCGTGTGTTGTAAGCCTTTCCCATGTACATGTGTGCTGACAAAAACTTTTTAATGCTGATTGAAAAGTCCTTCAAAATTTGGTTGACTGATCATTAATTATGCAGCTTCAGCAGTTTCGTAGCACGCTACAAAATTGTTGTGTAATCACAAAACACATCTTAACATCAAAATCCGACTGACTTGAGCCTCATTTAACTTGACATATCCCTTTCAATTTCCTTGAAGTTATCAAAACTGAATGGAGATGCATCATTCTTCAAAAAAAACTTGCACAATAGAAGGTTGCTCACCAGATGCTATTGGATTGCGACGGACTTTCACAATTCTTCTAGATGCAAGGACCTCTTTGAGTTCCTTAACGGTACTTGCTGGTTGATAGAATGCTCTGTAACAAGATGAACTCCTCTATGATCCTGTATACTATCCACAGAGGGAGGCACTCCCATTTCTTTTGTTTTCCTAGTAAGTTCTAATGCTTGTAAAGGTTCAATAAATAATCCTACAACTCCAGGCTGTTCTAAAATGGCAAGCCTCTTTGTATATGTTCCCTCAAATAGATTATAGGTCTCAAGTTTCTGATAAGTTCCATGCGAACAATCCATGCCTGGTCCCAAACCAGCATTAATGTCTTCCGTAAAACCCATCATGGTGTAGCTTTCTCCAAGTTGTGCATTACTACTTTCCAACAACTGAGCAGAGAATTTACTTGCTCCTTTTTCTGTTTATAGGCCTCTATTTTCTTTGTTGTATCCATATCTTAATTCCCTGTGCTCATCAAAGCACGATTGGTAGTTGGCCCTCCAAAGGGATCTACTTAAACAGTCAATGAAGATTTGTTGCTTAACAAACACTAGGCATATTACTCCAAGGGCAGGAACCAGGTCCCCATGTTTTATTGGAAGGTGAAGTTTCGGATGGCATCTGTTGAACACCCATGTCCAAATCATCATTGAACATGGTAGTCAGGGCATCATTAAGAAGGGATTGTTCTTTCTCTATTCCAGAGATTTGAGCATTCCAATCTGTATCTGGCAATACATCTGCTGTTAAATCCAACATTTGAAGAAACGTTTTCATCTCCACAGCTACCATTAGAAATATACCCCTCATTTGGCTCTTCTGACTTCATGACCTTTCCAATTGGTGACTATGCGGACGACGAATCATCCCATGGACTAGTCCCCAAAGGAGGAGTGCTTTCGCTAAACATGGAGAAAGTATGACCATCCAAGGGAGTAGTTGGGTCACTGTTATCGCCACGCTTTATCTTGATCTGCATAGGAAACCCATTGCCCAGTGGGTTACTGATACTGCTTTTGGAGCCCCCCTACAAGTCAATTGAGGAACTTGAGGAGGAATGAAACTTAACCCCACCCATTGTTTGAGCTGCTTGAAACATAAATTCTAACAACCCACTATTTTTTGGCGTAGAGAAGCTGTAGTCTACTTGATTGATCGCCTGAGTAGGAACGGGCGGTAGCAAAAGAGGAGTGCTCGTATTTAAAACTAGATTGATGCTTGAGCTTGCTTTTATGGTTTCCTTGTAGTATGGTAATTCTATCCCTGTAGTGCACTTTCAAAGCAACCAGCAACGAAATGAACTCATCATCCTCACATAGCTCCACAACATTTATATCTGGATTTGCAATTACAATCTGTTTTTCAGCAGGGAGAAATTTGTTTTGTTTGAATTCCATATCTCCAATAGAGCGCACTAAATTTAAGCTTCCATTGATACGTTCAGCATGAATGAATCCTCCAGCTCAAAGAATTCGATCCCTTTCGATCTCAAGCTCTGGCTTGTGATCTCGTGACAAGTTGTATGCCTGACCCTTTCTTGAGAGGACACAACGAGAATCACCAGCATTTTCCACAATAAGCTGATTATTTTGAAAAAGTGCAACACCTACCGCGCTTCTAGAAGTTGGCCCAGAAAAATCAACATGTGGTCCCTGTTCAAATGCCCTAATAAGTTAGTGAATTTTTTGAACTTATCCCCAAGTATAGCTAATTTCCTCTAGCCCCTTTTCCCACGCATCATCTCATCCATCCTGTAAAATGCTCTTCGAAGACTTCCACATAAATCAACATTTGTGTAGGCCTCACTCTTCAAAACTTGTGTATGAAGATATTTTAGAACCGCCTTCTAATAGATAGTTTCATCAAGTTCCTTTTTCTTAGTGACTTTCAAATTCAGGATACCTAATAAGATGTTTCTGAGATTTGGCACTTGTTTAAGTAGAGGCAGCATAAATAATTGCTCATGTGGCCCACTTTGAGTTATGTCATTCAGGAGAAATTGGGCCACTGAATTAAAGAAGCTATATCCACCTTCTCAGTCTAAAACAAAGCAATAAGCATCCCAACTGTGTGACCAATGAAAAGTAACAGAAGAAGAAACAGAGCTTTACAATTGCTACCTTTTGCCAAGATGGCAAAAATTTGCATTCCCATACCAAGCGCTCTTGAAAATATGTGTATGCAGAATGGAACACAATACAGGATACTCATAAAAATGCACTGGATATGAGGCCAACGATAGACTAAAACAGAGAATTGACTCCTTTTGACTTACTAACAAGACTCTTATCCAAACTGTTTAGACTCTAAAACCAGATGAAAAGACTAGACCCAAAACTGACACCAACTCTTTGACAAATTTTAAAAAATTGATGTCCAGAATTTAAAATATTTTTTCTTGAGTGATAATAGGTGGCTCCACTTGGGATAGTGTGCCCCTGTGGTACACTAAGAACATGCAGGTCCAGTGCTTTGTCCTCTTTATAAGAAACATGGATTTGCTTGACAAGCATCCCCTTCAAACCTCTTGGGCCTTCACCTTAGGCTTAAGCTTGATGATCACTGTAGGAGAAAGAAATATGCATCTGCTGAAAAATGCTCAGTCAACCTTGAGCTTATTTACATTTTCCTACCTACCTACCCTATCAATTTCAAACTTCTTTCAGCTCAACCAATGTGAAATTTCCAATGCATCCAATCATTTGTCTTATCTGATATTTGAGTTTTTTGACTGCATCGGAGTTCAGAGCCACTATGATATTGTGATGACCACTACCACTGAAATTCCCTCTAATCTTCATAGAAAAACGGAAACACTGGAGAGTAAAACTCTTCCATGTAGTCAGTTATATGATCCCAGAATACATGATCAGCTTGATGGTTCTCGTAACTTTCTGGTTGTGCAAACTGATCTTCAATAACAGTGTACTCTTCCTCAATCACGAAAGAGAAAGGAAGCAACACCCTCTCCTTATGTGCTGCCATAGAAATCTTTTGAAAAGAATGATCATAACCATGAAGACTATATGATTGAATTTGACCTTGTAAACGTTCAATATCTTTCTCAATGTCTTTAGCAAATTCATCCAAAAATTTCATCTTATCTTCTATCTTGCACTCAAATGATTTTAAAAATGAAGACAAGGACAAAGAAAAATTTTCATCTATTTCTTCATTAATATGATCATCATTCCATTGTTTGAAATTTTGAATTGAAGGAGATTTTTCCACCACATCTGATCTATCTATCCATTCCTCCAAAAACATAAACCAAAAGTCTTCAAATGACTTAATAGATTTAGTAGGAAAGCTTTCAATCCATTGTTTACATTTCCCTTGAAATGAATCATAGAACAACATAATGCAAACATCCTCATGTTTAACTCTAAGAAGCTCGGTAAAATCACAAAAATCTGATATATGCTTCAAAGTTAAACTCAAATCTTCTCCGTTGAATTTTGGACCATTCCTTAGAAAATATGCATCCTTGGGAAAATGATTTGGGAAACCATGAATTCCTGAAAAATTTATGCATGCATACCTTGAAATAAGAATGGTATCATCTGAGTCCTTCATAACTCTAGTGGAATCACCATGAATCTATGAATTTTGAATTCTTCAACAATGGAGTCGCCAAGGTAGTTTTGCAACCTCGAAAGATTTCTGAGCTCCTGTTACCTTCAGAAGTTCAGCTTCTTGATTTTGGGAATGATTAATCTTCTGACTCCCGGCAGACGCACCAAAATGTTATCTCAAAATTAGGCCCTGGAAGGTTGCAAACCAGGAAGACTTCACGTAACTGTTTCAAACCTGCTTTAGGTTGAGGTTTAGCCTCCCCAACCTGAGAGGGCTCTCTCAAAGGATTAAAGGTTTTTTATTATGATCAAGATGGCTAACTCTTGTGAAACAACTAAGAAATGAAAATGGTGTAAACACAACTAACAAGTATCCATTGGGGTTATGGAGTCATATATGATTTAGTATTAACAACAGGGTTGGCTTTGCATAGAAGTCAAGGCATTCAGATTTCAACACACCAAACACATAGAAGGTAGTTTATGAGTATATGAAGGAAATTAGAGCACTGTAAGCGATTTCTAAGTAATCAGATACTCATAACACTGTAGATAACATGAAAATACAACAAAAGAAACTCATTACATTGAACTCTTTATGATTTTTGAGAAGCATAAGCCAGTACTGTATTACCAAAAAAAACAGAGTCTTTACATAAGCCAAATATCAGAGCTTTTACTTATAAATTTCCAACCCCTATTACATTGCTCTTTCTGCTATATATAGAGCTCTTCTACCTAACTAAGATTCCTCCTCAAGCATGAGGGGAACTTTAATTCTCCTTATCATGACACCTATTGACATATTAAACTAACTATTAAAAGCAACTTACTACTTACTAACAGCTCTAGGAACCTAAAACAATTAGGATTCTAATTCTACATCATGCTGAACATAGAATTTATTACAATCAAGATTCATTCTCTGCCAAGTGGTTTCCTTCAGCTTTAGCCTTGATGGATGTTTAAAACTCTTTGCTTGTCCTTAATGTCGTATCCCGTTATCTCTGCTGAGAAACAGGAAACTGCCCCTGTTTTTATGCTTTTGGTTTCCTTAAAGATATTCGGAAGTAATTAAACATGTTGATTTTCTTGAATTAGTAAATCAATCCATTGGAGTGCCACGTCCTTCATGTGTTGTAAGCCTTTCCCATGTACATGTGTGCTGACAAAAACTTTTTAATGCTGATTGAAAAGTCCTTCAAAATTTGGTTGACTGATCATTAATTATGCAGCTTCAGCAGTTTCGTAGCACGCTACGAAATTGCTGTGTATTATGCGTACTTACCAGCAGTTTCGTAGCGCGCTACAAAACTGCTGTGTAATCACAAAACACAGCTTAACATCAAAATCCGACTGACTTGAGCCTCATTTAACTTTACATATCCCTTTCAATTGCCTTGAAGTTATCAAAACTGAATGGAGATGTGTCATTCTTCAAAAAAAACTTGCACAATAGAAGGCTGCTCACCAGATGCTATTGGATTGCGACAGACTTTCACAATTCTTCTAGATGCAAGGACCTCTTTGAGTTCCTTAACGGTACTTGCTGGTTGCTAGAATGCTCTGTAACAAGATGAGCTCCTCTATGATCCTGTATACTATCCACAAAGGGAGGCACTCCCATTTCTTTTGTTTGCCTAGTAAGTTCTAATGCTTATAAAGGTTCAGTAAATAATCCTACAACTCCAAGCTATTCTAAAATGGCAGGCCTCTTTGTATATGTTCCCTCAAATAGATTATAGGTCTCAGGTTTCTGATAAGTTCCATGCGAACAATCCATGCCTGGGCCCAAACCAGCATTAATGTCTTCCGTAAAACCCATCATGGTGTAGCTTTCTCCAAGTTGTGCATTACTACTTTCCAACAACTGAGCAGAGAATTTCCTTGCTCCTTTTTCTGTTTAGAGGCCTCTATTTTCTCTGTTGTATCCATATCTTAATTCCCTGTGCTCATCAAAGCACGATTGGTAGTTGGCCCTCCAAAGGGATCTACTTGAACAGTCAATGAAGATTTGCTGCTTAACAAACACTAGGCATATTACTCCAAGGGCAGGAACCAGGTCCCCATGTTTGATTGGAAGGTGAAGTTTCAGATGGCATCTATTGAACACCCATGTCCAAATCATCATTGAACATTGTATTCAGGGCATCATTAAGAAGGGATTGGTCTTTCTCTATTCCAGAAATTTGAGCATTCCAATCTGTATCCGGCAATACATCTGCTGTTAAATCCAACATTTGAAGAAACGTTTTCATCTCCACAGCTACCATTAGAAATATACCCCTCATTTGGCTCTTCTGACTTCATGGCCTTTCTAATTGGTGACTGTGCGGACGACGAATCATCCCATGGACTAGTCCCCAAAGGAGGAGTGCTTTCGCTAAACATGGAGAAAGTATGACCATCCAAGGGAGTAGTTGGGTCACTGTTATCACCACGCTTTATCTTGATCTGCATAGGAAACCCATTGCCCAGTGGGTTACTGATACTGCTTTTGGAGACCCCCTGCAAGTCAATCAAGGAACTTGAGGAGGAATGAAACTTAACCTGACCCATTGTTTGAGCTGCTTGAAACATAAATTCTAACAACCCACTATTTTTTGGTGTAGAGAAGCTGTAGTCTACTTGATTGATCGCCTGAGTAGGAACAGGCGGCAGCAAAAGAGGAGTGCTCGTATTTAAAACTGGATTGATGCTTGAGCCTGCTTTTATGGTTTCCTTGTAGTATGGTAATTCTATCCCTGTAGCGCACTTTCAAAACAACCAGCAACGAAATGAACTCATCATCCTCACATAGCTCCACAACATTTATATCTAGATTTTCAATTACAATCTGTTTTTCAGTAGGGAGAAATTTGTTTTGTTTGAATTCCATATCTCTAATAGAGCGCACTAAATTTAAGCTTCTGTTGATACGTTCGGCATGAATGAATCCTCTAGCTCAAAGAATTTGATCCCTTTCGATCTCAAGCTCTGGCTTGTGATCTCGTGACAAGTTGTATGCCTGACCCTTTCTTGAGAGGACACAACGGGAATCACCAACATTTGCCACAATAAGCTGATTATTTTGAAAAAGTGCAACACCTGCCGCGCTTCTAGAAGTTGGCCCAGAAAAATCAACATGTGGTCCCTGTTCAAATGCCCTAATAAGTCAGTGAATTTGTTGAACTTATCCCCAAGTATAGCTAATTTCCTCCAGCCCCTTTTCCCACGCATCATCTCATCCATCCTGTAAAATGCTCTTCGAAGACTTCCACATAAATCACCATTTGTGTAGGCCTCACTCTTCAAAACTTGTGTATGAAGATATTTTAGAACCGCCTTCTGATAGATAGTTTCATCAAGTTCCTTTTTCTTAGTGACTTTCAAATTCAGGATACCTGATAAGATGTTTCTGAGATTTGGCACTTGTTTAAGTAGAGGCAGCGTAAATAATTGCTCACGTGGCCCACTTTGAGTTACGTCATTCAGGAGCAATTGGGCCAGTGAGTTGAAGAAGCTATATCCACCTTCTCGGTCTAAAACAAAGCAATAAGCATCCCAACTGTGTGACCAATGAAAAGTAACAGAAGAAGAAACGGAGCTTTACTATTGCTACCTTTTGCCAAGATGGCAAAAATTTGCATTCCCATACCAAGCGCTCTTGAAAATATGTGTATGAAGAATGGAACATGATACAGGATACTCATAAAAATGCACTGGATATGAGGCCAACGATAGACTAAAACAGAGAATTGACTCCTTTTGACTTACTAACGAGACTTTTATCCAAACTGTTTAGACTCTAAAACCAGATGAAAAGACTAGACCTAAAGCTGACACCAACTCTTTGACAAATTTTAAAAAGTTGATGTCCAGAATTTAAAATATTTTTTCTTGAGTGATAACAGGCCCAATAGCTGACTGCTACCCAGATTTGTGCAAGCCTTGGGCTGAACTCCCTGTTTGTGAGAAGAATTGCACAATTCCTACTAGGAGGGTTGGATGGTAGGATTACGAAATCCAGAAGACCAATAGGCTATAAGAGAGGATTGTGCAATTCTTGGAGGGAACTGCTAGTTTCCCTCTAGGAATGCACAATTTTCAGGGGGGGAAGCTGCTCAGCCTGCAGCTAGACCAAATCTAGGTAAGCAGCATGTGAGGAGAATGGATCAACTGTGTTCAACAGGCTACCTTTGTGCGAGGAAAGCACTCAAACTTGAGTACTTGATGAAGCAAGACAAAGTGTTGTGTAAGTTTGGTAGGGAGGCTCGAAAAATAAGCTAAGGCAAAATTTTGGAGGGTGGTTGTAGCCGCTACAATAGATATATAAGAAGGTTTTAGTTATTTGGTTGGTTTAAGGTGATTTTTGTTAATATACATGTATATAAGAGATAATAAGATAAAAACATATTTTTGTTAATATATATATGTGTGTGTGAAGGAAAGAAAGAGATAATAAGATAAAAATATATGATATCATATATAAGAAGGTTTTAATTATATTCGAATTCAAGCTTTTGTGATCCATATATTCAATATATAAAAAAAATTTGGAAGAAATCACATTGAAGATTTTGGTCGACACGTTTTGAACTAACCAGTGTAGTTCATCTTCAGGACAAGATGAAGAAACAAATCTAGGATGTAGGTTAAATAGGAAGACATGCCATCCTAACTATTAGAAGAAAACGACTATATTTAACTTGCGGAGGAAAAGGGAAATATTTTGTATGATTTAAATAATTTTTATTATACTTAATAATTTTTATTTATTTATTTAAAATATTTTACCAAATACATCATTATTTATAACTAAATAATTTAAACTATATATAAGTTAAGTTCACAAAATTAATTTTGGATCTTACTTGGAAAAAGATATTAAAAAATAACTAGGATTATAACAAATTCTTAATTTGGGGAAATAATAAACATTAATCCTAGAAGAAATATCTAGGATAAAGCAGTAATAAAAATAATTAATTTTATATTATTAAAAATATATCAAAAAAATAAAAAATAAAAAAGTAAATAATAAATAAATAAGGATATTCTTTTCTACCTAATTATAAAGGATTAAATATGAGAATCTAATATTTTAGCTATAAATTAAATGGATAATATGTATAAATTAAAGAAAAATATGACTTATGATTTAACTAAGAGAAATAAGAATAAAAATAAATGATATGGATTAGAACAAATTTATAAATCAAGGATAGGGGAAAAAACCTTTAACAAAGAATCAAGATGAAAATTACATAAAAGAGGAAGAATGAAAAAAAGGAGGATTAGTAAATAATACAAACAGGGAAAAAACAAGAAACGAGACAAAAAACCCAGACAAAGATAGAGAAAAAACTAAGAAGAAAGGGTGGGAATCCAACAACTACTAATTTTCCATCCCTCATCCCTATTAATATTACTGGAAGACCTCTCAATTTCAATGGCTTCCCTAAACTTATGGTGATGAAAATGAGAAATCTTCGTGATAACCTTAGCCTCCTCAATGCATATATGATGCTTGGTCTTCTCTACATGTTCCGCCAAAGCTGAAGATCTGGTCCTCCCATGCTTGATATCAGTAGCGTGTTCCTTAATCCTCTGGTTAATAGATCGACCCATTTCACCAATGTATGAGGTTCCACAAGAACACAGGATGATATAAACACATTTCATATCCATAGGGTTCACATGGTCTTTAATAGATTTTAGGGAACTTCTAATGGTATTCCTTCCCTAAAATCTGTTAAACACCATGTGAACCTTATCGATAAGAAATGTGTTTATATCATCCTGTGTTCTTGTGGAACCTAACACATTGGTGAAACATATCGATCTATTAACCAGAAGATTAAGGAACACGTTGTTGATATCAAGCACAGGAGGACCAAATCTTCAGTTTTGGCGGAACATGGAGAGAAGACCAAGCATCATATATGCATTGATGAGGCTAAGGTTATCACGAAGATTTCTCATTTTCATCACCATAAGTTTAGGGAAGCCATTGAAATTGAGAGGTATTCTAGTAATATTAATAGGGATGAGGGATGGAAAATTAGTAGCTATGGATTCTCACGCTTTCTTCTTAGTTTTTTCTTTGTCTTTGTCTAGGTTTTTCTATCATGTTTCTTGTTTTTTCCTTGTTTGTATTATTTAGTAATCCTCCTTTTTTTGCTTTCTTCCTTTTTTATGTAATTTTCATCTTGATTATTTGTTAAAGGTTTTTCCCCTATCCTTGATTTATAAATTTGTTCTAATCCAAATGTTGGGAACAGGTCCCTTAGGGTCAATTTTGGGGCTAAAGGCCCAAGTTTTGTATAAAAAAATGTAAAGTATTCGCATTTTTTGGTCGCGGAGCGTTAAGATGTAAAGAGTTTCCAAGGGTTTCCGCCCTTAGTTTAGGTAACTTTTGTAAGCTTTATGAGATCCACCCTTGGTCCACGGACCATTGGAATGTATAAAAGTGAGTCTTAGAAGAGTCTAAGGCAGTTCTTGGTAGTTTTTGGCAATTGATGAATGTAATGGATCTATAAAATCTAAGAGCAAAGATTCTTAGAATAGGAAAGAGGCTCTGAAGCTGAGTGCACAGAGGCCTAGGGTAGAAGTCTGGAGCTAAGTGTGTAGACCCCTGTAGCTGTGTGCAAAGGGTAGTCAGACTCTGTAAAGGAGATCTAAACATCAATAAAGAGAATTATTATGCAAATACCTGTGTATGAGCTATTTTACTTATGTTATGAATGTATGTGATTATATTATGTTGAATATTGGGTTTACGATTTAATGCTCTATTGATGTGTGAACCTATGTGTTTTACTTTGTTATAAGAACGCAAGTAAGAATATCTATTTACGCCAAGATAATCATAATGCATGTTGAATTTATCCACCACTTAAGCTAATCTGGGTAAGTACAGTAGTAAGAGTAGTCACAGAGGTGTGTAAGTGTTTGAATTTCCTATTTAGGGTACACGAAGGATGATTGTAGACCTTCACGACAGTCTCGAAGCCGAATAAGAGAAGTATATCGATAAGCCCTAAAGGGCCTATCGATCTACACAAAGGAAGGGTTAGGGTATATATTGACATCAATACCCTCTCAAGGTGCAGAAACTTGGTTCCTGCATCCCCCCATATTGCTTCGAGTGAGACTTCAGTCCGTGTTCCACAGATTGATGCTGAAAGGGCCAATAGTGTAGGGATTTTCTTAGCTAATTAATGTTGAACATGGGTCAGGGTCCATCAAGCCAACAAATGCTTTTGTTGCTGGGATCGGGATCTGCATAAAGAGATGTGTCATGTCGCATCACTAGATTACAACTAAGAAAGAGAACAAGAATTTGTGATTGACAAAAGAACAATGGTTGGACAGATACCTATACACAGAGATACATGTGTGTTACACTAAAATTTGTCACCATGACTATTTGCAGTTAGTATGGCTCCATCAACTGTCATACTATCCTCCTTGGCAAGCCTCATACGTCTGCTCTCTATGTCAAACTTCAAGAAAGAGAGAAAGTAATTAAAAATCTATATATCTCTGGGTACGCAGTTTCTCTTAGCCTTACCTGCGTGTACGCACTCCAAGTTCACAATACCTGCGGACTTGTACGCTCTGTATGTAAAGCAATGGGTGCGTACTCCTGTAAAGGTCAAAAGGCGCAAGTTTCACTCCAAAAAAGTTACTTGTGGTCATTTCTAAAGCTTTCTAGAAGCTTGTTTGATGTGTATGAAGTGCCTCCAGATGGTTCATGTATCCCTACCAAAGAGGAACTTATCCCATCAAGAGGGGAGCTATCCCATCCAAAGAGGGGCTTATCCCATTGATGGTGGACCTGAATAACTTCCTCTAGAGCACTATAAATACAGGCATTGGGCCAGAAGGAGGGAGGTTGAAAGCTGAACATTCTTAAGGGTAGATGCTGCTGGAATTAGGACTCCCTTATAAAGCTTGAGAGGAGAGATTCCCATCCTTTCCTAGCCTTATTTGAGAGTGGGTGAGCTGATCAAAGTAAAGGAAAACTCTTGCTGGACCCTAGGAGGGACTTGCACAACACCAAGGCTCAGGTTGTAATGGTTCCTTTTGTTACCTTTTAATGCAAATGAACTTATTTTTCTCAACAGATTGTTATTCATGGTTTGTTTCATATACTCCTTGGTCTATATGATAGATATGTATTGTTTTATGAGTTTATCAGGTGTTATTTAATCTTTTGGCTTGTTAGTGAATGCAGGTTTCGAAGAGAAGGAGGAGCTCATTCGGATCGGCAAGGCTGGACTACTACAAAGCGTTGGACTAAAGGTATGTTAAAGATCCCCTGATTACTTGTATTTGCAATGCATGTTTAGAGAAAGGTAGCTTTATTTGTCTTGTTTGTCACTAGAAAGCTTTTGCTTCTAGGGAGGTCAGTTGTGTCCGCACTAACGACTCTTTCCGCATGACAAAATGGCGACTCCGCTGGGGAATCCATTGATGTGAATGTTTTTTCCTTTGTATCAACTTTTGATTTGAGAAAAGTTGTTTGTTTTCTGGTTTTTGGCTGTCTGACTGTGTGTTTAGGTGGGCTAGCTTAGGGTTAAATTAGATTTTAGTTTTTCTTTGTTTTGCTAGAAGTACGCAGCCTCTGAGTGGAGCTCAGTGCGTACCTGTACGCACTGTCGCTTTGTGCACAGAGCGTACCCGCACCTGTGCAAACAGGTCGCCTGCGTACCCTGTCAAAACTAAGAAAATTTCAATTTTCTTCTTTTTGCCTTTTAGATTTTGTTTTTAATTTGTTTTTTCTGCCCAGATCCACTAGTTTTCTGCCATAAATCTTCACCTAAGCTTATTTCGTCAGTGTCGAGGGTTTTAGTGAAATTCATAGGGATTTTGCCTTAGGGTTTGATTTTTAACTGGTCCTGTAGTGACTTTGGCGTTAGAGGTTGTCCAACTTTGGATCTCCTTGGTTTTGTTCAGTCCTCTTAGGAGTCGGGCCTGTCATAGAATTCACCCTTGTGAGAGACCTGCCTTTGTGTCTTCTCTTTGCGAATCTCGAAAAAGTTTGTGGTTTGAACTTTGAATTTTATTCTTGAGAAAAGAACAAAAAGATTTCGATTTTTGTTTTTGACTAGTTTTTGGTTCTGCATTAACTAGTCCTTAGTTACATTTTGACTGAGTAAAACATCCAGGAATCATCTTTAGTAAGCTTTTGACTCGTTAGATTTACTTTTAGGTGCTTTTCTCTTAGATTTGCTTTTGAGTGAAATTGAGTTGATTTGATTGCCATAGCTTTTTTAACTTTGATTTTTGTTAAAGTAAGTTTTACATGCTTTATTAATTAGGAAAAATGCAAAAATATCTTTTGAAGGAAAGTTTTCTTTGGTAGCATTTGTGTCTTTGAAAGAAAAAGGAATTTTCGTGAAGTGATTAGTGGTCATGTGTCGTATGTTTTGAAAAGATAAAGAGTTTGTTTCTTTGTTTTCATTGCCAAGAAAGTTGTGTTTATATCAAGTTTGCATTCTCCAACTCTCTTAGCTAGGGAATTCATTGAAAAAGAAAAAATTAGTATAAATCATCCTAAGTGCATCTTTTTAGTGGATTTCGGTCGAGTCTACACACCATCAGTTTCATCTCCACTACCTTTTTGTCTTTAAAAAAGCCATAAAATTAACGCTTAAAGTAAAATCAACTTAGTAACTTTTATTTACTAGGGCTCTGAAACACCAATATAGATCAGGCTAGTGTCTTGGAGTAGGAGAGTAATTAACTCTCCAAGACAGCAAAACCAAACAAGTAGCTCATCTTGTGGTAGGATAAATCCAATTGTTTCATTTGTACTCTGGGAAAGCTCCTCTTAAAGGAGAAGCACGAGCTCATGTCTGAACCAGTGAGGGGATCAATCCTCCCTCGTTGGGAACGACACCAGACACGCACGTATTACAAACGGTAAACCTCGGATTAACCATTGTCGAGGAGCCAGGGGTCACTTGTCGGTAAACCTTGGATTATTGTCAAGGAGCCGTCAAGGGGATTGAACTTGATACTCTGCCCTTGCATGCTGTCGGAGTGTAGACTGTTCCCCCAGGTGCATTTGTTGCTGTTGGTAACCTTAGTGACCATTATCTTTAGGATTCTACCGAGGTGACGGTGGAGGGAAGATCCCACTCTACCTGGAGTAGACGTCGGCTAGACTCACTTGGATTTTCCGGGGGGTTCACTTCATTCGAGACGGTTAAAGTGGAGGAACTTGTGCCGGTCTATTCATTAAGCAGGTTGTCGGGGTAACTGTTCCGCCCACCACTTCTGTACTGAATTCGGCGATGTTGGGTTTCATCTCCAACTAGTGTTTTCGGTCCAGAAGGCTACTGTTTGTGTATGGTTTGACGCCCTAGATTCTTTAGGCGTGTGATTCAAATTTGTTTGGTTCTTTAGAGACTTTAGGTGGTTTGCTTTGAGATTTTACTTTGTTTGTGTGTGTAGTAATTAAAAGTTTTTAGCTGTGGCTGAATTACCGAGACAGTCCCGTAGACTTCGGGGCAAGTCTCCTGAGATTGTTACTGTGGCCGATTTGTTGAGGAAGTCCCGTAGATTGCGGGGCAAATCTCCTGAAGAGGTCCCGAGTCATTACAAAGGTTTAAAGGTCCTTGTAACTCCTAGTGGCAGTAAAGTAGGTTCACCTGAAGAAGGAGAATCATCGTTGGTAGTCCATCCAGATTACCAAGGTCTAGAAACAGGTTATAATCCCGAAGCAGTTGCAGTTTCCGAGCTTGCTGGTAGTTTTTCATCTACTAGTGATATAGGCGAAGAACCTGAGATATCTGAACCTGTTACTCCAACTTCTAGTGCACCTGATTCACCTAGGGTAGAAAGAGTCATCACCGAAAATCTTCCTGCTGGTTTGATAGCTATTGAAGAACTTGCTCCAGAGGAAGAATTAGGCGTATCTATCCTTAAAGATCAACCTACTATTGATCTAAGGGAGCGTGAATCTATCTTTTACAGTCCTCCTAGAAGTACTACTTGGTACCTTTCGTTAACCAATTATTTAGACAACTCAGGGATAAGTTTTTCTCCACCTCGAACTCCTTTTCCACCTGGAGGTATTTATACTCCTGTAAATATGTCTGGTCAGTCGTCCGTGTTCACTCAATCTCCTGAATCTTTCTTGTACGGCGGTCCTTCTGTTCCTTCCGGGTATCAGTCACTTTCTGGTACTTTTGCGGGAGCATCTCCTCAACCCATTGAACATGGGTTATTAGCTGGAAACAATGGTAATAAACCGTTGGGTGTAGGAGACATTTACATGATGTCAGGTTCAGTTCCCGGTTCTCAACCTCAAGGTGGTCAATTACCGCCTGGGGGGCAGCCTCAATTAACGCCTGGGGGGAAACCTCAAGGTACACAAATTGTGTCTGGGGGGCAACCTCAAGGACAGTATGTACCCATAGTACAATACATTCCTCAAGGTCAACCCCAGCCTCAATATGTACCCCAGGGTCAACCTCAGTATCAGTATTTACCCCAAGGGTATCAACCTCAAGGTCAAGGTCAACCCCAGTATCAATATTTACCTCAAGGTTATCAACCTCAAGGTCAATACTTGAGTCAAGGTCACTAGTCAACCACAATTCGCTTATCAACCGTACCAGGGACAGTACCAATACGGGCCTGCTGTCCAATAGCCGGTTTACTACTATCAACCATATCCTGGGTACACTTATCAACAACCTCAGCAACCCCAGTACGGTCCGGTTAATCCTGGTTTTCCAGGAGGATATAATATCCCGAATGCGATTCCTATTCCAAGTTATCCTGGATATCCTCCTCTTGGGACTGGTCTTGTGACCCAGAGTTTTAGGGATCCTAATCGGCAATTACCGTTTATCGCAACTTTGGATTTACCAGACTTGTCGCGCCTAACGAACGATCCAATACAATATCTTCCGTTCTCGCCGCCAATGCCAAATAAGTTTCCCAGTGATATACCCAAGTTCGAAGGTAAGTCTGGAGAGGATCCGTCCAATCATGTGATGACTTACCACCTCTGGTGTGCTTCAAATTCCATCTCGGATGATTCGATCCGCTTACTTCTTTTCCAGCGTACGCTCATTGGTCTCGCGGCCAAGTGGTACATTGAGTTACCACGGGCCTTTTTTTACAATTTTAGTCAGTTAGCTACCTCGTTCCTAACTCATTTTCAGTTGCCGGTCAGATATGATAATGGCACGGAGCTATTAACTTCATTAAAATAGTCAACGTCCACTTATATTTCCGATCATATCCATGAATGGAGACAGCGATGGCGATTAGTGAAAGTTTTTATTCCGGACCAAATCTTAGCTGAATGGTTTGTTAAATCATTATTACCGAAGATTACTGAAGACGTAGCTAAGGCCGGAGTCGTTACTGAAGAGCAAGTAATTGCTCAAGCGCAGTACCTTGACTTAGTTTACACTTAGTCAGGTACGTTACATGAAAAGATCCCAGATCTTCCAAAGTCAAATCAAATCGCTGCTGCTCCTTCGGGATCTCATGTTGTTGATGGCATGATTGGTTCGGTAAATACTAAAAGCAAGAAGAAATCTTCAAAGAATTCTTCGCCCATTATAACCTTACCAGATTCCCCGACAGGAGAGTCTTCTCTTGAAATTTCCGCCGATATTCACGCTGTAGAGTCATCTACGGCTAAATCAAAAAACGGTGGGAAGAAGAAGGGTAAGAAGAAGGGTAAACCAGACAAGACTCCAAAGGAGAAAACAGAAAAGTCGGAATCCAATGACGAAAAGCGCAAACCTTGATATCCTTGTCTAATTTGTGAAGAAGATCATTTTACAAGAGATTGCCCCCATCGGGCCAAGGTTGTGAAAATCGTCAAAGGTTCCTCAACTCCTGTTGTTTTGAAAGATCCATTTCCAAAGCAGGGAGTAAGATGATAGGTTCTTCCTCAAGTGCCACTGAAGAACCCATATTGATGATGTCTCATGTAAGGATTGCGACTCGATCACAAGATTGTGGTAGTAAAAGTCCTGTTGATGGATCGAAAGAAGCAGAATCTTCTCGTTCAAATCCATCAACCTCAGCTCCCGGTTCCGATCCACTACAGATCGAGAAACCTAACCCTGACTTAGTAATAAAATCGCCAGCCAAGGGTGTACTTCCAAGGTCTGCTTTCAATCCACATGCGAGAGCGGCCCAGAATTACAACATTGTTGAGGATTTAGCTTTTTCACCCTCAGCAATGTCGGCTTTAGAAGTGCTGCAATCATGCCCAGCACAACGAAAATTACTTTTGTCGGCTATAGGAGCTGTTGATGTTCAGGACCCGAACCTGATAATCTTTGATCTAGAAAATAGTACACCGCGTCTCCCTCATCAGATGGCTTTCCAGATTCCAGTGATAGTCAAAAACAGGCCTATTCATCGGACTGTAATTGATGAGGGAGCTTCTACGTGTATTATGTCGATTCAGTGTTGGAGATCGCTTGGTTCTCCTTCACTGAACCAATCCCCGACAATTCTTAAGGCCTTTGATGGCTGTGGGTTCCATCCGTTTGGCATTTTACAGGATTTGCCTATAGGGGTTGAAGGAAAAACCGTTAGTCTGGATGTGGAGGTGGTTGATGCCCCTCTAGACTACAACCTTCTTTTGGGTCGAAGTTGGTCTTACGATATGACAGCGGTCGTTTCATCGGTCTTCAGAGTAATAAAGTTTCCACATAATGGCAAGATCGTGACCATAGACCAGCTGGCTTATTTTTCATCCGACCCAGCCTCTTCAGAGAGTATCCAGCATGTTGGTAAAACGACTATACCTTATAAGGATGTTGGCGTAGGATTAGTTAAATATTCCGGTTTACTGGGAACTTTCCCTTTTCCTCCAATCAACGCAGACCCTTCATTAGCATTCATTCATATGATTACGTCAGACACTATTATTTACGATGATCCTTGGATTGTCCCCTCTGAATCTGAGATAGACTCATTCGGTGATGCAATGCCTTTGAGTCCATTTGAAATTGCTTATGAGGCCGTGCAGTCTTTTTCCGACCCAAGTTCAACCCAAATCAACCAAATGAATGTGGTCCATGAGGAATCCCTTTTCGCGTCATCCTCGGAGTTAATAACATTTCCCGAAGTTGTGTCATCTGACGAGCAACTTTGTGAAGTCCTATGTGTAAACGATTTACCATGGGACGATCTCCATCATAGATCGTCATTTTTACCTAAGGATGATCATTTCAAAAACGATTTCTCATCAATCTTTACAGCTAAATATGTCAAAGAAGCTCAGAGTCCAATGAAACATCCTGATTCAGAGCTGAATTTGGGAAACGTTTCTTGCACTATTCCCATTGACATTTCAGTGAAGCCTGGAATTGTTGAACACATTCATATACGTGCCTTGTGTTCAGATGACGAAATTCAAACATACAAGGCCCTATTTCAAGAATTCCGCGACGTGTTTGTCTGGTCCTATGAGGAAATGCCAAGAATTGATCCCTCCATTGTTGTTCATGAGATCAAGACTTACCCGGACGCTAAACCCGTTTGGCAACGTCTGCGTCAGATCCACCCTCGAAAAGCGGCTGCAATTAAAGCAGAAGTTGAGAAGCTGTTGAAAGCATGTTTCATTTATCTGATCCCGTTAACGGATTGGGTATCGAATATTGTTCCGGTTATAATAAAAAGCAAGGAACAATAAGAATATGTATCGACTATAGGGATATCAATCGTGCTTGTCCCAAGGACAACTATCCAACGCCCTATATCGATCAAATAATTGATGATTGTGCCGGCAGTGAAATATTTTCCTTTATGGACGGTTTTTCCGGTTACAACCAAATCAATATTCTACCTGCCGATCAACCAAAAACGGCTTTCATTTGTCCATGGGGGATGTTTGCTTATTGCAAACTACCTTTTGGGCTTAAGAATGCCGGAGCCACTTTTCAAAGGGTGATGTCTTATGCATTTCATGACATCAAGCACATTGTGCAACCGTATCTCGATGATTTGCCCGCTCACTCCTTACGTCGAGCTGATCACCTTGTCCATTTACGAGCAATTTTTATGAGGTGTAGGCATTATCGTATACGGTTGAACCCACACAAATGTGTCTTCTGCATCGAAGTGGGATGATTGCTGGGATTTGTAGTTTCAAAATCCGGCATTCGCGTCGATCCCTCGAAGGTCGAAGCTATCATCAACTTGCCTCCTCCTTCGAGTTTGCGCCAACTCCAAAGTTTGCAAGGGAAAGAAAACTTTTTACGCCGATTCATTCCTAACTACGCCGAGATTACCAAGGGTTTTACCTGGTTGTTGAAAAAAAATGCTCAATTCTCTTGGGATGAGATAGCTCAGAAATCTTTTGATGCGCTAAAGCACGCGTTAACCCATGCACCGTTGCTGCATCCTCCCAGCTACAACCAGGATTACTTTTTGTACCTCGCCGCCGCTCATTCCACCGTTGGAATGGTCTTAGTACAGGAAGATGAATTCAAAACAGAACATGTGATATATTATCTTAGTAGGACGTTAAATCCCACTGAGCTAAAATATTCGCATGTGGAGAAATTGGCCCTGCCAGCTGTTCAAGCTGTCCAGCGTTTTCGTCATTACATTCTTCTCCGTAAAACTACAGTCATTTCGGATTGCAACCCTATGATCTATATTTTGACTAAACAATCGCTAGGGGGCAAGTACTCTAAATGGATTGTTATCTTGCAAGAGTTTGACTTGGAGTTTGAAAAATCTAAGTCTAAGAAATCTTTAGTTTTTGTGGAATCGATGTGTGACTTCTCGCGTGCTGATACGGAAACTGTGGCAGAGGAACCCATTGCGGACGAATCTCTGTTTCTCATCAGCACTTTAGATACGTGGTATGGGGATATAATTGTCTATCTCCAAACCCAATCCTTTCGGCCCGAAGCTTCAAAGTCGGAACGCCGAAAAATTCGATTCTAGTCCCAACAGTACAAAATTATTGGAGATACTCTTTATCATCGTGGGGCAGATTTGGTTTTTTGCCGTTGTTTAACTCATGAAGAGGCAGAAAGGGTTATGAATGACTGTCATTCTGGAGCGTGTGGCGGTCATATGTCTGGGTATGCCACAGCTCAGAAGGTGTTGCGTGCTGGCTACTTCTGGCCGTCCATGTTTAAAGATTGTATCATTGCTGTCCGAAAATGCCACAACTGTCAAGTGTTTGATCGCAAGATGCGCGCACCACCTGCTCCTCTCCACCCTATAATTGTCGTTGGTCCTTTTGCAAAATGGGGTATCGATTTTATTACATGTAACCATCACTCGGCCGGGGGGCATGCGTATATCATCCTTGCGGTTGATTATTTTACTAAGTGGGCCGAGGCGATGCCTACATTCGAGGCAGATGGCAAGACAGCTGCGATTTTCGTATTCAATCATATTATTGCTAGGTTTGGTGTCCCACAAGCAATAATCACTGACCATGGGCGCCATTTTTGAAACATTATGATGACAGAACTTACAAGCCAGCTTGGTTTGCGTCATGATAGTTCTACTCCTTATTATCCTCAAGCAAACGGTTTGGTTGAATCCATCAACAAAGTTCTAGTTATCATGATCCGACGAATCATTGGTATTCATCGGTCGAATTGGCACAACATGTTATTTTCAGTGCTTTGGGCGTACCGAACCTCAGTGAAAACATCAACAGGGTTCACTCCTTTCCAACTAGTTTATGGTTTGGAAGCAGTGTTGCCCATTGAATGCGAAATCCCATCACTTCAAATGGCTATCGAATTACTTCCAGCTACTTCCAAATAGGAGAAGCGTCTATTATACTTAGCTAAATTAGATGAGACTCGACGTGACGCTGCATTGGCAATCGAGACTCACGCAAAAAGGATGAAAGCTCAGTATGATCGCAACGTGACCCCTCGTAATTTTTCAGAAGGAGACCTAGTGCTATTATATGATCAAGCTAACGATAAATTAGGTGCTGGAAAATTTGTTCCCATGTGGCATGGGCCTTATATTGTCAAGCGAAAGCTAGCAAAAGGGGCCTATGAGTTGGTAGATTTTGATGGGGACTCTTTGGGTAAGCCCAGAAATGGACTTTACCTAAAGAGGTATTATGCTTAAATGATGGGTATGGAGATTTAGTTAGGTTAGTTTTTCTTTCTAGCTGGTGTGTTTGTTAGTTTAGACAGTGTGCTTAGCTTAGAGAGTGTGTTTTTCATCATTATTCTGGCTTATCTTGGTTTTACTCTTGATATTGCAGATGTCGACGCCTCTCCAAACTTACATTGGATTTGCTGATGGTGCTTGTCGTAGTACATGGAATATCTCTTCCGCAGCTTGGGTTATCTATTCGCCCTCTGACGAGTTAGTTTCTATGCATGGGGTGAGCCTCGGTCAAACAACAAACAACATTGCGGAATACAGTGCAGTGATTGAGTTATTATCTGAATCTATTTCATTTGGGATTCGGAGTTTGATAGTGAGGTTAGATTCTGAACTCGTTGTATTACAACTTAATAGAGTATATGCCATTAGAAATCCAGTGTTATTAAGGTTATTTTTGAGAGTGCGCCTCTTGGAACGTGAATTTGATTACATTGAATATCAGCATATTCCAAGGTCATTAAATACATTAGCAAATACAATTGCTTCTCGAATGTTAGACAGACATTTGCAATAATCATAAATGTAAATTTAAAAACATTTCATAATACATGTTTAACAAGATAAGCCGGTAATAATGATATATATATAGATAGGAGTGTGTCAAAAATATACATCGTCTTCGATCATAGGTTGAAAAACACCTTATGATCGGCAAAAATGATAAGTAAAAAAACCAAAAATGTCATATGTGTCTACAAAAAGTGACTAGCCAATCACTGGTGGTGCTCTCTATATGAGACCACTGCCCGCACTACCCTACACAGGAACCTCCTGAAAGGTCCTGGGACTGCGACCACATAGCGCTGAAGTCGGATAGGAATATCGTCTATAGTCGTCTCTGGTATGTCCGACGTGAGACGCTCTAGGTCCTGTTCCAGCTCGGCTAAGGTCTCTGTGGCCGCATCCTATGGGGCCGGTGTTGGTGCAACTGGTACTCTTCTCTCGACTGGCCGGAGATTGGCCGGACGCTGTGGACCTACATCTGCATTTTGAAAATTGTCACTGTCAGTTTTGAGACGATATAAAAAACAAATAAAAAGTAAATAATTTAAAAACTTGTGGAAAATGAAGTACCTCTGTCATCCCATTGTTCTCCCTGTGGAAGAACCATGTCCGGATCACCGCGAAAATCTACTCCGGCATAAGGAAAATCCTGGATCGCAAAGACCTGGTCCTCCAACCAGTGAAAGTAACCCACAGGAAATCGAACAACTCCCGCTCCCTCGTCAGGATGTCGGGCCATCACCGCAACCCATCGCATCAACTTTGGCTCCCGAGGAGGCCCAGCTGGAACAGTGAGATGTTGTGGGATCAGCATCGAAACCCTCTCTAGGGCAAAGCTCACAACTAGAGGCCCATACCCAAAGGTCTTTAATTGCCCGTTCTTTGCCCTAGTCATTTGGCCCTTCATATTGGCCAACACAGCGTCACACCAATTGAAAATGGTGCCTCGGTAGCAATCTATCGCCATCCGCGCCGCAGAGTCTGGTAACTGTAAAGGCAATTACTATAAGTTCAGGCAGGGATATGTATTTGATTTCTATCCCTTTCTCCTGGTTCTGATTGTTGCACCACTCTAGCCGGAGGCTAGCAAGGGATTGGCCACCCGGCCTAGTCCCGGACAGAGTCAGTTTCTCGCCCCTATTAGGCAAACCAGTGGGAAAATATATGTCTGAGGGCTCTATCTCGAGCTGGTGCCCTCCGATGTAGAAGCATTGATCCTGGACGTTCCACCTTTCAACCATCCATTCTAAGAATCGCACCTGGGCCCTCATGCCAGGTATGGCCCAGTATTTGTAGAGACTGCATGCCTTCAAAGCATCAATGGAGGGTTGATGATCTATTGCGGCCAAATCGACATCTTCGTGTTCTCTTTCATGCCAATCAAGCATGGTGGGAAATCTACACACCAGAAAACATTCATTAGAATTCATTAAATCAAAAATTAATGGTTAGGTTTTGAGATTTGGGGTTTTGAAATTGCTTTGCGCGGAGTACGTACCCCACGTTCAGAAAACAGAGCGTGGGTACACAGCTGTTCTGAAGGTAGGTTGCGTACTCCGACCATTTTCCAATTAATGAAAATGTCGGGGTACGCAGGTCGCCCATGGGGCACCTGCGTACCCCGAAAGGCGGATCCTAAAACCCCAAAGCCCTCAAAAAATCAAGGTAGGGCTAAAAATGAAATTCTAAACGGATGAAAACAAAGAGGAGGATGTTGTGAAATACCTGAAAGAGACGGCACTCGATTCCGATGGTCGGATTCTCCGCAAAGTCCACGGGAAGTTTCTTGCCAAAAGCCCTTTTCTCTCCCTCAACAGTAAAATGGTAAAAATGGCATGGTAAAAGGTCTTTTTATAGGTTTTTTGGATAAATGAATGCTAAATTTGTTTATTTTTCACCATGGAAGGATTTTTCTCAATGCATTTTTGCTTATCTTAAACAGGTATGAGTAATGTGTCGTTTTTGTGCAGGACAAAAGGACTTTCAGGGAAAATTATCATTTTTTCACGAACCAAAACATCAGAGTCATCTTTTAAGCCCTTTTCTGACTCCTAAAACATGAAAATATTGCCGAGCATTTCTTTTACACTCGTTAAAACGACATTAAAAGACGGTCCCCTTATAGCTCTTTTCGAACCGTAAAAACAGGAAAAGATTGCCGGGTTTTTGTCGTTTCAAACTCGATATGGAAATAAAACGACGTGTCCTTGATCGCTTTTTACTTTTCAGGTCAGAGGCACTAATCATGAAAGTACTCCTTGGTCGCAAGACTAAGAGGTTCCCTCAAGTATTATTTTATACTTTTTCGGGCTTGGGAGACACAACTTTACGAAAAAGTTCAACCTGGAGTCTTCTTTAGTTTTTTCAGACTCTCTAAAAATGAAAAACGCCGAGTTTCTCCTATACTGGACTCGTTAAAATTTCACAGTAAAGGACCTGTTCGATTACAAACAGGAACGGACCACTCCTTCTTAGGGTTCAAATCAAAACTAAGTTGAACTCATCCGAAGGATGAGCTTATAATCAAGCATATGCTATCCTCCTCAAGCTTGTAAAAAATAAAGAGGTACTTGCCAGAAATGGTGGGGGAAAAGAGAGAAAAATGAGCCCATTTGTTATCCTTTGTCTCAGAAGAAGCCTTATTACCACTCTTGAACACGACACTTTCATTCACCTGGGTTGGGAAATCCTTTGCCTCACAGTTGATCAAACCACATTGAAAGTCTTTAGCAAGGTATTAACTTTGGGTCAAATGTCACCAAGCCATCTGTCGTGTCGTTATGTGTTCAAGAGGTCTCTGCAATAAACATTCATCTGCAAAATACTCGTCATCCATTTTGACCATCCCTGAGTCAGTCCTTACAGTTACATTTCTTCAACTTGATCTATAATTTCGTGTTGTGGGCTTTCCTGCAACAGGTCGCTTTCTATCGACATCAGCACATTATCTAGAAAGATGACCTAGGAATCGTCAGTACCTTGAAGTCTGCATGCATCAATGGCAGGTTTCTCGCCTTTGACGACAGTTTACATCATTGACTTTCGATCGAAGGATTCCGTGAAATGTTCGACATCGACTCATTCATTCACATCTCATGGATTGTACTGGGTACTTTGAGAACCATTGACATCACTGGTGGTCTCTCTCACGCTTGTTAATAGTTTACATCATTGACTGGTAATCAAGTGGATTCCACCATGTTCGACATCAACTCATTTATTCGCATGGATAGAATCGTACCTATTCGGGAAGTAGAAATGAAGACCTTGGATCTAGTTTCCACCATCCAGGCTGCGAGGAGTTTTGTATTCATTATACAGTAGACTAATCATAAACAGATGGCTATGTCCATACTGTGTCTACAAAAGTCTATGATTATGATGTACTGCAGAATCATTCCTGTATCAGAGCAGTAGATAGTCAATTAGTTAAAGTTTTCAATCTGAGTATGGGAATGCCTACCTCAGCGATGATATGATCATATATATGTATTTTGTGTTGAATACTTGCAGGTTCCGACTGGGCTCTCCACAAGATAATCCTTGAAATGATAAAGTACTTCACCCTTCCTAGATGATATGAAACCCTAATCTACTACAGGCTTCGCACTTTACGGGGCAATCTGTTACACTAAAATTTGTCACCATGACTATTTGCAGTTAGTATGGCTCCATCAACTGTCATACTATCCTCCTTGGCAAGCCTCATACCTCTGCTCTCCATGTCAAACTTCAAGAAAGAGAGAAAGTCATTAAAAATCTATATATCTCTGGGTACACAGTTTCTCTTAGCCTTACCTGCGTGTACGCACTCCAAGTTCACAATACCTGCGTACTTGTACGCTCTGTATGTAAAGAAATGGGTGCGTACTCCTATAAAGGTCAAAAGGTGCAAGTTTCACTCCAAAAAAATTACTTGTGGTCATTTCTAGAGCTTTCTAGAAGCTTGTTTGACGTGTATGAAGCGCCTCCAGATGGTTCATGTATCCCTACCAAAGAGGAACTTATCCCATCAAGAGTGGAGCTATCCCATCCAAAGAGGGGCTTATCCCATTGATAGTGGACCTGAATAACTTCCTCTAGAGCACTATAAATACAGGCATTGGGCCAGAAGGAGGGAGGTTGAAAGCTGAACATTCCTAAGGGTAGATGCTGCTGGAATTAGGACTCCCTTATAAAGCTTGAGAGGAGAGATTCCCATCCTTTCCTAGCCTTATTTGAGAGTGGGTGAGCTGATCAAAGTAAAGGAAAACTCTTGCTGGACCCTAGGAGGGACTTGCACAACACCAAGGCTCAGGTTGTAATGGTTCCTTTTGTTACCTTTTAATGCAAATGAACTTATTTTTCTCAACAGATTGTTATTCATGGTTTGTTTCATATACTCCTTGGTCTATATGATAGATATGTATTGTTTTATGAGTTTATCAGGTGCTATTTAATCTTTTGGCTTGTTAGTGAATGCAGGTTTCGAAGAGAAGGAGGAGCTCATCCGGATCGGTGAGGCTGGACTACTACAAAGCGTTGGACTAAAGGTATGTTAAAGATCCCCTGATTACTTATATTTACAATGCATGTTTAGAGAAAGGTAGCTTTATTTGTCTTGTTTGTCACTAGAAAGCTTTTGCTTCTAGGGAGGTCGGTTGTGTCCGCACTAACGACTCTTTCCGCATGACAATGTGATCTTCTTCTATTCCTTCCTGGTCGAGTTATATGAGTGGATCGAAAAATTGGCAGACATACAAGGAAGGTGGAGGCTTGACGGTCCAATAGTCTAGAACCCAGAGTTAGTGCGGAGATTTAGAAGCCTCTCAATATAAGACTGCACGTGTTTTCGATCATTGGCTAGATCGTCTCATAGGAGGGTTCATGACAGAATTTGTAGTCGATAACTCGGTCAGTTACAGCGAAGCAGAGCGCTGCTTCTTCAAGGGGCCACAAGGCAAGTATTTAAAGTCTTTAAATACTTGGATTAAGATGCTCTTGTTTGAAAAGTGGGTTATGTAGCTACCTTGATGTTTTGGGCTACGTGAAGTGGAAGGACATTCAGGAACAGATAGAAAACAAGCCCTGAATATAGCCCATAATTGAACCTCCTCTAAGTGACAATGAGCAAGCAACACACGCTTTTCCGTAGAGCGTTATTTAGTTGATAAAGCAAGGGTTCCCACAAATACCCCACGCACCCACACCACCTCCATCTTCACCTTTGTTGCATACACCTTCACCTACACCACTACCACCTTTGCCACCGTTCAGTATGGAAAACTCAGTAAAGCTACCTGTGTTCAAGGGCTTGGGAAATGAAAACCTAGACTTGTTTTGGTTTGTCGCGAAGGCTGTATGGGAAGCTAAAGGAATCACAGATGATCAAATGAAGAAAGCAACGTTGGTTAGTGCTTTGCAGTATCACGTGCTAACATGGTACATTAAGTACTTCACTGATAACCTGATGTTTGCATTCGCAGATAACCAGACTGCGCTGAATAAGGAATTCAGTAGACCTAAGTCTGAAGCGCAATCAATCGTGGGATTCAAAGAGATCATGATGAAGTCTAGAGAGACACCCTGGTATCTGGTTGAGAGATTGAAGTGTACAATCTGCGAAGCTAACATGAATTTGCTAGATGGGAAGCACCGTGAATGGTTTATGGCTTTGCTCCTGCCTCATCTAAGCATTGCGCTATCATAACAAAAGAATGGGACCTAGGCGGAAGCCCTAGAAATTGTGATGAGATTGCATGAGACAACGATGCAAGATGCTAATCTAGGGGTTCAGCAAATTCATGCGGAGTTGCAGAACCTTTGCATAGAAATTCAAAGTTTGAAGAAGGATAGAATGACTTGGCTAGAGGTGCACGAAGAAGTTTGGTGCCTGAAGTGCAAAGGTCAGGGGCATGACAAAGATCAATGTTCAGTCTTCGCAAATTATGTTGCAATGGGGGGACCAATGCCTCTAAGGCTGGAAGCTCTAGCAGGGCCATGTACAAGGCCCGTACTATGGTTTGCTATCTATCAAGTAGCTAGAAAACATGCGACAGACAATTTCCACTTGCTGCAGAAGTTTGTACAGACACCGCAATAACTCTTTTGCAACTTCTGTGAATTGGTGGGTCATGATGAGTGCAATTGCCATAGTTACAAGTTAATGATGGATAGAACTCCAACCTATAGGGTGCAAGTAGAAACCCAACCTCCAAACCAAGTTGCTCGGGTAGTGCAAGGTGAATACCAATGCATGGATGAGGCCGAGGTGGAGGAGGACTTGGTAAAGGTCAGGGGTAGGTCATTTGTTACAACTGTGGAGGGCCAAGACACTTCACATGAAACTTCTTGAATCTGACACACCTGTCATGCCGGTATTGTACTCAGTTTGACCACGCAACTGAAGATTTCCCAGTATTGCTAGATAAGATACATGAAAAAGGGGCACAGCCTCCGTAGCCTACTCAGAACCTGTAGATGATGAGGGTTGAGCCTCGTGAAGAGAATCCCAAGGTAGATATTGTGTTGTGGAGTGGGATGACGACTGGTGAAGATAAGGGGAAGCATCCTGAAGAAAGTGAATGGGTTCACAAAGCGCCAGAAAAGGAGGTCGAGTTTAATCTAACGCATGCACGAGAAACAATTATGGAAGCAAAGAAAAGCTTTGCTAAGGCCTCTACCTCAGAAGGTGAGGATAAGCCGGTTGAAGTGATGGATCCTTCCATTCTTACTACTTTCTTGGAGACTTGTAAGAAGCTGTTGCATGATAACAAGGCTATGAAAGGACTGTAGGAACTAATTATTAAGTGTGTCGAGAAAGAAAACGCTCCTGGTGGACCGCGTGTAGTCAGGAAGATTGGTAAGAATAGGGCCAGAACAGGGCATGAGATAACACTCACTGCGCAGATAAGAGAATATGAGATGGACCAAGTAATCTTGGATCTGGGGTCAAATGTGAATGTAATGCTTAAATAGACATGGGAAAGGATTGGGAGACCTGCGCTGCAGTGGTCTCTGATTCAATTAAGGATGGAAATTCAACAGAAAATCATTCTCGTGGGAAGATTGTAGGGAGTGACAGTGGATATTGGGGGCACGAATGCATTGGTTGATTTCGAAGTGATAGAGATTGTGGATGGCAACAATCCCTACCCTGTGCTCCTTGGAATTGATTGGGCCACTGACATGAATGGGGTAATCAATTTGAAGAAGTGGAAGATGATATCTGAGAAGAAATCGCTCCATGTAGTAGTGCCCTTGGACCCTACAGAAGGACTGCGCTATACTGAACCAATCCGCGATTATGAAAGCGACGATGACTTGGACCAGATTTATAAGATAACAACGTGAGATCAAGATTGGGTGAATCCGATAGTGGATGGACGCATCGCATGGGACCGTGAAAGCTCCTGCACTTCAGATTCAGATGAGGATTGTTCCACCGAATTCCTAGAAGGAAAAGGAAGGATAGATTCGATCCAGTTCTTTTATGTGATTGATTGGCATAACCGAATGCATGAAGTATCCACATTACACTGTAATATGATGACCAAGTCATTGCATTGTGTATCCTCAGAGGTAAGGAATATGCCTTATTATGATGGTTTAAATGATGTTGATATATTTTTGGATACATTTGAGAGGGAAGTGCCAGAGAAGCATCACTTCCAGGTCTTGGACTGGGTGTTGCGCACTACACCTGCGAGATGGTGGGGTATGCACAAGGACAATTTTGATGATTGGCGCATGTAAAGAAAGATGATGAGGTTGCGGTTTTGTCATACTTTGTATGTTATACCGATGAATTGGTACTTAGAGATAGAGCTTCGCCATGGCACTAAAGATTGAAATGCTTTGCGACAGGGATTCTTGATGACGTTTGGCCTTTTTTGGGCAACGGATTCCCCCATAGTATGTTTTTGGGGCTTGAAGCCCGAATTTAAGCAAAAGTGTAATGTAAAGACCCCATGAAATGTGGGTGCAGAGAGTGAGAGTCTAGGGTTGTCCACCCTAAGATAATGTAATTGAATGTAAAGTGTGTCGACCTACCCATGGTCCGCGGACCATGGGATTGTATAAATAGAGTGAGGCTCTAAGGGTAAAGTAAGTCTTAGCTTAGAGAAGTCATATGGGTTTTGGATGATGAATTAGCTCTGAGTCTATAATTCTGGGTCTTTCATTGTAGTAGTAGTAAGAGGCTCTGCAGTTGAGTGTGCAGAGGCCTGGTAGAGTCTACAGTTGTGTGTGCGGACCCCTGCAGCTAAGTGCACAGGGTGGAGTTGGGATTGTACTTGGACAGAGAATTAATAAAAGATAAGTTGATTTTGGAATATTCTATGTCTATGCTTCTGTTATATTTATGCATCTCTTTACAGTTTATGATTGCGCACACTTAGTATGAATGTTGAATGATTAATAAGAATATTGGGCCCACATAATTAAGTCAAGATCTATAATAAAAGAACAATAAGGAATAAGGATCTAGATAGCACCTATTCACGCTCTTGACAGAGCTATGTAGAATTAGTTGCGTAAGTTGCAAAGGAAAGACAGCTACGCGGAGCAGCGCAAATGCAGAGGTTCAGTTCGCGAACTTCCCAGACTTCATCAAGACATCCCTAGGGTGTGTAAACTTGGTTCCAACACCCTCCCATACTACCTCGGGTGAGACCTCAGTCTGCGCACCATGGATTGTTTCTAAAAGGGCTAGTAGTTTTAGGATTTGTTTGCCTAAACCACTTTAGAACCTAGGTCAAGTCCCAACAAGCCAAAAAATGGTTCCATTTCCAGGACCGGGATCTGCCTAAGGGATGTCTGATTTCATGCCACTGGAACCCAACAAAGAAGGAAATTGAAGAGTGGTTGGACAAAAAGCTTCATGAGTTTGTGACACAGGAAAACACAACTCCATAGGTATCTGAGAAAAGGTGGTTGGATCACTATGTGTATATGGAAATCCACAAGATCTTCTTCACATCCTTTCCTTCCGAACTATATGAGTGGATCGCGAGGTTAGCCGACAGCCAGGGAAGGTATAAGCTCAACCAAACGATAGTGTGGACTCCAAAGTTAGTGCACAGACTAGAGGCATTAGAAGATAAGATCGCGCAAGCTGTGGACCATTGGCTCGACCGGATAATAGGGGGATTTATCACTAAGTTCACGATAGACACAACGTGAGCTATAGTAAAGCAGAATGACATTTTCTCAAGGGACCACGAGGTAAGTACATTAAATCTTTGAATACTTGGATTAATATGTTGTTATGTGAAAAGCAGGTTATGTGAATACATTAATGTTTGGAATGACGCGAAGTGGAAAGATCTACAAAGGTAGCAAGGGATTAGTAAATAGTCCCTTAATTTCACCTTCATGAGAGAGCAAGGAAGAGCTCACTCAAGTCTCTGCGAGAAGTGTGTTCAATCTAATAAGGCAGCGCATTCCGTAGTTACCACCTCCACTTACGCCATCATCTGCTTCACCTCCTTCACCTCCATCTTCACCCACTCCACCTCCACCAAACCCGCAGTTTAGCATGGCGAACGCGATCAAGCTACCTGTATTCAGAGGAGTAGGGAATGAGGATCCAAACCAGTTTTTGTCTGTGGTAAGACTAGTATGGGAAGTGCAAGGGGTCACGGATGGCGACATTAGGAAGGCTACATTGGTAAGCGTGCTATAGGATCACGCATTGACATGGTATATCAAGCACTCTAATGATCACCCAAATGTAGAAATAGCAAAGATCCAAAATGCACTGAACATAGAATTTAACCAACTGAAATCAGAGACACAGTCAATCATTGAATTTAAAGATATCGCGATGTGTTGGAGAGGTAAATCCCCTCTACGGACAGAGGCGATCCCACTAGCCCAAAATGGGTCTAGCAACAATCAATCAACGCAACCATGCAAGTTCCTAGTTGCAAATTGAAAGTGGATTATGAGAACCAACCTGGAGTCCAACGCTAGTGTCGTAGAAGAGTTGATACTCCCATTCCCTTGCTCCGGCAGGTCACTATCCTCACGATCTCCGTGAATGGATACCTGCACATGCAAAGAACGAAGCGAATACAAGCATAAAATCCACTAAATACAACTATATATCAGTCAGAAAAGATATAGATTAAACATGAACAATAAGATCGAAACCATAATGATAGTCGTTTATTAATGAATAATCAACAGAGAAAAATACAACCAAAGTTCTGACGTTAAATCTCTCCTCTGGCTGGGCGAGCAGCTACTTATGTCTTGCAATAGACCTTTCTCTCTCAGACTTCCGGCAGCATAACCTCCCTATGCTCCAAGACTCTTACTATCACCCAAGACAAGCGTTATCACTACTACTCAAAAACTAGCTTGTCAAATGCATGAGGACAGACTTTTATAGATGGAGAAGGGGAGGAAGATACGATGAATCAAGACACCCATTATGGATTGGCATTATCCCCAAAAAGCCATTGTGGATAGATGTAAGGGATAGATGATGAATCTAGACATCCAAGAGATCAGCTTTATCCTTAAAAACTTCATGATTTGAAGGGAAAAAACATCCGGGCGCGCGTTTGTTAAAAATATTTTCCAAACTTGGTTGAAGTGGGTGTAACTCTAAGACAGAGCACCAATTGGCGCGCCCTCTTTTGAGGATTTCCCCCATTGGCGCGGGCAGTACATTGTGGACCCGCGCTAATGGAAAAAGGGCACTTTTCAGGGATATTTTGCAGGAGATGTCTTCAGGGCACATGAAGTCCATACTTAGGGGAACATAATGCAAGTGGTTTTAAGTTATGTCACTGCTCACAGGTCCCGGAATGAGTCCTCCAAAGTGCGGAAAGGGGTAACAAGGACGGTGACCAATAGTGACAAATTACTGTGTAACAAATGCCCCCTAAAGCATGAGGCCCGAGAGAGAGAGAGGGGTGAAATGCTTTACAAGAACACATGTAGCTGCCGTCGGAGAATCTGCATCGAGAGATACAACTGATAGCTCAAGTACATGATATATGTGGTATGGCCACAGCCATCCATAACAAAGTACATAATAATCTAGATCCATGGTATGGGCACAGCCATCCGGTTAGGATCGATGAATAGACTCAGGTATGGTCGCAGCCATCCAGTGAATGAGTCATGTAACAAGAATCCACAAAATCACGCCTGGATTACAACAGACAAAATCCAGGGTCTTGCGCTCCATCTTGACCCGAACAAAAGTACAAGTTCAAGCATGCGAATACATGAGCTGAAGTCGAACATGCATGAACATCGTCTGATTACCAGTCAATAATGAAAACTGTTAACAGACGCGAGAGGTACCACCAATAATGACAATGGCCCTCAAGGTACTATAGGTACAATCTACGGCGTGCCAATTAGTGAGATGGCGTCGAACACCCGTAGAATCATTCGATCGGAGGCCAATGATGAAAACCTCACGTCGAACACGAAGAACCTGCCATTGAGACATGCAGGCTCCAAGGCACCAAAAGGGAGTCTCTAGATCAACTTCCTGGATAATGAGTTGAAGTCGACATGAAGTGACCTTGATCGAAGGTGGGCCATGATGTTTCCCACATCATCGACACGAGACAGAGAGATAATGTTGTGAATCAGGATTATGTGAGCTATCAGAGGGAGGTTGTTTTTCTACAGAGGTCAACTTCTCTTGAACATATTGGCGGCACGACAGTGGAATTGGCAGTATTTGACATCAATGGATCAAAGGTCATGGTGACGAGGCAATGAGCAGATGAGAGGTCAAACAGGATTACCCAAATCCACGGAGGCAAGTGAAAAATGAGATGTGATATCCCCACCCAGACACGAAAGCAGACAAGTGCCATGGTCAAGAGCGACATACTGCCGACATGACAATAATTATGGTTCCATTTTTCCCCGCCATTTCTGGCGAGTACCCCAGTTATTTTTAACAAGCTTGATGGGGATAGCATATGCTTGTAACATCATCTTGACGAACTCCAATGTCATCAAGTTTTAACGAGTCTGACAAAGGAAGAACTCGGCGTCTCTTCATGTTTAGAGAGTTTGAAAAGACAACAGAAAAGGAAACTCCAAGGGTGTCCTTTTTCGTAGAGTTGTGTCTCTCAAGCCTGAAAAAGTATAAAATAATGCTCGAAAGAACCGCCCGACCATTACGATCGAGGAGTACTTTTCATTAGTAGTGATTTCGACCTGAAAAAGTAAAAAAGCGATCAAAACCACGTCGTTTCGAAACTGTTAATGAACCTGAAACGACAAGGGTCCGACGATCTTTTCGTTTTTACACAGTCGGAAAAGAGTTTAAAGACGACCACCTCTTATTTACGTTTAACGAGTCAAGAGGGATAACTCGACAATCTTTTCGTCTTTAAACGGTCGGAAAAGAGCTGAAAGTAGACCTCCATTTTATTCTTTTTAACGAGTCAAAAGGGAAAAAATACTCGGCAATCTTTTCATATTTTACGAGTCAGAAAAGAGCTTAAAGGAGACTTGTCCTAGAGGAACGAGTGGTATAACGGGTAGCAACTGGTTCCGGTAATGGCAGAACTGCTCAAAACATATGATGGTCAAGAGGCTGGCTAATAAAACCACTCATCGCTGCGGTTCCTCAGGAAAAGATAAACAATCAAGTGAGAGCATATGATCGGCCAAAGAGATGGTGGCGATGGAATGAAACAACCAAGGCTCATCTAGCAGAACTTAGCGGATAAACGGCAATGGGTATGGGTTCATTTTTACACAAGCTTGAACCATGGAGAACTCTGCTTGGATTCGGTTTCATTTTTACACAAGCTTGAAACGAAAAACTATGCTTGTTATAAGTTCGCGTGCCCCCAGCATGATAACGCAAATTGAGGTACATGCCCCCCAAGCTTCATTGCATTCAACGAGGTGGATGGAATGAAGGTTCACTCTCGAGATCTGTGAAAGACTCGACTTGTATTTTACGAGATCTTAATCAAAAGACTCGATTTGGAAAGGGAGTTGTTTCATTTTTTGAGCTTGACATAGGACAATGAACTATGCTCCGACCAAACCTAGTTTCATTTTTTAAGGAGCTCGACACAGGAAAGGAACTATGCTCCAACCGAACTTCATTAGAATGAACAGGAAGTCGGGGCTTCCAAGAGTGCCACTCCCGGTGGAAGGACAACATCTCGGAAGTCAGGACCCAATGCCCCCAGGACACTGTGCACGACGGCGGCATCGCTGGATACAGGCACAGGATAGGTGGCCACGTAGTTGATCTGTGGTGGGGTAGATGCAACTGGTGGATGAAAACCAGGAGGGGATGACGACTGCGCAGGAGGGACCCGAGATCGAACGAACGATAATTGATCGATAGTCACAATTCTTCCATCGTGTGGAAAGCAAACCACACGGAAAAGTGAAGAGACAAGGGCCCCCATGGCATAAACATAGTCACGGCCAAGGAGAAGACTGAAATCTAAAGCACCTTGGGTAACCGATACGTCTATATAGACGGTTTTGCCTCCCAAAGTAATAGGGAACTTTGGAAGGATCCCTAATGGTTGACTAGTTCCTCCGTCAAAAGCCGTCAGATTCGGCGCGACTGGCAGAAGCTGTGGGGAACCCAAAGCTTGCCAAGTAGTGGCAGGCATAAGACTGACAGATGCACCCTCATCCAAAACAGTGCCAGGTATCACCTTATTATAGGCGTGTACCGTAACCCAGAAAGGCACATGGGATGGAAGGCGGGAGGTGGTCAAACGACTCCAGTCGAAGGAAATGACTGAACTACTTGGTGGGGGAATCGTATGATTGCCCCCCTGCTCTAAAGGGACCGAAGCAGGACTCTCGGGAACAGCTGGGATAGGAGAGTCATTTCCGTACTCAGGAGAATCTGAGGAGACGAGAAGAACATGGGAATGATGCTCTTCCGAAACAGAGTGGTCGACGGGTGGTGAACTCGAGTCGACACTCTTTCTGATCAATGGTTGGTCTGGAACAGGCTTGGCAGAGCCAGGTTCAAGAAGAGGAGGCTGGACAGGAGAGGAATCTTGGTCGATCTCTTTGTCAGCAGGGCAACGATATGTGGCTGCAGAGAGATGTTGATAACCAACGGGAAGTTGGGGTGAGGGAGCTGTAAGACTTTCCAAGACAACAGAGGCTTTATCCATGAGCGGACAAAGGTGAAGTGGATGATTGCCTTCACAAAGTCTACAGGGGATTCGAATCTTCCCTTTTCCCTTAACATTTCCAGCTGATAGGGTAGCATCGTCGTGAGCTCCAGAGGACAATGAGGGGTGGGCCGTATCGCGAGACCATACTTCTAAGACCTTGGGAATGCCAGGACAATCGCGAAGAAGATGGTCCTCCTTGCACAACTTACAAGGAAATTTGACCTTCTGCGGAGGAGCAGAAGGTGGCTCGACTTGAGTTGTACTTTTAACCTCTCGCTTAGGAGTCTTCTTCTTCTTCTTCTTCTTAGCCACCTGGTTACTTGAATCCAGACTTTCGCCAGGTGAAGTAGAAGATGAGGACGCAGAAATAGGCGAAGAAGGGGAGAGGTCCACCTTGGAATCAACATGATGTTGTTTGGGTGGAGGAGATGGTGGAACAGGAGTCATCACACTCGGGACCACCGAGGTTGAAAACAACCATACGGGCAAACCGATGGTTAACCCAGGCAAAGACAAAGTTGCCATATACGGAGCACCGACATTTCCAAAAGAAGGAAATGGACTAGGGTTTCCATCCAGGGGAACACCTTGGCCGGTAGACTCGGGGAAGGTTGCCATTGAAAACGAGAAAGAACCCTACTCAAGCTAACACAAACAAGATCTAACCGGGTAAATGTGAATCATGGCCGAATAATTTTTAAGACAAAGGAACTGAACTTGACCTTTTCATGTTTTAAGAGTCGAGAAAAGGATAAAAAGATTACTCTGGTCTCCTTCGAATATTTAGTGAGCCCGAAGTGACAAATGCTCAGGTTAACCTTTTCTTTTAGGGAGTCCGAAAAGGGTCAAAAGTGACTACTCTGGAGAACTAGGCAAAAGGTTTACCAAACAATTCGTAAAACTGCTTATACACCTTGGCAATCAGATGAAAACCAAGGACTTCCCGTACGGCAGTCAATCTTCCCGAATGTTGTGTTCAGTGCATTACAGCTTGTAAGGCGGCAGACACGGCTTCCTATGGATAAAGGATGATAACCTAGTGGGGTCTCCACATATACTCGACGGTACGTGGGAGCACAAATCCGTGCTAGACCACTACCGAGTCACAAAAGGAGGAATCACCCAACCGTAATGTGAAACAATAGTGGCTAGGTTTAACGACGCCGGAACACGTCTCTAGCCTAGACCTCTAGAATGTATGTGTTAAGTTCCAATGCGTTGTTAGATTCATTCAGTTCATTTTACAGTTGATCTTTGATTAGGTTTCGATTTTCAGGCCTTACCGTATGTAATATCTCAAAATTTCCTAGATGCAAACTATATGCCAAAATATATCATTTCATTCGATGAATGCTAACTACGAGAGAGTTGAGATCTTTCAATCGAACAAAATGATCATAAAACAAACAATGATAACTCTAATGCAGCTAATGGCAATAAAAGAAACTTTTCTTTAAAGTCATTAATCACTAACAACAACGAAAAACTTTAATTTCCATTAACTAATATAACGCAAAAGAGATTGTTCATTTTTCTTTTATTGGCAAAATGCACTAAGTAAATTTTGAGAAACAATAACAGAGAGCAAAAAAGCAAATTTCACTCAATGGACACAATCAAGTCTTTGAAAAGAAAGGCAATCCTTCAAACCAAGAAAAACTCCAAAATCTCAATGAGCCATGTGATCTAGGCTGAAAACGAAGCCATATGGAAATCAAGAAAAAAGAACTAAATTGCTCCAATAACCCAAAAACAAGCTTCAACAACCACCAAACAGATGCAAAAGAGTATCCAAAAAGTTGACTGGATCAAGAGAAGACCGAAACAGAAACTGGCAAACACCCAAAGTATGCAAATGTAATCTATGCACACTTTTCATTCCTATCCTGAAAATGAGAATTCTAATTATGCAAGTGTGATCTATGCAAGAGAATTCTCAAACACACGATGATTCTAATGTAATCTAAGAACCAATCAAGTGCAAACCAAGAAAAACGGGTGAGAGTTCCAAAGATCATAAACTAAAAACACTCAAAGGCGATTAACACTCATACACAATTTAGCCCCCCCTGGCGAATGAGGGGGAATTTTTTTTGCAAAAACAAAAGAAAAAAGATGAAAAATTGTGAAAAGATTGAGACAAACCTCCAAGTAATGATCAAATGAAATCAAATTAATAATTTGCCAGAAAAAGACTCAAAACCAGTCAAAAAAGACTCTGATACATTCAGATGATTGAACAAAATAGGAAACCCAAGCTTGGGAGGCTGTAAACAAGCAAAATGAACAAGTTCACAGGGTTGGCGCGACTGTCAGGAAGAAAACTGCGCTAATTGAGCATTGGCGCGAGCTGTACACTGGAAAATGGCGCCAATTGGCGCGACTGTCAGGGAAAAAGTCGCGCTAATCAAATTTGCTAGCTTAAAAATAAAAACAAGCAGTTCAGGGTCTGATCGACAGTATCCAGGCAGACTAGGCAGCAAGAAATAACTTAAAAACTGACCCAGAAAGCTTATTTACGCAAGCAAACAAGAGAAAACCAAAGTGCAAGACAAACTCCAAGCTGTTCGATTCGTAAACCAAACCGGAGATTGACTGAAGTGGTGTTGATCTACTTCGCTAATGCAAAGCAATAGCATTTCGAAGGCTACCTGGCCGTACTTCAGGCTCCGTCCAAAGTTCACGAGTCAAACAACAAATAGCTTCCCCAGTGGAGTCGCCAAATTGTTGGAGAGGTAAATCCCCTCTGTGGACAGAGGCGATCCCACTAGCCCAAAATGGGTCTAGCAACAATCAATCAACGCTACCATGCAAGTTCCTAGTTGCAAATTGAAAGTGGATTATCAGAACCAACCTGGAGTCCAACGCTAGTGTTGTAGAAGAGTTGATACTCCCATTCCCTTGCTCCGGCAGGTCACGATCCTCACGATCTCCGCGAATGGATACCTGCACATGCAAAGAACGAAGCGAATACAAGCATAAAATCCACTAAATACAACTATATATCAGTCAGAAAAGATATAGATCAAACATGAACAATAAGATCGGAACCATAATGATAGTCGTTTATTAATGAATAATCAACAGAGAAAAATACAACCAAAGTTCTGACGTTGAATCTCTCCTCTGGCTGGGCGAGCAGCTACATATGTCTTGCAATAGACCTTTCTCTCTCAGACTTCCGGCAGCATAACCTCCCTATGCTCCAAGACTCTTACTATCACTCAAGACAAGCGTTATCACTACTACTCAAAAACTAGCTTGTCAAATGCATGAGGACAGACTTTTATAGATGGAGAAGGGGAGGAAGATACAATGAATCAAGACACCCATTATGGATTGGCATTATCCCCAAAAAGCCATTGTGGATAGATGTAAGGGATAGATGATGAATCTTGACATCCAAGAGATCAGCTTTATCCTCAAAAACTTCATGATTTGAAGGGAAAAAACATCCGGGTGCGCGTTTGTTAAAAATCTTTTCCAAACTTGGTTGGCGCGGGTGTAACTCTAAGACAGAGCGCCAATTGGCGCGCCCTCTTTTGAGGATTTCCCCCATTGGCGCGGGCAGTACATTGTGGACCCGCGCTAATGGAAAAAGGGCACTTTTCAGGGATATTTTGCAGGAGATGTCTTCAGGGCACATGAAGTCCATACTTAGGGGAACGTAATGCAAGTGGTTTTAAGTTATGTCACTGCTCACAGGTCCCGGAATGAGTCCTCCAAAGTGCGGAAAGGGGTAACAGGGACAGTGACCAATAGTGACAAATTATTGTGTAACACAATGATTCTAGGCAAGACCCCCTGGGATGTGGATTAATGGCTGAAGAGTACGATCCGCAAGGCTAACATGACGCTCACAGATGCGTAGCATCGCCCATGGTTTGTGGCATATCTAACACCGCACCTGAGGATGGCACTGTCACAACATAGGCTGAAGCGTTTGAAATGGCAATGAGGTTACGTGAAACACTGATACAGGATCTAGGGCTGGAAGTTTAACAAATCCACATGCAACTACAAAATCTCTGCCTGGAAATGTAGAGCTTGAAGCAGAATAGGGCACTGCAACCGGAGGCACGGGAGGAAGTGTGGTGCATAAAATGTAAAGGCTAGGGCCACGACAAGGACCACTATCAGTGTTTGCGAACTACTTGGCAGGAGGGGGGCCATTGCTGTTGAGACCGGAGGCACAAGCAGGGTTGAGTGTAGCACCCACACTGTGGTGCACAATCTGTCAGATAGGAGGAAAGCACACGATAGATAATTTTCATTTGTTGCAGAAGTATACAACGACACCCCAGCAATTGTTTTGTAATTTCTGTAGGTTGGTGGACCACCACAAGCATACTTGTCGGAGCTACGAGTTAATGATGGATTGGACCCTAGCCTATCAAATGCAGACAGAAACAAGAGCCCTCGACCTAGTGGTGGGAATGTCGCGTTGTGGATTTCAAGGGCGAGGTTAAGATGAGGCAGAATGGGGCTAGGAAGGGGCCACTAATAGTTAATTTGATACATTTGCGGAGGACCAGGGCACTACACCCATGATTGTACCAACCCAACAAGAATATCTTCTTCATACTATGCTCAGTTCAATCATGAAGCAGTAGATTTTCCTACGTTGATTGCACAGATGCGCAAGAAAGGAGTACTCCAGCCTACTCTGACTCAAAATATTCAAATGATGAGGTCTGAACCATGCGAAGAAGATCCGAATGTGAATATGGTGCTCAGAAGCGGTGCGACGATAAGGGAGGATCAGCCCGAGGAAGATAAATGGGTTCGTAAGGCTCCTACAAAGGAACCTGAGTTCAACTTGGAATGTGTAAAGGAGACGTTCATGGAAGCTAAGAAGAGTTTTGTGGAGGCCTCCACTTCAGGTAGTAAGGATCAACCAGAGATAGGGATGGATCCTTCTATGCTAACTACTCTTTTGGATACTTGCATGAAACTGTTGCGTGACAATAAGTCAGTTAAAGGACTACAGGAGTTGATAACTAGGTTGACAGGGTCAGGGGAACCGCGTGTAGTCCGGAAACTAGGAAAGCATGCATTGCGCACCGGGAAGGAAATGAGATTGACAGCGTAGATTTGTGAGTATGAAATGGATCAGGTAATCCTAGACTTGGGTTCGGATGTGAATGTATTACCAAAGAAGACATGGGAATGCATGGGCAATCTTGTGTTACAGTGGTCCCCTATTCAATTACGAATGGTGAACCAACAGAAGATTTTTCCCGTGGGGAGGTTGAAAGGGATAACAGTTGATATCGAAGGTGCGAGCACACAGACAGACTTTGAAGTAATAGAGATTGTTGATGACAGCAATCCGTATCCTGCGTTGCTAGGAATAGACTGGGCCACTGATATGAATGGAGTCATTAACCTGAAGAAGTGGAAGATGATATTCGAGAAAAAGTCCCTGTCGCACGGAATAAGTCGATCTTGCGTACAAGATAGACCTTCCTAGAATCTAAAGAAGACCTAATGACAAGCAAACCAACCAGACACTATCTTTCTCTAAATATGCTTTGATAAACAAATAGCAAACAAGTGTTTTTAGGGCCTACCTTAGGTCCAACGCAAGCTTGTGGATGCCCTCGCTCCTTTGATCCAAGTGAGCTCCTTTTCGCGAATCTGCAAACACAAACAAGGCAAACAAATTAAATAGCACCTGAAAAGCCAATTGCATAAAACATATTTAACATGAAAGTCAAGGAGTCCATGTAACAAATAACATAAGATACTTGTTGAGAAAAATGAGTTTGATTGTATTAATTCAAAAGAAGAAGAACTTTACAACCTTTGCCTTGACGTTGTACAAGCTCCTCCTAGGGTCCAACAAGAAGTCTCCTCTACTTTGACAAGTTTCACTCACTCCCCAATGAAGCCAAAAGGATGTGTGATCTCTCCTTTTAATCTCAACTAGGAAGTCTTGATTTCACCAGCATTTACCCTAAAAAATGTTCATCTTCTAACCTCCCTAGCAACCAGCCCAATGCCTGTATTTATAGTGCAATGGAGGGAGGTTACTAGGTCCTCCTTCAAAGGGATAAAACCCTTCTTCAAAGGGATAGCTCCTCTCATCAAGGGATTAGCTCCTTCTCTTTTGGGATGCATGAACCACCTCAGAGCGAACAATCCATGTCAAAATTCCTTCTAGAAACCTCTAGAATTAACCCAAAGTGAGTTTTTTAAGATAAAACTTGCGCCTTTTGACTTTCATAGGGGTACGCACCTACACCGTTAGGGACAGAGCGGGCAGGTCCGCAGTTTTTGTACACAGAAGGTGCGGGACCGCAGGTGACCATGAGAGAAAGTGCGGAACCAGAGTTACATTGATTTTTAATGTCTTTCTCTCATTTCCAAAGCTTGATTTGAAGAGCTGAGGTCTAAGACTTGCTTAGGAGGATAGTACAAGTGATGATAGACCCATACTGACTACAAATAATCATGGTGACGATATTTTTGTGTAACAGATTTCCCCCTAAAGTGCGAAGTCTGTAGTAGATGAGGATTTCTTATCATTTAGGAAGAGTGAAGTACTTTATCATTTCGAGGATCATCTTGTGGAGAACCCGGTTGGAACCTGTAAAAACATTCAATGCAAGATATATATATGAGATAATATCATCGCTGAGGTAGGCATTCCCATGCTCAGATCAAAACTGACTAGAAAACTAACTACTGCTCTGATACAGGAATGATTTTGCAAAACATCACAAGTATAGACTCATGTGGACACAGTATGGACGCAGCCATCTGTTTATGAATAGTCCATTATATAATGAATACAAAATTCCTCGCAGCCTAGATTGTGGAAACTAGATCCAGGGTCTTCATTTCTACTTCCCGAAACAGTACGATTCTATCCATGCGAATGAATGTGTTGATGTCGAACATGGTAGAAACCACTTGATTACCAGTCAATGATGTAAACTGTTAACAAGTGTGAGAGAAACCACCAGTGATGTCAATGGCTCTCAAAGTATCTAGTACAATCCATGAGATGCGAATAAATGTTTTGATGTCGAACATTTCATGGAATCCTTTGATCGAAAGTTAATGATGTAGACTGTCGTCAAAGGCGAGAAACCTGCCATTGAGGCATGCAGACTTCAAGGCACTGACGATTCCTAGATCATCTTTCTAGATAATGAGTCAATGTCGATAGAAAGCGATCCGTCATAGGCAAGCCCACAACACGAAATCATAGATCAAGTTGAAGAAATTTAGTTGCAAGCACTGACTCAGGGATGGTCAAGATGGATGACAGATATTTTGCAGATGAATGGCTTATTGGCAGTGACCTCTTGAACAAATAACGACACAACAGATGGTTTGGTGACAATTGACCCAAAGTTAATACCCAGAAACTGGCTGAAGACTTTCAATGTGGTTTGATCAACTGTTAGGAAAAGGATTTCCCAACCCAGGTGAATGAAAGTGTCGTGTTCAAGAGTGGTTACAAAGTATGACAAACAGGCTCATTTTTCTCTCTTTTCCCCCACCATTTCTGGCAAGTACCTCTTTATTTTTTACAATCTTGAGGAGGATAACATTTGCTTGATTATAAGCTCATCCTTCGGATGAGTCCAACTTAGTTTAAATTCGAACCCTAAGAAGGAGTGGTTCGTTCCTGTTTGTAATTGAACAGGTCCTTTACTGTGAAATTTTAACGAGTCCAGTATAGGAGAAACTCGACATTTTTCAATTTTAGAGAGTCTGAAAAAACTTAAGAAGACTCCAGGGTTGACCTTTTTCGTAAATTTGTGTCTCCCAAGCCCGAAAAAGTATAAAATAATACTTGAGAGAACCACTTGATCTTTACGACCAAGGATTAATTTTCGTAATTAGTGCCCTTGATCCGAAAAAGTAAAAAAGCGATCAATGACACATCGTTTTATAACCAATATCGAATTTGAAACGACAAAAATCCAGCAATATTTTCATGTTTTTTATGGTTGGAAAAGAGCTATAAGTAGATCGTCTTTTAATTCCATTTTAACGAGTTTAAAAGAAACACTCAGCAATCTTTTCATGTTTTAGGAGTCAGAAAAGAGCTTAAAGATGACTCTACATTTTTTTTCGTCGAAAGTGATAGATTTCACCTGAATAGTCCTTTATTATGCACAAGAACACAAACATTACTCATACATGTTTGAAATAGATAAAAATGTCGCAAAATACCTTTTCAAAGTGAAACATAAACAAATTTGCAATTTATTTACTCAAAAAACTTATAAAAAGGGCCTTTGTCAATTCATTTTTACCGTTTGAGTTTGGGTGAGAAAATAGTGCTTTTGCTCAGAAAACTTCCCGTGAAGATTGCGGAAAATCCAACCGTCGGAATCGAACGTCGTCTAATCCAAGTAATCCACATCATCCCACTCTTCATTTTTAACCGTTTAATTTTTTGTTTTAGTCCTTTATTTCATTTTTGGGAGGGTTTTTAGGTGCAAAACCCACACGCGGGGGCCCGCAGGTTTACCATTGCGGGCCTGCGGACCCCGACTTTTTCTCCATTGGGAAAAAGCTCGGGGTCCACACCTTCCGTGTAGACAAAGTGTGGTCCCACGCACTGTGTCTAACCTGGAGAGTGCAGTCCCCGCTGCAAGGGTTTTGAACCCAAAAATTCTCAAAAATGGACCACACAAAATATTTTCTAGCATTTTAATTTGTCTTTATGCTTGATGCAGAGAGTACATCATGCTAGATTGGCGTGAACGAGAGCATGAGGACGTGGATGCCGCCGCATGGAATCATCAGCCTTCACTTGATGCTTTGAGGGCGTGCGGATTATACAAATACTGGGCTATTCCTGGCATGAGGGCTCAAGTGGATTTCTTACAGTGGCTGGTTGACAGATGGAGCATACAGGACCAGTGCTTCTTCATTGGTGGCCACCAGCTCGAAATCAAGCCGGCGGACATATATTTCTTGACTGGTTTGCCTAAGAGAGGCAAAGACTTGGCTCTGCTTGGGGATAGGCTAGGTGGCCAGTCTGTCGATAGCCTCAGGCTAGAGTACTGCAACAGCCAGGCTAGAGACAAAGGGATAGACATAAAGACCGTATCCCGTCAGGAGCTCATGGTGATTGCGTTCACTGTCACCAGACTTTGCGGAGCTGCCGCATTACATATTGCCACGGATCCCAGATGCGTATGGCATTTGATTGCTTTCGAGGCACCATCTTCAACTGGTGCGATGCCGTGTTGGCCAATCTGAAAGGCCAACTGACCAGGGCCAAAAACAGACAACTAAAGACCTTTGGTTATGGGGCTTTGGTTGTGAGTTTTGGCCTGGAGAGGGTTCCTATGTTGATCCCACAACACCTTACTATTGGAGTTGGTCTTCCTCGAGAGCCCAAACTGATGCAATGGGTTGCAGTCATGGCCCGTCACCCGGACGAGAGGACAGAGGTTGCTCGATTCAAACCTGAGTATTTCCAATGGCTGGAAAACCAGGTCTTTTCCATTCAGGACTTCCCTTACGCTGGGATAGATTTTCGTGGTGACCCAGACGTCGTTCTTCCACCAGGAGAGCAGTGGGACGAGTCAGGTAAAATCCTTTTCAACATTTTTCCTATTTTAATTTTTTGTTATTTTTTCATCGTCTCAAAACTGATAGTAAAAATTTGAAATGTAGATGTGGGTCCACAGCGACTAGCCGCTCTCCGGCCTTACGAGAGGAGGCAACCAGTTGCACCCGCGCCAGCCCCACAAGACGAATCAGCAGAGGTTTTGGCCGAGTTGGAGGGTCATCTTGAGCGCTTGACAGGAGATATTCCTGAGACCACTATAGACGACATTCCTCGTCGACTTCAGCGCTATGTGATTGGAGTCCCAGGACCTTTTAGGAGGTTCCTTTGCAAGGTGGCCCGTGCAGTGGTTTCTTATAGAGATCATCACTAGTGATAGGAAGATCGCCTATTGTGGGCACATATGACATTTTTGTTTTTTGTACTTATCATTTTTTGCCGATCATAAGGTGTTTTTTCAACATATGATCGAGGACGATGTATTTTTGACACACTCCTATATATATATCACTATTACCGGCTTATCTTGTAAATCATGTTATGGAATGGTTTTAAATTTACATGTATTATTATTGCAAATGTCTATTTAACATTCGAGAAGCAATTGCATCTGCTAATGTATTTAAAGACCTTGGAATATGCTGATATTCAATATAATCAAATTCACGTTCCAAGAGACACACTCTCAAAAATAGTCTTAATAACACTGGATTTCTAATGGCATACACTCTATTAAGCTGTAATACAATGAGTTCAGAATCTAACCTCACTATCAAACTCTGAATCCCAAATGAAATAGATTTAGATAATAACTCAATCACTGCATTATACTCGGCAATGTTGTTCATTGTTTGACCGAGGCTTACCCCATGCATAGATACTAACTCGTCAGAGGGCGAATAGATAACCCAAGCTGCGGAAGAGATATTCTGTGTATTACGACAAGCACCATCAGCGAAACCAATGTATGTTTGGAGAGGCATCGACATCTGTAATATCAAGAGTAAAACCAAGATAAGCAGGAATAATGATGAAAAAACACTCTCTAAGCTAAACACACTGTTTAAACTAAAACACACCAGCTAGAAAGAGAAAACTATCCTAAATAAATCTCCATACCCATTCTTTTAAGCATAATACCTCTTCAAGTAAAGGCCATTTCTGGGTTTACCCAAAGAATCCCCATCAAAGTCTACCAATTCATAAGCCCCTTTGGCTAGCTTTCGCTTTACAACATAGGGACCATGCCACATAGGAACAAATTTTCCAGCGCCTAATTTATCATTAGCTTGATCATAAACTAAGACTAGATCTCCTTCTGAAAAATTTCGAGGGGTCACATTTCGATCATACTGAGCTTTCATTCGTTTTGCGTGAGTCTCGATTGCCAATGCAGCATCACGTCGATTCTCATCTAATTGAGCCAAGTATAACAAACGCTTTTCCTCTTCGGAAGTGGCTGGAAGTAACTCGATGGCCATTTGCAGTGACGGGATTTCGCATTCAATGGGTAACACGGCTTCCAAACCATAGACTAGTTGGAAAGGAGTGAACCCTGTTGATGTTTTTACTGAAGTTCGATACGCCCAAAGCGCTGAAAATAGCATGTTGTGCCAATTCGACCGATGAATCCCAATGATTTGTCGGATCATGATAACTAAAATTTTGTTGATGGACTCAACCAGACCATTCGCTTGTGGATAATAAGGGGTTGAACTATCATGACGTAAACCAAGCTGGCCTATAAGTTCGGTCATCATAACGTTTCGAAAATGACGCCCATGATCAGTGATTATCTCTTGTGGGACACCAAACCTAGCAATTATATGATTGAACACGAAAATTGTAGTTGTCTTACCATCTGCCTCGAATGTAGGCATCGCCTCGGCCCACTTAGTAAAATAATCTACCGCAAGGATGATATACGCATGCCCCCCGGCCGAGTGAGGGTTACATGTAATAAAATCGATACCCCATTTGGCAAAAGGACCAACGACAATTATAGGGTGGAGAGGAGCAGGTGGAGTGTGCATCTTACGATCAAAAATCTGGCAGTTGTGGCATTTTCGGATCGCCATAATAAAATCTTTAAATAAAGACGGCCAGAAGTAGCCAGCATGCAATATCTTTTGGGCTGTGGCAAACCCAGACATATGACTGCCACACGCTCCAGAGTGACAGTCATTTAGAACCCTTTCAGCTTCCTCGTGAGTTAAGCAACGTCGAAAAACAGAATCCACCCCACGGCGATAAAGAGTATCTCCAATAATCCTAAATTGTTGGGACTGGAATCGAATTTTTCGACGTTCTGACTTTGAAATTTCTGGCCGAAAGGATTGGGTCTGGAGATAAACGATGATATCCCCATACCACGGATCTAAAGTGCTGATTAGAAACAAGGATTCGTCCGCAATGGGCTCCTCCGCCACAGTTTCCGTGTCAGCACGCGGGAAGTCACACATTAACTCCGCAAAAACTAAAGATTTCTTAGACTTAGATTTCTCAAATTCCAAGTCGAACTGCTGTAGGATAACGATCCATTTAGAGTACTTGCCCCCTAGCAATTGCTTGGTAAAAATGTAGATCATAGGGTTGCAATCCAAAATTACCATAGTTTTACGTAGTAAAATGTAGTGACGAAAACATTGGACAACTTGAACGGCTGCCAATGCCAATTTCTCCACATGTGAGTATTTTAGCTCAGTTGGATTTAAAGTTCGACTAAGGTAATATATCACATGTTCAGTTCCTGATTCATCTTCCTGAACTAATACCATTCCAATGGTGGAATGAGAAGCGGCGAGATACAAGAAGTAATCCTAGTTGTAGTTGGGAGGATGCAAAAACGGTGCATGGGTCAACGCGTGTTTGAGTGCATAAAAAGATTTCTGAGCTATCTCATCCCAATAGAATGGAGTATTCTGTTTCAACAACCGGGTAAAACCCTTTGTAACCTCGGCGTAGTTAGGAATGAATCGTCGTAAAAAGTTTGCTTTCCCCTGCAAACTTTGGAGTTGGCGAAGACTTGAAGGAGGAGGCAATTTGATGATAGCTTCGACCTTTGAGGGATCAATGCGAATGCCAGCTTTCGAAACTACAAACCCCAGCAATTGACCCGTTTCTATACAGAAGACACATTTGTGTGGGTTCAACCGAATACGATAATGCCTACACCTCATAAAGATTGCTCGTAAATGGACAAGGTGATCAGCTCGATGTAATGAATGAGCAGGCAAGTCATCGAGATAAGGTTGCACAATGTGCTTGATGTCATGAAACGCATAAGACATCACCCTTTGAAAAGTTTCTCTAGCATTCTTAAGCCCAAAAGGTAATTAGAAACAAGCAAATGTCCCCCATGGACAAATGAACGCCGTTTTTGGTTGATCGGCAGGTAGAATGTTGATTTGATTGTATCTGGAAAAATCGTCCATAAAGGAGAATATTTCGCTGCCGGCACAATCATCAATGATTTGATCGATATAGGGAGTTGGATAATTGTCCTTTGGACAGGCTCGATTAATGTCCCTATAATCGATGCATATTCTTATTGTTCCCTATTTTTTGTTAACCAGAACAATATTCGATACCCAATCCGTTAACGGGATCGGATAAATGAAACTTGCTTTCAACAGTTTTTCAACTTCTGCTTTAATTGCAGCAACTTTTCGTGGATGAATCTGACGCAAACATTGCCGGACGAGTTTAGCATCCGGGTAAGTCTTGATTTCATGAACAATAATGGTGGGATCAATTCCTGGCATTTCCTCATATGACCAGGCAAACATGTCGCGGAATTCTTGAAATAGGGCCTTATATAATTGAATTTCGTCATCTGTACACGAGGCACCTATATGAATGTTCTCAACAATTCCGGGCTTAACCGAAATGTCAATAGGAATAGTTCGAGAGATGTTTCCCAAATTTAACTCTGAATCGGGATGTTTCATTGGATTCTGAGGTTCCTTGACATATTGAGTTGTAAAAATTGATGAGAAATCATTTTCAAAACGATCATCGTCAAGTAAAAACGAAGATCTGTGATGAAGATCTTCCCATGGTAAATCATCTACACACAGGATTTCATGAATTTGCTCATCAGAGTGAACAAGTTCAGAAAACGTAGTTAAGTCCAAGGTTGACGAGAAAAGTGATTCTTCACAGACCACATTCATTAAGTCATTTTCGGTTGAACACGGGTCGGCAAAAGACTGCACGGCTTCATAGGCAATTTCATATGGACTCAAAGGCATGGAATTACCAAATGAGTCTATCTCAGATTCAGAAGGGATGATCCAAGGATCATCATAAATAATGGTGTATGATGTAATCATATGAATGGTTGCAAATGAAGATGATGCGTTGATTGGAGGAAAAGGAAAATTTCCCAGTAAACCGACATCTTTAACTAATCCTACTCCAACATCCTTATATGGGATAGTCGTTTTACCAACATGCTGAATACTCTCCGAAGAGGCTGGGTCAGATGAAAAGTAAGCCAGCTAGTCTATTGTTACGATCTTTCCATTATGTGGAACTTTATTACTTGAAAGACCGATGAAACGACCGCTGTCATAGCGTAAGACCAACCTCGACCCAAGAGAAGGTTGTAGTCTAGAGGGGCATCAACCACCTCCACATCTAGACTAACGGTTTTTCCTTCAACCCCTATAGGCAAATCCTGTAGAATTCCAAAAGGATGAAACCCACGGCCATCAAAGGCCTTTAGAATTGTCGGGGATTGATTTAGCGAAGGAGAACCAAGCGATCTCCAACATTGTATTGACATAATACACGTTGAGGCTCCCTCATCAATTACAGTCCGATGAATAGGCCTGTTTTTTACTATCACTGGAATCTGGAGAGCCATTTGATGAGGCAAACGCGGTGTACTATTTTCTAGATCAAAAATTATTAGGTTTGGGTCCTGAACATCAACAGCTCCTATAGCCGACAAAAGTAATTTACGTTGTGCTGGGCATGATTGTAGCACTTCCAAAGCCGACATTGCTGAGGGTGAAACAGCTAAATCCTCAACAATGTTATAATTATGAGCCGCTCTCACATGTGGATTGAAAGCTGACTTTCGAAGTATACCCTTGGCGGGAGGTTTGATTACCAAGTCTGGATTAGGTTTCTCGATCTGTAGCGGATCGGAACCAGGAGCTGAGGTTGATGGATTAGAATGAGAAGATTCTACTTCTTTACCATCAACATGACTCTTACTACCATAATCTTGCGATCGAGTCGCAATCCTAACATGAGACATCATCAGTATGGGTTCTTCGTTGGCACTCGAGGATGAACCTATCATCCTACTGTCTTGAGCCGGAAAAGGATCCTTCAAAACAGCAGGAGTTTGGGAACCTTTGACAATCTTCGCAACCTCTGCACAATGAGGGCAGTCTCTTGTAAAATGTTCATCGTCACAAATGAGACAAGGATAACAAGGTTTGCGCTTTTCATCATTGGAATCCGCCTTTTCAGGTTTCTCCTTTGAACTTTTATCCGTTTTATTCTTCTTCTTTCCTTTCTTCTTCCCACCGGATTTTGATTTGGCTGTAGATGACTCTACAACGTGAATATCGGCGGAAATCTCTGCAGAAGAATCTCCTGTTGGGGAATCAGGCAAGGTTATAATGGGAGAAGAATTCTTGGAAGACTTCTTCTTACTTTTAGTGTTAACCGTGCCAATCATACCATTGGCGGCATGAGATCCCGAAGGAGCTGCAGCGATTTGATTTTTCTTGGGAAGATCGGGGATTTTTTCGTGTAACGTACCCGACTGAGTGTAGACCAAGTCAAGGTACTGTGCTTGAGCAATGACTTGCTCCTCAGTAACAACTCCGGCTTTAGCAACATCTTCAGTGATCTTTGGCAACAAAGATTTTACAAACCACTCAGCCAAGATTTGATCCGGAATAAATACCTTCACTAAACGACGTCGACGTCTCCACTCATGAATATGATCTGAAATGTAAGTGGATTTCGATTGTTTTAGCGAAGTTAACAATTCTGTGCCATTGTCATATCGGACTGGCAACTGAAAATGAGTTAAAAACGAGGTAGCTAACTGACTAAAATTATAAAAAGTGCCTCGTGGTAACTCAATGTACCACTTGGCCGCGAGACCAATTAGAGTGTGCTGGAAAAGTCTAAGACGGATTGAATCATCTGTAATGGAGTTAGATACACACCAGAGGTGGTAAGTCATCACATGGTTCGACGGGTCCTCTCCTGATTTACCTTTGAACTTGGGAATGTCACTGGGCAACTTATTCGGCATTGGCGGCCAAAACGGAAGATAATTAATGGGATCGTTCGTTAGGCGCGACAAGTTAGGTAAGTCCAAAGTTGCGATAAATGGTAACTGCCGATTAGGGTCCCTAAAACTCTGGGTCATTATACCAGCCCCAGGAGGAGGATATCCAGGATAACTAGGAATAGGAATTGCTTTCGAGATATTGTATCCTCCCGGAAAACCAGGATTAACCAGACCGTACTGGGGTTGTTGAGGTTGTTGATAAGTGTACCCAGGATATGGTTGATACTGATAGACTGGCTGCTACATAGCAGGACCGAATTGGTACTGTCCCTGGTACGGTTGATAGGTGAATTGTGGTTGACTTGTGACAACCATACTTAAACCAGGTTGTCCTACAGGCATCTGAACCGAAATTTGAATCGTAGATCCAGACGGTGGTAAATATGTCTAATGAGTAGATACAGGAACATAGAAACCGGAGTTGTCGATACTCCAGAAGTAGGTGGGGTAGATTGAACAGATGTTGCGGCAGTTGTAGCAGTCGTTTGAGGCGGAGTACGAGGTGTACTAGGCCCAGGCTGAGAAACTACCGAAGGTACAGAAGTTTGAATATTAGACTGGACAGGTTGTTGGGGAGTACCAGAAACTAAGGGTTGTCCAGTTTGAGATGACAACTATACACTTGGCTGCAACACCTGTTGGGTTTGCGATGGATCCCACACTATATTCATTCCGGGGTACTGACCCATAACTGGTTGAGAATACTGAGGACCATAACCAGGTTGAGGGTAGGATTGATAATTGAAAGATACATTTCCCGTTCCTTGAACAAACGTTTGACCTTGGGGTGGTTGGAAACCTTGGTTCGAGTATTGACCTTGGGGTTGATACCTTGAGGCACATACTGATACTAGGGTTGACCTTGAGGTATAAATTGATACTGGGTTGACCTTGGGGTACATATTGAGTCTGGGGTTGACCTTGAGGAACGTACTATCCCATAGGTATGTACTGTTCTTGAGGTTGCCCCCCAGATGCAAATTGTGTACCTTGAGGTTGCCCCCCAGGCGTTAATTGAGGCTGCCCCCCAGGCGGTAACTGGCCACCTTGAGGTTGAGGATTGGGAATAGAACCTGACATCATAAGAGCGTCTTCTACGCTCAACGGCTTAGTACCATTGTTTCTAGTTAATAACCCTTGCTCAATGGGTTGAGGAGATGTTCCTGAAAAAGTACCAGAAAGTGACTGATACCCGGAGGGAACAAAAGGACCGCCGTACAAAAAAGATTCGGGCGATTGAGTAAACATGGATGACTATCCTGCCATATTGACGGGAGTATAAAAACCTCTAGGTGTTGGGCGATAAGGAGCACGAGGTGGTGAAAAACTTAACCCTGAGTTTTCTAGAAAATTAGTCAAAGAAAGATACCAAGAAATACTCCTAGGTGGACTGTAAAAAATTGATTCACGCTCCCTTAGTTCGATAACAGGTTGATTTTCAGGGATATGGATGCCTACTTCTTCTTCCGGAGCAAGTTCTTCAATAGAAATAAGTCCAGAAGGAAGATCTTGGGTGATTACTCTTTCTACCCTAGGTGAACCAGGACCACTAGAAGTTGGAGAAACAAACCCCGATGTTGTAGTAGCAGCAAATTCACTTTCAGGCTCAGATATTTCGGGTTCTTCACCTATATCACTAGTAGATGAAAAGCTACCAGTGATTTCAGAGACAGACATTGACTGTGGATTATAATCTGCTACTAACGGTTGAAAATCAGGATGTACTATCAAAGAAGATTCTCCTTCCTCAGGTGACCCAACTCTACTGTCTCTAGGAGTTACGAGGACTTTCAAGCCTTCGAGCTGGCTTGGTATTTCCTCAGGAGGTTGGCCCCGAAGTCTACGGGACTTCCTCAATAACTCAGCCACGTTTACAAACTCAGGAGACTGGCCTCGAAGTCTACGGGACTATCTTGGTAATTCAGCCACAGTTGAAAACTTTTAACTACTTCACATGCAAACAAAGTAAAATCTCAATAAAAAGCACCTAAAGTCTCTAAAAAACCAAACAAATTTGAATCACACGCCTAAAGAATCTAGGAGATCAAACACACACAAACAGTAACTTTCCGGACTGAAAACACTAGTTGGTGATGAAATCCAACGTCGCAGAGTTCAATACAGAAATGGCAGTTGGAACAGTTACCCCGGCAACCTGCTTAATGAATAGACTGGCACAAGTTCCTCCACTTAACCGTCTCGAGTGAAGTGAACCCCCAGAAAATCCAAGTGAGTCTAGCAGACATCTGGTCCAGGTACAGTGGGATCTTCCCACCACTGTCACCTTAGGAAGAGTCCTAAAGAATATGGCCACTAAGGTTACCAACTAAGACAAATACACCTGGGGGAATAGTCTACGATCCGATACGCACGCAAGGGCAGAGTAGCAAGCTCAATCCCCTTGAAGGCTCCTTGACATAATCCAAGGTTTACCAACAAGTGACCCCAGGTTCCTCGACAATGGTTAATCCGAGGTTTACCGTTTTTAATACGTGAATATTTTGCATCGTTCCCAATGAGGAAGGATTGATTCCCACACTGGTTCGGACACGATCTCGTGCTTCTCCTTTAAGAGGATCTTTCCCAGAGCATAAATGCAACAATTGGATTTCTTCCCTACCACAAGATACAGCTACTTGTCTATTTTTACTGTCTTGGAGAGTTAATTACTCTCCTACTCCAAGACACTAGCCTAAGCTAAGTTGGTGTAACAGAGCCCTAGAAATAAAAATGTTAATAGGTGAATTTTACTTTAAGCGTTAGTTTTAGTGGTTTTTGTTTAAGTCTAAAGGTGCGGAGATGAAACTCGTGGTATGAAGACTCGACTCAAAATCACTAAAAATGCACCTAAGATGATCTAAACAATCTTTTTCTCTTCTATGAACTTCTAAACTAAGAGAGAGTTTGAGAATGAAAATACTTTGTAAACACAAATCTTTCTCAATTAAACAAATTAAAAGAATAGCTTTTCCTTTCCAAAGCACTCAAAACGAGACAACTAGTTATTTCACAAAAATTTCCCTTTTTCGTTTCAAAGCAATCAATCACTCATTGACATTAAGAAGGCAACATTGGTAAGCGTGCTATAGGATCACGCATTGACATGGTATATCAAGCACTCTAATGATCACCCAAATGTAGAGATAGCAAAGATCCAAAATACACTGAACATAGAATTTAACTAGCTGAAATCAGAGACACAGTCAATCATCGAATTTAAAGATATCGCGATGCTTCCAGGCAAGACCCCCTGGGATGTGGATCAGTGGCTGAAGAGTACAATCCGCAAGGCTAACATGACGCTCACAGATACGTAGCATCGCATATGGTTTGTGGCATATCTAACACCACACCTGAGGATGGCACTGTCACAACATAGGCTGAAGTGTTGGAAATGGCAATGAGGTTACGTGAAACACTGATACAGGATCTAGGGATGGAAGTTTAACAAATCCACATGCAACTACAAAATCTCTGCTTGGAAATGTAGAGCTTGAAGCAGAATAGGGCACTGTGGCCGGAGGCACGGGAGGAAGTGTGGTGCATAAAATGTAAAGGCTAGGGCCACGACAAGGACCACTATCCGTGTTTGCGAACTACTTGGCAGGAGGGGGGCCATTGCTGTTGAGACCGGAGGCACAAGTAGGGTTGAGTGTAGCACCCGCACTATGGTGCACAATCTGTCAGATAGGAGGAAAGCACACAATAGATAATTTTCATTTGTTGCAGAAGTATACAACGACACCCCAGCAATTGTTTTGTAATTTTTGTAGGTTGGTGGACCACCACAAGCATACTTGTCGGAGCTACGAGTTAATGATGGATCGGACCCCAGCCTATCAAATGCAGACAGAAACACAAGTCCTCGACCTAGTGGTGGGAATGGCGCGTTGTGGATTTCAAGGGCAAGGTTAAGGATGAGGCGGAATGGGGCTAGGAAGGGGCCACGAGTAGTTAATTTGATACATTTGCGGAGGACCAGGGCACTACACTCGTGATTGTACCAACCCAACAAGAATATCTTCTTCATACTATGCTCAATTCAATCATGAAGCAGTAGATTGTCCTACGTTGATCGCATAGATGCGCAAAAAAGGAGTACTCCAGCCTACTCCAACTCAAAATATTCAAATGATGAGGTCTGAACCATGCGAAGAAGATCCAAATGTGAATATGGTGCTCAGAAGCGGTGCGACCATAGGGGAGGAGCAGCCCGAGGAAGATAAATGGGTTTGTAAGGCTCCTACAAATGAACCTGATTTCAACTTGGAATGTGTAAAGGAGACGTTCATGGAAGCTAAGAAGAGTTTTGTGGAGGCCTCCACTTCAGGTATTAAGGATCAACCAGAGATAGGGATGGATCCTTCTATGCTAACTACTCTTTTGGAGACTTGCATGAAACTGTTGCGTGACAATAAGGCAGTTAAAGGACTACAGGAGTTGATAACTAGGTGCGCAGGGTCAGGGGAACCGCGTGTAGTCCGGAAACTAGGAAAGCATGCATTGCGCACCGGGAAGGAAATGAGATTGACAGCGTAGATTGGCGAGTATGAAATGGATCAGGTAATCCTATACTTGGGTTCGGATGTGAATGTATTACCAAAGAAGACATGGGAATGCATGGGCAAGCTTGTGTTACAGTGGTCCCCTATTTAATTACGAATGGTGAACCAGCAGAAGATTTTTCCCATGGGGAGGTTGAAAGGGGTAACAGTTGATATCGAAGGTGCGAGCACACAGATAGACTTTGAAGTAATAGAGATTGTTGATGACAACAATCCGTATCCTATGTTGCTAGGAATAGACTGGACCACTGATATGAATGGAGTCATTAACCTGAAGAAGTGGAAGATGATATTCGAGAAAAAGTCCCTGTCGCACGGAATAAGTCGATCTTGAGGACAAGATAGACCTTCCTAGAATCTAAAGAAGACCTAATGACAAGCAAACCAACCAGACACTATCTTTCTCTAAATATGCTTTGATAAACAAATAGCAAACAAGTGTTTTTAGGGCCTACCTTAGGTCCAACGCAAGCTTGTGGATGCCCTCGCTCCTTTGATCCAAGTGAGCTCCTTTTCGCGAATCTGCAAACACAAACAAGGCAAACAAATTAAATAGCACCTGAAAGCCAATTGCATAAAACATATTTAACATGAAATTCAAGGAGTCCATGTAACAAATAACATAAGATACTTGTTGAGAAAAATGAGTTTGATTGTATTAATTCAAAAGAAGAAGAACTTTACAACCTTTGCCTTGACGCTATACAAGCTCCTCCCAGGGTCCAGCAAGAAGTCTCCTCTACTTTGACAAGTTTCACTCACTCCCCAATGAAGCCAAAAGGATGTGTGATCTCTCCTTTTAAGCTCAACTAGGAAGTCTTGATTTCACCAGCATTTACCCTCAAAAATGTTCAGCTTCTAACCTCCCTAGCAACCAGCCCAATGCCTGTATTTATAGTGCAATGGAGGAAGGTTACTAGGTCCTCCTTCAAAGGGATAAAGCCCTTCTTCAAAGGGATAGCTCCTCTCATCAAGGGATTAGCTCCTTCTCTTTTGGGATGCATGAACCACCTCAGAGCGAACAATCCACGTCAAAATTCCTTCTAGAAACCTCTAGAATTAACCTAAAGTGAGTTTTTTAAGATAAAACTTGCGCCTTTTGACTTTCACAGGGGTACGCACCTACACCGTTAGGGACAGAGCGGGCAGGTCCGCAGTTTTTGTACACAGAAGGTGCGGGACCACAGGTGACCATGAGAGAAAGTGCGGAACCAGAGTTACATTGATTTTTAATGTCTTTCTCTCATTTCCAAAGCTTGATTTGAAGAGCTGAGGTCTGAGACTTGCTTAGGAGGATAGTACAAGTGATGATAGACCCATACTGACTGCAAATAATCATGGTGACGATATTTTTGTGTAACAGTCCCTTCACATAGTAGTTCCGCTAGATCTAGTCGAAGGAGCATGCTACACCGAACCAGTGCACCATGACGAGATCGATTGTATTTATCAGATAACGGCAAAAGACCAGGATTGGGTGAACTCGACTGCAAATGGGAGAATCTCATGGGAGTGTGATAGTTCCGGTACTTTAGATTCAAACGAAGAAGTAGAACGATGGAAAAATCGGCTGCATGAAGTGACAATGCTAAATTGCAACATGATGATTAGATCACTATGTTATGTGATGACAGAGGCAGTGGAATTGCCAACATATGATGGAGTAATAGTCGTGGATGAATTCCTGTACAAATTTCAAAGCGCAGTATTGGAATAGCAGTGATACGGTGTGCTGGAATGGGCATTATATGCAACACCCGCACGATGGTGGAGTACACATTAGGAGACCATTGTAAACTAGTGCAAATGTAGAAGGTGGATGCGCTTGCGGTTTGGATGATCCAGGTGGATATTGGTGGCCACCTGCCAAGTCCACCTGGACCCCCACCATTGTATTTCTCAGCATTTTCAGTTTCCTTAATTGTAGCACAACTTACTATTTTTAGCAGTTTTTCGGGTCCTGAACTTCCGGAGCCGTTTTGAGGCCCTAAACGACGTTTTTTGGGGAATCCGGGGGCAACACGAGTCCATGGACTCGTGTTGCCCATTCCAACAATGATAGTGCTCGGATAGATCTTTCTAATGAGCTATTGTACGCGTCAAACGGAGATCATATGCCAAAGTTACGACCCCGGGAAGTTGATGTACCAACTTACCCCCAAACGGAGCCCACAGTTTGGCGTTTCATCTCCTAGGGTTAGGTTTTGGAATGTTAAAGGTTTTTCCATTGTGTCTCAACAATAAATAGGCCTTCGAGCCTCATTGTAACACAGTTCAGAGGCATGTAGCCATCACATCTCTTCTCAGAGATAAGCTACCATCGCCCTAGCTAGTTTATTGCCATTTCTGTTTGTAAGCATATTTCAGTATTTTCCATTAATGAAATGAAGTATTATTTCCGCTGCATCTTCGTGTATATGGTTATCTCTGTAATTTGTTGCGTTCCTATTTAAATCCGGATCAGTGGTATCAGAGCGGTTTTCTTTTTCTCTGTTTTTCTTTGCATGTCCCCAACAAGGTCGGGATATAAGGAGTTAGGGCTTGAACTGGTTGAACCTTTGCAAGACCAGCCTCGCAAATCCCGACGGCCTCCCATGGCGGACGAGAAGAAAGACGAGGGGGCAGGAGATCCCATCAAAATCTTGCTCGAAGAAGCGCTCGAGCAACAACGGAACGCGATGATGGACAACTTTGCGCAGATCCTTCAGCGGCTACCCAGAAGCGGCGCATCGGCTTCCAGCAGCTCCTCTGGAAATGCCACACCCTTTAAGGTACAAGTTAATTTTGAAATCCCCATATTCGAGGGTCAGATAGACGCCGATGCCGTAGATAAATGGTTAAATTTGCTAGAGGGTTATTTTTCTGTTCATGAATTTTCGAGTCGGGAAAAGATTGTTTTTGCTCTTCTCAAAGCAGCCCCCCACGTCAAGGACTGGTGGGAAACCTACTGCGAGCAGAAGGATGAAAGTACTGGCTCACTATTTTCAGCCGCACCCACCTGGGATTCGTTCCGGGATGCCATCAAGGAGCAGTACTACCCTGTCGGAAGCTATGAGGATGAATACATAAAGTGGACCACGCTGCGGCAGGGAAGGGACCAAGACGTGCCGGAGTTCACCAATCTTTTCCATACCCTTCGCAAAAAGTTGGGTATCAAGGATTCGGAGCAACATTTGATACTCAAATACCGTGGCTGCCTGCACAAGTACATCCAGGAAGAAATACAGTTCCTAAACATCCCCTCGCTTGGCGCAGCATACCGGTATGCCGTCAAGGTCGAGCAGAAGTTTAAACAAAAGAAGCGAGACTTTGGATCTGCGAATCCAAAGCAGGGGAAAGGTGCCCCTAAACCACAGAACAAAGGACAAAGCCAAGGCGGGACAGCCCAAGACAACCAGCCGAAGCTGCAAGCAAAGAGCAACGCCGCGAAGCCGAGAAAGGACACTGGAAAATGGTGCGAGTTCCATAAGAGCTCCACTCACAACACAAGTGAGTGTCGGGCCAAGCAGTCACTGGTGGCTGAGCTAAAGGTTTCAGAATCAGATGCATGTTCCGACTCTGAGTCAGAACCCGATAAGGGGTATGAAAAAGGGAAGCAGATCATTGATGCGGATCCCAGCGCCACTGTTGCTACTGCAAAGATCCAGAAAAATGAACCCGAAGATCCAGAGGAGGAGGAGCGTCTCTTCCACTCCCAGATGTGGGTAAAGGGTCCCCGATACAGTTCATTGTTGATAGCGGGAGTCAAAAGAACCTCATTTCGGCAGAGGTCGTGAAGCGGTTGGGCTTACCGACCACAGCACATCCACAACCATACACCATTGGGTGGCTTCACCAAGGGCGAGATCTTCGCGTGAGCCAGCAGTGTCGCCTTCCATACAACATCAAGCCCTTCACGGATGAGGTATTGTGTGACATTGCTCCCCTTGAAGTTTGTGATGTATTACTAGGACAACCATACTTGTGGAAGCGACATGCTGTGTATGAATCAAGGCCCCGTGCTGTTATTATTACATTGGGAAATAAGTTGTTCAGGATACCAGAGGTAGCACCACCTGCCGCCATCTCTTTGATTACTGCAAAACAATGCAGTAAGATCATTTCCAAAACCAGGAAATTTGTTTTCCTGATGATACGCCCTCAAGGGAAGAAGAAGACAGTGGCCGCGGCCTCCAAACGGGGTCCCTCTGCACGGCAGCTACAGATGGACAAGATTGTGGAGGAGTACGAAGACATCTTCACCTCCCCGGCAGGGGTTCCTCTGCACTGTCAAGTCAAGCACTCCATCGATCTGACCCCAGGTGCGCCGCTACCCAATGGACCAATTTATCGGCGCTCCGTTCTGGAGAACAATGAAATCAAGAGGCAGATTCAGGAGCTCCTGCAGAAAGGTCACATCCGTCCGAGTTCTTCGCCCTGTGGGAGCCCGATAGTGTTGGTACAGAAGAAGGATGGGACGTGGAGACTCTGTATTGACTATCGGGCGCTGAACAAGATCACTGTCCGTAATAGGTACCCGATCCCGCGGATTGATGACCTCCTAGACCAACTAAAGGGGGCGAAATATTTCAGCAAGATCGATCTGAAGTCAGGATATCACCAGGTACCAATTGAACCCTCAGATGTGTGGAAGACTGCCTTCAAATCCAAGGAGGGCCTCTTCGAATGGTTGGTCATGCCTTTCGGATTGACGAATGCTCCTGCAACCTTTATGAGGCTAATGGATGACATCTTGCGGCCATTCACCAACTCCTTTGTAGTAGTATACTTGGATGACATTCTGATCTTCAGCCAGAGTTGGGAAGAGCACCTCCACCACATCCGACAGGTTCTCCAAACACTGCGGCAACACAAGCTATGTGCCAATTTGGAGAAATGCACTTTTGGCATGACCGAGGTTCAGTATCTGGGATACATCATTGATGAACAGGGGGTGCATGTCGATCCAGCCAAGGTCCAAGTCATTCGGGATTGGCCCTCTCCAACCACTCTAACAGAGCTCCGCAGCTTTCTAGGTCTTGCCAACTTCTACCGCAGGTTTGTGTTGGGATTTTCTCATATTTCTTGGCCCTTGAGTCAAGTCACCAAGGGCGGGGCGAAAGCAAAATTCTTTTGGTCTGAATCTCAACAGAAGGCATTCAGGGAGTTGAAGGATCGCCTCTGCACGGCACCAGTGCTCGCGTTACCAGATTTACAACAACCATTTGAGGTCGAGACAGATGCCTCTGACTATGCTATTGGGGCAGTCCTTACTCAACATGGACATCCAGTGGCATATCACAGTGAAACACTTTCAGACACAGTCCGGAAGTACCCCACTTATGATAAAGAGATGTATTCCATTGTACAGGCCTGCCGACAATGGAAGCATTACATTTTGGGGAAGGAAACGGTCATCCACACAGACCACCGACCTCTGCAGTTCATACAGACCCAAGGGAAATTGCAGAATGATCGCCATCAGAAGTGGTCTACATACCTGCAACAGTTTCACTTGAATATCAAGTATAAAAAGGGCAGCACCAATAATGTTGCAGATTGCCTCAGTCGACCACCGATCATGGCGCTAACCACCGTGCTCAACTCTTGCGGGCACGAGACTTCTGATTGGCCACTTCTCTACAAAAGCGACCCAGAATTCGGCCACACATACCAGACACTCTTGGAGGGTCGGCAGGTTGCAGATTTTCACCTCCAGGATGCCCTATTATGCCACCTCAGTCACCTCTGTGTTCCTTCAAGCGAGCGTGCCAAGATGATTTGGGAAGCACACTACAGTCGGGCTGCTGGGCATTTCGGGGTCGAGAAAACAGTGGCAGTACTGCAAAACTATTTCTATTGGCCGAATCTTCGACAGGATGTTGGGAAGTACATCCGATCATGTACTGCCTGTGCCATTGCCAAACCGACCATTAAGAAGCAAGGCCTCTATACCCCGTTGCCTACCCCTAGTCGACCTTGGGAATCCATCTCCATGGATTACATGTCAGGCCTTCCTTCCACTAAGCATGGAAATGACTGTGTTTTTGTGGTCGTCGACAGGTTCTCGAAGATGGCCATTATGATGGCCTGCAAGAAGAATATCACAGCAGAAGCCACTGCTAAACTCTTCTTTGAACGAGTGTGGGTGCACTTTGGGATCCCACAGTCTATCATCTCAGATCGGGACAGTCGGTTTCTCAGCACCTTTTGGTCCAGTCTCTGGTCAATGCTGGACACCAAACTCACGAAGTCCACAGCCTTCCATCCTCAAACTGATGGCCAGACAGAGGTTGTCAATAGGATGATTGTGCACATTCTGCGCATGTATAACTCAAAGCATCCACGCACATGGGACGAGAGCCTCCCCTACATTCAGCACAGCTACAACCGAGCTCTTCACAGCTCCACTGGCCATAGCCCTTTTCAGGTGGGTTTGGGATTCCAGCCACTATGCCCCATTGATGTGGCCATGCCACTTGCAGCTACTCACATGAATTCAGCTCATGTCCAGTCCGAAACAGATAAGGCCACCAGCTTCATTGAGCGCATCCAACATATTCGCCAGCAGGTCCATGACATTCTTGAGAAATCAAATGCCAAGTACAAGCAGCGACATGATCAACATCGGGTGCCACACAAGTTTCAGGTGGGCGACAAAGTCTGGTTGCATTTGCAAAAGGAACGCCTTACTGGAGCCTATCGGAAATTGAGACCACTCCGATATGGTCCTTACACCATTACTAAGGCTATGGGAGACAATGCATTTGAGCTCAGCATTCCCCCATTCCTTGGCCTGCACCCAGTATTTAATGTGGACCGCCTTCGGCCATACTTTCCACCATTGCTAGACACATCCGACATTGCAGAACAGCTCAAACCCACAGAATTAAATCCAGATTGCATGGAACAAGCTGCAACTGATCGGATCATGGACACACAGATCAAGAACACTCGCCAACAGAATATCCAACTGTATCGAGTTGTCAAAGAGGGCCAACTCCTTCAACAGGGCAAGTGGCTCACCAGGGAACAGTTCAGCAGAAGTTTCCTCATCTCATGGAGGAGCTCAACGCAATGGGGACCATTGCTTCCTAAGGGGGGAGGAATGATCCAGGTGGATATTGGTGGCCACCTGCCAAGTCCACCTGGACCCCCACCATTGTCTTTCTCAGCATTTTCAGTTTCCTTAATTGTAGCACAACTTACTATTTTTAGCAGTTTTTCGGGTCCTGAACTTCCGGAGCCGTTTTGAGGCCCTAAACGATGTTTTTTGGGGAATCGGGGGCAACACGAGTCCATGGAATGGCCTCGTGTTGCCCGTTCCAACAATGATAGTGCTCGGATAGATCTTTCTAATGAGCTATTGTACGCGTCAAACGGAGATCATATGCCAAAGTTACGACCCCGGGAAGTTGATGTACCAACTTACCCCCAAACGGGGCCCACAGTTTGGCGTTTCATCTCCTAGGGTTAGGTTTTGGAATGTTAAGGGTTTTTCCATTGTGTCTCAACAATAAATAGGCCTTCGAGCCTCATTGTAACACAGTTCAGAGGCATGTAGCCATCACATCTCTTCTCAGAGATAAGCTACCATCGCCCTAGCTAGTTTATTGCCATTTCTATTTGTAAGCATATTTCAGTATTTTCCATTAATGAAATGAAGTATTATTTCCGCTGCATCTTCGTGTATATGGTTATCTCTGTAATTTGTTGCGTTCCTATTTAAATCCGGATCATTGGAAGTCTCCAGCATCGAATGAGAGCCAGGTAGCCAGGATGAAGTAGTTTGCACACCCACCTATGTCAATGGGTGCAGATGTGTGCTGTGCAAACACATCCTAGACTACGGATCAAAAATTAGAACTAGTGGCGATGCACACCACAAATATTCCATGATGGAGCATTCAAAAAGCTATGCAAAATCATGAACAGAGTTCACCAAGCAAGACAAACTAACTGGGACCTACACGTACCAGTAGTTCAATGGGCCTATAGGGCCATAAGCAAAAACCGGAGTGCGGAAATGACCCCAACACTGACGAGAAGAGATGAAACCAGAAGAGCAGAGAAGAATCCACATACCACAACTCCCGTAGTTGGGACAGGACGCGAGGACCTGGGTAAAGAAATTATGCAGTTACAAGAAGCCATTCGGTGAGGGAGTTTGAAACTTCATGAACTTGATGAAGATTGGGTACAGTTGAGAAAGAAAAGCATGACACTGGACGAAGAAATCAGCAAACTAGAAACTGAAGTTGTGCAAGCAGGCTGTGCTGAGAAACTAAGCATGATGGGACAAGGTCTCGCTAGCCATACTACTGCATTAGAAGAAGTTGTGACCCTACTACCATGGCTGCGACTACACCTTACTAGATAAAGTAAACAAGGGAGCGTACCATACAAAGAAGAATGTGACGCACTGATGAACGCAAGGGTAATTGAGGGTTGCCTGCGGCCTGGGTTAGCAGGAAAATTGAAGCCTCGTACCGGGGGTGCAACCACCTGAATATCCATAGGAAGCACAGTCTTAGTGCTCCAAGAAGTTGAAAGAGAGAATGGGACTATAAAAGAGTATGTATGGGAAATGCACGAGATAGAGGTTGCTCGTAGGATCAGGATGCCATAGGGGTCGTGACCACGCATAAGGGAAAGCTTGGCACAATCGCCATATCAAGTTGCTCACATTGAAGGTAAATGATTTAGTGTTGTTGTATGATAGCAAGTTCAAAAAATTTCCAAGAAAATTCAGAATGCATCGGTTGGGACCTTATGTGGTAAAGCAGGTCACAGACGGAGGCGCGATCCAGCTAGTCAAACTTAATGGAGAGCCCTTCCCAGGAAGAGTAAATGGTAGTTGCTTGAAGCCCTACACAAGTGGGCCAGCTGTCTGACTAACGGAACAAAGCACAGTCTTCGTGACCTGACAAGCTGGATAGAGGTGTGGGACTATAAACACTGGTACTAGAAGCCGACATCAAAGTAGAGAATAAAGTCAGACGTAGATGATTCAGAAGTAGAAATGGAGCAGATCCAGATGATGGCAGCATGGTGAGTTGCGGACCTTCGCGCCACATAGGCACAGTTGGATGGACTTCATGCAAGGATCGCCACACCAGCAGAGTGACTCAGGACAAGTCACGATAATTGTGTTGGGGGCTTGTTGGGTAGCGGATCCCCCCATAGTATGTTTTTGGGGCTTGAAGCCTGAATTTTGGTAAAAGTGTAATGTAAAGACCCCATGAAATGTGGGTGTGGAGCATAAGAATCTAGGGTTGTCTGCCCTAAGATAATGTAATTGAATGTAAAGTGTGTCGGCCTACCCATGGTCCGTGGACCATGGGATTGTATAAATAGAGCGAGGCTCTAAGGGTAAAGTAAGTCTTAGCTTGGAGAAGTCATATGGGTTTTGGATGATGAATTAGCTCTAAGTCTGTAAGTCCGAGTCTTGGGTTGTAGTAGTAGTAAGAGGCTCTGCAGCTGAGTGCGCAGAGGCCTAATAGAGTCCGCAACTATGTGCACAGACACCTGTAGTTGAGTGTGCAGGGTAGAGTTGGGATTATACTTGGACAGAGAATTAATAAAAGATAAGTTGATTTTGGAATATTCTGTGTCTATTCTTCTATTATATTTATGCATCTCTTTATAGTTTATGATTGCGCACACTTGTTATGAATGTTGAATGATTAATGAGAATATTGGGCCCACATAGTTAAGTCAAGATCTATAATAAAAGCATAGTAGGGAATAAGGATCTAGACAAACCTCTTCGCACTCTCGACAGAGCTACATGGAAGCAGTTGCACAAGTTGAGATGGATAGACGGCTGCGCGGAGCAGCGCAAGCGTGCAGGTTCGGTTCGTGAACTTCCCAAACTTCATCAAGACATCCCTAGTGTGTGGAAAACTGGTTCCATCACTGTCCCATACTACCTCGAGTGAGACCTCAGTCCCCACACCGTGGATTTTTGCTGAAAGGGCAGGTAGTTTCAAGATTTGTTTGGCTAAGTCACTTCTGAACCTGGGTCAGGCCCCAACAAGCCAACAACTTTGAGGATGGATTTGAAATTATTGATGAGGCATTGCAAGAATTCAAGGCTGTGATCTTCAGAATACCTCAGGATCCTCTAGATTTGATCCAACTAGATTGGACCACCCAACTGCACCACGCGTTGGAGTGCTATAATGTGACTGTCGAGGAAGAGGATGAAGACACGAGGCACATTAATATCCCAGAGACTAAAGGTCACCACGAAGTTGAAGGACCGCAAATGGAGAACCCAGATATCACCACACCGTTGAAAACAAGACAAGTGAACATTGGGACAGAAGCAGAGCCAAAATTTGCAAAAATTGGGGACTACTAGGATGATGCAACAATAGATAAGGTCACTAAATTTATCCGTGAATATCAGGACTTGTTCCCCATGAAGTTTTTAGATTTGAAAGGGATAATAGAGGACCTGGTAGTCATGAAGATCACATTGAAACCAGACATAAAGCCGATTAAGCAAAGACCTTATTGCCTTAACCCCAAGTATAAATATAAGGTCCACTTAAATTTGGATAAAATGTCGGCTGCAAGAATTATTGAGTTGGTTGAAGAATCTGATTGGGTGAGCCCAATCGTGGTTCAGGAAAAGAAGAAAAAGGATGAAATAAGGATATGCGTATACCTCAGGAAGTTGAATGACACCTGCGTGCATGATCCCTTTGCAACTCCATTCACTGATGAAGTGCTTGATAATGTTGGTGCCTAGGAAGCATATTCATTCACTGATGGGTTCTTAGGGTACCATCAGATCAAGATTGTGCCTGAGGATATAAGCAAGATGACCTTCGCGACTGAATGGGCATGCTTTTAGTATACTATGATGCTATTTGGATTGAAGAACGCGCTGACAATATTTTCGCGTGTAGTCATTGCAGCATTCAAGGATTTCATTAATAATTTTTTGGAGGTATACTTTGATGATTGGACGATGTTTGGGCTAGTAAAGCACCATGTAGCTAGCTTACGCTTGATGTTGGATACATGTCGGAGGTATTAGATCATGCTCAATTTGAAGAAATTCTTGTTTTGTGTCCCTTTTAGGATCCTGCTGGGACATGTGGTATGCAAACAAGGCTTAATGGTAGACCCTACTAAGATCGTGGTCATCATCAATTTGGAGGCACCAAGAAGCATGAAACAGCTGCACGCAATGCTGGGGCGCATTGGATATTATAAGAAGTTCATCAAATGTTATGCCCAGATTACCGCACCAATGGAGAAGATGCTAAAGAAGGATGCTATGTTCTGTTGGAATGAAGAGTTCCAACAAAGCTTAGATTTTTTGAAGGAAAAGATGGTCACCGTACCGATCCTAGTATTCCCGGATTGGAAGAAGGAATTTAATGTGCATGTGGATGTGTCATGTATTGCACTCAGGGTAGTACTGAAATAGGTCAGTGAGGGAGAATTGGACCATCCTATAGCGTTCACGAGTAGGAAGCTATCTAAGGCTGAGAAGAATTATTCAGTGACAAAGTGCGAAGGGTTGGCTATGTTGTACGTGCTATAGAAGTTCAGGCACTATTTGTTAGGCAAACACTTTAAGATATATACAGACCATTCTACATTGAAATACCTGGTCAACAAGCCGATGTTGTGGGGGGGAATATGCAAGTGGTTGTTTTTGTTCCATGAATATGATTTTGAAGTTATCGTGAAGCTAGGACGATTGAATACGGGTCCAGATCATCTGTTGTGCATTGAAACAGGAGAGGAGCCTACTAATTTGGAGGAAGGACTACCTAACACGTAGCTCTTTGCTGTGTGCATCATGGACAGTCACTTTGAGGATATTATACACTTCTTGATGATGGGAACAACTCTAGAGGGGTATACTAGCTAACAAAAGAAGGAATTGGTGGTTTACGCGACAGACATTTTGGTCATTGCAGAGCATTTATATAAAATGGGCTCAGATTAAATTCTGTGACGTTATGTATGTTATAGACAATTTTGTGCCTTACAGCAACAAGCATGAATTGTCAATAATCCAAGGGATCCAAAGTTCCCTAAACATGATGTTCCTACCCCTAGAGGAACAAGGTCAGCAAACCAACAGCTCTCAGATCAGTTCTCCACCTGAAAACACTCAAAAACAAGCAATCCTGAAATCAAAGCAGGTGCTCCACTAGGTTTCTGCGCTGAAACTCAGTTGCTCCATGGTGTACCTGCGTTGCAAAGCAAGTGGGACAAAGGCCACCTGCGCTGAGCGAAAAGGGACAAGTGGCACAGTGAATCATTGCTTTGGAATCTTCCAAAAAATGACACTTGGATCAGGTATTTCACCTTGTGATGAGTCAGAGGCTCTGTTTCTCCAAGTGGAAGCAAAGTTCTCCAAGTGGACTCAAGAACTGAAGATCAACTAAAGATTAACTGAAGAGAGAGAGGACACAAGGCAGCTACACATCAGTTGCAAGCTGACTCATCCTTTCTCAATTCATCTATATATTGAGCTCTCTCCTATGAGCTCAGGGAGGCTGGAATTTTGTGCAAAGTAATGATATGCTGTTGGTTTCACTATTGAGTTATTGGGTGATTGTTTGAGAGAGGTGAAGAAGAGCAATTCTTTCTGCTGGGAGGTGTTGCTGGGTTGGAGCCTTCAATGGTTGTAATACTCTCAGAACCTTTATTTCTTCATTAATAAAAGCTATTGAGGTTCTTCTATGTGCTCTTGTTTCAATTATGTATTGTGATGATTGCATGTTTGGTTTACACTAATCCATGAACCAGTTATGATTGCATGCCTCTTGTAGTTTCCTTCTTTGTTATTTTGCAGGATCTCATCGTAGCTGGGCGAGCAGAAGAACAAAGAGCTAGGAGCAAGCGGCCAAAGAGAAGAGTTTGGATTCGACATTAAGCGCAAGGCAACGGTTAGTGCTTTCTCCATTCTCTTTTGCTTTCATAAAGAAGTAAACCTTAAGTAGTTTGTTTTACAGTTGTTGCTAAGGAACTGTCACCCTTAGAGTGGGATAGGGTCATCCGAGTCGGATACTTTTCCCTACAACAAACTGGCGACTCCGCTGGGGATCGTATCCGTTTGATTGTGTTTCTAGTATTTTGCTATTCATTTCCTGAACAAAAGAGTACCAAATCGAAAAGCTTTTGACTATATCAAAAGCGAAGTAGAGGGCAGCTACTCTTGCTCATTTTCTGAGCAAATTAATGATTTGAAGAGCTGATCTACAAGGATCCTTGTAAGCTCTTAGTGATAGCTTTGCACCTTCCTAATCATCCCTTTGAGTGTGCTTGACTGATTGCTTCTGATTTGAGCAAAAACCGTGCATTTTTGAGAAAATTATGACCCGGAAACTGTGAAAACGCAATTCTCGTTTTCCAAAGCAGGTAGTACACAGGCTACCTGCTTTGCAACACAGGTCCCGAAGGGGCTACCTGCGCTGAGAGCCAGTTTGGCTGTGCAGAGCCTGCGTTGGCCCAAATTTGCCTAGTGCATTTGGTGTTTCCTCCTTTCTCTTGCCTGTTTTCACTTAGTTTTGCTGCTAGGTGTCAGTCTTGTGCCTGTTTTGAAACCAATATTACTTGCCATCATTCTGCCTCTGTTATATAACGAAATTGTACTTGTTCTTTGTATTTCTTACTCATTTACAATTTCCCATAACGAAAAGTAAGTTAGTCATGCTTTTGGCCTCTTAGATCTGAACCTGTGTTAGGCATTTTGTTGGTCTAAAGAGTTAGCTTGTTTGCTGTCCATAGCTGATTAGTCATTTTACTTTCGTTAGTATGGTTTGATTTCATGTATTTCCAGTGATTAAGCAAGTGAATCTTAAGGTGTCTTTTGATTTTGGACAAACTTGTTTACTGTCGCTTTAAATCGAAATCAAAGTTATATGACCACTTTCTTTTTGTAATCCATCCACATTAAGAAAGGGAAAAGAAAATACATGCATTGTGCATTTTGCATTTGAAAAAGTTTGCATGATGATTTAGGAGATAGTGCATTAGTTTGTGCTGTATGAACTGTGTGAAAAGAATTTGCCTTTCTTCTCCCTCAGTAGTTAAGATTTTCATCAGTCAAAAAGATTTGAAAAAGCTTGCTTCTCATCTTAGGCTGCATTTAGGAATTTGTCATATACATCTCGTGGTGAACCTTGAAAGGCAAACTTTAAAAAGATCAACTTAAAATATACTGAATGAACCTAACAACGCATTTGAAACATAACGCAAACATCTAGAGGTCTAGGTAGAGACGTGTTCCGGCGTCGTTAAACATAGTGACTGTCGATCTCTACGAAGGTGGGTGATTCCTCCTGAGAGTCGGTGGCACTAATACGGACTTGTGCTCCCACGTACCGTCGCGTATATATTGGGAGACCCCTATAGGCAATTATCCTTTATCCATAGGAAGCCGTGTCGGCCGCCCTACTGATCGCGATGCAGTGAACACAGCATTCACGAAGATCGACCACCCGTACCGTAAAACGTATTCTGTGGTTTCGCGAAAGGTTTGGCACACCCTCTGCCTAGATCTCCAGAGCAGTTTCTTTTGGCCTTTTTCAAACTCTATAACTGAAAAAGTCCAACCGAGCATTTGTCACTTCGGGCTCGTTAATACATCGAAGGAGACTAGAGTCATCTTTAGCTTTTTCTCGACTCTTAAAACATGAAAAAGCAAAGTTATGTTTAAAAGCGTCTAATAAAATTCATTCAAATCGGAATCACAAATTTTCCCCTTTATATTTTAGTTGATCGAGTAATCCGCAATCGTGGAAGAAAGTCAATTGAATATCCGTCGTTCTCGGAGGCTTGCGAGTCAACCGTCTTTGTCTCCGGAATCGAAAACAATCCGGACAAAGCGAGCTCGTCGAACCAGTTCAAAATCTCCTTTAAAAGTTAGAACAAGTGTTCCAACAACATCTGAGATTCTGGTCACTCCAAACATTTCCGGAAACCCTGCCTCTATAGAAGAAGTTCGATCGCCACAGAGGGACAGTAATACTGATCCTAGTCTGGGGGCAAATACTTGTATGACTGAACCAGTTCCATCTGTAACCGGTCCAGAGAGTTTTGTTCCTCAAACATCCGTCGCGGTCGATACAACCCCTTCTTCGGCACCGGAAATCTTTTACGGACCTGACGGTCTTCCTCTTCCACCTGGTCTGATTGCGATAGAGGAAATTATAGAAGAACCGCAAGTATCCACTCCAATTCAATTTGGAGTAGGGGTCACTCTATTTCCTGCTACAACAGAAGTTTGTCCATCACCAGTGGAAGTTCCTGTAGAATCACTAGGTGATCAATTGGATAGACTAAAAATGACTGAACAACCGTCGACATCTAGGACTGTGTCGAATGACACGGCGACGACAGAATTACCTGCTGCAAATCCAACAATGTTCGCCGGCATACCATCTGTCCCAACTAGCTCTCAGTCGCTAGAAGGAGTCCACCAAGAGACTATCTCGACAGTATGGTCTGTTCCTGTTTGTTCCGGAGTAATGTCTGGTAACTCTCATGGTGAGACTCATCAAATTGACCCTTTTGGGAATCTAATTAGGCCATCCAGTCCTCCAGGACAATCAATTGCCTTGAGTTCTGGGTTGCTACCGTATGGGGGGCAGTATGCCCTTTCATTACCCCCTCCGGGAGGGTACCCATACGGGAGTTCTCAACCTTATTCAAGTTATGGCGGAATTGCAACGAGTAGTTGGGTACCTATGCTATCCCAGCCACCGAGAGTTGTATATTCTATGCAACAGTGTGTACCTGTGACAAACATCCCAACTACACCGGCTATTGTGACCGTGTCGCAAGTTCAAACAATGCCTGTTGTATGTCAACCTCAGATTTCTCAGGTTCTCATGCAACAGCCCCTTGACCCTGCAACCCAACCACAATCACCTACTGGTGGGTCAACACAAGTACAGTTGGGTATAACTACCCCACATCTTGGTCCAATGGTTAGTGTAGCGCAACAACCCATGGTGTCGCAACCGTGGATAATGCAATACCAACAGCCGCAATTCCAACAAGTGTACCAAGGTTCTGAACAGCAAATATTTGCGAATACTGGACAACCATATATTCAAAATGGTCAAAATCAACCACTTTATAGTGGTCAAGTCCATCAACCGTATTCATCATACCAACATCAACTCCATTATGCTGGTATGCAAAGACCGACTGTTCAGGCGATTCCATCGTATCCTGGTTACGCTTCACCTAACTTGAACCAGCAGTTACCATTCGTGGCGACTTTAGAGTTGCCTGATTTACATCAGTTAACCAACGATCCAATTGCTTATGCCCCTTGGTGGCCAGTGATTCCGCACAAACTCCCATCCGACATTCCTAAATTCAATGGAAATCCAGGTGAAGACCCGTCGAATCATGTGATGACATTTCATCTATGGTGTTCGTCGAACACTTTGAATGACGATTCGATAAGGCTTCGCCTCTTTCAGAGGACATTGACAGGTCCAGCGGCAAAATGGTATATAGAATTGCCAAGAGCTTCGTTCGACAATTTTAGCTCCCTTGCCACGACATTTTTAACCCACTTTCAATTACCAATAAGGTATGAAACGGGAACAGAAATATTGACTAACTTCAAACAGACAACCGCAACTCATATATCAGATCATATACATGAGTGGCGACGTCGACGAAGAATGGTTAAAACATACGTTCCTGATCAGCTTTTAGCTGAGTGGTTTATAAAGTCGTTACTTCCGGCCATAACGGAAGATGTGGCAAAGGGGGGAGTCGTAACAGAAGAGCAGGTTATTGCTCGTGCACAATATTTGGACTTAGTATATACTCAGTCCGGCACGCTCTATGACAAAATACCAGACGCCCCTAGACCAGAGTTTTCAATCCCTCCTCCTCCTAAATCAAATAGTGACTCTCATGACGGCGATGGCGTGATTGGCACGACAAACACGAATCTGAAAAGGACCAATCAAAAGAAGGCCCGTAAGGATTCGAATCAAAATGCGCATGAGGAAATTCTTGCTTCGGAAGTAAATGCCGTATCGACAGATAAAGGCAAAGAAACCAATCAACCAGGAAGCAAGAAGAAGCAAAACAAAGGGAAGAAGAATAAACAAGGTGAGTCATCCCCTAAGAAAAATTCTTCGAACTCTCCTGGGAATAGGAAACCGAATCCATGTCAAATATGCGATGACAAAGATCATAACACTAAGAATTGCCCATTCAAAGCTGAGCTAAAGAGGTTCTTTAAGAGTCCGCATACCTCAGCTGTGTCAAGTGATCCATTTCCTAACCCAGGTCAAAATCTGGTTGATAGTGGAAACGCTTCCCCGTCTCAAGTACTTATGTTGTCGATTTCGAAACAGCAAAATGATGCTTTGATTTCGACAAGGAACAAAGATTACGGGAATCCACAGGTGTCGAACGATAAAAATAAAGATCAACCTAGCAATTCGACAACAACTTCGGCAGAAGTTGTACCCCCCATCACGCACGAATTAACGATAAAACCGCCAAAGGGAGTAGTACACAAGTCGACATTTAATCCTCGTGCCAGAGCGGCACAGCATTATAACATAGTGGAAGATTTGGCACAATCGCCATCTGCTATGTCGACTCTTGAGGTACTACAACATTGCCCATCCCAAAGGCAGGCATTGTTATCAGCAATTGGTGGGGTGGATCTTAAAGATTCCAATCTGCTATCCTTTGATCACAAAGGGTATGATCCTCAGTTACCAGCTCAACTAGCTTTCCTCGTCCAAGTGAAAGCCCTCAACAAAACAGTTCATAGAACGATTATTGATGAAGGGGCATCGACATGTATTATGTCGATGAGTTGCTAGAAAACTTTAGGATCTCCAACCTTGTCGCAATCATCGACAACATTAAAAGCATTCGACGAAAGGATATATACCCCTTACGGTATCCTTAGTAACCTGAAGGTTGAACTAGGGGGCAAAACAGTAGAAATAGATGTTGAAGTCATCGATGGCAATCTTGACTATAACATCCTACTAGGAAGGCCATGGATTTATGCCATGCAAGCTGTTGTGTCGACTTATTTTAGGAAGATCGCATTCCCCTTTGAAGGAGGGATTACGGTCGTCGATCAACAAAACTTCCTCCCTAATGGTTCACAAGTTACAGGAAGCGTTCCCATGATCCATGGCAGCGACCGGTCAATTCAAGACATTGGGGTAGGTCTGTTGAAAGACCCCACTATGATGGGAACTTTCGCGCTACCACCTCCTAGTTGCATAGGAAATGTACCATTTGTAGCAACATGCAATATGGTATCCACCTTGAAAGACACAGAAGGCAGAGTCGCTATGGATCATGCAATGGTTTTGCCACCAAGCCCCATTGAAATATTGTAGCAATCAATGTTTCATGCATGGGAGGCAAACCCAAATCAATGCTCGTCGAGCGTTTGGGTAGATAGATCTAGAGAATATGGTACCCCATTAGATCCTTGGTCGAAAATACATGGGACTGACGAAGGAATCTTACAATCAATGATGATTGAGGGGGCACCATGGAATGATCACCACCATCGTTCCCTTCTTCCAGAATACGAAGAAGATACTCAAAAAGATCTTTACCACCCTTCAGTCTTTGAATTCCTAACAAATACTGTAAACACGGTGGATTCCGAGCGAAACTTATCAAATATTGAAGAAACTATAGCCATAAATATCTCGACAAAACCTGATGTTGTAGAGAATATTCATGTTGGCAAAGGTTGTTCCCCTTCAGAACTGGAAATATATAACGCTCTCTTTCGCGAATTTAGAGATGTCTTTGCTTGGTCATATGATGAAATGCCAGGCATCGACTCGAGTATCGTTGAACATGAAATTAAAATGTATCCTGATGTCAAACCAGTAAGACAACGGCTTCGACAGGTGCACCCTAAGAAAGCCGATGCCATTAAAGCAGAAGTTGAGAAACTTCTCCATGCTGGATTCATCTACCCGGTTCCTCTAACCGATTGGGTATCGAATATTGTCCCTATTATGAAAAAACAAGGGACGATAAGAGTGTGCGTTGATTATAGGGATGTAAACCAAGCTTGTCCGAAGGACAACTACCCTACGCCCTTCATCGACCAGATAATTGATGAATGCGCCGGATGTGAAATCTTTTCCTTTATGGATGGATTTTCCGGGTATAATCAAATAAATATCCGCCCACAGGACCAGTCAAAGACAGCATTTATATGTCCGTGGGGCACATTCGCTTATCGAAAATTACCCTTTGGCTTGAAGAACGCAGGGGCAACTTTTCAGAGGGCTATGAATTACGCCTTCCATGACATCAAGAGCATTGTTCAACCATATCTCGACGATCTTCCGGCTCATTCGCGAAAGCGGACTGATCATCCGCAGCATTTAAGAGCGATATTTCTACGTTGCCGACACTACAAGATAAGACTCAACCCTCACAAATGTGTGTTTTGCGTCAGTTCTGGTCGTTTACTTGACTTTGTGGTCTCTAAAGATGGGATTCGTCTCGACCCCTGTAAGGTTCAGGCAATCATTAATTTGCCTCCACCTTCGAATTTGCTTCAGATTCAGAAACTCCAAGGGAAAGCAAACTTTCTGAGGAGGTTCATTCCAAATTACGCAGAACTTGCTAAAGGTTATACACGTCTTTTGAAAAAGGATGTACCCTTCGATTGGGACCAGGTTGCGCAAGCTTCCTTTGACGCTTTGAAAGAGTCTCTAGTAAAAGCATCATTAATGTACGCCCCAGATTATCTTAGGGATTTTAACCTGTATCTAGCTGCGGCAGATACAACCATTGCAATGGTTTTAGTACAAGAAGTCGATGGAGTTGAACATCCTGTATATTATTTAAGTAAAAACTTAAATGATACAGAAAGTAAATATTCTTACGTTGAAAAGCTAGCGCTCGCTGCTGTTCAAGCGGTACAGAGATTTCGACATTATATCCTCTTTAGGAAAACTACCATTCTGTCAGATTGCAACCCCATGACTTATATACTGTCGCGACAGTTGCTGGGGGGCAAATATTCCAAATGGATAGCGATCCTTCAAGAATTTGATCTGGAATTTGTGAAATCCAAGTCAAAGAAAGCTCTGGTATTCGCAGAATTATTATGCGATCTCCCATCATCGTCCAACGACGAAACTTCCAAGGAGTCAATAGTGGACGAGACTTTATTTCTGATATCTGCAAGCGATGAATGGTATGGAGATATAATTATCTATCTCCAAACCCAAAAGTTTCGGCCTGACACCTCACACTCCAAACAGAAACGTATACGATACCGAGCAAAAGACTACATGATCGTCGGTGATACTCTTTACCGTCGTGGTATCGATACCGTTCTGAGGAGGTGTCTCACCCATGAAGAAGCCGAAAAAGCCCTGAATGAGTGTCATTCAGGCGCGTGTGGGGGGGCATCAATCAGGTTTCGCTACAGCCCAAAAGATATTAAGAGCAGGATATTTTTGGCCAACAATGTTCAAAGATTGCATAATCGCAGTCCGAAGTTGTCATTCCTGCCAAATCTTTGATAGCAAAACCAGAAAACCACCCGCACCGCTACAACCAATAGTTGCGGTTAGGCCTTTCGCCAAATGGGGCATCGATTTCATGCAATGTAACCCCACCTCGACCGGGGGGCATGGGTATATTATAGTCGCAGTTGACTATTTTACCAAATGGGCCGAGGCGATGCCTACATTGGACAATACTGGTGAAACAGCTGCCCTATTCTTTTTCAATCATGTAGTCGCCTGATTCGGTGTACCCCAGGCTATAGTTACAGATCATGGATCGCACTTCCGCAATCACATGATGGTCGAATTAGCTGCCAAACTAGGGCTATCTCACGACAGCTCTACTCCGTATTATCCACAAGCCAACGGACAAGTTGAAGCAATCAACAAGGTCCTGAAGCGTATGTTGCAGAGGATGATCGGAGTTCATAAAAGAAGATGGCACCTAATCCTGTATGCAGCCTTGTGGGCCTACCGAACCTCGGTAAGAAACGCGACCGGTTTCACACCTTTCCAATTGGTGTACGGTCTAGAAGCAGTCTTACCGATCCAGTGTGAAATTTCGTCGCTTAAACTCGCAATTGATCTCCTCCCCGGAACTTCGGAAGAAGAGGCTCGTTTCTTGGAATTAGTCCAATTGGATGAAACCCGTCGTGATGCCGCTTTGGCTAACGAAGCCCATAAGAAACGAGTCAAGGCTCAGTTCGACAAAAATGTCAAACCCCGTGTCTTCTCAGAAGGTGATTTGGTCTTACTTTATGACCAAGAATCCGATAAATTAGGAGCAGGTAAATTCAATTCCTTATGGATGGGCCCCTATATTGTTAAAAGAGTGTTAGCAAAAGGAGCCTACGAGTTAATAGATTACGACGGAATTCCACTGGCGCAGCCCCAGAACGGGCTGTACCTCAAGCGTTACTATGCTTAAATAGTAACCTGCATGCTTTTGTTGTATTTTGTTTTCGCCAAAGTACTTGTTCTGGTTGAGTGATTCCCTTTTTCATTCGTTGCAGATGTCAAACCTTATGGAGACATGTGTTGGATATGCCGACGGAGCGAGTCGTAGTTCGCGGAACCTATCCTCCGCAGCATGGGCCATTTTTTATCCAAGTGGCGAGTTAGTAAGTTTCAGAGGTGTATGTATTGGGCAATCAACGAATAACATCGCTGAATATAGCGCGTTGATAGAACTACTCTCTGATGCCATCACAAGAGGCATACGCCGACTAATTGTCAGGCTAGACTCACAGCTCGTAGTACTACAACTCAATGGTATATATTCTGTTCGTAATCCAGCTATTTATCGCATGTTCCTAAGAGTAAAGATCTTGGAAAGACGATTTGATTCAATTCAATATCAACATATTTCAAGAAATCAAAACACATTAACTGACTCATTGGCAAACTATGTGTTAGATAGACATTTGCAACATTTATAAAGGACACATCATAAAAGGTGTACATATGAATCATCCAAATCAACCAGAATAAGACTCGAAAATCAAAATATATATATAAGTTGTTCATAAAGTTCATACATAATGTTCTGTAACCAAGACAAAATTGGTCATATGACCTAAAAACTCAAAATGCTAGGGGGCACCCTAGCCTAGTGATGCTCCTGATAGTAAGCCACAGTCTGTGTGATCATGCGTAGAAGACGGGTCCATCGTCTAGGTACACCAATAGTATGCTGCTGCATCGGTAAAGGTAACTCGTCAATCTGTACATCCGGAAGACCACGGGTAAGGTTCTCAACCTGCCCCTGCACAGATGTAAGGGTCTCTGAGTCGCTAAGATCACGGATAATAGCTCTCCGAGCAGGTTCCTCTGCCGGAACAATAACAGGTGGTCTCGGACGAACAGGACCGACATCTGCAAGCGCACATGAGTTCAATTAAAGTCTTGAAAGAATAAAGCACAAGAACATTATGAATGAAAACAATGAACGGTAATATGGTTGAAGTTCTTACCAGTAGCATCCCACTGAGCACCGTCTGGCAGTACCATATCCGGATCGCCCCGGAAATCCATACCAACATATGGGTACTCGGAAAAAGCCATCTCCTGGCAATCGAACCACCTAAAGAAAGCAGCATTGAAAGAAATCTGGGATTGACCGGCATGCCTGGACATGTGATCGACCCATCGCTACATACGTGGCTCGGTAGGAGAAGGCACTCCGAGATCAATGTACTGAGGTTGCATCAGAGGGATCTTCTCCAAGGCGAAGGCAGTCAGAATCGAACCAAAACCAAAGTTCTTCAGCTTCCCGTCCTTCACCTTGTTCAATTGATTTTTCATCTAACTAAGCACTGCATCACTCCAGTTGAAGATTTTCGGTTGGAGACATTCCAAGGCGTGCTGCATGTGAGACCTGTTGGCAACATGTAAAGATGCGCTACCGGCCATCCTACCAAGAGTATACAGAATGGACCTGAGAGGCATGCTAGTAACATCACGGATAACCACCTTGCCATCTCTGCTCGGCTGGGACCCCTCCCTGCAATACTGGCGAACATAATCTCTCACGGAATCATTCCCCCGAACTGTACCTGATAAAGAAATGGGGGCACCCCGCCTTGACAGGCCAGTCAAGAAGTAAATATCTGTCACAGTCAATGGAATAGGTTTGTTCCTGATCTGGAATACTTGGTTAACAGGATCCCAAGCATCAAGCAAATACTGCAGTAGTAAAATCTGTGCTCTCATGCTAGAGATACGGAAAAACTTCAGTAAACCACAGTCTCGCAATGCGCCCACCGTAACAGGATCATGAAGGGCAATCATATCTTCTTCTTCGTGTTCTCGTTCTCGCCATGTTAGGGCCATCTTGGTCAAGAATCCCTGCAAAACAAACAAGAGGATGAGTCAGCTCCTGAAATTGATGAAAAACTGGCGAAAATTTCATCAAAATCTGTGAAAAATTGTTGCTTTTATGCCCCAAAGCAGGTGCCCAGTGTACTACCTGCGTTGGGGGACAAGCTGCCTTCAAACAGCTTGGATCCCAACGCAGTTTTCGAATGGGGAACCTGCGTTGATCAGAGGGCGCCCTGGCAAAACCCCAGAGGCTCAATAGAGCAGCAAAACAGGCATAAAACAAGAAAATGAAACCATGAAAATGAAGAACTAAGGTTTAGCTCCTACCTGGTCCAAACGGCGCCGAAAATCGTCCGCAGAATCTCCCGGAATCAGCTGATGAAAATCGAGGGGAAAGAGGCTCCTCCAAAGCTCCAACAAGCAAAATGCAAATGAAATGGTAAAATGAGAGGTAAAACCCTTTTTATTTGCTTTCTTACATAATTCAAGGTAAATATTGATGTGTTAATCTCATTTTCAAGTAAATATTACCCATTTCTAACTAGTTTGTTGCAGCAAATTGAAAATGCGGTGCTATCAATGAAAAAGAGAAGCTAATTATGGTAAAAAATCAAAAGTAAACCATATAATCGAGCAGTTTTAGCAATGTTCATGCTCGTTAAAAAATAAACGCAAGAATTGAGCAGTTTTGTACAGAGTTCATGCTCGTTAAAAAATAAACACAAGTCGTGAGCAATCTTTCCCTACAGTTCAAGCTCATCCAGAAAAAATGAACCGGTAAGCAACCTCGAGAAATGTAACCTTTGAAAGCCATATTAAAAGCCCTTGGTCGTGTTTATATGCCATCACCTCCATCCGTTCATTTGGCCAATCGTTCACCTCCATATGTTTGTTTACCCATTTTGAGGAACAGCTGCGAAGAGTGATTTCACTTAGCCATCCTTGTGACACTGCCGTGATTGGAGAATTCCAACCTGTACCTGGAATCTGCTGCTATCCCTGTTCATCACTCGTTCCTCAAAAGACGAGTCTTCTTTGGGCTCTTTTCACTGACTCGTAAAATATGAAAAGTTTGCCGAGTTTTGGCCTTCCAGCTCGTTAAAGGACAAGAAGAGCTATCCCTCCTCTAGATTTTAATCTTTTTGGACCTGAGGGATTATTACACAAAAAGATCGAGCGCTTGTTTTGTTCGGCTCGTTAAAGAAATCGAAAATTCATCCCTTCTGTATTGTTTTATACTTTTTCGGACTTAAGGGATTAGAAGACGAAAAAGGAATTTTGGAGTTAACTTTTCGTACCTTTTCAGACTCTCTAAAAATGAAAAGGACCGAGTTTTCTTTGTCATTAGACTCGTTAAAATGATTAAATAGCGACAAACTTGTCTTTAGACGAGAACGAGTTTCCCTATCGCTAGGCTCGTTAAAACATAGCGATGGGCTTGCCCGAAGGGCAGGTTATAGAACAAGCATATGTTATCCTCCTCAAGCTTGACAAAAATAAAGAGGTACTGGTCAGCAATGACTGGGGAAAAATTGGGAGAACCTCACAGCATTAATGGTAGCAAGTCGCTCTTGAACATGACACTTTGTCCTCCGTATCACATCGGGTTGGGTTGTTTCATTCACCGGTCTCATAACCATGGTCTTCGCCACACCATCCACAATTGGGGTAATGCTACCAATCCATCACATCAGTGTCATTATATGTTCAAGAGATGTGGTTCTGTAAAGAGTCAACCGTGTTCCACCCACTGCCATACATTATCCTTCATCCACTTCATGACCGCCACCCTGAATCATACATCACAGTTTGTTTTCACCTCATCACAATCACTAGCTCCGTTCCGTGTCACTGATGTGGGATTCATTAAGGCCCTCCTTTGACGGATCGCTCCTTGTCGACATCAGCTCATTATCCAAGGAGTTGATCTAGGAACACCCCTCTCAGTACTTTGAAGCTTGCATGCCTCAATGGCAAGTTTCTCACTTCCGGCGACAGGTATACATCAATGACCTTCGACCAAAAGATTTTGCATGGTGGTCGACGCCAAGTCTTTTATTCCCACCATGTCGATTGTACTGCCGTACCTTGAGGGTCATCATCCTTATCGGTGACTCCTCTCGCGCTTGTTAACGGTTTACATCATTGACCGGTAATCAAGCGATGTCTTTCCATGTTCGACTTCAAGAAATTCTCACATGGATCGACTTGTACATCGAGTGAAGATCGGAAGAGATTGAAGACCCCGGATCTAGTTTCATCCATCCGGGCTGCGATATATATTCAGGACATAAAGACATTTGATATGTACACCATTACAACAGATGATCATCCTTCTCAAAGGATGATAATTTCAGCAGAGAATTATCAGTCTACAATCAGACGATCGTCTGTTCTATGTACCAAAATGTATTTATAAAGCTGAGCATGGGAATGCCTGCCTCAGCTAGATCATGAAAAATGTATGAAAAATAATGTATTGTATTGTATCTTATTACAGGACACTTCTCAGCAGATTGAATGAACTTCGGATCCTCTCAATAAAGCATTTCACCCGATAAACGACCTCATACTTTAGGGGGCATATGTTATAGACAATTTTGTGCCTTACAGCAACAAGCATGAATTGTCAATAATCCAAGGGATCCAAAGTTCCCTAAACATGATGTTCCTACCCCTAGAGGAACAAGGTCAGCAAACCAACAGCTCTCAGATCAGTTCTCCACCTGAAAACACTCAAAAACAAGTAATCCTGAAATCAAAGCAGGTGCTCCACTAGGTTTCTGCGCTGAAACTCAGTTGCTCCATGGTGTACCTGCGTTGCAAAGCAAGTGGGACAAAGGCCACCTGCGCTGAGCGAAAAGGGACAAGTGGCACAGTGAATCATTGCTTTGGAATCTTCCAAAAAATGACACTTGGATCAGGTATTTCGCCTTGTGATGAGTCAGAGGCTCTGTTTCTCCAAGTGGAAGCAAAGTTCTCCAAGTGGACTCAAGAACTGAAGATCAACTAAAGATTAACTGAAGAGAGAGAGGACACAAGGCAGCTACACATCAGTTGCAAGCTGACTCATCCTTTCTCAATTCATCTATATATTGAGCTCTCTCCTATGAGCTCAGGGAGGCTGGAATTTTGTGCAAAGTAATGATATGCTGTTGGTTTCACTATTGAGTTATTGGGTGATTGTTTGAGAGAGGTGAAGAAGAGCAATTCTTTCTGCTGGGAGGTGTTGCTGGGTTGGAGCCTTCAATGGTTGTAATACTCTCAGAACCTTTATTTCTTCATTAATAAAAGCTATTGAGGTTCTTCTATGTGCTCTTGTTTCAATTATGTATTGTGATGATTGCATGTTTGGTTTACACTAATCCATGAACCAGTTATGATTGCATGCCTCTTGTAGTTTCCTTCTTTGTTATTTTGCAGGATCTCATCGTAGCTGGGCGAGCAGAAGAACAAAGAGCTAGGAGCAAGCGACCAAAGAGAAGAGTTTGGATTCGACATTAAGCGCAAGGCAACGGTTAGTGCTTTCTCCATTCTCTTTTGCTTTCATAAAGAAGTAAACCTTAAGTAGTTTGTTTTACAGTTGTTGCTAAGGAACTGTCACCCTTAGAGTGGGATAGGGTCATCCGAGTCGGATACTTTTCCCTACAACAATGTACCTGACTTTGAATGCAACAACATCCTTGTTGAAGCTCATGGAGGAGCTAAGGGAGGACGTTATGTAGGAAAGGCTACAACAGATAAGATTTTATGCACTAAGCTATGGTGGTCAATGCTTCATAAGGATTCTAAGGCTTATTGTAAGGCATGCGATGCATGTCAAAGGATGGGCAGGCTATCACAGAGGGATGAGATGCCTATGAATCTGTAGATGTCATTACAGCGATTAGAAAAGTGGGCAATTGACTTTGTAGGACCAATTCAGTCGCCACGAAAGAATACGGGTGCGCGGTACATCATCAACGTGACTGAATATTTGAACAGATGGGCAAAGGTGTAGCCTGTGAAGGATTGTATAAGGGAAATGATAGCAATTTCAATCTTTGAGTATGTACTGACTACATTTGGTTACCCGAAGATTTTGATGAGAAATCGCGGTACGCATTTTCTTAATGAAACAATCAGCGCGTTAACGGAGGAGTTCCAAGTTTATCATCAGAAGAGTATGCCATATCATATGCATGCTAATGGGATGGTGGAAGCGTTTAACAAGATATTGGAGAATGTGCTGATAAAGGTCTGCAATGCACAAAGAAATGACTGAGATGTGCACATACCCACGGTGTTATGGGCTTTATAGGACAACTTGCAAAAAGCTAATTGGACAAATGCCTTTCAGGCTGGTTTATGGCGTAGAAGTTGTGATGCCGATGGAGTACATTGTACCTAGTATGCGCATGGTGACATTCACAGGAATGGCGGATCGCGAAGCCCTAGAAGAAAGGCTCGCGCAGCTGATAGAGTTGGAAGAAGATAGATTTTTGGCTGGATTTTGTCAGCAAGTTCAAAAGGATCGAGAAAAGGCATGGCACGATTGACACATCAAACTACGCATCTTCAAGGTAAATGATTTAGTGTTATTATATGACAACATGTTTGCTAAATTTCCAGGAAAATTTCGAATGCATTGGCTGGGGCCCTATGTCATCAAGGAGATTACCTATGGTGGAGTACTTCAGTTGGTGAAGTTGAATGGAGAGCCATTTCGAGGGAAGGTAAATGGCAGCCGATTCAAGCCATACACTGGGGATCCGACGAGATGACTATACAATGGAAGCATAGTCTTAGCACTCCAGGAAGCTGAAAGGAGGCACAGGACTATAAAATACACTACCCAGGGTATAAATCTGTGCAACTAGGAAACTGCACAAAAGGGAGGAATATCACAGTATCATGAGAAGCGTAAAAGGGAGCTGCGCTATCGGAGGAGCGACCATGTAGGGTCACCAGGAAGTGTTGTTATGGTCACTGTTCATGATTTAACAGTGAGAAAATAGCTAAATGGAGTGGTGGGGGGGGGGGTGGCATTTAAGTCAGAATTTAAGAGCAGATCTTTAAAAATATACCGCCAACCTAGCATTTATGAACAGATTTTGGGGGGAATGGTTGGATTCAAATTCGAATTTTCCTATAAATTAGAGATGGCTGCCCAACGAAAAAAACTTGGAACTTTGAGAATTGAGGTGTTGAGCTCTCAGGCGTGCATGAACCTTGAGATTTTTTAGGCTTTAGTAGCTAGTTTAGTGGTTGAGAAATTTCATTAGGAAACTTAGGATCTCTTAACTAGCATCATGTGAGCACCTGTGGAGACTGCAAGTGTTAGAGAAGTGATGGCAGCTGAGGGAGATGCCCTGGAGGTAGTGAGTGTAGAAGTACCTACAGAGGTACCCCAATTGCTAAGGTCACCCAGGCCGAGGCCTACGCCAACCAGAAAGGGTCCAAAACCAAAGAAGGATAAGCAGAAAGTGGCACAGCCGTGCGCACGCTGCCTAGAAAACACCCGCAGAAAGAAAAGCCCCCTGCGCAAGAGAAGGGAAAAATAGTAGACCTAGAACCCGATGACGACATAGAAGAATCAATATGGGCATGGAGGACATTGAGATGGGCGCAGAAGACATTGAAATTGAGGGGGTAGATCCTATCTCCAAGTTACCAGAATACGTTCCTCCAGGTTGAGGCAAGGTGAAGGTCCCAAAGGACCTCGATGAGAGAAAAATCTCACTTCACACACTGTTGCTAGTAGAAAAGATCACATTCAAAGCCCCGCGTCTAGCACGCATCCCCCATTTAAAACTTGAGGATTGGGACCTGGCGGATACTGAGCGGTTTCCCCACTTAGCGATTGATATATTCATGCACCGCATCTTCTATAAAGACTTTGGTGTGACTGTGCTGGAGCTGAGACAGTGGATAAAAGGGGTGGATAAGGTAGGACTGTTGAACCTACTATGGGTGTCGCATAACAACCGCGCGCCCATAAATTTGATAGTGATCAAATAGCTATTATTCTTAGTGCACGATGGGTGCTCGTGGTTAGGAGAACTGATACCGATAATTGACATGCTGATCCATAGGATCACTCTGCTCTCGCATTTAGGATTGAATCCAACCATGGAATTTGGTAGAAAAATGGGTGAGCGTGACCTCGCTGAACGAATGAAGGACAAGTTCAATCTTGCCAAGAAGCTGCACAACTACTCCATTTCCAACATAACCAACGTCGTGGTCAAAATAGCCACCTAGATCTCGGCTGGGAAAATAATGAGGAAGTGTTGCGCAAATGAAGTGTTGGCATTGGTTGTGTCGTTAGCGGCCCAATTCTCAGAGGGCGTACAATTCAACTGGGCACACTATCTCTGCAGTGAGTTCCTCGCAAAATTCAGAGAAGCATAAGACCAACGAAATCCCTTCCACTATGCATGGATGCTGCTATCAATTGTACTAGTTGCATGGGATTTACAAGAGGAAAAGCAGTTTCCTCCGATTGCATGAGATCTGTCAAAAGTAGCAAAGTTCACTTCACTCTGGGTCACGAAGGACCCCCAAAGGGTCAAGGACAATAAGATATTTTGGGTCCTGATGGAATCAAGCATCTGTGCCACAATCAACCACAAGTCGTGGCTCTCACCGACTGTTTTTGAGTAGTTGTCCGAATATGTAGAGTTCAAGGCGAACTCCCACTGCGTTTCCATTAGAGTGCAAGAGGACCCCGAGTAAAAATGGTATGATCTTCCATACCTAGCGATGGTTGATGCAATCATTGTGGTCTTAGAGATTTGACTAGCAGAGTGGCGCATGACCTCAGTCTTATCAGCTAGGTCTAGTAAGTCTTCCGCGAAGCGAAAGAAGGAAGAGGCCATGTTAAAGATGGAGCAGTTGACTGAAAGAAGGAAGAAGGAGGTTGAGGACAAAGCCAAAGTAGAGAGAGCTGCCAAAAAGCAGGTAGAAGGGGAGGAAGAAGAGGAAGAGAGCGACTCTGGCAAGAGTCAGAAGTGGCCTTCCTCACAGATAGAGGAGGAATAACAGTGCTCAGAACAGGGAGGAGCAGACCTGAAGACTACTCCATTCCGGGTTAAGTGCATAAGGGAGCAAGAGAAAGTAGGGTCGTGGAAGAGGTCGAAGGCCAATAAGTCATCACTTGACCCAATCACTTTGATTGAAGGTGATTTGAATGATATTGGGGACATCATGAAGGATGTGACTGTTGAACTACTGCAACAGTTCAAGCAGCAACAAAAGTAAGCCTTGGTCGCCATTCAGATCGGTTTGTGTGAGCTGTAGATCCAGGCCACTCAAGTGCAAAACAGTGTGGGGCGAAGCAGCGTGATGTTAACTATTTTGGCACCTGGAACTTTAGAGGCAACAGAGATGGTTCACTCAATGGATCCCCAGGCCGTTGCGCTGCCAGATGGGGCTTTGACCGTAGAAACAGAAGCTGACAGGGCCATTATCAGTGCTCTGAAAAAGATTGGGCTAAACTTGGCCGTGCTTCCAAGCGAAGCCCTTCACACCCTACAAGACGGTGCGATCGCAAAACTTCGGGCTCAGGAACAATGTGCACTGAATGTTATCAGAAAGTAGAAGGTGGACAATGTCTAGATGGCTATACAAAAGACATCTGCGATTGATCTCCTTAATAAGATCACGGAGAAGAATGAGCGCACAAAACCCGTAGTAGCTGAGGCATGCAGAACTATTCCGGAGTTGAATATCCCTGAAGATGCGCCATTCGATACTAGAATTCAGAAGCCCACTACAGGTGTGCATGACGGACGGACATAGTTGGCTAAGGTTCAGTTTGAACTGAACCTTAAGATCACATAGCTTGAGTTAAGGGTGCAGCCTTCGACTCCACCAGAAGTTAGAGAGCAGTGCGAGGCCTGTTAAAGATGTCATTGCAACTATCAATGCTACAATGTAGGAGTGTACTGTGCTCTTCGAGAAATCGCTCGAAGTAGTCACCAACCAACAGGAAGATCCCAACATAAAGAGGCTAGAAATAGAGGCACGAGAACTGCAGAAAAAATATGACGAGGTTAAAGCGACGATGTGCACCGTCACCATCACGCAGAGGTTGGTAAAGCTGTAGAAAGAAAAAGCACTCAAGGAACATGTGGACGCAGCACAGCGCAAGGAGACAGTATTGAAGGCCAGGTTGAGGCCTTGGCTAGACGAAGCATATGTGCTCATGGCCACCATTGAAGGAAAACTGGCTAGTTTGCAAGAAACACGATAGAAAATATAGGCAAATAACATATGACCAACAATAGAGCAATTGGTCGAGCAGGTGAAGCAGGCGGAGACACAGTGCACTCCTGAAGTTGCAGTGGTATAGGTGGAGCTCAGAGGTCTTTGTGACAAGATCTCCGCGCCCGCAGAGTCACTCGAGGGTAAGTCACTAGTTTTGCGTTGGGGGCCTATTGGGAACAGGTCCCCTAGGGTCGGTTTTGGGGCTAAGGGCCCAAGTTTTGTATAAAAAAATGTAAAGTCTTCACATTTTGTGGTCGCAGAGTGTGAAGATGTAAAGAGTCACCAAAGGTTTCTGCCCTTATTTTAGGTAACTTGTGTCGGCTTTATGAAATACACCCTTGGTCCACGGACCATGGGAATGTATAAAAATGAGAGTATTAGAAGAGTCTAAGGCAGTTCTTGGTAGTTTTTGGCAATTGATGAATGTAATGGGTCTGTGAAAGTTAAGAGCGAAGAGTCTTAGCATAGGAAAGAGGCTCTGCAACTAAGTGTGCAGAGGCCTAGGGTAAAAGTCTACAACTGAGTGCGCAGACCCCTGCAACTGTGTGTGTAGGGTAGTCAGAGTCTGTAAAGGAGATCTGAACATCAATAAAGAGAATTATTCTGCAAATACCTGTGTATGAGCTATTTTACTTCTGTTATGAATGTATGCAATTATGTTATGTTGAATACTGGGTTTATGATTTAATGTTGTATTGATGCACGAATCTATGTGTTTTACTTTGTTATAAGAATGTAAGTAAGAATATATGTTTACGCGAAGATAATCGTAATGCATGTTGAAGTTATCCACCACTTAAGCTAATCTAGGTAAGTACACCAGTGAGAGTAGTCACAGAGGGGAGTTAGTGTCTGAATTGCCTATTTAGGGTACATGAACGATGATCGCAGACCTTCGCGAAGGTATCGAAGCTAAATAAGAGAAGTATATCGATAATCCCTAAAGGACCTATCGGTCTGCGCAAAGGAAGGGTTAGGGCATAAAACAACATCTCTACCATCTCAGGGTGCAGAAACTTGGTTCCTGCAACCCCCCATACTTCTTTGGGTGAGGATGAACCACATTAGTTGGTTTGAAACGTTAACCAAATCCTAACAATGTAATTAATCTGAAAGACTTCTAAATAAATATTATTAAATATTATAAAAAGTATTCCCCTTTTCCTCCCAAGTCAAATATAGTTATTTTCTTTTAATAGTTAGGATGGCTTGTCTTCCTAGATCTTTTTCTTCATCTTGTCTTGAAGATGAACTACACTAGTTGGTTCGAAAAGCATCCACCAAAATCTTCAATGTGATTTCTTCCAAAAATGTTTTATATAAAAGTATAACAATTATTTTATTATTTTAAAATTATTAAAAATAAAGTAAAATTATTTATTTAAATTAATTATATTGAAATATAATAATTATAATTAAAAATTTAGAGAGTTAGTTCAATTTGTGAGAGTATCTTGATAAAGCACTTTTGTTATTAAGAATTTATTAGTTCAATTCTCTAAACACTCTAAAGGTCAAATTTCATAATTGAGTCTATTTATAGAGATAGCCTCACCAATCTCTGAAATCCATATTTATAAACATAGTTTCAACAATCTCTGAAATCCATAGACTAAATAGAAAAAAAAATATTTTTAATAATATAAATTTTAACTTTGGAAAAATAAAAGTATTATTCATATTTCAAAACATCATATTATAATAAAATACTTCGTTTAAAAAAATAATATTGTCAAACTGTACAGGGTCTACAAGAAAATCAACAGTCCAGATATACATAAAATGTCCATAATTTTTTTCCGCGACTATCAATTCAATATTCTGTTCATGCATCACCGGACCAATGCCAACGTACATCAAAACAGTGAACCAAAATGTAGAAGTACAGTTGCCAGAATATAAAAGTAAAGTTCAACCCAAAAAAACCATCGACAAATATTATGATCCAAGAGTGACGAAGGGTCAGGTTTTGGAAAATGATATTAGCGTGTGCGACAGAAAAAAGAATGGTACCAGAAATGGCGCCTGTTAAGCGATCAAGATAGGGAAGTTTTGAATTTCCTTCAGAACAGAATTGTCAGAACTGATGTTGATGTGTGTCAAATAGCCGTAGCGTTAATTAACAACAAAAACAGTTCGATTAATGGAGTGGGCTCTGTTACCCTTCATCAGTACCTGCTATTTCTCACATAGTCCATACAGTATCGAGAATATTGACAGTTCAGGCAGCATCGAAAATATTGATGCATCCAACTCATAATGTTGATGCATGATGAGTTAATAAACCAAATACGGTAACTGTAATTTAATGACTTGGTAAGAGTTGAGTTGACGCTGGCTGAACTTATGTATTTTCGGAATATTTTGGAAATTGAGGCGCTCTCATTTTGGAAATTGACACTCAGGGGACGGTTCAAATGTTTGATAGGAGTTGTCTCCTGATCGCCAGATTTTAAGATATTCTAAAAATCTACATAAAGATGTTAGCTGACTGGTCTCTACAGCCGGCTAAACTATAACATAATTACATTTGATTTTAACTATATTAACTCCAGTGAATATGGAGCTTGACTTTATTTCATACACTTTAGATAAAACTCAACAATACTGTTGACTTTACTTCATACACCTTAGATTTTTGAAATCTGAAATGACAATTTACACTAGTACTTTAATCACACGACAACTATGGTTAGATTGGAATGACTTTTCCTTTAAAAATAAACTAATTCAAAATATATTAATTAGGTATAGACTAGTTGATTTGTAGAGGGCTTACATGTCAGTTATTTATTGGTTCAAATTTCAAATTTGATGAAAACTTGTCATTTATTTATTTTAAACCAGTACTTTAATCACACGACAACTATGGTTAGATTGGAATGACTTTTCTTTTAAAAATAAACTAATTCAAAATATATTAATTAGGTATAGACTAGTTGATTCGTAGAGGGTTTACCTGTCATTTATTTATTGGTTCAAACTTCAAATTTCAAGAAAACAAGTTAATGTGGAATAAAAAATTATTCATAAAACTTAGTTTCACATAATCCTAGCAATGACCTAGTGAAAGCATCTCCACACAATTCTGGAGACAGTTTGGTGACAGCATCTCTATGTGGGCAATCATGGTAATAACTTGGTAACAACATCACACAATCTTGGTGACTAGCGTGGCAACCAACTCTCTAACTTAGGTAAATAATAACATTAAAGCTTGTCTCCACCGTGGCAGCCAACTCTCTAACTTAGTTAAATAATAACATTAAAGCTTGTCTCCACCTAGATGTTGTTGGCATTATGAGATAAGTGTTGTCCTTGATGGCAAACCTCACTGATGACAAATCATAGTACAGAAGGTCAGCAGCAAGGAATTGATGATCAGACTATAAGAAGAAGAGAAAGTTCATACACGCAGGTTCGTTAAGCCCAAGTCGCGTGTACACGCTGGTTGGCTTCAGAAAAAGCGCGTGTATGTGGAAAAGTACCTTTGGTCCATGGCGGTTAGTTCTTGGAAGTTGTGCCTATGGTTTTGGACCTTGGTGTCTCGACGGACGTGTTGATCCCTAGTTTTGAAGTTGATGGTATTGGATTTCTATGGTTGTGGCCCTTGGTATTGAACAAGGCCTAAAGCTATATAAGGAGAAGGAAATCATTAGGCAAGTGCATCTGAAATGTCTTGAATATCTGATGAAGCATTAGATCCAGTATGCAGGGTTATGGGTTGATGATGCATTGCTTGATCTGAGCTAAGGAGAGATCTCATCTGTTGATGGAGAACTAGATCTAAGGAGAGATCGGGATCAAATGGTTTGAAATGAACTATCTTTATGATGCTTATTCTAGATCTACATACTGACGCATGTATTGTTCTATAAGTGTTATGAGTATGACTGATGTCTGGTACAGCTGCAAGTTATGAGAAATTATTTTTAGATCTGTACGCGTGTTGTCTTTGGTAAAAGCGCGTATACACGCGGGTTTGATTCATCGAAGTAGCGTATACATTGTAAAGCTTGATATTTGAAGTTGCAGATGAATCTGATGGTTATTACAGAGTTCTGTGTCTACTCTGTGATCTGGTGACTGTTGTTAACAGGGTTTCAGTGATTCAGAGTTTGATGATTGTGTTGAGCTTCAATGATAGTTATGGGTCCAGTATGAAAATTGGATGAAAAGTGGCCTTACAGATTATGTGTTGTGCTTCAGTGTATCCAGTCTGAAAATTGATGAAACGTGGTACCTGGAGGTGAGAAGATTGTAGGCAAGCACCTACGTACTAGTATCTAAGCTAGTACAAAAGCTAAAGGAGATCTTTGGAGCATTGTAGCAGGTAGCAGCCTGCGTACTAGTAAATGAATCGGCTAGTACAAGAGTAAAGGGGGTTGTAGCTCCCGTACTGGTATAAGACTGCACCAGTACAAATATTGTAAAAGGATTTTCTTATTAAGAAGAAGATTGAGATGACTTGCAGCAGGTGGTTTTCACCCACATTGGGTTTCCACCTTATATCTTTGTGTTCATGTGTGTGGCTCTTGTGTGATGTTCTGTTCTGTTATTCTGCACCTGTTTACTGTTAACATGCTTAATAATGATCTGATGCATTTACTGAAGATTAAGCTAACTGAATTATAAGATCTCTGGATATACGCGAGTTTCATTAGACACAGTAGCGTGTACACGCGGGTTCACTTAATTGAAGTAGCGTATATGATTCTGAGTATGAAATTGAAAAGTTTGATTGATCTGATAATACTGATTCACCCCCCCCTCTCAGTATTATTTCCAACAATTGGTATCAGAGCAGGTCCTTTGGTAGAAGCTTGATCGCTTGAAGGAGATCCGTGGAACAATGGGAAAGAAGCTTAAGAAGAAAGCTCATAAGAAGAAGAAGACATCTCAGAAGATCTATGACAGTGGGAGAGTCGATTGGGGATTAGGTATAAGAAGTTCTTCAGATTCAGAATCAGATTTAGAATTAGATTCAGAATCATTATCAGGTATGAATGTGTTATCCTCTGATGTTCCTGCTATATTTCCTTGTGAAAGTGATGGAAGTGATAGTGAAACTACTGAACATGCTTTTATGGGTGAGCAAGAAAAGTGTCAAATAGAGGCAATGTTTAGAAGGTTTGCAGACAAAGTTAAAGATCAACAAGATCTATTGAACAAAAGGGAATGTGCTTTCAAAGAAGAAGTTACCAAACTAAAGGCCCAACTAGAAGAAGGAAACAAGGTAAGAAAGCTTCTCAAGGACAAGGAAGACCAATGTCAAAAATTGCAGCATGAAGTGACATCATTAAGAAAAGAAGTCAACGAAAGAAGCACAACCATCAAGAAACTCAAAGATAGATCCAGCTACTATGAAAATCTTGAAGCTACAATCCCCTCACTAAAAGGAGATCTTGAAGAATCAAAGAAGCAGAATACAGATCTACTCCAAGCTATTGCAAAACAAGAAAACGAAGTCACCAGCTTAAAATCTCAACTAGAATGTGCCTTCCGAGTTCGTCAAATGCAGCAGGATCTGAATGAAGAACAAGAAAAGGAGATTCTCAAACTAAGGCATCAGTTGGAAGAAGGAAGGAAAGATGGAGAAGACATGAAGAAGCAATGTCTAGAAAAGGAGGAACAACTTCAAGTTGAGGTAAATATCTTGAAAGGTAAAATAGAAGAAAAGGATAAGCTTTTACGATTTCAAGATAGTTCTAAAGTCTTGGATGATATTCTTAGTAGTCAAAGGTCCCCTGCTATAAGGACTGGTCTTGGTTTCCATGAATCTGTTGAAGGTGAATCTAGTTCACAAGGTGAGGCAAGGAACTCTAAAGAGAAATCCAAAATGATCAACAAGGAGATGAAAGGTCAATCTCATCATCAACCAAGGAAAGAAAGTCTTCAAAGAAAATCTTTTACCCCTCCTATGAATAATATTGAATGTTATGTATGTCATAATCTTGGACATGTTGCAGCTAGATGTAGAAGAAGAAGAGTTCAAGACTATTATGCGGACAGGTCATCTCAATCAAGGTACTTTAATGGATATTGCTTTGCTTGCAATATGTATGGTCACAAAGCTGCTGATTGCTACAGAAGGAACATGAAACATGTTAGATGTTATGCATGTAACAAGCTTGGACATATAGCAAAGGAATGCAGGAACAAAGGATGGACATCACACCGAAAGGAGAAAACCTCATCACACTTGAAGATATGGAGGAAGAAGGAAGTACAGTCAGCACAATGTACTGAGACACAGCACAGCACAGACATATCAGACTCAGGGGGAGCTGAAAGTGTAAACCTTCAGTGTCCTGAATCTCATACGCAAGTTCCTTAAAGGGAAGTCGCGTATATACGCGAGTTCGACACTGCAAAGTCGCGTATATGTCAGTCTGAAGAAAAGCAGTGGGGACAGGCTCAGAAAAGGGATCTGATATGATTCAGTCCATTATTTGCTCTATTGGTTAATAGCTACAGTCTGCTGAGGATGTGTGGAAATGTTTTGTTACTTGTATGATTTCTGGAAGTGTTTTGATCCTAACTTGAGGATGAAGATGTTTTGATGCTTACTGCTGATATATGCATGATCAGATCTAACAAATGGCACTGGTTGAGGGGGAGCATATGCCTTTAGTAATTCATTGTTGGCATTATGGTTAATAATCCTTGGTGATGATTCTTATATGGATAAATGATATATCTTGCTATGATATGATGTTGTGAATTGTCTATGATAAACTCTCATATGATTCTTGAAGTTACATAGAAGATGTTCAGATCAGATTTATGGTTGATTCTTTGATGATGCATGTATGGTGCTTACATGGTGATCTTCATAAGAACAAGGAGAAGTACAAAGCTTGAATACACATCTTCATCACTTGATGATGAGTCACTTATATACTGCTGTTGTCATATGCATAAAGATCATACAGTTATGATGCAGGCACTCTTGTGGATAAGGATTGTTGCTGTTGATGATATCAAGAAGATTTGTCAAATGAGCTTGAGCTCAAGATACATAGTGCTGACACATGGATAACTACTCAAAGTTGCTTTATTGGAGACATGGTGAAGAGTTCTTATCTATATGATGATAGATTGATACTTACATATGATGATTGATGCAGATGTTCCCAAGAAATGATATTTGGATCTTGTAGATCTTGACGTTGATGTAATGACTATGGTGGTTTCACATGTAATGTGAATGATTTCATGATGATGTTTAAAAGGAGGAGTTGACATCTATGTTCAGACATACCTTGCTGCAGGACATTTACAGGTTGTTGATATGGAAATTTGTGTACGCGTGCTGTTTAAAGGATATTAGCGTGCATACGCCGTTTTTCAAGGGGATAGTCTAACTTAAAAATTGATAATAATAATAACAAATCAATTAATAATAATAATAACAAACCAATGATAATTATTTTTTAATATATGATCAATGCTGTCAATTAAAAGATAAAATATGTCAATTAAAAGATAAGATATTTCAATTAAAAGATAAGATATGTGATAAAATATGTCAATTAAAAGATAAGATATGTCAATTAAAAGATAAGATATGTGATTGAAAATGATAGCGATGAGGGAGCTAAGAGCTTTATGGCATTACACTTATAAAGTCAAGTTTGGAGCCGATATGTATAGGCTTGTATCATATCAACACTTTGGAAGTTCCTATTTCGTATCCTATAGCATAGTAAATGCCCCCTGACATGGGGCCGATATAACATCATATAACACGCTGTGCGGTGATGAGAGAGAAAAAAAACGTGCAGCGTGTTATATGGGGTTATATCGGCTCCATGTCAGGGGACATTTACTATGCTATAGGATACGAAATAGGAACCACCTCAACACTTTAACCTAAAAAAAACTTATGGCGAATTGACCGTGTCAACATGTTTCAACTTTCAAAGCAAGGGTTTAGCTCAACTCACAAACCCTGAGTGAAGTGCATTCACAGGAATATAACAATATTACGTTGAGGGGACGAAACAGAGCCGACGATATTGTATTACTGAACAGAACAAGGTACTCACAGCAGGAATGAAATACAATAAATATGATCAAGATGATGGATGGGGTTGAACTGGGCTTAGGGTCTCTGGAAGTTGATTAGATAATTTATTTATATTTTCTGCCTGTTTTCTTAAGAAATTGGTCTAGACCAACTCCTGTGAGGTTCAACAGAATTAGTTAAGGCTAATTAATATGAGGTTGGATTGTTTTTTAGGCAAATATTATGAGATAGCTAATGATAATTTACTATCTTTTTATTTTGATTTTTGGGATAAAAATAATATAGTATCTAATAGAGCCTATAAAAAGGATTTTATAACAACGTTATTTTTTAGTTATATATTAAATGCTATTCAATAAGCTAATAATTAGCTTATAATGAGTTGGATGAGAATAATACAGTATCCAATATATAATATACCAAGAAGATCTACAACCAACTCATTTGACGGGTTATTGTTTTTTCTGCCAATTAAATATTATAATTAGCTTACTGCCTTTCTGTCTTGTCAATTGTCTACTAGATGAAAATAATATAATATTTAATAGACATGATAAAATGGTAGTGAATGGGATTCTGCCTGAGTTGCTAGGCTGTTGCCAAACTAAGTGAGCAGATGCAAGCGAAATGAGACTTAAGGCCAGACATTTGCTGACAAAGAAACCCTAGACAAGTTTCACCGTACGATCCCCAAGCCACGGGAAGCATCAAACGAGGTATGTCACTACCGTGCAACAAATCATGAAGACGAGGTACAAGAGCTCATGCGCCTGGGGTCAAGAGTTGATGATCCCGATGCCGATCGGTTAAATCTTTTATTGTATTTCTGGGACAATGATTTCCACCGTCAAATCAATGGGTAAGCCATTATTTCGGAGGTACCCAAATCATATATTCACTGCACATTGAATATAATTCCAAGGTCCATAAAGTATTATTATATGTTTGATGCGACGCCTGCACCTTTTGCAAAGCATTGCTTTAGAAGCAGATAACGAAATCGACCGGAAACAATTCAACATCTACAGTAGCTAAATGCCACACCGAAATCACCAAACTCATTACATCCAGCTGTAAAAAGAAAATATTATCACAATGAATTGTTATCACACAAGATCCCATAACTAAGCAACTATTGTCGATTACAGTTATATATGCAATATATCCTCATATATTGATCAATGTAGGCAGACCGTGGTCCATTTACGTACAACAAATGTGGCTATGAACCTTAATAAAGCGTTGTCAATGATTCAGAGTACATAATATCCCAAAGTAAATAAAATATTATGTTGTTATCCAAAGTTGAGTCTGTTAGAGTCGGTCTGGTCAGCCCAGCCCTTCGTCAGAGATCAAAACTCTTTGTGCATTTCAATTTTAGGTGTCCCGCTCCATTCACTCAACTGCATTTCGCTAGGGGCATGCCATGATCTGACGGAGAAAATCATGCTGATCATTTCCCTTCACGTCTGGCTCCCGCTGGCTCAGGTCTTTTGTCAATAATCACCAAAGTCCATGATAGTCAAGGTCTCGTCCTTTACAAGACAAAGTCATTTTCTATGTTGGGTCTATGAATTCATTCATTTGGTTTTTGAAACATGTCCAGTAAAGCCATGCAGGCCAGAGGGAGGCCCTTACACAGCTATGGTTCAGAGAGCTTCATCGTCACGTGGATAGACTTCGACTCTTCTTCAAAACTCTGTTTTGAAGAAAAGTCAAACAAGGTCATTTATGACAAATTTTCCAAAAAATCGCTAGTTGACTTTTCAGATGCAGTCAGGGTTTCCTTGGCCAAATGCTCTGTCATACAGTGCCTGCAAAGATGTGCCGAAAATTTTATCATTTGAGCCAAAATGTCAAAGGGAAAGTGAAAATCAATGTGTTTTAAAGTCAGTGAAAAAGTGCAAAACACAACATTAGAAAAATGGGTTTTCAAGAAAGCAAAAATTAAACCCATCTCTTCCAAGGCTATATATGCATGTTTTTTACCCAAATCAAAGGCATTGTGCTATTACAAGACTTGGAGAAGACATTGCAAAGGTGTGAGTGTGAGATTGGAGCGTTTGAGTGAGTGGGAGAAGGTTTTAGAGGGCGCAGCGCACATACCCAGGAGCGCGGCGCACTCACTGGGTGCGGCGCACACGTAGCTAGCCCGCAGTTAAAGGTTTACACAGGCGCGACGCACTGGGAATTGCGCGCGACGCACACAGACCAGGGGCCGAGAAACGTTGCCAAACCACCCCAAATTTTGGTGAAGGCTATCAAATCGAGAGGTAAGCCTTACGACATCACCTGTTCATCAAATTTTGTCAAGGATATGGTGTTTGTGGAGATGTTTGAATGTCACCAAAATGCATAAGGTCAACCATAAGAAAATCACCAAGAAAACGATGGCTAGGGTTGTCAAATTGTGTTGTTAGTGCCAAGGTTTCACTCCACTCACCTTTTTCCCCTCACCTATCATTTTTCCCATCTCCCCTTGATCATTTTTCCTAAAACCCCACCCTAAATCACTACCAAACCCTCTCCCTATTCCTCCACTATTTGGTTAACTCAAAATCACCATAAGACCAGCTTATTGTGCAAGCAAGGTTGTGGAAGAAAGGTGCATGGTCGAAAGGTTGAAGAGTCAAATGATTAGGAGCGATTTAGGGTGATTTCAGGGCGCGCGGCGCACACACCAAGGAGCGTGGCGCACTCATTGGGCGCGGCGCACACAGAGCCCGTCCACTGTGTAAATCCGCCACTGGCGTGGCGCACTCAGAGTGCGCGGCACACTGGGCATTGCGCGCGACGCACAAAGATATAAAGCCCAGAAACCAATCAATTTGCCTAAAAATTTTTGGATGCTCATCAAATTTGAAAGGTAGGAAACCTACCTCCACTCTTGCATCAAACTTGAAAGGAATAGCATGGTTTTAGGAGTATAAATCAAATGCAAAAATTTTTATAAAGCAAACAAAAGAAGACACAAAGAAATCATGATCCTAGGGTTTATGCTATAGTGACAGTGCTGCCAAGGTGTTTCAAACCCTACCCCATCAACACTATACCCAAACTACTCCCAAATCCCTGACAAATCTCTCCCTTTAACCCCTATTCCCATTTCATCATTCCCCTCCTAATACTCCCTGTTTTATTTTCCCCTTGGTGACAGATTTTCAGAGCAAATACCAACTTCATTGGAATCAAAGGGCAGCATAAAACTCAGGGTACAAACAACAGTAATGGCATCCGAAGTTTCATCAGAATATGAGGAGGAGACCCACAGTGACACAGCTTCGGGAGAAAGGGCCCAAAGGAGACATCACCGGAGTGGCAGACATCTTAGAGATGAGCCAAACACCCTCACTGAGTTGCAGGCATGCCCTCTTGCTATGTCTTGTTTCCAACACTTGGCATGTTTTGAATTTTGTCAGAGGGTGGCAAATGTCAGAGTTCATCATGAGTTGGCCCGTCTTTTTGCGCTTCACCTACATGGAGGACAGTCTATCTTGGCTGGGGTCACTTTCACATTGACACCCGAAACCATATAAGTGGCAACAGGCATACCAAACATTGGGGAGAAGTGGCATAAGAAGAAGAAGGTAGAGAGGCATCATTATGAGCCTTACATCAAAGACAATTGTTTGAGCCACCTCACGAGAGTTTTCCCATTCAGATTTTTGAAAGATGAGTATGCCCCACTCATGAAATTGATCATGAAATACTTCAGTTGCGAGGGGAGGTTTTCTTGCCTTTATGCCTACCACATCAGGTTGCTCATGCACTTTACCAGGGTGCGGATGATGAACCTCCCATTTTTCATCTGCGGGAACATAGAGAGAATGAGAAATTTCATGCAGCACAAGACCCCTCGACAGCAGCTCAACAGTGTGTATCACTTTGCCCTTATCCGGATTTTGGTGGACCATCAGTTGGGATTGCAGGGTATTGCTTGGGAGGACTTCATCTCCTGTGACTTCTTCAGCGCTTGGTTTCAGAGGCAGAGCATGAGATAGGGGGCCCATCTCATCAGTATGAGCGACATGAGACTACCACTATGCCAGTATACATCACCTATCAGAAAGGCAGTAGACGCTTATTTGCAACAACAAAGCGAGTGTTATCTCCACCCGGGATGGAAGGGGCCTCGCTTCCGACATCAGCATCACAGGAGCAAGGTAAGGGTAAGGAGCCAGTGCAGGAGGAAGGGCCATCAGGTGAGTGAGAGACTGAGTTTGTTCTCCTCCAGGATGATGAGACAGATGCAGAACCAACAAATGCGGAGCTTACAGAGATCATCCAGGAGCAGCAGTCAGTGATTGAGTCCTTATCCCTTGACTTGGAGAGGGCCAAATGGAACATGAAGTACCTGGAGTAGAGAAACAAACAGCTTGAGGACCAACAGACGATCATGGAGCTGCAAAACATTCGTGAGCATCGCCAAGCTGCTCAAAGAAGAAGGGTTGCGCTCACATCTTTGGAGCAAGCAATCAATGAGGATCGGGAGGCCAACCTTGAGAGGGTAAACATGCATTTGGAGAGGCTGCTGGACAAAGCCGACCAGGACCTTGCTCTACTGAGACATATGGCTTTCCGTTACAGGGTGCGAAACATGAGTGCACAGGCCCGGATAAGGAACTTGAAGGCAAAATTAAGGAAAGCAACAAGAAGAGCAAAAAGGGAAAAAGAGCAAGATCGGCTTCGAATCTTGGCTGAGGCTTCCTTGGCCCATCATAATACCCCATAGAGATCCTCCAGCCCAAATTTCAAAAAATTTGGGGAAATTTTGGTCACTTGGCAATTTTTTGGGTTAAAAACAGGGATTTTCTCCCTGTGCACCACGCCACTAGCACGACGCTAACATTCTAGAGCTCCAAATGAGGAATGGCTTGCAGATTTGGATTCAGCATGGAAAATTATGACTACTAGTGTCCGAGCAAGAGATTTGGGCAAGATATGGGTCTCCTAAAGGTCAAAAAACACCCAAAAATGGCCTCTCTGCCACTTTTTTGACACACAAAAATCATTCTTTGGAGAATGGAGATTTGGAGGGGCAAATGAGCACCAAATTTGAAAATTCTAGTTGGGTTAGGAAGTAGACAGGACAGGCTTTCCAGCAAGCCCACTTGGGCACATTTTGGACACCTGCAAGTGCCCCAAAACAGGTCCCAAAGTAGTGTGACGCACAGAAAAAATGGCGCAGCGCACAGAGGAAAAAATTGCCAATTTGCTTCCGTTTCGCGAAATTTCGGTTCGCGACTTCTCCAAGTGGGCCCGCTCATCTACACTTCAGTTTTTTGGCACCAAAGGCGGAATTTAAAGAGTTTTTTCTCCATATTGGCTTCTATCCAAGTGGTGAAGGAAGGCAAACAGTCACCCCAAGCCAAATGTCATGTTTGCAGCGCTGCACCTGTAGCTGATGGTTGGCTCTCCATCTCCATTTTGTAATGATTCGAGTAACTCCCCAACCCTTGGGCGTTCTATCTCTTCCTCACACATTCTATATATTGTATGCAAGTTATTTGCAAAGGGTTGGTTGGCTGATAACTTCTGGGAGACTATGGGAAAGAAACTTTGTTTCTTCACTGTGTATTTTTTATAGAGAATTAATGAAAGGCAGCGGCTTTGTTTCATGAGATTCTTGCGGTTGTGAGTGTAGCAAATGTGTCTCTTATGTTTTCATATGTATTTCGTTATGTTTCATAATTCAATTCATGTTCATTTCCAGTGAAATTTTCTGAGTGAGAAGAGGTAGAATTCAATTTTATTGCTCTGCCTATTGGAAAATTTCATGTTCAGTGTTATTCTTTTGTTGAAAAGGATTCATGTCACTATGCCATTTTCACTTTCTTCAGCAATCTATTCATGCCGCGGTACCTCAAACTAAATTGTTACATTTTCCGCCTACCTTGCCTCACGGAATAATCTGTGCCTTTGTATTAAATTCTCTGTTCTTTGCTGAGCGCCGGTCCCATAACATCCCAGAAGCTCGGTCATTCATGAAAATTGTTTCCAGAATCCCTATTCACTTACTAGCCTAAGGTAAATATTGCATTGTAAGTCATCTCAGACCGTTTTCGATTATCTATTCACTGAGCGTGACTCAGAGAGAACCCTCTCCTGCTCTGGTAGGGCTAGCTACCAGACTGAGCGTGGTTTGTGGTTACCCTAATTTTTGCCTTCCTTCAGCCTGGGGAAGATTTAGGTGCTAATAGAGTCCAAATATCAAAATAAGCAGAGTGCCTTCATATGTTCCCAAGAAATCATTTTGTCACAATAAACGGATCTAGAAGCATGGAATAAATAGAACCACATGTGATATGCAACCGTATACAATAGATATGTAAGATATACATGATTTAAGAAGTTATGGTTTGTACATAATTTTGTTAATTTTATTGATAAATATTTCTTAAAATCTTTTTGTTGGGACTGTTTTGAAATAAATCTTTTCAATAAAAATGTCTCGATTTTTTACTAAAAACTCTTATTTATATTCTCCAATATCTATAAATCCCTTTACCTCTAATATGTATAGATGAATGTGGTAAGATATTTGTTAACAAGGTGAATCTCATGTGATAATAACATCCACATAAAATTAACTCATGAAGTGTAGATTAGTTGATTTGTATTGGGTTTAGTTTTCATTACTTCATTAGTTCAAATGTCATGTGCAGGGGTTGAGGGTGGGAACCATTTTTGCAAGATAAAAATTGTCTCATGGATGGGTGTCTAGTACATTGAACTAGTATATTATTTTGAGCAATAACAAAAAATGGTACGGAGATTTAGCCTTTGTAACAAAAATCCTTGTGGACTAAGGTAAAAGAAACTTATGTGGATATTGTAATGACAAAATTCAAAAAGGAAAAAACTTACACATAAATAAAAACAGAGTTATTTTGAGAAATAACCAAAAAAAAATCATGGGAATTAGCCTTTGTAACAAAAACCCTTATGAACTAAGGCAATAAGATACTTGTCATTATATTGTAATGACAAATTTCAAAGAGAAAAAGACTTCGAAATAAATGAAAATAAAATAAAAAATATACATAACATAGAATTGGTGAAGAAAAAATACTCAATCAAAGGATAATAAAAGCAATTTTCTTTTAACGTTATATTATTATGTTAATGTTAGTAGTCATGGTAGATATCATTTGCTATATTGGTAGGCATCCTTATTCCTAAATGAAAAGTGACTTGTAATTGTGTTAAGGGTGAGCATTTTAACACAACAATAGGTAAAGTTAAAGGGATTTTAGAAAACTAGAAGCTATTTAAATGCATTAATATATTTATTCTAAGTTTCTATACAAGATGAAACGACGATTCCCAAATTCTATCATGAAAGATAATCTTTGGAATCATGTTTTACTTTTCCCTTTTTGTGGGAATAGGAACGAGAACTTGTTGGCAAGATTAACATATTAGACTAAAGAATGTTGAGACATAAATCAACTTGTTGGTTGTAATCCCAACGGACTTGTGATAGTAGGATCTGCCTTTCATAAACTAGGCTAATGTCTTCAATTAATAGATGTCCAAGCATTATGGAAATATTTATCCTATGACCAATATCATATTAGAATGAGAACTAGAGAAAACAATCTCAATCCTAAAGTAGCAAGAACAAGCATTCATGTAGCTACCTAAATAGTTATTGTTGGATTTTAAGCACAGGTGCAAGATCTACTATGTAAAATATACTACATTATCAATTCCATAATAGGAAAGAATAGAAATCCCATAACAAGAAAGAAGAAATAATGAAATTACACTTAAAAGGAATAAGTAGCTCAATAGAGAAATTTAAATTACTCATAAACTCTTGTATATATTATTTCTTGACATGAGTACATATTTATAACAATCCTTGAAAGGAAACCAATGAGCACTAGGTTAGAGTTTGACAGTGCATGGACACTAGAAATGGAAAAATATTTTCCCTACTTAGCTAATAGTTTGAAATTAGAGTAGGAGACCCAAAAATAGTGTGACAATCTAAAATAATGTTGACTAAATATAAATGGAGAAAAAAATATTTAGGACTAAATCCTAGACTCCCTTATGCAACTACTAACAAAAAAATAGCAAGAAACATCAAAAAATAAGAATGAAAGTCAAAGGATAAGATTGGTCAGTGAGTTGATAAGGTTATCAATAAGGTAGTCTCTGAAATATAAGAGGGAATATGCATGAGTAATTAGGGACTTTAGGGATAAGGTAATGCACAACAATGGATAGGAAATTACCATGTCACTTCATATTCACTACCACTTGTAATCTTAGGTGTCACCCTCCTAAATATAGGCTTACTAAAAATAGAAGATGATCCAAAATGGTAGCGAAAGTCTAGTAGTGAAAGAGAAGTGGTCATATGTGGCCCTAATATTGTATAGAAGAAGCTCAATTGAGGTCCTAAGTGAGGTCTTGTTGAGATCATGAGTGTGCATGTAGCCCCCCTCTCCCTAACCCACAATTAAGGAGTGTGCATAGTGAATGAGTTCCAAGAATTTTCAGGCATGTTAGGTACTCATATACAAACAACTAAATAAAATAATTAATGAGTCCCAAAAAATTTCAGCCATGTTAGGTACTCATTAAACAACTTACAGAAGATGCAATATGAATAAAGTGAGATAAAGAGGGAAAACACGGTGCGAAGAGAACCTCCTCTCAAAATATAATCTATACTATGCTTACTATGTAATTGATATGGAGAATTATTGTGTTATTAGTTAACCCTAATACTATTCTTACTATGTAATTTCTATGGAGAATTATTGTGTTATTAATTAACCCCGTCATGTATATATCCTCAAATTTACCTATACCATCATGTGAGAATCCTTTTGATATTGATTGAACTTTGTACTTTCTTAAATTAGTGGTGAAAGTTCATGGAGTATTAAAAAGATGAAAACTATATTTTGTCTTGGAAATATCGACCACTAGCTCATTAGTTGTTTGTAAAGTATGATGTTCCCTTCATAGCTTGCAATATAAATATACAATATGATTCCTATGAAATTATAAGTCATATTCTAAAATCTTACCAAAAATCTAATATGAATAGTATTCAAAAACATCTTGAAGATTTCCCTCAAAAGGAGGTGGTAGAGAATTTGTTATAGCAGGACTAGTGCAAGGTACGAAAGAAGAATGCTTTGATGCAGTCATATGATTAGAGGAAATAAGTCTAAAATACATTTATTATATTATGAAGCAATAACAGTGAAAACATTAGCCATACCTTGATCCTTTTAGGGCTTGTTTTCAGTATTCTTCTTCACATTGTCTGGTATGAAATATGCTAGGTTTTGTTGTTGAAGTGCTTTTTCCATGAGATAAATTATATTCACCATATATTAACTCAACTCTATATGAAATAATTTATTACGCTAGTTTCACTTTGTTCTCCTCCTTCTTAGATTTTCCTCCCTTGGGGTTCAAAGATTCAATGCTTCATCCATTTATGTGATCAATATCTCTTTTGTTCTTCTTGTTCTTATTTTTATCATCCTTCACTATAAGAACATGGGAATTTGGATACATGAGGGTGCACATGTGAATGACCCCCATGTGAATGAGATTATTCTTCTCATGTATGAAGGAGTCAAAAAAGTCATCCATAGATGACATATTCCAATTTTTACCCATGGAGAATATAATGGTATATAATGAAGAGATGAAGATATAATATTCAGTACTTGGTTTAGAAAGTATTGAGAGGATAAGTTTCTCCTCTTTCCTATCTATGCCAAAATATTTTACCTTAGTCATCAAAGGCTTGAAGCTAGAGAACAAATCCTTTAGGGCCATGAAATGGTTGGAATCTAAAGTGATTAGCTCATTCTCTAACTAACATACTCTAAACTCATCCTATTTGGAGAAAAATCCCTCGACGTTTTCCCATACAACATGAGTTTCACTTTCTTCTACATCAAATAATAAATCAAGGGAGATAAACAAAAACAATATCCATAGGATATATCCATTCTATTGTAGCACTTTGACTTATCTACAATTGTATTGGGATCTATTTTAGTCCCCATAGTGATCCTGCAAAGTCCCTTACTATGGAGTAGTAGTAAGATCTTGGGATTCCACTCAAACTAGTTGAATAGAGAAAGAATCACATTGATATCTAGTTGATCCATCCTCTTTGGGTTATTTCAAATTGTAAAATCTACAATATTATGCTAGAATTCCTCATAAGAATATAATTCTATGATATCATGTTTAATTTTAAGCGCAAGCACAATATATATTTTGTAAAAATGTAATACACAAGCAATTGCATAACAAGAAACAAGAGAGAATAAAATTCCACTAAAAAGGAGTAAAAAGTTCAAGAGATGAATTCAAATTATTCATAAACTCTTATATATATTATTGCTTAACATGAATACACATTTATAACAATCCTTGACGGGGAACCAATGCACACTAAGTTGGGGCTCCATAGTCCATGCAAAATATAAAATAGAAAAGAACATTCCCTAACCCACTAGTAGCTTACAATTAGAGTAGGAGACATTAAAATAGAGTGAACATCTAAAATAGGGTTGAATAAATATAAATGGAGTAAAAAATAAGTTAGAATTGAAGTGTAGAATCCTTCATGCAACTCTTAACTCAGCAATAGAAAGAAACCTCAAAAAATAAGACTGGAGTTCAATCGATAAGGGTTGGTAGGTGAGTGGGTAAGGTCGTGGATATGTTAATATCCCAAAATAAGTGAAAGAATGCACATTAGTAATTAGGTACATTAGGGATATGGTAATGCATAATAATGGAGAGAAAATTTTCATGTCATTACCCATTTAATGCAGTAGTCACTACTGCATGTCATCTTAGGTGTCACCTCTTGCTAAAAATAAACCAAATAAAAATAGGAAAATGTTAAAAATAGAATATGATCCAGAATGATATGGAAGGTCTAGTAATGATAGAAAATTTGGCATATTTGGCCCTAATTTTTTATGGAAGAGCATCAAATGAGGTTCTGATGAGGTCTTAAGTGTGCACGTACCCCAACAATTTTGGAGTACATACCTGGAGTATTGATGGGTAATGAAGATCATTACTAAAAGGTCTTGACTTCAGTGTACTACTATTAAATCGTCCTTACAAACCTACACACACAAAAAGAACAAGCTACAAGTATAAACAAGAAATAAACCCTAATTATCGTAACTAACTAGGATTAGAAAGTTAGTTTCCTACCAATATCCATGATTAAACATAATGAAGTACACTAAATTAGAAGAGGGAAAGAATAGAGTTCTGTATTTATAGTAGTGAAGAACAATAGATGGAAAGAATTTAATTGATCCTTGCTATCAACACCTCATGGAACCACCATCTCAATTCCTTTTCTCGTGCCACTGAAGCTTTACTTCTCGTCATGATCTTGATACAAAAAAAGTAGCACAAATTGGAGGAGTTTATTTCTTTAAATAAGATAGAATTAACGAGGAATACAGAAACAAGGGTTTCGTGAGAGGGAATAACCTTAAAATATTGGAGATGGTTTGCTTGCATATTGAAACATAAACTCATCAACATAAGGGTGTTTCATATTTTGCTTCACATGAGGCCTATATTTATACAAATATTTGATGGTTAGATAGTTATTCACAAGAAATATGATGTCATTACCATAGGAGACACATAAACCCTACCTAAAAATACACATTAGGAACATAATTATTTTTTTGGGGTGCACTCTAGAGGAATACTCTAGTTCTGAATAGTAAAGGTGCATATGTGCATAAGTTTATTGAAGAAAATTAGAATACATGCACTTGTTACTACAAAAAAGTAATGCATATATGATGTATCTTTTGAATAATGGCTTGGAGAATTGAAGTTTGTAACAAGTTTGAATCTGCAAGAACTTTAGGGTTTAGGGATAATGAATGCATCTCAAGCACAAGGGTGGAAAAAATATTATAATAAGTGTCCTTAATATGTTATTTTGTAAGGGAATTTTATGGTTGAAATACATTATCAAAGTTAGGAGGAAGGTGTGAAGTGGGCCCAAGAAAACTTCACCAAACATTGGACCAAATTGTTACTTGCAAAGGGATATTAAGTATGAGATAAATCTCTTCTAGACGATGGCATACTCATGCTTAGGGGTGGAAAAGTGATCCAGATTTAAACAGGAATGCAACAAATTACAGATATAACCATAAATACAAAGATGAAATATAAATAACACTTCATTTCATTAATATCAAATATTGAAATATGCTTACAAACATAATGGAAATAAGACTAGCTCGGGCAATGGTAGCTTATCTCTGACAAGAGATGTGGCGGCTACATGCCTATGAACTGTGTTACAATGAGGATCAAAGGCCTATTTATTATTGAGAAAGAATGGAAAACCCTAAACATCCAAAAACCTAACCCTAGGAGATGAAGCTCCAAACTATGGGACCTGTTTGGGTTAATTGGTACATCAACTTCCTAGGGTCGTAACTTTGGCATAAGATCTCTAACACATATTTCATTAAAATTGGAAATATTTTATTACAAGGACATCACTAGAATTGAGCTTTTTAGTTATTTTTAAATTCTAGATCCACTATTTACTTCCAAATTTAATGAAATATGTGTTCTCTGTTTGACGTGCACAATACCTCGTTATAAGGATCTATAAGAGGAATACAACTTTTGAATGACAAACATCAGTCCATGATTTATGTTGGTCTCGGTTTTCCAAAAAAATGCTGTTTAGGGCCTCAAAACGGCTCCGAAAGTTTAGGACTCGAAAAACTGCCAAAAATAGTAAATTGTGTTACAAATAAGGAAACTAAAAAAATGAAGGAAACAATGGTGAGGATCCAGGTGGAATAGGCAAGTGGCCACCAATATCCACCTAGATCAAAAAGCATGTCCACCAAAACAGGTGAAATAAGGATCCTTGAAGTATTTTTAAGAAGTAATCATGGCCACAATAAAGAATGGATAATGGATCCATCTATATATAGGAGTAGCAAGCACAACCATGAAAGAGATACATAATGCAGATATGTCTCAATAATGGTTTGAAGACAATTAGAATCAAGAAGATTAGTAATTTGATCCTTAACTAGTACTAATGTCAGATATGTGAGTGATATCATCATAAGCAACTCAAGAAACCACATAAGAGGGGTTATTCTACTACAAAGTCAAGGTATTCAAACCCACCAAAGGTATGAATATTCACCATGTAAATAGATTATATGAAGTCAAACATGGGAGGCATCATTTGACTGCTAGTAATTGATGTGTTTCATTAACAAAAGAAAGCCAACCCATTGATAATAGTAATGGACATCAAGATACCCATTACATTCTAGAAAGTGCAAATAAATAATACAAATTTGAACACTTTTATAATTTTATAATCAAGGGACTTTGAAGTATTCAAACCACTAAAAGTGAGTGACCCTACCACTAAGGATTGCAAGCCCCAAGGTACTATAAATTATCTAGATTTTATTCCTAGAGCACATGTGTTGAAGTCGATGGGAATAGATACATTGTAAAGATGGCTTTAAAATTCCCCTTATCATCCAACATGAGTAAATATAAGGTAGACAATTTTCAAGGACTCAAATAAAACCTATATGAACACACCACCAAGTAGATATCCTTCATGCACAGGATGGAATAGTGCATAGAAGTGACCCTATAAGAAAAAACTAATAATGAAAACCAATGATAGAGGTGAGGACTTCAACCAATGATGAAAAAGGAATTTAAGGTACTGCATTAATCCCAAAGTGTGAATAGACATCTTGGTGGAAAGCAGTTAGTTAATGACCATTGAGGAAATTTCATCTTCTAAGAGAAAGGTCAGTTATAAATGATGAAAATAGGCCTTGTGTGTTAAGTTCTATGTCAAAATCTTACAACAATGTGTCACATTCAATAATATATGATTCACCAACAAGAATTCAATAGGGGCATTACATAATGGCACTAGTAAATGGAAAAGATACTTGTTGATACTAAGAGAGATTGGGAAATTTAAAAATCCAATAGGATAAGTCAGGAAATCTGAGGATTGCCCAACATAGGCTAAAACTTCACTTGAATATAAGCACGATATGAAAGTGACATGGGTAGCATTAACTCAAGAATGAGAATAGATGTGTATTAAACATATGAGACATAAGAAAATTATCCATACTAATGAAAAAACAAGAGTTTAGTTTCTCAAAGTTGTAATAGGAACCCAACTTGTTGAGAAAAAGAATCAAAACTATTGATCTATTCCAGGGAAAAATAATTCAGGATTGTTATCAACAATAAACAGAGAATTTAATTATTTCCCTCATCTCCTTTTTTGTAAAATTGTATTGTTTTTATATTTTTCATATTTATAAAATCATGAAAATAATAAAAGAATGCTATAGTATAACATAGAAAATGAGTGTCATATGGCAGGAAAACTAGTTCTAAGAATAAGAAACATACCTATGCCCAATGTAAGGAATGTGTGTAGGATATACACATTCTTATGGATGTCTCATCCAAGGATAAGGGTTTTAAGTTGCAAATGTAATAAATGAAAGGGATAGAAACTTAAGAGAATGCATAAGCAACAAGCTATAAAAAAACAAGTTGAAGCTAGCATTAGGCTCAAAAGTATAAGCTCGAAAATGTAATGTAGTATTACAATTAAATAGTGGGAGCCCCAACTAAGAAATATAGAAAAATATTAAGAGGGATTAATGAGGCTTTATGAAATAATCATGGTGGGTCTAAATGGGGCTCTTAAGCATATTGAAAACTTGGAGCAATGGTGTAAAATTGCAAGCAAGGTACTAACTAAAACACCCATGGAAGGTAGCCTCTAACATGAAATTATGGCACTTAAAAAGCAATATGGAAGGCTTGTGTCAAAATTAGTGGGGGTCATTCCTATATGAGAAATGATATTGAAAAGGTTCATGTAGAATATGAGGCTAGAAATCCTTCCCTATATTCTTGTTAACAAAACCATTACTCATTAATTAAATTAAATGTGGATGACATATATGAAAAGTGATCTCCCCAAAACTACCTTGGATCTTCATCACACCTAAAAAAATTCTCACAATAACACCTCGAATCACTTGTTATGTTATGAAACCAGCTCACAAAAAGATAGAAAAGAGAGATCAACGCCTTATAATTCAGCCTCTTCGAGGGGGAAACCTCCTTTACATTACAAAAATGAGCAATTCTTGGATGATTCAAATGAAAAAACCTACTTTCTATATATAGGAGTCTATGGAGTCACAATATAACCCAGCCGACCTAACAATAATAATATAAAGCCACAAAAGTAACAATAGAGGGATTCTATGGGGCACAATAATAAAAATATGGGGACAATAGGGGCTCAACAATATTAATAAGGGATACAACTACAATAGTAATGGGGTAATCCTAGTATTATAGGGACCTAGCATGCCCCTCTCCTTCAAAAAAGTGTTGTCCTCAATTCTTGAGTAGTTCTAGATGCTTCTATATAAAATTCTCATCCTCCCATGTGGAATCTTTAGTGGATAAGTTCTTCCACTTGATGAGATACTTCGAAATTGATCGATTTCGTAGTTGTCGAGTTCTTGTTTATGTGACTTCTTCTGGTTCCAATATAATTTTTCCTTCCTCGTCAAGTTCTGGCAATATTGTTTGAACTGGGAGCTTGTCGCCTATAACCTTCTTTAAACATAAAACATGGAAAACTGGGTGCACTTGAGACGCTGCAGGAAGCTCCAATTTGTATGCCATAGTACCAATCTTTTGCAATACCTTGTACGGACCATAATACTTTGGTGATAATTTATTATCCTTCTTAGCTTGCTTGAGGGACATTTGTTTATATGGTTGTAGCCGTAGGAATACCCAATCACCTACATCAAAACTTCTTTCGCTGCGATGTTGATCTTCCTGTTGTTTCATTCTATTCTGTTCCAACACGAGGTTATCCTTTAAGAGTTGGAGGACTTGTTGTTGATGTTCGATGTGATGTTCCACTGCTTGAACCTTAGATTTTTCTCTTAAATATGATGTGATGGATGGTGGATGATATCCATAAAGTGCCATAAATGGGGTCATTTTTGTTGTTGTATGGAAGGAAGTGTTATACCACCATTCAGCCAGAGGCAACCATTTGACCCATTGTGTCTGTTTATCAGATACAAAGCAAAGAAGATATCCTTCCAAACATTTGTTTACTATCTCAGTTTGCCCATCAGATTGAGGATGATAAGATGAGCTATGAGCTAACTGAGTACCAAGACAAGAAAATAATTTTGTCCAAAAATTTCCAGTAAAAATGGGATCTCTGTCACTTACAATAATCTTTGGGTTTCCATGTAGCTTTTGAATTGTTTCCATAAATGCAGTAGAAACTGTACTGGCTTTAAATGGATGTGATAATGCACAAAAGTGTGCATACTTGGTAAGTCTGTCAACTACCACCATGATGACACTCTTTCCTTCAGACTTGGGTAAACCTGTGATAAAATCCATTGAAACCTCCTCCCAACGTTGGCTTGGAATGGATAAAGGTTGTAATAGACCTGGGGTCTTAATTGTTTCAACTTTATTTTGTTGGCAAACAAAACATTCCACCAAAAACTTTTGAATATCCGATTTAAGGCCATCCCAAAAAAAATTCCTTCTTAACCTTGTGGTAAGTTTTAAAAAATCATGAGTGCCCTCCTAAGGGATAAGTGTGCAATTCCATAAGATTTTTTTGTTTGAGTTGTGAATTCTTACAGAGGTATAAGCGATCTTTGTACCATAACAAATCATTTTGCCAGCTAAATGCATCAGATGTACTGGAATCTTGTTGTAACTTTCGAATAAGTTCCCATACTTCTTCATCATTCTTCCATTCCTCCCTTGCTTTGTTTATCCAATTTGGTTGGATAATAGAAATGGTGCACAACAATGCTTCCACATCCTCATCCTTACTTGACAGTGCATCTGCCACCACATTTTGCTTCCCTTTTTTGTAGATGATTTCAAAGTCATAACCCAACATCTTTGTGACCCACTTTTGTTGCTCTTCAGAGGATAATCTTTGTTCTAAGAAGTATTTAAGGCTATCATGACCCGTTTTTACCTTGAAGTGTCTTCCCATTAGGTAGGGTCGCCATTTCTTAAGTGCATGTAGTATTGCCAACATTTCCTTCTCATAAATAGCTTTGTGTAAAAACTTTCCCTTGATTGGATGACTTTCAAAAGCAATGGGTCTTTCATCTTGCATTAAAATAGCACCAATTCCATTTCTTGAAGCATCACATTCCACAATAAAGGTTTTTGTGAAGTCTGGTGTAGCTAAGACCGGTGCTTGGCACATTGCCTCTTTAAGATGTTTGAAGGCCTTTGTTGCTTCTGGAGTCCATGAAAATGCATCTTTCTTCAATAATTTTGTTAGAGGTGTTGCAATTCTCCCATAATTCTTCACAAACTTGTGATAGATGCTTTATGGATGTGGGGATTTTCCATTCCTTAATGGCTTTAATTTTGCTAGGGTCTACCTTAACTCCTTCATGAGATACAATATCACCCAGATATTCCACCTCTTGTACTCCAAAGAAACATTTGGATATTTTTGCATATAATTGTTTCTCCTCCAATAGTTGTAGCACCCTGTCAACATGTTCAACATGATCCTTCCAAGACTTGTTGTAGATTAGTATATCATCAAAAAATACTAACACAAATTTTCTAAGGAAGGGTTTGAAAATGGAATTCATCAAACCTTGAAATGTAGAAGGTGCATTGGTAAGACCAAAAGGCATGACCAAAAATTCATAATGACCCTCATGAGTTCTAAATGCTGCTTTCGGAATGTCTTCAGTCTTCATTCTGATTTGATGATATCCTGAACGAAGATCTAACTTGGTGAAGTAAATTGATCCATGCAATTCATCTAGTAATTCATCAATGACAGGAATGGGAAACTTATCTTTAATAGTGAGCTTGTTGAGCTCCCTATAATCCAGACACATGTGCCATGATCCATCCTTCTTGTGCACCAATACTATTGGAGCAGAGAAAGAACTTTGACTAGGTTGAATTATACCAACTTCTAGCATTTCTGCAACCATACGTTCAATTTCACTCTTTTGGGCATAGGGATATCTGTACAGCCTGATGTTTGGAGGATAACTTCCTGGAATCAGATGAATAGCATGATCATGATCATGAACTAAAAGCTATTGTACCCAAGGATTGTAGCCATTTGACTCCTAGTACAACATCAGCACCTCCCATTGGAATGGAAAACATTGGGCTAGTCAATACATATTCTCCCATGGATAGCTTGATATTATGGCACTTTCCAGAGAAATTTATTGTTCCTCCATTTGCAACCATCACTTGACACTCTGGTGCTGGATATAAGAAGCAATTCAATTATTTAGCTACCTTACAATGAATAAAATTGTGGATACTTCCTGAATCAATCAACACTAGTACCATTTTCTTCTTGATTTGTCCTTCTATCTTGATGGTTTGAGGAGTGGTAATTCCCGCCAATGCATTACAAGATATGGTCGGATTAATTTCTTCTTTATCTAGGCTTTTTCCTGGAGCATATCCTCTTCTTTTGACCTTTCTTGCTCGTTTTCTTCTTCTTCTTCACAATCTATGTAGAATAATTTCTTCTCAGCACACTTATGACCTTTAGTGTATTTGCTATCACAACTGTAACAAAGCCCTTTTGCTCTTTTTTCTTCCAATTGTTGTGGTCTCAACCTTATAGGTTTTAGAAGACTAGGAGCAAAAACACTTCCATCTTTATAGTTGTGAGTGGTATGCTTCCTGGTTGCCATAATTTTTCTTTCCATTTTTCTTGCTAACCTGAATGCCTTTTCTAATGAATCATGTTCCCAAAGGCGAACATCATGTTGGATATTATCCTTTAAAGTCCCTATGAACACATCAATCCTATGCTCCTCTGGAATATTTTTTACCCTTATGTTCAATTTTTGGAACTCCTCAATATGCTCCATTATTGAACCCTTTTGTTTGAGACTTATCAATTGGCTAAAAAAGTGTTGCTTTTTGTATCCTCATAATGTGTTGTCAATTCTTCTGTAAAAATTGCCCAAATGATAATTTGTTTACAAGAGAAAGGCCATTGATACCATACAAACTAATTTGGTTCCAAATATAAAGTTGCAATACGTACCCTTTGTGTGTTTTGCACATTATTGAGATCAAAAAATTGCTCCATCTGTAATATCCATGTTGCGGGATCCTTGCCATCAAACTTCCTCATATCGATTTTTTGGAATATGGTGGGTCTTAGATCCAACATTAGAGTCTATGGAATCATGATTAACATTTTTTTTGTTCTCATCATGAGTTTCCTTTACTACCCTTTCACCATGAGTGACCATTTCTAGTAGCAACTTATTCATATTTATCTTCAATTCTTCCATCTTATCATCCATGCCATCAATTTTAGTGTCCATGCCATTCATCTTAGCTTCCATGCCATCCATCTTAGCTTCTACTCCTTTCTTTAAATAATCCATCTTAGCTTCTACACCTTTCTTTAAACCATCCATCTTAGCTTCTACATCTTTCATCTTAGATTCTGTTACTTTTTGTGCAAGTGATACTTGTTGCACTCAGTCTCGTAATTTTGATATATCGTGTTGCATTTCTTCCTCTTCTTCATGAGTCATGCTAGAGCTTTCAGGTTGCTTACTAGGTGTTTGCATTTTCTTTCCTCAGGGCATCAATTACCGATAATAATGCTTTACTATGCCCTTTGAATTCCTTCAAACTAATTTTTCAAACCAAGCTTAAGCAAAAATTTAAAAAAAACTACACACCTTTTTTCACTTTGTAGGAGCTTGATATTGAATCTGATGTATCTCTATAATTTCGGATCATCCAGTTTTGAAATTGCGATCTGTAGTAGCCCTCTGCGTCCTCTTTCCAATGCCACCAGTCTGATCCAAATTGGATTCTCCAAGAAAGAGTTATGCACAATCTCCCAAGATGACCTGATTATAGACCTTTCCAGAAGAGCAAACTTGTATGAAGTGCCACGTGTCACTGTTTCAACCTATGGCACTGAAAAATATATACAAGAAACTACAATCCATCCTCTTTCTGTACCTTCTTACAAAATTTCAATCCGATGCTCAGAGAGAAAGTTATGATGATTTTCCCCAAGTCACCTGTTTGGAATGTAATTCAGGAGTCTACAAAAAGACCAACTTCCTCAGATCATATCTCTGCAAATATAGTCCGAAAAGCTCTGAAATTCAGACCCAAGGTTCAGTGCGATTTCATCTCAAATGGGTTTTTTTTCACTTCTGAAACATTGCAGAAAAAAAGTTATAGCGAAAATGCCACAATGACCTATTTGGAGTAGCAAAACCCTAGAATCCAAAGCTCTGATACCAAATGTTATGAAAGCAGCTCACAAAAAGATAGAAAAGAGAGATCAACACCTTATAATTCAGCCTCTTCGAGGGGTAACTTCCTTTACATTACACAAGTGAATAATTCTTGGATGATTCAAATGACAAAACCTCCTTTCTATATATAGGAGTCTATGGAGTCACCATATAACCCAGCCGACCTAACAATAATAATATAAAGCCACAAAAATAACAATAGAGGGATTCTATGGGGCACAATAATAAAAATATGGGGACAATAGGGGCTCAACAATATTAATAAGGGATACAACTACAATAGTAATGGGGTAATACTAGTATTATAGGGACCTAACATGTTAGGTATTATTCCATTAGTAAAAAATAATAATCAAGTCTTCTAACATATAAAATGAGCTGAAAAATTTAATGTAGGTGAAAAAAACGATTTTTACCATGATATTTGGATTTTTATCCAAACTTGAGCATTTGGTGGAGAAAATCTGTCAAATTCTAATAGAAGATTGCTATAGCTTCAACCATTAGAAACATGCTCCATTTGGAATAAGGAATTCTTCACTCCTTCCTCTGTCATTTCAATGGTTTATATTTTGTTTTTTGTCAAAAAATTCACACAAAAACTTCATTTTACTTCAAAAGGTGTGCATACATGCATCCCCTGCACATGTGTAAAATATATATTATACCATATACACACCTTTACCTCAGAAAAATCATGTATGCATGCACTTGTTTTCAAGGAAATGGGCATATATGCAGGAAAACTGAGAAAACTAACACTCTAACCCCAAAATCATGGTTTTCACAAGCAAGATGGTGATTGTGGGAAGGGAGAGAGAGAATGAGAAGTTGGCATTCAAGTGATGGATAATTTGAAAGTAATGAATGCACTTTGTAAATATGGTTTTTTATTTCATAGTAATAGGGTTGTGAATGATTCTTGCTATAGGAGCATTGGTGCATTAGGTTTTGTAGCATAGTAGGGAAACTTGGAGAGTAAGGCACACTATTGGAGAAACCTCTACAAAAAGATTTGGTCACCCACCTACACTACAAACCTATTATATAATCAAAGAAGTGATAAAATTTTCAAGAATATTTCATAAATATCTCCCTATAAGTTATTCTCCTTGTAATAAAAGAAGTAAAAGTAAGACTTGGATAATAGGAATTGTTAAAGATGGATGCATGTTAGAGGCCTTCAACTTTAGAGAAATGGAGTGGTGTTATATCATTTTTTATTTCAAACATATAATAATATAGGTAAAAGAGGGAGGAAGAACTCCAATTCATCTTACCCCAACCATTTTTAGTGAAATGTTGCATCTCCTTTAGCCAAATGTTGAAGCCCAAAATTGTCTCCTTCTGACAACCTTCTTACACTCCATCCTCCTTTTTTACTCTAACAACTCTAATTGAGCATCAGTTTACAAGGTTCATGGAAATAGAAGGTACTTAAACATATTTTATTTTATAAGTTTCATTTATTTTTATTATTTAACTCAATATTTGCATAAGCTATTGAATTGCACCAATTATGCAGTCATTGATTGATTTTGCAGCATAGTTGAAGGTTCGATGTGTTCTGAAACTCTTACCGAGGAACGAGACATATGGGAAGGTGGCTAATAGTTGGCATAACGATATTTACCTATATTCGTGACCTAGATCGATGACGAGAACACCGCATAAGCCTAGTCAACGGAAGTCAACCAATGAAGAAGGAGCCAAAGGTGAACTAGGCAAGCGATAAAATTAATGGAAACATATATTTAGCCTCATGATTTACTTCTCTGACAAAAAATCATGAGGAAATCATGAGATATTATCGTCTTATGTTATTTTTAGTCTCTCTTGAGTAGGATAGGCTTGTAAATCTCTAAAAAAATTATTGATAGAGGTTATAAATCTACCTCTCGGCATGATAAACATGGTCTAGTTAAAGACCTAAATATTATTGTTTTTGAAACTCTGTTTGCATTTATAAAGGCAAGTTTGATCATTCTGCTGAGCAATTATCTTGATGCGTATTTTTTTTATGAGTAATCATGTGTACCTACAACTCACAGAAGGGCCCCCTCAAGCTGTAAGGTCTTATTTTTTTTTTTTAAGACAACATTTAGTTTTTCATTTTAATTTGCTTTGAATTATTTTATCTAACCTTTCAGTTTCAATTGTTAATGAATTCTTTTGACAGTGATAATAGAGTTCATAACATAGTATGTTTTTTTAATCATTTTGTTGTAGGATGAATGAGTGAAGCCGAGATCTCTTATACACATGAAAAATAGTACGATAGGGTGTGGATTGATTTACATTACATTTGAGTGAAGAATATTTCAATTTCTAGTTAGTGTGATTATAGAGTTAATTTCTCTTTTTTCTGTCAGAGTGATTTAGATTTAGTTTCATTATTTAGTTAAGCAAGTGTGATACTTATTTTAAGCAAAGTGCGATATTTATTTCTGCAAGTGTGATCTTCCTTTTGAGCAAGTGTGATAATTCTAGTTTCATATTTCTTTCAAGCAAGTGTGATAATTCTAGTTTTATATTTCTTTCAAGCAAGTGTGATAATTCTAGTTTTATATTTCTTTTAAGAAAGTGTGATAAACTTAGTTTCATATCTGTTAAGTGTGACATATTTACTTTCATGTAAGAGTGATAGTTGTTGCTAGAGAAAACATGTGCATCTCAATATCTCAATTTAATATATGAATTTCTTGAATAATAAGTACTTCTGGTACTTACAATGCACATACACTTCATCAGTATACTAGCCCTGGTCGATAATTTATGTAGTAATTTAACTTCAATTAAATTACCAAACATTTTGGCACTGTTTCCAGGGAAGTGTATATAGGAGTCTTTTTATTTTCACAAAAATAAAAATAAAAATGATATGTATAGGGAAAGAGATTCTACAGGTAGATTTGTAAGTAGAGGTAGGAGTTCGATTCCAACATCACCACTCAACCCACCATGACCTCGTAGTGCCACAACATCCACCCAAACTCATATTCCATCAATTGCAGGCATACATAGAAATCATGAGGTACATAGATTTCAAATCCAACCTAAGATTCACCAACTTCCTCTACTGAAGTCGTAGTAGAAGAAGAAGATGCTACATCCCCAACAGGAGTAGTATTTCTATCTTCAAGTAGAGAAGAAATTCAACGACAAGAACTATAAATCCCAAGTGAAGAAGAAGAAGAAACCTATTTTAACATTCCATTGATAGAAGAACCATAGGAGGAACTAGAAAATCCAATTTTGGAACCTTATATTAGCTTTGAGGAATCTACAATGGTAGGAGAAGGGGAAGGAGAAGTACATAATGTGAATGGTGAACATAGGATTGGAGGTGGAAGAGGAGGAAATAGAGGGGGTGGAGGAAGAGGAAGAGGAGATGGTAGAGGAGATCTAGAACATTTTGGATTTCCCTTCTTTGATGAAGATACCATAGCCACAATGAAAAATATATCACCCTCTATCCTCCCTATTTCCATGGATTAAGAAACGAGGATCTTGAAACATTTCTCTTTGAGTTTGAAGTCTTGTGTAGATCCTATGAATACTTGCTTGATACTTAAAAGTTGAAATTTTTTCCAGCCACTCTTAAACATGCGACATTAAAATGGTTTATGGGCTCAGGAGCACATTCTATAATAACATGGGAAGAAATGAAAAAAATTGTGTTCTTAGAAAAATATGAGGATTATTTCATGCCCCATAACCTTAAAGATGAAGTCCTTAAAATGATGCAAAAAGGAGATGAAAATCTTGAAGAATTCATTGAAATATTTGCTTATAATGTAAAAAGGCCTAAAATTTATGCTCTAGATGAAGAAACTTCGAAAGCTCTCTTACTGAAATCTAGCAGAGATGAGTGGATAGATCTTCTCAATTTGATGGATAAAGGAGATATTTCTTAGTTATCATTTGGAGATATTTGTGAGTCATGCATACACATTTCACAAGGAAAGAACTGGGAAAAATCCAAGAGATCATGTTATGTCTAAGATTAACAAATCTGTAGTTGGGACTTTAGGTAGGGCTGAAATAGGAAATTTGCTTGACAATTTCAAAATAGATATTTTGGGGAGTCTTAGTGAAAAAATATATTCCCTTATGATACAAAACAAGCAAAAGGCTGAAAATGTTGCATTATCTATCTTTTTTCCAAAATGTAGAAAGAAGCATGCCTTGAGAGAATGGCCCCTTGACTTGAAAAGTTTAGAAACTTGTGTTATATGTGTAGAAAATCATGATACAAAGGAATGTCCTTCAATACCAAGTCTTAAAGTTGTCTATCAAGAGGAAGTAGTGCCAAATCAAGTAGAACCTCTTTGTTTTATTTTTAAGAGACCATGGCAAAATCCACAATTAGATATGACTCAAGGTTTCAACACTCAAACATATGCACAACCATCACAAAATAATTGGACTACACCCATGACTTGGAAACCTTGGCCTCAACCTTGGGCACAAGGATGGAAAAATCATTATGGTATGTATGCTCAATATTCTTAATTTCAACAACCTTACCCTTTTTTTCCACCACAATATCTTCCTCAGCCTATTCAACCCTCTCAACCTCAAAATCCAAACCAACAACTTTCATTACCATTTCCACGAAAGCCAAATCAATTGCCTACTCAACCACTTCCAAATCCAAATAATAAAAAATCATAGCCTGTTTACAACATAGCATGGAAGAATTGCCAATGTTACATGATAAATCCATTAGATCTAAACAATGTCCAACTTATATCTCGTAGTGTATTGGAAAAGAAGTCACCATATGTCGTTATCCAGGAATCTAAGAAGGATGACCTCTCTGAGAAAGAGACATATTTTCATCAAGAGGAAAATCCTCAGAAACAAACCACCCCTTTAAATTCTCATGATACTCCAATAAACTCAACTCCCATTATACAACAACCTTTAGTTTCTGTTCAAAATCCACCTTTTCCTGAAACATTGAAATTTGACAAAGGGGTAGAAAAAGAATTTGTGTTGCCTGATTATGATATGATAGATGAACTAAAGAATTTTTGTATAAAATTTCCTTTTTTTTTTTAAAGCTATCAAAGAAATACCAATATTTTCAAAGACAATCAGGGAGTTAAGTATTAAAAACCCAGGAAGAAAAAGAAAAGAAGTTAAAAGAATCTAGTTAGTTGGGAAAATCGCACATATCATGATGGGAAAAACAATAGTTCGGAAATATCTAGATCCGAGAACTCCCATTGTGAAAACACACATTAATGGCGTTGAGATTCCAAATACATTGATTGATTTAGGAGCAACCATAAATATCATGAGTAAACAAACTATGAATCAATTGAAACTTCCTAATCTTCAATATACACCTACACTATTGCAATTAGAAAATAGATCTATTATCAAACCTGGTGGTGTGTTAGAAGATGTATTTTTATGCTTATATTCTTGGGAATATCCTATTGACTTCATGATCTTGACACCCAAGAATAATCTAGGAGGACAACCATTGATTCTAGGTAGACCATGGTTAGAAACAGATGATGCTTTTACGAGTTGTAGATCAAGTGATATGTTTATCTCTAATGGAAGTTTGACAAAGAAATTCACATTACATCCTCCTACAAAAATAACAATAGAAGTAGAAATTGAAGCATGGATAGATGATGATAATGAAAACTTTGATATATGGCCAATTTTTGCTACTTCACAAATAGATGAAGAAGATCAGATTTTAAATTTGATTGAAAATAATGAATCTTCCTCATATTGCGAATGAAATCAAAGTTTTCAAAAAAAATGTAATATTGAATATCTCTCATCTCGTCAAATGGCTTTAAATTCTATGGAGAACGTTGGCAATTCTTTAATAGAAATTTTTGAAGGGAAAACTTTGAATATTAATGATAACTTAGAAGAATCTCAAAAGAAAGATTTAGTGAATATGTTACAAGAACATTCTTCTGCGTATGCATGGGAATACATTGATATCAAAATAATTGATTCTAACACTTGTATGCATCATATTTATATTGAATAAAATGCCAAACCAATCTGACAACCACAGAGGAGGATGAATACAAACCTAAGGGAAATTGTTAAAGAAGAACTACATAAATTGTTAAATGTTAATTTCATTTATCCAATATCAAACAACCAATGTGTCTCACCATTGGTAATTGTTCTGAAAAAGAATGGAAAATGAAGATTATGCATTGATTATAGGGAATTGAATAAAGATGCTTTAAAAGATCATTTTCCACTTCATTTTATAGATCACGGCCTTGGTACATTGGCAGGGAAAATTTACTTTTCATTCTTGGATGGTTTTAGTGGATATAACCAAATCCAAGTAGCTCCATAAGATCAAGATAAAACAACCTTTACCTATCCATAGGGAACCTATGCTTATCAAGTACTTCCTTTTGGGTTATGTAATGAACCTGCAATATTCCAAACGATAGTTTTAGGAATTTTTGTTTGATATAATTCATGATTCTGTGGAATTTTACATGGATGATTTTACTGTCTATGGAAAATATTTTGAAGAAGCTCTTAAGAATTTGGAAAAAGTTCTTACTAGGTATAAAGAAGAAAATCTCTCATTAAGCCATGAAAAATGTTTTATGATCTTCACAGAGGGAATTGTTTTAGGCCACCACATTTCAGGAAATGGAATCAAAGTGGATGCATCTAAGGTAGAAGTGATTTCTAAATTATCAGTTCCTACTTGTCAAAGAGATATTAGAATTTATCCTGGTTTTACTGGCTATTATAGAAGATTTATAGAAAACTTTACGAAGATAGTCTCTCCACTTTTAAAATTTCTTACAAAAGATTATGAATTCATATGGAATTCTGACTGCCATAAAGCTTTTGAAACTTCGAAAGAAAATATTTTTGAAGCACCCATTTTAAAAGGACCAAACTAGAAACTACCTTTTCACATTTCAATTGATGCCTCGGATATATATTTAGGAGTTGTATTAGGACATAAAGATTTAACTCCTTATGCCATTTACTATATAAGTAAAAATCTGACTCCTATAGAGTTAAATTACACTATAACAGAAAAGGAGTTTTTAGTTGTTGTACATGCCATTAATAAATTCAGACATTATATCACTCGTTATGAAACCTTCATTCACATAGATCATTTATGCAATTAGATATTTAATGAATAAGTCAATTACTAATGGTAGAATTACAAGATGGTTATTGTTATTACAAAAATTCAATATTACTATTTTGGATAGCCCTGGAAAGCAAAACACAGTGGTGGATTTTCCATCTACAATCCAAAATGATAATAACGATGTTCCTGTAGAAGATAATTTTTCTTAATGAATGTTTTTTCATAGTATCTATTAAATCTCCTTGGTTTGCAGATATTGCTAATTATTTAGTTAAAAGGAAGTTACCATCATACTTGTCTCCTTGAGAGAAAAGGATAATTATTCAAGCTAGTGCATCAGGTTCATGGATAAATGAATAATTGTACAAAATAGGACCTTAATCAATTGAAGATGTGTTAGAGAGGATGAAGTACTAGAGATATTAAAAGTTTGTCATGATGAATGACGTGGAGGATATTTTGTTGATAAATGAATTGCCTATAAAGTCCTTCTCTTAGGATACTATTGGCCTTCTCTTTTTAATGATGCCAAAGAATATGTTAAGAGATGTGAGAGTTGTTAGAGAATTGGAAATCCTGTTTCTTCATATGAAATGTGTCTAAAACCTCATGTAATTATGGAAATTTTTAAGAAATAGGCTTTAGATTTTGTTGGTCCAATCAATCCACCATCAAGACAAAAAAGGTCCATTCGTGTTTGTAAAAATTATGTAACAAAATGGGTAGAAGCTAAAGTACTTCCTTTTTATACTGAAAATGTTGTAGTTTCATTTCTTTTTGAGGATATGTTTCTCTCGTTTTGGTGTCCCAAGGGAAATTGTGACAGACAAAGGTACTCAATTTACATCCAAGTTGGTACATAAGATAATGGAGGAGTATAAAATCGAACATCCAAAGTCTACTCCATATAATCCACAATAAAATGGACAAGTTGAATCTACAAATAAATTAATTGAAGTAATTCTTACTAAGACTATGCATCTGCATAGAAGGGATTGGGCAGAAAATCTTCCAGAAGATTTATGGGCATACCGTACAACAAGGAGAAACACAATAGGACACACTCGTTATGAACTTGTTTATGGAAAACAAGTCATGTTTCCTATTGAGTTATAAATAAAGACTTTTAAAACAACAACCAAATTGGGATTTGATCTATCAGAAGCCCAAAGACAAAGAACGGAGCAATTGAATGAACTTATTGAGATATGACAGGAGGCTATTCATAGAACCAATATAGTTCAACAATAAAGATCTAGGTGGCATGATAAGTTTATCAAAGAAAGAAAATTCCTGCCTCATGATTGGGCATTTCTTTTTTATTCAAAGTTTAAATATTTTCAAGGAAAATTTCAAACTCATTGGCTTGGTCCTTATGAGATTGAAACTGTCTTTGATAATGGAGTAGTCAAAATCAAAAACATTGATGAAGAAAAGTAAGCTTCCTTATAAATGGTCATATATTACAAATATATCATAAACCATTAACAAGGGAAGAGTTGGTAAGAAATCTGTAAGATAATCTTGATTTGAAGTTGGTCAAGAAAGATTCTTGTTCCTCTCCAAATTAGTCTTCTACTTTCTTCTTAATAATAATAATAATTAAAAAATGTTTTTTTTTTTTTTTTTTTTTTATATATACACATGAAAACCAACATTTTTGGCATGTTTATAAAAGTATAAGTTGAAAACTAAGAATTATTGGCAACACAGATTTTCTTTTTAATTCCTTATTATTGTTCTGTTGTAGCGGCTACAACCACCCTCTAAAATTTTGACGTAGCTTCCTCTTGGAGCCTCGCTACCAACCATCCTTAGCAACATGTCTTGCATTGTCCAAGTACATAGGCTTCAGCTGAGTTTTAGGGGCTTGCCAGCTTGTTCATGTCAACTTGTTTTCTTCCCACCTGCAGGCTGTCATTCCAGACTTAGTCATTTTTCTAGTTGAGGTCCTCACCTAGAAAATTGCACAATTCGGGAGGGGAACTAGCCTTCCCTCCAGAAATTGCACAATCCATTTGGGCTTCCTGTTGAGCTCTAGAAATGCAAAATCTAGCCAGACAACCTTCCCTCTGAAAACTGCACAATCCAGCCCGACACTAGGCTTCAACTAAGAAATTGTGCAATTCTGACTAATAGTTAGGGCTTCAGTCTAGAAATTGCGAAATGCAAGAGGGACAACCAGACTGGCTTAACCCAGAAAACTATGCAAATCTCATCCCTAGGCTTGTAGAATATTGCATGTGCTTTCAAGTTGACCAGTTCCCCCCCAGGACTGAGCAATCATGATTTGCATGCATGGGCTACTTTTCCCAAAAAAGCAAAAATGAAAAAACATCCCTAGATTTTAGGGATCTATTTTTAGCAGGTAGAGGTTACATGCAAAGATCATTTTAGAAACTTCCCTCCAAGTGTCACTTTTTCCTACATTTGTGGCATGCACATCATAAGACTCATCAATATCAAACTTATTTATTCGACGCTATAGAGCTCATTCCTCACATCGCTCTTGGAGCTCTGACATCCCACATCGCATCTAGGAGTCTTTTGCACATTTAGCTCAACTTTTTTGGGTAAGTCTGCTTTTCATGTCATTTGTTGATTTTTTTATGCTTTCTGTATTTCACTTTGTATGAATGTTGTTTGTTTGGTTTTTTCAAATGCATGTTAGCTTGTAGAACCATTGTTTTAAGTTTTTCATTGCATCTCATTGTTGTCGCATGCATGACATTTTTTCTGCATCGACAGTTGTCGTTGCGGTGACTGGCTTCACACACATGCTTGTTTTCCTATTTTCTGAATATTTCACTCACTTTTTGCATTCATGATCATTCACTCTTGTTTATAGTCAACTTCTCCATGCATTCAGAACTCTTCATGTTTTTAGTTGCCTGTCAGCGGGTCTAGGCTGCCTTGGCCCAGACCTTGCCTTACTTGACTAGCAATGTGCATTTTTGAGAGTGAAGACTCTACCTTCCCTCAAGAAAATTCAAAAATCTAGCCAAGCACTGGCCTCCAGGATTGCTTTGCACAATTTTGGAAGGTAGTGCCCTGCTGGCCCTAGAAATTGTACAATGCAGTTTGCTGGTTTGCATGTCATTGCTGAATGAAATTGCGCACTGCGCAATTTCAGTCCTCAGTAGGCCAGGTTGGATTGTGCATTGTGCAGTTCAAGTAGTCAATCAGCCTCCTGATAGCCTGAATTATGCCTTGCACATTTTTGGCATTCAGTCTTCCAGCCTACCAGTGAAAATTTCGCAATCTACTCAATTAGTCACCCGGGTATATTGCATGTCAGTTCTCAAAGTTGTTTTGGTTTTCAGTTGACAAATTTCTTGCCATGATTCTTCCTATGTCTTAAGGTATCACAAGTGTTCATCCATCTCTCAACAATACAGGTATAATGGCCTCCAAGAGAGTAAGGTCAAAGGACACCGTCAGAAGTGCAACTGGAGATGCAGTTGAACAAGTGTCTATGAGCTTGCCTATCTACGAAGACACCAGGTTGTTCATAGACAAGGACATCAAAATAAAATGGCAGGACATCAATGATACATTCTTAGGTGCATTTGAGGAAAATCTGGAAGACCGCATGGTCTATGCCAACATTCACAAGTTTGGCTTGTATTGGATTGCATGCATGTATCTCGTGTTTCCATGTGTGGACATGATCCAATGGATTATCTCGCATACTGATCCCAAGACAATGGAATCGAGTAGTGCCAGTGGAAGACAACTTTCTACCTTTAGGGCGAAGGACTTTCAGGAAATGTATCACTTTCCACAACCAGTGATCACAATAGAGAAATCCTTCAGCAAACCTAGCAGTGGTCCAAACTCAAGAGATATCTTGAAGAGTGTGGTGAAAGAGCCAGCCAAGTTCAGAACAACACCCAACAAGGTTTACAAGATGAAGATACTATGGAATGCATATCAATACTCGATCATCTTTGCATGCCACTTATACGACCAAGAGATCACATAAACCTTCCCACAGAGTTGGGTGATCATGTTGGACCAACTAGCCAGTGAAGGAAGACCTTGCAACTGGTCTAACATGTTGGCTCTCAGGTTGAAGGAACATGTGACAGAAGCCTGAGATCTGCCCAAGCATCAACACACGGGGATATACATGTCTTCTTACATAGTGGACGTAGTTTTTGCCCATTAGTAGTTCCCAGGCTTGGGTTGGGTATGGACACCTTCAGAAAACTCTGTGCACACTTATTGTAGGTTGTTCTTTGAATGCAGCTTCCATCGAGTTATCATATAGTTTTCAGACCAATTTGTTAGCCCATTGTTCAAAATGATATTTGAGCAAGATCCACCTTACATGTCGCAGGAAGCGATGGAGGCGTTGATTGACATAGAAAATTGGTATGCCTCACTCATTGGCACCTTCATACGGATGTAAATTGCAAAGAAGGCTCTGCATGTTTTATCGAAGTTTGCCATGGACAAGCTTGACATGCAAGAGGTTTCATATCACATCCCGATGGGGTTGTCAGTGAGACTGCACAGGAAGAAGAAGGCATTTTGGCCCGCTCTTTCTTTACATATTGGGTTGTATGAGATACATAATCTCAGGCATGCTAAGGTTGAGATGGAGGAGTTCAAAAGATTCACCTTTGGCACCAGAAGCTTCAATCCTTATGACCCACATTTCTTGGTGAAGGACCACTGTGCGAGAGTGAAATTTCCTTGGATCCATGTGGCATGTCATTGGCCTGTAGAAGATCCATGGGGATTTTGTTATCACTCCACCATGCTCAATGAACCAGTCGGGATAGCTATAGGGAAATTAACAAAGGAGAGAGAAGTAGCATCTCAGAGAACAACATAATCAGCAGCAGCAGAGGGTAGCCGACCTACGTGTGACAAAGGGAAAACGAAGGTTGTTGATAGCGCAGAGGCAGAAAAAAGTTGCAAGTTCAAAGTAGACCCACTTGTATTGAAAGCAAATTTGGAGGTTGATGCTAAAAGGCAACAGTGAGACAAGAGCATCGTGTAAAGGCTAAGAGAGAAACAAAGGATGGAGGAAATAGAAAAGGAGTTGTAGGAGTTGAAGCAAAACCACTGGGAAGAACAGGAGTTTCACATAAGAGAGAAGGAAGCGTAATAGAGATAGGTGTAATAGGAGGCACAACATGCACAAATTGATTAAACTGTGCCCATAGAGTTTATAGAATCATCCGAGCAGCTGGCATAGAGAAAACAGGGTGAGTAGTCATAGCAATAGGACTTAGCTCAAGAGATTGAACAGATGATAGAGTAGATGGCTATGGTTATGGTTTAGTTAGATTCATATTAGGATATTGACCTCATGCCTCGGAACCAAGAGGTCACCCCACTCACTTTGCTAGATCTCGAAGCAGAGCAAGTCCCAAGCAATCAAGGAGACATAGAGATCCTTAGAGACAACATGGAAGTGGAGATGCACAACATATTTTTCGATGAGTCGCAACACGGAGTTGTGCAGTCGCGCAAAGTGCCTACTCCAAATGTCCACATATCTCCTCTACAGTCTGAAGAATGAGTGATCGTATCCAATGTGTGCGAGCATCCAGTAGAATTGGCCAATGCTACCAGAGCATATGCTGAATCCAGCAGCTCGAGTGTTCGATTCTTGATAGCTGAGAACAAGTGTATGGATAAGGAATTACAAGTGGTCAAGCATGGAGGAGAATAATTTACATCATCCACCAAAGCAGAGTTGAAGAGAGTGATACTGGATGAAGTATCGTCTCTTGAGACAGTCATGCTGTCATTGTATTCTAGATTCGTCAACATGCATAAGTCAGTTTTCCATCTCAATGGGTGGCATCAATGTTGTTCTAGGAGAGCACATATTTTGTCAAATATGCATACTTCTTTTGATCACATCCAAACATGGAAAATGAGGTACAAAGGAGCCCCATTACACTTGCCAAAGATGATGAAGCTGAAGGTGGTAGAGTTGAAGGCACGCATCCAAAGTCAGATCTGAAACTATGAGGAACTCTCGTATCTCATCACCAATTTGCAGGCTTCATATGCATGAGTGTTCAAAAGCATGGATGTCATTGTGCACATGCATGTGATCCCATCCATTGGCACACTCATAGAGGCGAAGTCAATGAACCAAGTCTGAATGGAGCTTGACATGTACTTTGATGAGTTGATGCGCATAACCACTAGTGCAGACTTGGAGATCAGTGCAGACACTATGCATCATTATGTTGTTGGTCCAGCTACATGAAGAATTTGATGTGCATGCTATCAGACGAGTTGGAAATAGGTGCCAAATCAGTGTACCCAGATGCAATAGAGGCAAGAGTTCGGTTTCAGCAGGATGTCACCATTGAGCATGTGGACACCATCATGTACTACCAATATTGGCATCAGTTTTCCACCATCGATAATTGCGAGGATGTTGAAGAGTTGGTCTTCCCATAGCTGTTCTAGTCTTAGTAATGTCTTGCATGGCTTACTCAAGCCTATTTTTTCTCACATTGGTACATGTGCAGATTTTAATGTAACATCTTGTAAAAGTGAAATACCAAGTTTCGATAGTAGAATGTAACAATCATGCAGTAGTTGAAGAGTCATGAGGGTAGGTGAAGAGTCACAAAGGGGAATTTCAAGGGTCACCCCACCCTTTGCTATTTATAGAACCTCATAACTCATTGTACAGGCTTTTGGGAGCCAAGCTTCCTATAGGTGTATCTTAGAGAAAGATTGGAGTGTAATGTAACCAGCCTTGGCTTCTCCACAGTGAAAAGCTAGTATATCTCTTTGGGACGACTAGGTAGTGATGACTGTAAAATTCTATTGTCGGGACTAGTGGTTGGGCATAGTTGTATGTATGATTAGATCTTTCACTTTCTTAATATAACAGAGCCAACACATTTCATGCATATGTTGTTATTGTATTTCATCTATCTTGGTTACTATAATGATATATGTAGTTGTTGTTATGCATGTATGTAGAATTGTCTATATATGTTTGTATGAATCTTATTAAGATGTCCTGTTGGTTTAACCATCACTTTAGATCATTGGCTAACCTTCTTTCCAGTTTGTGATGTATCTTTTCTTGTGTGTTCCCTTCCAAGCTGCTTGCTGCCATAGGTTTCCAAGGGGCACAGTCATCCCCGTTCCGTGTGTTAGAGCCATTCATGCACCTTACTTGAATTTCTACATATGTCACACCCTTTCTACCAATAAGGACATCTTACTCACCTCTATGCGAAACCATGGTTAAGGCGATACCGTGCTACCCCACTACTCGGATTCCTACACCAAATAGTTTGAGGCCTAGTTGGGACTTCTTACCAGGGAGATCTAGCACTGTCAACATTTCTGGCACTAGAAGGAGGGCTAGATGACAAGTTGAGTCCTCACATCCTGTTTTGAATCTTTGCACATTTTTCATGGATATAATTAGACTCCTCCCTCTGCAATGTCTGTCTAATTCCAAACCTTTCGACATCACGAGGCAGTTTTATGATCTCTTATCGGAATTCACGTACAATGGTGAAGGCAAAGTGGCCTGACCTGAGTACTTACACGACTTCCTTGCATTCCTTGAGGATGCAATTGAGTTCAACGAAGTTGAAGTCAGCTTGCTGCTTTCACACACACTTCGTGAATCCCCACAATGATGGTGCCACAACCTGCCTCATGGTTGAGTGCAATCACTTAAGAAGTTCAGTGATATAATTGAATCTACTTTCCATCATTTTTATCCTGAAACTCTTGAAAAAAAATTGTTAAAGCAAGGGAAGAATCCACACGAATCACCTATGGATTTTTGGTAGCGCTTCCATGTACTTCAGTTTGAAGCTCCGAAAAAACAGATGAAATTCCAATATCTTTGGGATAGATTTGAATATTATCTTCACAAATCACTCTGTTGCAAGATGAAGTTGAAGTTCAAACCCCGCTCAACATACTTCGGTGATGGAGTTGCACAATCACGAGTGATCACAGTCATTGTCATAGGTGACTATCTACCTTCCCCTCATCAAACAACTCCACCATCACACAGTGATGTGGGAGAACATGCACACACGTTTGTTCAACTGTCATATCCTCCTAGCATTACTTCTCTCAATTATCGCGGAGATTTGGTTGCGAAGCCCATGGGTTGTAACATGCATTCATTACCTTAGCCTCAGTCTTCATGTTCTGTTGATCCTCCAGATTGCACTGTCTTATGTTCTCCCATTCCAGACTCTACACCTATTGTGAATGAGGATCAAGCGATCGATGGAGTTGATGTTGCACAACCAACTTGCACTGTCATTTACAATTAGTATGACTAGGAATCTAAACATCAACCCGAAGTGAAGGATGATCTCCTTCTATCCACGCCTCCTCCCCTTTTTCCTGACATCTTTGGTTATTCTGCTATATATGATTTTCCTTGTGCAAATCCATCCATGGATGCATCCACTGTTGACCATTCACAAAACATACCTGATGTCAATTCATCATTCGACAGCGAAGAGGAAAACTTATTCATTGAAAATCCACTTTATTTTTCATCTGCTTTTTCCGAAAACGCAGACGGTGAACATTATTGCTTCTCATCTACCCCTCTGTTTGAATTTTATGATCATGAGGATGTCGATGAAATAATTGATTTTTCTGATCATAGCTGTCGTGATCCATTTACTCCTGTATTTGATCACGATGATGATTCTGTCACTGTTGTTTTTCAAAGCCACCTGTTTATGTTGATCTATTTGTTGATGAAGTTGAAACCCTGTATACTGTTGAGGCACTTTAGCCCAAGCTGATGGTTATGTCACGCCCTTGATGTCCTAAGGTTGTTTTCACTTCTGATCTGGAAATTGTTGAAACACCCAAGGCTCCTCGTCACTCATATCTATGCATTGAATAGCAATCCAACACACATATTTTTCTTCCTCCACTCGAACTACATGATCCCATCACTCATGCATTGGAGGAATATTACATAACAAGCACACTTACGTGACACAAGTTGTCCATGTTTCTCGCATTTTCTTGCATGTCACAATCAATAGAGTGCATATGCTTAACATCTACACGTAGTGTAGAAGAACATCATTGTAAGTCCACAAAGTGCATGTCATGAGCTTTCACTTTTTTCTTTTCTATGGATGCATTTAAACTCGGAGGGTGTTTGTCTTCCTTGTTATATCTTTCATGTTTGTTGGCTCGCCTGACTATGTTGTTTGTGAACCATGCCTTCACTAACATGGGTCGACCAATGCGCCGGTGGCTACATTGGAAGTATCACTTTCCATGAGCAGACCCATGCACCATTAGCTTAGGTGTAGGAGTAGTGTTTTCTTTTTTTGTTTGCTTACCTGCTTTCTTTGCTTACTTGCTATCCTTTAGAATTTGCTTCCGCTCTTTGTTTTGCTTGTTCATTTTGCTTCTTAATTTTCTTGTTTAAGTTCGTAGGATAGTTTTGCATGAAACCATGTGCAATTATTGAAACAAGCAAGGTAAAGTACAAGAGGACTTGCATAGTTATCAGTAATCGGTTATTTGTTGTCCTATCTCTTTATGTAGAACATGTTGTCTTTAGTCAATGATACACCATGGAAAATACATTCTATTCGAAGTGAACCTTGATGAAAACACAATGCTTTCACGCTAACTAGTACCACCTACTCTGGTCAGTTGTTTTGGTTTAACCCTTGTCAGCTCAGTCAAGTAGAGTAAGGTGAGGGGGAAAACCTTAACAAGTGTGTCAGAGGTATATACAAAATACTTCTTTGAATGAACAACCTCCTCTAATCTCAATATGTCGGGATCCCTCTTCTACCTCTGAAATAAATAAGTGTTATGCACAGTTCTTGAAAAATGAAAAAATGAATAGGGCGAAAGAAGAGAAAGGCTTCCTACATAGAGAGGCGATGCAAGTAACTTTGTTGAGGTACTGACCAGGCTCACTGGTAGTAGAGGGATGCTTGTGTTCCTGCATGACTCTGTTAGGGTACTGTCTAGGCCTGATGGCAACAAAGCAAAACCACAGATAAAACTTAACCTATCATATTTCTTATGTACCAATATACCCCTTATCCCCAATCGAAACACCTCTGTTGACTTGGCTTCGAATGTCTGCTGACCGACCAAGAGCATGGTAGGTGCTACATATTTCAATCAAGCTAGTGTAGAAACAAAGATGATACAAGAAATGAAACAATACTTTCGGAGGAGTTAGACTTGTTTTTCACAAAACAAATTCCAGTCAAAGAGCTGGAGTTCTACCAGTGTGTCGCCAAGTGTTGTAGCGGCTACAACCACCCTCCAAAATTTTTCCTTAGCTTTATTTTGAAGCATCCCTACCAACCATCCTTAGCAGCGTATCTTGCACTATCCAAGTACATAGGCTTCAGTTGAGTTTCAGTGGCTTGCCAACCTATGCATGTCAACTTGTTTACCTTCCACCCGTAGGCTGTCATTCCAAACTTAGTCATTTTTCTAGTTGAGGTGCTCACCTAGAAAATTATGCAATTTTGGATGGAAACCAACCTTCTCTCCAGAAATTGCTGAATCCAACTGGGCTTCCTTCTGAGATCTAGAAATTCACAATCCAACTAGACCACCTTCCCTTGGAAAATTGTGCAATCTAGCCCAACACTGGGCTTCAGCTCAGAAATTGCACAATTCTAACTGACAATTAGGGATTCAATCTAGAAATTGTACAATGGAAGAGGGACAACTAGACTAGATCAACCTAGAAACTGTGCAAATCTCATCCCCCTGCTTGCAGACTATTTCATGTGCTTTCAGGTTGACCAGTCCCCCCCAGGACTAAGCAATCCCGATTTGCATGCATGGGATGCTTTTCTCGAAAAAGAAAAAAGAAAAGAACGAAAAAGTATCCCTAAATTTTAGGGATCTATTTTTAGTAGGTGGAGGTTACATGCAAATATCGTTTTAGAAAGTTCCCTCCAAGTGTCGATTTTTCCTAGATTTGTGGCATGTGCAACGTAGGCCTCATCCTTATCAAAATTATTTATTTGACGCTACAGCGCTCATTCCTCACATCGATCTTGGAGCTCTGACATCCCACATCACATCTAGGAGTCTTCGACACATTCAGCTCAACACTTATGGGTAAGTCTGATTTTCATGTCATTTGCTTCTTTTCTGTCGCTTTTTGTATTTTGGTTTGTATGAATGTTGTTTTCTTGTTTGTGTTGAGCCCCTGCTATTTTTTTAATGCATGTTAGCTTGTAGAAGCGATTTTTTAAGCTTTTCATTGCATCTCACAGTTGTCGCATGGATGACATTCTTTATGCACTAACAGTCATCATTGCGGCGACTTGCTTCACACACATGCTTGTTTTCCCATTTTTTGAATCCTGCACTCACTGTTTGCATGCATGATTATTCACTATTTTTTACACTCAGCTTCACAATTCATTAAGAACTCCTCATGTTTTAAGTAGCTCATCGATGGGTCTGGGCTACCTTCCCCCGAACCTTGCCTTGCCCGGCTAGAAATGCACATTTCTAAGAGTGAAGGCTCTTCCTTCCCTCCAGAAAATGCTAAATCTAGCCAAGCACTAGCCTCCAAGCTTTCTTTGTGCAATTCTAGAAGGAAGTGCCCTACTGGCCCCAAAAATTACGCAATGCAATTTGTTGGTTTGCAAGGAATTGCAGACTGAAATTACACATTGTGCAGCTTCAATCCTCAGCAAGGCCAGTCTGAACTATGCATTGCATAGTTTCAGTAGTTAGTCAGCCTCTTGATAGCCTAGACTGTGCCTTGCACAGTTTTGGCAGTTAGTCTCCCAACCTCCTGGTGAAAATTGCGCAATCTTCTCAGTCAGTCACCCGGGTATGTTGCATGTCAGTCCTCAAAGTTGTTTTGGTTTTCAGTTGAGGATTCATTGCCATGAGTGTTGCTATGTATCCATGTATCACAGGTGTTCATCCATCTCTCACCAGTACAAGTACAATGGCCTCTGAGAGAGCAAGGTCCAAGGACACTGTCAGAAGTGCAACTCGAGATGCATTTGAACAAGTTTCATGAGATTTCCTATCTATGAAGACACAAAGCTATTCATATTCAAGGATATCAAGATGAAATGGAAGGACATAAATGATACATTCTCAGGAATATTTGAGGAAAATCTAGAAACCGCAGGGTCTATGTCAACATTCACAAGTATGGCTTGTACCGGATTGCATGCAGGTGTCCCACATTTCCATGCACGGACATGATCCACTGGATTGTCTCGCATACTGATCCCGAGACAATGGAATTGAGAAGTTCCAGTGGAACACAAATTTCTACCTTCAGGGTGAAGGACTTTCAGGAAATGTATCACTTTCCACAACTAGTGATTACAATGGAGAAACCCTTCAGTAGACCCAACAGCTGTTGGGTAAAATTAATTGCTTAATAAATAAATAAAACAACTAATCACCTAGACATTAATTATCAACCCAAGGAGCGTCTTTTTATTTCAAGGTAATAGACAAAATATATGCATAACAATACCAACAACTAGCACTGGTTCTATATGATTATGTTCTATACTATCAAGCTCATTCAACAAGAAATAAAATGTAAGACTTGAATAATAAAACTAAAATTAAAAAGAAGAAAGTAAATGACAAGAAAAACAATTATGCTAATCACACAACTTGAATCATTGCTAAATTAAACCACACATTGCTGAATTGGAAATTTAATTTATTTCACCCAACATAATTCAAATTATAATGTAGAGCAGTAAATTAAATGAAATCTAGAAATTGGATGAAATAACAAATTTGAAAAATGCAGCACACAACAAATTTGTTAAAAGAAAGGAAATCTACTTTAAGGAATGACAATTGAAATTGAAATAAACAAACACATAACTACATTAATTTACATGTTCAAGACAACACCTCATCCAAGGTAGTGGGCCCAACTGCCCAAGACATAGTTCCGCTTTGAGAAATAACTCAGATCATATAAAAAATAATGGATGTAGAACTTAATGAATAACTTCATTCATTAAAGCAAATGAGAGAAATAATTACAACATAATGAAGCTCTTAACTTTGCCTCAAATTCAACAATTGTTCATCCTCTCATCTCTCATCTCTTATCTCCTCCTTCATCCTATCTAACAATTGTCCATCTCCTATCTCCTAATTATCCTTCCATTACCCCCCCAATTATCCTCTAATTATCCTCAATTATCCTCCATTATTCTCTAATTCTCCTTCTCTCTTTGATCTCTATTTTCATTTAAATACATAGAGAGCAAAGGGAAGTTACAACAAAGCTGATTACAAAATGATTTCCATTACAATTTTGGATTGATTACATAATCTTAATAAGTAAGATCAGATCTGAAATATCTTCCCATCATGATTCAATTGGAACAAGTTGAATCTGTTATTGCAATTGAAAGAATTTGAAAAACGGACACAACAACAAATCTGAGAAAATCGTCTTCGAAGAACCTTCCGTTTCTCTTAACATAGACCGAATTTTGGAAAACTGCTCATTGGAAAACTAATTCGGTCCGTTTTGGACAAAACCCATGTTTCACATTTTCTAGATTCTCCTTAATTTGTCCAAAACATCCAATGAAAATTTGTCACTTCTTATTCCAGCGAATTTCTGAGTTAGAATATTTAATTATGAGATGGAGATCATATTTGCAATCTAGAAAAGATCTTGGAGGCTAAAATGGTGAGTGATGTTACAACAAATTCATTAATAAACCATCATTGGTAACATCATGCATAATAATCATCAATTTATTAAAAATAAAGGAGAAGAAATAATATGTATCCATAAGAGCATAAATAATTATAAAATGGAATTATATGATAAATTATGATAAATGACGTGATAAAGAAGGGTAGAAATGGATGAAATAGGCGTTAAAAAGTGATAATAATAATGACAAATTAGTGGCCCAACATACCCCCAAACTGAATATGTTGCATGTCCTCATGCAACCTAAAGCCTTTGTATTAACCAAGCTATAATACAAAAATGTTCACCCCAACTCATGATATTGATGGAACTAATGAGTTCTTCCTCAAATAATGATTATTCAATTTTAGCAATGTTGGTGAAGGCGTAACAATTTTCACATTGACTTTCAACCATATGTATATGAAGTTGCAGCAAAATATGCTATAAGTATCAACAAACTTCATTAACCATTTTCTCAAAAACTACGAACCAGATTTTGCTTGAAAGTTTGCAAGCATATTTTTACTATATTAATGCTTCTATAATCCAGAAATCAGATCATTTTGATGCATAGATCATGAGATATAAGCAAAATGGTTGTAGGTGACAGTGCATGATTTCTGAAATTTTACAAACTAATTTAACTTGAAATTTTATGGGTTTGTTTATTTTAATGATACCTCTTTGCTATCCAAAAATCACAAGAATTCAATTCATAGTTTTAAAGATATACGCAATTCAATTTCTGCACTATATAAATTGTATGCCTTAAATGAGAAAGAAAGTAGAAAACATTCATCATCTGTAGCAATTCCTCCCCCAAACTAGAGAATTAGCATGCCCTCATGCAATGCTAAAAAACAAATTGAGGTGGTTACTACAATCATTTTGAAATCTATGCTTGGTGTAAAACAACATGGAATAAGGGAGGTTTTGAGAATGAATAAGGAGATCTATGGATGATAAAGAATATTAATGGCATGGTCATGATAAATAAATGAATGAAAGTAACACTCCCCCAAACTGAAAGCTTCTATGTCTCTGAAAAATGGGAAGTGGTAAAGATGTGGAATGAATGATGATAAATAATGTTCAATGGATTTTCATGAAATTCTCCTAAACTTTTAATAAATCAGAAACTTATGCTATTTTACCTCAAGTTTTACCTCCGAAAAAATGTGGAATGACATGTATGGATTGGCATTTGTTGAAGCTGATGTAGGTTGAGCTGATGCTGAAAGTGATGCAAAAGGTGGAAACCATGCAAGCACATCTTGTCTAAACAATTATTCGCATTCGTGAATTGCTTGAGCCTCTTCTGTTAGCTGCAAAAGTGTGGGCTTCCTGTGAATAGAGTTGTCCCCCATACTTGTTGTTCCCTTGTAAACAATTCACTATTATGCATGCAATTTTCTTGAATCCATAGTTTTAGTTTTGAAAAACAACAGATAAACCGCATGCAAAGATTTCAACCAGAAAAACTTTTGTACAAATGCAATAAGAATATTTTGCCAAATCAGCAAGTTATGGGAGAGTTCAATAAGTATTACGCATGCTATCGCATAATGCATACCTTCCCCCCTCCAATCAGAAAAGGGTGTCCATGACCATAAAGCATAGGAAAAAGGAAAAGGATGTTGAGTATTCATAAATGTAGCCGAACAATCAATGAAAGTGGCATAAAATACAACAAAAGCAATCAAAGCAGTACAGGTCAAAAGATTTGAAATTCCCATAAAATAAAACAGGGATTTAGATCATTATGTAAATATATATTTACCTTAGGGGAAAAAATATGATGAAAGCATGACCGACGATAAATGTTGATGATTGTTGGTAAAGTGATTGGACAATAATGATATAATGCATATAGGATATAGTTTACCATGCATGTTGGCTATTAGAAATGTTGTTCAAATGGGAAATTTTCCTTTATAAATGAATCCATAGGTGGTAATAGCATAAAGAGTATTTGACAGTGTAACATAATTCTTCAATACCACAAGAAGAGCCACTGCTTCCAGCTGGTGTTCATAACCTCAACAGGGTTTCTTTTTAACCCAAAAATGAGCCAAAGTCCTCCATTTATTATTTAGATGGTTTTCTTCTTTTATTGCTATAAATATACCACTATGATGGGATGGTAACCAGATAATCATAGTGCCATTCACTAGGATATAAAAACATGATTAGTCTAACTCATGATGAGACCCCCTATCCTTCTAATGGTTTTAACTATGAAGAAGTTCATTACCTTGGTGTGGTGGCCATAATGGAATGTCACATGTTACATCCTTATGATCATGGTAGGCTGGGTCGTGATGAGACCCCCTATCATCTTTAAGACAATGCTTGTTACATTTTCATATTTTAATGCTTTCATTTTAAAGAGAGGGACGCTCATTTATTCCTTAAGAGTCATGGATGACGTAAGAAGTAAAAAAAATAAACATTGTCAATGAAAGTTATGTTTTCCCCCCATATCATCATATCAAAGGGACTTATCCATTTGAAAGTGTAAAAGATAAACTAACATGGTATTAGAATAATAAATCATTTTATGATGTTTCCAAAGAGAAGATATTCAACCAGTCATTATATACGTTCACCATGTCAACTTCGGAATAAAGATGACCATCAAAAGGTTTTATAAGTCATAATGGTATTAATATCACTGTTTTTCTTTATTTTGGGCACAAATCCAACCAGATGGTTTTTTTTATTCAAAACATAAAAGAGAAAGAAAAAATGGCAAAATGAATGACCGACGATGGAATAGCAAAAGTAGATCATAGTTATTCATTCTACTGATTTAAACAACAAACACACAAAAACCAAAATAGAAAATGTTCAATTGATTGAACATCAATCATTCAATCGATTAAACAACATACACTCAAAAAATGTTGTTTAATTGATTAAATAGTAATCATTCAATCGATTGAATAGCAAAATCAAAAAGAAAAACACACAAAAGTGTTGTCCAATCGATTGAACAACAATCGTTCAATCGTTTGAACAACAAAAGTCAAAAACACAAAAGTGTTGTTCAATCGATTGAACAACAATTGTTTAAAGCATTTGAACAACAAAAGTCAAAAATGAAAAAGTGATGTTCAATCGATTGAACAACAATCGTTCAATCGTTTGAACAACAATTGTTCAATCGTTCAATCGTTTGAACAACAATTGTTCAATCGTTTGAACAACAAAAATAAAAAAATAAAAATGCAAAAGTGATGTCCAATCGATTCAATAACAATCGTTCAATCGTTTGAACAACAAAAATAAAAAAAATAAAAAAAAGTATTGTTCAATCGATTGAACAATAATCGTTCAATCGTTTGAACAACAGAAATTAAAAAAAATAAAAACACAAAAGTGTTGTTCAATTGATTGAACAAAAATCATTCAATCATTTGAACAGCAAAATCGAAAAGAAAAACACGCAAAGGTGATGTTCAATCGATTGAACAACAATAGTTCAGTCGTTTGAACAACAAAATTCAAAAACACAAAAGTGATGTTCAATCGATTGAATATCAATCATTCAATCGTTTGAACAGAAAAAGTCAAAAATGCAAAAGTGTTGTTTAATCGATTGAACAACAATCGTTCAATCATTTGAACAACAAAAAATAAAAAATACAAAAGTGTTATTCAATTAATTGAATAGCAATCGTTCAATCATTTGAACAACAAAATCGAAAAGAAAAACATGCAAAGGTGTTTTTCAATTGATTGAACAACAATCGTTCAATCGTTTGAACAACAAAATTCAGAAACGCAAAAGTGTTGTTTAATCGGTTGAACAACAATCGTTCAATCATTTGAACAACAAAAGTAAAAAACGCAAAAGTGTTGTTCAATCGATTGAATAACAATCGTTTAATCATTTGAACAGCAAAAATAAAAAAACACAAAAGTGTTGTTCAATCGATTGAACAAAAATTGTTCAAATGATTGAACAACAAACACGAAAAATGTGTTGTTCAATTGATTCAACAACAACACACACACAAAAATAAGTGTTTTTCAATTGATTGAACAGCAATCGTTCAATCTATTGAACAACAACACACACACAAAAATAAGTGTTGTTCGATCACCAATGGAGCAGAAACTATAACTTTGAAGGAAGCAACACCTGAAACACAAAAACATAAGAGAAATCAGAAAAGAAACAACACTTTATTTAAAAACAATAAATAAATTAAGTTACAACAACTATGGTGTTATTTTCTAAAGGAATATCAATCTGTCAATGGAAAAAAATGATCTCTTGGAAAAATGTTTAGGTAGTAGTGACATGAACCTTAAAATGGAAATCAATTATCCATTTCTTCTGTTATGAATCTATTAGGTAATAAATTGGATGAAATTCCCTTGTTTCATTAACATTTCTTTCAAGAATTGCTCACTCATAAATTGACTTCTTTTATTCCTAATACATGCAAAAAATGAGTGTCTATCTGCAATAAAACATTAAATCATAGAGAAAGAGAGGTGATCGGGCTCCCTTAATCCAAGAAGTATGCAAGAAAAAATAAAAAGTAGTTACTTTTTAAAACAAATCCATGGAAAAAAAGAACAAAGTAAAATTAATTTATTACCTGCAGGAGAGCAGTGGCCAATCATGCTAACTTGCAGTATTTTAATCATAAATCATTTGTTTTTCGTCCAATTTGAGTGATTCCAAATCCAAATGAGAGCTACTTCAAAGGTATATCACCAATAGAAACAGGTTTTGAAAATTCCCTGATATGATATGTCAATTTTACTTAGAACAACCTGCATAACAGAGTCATTTTTGATTTCCCAGCTTAGACCAACAGTGGATATTTTAAGCATAAATTTTTCATTTGATGATGGATTGAGCTTATTCAAATTGGAAATGAAATTATATTCATTTATTTATCTCCAATAGAAACATGTTTTGAAGACAAGAAGAATTGATGGGTCAAATACTCTAATGAACAGCTGGAAAAACCGAGTTTTAAGAGTGTTGATTTACAATAGACAGTCAGTATTTAGGTCATAACATTCACATATGATATTAAAATTGAGTGATTCAAATTTCCTTTTAAACTAGATTCATAGAGAAATATACCATAGAAATAGGTTTTAAATATAGTCATTTAGGTCTCCAAAAACTGACTGTCCCAACTTTGTTCCTCAGTTGCCTACTAGACATTCGGTCAATGTTTTGGTTATAAATTTTTCATTTCAAATTAAAATGGAGTGATTCAAATTAGTTTGGGAAGTAGACATAAATTGATATTTATTATAGAAACAAGTTTCAAAAATATTCCCTTTTGGTCCCTCAAAACATGACTGTCCCGACTATGTTTTCAGAACTTTCATCAAGCCCGCGAGCCAAAAAATAAGATATTCAAGCAAGTTTTCCATATTGGTGATAAAAATGAATATGAGTGTTTTAAAAACTATTATTTTCATTATAATTCATCTACATACACAAATAAATTAAAACATTTATCACCGATGTTGATTTCCACAGCGTGTTTCAACAAAAGCAACTATTTTTACATAATAAAAAAATGCATTTATTTTATTTTCTACACCAACGTACTCTGCTTTGAAAAATGAATATTCTTACATATAAGAGCACTTCTAGTGGATTCATTTTCGAAATAAAGCCTCAAGTATGTACATACCAAAATTTGAAAAATGCATGTTAATAAATAGTAGGGTATGAGAAGCCAACTTCCCTTGAAAATATGGTGTCAAAAATTGTTGAAGTATGGAGTGATGCTGCAAGAAAATGATGGAGTGAAACCTATCTTCAATATATCCTTTACTTTTTTGATTTCCCATAGCCTTCATATCATGAAGTTCTTGAGTTTTTACAATAGCTTGTTGATGCAGACTAGAAGAATCCTCATTTTCTTCCACAACTTCTACAATTTCTAGATTTGAAACATTCCCAATCTTAATATAAGTTTTTTGCGATGGTGCATGTGAGATAGAATGGGTCATAAGGGTAGGTAAATTTTGCAATTCAACACTATAAGCATGTTGTACTGGTTTATTATGGTGAGGGTGTGGAATGAGTTGAGCAGGAAATTGTGTAGGACATGGAGGATTTTGATGATGTAGTTGATTGGGTTGTGTGCATGGTTTTGATTGGAAATCAAGATGTTGTGGAAGAGCTGGTGAAGAATATGGATGATGTGTTTGTGCTACAAGATGAGGGAGAGTAGTCATGCAATCATAAGATGAGCCATGCCAAACTTGTAGACAATATTGGTGGGGGTTATATTGAGATTGACATGACTGCCCTAACACATGAGTATTCCATAATGGATTATGCAAGTAAGAAAATGGAGAGGAAGTGTTTTGAACCATACATGTAGGCCATGATTTCCATGGTTGTGAAATTGTAGCAGCTTCTCCATCTATTTGATATGATGCTTCCATCTTAGATAAGGAAGAACAACTATATATGGGATGCTCCTTTTTGCAATGAGGGAAAAACACTTCTTCAAATTCTGTCTGATTTTTCACAACCTGCAAAACATCCAATTGTGAATTTAGAGAGCTAATAAAATCAATTTTAAAATGTTCAAATAAATAATTGATTTCAACTCCTATATCTCCTTTTCTTTTAGTAGATTTGGAAAAGAAAGAAGAAACTTATCTATAATTCTTACTAGCTTTGGAGATTCCTCTTAAATACCTTATCGATAATTCACAAACATCGTCATATGATAAATAAAAAACATCACCTCTTCCCATTGGATTTAAGAGTTCTAAAAATTCATCTTCGATTCCATTGAGTAGGAGTGTTTTTAAGATCTCTTTTTCCAAATGCTTATGCTTTGATTTTTGAAAGTTGTATTAAAATTACTCTACATAGTCCTACAATCTTTCATCTTCACCTTTTGTCATACTAAAAATATCTTCACTGGCCTTGCAATAGTCTTGGTACTTCTTCAAGAATATATGCTTCATGTCCTCCCATGTTTGGATGCAGTTCCCACTAAGGCTCATGAACCATCGGAGAGTTGCTTCTTTTAGAGTAAGAGGAAACACTTTCAACCTTTGATCATTAGTACAATAATCATATCCTCTACAAAGTACTTCAAACTCAAATAAGAATGCATCTGAGTCTTCGTTTGCTAAACCATGAAAATTTGGTAGAGAAGATGGGGGAATTATGTGCATTTGTGTCACTCCTCCTAGATCTTTGATAGGGAATTAGAAAGTAGCAATGTGAGAAATTTCTTACCATAATAGAAGATGTTCTTCATGTGTTGCTTTGAGGCTCCTCCTTCAAATGTTCCTGCCAATTGATCAGTGAAATAGGTGGTGCTTACATCACCACTTGAGTGGAATTATGATAATTTTTTCAAAATTCTACCTCTAAAATTACTACTTTTATCAGTGCATGCTATATGACCTAAGCCTGACTACTGAGGGTAGACCCATCACTAGTTCCCTAGGATGCACATGGAGGTTCTTACATTTCGTCTTCAATATCCAACTCTCACGAAGTCAGGTATGAATCTACAACCAGATATTAGTGTGGTAATGAAATTTGATTATCTCCCTGGCAATGACACCAAAATGTTGGGTAAAATTAATTGCTTAATAAATAAATAAAACAACTAATCACCTATACATTAATTGTCAACTCGAGTAGCGTCTTTTTATTTCAAGGCAATAGGAAAAATATATGTATAATAATACCAACAACTGACACTGATTCTCTATGATTGTGTTCTATACTATCAAGCTCATTCAACAAGAAATATAATGTAAGACTTGAATAATAAAATAAATTTAAAAAGAAGAAAGTGAATGGCAGGAAAAACAATTATGCTAATCACACAATTTGAATCATTGCTAAATTAAACCACACATTGCTTAATTGGAAAATTAATCTATTTCACCCAACATAATTCAAATGCTAATCTACAGTAGTAAATTAAATGAAATCTAGAAATTGGATGAAATAACAAATCTGGAAAATGCAACAAACAACAAATTTGTTAAAAGAAAGGAAATCTACTTTAAGGAATGACAATTGAAATTGAAATAAACAAACACATAACTACACTAATTTACATGTTCAAGGCAACACCTCATCCAAGGTAGTGGGCCCAACTGCCCAAGACTTAGTTCTTCCTTGAGAAATAACTCAGATCATATTACAAATAATGGATGTAGAACTCAATGGATAACTTTCTTCATTAAAACATATGAGAGAAATAATTACAGCATAATGAAGCTCTTAGCTTTGCCTCAAATTCAACAATTGTTCAGCCTCTCATCTCTCATCTCTTATCTCTTCTCCTACATCCTATCTAGCAATTGTCCATCTCCTATCTCCTAGTTATCCTTCCATTATCCCACCAATTATCCTCTAATTTTCCTCAATTATCCTTCATTATTCTCTAATTCTCCTTCTCTCTTTGATCTCTTTTTTCATTTAAATACACGAGAGCAAAGGGAAGTTACAACAAAGTTGATTACAAAATGATTTTAATTATAATTTTAGATTGATTACATAATCTTAATAAAAAAGATCAGATCTGAAATATCTTCCCATCATGATTCAGTTGGAACAAGTCGAATCTAGTATTGCAATTGGAAGAATTTGGAAAACGAACGCAACAACAATTCTGAGAAAATCGTCTTCGAATAACCTTCCGTTTCTCTTAATACAAACCAAGTTGTGGAAAACTACTTATCGCAGAACTAACTCGGTCCATTCTGGACAAAACCCATGTTTCAGATTTTCTAGGTTCTCCTTCGTTTGTTCGAAACATCCAATGGAAAATTGTCACTTCTTATTCTAACGAATTTCTGTGTTGGAATATTTAATTATGAGATGGAGATCAAATTTACAATCTAGAAAAGGTCTTGGAAGCTAAAATCATGAGTGATGTTACAAAAAATTCATTAATAAATCATCATTGGTAAAATCATGCATAATAATCATCAATTTATTGAAAATAAAGGAGAAGAAATAATATTTATCCATAAGAGCATAAATAATTATAAAATGGAATTATATGATAAATTATGATAAATGACATGATAAAGAATGGTAGAAATGGATGAAATAGGCATTAAAAAGTGATAATAATAATGAAAAATTAGTGGCCCAACAGCAGCAATGCAAACTCAAGAGATATCTTGAAGAGTTGGGTAAAAGAGCTAGCCATGTTTAGAACAAGGCACAACCAAGTTTACAAGACGAAGATACTATAGAAGGCATATCAGTACTTGGTCATCTTTGCATGCCACTTATATGGACAAGAGAGCATAAAAACCTTTCCGCAGAGTTGGGTGATCGCATTGGACCAACCGACCAGTGAAGGAAAACTTTGCAATTGGTCCAACATGTTGGCTCTCAGGTTGAAGGAACATGAGACAGAAGCCCGACATCTAGCCAAGGGTCAACAAGTGGATATATACATGTCTGCATACATACTAGATGTAGTATGAGCTCGTCAACAGTTCCGAGGCTTTGGTTGGGCATCAACACCTTCAGAAACCTCTGTGAACAGTTTTTGTAGGTTGTTCTCTCGATGCAGCTTCCGTGGAGTTATCATATAGCTATTAGACCATTTTGTCACCCCATTGTTCAAGATGATATTTGAGCAAGATCCACCTTACATGTTGTAAGAAACGATGGAGGCATTGATCAACATAGAAGATTGATATGCTTCACCCCTTGGCACCTTCATGCAAATGTACAATGCAGAGAAGTCTCGACATGTTTTTCCAAAGTTTTCCATGAACAAGCTCATCATGCAAAGGGTGTTGTATCACATATCAACAGGGTTGTCAGCGAGACTGCATTGGAAGAAGAAGGCACCTTGGATCGCTCTTCCTTTGTGGATAAGGTTGTATGATATATAGAATCTCAATCATGTTGAGGCCGAGACGGAGTAGTTCAAAAGATTCACCTTCATCACCAAAAGTTTCAATCTGCATGACCCACATTGCTTGGTGAAGGACCATTGTGCAAAAGTGCAATTTCCTTAGATCCACGGGACATGTCATTGGCATGAGGAAGACCCATGGAGATATTGTTATCACTCCCCCAAGCTCAATGAACCAGTCGGGATATTTGTAGGGTGGTTAGCAAAGCAGAGGGAAGCAACATCTAAGAGAGCAGCATCATCTGTAGTAGCAGGGGGTAGCAGACTTGTGCGTGACAAAGGAAAAGAAATGCTGTTCACAACACAGAGGCAGAACAAAGCTGCAAGTTTAGAGTAGACCCACTTGCATTGAAATACGCTTTGGAGGTTGATACTAAGAGGCAAAAGTGCGACAAGAGGATCGAAAAAGGCTAAGAGAGAAATAAAGGATGGAGGAAACAGAAAAGGAGTTGTAGGAGTTGAAGCAGAAACTTTGGGAAGAACAGGAGATGTACAGAAGAGAGAAGGAAGCGTAACAGAGACATGTAAAATAAGAGGCGCAACATGCACATATTGATTAAACTACGCCCATACAGGTTATAGACTCATTTGAGTAGCTGGCACTGAGCAGACAGGGTGAGAAGTCGTAGGAGCAGGACCTAGAAATCAGCTTCACTATATCCAGAAGTAGAGTGAGTCCCAAGAAATCAAGGAGACAAAGAAATCCTTGGAGACAATCTGGAAGCGGAGATGCACAACATATCTTTCCACGAGCCGCAACACAGAGTTATGCAGTCACGCAGAGTACATACTCTAGATGTACACATATCTCCCATGCAGTTTGAAGCACGAGTGATCGTATCCAATGTGTGTAAGCATCCAGTAACATTGGCCAATGCTACCATAGCATTTTCCAAAGCCACCAACTTGAGTGTTTGATTCTTGATAGATGAGATTGAGTGCATGGCTAAGGAGTTACAAGTAGTCAAGCAGGGAGGAGAAGAGGTTACGTGATCTGCTAGATTAGAGTTGAAGAGAGCGATACTGGATGAAGTATCGTCTCTCGAGACAGTCATGCGGATGTTGTATTCCAGATTCATCACCATGCATAAGTCAATTATCCATCTCAAGGATTGGCAGTACCGCTATGCTTGGAGAGCACACATCTTGTCAAATATGCATACTGTTATCGATTGCATGCAAACATGGATAATGAGGTGCAAAGGAGCCCCATTACACTTGCCAAAGATGATGAAGCCAAAGGTGGTAGAGTTGAAGGCACGCATATGGATTTAGATTCAGAACTATGAGGAACTCCTGCAGCTCATCACTAGTTTGCAAGCTTCCCATGCATGGGTGTTCAGAAGCATGGATGTCATTGTGCGCACGCATGTGATCCCATCTATTGGCACACTCATGGAGGCGAATTCAAAGAACCAAGTCCGACTGGAGCTAGACATGTGCTTTGATGAGTTGACGTACGTAGCCACCAGCGCAAACTTGGAGATCAGCACAGACACTATGCATCAATATGTTGTTGTTCTGGTTACACTCAAGACTATGATGTGCATGATATTTGACGAGTTAGACAGAGGTGCCAAATTAGTGTACCCAGATGCAACGGAAGCAAGATGTCACCATTGAGCACGAAGACACCATCACAGACTACCGAGCTTGAATTCAGTTCACCACTATCGATCATCACGAGGATGTCGAAGAGTTGCTCTTTCCATAGCTATCTGAGTCTTAGTGATGTCTTTCATGGCTTACTCAAGGCTATTTCATCTCACATGGGTATGCGTGTAAATTGTAATGTTACATCTTGTAAAAGTGAAAGACCAAGTGTCGATAGTAGAATGTAACAGTCATGTTGTAGTTGAAGAGTCATGAGGGTAGGTGAAGAGTCACAAAGGGGAATGTCAAGGGTCAACCCACCCTTAGCTATTTATAGAACCTCATAACTCATTGTAAGGGATTTTGGGATCCAAGCTTCCTATAGGTGTATCTTAGAGAAAGATTGGAGTGTATTGTAGTGAGCCTTAGCTTCTCCACAATGCATAGCTAGTATATCTCTTTGAGGTGGTAGTGACTATAACGATCCATTATCGAGACTAGTGGTTGGTCATAGTTGTATGTATGATTGGATCTTTCACTTTATTAATATAATAGAGCCAACACATTTCATGCATATGTTGTTATTGTATTTCAGTTATCTTGGTTACTCTAATGATATATGTAGTTGTTGTTATGCATGTATATATGGAATTGTCAATATATGTTTGTATGAATCTTATCAATAGGTTTTGTTGGTTTAACCATCACCTTTGGATTGTTGGCTAACCTTCTTTCCAGTTTGTGATGTATCTTTGCTTTTGTGTTCCCTTCCAGGCTGCGTGCTATCACAGGTTTCCAAGGGGCACATTGATCCCTCGTTCTATGTGTTAGATCCATTTATGCACCTTCCTTGACTTGCTTCATATGTCACACCCTTTCTACCAACAAGGACATCTTACTCACCTCTATGCAAAACTGCGGTCAAGGCAATACCATACTACCCCATTGTTCGGACTCCTACACTAAACGGTTTGAGGTCTAGTTGGGACTTCTTACCAAGGAGATCCCCTGACATGTTGGCAGCTCCAACACCATCAACATGTCCCATTTATTTTTATTCCTCTTTTGAAAAATAAGATAACTACAGAATTGTCAATAATCTGTAGCTCTAATGGAATTTCCCATATGATTTGACATATTTCAACCAAGCCAAATGAAGATCATGGCAAAAGAAAATTTAATGAAGATCACAACTAAAGAAACCTGCATACAACCTACAAAAGGATAATTTTGGGGAAATTATATGTGTTATAATTCCAACACTAAATTATCAATCCGGGACTCATAAGCTTTGAGGCACAAGTGCAATAACACAGGATCAAAGCGTCTAACCTAAATTAGAGTATGGAATCAATTTATTGTTTTACTGCTATAAAAGTACACTAGTCACTGGTGGAAAGTAAATTCCTAATCACACCATTCACTACTGGAAAGTAAATTCCTATGATAGCAATTCCTACCTATATGATTTCAATGTTTCTTCAACCAATTTATAAAGAACCTTCTATTCAAAACCTCTAACCTAATCTAAATGAATCATTCAACACAAGCTCATTTTTGTACTCAAGAAATTCATGATCAAAACTCAAAGGTAAATGGGAACTAAATCATTCGACAATCAAACTAAGATCTCTACTGTCAAACTCAAACTAGAATTTCTATTTATCAAAACTCAAAAGAAAATGGAAACTAAATCAATAAAACTAGGATTTCTATTTATCAAACTCAAAAGAAAATGGAAACTAAATCAATCAAACTAATTCTACTTGCAAAACTCAAAGGTAAATGGAAATTGAACCAATCGACACCAACTCAGATTTCTATTTGCATAATCAAACTCAAAAGTAAATGGAAATTGAATCAATCAAACTAATTCTACTATCAAAACTCAAAGGTAAATGGAAAGCGACACCAACTCAAGGTTTCTACTTGCACAATCAACTCATGCCTAGGCTTGCTTCTGTATAGAGATAATTATGCTATGGAAAGCGAGAAAACCTCTAATGAAATAATTCTGGTTGCTGAACTAAACCTTGGATAAAAACCATTTCAATCAACTTGGCAAACCTCACACCGCTCACACTCATACACTGGTAGTATCAAAAAGGAATCATGAGTTATGTTCTCGACAGTGACAACCAAACATTCAAAGAGTCCTTAACTAAATCTTGTTCTCATCAAATTACTTCATCAATTAGATTACAACACAAAACAAAGTATTAATCCTCTCGTTCTCGACATATACGATTAATCCTAGGTATTCTCTACAAGTGGTTTCAATCGATTGATATTTCGACAAGAATTATTCATGTTCAAGATAAAAACCTTCAACGAGATCTCAATAACTCTTACCACATAAAAGAGACAGTATTCGACTTTCAGATCATAGACACATAGCTCCAAATATGAGACATAATTCACACTATGAATCTAGATTTATAATTCGAAAACCAATCCACATTGTAAATATAAATTCTAAAACTTAAGAAAATGAAGGAACTTGTTTCCAGGTGGTGGTGGGCCCTTGCCACTCCTGGAGCAAGTTTAAACTAAATCAATGCCTAAATATTGAACAAAACCATAGCACTTACAGAGAATTCATGGCATAGTCAAATTGTATTAAGATTCAAATCATAAGTTCACTTACATACATTCCTTCAGTTCTGTTAAGGTAAAACTTAATCACATCAATCCTTTGTCTCTTGTTCACACCTTGTCTCTCTTTTCTTTTAAGATACAAAACGCATTGGGCCTTAAAAGGTCAACTGATAGAAGCTAAACTTAACTAATTAACCATACAAAGTAAATAGTTCAAACATCAAAACTATTATAAGTCGCATGGTATCTTTTGTGAATCATTTCCATGTGGATCTCAGATTAAATTGAGTTGGGTCCTCTTGTGTGTAAAAAAATGTTTCCTTTTTTAGCACAAGAGGTTTATGAAAATCATGGTTGTGGCCGAAAATAGACAAACCATGAATTTGGCCCCGATTTTGTACTTAAGATTGTGCTAGAATATTCCCTTGAATGTAACTCCTTCATGGTAATGAATTTCGCTAAACCGTTTTTGGGTTACAAGAATGAGGGTACTCTGAACAAAACCCACGTGTCAGAATATTAATACTCTTATCCATTTGATCACAAATAGGATATTTTCACCTACATGAATTTATTCCGTACACAACGTGTAGCAACTAGTTTAATTGGTTTGTGAAGAATTTTGGCATCGAACCCTGCGGCAAATGAACTTAGAAAAAAACCAACATTAGTAAATCATGACTAAATCATCTCTAATCATAGAAAATATAAGAAAACTAATGATAATCAACCACGAGGTGTAGGATATGTATTGGCAGCAAGTTGTGGAATTATGGTATGAAATGAGTTAAAAATGTCAGAAATTATGTTATGAAATGGTGGTACTTTGTGATGGAAAAATCGGCATATACGAGGCTCAAAAGAAAAATCCAAAAATCAGTAAGGGAAGATAGTAGGTATGTAAATACTAGTTAGATAATAAAGGGAAAAACATTGAATTATGAAATTAAATAGATGAATGACCATTGCTACTGCCATTTTTTATAATGATTACCCTCATCATGACATTGCTTTGGTTCTAACGAAAATATCTATACCTTTTCAAAAGGATATGAATTCAATATGAAACCTTGTTATCATTTAAACTCACTCCCTTCCTTCCATATATCATCCCACTTCCTTCACATACCATCACAATTCTTTGCATCATATCCATTCCACTCGACTCTATTCCATTGCTGAAAATGCCTCACCTATTACCCAAATTCCATCTCTTTGACCTACTCCATAACCAAACTCCTTCCATAACCCTATCAAAAAGAGAAATTAGGGACTAAGACTTCTTCAGCATGGGAGTCATTGTACGCTCAAAACTGAATGGGGTTAAATTTCTTGAAGGATACCCGTAGGTGAAACAATAATTACAGTGGTTAGGATTTGTTGAAAAATTTGATGGGCATGAGAAAGAAGTTATGAAATAATTTTCTTGGGAATATGATGGTATAGAAGCAGAGATTGGATACATTAAATTGGTTATGTCAGAGTCATTTGTAGCAAAAGCTATCGAATTACCGAGAATCATGGAAAGCTAGTTCAACAACTGGAAGACTAAGGAGAAAGAATGGGAAGTCTTCCTTAAAAATAGAGATATCCAATTCTAGTCACATCCTTAAAGAATAAATGGAAAAATTTTCTATTGATTATTCAAAAATTTATAACTTGTGAAGGTCAGTTTGGAAACATGTTCTTTTACCATGCTCGCTTGATGATGAATTTGCTTGATGGTAATGAAATCAACCTATTATACTTCCTGCTTCGTAGTTTGAGAAAAATGGATGGGAACATTTAGAGGAAAATACAGTCCATAGATATTTCCTTATAGCATCACGGATTAGAGAAAATTTTAATTGACACCCATATTAAAAGCAAAGGATATAACTGGGAATATTTTCTAATTAGAATTTATTTCAAAGAAGTTGAATGAGAAGAACCTAGTAATAAAACAAGAAAGAGTAGAAGAAAGTTGCCCTCAAACCCCAAGGAAAAATCATCTGCACAAGAAACAAAAAAGGATTAGTATTTTGATGGTGAAATCCCTATTGTAAGTTTGTTGGAAACTCTTAAGAAGAAAAATGTTAGAAGAAAGATAGCCAGCAATAAAAGGGAAATTACATAAAAAGGAGAAACAAAACAAGAAAAGGTTAAAATGCATCCTTGTACTGCTGAAAAATCACCATCAAGTATAAGAATAAGTGCAAAGCTTAAAAGAACAATACGTGCACAGTCTCAACAATCTTCAGAATTCATCAATTTAGAAGAAGAAGAGGAACCGAGATTTCCATCACAATTTGTAAGTCTAGTTAGGAGAACTCTGGAAATTGATCTTGTCCAGCGAGAAATATATGACTACATAGGATCTCTTGAACAAAGAGCTATAGGAAAAATGGTGGAATCATCCTCAAACCAAGAAGAAATTGTAAGTGAATGAATTCATTTTGATCCTCCAGAAGAACCCCAAATTGTAAACACTCTTAAGCAAGAAATCTATGAATTGGAGGTGTTAAATAGACATTTGAAGTGGGAACATGTAACACTAAAGGTACAAAATGATAAAATTTTGTTACATCTTGGTTTATGGTATGAGAAAAATAAGAAATTGAAATATAAAATCATTTTCTTAAGAAAAAGGTCACAAGTTTGCAGAACATGATCTTGATGAAGAAACCAAGGATGGCAACAGTCATTATCAGGAAAGAAAGAAGAACTAACTTAGATGTTTTTTCTCAGGCCTCTGAAAAAGCTCAATAACAAAGAAGGATTAAAAAAATTTGAAATTTTGTGCATGAGGACATGCAATGTCTTCTGTGTGGGGGATCGTTGAATCCCAAAATTGTCTCTTTTTGACAAATTTCTTACAATCCATCCTCCTTATTTTTTTACTCTTGTAACTCTAATTGAGCATCAATTTACAACGTTCAGGGAAATAGAAGGTACTTAAACATATTTTATTTCATAAGTTTCATTCTTCTTTATTATTTAATTCAATATTTGCATAAGTTACTGAATTGCACCAATTTGAAACTAATTACTGATTCTGAAACACAATTGAAGGTTCGATGGGTTCTGAAACTCCAGTCGAGGAATGGGACACATTGAAACGTGGCTAATAGATGACATAAAGATATTTACCTATCTTCATGACTTGGATTGATGATGAGAACAATGCATAAGCCTAGTCAACGCGGAAATCAACCAGTGACAAAGGAGCCGAAGGCAAACTAGGCAAGCGAGAAAACTAATGGAAGCATATATTTAGCCTCATGATTTGCTTCTCCGATAGAAAATAATGAGGAAATCATGAGATATTATCTTCTTATGTTATTTTTAGTCTCTACCGAGTAGGATAAACTCGTAAACTCTAAAACAGTTATTGAAGAGGTTATAAATCTACTTCTCGGCATGATAAAAATGTAACTGAAGACCTGAATATTATTGTTTTCGAAAGTTTGTTTGCATTTATTGAGTTCAATCATTCTACTGAATAATTTTCTTGATGCGCATTTATTTTCTGAGTAATCATGCATACCTACAACTCACAGGAGCCCCCCCTGGAGCTATATGGTCTTATTTATTTTTTTAGACAACATTTAGTTTTACATTTTAAATCGCTTTGAATTATTATCTAGCCTTTTAGTTTCTATTGTTAATGAATGTTTTTGATATTGATAACAGAGTTCATGACATAGTATGTTTTGTTTAGTCATTTTGTTGTAGGATGAATGAGTGAAGTTGAGGTCTCTTATGCACATGGAAAATAGTAGGACAGAGTGTGGATAGATTTACATTATATTTGAGTGAAGAAGACATCAATTTATAATTAATGCAATTATAGAGTTAATTTCTCTTTTTTCTATCAGAGTGATTTAGATTTAATTTCATTATTTAGTTAAGCAAGTGTGATATTTATTTTAAGCAAAGTGTGATATTTATTTATGCAAGTTTGATAGTTCTAGTTTCATATTTCTTTCAAGAAAGTGTGATAATTATAGTTTTATATTTCTTTCAACCAAGTGTGATAATTCTAGTTTTATATTTCTTTTAAGCAAGTGTGATAAACTTAGTTTCATTTTTGTTAAGCGTGACATATTTAATGTCATGTAAGAGTGATAGTTGTTGTTAGAGAAAAATTGTGCATCTCGATATCTCAATTTAATATAGGAATTTCTTGAATTCTAGTACATACAGTGCCCATACACTTCATCAATATACTAGTCGAGGTCGATAATTTTAGTAATTTAACATCAATTAAATTACCAAACACCAAATATAGACCTTAAGCTAAGTATATTTGATATACTCCTAGACTATCATTAGGACCATAGACAATTTAAAAGAATGCCTCATGCAACCATCAATAAGTTCCTTCATCTTATTCCAAATTCATATTATTGATATGAATGTTGTACTTTACAACATGTTTTTTTCTACAAAAACCCTCCAAAGATAGATGCATTTATTAGAAGAATGTACAAACTTTTATAGATAAAAGGTAAATTATTTCTCACATTGGAGAGCTAATACGCAACAAATTTGACAAAACAAAAAACCAATTTCTTATCCTAGGTCATGGAAAAAAGTATTTTAAGTGTTGACCTCCTTGACATTTTTGAATAGGTTTATTCATAGAGTATGAACATAATAATAGAGGAGGATACAAATGAAACTTTGAAAGCCTCTTTAAACAAGGATTTTGGAACTTGCATAGAAATTCATGCAATCCTATTTGTTCAATAAAAAGTGATTTCTAGAAACCAAAATATGATTCTGCCAAGAAAAATAGAAGTGATGCTTTCTTCTTCTTTTTGTGTGTGTGTTGAGGATAGAAATCGACATACACATAGAATTATCAAAGAAACTTATCAGGGAGGAGGTTCCAAGATTCCAATGTTCTCTAAAATCCCCTTTGCATAGGTGTTTGCAAGCATTTATTTCAATGATGGATATATAATTTATTCTTTCACATATCATTGTTCAATGTATTTATTTTTACTACATTTTATTTGTGTTTACATGAATATCATAGGTGGAAAGGTGAATTAATTCATTTTGAGTTAGGGTTTCTAATTTAAATCTTATATTTTGTTTTTACTTTAGACTACCAACTAGATTAGTATTTCTTTCTAACTCTTGCTACAAGAAGTAATATCCATTTGAGATTGAGATGGATAACCTTAATTATACAATCAATGTAATCCTCAGTCAACATGGACATCTAAAGGTCTATCATAGTGAAATAATATGTGATATTTTTTATAGATATCCCACCCATGACACGAGATGTATTTCATTATGTAGGCATGTCAATAGTGGAATAATTATATTATAGGAAGGGAAATGATCATACACAGTAATCACAACCCACTACAACTCATGTTGACATAAGGAAAGTTATAGAATGATCAACAACATCAGTAGTCCATGCTCTTGCAACAATTTCACTTGAACATTAACTACAAGAATGACATCACAAACCTTATTGCATATTTCCTTGATCAGTCCCTGATTGTGGCACTAACTACTATTATTAACTCTTATGGGAATGAGACCTTTGAATGGTCCTAGTGATACCAGAATGACCTTGAATTGCTAGGAAATTGCTGTGGAGAAGATAATAGAAGTGCTTTAGTAGAATTTCTATTAGTCAAAACTATGGAAAACCATTAGCCAGAGTATCAAAGTGTGCACTACATGTGCCATTGTTAAACTTGCTATTAAGAAGTAGGGGTTATACACTCCTCTATCTACCTTAGAAAATCCCTAGGAGTCAATATCCATGGATTACATGCTAATATTGTGTCATTATTGTTTTTGATTAGTTATCTAAGATCGACATTTTGGTACCATGTTAAAATGGTATTACAACCAAATCCACTACTAAGTTCTTCTTTGAGAATGTTTGGATTTTAGATTTGAATCCACTACTAGGATATTCTTTCAACATGTTTGGGTTCATTTTGGGCTACCATGGATCATTAGTTTAGATCGAGATAGTATGTTTCTTAGTGCATTCTAGTCCATCGTATGGTCTCTGATAGAAAACAAGTCGACCAAATCAAATATTGTCCAACCCCAACTAAATGGAAAATATCAATGGTCAATAGAATGATTGTGTGTATCATGCACATGTGCAACTCCAATCATATTTGTACATGGGATGAGAGCCTTCCATATATTCACATATCTAAAATAAATCCACCCATAGTTGTATTGACCACATCCCTTTTCAAGTGTGGTTTTTGTTCCAACCATTGGCTATCATAATTGTAGCTCTTCCCATTGCATCTTCATAGGAAGAATCCCCCCATGCTTAGAACAAGGTGAATATAGCAGTTAAGTTTGTTGAATTGATCCATCACCTCCAACAAAAAAATCATGATATCATTTATAAATCCAATGATAATTGTAAGTAGTAACATGACCAACATTGGGTTCCATACAAGTTTCAACTTGGTGATAAAGTGTGGTTGCATTTGAAAAAAATAGTTCCTCATAAGCTCCCATAGGAAACTTAGACACTCCAATATGGGCCTTACAATACCATGAACATTATGTGCCCTACATTGTTTCATAATATGTGTTATGGTAATGATCCCAAATTGTGATGATTCCTATAGATGTGGCCTTGTGGGATGACTTCATGTGGAAGTGTTGACTAGTGGTGACATAATTCCCCTATGGTTGACAGTCATGGTAGATCATTTTAGTCTCAATTCTAAACGTGCTTGAAATTATTTCTCTAAATGAATGTTCCTTGGTGTTGATAATTCCCATTAGGTTGGTCATTTATTTCTAGGGTATTTATCGAAGAATCTTGAGATGGATCTACTAGGACACGTGATTTATAGTAGACCTAGTTACTCACTTAATTTATTGCTAATATAAAAGGTAATTGTGAATTGTAAGAGTTGTCACACAAATGGTTTAGAAGACATATTTCACCTAATATATATTCAATATTCTTATGTACTTCCCACACTTTGGCCATGATCCCTTGGAGGTGATTACACTCATGTTCATCTAGTTTCATGCTCTCCAATAGAGTCTTATAGTTTTCTAGGAATATCATATTTTTCAAGGAAATGGTGACATTATCTGAAGCATAGATGGGATGGTTGCATCCACTTGGACCCCCATTACACATGCCACATGTTACATGCTAGAACTCTCTCCTATTTCTTTTTATGTATTTGAGCTTATTTTCAATGCTATAGAGAGTTCAATCCACATGCATAGGATTCTATGGCAACCATGGGAGTATTTTCAAGATAATTTTTTGATGTGGATCTCACTATGTGAAGTGTCACCTAAAAAAAATGACATGGAACTCACTTCAAATGTACTTATGCTGAAAATAAGGCTTAAAAGGCATCATTTGGGGGTTAACTAGCACAATAAAGGAACGCTATGCACCTAAAGAGATATCTGTTTCTCTTTTGGAGAGGTCATTGGACCTATTATAGCTATTCTTTGAAGTAAAGTAGAAAATATGATGTTACTAGGATGTAAATGAAGTATTCCAAGAAAATTACAAGTAGAATGTTTCACTCTTAAAGAAAATCAACCGTATCCTAAGTTTAACATCACTTTACATGCTTGAGGTTTTATGACTAGCTTTTGGGCTTGGAAACTTGATTCCATGCTTCATGGAAGTGCCTTGACATAAGAACATTTTTTATACCATTGACAAAATATATTTATTTGATATTTTAGAGTCCACTCCCTTAATCTCTCATTATCTTGGTTATTTTCTTGGTTAATTTAAGATGCTATTGTGGATGATTCAAGACTTATACTAGCTAGTAAATTTGATCCATTAAAGGGAAACATTTTCTCACTTCAGAGGATGTTTAAGGTTTGTTACTAACACATTCGCCTTGGTTTGGTAAGTTCTTACTCTTTTGGGTTTCTTAGCTTTATGTTTATTAACAACGATTATAATATTATTTTTCTTCTTGCTATTGGTTTTGTTAGTGAAGGTTACTCCCTTTGAGGAAACCTTTCTTGTAAGGTTGTGGTTTTCATAAATCATATTAATTAAACAAGGGATTGATTTATTCTCTTTGAACCCTAATCCCTCACTCTAGTCCATAAGCATAGAAATATAAACATTGGAGGGATAATCTACTTGATGCATAAGACCAAAGTGGAGATAATTCATTTAAGATTACTCCCAAAACTAACCAAAGAGCCCAAATATTACTAATTTTTTATTTTATGTCTTACAAAACACAAAAATACAAAAAAAATATTTATTGTCTAGAATAAAGTTCATAGGTTGTTTCTTAATATAGACATTTTCATCCAAGAGTTTGTAGTTATTTGTTCATTTATAACTCTTTTTTGGAAAATTAGTGACACCTAAATGGTTGTGGATATTCCATTAGATAGTTCATTACAACACATCTAATAAAATATATTTGAAAACCCAAAAACTACACTACGAGGGTTAATTTCTCCTTTGATCTATGGATTTGTTAATTATTGTGTTATGCTTATGCATGAAATAGGTAAAATATGGAAAATAGAGAAAAATGAAATAAAACTCACAAACCAAAAAAAAAAATATGATCTAGGAAACCCTTACAAAGAAAAACTAGCTAGAAGGTGAGGTTGTTATGCTCTCTCTTCTTCTAAACGAAAATGCATGCAAGCACAAATGAGTGAGACTTTTAGCCTGTGAGATACTATAGCACACAAACACTCTCTGTTTACTCTCTCTTTATCCACTCTCATCTACTTTTCTCATCTATGGAACAAAATCTTGAATAAAGTGGAACCCCTTTTCCTTCTAGTGGCCCAGTTATAACGCAACCTGATAGATAACTAGGGATTAAATTTGACCCATTCAACCCTCAAGATGAGTTAAAAATTAATTCTTATAGAGTATTCTTCATATTTCCTATGTGGCTAGCCCCTTTTCCATGAGTAATAGAGGTTTTCATGGAATCCTCTCAAATTATGGTGGTTAATTTCAATAAGTCAACTTTTCAGGGGTATAACTTTCTCATATGAGCTTTGAATTAGGTGGTTCTTACATTGTTGGAAAGGTATCAATGTGTATATTATGGAATCTAGGTCCACCAAAAGGTTGGAACTACAGATACAGGAATAAAATATGAGGTTGAGAGAGGGGTTGCAGGAGAACGAAACATAACTTTCCACCATGGTAAGCCTCTCCATGGAAGAATTGTAGTGTAGATAGGCATCAAAGTCTTATGCCCTTTTTCTCAAAGAACAATGGTTGCAATTCCAAATCAAAACCTTGCCACAACATGGATCTATTCCCTTTCAGGATTACAAAGAGTTCATTGAATTTTTCAGCCAAGCTAACATAGAAGATAAAGCAAAATTGGTTGAATTTTACATACATGTTGGGCGTGGGATTCCCCAAGGGTATTTTTGGGGCTTAGAGCCCAGATTTTGGTCCAATTTTGTAATTCCAATGTAAAGACTCTACATTTTGTCGGCGCGGCGCACATAGTTGTAAAAGAGTCATAGGGTTGTCCGCCCTTATTTTGATAATGTAATGTCATCTGTAGAAGATCTACCCATGGTCAGTGGACCATGGAATTGTATAAATAGAGTGAGGCTCTAAGTAGTTAAAGGAATCAAAAAATACATAAATGAAGATACGATGTATGCGAGAAAGATCTCAAGTGTAAGTCTAAGTTTTGAGTGGTAGCATAGGAAGAGGCTCTGCAAATGAGTGCACATAGACCTAGTAGTGCGCAGCTGAGTGCGTGGACCCCTACAGCTGAGTGCGCAGGGTGAGTTGAGTCTATAATTATCTGGAAGTATTAATAAAGAGAAGTTTCTATCATTTCCATGTCTTTATTTCCTATTTTATGTATATGTTATATTGGGTATGAATTTCACTCTTAATGCTTATATGATGTGCAAATGTGTATAATTATATTAGTTAAGTGAATGAAATTAAGAATATATGTTTACATGAAGATAACTAAGATCTGATAATAAGATCAGTAATATACTTGGCGTAGTTTAGGGGATATCGCAGTTCACTGCCTTAGCAGTGCGAAACGACTTCAGCCCCTGGTCAGGGCTGCGCGAAGGTCGATTGTAATAGATCGCGAAGGTACTGAAGGTTAGAACAGAGCATGAAGCGACCTATGTGAAGGTAGGTCTAGTTGGAATAAAACGACATCACATCCATCTCAAGGGTGTGGAAGCTTGGTTCCAGCACCCCCCCATACAGATTCAGGTGAGACTTCAGTCCACGTTCCGCAGGTTGATGCCGAAAGGTCTAGTAGTGTAGGGATTTGTTTGGCTAACTAACTCTGAACCTCAATCAGGCCGCCATGATCTGAAAATGGGGCTCTTAGGCTTCTTTTCTAACTTACAAGAACCTCTCCCACTTCCAAAGCTTTAAATTTTCCCAAATCTTAATGATTAACCAATGCGGAATTAAGAAATGCTTGAAAATATAGGTGTATGCTTGTATTTGTTTTTTGACTATTGAGTGCTTATGTTCATCTTCTTATGCTGTTGTGAAACACAAATAACAGTAAATAAAGTAGTAATTCAACAAACCCATAAGACAACAACATAATATGGAGTTCACCCTGATATCTTGGGCTACGTCTCCTTGAGCTCTAATAAACTCAATTAGGCTCTCTGGGATTATGGCTCCAATGTTTTTACAAGTGCGACACTTAACTCCATTAATTTACAGTTGAACCAATGGGCTTAAAATGCCATCTTACCCCTGGCTATCCTTGTTCTGCAGACAGGTCTAGGCTTCTCTAGACTTAACTCCTTCAGTCAGTGCTCTAAGCTTCTCGAGCTTCTGGCTTCTCTGACTCCCTCAGAATTCTGCATTTGTCTCTGGAACTCCTCCTCCTATCTTCGACACACCTCAGACAACTAGCCATAGCTCGATCATTCGATCTCCTGTTGTGCTGCAACTTTATTGCAACCTCATGGCTCCATAGAAATCTATTAGAGCTCTCTGGCTCTGTGACTTTGCCTCCAATATTTGGTGGCTCTGCCTATTACAATGATCTCAATTTGAGTCTCACACAATAGATACAATCAATAGGATTGTACTTGGATCCCCCAAGTCTCTCTAGAGTACATAGACTCTCTGACTCCCTCTGTCTTTGTCTTAACCCTGGATCACTTGCTTCCTTTTCTTCTTCAGTTCAGCTCAGCTCTGGTTTATCTGCTTCCAAGTCTACTTACTGCTTCATGGGCTACCCCCTCTCCTCTCTATTAGTCTGTGGCTTTTTTAAGCCAATCTACTTTCTCACTATTCGTTTCCACTTCTGGGCTTTCTGGTTCCATACATCCGTCCATTCGAATCGCTTCTTTCGATGGTTACAATAATTCCATAACACCTTATAAGGAGGTGGCCACCTATTGCTTTAACGAATGAGCATGTCAGGTTCACCGAAAACACTCGATCATTTGAAACATCCATTATTTCCATTTACTCCAAGAATGCTCGTGAAACACGAATCTTTGCCAACTCATCATCCACGTCAGACTTAAAAATCCCACGCAATCTACTTTATAACTTCATCAAATCCGATCATCCACCGGGTCACATTTCCGGCGTTGATCTAGACCCTCTAGATCCTATGGTCATCACACATATCGGGTGGATAACTTGGTCGACGTTTACCTGTCCGATGTGAGCGGTTTCCTCTCTCTTCTGTGGACACATGTCACTCGTTGTGGCATTGGGTGGGACTTGGTCTAAACTGCTTACCTCTAGAAGCCCTCCTGATATCCTGCCAATTTCTATGGAATCCTGCCTCAGACATAACCAAAACACTTTCCCTGCATTTCATGATTTTTCGGGTCCAGGCACATGTGGCTCTCCTTCTTCAATGGGTTTGCCCTACGATATGCGATTAGTGACTTGTCACTAATTGCATATCAGATTCCTCCCCCATTGACTCAAATCATTGCTGACTTTGATAATTCGCGATAGCACGTGTTACCATGGTCCGCTGCTCTACACGGTTGATCGACGACCCTCGTTGATTCACGCTGATCGCAGTTAGCAAATGTCGTGAGGATTCCTATGATAAGCTTGATCTTCACAAGATTTTTAATCTTTGGCATAAATTATAGAGAGTTCATGAATACTTAGAGAGTTTCAGGATCCATTTTGGATCATGCCTTCCCACTAAAAGAACTTTTGGTCCACCAAAAGACTGATATACTGATCTGAGCAGTGAATGAGAGTAACAACACCCTCTTCTTTTAGCCTCCCTACACTTGCCTTTACATAGTGCCTTTGAACCAAAATATCTGACCACTTCCCTTCTTGGATGGGTTGGTCGTCTCAAGAAGAACTATTTTCCTCCTTGACTTCATGTAGAACTTCTACTGTGAAGTTTACAGAAGGTATTTTGAACTTCTTTGCCTTGATCCTTGATCCAAGGTGGCTCAAACGAATGTGAAGTACATCTGCTCCACAAAACTTTCATCTGTACCTGTTTGAAAAGCTGCCAAAAAAAAATGTTAACAAAAACATGCATACAGACAACAACTGGATGGACTAACTCCTGCTTCAACAAAGAAACAGATTTCACATCTTGTGAACCCTTCCATGTCTTATATCTGCATACAAATGATTGACTAGATAACTAGCCAATAAAACACGCCTTTACAACAAATGACTCTTGAAGTCAAGCATGTAGGAAAAATACCTTTAGGATTCTTTTCCAAAAGATGAAACACTTAATCATTATCTCCATTTTGGAGACCAAGTTAACTTCTCCCAAGCCAACATCACATGCAACTCATGCTCATGCATGCATTCCATCTTTCAACTTTCACTTATGTACACTATACTTTCAAAGCTGAAATGAACATATTGTTGCAACAATAAAGTGAGTTTCCTACTCAACTTATTTTCGTTTACCATTTTGGTAAGATCTTGCAACTTGCATTTATTCCACAAATAAATGCAAACAGATGCATCAATCGACATGCAGTCTTAATTGGATAGGAATTCTAACTATTTCTTACCAATCCATTTCAAAGGTCCCTCCTTTGTTTGCACATCAGCATCAATATGTGAATCATCCTGAAACACATCAATCATGGAATCTTTATTTCCATTCCTGCCATTTTCTTTTTCCACCTTCTCCTTCAGCTTTGGTGGAAGCAGTGTTGGATTTAAAGTCCAACACCTTTCAACAAGATTCCCTTGCTTATAGCAGTAAGTGCAACACATGTGCATCCTTTTGACAACATTATTTGCTTTGTCCTATGGACCTTTGGCTGCTTGCTTCTTTTCCTTCAAAAGTTTCCTGTATGTGGCCATCCTCTTCCAACATCTAGAAACATAATGGTTATCCAAACCACAAAAGGAACATGCAATTCTTTTTCCATGCTTTACAAAATCAAAAGGAATGTGCTTGGAACCAGATTTATACCTACCATTTTCACCTTTATTTCCTTCATGAGGAGGTGAAGCAAATGAAGAAGTGGCTCCCTTTGGAACACCATCACTTTCTTCAAGGCTGTTAGAGTTTCCACAACTCTTTGGTTCAAGTGTGTGCTTCTGAACACCTGCATCCTGTGAATGATGTTTCGAGCTATTGCATTCCTCCTGAATACAATCTTCACACTTCTGAGGTAGAGGACCTACAATGAAACTCCTTTTTGGAACTGTTTCAATGGCCTTCATGGCAGCTTTGGAACTCTCTCCATAAGACTGTCCATAGCCAAGACCCAAATACTTAGGCCTTTCCTCAACCATTATTGTCTCAACAATACCTTGTTCATGCCTTCCCAAGCCCTTTCCTTCATATCCCATCTTGGACATTAGCTTGGAACCTATGCCTTTAGTATGTTTCTCAAAAGAACCAATACAAGTATTCTCAGAGGAATTTGAAGACAAACTGGAATGGTTTACCACTTCTTCAAGATGATACTTGACCAAGGCTTCTTTGGAAATAAAGAGTTGTGACTCCAACTCATGCATCTGAAAATGGGGCTCTTATGCTTCTTGTCTAACTTACAAGAACCTCTCCCACTTCCAAAGCCTTAAATTTCCCCAAATCTTAATGATTAACCAATGTGGAATTAAGAAATTCTTGAAAATATAGGTGTATGATTGTATTTGTTTTTTTACTCTTGAGTGCTTATGTTCATCTACTTATGCTGATGTGAAACACAAATAACAGTAAATAAAGTAGCAATTCAACAAACCCATAAGAAAACAATATAATATGGAGTTCACCCTGATATCTTGGGCTACATCTCCTTCTAATCAACTCGATTAGGCTCTTTGGGATTATGGTTTCAATTCTTTTACAAGTGTGACACTTAACTCCATTGGTTTACAATTGAACCAATGGACTTAGAATGGCATCTTACCCCTAGTTGTCCTTGTTCTGCAAACTGGTCTAGGCTTCTTTGGACTTTACTCCTTCAGTCAGTGCTCTGAGCTTCTCAAGCTTCTGGCTTCTCTGACTCCCTCAGAATTCTGCATTTGTCTCTGGAACTCCTTCTCCTGTCTTCGACACACCTCAAACAACCAGCCACAGCTTGATCATTCGATCTCCTGCTATGCTGCAACTTCACTGCAGCCTCATGGCTCCTTAGAAATCTATTAGAGCTCTCTGGCTCTGTGGCTCTGCCTCCAACCTCTGGTGGCTCTTCCTATTACAGTGAGCTCAATTTGAGTCTCACACAATAGATACAATCAGTAGGATTGTACTTGGATCCCCCAAGTCTCTTCGGAGTACACAGACTCTCTGGAGTACACAAACTCTCTGACTCCCTCTGTCTTTGTCTTAACCCTGGCTCACTTGCTACCTTTGCTTCTTTAGGTCAGCTTGGCTCTGGTTTCGCTGCTTCTAGGTCTTCTTACTACTTCCTGGGCTGCCCCCTCTCCTCTCTGTCAATCTGTGGCTTTTTAAGCCAATCTGCTTTCTCACTATTCGTTTCTGCTTCTCGGCTCTCTGGTTCCCAGCCTCCGTCTATTCGAATCCCTTCTTTCGACGGTTACAGTAACTGCATAACGTCTTATCGGGAGGTGGCCATGTATTCCTTTAACGGATGAGTGTGTTAGGTTCACCGAAAACACTCGATCATTTGAAATGGCCGTTATTTTCGTTTACTCCAAGAATGCCTGCGAAACACAAATCTTTGCCAACTCATCATCCACGTCGGACTTCAAAATCTCACACAATCTGCTTTATAACTTTGTCAAATCTAGTCATCCATCGGGTCACATCCCCGCTGTTGATATGGACCCTCCAGATCCTATGGTCATTGCACATATTAGGTGGATAAATTGCTCAATGTTTACCCGTTCGATGTGAGCGGTTTTCTCTCTCTTCCGCCAGACACGTGTCACTTGCTATGTGGCATTGGGCGGGACTCAGTCTAAACAACTTACGCTCGAAGCCCTTCCGATATCCTACCAGTTTCTGTGGACTCCCGCATCGGACAGAACCGAAACACTTTCCACTACATTTCATGATTTTTCGGGTCCAGGCACATGTGGCTCTCCTTCTTTGAGGGGTTTTCCCTGTGATATGTGATTAACGACTTGTCGCTAATCGCATATCAGATTCCTCCCCTATTGACTCAAACCATCGCTGACTTTTCTAATTCGCAACAGCACGCATTACCATGGCCCGCCACTTTACGCATTTGATCAACGACCCTCGTTGATTCACGTTGATCACAATTAGCAACTATCATGAGGATTCCTCTGATAAGATTGATCTTCACAAGATTTTTAATCTTTGGCATAAATTATAGAGAATTCATGAATACTTAGAGAGTTTTAGGATCCATTTTGGATCACCCCATAAACCAGCAAATGGTTCCGTTCCCATGACCGAAATCTGCATGAGATATGTGTGATGTCATATCATGGGAATCCAACTAAGAAAGAAATCGAAGGCTGGTTGGACAGAAGAATTCACGAGTTCGCAGTGCAGGAGAACAGAAACCCGCGAATATCAAAGGAAGAGTGGCTAGACAACTACCTGTATACGGAGATCCACAAAATATTTTTCACGTCCTTCCCTATTGAGCTATACGAGTGGATCGCGAAGTTAACAAATAGCCAAGGAAGGTGGAAGCTTGACGATCCTATTGTGTGGACCCCAAAGCTGGTGCAAAGGTTGGAAGCATTAGAGGATAAGATCGTGTGTGTCGTCGATCATTGGCTTGATCACATTATAGGAGGATTTGTTACTGAGTTCGCGGTTGACACCTTAGTCAGCTACAGCGAGGTAGAGCGACGCTTTCTCAAAGGACCGTGAGGTAAGTACATAAAGTCTTTGAATACTTGGATTAAAATGTTGTTGTGCGAAAAGCGGGTTATGCAGTTACCTTAATGTTCAGAGCTACGCGAAGCAAAAAAGTTTACAGCAACAAAGGAAATAAGGGTCTAGAAAATAGCCCCTTGATTTCACCTCCATGAGGGGACGAGGAAGAGCTCACGAAGGTCTCTCGTCAAAGTTCCATTCATCTGATAAAAAAAATAATTTCATGAATTCTACCTCCACACACACCACCACTGGCTTCACCACCATCACCTCCATCTTCACCCATACCAACTCTACCACCACCGCGATTCAGTATGGTAAACATAGCGAAGTTGGCTGTGTTCAAAGGTTTGGGGAATGAGGATCCAGACCAATTTTGGTTCTTTGTAAGGGCTGTATGGGAAGCGCAAGGTGTTACAGATGACCATATAAAGAAAGTGACGCTAGTTAGCACCCTGCAAGATTGCACACTGACTTGGTATATTAAGTACTCCAACGATAACCCGAATGCGAGAGTTGCAGATATCCAAACAACACTAAATAGAGAATTTAGCAGGACGAAGTCTGAGGCACAGTCGATTGTGGGATTCAAGGAGATCAGGATGCTACCAGGTGAGACTCCTTGGGAGTTAGATCAGAGGCTGAAATGTACGATTTGCAAAGCCAACATGAATCTGACAGATGGAAAACATCGTGAGTGGTTTGTAGCTCCACTACTACCACATTTAAGGAGTGCGCTATCGTAGCAGAAGATAACAACTCAGGAAGAGGCCTTAGAGATTTCTATGAGACTACATGAGACCCTGATGTAGGATCCTAATTTAGGAGTTCAGCAAATCCATGCGCAGCTGAAGAATCTGTGCCTTGAGATGCAGAGTCTGAAATAGGAAAGGATGCTTTGACCAGAAGTGTGCGAAGAAGTGCGGTTTGTGAAATGTAAGAGTCGGGGTGATGACAAAGACCACTGCCCGGTCTTTACGAATTACCTCGCAGGAGGAGGACCGATGCCTTTAAGGCTGGAAGCTTAAGTAGGAACTAGCACAACGCCTTCTTTGTGGTGTGCTATGTGTCAAATAGCAGGAAAGCATGCCACGAATAACTACCACTTGTTACAAAAGAATATGAAAAATTCACAATAATTGTTCTGCAACTTTTGTAGGTCGGTAGGACATGACGAGTGTACTTGTGGAAGTTATGAATTAATGATGTACATAATGCCCACCTACAGCATTTAGGTCGAAATGTAGCCCCTTGACCAGAATGTGGGGATGGCGTAGACAAGATTTCAGGGGTGCGAATGAGGCCAAGGCGGGGGAGGACTTGGTAGAGGTTGCAGACCGTTTATTTGCTACAATTGCGGAGGGCTAGGACACTATGCCTGTGATTGCACTAATCCAACATTCCCGTCGTGTAATATTGCATGTATTTTGATCATGAGATAGAAGATTGTCCTACACTGATAGCTAGGATACACAATAAAGGAGCGCTATCACCTCCCCTGACTTAGAATCTCAAGATGATGAGGTCTGAGCCACGTCAGGAATATCTGAATGTAAACATTGTGCTCCAAAGCGGAATCACAATGGGAGATGAAAAAGGAAAACAACCAGAAGATAGTACATGGGTTCGCAAAGCCCTGGTGAAAGAAGCTGAGTTTGATTTGGAGCACGCTCAGGAAAACTTATTGGAAGCTAAGAAGAGCTTCACTGATGCCTCTACTTCAGGAAGAAAAGATAAACCAGAACCTGAAATGGAGCCATCTATGCTCACAAATTTCCTGGAAACCTGTATGAGGTTACTGCATGACAGTAAGGCTATGAAAGGGTTACAAGAACTCATCAATAGATGTGCTGGGACCATGCTAGGAGAACCGGAAAACATAAGACAAGGACAAGGCATGAAATGAGACTTACCGCGTAGATTGGAGAATACGAAATGGATCAAGTCATCTTGGATTTGCGATCAGATGTGAATGTTCCGCCAAAATATACATGGGAGCGAATGGGGAGACCTGTGCTGCAATGGTCTCCAAATCAGCCGAGGATGGTGAATTAAAGCATCACCATTTTTAGTTTCAATAAAGTTACAGCGATGGAACATATTCCTTTTCAAAAGGAATCCACAGCCTAATGGAAGAAGACAATGGAACTGCAAGATCTCAATAGACTACAAGGGCCTGTTGTCCCTCATGGATCCGATGTTGGTGCCAAGAATGTGACACCCATTTGCAAAAAAATAGCTCAAGGTCGCAAGATCAGATAATAGCTGGAGACACTCAGATTTAAAGAGAAAGGATAAAAAATTGCTACTAAAGGATTTCTTTTTCAACACAATTCAAAGGAGTAGGGGAATCAAATTTAAACAAGGGGCGTTGTCGTTAACTGGTGTCAACACTACCCCATAGCACCACAGGCACAATTTCATAGGTGTGCCACACCACAAGTGCCAGAGGTGCTAACCCTAAAAGTTTCACACTATCCAGATCTGAAGGTAGGATAACCAGACCATCTGAAAACCCAGAGCGCTCTAGATGTGGAGATGTGCGAGGGTTAACATGATGGAAGGGTGCAGAGGATGCTATGTGTCACTCCCTCATTCCCTCTACCCCACTCCACAACATTCAAAATTCACAACCCACGCTATGCAAAAGGGCATCATGTGGCACCCCACCTAGGATTCCCACGCATCACCACGCCCCGCCACATTCGTCAGTTTTTGTCGAGTTAGCTCCACCCAGTTGTCCATTCATCTCTCCCGTAACTCCTCACCACACCCAGTCATAATCCTGGTTATTTTGCCACATGATGACCCACATTTTTCTCACATCATTCAAATTCTCTCGCCAAATCTAGTCCTCACATGTGTCGTGCCCTAACTGGTATAAAAGGAGTATGGAGGGGTCATTTTTGTCAGTTTTTACTATTGGCATCCTGGTCAACCCTTGTGCAACTATAACACTAAATTATCAAATTTGGTAAATTCTAAGTTTAATTATTGCAATTTAATCCATTAAAGTGTTTCTCATTACAAACTCACCCTGCTAAGGCCTCATTCTCTAAGAATTTGCAATAATTTGAGTCAAATTCAAACCTTAGTTGTACCTTACAAAGAAACACATGCTCCCTCAAGAAAATCCCTCATTTGAGCAAATAAAACTCCTCAATTGACTAAATTAAGCTCATAAGTGCATTCATAGGCTGAAATAACTTCTGTTTCTATTAAATTTGAGCTCATTCTAGCTCAAAAACCCTAAGCTCAAGTCACATGCACACGCGTTCATTTCCACAGTTCGAATTTTTAAAAGGTTCCTCCCACCAACTTGTTCCCCTCACATTGTCACATGTGTTTCTCCTTTATTTGTTTGCTTTGATTCCTAAAATCTTCCTTTTATCCTTCTCTCTTCCCTAAATTAACCAATCATTCAAGCAGACCACTCCAACATAATGGCCTCCTCATCCACCAGGAATTCCACCGACATCCAATTGAAAGGAAAGAATAAAGAAACAAGTTTCTATGATGATGGCATCAACACACGGGCCCCCCTTATATTAGCATTTGACATGAGAAAGGTCATCCTTGTTTTAGCTGAGCAAGTGGAATCCTAAGCGGTGTCATATGTCATTGAGGAACCATAGTTTCCACTTCCAAATCAAATAAGAGAGTTAGAAATCACCAAGACAAAAATCCTTCAGGAAAGGGAACACATTAAGAGAATGGAAGCTGAGTTGGAGTTTCTAAGGAAAGAGAACTCCACCAAACCTTCTTTCAAGTAAATGAGAAAGATAATATGGGGAAGAGTAATGAAGATAGTGGACAAGCACTGGCATCATCTAGAATTCATCCAAGAAATGATTGAGACCGTCAGGAGAGCACATAGAGAGATAGAAGCCATTTAGAGAACTATTGGTGATTCTCCCTCAGCTAAAGTGATTATAGAATTCCTTAGGTAGGTGCCTAAGGAATAAGTGATAAAGGTGAATATCAATAGGTCTAATTGGGTAGAGAGATCCAACCAAATAATAAGAAAGCATGAACTAGTAAAGATGGCTGAGGAAGAGATAAAAGCACTAAGAGAGGAAATAGAAGGTTTTAAAAGGAAATGTGAGATGCTGTAACGGAAGAAATTTCCAAACTTCTTTGATATGATGGGAACTTGTACCCCAAAGAGGCCTTCATAAATTTCCTAGCTATAATTAAAGAATATCACAAGGGTTTTAGAGAAAATTACCACACTCTTCATGGGAGGGAGATTGTGAAATTATTTGATGATCATTATAAAGTTTTGTTCATGCTTAAGAATAATTTGAAAGAGAGAGGTTGAGCTGATTATGAAGACATTAGCAGTTTTGATGAAACCATCATAAAGGCTTGGTCATGTGATACTCCATATGGTAGGGAGTTGAGGACTCTTATGGACTTGTCTGAATGGGCTATCTAATGGGAATTTACATTAGTTTCACAAAATTCTTTAGCAGAAGCAAGTTCCAACTCAAAGCTTCCACCACAACAACAAGTATGACAACAAGCATGATCTCAACAATTGGCACTAGCATCGGCATTCTTCACAGCTCATTCAAAGTAGTGCCCAACTCAAGAAGTCCCTATGTAAGAGGAAATATCCCTATCATACAACCAAGAGAGAGATGGATGAGCCACTACAACCAAAGATTTAAGGGACCCACCCTACAATTGGTGGATATTTCAAGAAACTTCTAGAAGAAGTTAGTTACAATACAATTGGGATTTTGTAAACATTCTTAGTGGTTTTTCAAATACAACTAGTGGTTTAGGGTAGGGTCTTAGGCCTTGAGTGCCTATATATAGGCCTCATTTTTGTATTTGAAAGGGAGAAAATTTTGGGTTGTAGGGGAAACTCTGCCAATTTGTGTTTAGAATCTACCAAGAGTTTTGAGGTTATCAAGGAAGGAATTTTGCAGTGAGTCTTGGGCTGTCTACTCTTCTTTTACATGTAATTTCATGAACCTCACCTTGTATTTTGGAACTTTTCACATATGAATACAATTTCAAGCAATTTTCATGGAAGATTGTGTTGTGAACCTAATTTGTTATGATGATTTAATGGAATTGTCAAATTGAAGTAAATTCTATAATTAGTATGATTGTTTGCTTCAATTTTTGCAAGATTCATCAGATTTTTTGAATAGTATCTTAGCTTTTTTGATGGGTTTTTCAAGGGTTTTAATGAAATGGAAAAAATCAAAATATCTTGTTTTGTTGTGGCTGAATTCTTAATTTCTCAGCCGCCCATCTAATTCTAACAAGTTTAAAACAAGTATTAATTTCTCTTTTAAACTTGTTAAGGTTTGTTATCCATTTTTTCACTTTCTCAAAAAGTTTTGGTTCTTTATGTCACACTCATGGCTCATGAATGTTCCAACTAAGACCCATGGAAATGCTACCAACATAAAGTTTTAATAGTTGATGGTTTTTCCTCTCACCAGATTCTCAAAAAACACTTGAATTTTAAACAGGAATCGGAGGTCAATTTGAATATGTTTTACCCGTTGGTATTTGTATTTTCTTTAAGCAAAACCATGTTGAATATGTTGTTGTATGTAAGATTTAGATTTTTTGTGAGCAATTTATGTTAGTTAATGCTGATAATTTTTCACTACATTTAACAGAGATATATATACATACATAGAGATTTAGATACCGATTCAATGGTTGAAATAGGTCCTCATGTTACCTTACTTTCTTGTGTCAATTTAAAGGGGAAAATAAGGGGCATGATACTTGAAACTAAAATTCAGCGCATGAATCTTAGCAGGATTCAAGGCAAAACTTTACAGTGATTTCGTAACAACACATTCACAAAAAACAACATTAAAATACAATTTTATTTTATGCAACCTTTATCATCTCTATTTTCTCATTGAAACTTGAAAGTAAGAATGAGCAAGCTTGAACATTAAATACGAGGAATACATAGATATACCCTACAAGAACAATAATAATAATAGACAATTTGATATAACGAGTTTAAACAGAAAATCACAAACACAACAACGAATCAAGATTACACTTAGATGTTTTGAGGCTCTGCATTACCATACAACATAGTGCGACTTTCAAGCCATACATATAATATATATATGCACAAAGTTTTCAAAAATATGCCGGAAGTGATACATAAAAAAACTTTTAAAAAATAAAGATAATAATATTGATATAGAATAATATTTTTTTTCGAAATTAAAAATTTCCATTTTCTTCATCATTAATCATTTTATTTTGATATAGTTTTCTTTACGATACATAATTATAAAATGTAGTAATACATACAGATTAATAATATTTATATTTTCACAAATATATTAATAAATGTTTAGATAAATATTTTAAAATTTCATAGTATTTAAATAATACCCCATCACAAAATACTAATCTATATTTATATTTTTACTCATATTTATCTCCTTCGAATTTCATATATTCTCATTAAGCTTTATGAAAAGGCTTTACTGCTGAGAAGAAATGTAATAGCATCTAGTTAATAGATATTAAACATAATATTGATATTAAACAAAGATACATCCTTTCTCTTGTCGTTTGTAGGATAAAATTGAATAACATTTACCAGAGTGGTGTGTTGGTATTAACATGCTCAATCAATCTTATTGTCATCATTCTATGCATAGGGTAGTAATTTTTTTTTTGGTAAAAATATTAATTTGTTTTTAGTAATTGTAATTTTTTTTATCAAATACTGCTCAATTTTTGGATGCTTCATCCATAAGTGGGTAGATAGGATATATAAATAATGAAAGCAAGTCCATTATCAACTTTGGTTTTGGAATTAATGTATAAATAAAAAACCCGCATCAATATCAACAAATTCAAAATTATTTTAATTAAATTATATAAACCAATTTATGTAATGGCATTAAAATATTATAATACTTATTTTAATTTTTATTTCCATTTAAGCAAAAGCTACACTATCTACGAGATCATGGAAGTCGATGTAATCAGGGAAGTAGATGTAAAATGTTCAACTCTGAGGATGAGAAAAGGGGAAAAGTATTTTTGGCGCTTTTAGTTTATTTTAGAGTGCTACGCAGTTTAGATTGATGCTATTTCAAGTTAAAAAAATATATTTTATAAATAAATTAAAAGATATTATCAAGTATAATTTTAAAAGTTTTTGGAATAATTTAATGATGTATTATGAAATGATGTAAATTATAAAGTTTAAAAAATAAATTTTCTTAATTAATTAAAATGTATTAAAATAAAATAACTAATTAATTAAAATTTATCAAAATAGAATAAATAATCTATGTATTAAAATAAAATAACTAATTAATTAAAATTTATCAAAATAGAATAAATAATACTTAGAGATTATATTGATAGTCATTTAGATATGAAACATTTTTTTTTAATTTAGAGATTATAGTGATAGTTATTTAAACATGTAATATTTTTTTATTATATATTTTAAACCAGGGTTATATAGTAGCTAGTATCTGTTGCTTAGCTTAAATATAGCTTAATTAAACTAAAAAATAATTAAGAAAAAAATTTCATCACACAAATAAAGCAATTAATAAAATATTCTATTGTTAAATCTCATCACCAAAAATTATGAAATATAAATAACTAATATTGTTTATATTAACATATCTATACTTTAATATATATGATTTTATATCTGCGTTTATTTTTTATTAATATATATAATTTTTTATAATTAAATTTATTAAAATATGTTTTTAATATAATAATAATTCATTTTAAATTGAAAACACTTACAAAAATACTATAATTCATGAAAATGGAAATAATAGAAAAAGGAATAAATAAATAAATAAAAAGGAAATAAAACTAAAAACAAAAAATTAGTATCAAGCAAAGCCTTTCTAGAAATCGCGTAAGAGAAATTTTTGGCCAATGCTTTTGGAGCCAACAAGTGTGGTTCATTATCAGGACCAAAAATTTCTCTTATCCCATTTCTAACGAAAGACTTTGCTTAATTCATTATGGATCACAAAGCCTAAATACAGAGAAAATAAATTAAAAAAATAGTAACTAATAGAAATGGAAGTTACTAAACAACCCATAATAAGACCTCAACCGATCACCTTACAAATAAATGATATTAAAAAATAACAAAAATTGAATTCATAATGTTTGGTGAAAGACAAACTAATACGCAGTCACGACAAAATTGAATGTGTAATACCATGCATGCGATAACACAACACGCCACAACTTGAAGTAAAAATGTTTACTATTAAAAATAGTCCCAACTACATTTGAGTTTGACAATTACAGATGGGTTATTCTAATAAGTTCACTAGAATTATAGTTGGTAGGTTATTTATGAGTGAGATATCTTATAATTGAGTTTGACAATTAAATAGGTTATTTTTATTCAATGTAAAAATATATTGATATTATTAATGAATTATTTTAGATATACAGTAAACTTTATTTTGTTGGTTGTGAGAATTTATATATTTTATATAAAAAAATCATAATTATTAAAAATCATAATAAAATTAAATTTATAATAAAAATAAAAATAAAAATAAATTGTATTATAAAAACTAAAATATAATTAAAGTTTTAATAATCCACAAGATATATGGTGAGAAGTAACAAAGTATTTTATATGAAACTTTGTAGTGAAAAAGTCTTCCTAATACACATCTATCTATAACATTAGTGTATCTAATACAATTCCATGTCTAATCATTTTAATAACTAATAAACAAAAATTATAAAATTAAAATTCTAATAATTTTTATATTATATATAATTAAATAAGAATAATCAAATAGCATTAAATCACTAAATATTAATGATTTAGAAAATATAAAAACTAAATATTATATTCTTTTCATTATAATTTTTTATTAAAAATACATGATTGAAATTTCCATATATATTTTTATATTTCATTTATTATAAAATATTAAAATAACTTAAAAACCATTCAAATGAAATATTGAAATAAAATATTGAAATAGTTTACAAAACATTCAACTTAATCAATAGAATTATATTGATAGCCATTTTTTAAATATAAGCACTATATTATTTATAACTAAATAAAAATAGTAAAATTAAATAATTATTATCTTAAAAATATAAAAAATTAATATCATATTTATCTTAATATAATTACTTTTTAATTATTATTTAAAAAACATATATATATATAATATATATATATATATATATATATATATATATATATAGATATAGATATAATCGCTTATTAAAAAATGTGATTGGAATTTTTCATATATTTATTTAGGTGACTTATTAAAAAATTGAATGAAAATTTTCATATATTTATTTACATTTCATTTGTAATAATATATTAAAATAATTTATAAACCATTCAACTTAATCAATAGAATTATATTGATAACGTAAGTTATAGTAATTATGATTTTTTTATTATCTTTGTGAGGTGATAAGTGTTAAAGACTCAACATGCCCCACATCTTGTCTTAACACTCAACATGCAAACAACTTTAGGCATTTATGGTTTAAGGTGAGATGTGTTAATGCTTTAACTAATTGTTTGAAGTTAATGTTGCTCATATGAAGGCATGCCCAAATGGCAATGGCCATTACTCTTGCCCCATCATTTCCAATGCAAGGCTGACTTTGGACATTCATTGCCCTTTGACTCCATCATAGTCTATTGCTATTTCAGTTTGGGAAGATGAGGAACCGATTGTTTCTTTCCTCCTTCTAGTTGTTTCCTTCTTTGTTTTCTCTATTTCTCGACCTTTCTCATGAACTTTCTCTACCTCACTTCTACACTAGTGAGAGGAAGCATTCTCTAAAGCAGTTGGTTCTCTATGAATTTCCTTATTTGCAAGAATTTATGTATCATATGGATAGGCTTTGGTGCTCTATGAATTGGATATGGTAAGGAAATGAGCTCGAGTTCACCATGGCAGTAGTAGTGTCGCAGGGAGTGCGGGGGTTGTTGCACTTGTTTAAGGTTCAAAGCCTTAGCTTGAGCTTCCACACAACAAATTCCTTGGTGGTGGCAACCTGCAAGAAAACAAAAGTAGTGACATTGCCACCATGTGGATCTTGTTTATAATCAAATTAAATATTTATATTTATAGGGAATTTTTATGATAAGGAGATGTGTAATTAATTTCAATTTTAACACAAAACTTATATATTATATTTAAAAATTATTCAATCTATATTATAAATAAAATAGTTTTAAAAATATTCAATATATGTCATGATTTTTTTTATATGTACTTTTAGTAAAAATATATAAATATATATATATATATATATTCGCTTTCATCTACATAATTAAAAATAAAAATAAAAAATCTTATGGTGTAATTTTACAATATAATATAAAGGATATGTGTAATTCCTTTTGTGCTTAATATGGAATTTTGACATGCTAAAATATTAATAATAAATAAAATAAAATAAAATTATTTTCTGTACGCACAAATATAGATAGATAGAATACGAAAGTTGTTAGCTGGGTCTAGCTTGGGTGGTTGGGAGGAATGATTATTATATTCCCCTCTCAGATTGCATTGCATCCCTGCAAGTGAAATTCTTAGCATTGAACAAGTATATTCTTGCAATGGCTTCAAGCCTCGTTGTTGACCAATCTTGTGCCCTGGAGATTCTAGTGTTTACCTTGAGTACCATCCTATAAATGATAGGAAGTTTTAATAGAACTTCCCCAAGCAATGTAACTCGAGAAAGAAACAATAGTAATTGAAAATAAAAAATTCTTATTCCATCAATAGGTGCTTTCTTGTTTCAATATCAACTCTCTCTCACCCTTCCCCCTACACACAAAACAATTAAAATTAAACATATTATTAATTTGCAAAGATGTATTTTCTACAACCTTGTATGTACATGTTTAATTCCTTCCATGATCAATATAGAATTGACACTAAACATTAAAAGAAAAAATCCAAATCGATCATAAATAAAATATTTGAATGTCCACCTTAATTAAAATATTTTTATGTCACACACACACACACACACATTTTTTCTTTCCATGAGAAATATCTTTATATTCTATATGAAGAGCATACATGATATGGTCCTCAAGGGAATCTTCGAACAACAATTCTCGAAGCCATTACAAGAGATACTTATTATAAGCTTAGCATGTCACATGTAGGTGTTGAACCTAGGTGGGGAGGATAACAACATTTTTCCCAACCACCTGAGCTAGACGTAATTGACTATACACACACATGTATGAATGTATAAAGCAATTAAAAGTAAAACAACTCTTCTGGTTAAAGGATTTTAATAATGCATTATCAAGGAGATGTGTAATTCCTTCCTTGTTCAACATGGAGTTTATATATATATATATAATTGAATTTTATTTTTTTTTTTAAGTTTGCACCTTAAGAATTTGATCCCTTTCAATGCATTATAGATTTAGAGTTAAGATGGATCTATGTTGTTTAATAACATAATTATTTAATATCAATAATATGGTAGAGATCTTACCCTCATGGAGGGTGCCAAAGGTGGGATCCGTGCAAACACCTTGATATGAGAGAAAGGGAGTTAATAGGGGATGGTAGTACAACCCCTAGTTGGCACCATGCATTGAAAAATATCTCATATGAATGGTCATGTGAAATGTGAGTTCATTGGAGGTTTGGTACATTATGGAGGCTGATGTGTCACAGATCCTAGAAGGACATCCAAACTTTCAATCCACCTTTAGGCCTGCATCAAGCATAATTGTGGTGAAATATATGAATAGACATAGGTTGGTCAGGGAAGCTAGGAATCTGGGGTGGAAATATAAAATGGCCTCTTTATCATTGGAAGCTTGGGTATAATGAGTTGTTAATCAACCTTCCATTAATTTGTTGACTACTAAGTGAGTATCCTCTTTGAATCTATTGGTGCTTTTGTTGGTGTTTCTCTATTTCTAGGTTTTGGTTGTCGTTGAGTGTTGGGTCTCTATCTTGATGCAAGGTTTCGGGAAGAAATTCCCTTGCTCTCTAGTTTAACTATGGCCCTTAGTGAAAAAAATTGATATTTATAGATTCATTTTCATTGGAACAAGGTTTGGGATATGAGTGAATCCATGGTGAATCTGAGGTTTTCTATGGTATTACCTTTTTTGTCTCCTTACAGAACTTTTATAAGTTTTAACATTTTTGTTTGCAACATATGACTCTGTTTTTTTGGGGTTATAGCTTTTATTCCCATCAGTTGATCTCCTAGTGGTTTTTCAGTTGGTTTTCCCCTTTACTCCCTAATATTTTTCCTTTAGCTAGATGATGTTATAGGTTCTTGCATTTATTTGTTTTTAGTGAAGGTTTCATGGGAGGTTTGTTGGTTTGGAGAGGTTGACCTTGATTCCATAAATCACACTAGGTTTTCTTCTCCTGTGTGATTCTTTCTCTTCGTGTTTGGTTCTCTCTCCCATGTACTTATCCTCGAGATCAATTTTCATGTGCTAGTTTTTGGTTCCTATGCTTGCTTTCATTTTTTAGTATGGAATGTAATAGGGTATCCTCTGGTCATCAAGGAGGAAGAATAGGCAGAGCCACTCCTCTTGTCCATCTTGAGGCTCATCATCCTTATCCTCTCAGCTTCAAGCTTAGTTGTTTCTCGTGATTGTATGAATCTATTTATGGATTAAATTGCTAAAGAAGTTCATAAAACTATTTTAGAGGTTGAGTCGAAGGTCTGTTACGGCCACATATTCACTCTAGATTATCAGGTTGATAGGGACAAAAGGAATTGGATCCTCAAAACAGGATAGTCAACTCAATCTCGCCATACTTCATACATGAAAACTGTTAAATTTTATTGGCATATTAAAACTCTTATGGGTAGGGTTTTCATAATTCAATCAGACACACATCAAAAAATTATGGTGTGCATTACAGAGATGATGGACAAAGTTGAGAGGTTAGAGAAAAACATTTCTATTTTGACCAAGACATGGGTGAACCTTACTTTCATCTCATCTAAAGATGACAATGATCCTCCTCCACCAATCCAAGGGGACTCTCCCTCAAGATGATATGATTAGGTGAGCTAGGTTTTATATTATGGTTTTATGTTTTGGCATTGCTCTAGTTATGGTTGTTAATTTTTGGCAAAGCACTGTTGTTAGTTTTTTTTCCAGTTTAAATGACAGACTTCTAGCTCTCACGATATGTAGTGTTAAAATTTTTAATCCTTACAACTGGTCTAGTTTCTAAGTGGCAAACCAATAGTCCATGAAAAACAACTATGTACATCTTTTTGAGATTAATACAAAGTATCTAACCTTACAAACAAAAAATATAGTAGATATCTTGGCTTGCTCAAAAGGGATCAAAACATTCATGAACTATGGGTTTTTACGTTTTGTGATAAATTATGATTCCCAAGTGATTATTTGAAAGTAATTCCAAATATTCTTTATTCACATGCCTTATTAAATTCAAATATATTTTATTTATCTTAGCCCAATTACATTTGATTATCTTATTACATTATATTTTGTTTATAGTTTACAGTATAATATTTTTTTGTAAGTGTGAATATATGAAGATTGTGTGTGAAGATTTTTATTAAATTTAAATATAATAATAAAATATTAAAATAATTTTTTAATTGTTGAAATTGTATAAGTTAAGTGGTTTGATATTTTTAAATATATTGAATAGATTTATTTAAATAATAATTATTTTAATTCAAAATTAAAATATAAACTATTCGATAAACATTGTAACTAATTTTGATTTTAAATACTATTACTAAATTATTCTTTTTAAATGATAAAGAATTAATAAATTTAGAATCTCAACAAAATTCATAAAGACTTTGATTTTTGCTCCATTTCTATTAATTACAACAATGAGCACAAAACAAACTCACCTAGATTGCCATAATTTTAGCGTTAATGGATATATTATTTTGCCCAAAATTGGGTCAATGGATATATTAACTTAGTTGTTGGTAAAAAAATGGATTCCTTAACTTAAACCTATCACTAAATAAAGATATATAGTTTCATAATAGTTTCACCTTTCAACAATCCAAATGTCAATTTCCTTACATTTAAACTAAGCGGCAAGTGAGGTGGTATGATTGTAGCCTTAACCTAGTAGTTTGACCAAATCTAGGTAGAGTTGATTGCATGTCTTCTAAGTAGAGTTGATTAAATTCTAGGCATAATTTGACTTTTTTATGAGGTGTTTGCTAGGTTTGACCTTGTTTTTTTCTATGGTTAGGTTCACCAAGTTTGAGTGGAAAATCAGATTGTACCTTTTATTGAATTGAACCATTATTTATCCTAGAAAATATTGCTAGATTTTCTCCCAAGGTTGGGTTTCTTAGGTAAAAAAATTATAGTGTCTTCTATTCTATTGTAGTATTGTAATCTCTATTATTTCTACTACATTTACAGTTAAATTTTCTAAAGTGTAATTTCCTAATGATAATTTGAAGTGTGTTAAATACCATTAGAAGTAATTATTAGTATCAAAAAATTGTGCTTGTCTGATTAGCACTAGAAAATTAACATGTTTGGCATGGCCTAGATGAATCAACCACCATATTTATGTCATACATTGGGACTCCATCATTTGAACACAATCCAAAATTTTACAGGGGATCAACTTCCTTTTTTTTCAACCTTTCCCCGCACAAAACATTTCTTGAGGGGAAGAGAAAAATGACTTGAAATATGGCCATACTTGTCACACTATTTGTAGGGAAATGATATGCATGCATGGTCAATCACTTGAAGCCACTTAACCCCCATGATAATTCTTATTGTTTGATACAATGCTTTGCATACGTCCAAAGACACTAGAATTCTTGTGATTGACATATCCCTTGTCTCCTTGAAGGAAAGTCCCAATGTTATTGTCAAGGTCTGTTAAGATCTTATCATTCCACATGAGGGTTGGGAGACCAATAAAATGAACCTAGATGGGTACTATATCAAGCCTCTCGCGACTAGGATTGAATAGTGGACTCCAGAATTTAAAAATGATCGACATAGAATAAATGAAACATGCAATTTGCAATGAGGGAAACCTCCTCATGCGTATCGAAGGATAATAATAACCAACCCTTATGCAACTTAAAAATTTCTAGGAGTCATTGAACCTTTGGGAGATTTCTAATCCACTCTTAGAGGGTTGCTAGGATAAAATTTCAACCCCTTTCCCTTCCAACCAAGGACTTAGTCACCAAGGATTCCACTTATTCCATTTCAACATCATCACCCAAACTCACCCTGTAAGGAGAAAGTTTCACTTTTGAAAACCTATTCTTTCTTGGCTTATGTTTTGAGCCTAACGATCCCTTCATTGGTGAATCTGAGGCTTCCTCCCCTCTCCCTTCCTTATCCTATTCTTCCCCATCTGAACACCCTAATTCGTAGACATCTCCATCCCTAGTCACCACAAATGACTTCCAAAATATGCTTGTAGTTGACTGAAACTCTTCCACCATTTGTTTAACAAACATTTTTTTTTTTTGCAATTCCACTACATGCAGACCCCCTACCATTATTAGGAAAGGTAAATACCATTCACCCCCTAAATATGCTAAAGGGTTAACAAAACCTACTTCCTAAAAACAACCAAATGAAAAGTTTGGTGCAAAAAATCCAAACCTAACAAGTAACTAAGGTTCCTAAATATTAATACCCATTAAGAGTGTTTCAGCTAAAAGAAATCCATTTACCAATGGAGGGGTAAAACCTTGAGCTACTAGATTTACCGAGGGATAAGCACCCAAGAAACTTATCCCCTAATCTCCAACAACCTAACTCATAAGTGGGATCACCTCTAAAGAAAGCCCTCATGTAGTTTCCATAACTTGAGTTGGGTAACCACCTATGTCGAATGAGAAAGCCCTTGACTACCTCAATTCCTCATCTGAAACAAATATTTTCATGTGACTAGGACTCACTAAAAAATATGTTAACTATGATTGTTTCATATTGTTAGACCCATTACCATACAATCAAAAATGCCTATAGAGACCACACAACCAAGCTTTATCCAAACCCTGATCAAACCCCAATCCTCTTGTAAAAACCAACCAACCTCTCTCTCCTACACACATACAATAGAAAAAAACCTCTTTCCAATATTTAAATTTTGAGTCAATGAAAATTCCTTTCTTGTTACCAACCCAAAATATTATTTCCAGAAAGAACCTCAAAACAAGTTGCAAGAATAATGTTAATACCAAAGTATTATACCAACAAGTGTTTTGATCTCAAAATAAACTGTAAGATCAAGTTCTAAGATATTACATTAAAGAAGAGTTTAAACCTACAAATAAACCCTCTTTATTTGATAAGTCTCTCTCACATTCACATAGCTTCAATTAAACCTCCTTAACACATACAAAATATTATCCGCAATACTATTGAAAGATATCAGTTTCAAAAATATCAACTCTTCAACAAGTTGCATGACCTTGTTTTCATCAAAATTATCAAAAAACTTCTCTAGCTTATTCTAAACTTCATTTAGATAATCAATTCCTCTAGTATGGAACTCTGTATATCTTCCTTGAAATGTAGGTTTGTTATGACACTAACAATCTAATCCTTCTTTCCATTCAATAATAACTTGTCAAGATTGTTTTTTAAATCAAGAATGGCGATATTTGTAAACTAACTCTATGGTGTGAAGATCTTAGCATTCCTCTTGTGGGGATTGTATTTTGGTCTAAGGCACCATGTACGGCCTCTAAGATGAAAATATTTATTACACTTTAAATTCATAGTTTCCCTACTAAACTATGACTTGGACCTTATTTAATATGCCCAATCCTTGAAAATGAACCCATATTCCTCTTGAAGGGTAAGCACTACCTCCATTAGGGTTAAGGTATCATATTATAAATACCATGCATGTACTATACCAAAAATTTATGGATTAATATTGAAATCTAGGTTTTATTCCATTGACCCATGAAATTGACTAGGACATCCACCCTTCTTACACCTCATCTTGATATTAGGCCCATATCCCTCATGTAGGGAAATGTTCCTTTCATAGGGCTTAGTTCATTTCCTAAAGTTTCCTTCATAATATATGATAATAAAATAAATAACATAATATAAATTAATATTTCTTGACCCAAACCATTGCTTGGGATCGGAGACTTATCTCTTTCTTTCTCAATATTTTGAAATTAACCCCTACTCTCTATGGGAGAAGATTCCTATTACACGGTTTGTATCTTGGCATAAGTCCTTGTGCATAACATACAAAGCTAAAAATAATTCGTTCTAGCATTTAAATCCATGGCTTTTGGGCTAGAACCTTCTCTTTTACTCTTAAACCTAAAATTGAGCCATATTCCTTTTGTATGGAAATGGTTGCTTCTTTAGGGTATTTATCATGGTTTAGGGCCATGTGCATGAGCTATAACACCAAAAATTATTGGTTAGTGATTAAATGTTGTGTTTATAGCTACAAATAATAGCTTGATCTAAGATACATATTCTTAATGTGCATAATCCTTGAATTGGGCCCACATTTCTTTTTGTGGGAACATATCATTTCTCCATGGTCTATTTCATGCTATAGTGCTCCATGCAAATCCTATGATTTCCAAAAACATTTCTAAGGGACGAAATCCCTAGTTTTTATGATTGAAACATGGCTTTGGCCATGGGGACCCATCCTTGTTACACATAGTCCTTAAAATATGGCCCATATTTCTCTCATGTGGTAAACATTGCTTGTGTATTCTTTTATCATGGTCAAGGACCCTATTCATGGCTTGTCATTTCAAACAGATCATGATTAGGTATAAATCCTTAGTATAATATGTGATAATTGTATATTGTATATTATAATATTATTATTATTTATATTTTATATTAATACTAAAATTTAGGATTTAGTTGTGTGTTGCTAGTGATAACAAGGCAAGAAAAATGTGTGTGCATTTTAGGTTGGGTAACTATTTGTACATCATCCTCACATTCTTTTTAGAGAATGTGTATACATTTTATAAAACTATAATATGAATTTATTTCTAACATTATATTGTTTTATGATTACTAAATTCATACATCCACTTTAAAAAATAAAAAAACTAAATTTAATGACAGAAAAAGAAAACCAAAGAAAGATATTTTTTTTTTGTAAGCTAAGACGATACTCTACTTTCCATTACTGCAATCAAAAGATATTACAAAGTTGGACATGTCTCCGCCCGCCCTTAAGGGAAACCGGGCTTCGTAACCATCTAAAGTTTTTCAAAGCCATCCAAAAAAAGTATATCACCAACCTATCTATCCACGCTAAATATACATCTATCCGTACTGAAGGTAAATTGTTTTCCTTTTGAAACATTAACATCTATATTTCCAAAACAACAAAACAACAGTATATATAAAAACCTCCAATCTGCAGCTGCATCTTCTACTGATTCGGTGCATCTGTCTTTGGTTCTTTCTCGACCTTGACGCCCAAGCCGCCCGCTTGAAGCATCTGCATGATATCATCCATCTTTCTGTCTTGCATCAATAGAGTCACTTGAATATTTTTCAATTCCCTTTTCATGGTTGGAATGCCTTGAATCAGTTCAGCCATTTCTAGAGCCACCTGTTCCATAGCTTTAGCCAATAAACGCTTCATGCCCCAATAAACATGTAAAGATTGTTTATATAAGGACATTCGTCCTCTCGTATGTCCGGGATCAGGGAGAAATTGCTCCCAATCCTCCATCTCAGGATCTGAATTCTCCTGCATAGCTTCTTCCTCCAAATGCTCTATAATCCTTCTGATATTGGGATTTGTATCAAGAACATATGCTGCCTCTGCTTCCTGTAATCTCCTCCGCATGTCTTTCTTCCCTCTCTTTCTTCCTCTTACCTCACTAGCTGCTCCCTCCTCCACTTCCGAGCGCACATTTCGATTCCCACGACTGCCTCGTCCTACAGGTCTCCCTCTCCCTCTCCATTTGTATTAATTATTAGGAAATAATTAAAATAAATAACCTCCTAAAAACAAAGTGAATCCTAAAAAACAAAGTGAATCCCATCTGGTTTTGGTAAAGAAGTCCACCATCATCCTCAACTATGTAAATTACATAGTAACTATATTACACTCACTAAAATTAGGTTTCATTCTTAGAAGAAATAGGTGGAAATCAACCTTATTTAATAATGTGAGAACACAATTATTGTCCTTATAATAATTAATTATAGCCTATTAAAAAGATATCTCATACTATTATTTAAGTTATATTAAATATGTATTATAACTAATTAGTATTAAAAATTTACTTCAGACTGGCTTTGCTTGATTATTATGTTAGAACCAACGAAAATGCAAAAAAGATTATTTCATTTTTTCTTGACAAGTAAGATGATGTGAATTAATTAAATATTTAACTTAGGTAGAATTTACGAAAATGCAAAAAGATTATTTATTTTTTCTTGACGAGTAAGATGATGTGAATTAATTAAATATTTAACTTGGTAGAATGTAAAAAAAGATGGAATTCTATTTTAATTTTAATCATATATATTTATATGAAATGAAAGTTAAATAGAAAATCCTAGTCACGTGCCTAATTTTTAAGTCACTGTGGTATTTAATCATTTAAATATAGCTGTGATATTTACATAACATCAAAACATTTAAAAAGGGTGGTAGGTGCAATAGGGGTTAGGGTTATAAATAACCCTAATGGACAACAAGGAATAAAGTAGGTATGAATATTAAGAAATATGAATAACAGCGAGGCATAACTAATAATACTTTACGAAGGCCTAGTCATGTTAAAGTTTGAAAAAAGTTTTCCATGTAGGAATGATTCGATATTTATTGATAATCATAAAATCATTATATTTCATTAAAATCCTCTCCAGAATTTTTGATTTTTATGTCTCATGTGGAAGATCATTTTATTTGTTTAATGTTTTCACAAAACTTAAATTCTTTCAAGTTCTGCAATCACAAAAGGAGGAGTGATACTTCTAAGTTCTGCAAGCACAAAAGAAGGGGTGATACTGAGGGTAGCCTAGGAACAAGGATAAATGAAGGATTACTTAAGGTGAATAGTGAGCTTATATTTCATGCTTTTTGCATTAAATGGATGCTCATGATGATGGTTATTTCATATAGTTACAAATGTCCCATCATGCCAAGTGCAAAGGGATAAAGAGTTAAGGCTCCCTAAATGCTCATTCCAACTTATTTCTCCATTATTGGTGTATAAGTTAAAGTGCAATACAATAATTAAATTGAATTATTTTTGTTGATTTATTGTTATTATTGCATTAGTGATATTTAATATTATTATTATCATTTCTGCACTTGCTCTTCACAATGCCAAAGCATTATAAGTGAGAAAGGGGGACTATTTATGGGGTTAATTGGACAATCTTGTGCTTAAAATCAACATGAAAAACCATGGTGCTCTATAATTTTAGGTTTGATGTGGCATAACATCTATATAGCTATGAGGAAGAAATGGTCCACTGCCATTATATGAACAATTGTTGAGTGGTATGTAAGCTCATAATGATTGAACGAGGAATTAAGCATTGTGAGGGTGATTTTTTTCTAGCTCAATGCTACGTGAGGATTCCAGCATTAGTTGGAATTTCCACTAGGAAGAATAGGATAAGAAAATGAAAGCCGAGAGTAAGGTAAGATAAAGGCTACATAGTAGCTAGTACTTGACGCTTAGCTTAAATATATCTTAATTAAAAAAAATAACAAAGACACAAATTTCATCACAAAAATAAAACAACTAATAAAATATTGTATTATTGAATGCCATCACCAAAAATTGAAAAATATGATTAACATATATATATATATATATATATATATATATATAAGTGTGTGTTTTTTAATTAATATAAATAATTGTTTATAATTAAGTTTATTAAAATATATTTTTAATATAATAATAAGTCATCTTAAATTGAAAATATTATGAAAAAATTATAATTTTGATGAAAATTGAAATAATAGAGAAAATAAAAAGAAAAAATGAAAAGATTAAATAAAAAGGAAATAAAACTAAAAACAAAAAATTAATAACTAATAGACATGGAAGTTACTAAAGAATTCATAATAAGACTTCAACCAATCACCCTATAAATAAATAAATAAATTTAAATAATAATTAAAAACAATAAAAATTGAATTTCTAATGTTAAACCATGGATAAACCTCATAAATTTTTAATAAAAAAACTAACTAATACCTAATCAAAAGAAAAACTACATAAAACCATAATAAATAATTTTGTATTTAAAATTTAAAAATAATCTAATAACTTAAATAAAGAAAAAGTTAACCTCCATGTTATTAATAACCATCAAAAATTCATACATGCATTAAGGAAAGATGAAAAAAAGTGTAAACCTCACAATGATCATCTACTTATAAATGAAATATAAATGAAAAAGTGAATGGCCTCTTTGAATGTCATAAAACCAATTTATAATAATAATAAAATCTAACAAACATGCAAAAAAAAAAAGCTACCATTCAAATCCTCAACACTTTATATCCCCACTTGTACACCCAATTTGAAGATTAATAAAAAAGTTATAAATATTTTATTAATTTTAAATATAATATTCGATTTTTGCAATATTATAAATTTAAAATTAAATATGGTCAAAATGCAAATCAATATCCATTAAGTTTCCTAACAAATTGGTAGAAATGTTTTCCATTAGAAATTTAATTTTAAGAATTTATTCACATGTTTTAAGTATTCTTCAAGTTGGTTTTTGTTTTTATTTTAATTTATGTAAATCATAATCACTTTGATAATTTCATTTTCGATGTAATTAAATATAAAAATAATTATTTATATATATATATAGATATATTATTTTTAATAAATTATATTAATTTTAAGATATAATATATTATACATAGAGTGCTAATTATTCTAATATATAAAGAGAGAGGGTTTCTAATAAGATTTGGGGAATCAAACTAGCTTGTAAAATGGTGTCTTGAAGAGTCATAAGTCAAAGAAAATTGAAAGGGGAAAAAGTATTTGTGTGTGTCTAAAGAGAAATTAAGCAATATAAATAAAGTTTGAATTAGAATTTCTAAAGCTAATCTTTTATATAGGAAATCAAATGACTCTTGATTTCAAGTTTAAATATTAGTGATGTACATTTTTATACAGACTATCATACTAATTAGATAAACAAAAAACAAAAGATGCAAGAGTTAGAAACTAGAGGAGGGGCATGAAAGGTTATGTAGAGGGGGAAATTGAGACCGAGCAATAGGGTTAACCTTCAAACTACAAGCTATAGTAGATATGAGAACTCCCTTGTGATTTTTAGCTAACCAAGTGTAGAGAGTGACCAATAGATTTAACTATTTCTCCAAACATCTAAGCTAATAGTAGAATTCTAGATGATCTATATCCTAGGTGTGAAAGGCTTGAACTACAAACATTTGCATATGCAAATATAGCTCTAAAGTGTGGTGAAATTTGGTGGCATGGGTTCTATTAGTTCCAGGATCCTGAATGAAATGTTGAACCATGAAATCTACTTCATTTTAGTGATATGCATGTTCTTACTTGACCTCTTCACCCAAAATGTGGGTGTGTTGCTTGATGGTAATTGCACAAGAGTGGTGCAAGCCTTTGGATGCATTTATAATTGTCACCTTTTCTTGATGGTCTAAGAATGGAGCCTTTGCTGATGGAAACCTCAAGAGTAATATGAAATGGAAAATATATACAGAGAAAAGTTGAAAAATACTCAAATCTTGGATAAAAATAACAAACAAGAAATCATCATAGAAACAACTCAAATATACCATTGACTTGTAGTGGAATGGGAGCCACACATGATCTATCTATTGAGAAGCAATGGCACTACCTTCCACCAAAATGTTCAAATAAGTCTCGAGTCATCAATGACGCAACCTTCCTCTATGCTCATTGAAGTTCCATTTAAGCCTCATACCATCGAGATATCTCATGGTGACATGTACAGTATGTGGAGTGTCCATAATGTAGCACATGGAGTGAGGGAAGACCACCATATCCTCACCACATGCATTGGGTCTAGGCAAGGTAGCATCCATTTGATATGAGGGAGCAATAAACATTATAAATTGATAAATAATTAAAATGGTTTTTAACATAAGTTTTGTATTTGATAAAAGTTGTTGGATGAAGTCTAAACATTATATACTTTGGATTTTCCTTGATAATAATAAATAAGAAGAATTCAATTTTATAATTTTTACTGAAAAATATAATTTTTATTGTTATAATTTCATTTTAAATATATAAATGTATTTATTTCCCTCTAAATTTTTTCATTGCATTTAGATTATATAATATCAACAGTTCATTTCTATATAAAAATTAAGAATTTTCCAATTATAACGTATTTAAAGCAATATTATTATAATCAACAAAATAATGGTGATTTAAGAATGTTTTTCTCACTTCTTTTTAAGCATAGAAATAAAATGTTAAATAATTCTTATTAATCTCTTATCTTGTTAAGGTTCTATAGATGAATATAAATTTTAGTATAATTTAACTATCATCATCATGATCATAAAAATTATATTTCAAATAAATATAAGATATAAGTATATAAAATAAATCAAATTCAAAATGTTTTTTTAAACTGATTTATCATGATTAATAATTCTAGATAAAAATTAGGAATTTTCCAATATGAGCATATTGAAAACAATATGATTATAATGGAAAAGATTATAATGATTTGGGAACGCTTCTCTTACTTACTTTTGAGCATAGAAATAAAATGTTAAAGTATTCCAATTAATCGCTTACCTTTTTAACGTCATATTGATCATATAGGACTTAGTAAAAATCAATCATTGTCAATATCATCATAAAAATCATATTTCAAATAAATATAGAATATGATTACACCAATATACATGTTTATTTTGGAATAGGACTTCCAAAAATTTAATTTAATTATTAATAATTATTTGGTGGATGGTAGAGATTTAATATTCACAAAATATTTTGATCGATAGGCATGTCTATTTCGGAATACATGTTGAACTTGTGTTTTCCTTAATGTCAAAAAAAGTTGTCAATTGAAGTTTCAATTGTACCCAATAAAGTTAGACTTATCTAAAGTATGGACCTTTGGAGGACCTTTGGGAGACAACAAGGTGGAGAGCTCTTACAAGCCACTGATATAGGGATCTAGTGTGTACTTACAACTCTCAAGTTCATGGTCAATCATGCCCTCAAATAAATTTTGAGGTAAAAAGTGTGCCTAAAAAAAAATGTACAACAAAAATAAACTTTATAAGAACCAATAGGATTCAATAGGATGATGTCAACCATGGGAGATGTTTCACATTTCTGGACTAAAAAGGCAAAAAGAAAAAAAAACAATTTTTTTTTACTTTTTTCAACTTGTATTTTCAACTTATCTCCCGATGATTTTACTCAAATTTAGAGCGAGAGCACGCATTGGATGCAAAAGCTTATTTTGCATCCAAGGAGTACCCATTTTGCATACTTTCGATGGATCCTACAACATGAAAAATGTGAAATACATGAAAAAACATGATTGCAATCACATTTTTCATATATTTCACATATATTGTGTAGTAGGGTCCATCGAAAGTATGAAACATGGGTACTCCTTAGATGAAAAATTAAATTCTACATCCAACAAGTTCTCCCGCTTGAAATTCGAGTAAAATCATCGGGAGATAAGTTGAAAATGTAGTTTTTTCTTTTTTCCCTCCAAAACTTCATGCAATAATCTAATATTATTTTATTATTTCCACTATTATTTTATAATATTTCTTACGAGGCCCATTTTAGACCTCAAAATTTATCCAATGACAGTCCACATGAATTCCCTGGGTTTGATTTGAATATTTTTATGACATATAATCTTTCTCGTAAGCAGGGAAAATTTGGGAAATGGAGTGGTTTGAATATTCCTTTTCTGATATTAGATCTAAAGATGGAAAATAAAATTCAGTTGGTGAACTGACCCCTTCAACAATCATAGGTTTAGTAGCTGGAGAGGATATACATGTTTCAATTCCTAATAAAATAGTACATGAGGTGCCACGAGAAAAAAACATTATGATGAATAGGTTGCAACTTATTCTTTCTTACTTGAGTTTTAGGGGTAGATACAGGCTAAAAACAGGGCTTCATTGTTGGTTTAACAGATTAGTCTAAGTGTTGGTTATGTTGGTAGCTAATAGTGCCCAAATCTACCACATTTACAAGCTGCCAATTTCTAGACCTATCACTTGAAGGATGTCCAAAGAAGGATGTTTTCCTGTCAATTTTTATCTCTAAATCAGACCATCATTTTCATGATGGAATGTATCTTCTATAAGAGTTTTATTTTTATTTTTTTTGCTAGACAAAAATTTATAAGTGTAAAGTGTTTGGGAAATTCCTCATGCTATTATGTGTGGTTCTAATTCTATTGATAACATGTCCTTTTTCCTAAGTTTTTACTGGTTGTTTTATACATTTATCTTGCCAATTACAGGGCGTTGTTTACACTAAACATATCTCTGTCAAACAGATATACAAATGTGCCCACTGTATGCTAAATTAGTGTTGGTTTTAGGGTTTCTTAAGTCTTCTTAGCAACATTGTGACAAATTTTCTCGACACTGATGGTAGTGATCATAACACAGAGCTGAGAAGTTATACCACTATCAGATTATTGTGGAAAAATAGTGTAAATATTGCAATGTTAAGGGCATAGGCATTCATGTTTCTGGCTAAATTCGTGGAAATCACATTTGAATTGTTGTATCCCCATGTACCAAGCCAGGGAAAAATATGTTCTCAACTATACAAAGTGCAAAGATTTGGCAATAGCCTAATCAAGATGATTCATAGAGAGGTAGTAGTGTGCTTGGGTTTTCCATTTGATTTGTATGACCAAAGAAATAATAAAAGTGTGTACCTACAGGAGCTATGGAGATTGTAATGTAGTTGATAGGATTGGGCCAATACCATGGGCTAGTACCCTGGTTTTGTACCATGGGCCAATTTAGAGCCATCGGGCCAAGAAAAAAAAAATTTAATAAATACCTTGAAAAACAACTTGACGACGTGATAGTGAGAGTTTAAGAGGGGAGCAAGTGTAATTGTTGAGTAAAATAGAAAATGTAACTGTGAGTGTGTGTGATTGTAAGTATGACTAAGTGTATATGTGGGAGATGAAAACAAATGGACAACAATGTTGAATGACTGAGTAAGACAACAAGTGTGCATGATTGCAGGGACAACACATATGAATATTGTGGGGCAACAAGTGTGAATGTTGAGGGGGAAATTAGAGGAGAAAGTGTAGAACATAGAGGAAAATTAGAGGAGAAAGTATAGAACATAGAGCATATCAGATTACAACAAATATAATGGTTGAAGACAAAGTGCAACTCATGTGTAGAGATCAAACTACATAAATTAGAGAAGAGAGTTGATTGGATCACCAAAACACAATATACAAACCAAATAAAAAAAAAGGGGATTGGTGTCTCTTGCAGGTGCACCTACAAAATATTGGAAGGGGATTGGTGTCTCGTGCAAGTGGTGGCTTGTAAACAATATAATTGTAGGTTGGTGCCTACATTCATTTATAAAGAAAAATCTCTTTTGTGATTTTCTCTATTATGAGTTTCCACGTAAAAATATTTATGTTCCATGTGATGCCTATTTAAATGTTGTATATCTAATTTATTATGTTAAATAACGTAAATAATTTTAGAATACTTATTTACCCACAACCTTCCCCCTCTTAGTATTCAAGAATATGGTTTCCAAAATTTTAATTTAATTATCAATAATTATTAAAGAGATGATAGAGATTTAATCTCCACAAAATATGCTAAAAAAATAAAAAATAAAAAATAATGAAATAAATTATAATATTTTGAACACATGTTGATAAACTTTAATATTAACAACTATTTAATTTATATAACCATTATAGTGATATAAAATAAATTAAATTTAAAAACATTTTTCCACTCACTAGTGTAACCTCTTATCTATCTTTATATATAATATATAAATACTTTAAATAAATAATGAGGAAAAAATTAGTATTTCACATAACTAATCAGAAAATGTAAAAATATTTTCGCTAACCAATTCCTTAAGCTCGCCAGCAGGTGGGCAGAGGGCGAGTAGGCGGTCGACCAGGAGTCGACGACCAGGGAGGAGCGAGCAGCTCAGCGAACAGGAGGCTGTCCAGGAGCCGGCGAGCAGGGGAGGAGCGAACAGGAGGGCAGAGGGCGAGCAGGAGGCCGACCAGGAGCCGGCAAGCAGGGGAGGAGCGAACAGGAGCGCGAGCAGGAGGGCAGGGGGCGAGCAGGAGGTCGACTTGGAGCCGGCGTACAGGGGAGGAGCGAGCAGGAGCCCGAACAGGAGGTCGACCAGGAGCCGGCGAGCAGGGGCGCGAGCAGGAGGGCAGAGGGCGAGCAGGTGGTCGACCAGGAGCCGGCGACCAGGGAGGAGCGAGCAGGAGGGCGTTCAGGAGCGGTCAACAGGGGTTGAGCACAGGAGGGCGTGCAAGTGCGGCGAGCAGGGGGAGCAGTAAGCGGAAGGGAAGGAGCACAGGGGCACGTCCCTTGGATTTCTGTGCAAGCTGCGTTGCAGAGGGCGAGCAGGAGGTCGACCAGGAGCGGCGAGCAGGGGAGGAGCAAGCAGGAGCGTGAGCAGGAGGGCGAACAGGAGCGGCGAGCAGGGGTTGTGCGCAGGAGGGCGTGCAGGGGAGGAGCGCAGTAGCGGAAGGTGGTTTTTTCCTGAATCGAGCGACGTGAGGCAACAGAGGGGTTTTTCGTCCTGATCGCTTCTTCTTCTGGTCTTTCAGTTTTCTCTAAGCGGGGGCGAGGTGGCTACCCTTGCCGCCTCTGCCCCCGGTGTCACCTCTGCGCCGGTGGGTCTTATCCTTCTCGCCGGCTGTTAGGTTTGTTCTGGCCACGGCATATCCTTTGGAGCGTTGAGGGAATAGCGGTGCTTCTGCCCTGTTTCGTGCCGCTTCTATGGATGTCTCAGTTGGTCTTTTCTGCAGGCAGTTGCGGATGATTGCGGCAGCGTTCTTCCTCTGTTTCTCGTATGTTTCGGGTGGAGAGTTTGAGGGGGCGGGGAAGGAGTGGCTTCTTTTGCTGCTCTCTTCCTCATTTCGTGCCTCTCCTTCCTTATTGGGCAGACAGATCATGTTGCTCTTTCTTCAAATGCTTGACTGCTTGGTTTCTTGGTGCCTCTTCTGCACCTTATAGATGGGTTGCCTTGTCTGGGGGCAATATTGGCCTTTCGGGGCGTTATTGGGATCTGTTTAAGCAAATTTGCATGTGGCTTGGTCCACGTTTCCGCATATGCTTTTGGCATTTGCTCTATGCTATCTTCTTATATGAATGTTTCTGCTTATGCTTCTTGCATTTGCTATATGTAATCTTTTTATATGAATATATTACGCTTTTTCTTCTGAAAAAAAAAGCTTATAACAAGCCATACCATCGCTACAGTATTACCACCAAAATTTTGTTGTGGGTTAATCTTTATGAAAAGGTTGTAAAGTGTTGTGTACGAATAACCACCTCCATTTAAAATTTTCCTCCGATCATTGGGTGTGGGTCTGGTTATAATGAATAGATGGAGACCCCACCATAAGTGCCACAAACAAATATTGCAATTTTCTTTCGTCTTTTTAATGTCCACGTAAGTCGTTAAACAAATAATTCCATGATGTAAATCTTTAGTGCTATTGAGAAGGTGAGATGTGCCCCCCCCCCATAAACACGGCATTAAAGTAATGCTATTCCTCTCAAGTTTATGACGCGGACTACGGAGGGTGGGGTCACCGAGTGAATGGAATGTTGGGCAGGTGTTTGGATGAAAATTGGTAAGGATGACCGGCAGTAACCGGTGCGCCGGCGGCGGAGATCCAGCCGACTTCACGGCGGTGAGGTGCGTACCGGCCGCCTGCGATCTATTTTCCAATCATATCTATACATGTGCGACGACGAAAGAAAATGATCTTGTCAGCTGTTGGTGATTCAAGGGTTATGGGCGCAGAGAGCGTTACAGGTTTGAGTACTGTGCATGTGTTCTAAGGGTTCACTTCAATGTTTAAATTTGTGGATCTGGTTTAAGAGTTCGGTGAAGAGGTTTGGTTTTATAAGTTTTAGTTTAATTTTACTTGAGATTATATACTAAAAATTACTCCAGATCTTAATCGGGTCTCATTTTTTCTTTAAAAAATTATTCATTATCCTGGTGATAATCAAGACCATGTACAGAAAGCTGCTCCAGGTCTCATTTCTTCGAGATAAAAAAGAGAAGGGTTATCTGGGGTGAGTTTTAGGGCTGAGTTTGTGCATCCAGTCCATTCAGTCCCGTATAGGTTTTCTGCGAAGGAAAGAGAAGATGAAGATCCAGAACCCATTTGTGCAAAGAAGGGAGAAAATCGGGCATTCACAGATGAAGTAAAGGATGAGGAAGAGAGATTTGTTCCTCCTCTGGCGGCTGCCATGGATTCCCGGCAACCTCAAGATGATCATAATCAGGTCGATGGTACAATTGCTGGAGACGGCACGGGGGTGAGGACAGGGATTGACTGCGCCGTGGACCCCAGTGGAGGGATATATTCCTCAGATGCACAACTGGAAATGCTCAGAGCTGAGAGGCCATTAATGTAAGTCCGTGAACTTACTTTGATTCTAGTTCTCGTGTCTTATAACACAGGTAGCATAAGATGGTTGAAAAGGTAGGAAGTTAGATTCCTGCATGTAGTTGCCTTTTCACGACCCCTTGCTCTACTTTTTTACATCGGTTTCGGCTCGGAAGACAAATTCTCCAAGCTGAATTTAATTGGATAGTCGAATTTTAAAATATTTTCCTGAAATGTACAGTAGAAATAAAAAATTTGGAATCAACCTCCCATTTGCAAAAGACACACCAAGAGGCAGGTTTGATCATGTTAGTATTCCTTTAAGTTCTGCTTCAGTTAGAATATGGCAGAGGTATTAATTATTAACTTTATTTAATGTGCAACCAGAAATGATGGCCCAAATACTGAAAATGAAGGTCGTAGTACAACTCAACGGTGCAGACTGAGCTTGTGTCTATTATTTCCCAAACCCTCATTTGGCATTACTGCTGGTGCAACATGCTACTAAAAATAGATGCTATCATATTGTTATCATATAGATGCTCTTGCTTCTAACATCGACGGAACTTGTAGAATTTCTACCAGGCTGCTTTAGTGCCGTTCTATTCCTCTACCAAACCAGGGCCGCTTTAGTGCCGTACTATTCCTCTACCAAACCGATTTTTTCTTTTTCAGTGGGGGAGAAAATCCCCGCTGAAGAATCAACATACAACATATATCGTCCAAGCTCAACATACAACATATATCGTCCAAGCGAGTAGATTCATACAACATTATTGTCCAAGCGAGCAAAATCACATCGAAACAAATGTGCTACAACATCGCGCAGCGCCTGCAAGAATGAACGTGGCTGGAGTGCGAAAGCCAACCCCCAACCAACACATCATGCACTCACATGCCAAACCGATTTCTACACCATTCAAAATCACAAAATACAACCTTTCAACATCAACGGAAATTGTAGAATTTCTACCGGGGCCGCTCTAGTGCCGTACTATTCCTCTACCAAACCGATTTCTTCTACACCATTCAAAATCACAAAATACAACCTCTAAATAAAGGCAGTCTCTCGGTTGTGGTCCAACAAGGTTAAGTGGGGAAGTTTGGTTTTACTCGTTATTCTGGACAAGATTATAAATGTCCAAGGGCCGCTCTAGAGATTAACTTTTCAATGAAAAAAAAAACAATAAAAGCAAATGTGTCAAATCCAAAAGCCCCATTTGAATTGTAATCAATCAGTATAGGTTAAATATTCAAATCAAATGAATAAAGACCAGCCTAGATTCATTATGAAAAGGGATCAATCCTACTAAGTGCAAACCTTTTTCCTCAACTTACTACTCACATCGTCTTTTTTCTAATTTTTACATTTTTTATTTAAAAAAAATCAAAAACAGGGTAACTCCAAGTTAGCCAAGAAGGAATCACAAAAATTTTAACAGCAAAAATATATTTATATTTGACTAGGAACTTCTCTAAATTTTATACTGCACCTCAAGAGGGATTTTATCCTTTCAGCTCTTGATACTATGCTGTAGATCTAAATATTTAACCCAAAAAATTTACAAAATTAACGAAAGAAGTGGATTTTGTCCTCTCAGCTCTTGATACTATGCTGTAGATGTAAATGTTTAACTGAAAAAAATTACAAAATTAACAAAAGAAGTGTTTTATAGAAGATTTTGGTCTCCAAAGAAGCAACTATGGTTGAGAGATACTAAAAATGTTTTAGGTTTTCTCTCGTCTCTGTGGTAGTAGATTCATGGGAAGCTGAAAAACTGAAATTCAAAGGACACAAGCTTATCAGGTGCCTAGATTCAACGTTCCTAAATCGCTCACACACCTACTCTTTCTCCATGTAGGATTGGTGATGGTTGCAGGATTCTCATGATTCAGCTGAATTAATTGATATCAAGATTTTATGTCTAATTTCCATTGTTTTTTCTTGCAGAAGAAAAGGGGATAACAGCATCTTCTTTGAAAACAAAGGTGTGCGGTCTGGTGCACTGATTGATTATCATATGGATTTTGACATCGATAGTTGTCAGATAATTTAGATCATTGAAATAATGAACTTAGATCATAATAGCTGCTGAGTGAGAAATTTGCAGGTAAGTGTCGAAGAGTAGTTGAAAAGGAAAATATATCAAGCAGCTACGAGAAAGCTGGTGTAGAAAGCGACTACGGTCAGGTCAGTTTGACTACAGTCAGGTCAGTTTGAGAGTGATTTCATGTTTAGGAAGCGTCAGCATGAGAATTTGGTTGATCGAGGAGGGGTGAGCCATCAACATCATCACACGAAGGATTACCCAAAAGAGCCTAAATAATCGCGATAACATCGGCTGTATAGATGCATGGAGATCTGGAGACAAAAATAGTTTCAGAATCAGCGAGGAGGAGATTGTAAGGAAAGCAAAAACAAAAAAGCTTGAGAACGTTAAAAGATAGCTAATTACTCTGGCATGAGAATCTTAAAAGATAGTTAATTACTATCGTATCGCATGCACAGTGGTAACTTAAATGTAGAGTGTGAGTTAATTGATTCAAATTTTAGTTAGTCGTGTTATATTGGGTAAAAGTTAAATTTAGAGTTTAGTGTTATATTTGGTAAAGTTAAATTTAGTGTTGTTATCGGGAAAACTAGTGTCCATTCAGAGATGCTAGTCCCACTAAGACGGGTAGCTACGGGTAGCTATCTTAGAAACAAACACATTAAAGTTACTTGTGTTTTCCTTTATGAGAGATAGATGAGAGAGAAGCAGAGAGCACCAACCTCGGTCTTTCGCTAGTTTCTTTGCTTGTTTCCTCTCTCCTTTGATAAAGCTTTCGCGACTCCTCCTTCACTTCTCCCGCTTCAAAGAACACCTGTAGAGCCAAGGCAACAAAATACCTTCAAAGCATAGAGATCTATAACCCTAAATAATGTAGGATCAGATGTACATTAACCATATAAATGCATACACAAACAAGATTCAGAGATATACAAGCATATGGAGGAAAACTCAAATAGCTTTATTAATAGTAGTAGAAGAGAAGATTACAACCAGGCCGTCTGATCCAGCATCATCCTCCCAGCATGAAAGCCCTCTTCACTTCATACAAAGCAAGATAATCCAACAATGTCTTCAAAGAGAAACCAACAACACTTTCTTGCAAATTACAAAATTCCAACCCCCTGGATCTCTTGGATGAGGGATTTATATATAGATGTTTACAGGAGAGTGAGTCCGCTTCTGGGATTTTGATTAGTGTCATTTCACTGATAGTTTTTGGTTCCATTTAGAGATTTCAGATCTCTTACTCATCCCTGGGCGAATTTAGAGAGGCAAGTGTCATATGAGCAGTGTCTAGAAGATTCTCTGGGTTTCCACCTAGCACACTGCTTCTGCCATTTGTTTGCTCTCGCTCATCACACCCTACAGAAGGGCTTTCCAGTATGCATCGCACCCCCCCATGTGTAATAGGTGAGATGCATCACACCTTATGCATGAAGCAGTCTGTATGGTCCTGTTTTAACTAATTCTGAGTAGTTATTTATGGAGAACTTCTGAAATGATGTAATCAGCTAACCTTGTTCCTTTAGGGTATGAAACAACACTTTTAGGGGTTTAGAAGCCCTTGTTTTATGGATATATGTGATTGGGGTTACAGTGCCCAAATATGTCTATAACAGTTGTCCCCTAAAGCATAAGGTCGTAAATCCTTTTGATGTCGAGTAAAATGCTTTATAATGAGAATCCGAGGTTTTTTGAACTAGAAGGTGACCTGTAATAAGATACAATACAATACATTATATTCACAATATTTTCATGATCTAGCTGAGACGAGCATTCCCATGCTCCGCTTTATAAATTCATATTCATGTACATAAGACAGACAATCGTCTGTGTCGCAGACTGATGATTCTGGTAGAGCCATCATCCTTTAGTTTGGATGATTATCTATGCAGTAATGATGTACATTTAATGTCTTTATTTTCCTGAATATATCGTAGCCCGGATGGATGAAACTAAATCCAGGGTCTTCAAACTCATTCAATCTTCGCTCGAAGTACAAGTCGATCCATGTGAAAAGATGTTCTGATGTCGAACATGGAAAGACATCGCTTGATTACCAATGAATGATGTAAGTTGTTAACAGGCGCGAGAGGAATCATCGATAATGATGATGACCCTCAAGGTACTGTAGTACAATTCATGTGGTGTGAATACATGAGCTAATGTCGAACACCATGTAAAATCTTTCAGTCGAAGGCCATTGATGTAAACCTGTCATCAGAAGTGAGAAACTTGCCATTGAGGCATGCAAGCTTCAAAGTACTGAAAGGGTTGTCCCTAAGTCAACTTCTTGGATAATGAGCTAATGTCGACAAGAAGTGACCCGTCGTAGGAGGGCCTTAATGAATCACACATCTACGACATGAAATGAAGCAAATGATTTTGTGGAGTTGAAAACGATCTATTGATACAAGGTTCAGGGTGGCGATCATGAAAAATGGAGAGTGAAGGTATTGCAGCAGATGAGACGTTGGCTAGGTTGGTGAATTCTTTGAGTGACTTCTCTTGAACATACCGGCGACACTGAAATGGATTGGTAGTGTTAACCCCAAGGTGGATGGTACGGTGGACCAATGGTGATATGACTGGTGAACGAAAAAACCCAACCTGACTCAATCATGGTGATGGAGTGAAAGTGTCATGTTCAAGAGCGACCTGCTACCAATGAAGCTATTCAAGTTTTTTCCCTTTTTCCCCAGTCATTGTTGACCAGTACCTCTTTATTTTTGTTAAGCTTGAGGAGGATAACATATGCTTGTTCTATAATTTTCCCTTCAGGCAAAGCTGTCGCTATGTTTTAATGAGCCTAGCGAGAGTAAAACTCGCTCTTGTCTGCATGGACAAGTTTGTCGTTATTGTTTTAACAAGTTTAGCGACAAAGATAACTCGGTCCTTTTCAATTTTAGAGAGTCTAAAAGGGACGGAAAGGTAACTCCAGTGGTCCTTTTTTGTAATGTAATCCCTTAAGTCCGAAAAAGTGTAAAATAATACAAAAGAGATGACTTTTCGATAGTTTTAACGAGCTGAACAAGACAAGCACTCAATCTTTTTGTGTAATAATCCCTCAGGTCCAAAAAGATTAAAATCTAGAGGAGGGATAACACTTCCGGTCGCTTTAATGAGCTGAAGAGGCCAATTGCTCGACAATCTTTTCATATTTTACAAGTCAGATGAAAAGAGCTTAAAGGAGACTCATTTTTTGAGGAACGAGTGATGTTTTTGGATGGCAACTGGTTCCAAGTAAGGTTTGGAACATTTCAATCACGACAGTGGAAAGAGGGTGGCTAATAGAATCACTTGTCGGAGCTATTCCTCAAAAGGGTAAACAATCAAATGGAGGCATATGATCGGCTAAAAAAGAGTGGAGGTGATGGTAAGAACACGACCAAGGTTCAAAAGCTAATAGTCATGCGATCAAAATGGTTATTTACCGCAGGTGGGGTTCATTTTTTAATGAGCTTAAACTTTATGGGAACACTTGCTCATTGCTAGGTTTATTTTTTGATGAGCTTGAACTTCATGTAAAACTGCTCATGGCGAGGTATATTTTTTGACGAGCTTGAACTTTACGTAAAACTGCTCATGTTCCTTTTTATGTAAGCTAAGAACGACCAAACTATAAAGCTAAAAAGCAAAAAAATGCTAAAAAGCTAAACAATGAAATTGGTCTTTTTTTCTTGTATAAAAAGGTTTGCATGCCCCCAACATAAAAAAAAGTCTTCAGTAACCATATGGAAACCCTCTCCAAATTAGAGAAATTCGGAAACATGTGCCTCGATGGTCATCTGGTTTGATGATAGGTGAATATGATGACGTAGACCTAGTTTTATTATCATCGGGAAACTGTGGTTAAGCAAGATGATTTTCTGTCAATACTTAGACAAAATACTTCCTGCACTTTGTCTACCAAATAGACAAAGGTGAAAGGTCACCTGGACCGACCATATAACTTACAGGGAAACTTATCTCTATAGCTGGGTTTGTCTGCGAAATAGACAAGGATGCATGCCCCCCTAAGTTTCGTTACATTCACCAAACTACTCGCGGTAATTAGGTGGATGGAATGAAGGTTCCTTTACAAGATCAAGTGAAAGACTCGACTTGGAATTTTGCTCAGCCTTGTTTCATTTTTTAACGAGGTTGACACCAGTCAACGAACTATCCTTTGGCGACCTTTGATCACAACTCATAAGGGGTCATGAAGGAAAGATCTGGTTCCAATGCCCCCAATACATAATGTACAACATCACTGAATTGATCGTCAGATGATGTAGGTATGGTAGGGCTTGGGGGTAATACCTCGCGATGATCCACACTATCAAAATGGTTAGAGTTCTTCTTAATCTTTGATGATGTAGAAGATATCATATGACAGGTTTCCACTATGGCCACTTCCGCCAGATTACTCGGAGGCGGAAGGGAAAAAGTACCCATTAAGGAAGGGTCTTTTAGGAGACCTACTCCGATATTTTGAAGCGATATAGAGCTTCCATGGATCAATGGAATGCTTCCAGTAACTTGCGAACTGTTGGGGAGGAAGGTTAGTTGGTCAATGATTGTAATTCCACCTTGGAAGGGGAATGCAATATTTCTAAAATATGTTGACACAATAGCAGCCATAGCATAAATCCAGGGCCTACCTAGTAGGATATTGTAGTCAAGGTTTCCATCAATGACTTCGACTTCAATTTCTACTGTCTTGCCCCTCAGTTCGACTTGCACGTTACTTAATATCCCATACAGCGTGTATGTCCTTCCATCGAACGTTTTTAATGTCGTTGATGATCGAAACAAGGGTGGAGAGCCTAAAGTTTTCCAGCAACTCATTGACATAATATAGGTAGATGCCCCCTCATCAATGATTGTTCGATGAACAATTTTGTTGAGGGCTTTTACCTGTATGAGGAAAGGGAGCTGGGCCGGTAACTGAGGTTCGTATCCTTTATGATTAAAGGCCACTAGATTGGAATCCGTTGGATCAATCCAACCTGTCGCTGATAACAAAGCTTGCTTTTGGGAGGGGCAATTCTACAGTACTTCAAGTGTCGACATAGCGGATGGCGATTGGGCCAGATCCTCCACTATATTATAATTCTGTGCTGCTCGAGCACGAGGATTAAACATCGATTTATGTACTACTCCCTTAGGTGGTTTTATTGTTAATTCAAGAATGATTGGTGGAACAATTTCTGGCAAAGTTGTTGTCGAACTACCAGGTTGATCTGTAGCCTTGCCGTTCGACAACTGTGGATTTTCACAATCTTTATTCCTTGTTGATATCAAAGCATCATTTTGCTATTTCAAAATGGACAACATAAGCACTTAGGATGGGGAAGCATTGTCACTAGCAACCAAATTGGTTTCTGGGTTTGGAAATGGGTCAGTCAAAACTGTTGAAGTTCTTGAATTCTTAAAGATTTTCTTAACTTCAGCTTTATATGGACAATCTCTCGTCCAATGGTCCTCATCACATATGAGACATGGCTGATTAGGTTTCTTTTGTCCAGAAGGGTTTGCAAAAGATTTTTCAGGAGATGAATCATCTTGTTTCTTCTTTTTTCTTTTCCCTTTCTTCTTGCCCCCTGGCTGCTTCGGTTCTTTGCCTTTGTCGGTCGACACGGCATTAACCTCTGAGGCAAGAAGTTCTTCATTTGCATTTTGACCAGAAACCGTACAGGCCTTCTTAGATGTAGCCTTCGTGGTTTTTGTGCTGGTTGTGCCTGTCATGCCATCATTGGAATGAGATTATTTGCTTGATTTAGGAGGAGGAACGGAAAACTCTGGTTGGGAGCATCAGTAATTTTGTCATAGAGCGTACCAGGCTGAGTATAAATAAAGTCTAGATATTGTGCATGAGCAATGACTTGCTCTTCAGTGACAACTCCCCCCTTAGCCACATCTTCGGTAATAGAAGGTAACAATGACTTAATAAACCATTCAGCTAGCAGCTGATCAGAAACATATGTTTTTACCATTTTGCGACGACGTCGCCACTCAGAATATGATCAGATATGTGAGTGGTTTTCATCTGCTTAAAATTGGTAAGAAGCTCCGTTCCTATTTCGTAACTTATGGGTAACTGAAAATGGGTTAAAAAGGTTGTGGCAAGGGCATTAAAGTTATCGAAAGAAGCTCTAGGCAATTCGATGTACCATTTTGCTGCTGAACCAGTCAACGTTCGCTGGAAAAGGTGAAGCCTAATCGAATCATTGTTGAGAGTGTTGGACGAAACACCACAAATGAAAAGTCATCACATGATTTGACAGATCTTCACTCAGATTCCCATTGAATTTAGGAATATCTCATGGAAGTTTATAAGGAATCGTCGGCCACCAAGGGGCGTAAGAAATTGGATCATTTGTTAGTCGATTCAGATTTGGTAATTCGACCGTTGCGACGAAAGGAACTGTTGGTTCAGGTTTGGCGAAGCATAACCAAGATAAGATGGGATCAACTGAGTAGTGGGTCTTTGCATGCCAGCGTAATTTATTTGATGCTGATAACTTTGATAAAGTTGATGGGCATAACCATTATGATATGATTGATGGTGACTGTTTTGAATATACGGCTGCCCGTTACCTGCAAAGATTTGTTGCTCAGGTCCTCAGTGAGCTTGCTGGAATTGCAGTTGTTGATATTTCACCAGCCATGGTTGTGAAGTCATTTACTGTTGTCCAATACTGGATGTTTGACCAAGATGAGGGGTGATAGTACCCGTTTGAGACTGAGTCTCTTCAGTTAAGGAGCCACTAATTGGCCATTGTGGTTGAGTCGTTGAGACAAGAGGCTGTTGTATTACGACTTGAGAGACTTGAGGTTGACATACAACAGGCAGCGCTTGTACTTGCGACACAGTTACAATAGCTGGTGTAATGGGAATATTTGACACAGGTAGATTTGGTTGCATTGAATATACAATTCTTGGTTGTTGAGGCAGTATTGGCACCCACTCGCTGGATGCAATTCCAACTTGACCCGAATTTTGTTGTGAACTCTCATATGGTCGTTCTCATGGAGGGAACAATGAAAAGGCATACTGCCCCCCATATGGCGGCAATCTAGTGTTCAAAGGAAAAATTGGTCCTTGTAGACTGGACTACCCAAATTGATACTGTTGAGGAGGATCAATTTGCTGAGACTCAACATAAGAAATTCCAAATATTGTTCCGGATGAACAAATGGGAACAAACCATACTGTCGAAACAGTTCCTGGGTGGACTCCATCTAGCGGTCGAGAGCTAGTTGGGACAAATGGTACACCAGTGAACATTGTCAAAGTAGTGGCAGGAAGTTCTGCTACTGCTGTATCGGATGACACAGTCCTAGATGTCGATGGTTCTTCAAACATATTGAGTCTATCCAAAAGACTTCCTAGAAATTCTACAGGAACTTGCGATGAAGGTTGACTATCTTCTGAATTAGAAGGGCATAGGTGGATCCTAGTTCCAAAATGTAATGGGGTACTGGATGGAAGATCCTCCACAATCTCTTCTACGCAATCAGTCCAGGTGGAAGAGGTAGACCGTCAGGTCCATAAAATATTTCTGGTTCCGAAGAAGGTGCACACTATGCAGTGATAGATGTTGGAGGGTTAACACTTTCCGAATCAGTCCTAGATGGAATCAGTTCTAGTGTCCTCTTGTAACTATGGAACTTCTTCTGTAGAGGCAGAGTTACTAGAAGTAGTTGGAGTAACTGGAGTCTCCGAGGATATTGAAACACAAGTTTCGAACAAACCAGGGGACTTTGATCCAGTTAAATGAGATCGCTTGGCCTAGAATGGTTTCGTTTCAGGAGTCAAAGACGGTTGACTCGTTAGTCTCTGCGAACGACAGGTTTTGATTGACTTTCTTCCACGATTGCAGATTACTTGATGAACTCAAAATAAATAGGGGAAAATGTTATTCTGATTAAAATAAATTTTATGGCGCTTTGACACAACTTGCTTTTTCAATTTTTAAGAGTCGAGAAAAAGCTAAAGATGACTCTAGTCGCCTTCGATTTTTAATGAGCCTAAAGTGACAAGTGCTCAGATGGACCTTTTCTTTTAAGGAGTCTGAAAAGGAATGAAAGTGACTACTCTGGAAATCTAGACAGAGGGATTACCAAACCAATCGCAAAACTGCAGAATACTTTTTACGGTACGGCAGTCAATCTTCCTGAATGCTGTGTTCAGTGCATTGCGATCGATAGGGCGGTAGACACGGCTTCCTAAGGATAAAGGATGTAGCCTATTGTGGTCCCCCAATATATACTCGACGATATGTGGGAGCACAAGTCTGTACTGGCACTTGTCATCTCAAAGATGAGGAATCACTCAACCTACGATGAAAGCGATAGTTACCAGGCTTTACGATGCCAAATATGTCTCTAGCCTAGACTTCTAAATGTTGTGCATTAGGTTCCAAAGCATTTTTATGTTCATTGAGGTTTATTTTACAGTTGATCTTTCTTAAGAAGTTTTCCTTTAAGGTTCACCGTGTGATGTAGATATACAATTCCTAAATATGCAATCTAAGATGATAAACCATCATTTATTTTCTTTTTGCAATGAAAATCCTAGCTATTAAGGAAAGAGAAATGAAATTCTTTCAACATAGAGCAGAGAGCATACACTAGATGCACTTTCCTAAATCAAATTCAGCATGCAGTCTTAATGCAAATGCACATGCATGTATTGTTTTTTCAGTTTCCTTAATGTGAAAATGACAAAAAAAAAAGAAAGTATAGATCTGAACTATCTTTTTTCAAAGCGGCAGTACTAACAATTTTCTTTTCAGAAAATGAAAGTAAAGCCAAGACGACACTTTGCAATTTCGAATTCAAAATTGCTTTCGACACTTGAAATACTAATGATTCAAATCAAATATAATGGCAAAAGTGTAATCGACTGTCTAAAAGAGGAAGGCTTTGTAATACTCTTTTTCTTGACTGAAAACGACACTTGCGACACTTTCAAATCAAAAGACGACAGTTCGATTAAGCTACTATTTTCATAAGAGAACTGTAAATGACGAAAAATACATAAAAAAAAATTCACAATTCTTTATCAATGGAGGCTGAATAATGCAAAGGAATATGGTTTCAAGAGAGATATACTAATCATAGACAACAAAACTACTGAATAAAGCTGAAGACAATGAAGAAAAAACCAAAATTTGGAGGCAAAAACAGTCTCATCTGATCATTGCACCTGTAACACAGGGAAACAGGGATGCATCTCACCTACAACACAGGGGAGGTGCGATGCATCTAGACTCCAAAGAAGAGACAGTGCGATGGTCCAGGGACGAGGCTGAACTTGGTTTTTGCTCACAGTTTGCAGCTAAGTTCAGGGATTTAGGTTGAGCTAATGATTGTCAGTAAACACAAAGTATAGGGGCTGATCTAATGAGGTTATTTGAGCTACCACCAGGGCACTTAAGATGTTTGCAAGCTAGATGTTGAGTCCATAAACCAACCCGGAGATTGACTATAGCAGCGTTGATCTACTTTGTAGTTGCATAGAAAAAGCAGTTTGAAGGCTAGCTAGCTTAACTTCAGGCTCCGTCTATGGTTTATAAAGCAAAAAATAATAACGAAACAAACAAACTATTCGGTCCCCAGTGGAGTCACCATTTTGTTATCAGGAAAACTAGTGTCCATTCAGAGTTGCTAGTCCCACTAAGAAGGGTAGCTATCTTAGAAAAAAACAGATTAAAGTTACTTGTGTTTTCCTTTATGAGATATAGATGAGAGAGATGCAGAGAGCACCAACCTTGGTTTTTTGCTAGTCTCCTTGCTTGTTTCCTCTCTCCTTTGATAGAGCTTTCGCCACTCCTTCCTCACTTGTCCCACTTCAAAGAACACCTGTAGAGACAAGGAAACAAAATACCATCAAAGCATAGAGATCTATAACCATAAATAATGTAGGATCAAATGTACATTAACCATATAAATTCATACACAAATAAGATTCAGAGATATACAAGCATATGGAGGAAAACTCAAATAGCTTTATTGATAGAAGTAATAGAAGAGAGGATTACAACCAGGGTTTCTGATTCAACATCATCCTCCCAGCATGAAAGCCCTCTTCACCTCATACAAAGCAATATCAGCCAACAATTTCTTCAAAGAGAAACCAACAGCACTTCCTTGAAAATTACAAAATTCCAGGCCCCTGGATCTCTTGGATGAGGGATCCATATATAGATGTTTACAGGAGATGAAGTCAGCTTCTGGGATTTTTATTAGTGTCATTTCACTGATAGTTCTTGGTTCCACTTGGAGATTTCAGGTCTCTTACTCATCCCTGGGTGAATTCAAGAGGCAAATGTCATATGAGCAGTTTCTATAAGATTCTATGGGTTTCCACCTAGCACGTTGCTTCTGCCATTTGTTTGCTCTCGCTCATCGTACCCTATAGAAGGGCTTTCCAGTATGCATTGCACCCTATGCATGGAGTAGTCTATATGGTCTTTTTTTGACGAGTTCTGAGTAGTTTTTCATGGAGAACTTCTGGGAGATGATGTAATCAGCTAACCTTGTTCCTTTAGGGTATGAAACAACAATTTTAGGGGTTTAGAAGCCCTTGGTTTATGGACATATGTGATTGGGATTGTAGTGCCCAAATTGTCTATAACAAGTGCGTTTGCATGTTAAAGTTATTTTGAGTGAATTTTTAATTGAAAGAGATAAATACTCATGATGGGTTCATTGTAATCATTAAATGTGTGATCTATAAAAAAGAACCACAACCCATATTATTTTGTGTGCGCCAATTTTGTGATTTTACTCCTTTCCCTTTCCAACAAAGAAACTTATTGCCAGTAATAATGGTCATTTGGAACTTCCCAGGAACGGTTTGTCTTCTTGGGCGAAGCTCAAGAGACCGCAGTTCAAATCTCATTGAGTACATGACCTACTGTGGTGGTAGGTAAAAGAGCAGATTCCCCAATCTCGTCTTGGTGTCGATTCCTCAATCTCGTCTTGGCGACACCTGAGTCTCGCTCTTACTAAAATCATAAGATCTTAGTATATCCCACTTGAAGGTAGTTGGATGCTATCAATATATGATCTTAGTATATAATGTGTGCCATTTTTGTGACTTTACTCCTCTGCCTTTCCAATGGAGAAGCCTATAGCTAGTAATAATGGTCATTTGGGTTCTCAGTGCAGGTGCAAAAATGGAAACGGTTGAATGTGTTCGCAGCGAACTCTTGGAGGCTATTCCCTATGCCAGCAACATCTTGGCAAAGGGCAGGTTGAGGAGTATTGACACCAAAAACGGCTGAGTTCCTATAAATAATAAGAAAAAGGGTGAAAAGTTCAAAGAATTGTGCGGATTAGATGCTTCATAAGAATTTGAGCTTGATTCTAATGACAAAAAGTTCAAAATGGATCCTAGGGACTTATAAGAAGAACTGTATCAAGCTTTGTTCTGTGTGTGAATCATGATATGAAAAGATGTTTTGGAGTGTGACTACAGTAAGATGTTTTTACGCCATCATGCGATCTCATATTCCATTTTTTGAATCCATGCACTGTTTGGTGTATATAATGTTATAGTTATAATACCAAATTCTGAAGTTGCAATCCAAAAGCCGTAGGAAAACTTCACTCGAATGTTGCTTCTGCCGGCATAACGTTTCCCAATTTATTAGTCCAAGAGAAACTAAAAGATCAGGGATAACTTTGAGATCAATTTGTCTCTCCACGTGGAGCAAAAAATTTGTTGTTATGCTATTTAACTTTTTATATAAAAATGTATTAATATAATATTTAAATTTAAACTTTAAAATAAATAAATTTATTTATTAATCGATTATAGTTAACTAGTTTAAATTAAGTTTTACATGGACATGTGTGTTTGTTTTGGAAAAGATTTTTGAAATGTCAATTTATTTATTAATAAATCAAATATTCATAAATATACATTCGTAATAAACATCAAAATGCTTATTAAAACTAATTACTCTATACATTTCACATTGTTGAAACTAAAATAATCATAAAAACTCACTAATTTTATTATTTAGGCACAGTCTTTTGGTATAAATCACATAAAAGAAATTTTTGGCCGATGCGTTTCGAACCAAAAAGTATGGTTCATCATCTGGTCTTGATGATGAAGTGCTTAAATGAGTGCAGACAATTGTGAGGGAGGTTGCGGTACCATCGTTCTAGGGATTCACGAAGTGTGTATGCAAGCAACGTGCTTGTTATCACCCCAAGAAACTCTCCTAGGTTGTATCTCAAAGATGCTCTGGAACATTACAAACTCAATAAAATGTTTGAAATGGATGAATGGAAGGAACGATGCATATTCAAGCCAGATAACCACTTCAACTATGCTTAACTCCAAACATGGGTGAAAACCCCCAGACTACAAGGCTTTAGACCACCAATTACTCATAGTTTGAGGATTAAGTGAACATGGAGAATACTGACCACACCAGTAGATGCACAAGACCATGTGATGGCCGGCTGCAACCAGTAAAGAGCTCTGCAAATCTATCTCCTAATGCACAGACAGGATGACAGCTCTCTGGCACTAAGTGAATAGAAACCTGCATAACACATTTAATGATACATACTAGATTCTAACATAGAGGTGGGATGACAGACCCTCTAATGCTAAACATCAAGAGCACATGAAAAATACATAACAGGCACAGCCTAGAACAGAGTAGAAATGGAAAGTGAGCAATTAACAACAAAAGAAGCTTGTGTTAGCTGAAAATGAAGACCAGACACTGCAAGTATCACAGTAGTTATAGTCTTCAGAAGTTGAATCTTACATCAAACTATAACCATCAACCCTCATCACATCTTGTTTCTAGGTATATATAGAGGTTGATTACAAAAATGCTTTGCTATTCTATGCGTGGAGGGGTCATAATGGACCACCAACCACATTAACTATCTAATATGGGTATCTGCTACAAACTGCACGCTTTAATGAACAAAATTGGCCTTTTGAGATACTCTGTTGCCCTTCTCGAGCAGGTGGAATGCCGTATGGAAGAATTTCCATAACTGGTAAATGCTGTGATCTGCTCGAGGCTGTCCTTTTTCTTCTCGGCCATCCCCTTCCTTAAATGCAGTTGTTGAGGATCTAATGCGCTGGGTACTGGATTCTGGCCTCCTTCCTCCTTTGGGTACACTGGACAGGCCAGAGACACGAAAATTGCATGGGAAATGAATGGAGGGCAGGGAATAAATGTTAGCCATTGAATCCCATGGATGGATGGCGGAGATCTATTAGTGGGAGACATTGGGAGGAAGCGGGGCGGAGTGATTATGAGTTGCCAGATTGCATAGATCAACGGCGGAGACAGTGTGACAAGGGCTTTCGGGAAGGTGAGGTGAAGGACGATCGCAGGCCATTGGATCTCGGGCAGAGAGATCCAACGGTGATCGAGGACAGAAGCCTTGCAGATGATAACGAGTGGGGGATAGGCGAATGGCGGTAAGCGGTATTATCACACTGCCTTTAGAGCTGCAATGGTATTCGTACATGGGCTCGTGATCACGCTTATTGCATGACGCATGGCAGATGTGATAGATGGAAAACAAATTTCCCCACGAGTTAACATGTAGGCGGTTCATGGGGTCGGAAGTAGCGTATGCCGTTGGATTGGGAGGTGGACGATCGGACGGCAGGGTTCAACGCACATGCTTTTTTGACTGATGTGACATGAAAAAGGGCTTGTGAAAGCGCTCAGTCGGGTTAACACGGTTATATGACGTTTAAACTCAGTGCCTGAGAGCTAAGGGAATACAGTTTATGCTAAATTTTGAAGGAGAATAGGGAAAGCAGGGAGTTTATGGGAGTGTAAGCAGAGTGAGGAGAGCGAGGAAGGTGACCGATACAGGCTTTCCTTGTACAGTAGCAGCACGGACGGGTCTGCATTTGGCCCTCAAAATGTTCAAACATGTAGCAAAGCTAACATTGGCTCCTTCTGGGGATGAGATCCTCCCTGTGAGGTTTCAAGAACCTACATACCATTGCCTTTTTGATGAAAAAAATTAGCCAAAATTCCTAGTGTTCCATTGGGCATGGAGTCTGACTGATCGTACACTAAAACTGATATGATAAAATATTTACAACTTTAATGCGAAAATACCTTAAACAACATAAGTTTTTAGAAAATGCCCATTAACTAGGCCATCAAAAACTGTCTCCCCTCCTATACTTTTCAGTATGAAGGTATTGTTCCCTTGAATATGAGAAATAACGAAAGGCCCTGTCCAGAAAGCATCAAATTTCCCATGGTTGCCTTTCTTCTCTTTCAGTGCATCCCACTTCAGAACCAAGTCTCCAACCTAAAAATTATTTGCTTTTGTCCCTTTGTCAAAAGCTTCCTTGATCTTTTTCTGATGTGCTGCAACCTTTTCAACTAGTTGTTCTCAGATTTGATGTGCCTCTGCTAAATCAGTGATCCTTCGTGCCATGTCTTCTCCCTCACTATGTTCTTCTTGTAGTAACTTTGCCACAGGGAGAGTTAGATGAATTGGGAATACAACCTCAGTACCGTATACCAGCCTGAATGGAGAATTACCTGTGGATTTCTTAATGGTCACTCTGTCAGCCCACAGTGCATACTTGAGTTTTGAATCCCAATTCTTTTTGTTGTCCTCTAACAACTTTTTGATTATCCTTATCAGGCTTTTGTTAGAGGATTCTGCTAGACCATTGCCTTGAGGGTAATATGAGGTGGAATGAACCAGTTTAATACCCATTGAATCACACATTTCCACCAATTCTTTTGCCCTGAAGGCTGCTGCATTATCTGTGACCAATTTATGTGGACAACCAAATCTAGTAAAGATATTCTCTGTCAAAAACTTCATGACCACATTATGATCAGCCTTCCTGGTAGGGATTGCTTCAATCCACTTAGTAAAATAATCAGTGGCTACTAATATCCATCTGTGCTGGCCACTAGAATGTGGATTGATCTCTCCAATGAAATCCAAGCCCCACTGCTGAAAAGGTCCTTTTTCTTGTATTAGTTTTAAGGGTAGGGACTTCAACTACTACTTTCCTTCAAATCTTTGGCACCTGTCACAAGCTTTAACAAATGAAAATACATCAGAAAATAAGGAGGGCCAGTAATATCGAGCTCTGAGGATTTTGTGGGCTGTAGTCTTCCAATAATGGTGCCCTCCACACATGTTGGAATGAAACTGATGCATGAATTCTATTGAATGTTCTTTATCCAGACACCTCAAAAGCAATCCAGATGGATCCCTCCAATAGAGCATATTTTTATTAATGCAATATTTAGCTGCCCTAAGCTTAATAGTTCTGGCTTGACTTGTGCTTGAGCCTGGAGGGATTTCTAGCTTCAACGAGAATTTAACTATTTCAGAATACCAATCACAAGAAGCTAGATTTTCTGCCACTCACTACTTTCTCTCTGGTTCAGCTGCTTCCTCTTCTTCATCTGTTTGACCAATTTCTGCAATTGTGCACAAGAAATCTATATCCAATGATCTGCAATTTTCTTCAGCCAATAACTTGGCAAGACCTTGACCTTTGACTAGCTTGGTGGGCTTTAATTCTATATTAAATTCAATCAACTTTGCAATCCATTTAGCCCTTCTTCCATCAACATCAGGTTGTGTTACGAAATCTTTTATTGCAGCAGAGGGCACATATGCAGAATGCAGAATGTAAACTCTGAAAGCTTTCAAATATTTGATAAGAACATATGCTTGTTTCTCAATAATATCATACCTTAGTTCAGCATCCCTTAAGTTTTTGCTGAAAAATGCCACTGGATGCTCTGAGCCTTCTTCATCTGCCTGCAATAAAACTGCTACAATGGTGTCTTCAGAGGCAAATGCAAATATATGGAACTCCTTGCTGTAATATGGACTTATTAAAGTGGGAGCCTCCATAATAGCTTTCTTAATGGACTCAAAAGATCCTCTTGCTATATCAGTCCATTTGATCTCTGACCCTTTCTTCAACATGGAGGTAACATGTTTCACCATTTCTGCAAAATTTGCTATAAACCTCCTCACAAAATTAATCTTCCCAGAAAGGATTGGATGTCCTTCTTTGATCTCGGGACATACAGGTTTGTATTGCTTTCACTTTCTCTGGGTCAATTTGGACACCTACAACAGAAACAACGTACCAACAACTTGCCTTATTCTAAAGCAAATTGTGATTTCTTAGGATTGACTGATATCCCAAACCTCCTACACTTCAGGAATACTTTCTTTAAATGTTGCAAATGGTCTTGATGGCTGTTGGAGTATACTGTTATGTCATCAAGGTAGATAAGGACAAATTTATCCTTCTCTCACACAAATGCTATATCCATAGCTCTCTGAAAGGTAGCTCCAACATTCATCAACCCAAAAGGCATCTTGGCATACATAAAAGTGCCCCAAGGAGTGGTGAATGTAGTCTTCTCCTGGTCATATGGATGCACAACAATCTCATTAAACCCTAAAAATCCATCCAAGAAAGACATTACTTTGGCTCCTGAGACTTTTGCAGCAAATGCTCCATCTTGGGTAAGAGGTAATTCTCTTTCTTAGAGCATTTGTTTAAGTTTCTAAAATCAACACAGAGTCTGATTTCTCCACTTTTCTTCCTCACCACAACCAAATTGGCTACCCATTTTGAATATCTGAGAGGAACTATGATTTTGGCAGCCAACAACTTTTTAATTTCTTTTTCAATCAGAGGAAGGAGCAAAGGATTTATTGGTCTCAGCTTCTGTTTGAAGGGGATGGTATCTTTCTCCAGAGGGATTTTTTGCTGAATAATCTTTTTATCATAGTTTTTCAGGTCACTATACTCCTAGGCAAAGACATCAGCAAATTGCTTCATTAAATTATAGTATTCAGAACTTTGGTTAGCAGACAGATGGGAAGACAGATTTATGTATCTAGGCTGACCTGGACTCCCTATATCATGCTTACAGACTGTAGATTGGTCTTCTTTATGGGCAGCCTTGTAAGGCACATCATTTTGGTCAAACAGTCTTTCTAAAGGAATTAACCCCTTAGGAATATGATTGCTAGGAAGCTGGACAATGCTATCTTTACCAATTTTGTTTCTAAGCTGGGATTGGGGACTTTCTTCCAAGGCTTCATTCTCTTGGTCAATTTGAATTTCAGAAAATTCATCAATGGTTTGCAGAAACCTATTCACTTCATCATAATCATCAAAAACTTTCCAATGCTGGACATTATCAGGCAAGGATGGCCTATACTTCATTTGGACTTCATAAGCTAGTCTAGGAGGCATGGGAGGGATAAACATGCTAGCAGACACAACAAGGGAATTAGCAAGCTGATTTTTGGCTCTAGGGATATATGAAATACAAAAATTATCAAAAGAATCTTTAATTCTCCATACCTCATCTCTGTATGCTTTCAGCCTTGGGTGCTTTGCTTGAAATGTTCTGTTTACTTGCTGAATGAACAAATCAGCATCTCCAAACACCTTTAAGTTCCTGATTCCTCTGTATTTTGTTGCATTAAGGCCCAATATCAGAGCCTCATACTCTGCTATATTGTTTGTGACTTGAAAAGCCAGCTTAAAAGACAGCTGTGTGCTTTTTTGTTCTGGAGATATCAGCACCACCCCTGCTCCTGCAGTCTCCCTGGAACATGCTCCATCAAAGAACATCTCCCAAACCTGACTTCCTTGCTCTTTCTCATCCTGGTTTACTGGTATCCTGATCTACATTGAGGCCTTCTGAGACTCTTCTATTTGGAGGATACATGCTCCAAAATCAGTGTCCACAACATATATGGGATGATTAGTAGGATTCTTCTCATCACTGATGATGTATGACAGTTGTACTTCTCTGTATAATCTCCTGCTCTCTCCTCCAAAAACTAGGACAGTGGCATAAGATAGATCGTTCTGCAATGTCCCACCTAGTCTCTTAATCCACCCTCTATAAAACAGCATGCCAAACTTGGGAGGGACATCTGCTACCACAATATCCATCATCATACTCTTCATGGGCAGCTGAGTTAGGGTAATGGCCAGGTCTTTAATTAATCCTAGGCATTTCACCTTTCTTGAATCAAAAGAGAATAAATCATGATATGGTCTGGTGATGTTAAGGCCTAACTCTTCCATGACAGCTTTAGGCATCAAATTGTAGTTGGCCCCTGTGTCTAGCAAGCAATTGTGGAGGATTTTGTCATGAATGGTCAATGAAACATAAAATGATGGAGAATTGTTATAAGCAAGTTCAATCATAGGGCTAAGCACAACAACAGGCTTATCATCTTGCAAATTGATAGAGTCAGTGGAGGTTTGTGTGGTTTTCAGCTCAAGAGCTTCAAGGATAGGCTTTCTAAACACTTCACTCTTAACCAACTCTACCAGAGGCACATATATTTTTAACTTCTGGACTTCTGACTCAAAGTTGAAAGAGGAAGGTAACTTGTCAAAACCTCTTACCTCTTGAACTATAGCTTTGAGGATGACTAGATCAGTTGCTGGTCTTCTCTGCCTGATATTCTATGACTCTGTTTGGACAACAACTCTTTGGGCAGGATCCTCCTTGACATTTTTTGCATTCGACCTCAGATTATATCTTTGCTGCTCCTCAGTTTGTAAAATAGCTTCTCTGTCCCACTCTCGACTGTCTTGTTCCTGCAGCAATGATTCTTAATGTGCAGCCAATGTAAAAAATGTGGCACTGCCTTTATCCTCCATGCAGTGAATTTCATCCTCATCTTCAAATTGTTCCTCCTCCATGACTATATTCTGGAAAGGAGCTTTAACTTTCTGTTCTTCATTTGGTTCTTTTCCCCTCTGAATGATTTGCAACTATTCATTTGCTCTTCTGAATGGATTTGGATTTCTTGGAGCAAATGTGTTCTGCTGCCTTGTCTTTCCTGAATTTTGCTCAACCTTTAGCTTAGATATTTCAGTAGCCAATGACTCTATCATCCTAGTCATTTTGTCTAATTTGGGTTCTGAAGATGAAGTAGAGGAAGAAGAAGCCTCACCTCTCTGCCTCCTTCTATCAGCATGACTTTTAAGCTTTTCTGTAGCCATAATATTAGATTCCACCTCTAGTGCTACATCCTGCATGTCAGCTAGATTGGCGCATCTTCTTTCTCTCAATAACAGGCATAAATTAGAGTCAAAAGCATTAGCATAGGTGAGTTTGGCAGAAGTGGGGGTAGGCTTTACCTTAGCTAGTATCTTCCTATACATATGGTTAAATCTCTTATTAAAATCAGGCAATGATTCCCCATTCTCCCTCTTTAGGTTTTCAAACTCTGTATGGTAGTAAAGCAGATCTTTCCTATCTCCCCATTGCTTCAGAAATGCATCATCCAATGCTTCAATGTCTGTTATAGATCTATGGGGAAATTCTCTGAACCATTTTCTGGCCTCTCCATCAAGGCTGTGGATAAAAACTCTCATCCACACATCATCTTCACTTATATCTAAGTTATCAGCATAACTATAAAAAGCTTCAAGATGTTCTTCAGCTGTTACCCCCTCTGTACGAGTGAATTTAGGCATATATTTCTGATATTCTCCAGCAAGCATAACATTCAAAGGAGCAGGCAAGACTAAGGGTCCATACCTAGTAGTGATAATTCTTTCCATCTTCATGGGAGCTTGCTGGTCTGCCATGACTGGGATATGTGAAAGGATACTGGCAGATTGAATAGTGGGGAACAATGAAATGGATGGCAGAGATAAGGGGATGTTCTAGACTATATGGGAAACTTTCTTTGGACTAAGATTCAAAGGGGAACTAAATGGATAAGGAGATTTATGAATCTCTGTAGGTATTTGTTCACTAGCAACACTAGGCTCTAAGTTTTCAAATTGTGTATTCTCAACTAAAAACTCCTCATGCAGAGACAAATAAGATTTCTTGGGCTTACCTGATCTTGATGCTCCTTTCTATGATGTTTTCTTCAACTTAAAAATCTTCTCAGGGTCAGGCACTGGAGCAGCTGGTGATTTCTGAGGATTTCTTCGAGTATGTATCACAAACTGAGCCAAGACTATGATGTGGAGTCACCAAAGGTTGGTCTTCCTCCAGTGGAGTCGCCAGATAGATGATTACAACCAGAAATGTGCCCAAACCTTGTCTATCATCAAAATCTAGAACTGTGTCATTCTCCCAAGGAAGTTGAGCTTCAACCTCTTCTCCCCGGTAGCGACGCCAATTAATGTTATCAGCCCAAGAAACTCTCCTAGGTTGTATCTCATAGATGCTCGGGAACATTACAAACTCAACAAAATGTTGGAAATGGATGAATGGAAGGAACGATGCATATTCAAGCCAGATAACCACTTCTACTATGCTTAACTCCAAACATGGGTGAACACCCCTAGACTACAAGGCTTTAGACCACCAATTACTCATAGTTTGAGGATTAAGTGAACATGGAGAATACTGACCACACCAGCAGATGCACAAGACCATGTGATGGTTGGCTGCAACCAGTAAAGAGGTCTACAAATCTATCTCCTAATGCACAGACAGGATGATAGCTCTCTGGCACTAAGTGAACAGAAACCTGCATAGCACATTCAATGATACATACTAGATTCTAACACAGAGGTGGGATGATAGCCCCTCTAATGCTAAACATCACGAGCACATGAAAAATACATAACAGGCATAGCCTAGAACAGAGTAGAGATGGAAAGTGAGAAATTAACAACAAAAGAAGCTTGTATTAGTTGAAAATAAAGACCAGACGCTGCAAGTATCACAATAGTTACAGTCTCCAGAAGATGAATCTTACATCAAACTAAAACCATCAACCCTCATCACCTCTTGTTTCTGGGTATATATAGAGGTTGATTACAAAAATGCCCTGCTATTCTATGTGTGGAGGGGTCATAATGGACCACCAACCACATTAACTATATAATATGGGTCTCTGCTACAAACTACATGCTTTAATGAAAAAAATTGGCCTTTTGAGATACTCTATCATCCTTCTCGAGCAGGTGGAATGCCGTATGGAAGAAGTTCCATAACTGGTAAATGCTATGATTTGCTCGAGGCTGTCCTTTTTCTTCTCGGCCATCCTCTTCCTTAAATGCATTTATTGAGGATCTAATGAGCCAGGTACTGGATTCTGGCCTCCTTCCTCCTTTGGGTACATTGGACAGGCCAGAGACACGAAAACTGCATGGGGAATGATTGGAGGGCAGGGAATAAATGTTAGCCGTTGGAACCCATGGATGGACGGCGGAGATCTATTGGTGGGAGACATTGGGAGGAAGCGGGGCGGAGTGATTATGAGTTGTCAGATTTCACAGATCAACGACGGAGACAGCGCGACAGGGGCTATCATGAAGGTGAGGTGAAGGATGATCGCAGGCCGTTGGATCTCAAGCAGACAGATCCAATGGTGATCGGGGATGGAAGCTGCGCAGATGATAACGAGTGGGGGACGGGTGAATGGGGGTAAGTGGTATTATCGCACCGCCTTTGGAGTTGCGACGATATTCGTACATGGGCTCGCGATCATGCTTATCACATGACACATGGTAGATGTGACAGACGGAAAACCACTTTCCCCCCGAGTTAACGTGTGGGAGGTTTGCGGGGTCGGAAGTAGCGTATGTCGTTGGATCGGGAGGTGGACAATCGGACGGCGGGGTTTAACACACATGATTTTTTGACTAACGTGATGTGAAAAAGGGCTTCTGAAAGTGCTCGGTTGGGTTAACACGATTATATAACGTTTAAACTCAACGCCCGAGAGCTAAGGGAATACAGGTTTATGCTAGGTTTTGAAGGAGAACAGGGAAAGTAGGGAGGTTATGGGAGTGTGAACAGAGTGAGGAGAGCGAGGAGGGTGACTGATACAGGCTTTCCTTGTACAACAGCAACACGGACGGGTCTGCATTTGGCCCTCAAAATGTTCAAACATGTAGTAGAGCTAACAGTGCTGACCTCTACTTCATCAAAATCTTCTGCATCCTCCAAGAATGTGAGGAAGTCATGTAAGTGCTCAGGCCAGACCACTCTGCCTTCACCATCATATGTCAATTCTGAAAAGTGATCAAAGAACTCCTTCGTGACTTCGAAGGAATGTGCATTGGAAAAACATCACGGAGGGTTCACTACAACAATATCAATGATAGATGTGCGAAGATTGAAAATAGGTTGTGAGGACTTAGCTTGTCATATGGCCCTCCTTCTAGCACAAGAAATGTTGATGGTGCTGGACCCACTAACATGTTAGGGGATCTCCCCAGTAAGAAGTCCCAACTAGACCTCAGACCATTCGGAGTAGGAGTCCCAGTAGTGGGTAGTATGGTTGACTGTGGCTATGTGCAGAGGTAAGTAAGGTGTACTTATTGGTAGCAAGGGTGTGACCTTGCAGAAAGTCAAGGAAGGTGCTAACACACGAAAGGGGGAGTGAGTGTGCCCCTGAGAAACCTGTGATAGCACACAACTTAAAAGGGAGCACACGAGAAGGAAGACATCAGGAGGTATAAATCAGAATAGCCAACGATCCAAAGTGACTGGATTATATCAAAAACACGCTTCGATAAGATTCATACAAACACATATGGAATAATCCATACATACATGTGTAAATTATGGCGACATACATCATTAAAGTAACCAAGATAGACGAACTACAATAACAACATATGCATGAAACATGTTGGATTTGTTATATTAAAAGAGTGAAAGATCCAATCATACATACAACCATGACTACCACTAGCCTCGATAGCGGAACATTACAGTCACTGCAACCTGCTCCTCCAAAGAGATGTACTAGCTCTGTACTATGGAGAAGCCAAGGCTCATTACAATACACTCCAAGCTTTCTCTAAGTTATCCCTATAGGAAGCTTGGCTCCAAAAGCTTGGTACAATGAGTTATGAGGTTCTATAAATAGCAAAGGTGGGGTGACCCTTGACATTCCACTTTGTGACTCTTCACCTACCCTCATGACTATTCAACTTACACATTATTGTTACATTCTACTATTCACACTTGGTCTTTCACTTTTACAACATGTTTACATTATAATCTACACATGTACCCATGTGAGACAAAAATAGGCTTGAGTAAGCCATGCAAGACATCACTACTACTCGGACAACTATGGAAAGACTAACTCTTCAACATCCTCTAGATGATCGATGGTGGCGAATTGATGCTAAGCTTGGAAGTCTGTTATGGTGTCTGTGTACTCTGTGGTGACATACTTATGAAAGCGAACTATTGCCTCCATTACATCCAGGTACACTGATTTGGCACCTCTGTCCAACTCATCAAATAACAAGTGCGTCATAGTCTTGAGTGCAGCCGAACCAACGATATACTGGTGCATAGTGTCTGCACTCATCTGCAAGTCTATGTTGTTGTCTATGCACGTCAACTAATGAAAGTACATGTCCAGCTCCGGTCGGACTTGGTTCTTTGTCTTCACCTCGGTGAGTGTGCCAATGTATGGGATTCGATGTGTGTGCACAATGACATCCATGCTCCTAAACGTTCGTGCATGTGAAGCCTACAAGCTGGTGATGAGCTACGAGAGTTCCTCATAGTTCCGGATCTGACTCTAGATGTGTGCCTTCAACTCTACTACCTTTGGCTTCATCATCTTTGACAAGTGAAATGGGGCTCCTTTGTACCTCATTGTCCATATTTGCATGTGATCAACAACGAAGTGTAAGTCTAACAGGATGCATGCTCTCCTAGTACAGATTTGTTTCCAACCATTGAGATGGAAAATAACTTATGCATGGTGATGAATTTGAAGTACAACTTCCGCATAACTATCTCAAGAGACGATACTTCATCAAGTATCTCTTCTCAACTCAACTCTGCTCTAGTGGATGCTATAACTTCCTCTTCTCCCTGCTTGGCCACTTGTAACTCCTTAGCCATGCGCTCATTCTGAGCTATCAAGAATATAACACTTGAGCTAGTGGCTTTATCATAGTCCTTGGTAGCATCGACCAATATAGCTGGATGTCTGTGCACATCGGGCATGATCACTCGTTCTTCAAACTGCGTAGGAGATACATGGACATCCGTAGTGGGCACTCTATGTGACTCCAATGTGACTTGTCGAATGATATGTTGTGCACATCCGCTTCTAGATTATCCTCAAGGATTTCAGTGTCTCCTTGATTGCTTGGGACTTGCTCCGCTCCCGGATCTGGTGAAGGCAGTGAAGTGACCTCTTGGTTCTAAGGCATGAGTTCAATGTCCTGATATAACTCAGGTTGAACCATATATGTGTCCATCTATTCTAGCATTTGTTCAATCTCTTGAGAAAAATCGTGTTCCTGCGACTGCTCACCCTCTTTTCTATGTGCCAGCTGCTTGGATGAATCAATAACCTGTATGGGCGCAGTTTCATCGATGTGTGCATGTTGCACCTCCTCCTGTTCCTGTTCCTGCAAGCTTCCTTCTCTCTTCTGTGTAGCTCCTGTTCTTTCCTGAGTTGTTGCTTCAACTCCTGCAACTCCCTTTCTGCTTCCTCCAGGTTCTGTTTCTCTCTTTTCCTTTGTGTGATCCTTCTATCGCACTGTGACCTCTTCGACTCAATCTCCAAAGTTGCTTTCAACATAAGTGGATCTACTTTTAACTTTCATCTTTACTCTGCCTCTGTGCCATCAAAAACTTTCCTCTTTCCTTTGTCAAGTATAGGTCTGTTGCCCTATACTGCTGATGATGATGTTGTTCTCTGAGATGTTGCTGCCTTCTTCACTGCTAACCATTATACCACTATTCTGACCGGTTCATTGAGCCTTGAGAAGTTATAGTAGTATCTCCATGGGTCTTCCTCAGGCCAATAACACACCCCATGGATCCAAGGATGATACACTCTCGTACAGTGTTCTTTCACTAAGAAATGCGGGTCATATGGATTGAAACTTCTGGTGCTGAAGGTGAATCTTTTGAATTCCTCCATCTCGGCCTCAAGATGCTTGATATTCTAGATCTCATACAACTCGATCCATAAAGGAGGAGCGAGCCAAGGTGCCTTCTTCTTCCTATGCAGTCTCACTAACAAGCCTATTGAGATGTGATATGAAACTTCTTGCATGACCAACTTATCCATGGGAAACTTTAGTAAAACATGCAGAGCCTTCTCCGTGTTATATGTCTAGATGAAGGTTCCAATGGGTGAGGCATACCATTCTTCTATGTCAATCAATGCCTCTATCGCTGCCTGTGACATGCAAGGTGGATCCTGCTCAAATATCATCATGTACACCGTGGTGACGAAGTGTTCTGATAGTTGTATGATAACTCCATGAAAGCTGCATTCAGATAACAACCTGCAATAAGTGTGCACAGAGGTTTCAGAAGGTGTCTATGCCCAACCCAAGGTTGTCGGGCATAGATCACATCAAGTATGTAAGCGGACATGAAAAGCTTGGCTTGCTGACCCTTGGGTGGATGTTAGGCTTCTGCTACCTGTTCCTTCAACCTGAGAGCCAACATGTCAGACCAGTTGAAAGTTCTCCCTTTGTTTGCTAGCTAATCCAACACAATCACCCAACTCTGTGGGAAGTTCTTTGTACTCTCCTGGCCATATAAGTAGCATGCAAAGATAACCAAGAGATGATATGCCTTCCACAGTATCCTCATCTTGTACACTTGGTTGGGTGTTTTCCTGAACTTGGACGACTCTTTCACCCAGCTCTTCAAGATGTCTCTTGAGTTTACACTGTTGTTGGGTCTAGTGAAGGGTGTATCCAATGTGATTACCAACTACGATAAGTGATACATCTCCTGAAATTCCTTTTCCCTAAATCTAGAAAGTTATGTTCCACTGAAACTGCTCAACACCATTTTATCTAGATTAGTATGCAAGCCAATCCAGTGGATCATGTCTGCACATGAAAACACGGGATACCTGCATGAAATCCGATACAAGCCAGACTTGTATAAGTTGACATAGACTCTGCGGTCCTCCAGATTCTCCTCAAATGTGACTGAGAAGGTGTCATTGATGTCATGCCATTTCATCTTGATTTCCTTGTCTATGAACAACTTAGTGTCTTCATAGATGGGCAAGCTCATAGACACTTCCTCAACGACATCTCCAGTTGCACTCTCAACAGTGTCCTTTGACCCTTCTCTCTTGGAAGCTATTGTACCTGTATTGATGAGAGACGAACGAACACCTGTGACACCTGTAGAAAGAGAAAAACTTATGGCAAGTAATCTGTCAGTTGAAAACCAAAAGCAGCTTGAGGACTGACATGCAACACACTTGGGTGACTGACTCAGGTTTGCACAATTTTCACCGGGAGGCTTGGAGACTAACTAGCAGAACTAGGTAGAACATAGTTTGGAATGTCAGTGGGCTGAATGACTGCTAAAACTGCGCAGAGCATAGTCCATCTTGGCTTGCTGAGGACTAAAACTGCACAATGCACAGTTTCAGTGAGCAATGACTCCAACCAGGTCAAACTGCATCTGCGCAATTCTGGGGGCCAACTGGGTACTGCCTCTTAGAATTGCGTAGAGAAAGCCTGGAGGCCAGTGTTGGTTAAGCTTTGCGTAATTCATGGGAGGAAGGCAGGGTCTTCACTCTAAAAAATGTGTAGTTCAAGCCGGGTAAGGCAAGGTCCGAGCCAAGGCTGCCCAGACCCACCGACAGGTGACTAAAAACATGTAAAGGTTCAATGCATGTGCGAAGCTGAGTGAAGACAAGAGTGAATGAACATGCATGTAAACAATGAGTGAAAGATTCATTAAATGGGAAAACAAGTAAGTGTGTGAAGTGAATCGCTGCAACGATGACCATTAATGCAGAAACAATGTCATGCATGCAATAGTAGTGAGATGCGATGGAAAACTTGAAACAATGCTTCTATAAGCTAACTTGCATTAAAAAGACAGCATGCATTCAACAAATCCAAACAAACAACACTCACACATACCGAAATACAAAAAGTGACAAAAAAGCAGCAAATGTCATGAAAAGCGGACTTACTTAGAAAAGTTGAGTTGAGTGTGTCGAATGCTCCTAGATTGGATGTGGGATTCTAGAGCTCCAAGATCGAAGTGAAGAATGAGCTCTAAAGTGTCGAATAAATAGTTTTGATAAGATCGAGGCTTATGATGTGCATGACATAAATCTAGGAAAAAGTGACACTCGACGGGAGGTTTCTAAAACGACTTTTGCATGTAACCCTCGGCTGCTAAAAATGGATCCCTAAAATCTAGGGATACTTTTTTTCTTTTTTCCTTTTTCTTTTTTTTTTCGGGAAAAATCAACCCATGCATGCAAAGCAAGATTGCTCAGTCCTGTAGGGAATCGGTCAACTTGGTTGCACATGCAATGAACTGCAAGCCTATGGATGACTTCTGCGAAGTTTTTGGGTTGTGTGGCTCTGGATGCCCCTCAGGCTCTGCATAATTTTTGCACTGAAGCCTAGGCTGTTAGCCATATCTACATAAATTTTGAGAGTAAGCCTAGTGATGGGCTTCTTCGCACAATTTTCAGACGGAAGGTTGTCTGCTTGCTTTGCGCATTTCTGGAGAGTAGTAGTCTGCCTTGATGTTCTGTACAATTTTGGAGAGGAAGGCTAGTTACCCTCCAGTTCTGCGCAATTTTCTAAGTGAGCACACCATCCAGAAAATGACCAAGTTCTGGGATGTCAGCTTGTGGGTGGAAGCCGAACAAGCTAGAAAAAACAAGCTGATAAGCCACTAAAACTCAGTTGAAGCATATGTACATGGACAATGCAAGACATGCTTCTAAGGATGGTTGGTAGGGAGGCTCCAAAACGAAGCTAAGGCAAAATTTTGGAGTGTGGTTGTAACTACTACAACATGTAGATAAAATAATTTATAACCCGAAAAATATGACATTAAACTCTATATTAAAAAGTTCCACAGTGTGTTGGAGCCCTAGAGTCACACTATGCCATGTTGTATTGCAGAGCCTGGGAACATCTAAATTCGATTTAGTTTGTTGTTATTGGTTTTGGTTTTCTTTTTGAAAATCAGTGGGTAAAATCAGCTATGTTTATTTAATCTTGCTAGATGTATTTCTTCCTTCTTTTGGTTTGAATGTTCATGTGCTTTAGTTCTTGGTGTAGAGTTTCAACAAGATAAATGAAAATGAAATTGATAGATTGTAGCAAATTAAATGAGACATTGTTTTATGTTTATGTGAATATTGTTTTTGTTGAATGAATGCGAGAAATTTACTTTAAATTTTGCTAATGTTTTCAGTGTATTACAAATAAAATCTTTCATGCACTTTAGTTCCTTCATAAACTTTTGTTGAGAAAATAAAAGAAACATAAAGAGCCATTTTCAACCATTCAAATCAGGTTTTTGATCTTCGTTAAAAGAAATATGATGAGAATTTAGTAAGGGAAAATGTTAACAATTCAAAAGGGTTTTTTTGGGTATAATTTCCACTTGTTTCAGTTAGAGTATCCATGTTGTTGAAAATAACAACAAGAAATGCTAAATATAGAAGTGCTAAATTTAGCACTACTATAAATAGCATTTCATGGTACCTTCCTATTTTAGTTAGTCCCTAAACTAAAATAGAGAAGTAAAAAATCAAATTTGATCTTAGCAGCTGTTTGTAAAATAATTAATTAATTCACCATGAGTTAATTAGTTGTAGAAAATCAAACATGAAGTCTATGTGGGGACACGCAACAGTTTCTCCATTGATTGAGGAATTTATTCATCAGTTAAAGAGATAAGGATCAATTGTAATATTGAGTTGTAATTAGTTGGCTTAGTTAACTAAGTCAAGTCTAGTTAGATTAGTTCAAACAATTTGTTGAATTAATTGTGAGTTCAGTTAGTTAATGCATGCATGCATGTAACAACTGCACTTCAGATAATTGAATATTCTCTCATAAATAACTCATGCATGTCAGTTCAGACAGAGACCCAGTTGAGATCAAATGGAGGGACAATGTACTATTAGTGGCAGGAATATTCCATTGTGAATATCTCTTGCATGTAGAAGGAATTCATTCCTTGGAGATTGTGCAGTTACTTCTTCAATTTAGTGAGTGTGTGATGAGGTCAATCACACAGGTGGCATCATTGGACCCCAAGAAAAACTGCGCAAGGAAATAGGAGGCTTGGAGGGCTGAGGGAAGGCATATCTTTTGTCTACTCAGTTTGTGAGCTGTATTGTTTGATTGCAGAGAGAGCAGGATAACTTGTGAGCTGATTCTTTTTGTAACTTGAGCATATTTCCACTTGTATGATAATATAGAGATTGGGGTCTTAGGCTGAGGCTTTCCCTGGGTTATTCTTCTGTGTTCATGTGTGATTGATTTCTCATTCTCAGTTATCTTGTATTTTTCTTTAGTATATCTCATAATCTGTTGATATACAGTGGGAATTTCTACACATGTGCCCTGGGTTTGACATAAAAACAATAAAGGGTTTAATGAGAAGAGAAAAATCAAGAATAGATTTCAGCAAACTAAAATGAGCAATTAAGAATTAAGATCGACAACTAAGCAATTAGGAATTTGGGTGTAAGAAACATAGCAATCTGAGTTTATACATTTCCATAACAACCCATGGAAAATTTTACTAAAATAGTAAATATGCCCTTCAAAAATCTTGTTGAATCCTATAGGAATTAAATAAAACAATCATATTGATTCAGAAGTTTCCTTAATTAAAAATCACATTTAAATTCCATATAAACATAAAGTTTACAACATATTTTTCCATGAAAAATATTTCTAGTTGTATTAATAGGGTGCAAAACAAAAATTACATGGTAGTTTTTTAGAATTACATGGAGAAGAAGCACTGTCAGCCCAAGGCATACTTCAAAATTATTCCTTACAACAACTTCAAAAATCTGAGCAAATTCTAGAAAAAAATTGATAGAGTTTCCCTTACACCAGAGAATTTATCTCTTGATTACACCAAAATGAGGCCTATATATATGCACTCAAGACCCAAGACTCTAACCTTAAACTACTAGTGGTGTTCAATGACCACTAGGAATATTTTACAAACATGATGACTATTGTAACTAATTCCTTTAGAAGTTTCCAAAAAAAAATTCTAGGGGTAGGGTGGGTCCCATCTGATTTGGTTATAGTGGATCTATCCTTCTCTCTCTTACTCATGTACTGGGTGATTCTCTCTCTTTCTTTGGATGGAGAGCATGCATCACCTTGGCTGGGTCGTCAGTGGTGCTGACCTTGGTTGTGCCAATGCCAATGGTTGAGGTCGAAGTGTTTGCTACTCTGGAGGTCTGAAATTTGAGCTTGCCTTTGTTGGTGACACTTGGGGCATTGGTGCAAGTCCCTTTTGATGGCTAATTTATATAAATCCATTAAACCCTTACATTCCCTACCAAATGAAATATCACATGATTGTGCATCCAAAATGGCCTCCTCTAATGTTGTGATCGTCTCATAATCCATTTTACCTTTCTCTTTGAAGAGGCTCTTTAACATGATTTTTTTTTCAAATTAGTCTTCATACAAGTGTACAGTTTTCTTTCCCTCCAGGGCACAATCCTCCTCCCTGAAGCCTTTTTGACATTTTGTAATTACAATCAAGCACTTCATGAGGGATTCATTCAAATATAAATCCCCATTACAATCAAAGAATGGTGGGAATTTCCTCTTGTATATCACTTCACATTTATCTTTAAATCCTTGTACTTCCTTAGATAATGCCTCTTCTCTCTTCTCCACCAATACCACCAAATTTTGTTTTCTCTTCATCTGGTTGGTACTCACCACCCACTTGGATATGTTAGTATTTTCCTTGATGACCTCCTCCTTGGCATATGATTAGGGAAATCTGTGATCACTCTAGCCTTGGTAGGGGATTCACTAATAATATTCCTAATCATAGTTATTTTCCTATGGGCCATTCTGATTGTTTCTATCTTTTCTTGGATCAAATCCATATGAACCCAATTCTTTTCTACTATCTTAATCATCATTCCCATATGATTTTTTTGGTATATTTAAAAAAGGATTTTCTTGGATGCTTCCTCTTCAAAACTTCCAATTCAACTTCAGTTTTCTCACCATGCTCCTGCGTCCTATATGGCTCCATCTTGGTACTCTCTACCTCTTCTTCTTTTGTCTTTAGTTCTTGCTCTCAACTTGAGAGTAGAACTTTCACCTTCTTGGCATCCTTTAATAACATAAATTATTCTACATTCTCGACTAGGATATTAGGGGTTTGGTGAGACTGAGAAGTCTCACCCATATTCTCCTTCATTCCTTGGACTTGTGCCTCTAGTAACATAACTTGGTCCTTGTATTCCTCATTCTTTGTTAATGAATCATGGAGATTATGATTAAGGTATTGGTTCTCCTTTTCCATCTTTGCTAACTCACCTATTTGCATGGGATGTGCATAAGGAATCTTGAGTTTCTTCTTCATAAAGGACATCTCCATATCCATATCCTCCAACATGGTTTTAAGTTGCTTGAAATATTGAGGAAATGTAGCTAAGTGGGTGAGATTTTCCTCCAGGGTTTTGATCTTCATCTTCCTAGATATGCACACCATCCTTTCATATTTCAGCTAGGTGCTAGCCTTGGTGTACAAATCTTACAGTTTCCTAGCTGTGGCATTAATTATGTGCATCTATCTATATGCACCATATGGATAACTTGCATGTGCATCTCCATGATACCTATATATGAAATATGGTTTGTCAGAAAGGATAATTGATGCACTTGATAATATGACATTGATATGGTTGTCTCCACCTTGGACTGTAATACTGCTAACTTGAAAATCCCCTTTTTATAACCTAATGCACTATTAACCTACATAAGGGAAAGTGGTTGTTTCTTTGCTATTCTTATGTCCTTTTTCCTCTCTTTAGATGCTTGTTTATCTATCTCCTGAAACTTCTCCAACACTGACACGTCTCTAGACTTGGAAACCTAACACGACTCTGTTGCTTCAAACGTTGACATGGCAAAAGAAAAGTGTTCCATGGTAAAAGTTTGTTTTGATGGGGTTTCTAGCTAAGTATTGTACAACACTAGTTCTTGTGATTTTGTCTCATCATCATCATCCCTTGCCACTTCTTCTACCTTGGATTTTTTGGAGCTAGGATCATCTCCTTTATCAACATCCGTGGGTTCGGAAGTGCTTATTTTCCTCCTTGAGAGGTGGGAAGTGTTTGATTCTACTAGATGCAAAATGGATTTGACTTCTTCCTAAGTAGACTTGTTGGCACAATATTCTACTATGGGATTTGGGTTGTGCTTGTGATTTTCTCAGTCCTTATCTTTTCTCATCTCATAAATGATATTCTGAGGATCATAATTCTAGGCACCTGCTTGTGGGAAATCAAAATTATGAAAAAATTTCTCCATAAGTTCTAAAGCATTCCTTGAATTTACTACAAATGGTCCCACCTTATGAGGGAGGTGGAAATTAATTGTTGCATTTGTGGGAGTAAAATGCTCATTGTCATTGTCGAATCTATGCTTGATGTACTTGAATGCAAATATGTGGGGACTCAAAAATGTTGGCAGTTGGTATGGTTTGCCTTCAAATCCATATACTCTGATGACTATGTACTCTTTGAAGAGGTACCAATCATCTACTCTGGTATCCAGGGTAAATTGTAACTTCTCCTAGAGGAATTGAGGGGCTCTGGGCAATGGTTTTCCATGCAAAAGGGTATAAAAAACTGACATAAAAGAAGACACATAATTGGAGAAACCTTGAACTCATCAGACATCTCGAAGGTGCTGAAACCTGGTTCTAGAACCCTCTCATACTACTTCGGGTGAGACCTCATGTTATTGGGAAAACTAGTGTCTATACAGAGCTACTAGTCCCACTAAGGCTGGTAGCTACCTTAGAAACAAACACACTAAAAACTACTTTCGTTTTCCTTTATGAGAAATAGATAAGAGAAGAAGAAGGAGACCAACCTCTGTCTTGCGCTTGGTTCCTTGCTTGATTCCTCTCTCTTCTGGTAGGTCTTTGCCACTCGCTTCCTTGTCTACCCAGCTTCAAAGAGTACCTGTAGAATCAAAGAAGCATAACACTATCCAAGAACATAGATCTATTATCATAAACAATATAGGATCAGATGTACATTGAGCACACAAATTCATAAATCATCAATCATACAAAAATGTGGAGGAAAACTTGAATAGCTTTATTGATAATCAAGAAAGAGCAAAGAGGATTACAACCAATTGTTCTGACCCAGCATTGTCCTCTCAGCAAGAAATCCCTTCTTCACCTCATGAAAAGCTTAGATCACCCAACACTATGATGTTGCACCAAGAAACCAACAGCATTTCCTTACAAGATACAAAATTCCAGCCTCTGGATCTCTGGGATGAGGGATCCATATATAGATGTCTGCAAGGGAGGTGTGTCAGCTTTTGAGATTTGATTAGTGTCTTCTCGCTAATACTTCTTGATTCCACTTGGAGATTGATGATCTCTTACTCATCCCTGGTCAAATTCAGAGAGGCAAGTGTCACAGGAGAGGTTTCTGGAAGATTCCATGCTCCTCCACCTTGCGGATTGACCTTGCCATTTGTCCCTTCTTGCCCATCGCACCCCATAGAAGGGTTTTTTGACATGCATCGCACCTACTGTGTGTATTCAAGTGGGATGCAATGCACTTTGCCTATGGAGCAGGTGAAATGGTCCAATTTTGACCAGTTCTGAGTAGTTTTTCATGGATAACTTCTGGGAGATGCTGTAATCAGTTGACCTTGTTCTTTTAGGGGTTGGAACAACACCTTTAGGGACTTAGGAGCCCTTGGTTTATGGAAATTTATGCTTGAGGTTGCAGTGCCCAAAAATGTCTATAACATTTGCCCCCTAAAGCATGAGGTCATTAATCTTTTGATGTCGGGTGAAATGATTTATCATGAGGATCCGAAGTTTTTTCGAGCTGGAAGGCGACCTGTAATAAGATACAATACAATACATTATCTTCATATTATTTTCATGATCTAGCTGAGGCGGGCATTCCCATGCTCAGCTTTATAAATTTATTTTCATGTACATAGGACAGACAATCGTCTGAGTGTAGACTGATGATTCTGGTAGAGTCATCATCCCTTAGATTGGATGATTATCTATGCAGCAATGATGTACATTTGATGTCTTTATTTTCTTGAATATATATCGCAGCCCGGATGGATGAAACTAGATCCGGGGTCTTCAATCTCATTCGATATTCACTCAAAGTACAAGTCGATCCATGTGAGAGATGTTCTGAAGTCGAACATGGAAAGACATCGCCTGATTACCAGCCAATGATGTAAGTTGTTAACAGGCGCGAGAGGAATCACCAATAATTATAATGATCCTCAAGGTACTGCAGTACAATTCACGTGGTGTGAATAAGGGACTTGGCATCGAACACCACGCAAAATCTTTCGGTCGAAGGCCATTGATGTAAACCTGTCGCTGGAAGTGAGAAACTTGCCATTGAGGTATGCAAGCTTCAAAGTACTGAAAGGGTTGTTCTTAGATCGACTTCTTGGATAATGAGCTGATGTCGACAAGAAGCGATCTGTCATAGGAGGGCCTTAGTGAATCCCACATCAATGACACAAAATGGAGCAAATGATTTTAATGGAGGTGAAAACGATCTGGTGATATACGGTTTAGGGTGGCGGTCATGAAAGAATGGAGCGAAAATGTATTATAGTGGGTGAGACACAGGTGAATTCTCTGAGTGACCTCTCTTGAACATATCAGCAAGACTGACATGATGGATTGGTAGCATTAACCCCAAATGTGGATGGTGTGATGGAACCATGGTGATGTGACCAGTGAATGGAACAACCCAACCCGACTCGGATGGGGAGTGAAAGTGTCATGTTCAAGAGCGACTTGCTACCAACTAAGTTTCTTCAAGTTTTCTTCCCAATTTTTTCCCAGTCATTGTTGACCAGTACCTCTTTATTTTTGTTAAGCTTGAGGAGGATAACATATGCTTGTTCTATAATTTGCCCTTCGGGCAAGCCTATCGCTATGTTTTAACGAGCCTAGCAATAGTGAAACTCGTTCTTTTCTGTTATGAACAAGTTTGTCGCTATTAGGTTTTAACGAGTTTAACGACAAAGATAACTCAGTCCTTTTCAATTTTAGAGAGTCTGAAAAGGGACGTAAAGGAAACTCCAAAAAATCCTTTTTCGTCATCTAATCCCTTAAGTCCGAAAAAGTATAAAACAATACAAAAGGGATGAATTTTCGGTAATTTTAATGAGCCGAACAAAACAAGCGCTCGATCTTTTTGTGTAATAATCCCTCAGATCCAAAAAGATTAAAATCTAAAGGAGGGATAACACTTTCGGTCACTTTAACGAGATGGAGAGGCCAACGGCTCGGAAATCTTTTCATATTTTATGAGTCAGTTGAAAAGAGCTTAAAGGAGACTCGTTTTTTGAGGAACGAGTGATAGATTCAGGTAGCAGCTGATTCCAGGTAAGGTTTGGAATTTTCCAATCACGGCAGTGTCACAAGGATGGCTAACAAGATCACACTTCGCAGCTGTTCCTTAAAAGGGGTAAACAATCAAGTGGAGGTGAATGATCGGCCAATACAGAGTGGAGGTGATGATGAGAACACAACCAAGGCTCAAAGGCTGAAGTACTACATTCACGATGGTTATTTACCGGAATTGGTTCATTTTTAATTTTAAAATGAGCTTAAACTCTGGAGGAACATTTGCTCATTGCTTATGTTTATTTTTTAACGAGCTTGAATTCCACGTTAAAACTGCTCGATCCAGTCATATAATAAGAATGTCTCATCTAAAAACAACATTTATTCAAAGCTTTGCCCCACATCCTTTCTTTATGCAAGTTAGGAAACGACCAATCCTACGAGTCTAAAGGGTTAGAGGGCCTATAAATTTAAAAAAATAAATGGTCGCTCTTCTCTTGCATGCTAAAAGGTTCGCATGCCCCCAGGTATAGTGAAATAGAGTTTCGAGGTTACCCCTCAATTTGTAGACAAAACATTTGCTTTATCAGGAAAGGCCTACATTTTTCAGGTTAGCAAAGATTTTTCTATCTGTACCACAAACAAAACACTTCTTCGGTGATGTCTACCGAAATAGACAAAGGTGAGTGGTGCAGACGCCTCCACTCACATAAATTTTACGAGGGAATCTTATTCTAGCCTAATCCCATTTTCCTAAACGGACGGGGGCGTCAGCCTAGTCATATATCCGTCGCGGAAACCTACCCTATACCTAAAGTTTTCCTGCCGAAGCAGACCAGGGTGCATGCCCCTTGGGTTTCAGTCATAACCTCTGAATCACTTGCGCTCATCAGGAGGACGGATTGGGGATTGATGAGACATTCCTTGCGTGAAAAGACCATTCAGGGTTGGTATATGACTATTTGCTATGTGTGAACTGGGAAATGAAAGTTGGTCTACGAGCTTGACCACTCTTCCTTCGTGTGGAAAACACATTACTCTAAAGAGTGAGGAGACGATGGCTCCCATGCAATAAATATAGTCTCTTCCAAGGAGTAGATTATAATCCAGGGGTCCTTAGACTACCATTACGTTCATGTGAACGGTTTTCCTTCTCAATGTTATTGGCACATCGGGAAGGATCCCTAACGGTCGACTGGTTCCTTTGTCAAAGCCTGTTAGATTTCTCATCTCAGGCAAAAGCGATGGCGAACCAAGCGCTTTCCAAGCAGTTGAGGAAAGGACTCTCACAGAAGCCCCTTCATCTATGATGGTACCGGCCATAACCGTTCTATATACTTGAGCAATGATTCAGAATGGTACACTAGCAGGTAAATGGGGTCTGCCTAGTAGATTCCAGTCAAAGGAAACAACCAGGTTGCTTGGAGGTGGGACCGAATAGATGGCTGGGTACGACTCTGACGAAATTCCTTCCTGCGGTAAAAGAACAGGTAGACTGCCCCCATGTTCATCGGAGTCTGTGCTTACGAAGAGAATTTGAATGGTGTCATTCTTGTTCTCTTCGGTGACTGTATCATTTGAAGATGGACCTTCTGAAGGCAAGACCGGGTCAATTGCCGCCTCGACCTTTTGACTCTCGTCTGGTATGGATTCAGATGGTTTTTCAATGGTAGACGCTTTGGCCGACCACAAGGGTGTGTCAGCCGAATTTTCAACTAGTGACGGACTTGGCAAGAGCTTCTTGTATCCAGGAGGAAGCCATAACGGTGAAACCGGATGGTTGTCCAAAACTATTTTAGCTTTGTCTAAGAAGGGACAACGGTGGATGGCATGATCGCCTTTACACAATTTACAAGGAAATTTATATTTTCCTTTTTGTCCAGGGGCTTCACTTTCACTAGTTGACGGTGTATGCTCAACATGATCGTCAGAGGTTGGTGACACTGGATTGTGCAAACGAGGAGACCAGTCCCTTAAGATCCGAGGGATGCAAGGACAATCTTGATGATAGTGGTCTCCTTTGCAAATGACACATGGCGATTTAGGCCTGGTCGGTGCAGTGTGTGGATTTTCGCTAGACGATGCTTGGTTACCCCTTTTCGCCTTTGGCTCCTTCTTCTTCTTCTCCTTCTTCTTCTCAGTTACTTGATTTTGGGCTTTACCAGCTTCATCAAGTGAAGAGGAAGGAGGAGAGGAAGAATTGGATGAAGTATAGGGTTGGGGGGTAACTCTAATATCGTTTAGTTGCTGACTTGATTGTTCAGGAATCATGGTGTTCTGAACGACAGAAGTTGAGAAGAGCCATATAGGCAAGCCGATTGTCAATCCTGGAAGAGACAATGTGGCCATATGGGGTGCACCAACATCTCCCCAAGAGAAGAAGGGACTAGGATTTCCTCCAAGGGGAACTCCTTGGTTGGTGGACTCCATTTTCCTCAACTTAAGATCAACGTAGGAAAGGTGATGATTATTCCGTTTAAAATAAATTTTAGACGCTTTGACACAACTTGTTTTTTCAATTTTTAAGAGTCGAGAAAAAACAAAAGATGACTCTAGTCGCCTTCGATTTTAATGAGCCTGAAGTGACAAGTGCTCAAATGGACCTTTTCCATTAAGGAGTTTGAAAAGGAATGAAAGGGACTGCTCTGGAAATCTAGACAGAGGGATTACCAAACCAATCGCAAAACTGCAGAATACTTTTTACGGTATGGCAGTCAATCTTCCCGAATGTTGTGTTCAGTGCATTGCAATCGATAGGGCGGTAGACACAACTTCCTATGGATAAAGGATAAAGCCTATTGTGGTCTCCCAAAATATACTCGACGGTACGTGGGAGCACAAGTCCATACTGGCACTTATCGTCTCAAAGTGGAGGAATCACCCAACCAATAGTGAAAACAACAGTTACCAGGCTTTATGACGCTGGAATACGTCTCTAGCCTAGAATTCCAGATGTTGTGCGTTAGGTTCCAAAGCTTTTTTAGATTCATTAAATTTATTTTATGGTTGATCTTGCTTAAGGAATTTTCCTTTCAGGTTCACCGCGTGATGTAGATGTACAATTCCTAAAATGAAATCTAATATGATAAACAGTCGTTTAATCTTCTTTTTGCAATGAAAATCCTAGCTACTAAGGAAAGAGAGATGGTGTTCTTTCAACAAAGAGCAGAGAGCACACACTATATGCACTGTCCTAAATCAAGCCAACAAACAGTCTAAATGAAAATGCACATGCATGTATTTGTTTTCAGCCTTCTTAATGTGTGAATGATAAAAAAGAAAGCTAATCGCAAATCTGAATTATTTTCCAAAGCGACAATTACAAGTTTCTTTTCAAAACAAAATGAGGACAATGACGACACTTTGTTATTTGGAATTGAAAACTTTCTTTTGACACTTAAAAAACTACTAACTCAAATCAAATACAAGAGTAACAATGTAATCGACTATCAAGAACAATCGGATTCTCTTTTATGACTGAAAACGACACTTGCGACACTTTCAAATCAAGAAACGACAGTACAATTACGCTACTTCTTTGTAAAGGAGAACTGAAAATGACTCAAAAATACATAAAAACATTTACAGTTCTTTTCACAATGGAGGCGAAATAATAACAAGGAAAGGGGTTTCAAACAGAGGTGTACTGACTACAGGCAGCAAAACTCCTGAATAGAGTTGAAAAGAGTGAACGCAGAAACCAAAATTTAGGAACAAGGCCTTGTCTGATCAGCGCACCTGTAACACAGTGAAACTGAAATGCAACGCACCTACTACACTCGGGAAGTGCGATGCATTTGAAGTTCACAGAACAGACAGTGCGCTGGACCAGGGACGAGACTTTGATTGGATTTTGGGTCACAGTTTGGAGTTCAGTTCAGGTATTTAGGCCAAGCAAGTTGTAATCAGTAAATCAATCACAGGGGTAGATCTAAGGAGGTTACTAGAGCCACCACGAGGGCAATTAGAAAGCTTGTAAATCAATCGTTTAATTCATAAACAAAACCCAGAGATTGACTGAAGCAGCATTGATCTACTTTGCACTTGCATAGCAAATGCAGTTCGAAGGCTAGCTGGCTTGACTTCAGGCTCCGTCTGTAAGTTTATAAAGTAAACAAATGTAGATGAACAAACAATCTACTCGCTCCCCAGTGGAGTCGCCATTTTGTTATCGGGAAAACTAGTGTCTATACAGAGCTGCTAGTCCCACTAAGGCTGGTAGCTACCTTAGAAACAAACACACTACAAAATACTTTCATTTTCCTTTATGAGAAATAGATAAGAGAAGAATAAGGAGACCAACCTCTGTCTTGCGCTTGGTTCCTTACTTGATTCCTCTCTCTTCTGGTAGGTCTTTGCCACTCGCTTCCTTGTCTACCCAGCTTCAAAGAGTACCTGTAGAATCAAAGCAGCATAACACTATCCAAGAACATAGATCTATTATCATAAACAATATAGGATCAGATGTACATTGAGCACACAAATGCATAAATCATCAATCATACAAAAATGTGGAGGAAAACTTGAATAGCTTTATTGATAATCAAGAAAGAGAAAAGAGGATTACAACCAATTGTTCTGACCCAGCATCATCCTCTCAGCAAGAAAGCCCTTCTTCACCTCATGAAAAGCTTAGATCACCCAACACTATGATGTTGCACCAAGAAACCAATAGCACTTCCTTACAAGATACACAATTCCAACCTCTGGATCTCTGGGATGAGGGATCCATATATAGATGTCTGCAAGGGAGGTGAGTCAGCTTTTGAGATTTGATTAGTGTCTTCTCTCTAATAGTTCTTGATTCCACTTGGAGATTGATGATCTCTTACTCATCCTTGGTCGAATTCAGAGAGGCAAGTGTCATAGGAGAGGTTTCTGGAAGATTCCATGCTCCTCCACCTTGCGGATTGACCTTGCCATTTGTCGCTTCTCGCCCATCGCACCCCATAGAAGGGTTTTTTAACATGCATCGCACCTACTGTGTGTATTCAGGTGGGATGCAATGCACTTTGCCTATGGAGTAGGTGAAATGGTCCAATTTTGACCAGTTCTGAGTAGTTTTTCATGGAGAACTTCTAGGAGATGCTGTAATCAGTTGACCTTGTTCTTTTAGGGGTTGGATCAACACCTTTAGGGACTTAGGAGCCCTTGGTTTATGGACATTTATGCTTGGGGTTGCAGTGCCCAAAAATGTCTATAACACCTCAGTCCACGCTCCGCGGACTATTGCCAAAAGGGCCAATAGTACCGGGATTTGTTTGGCTAACTCAAATCTGAACCTAGGTCAGGCTCCAATAAGCCAACAAATGGTTCCGTTGCCGGGACCGAAATCTGCATAAGAGATGTCTGATGTCGTATCACTAGAAACCGACAAAGAAAGAAATTGAAGAGTGGTTGGATAGGAAGATTCACAAGTTCGTAGCACAGGAAAATAGGAATCCGCGATTATCGAAGGAAGAGTGGTTAGATTGCTACTTATATACGGAAATCCATGAAATTTTCTTTGCATCCTTCCCCTCTGAGTTGTATGAGTGGATCACGAAGCTAGCAGACAGTTAGGGAAGGTGTAGGCTCGACAAACCTATTAGGTGGACTCCAAAGTTGGTGCACAGACTGGAAGCCTCGGAAGATAAGATCGCACGCGCTGTGGACCATTGGCTCGATTGAAATATAGGAGGGTTTATCACCGAGTTCATGGTAGATACTTCAGTAAGCTATAGCGAGGCAGAACGACGCTTCCTCAAAGGAATGCGAGGTAAGTATGTTAAATCATTGAACACTTGGATTAAAACGCTATTGTGTGAAAAGCGGGTTATGTGAATAAATTGATGTTTAGGGCTACGCAAAGTGGGAGGATCTACAAAAACGAAGGTAGCGTAGAACTAGAGTCTAACCACTTGATTTCACCTCCACAAGAAAGAGAGGAAGAGCTCGCGAATGTTTCACCAAGAAGTGCGATCAGTTTGATATGGTAGCAAATTCCACGCATACCGCTTCCACCTACACCATCGCCAGTCTCACCATCTTCAGCCCCATCTTCGCCCACACCACCTCTGCCACCACCACAGTTCAATAAGGCGAGTGTGATAAAATTTCCAGTGTTCAAAGGAGTAGGGAATGAAGATTTGGACCAGTTTTCGTCTGTGGTAAAGGCTGTATGGGAAACATAGGGAGTCACGGATGACAGTATAAAGAAAGCAACGTTGGTCAGTGCTTTGCAGGATCATGCACTGACATGGTAAATTAAGCATTCCAATGACAATCCAAATGCAGGGATCATAGATATCGAAGTTGTGCTAAACAGGGAATTTAACAGGCCAAAATCAGAGATACAGTCGATTATTAGATTTAAGGAAATCATGATGCTTCCAGGCGAGATCCTCTGGGAGCTGGATTAGAGACTGAAGGGTATGATTCGTGAATCCAACATGACCTTGATGGATTGGAAACATCGCACAAGGTTTGTAGCGTCGCTAATGCCGCATCTAAGGAACACATTGTCATAGCAGAAGCTATCCACTCAGGCCGAGGCCTTGGAGATTGCAATGAAACTGCACGAAACTCCAATACAAGATCCTAACCTGGGAGTTCAATAGATCCATGCACAGTTGAAAAACTTGTACCTTGAGATGCAGAGTTTGAAACAAGATAGGACAGCTCACCTAGAAGCACGCGAGGAGGTATGGTGCATAGAGTGCAAGGGCCAGGGACATGACAAGGACCATTGTCTAGTCTTTGCGAACTACCTGGCGGGAGGAGGACCAATGCCATTAAGACTAGAGGCACAAGCAATACCAAGCGCGATGCCTGCATTATGGTGCATGATTTATCAAATAGGAGGGAAGCATGCTACAGATAATTTCCATATATTACAGAAGTATACGCAGAGTTCCCAGCAATTGTTCTATAATTTCTGTAGGTCAGTAAGCCACGATGAGCGCACCTGTAGAAGTTATGAACTGATGATGGATTGGAATCCCACCTACAGAGTTCAGACCGAAACGCAAGCCCTCAATCAAAATGCAGGGATGGCACACACTAGATTTCAGGGGTGCGGATGAGGTCGAGGTGGAATGGGATGAGGAAGAGGTCGTGACCAACTGATTTGTTACAATTGCGGAGGGCCAGGGCATTATGCCCATGATTGTACAAATCCGACGAGAGCATCATGCTTATATTGTACCCAGTTTGATCATGAGACAGAGGACTGCCCCACGCTCATAGCGAGGCTGTGCGATAAAGGAACACTCCAACCTCCCCCAACATAGAACCTACAAATGATAAGGTCTGAGCCGCGCGAGGAAGACCCGAATGTAAACATCATGCTCTGAAGTGGTATCACGACAGGGGATGACATGGGAAAGTAGCAGAAAGAGAGTGCCTGGGTTTGCAAGGCTCCAATAAAGGAACCAAAATTTGATTTGGAGCATGCTAAGGAGACATTCATGGAAGCTAAGAAGAGCTTCACAGAGGCCTCCACCTCAAGGAGTAAAGACAAACTAGAACCAGAAATGGATCCATGAATGCTCACTACCTTTCTGGAGACATGCATGAAGCTAATGTGCGACAACAAAGCTATGAAGGGGCTGCAAGAACTCATAACTAGATGTGTTGGGACCATGCTAGGAGAATCGCGCGTAGTTCGGAAGCTCGGAGAGCACACAATGCAAACAGGAAGAGAGATAAGATTGACCATGCAGATTGGGGAATATGAAATGGATCAAGTGATTTTGGATCTAGGATCAGACGTGAACGTCCTACCAAAGAAGACATGGGAGCACATGGGTAGACCTGCGTTGAAATGGTCTCCTATTCAATTGTGAATGGCAAACTAGCAAAAGATCCCACCTATGGGACAATTGTAGGGAATAATGGTGGATATCAAAGGTGTGAGCATGCTTGCAGATTTCGAAGTGATAGAGATTTTTGATGACAACAATCCTTATCTCGCACTATTGGGAATAGATTGGGCCATTGACATGAATGGAGTGTTAAATCTAAAGAAGCACAAGATGACCTTTGAGAAAAGGTCACTACGTGTAGTGGTACCTTTAGACCCTACGGAAGGATCACGCTACACAAAGCCAGTGCGCGACTATGAGAGCGAAGATGATCTAGACTGTATTTACAAGATAACCGCATGGGAGAAGGACTGGGCGAATCCAGCCATGGATGGCAGTATTTCGTGGGAGCGCAAAAGCTCCTACACCTCAGATTCGGACAAGGAGATAGAACAGTGGCAGAACCGGTTACACGAGGTAACCACACTCAATTAAAACATGATGATAAGGTCACTGCACTGCGTGACAATAAAGGTAAGAGATCTGCCTATGTATGATGGGTTGAGTGAGGTGGATGATTTCCTGAAAAAATTTGAAAAAGAAGTGTTGGAACAATAGCGGTTTGATGCTCTGAAATGGGCATTGCGTGCTACACCCGCAAGATGGCGGGGTAAGCATCAAAGAAGTTTTGAGGACTGGTGCAAATGCAAAAGGATGATGCTCATGTGGTTTGGAAAGCCTCAGATGTGGATGAAAGCGAGGTGTGACAAATGAAACAGCCTGCGTGCCCACCTCTCCAGATGGGTATAGGCATATGGTGCACAACCTACACGAACGCACACCGTCCTCGTGATAGGAAACATGACCAAAAATTAGGAGCAGACAAGACGATGGCACGTATGATGACCAGCAAGTATGATAAGACCAAGCACATCGAAGATTATCCATGTGGAAGCCTTTGAAAAGGTATGTGAAGCATTGAACGTGGTCCACCATGTGAAGAGGACTGACTGGGACCTTGCGTACTAGAGGTTCTATGGGCTTATAGGACCATGCGCAAAACCCTGAATGCACGAGCACTTCCGAAGCTGGAGTATGAAGCAGATGCTGTAATCCCTATGGAGCATACAAAGCCTAGTCCACACAGAGTAGCACACATAGATACGATGGTTTGCGAAGCCTAGAAAGGAGGGACCACACAATCGCAAGAGATAGAACGCATGGGACTTCAGGAAGAAATACAACAGGGAAACCTTAGACTCCAAGAACTTCAAGAAGACAGGGTATGGTTAAGAAAGAAAAGCATGCTGGTGGACACGTAAGTCAAGAAGCTGGAGGACAAGATAAAGAAAGATTTTCTCAACAAAAAGATTAGAATGGTAAGACAGGAGGTGCGCGATCATGATAACAGAGTTACGGCCTATCCCCATGAGTTGATCAGTATGATGCCTTGGCTTGGACCACATATTGCTAAGATAGTGACTAGGGTAGCGCGTTGCAAATGATGAAGTGCGCGATGCCGACCGTAACAATACAAGGTGGGATTCTCTAGGAACCATGACAGAGGACAAGATGGAACTCTACACGAGTGGTGCGATCACATTACTAGCCAAAGGAAGGATAGTCCTAGCGCTCCAGGAAGTTGGAAGGGAGCGTGGGGCTATAAACTATCCTGCCCAGGAGATGCGCGATATTGGAGATGCGGGCAGAATCAGAGAGTCACAAGGTTCGCAACTATGCACGGGGGGCTGTGCTGCCGCGCGGGTTGGCTAGAAAGTGACCGTTGAAGTCACTATTCATGATGGGATGCTCGACTTGAGGCCAAATGGAGCAGGCAGTGGGCATTTAAGACGCGATTTATGCTTAAGATTTTCGAAAATCTGCTGCCAAGAGAGCATTTGTGAATCGAAATTGTGGGGAATGATCGAATTCGAATTCAAAAAGCGCTATAAAACAAAAAGGGCTACCCAACAAACAACACTTGGTAATTTTCGAATTGAGTGATTGAGCAAAGCCTTGAGGATTGTGAGATGAGCGTTGATTAAGCCCCTGAATTCGCGAGTGATAGATTGTTGCATAGCTACAATGACAACAACTGAGGATGGTATGGGGATAGAAGAGGTGACTGCCGGTGAGGCCGTGTAGGCCCTAACTATGGAGGATGTTCTAGAAGGTGCCAGGATTGTGGCAGAGAACCCGAAATCACCGCGCACACCAAGATCCAAGAAGGATAAACAAGTAATGACTCCCATACGCGTGTGCCCGTGGAACCCACTCTGTAGCAAACTGTCGATGGAGGAGAAAGGGAAAGCTGTCACTATAGAAACAGACAAAGAAGACGAAGATTTGCAGGCCCTTATCATCATAGAGGAAGAAGATGAAGGCATGGAGGTGGATACTCAACCTATGCACTCTGCGACAAAACTACCTGCCTATGTCCCCCCGCGAAAAGGGAAGGCCAAAGTGCCCAAGGACTTGGATGAGACCAAGAGTTCACTCTAGACCCTGCTCCTACCAAATGGCATTATGTTTGAAGGCATGCACCTGGGTTGCGTGTCGACCATGAAATTTGAATATTGGGACCTCACTGACTGTGAGAAGTTCCCTCACCTGGAGATCGGAAACCTCAAGAAGCATAACACCGCGGGGGTGGTGACAACATTAGAGCCGCGGAAGTGGTTGCGCAGTGTGGAAAAGGCTGGGCTACTGAACCTGCTATGGGTGCCGTATTTCCACCGCGCCCCAATAACCATTTTCTTCATCAGGCAGCTTCTCTGCCTGGTGCATGTGGGTATTTATGGCTGGAGGAGCCCTTCCCCATCACAGCAGATTTGCTTCATTATGTTTCCCGGCTTCCATACAAAGGAAAGGACCCCGCGATCATATTGGGGAAAGGGAAGTGATTTGGTCCTCGCGGAGGCCATGAAGACGAAGTACAAGCTGGAATAGAAGAAGAGGGGTTACGCCATCTCCAACATCAAGGACAAATTAGTACGCGTGGCAACCCAAATCCTCGCAGGCAAAGTTATGCACAAGTGCCGAGCTAATGAGGTACCTGTGCTGGTGGTCGCACTAACCGAACAGTGCACGGAGGGGGTCCAATTTAACTAGTTCGAATTCCTCTGCACATAATTCTTAGAGAATTGTCGCGAACCCTAGGAGCACGGTAAAACCTTCAACTATGCATGGATGTTTTTTTCCATAGTGCTGGTAGTTGGGGAATTGCTGAAGGATAGTCAATTCCCCATAATTGATAGAGAATTATTGGAGGCTGCAAAGTACGCTTTGCTCTAGGCCACGAAGGATGCTACAAGGATATGCGACACCAAGATCTTTTGGGTGCTCAATGAGATGACCATCCAAATGTGGATCAACCGTAAGCCGCAGTTGTCACCCATGGTTTACAACAGTCTGTAGAGTTTTGTAGAATTTAAGGCAGACATGCACAATATATTTATCAGGGCGTGCAGGGATCCTAAGAAGTAGTGGATGAAGCTACCTTTTGTAGCCATTGATGACGCCATTTTCACTGTCTTGGAGGCATGGCCTCTGGAATGGTGTGCCCCTAACATTGCAGAGCTTGAGAAGTTGATAGCGTAGAAGAAGAAAGACAATGCCAAGCTGCGCATCACACAGTTGGCCGAGAAAAGGTGAAAGGAAACAACAGCAGCTGAGATGCGGGTAGCACAGGAACTAGCACAAAAAACAGCTAAGCAGGAAAAGGTCATAGCAGCAGCAGCAGCATAGGCAGCAGTCGTGAAGGTGGGCGAGAGCCAGACAATACCTTCACAGGGATAGGAGGTAGAGGAAGCAGAAACATAAGAAGGAGGCGTGGACCCACGGACTGTATCCACACATTTGAAGCGCCAACACCCGGTAGAGCGAGTAGGATCGAGGAAGAAGGTCAAGGCCTAAAACTTGTCCATTGACGCGATCACCCTAACCAAGGGCGATCTGCATGACATCGGCGAGATATGCGCGATGTCCCAAATGAGGCTCTTCAGGATTTCATGCAGGATCACCAGACTATGTTGGGGGCCCTTAGAGCACAGTTGCAAGACATACAAGTGCATCTCCCTCAGGTTGGTACCCTTTCAACTAACCTCACAGTCGAATCCACGACAGTAGAGCAGATGTTGCGTGCGCAGATGACGAACACAATCGTGTTGCTGGAAGTGGCTCTAGTGACATCGAATGAGGACGACAGGTTTTCGGTTAGCATGATGAAACGTCTGAGGGTTAATCTAGTTTCCCTTCTGCGTGAGACATTATATCTATTGCAAGATGGGATAACGGCAGGGCTACGCGCTAGGGAGATCCGCGCACTCCAAGTCCTCAGTGAGTAGAGGATAAACATGGAACAAATCAGCTTGCAGCGCAACGAATTGGTGTCGCAAAATCAATAGCTGGTGCAAGTGATAGGCGACGCTTGCAGAAGCATCCTAGAGCTGGCCATCCTAGCAGATCTACCAGTGGAGGTGCACATCCACAGATTAGCAGCAAGAGTCTATGATGCCAAGGAAGAAACAAAAAAGGTTCAATTGGAGCTGAATCTTCATATTGCCAAGCTACGATTACAGGCGCAACCATCCACTCCCCCGGAAGTCAGAGAACAACGCGCTAGCGTTATCACAACGGGATTGGAGGAGATCGGAGGTGCAGTGCGAGACTACACCAACATGTTGGAAGAATCACTTGAGTTCCTCACAACTCTAGAGGAGAACCCCAACATCCAGTGCTTAGAGACAGAGGCACAAGAACTCCAAAAACAATAGGACAGTGTCCGAGGAACTGCACAGACAGTGGTCCTCACCCAGTGGCTTGTGAGGATGCAGCAAGCTAAAGCACTAAAGGAACAAGTGGACACGACATGACATAAGGATGTAGTCCTAAAAGCATGCGTCTAGCCTTGGATCGACGAGGCCTTCACCATCACGACAGACATCGAAGGTAAGCTCACGAACATACAAGGGATGCACACATTGATGCAGAGAAGCACCCCAAACACAGAGGTCTCAGAGCAACGTATGCAGCAGATATAACAAGCAGCAACTCAGTGCATTGCTGACCTCCACATAGTTCAAGAACAGTTGGAGGGACTCCGGGTAAAGATCGCTGCGCCGATAGAGTGAGTTGAGGGCGAGTCACAATGTTTGTGTTGGGGGCTTGTTGGGCATGAAATCTCCCCAAGGCATGTTTTGGGGCTCAAAGCCCAAGTTTTGACCGAATTTTGTTGTAAATCTACGCGAATTGCGAGCACAGGGCACAAAAGTATGATAGAGTCACAGGGTTGTCCGCCCTAGTTTTGTAATGTAATGTTAGCCTACCCATGGTCTGCGGAACATGGGATTGTATAAATAGAGTGAGGCTCTAAGTGCAAAAGAGAGAGAATAGTAGAGAAGAATGACAAGTCTAAGTGATTGAGTCGTAAGTGTAAAGTGTGTCTTTGGGGTCATAGAGTAGGAGAAGGCTCTGCGGCTGAGTGCGCAAAGGCCTAGTAGTCCATAGCTAAGTGCACAGACCCCTGCAGTTGAGTGCATAGGGTAGAGTCGAGTCTGTAACCAAAGAAGGAATTAATAAAGAGAAGTTTTATCATAATTCTGTGTATCTATTCTTGGGTTAATGCATGTTTGATATAATGTGCGAATATACTGTTTATTTACTGCGTGCACCTATATGAACGGTTTATATTGTTAAGTATAACTTAAAGCATGTAAGTAGGCTAAGATAATCAACTAACATTGGAATATCAATAAAGTCTTGGGTAATAACGCAGAAGCACAACGTTTGGACCTTGAGTAGGGCTGCACGAAGGCAGTATCTTAGGCTGCAAGGTACAAGAAAGTGCGCGAAATGACTTGCGTGTAGGGTCAAACCGTGGACCACTTGAACTCATCAGACATTTCCAGGGTGCAGAAACCTAGTTCTAGCACCCTCTCATAATACTTCGGGTGAGACCTCAGTCCGTGCTCCGCGGACTATTGTTGAAAGGGCCAGTAGTACTGGGATTTGTTTAGCTAACTTAACTCTGAACCTGGGTCAGGCCCCAATAAACCAACAGAGCTTTACTTCATGATTGCACACACTCGGGTTCACTTTGTGAGTTCATGTGAGTCTTTGCACCCACCTTGCTTGATCATTTCACCTAAGCGTTTGCATGTTGATGTCAATGTCATGTTTGGGACCATGTTCTGGTCATGCTCAAGGTCTTCGCTTCAGGTGTACATGTTGTTTTCACTATGAAAACATCTGTCGCACTCACACACAGAGTCACATAAAATGTCACACAAGCATCGTCACAGTTGACCAATGATCAATCACAATTGTCACACTTATTGCTCACACCATCGTTCAGTCATGTTGAGCATGTGTTTCTGGATGGTTTTAGTCATCTCATCATTAAGTCATGTAAGTGTGTGTTTGCAGGATCACATATGCATCTTTCACTCATTCACACACTTATCCATTTTGTTGAAGTTCTGATGACCGGACTCCCCTTTGATAGTCGAGTCATCACCCCACTATCGACTCAATCAACTATCACCTAGAACAACATAGAAGCACCAAGCAAGTCATTTCAAGCTGTGATGCCTGTAAGTAAATCAATCGGCCTTCATGCTGGTCAACCAGAGAGGTTGACCCGATAGCCACCCTGGGACTGACTCCACTAAAAATTTGTGTAGAGGTTGCAGACCTTGCCCACTTCCCTGATTGAGAAAATTGTGCAAACAGGCTGGATAAACACCTAGTGCTCGTCCATGTCTACCTTAGAAAATTGCACAGTTTTTCTAGACAACCCTCCCAATAGTCGACTAGTTGCTCACCAAGGAAATTGTGCAGTTTTCATGAGCAAGTCCTATGCTACCCAACAGTCCGCTCAGCTCAGAAACTGCATAGAGGTGATCAGCAGGCCATTTTCCCAGCATCAGTGCAATTTTTCCCTCCAGCAGCTCCCGGTAGGTGATTGCTAGTTCACTTCAAGAATTGTACAATGTTTGTTGCCAAGATATAGCAGCTGACTGCCAGTTCCCCTCAAGAATTTCACATTTTTTGTTGCCAGTGACCCAGCAGCTGACTGCCAGTTCCCCTCAGGAATTGTGTAGTTTTTGGTGCCAGTGTCCTAGCAGCTAGCTGCCAGTTCCCTCTATGAATTGCATGGTTTTGGCGGTCAAGCTCCCACTACCCTCGCGTTCCGAAAATTGCGCAGATTTTGCCTGCCTATCCTTCCTACAACTTGGACTGTTCCTCCCAAAAAATGCGCAGTTTTTTCCTTTAGTTGAGCCAAACCCTGCAGATAGTCACTGTCAATCTGGATTTCCCATCTTCATCACCCAGTGACTCTTGTGTAGTTTTCATCAGCAGTGCCCGAAACCTCCATCCCACCTCACAACCTTGTTACCTCTCCCAGTCACCTACATCTGAAATGATCATGCATCATGGTAGACTAGGACGTTTTTGGATTTGATGTCGTCTCATCATGAGTGACTGTAGGTACAGGTACACATGAAAACATGGCAAGAAAATGAACATGATGAATGAAGGGAGCACATGTAGAAGGATAGGTTCACCAATGGATGAACAAACGATGCATGTGAAGAGATGTTCTCGTGAACGGACGAGCAAACATGTAAGATGTGTTCACTCACGGATGGACAGGCGAACGTGAACTTTTCGCGAACGAACAAACCTGTCAAGCTTATAAACATGAAAGCAAGGAGAAACATGCAAATGCAACATCAAGCGAACCTAATGACCATTGAAGATTCCATGCAATTTGCCATGCGGAGGTGACGCTGTGACAAACTATGAGGACATTCATCACCCATCAACACTATAGCTCGACATGCACACCAATAGCAGCACAAATGTACCAACACTGTCATGTCAAGTCATGTCCTCCACATCTCTACTGTGGACCATACTATCAATCAATGTAATGTGACGTGGAAGTCCAAGAGACCCACTTGTTGTATGAAGAGTTATGTAAAGTCGAAAATTCATGGAAGTCAAATAGTCATGAGGGTAGTCGAATAACCACAAGGGTTAGTTTCACCCTTGGCTATAAAAACCCCCTCATTTGTACATGTAAAGAACTTTTTACCTCAACTCCTCCCACATAGCCTTGAGAGTCTCCAATTTTTTATTTGAGGAGTAAGTAGTGGCTCCAACACCCCGCACATGGGGTTAGTGATGTATGGTGTAACGATGTGTCTTAGAACTTTCGCTTAATATAGAAGCCTGCTAACAAGACAACACATTTTCACACCTGCTTTGTAAATGTTGTAAGACTAATCTTGAACACTTGTAATTCATGTTTCTTTAACCTGTGTTTAACACTTGAACTCATTCACTTGTTGTAATATATATATGTTAATGAAAATTTGTTGTATATGTTGTTAACGTTGTCTCGCCCATGTTGGCTACCCTCCCGTAAATCAGACAAACCTTTCACATAAACTTACTATAACGACTGTCACACTCACGTGGATTCATCTACTGTGTGTTGTACGTGTTATCATTCCTTGTGTGTTGTGATTGCCACATCTGTGTGGACTGCTCCTACAGAAGCTATGCACGTCCTGTTGTGTTGTGTCTTCCTAACAGAGTTGGGACTTCCTCCCATCTAACTTAGGACTCACTCTCACCCTCTCCCTCTACGGTGAAAGAACCATTGACACAAGTAGCACTAGCAATCACAAGGCACATGATCCTCGCTACTTGAAGAAAAAGCAAACCACTCTCATGGGTTGACGAGCAAGAGATGAGGAAAAAATTTAAGATAATGGAAATTGGGCCATCTTAACGAATGAGACTCCTACACCTAATGGTGTGAGGTCTAGTTGGGACGTCATACTTGATCCCCTAGATGTTGGCGGGTCCAGCACTGTCAACATTTTGGTGCTAGAAGAAGGGCTAGATGACAAGCTGAGCCTGCACATCTAGGTTGAATCTCTTACTCAATGAATAATACATAATTCGTGCTCCTGGGGTGTTTCTCTCATTTCCCCTTAATCAGTTATTAATCCCCGATGAGCTTCTCGATCACTTGTCCTTGTTAAAGTTTGACAGTGAGGACAAAATGTCTGTAACCGAGCACATTATGATTTTCTTCATTTCTGTGAATTTCATGAAATCCATGGTGATGAGTTTTTTTGCGTACTCTTCTTCCTCACCCTTAAAGGTTGTGCTAATCGGTGGTGTCATACCCTGCCACCTTGTTGGCTTAGTGGGTCTTGACCAAGGTTCAGATTTAAAAACCCTACAGTACTGGCCCTTTTTGCATCAACCCACATCGCATAGGTTGAAGTTTTGCCAGAAGCAATATGGGGGGATGTTAGAACCAAGTTTCCGCATCCTGTTGGGTAGCGGAGGCCCCGCGTAGTAGTTTTGGGGCTTAAAGACCAGAATTTTGGGTAATGATATTGTAAAAAGTTCCACAAAGTGCGCGAAGCATGAAATGTAATAGATCGAGTCAAAGGGTTGTCCACCCGAAAATAATATAAAATAATAGGAAGTGAGTCGGCCTACCCATGGTCTGCGAACCATGGGAAGGTATAAATAGAGCGAGGCTCTAAGGGTAGAGGTAGCTTTTGGAAGAGATCTAAGGTGGTACGGGTTTGTGAAAGGAATATTCTCTCTTAGTCTGTAAGTTCAAGTTATAAGGGTTAGTAGATAGATAGAGGCTTCGCAGCTGTGTGCGTAGAGGCCTAGTAGAGTCCACAGCTGTGTGCACAAACACCTACAGTTGTGTGCACGGACCCCTGCAGCTGTGTGCACAGGGCAGATCTGGTTGCGCTGCTAAGAAGATAAATAAAGATAAGTTGATTTTGAAATATTGCGGATTTGGCTTCATTCTATACATATGTTATGATTTATATGCTTATATTCGGAATTTATGCTTCTGTATGATTATGCACACTGGTTATTACTATTAATTTTTTGCTTAAAGACCCGAAGAATTAGATCTAATCTAGAATACGTTCAGTAATAATAAGGATTAAAGAACGCTGAGGTGCAGACCTGCGTGGAAGACGGATAGAGGTACAGAGTAGCACAAGGCCTTAGATCGGTTCGCAACCCTTCCAGAACACATCTAGACATCCCAAGGGGGCGGAAACCTGGCTCCAACACCCTCCCCTACTACTGCAGGTGAGACCTCAGTCTGCGCTCCACGCACTGTTGCCGAAAGAGCCAGTAGCACGGAATTTTTTTGGCTAATAACTCTTGTGAACTTGGATCAAGCCCCAATAATCCAACAAATGGTTCCGTTGTCGGGACTGGGATTTGCCTAAGGGGTGTCTGATGTCAGAATAAGGGAAACCTATGAAGGAAGGGATTGAAGATTGGTTGAATCAAGAGCTGTACAAGTTTGTGGGTGGCTTTGGCACACCCTTTGCCAAACCAGAAGTATAACATGGCAAGCGCGATCAAGTTGCCTGTATTCAAGGGAGTAGGAAGCAAGGATCCATAACAGTTTTGGTTCATAGTGGGGGTAGTGTGGGAAGCACATAGAGTTACGGACGATAACATTCAAAAGGATACCTTGGTAAGTGCACTCCAGGATTGCATCCTGACTTGGTATATTAAGCACTCTAGCAATCACCCCAATGCTGGAATAGAGGAGATCCGGGATGCATTGAACAAGGAGTTTAGCCGGCCGAAGTTAGAGATGCAGTCGATAATAGGGTTGAAGGAGATTGTAATGTTTCCTGGTGAAACCCCTTGGGACCTGGATCAGAGAATGAAGAGTACAATCCAAGAAGCTAACATGACGTAAACAAATGCGCAACACCATGCGTGGTTTGTGGTGTCTTTAACGCCACATCTGAGGACGACGCTATCATAGCAGAAGATCTCGACCCAGGCTGAAGCATTAGAGATAGTGATGAGGTTGCATGAGACCCCAATACAAGATCGTGGGTTGGGAGTTTAGCAGATCCACGCGCAATACAAAACCTATGCTTGGAGATGCAGAGTTTGAAACAGGAGAAGGCACCTAGGCTAGAAGCGCGCGAAGAGTGTGGTGCATAAAATGTAAAGGCCAGGGCCACAATAAGGACCACTGTCCGATATTGACGAATTATTTGGCAAGGGGGACCAATGCCATTGTGACCAGAGGCACAGGTAGGGCCAAGCGCAACGCCCTCGCTCTAGTGCGCGATCTGTTAGGTGGGAGGAAAGCACACCATAGACAACTGTCACCTACTCAAATATTTACCCAGACTCCCCAATAGCTATTTTGTAATTTTTTTAGATCGATGGGCCACGATGAACAAGATTGCTAGAGTTATGAATTATTGATGGATGAAACACCTGCCTACAAGATGCATACTAAGGTGCGAGGTCAGGACCCAACCGCAATGATGGCGTGCAATGGGTTCCAGGGGTAAGGGTGAGGACGGGGAGGAATGGGGCTAGGAAGGGGCCATGGGCAACTAATCTGCTATAACTATGGAGGACCAGGGCACTACGCATGTGATGGTACCAAACCGACCAGAATATCATGCCCCTACTACCAGAAGTTCAATCATGAAATGATATATTGTCCCACATTGATAGCATAGATACGTGAGAAAAGGGCAACACAACCTACGGTGACACAAAATGTCCAAATGATGAGGTCAGAACTGCGCGAGGAAGACCCCAACGTGCACATGATGCTCAGAAGTGGTGTGGCCACAGGGGAAGATAAGGGGAAATTAACCAAGGAAGATGTAGGGGTTCACAAGGAGACATGTCTGGAAGCTAGGAAGAGCTTCGCGGAGGTCTCTACCCCAGGTAGTAAGGATCAACCTAAACCAGAAAGGGATCCTTCGATGCTAACTACCTTTTTAGAGACATGCATGAAATTGCTTCACGAAAATAAGGCGATTAAAGGATTACAAGAGTTGATAACTAGGTGTGCAGGGTCAGGTGAACCTCGTGTGGTCCAAAAATTGGGGAAACATTCTTCTCGTACTGGATGGGAAATGTGATTAACGGTGCAGATTGGTGACTATGAGATTTATCAGATTATTTTGGACATAGGATTGGATGCAAATGTGCTACCTAAATAGACTTGGGAGCACATGGGCAGGCCCACACTGCAATGGTATCCTATTCAATTGCAGATGGAAAATCAACAAAAGATCCTGCCCATGGGGAGACTGCAAGGAATCACAATAGATATAGAAGGCACGAGCACACAAACGGACTTTGAGGTAATAGAAATCGTGGATGACAGTTGCCCTTACCTAGCATTGTTAGGGATAGACTGGGCCACAGATATGAATGGGGTCATTAATCTAAAAAGTGGAAAATGATATTTGAGAAGAAGTCACTCCGCGTAGTCATTCCACTCGATTCGGCTAAAGGAATGCGTTACAGTAAACCTGTGCGCGACAACGGAAGTGATGATGAATTGGATTGTATCTACAAGATCACTACACAAAATCAATATTGGGTCAATCCGACTGTAGAAGGAAGAATATCGTGGGAGTGTGCTGAGTCCTACACTACAGATTCAGATGAGGAAGATGAGCGGATGCATAATCGGTTGAACGGAGTAACAAAGTTAAATTGAAACATGATGACTAGGCCGCTGTATTGCATAAAATCTTAGGATCGAGAACTGTCGATGTATGATGGGCTGATAGCAATAGTTGAATTCCTGACCAAGTTTGAAAGTGCGGTACTAGAGCACCAACGATTCAATGCATTAAAATGGGCGTTGTGCGTGATGCCAGTGCATTGGTGGGGAACACACGAAGGAACCTTTGAAGACTGGCGCGGCTATAGGCGGATGATGCAGATAAGGTTTGGGAATCCAGAACTATGAATAACTGAGAAATATGATGGATGTGATGACCTGCACATGCACCTCACTAGATGGACCCAGGCCTATGGAGAAGAGCCCCAGCCAGAGTGGGTACACTTATTTTATCATACCCTGGATGTCATCCCAAGGAACTGGTATACTGAAACAGAACTCCGACATGGTACAGGCGAATGGGATATCTTATGTGAAGGGTTTTTATTGACATTCTTATTTGAGGACTAATGGATGGATACTGTTGACGATGCATTGCAAGTTGTGAAGGCCGCCATTTTCAAAGTACCACTGGAACCAGAAGAAATAGTGCAACCAGATTGGTCGCGTCAACTGAGCCAGGCCTTAGAATGTTATAACGTGCAGATAGAAGATGATGAGGACGACCCCAGAAACATCAATATTCTGGAAACAGAGGGGAGTCGCGAGGTTCGCAGACCAGCGATCGAGGACCCCGACATCACTGAACCGCAGGGGTATTATATTCAGCGGAAGAAAGAACTGGTGATATGCACAACAGACTTTACTGTTATTGCTGGGCACCTATACAAAATGGGAAATGATGAAATATTACATAGATATGTACCTGAATTCGAGTGAGGAAAAATCCTTGCCGAAGCACATGGGGGGGTTGTAGGAGGACATTATGCGGGACGCACCACAGCACAGAAGAGTCTTCGCATTGGACTATGGTGGCCAACTCTACATCAAGACTCAAAAGCATACTGTCAGGCCTGCGACATATGTCAATGGAAGGGGAAAGCATTACGGAGGGATGAATTGTTGCTCAAGCCATAGAGAATGCTGCAACCATTTGAAAAATGGGCGATCGACTTTATGGGGCCTATCGCACCTCAAGGAAAGACGAGTGCATGCTATATCGTCACCGTGACAGAATACTTGACCCGATGGGTGGAAGCATAGCCGGTTAAGGATTGCATGGCCGCTACAACTGCGAAATTTTTGTTCGAAAATGTGTTGACACGGTTTGGATGTCCAAAAATTCTAATGAGCGACCGCGGAACGCACTTTCTGAATGAGAATTTCAGTGCACTCACTGAGGAATTCCAGATATATCATCAACAGATTACACCATACCATCTACAAGAGAATGGTACCATCAAAGCATTCAATAAGATTTTGGAGACTGTGTTGACCAAGGTATGTAATGCACAACGAAATGATTGGGACTTGTGCATCCCTGTTGTGCTATGGGCATACTGAACCACATGCAAGAAGTTGATGGGCCAGACACCTTTCCGGTTAGTCTATGGCATGGAAGCCGTAATGCCAATGGAATACATTGTACCTAGTCTGCGAATAACAGCAATGACAGGCATGGCAGACCGCGGGGCTTTGGAAGAAAGGCTCGCACAATTGGAGGAACTTGAGGAGGAACGGTTTTTGGCCAGATTCCATCAGTAGGTACAGAAGCAGTGAGAAAAAGCTTGGCATGATCTCCATATCAAGTTGTGCACGTTCAAAGAGAATGATCTAGTATTACTATATGACAAAAAGTTTGAGAAATTCCCTGGCAAGCTCTGAATGCATTGGTTGGGATCCTATGTAGTCAAATAATTCATAGATGGAGGCACGACCCAGCTTTCCAAGCTTAATGGAGAACCCTTCCTGGGTAGAATAAATGGCAGTTGCCTGAAGCTCTACACGGGTGGGCCGACTGCCTAACTAACCAACTGAAGGACAGTCTCACCGCTCCAGCTGGTTGAAAGAGAGCATGGGACAATAAAGCAATCTGTGGGGAAGTTGTGCAAGGTAGCGCGTAGATTTGGTCTATCACAAGGGTTGCGGTTGCGCAGAAGGGGCTGTGCTACTACGTGGACAAGTAGAGAGGTGATCATTGCTTTCACTATTCATGACAAGATATCTGACTCATGGCAAAAAGGAGCGGGCGACAGGAAATTAAGAGACGAGGTATGAGCTAGATCCGGAACGATCTACCGCAAGCTTAACGTTATGGTGCCAACAATGGAGGGAACGACTGAATTTGAATTCAAAATTCTTATAAATCACAAGAGGGTACCCACCGAATGATCTGTGGTTCCAAGTGAAGTAAGCTATTGTGTCTTTCCATCGGTATGGAGCTGTTCATCATTGGCGCTAAAGGAGTCAGCCCAAGGGTTGGGATATGGCCAATGGAGATTCAAGACTTTCTTAGTAGTGTGGTGTCGATGGCCGCAGGCACCATGCAAGGTTCAGCACCGGCGGTAGGGGATGTACTGGAAATTCTTAGAAACGAAGAAGAATTGGTCCGAATGCCGCTTTCTAATCCATGGGATGGCCGACGACTCATCAAAGATAAGGGCAAGATTGTGAATATGTGTTATAGACATTTTTGTGCCTTACAGCATGAAGCATGAAATGTCCATAATCTAAGGGATCCAAAGTCCCTAAACATATTGTTCCTACCCCTAGAGGAACAAGGTCAGCAAACCACAGCACTGAATAACAGTTCTCCACCTGAAAACACTAAAAAACAAGGCAATTCTGGATCATGTCAACTGCTCCACTGAGCATCTGCGCTGAATGTCAACTGCTCCACTGTCTACCTGCGTTGAATGTCAACTGCAAAGAACGATACCTACGCTGGGCGAGTTTGGACATGTGGCACAGTCATTCCTCAAGGTGTCAATGCCCAGGAAGCTTCCAAAATGACACTTGGATCAAAGAATTCGACTGGTGATGAGTAAGAGGGTCTAGATCTCCAAGTGGAAGCAAGAACCTCCAAGTGGACTCAAGAACTGAAGAATAACTAAAGTGAGAGAGGACACTAGTCAGCTTCATGCTAGCCTCAAGCTGACTCATCCTTTCTCCAAAACTCCTATATATAGATCTCTCTCATGAGGTCTAGGGAGGCTGGAATCTTGTGAATGTAAAGAATTGGTGTTGGTTTGAGTTTAGAACTATTGGGTGATTTGCTTTGAAGGAGGTGAAGAGGAGATTTATTTCTGCTGGGAAGGTGATGCTGGATTGGGCCTCTTATGGTTGTATCACTTCTTGAACTTTACTTCTTCCATTAATAAAGCATTTGAGGTTCTTCTATATACATGTGTCTCAATGATGTATTGTTATACTTGTGTATTTGATTTATTCTAATCCTTAAATCAATTATGAATGTATGCTTCTTGTAGTTTCCCTCTCTTGTCATTTTGCAGGATCTTGGTGTAGCTGGGCCAGTGAAAGAGCAAGGAGCTGGGAGCAAGCAGCAAGGAGAGAAGATTGGATCAACCATTAGCGAAAGACATCGGTTAGTGGATCTCTTTCTCCCCTATTTTACTTTCATAAAGAAGAAATCTTAGATAGCTTTGCTTTGATTGTTGCTGAGGTACTATCACCCTTAGAGTGGGATAGGGTCATTCCGTATTGGATACTTTTCGCAACAACAAATTGGCGACTCCGCTGGGGAATCGTATCTTGTTGGTTGTTTGTGTTTTTGCTATTCATTTCCTAAACACAGGGAGTACCGAATTGAACTGCATTTGGATCTTTCAAATGCAAAGTAGAGGGCAGCTACTCTAGCTCAGTTTCTGGGCATGTTTATGATTTGAAGAGCTGATCCACAAGGACTCTGAACAGCTCTTAGTGATAGCTTTTCATCCTCCTTTTCATCCTTTAGTGTGTACTTGATTGGTAGCTTTGATTTGGCCAAAAACTGTTGATTTTTGAGCAATCTGTAACCTGGAAAGCAAAAGAAACGAGAGTTTCTCTCTTCATTGCAGGTACTGTGAAGGCAGTCTGCATTTCATCGCAGGTCCCAAAGGGGCTACCTGCGCTGAATGTCAAACTGACAGTGTTCTACCTGCGCTGAACTAGTGTGGCCTTGTGCAGCTGGGGTTCTCTGCTTTCTGTTGCCCAGTTTTCATCCCTGTTTTTGCAGCCTGTTATCAGTCAATGTACCTATCTGAAACCACCTTTCTTTGCCACTATTCCGCCTCGGTTGTATAAAGAAACTGTATTTGTTCTTTGTGTATTTCTTACATCATTTGCAGTTTCCCATAACGAAAGTGAACTAGTCTTGCTGTGGCCTCTTAGATCTAGACCTGTGATAAGTGTCGTTCTGATCTTAAGAGTTAGTTTGTTTGCTGTTCATAGCTGATTGAGCTTTTGCTTTCGTCATATGGTTTGAATTTATGTATTTCTAGTGTTGAAACAAGTAAATCTTAAGGTGTCTTTTGATTTTGGACAAAAGCTTGTTTGCTTTCACTTGAAATTGAATTCAAAGTTATACAACAACTTTCTTTTTGTAGTACATCAACATTAAGAAAGAGAAAAGAAATACCTGCATTGTGCATGTGCATTTTGACAGCTTGCATGTTGATTTAGGAAAAAGTGCATTAGTGTGTGCTCTATGATCTGTGTGAAAAGATGATGTCTTTCTTTTCCCTCAGTAGTTAAGATTTTCAAAGTTGAAAGATTGAAAAGCTTGCTTATCATCTTAGACTGCATTTAGGAGTTGTACCATACATCACGTGGTGATCCATAAAGGCAAACTGCTAAACAAGATCAACCTTAAAATAAATTGAATTTACATAACAACGCATTGAAACATAATGCAAACACATAGAGGTCTAAGCTAGAGACGTGTTCCGGCGTCGTTAAACGTGATATCTTAGCGTTGAGTGGTTGGGTGATTCCTCCACGGTGAAGCGATAAGTATCAATACGGACTTGTGCTCCCATGTACCGTCGCGTATATATTGGGAGACCCCTATAGGAACAAAGCCTATATCCATAGGAAGCCGTGTCGGCCGCCCTACTGATCGCAATGCAGTGAACACAGCATTCACGAAGATCGACCACTCGTACCGTAAAACGTATTCTGTGGTTTTGCGAAAATTTTGGCACACCCTCTGCCTAGAACTCCAGAGTAGTTTCTTTTGGCCTTTTTCAAACTCTATAACTGAAAAAGTCCATCCGAGCATTTGTCACTTTGGGCTCGTTAAAACATCGAAGGAGACTAGAGTCATCTTTAGCTTTTTCTCGACTCTTAAAAAGTGAAAAAGCAAGTTGTGTCTAAAGCGTCGTTATAAAATTTATTTTAAACGGAACATAATCACCTCCTATTCCTGCGTTGATCTTTAGGTTGAGAACATGGAACACACCAAACAAGGAATTCCACATGATGGAAATCCTAGTCCTTTCTCCTCTTGGGGAGAAGTTGGTGCGCCCCACATGGCCACATTGTCACTTCCAGGACTGACAATTGGCCTGCCAATATGGCTATTCTCAACCAATGTAGTTCAGAACACCATGGTTCCTGAACAGTCGAGTCAACAGTTAGATCAGTCTAGAGCTGCCCACCAGCCTTCTACTTCCTATAACTCTTCCTCCAATCCTTCATCTTCGCAAGGTAGAGCCGGAAAAAGCCAAGCTCCCATGGAGAAGAAGGAGAAGAAGAAGAGAGAGAAGAAGAAGAAGGAGCCTAAGGCGACTGGGGGCAAGCAAAAGACATCTGACAAAAATCCACACACAGCACAGACCGGGCCTAAATCGCCATGTGTCATATGTAGAGGAGACCACTTCCATAGAGATTGTCCCTGTATTCCCCGGATACTAAGGGACTGGTCCCCTCGTTTGCACAATTCGGGAGCATCAACCTCTGATAGCCATGTTGAATGCTTACCGTGAACCAGCGAAAGTGAAGGTTCAAGACAAAGAGGGGGAGCAAGATCCCCCTGCAGACTGTGTGAAGGCGATCATGCCATCCACCGTTGTCCCTTCTTAGACGAAGCGAAGAGAGTTTTGGAAGATCGTCCGGTTTCACCGTTGAGACTTCCTCCTGGATACAAAAAACTCGTGCCAAGTCCTTCGTTGGTTGAAAATACAGCTGGCCCACTCAAGTGGTCAGCTGAAGCGTCAGTCATTGAAAATGAACCTACTGAATCCAGACCGGACGAAAGTCCAAAGGTCGAAACGGCAGTTGACCCGGTTCTCCCTTCAGAAGTTTCATCTTCAAATGACACCGTCATTGAAGATTCATCTTCAAATGACACCCTCACTGAAGAGAATAAGGATGACACCATCCAGATTCTTTTCATCAACACGGACTCTGACGAGCATCAGGGCAATGCGCCCATTCCTTTATCGCAGGAAGGAACATCGTCAAGGTCATATCCGGCCGTGTATTCGGTCCCACCACCAAGCAACCTGGGTGTGTCCTTTGATTGGAACCAACTAGGCAGACCCCGGTTGCTAGCCAGTATACCATTCAGAATCATAGTCCAAATATACAGAATGGTAATGGCTGGCACTATCATTGATGAAGGGGCATCTGTGAGTATCCTTTCCTCTATTGCTTGGAAAGCACTGGGTTCCCCGGCGCTTTTGCCTGAGATAAGAAATCTCTCGGGTTTTGATAAAGGAACCAGTTGACCATTAGGGATCCTCCCCAATGTGCCTATTACATTGAAAGGGAAGACCGTTCAAATGAATGTGATGGTCGTTCAAGGACCCTTGGATTATAACCTACTCCTTGGACGAGACTATATATATTGCATGGGAGCAATAGTCTCCTCACTCTTTAGAGTAATGTGTTTTCCACACGAAGGAAGAATGGTCAAGCTCGTAGACCAACTTTCATTTCCGGGATCACGCATCGCAAATAGTCACATACCAACCCTGAATGGTCTATTCAATCAAGAAATGTCTCCACCCCCAGTCCTTCTTCCCGATGAGTGCGAGTGATTCAGAAATATGGGACTGGAACCCAGGGGGCATGCATCCTGGTCTGCTTCGGGCAGAAAAAACCCTTGGTATAAGGTAGAATTTCCGCGAGAGAATATGACTAGTCCGTACCCCGTCCGTGGTTGGAAGAGGGGTTGTTCTGGAACAAGATTCTTTTGTCAAAGTTACGTGTTTGACAAAGGTCATTCACCCTTGTCTATTTCGGTAGACATTGCCGAGGAAGTGTTTTGTTGAAAGAATAACAAGACAATCTTTGGGTAACCAGAAAGAGGTAAGCCTCCCTCAATAACACCAATGTTTTGTCTTTGAGTAGTGTTCTTCTCTTGTCGCAAGTAGCTGCTCTCTTGTCGCAAGTAGCTGTTCTCTTGCGATCTTGCGAAAGATCTGTTAAAAGTTGGGCTGACGAGAAGACAAGTATCGCGTAAGACCCGTTAAAAATAACGAGAAGACAAGTATCGTTAACATTAGACTAGCAAGACGACAAGTAGCTGTGAACACCCAAAGAAAAGCAGAGGTGGGAAGGAGGAGGGGCAACCTTGAAATTGTATTTTATACCTGGGGGCATGCAAACCTTTTGGAGTGCAAGCTAAGAGCGGTTATTTATCTATTTTTTGGGTTAGCTGTTTCCGAACTTGCATAAAGAAAGGATATGGAGTAAAGCTTAGTGAAGATGAAACTCCTTAAAAAATAGAGATCTCACAGGGGACATTTCTTATCTTATGACTGGAAATTCGAGCAGTTTTAGCATAAAGTTCATGCTCGTTAAAAAATAAACGCAAGATCCGAGCATTTTTAACGCGGTCTTCATGCTCGTTAAAAAATAAATAAAAGCAGTGAGCAATGTTTCCTCCAGAGTTTAAGCTCATTTTTAAATAAAAAATGAACCTATCCCGGTAAATAACCACTGCGATCGTAAATTTATCAGCCATAAAAGCCTTGGTCGTGTTTGCACCTGCCACCGCCACTTTCATTTGGCCGATCGTTCACCTCCATATGATTGTTTACCCATTTTGAGGAACAGCTGCGAAGAGTGATTTCACCTAGCCATCCTTGTGACACTGCCGTGATTGGAAAATTCCAACCTGTACCTGGAATTAGTTGCTATCCCTGTTTATCACTCGTTCCTCAAAAGACGAGTCTTCTTTAAGCTCTTTTCAACTGACTCGTAAAATATGAAAAGGTTGCCGAGTTTTGGCCTTCCAGCTCGTTAAAGGACCGGAAGAGCTATCCCTCCTCTAGATTTTAATCTTTTTGGACCTGAGGGATTATTGCACAAAAAGGTTGAGCGCTTGTTTTATTCGGCTCGTTAAAATTATCGAAAACTCATCCCTTCTGTATTGTTTTATACTTTTTCGGACTTAAGGGATTAGATGACGAAAAAGGAATTTTTGAGTTAACTTTCTGTACCTTTTCAGACTCTCTAAAAATGAAAAGGACCGAGTTTTCTTTGTCGTTAGACTCGTTAAAATGATTAAATAGCGACAAACTTGTCTTTAGACGAGAACGAGTTTGCCTATCGCTAGGCTCGTTAAAACATAGCGATGGGCTTGCCCGAAGGGCAGGTTATAGAACAAGCATATGTTATCCTCCTCAAGCTTGACAAAAATAAAGAGGTACTGGTCAGAAATGACTGGGGAAAAATTGGGAGAACCTCAAAGCTTTAATGGTAGCAAGTCGCTCTTGAACATGACACTTTTCCTCCGTACCACATCGGGTTGGGTTGTTTCATTCACCAGTCTCATCACCATGGTCTCGCCAAACCATCCACATTTGGGGTAATGCTACCGATCCATCGCATCAGTGTCGTTATATGTTCAAGAGATGTTGTTCAGAAAGAGTCAATCGTGTCCCATCCACTGCCATACATTATCCTTCATCCATTCATGACCGCCACCCTGAATCATATGTCACAGATTGTTTTCACCTCCATTAAAATCATTAGCTCCGTTCCGTGTCACTGATGTGGGATTCATTAAGGCCCTCCTTTGACGGATCGCTCCTTGTCGACATCAGCTCATTATCCAAGGAGTTGATCTAGGAACAACCCCTTCAGTACTTTGAAGCTTGCATGCCTCAATGGCAAGTTTCTCACTTCCGGCGACAGGTATACATCAATGACCTTCGACCAGAAGATTTTGCATGGTGTTCGACGCCAAGTCCTCTATTCACACCACGTGAATTGTACTGCAGTACCTTGAGGGTCATTATCATTATCGGTGATTCCTCTCGCGCTTGTTAACGGTTTACATCATTGACCGATAATCAAGCGATGTCTTTCCATGTTCGACTTCAGCGCAATTCTCACATGGATCGACTTGTACTTAGAGTGAAGATCGAACGAGTTTGAAGACCTCGGATCTAGTTTCATCCATCCGGGCTGCGATATATATTCAGGAAATATAAAGACATTTGACATGTACATCATTGTAGCAGATGATCATCCTACTCAAAGGATGATAATTTCAGCAGAGAATTATCAGTCTACCATCAGACGATCGTCTATTCTATGTACCAAAATGAATTTATAAAGCTGAGCATGGGAATGCCCGCCTCAGCTAGATCATGAAAGCAGAATGAAAAATAATGTATTGTATTGTATTTTATTACAGGTCACCTCTCAGCGATTGAATGAACTTCGGATCCTCCTGATAAAGCATTTCACCCGATAAACGACCTCATACTTTAGGGGGCAACTGTTATAGACATTTTTGTGCCTTACAGCATGAAGCATGAAATGTCCATAATCTAAGGGATCCAATGTCCCTAAACATGTTGTTCCTACCCCTAGAGGAACAAGGTCAGCAAACCACAGCACTGAATAACAGTTCTCCACCTGAAAACACTCAAAAACAAGGCAATTCTGGATCATGTCAACTGCTCCACTGAGCATCTGCGCTGAATGTCAACTGCTCCACTATCTACCTGCGTTGAATGTCAACTGCAAAGAAGGCTACCTGCGCTGGGCGAGTTTGGACATGTGGCACAGTCATTCCTCAAGGTGTCAATGCCCAGGAAGCTTCCAAAATGACACTTGGATCAGGGAATTCGACTGGTGATGAGTAAGAGGGTCTAGATCTCCAAGTGGAAGCAAGAACCTCCAAGTGGACTCAAGAACTGAAGAATAACTAAAGTGAGAGAGGACACTAGTCAGCTTCATGCCAGCCTCAAGCTGACTCATCCTTTCTCCAAAACTCCTATATATAGATCTCTCTCATGAGGTCTAGGGAGGCTGGAATCTTGTGAATGTAAAGAATTGGTGTTGGTTTGAGTTTAGAACTATTGGGTGATTTGCTTTGAAGGAGGTGAAGAGGAGATTTATTTCTGCTGGGAAGGTGATGCTGGATTGGGCCTCTTATGGTTGTATCACTTCCTGAACTTTACTTCTTCCATTAATAAAGCATTTGAGGTTCTTCTATATACATGTGTCTCAATGATGTATTGTTATACTTGTGTATTTGATTTATTCTAATCCTTAAATCAATTATGAATGTATGCTTCTTGTAGTTTCCCTCTCTTGTCATTTTGCAGGATCTTGGTGTAGCTGGGCCAGTGAAAGAGCAAGGAGCTGGGAGCAAGCAGAAAGGAGAGAAGATTGGATCAACCATTAGCGAAAGACATCGATTAGTGGATCTCTTTCTCCCCTATTTTACTTTCATAAAGAAGAAATCTTAGATAGCTTTGCTTTGATTGTTGCTGAGGTACTATCACCCTTAGAGTGGGATAGGGTCATTCCGTATTGGATACTTTTCCCAACAACAATATGGAGACAAATGATGGACGTGTAGTTAACAGTTTGTCTCTGATGTACTGGGATGATTGGGATCTCGTGGATAGCAACACCCTTCTTGCAAAAGTGCAACACAAGCTGCAGCAGACAGTGCGTATAGTAGACTAGATATTGGAAATTTTCTACTATGGCGCGAGGAGTTCCCATAAGCGACACCCCAACTGGAGCTAAAATCCTATGAGGGGGTGCTCTGTGTCAACCGAGTAGAGAAGAATGAGCATCATCAGTTGCATGAATGAATAGAGGCAATGGAGCAGGAGCTTGAAGAAGCATTGCAGGAGACAAAGAGGGAGCAGCCAAACATAGTACGTCACTCATAGGGATGGTGGATCATGAAGTCTTGGCAGTGCATATCGCCGCACTGATGAGTAACTCAGGATGAGTCACGATGATTGTGTTGGGGGCTTGTTGGGTAGTGGAGGCCCCGTGTAACGGTTTTTGGGCCTAAAGACCAGAAGTTAGGGTAATTATATTGTAAAAAGTTCCACAAAGTGCGTGAAGCACGAAATGTAATAGATCAAGTCAAAGGGTTGTCCACCCAAAAATAATATAAAATAATAGGAAGTGAGTCGGTCTGCCCATGGTCCGCGGACCATGGGAAGGTATAAATAGAGTGAGGCTTTAAGGGTAGAGGTAGCTTTTGGAAGAGATCTAATGTGGTATGGGTTTGTGAAAGGAATATTCTCTCTCAGTCTGTAAGTTCGAGTTGTAAGGGTTAGTAGATAGATAGAGGCTTCGCAACTGTGTGTGCAGAGACCCAGTAGAGTCTGCAGCTGTGTGCGCGGACCCCTACAGTAGTGTGCGCAGGGCGGATCTGGTTGTACTGCTAAGGAGATAAATAAAGATAAGTTGATTCTGAAATATTGCAGATTTGGCTTTATTCTATACATTTGTTATGATTTATATGCTTATGTTTAGAATTTATGCTTCTGTATGATTATGCGCACTAGTTATTACTGTTAATTGTTTTCTTAAAGACCCTAAGAATTAGATCTAATCTAGAATACATTTGGTAATAATAAGAATTAAAGAGAGCTGAGGTGCGGACCTGGGCAGAAATCGGACAGAGGTACACAGTAGCGCAAGGCCTTAAATCAGTTCGCGACCCTTCTAGAACACATCTAGACATCCCAAGGGTGTGAAAACCTGGTTCCGACACCCTCCCCTGCTACCTTGGGTGAGACCTCAGTTCACATTCCACGGACTATTGCCGAAAGGGCCGGTAGCACGGGATTTGTTTGGCTAATAACTCTTATGAACCTCGGTTAAGCCCCAATAAGCCAACACATCCATAGATCAGTGTGATGTCTTTTATTTCCCTAAATCTACCTTCACACAGATCTATAAGCCCCTAGGGCTCAATACTTAAACTTCCTTTAAATGGCCTCTAGACCTTTGCGAAGGTTTACGATAAGATTCTATGTTGCCGAAATGTTCCTGATGACAATTCATGGATGGTGGCTCTCCTATCTTTTTTTTTTCAATTTTGTTGTTGAATTTCAGAAAATGATTGTAGATTAGATCTCCTCTCGAAAAATTTCTCAATTTCAAAAAAAAATGGGTCGAATCAGAGTTCGGATGTGGGAGATATCGCTGATTTAAAGTCAACTATTTTTTCATAACTTTTGTGACGACAGAAAAGTTGCAGCACAAATATGAGATTCTAGAGTGTCCAGATAAGGATTTCCAACACATGGGAAGATGCAAAATGGTCCTTTTGTTTCCAAAAATAGGTTATAATAAATATTCTGAGTTATATTGACTGAGTTATGTCCATTTTAATTTTGGAGTAGCATTTAGAGCGAGTTCCCTTTGGAGACGTGCCCTCCCATCCCACTTTAGTAGGCACCAGCTTCACATTTATCAGTTTCAACATAGCAGCATTCGGCTTGGGTTCTTTGGAGATGTGCCCTCCCACCCCAGGCTATGTAGGCACCTTCTACTTCATCAACAACCAACATCATGGTTATGGGTCAATCGCACAAAATCCTTGTCATCGAAGTCCATTTGCTAGGCCGCACAGTGTTAGTATCACAGTTGGTCACAAGCACTACAGGGTATCTCTATCCTTGGATCTTAATTTGTCATGGTTATGGGTCATCCACAAACCCACACTTCATCGAAGTCCATTTTCTAGGCCACACACTATCAGTATCACAATTGGTCACAAGCATTACAGGGTATGTCTATTCTCGGATCTTCATTCATCATGGATATGGGCGATCCACAAACCCACAGTTCACCGAAGTCCATTTGCTAGGCTATACACTGCCAGTATCATAGTTGGTCACAAGCATTATAGGGTATCTCTATCCTCAGATCTTCTTTCATCATGGTTATGGGTTAACCACATAAAACCCTTCTCTTCAGTGGCTCTTCATATTCAACAAAGGCTTCGCAGAAGGGAACTTCACACAATGGGGACCATTGCTTCTTAAGGAGGGAAGAATGATCCAAATAGAAAATGGCATCAACCCATGGTATTCATCCATCCATGTTATTCATCCACCGATGGAATTTACCCATGGTATTGTAAGTGGCATCCACCTATGGTATTTATCCACCCATGGCATTTATTCACCCATAGAATTGACCTGTGGTATTGTAACTGAAAAATACCATAATTAACAAGTCACATTTGGTGAAAGGATAGTTTGTCCACCACAATGTAGCTTTATTGTTATTCTTCGCTTTTAATAAAAAAATTCTTTGTGGTTTTGTTTATTGGGCATTCTCCTCTTTTTCTTCTGGCAATTCAATTTTTCAGATCTTGGGGCCCTCTCCCCCAAGATCCATTTCAATCTTTTAGAACTTGGGGGCCTCCCCCCAAGATCCGAATCACGATCGGTCTTTGCAAACCCTTAACAGATGAATTGACCACTAACGCGCACCATACAATAACCCTAGATACGAGTTCACATAGATCTACTTAAGCACTTAATAAACATAACAGAATGTATTATAATCTTCATGAAAGTACTTAACATGCATTGCGTACAATTAATAAGATTTATCCAATAGAGTTGCGCATTAATAGATCAATATTTCATAAAGGCATTATTCCATCACAACATATCTCGCAAACATAAATAATAGAAGTAAACAGATAAACACATGAATTTCTTCAATAGTCTTCTTTATTGATCTTCAATATGAGGTTATAGACTCAAAACTACCCTACGCACTCAGCTGCAGGGGTCTGCGCACTCAGCTGCGGACTCTACTCTAGGCCTCTGTGCACTCAACTGTGGAGCCTTTTCCCTTCTATCTACCCGCTGCTTACTTGCCCTTTTTCCTTCTTTCAGACATAGATATGCCTTAGACTCTCTAAGACACACATATTTATAGCTTTTTACATACAATCCCATGGTCCACGGACCATGGGTACGTCTAAAACCGACTTGACTTTACATAGACAAGGGGCTAAAACCCCTTTTGATTCCTAACTATCTACGTGCTCCACATCCACAAATTGTGGATACTTTACATCTTTTACCAAAATTTACATCAAAACTTGGGTTTTTAACACCAAAATTGACCCAGGGGACCCCATCCCAACTGGCCCCCAACAAAAAGGTCACGACTCGCCCTTGAATTGCTCAGCTGGTGCGACAATCTTGCAGCAAAGATCCCCCAGCTCCACCTGCACAACTGCAACCTTGACAACGCTCTGCATAGCTACCTACTTGATCTCTTCTATGAGCTGCTCTATGGCTGGTCCTTCCATGCCTAACTTCATCATTTGATATGTTTGTCGCAAGCTCGTCAACTTCTCTTGAATGTTGGTTGATACTTGGTAAGCTTCTTTTGACTAAGGTCCCAACCTAGCCTTAAGCACGACCTCCTGCTTCTACCTATGCAAGGAGCTGCTTCCCCTCTTGTAGCTTGGCAAGGCGTTGCGTTGTAGTAATTGAGTGCGTCATCACCCTATCCTCATTGTACTGCTTTTGGAGCTCACGAATCTTTGTATTCAATATCTATAGGTTTGGGTCTTCTTGCATAGTTGTGACCAACTCCATCTCCTGTTCAAATAAGGTCGTGTAGTCAGCGACTACGACATCAAAAGTGGCCATCCCTTCATGGATGGTGGCTTCGCGCTAATCCCGGACCTCGAGTCATAGGCTGTAATTTGAGATGTAGCTCCATGATATTCATATTTAGTTCGAATTGAGCTCGCCCAACTTCTACCTTTGCCTCATGCACTTCTGTAGCTAGTTTCCGGATCTTGGCTTTCAGTTGTGTGTCCTATGGGACTGTGCAACTCCGACACTGTTCTGCATGCCTCTGCTACTGTGGCCTCCAGCCTGGAACTATGTGCCTGGAATGTTTCTTTTTCCTTTAATGCTTGCATTTTCTTAGTGAACATTTGTTCGTTTTTCACCCTATATTCGTTGTTCAAATTGAGAGCGCGGTGCTCCCGAGCTCTCAATTCCTCCATCACCCCTACCTGAAGCGCATGAAGAAATTCATTGGGGAGTGCTGAAATGTTCAGTGCGATGTCCTTCAAGGTACTTAAGATGATTTGGTCATTGACTGCTTCTGCACGTAGGGACCCTTCCGGTAGAGCAATTATGCGAAGGTCCAAGGTTCTTACCAATTCTGCAGCCTTACTTGTCCTCGGTGTTAGGCTCACTTATGTTGCACTCGCTTGTCCCGTTCCCACCTATATCCTGTTAGCCTAGATCTACAGCTCGCGTAGATCCTTCTGGACACTCCCCAATGTCTGCATATATTACTACAACACTTCAGTGGTGGTGTCCCGGATTTTGTTCCCGATCTCATCAAGATCGCACTCCATTAATATCATGGGATCAACCTGCGACTTGTTCGATTTTTTCTTCTTGCATGGACCTTCCCATTGCTCCTGCCTACATTTTTTCAGCCGAAATGGGATGCTCTGCCCCTCATCTCCTCCACCGGCTTGTTCAGACTGTTCTTCCTCCTCGGTCACGGGAAAAGGGGGTTTACCACTCCTCTGTGATTCAAGATACTCTTTCTCGGCCTGCTCCTTGGCAGCATGCTCCTTCTCCATTCAAGACTTCTCTGCTACTTCCTTCTTCTGCTGTGCAACCAACTTTTGCGTAGCTTGCTTTGCTGCATCCTTCCTTTTCTTTTATGTCGAGCTTCCCACACCCTTACTGGTTCCGGTATCCAAGTCTGATGGGGGATTCCATTCTGCTGGCCATCGCTTGATTACCTCAGAAATATCATGATCTGTGACCAAGTATGGTAAATCATACCATTTTTGTTGCGGGTCCTTTCGTGCCTCAATGTAGACGTGGTGGAGGTTAGCTTTGAACATGGCATATGCTGAAAACTGCTCATACAAGGTTGGGGACAACCTTGGGAGTTGGTTGATGGCCATGTGGAGGTTGGATTCCATCAAAACCCAGAATATGTTTGTTTCTATGAACTGCGCAGGGTCCTTCATGGCCCATAAGGAGGCAAACTGCGTGGTCTCTGGCAATCCTTCTTTCAACGGAAGAAACTGACTGTCCTCCAGCAGCTCCCATTCGACCAACACAATGGAGAGCAACAACCAAGCATAATGGAATGTGTTGGTCTCATCCTGGACCTCGCGGAAATTTGTGAGGAATTCACTGCATAGGTACCTTGACCAGTGAAACTGCACACTGTTGGGGAGCGGATCCCCCCATAGAATGTTTTTGGGGCTTAAGGCCCAGGTTTTGGTCAATGTAATGTAAATACCCCGCAAAATGTGGGCATGGATTGCGAGAGTCTAGGGTTGTCTACCCTAAAACAATGTAATTTAATATAGAATGTGTTGGCCTACCCATGGTCCGCGGACCATGGGACTGTATAAATAGAGTGAGGCTCTAAGTGTAAAAGATAGTATTAATCTTAGCATTGAAAAATAATGTGGGTTTTGAATGAGGATTTGCTCCGAGTCTGTAAGTCTGAGTCTTGGGTGGTAGTAGTAGTAAGAGAGGCTCTATAGTTGAGTGCACAAAGGCCTAGTAGAGTCTGCAGCTGTGTGCGCGGACCCCTGCAGCTGAGTGTGTAGGGCGGAGTTGGAATTGTATCTAAACATAGGATTAATAAAAGATAAGTTGATTTTGGATTATTATATGTCTATGCTTCGGTTATATTTATGCATCTCTTTATGGTTTTATGATTGTGCGCACTTGTTATGAATGTTGAATGATTAATGAGAATATTGGGCCCATATAATTAAGTTTAGATCTATAATAAAATCACAGTCAGTAATAAGGATCTAGGCAACACCTCTTCGCCCTCTTTATAGAGCTACGCGAAGGCCAGATGGCTGCGCAGAACAACACAAGTGTGCAGGATTGGGTTCATGAAATTCCCAGACTTCATCAAGACATCCCTAGGGTGCGTAAACCTGGTTCCAGCACCCTCCCATACTACCTTAGGTGATACCTCAGTTTGCGCACCATGGACTGTTACCGAAAGGGCCGGTAGTTTCAGGATTTGTTTGGCTAAATCACTTCTGAACTTAGGTCAGGCCCCAACAAGCCAAAAAATGGTTCCATTGCTGGGACCGGGATCTACCTAAGGGATGTCTGATGTCATGCCACTGGAACCCAACAAAGAAGGAAATTTAAGAGTGGTTGGACAAGAAGCTTCACGAGTTTGTGACACAGGAAAACAAAACTCTGCAGATATCTGAGAAGAGGTGGCTGGATCGCTACGTATATATGGAAATCCACAAGATCTTCTTCGCATCCTTCTCTTCTGAACTGTATGATTGGATCACGAGGTTAGCCAACAACCAGGGAAGGTACAAGCTCAATCAAACAATAGTGTGGACTCCGAAGCCAGTGCGTAGATTAGAGGCATCAGAAGATAATATCGCGCGAGCTGTGGACCATTGGCTCAACCAAATAATATGGGGATTGATCACTGAGTTCGCGGTAGACACGACCGTGAGCTATAGCAAAGCAGAGCGACGTTTATCAAGGGACCGCGAAGTAGGTACCTTAAATCATTGAATACTTGGATACCCCTCTTTTACAAGATTGAATACAGTGGTATTTATACAGATTTACAGAGCTAACAGTCTCCCCTGATTCTCTCAAGAAATGGAAAGTCGAATCTGGAAATCGTTGCCACGAAGTGATGTTCTTTAGCCAAAGGATTGATTTGATGCCCACGTGTTGGCCTTATTTAGTTTTTGTTACAACAATCTTCCCATTTTAGAATTGCGTTGTGCCACATGGCAAAGAGTGTTCGGAAATCCTGTATTGAGTTGATACTTCATCCTTATTGACCCTAGGTTAATCCCTGTTTCAGTCAAATGGAGCTTATTAGTTATAATATTAAACTTAACCAAAAACCAAATCAAAAACTAAACACACAAACTTCTCGCAAAACCATTGAAATAGAATTTTCAATTATTATAACAGTGCCCCATATGGAAGTGATGAGTGGTAAGAACTAAGTGGTATCAAAAAAAATCACATCGCAACTTTTGAAATGAGACAATACAAAATATTGGTGATATTGGGTAGCTCTGATACGGAGCACATGTGAAATCATAATTAAAATCGTTTTCATAACTATATTGGGTCTGGAAAATTGGAGGTTTAATATCATAGGTTTTACAAGTGTTCTGATTAGACAGGCGGACATGATATTCTTATTAATCAATGTTAATACACATATCTGGTCCGAATATTAGAGCGAATAGTATGTCGGAGATCAGAAGTCCGAGGTGAATGGTTATCGGAAGTTAGAGTTCGGAGGCACATTGGATTATCGCATATTGGAGATCAAAGGTCTTTAGGGCTATCAGAAATCAGAGGAAATGGAAATCGGAGATCAGAGGTGAATGCTTATGGGAACGTTTAAGTGGTGACACATAACAAAGGTTTGATAAGGGATTCTTCGATAAAAGGGAGCGGACGAGGATTACATGGTATATGGGTCCTTTCTCCAACAAACTACAACCACTTTATAAATGGGCCTAAGAATTATGATGTCGAGGATTTAGAAAGGGATCTTTCGATATTATTCCAATATGTTGCAGCCACTTTATTGAAAAAACAAATCTGCTTTATAATATAAGCCAAAGCCACTATTTGGGAAATATAGCCACCAGTAACAATAATGAAGATCTTAGTCTCCAGGTCTATGTTTTATTCATTAATTTAAGATGTTTAGAAAAAAATATTTATAAAGTTTATAAACAAACAAACTTAATCCAACTTGGGAAAAATATAAAAATAAAGCAAGTGTAAATAAAAGGAAAATTAGACTTAAAATGAAGTAAGCACGCTCAAAGTCTACATACAATGAAAAAAGTGTCCTCATGTCTATTATTATAGAATAAAATGGGGATGTTGTGTTTTCACTACAACACCATGTTACATGGTGTTGGCACTGAGGACCAGAACAACATTTGTTTGTATGTGAAACCATTTATAACCCAACGCAGTTCCAAGACGAGGCCATCAAGATTACACAACTAGAAGCCATGTATAGGGATCACACACTGACTTGGTACATGAAGTTCAAAAGCATGACCCTAGTTGGAAAAAATAAGACCATAGTGGAGATTCAACAAATGCTAATAAGGGGATTTTAGAGGCTTGTTGTGGTAAAATCACAACCCTCCTATTTTTAATTTATTATTTTCATAACAATAATGGGGACCCTATACGTAAATTTTGGTCATATCACTCTTTAATGATTTTTTAGTTAATTGAGATTTTTGTTTTCCTTGGATTTCCATTCTGATTACTTCATTGCATTCGATTTCTTGCTAGCTTTCCATAGATTCTCATTTTATCTTATTTAGACACACGGTTTACAAATGACGTTCATTCAAAATTTCAATAACTTTGACTGCCTCAACTAAAATAATCTTTATAAATTAATATTATTTTTAATTAATTATTATTTTAGTACTAACTCTCCTAAAAATAACTACCGTAACTAATAACACACATAATGAATTTCGGACCTTGGAAGTTAATTTAAATTCTAAATTTTAAAAACTCCCAACCTCCAAGATTTAAATTCTAATTTTTAAAAACTCCCAACCTCCAAGATCTCGACCCTCATTAATACGTAGTCACTGTAGTTTTTTTTATTTGGTCGGGAATAATGTTATGCATTGGTTATACTTATTTTATTGGAGGAAGGACCCACTTCCACGTGGTCCTCGCCTCCCTCTTCCCTCTGCTTCACTTCAGTCCCTCACCTCTTCATCTTCTCGACACCTCGACACCCTATATCTCATCGGAGTTGTCTATAATGCGACTTTTTGGAGATTCCGGGGACGGAATCCGGCGGAAGAAATTGAGGTTAAATCTGGATTTGTTGCAGTTAAAATGGTTTTTTAACTGCATATTTGGATTCAACACCCTAAAAAACCACTGGGACGCTTTGATTGTGCAGAAACTAGCTATCAAACTTGCAATTCCAATAAATTGCTGCCGGATTTTGACCGGAAAAATCCACCCAAAAGGCTTCCAAAAAATCGCATTATAGACAACTGCTATCTCATCGGCACCATTTCCTTATTCCCTCCGAGATTCTACCTCCCGTCTCTTTATACTCTCACTCTCCATTATAAAATGCCCCCTCCTTATGTATGGTCGACCCATACCATGAGCCAAAAAGCCACTATGACGTTTTTAAATATTTTAATTCAATAATTTTTAATTAATTTAAATTTAAATTATTTAAATTATAAAGTAGTTTTAATTTTTATAAGTTAATTTCATTTGTATATAATTATTTTAAATTAATAATTATGTTTAATAATTATTTAATATTAATTATTTAGTTAATTAAAAATGTATTAACACCATTAAAATTAAAAAATTTAATAAAAATATCCAATTTTGGTTGAGGTATACATTTCTAGAAAATAAGCAATTTTGAAAGTCCAACTTTGGAAAGACATATCTTGAGTTTTACTTGGCCCAATGATCCAGGTGGATATTGGTGGCCACTTGCCTATTCCACTTGGACCCTCACCATTGTTTCTTTTAGTTTTTTAGTTTCCTTAATTGTAGCACAATTTAATTTTTATAAATTAATTTCATCTGTGTATAATTATTTTAAATTAATATTTATGTTTATAATTATTTAATATTAATTATTTAGTTAATTAAAAATGTATTAACATAGTTAAAATTAAAAAATTTAATAAAAAATACCCAATTTTGGTTGAGGTATACATTTCCAACAAATAAGCAATTTTGATAGTCCAACTTTGGAGAGACATATCTTGAGTTTTACTTGGCCCAATGATCCAGGTGGATATTGTAGCACAATTTAGTATTGTTGGCAGTTTTTCGGGAACTGTACTTCCGGAGCCATTTTGAGGCTCTAAATGACGTTTTTTTTGGCAAATTTCATTTGGTGATTGCTATAGCAATCACATTAAAAGTTGTAGTCCTCGGAAATATCTTTCCAACGAGGTATCATACACATCAAATGGAGATAATATGATCAAGTTATGACCCCTAGAAGTTGGTTGCCCAACTAACCCCAACGGGGCCCATAAACTCTTGGTGTTACATCTCCTCGGGTTAGGGTTTTGGTTGTTTAGGGTTTTCTCTTATTATTCAATAATAAAAAAGCCCTTGAACCTCATTGTAACTCAGTGCAAAGGCATATAGCTGCCACATCTCTTCTCAGAGATAAGCTACCATCACCCGAGCTATCTTTTTCCATTTTGTTTGTAATCACAGTTCAATATTTTTTTATTAATGAAATGAAGTGTTTTTATGTTGCATCTCTGTGTTTATGATTATATCTCTAAGTTGTAGCATTCATGTTTAAGTTTGGATTAGTGGTATTAGAGGGTCTGCTCTTTCTCTGTTTTTCTTTGCATGCCCGCAACAAGGTCAGGGTATAAAGAGTTAGAGCTTGATCTGGTTGAACCATTGTAGGATCAGCCTCGCAAAACCCGATCACCTCCCATGGTAGAAGAAAAGAAAGACAAGGGGACAAAAGATCCTTTCAATTTTTTTCTCGAGGAAGTCCTCAAGTGAGAGAGGGATGCGATGATGGATAACTTTGCCCAGATCTTTCAATATCTACCGAGAGGCGATGCATCTTCATCCAGCAGCCACTCTGGAGGTGCTACTCCTTTTAAGGTACAAGTTAACTTTGATATTCCTGTATTTGAAGGCCTAGTAGATGCAGACGCCATAGATAAATGGTTAAATTTGTTCGAAGGATATTTTTTAGTTCATGACTTTTCCAATTGGGAAAAGATTACTTTTTCACTTCTCAAAGCCACCCCACATGTCAAGGACTGGTGGGAAACCTACTGTGAACAAAAGGACAAGAGTGAACCCTCACTGTTTTCAGCCGCACCCCCTTGGAATTATTTCTGAGACGCCATCAAGGAACAGTATTACCCTGTCGGGAGCTATGAAGATAAATACATAAAATGGACCATGCTACAACAGAGAAGCGACCAAGATGCGCCAAAGTTCACAAATACTTTCCATACCCTTTGCATGAAGATGGGTATCAAGGATACTAAGCGACATTTGGTGATCAAGTACCACAACTATCTACACAAGTACATCCAGGACGAGATGGAGTTGCTAGACATATCCTCGCTTGACTCGGGGTATCGGTATGTTGTAAAGATTGAGCATAAGTTTAAGTAGAAGAAGCGTTACTTTGGATCTACGAATTGAAAGAAAGGAAAAGGCACCTCCAAACCATAAAAGAAACAACCAAGCCAAGGTGGGGCTACTCAGGACAACCCACTGAAGCCGCAAGCAAAGAACAACACCATGAAGATGAAGAAGGACACAGGAAAATGGTGTGAGTTCCATAAGAGCTCCACTCACAATACAAGTGAGTGTCAGGCCAAGCAGTCACTGGTGACCGAGCTGAAGGCTTCCGAATCAGATGCAGGTTCTGACTCTGAATCAGAACCCGATAAGGGAACTGACAAAGGGAAATAGATCATTGATGCAGAGCCCGGTGCCACTGTGGCAACCACAAAGATCCAGAAGATTGAACCTGAAGATCCATAGGAGGGGGAATGCCTCTTCCACTCTCAGATGTGGGTGAAGGGTTCTCCGCTGTAGTTCAATGTCGACAGGGGGAGCCAAGAGAAAGTTATTTTAGCAGAGGTCATGAAGCGGATGGGCCTAAAGACTACAACGCATCCACAGTCATACACCATTGGGTGGCTTCACCAAGGATGAGATCCTCACGTCAGCCAAAAGTGTTGCCTTCCCTACATCATCAAGCCCTTCACGGATGAGGTACTCTGTGAGATTTCTCCTCTTGAAGTTTATGATCTGTTGTTAGGACAACCATACTTGTGGAAGCGACACGCTATATATGAGTCTAGACCTCATTCTGTGATTATTACTTTGGCTAATAAGTTGTACAGGATATTGGAGGTAGCCCCACCTATCGCCATCTCTTTGATCACTGTAAAGCAATGCAGTAAGATCATTTACCAAACGAGGAAATTTATTTTTCTTATGATTCACCCCCAAGGCAAGAAGAATGTTGTGGCCATGGCTACCAGGCAGGGCTCCTCTGCACAACAACAACATATGAACAAGGTTGTGGAGGTGTACAAGGATATTTTTGCCTCACCCACAGGGGTACCTTTGCGCTGTCAGGTCAAGCACTCCATCGATATGACCCTGGGCGCGTTTCCACCCAATGGACCGATCTATCGGCACTCTGTTCTAGAGAACGATGAGATCAAGGGGCAGATTTGGGAACTACTACAGAAAGGGCACATCAAGCCAAGCTCATCACCTTGTGGGAGTTTGATTGTATTGGTACACAAGAAGGATGGGACCTGGAGGCTCTCTATTTTCTATCGGGTATTGAAAAAGATCATTGTTTGGAATAGGTACCCAATCCCGTGAATTGATGACCTTTTGGACTAGCTCAAGGGGACAAAATATTTCAGCAAGATTGACTTTAAATCATGTTATCACTAGGTACCTATTGAACCCTCCGATGTATGGAAGATTGCCTTCAAACCCAAAGAGGGTATTTTCAAATGATTGGTCATGTCGTTCGGATTGATGAACGCCCTTGCAACCTTCATGACACTGAAGGACGACATCTTGTGACCCTTCACCGATGCATTCATGGTGGTGTATTTAGATGACATCTTGATCTTCAGCTAGAGTTAGGAAGAGAACCTCCACCATATTTGATAGGTCCTTCAAACCCTTTGACAATACAAGTTGTGTGCTAACTTGGAGAAATGCACCTTTGGCCTGACCCAGGTTCAATATCTTGGGTACATCATTAACGAGCAGGGTGTACATGTGGACCCATAAAAGATACAGGTCATTCGGGATTAGCCAACCCTAACCACTCTAACAAAGCTCCATATCTTTTTGGGTCTTGCCAATTTCTACCGTAGGTTTGTGTTGGGGTTCTCTCATATCACTTGGCCTTTAAGTCAAGTCACCAAGGGTAGAGCAAAAGAAAAGTTCTTTTGGTTGGAAACCCAACAACAAGCATTATCTGAGTTGAATAATCACCTCTGTTCTGCAACAATGCTCACATTACCAGACTTACAACAACCATTTGAGATTGAGACAGATGCCTCCGGCTATGCTATTTGTGCGGTTCTTACTTAGCATGGGCATCTAGTGGCTTACCACAGTGAGACACTTTCAAATACAGTTCAAAATTACCCCACTTACGACAAAGAGATGTATTCCGTTGTGCAGGCCTGTCGTCAGTGGAAGCATTACATTCTGGGGAAGGAAACAGTCATCCACACAGACCACCGGCCTATACAGTTCATACAAACACAAGGGAAGTTGTAGAACGATCACCATCAGAAATGGTCCACCTTTCTGCAACAATTCCATTTTAACATTAAGTATAAGAAGGGAAGCACCAATAATATCATTGATTGCGTCAGCCGACCACCGGTTATGGTGCTAATCATTGTGCTCAACTCATGTGGGCATGAGACATTAGGGTGGCCGCATCTTTACAAGAGCGATCCAGAATTCAATAGCATGTACCAGACACTCCTAGAAGGGAAACAAGTTCCAAAATTTCACCTTCAGGATGCATTTTTATGCCACCTGGGACACATTTATGTTCCTTCAAGTGAGCGTGCCAAGATGATTTGGGAGGTGCACTATAGTCAGGTCGCTGGACATTTTGGAGTAGAGAAAACAATGGTGGTATTGCAGAAGTATTTTTATTGGTCGAAACTTCATTAGGATGTTGGGAGTACATTATATCCTGCACCACCTATGCCATTGCCAAGCCAACCATCAAGAAGCAAGGAATTTATACTCCTCTACCTACTCCTAGTCGGCCTTGGGAATCTGTATCCATGGATTATATGTCGGACCTTCCTTTTACTAAGCATGACAATGATTGTGTTTTCATGGTCGTCGATAGATTCTCTAAGATGGATATCATGGCGACTTGCAAGAAGAGTATAACAACAGAGGTCATTGCTAAGATCTTGTTTGAGTGAGTGTGGGTACACTTTGGGATCCCACAGTCCATTATCTCATATCGAGATAGCAGATTCCTGAGTGCATTTTGGTCAAGTCTCTGGTCAATGTTGGATACAAAACTTACTAAGTCCACGAATTTCCATCCGAAAACTAATGGCCAAACATGGGTTGTCAATAGGATGATCATACACATTCTGTGCATGTACAACTCAAAGCATCCACAGACATGGGATGAAAGTCTCCCCTATGTCCAACACAGCTACAATAGAGCTCTCCATAGCTTAACAGGCCACGTCCCCTTTCATATAGGGCTAGGATTTCATCCATTATGCCCCGTTGATGTGGCCATATCATTTGCAACCACTCAGGTAGATTCGGCTCACATGCAGTCCAAAGCTGAAAGGGCTAACAACTTCATTGAGCACATTCAACACATCTACGAACAGGTCCATGATATATTGGATAGAGCTAATGCTAAGTACAAGCAATGCCATGATCAACATCGAGTGATGCACAAGTTCCAGGTGGTTGACAAAGTTTGGCTACATTTGCCGAAGGAGCGCTTTGCTAGACCCCATCACAAGCTTCTCCCACTCCGATATGGGTCATACACCTTCACCAAGGCAATAAGTGACAATTCATTCAAGCTCAACATCCCACTACTCCTTGGTCTACACCTAGTGTTCAATATAGATCGCCTTCAGCTATACTTTCCACCATTGTTGGACACATATGACATTGCAGAAAAGTTCACACCAAAATAACTCAACCTAGACTGCATGGAACAGGGCAGAACTGATCAGATCATGGACACACAGATCAAGAAAACTCGGCAATAGAGGATAATATTATATTGAGTTCTCAAAGTAGGCCAACTCCTTCACCAAGGCAAATGGCTCACCAGGGGCCAAGTTTAGAAGAAGTTTCTTCATCTCATGGAGGAAATTAATGCAATGGGGATCATTGCTTCCTAAGGGGGGAGGACTGATCCAGGTGGATATTGGTGGCACCCGCCTATTCCACTTGGACCCTCACCATTGTTTCTCTCAGTTTTTTAGTTTCCTTAATTGTAGCACAATTTACTATTTTTGGTAGTTTTTCGGGTCATGAACTTCCGAAGCCATTTTGAGGCCCTAAACGATGTTTTTTTGGAAAAGTTCCTCTAGCAATTTCAAAGGAAATCACAAAGGCAATTCTACTCCTCGAAAATATATTTCTAATGAGGTATCATACACGTCAAACAGAGATAATATGACCAAGTTAAGACCTTGGGAAGTTGGCTGCCTAGCTAACCCCAACAGGGTCCATAAACTCTTGGTGTTATATATCCCTGGGTTAGGGTTTTGGTTTTTTAGGGTTTTCTCATATTATTCAATAATAAAAAGGCCCTTGACCCTCATTGTAACTCAGTTTAGAGGCATGTAGCCACCACATCTCTTCTCAGAGATGCTCGAGCTATCTTATTTCCATTCTGTTTGTAAGCATAGTTTAGTATTTTTCTATTAATGAAATGAAGTATTTTTCTACTGCATCTATTTGTTTATGATTATATCTGTAAGTTGTAGCATTCCTATTTAAGTTTGGATTACCCAATGAGGCCCAAAATAGCTCGTTGGAAGCATAGAATCAAGGAAAACAATATGGGAGTATCAAACCAACAAAATCTAAAGATTTACTATGCCTAAAATTCATCAGAAACTAGAGATACAAAATTCTAACGAAAAATAATCTCGCAAATTTTCTTTGACTTATTTTCATTTTTCAAAACTTTTTTTGTTGCAAAATTTGTTTCATAACAGATACTTTCAACCATAGAAGCCTTGAAAATAATCAACTAGAGCATAATTTTCCTTCAATTTATTTATTTAATTCTATTTTGATTGAAGAGTTATTTTCCCCAATTTGGTAATTTTGATTTTGATTTGCAATTTATTTTCATTTTTTATTGGTTTTTGGTAGGAGAGTAGTTGGGTGAATGAGACAAAAAAATACTTGGAGCAATTGGTTAGCAACAATAAAAGAGGAGAAGAATATGTATAACTCCACATTATATGGATATGAAAAACTACTCCCAACAAATCTCCATTTTTTGGAATATTTGTAATTATTAAATATTAGATTTGATTTTGAGGAATGAGTTCCTCTCCTTTGCAACTTAGGAGCTCTTAGCACTTTTGTATGGGAGTTTCAAGTTGTAGATTGGAAGGAAAATACTAAATCTAGGTTATTGGGATTTTTTTTTCAAATCTAGACTTTGTAATTGGAGGTTGAGCCTGCGCTTTTACAATGTTGTCCCTTTAGTGGCAGAGCTTATGATTTGAGAAAGATTGTTGGAGATCAAATCAAGGAATAGATAAAAGAGACTAGGTTTCATGAATTTGTATTAAAATACTTTTGTTTCAAATGCAAGTTTATCTTTCTTATGACAAATCTGTGTAGAATGATTTTCATGTTGAGAATTGTCATTTGATGTGAGGATGAATGTCTTTTGAATTAGCTATGTATTTCATTAGCCTCATAGATATGTTGTTAATTTTCTCGTTTTCTCTTATGCTCAAATCATATTTTTGAGTAACTATCTACTAAAAAATTTGCTATCTAAAATTTTATTTAATTTCCATTGGCATGAAGTGAACTATTTCCTAGTATTAATGATTAATCATTCAATGTTTTAAAGTCTCCGAACTGTTGGTATGAGGGGGCTTGACCCAGGTTCAGAGTGTGCTGTGGACCAACAAAGCCCTCAACTACTGGCCCTTTTAGCAATGACTTGCAAGCAGATCGCAGTCTCACCCGAAGTAGTTATGGGGGGCTGCAAAACCAGGTTTCTACAACCGAAGGGATATCCACGCAGTGGTGTCATGTATTTAATTCTACTCCATGTTGACCGTATAACTTTACACATGTGATTTATTTAACATAATCAAATTAAACCCATAAATTCTAATTAATAATAATATATCTTAGATTTCTTCACATAATTCAGTGAAAATGACAACGATATTAACAACAACAAGGACTGCAGACAGAAATATATACAATTCTTCACCAATTTTTTTTTCTTTATTAATATAAGCCTTCAATACATATACGTCTTTGACCAACCCACCCCATTGCAGGTGGGCTACGCACTCAGTTGCAGAATCTTTTAGGCCTTCGTGCACTCAGTTGTGGAGCCTTTCCCAAAACTACAGACTACAAACCCGAATACAGAGATTCAATTCACTTATGATTTTCCCATTTTGATTAAAAACTATTACATCTCCTTAAATACATTTAATATTTACAAAAACCATGGTCCACATACCATGGATCCACAAACAAGGACTAATACCCAATAATCGTTACAAAATAAGGGCTTTATCCCATCCGCAAAGCCTCAAAAGTCTGTACGATGAATATATCTTCGCTAGCTCCACGCGGTCTGCTCCTTCTTTTGTGGAGTCTTTTACTCAAAACTTGGACCAAGTTCGGTCATGCCCAACAGGCCCCCAATGCTCATCTGTGACTCATCCTGAGTCACTCAACTTTGATGCCCTTGATCTTTGTTGTGATCCTGTTGTACACTGCATTATATTGCTAGAGTGTTTATGTGATCACTTTTTCTTCTTGGCATGCTTCCTTCAACAAAGCTTCTGTAGTAGGGCCAACAATCTTCTGCAATATATCTGCTTCCATTTTCTTCAATTCCTTCACCCTCTCATCTAATGCCTGTGAAAGTTCCAGGGCTTCCTCCTGCCATGGCTGAGTCCTCTCCTGCAAGATTTTTTCTTTCCTCTGAAGATCATCTATTTGTGTCTGGAGGTTCTTTCCTTTAGAAATGTTGGAAAGCCTCTACAAGAATTGCAAGGTCATCACAACTTCCAAGATCTCATCACGTCACTTCTTCTTAGCTTGTAGTTCCTCCTCAATCTTTACGAAGTTTGGATCCTCTTGTAGTGAGGTTTGAATTTTCATCGTATCATGGATAAGTTTTCCACAATATGCCACCGTATCAGATATGCCTTTCAATGTTATGTTAAGGTCGCTTTGTCTTTGCTCCGAAACCTTTGGTGGGATACTTGGCTGTAACCTTATTTTCATCTCTGATATTTGTACTTCGTAGTCAAATTTCAAGTTATCCATAGCATTCTTTGAGTCCTTGATCGCAAGGGCGATCTTTGTGACCTTTTCTATTGGTGCTTCATCCTCACATACCTTTTGTGATGGTGCTACAAGTCTCAGCAGTGGACTTCTCCAATTGTTCTCATTTTTGCCTTACTTCCTCCCTGTCCTTGGCCAATTTCTTCAATTCCTTCTGCATCATTTCTTTTTTTGAATTCACCTTTTATTTTAACAACGACATACGCTACTCTCATTCCTACAAATATCTGGTGATACCTTGGTGAAATTCATGTAGCATCTAGAGGGGTAGTGCAACGATATTCATCTGAACATTGTGCCATGCTTTAGATTGCTCTTTGTCTACTACTTCTTCAAAATTCAGTGCCACAACTGGCATGTGTAACATCCTAACTCTGTTGGTTGTTTCCAGTCTTTGTTCTAGATACAATGACTGGGTTACCTGCTCTGGTTGCCTCACTCCATGATGCCTTGTTCTACCTCAGCCAAGATCATCTTGTAGTGAATATTGTTCCAATTTTCCATGTTGATCTCCATGATCTTTTCTGCTATCTCGTCGATGTCCCCTTCTTTCTTGGCCACATTTTCACCATAAAGGGCGAACCTTCTGATACCTCTGCATCGCTGAGGTGTTCTTCATGTTCCTATCCTCACCCTGTTTCTTCTGTCTCTTCATCAACATCTTTTCTACTCACACCTGCATGCTGCGAAGTACCCTTCTCTATTCTAACTACTCCAACCATTCCATTGGGTGGAGTCATCCATTCCTTCAGAAAATCCTGCACTACCACAAGGAGATCATCTTCTCTTACTAGGTATGGAAATTGATGCCATGACTCCATTGGGTCCTTCCTCGCTTTCACATACGACCTGTGAAATTCTACCTTGAACTTTGCAATATGATAATATTGTTTGTACAAGCTCAGTGACAGTTTGGGATATTGATTCACCACCATATGTAGATCCATTGCCATGACCACAAAGAAGATATTGTTCTCCATTGTGCGTGTCGGTTCCTTTGTAAACCATAAGTGGATCATACCTTCCTCCTCCACATACATCTACTTCAACGTGTATAAATTGAGAATCTTCTGGCTCCTTCCATGCAATAAGTGCAATAAGAATTAGCAGCTAGGCATAGTGGAAGGTCTTGCTTTTTTCCTGTGTTTCCCTACAATCCATCAAAAACTATTTACATAGATAAGAATCTCATTTGAACTGGACCCATCCGCTACATTATTCTGCTAATGACAATACTACTGCAAGCAGCTTATTGGCCCTGCACTTCCTCATGATCTTCCTTGCTAAGATATGTGCGGTGAAGCCCACACCTTGATCCTCAATAGATTTTATCTCATATCCCCTGGATTTCTTTTCTAATCCAAAATTGTCTTTCATCATCTAGGCCATCTCCTTGTCTCTTTTTTTGACCCACAAATTCATCCATGGGTTCCTTTCCTTGATATGGAAGCACTATTATTCTTCTGATGAGCATATTATCAATCAAGATCCTCGTCCCTAGCCAAATGAAATCATCATGCACCAGTGAAAGGAGCTTCCACACACATATTTTACTAAATGAGCTTCAACCGAAGTGTGGCATATTTAGCATGTTCAAAATCCCTTCTCTCTGCACTCCCGCAACCCATTGTTGTGGTTCGTACATTGTAACTCTGCTGTCTGGATAATAGACTTTCTTCAAGTACCTATTGGGCTCAAATTGCGGGTATTTACTTCTTTCATTGAAATCCCAGTCTTCCATTTTGAGTTGGGGAATCTTCCCCAACACTTCTCCTTCAAAAGGCACCTCCTCTGGTAATAGTGGTGTATAGGTAGAAAATTTCCCTTCCTTTGGCTCCTTAACTGGCTTTACACCTGAATTTCTCGGTGGCATGTACGCTGGGAGCACAGAGGGAATCTACACATCCTCTGTCTCCTTGCACTGAAACTCAACTTCTTCCTCACTATTGTGGACCTGTTGAGGTCCCTCCTACTACATCAGTTTCTTTCCTTTCTGTGTGGGCTTTTTTCATTTACCTCTGTGTTCTTCACCCACACTTCCTTCTGCATCTTCTTTTGTAGTGATGTTCTTAACTTTGCTACAGAGACCTCAGCTGGTCTCTTCTCCTTCGTCTTCTGCCGTAGCGATTACGGTTGTGTCTGTGCTTGTGGTTGTGCTTGCGGCTATACAAGCACCTTTCTTGGATACCTTAATTGCGTCGGGGACATGGGTACATTCACCCCTGTGGACTTTCCTGCTTGTGACTCCATGATACTAGCTTATCCTTTCTTTGTAAATATCCTCACCAATTCTTCCCAGCTCCTCTCAGGCATGCAATAGCTCTTCTTCACTTAGGTGCAATTTCTAATCTCTTTAGGCAGCAAAGTGTAAAATGTGGCACGGGATGCGGTTTTTATAACAATTTTGAATTCTCAGGCTCATGATTGGCTTATATTTGGCTCATTTAATGTAGGTATGGGCTAGATATAACCAACTATGCTTCATATATTCTTTTCTCCCATGCCTCTCAATGATAATTTCTTTTTAACAGTGCCCTTTCTCCTTCCAATGGTCATATTTCCAGCTAGCTTTTTCAGATTTCCCCTTTGGCACAGTCACCTCTTCTTTGTCACATCTCCTTCAAACTTTGTCATAGTCTTGAGTATCGTGCAACAATCTTCCTTCGCTGAAGCCCCTTCCTGTAGAGTAGTTTATAGTCCCGTGCCCACTTTCAACTGCAGGTGGCACTAAGACTTCCTTTCCTTCATTTTTCAGTGCAATGCTCTAGGGACATAGTTGTCCCTGTATATATATTCAATTTACTACCATTCACTTGTCCTGGAATCATCTGACCATTCAACTTTGCGAGCTGAATAACACCACCATCTGAAATGTTCTTGATGATATATGGCCCCAACCAATGTGTTTTGAATTTTCCTGGGAACTTTGCGAACTTATTGTCATATAATAATATAAGATCCCCTTCATGAAATATCTTCTTCATGATGTGCCTGTCATGCCAGGATTTCTCCCTTCCTTTCTGTACTTGCTGATGGGATCCCGCTATGAATTTGTCTTCTTCTAAAGCTAGTATCTGAGACATTCTTTCATTCATCATGTCGGGGTCTGCCATATTTGTGACAGTTGAATTTCTCAGACTCAACAAAATTTATTCCATTGGCATACCTTCTTCTTTTGCATATACTAACCTGAAAGGTATTTGCCCAACCAATTTATTGCATGTCGTTCTGTATGCCCACAACATCGTTGGGATCCTAAGGTCCCAATCATATTTGTTTATGGTGCACACCTTGGTCAATGCATTCTCCAGAATCTTATTGAAAGCTTCCATTATCCCATTTTCCTGAGGATGATAGGGAGTGCTCTTATGATGGTAAAATTGAAATTCTTAAGTTAGTGCTTCAATCATCTTATTCAAAAATGTGTCCCCTGGTCACTCATTAAGATCTTTAGACAACCAAATCTAGACATTATATACTTGAAAATGAGCTTCGCAATGGTTTATGAGAGGTAATCCTTTACTGGTTTTGCCTCGGCCCACCTTGTCAAATAATTAGTCGCGGTGGTGATATATCTTGCACCTTTTCCTCAAAAAATTGATAGGTCCAACAAAGTCAATTTCCTATTTATAAAAAGCCTCCAAATTCACCTATGGTACTAGTGACATTTCATCTCTTCTAGATGGCTTTCCTGTCCTTTAAAATACATAACATGCTTGAGAGAAGTCTTTTGCTTCCTTATTCATCGTAGGCCACGATAACTCGGCTCTCAAAATCTTCCGCTCAGTGGCTTTTCTTGCATAATGCCCACCTGCGACTCCTCCATGAGCTTCCATTAGAATGATTTTTATTTCATGTTCAGGGACGTATCTGTGCAGTACTTCTTCCAGTCCCATTTTATACAAGTGTCCTACAATTAGTAAAAAATCAACTGCTCAAATCACCAATTGCTTCTTTTGCTTTGTTGTGTACTTCATGGCTTTCATTCCTATGGACAAAAACTAAAAAATATCTACGAAGTGATAATCTGTGACCTTAATTATGAACAATTGTGCATCGAGAAAGGTATCTTCAATACTTGTAGGTTCTTCTCCTGTCTCTATCCTAGATAGGTGATCAAGCCCATCATTCAATCTTCCGGGCTTCACTATAACTTCGAAGTCATATTATTGGAATAATAACAACCATCAACATATCTTCCCTCCAAAAACATGCTTATTCACCAAGTACTTCAACGCCGAATGATTTGTGAACATCTTAAAATGTGCTCCCAATAAGTGTTGGCTTAGGGGGTCTTGACCTAGGTTTAGAGTTAGTTGCACCAACCAACAAATCCCTACACTATTGGCCCTCTTGAAAATAACCCACGTAGTGCAGGCTGCAGTCTCACCCGAATCAGTATGGGGGGATGCAAGAACCACGTTTCTAAATCTAGAGACTAGAGTGATGTATTTTAGCGCCTCGGATTTGTCTTCATGCAGATCAATACACTTCTAAGGCTCATTGCTACAACTCTGTCAAATTGGTCTTTAGACCTCCGTGAATGTCTACAATTGGTCTTTATGGAACTTTAACAGTCAATTTATCTACTTATACACATCAGAATGCAGTACTAAATTAGGTTTTGTACCGATTAACTTAAGTTATTCGTAAACATCAGAGAATGCATCAGAGTCTTCGTGAAAACACATAAACATGCATTGCATACATCATTAACACTTATTCAGTAGAATCGTGCAGAATTCAACTAATATTTCATAAAACACATCATTCATCGACAACATATAATATTAACAACAATAGACAAAAATACACAATAATTCTTCGGAAGCCATCTTTATTGATTTTCAATTCAGGATTACAGACTCAAAACTACCCTGCACACTCAGCTGCAGAGCCTTTCTTCTCCTATCGGACCCACTTCTCTTCGCTATCAATTACCTCCTATCTATCCATTACCTCCAGTATATCTAAAAACATGCCTTAGACTATCTAAGACACACCTATTTATAGCCTTTTTCATACAATCCCATGGTCCGCGGACCATAGGTGGATCTCAAAACTGACTCAAACTTTACATAAACAAGGGGCTAAAATCCCTTTGACTCCTAATCATCTATGCGCTCCGCATCCATAAACTATGGAGACTTTACATTATCTACAAAAATGTATCAAAACTTGGGTTATGTTAACCTCAAAACTAACCTAGGGGACCCCATACCAACTGGCCCCCAACACGAAGATCACGATTTTCCCTCAAGTCACTCAACTGGCACTGCGATCTTGTTGCAAAGATCCCCCAACTCCACCTGTATCACTGCGACTTTGGCAACTCTCTGAGTGGCTGCCTGCTTGACTTCCTCAACGAGATTTTCTGTAGCTCATCCTTCGACTTCCAGCCTCATGATCTATTGTGTCCTCTGCAACCCTTTTAGCTTATCCTAGATAGTGGTTGTGACTTGATAAATCTCTTCCAAACATGGTTGTAGCCTGGCCTTTAGCAAGGCCTTTTTTTTCTACACTCCCCCCACCTATGCGAGGAGTTGCTTTCCTTCCTGTAGTTTAGCAAGGCACTGCACTGGTGCAATGGAGTTCACAGTGTGCCTAACTTCATCGTATTGACACTGTAACTCCCCTACTTCTGCGTTCAACATCTGCAAGTTTGAATCCTCCTGCAAATTGGTCACTTACTCAAACAATGTCGTACAATGAGCAACTATGGCATCCAGGGTGGCCATTCCTTCCTTTATCGTGGCTCTGCAGTGCTTGGTGGGCTCCAGTATTGTAGCAATAATGCTACAACTCCTGGGGCTCCCTATCTCTAATTTTATCAACCCTGTAGTTCGTACAAACTTGGAAGCGACGGTGCTGTATGCACAAGTACTAGCTCTTGTCGCAGCTGTCACTTGGTCAGCTGGCACAAGTCTACTAGGGCTGAAGCCAACTTCTATATGCTCTCAGAAGAAGCTTGCTAAACGATGGACGAAGGCTATCTCAAGGGAAATTGATCTACTTTGCAACAATGAACTGAAAGCCAACCAAAACATGGAAACCCTAGTAAACCCTAATCTGACTAGTTTAACCTCTATGATGCAATAGTGAGAGTGCAACTGTCTAAAAAGGATGCCATTACTTCTAATGATGTGAAATGCATGAACTCAAACTACTTCTATGAAAGAGAACATTGTTTTTGTATTTTTGCTTAAGTGGATGGAGTGACTGTGAATTTGTTTCTTATTAGGGTTTGGCTGTGCAGAGGTGGTGCGAAGGGAGAGAAAGCTTGGGAAAGGTCAGGATGGCTAGGAGAGGTCCCAGGGGATCCTTAGCATCAGTCTAAAGAAGTCTACAACGTTTGGAGGCTCGGCAACCAAGTTTGCAGGCTCCTACAGGATGTCTGTAGGGGATCCTACAGGAAACTCAGGGATTCTACAGGAAGTCTGCTAACTTCTACAGGATGAGCTGTAAGTGGAAGTTTTGGGTGATGGTGAAGTGATGGGATGGTTTGGGTGGATAGGTAAGGTGGAGATGGAACTGGTGATGAATCAGGGGCAGAGAAATAGGACAGAGAATTAGTGCACGAAGTTGTTTGGTGGATAGAAGGATGGCAGCAACGAAAGGTCAAAGAGATGAAGCTACGTGGCAATGGATGAGTTGGAGGGTGAACGAGCTGGACAGAGGCCGAGTAGGTGGCTTGAGGAGAGTCAAGAAGAAGAAGAAGGAAGTGGAATGATATGGAGCAGTGTAAATGAAACAAATGACTTATGTCTTGCACCAAAAACGAGAATTCATCAACCTATGATACCTGTGCCATTAAACCTATGAACGACAATGTAAAACCAAGAAAAGAAGCCGTGCATGGAATGAAAAATGTAGAAGTATGGTTCAATATCAAAAGTGCATGGATGGATCTTCAACGAAAATGACTATGTTGCAGCTTGCATGGAAGTAAAAGACTGCGTTTCTTTTTGGTGGTTGATATGGACTGCACCCCAATCCCTAAATAGAGATGGCAGTGATCTCTAACAACCTTTTTCTTGGAGCTCCTGTGTATTACAAACCTCCTATCCGAATCTAAACAACTGAAAGCAAAGTAACCATAAGCTAATTCTACTCAATCACACAAAAACTAAATCAGCAAACTGTAAATTCGAATTGCATGTCAAAGTAAAGAAACAAAGTGCTGGAACGAAAGGCAAATAACACTACAAAACAGAGGAGGTCTATTGCTCTCAGGTTGGGCCCTAACCTGAGAGCTATAGCTCCCTTAAAAACTCAGAATTAGATCCAAATATGCCTGCCTTTATTCATAATCAAAAGTCTAATGTCATGCCAAAACTGGCTTACAAAAACCGAGCTGTAACTCGTGCTCAGAGATTACAATAGTAATTCCAAAAGTCAAAAAGCTTCTAACAAAGGCTACGGCCTCCATATTTATACAAAATGAGGATCAAGCTGGCTGCCTTCATTCGTGGAGCTTGGCTGTCTAACTGAAGTCAAACTGCTGTAAAACTGCTGATCCTGTAGAACGTGTTGGCTGCTTTGAGCTCGGTGGGGAGAGCTGTTAGAGCTCGGAGTTAAGGTGAAAAGCACGAGGGAAGTCATTTAAAGCTGTAGACAATCTCCCTATAAACATGCAATGCCACCTTTGATGTCTCCTTGTCTCCTTTTGCGTGGTCTTTTGCTCTCTTTAATGCCAAGAACCTGAAATCATCATGTATTAGTCACATAGATATAATGCATGCCCTTCTTCCTACAAACAACACGAATATACTAAGAAATTAATGCATAAGTGGTAAAAGATGAATGGTTGAACAAGGTAAGTAGGCCAATATGAGCCCAAATTGTACCAAAAATTGGGGCTCATCATCACCCCCCAGCTAAACTATTTGCTCATCCTTGAGCAACTTTGCTCTGGCTCCTCGTCTTTGGCCGAGAACTAGAGCCCGGAGCATGCTCTTCCTTTCCTGTTTTTGGTGGCCCTGCCTTTTCTGCCCCTGGTGGTGACGAGGGTGGCACTTCTTCCCCCTTTTCCATTTCCTTGAGCCGGGCTTCGGAAGGCGATTGGCCTATTTTTCGTGTCCAGGAAGTTATTTTTGGGCTTCCCCTCTCGGTGGTGGCTGATGTTTTAGAGGGGGTTCTTGCACTGGGTGAAGTAGAGACATCCCCTAAAATGGTTTGGCTGCTGGGTGGAGGCTGCGGCTTGCCCATGTTTATCCTCTTACTTCTCCTGGCTTCAGATGGTAGAGGGGTCTCCCTCTCTCTCTTCTCCTTCGGCTTTGGAGGTGTACTGAGGGCGGCCGGCGCAGCTGCTGCCTCCTTTTCGAGAATACCAGCCTTCTCTTCCTTGCGTTTTGCTTTCTCAGAGCTCCTTGTAGAGGGCCCCTTCTTTTTAGATTTCGGGCTTCCTATAGAAGACCCTACTTTGCCCACTTCCGGGCCTTCTGTAGAAGATCCTTTCTTTACCAATTTTGGGCTTCCTGTAGAAGACCCGGTTTTAGCCACTCTCGGGCTTCCTGTAGAAGCCCCTGCTTTGGTAATTTTCGGGCTTCCTGTAGAAGACCCTTTCTCTGTCTTTAGGCTTCCTGTAGAAGCCTGTTTCTCAATGATTTTCGGGCTTCCTGTAGAAGCCCCTTTTTCCAATTTCGGGCTTCCTGTAGAAGCCTTTGTCTCTGTTTTCGGGCTTCCTGTAGAAGCCTGTTTCTGCTTTCCTGTAGACACAGGTGTCTCCACCTTTGCTTGCTTAGCTGCTTGAGTTTTGCTTTTTGCTTTGGTTGCAGGTGCTGATGAGGTACTTGGGCTGACGTGGACCACCTTAGCTTTGTCCATTCTGCTCTTCAGCCTCTTTTCTCTTGCTGACAAGATAGGTGTGCCACCTTTTTCTTTGTCATCCTTTTCCTCATGCTTCTTCTTTTGTTCTTTCTTCTGCACTGTGGTCGGGGTCTTCTGGCCTTTTTCTCTCTTTCCCTCGGCCACTGCTTCTTGTTCCTCACTGCTGGAAGAACCCGTTTCTTCGATCAACATTTTAATGTCTCCATCTCTTGTCAAATTCCGGAATGATTCCCATGAGAGGGGAACCTTATATGAATGCAGCACATCCTCCACAAGAAGCTTTATCAGCCCATGGTGGGCTATCTGATCTGGTATGCCCTCTTTTAGCTTTGTGGCACACTCCATTAGAGACTGCAATAGGAAATAAGGGATGCTCAGTTTTTGTTCTACAGGAAGATCAATCCGGTGCCTTAATTCAGTGAGCAACCGAAAGTGATATGCATACACGATGCTAAAACGGCCTTCACAAGTTATATATTTCATGATTTGCAAACTGACTTCATTCCATGGTGGCAACAGACTCGTTCTTCGCACCCCATTTTTGTCCTCTGAGAATTCCTCCTCAGGTGGAAAGAATTCCTTCTTGGCTTGCTGGCTCAACTTTCTTTCTTCCTTATCCCATGGCAAACCCATCGGAAGTTCAGTGATCCGACTGATATATTGCGGGGTGAGCTTGAGGCTTAGACCTCTGAAGTTCACTGTGGCCAGTGTCTTGGATTTCGGCTTCAGAGCCTGCAAAAATTCTTCGGCCACTTCATCATCGTAACCCTGCAGCTTATCACAAAAAGACATCCATTGTGCTCGTGTGAAGAGCTCTACCACTTCCTGGTTTTCCCTTAATTTGGCTGAATCAGTGGGTTCTCGTCTAATAAACCCACCTGGCATGATAACACAGTTTTGTTAACCAGAGGTGGTGATTGTGGAAGAGGTTTTGGTTTACTAAGACAGAGCGTAGGATATCATGCACATAACCCACAAACTTATCCCGGAGGAACTTTAACACAATTTAATTACTAGACATCCTATCGAATGACAGTATAGGCACAGCAGACAACAATTTAACCGTTTTTTTTCTATGACCGGACTGTGGACGACAATCTTGCCACCTTTAATAACCAGTTGCATGAAGACTTTAGGGTTACCTCTTTAATTGGCCACCTTTTTACGTGAGGCACCCGCTTCCCTGTAGAAGACTGCGTTCCTGTAGGATGACAGTGTTCCTGTAGAATGCAGCGTTCCTGTAGAATGACAGCGATCCTGTAGAATGCAGCGCGCGGATTTCAGGAGAGACTGCAGTCGGTCTGCGCCTTGAGCGTGCTTCTCAATCGCTCTGATAGCCAAAAGCTCGGCGTATCACACTGTAGAAGGAGCAGGATAGCTGCTCGAGTTCAAATCGGTGGGTGATAAATGCATGAATGCGATCGAGCCGATTAGATTTCAAATTCGGCGGAATCCGTGGCGCGGGGGGTGAGCTGTCCCCGCCGGACCGTTGGGTGACATCACCCCATCATTCCACTGTGCGTTTACTTGCTGCCGCATCAATTCCTGCGGATCTGCCTCTGCCTCTCCTGTTGAACTCGTTTCCTCGACGGGATCGTTCTCACGTGCATGCTGCCCATTCTCTTTGTCATGGCCGCCACCCACACATCCAACTAGACCATTAACTGGCCGACGTGGCCGGCCAAATGGCCACACAGTCGCTCAACCAATTCACCTTTACACCTAAGCAATAAATCAAAGTAACATTCATGTAGTCTGATGGAAGGAAGGGTCGAGACACTTACCTGCGTGGCTGTACACGATGTCTCGGCTCTTTGGACGCTGATGAGTCGATTTACCTGCTGCTGGCGGACTTACACAGGCCCGGAGATCCATGTTCATGAGCTATCGTCGATGGATGGGATGCTTCAGTTGCATGCACCCACGTTTCCCTTCAGATGGCCTGCGCGGTGAATGGTATCCACTCTAGCAGGTTTAACTGTTACAGGACTCCCGCGAGATGTCTTGGAACAGTTCTTCCTCCTTGGGTGCATGCTGCACGACTATGGATGGCCTCACGATCATGTTCTCGGAGCCTCGGGCTGACTGTGATGAATATGGTGTGAGATCTCTAGCGCTTTTTCCATTTACAGGTTGCTTTTTTCCTCGAGACTCATCGATCTGCTTTGCTGGTGCAGGTACTTGGTTGCATGTCGGCAAGGACGGTGGAGCAAGATAACAGCAATGTGCATGGTTGACAACCGTGACATGCATGCGTCCAAACCAATCCTTAGTCGTTAGATCGCCTCATGAAATGAATTCTGGCCCGTTCTGAGCTTCTACAGGAAGCTTCCTGTAGAAATACAGCGTTTCCTGTAGAAAGGATGCGTTCCTGTAGAGAGTCTGCACCTTCCTGTAGAAGATCTGCATCTTCCTGTAGAAAATCTGCGTCTTCCTGTAGAAACTCTGCATTTTCCTGTAGAAAATCTGCGTCTTCCTGTAGAAGACTCAAGCTGGAATAAAATTGCACATACCTTGGAGAAAATGAGGATTCTTGGAGGAGGTGCTGGTGAGGTGTCCTTGCTGCATGATGAGGACCCTTGGCTTTGAGTTGAGAGGCTTCCTCTCCTCCATAGAACACCTGCATGCAATTTTACATAATGAATCTGCTGACTTTGTTTTTCTTTTGTTTTTTCCTTTTTTTTTTTCTTTTTTTTTTTGAAAGATAACAGGGGCGCCTCATTGAGGTTTTCACCCTTGCCATCTGCCTTGAGCGCCTCAAAGAGGTTTTCACTCAAGGATCTTTTTCCAACCTTTTTTTTTTTTTTTTTTGAAAAGACAATAGGGGCGCCTCAGTGAGGTTTTCATCCCTACCACCTGCCTTGGGCGCCTCAGAAAGGTTTTCACCCAAGGATCTTTATTATTATTTTTCTCTTTTTTTTTTTTTTTTTAGATTCTTCAGGGTATGCCCAAAGCAGAGGCACAACCCTTCTCTATGACCAACACTGCCTTCTCCATAGTTTTGATGAACTCTTGTCTTGAGGGAGGCTTCCTGTAGATCTTCAATCGATGCCCATTGACAAGCATGGGGATGGATTCCTCATCAATGGTCCTAATAAGCACAGATCCATTGTCATGACATTTTTCCACTGAATATGGCCCTAGCCATCTGGTTCTCAGCTTCCCCTTGAAATCCTTGTATCTGGAGTCATACAACAAAGCCCAATCTCCCGGCTGAAATTGCTTGTCATGGAGATGTTGGTCATGCCACACCTTTCTCTGAAGTTGAACCACTTCTGAGTGAAGGAGGGCCTGCATTCGATGCTCATCCAGGCCATTCAGCTGCAATAGCCTTTCTTGTTGTGCATGGCTGAGATCTAGGTCCAGTTGAGCTGCCATCCTCAAAGTGTTGTATTCAAACTCAATGGACAACAAAGATTTCTTCCCATAGACCAGCTCATAAGGTGTGAAGCCGGTGGTGGTCTTCCAAGTGGTGTTGTAAGCCCATGTGGCTTCAACCAGGCGATCTGCCCAGTCCTTTCTGCTGCTGCTCACCACGTTAGTCAAGATCCCTTCTAATGCTCTATTGGTGACTTCCACCTGCCCATTTGCTTGAGGGTGATAGGGGGTGGAAGTCCTATGCTTGATCTTGTGATGAGCTAGTAGATCTTCAACCAGGTTGGATGTGAACTGGCTCCCTTGATCGGTGACCAGCTCTCTTGGATAGCCAAACTTATAGAAGATGTTTTCTCTTAGGAACTCGGCCACCTTTTCTTCTGTTGCTGCTTTGATTGCTTTAGTCTCTGCCCACTTTGTCAAATAGTCAGTACACACAATGATGTAAGACCTTTGCCTCGAAGGAGGGTTGATTGGGCCCACAAAGTCCATGCCCCACTTCTCAAATGGCTCAAGAGTCACTTGAGGTTGGAGAGGCATCTCATCCCTTTGGGTCGGTTTCCCCATTCTTTGGCATTGGTCACACTGGCTGACATATCTTCTGACATCTTGATGAAGTGTGGGCCAATAGTAGCCTGCCTGCAGGATCTTGAAGGCAGTTCTCTTTGCTGCAAAATGTCCTCCACAAGGCCCATCATGACAAGTGAGGAGGATATCAAAGACTTCCTCCTCCCTTACACAACGCCTTAAGATCTGATCGGGGCCAAGCTTGAACAGATTGCCCCCGATCCAAGTAAATGAGGCACTTTTTCTGATGATTCTGCTCTTCTCTCTGGAAGATAGGTGCGGAGGGAACTGTGCTGAAACAAGGCAGTTTGCTATATCAGCAAACCATGGAGAGAGTACTGAAATAGCAAACATATGTTCATCGGGCATCTGGTCATCCACTGTTCCATCCGCATCTGCAGACAAATCCATTCTAGATAAAAAGTCAGCAACAACATTTTCTCTACCTGGTTTGTCAACAATGGTCAAATCAAACTGCTGCAATAAAAGTAACCATCTAATAATATGAGCATTCACATCTGGTTTATTCATTAAATATCTAATTACAGCATGGTCTGTATGTACAAAGGTCTGGTAACCAGTAATATAATGTCGGAACTTGTTCAGTGCATGGACCACAGCCAAGAATTCTTTCTCGGTTACAGTGTAATTCAGCTCAGCTTTGGACAAGTTTTTGCTAACAAAGTAAATGGCATATGGAAGTTTTTGCTCAACCTGTCCTAAAGCTGCACCTATGGCTTTGTTCGAGGCATCAGTGTGGATGTGGAAAGGTAGGGCCTAGTTTGGACCTCTCAGAATTGGGGCTGACACCAACTTGTCCTTCAATTCATTTAAAGCCTTCTGACAATCGTCAGTCCAATTAAACTCCACATCTTTTGCCAACAGGCCAAACAATGGCGAGGCTAGCTTGCTGAAATCTTTAATGAATCTCCGGTAGTATCCTGCTAATCCCAAGAAACTCCGAACATCCCTTACCTTTTGAGGAGGTGGAACCCTCTTGATGAGAGCAATTTTGTTAGGATCCACCTGCAACCCTTGGCAAGAGATGGTATGGCCTAGCACGGTCCCTTCAGTCATTAGGAATTCACATTTTTCAGGACTAAGGGACAAGTTCATCTCAATGCATTTGGTTAGGACTTTTCCCAGATTGGACAATGCTTCCTGGAAGTTGGCCCCATAAGGAGTAAAGTCATCCATATAGATTTCCACTGCATCATGGACCAGCTCCGAGAAGATGCTCAAGACAGCTCTCTGGAAGGTAGCAGGAGCATTGCATAGCCCAAAGGGAAGAACTCGGCAGGCAAAGGTACCCCAAGGACAAGTGAAGGTGGTCTTATCTTGGTCTTCCGGGCTGATTTGGATTTGGTTGTACCCGCTAAACCCATCCAGGAAAGAGAAGAACTTCTTTCCTACCAGTCCATCCAACACTTGATCTATGAAAGGTAGAGGGAAATGGTCTTTCTTGGTAGCTTTGTTCAGTTCTCGGTAGTCCACACAGATTCTCCATTTCCCATTTTTCTTGGGAACCAACACCAGAGGGGACACCCATTCACTATCTGAGATGGGGTAGATGAATCCTGCATCCAACAGTTTTTGCAATTCTTCTTTGACAATGTCCTTAAGAGCTGGATTCATTCTCCTCTGGGGTTGCCTAACCGGTTTACAATCCTCTTTGATGTATATATGATGGGTACAAACCGAAGGATGGACTCCTTTCATTTCCTTATAGCTCCAAGCAAAAGCATCTAGGTGGTTGGCCAACAGACTACACAGCTCCTTTTCCTGGGAAGGAGATAGGGAGGAGCTGATCTTTAATGCTTTCTCAGGGCCGAACTCCACATTCTTGATTCTGGAAGTAACAGGGTTAGTTGTACAAAGATCCACTAAGGTGCTAGCTTGGGCATCCTCCACCAATTTCTCTAAGGGTAGTGCACTGGAAGGTGGATTCTGGATCAAGGTCTCGATCAAGTCATCCTCGGTTGGGGGGTCTCTTCTAGTGGTATCTAAGGTGCACAGAGGTGCTGAGTACACCTCGTCTTCCTCTCCTTCTTCCAACTAGAGTGGTAAGTCATGCTCTAAGGAGGGATGGGTAGGAGGGTATAGGACTAGCTTGTTGGACATGGGACCATTTTTGATGGTCATGTTTCCTGCACGACAACTTATGTAAGCATATGCAGTAGCTAACCAAGGCCTTCCCAAAATGAGAGGATATCCAGTAAGCTTTGCCTTTGGTTGTAGAACCCGGAAGTCTACAGGGTATTCCCAAGAGTCAATAGAGACCAAGACATCCTCCACAATCCCTTCGGGAGTCACGGTGGAGCGATATGCTAATTGCAGTACTGTCGAGGTCTTCCTCAAGGAACCCTGAAGATTGAGTTTGAGCATGGTATCCCTGGTCATCACATTAATGGCAACCCCCAGATCAATCAAGGTGTGAGGGATGATGGTGCCATTGATGTGGACATCTACTACAGGACTTCCAGGATCTAAGTACTTTGGGCAGATGACTTGTCCTAACATCAGGTCAGACAGTTGTCCTATGACATTAATGGTTGAGGCATCTTTCTTCCGCCTGCCTGGGTGTTTGAAGCACTTTTCCTTAACCAGTTTGTTGTAGATTGGCACATCCTTGATGGCTTGGAGAAGTGGTATTTTTACACACAACTGCTTGAGCTCACCCAGAAGCTCATCCTCCTCTGGGTTGGGTTGTGTGGTGGCTGTTAGTCTCTCAGGAAAGGGTGGAATAGCCTTTGGTTCACTTTCTTGTTTATCTTCCTCATCCTCTGGGGGAGGAGGTTGGCGATCTGGTAGAGTCTTTCCAGATCGAAGATTGATCTCCTGGATCTCCATAGTATAGGTAGGGCATGAGGTTTCCCCAGTGTATACCTGCTGGGCTTGTCTATTGTTAGGGTTCGGGTTCGGTTGAGCAGGCATTTGAGGTTGCCTTGGAGGAGCAGGAGGTAATGGCTGAGGTTGAACTGGTGGTGGAGGCAAGATGGCAGGAGGAGTGTTGTATTGGGGCCTCCACCCCGACTGAGGTGCATTCCATTGAGGCTGTGGCTGGGCATGTGAATGATATGAATGAGAAGTAGGTTGAGTGGGGTACTGAGGTGGATAAGACCATGGAGGAGGCATGGACCATGAAGGATGAGCAGGGGGACCCCAGGAAGGCATAGGAGTCGATTGGTTGGGGCTGTAATAAGCTTGAGATGCCCCTTGCATCCCCTGCTGATAAGGTCTAGATCCTTGTGGCCTCCTTTGGTTGAGGTAATAGAGAGGTTCAGTGGGAGCTTCTGTCCCTTGGTACATGGCTTTAAACCCAGGTAAGGTTGGACACTGATTTGTGGGATGGTCCTCCTCACAAACGAAACATACTTCAATCGAATGCAATGGGCATTCGTTCTTAGGGTGTCTCCTTGTGCACCTAGGGCAGAAGACAACCAAGGCTCTCTCAGCTTCTTCTTTCTTCTGCTGGATTCTGAATGTGTCCAGTTGCATGGCAATGGTCTGTCTCACCTCACTCTTGAGATCTTCTAATTGATTTGCAAGCTCATGTTTGGAGAAAGGAACACTAGTTGAGGGGAGGTTTCCTCTACCTCGTTTCCTAGCTGCCCTGGAGTGGTTTCTAAACACAGTCTTGATGTCCTCATAAGGCAGTTGGTAAATGTCCACCCCAGCTAACATGTGAAGGGTATCTAAGAGGTCTTCAGGGACTCCTCGAAGCAGGACCAAGTTGAGGGATTCAGGGTCAAGTGTGCACCTGGCCCGCTTATAGCTTAGTTGGAACCTCTCCTCATAATCCTCTAAGGACTCATCATTTCCCATGGTCATCCTAAAGATTTCTCCCTTGGTTTCCTTAGACCTACAATAATCCCTGTACTTGGTATTGAAAGCTTGCTGCATCTGAGCCCAAGTGGTGATACTATTCCCAGATAAGCCCATGAACCAGCGTAATGCTGCATCCTTAAGAGTTGAAGGGAAGAGTTTCAGCTTTTGCTCATCTTCAGTATAGTCATAGGTTCTACAGAGGACAACAAACTCAAACAGGAAGGTATCAGGATCTTCAGTAGTCAGTCCATGGAAGTGAGGTAAGGCGGAGGGGCTAATGTTCTTCATTTTCATTTCTCCATTGGTCTCTCGGATGGGAAAGGCACCTTCTATTCTCTCATCTTCTCTTCTATTGTCAGCCATAGCTTCAGATGGAGTGGTCTCTAACTCTTCTTCTACTATAGGATCTTTGTATATCTCTGGATGTTCACCTATAGGTTCTTCTGGGTCACTGTCACCAAATAAGAGAGAAGGGTGACTCAGTGATGTGGTGGGGGTGTTTGGTAGGAATTTGCCTGATCTATCTCGGTTCCTACGAGGCATGAAAGGGAAAAGAATTTCTTTTTGATTGTTTTTGCTTTTTCTTGTGTACCTGCAAAACTGAAACAGATTGATCTACAACTAACTATAAAGATGCAGAATTAAACTGAAAGCAGGAAAGAACTAATCTACTCTGCTCAAATGAAATTGCAGAAATGAAACACTAGTCTATGCTTGCAGAAATGAAAGGATAATCTATGAAAGCAGGAAATGCTAATCTATGAAAGCAGGAAATGCTAATCTATGAAAGCAAGAAATGCTAATCTATGAAAGCAGGAAATGCTAATCTATGAAAGCAAGAAATGTCTATGCTACTTTTGCAGAATGGAAATGAAATAAACTACTTAGCAGAAGATTGTAGTGGAAAATAGAAGAAAAGCAACAATCACTAATACTCTGACGCTTCCCCGGCAACGACGCCAAAAAGATGGTGGGCTCCAGTATTGTAGCAATAATGCTACAACTCCTGGGGCTCCCTATCTCTAATTTTATCAACCCGGTAGTTCGTACAAACTTGGAAGCGACGGTGCTGTATGCACAAGTACTAGCTCTTGTCGCAGCTGTCACTTGGTCAGCTGGCACAAGTCCGCTAGGGCTCAAGCCAACTTCTATATGCTCTCAGAAGAAGCTTTCTAAATGATGGACGAAGGCTATCTCAAGGGAAATTGATCTACTTTGCAACAATGAACTGAAAGCCAACCAAAACATGGAAACCCTAGTAAACCCTAATCTGACTAGTTTAACCTCTATGATGCAATAGTGAGAGTGCAACTGTCTAAAAAGGATGCCATTACTTCTAATGATGTGAAATGCATGAACTCAAACTACTTCTATGAAAGAGAACATTGTTTTTGTATTTTTGCTTAAGTGGATGGAGTGATTGTGAATTTGTTTCTTATTAGGGTTTGGCTGTGCAGAGGTGGTGCGAAGGGAGAGAAAGCTTGGGAAAGGTCAGGATGGCTAGGAGAGGTCCCAGGGGATCCTTAGCATCAGTCTACAGAAGTCTACAATGTTTGGAGGCTCGGCAACCAAGTTTGCAGGCTCCTACAGGATGTCTGTAGGGGATCCTACAGGAAACTCAGGGATTCTACAGGAAGTCTGCTAACTTCTACAGGATGTGCTATAAGTGGAAGTTTTGGGTGATGGTGAAGTGATGGGATGGTTTGGGTGGATAGGTAAGGTGGAGATGGAACTGGTGATGACTCAGGGGCAGAGAAATAGGACAGAGAATTAGTGCACGAAGTTGTTTGGTGGATAGAAGGATGGCAACAACGAAAGGTCAAAGAGATGAAGCTACGTGGCAATGGATGAGTTGGAGGGTGAACGAGCTGGACAGAGGCCGAGTAGGTGGCTTGAGGAGAGTCAAGAAGAAGAAGAAGGAAGTGGAATGATATGGAGCAGTGTAAATGAAACAAATGACTTATGTCTTGCACCAAAAACGAGAATTCATCAACCTATGATACCTGTGCCATTAAACCTATGAACAGCGATGTAAAACCGAGAAAATAAGCCGTGCATGGAATGAAAAATGTAGAAGTATGGTTCAATATCAAAAGTGCATGGATGGATCTTCAACGAAAATGACTATGTTGCAGCTTGCATGGAAGTAAAAGACTGTGTTTCTTTTTGGTGGTTGATATGGACTGCACCCCAATCCCTAAACAGAGATGGCAGTGATCTCTAACAACCTTTTTCTTGGAGCTCCTGTGTATTACAAACCTCCTATCTGAATCTAAACAACTGAAAGTAAAGTAACCATAAGCTAATTCTACTCAATCACACAAAAACTAAATCAGCAGACTGTAAATTCGAATTGCATGTCAAAGTAAAGAAACAAAGTGCTGGAACGAAAGGCAAATAACACTACAAAACAGAGGAGGTCTATTGCTCTCAGGTTGGGCCCTAACCTGAGAGCTATAGCTCCCTTAAAAACTCAGAATTAGATCCAAATCTGCCTGCCTTTATTCATAATCAAAAGTCTAATGTCATGCCAAAACTGGCTTACAAAAACCGAGCTGTAACTCGTGCTCAGAGATTACAATAGTAATTCCAAAAGTCAAAAAGCTTCTAACAAAGGCTACGACCTCCATATTTATACAAAATGAGGATCAAGCTGGCTGCCTTCATTCGTGGAGCTTGGCTGTCTAACTGAAGTCAAACTGCTGTAAAACTGTTGATCCTGTAAAACGTGTTGGCTGCCTTTGAGCTCGGTGGGGAGAGTTGTTAGAGCTCGGAGTTAAGGTGAAAAGCACGAGGGAAGTCATTTAAAGCTGTAGACAATCTCCCTATAAACATGCAATGCCACCTTTGCTATCTCCTTGTCTCCTTTTGCGTGGTCTTTTGCTCTCTTTAATGCCAAGAACCTGAAATCATCATGTATTAGTCACATAGATATAATGCCTGCCCTTCTTCCTACAAACAACACGAATATACTAAGAAATGAATGCATAAGTGGTAAAAGATGAATGGTTGAACAAGGTAAGTAGGCCAATATGAGCCCAAATTGTACCAAAAATTGGGGCTCATTAGTGCTCCTGAACCTGACACAGAGTCGTGGGCTGCAACTTTAACGGCATCTCTGTGATTTTCATGTTGAGCTCAAACTGAACTCAACCAACCTCTTCTTTAACTTCGTGTAGACCATCGGCTAATTTTCTGATCTTTTCTTCTAGTTGCGCATCCTCTAGGAAGTGAAGCTCAAGCATTGCCCTGCATGCCTCTACAACTGCTGACTCTAGTCATGAACTCTACACCTGTAACGTCTCCTTTTCCTTCAGAGCCTCTGTCTTTTCAATGAATATATGTTCATTGTTCACTCTATATTTTCTAATGAGGTTGAGGGTGCACTGCTCCCAGGCTCTCAATTCATCTTCCAACCCTGCATGCAGCGCTTGGAGGGCCTTGTTCGTGAGCACCGCTATATTCAGCTTGATGTTCTTGATTATTCTTAGGAAAATGTAATCATCGACTGACTCCATGCGAAGGGACCTATTTGGTAATACAATAGTCCTAAGGTCTAGCATCCTTACCAACTCGGCTACTTCGCTTGCCCTAGGTGCTAGGCTCACTTGTTTCATGCTACTTGTCCAGTTCCCACATGTATTCTGATTGCCTAGATCTACAGCTCGAATAGATCCTTTTGGATGCTCCCGAGGGCAACTAGGTTACGTGCAACTTTCTTAGCTACCTGCTTTATCTTCTGTGGAGTAGAACTTCCCGCATCCATGCTTGTTCTAGCATCTAAGTTTGAGGGGGCATGCCACTCTACAAGCCATCTTGCTACCACCTCATGTACATCTGTTTCCATCACCAAATATGGAATTCATGCTATTTATGTTGTGGATCCTTCCACGCGTGAATGTATACTCTATGGAAGTCATCCTTGAACGTTGTGTAGGCTGACAGCTGCATGTACAAGACAACCTCAGACACTGGTTAATGGCCATGCAGAGACTTGATTCCATAAGGACCCAAAATATTTTCATATCTGTGATCTATGTGGGGTCCTTTGTATCCCATAAGGAAGTGAATTGCACTGCCTTCGATAATCTTTCCTCAAGCGGAGGAAACTAGTTATCCTTCGAAAATTCCCATGCGACAAGCACAATGGACAACAATAACCAAGCGTAGTGAAACGACTTGGTTTCGTCATGGGCCTCTCGATAGTTCATGAGTAACTCCTAACAAAGGTATGTGGACCAATTGAATTGTACGCCCTTCGTGCACTAGGCATCCAGGGAAACTATAGGCACCAGAACATCATCCATGCGACATTTCCTCATCACCTTCCCTTCTAATATTTGGGTGGCCAATTGAACCACCAAATATGTGATAGAGAGGATTGAATACCCTCGTGACTTCTTCATGAGGTTTTCAATCTCTCTTCATTATTTCTATGAGGTCCTTTTCCCTCGTCTTGTCGCCAAAATCTTTTGCCGGGTTCAAGCCTTCATACACTAGGTGCGTGATTCTATGAATAAGCATGTCTGTAATGGGTATAGGATCTCCTAGACATAGACATCCACCATGCACCAATGTGAGCATCTGGTGCACACAGACTGTGTTGATGGGGGTGCAGTGATAATGGGGCACCCACAACAAATTAAGTAACCCCAAATTCTCCACACTGTGGACCCATTCCTCCATCTCTAATGTTGTAACACCAGACTCTACGTAGTAGATGAGCCTCATGTACTTATATGTCGCTAAGTGTGGAGACCTAGCGTGATCTATGAGGTCCTAATCCTCCATTTTCAAAAGTGGGATCTACGCGAGCCACAAACCTTCAAAAGGGACTTGCTTTGGTAGCCGAGGCATGGAAATGGTGAACTTCTCAGAATCTGGGTCCTTCGAGACCTTCGACTTTCCCTTCCACGGAGGGATATACTTGAGTAGCTTCGTTATAAGTTCCACTCCTTCGGCGTCAATATCTTTTGTTCCTGTGCCTTCTTTCACCTCTAGGTCCATGACTTTCTCTGGCTGCTTGTCTTTCTTTTGTTTTGCTTGTGCTGTGGAATTATTTCTTGGTGACTTGCGCACATGTACTAGCTTTTTCTGCTTGTCCTTCTTTGGTTTGGATGTTTGGGTTTCTCAGGTAGGCGTAGGCTTTGGCCTAGGCAACCTCAGTGGCATAGGCACAAGAACTGGAGCTTCCATACTTACCACTTCTGTGGCAGCTCCCTCAGAGGCAACATCACCACCAGCACTCATAGTTTCAACGGGACTTGGTCCCAACATTTTCTATAGAATAAAAATCTGATTTAGCTCAGAAAACTTAGCAAATGCAAGGCTCGTGACTAAATCCTCCCAATACAATCAGTTCATAGGAGACATACAACAAATCTCACTAGAAATTCTGAGAGTGAAAAGTGTTGTCTGTTGGATCCACATGCATAATTTATAGGGAGTTTTGAATTCAAATCCAACCGTTCCCCCCAATTTCTGATAATAAATGTTGTTTTGGCGGCAAATCTTCAAAGATATTTTCCTTAAATGCTGCCATCCCTTTACCCTTAACCATATTTCGTCCGTCAAGTCATGAACAATGACTTCAACACTCACTTTCCTACTGTGATGTGCGTACTTCCCTCCATGGTGAATCTTCCTGTGCATAGCTTCATGGATTGCATTTTTGTCATGTCTACACATCCTGCTTGCTGCGTTGTCCTCCAATCCTGGTAGTGTAGTTTATTGTCGCGCGCTCCCTTGTAGCTACCTGGAGCACTAAGACTATCCTGCTGCCATATAGTCACTGCGTAGGATCCCCTATATACAACTTCAATATGCTCCCATTCACTCTTCCTGGAAAAGGTTCCCCATTCAATTTCACGCGCTGAACTGCACCCCCATTTGTAATTTCTTTGATAATTCCTAGAAACTTAGTGAATTTACTATCATATAACAGGACAAGATCATTTACCTTAAAAGTGCAAAGCTTGATGTAGCGATCGTGCCATGCCTTCTCACATTCATTTTGTACTTGCTGATGAAATCTTGCCAAAAATCAATCCTCTTCGAGCTCCATTGACTACGCGAGCCATTCTTCCAAGGCCTCACGATCCGCCATACCTATGAGAGTTGTTATGCATAGACTAGGCACAATATACTCCATCGACATTACAACTTCGACACCATATACCAATATGAATGGAGTTTTCCCTACCAGCTTCTTACAAGTACTCCTATAAGTGCATAGTACTGCAGGTACATGCACATCACAGTCGTTCCACTGCACATTGTAGATCTTCGTCAGTGCGTTCTCCAAAATCTTATTAAAGGATTCAACAACTCTATTGGCCTGTGGGTGATACAATGTACACTTTTGATGGTAGACATGGAATTATTCAGTTAGCGCATTGTTCATTTCGTTCAGAAAGTGTGTTCCCCTGTCACTCATCAACACTTTCAGGCAGCCAAATCTAGTTAAGAGATATTCAAACAAAAAATTTGCTTCCATAGCCCCTCTACAATACTTTATCGGTTGTGCTTCCACCCATCTGGTGAGATATTCTATAGCGGTGATGATATAACATGCACCTGTCTGCTTTCCTAGGGGGTGAATTGGTCCAACAAAATCAATCGCCCATTTCTCAAATGGCTGCAAAGATACTTGAGGATGCAATGGAAACTCATCCCTTCGCGATGGACTGCCTGTTCTCTGACATGCATCGCATGCCTTTTTTACACAACATTTTGTCACTGTCCCTATACTCCCTATTCCTTGATCCTAGAGGACCTCTACAGTGAACCTCATATGTTTTCCTATCATGAAGAACATGTCTTTACATCACTCTTCATTTGCAGAACATTTCCCTCTTACATCATTTCCAAAGAATATTCAAGGGAACTCAATTTTAAAGGCCGACGCTATCCCCTAGTTTCTTCCCCGCACTGATTTGCATAGTTTAACACTGATACTAGCACCGGTATCCATCCATTACCCATGCCAACCCTCTTTTGGAAAGTTTTTTAAAATGGAGTTAAAGCTTCCAGGTCTAGAAGCTTCGTGAACAGAAGTCTAGTAAATGGTTAGTCAAGATAGAGTTGAGAGATACTGTTTGGGCTCCTTTCCCCTATTAAAATGGAACAAAACAAAAGGGATAAGGCCTCTCCCATCATAAGAGGATCCATGTCCCCTCTCTCAAGCTATATAAACTTCTCCTTTTCCAACCTCATCTAGCTAATGAAAGGGCTGGAATAATCTGCAAACTCTTGATCGTCGAAACAACTCTTAATAGCCTTAACTTTCTATTTTGTGCTTGTAAAGGGAGAATAAGTTTGTAGTTTTTTTGGTTTGGAGAAAAGAGGAAGAAGCCTTGAACCTCTATTATTTGAGGTGAATCATGAGATGCTAACAGTGGTTCTAGAACCCAAACATGTCGAAGGAAACTTGCACTGCTAAGGCGAAGGTTATACTTTCCTTTTTGTCATAATAATACAATTGATATTCTGTTTCCTATATAAATTGCATATTGTATTTGGTAGCTTAAGACTCCTTAGCCTCTTAATTAGGTTGAATCTGTTGTATGCTACCATGTGTGCTTTGGTTTCTTGTCTATTTGTTTCAGGTTCTTGATTGACATTAAGAAGCTGATTACTGGAGCAAAGACACATGGACTTCATCAAACAAGGACAAGCAATATAGGAGGTAGGATATTATCCATTCTCAATCTAAGGGAACTTATGTCAGATTGTCTTATTTACGGCTAGACCCTCTCCCCTGGGCTAGAGGAATTGTCTATGTCTGCAGAGAGAACCTTCCTACTCCACAAATTTGCGACTCCACTGGGGAGCCATCCCTCTCTTTCGATTGTTTTCCATTTCATGATTTGTGACGACTTTTCTTGTATCACTCTTTCTCTTTTGTAATCTGTACTTTTACGTTATTTACTGCTTTGAATATTAAATTTAGAGTGATAGGTCTAGTTTTGGTTTTTGGGTTTTTTTTTCTTTGAATCCCTCCATCGATGCTGTTATTTTGCTAACAATAGCACTGACCAACGCGAGTTCTTCTTGAATAGTCGCACCACAACCCTTATGGCACTTGTTTCTAGTTAGACAGTCACGCCGATTATTGTAGGTTAAAATCAAGGTTTCTCTTAAATCATTTCCAGTGTGTCTTGTCCTCATAGATTCTATTCCTTGGCTTTTTTTCCTTTATTCTTCTTGGCAAGAATGCTTCATTAGCTTGATTTGTTTGCTTGATTGGTTTGAGAGTGCATTACTTGATTTTTTGAGTTTTTGGATGGTTTGCGTTCCTAGGGCATCTGGGCCATTGTCCATGCATTTTCTTATCTACTCATCAAGTCAAGTTGGTGTTTTGCTACTTCATGCATTTCATGTTTTAGTCCTTGCATCTATATTGCTCTCTTTTCAATTGGACGAGTGAAAAAGTTTCGTTTTCTCTTCTCTTCATTGAACGCCTCTTTTCTGAGCATAGATTACATTGCTCGATTTTGTTTCAAATGAATCTTTGCATATTTGGTTTGAAAGGAGTTCTTTTTATCGTGCTTTGCATATGATTGATGTTTGCTTGTTTGAAAATTTTCATTGAAATGTTTATGTGAAAGGTTCATTTTAGCAATGCATTGGAGAAAATACATCATTCTAGTTCATTTAGTTGATATGTTGCATTGAGTAGCATCATTGAAAGCTATAATTACATCATCATGAACATTTTAAATAAAATGATTTTTTTTACTATTAAAAGGACTAGTTGAAGTGAATTTGATAGGAAGAGTAGGAAGTGGAAATGATTTTCATTCTTTTGTTTTGAAAAGTGAAGTAGTGGAGATTCATCTTACTTTCAGTTGCTTGTTTTTTGCATTGATTGTTTTCTCTTCTCTCAATTAGTGTAAGCATTCATCGATTTGAAATGGTTTTATCTCATATAGCTACACGTAAGAGTTTTTCAGGTGACATCAATAAAGCCTACAAAACGAGACTTAACTTCAAGATAACCTTTAAAATATATTAAATTAACATAAGGCGCATTTGAAACTAAACGCTCACATTTAGAGGTCTAGGCTAGAGATGTGTTCGGCGCCTTTAAACCTAACAGCTGTCATTCGCTTCGATATTAGACAACGCTAGTATGGACTTGTGCTCCCTATACCATCACGTATATAAAGGGAGACCCCACTAGGTTTTCAATCATGTATCAATAGGAGGTCAAGTCTGTTGCCATGTAAACGTGATACACTAAACACAACATTTAGGGAGATTGCCTGCTCATACTTTTCGGTTTGTCGAGAGGTATTTTGCAGTTCACGATTACTTGGTAATCCCTTTTTCCTAGATTATCCTAAGCAATCATTTTATTCTTTCTGACTCTTTAAATTTAAAATATCATTGAGCACTTGTCCTTTCGAGCTCGTTCAAACTGAAAGTGACTAGAGTCATCTTTTCCTTGTTCTTGACTCTTAAAACGTGAAAACGCATCAGCCTATTTCAGCGTCTTATAATATTTTTTTCCCACAATCACATCACATTCTTGATAGTTTTATTATAGACCACATCGTGAGTATATCTTTAATATATTTTAAAGAAGCCTTGAAATTAATATCTCTTCTCTTTTTTTTTGATACAAAGTCATCTTGGCTGAACCATCAGGTTTGTCTCATTCCTCTTCCTCTCCTCCATCTGGAAGTTCATCCAGAGAATATTTCCCTGAACTTTCACAGTCACTTCAGGATCAAGGTGTTGAACTTGATATTGTTTTGAGTATTCAAAATTTGTCATCTCATCTACCTCCATCAGATACTGGGTCACCTTACGAATCTAGCTCGGAATCCTCTGGTAATCCTATTCGGACTTTGGAGAGTCCACAAACTCCTGAAAGTCCACAAAGATTGGTTGTTTACCCGTCGAAGATATTGTTTTATCCTATTGTGATATCTCCTCAGCATCGTTATAGTTCGTATGATCAGACTGGTGTTCCTTTGGAGTTATCTCCTCATTCATCTTTAGCTCGTTGCCGATTGTTTTCTATGTAGTTAGAAGGCAAAATCCCAGTCTCTTCTCCAAGTCAGTTGGAAGTTTTTGCTACTCAAACTACTCACGTAGGTGATGAGCAGGGATATGAGTTCCCTCTGGAAGGTTTCCCTTTTATGGGAAGAGTCCCATCTTTCTCTTATCTTGGGTTTAGTGAGCCCATATTTCCGCATGGTTATACCTCTCTAGATTAGTTGGTTTTGGGCACTCCTAGTATCAGAATCCCATCTGGTCTTCTGGCGCTATGCCTACATCAGGTCCATTCATTCAGAACACGACCTGTCGACCGATTTTACAAACGCAGTCACTTCAGTTCTGGTTCAACCTATCTCATCATTTCGGATGAATCCTCTAGTTATACTAATAGTCTTAGGTCAGGTCTTGGTAAGTTATTTTACCCCTCTAGTGAGTGGATAGACTGTTCCACCACCTAGGGGGTAAGGTTTGAATATCCCTATTTTTTTAGGCCAAACCAATGTGATTGGATTACAAACTCAAATGGTTGGAATGAATCAAACTTTTTACGGCGCTATTCCTAACCCTGTTGATCCATCTAGGTTAGGTAATGTCTAATACTAGTAGCCATACATGGCTTAGGTTCCAGTCCAACCGGCTTATGTTCCATATGGTTCACACGCCTTGGTTTCTCCACCTTACATTCCTCAAGTTGGACCTTATGTTCACCTTGGTCAACCCGCTATGCCTCATGGCTATGGCCAGATCCAATTTGGGAACTATCAATACCTCCCAGGTATAACTATAGGAACTATCCAACTGTCCTTGTAGGAACAAGGGAAACCTTCACAAGAGCAAAGGGAAGCATTGCAGTAGCAAGGACAACTACTACAACTACAAGGGAAAAATTTGCAACAGTCACAGTAGCCTTTACAGCCATAGACACAATTTTTTCAGCAGTCCTCCAAACCATTGTCCTCTCAAGGAAAGCCTTTACAGTAGCAGGGGCAACCTCTATAGCCACAAGGTCAACCTTTGCATAGAAAAGCCAACCTTTTCAGAAGCCATAATGTCAGCCTTTGCAACAATAGGCCATATATGCATATTAGCAAGGTCATCCTGTTCAAGGCCAAGGTCAACCTTCGCAAGTTCAAGGTCAACCCTTGCAACAACAGGTTAAAAATCCTTATGTCCAGGGTGAATAGGTTCAACAGCCTTTTAACCCATATGCCCATCAGTGACCTATGGTAGGACAGTATCAAATCTAACCGAAACCAAATCCTCCCTACTGGCAAGGTAACGTTAAGTGGGGGAAAAATTAGATTCCATATGCACAAAATCCTCCATTGTGGGGGAAAATTCCTTACCAACAAGGATGGGTTCTGCAGTTTGGGTCTACTCAAAGGCCCCACATGCCTTTTAACACGTAATTTTCTTTCTTGGCCAAATTGGACCTACTAGATGTTTCGAGTCTCACCAATGATCCTATCCTTCATTCATCGTATTGACCTCTAGTTCCAATGAAGGTTCTAAGTGATTGCCCCAAATTTGAGGGAAAAGCGAAGGAGGATCCACAAGCCCATGTGATGACATATCACCTCTGGTTCTCCTCCAATTTGTACATCAATGATTCTATCCATCTTCGACTTTTTTGAAGAACTCTCACAAGGGCTATAGCAAAATGGTACATCAAATTGCCTCGAGGTACCTACAGTGACTTTAACTCTCACCCTATGGCTTTCCTCACTCATTTCCAGTTGCCAATTCGCTATGAAACTGGCACCTATCTTCTTACGTCACTTAATAAAGACACCACGACCCATATCTCTGATCACATCCACGAATGGATACGTCAGATGTTGCCTCATGAAGTTTGAAATTGTTGATTAGTTGCTGACAGAATGGTTCACAAAATCATTCGTCAGCCCAATCTAGCACATTATATGAGATGTTACCCAGTGTTCCAAGGCCATCATCAGATTTGACAACATCAAAGTCTCTGGATACACCACTTGTTGATGAAGTGATTGGTTCCATGTCTTAGACTTGTGCAAAATCTTCTTCCAAGCAGAAATCAGTCTCAAACACTGGTTCCAATGATCCCTGTAGAAATTCATCTGGTCCTCGTATGACCTCTGAGGTTCATGTTGTCCAGTCTACCACAGTGGAAAAAACCTCTAAGAGAAAAAAGAAGGGAAAAGGAAAGGCCAAATCCAATGCCTTGAAACAGGGCCCTCATAAATATTCTATTGGCGATGCTTCTCAAATAAAGCTGAAGTATCCTTGCCTCATCTGTGAGGAGGATCATTACACTAAAGATTATCCCCAATGATTATAATTTAGTTTCTTGCTAAAAGGGACCCCAACTCTCTTAAAAGAGTCCTTTCTATCCCAGCAAACCCAAATGGTAGACCAACCTTAGTCTTCTGCCTTCGCAGGTTCCCAAGTGTTTATGATGAATACACATATAAATGTGGCTACTAGATATAAAGATTATCAAAACCCTCTTTTGATGGTAGGGAAAGAGAATGAAAGTACCCATTCCTCCTCTATGCTGTCTACCTCCGGTCCTCTCCATATAGATTGACCGAATCCTGATTCCACTATCCGACCATCCTCTCGAGGTGTGCTGTGAAAGTCCTGGTATAATCCAAATGATCGAGCCACTCAACACTACAACATTGTTGAGGATTTAACTCAAGTGCCATCAGCCATGTCTACCCTCGAGGTCATTCAAAGATGTCCCTCTCAGCGGAAAGCATTACTGTCATCCATTGGAGGTGTTTATCCATCTGATTCCAATCTCATTTGCTTTGATCTAGAAAACCATGTTCCACACTTACCCCATCATATTGCCTTTCTCATTCAGGTGATAAATTTTGAGAAGACAATTCACAAGACTGTCATTGATGAAGGTGCTTCCTCCTGCATTATGTCTGTGTCTTGTTGGAAGGAAATTAGTTCTCCTACCCTAAACCAATCACCTAACATGTTGGAAGCCTTTGATGGATGTGATTCTCGACCATTCGGTGTCCTTCATAGTCTTGCAATTACCTTGGAAGGTAACACAGTTAATGTCGAAGTAGAAATTATTGATGCAAATCTTAACTATAGTCTTCTACTTGGGCGGAGTTGGACCCAAGATATGAATTTTGTAGCCTCCTCTCTATTCCACGTGCTCTGTTTTCCTCATCAAGGGAAAATTGTCACAGTCAACCAATTCTCTTTCTTTTCCTCTTCCTCCTCGGATGGCAATGTTCCTTACATGAAGCATACCGGTACTCCATATGAGAGTGCGGGGGTAGGAATTTTCAAAGATACCACCTTAATGGGTATTCTCAATCCCCTTGGCTTGGTTCTTTAGATTCTTTCGATCCCTTAACCAAGCCATTTCCTACTAACGAAAGTATCATGGAAATTATGTTTCTTGAGGAAGCACCTTGGAATGATACTCATCATCGTTCCTCATTCTTACCTGGCCTGGAAGTCATGTATACTTTTCTTGAGAAGTTCTCTTCTCATTTCCCGAACCAACTACTTTAGACGCCTATCATGACCCATGAAGTCTGGTAGGAAGGGAACATGGGTAATATTACTCAAATGATGCGTACTGACATTTCTGTTGAACCTAGTATCGTTGAACATGTTCATATTAGGGTAACTTGTTCTCCTAATGATATCAAGCTTTATACCGACCTTTTTCAAGAGTTTCGAGATGTTTTTGCATGGTCGTATGAAGAAATGTCTGACATTAACCCATGTATAGTCATGCACAAAATTCCAACTTATCCTAACGGGTAGCCCATTCGTCAACGACTTCATCCTTTGCACCTTAGAAAAGTGGTCGCCATTAAGGAAGAGGCTAAAAAACTTCTTAAAACAGGTTTTATTTATCCTATACCTCTAACAGATTGGGTGTCCAACATCGTACTGGTGACTAAGAAGAAAGGAACCATTCACGTCTGTGTTGATTACCGTGACATTAATCATGCCTGTCTGAAAGACAATTATCCCTCTCCTTTTATAGACCAGATTATAGATGAATGTGATGGGAGTGAAATTTTCTCCTTTATAGACAGTTTTTCTGGTTATAACTAGATAAAAATTTCACTGGCTTATCAACACAAGACCACCTTTATCTATCCATGGGGGACTTTTGCATATAAAAATCTCCCTTTTGGCCTTAAGAATGTTGGGGCTACTTTCCAACGAGCGATGTCTTATTCTTTTCACGACATTAAAAACATCATTCAGCCTTATCTAGATGATCTTACTGCTCATTCACATAAGCGCCATGGCCATCCTGATCATCTTCGACAAATATTTCTTTGTTGTAGACATTATAACATTCGTCTTAACCTGCATAAATGTGTCTTCTACTTTGAGTCTAGGCAACTTCTCAGTTTTATTGTTTCGATGGATGGTATTCATCTTGATCCTCTTAAAGTTGAGGCAATTGTTAACCTACACCCTCCCTCTTCATTGCATCAATTACAGTCTGCAAGAGAAAGCAAATTTCCTTCATCGCTTTGTGCCTAACTATGCTGAGCTAGCTACAAGGTTCACCTGATTACTTAAGCAAGGAACTCCATTTCTTTGGGATGAGACTACCCAAAAGTCTTTTGATGAATTGAAGGTTGTCCTCATTAATATTCCTTTATTGCACCCTCCAAACTATCATCATGATTATTTCCTCTATCTAGCTATAGCTTCTAGCACTATTGCTATGGTACTGGTGCAAGACAATGACAAAGGTCGTGAACATGTCATTTATTACCTTAGTCGCAATCTCCTCAATATTGAGAACCGGTATGCTCATGTCGAGAAATTGGCTTTGGTTGTTGTTCAAGTTGTTCAACACTTTCAGCATTATATCCTCCTCTGCACTACGACCGTGATTTCCGATTGAAACCCCATGACCTATATTCTGACTCGTCAGTTACTTGGGGGAAAATATTCCAAGTGGATTGTCATCCTCCAGGAATTCGATTTGGTATTCACTACTTCCAAATCGAAGAAATCACTTGTATTTGCTGAGTTGATTTCTACATACTGGTGCTGATGAGAAGCTGCCCGATGAGACTCTCTTTCTGATTAGCACTCTCGATCCTTGGTACGGTGATATCATTGTGTATCTCCAAACTTCTACCTTCTAGTCTTTGTTGTCCAAGGATGATCTCCGACACATTCAGCATCAATCCCAACCTTACTACATCATTGGGGATACTTTATACCGTGTTTGTGTTCATTCAATTCTTCTCCAATGTTTAACTCTCAATGAGGCTGAAAGAATCTTAAATGAATGTCATTTTGGCGCATGTGGTGGTCATTTGTCTAGCTACCCATCGCTCAAAAGATCCTTTGCATTGGCTATTTTTGGCCCTCCATCTTTAAATATTACATCCTTGTTGTCCACAAATGCCATGAGTGCTATATTTATCAGCGGAAAATGCATGCCCCACTCGCTCACCTTCATCCCATTATTACCGTTGGTCCCTTTTCCAAATGGGGCATTGATTTTATGACATGTAACCCTCTTTTGGCTGGGGGACATGGTTATACTATCATTTCCATAGATTACTTCACCACATAGGCCGAAGCGATGCCTACATTTTCAGTTGATAGTAAAACGACTTAACAATTTCTCTTCAATGATGTTATTTCCAGGTTTAGAGTGCCTCAAGCCATTGTCACTGAACATGGCTTCCATTTTCGCGATTATATGATGGTTGAGCTGACTTCTAAATTAAGCTCACGTCATGATGGCTCAACTCTGTATTATCCTCAGGCCAACGACCAAGTTGAAGGAATAAACAAAGTTTTAGTTACTATACTTTAGCGACGCACCATTGGGATGCACAAATCCAATTGGCATCCCATGCATTTTTCAGCTCTGTGGGCCTACCAAACCTCAACTAAAGATGCAATTGGATTCACACGTTTTCAACTAGTCTATTGTCTGGACACTACCCTACCGATTGAATGTGAAATTCCCTCACTCAAGTTGGATGTCAAATTTCTCCCTGATACCTCACCTCAAGAGGAGCATCTCCTATATTTGGAATGATTGGATGAAACCCACCATCTCACTACTTTAGTTATTGAAGCATATAAAAAGCGAGTTAAATACCATTTTGATCAATTAGTCTCTCCTCGTGCTTTTTCTAAGGGTGATTAGGTTTTTCTATATGACCAAGCTAATGATAAGCTAGGGGAAGTAAAATTCGAACCTCGGTGGCATGGGCCCTATATTGTCAAGCGTGTATTACAAAAAGCGGCCTATGTGCTAATTGATTACGAGGGTAACCCTTTGGAAAAGCCCAGTAATTGTTGTACCTCAAAAAGTATTATGCATGAGTCATCTTGCATGGTTACTTATGTACATAAGTGTGTTATTCATTTTTGTGCAGTTTGGTTTGATGTTTTTTTTCATGCAGCTTTCCTGCTTATCATGCCTTCACCTACTTTGCAGATGTCTGTGACTCCTTATGTTGGTTTCATTGATGGTGCTTGTCATAGTACCCAAAATTTATCATCCGCAGCATAGGCTATTTATGACCCTCATGGTTATTTGATTGATCTTCAAGGTATTTGTTTGGCTCCAACAACTAATAACATTGTTGAATATAACACAGTGCTTGAACTCTTGTCAAAAGCTATTGCTCTTGACATTCGAGAAATGGTTGTAAACATTGATTCGCAACCTGTTGTTCTTCAACTCAATGGGAAATATACTGTCAGAAACCCTCAATTATTGAGAATGTATTTGCGTATTCATCTATTGGAAATAAATTTTTATTATATCACATATCATCACATTCCTAGGCATATGAATACATTAACAGATGCATTGGCTAATTATGTTTTGGAAAAAATTTTATGCAATATGTGAAAAACATTGTATGATAGTAAACATGAAATATAACATATATATGTCAATAATGTTTGTGTGTAATACATCATAATCCAAAAAATAATATATGTATTCCAAGTACATTCATGGCTCACAGGCCTCAAAACTGTAAATGCTAACTATGGACTACTTTGCGTGATGCTCGTGATCGCATGTTACTGCTCGCACTACATGAGTCAGTAATAGATGGATCTGATCTCACACTCTCATCGTGTGTCATTGATTACAGTGAGGAATGTCCTCGATCCGTGCATACTCTAGAATCCCTCTCGTCAGGTTATCTAGATTTCGAGCAATCTCCTCTTCATTGTCAACTCCTTCCTGGTAAGGAGTGACCTCGAATTTCCAAGCCACGCGTCTCGCTATTGCGGACATCCTTGTTCGTCTCTCTAGTCCAACATATGAAATTACAAAGTCAAGGTGTCATAAATACATTATTCAAAAACAATAAAAAACAAAAAACAAAATTGTTTTTCTTACTTCCATCATTGAGGTCCTCTCCCTCTAGGAGTTGTAGAAAATCCGATGGTAGGTTAACTCGATAATGCAATATAAATTAAAGTAGAATACTATAACCTACTTCTACTATCAATTTGCAGAAGCTTAAAGATCGAGCTGAACAATATAACCAGAAGAAGAAGGATAAATGCACAATACACATGAAAATAATTTTGGGAAGCCTCAGATAAAAACCCCACTCTATTGTATTATCATACATGGTGGAAATACATAGGAATTATACAAAGCCTTAGCTCTCACAGCTAGCCAGCTCTCAGTACAATCCTCACAGATGCTCACAGGAAATCTTGGCTTCCCTCAAGCCTTCCTCTCTACCCTCCAAGCTCCTATTTCCTTGTGCTGTTACTTTGGGATGATTCTTCTGTTACCAAGTGTAACACTCTCTCACACACTGTCAGAATTGCGCAATCATCAAGGAATGATGCCTTGATTGCATGCATGATTTTTCTTTATAAGAAAACACATGCAACTAATAGTACGTTGTCCTTGACTTTAATCTCAATTGGGTCTTTCTCAGAATAGACATGCATGAGTTTCTGATGAGGGAATCTTCAGTTAACTAGAGTAGCACTAGTTGGATGCATGCATGCATCAACTGACTTTTAACTCTCTATTAGTTCCTCAGACAGTTTGGAACTAATTTAACTAGACTTAACTCAGTAAACTGAGTTAACTAAATATAACTCAAATATAACTCAATCTTATCTCCTTAATTTAAGGGATAACTCTTGGACAACTTCAAAAAGATTTCTAACTTTAATTTCTCCAACTAATTAATTCAAAATGAATTAATTAATTAGTTCCAAGTAGTTGTTCGGACTAAATTTGATTTTAATTCATAATTTAATTCAAGGACAACTTAAATTGGAATATTCTTGTTGCCATATTTCAACACTCCCTCTCAATAATAAAGGGATTATCTGCTGCCCCCATCTTGTCTCTATGGAACTCGAATTTACACTTTGACAATGCCTTTGTCAAAATGTTAGCATCTTGCTCCTCTGTTGAAATATACTGCAGCTACATGATCCTCTCGACCTGTGAAAAGCCACGGGAAACAAATCTTTCCTTATGCTTCTCCACACTACCATCAACAGCTTGCTTTACCTTGTAAAGTCAACAGGAACTCACAACTGACTTGTTCTCCAGTGTCGGACCATGTCCCAAACACTATTACGAACTATGGAGTCATACTCCTGTAGAATTTTTCTACAAATCAAATAGCTCTGGAAACATGTAGAAACTTCACCTGTAGATCAACCTGATATATGCAATGTCCTAAAGCATAATTTTTGATCTAATTCTTCCATAAACTTTGCAGAAGGTTAAATATATATGAGCATCATCAAGCATGAAAATATATAACTGAGAATGAGAAGTAATTAACCATAACACATAAGATATATCATTGGGGAAAGAACCAACCTAAAACCCCAACTCTGTATTATCATACAAGTGGAAATCATGTTCAAGTTACAAAAAGAATAAGCTCTCAAGCTATCCTGATCTCTCTGCACGCAAGAAATATTGCTCACAGACTCAATAGACAGAGAATATATCTTCCTCAAGCACTCCAAGCCTCCTATTTCCTTACTCATTTTTGATTGGGGTCCAATGATATCACATGTGTGAATTGGCCTCATCACACCCACTGTAACCTCAAGTCCAACTGCGCAATCCATAAGGAATAATATTCCTTATACATGTAAGGAATATTCACCAAGGGATATCCTAGCAACTTATAGTACACTGTCCCTCCATTTGATCTCAACTGGGTCTCTAACTGAACTAACATGCATGAGTTATCCATGAGTGAATCTTTAGTTATATGAATTACAGTAGTTACATGCATGCAAGCATTAACTAACTAAACTCTCATTAATTTAACAAACTGTTAAATTAATCTAACTGGACTTGACTAAGTGAAACCAAGTCAACTAATTACAACTCAATATTACAACTCATCCTTATCTCTTTAACTGAAGGTTAAATTCCTCAATCAAAGGAGAAATTGTTGCATGTCCTCACATAGACTTCAAGTTTGATTTTCCTTAACTGATTAACTCAAGATGAATTAATTAATTAATTTCCAAACTGCTGTTGATATCAAATTCGAATTTTACTTCCTATGTTTAGTCCAGGGACTGACTAAAATAGGAAGGGATCCTGAAATCTATTTTTAGAAAATCTATTTTTAGCACTTTCACTTTTCACCCATTTTTGCTAAGACCTCCAATGGCTGAATTTCTATTTATAGCTTGGCTATTTATATCAGTGCTATTTTTAGCATTTTCTATTTTTAGCATTTCTTGTTGAAAATCTCAACACTCCCTCTCAACAAGAAAGGGATTATCAGCAACCCCGATCCTGTCTCTGTGGAACTTGAACTTGCATTTTGACAATGCCTTTGTCAAAATATCTACATCCTGCTCCTCAGTCAAAACATACTGCAACATCATGATCCTCTTGACCACACAGTCCCATAGATGATGGTAACGTATATCTATATGCTTGGACCTGTCATGAAACACTGGATTCTCAAAGATTTTTATGCAACTCTGATTATCATAGTATATCATTGTAGGATCCATCATCTGACCAAAGAATCCCACTAGAATCTTCCGCATCCAAATGGCCTCACATGCTGCCTGACTCGCAACCATGCATTCAGCCTCTGTTGAGCTAAGTGCAACTGATCTCCGTTTCCTGCTATACCAAGAAACTGCAGTTGAACCAAGGTTGAATATTCCTCCATAAGTGCTCTTCTAGTCTGATGGACTGCCTACCTAATCCACATCCGTGAAGCCTTGTAGCTTCACTCCCTTTGTTTGTCTTTACCACAATCCGTACTATGTAGTGCCTCTGAGATATCTCAGCACATGCTTCGTTGCCTTCCAAAACAGCTTGGTAGGTTGAACCATAGCTTGACTCAGCTGGTTCACTGAAAAGCATAAGTCGGGTCGTGTGTTCACCAGATACATAAGTGAACCCACAAGCTGCCGATAAACAGTAGCAGCTACTACCTCACCTAAAGTAGCATCCTCCTTCGTCTATTTCCCAGCTAGAGGAGTCTACATGGGCTTTCACTTCTCCATGTGAAAGTTCCTGAGTATCTCATTGGCATACTTGCCCTGAGACACAAATACTTCCCCATCTTTTTGCCACATTTCCATGCGTAGAAAGTAGTGCATGAGGCCCATGTCCTTCATCTCAACCTCTCTTGCAAGGTCCTCCTTGCAAGACTATATCAGCTGCTCATCACCTGTCAAAATTAGATCATCGACATAAAGTACAATAATCAATGGCTTACCATCTACCATGATGTGGTATAGGTTCACATCTGCTTCACTTTTGGTGAAGCCCAACCTGGTGAAATAGTTGTCGATCCTGGTATACCAAGCACGGGGTGCTTGCTTCAGCCCATACAGTGCTTGCTTGAGTCGAAAGACATGCGACTCATGATCGAAGGTCTCAAATCCTTCGGGCTGCTCAATGTATACCTCTTCCTCAATCTTCCCATTGAGGAACGTCGTCTTCACATCCATCTGATGGATCTTCCAACCCATTTGTGTTGATAGAGCTAGCATCGATCTGATAGATGAGTACCTTGGTACGGGAACAAAGGTCTCATCGTAGTCGATCCCCTCAACCTGTGAGAAACCTCAGGAAACAAACCTTACCTTGTGTTTCTGAACACTGCCATCAGCTACCTGCTTTACCTTGTAAAGCCATTGGGAACTAACCACTGATTTGTCCCCAGGTCTAGGGACAACATCCCACACACTGTTCCACATGATAGAATCATACTCTTCTACCATTACATCAACGCAGACTGGTTGTTGCACTGCCTCCTGAAAAGAATAAGGTTTGGTCGCTACACACTCCCCAACCAGGGGGATGTAACCAGTGTATCTCTCAAGAGATCTCCTCTATCTGTGCTGAGAGGATGGCTGCCCCACATTCTCTCTCGCATCTTGCATCAATTTTTCAACTTCCCACGAGCGTTTCCACCTGTCTCTGGAAGACTCTCCATGTGGCTACATAGAAGTCTTTAAACTACTAGGAGATATACTCTCCACCATTGTCGCTACGCAAGGCTTTTACTTTCTTCCTAGATTCTTTCTCTACTGAGGCCTTAAACTCACAAAACCTCAAGAAGGTCTGATCCTTCTTTTGCATAAAGAAGATCCAACATCTACAAGAAAAATCATCAATGAAAATAACATAGTACCTTTGTTTAGCAGTGGAGGCTGTAGAGAATGGTCCACATACATCTGAAACTCACTCCAGGATTGCTCCAACTCTACTATCCTGATCCTGAAAGGAAGCTTTCACATACTTACCTAGGGTGCATCCTTTGCATGTGTCTATTTGCTCCAGTTTTCCCTTGGGTAAGCCGGTAGAAATTTGCTGCATGATCTTCAAGGCCCCTTGATGCAAGTGGCCCAGTCTCCTATGCCATAGCTCGCCAACATCTAGGATTTGCACCACCTCTACTTTGGAACTCAATGCAACACAGTCATCTACCTCTAGCTTGTAGAGATTCTTTACTCGAATCCCTATTCTCTTGGTCTGTCTGGAGCTGATATGCCTCAAGAACGCTTTTCCTTTACTAAGGACTACACCATAGCCTTTATCTTCTAGCATAGCAATAGACACAAGATTCTTTTTCAAACCTAGTACATATTTAACAGTAGATAGGGTGAGAGGAGCACCATGCTCCCTCTAAAACACAACTGTACCTTCACTGGAGACATAATATTTTCCATCATCACCCATCTCGATCCTCATCTAGAGATCCTTCTCCTCCAATGTACTGAAAAGATTCTTGTCACCCGACATGTGGAAAGAAGATCCACTGTCTAGGTATCAAACACATCCCACCATGGATGAAACCATGCATGTGATAAGCAAGAAATCTAGCTCAAATTGTGAAGCTAGTGCATCACCATCAGATCCCTTTGAGGAACCCTTCTTGGATTTCTTCTGTGGGTAATGCATAGCATAATGGCCCACTTCATGACAGTGAAAGAATCGCACCTTCGACTTGTCAACCTTCTTTCCACCATGAGAAGATTTGGATTGGGACGCCTTCCCTTTCCCTTTCTTAGCTTTACTCGCTAAAGCTAGATTCTCTTCATCATCTTGTTTTGATGAAGATCCATCCCTAGTGCTCCGCCTTATCTCCTCCTGCATTAGGTCCAACCAAAGTCGTTCCCAATCTGGCAGTTTCTCTCTTCCATTAACAGAGTCTTGGTAGTTATTCCAGCTCTTTGGAAGACCAAGGAGTGATAGACTCACCATGTCATCATCATCAGTCACGACCCCTACACTTGCAAGCTCATCCCTGCAGGTGGTGAGCTTGTTTAGGAATGTAGAGATTGTGTCGCCCTTTTCACATTTGATCTTGCAAAGTTTTTCCTTCACCGCTAGCTTCCTCTGATCACTGCTATTTTGATAAAGATCTTTCAATGTTTTCCACATCGGAAAAGGAGTCTCTTTCCCATGGAGGCTCGAGACAATGTGATCTCAAACTCCCTCCAGGAGGATTCTCCTTGCTCTAGTCACACACCTTTTCCATTCCGCCAATTGAGTAGCATCGGTTGGCTTTTGGAATTCTTGATCAATGAAGTCCTTGAGACCATTATCTTCCAACACTGCCTCCATGCAATCCATCCAGGCTATATAATTCGAACTGCCATCAAGGACATATTTGATTCTTAAGCCACTGAACACCATCAGTGAAATAGATGTGATAAGAACTCAATTCAATATTCAGAAACCAAACTTCGTACTTCTCCTGCTTGTATACTATTCTGACTTGATCACCTTTGCTATGATACCATGCAGAATTTTTCTACAAATCAGATAGCTCTAATACCATGTAGAAATTTCACCTGTAGATCAGCCTGATATATGCAATGTCCTAAAGCATAATACTTGATCTACTTCTACCATAAACTTTGTGGAAGCTTAAACAAATATGAACATCATCAAGAATGAATAGATATAACTGAGAATGAGAAGTAATTAACCATAACACAGAAGATATATCACTGGGGAAAGCACCAGCCTAAAACCCTAACTCTATATTATCATACAAGTGGAAATCTTGTTCAAGTTACAAAAAGAATTAGCTCTTAAGCTATCCTGATCTCTCTGCACTCAAACAATACTGCTCACAGACTCAATAGACATAGAATATATCTTCCTCAAGCCCTCCAAGCCTCCTATTCCCTTGCGCAGTTTTGATTGGGATCCAATGATATCACATGCGGGAATTGGCTTCATCACACTCACTGTAACCTCAGGTCCAACTTCACAATCCATAAGTAATAAAGTTCCTTCTGCATGCAAGAAATATTCACCAAGGAATATCCTAGCAACTGATACTACACTATCCCTCCATTTGACCTCAACTGTGTCTCTGAATGAACTAACATGCATGAGTTATCCATGAGTGAATCTTCAGTTATCTGAATTATAGTAGTTACATGCATGCAAGTATTAACTAACTGAACTCTCATTAATTTAACAAACTGCTAAATTAATCTAATTGGACTTGACTAAGTTAAACTAAGTCAACTAATTACAACTCAATATTACAACTCATCCTTATCTCTTTAACTAAAGGTTAAATTACTCAATCAAAGGAGAAACTATTGCATTTCCTCACATAGACTTCAAGTTTGATTTTCCTTAACTAATTAACTCAAGATGAATTAATTAATTAATTTCCAAACTGCTGTTGATATCAAATTCAGATTTTAATTTCTATGTTTAGTCTAGGGACTGACTAAAATGGGAAGGTATCTCGAAATGCTATTTTTAGAAAAGCTATTTTTAGCACTTTCACTTTTCACCCATTGTTTCTAAGACCTCCAATGGCTGAACTGCTATTTATAGCCCAGATATTTATAGTAGTGCTATTTTTAGCATTTCTTGTTGCAAATCTCAACAACTCCTCCACCATAGCATCAACCTAAATCGACTATTGCACTGCTTACTCAAAGGAAGATGGCTCAGTCTCAACACATTCCCTAGCAAGGGCCATGTATCCAGTGTACCTCTTAGGTGACCTCCTCTGTCTGCGTTGAGAAGATGGTGCTCCCACATTCTCTCTCGCATCCTTCAACAATCTGTTAGCATCTCTTGTGCGCTTCCGTCCATGTCTAGAAGACTCTGCTTGAGTAGATGTCACCACTCTTGGAACCTCTGCATGCTGCTGCTGTGCATCAGTCTGAGGCTTCTCCTCCTTAGGAACCAACAGTTCCTCCACAACATGTAGTTGGAGCTCCCTCTCAAGGGAAACTCGCATGGCCTTCTTCTAATCAAAATTTAGATTTTTGCGAACCACTGTCCTTCGACTGGTAGGCAAGTACACTCAATAGTTGTGAGGTGTATCAATGTACCCCAAAAATATCCCCAACTCTACTGTCAGCTTAAGCTTCTTCCATGCATCCTTTGTCACATGGAAATATACCAATGAGCCAAAGATCCTGAGGTGACCCACATCTGGTCTCTTATCAGAGAAAGCTTCCTCTGGTGTCTTCATCCCAAGTATGAGATGTGGGCTTCTATTCTACAAATAGACCATTGTGTTGGATGAATCAACCTACAAGTGAAGTGGTAGGCCTTGGTCATGCAGTATTGCCCGTGCTTCCCCTACAACAGTTCTGTTCTTCCTCTTGGCCACCTCATTCTGCTGTGGATTATGAGGTGCCATCAACTCTCATTTAATTCCTTCCGCTGCACAGAAGTCCTTAAACTCTTGAGAGACATATTATCCACCATTTTCGCTTCTCAAGGCCTTGATATTCTTCCTTGACTCTTTCTCAACCAAAGCTTTGAACTCACAAAACTTTGTGAAACTTTGGTCCTTCTTCTGCATGAATAAATCCAACATTTTCGAGAATAGTCATCAATGAAAATCACATAATACCTTTGCTTCACTATGGATGCCGTCAAGAATGGTCCACACACATCAGTATGAACTCGTTCTAAGATAACCTCTGCTCGACTGTCTCAATCATGAAAGAAAGACTTGGTGTACTTTCCCAAGGTACAAACTTTGCATGTGTCAACTTGCTCAAGTTTACCTTTGAGAAGTCCTGTAGATATCTGCTACAATATCTTCAAAGCCCCATGATGCAAATGGCCCAACTGTCTGTGTCACAACTCACCAATGTCTTGGATTTGCACCAATTCTTCTTTCATACTCAATGTTTCCCAATCATCTACCTCTAGTTTATAGAGATTCTTCACCTGAATCCATATCCTCTTGGTCTGACCTGTGGCTATGTGTCTTAGGAACACCTTTCCTTTACTGAAGACAACATCGTATCCTTTGTCCTCCAACATCGCGACCGATACCAAGTTCTTCTTCAGTCCAGGAACATACTTCACATCTGTCAAGGTGATAGGAGCTCCATGCTCCCTTTGAAAAGCAACCGTGCCCACTCTTGAAACACTATACCTTCCATCATCACCCATCTCTATGCACATCTTGAGGTCTTTCTCCTCCAAGGCACTGAATAATTTTTTGTCACCGGTCATGTAGAATGAGGCTCCATTGTCAAGATACCAGACACAACCCATCATCGATGACACCATGCATGCGATGAGGGTAAAGTCCATTTCGAACTAAGAGGCTAATGCCTCACCTTCCAATCCTTCCAAGGATCCCTTCTTGGAATTCTTCAATAGGAAATTAGTCGTATAATGTCACATCTCGTGACAAAGAAAGCATCTTACTTTAGACATGTCACCCTTCTTCCCTCCATGAGAAGAATTCAATTTGGAATGGGAAGCCTTCCCCTTCCCTTTCCTTTCCTTACTTGCTAAGGCCAAATTTTCTTCATCATCATTATTGGATGAAGAACCATCTCGTGTGCTACTCCTGATCTCCTCCTGCATCATATTTGACCAGAATCGTTCCTAATCCGACAATTTCTCCCTTCCATTCATAGAGCCCTGGTAGCTATTCCAACTCTTTGGAAGGCCAAGGAGAGCGAGGCTCACCATATCATCATCGATAGTAGTTATTCCCACACTACCAAGCTCATCTCTGCAAGTCCTGAGCATGTTCAGATATGTAAAAATAGTATCGCCCTTCTCCATCTTGATTCTTCGAAGCTTATCCTTGAGTGCCAATTTCCTTCGGTCGCTACTGTTCTGGTAGAGGTCCTTCAATGTCTTCCACATTGAAAATGGAGTATCCTTCCTATGGAAACTCAAGACAATATGGTCTCGAACTCCCTCAAGGATGATTTGTCTCGCCTTCACCACACACTTCTTCCACTCAGCCAACTCTTGTGCATTAGTTGAAGCTGGATTTGGGATTTCTTGATCAATTAATTCCTTCAAGCCATTGTCTTCTAATACAACCTCCATTCTATCTTTCCATGATATGTAATTCGAGCTACCTTCCAAGGCATACTCGAGTCTCAAGCCATAGAACGCCGTTGGCCAACCTTGATGTATGACATGAATTCGATTTTCACTTGCAACCCTGAACTTCAAACTTTGAATTCTCTTCTTAGTATACTTTTCATAGCTCTGATACCATGTAGAAAATTTGTACAAATCGAGCTCCGATACCATGTAGAAAATCTGATGGTAGGTCAACCCAATAGTGAAATATAAATCAAAGAAAAATATTATGACCTACTGCTACTATCAATTTGCGGAAGCTTAAAGATCGAGTTGAACAATATAACCAAAAGAAGAAGAATCAATGCAAAATACACATGAAAATACTTTGGGGAAAGCCTCAGCTAAAAACCCCACTCTATTGTACTATAAAACATGGTGGAAATACATAGTAATTATGCAAATCCTTAGCTCTCATAGCTAGCCAACGCTCAATACTATCCTCACAGATGCTCACAGGAAATCTTGCCTTCTCTCAAGCCTTCATCTCTGCCCTCCAAGCTCCTATTTCCTTGCGTTGTTCGTCTGGGATGATTCTCCTGTTACCAAGTGTAACACTCTCTCACACATTGTCAAAAATGCAAAATCCTCAAGGAATGATGCCTTGACTACATGCATGAGTTTTGTTTATAAGAAAACACATGCAACTAATAATACACTATCCTTGAATTTAATTTCAACTGGGTCTTTCTTAGAATAGACATGCATGAGTTTCTGATGAGGGAATCTTTAGTTAACTGGAGTAGAATTAGTTGGATGCATGCATGCATCAAATGACTGTTAGTTGTCTATTAGTTCCTCAAACAGTTTGGAACTAATTTAATTGGACTTAATTCAGTAAACTAAGTTAACTAATTACAAATCAAATATAACTCAATCATATCTCCTTAATTTAAGGGATAACTCTTGCATGACTTCAGAAAGACTTCTAACTTGAATTTCTCCAACTAATTAATTCAAAATGAGTTAATTAATTATTTCCAAGTAGTTGTTAAGACTAAATTCAATTTTAATTTACAATTTAATTCAAGGACAAATTAAATTGGAATATTCTTGTTGCCATATTTCAACATGAGTGGCATGTTAGGATCACCGCAGAAGTTAGTCCGGCTCTATGGCCAATCCTCCACGACAACAAATTGTCAACTAAGCCACACAAAAAAGGTGGGCTTGTAAGACATTTGCTAGCCCCCTCCAGATCTAGGCATCATCTCACTCCATTGAAGCATCCTTGGATATCGTGGTAGCGGGGGGCTCACCTCTACCATCTGATAATGGAACATTGGGATTCGTTCCAAGAAGAAGGTTACTAGGATAGAACCATATCCAAATTGCCTCAAATTCCCTTCTTTGCATTTGGATAATTGGCACTTCATGTTTAATTTCATTGCTTCTGCCCAGTCAAAGATAGTGGGCGTCATACAGTCCACAACATATTGGAAGCGAGATTTGTTGGACTCATGTAGTGCTTGATCCCCAGCTACTTGGTTGATGGTCAAAACTACCCAATAGAAGATCATTTATTGTCATAATATCGATCTTTCCACTTGTAGATTTTAGAGCTCCTGGGCAATGTTAGGCAAGGAGCATGTTTACAGTCACTCCAATAGGCCTACCTCTATACAGTTGGGCTGGTTCCCCTCTACGAGATAGTCTAGTAATGAAATAAATATTAATGTCTCCAACTCCAACTCTTGGTCATGAATCACAAATACGTCCCGTCCAATATCCCATAGACTGATCAAGTACTACAGTAGTTTAGGTTGATCTTGTAGGCCTGGTGTCAAAAATAACTTGAGGAGCCCACAATTCCTTAAAAAGGAGCGCCAATGGCGTGAGACCCTGTGGTAGAAGCCGACAATCTGCACGGTCCCGTGCCAGGATCCTGTGCTAACCATCAGCGATTTTGTTTTGTAAAAATTCCCTCAAATCCCCTGTAAAGACCATTAAATGTTCAAAAAGCAAGTATCAACATGAAGAATAGGGCCATGATTCTTACCTTCAACAAACGATTAGACAATCATCTTCCTGGATCCGCAACAATCTTCTCCGAAAGATCTAGGGCAAAAGTGGGTAAAAATTCCTCCAATGATGTTAAAAGGTAAATGGTAAAAATGTTTTAATTTTTTCCCTTTTTTTAAAATTTTGACAGAATTTTAGGGTTTTAAAAGTGTTTTAGGGTTTGCTGATGCAAAACTGGAGTCGTATTTAAGCTCTTTTCCTGAGTCGTAAAAATATGGAAGTGAAAAGATTGCCAAGTATTTTTCCCTTTCTTGCTCGTTAAAGTAAATAAAAATAGGGAGTCTACTTTAAGCTCTTTTCCAACTCTCAAAACACGAAAATATTGTTGATATCTTGTCATTTTGACCTCGTAAATGATTATGAAATGTCGTTTACCCAGTATATGTTTACCCCTTTTTTGGGCTGGGATAAACTATTTACGAAAAAGATACTCCTTGGTTGACATGGCCAAGAGGTTCTCTCGAGTATTGTTTTCTACCTTTTCGGACTCAAGAGACAACTTTACGAAAAGGGTCCTTTTGGACTTTTCTTTTCCATGTCTTTTTCAAACTATCTAAACATGAAAAGGATACCAAGTCTTTCCTTTGTCGAACTCGTTAAAATTTAAAGACATCAGATTCGTCACCATGACGGACATGAGCTTCTCCTTCCTAGGGCTCGCTAATCTTACTAGGTCGGATCCAGCGGAAGGATGGACTTCTATTACAATAATATGTTATCCCCTTCAAGCTTTTGATAAAAAATAATTGGGGTACCTGCCAGAAATGGTGGGGGAAAATGGAAAAGTTTTACTAGCTATGTCGACAGCTTGTCACTCTTGAACATGACACTCTTATGCATATGTCGGGTTGGGATATCCTCACTTCATCATTGGCCTTCCTTGGTTTGGGTCATCCACTCTTTGCCTTTCCATTTTATCTTTGCCATGTCATCATGACCTCCGATCCTATGAATCCAAAAAGTTGCCAAACTCCAAAGTCGTGTCATTGATATTTTCAAGAGTTAATCCTTCTGTAGTTTACACTCATTCCTAATTCTCTGTATCTGTTAGACGGTAATTTGTCACTGACCTCATCTCAGTCCCCAAGCCATCTCCACTGTGTCATACATCAGATAAACATGTCCATATCTTCCTACTCATTCAAGAAGATTAAACAAGTACTCTCTAATATTGAAGATTTACCCTTTTGCCTATGTTTCTACATCGTCACAAGTGAACCCTTTTGAGCCTACAATGATTCTCTGTTCTAGCTATATCGTTGCGACGTCATCACAGGTCTACACGTGTTTCCTGTAACGATCGAATTTTAGGTCTTGGCACAAGTCGTCAAGATATTTCTTGTGATAATTGGTCTAAATGCACTGCTTCCTTTGATGTCATCACTAAGCCCTAGTGTATTACTTGTGATGATCCAGATATGGCGAATTAGTTCAAACAGTTGGTCTTCTAGGTGATTCTAGAACTAGTTCTTGAGTCAAATTGGTTCACCTTTCCTCCTCTGGGATGGTGGTTCCACCTTTTGAGAAACCTCCCTTGAGGATAAGCTCCATCTCCCTCATTTTATGGAGGCTCTTCCTCTTATAAAAGCACTCCCCATTGCTATGATCAGATAGTTCTTGGTTTTTGGATTGGAGAAAATTAGCTAGCTTTGGTGTGAGTTTGATAAGTTTGCAGTGTGAATTGATGATAGTTTAAAAATTTGTTGTGGATTGCCTTAGCATTGTATTAGAGCTTGTGAGCGAGAGAGAGAGTTATCATCCATTTGGGAGATCCATTCTTGAGAGTGAATGCTTGAAGAAACATACCATTTGGACCCTCTGAGAAAGCTTGCGACATCAAGGCTTGGTTGTAAGCTTTGTTTTGATTTATTTTAATACAATCAATAATGATTTCCTATGTCTTGTGTACAATATACTTGATAGCTTATGGTTTCTTGAATCTATAAGTAAATAGATCATTGTTGTTCTTGATTACATGTTCTGTTGTTCCCTTGTGTTGTTTCAGGTACATTTCTCATTGGGAAGAAGGAAACGATAGTTGGAGCGGCGCAAAGAAAGCTTCATCGAACACCAATTTGAGGTAGGCTTTCAATGATGACTTTTTAAGGAAATTGATTGTTGTTTTGTTTTGTTGTGACTAGACCCACTCTAGGGCTAGAGGGGTTGCCTATGTTCACAGAGGGAACATTTCCTACTTCACAAGTTGGCGACTCCATTGGGGAGTTCGTCCTTTGTATGTTTTCCTCTTGTTTTCTCTTGGTTTGTTTTTTGATATAGTGTCTCTTGCTTTTGGGGCTGAGCCATCAGTTTTCTAGGTTACCTGGGTCAATCTGGGATTCCCTCTTACTGTTTGAAAGATCAGTTTGGTGTCCTTCAGGTGTTTTTACTTTGTCTTTTCCTTTAATTAAGATCGTCACTGAAGATAGCTTAACAGCTGCGACAATGTCGCATCTGTCCTCTTTAGTAAACCTGCACGTCGCAGAGAACCCGTCGTACAAACACGACGATTCCTGAAATTGGATCGTCGTAGAAGATAGGTGTACACCTACGATGACGTCGGATGGTTGCTATCTCTGCACTTGCGACGATTGGATTTTCATCTCAAGTTGCTTGTTATAAACCTGCAACAATTCCTGTACAAGTTGTTTTTAAAACTTTACGTCCTAAATCCATCAGTCTTGCTTATCCCCTATTGCTTCTTGTTTCTCATCAACTTGTTTTGACTACTTTTGGTTAAGGCTTGTTTCTCTTTGGTTTCATTGAGTGAGTCTTGTGTTTTCAGATATTGTGACCTAGCTCTGTTAAAGGTTTTGTTGATAAGTCATTTGATTGTGTTACTTTTCTATCCATGATTCATCCACAACCGTCTGATTGATTTGCTTAAGGATGTTTTACTGCTTGCTTTCTTGCTGATTGGTTTTTAGTGTTGGTTTTTTGAACCAGTTCCTCACATTGATTCAATTTCCACACTATCAAACATAGATCACAATTGTTTGGATCAGTTAGGTTTCCACTTTCTTGTTTGTCATTTAAATAAAAAAAATAAAAAATATTGCATCCATTTAGCATGCTAAAGTGAAAGTACATCTGCATTACGAATTTTCATGATTAAGAAATTGCAAAGCGAACTTTAAATCTTTCATTATTAGTATCGATGCATTGTGAGATTAGTGTATTGATGCATTGTGTTTCTTAGTGCTTGCATTTTCTTTTCTTGGTTTGTGTTCGCTTGGAAATGAACTCTTTACGCTCCTTTAAGTAGGTGTTCATTGAAACGATTGATGCTTTATTCATTGTAGTTGCATCCTAGTAATTTTTGAAATACATTTGGTAGGGCCTGAAAACCGAAACTTAAATCAAGATCAACTCTTAAAATCAATTGAATGAACCTAACAATGCATTGGAACTTAACACACATTATCTAGAGGTCTAGGCTAGAGACGTGCTTCGGCATCGTTAAACCTAGTCACTATTGTTTTCGCTTAAGGTTAGGTGATTCCTCCTTCTGTGACTCAATCGCTGCTAGTACGGACTTGTGCTCCCCATACCGTCGAGTATATATCGAGGGACCCCACTAGGTTATCATCCGACATCCATAGGAAGCTGTGTCTGGTGCCTTATGAATCGTAACGCACCAAACACAACATTCGGGAAGACTGACTGCCATATGGAAAGTCCTTGGTCATTTCTCTTTCATTTAATCACCAAGGTGTATATGTAGTTTTGCGGTTTGTCTAGTAAACCTCTTGTCTAGTTCTCCAGAGTAGTCACTTTCGTTCCTTTTCGACTCCTTAAAAGAAAAGGATCATCTGAGCACTTGTCCTTTCAAGCTCATTAAATATTCGAAGGCGACTAGAGTCATCTTTTGTCCTTTTTCTCGACTTTTTAAACATGAAAAGGTCAAGTTTTGTTCCTATGTCATAAAATTTATTGGACCACGCTCACATTTTCCCTGTTAATATTGACTGCATTTTGGTTTGCATAGAATTGTGTCTCTGCTTGATTATCTTTTTCCCAAGACTTTTGAGTTAAATCATCTTGGTGGAATCACCGATCCCATCTCCTGTACCAAGTGACCAAGGCTCTGCATCCTCTATCGCTTTTGAGGTATCGGCTATTAGTGATACCCTTCCTGTTATCCCAAGTGTTCAACATATTATGATATTAATTGGAACCCTGTTTGGGAACCTTCAGAAGAGGACTTCCCCGTTACTCCCCCTGGTGTTTTGGTTACGATGTCTTCTTCTGACATGGATGAGATGACCCCCGTATTGGGTGAAGAAAACTTTGTGGCAAGTGGTGAAATTCCTATACCCACGAAAAGTGTGCCCTTCCACGTTACCCCTCTTGGCGTAACATTGCCTCTATGCTATCGTGCTTTGTTTGATGTCATGAGTTCCATGCCTCTTAATTCAAGTTCCATGTGGTCTCATACTGTAGCCCCGACCTCAGTACCCTTCATACCTCGGATTCGCAATGTGTCTATCACATCTGTTCCATCCATACCTACTGCCTGTGTGGCTTCTACAGCTCCTGCTGTTAGTGTCGTTGTTACATCCTTGGTGGTTACCACTGTTGCTAGTCCTTCAATTGGTCCACTAGTGGTAGTCCTTTAGCTTTGGTATCTGGAGTCATTAATTCCATCGTTAGTGTTCCACTCTCTTTCGGTTCCATTCCGGTAGGGTGGACATATGAGCAATACATGTATGCTCTTCAAAACCCGGATCTGCAAAATCAATTCAATTATTATGATCCTTGAGGGGCTCATATTTATCATCCTAGATCCCTCCCACTTCAGCCTGTGGTTAAGGTTTCTGTTCCGTTATCTATTGCCTAGGGTCATACTGGTTATCATGGTGGCCAAGAGCAGCCTTCGGCTTTTCAAGGTCCCCCATATCAAGGGAAGTCATGTCAAGGGAAATCGTATCAAGGGCAGCCATATTACGGACAACCGTATTAAGGGAAACCTTATCCAGGACAACCTGCTAGCCTACAAGGACAACCCTTACAGGGACAACCTTGGGCCTTCAGAGGTTCCTCTTTTACTTATTTTGGGTAGCCTTCTGGTCAACCAGGTCAGCCTCAAATCCAACTAGCCCAACCCATTGCCCAACAAGGTCACCCCTCTGGACAGGTAGGCCAACCTCAAATCCAACAAGGCCAACCTATTTTCTAGCCTAGTCAACCCTCTAGACAAGTAGGACAGCCTCAAAATCAACAAGGCCAACCTACTGTTCAGCCTGCTCAACCCTCTAGTCAGACAGACTAACCTCAGTCAGGTCAATCTATTACCTAGCAAGCTCAACCTTTTGGGCGAATAGGTCAACCTCAGTATCAACAAGGCCAGACTTCTAACGAAATGGGTCAACCTCAGTTTCAACAAGGACATCCGTCTAGTCAAGTTAATCCATCTCTTGGTCAACCGAGCGCTCAAGCACTCGTTATTTCTCAAGCCCCATCCAGTTTCCAGACTCAGGCTGGACTCCAAACCCAACCTAGTCTGCAAACTCAAGTTGGATTTATAACCCAACCTGCTTATCAAATGCAACCTAGGCCTCAGGCGCAGTTTGGAGCTCAACCACAATATGGTCTTCAAGTACTTCAGCAACCCAAAGGGTAGCCTGAGATTGCTCCATAACAAAATTATCAGCGACTGCAGGTCAATCCATATCAAAATTTTCAACAGCCTTATGTTGCTCCTGTTGGTCAGGCTGGTAACCAATGGGCTGCTGGTGTTCAAAACTCGGGTCAACCATCCAGTTATACTTATAATCCCTATGGATAGAACCCTTACGGACAAAACCCTTATGGGAAAAATCCTTCTGGGAAAAACCAATGGGGGCAACAAGGAGCTGGATGGAACCCTAATGCTGGCTCTTATCCTTTAATCCTCAATTACCTTTCCTGGCAACTTTGGAACTGCCTGATGTGTCCAAGCTGACAAATGTTCCAATTCTTCATAATCCGTATTGGCCACCGGTTCTGACTAAAATTCCCAGTGATTGTCCCAAATTTGACATAAATCTGGAGAAGATCCTCAAGCTCATGTCATGACTTATCACCTCTGGTGCTTATCTAACTCATGGCTTGATGATTCTATCTAGCTCCGTCTATTCCAACGGACTCTCACTGGCTCTGCTGCGAAATGGTATATTGAGCTAGCTCATGGAACTTTCCAGGATTTCAATTCACTTGCTATGGCATTTCTTACTCATTTTCAGTCGCTGATACATTATGAAACGGGCACACACCTCCTTACATCTTTGAAACAGGACACGGCCATGCACATCTCCGATCATATTCATGAATGGAGAAGGCGACATCATTTGAGTAAGTTCTGGATCCATGTGTTGGATACCTATACTAATAGGTTTCATATTTCATGATTGGCAAGAGAAAGGCCAAATATGCTCTGCTTTGGTATCCCAAAGATCCCATATTTCCTAGAAAGCAAGAGGTGGGTAAAGTGTTTCAAGTATTGAGGACCTTATTTCAATTTTGTGGATGATCCAACAGTCTAATCTGGATCATGCCATGTGTTCAATTTTGAGTTATAGAATAGAGAAAGAAGTCTGTCCAAACTGTTTAATCTTGGCAGACAAGTAGTTTAGGTAGAGAAGCAAAGGTTCCCAACAGCTTAATCTGGGACCTTGGAAGAGATAAGGGTAGAAGTAGATAGAAAAGAAAAAAGAAAAAGCCAAAGAAAAGAAAAGGCAAGTAAGGGTTTGCAAGTCCAAATGCACCCTCTATGGAGAAACAAAAAATGCTAGGGAAATAGCTGGGTAGGCAGTTGTGGTTGCAGAAAGGGTATTTTCACCATTACACATATGTCAACAGGTGTTTTGCCAAGGCAAAATCTATCAAAAGAAAAAGTGGTTAATTCCATCATATTACAGCAAGGAGCATGACTAACTTCCCTCTTCCCCTTTATTCCATTACTAACACTCCCTTTCTTTCAGCTGAGATTTATGAAGAGAGATCATGGTTTTATGGTGGTTCTAGTCCATTCAGAATCCACATTTCTTGTCTAAAATCTTTTCATTTTGATCTACTCTCAAAACTAAGTCAATTTCAGATAAACTCAGTAAAATCCCTTTCATTTGCTCCCTTCATTCATATTAACCTCTAATTTTACTATATAGCTCCCCTATTTTACCCCTTCCCCTAATAATACTAACACTAAGGTGTATAAAGCCCCAAATCTTATATATACTCCCTCCCATTGGCATTATAGCCATATGTTCTTCAAAAGGGACCAAAATGACATCTGGTCACTTTGGTGAACCTGTCCCATCCCATTCCCCCCTTGCTGCAAGTCAAACTGCTCCTCAAACCACCATTTGCATTGGAAAACCCTTATAAAGCCCTATTCCGCCTTCAAATCCTTTGCAAAAGTTACCAAAGTTAGAAAACTCGCCTCTGGCGCATTTCCAAAGGGTTAGCGCATTATTGGTTAAATGAAAAAACATTCGAAAAGCCAATAAAAACCCATAAAACCTAAAGTTCCCCGCCCGCATATAACCCGAGCACCTCCATACTCCGCTCGCCGTCGGATCAAGGCCTGAAGATCTGATGATCCACGTCAATATCGGAGCGGCTCCCACCGCTGTACTTTACCGCCCGAGATGCTGACGTTGCGTCACGTCAGGGCCTCTCCACGCGTCAATCACTGAGGTATCTCGGAGCTGGGCCTGACAACTTCGGCGCCGTACCCAAACCGCCCTGAGAAACCGTAGCGGTTAGCTTTAACCGTAACCGCTACGGTCCTAACTGCCACCTATTTTCCGCTAACTCATCGCCACGTCGCGTCCGCTCGTACTCACCTCTGCCATTCGTCCACCTGTCCGCTGACGTGGGTGCCACCTCATCGCCCCTTGGACCAATAATCTACTGCCACGTCACCCGACGACGTCAGCTGACGTCACCTCACCGTGACCCACCAATGACGTCATGCTGACGTCATTACGAAAAAGCGCCAAAATGGTAAAAAACCCATATTTACCCAAAAAAGCCGTGTTTTTCCCACTTTCACTCCTGTCGCTATTGTTCTCCCTGCATGACCGTTTACGTTCGAAATTCCGCCAACCTGTTGATTTAACCCGGGCGACCTCCTCAGCAGCAAACGTGCACACCTGCTCGACCTCTGCTCGCCAATTTACAGGTATTTACAGTTGTCTTGCCCTCCATACAATTGTTATCGAACTTTAATTTGTTCAGAAGGATAAAGGCACCTCAAAAACTATATTTACACCGCCCATTTCCCTCTGCAAGTCCACATTTGCCACTGTGAAGTCGAAAAACACCAGCCGAGCCATAATTCCGGTAAATTCACCCAAAAACAATACTCACTGCGTATTCTCGGAAAATTCCTTGTTGGTCTCAATTCACCCGCTGGAAGGGGACAGTTAGACCTTAGAGAAGCTCTGCTCCTAAAAACAAACAGTATTTCAATTGCTGTTGAGTAAATTCCCCTCTGGTATCCAAAATACAAACTGTCTTCACAAAGAATCACCTCCATTCTGTGTTGCTGCCATTTTTAGCTATCCACCCACAATTCTTGCACTTTGAAGAACTATGGAGACTCCTATTGCTCTAAATATCAAGCCCCTCAATGCTCCTCACCAGGAATTAGCATGGAAAGCCCTGGGAGACATGGATTACCAAATGCTGGACTGGTTCCCTATGGGAACCAAATACAATATCCAGATGATGAATGAGTTAAAAGCCCAGCACCTGAGTGGGGCAGACATCTTGGGAATATGGGATTCAAATTTGCCCATCTATAACCTTCCCCAAGTAAATCCTATGCCAGAACTGATCTACAGCTGCCAGGAACGTTATGACCCAAGCCAAAGAGCTGTCATCAGCCCCACAGGCTCAATCCTGTTCCAGATTACCCCAGAGAGTATAAATGGAATGCTCCACTTCCAAACTGCCAAGCAATTGACCCCGCTCTTTATGCAGAATTTGATAAACAAAGGGACCAAGCTGTCAAATGACCAAATCATTAAAATCAATCAGTTGTTTGTAAGACCAGGCTCTGAATCAGTCAGAACCCCTCCTATTGGGTATCACTATTTGAATGAATTGGGCAGGATGTTAGTGGATTTAATCAGTTATGTCCTAGGATTCAGGGGGATAGAGGATGTGGATGATAGCCTAATGGCAATGTTGTCTATATTCTCTCCTGGTAAACCCCCAGCTGTACATTATGACTATGCAACCTACATTGCAGATAAAATCCATGAGCAGTTTATGAACTTGAAGAGGGAAAGACTATTCAGGTATACTTCATATATATACCATCTATTCTTGTTCTATCAGCCAGCCACCTTCTCTGTTCCTTTGAAGCCACTCAATGCCCAGGGAATTCCAAGGTCAGTTGTGTTCTGGACTTCTGTTTTTCATCATACCTCTGTATCACCTTACACATACACTGAGTTCATTGACTTATTCATCTATCCAGTCATGACAGTATTGCATGGTACTCCTCCTCCTAGACTAACTGATGACATGAGGAGAATTCTCCATTTGAATAAGTCCTACAACATTGGTAATTGGTACTTCTACCAAAACCACACAGTCATCAGGATATATGGCTGTGAGTTGAACCCATTTAGGTTGCCAAGGTATGTCCCCATGAGGCTTTTTGCCTTGGAATATTTCAGACAGTTTGGGAACTCAGACTATCTTCATTTTCAGAGCAACAACAAGAAGTCACAGTTGAAGGTAAGGAACCAGCTGGGTCCTTTACTATATAACAAGAAAGAAGAGGGATGGAAAGAGGCAAACACTATCCTGGAAGGCCTCAGACTGCAAACCAGCTTTGAATGGATACCCTATGACCCCAATCATGCTATCTCCCTCAGGAGGATTAGATACAAATTGGGTAGCTATGCACACAAGAGACAACCCGAGATTGAACAGTATGCCAATGCATCAAATTGGGAGGAGGGTACCCTAGAGGAGGAAATTACTAAGGAAGAGTTACTTGAGAGAGAGGCTAGAAATATGCAAAAGGAAGCTGACTTGGAAACTTGTGGACAGGTGCCCCTCTCCTACAAAAAGCAACTTGGAGCAGCTGCTACATCATCAACAGCACAGCAGCAAACTGCCGAGAAAGCACCACAAACAGCAAGCAGAGATAAAGGGAAGCAGGTGGAACAGCCACCTCCATTGACAGAAGAACAAGTGGACACTTTGCTACAGCAGCAAGAAGAGATGGAGCAGCAGGAATTCGGGCAGCAACAGGAAGAGGAACAGTTTAGTGAACAGCAGCCCTTGCAGCAAGAAAAAGTGACTGATCCTCCAAGCTCCACTGAGCAACAGGCTCAGACAGTGGTGCCTCCTAGAGCAGAAACCACTGTTGATACCTCGGTCCTTCAAACCCCACAAAAGGAGGACTTAACCAGGAAAAGGATACTACAGACCTGCTGGTATCCCTGTACAAGGAGCTGGTTCGAACTCAAGACCAGCTAGGACAATCAGAAGCTGCAAAGGCAGCACTACAAACAGCAATGAAGCAAAGAGAAGAGGGCCAACCCTCCCAGCCTCCTCCTGTGATAATTAATCTTGAGGAAGTCCCTCCAACAACTACTCCTCCTCCTCAGCAGACTGGAACTACAGCACCATCTACAGCAACAACTACACCAACACCAGGACAAACTCCCAGTCTGGATATGCAGAAGCTACAAGCTGAGATCCAAATTCTTGAATCCCAAATGAAAGAGCTTGATGAAGTCAAGAAGACTTTGGCCAAGGTGAATGAAAAATTTGACAAAAGCAAGCAGAATGAAGCAACAAAGGAGAGAGAGATAAAAGCTCTAAAAAAGAGAATAGCTGAACTAGAAAAAGAGCTTGCACTAGAGAAGGTAACAGCAGAACTAAAGGCAGTCCTCTGGAGTAACATCGGTCGATCCATCACCAATCAGTGGCAGTATATTGAGACTATGGATGAGCAAATAGCACTCATCACCAAGGCAAACAAGGAAATACACAGAGCAAGAGCAAGCCTTGGCCACATGCCAGATGCTGCCAGCAGAATGGTCAATGTTTTAAATAACAAAACTAGCTCTCAACTAGCTGCCATGGGAATTACTAACAGGACTGAAACAATCTCAATAGTCAAACGAGTCCTGACACTAAGAAGCCTAGTTGGAACACTGGAGAGGAGAACACAGGACATGCAGACTGAAATCAACAAATTCCTGGACAGATTCCTGGCATTACAGAACAGAGGCCTCCCCAGCATTTTTAAGCAGTGTAGGAAGACTGCTCACCCTAGAAAATTACAACAAAAGGATTGATGCCTATGCGGTGGCACAAATTGCAAAACAGCCCAGTACCTTAGTAGACACAGGGCCAGCATCGGGGCAGAATCTGTATGATAGGGTGGATAGTCTGTTTTTTATTATGAATGAAATTGATCATCTGTTTGATACACCACCGAATTTCTTTAAATATACTGAGGCAGATGAGACTATGGGGGCAATCATAAGACACCAATTGCCCACACAGGAAGAGTGGAGGAATCTGACACAGGTAATCTTATCAGGTCCGAACCCGTGAGGTTGGTTTTTTCTCCAGCACATGAGCAGTCATACGCAGGCACAATTTTGATGAATAAAATCTACAAGGAAGAGGCGGAAGCTGAGCCAACTCAGCAGAGCTATTTTCTCACCACTGCAGCAGTCACAATCACAGGTGACAAACACAGCATACAGCGCACAAGCCATAAAGTCGGGTTCTCCAGCATTTAATCAAAATATCTCAACCGACTCAGCAGATCCCAAAGGCCAAAATATCTTCTGACAGAACATTAAAGCGCCTTTATTTTGTATTCAATGCTGTAATAAATTTCTGATAATAATATCTCAAAGTTGGTAAGAACATTAAGTCTGAGATAACTCAGGACTCAGATATTTTTGTAAACAATCGCAAGTATATATTGGCCCCTCACAGAAGCTTAAGGGGTTGTTGTAATTTTCCTTTGAAGAGCTCTCGCTGGCTGTAAGATTCTCAGAAAAATAATACAAAGGGAGAATGGAATTTCCAAAGCTTGGTGTACTTTGATGCGTTGTGGTGAATGGTGAATGTTGCAGGATTCCAGAATGTTTCATAAAACAATAAGTTTTCTCAAATCTCTGTATTACATGTTTTCGAGTCTTTTGTTCTCTTTTATTGTTCAGATGTTTTACACTTAATAGCAAAGTAGAAGAATGGTTCCAGGACTTAATCCATGATTACCCTGAACTCAAACTGAGCTATTATCCATGTTTTCCTCAGATACAGTAACAGAAGTGTAATTCTTAGTTGCTGCACTTTGAAACTATATCTTTCGCTGTGATTGACATTCCCAGGGATTCAAGTTTGCCCCTGTGACATCTGTCTTTTCTCATAACTAGTTTGGTGGAAACAGTTAACAATGAGTGAAAATTCTTGAATGCTTTCATTGTTTGTCTTACCTGTTTCCTGTTATTAATCAAAATTTGTTCTGTGAAGCATCCAAATGGCCCTGTAAGTTTCACCGGTTCATCTCAAAGTTTCTAGACACCTACCGCTACAGACTCCATTGCCCAATGATACTTGACTCTCTGAATATTACATCACAAGAGATCTGAAGGAAATTCTTCAACCAAAACATAATCAAAACCTGTGCATAATAGCTAGCCTAAAAACCTATCATAAACAGTTACAAATCATAAAGAGAGAGCCCTCTCTGATCACAGTTTGGCTAGAAACAGTGATCCAAAGATTGGTTAGTGGTTACCCCGGCCGTATTCCCTTGGGAGTCATAGGGAACAACCTGGGTGTTAACATAATTGGCGACTCCACTGGGGATTATTAAGATTTTTCAGATACTATCTATCTTCCAAAGCTACCATCAAGCCTGAAACTAGCCAAGAGGCCTTAGGACTGTTTCTGTAAACACAGGGACAGCTTTAGGGAAGAACTAACTAGGGAATCTTCATCCTAGCTTTGAAACATATATAGTCATTCCAGAATTCTTACCTAGTCCTTGTACATATAAACCCTCCTGTATAAAGTTCTAAAAGAATACGTAGAAGCTGGCTCCCAAAAGAAACCCAAGGCACACTAGGGCAAACCCTGACCCTGATCAACCCATCATTGTTGATAACCCAAGTATCATTCCAAAGAACATAAGGAGACAGCAAAAGCAAGAGAAGCCTGCTGATTCAGATATAAGTTCAGACCAACCTATCCTCATTCCTACTCCTTGCAAAGTCCTTTTTCGGTCCACCCCTAGTTCCCCTAGTTCATCATCAACACCTCAAAGCCCTCCTCTCCCATCTTCACCATCTGCACATACTCTTTCAACCAGTTTCCCGCTCGTTACCCATCCTATTAACCCTGTTACACCTGTAATCCCAGCTGTCCCATTTGTTCCTATTAACCCTATAAACCCCATAAACATGGCTAACAGATATGCACCTCTGCAGATACCAGCCAATGCTCCAGCTCTACCCCAAGACTACCAAACCAAAATCTCATTTTTTGACTCTCATGGCCCTTTAACAGCTATCCAGCATGCTAAGAAGATGCAAGACCACTTTGAGACCTATGAAATAGATGATGACAGTGTTAGGATGAGAATTTTTGTTCAAAGCTTAACCGGGGATGTCAGAACTTGGTTTAGATCCCTGAATGCAAATTCCATTGCAACCCCTGAGGTCCTGTACCAAGAGTTTACCAACAGATGGGAGAAAAAGAAAGATCCTCTACATATACTCGGTGAATATAACACTATTAAAAGAGGTCCCCAAGAAACAGTTTTGGAATATTGTGCTAGGTTTAACAATGTATATAACGCTATCCCCCAGAATTTAAGGCCCCCTCCTGATTTGGCCCTGTATAACTTCCCTGATGGTTTTGATTCTGATATGGCCTATCAGTTGAAAGAAAGAGATCCTCCAACCCTTGCAGAAGCCCAAAGAGTTGCAGTCACTGTAGAGGCCAACCTAATTGCCAAGAGAAACAGGGCAAAGCTGGAAAAGAAGGCTGGTTTCAGAGAAGAGCCCTCAGGCTTTGATCAAAAGTTGGATGCAATACTAAACAGCATGAAGAGACTGGGTGAAAGAGTGGAATCAGTTGAAAGAAAGTCATCATGGGAGGCATCACAAAGCAATCCTCCTAGAAACCCAAATTTTAGGAGAACGCAGAACCCAAACATAGGAAAAACAGGTGCTGACCAAGACATTAGACCCCCTTTTCAAGAAAACTATGCAGAAACTTCCTCAGCCAATCAGATCAATGAAGATCCTGAAATCAACTTAATGGGTCTGGATGGTAAAAGCCATGTTTTCTTAACACAAGAAGACCATGAGGAGGATGAAAGCAAAACATTCCAAACAAAATCAGGAGAATCCTTTGACTTTAAACAAGGATATGACACTGCTGTCTATGAAGTCCATAAACAATACAAACTAAGGAGTAGGACTGTAAATGTAAATCAGCCCGAAAAGATAAAGGAGAAACAGCAATCTAAAGAAACCTTAGTCACTGAACCTAATGACAAAACAAACTTGCCTACAAAAGAAGTAGTGGTTGAGGAAGTCACTGAATTACTGTCCCCACTACAACAGCCCATGGCAACTTCATCCTCCCACCCAAATCCGAACATTACCCCTCAAGACATGGGTATGAGGGGCAGATTCCAAAATCAAGATGAAATCCAACAAGAAGATGTAATCAACAGAGAAAGGACTGCTATCCGTGACTCTAAAATCCAAGTTGACAAACCCTTTGACCTAGGAGCAGAGATTGGCAAGTTAAAGATAGCAATCCCCCTTTCAGAGCTAGCCAAGCATGACATATATAAGCAACAGATCAAAAAATCCCTTCAGCTCACCAACAGCAAAGATGATGTAAATGTGCTAGATGACACTCCAGAATTACTGTTTGGCCCAGAGGTAGATGGAAAAACAGTAGTCACAGGGGTTTTACCTTTTTATGTCAGCCTGCATGTTCATGATAAAATACTGCATAATGCAATGTTCGACTCGGGTGCCTCTCACAACCTTATGCCAAAAGCAGTCATGGAAAGATTAAACTTGGATATAACAAGACCATACAAAGACCTGTTTTCTTTTGATTCTAGTCAAGTCAAATGTTTGGGCCTAATAAAAGATTTATGTGTGTCCCTGGTTCAATTTCCCAACAAAACCATACTAATGGATGTTGTAGTTGCAGATATCCCACCCAAATACGGGATGCTCTTATCAAGATCATGGGGAGCCAAGCTCCAAGGCTCCCTACAATTAGATATGTCATATGCAACCATCTCTGTCTTTGGGCAACCAAAAAGACTTTATAGGGAAACACTCATGAAGTATATGGTCAGCAGTGAAGAAAAGCCTCAAAATTTTCCAATATATGCTGTCCATTCGGACATAGACTCCTTCATCCTCTTCAATGACAGCGTAAGCCTCTCAAACAATGACATTAAGACCGAAACACTCATACAAGAACAAAACATTGATCAAACAAGTAGCACCTGCCAAACTTCAATTAGCCCAACAATACACATTAACCCTCCTCTAGTTGTCAAAGATTGTCAAACAAATGATGAAATTATCCTAGGAAACAAATGGGAAAAGAAACCTCAACTCATGCTCACATTGCCATCCCATGAACAGAATTTTAAATCTCCTGTTCAGCAAGACATCCTGTGGGCCCTAGAATTTGATGGCTCAGTTAACAAGTTAGGGGCAGGAGCTGGAATATGGATACATAACAAAGAGAAAGGCTATGCAGAAGGCAGGGCTTACAGATTGAATTTTAGATGCACTAACAACATGGCAGAATATGAAGCTTTGTTACTAGGCCTCAAGATTGCAAAATCATTACAAGCACCTAGCCTCTCCATCATGGGAGACTCTGATCTAGTAATTCAACAAGTGAAAGGAAATTTTGTTACCAATGACAAAAGATTGAGGTCCTATAGGTCTGCTGTAATTGAAATATTAGAGACTTTCTCCGAGTTTGTTATCACAAAGATTCCAAGGGGCCACAATCTCCATGCACACAGCTTGGCAACATTTGCCAGCACCTTCAAATTCCCATTAGAACCCAACAATTGTTTCACGACAGAGGTCAAATATAGGCCTTCTATTCCAAACAATGTCAAAGAGTGGCAAGTATTTGAGAATGACATGCAAATAAACAACTTTTTAACCTTGCAACAAGAGTTCACAGGATTAAATATTGACCTTGAGACAGCAAGTCAATCACAAATATTTGATGGAGCAAGTCCATCACAATTACAGTTTCAACAGTCTGCCCACCCAATGTCACCTAGAACAGCCAAACAATTACTCAGTCCAACCATTTTCAACAAAGGAAACATTCAGCAAATTCACCAAATTGACTGTGAAGAGGTGAGCAACGCTGAAGATGAAATCATACAACTCAAAGACAATTTCCTTCCAGCAGGTCTTACCCCACTAGAGGACATTTTTGACTCAAATGATGTCCCCAGGAAACCAAAGATGCAGCCATTAGATGCAACAATTGAAGAATGTAACATTGGTACTGTTGACAAGCCTAAAATAATAAAGCTATCTGCTGCTTTGCCCCCTGATCAAAAACCCAAATATATTGATCTCTTTAAAGAGTTCCAAGATGTCTTTGCTTGGGGTTATCAGGATCTAAAGTCATACGATACCTCTGTTATCCAGCATACCATTCCCCTCAAGCCTAATCAAAAACCATTCAAACATAAATTGAGAAGAATCAATCCTGTGCTCCTTCCTTCCATTGAAAAAGAATTGCATAAAATGTTCAAAGCTGGTATCATAGCACCAATCAGGTTCTCTGAGTGGATTTCAAATTTGGTCCCTACAAGAAAGAAAACCGGTGAGATTAGACTTTGTGTAGACTTAAGAAATTTAAACCAAGTGTCACTCAAAGACAACTACCCCTTACCCAAAATGGATCACATTCTCCAAAGAGTAGTAGGGGCTTCAAGGATATCATTGCTGGATGGGTTCTCAGGTTTCAATCAAATCCTGGTACACCCTGATGATCAAGACAAAACTGCATTTACTACCCCATGGGGAACTTTCAAGTATGTGAAAATGCCCTTTGGATTGAAAAATGCAGGGGCAACATTTCAGAGAGCAATGGACATTGCTTTTGCAAAAGAGATTCATGACTTCTTGGTCATTTACTTAGATGATCTAACACCCTTTTCAAAATCTGACCAAGAACACTTGAAACATTTAAGACAGATCTTCATAACATGCAGGAAATATGGTATTTCCTTAAACCCCAAGAAGTCATTATTTGGCTTGGAAGAAGGGAAACTTCTAGGGCATATTATTTCAAAAAATGGCATAAGAATTGATCCAGATAGGATACAAGCTATCCTACAAATGCCTCACCCAAGGAATGTCAAGGAGCTGCAAGGATTCTTAGGAAAAATCAACTTTTTAAGAAGGTTTATCCCAAATTTAGCAGAATTAATCAGATTACTAAACAATATGCTAAAGAAAGATTCAAAGGTCAAATGGACTGTTGAAGCAAAACAAGCTTTCGAAAGTATAAAATTGGCCTTGACTCAAACCCCAGTGTTAACCAATCCGCAGTTTGACAGAGACTTCATCATTTTCTCCTTTGCCTCCCAACATACTATTGCTGCTGTATTATTGCAGAAAGATGACCAAGGGAATGAAAAGCCCATTGCTTTTTTCAGCAGAGCTCTTAGAGATGCTCCTCTAAAGTATCAAATAATGGAAAAACAAGCCTATGCTTTGATCAAGGCTATTAAAGACTTTAGGATTTACATCCTTTACTCCCATGTTGTGGCTTATGTACCAAGTCCTATTGTCAAAGACATTCTCACCCAAGAAAACTTAGAGGGCAGGAGAGGAAAATGGATTGCCAATATACTAGAATTTGACATTGAAATAAAGCCTACAAAGCTGATAAAAGGACAAGGTTTGGCCAAGTTAATGACAGAAGCAAATTTCCAAGCCTTAGACATTAACCAACTGGATAGTGAAACAGAGCTGGCGACTCCAAAGATCAATGTAGCCTTTGAACAATCTCCTTGGTACTCTGATATCTGTTATGTGTTACAAAACCTGTGTGCTCCCCCAGGACTGTCCAGAACTAAGTGTAGGTTCCTAAAAATGAAAACATCTAGATTTTGTGTGATGGATGAAAATCTACTGTGGAAAAACCATGAAGGTATTTTGCTGCACTGTCTAATAGAGAATGAAACTAACAATATCATGCAAGACTTCCATGCTGGAGACTGTGGTGGACATTTGTACTGGAAGTCCACTGTGGACAAGATATTGAGGGCTGGTTATTACTGGCCTACTATGTTCTCTGATGTTAAGAAATTTACAGCCTCATGCCACAAATGCCAACTGTTTGAAGGCAAAAGACAGCTGCTGCCACTTCCTTTGAAGCCCATTGCAACAGAGAGACCTTTTCAACAATGGGGCTTGGATTTCATTGGGGAAATTCATCCCTCATCTTCAGGGCAACACAGATGGATTCTAACAGCAACAGACTACTTCACCAAGTGGATTGAAGCTGCCCCATGCAGACAAGCAAATGATTCAGTAATCATTCAGTTTTTGGAAAACAATATACTGGCTAGATTTGGCTGCCCAGACAAGATAATAACAGACAATGCTGCTGCCTTCAGATCCAAGAAAATGGTGAACTTCTGCCATAAATTTCACATTACTTTGGGCCATTCTACAGCTTACTATCCCCAAGGAAATGGCCTTGCTGAATCATCAAACAAAAGTTTGATAAATATCATAAAGAAAGTGCTGGAAGAGAACAAAAAGAACTGGCATAAGAAACTAGTAAATGCTTTATGGGCAGACAGACTAACAACTAAAAGATCAATTGGGACCAGCCCATATGAGTTAGTCTATGGATTAGAGGCCAGATTTCCTTCATCACTAGGAGTGCCGGTTATGAAACTTCTGCAAGAAAGCCAAGCAGAGCCAAATGACATGCAAAGAAGGATTAACCAGATAATTTGTTTACAGCAGACCAGAGAACAAGTTTTCAGCAGAGTGCAGATACTACAAGAGAAACTGAAAAGGGCTTTTGATAGAAGAACCAAAGCAGAAGATTTCAATGTGGGGGACAAAGTTTTAAGGTGGGATGCAAGAAGAGAAGAGAAAGGGAAACATGGAAAGTTTGACTCTTTATGGAAAGGACCATTTGCTGTCCAAGCAGTACAAGGTAACAACACTTATTTCCTCAAAAGTCTTACTGAAACTGACTTGGATGAAGGTCCTGTTAATGGCAGGATGCTGAAGCACTACTTTGACTATTCCCCATGAGTAGAACCTAAGGATTCTTTGTATATATGCAGATGTACATATTGTTTTCTGTTTTAGATTGTAAAAAGCAGTTTTCCCAAGTGATTTACCAAGCAGTAAAAGGCAAATAGAATCAGAGGTCTTCCAAAAGAGAAACACACTATTTTGACACATTCATGCAGCAGATTTCAAAGACAAAGATGGGCAGTCAAGGAACAAGGCAATCTGACCTGCTGTTCTTGGTCTTTCAAAAGAAAAACCATCCCCATGTGGAGCCACTGTTGGATACCTATACTAATAGGTTTCATATTTCATGATTGGCAAGAGAAAGGCCAAATATGCTCTGCTTTGGTATCCCAAAGATCCCATATTTCCTAGAAAGCAAGAGGTGGGTAAAGTGTTTCAAGTATTGAGGACCTTATTTCAATTTTGTGGATGATCCAACAGTCTAATCTGGATCATGCCATGTGTTCAATTTTGAGTTATAGAATAGAGAAAGAAGTCTGTCCAAACTGTTTAATCTTGGCAGACAAGTAGTTTAGGTAGAGAAGCAAAGGTTCCCAACAGCTTAATCTGGGACCTTGGAAGAGATAAGGGTAGAAGTAGATAGAAAAGAAAAAAGAAAAAGCCAAAGAAAAGAAAAGGCAAGTAAGGGTTTGCAAGTCCAAATGCACCCTCTATGGAGAAACAAAAAATGCTAGGGAAATAACTGGGTAGGCAGTTGTGGTTGCAGAAAGGGTATTTTCACCATTACACATATGTCAACAGGTGTTTTGCCAAGGCAAAATCTATCAATAGAAAAAGTGGTTAATTCCATCATATCACAGCAAGGAGCATGACTAACTTCCCTCTTCCCCTTTATTCCATTACTAACACTCCCTTTCTTTCAGCTGAGATTTATGAAGAGAGATCATGGTTTTATGGTGGTTCTAGTCCATTCAGAATCCACATTTCTTGTCTAAAATCTTTTCATTTTGATCTACTCTCAAAACCAAGTCAATTTCAGATAAACTCAGTAAAATCCCTTTCATTTGCTCCCTTCATTCATATTAACCTCTAATTTTACTATATAGCTCCCCTATTTTACCCCTTCCCCTAATAATACTAACACTAAGGTGTATAAAGCCCCAAATCTTATATATACTCCCTCCCATTGGCATTATAGCCATATGTTCTTCAAAAGGGACCAAAATGACATCTGGTCACTTTGGTGAACCTGTCCCATCCCATTCCCCCCTTGCTGCAAGTCAAACTGCTCCTCAAACCACCATTTGCATTGGAAAACCCTTATAAAGCCCTATTCCGCCTTCAAATCCTTTGCAAAAGTTACCAAAGTTAGAAAACCCGCCTCTGGCGCATTTCCAAAGGGTTAGCGCATTATTGGTTAAATGAAAAAACATTCGAAAAGCCAATAAAAACCCATAAAACCTAAAGTTCCCCGCCCGCATATAACTCGAGCACCTCCATACTCCGCTCGCCGTCGGATCAAGGCCTGAAGATCTGACGATCCACGTCAATATCGGAGCGGCTCCCACTGCTGTACTTTACCGCCCGAGATGCTGACGTTGCGTCACGTCAGGGCCTCTCCACGCGTCAATCACTGAGGTATCTCGGAGCTGGGCCTGACAACTTCGGCGCCGTACCCAAACCGCCCCGAGAAACCGTAGCGGTTAGCTTTAACCGTAACCGCTACGGTCCTAACTGCCACCTATTTTCCGCTAACTCATCGCCACGTCGCGTCCGCTCGTACTCACCTCTGCCATTCGTCCACCTGTCCGCTGACGTGGGTGCCACCTCATCGCCCCTTGGACCAATAATCTACTGCCACGTCACCCGACGACGTCAGCTGACGTCACCTCACCGTGACCCACCAATGACGTCATGCTGACGTCATTACGAAAAAGCGCCAAAATGGTAAAAAACCCATATTTACCCAAAAAAGCCGTGTTTTTCCCACTTTCACTCCTGTCGCTATTGTTCTCCCTGCATGACCGTTTACGTTCGAAATTCCGCCAACCTGTTGATTTAACCCGGGCGACCTCCTCAGCAGCAAACGTGCACACCTGCTCGACCTCTGCTCGCCAATTTACAGGTATTTACAGTTGTCTTGCCCTCCATACAACTGTTATCGAACTTTAATTTGTTCAGAAGGATAAAGGCACCTCAAAAACTATATTTACACCGCCCATTTCCCTCTGCAAGTCCACATTTGCCACTGTGAAGTCGAAAAACACCAGCCGAGCCATAATTTCGGTAAATTCACCCAAAAACAATACTCACTGCGTATTCTCGGAAAATTCCTTGTTGGTCTCAATTCACCCGCTGGAAGGGGACAGTTAGACCTTAGAGAAGCTCTGCTCCTAAAAACAAACAGTATTTCAATTGCTGTTGAGTAAATTCCCCTCTGGTATCCAAAATACAAACTGTCTTCACAAAGAATCACCTCCATTCTGTGTTGCTGCCATTTTTAGCTATCCACCCACAATTCTTGCACTTTGAAGAACTATGGAGACTCCTATTGCTCTAAATATCAAGCCCCTCAATGCTCCTCACCAGAAATTAGCATGGAAAGCCCTGGGAGACATGGATTACCAAATGCTGGACTGGTTCCCTATGGGAACCAAATACAATATCCAGATGATGAATGAGTTAAAAGCCCAGCACCTGAGTGGGGCAGACATCTTGGGAATATGGGATTCAAATTTGCCCATCTATAACCTTCCCCAAGTAAATCCTATGCCAGAACTGATCTACAGCTGCCAGGAACGTTATGACCCAAGCCAAAGAGCTGTCATCAGCCCCACAGGCTCAATCCTGTTCCAGATTACCCCAGAGAGTATAAATGGAATGCTCCACTTCCAAACTGCCAAGCAATTGACCCCCCTCTTTATGCAGAATTTGATAAACAAAGGGACCAAGCTGTCAAATGACCAAATCATTAAAATCAATCAGTTGTTTGTAAGACCAGGCTCTGAATCAGTCAGAACCCCTCCTATTGGGTATCACTATTTGAATGAATTGGGCAGGATGTTAGTGGATTTAATCAGTTATGTCCTAGGATTCAGGGGGATAGAGGATGTGGATGATAGCCTAATGGCAATGCTGTCTATATTCTCTCCTGGTAAACCCCCAGCTGTACATTATGACTATGCAACCTACATTGCAGATAAAATCCATGAGCAGTTTATGAACTTGAAGAGGGAAAGACTATTCAGGTATACTTCATATATATACCATCTATTCTTGTTCTATCAGCCAGCCACCTTCTCTGTTCCTTTGAAGCCACTCAATGCCCAGGGAATTCCAAGGTCAGTTGTGTTCTGGACTTCTGTTTTTCATCATACCTCTGTATCACCTTACACATACACTGAGTTCATTGACTTATTCATCTATCCAGTCATGACAGTATTGCATGGTACTCCTCCTCCTAGACTAACTGATGACATGAGGAGAATTCTCCATTTGAATAAGTCCTACAGCATTGGTAATTGGTACTTCTACCAAAACCACACAGTCATCAGGATATATGGCTGTGAGTTGAACCCATTTAGGTTGCCAAGGTATGTCCCCATGAGGCTTTTTGCCTTGGAATATTTCAGACAGTTTGGGAACTCAGACTATCTTCATTTTCAGAGCAACAACAAGAAGTCACAGTTGAAGGTAAGGAACTAGCTGGGTCCTTTCCTATATAACAAGAAAGAAGAGGGATGGAAAGAGGCAAACACTATCCTGGAAGGCCTCAGACTGCAAACCAGCTTTGAATGGATACCCTATGACCCCAATCATGCTATCTCCCTCAGGAGGATTAGATACAAATTGGGTAGCTATGCACACAAGAGACAACCCGAGATTGAACAGTATGCCAATACATCAAATTGGGAGGAGGGTACCCTAGAGGAGGAAATTACTAAGGAAGAGTTACTTGAGAGAGAGGCTAGAAATATGCAAAAGGAAGCTGACTTGGAAACTTGTGGACAGGTGCCCCTCTCCTACAAAAAGCAACTTGGAGCAGCTGCTACATCATCAACAGCACAGCAGCAAACTGCCGAGAAAGCACCACAAACAGCAAGCAGAGATAAAGGGAAGCAGGTGGAACAGCCACCTCCATTGACAGAAGAACAAGTGGACACTTTGCTACAGCAGCAAGAAGAGATGGAGCAGCAGGAATTCGGGCAGCAACAGGAAGAGGAACAGTTTAGTGAACAGCAGCCCTTGCAGCAAGAAAAAGTGACTGATCCTCCAAGCTCCACTGAGCAACAGGCTCAGACAGTGGTGCCTCCTAGAGCAGAAACCACTGTTGATACCTCGGTCCTTCAAACCCCACAAAAGGAGGACTTAACCAGGAAAAGGATACTACAGACCTGCTGGTATCCCTGTACAAGGAGCTGGTTCGAACTCAAGACCAGCTAGGACAATCAGAAGCTGCAAAGGCAGCACTACAAACAGCAATGAAGCAAAGAGAAGAGGGCCAACCCTCCCAGCCTCCTCCTGTGATAATTAATCTTGAGGAAGTCCCTCCAACAACTACTCCTCCTCCTCAGCAGACTGGAACTACAGCACCATCTACAGCAACAACTACACCAACACCAGGACAAACTCCCAGTCTGGATATGCAGAAGCTACAAGCTGAGATCCAAATTCTTGAATCCCAAATGAAAGAGCTTGATGAAGTCAAGAAGACTTTGGCCAAGGTGAATGAAAAATTTGACAAAAGCAAGCAGAATGAAGCAACAAAGGAGAGAGAGATAAAAGCTCTAAAAAAGAGAATAGCTGAACTAGAAAAAGAGCTTGCACTAGAGAAGGTAACAGCAGAACTAAAGGCAGTCCTCTGGAGTAACATCGGTCGATCCATCACCAATCAGTGGCAGTATATTGAGACTATGGATGAGCAAATAGCACTCATCACCAAGGCAAACAAAGAAATACACAGAGCAAGAGCAAGCCTTGGCCACATGCCAGATGCTGCCAGCAGAATGGTCAATGTTTTAAATAACAAAACTAGCTCTCAACTAGCTGCCATGGGAATTACTAACAGGACTGAAACAATCTCAATAGTCAAACGAGTCCTGACACTAAGAAGCCTAGTTGGAACACTGGAGAGGAGAACACAGGACATGCAGACTGAAATCAACAAATTCCTGGACAGATTCCTGGCATTACAGAACAGAGGCCTCCCCAACATTTTTAAGCAGTGTAGGAAGACTGCTCACCCTAGAAAATTACAAGAAAAGGATTGATGCCTATGCGGTGGCACAAATTGCAAAACAGCCCAGTACCTCAGCAGACACAGGGCCAGCATCGGGGCAGAATCTGTATGATAGGGTGGATAGTCTGTTTTTTATTATGAATGAAATTGATCATCTGTTTGATACACCACCGAATTTCTTTAAATATACTGAGGCAGATGAGACTATGGGGGCAATCATAAGACACCAATTGCCCACACAGGAAGAGTGGAGGAATCTGACATAGGTAATCTTATCAGGTCCGAACCCGTGAGGTTGGTTTTTTCTCCAGCACATGAGCAGTCATACGCAGGCACAATTTTGATGAATAAAATCTACAAGGAAGAGGCGGAAGCTGAGCCAACTCAGCAGAGCTATTTTCTCACCACTGCAGCAGTCACAATCACAGGTGACAAACACAGCATACAGCGCACAAGCCATAAAGTCGGGTTCTCCAGCATTTAATCAAAATATCTCAACCGACTCAGCAGATCCCAAAGGCCAAAATATCTTCTGACAGAACATTAAAGCGCCTTTATTTTGTATTCAATGCTGTAATAAATTTCTGATAATAATATCTCAAAGTTGGTAAGAACATTAAGTCTGAGATAACTCAGGACTCAGATATTTTTGTAAACAATCGCAAGTATATATTGGCCCCTCACAGAAGCTTAAGGGGTTGTTGTAATTTTCCTTTGAAGAGCTCTCGCTTGCTGTAAGATTCTCAGAAAAATAATACAAAGGGAGAATGGAATTTCCAAAGCTTGGTGTACTTTGATGCGTTGTGGTGAATGGTGAATGTTGCAGGATTCCAGAGTGTTTCATAAAACAATAAGTTTTCTCAAATCTCTGTATTACATGTTTTCGAGTCTTTTGTTCTCTTTTATTGTTCAGATGTTTTACACTTAATAGCAAAGTAGAAGAATGGTTCCAGGACTTAATCCATGATTACCCTGAACTCAAACTGAGCTATTATCCATGTTTTCCTCAGATACAGTAACAGAAGTGTAATTCTTAGTTGCTGCACTTTGAAACTATATCTTTCGCTGTGATAGACATTCCCAGGGATTCAAGTTTGCCCCTGTGACATCTGTCTTTTCTCATAACCAGTTTGGTGGAAACAGTTAACAATGAGTGAAAATTCTTGAATGCTTTCATTGTTTGTCTTACCTGTTTCCTGTTATTAATCAAAATTTGTTCATTGAAGCATCCAAATGGCCCTGTAAGTTTCACCGGTTCATCTCAAAGTTTCTAGACACCTACCGCTACAGACTCCATTGCCCAATGATACTTGACTCTCTGAATATTACATCACAAGAGATCTGAAGGAAATTCTTCAACCAAAACATAATCAAAACCTGTGCATAATAGCTAGCCTAAAAACCTATCATAAACAGTTACAAATCATAAAGAGAGAGCCCTCTCTGATCACAGTTTGGCTAGAAACAGTGATCCAAAGATTGGTTAGTGGTTACCCCGGCCGTATTCCCTTGGGAGTCATAGGGAACAACCTGGGTGTTAACATGATCACCTTCTGACTAACTAGTTTACAACCTCATTTGTCGGTCTGATAGCCCGTGATATCGCCATGGGGGCATGTGTTACTGAAGAGCAGGCTATTGCACATGCTCAGTATCTTGACTTGGTTTAGTCCCAGTTCGGTACGCTGTATGATTATTTGCTTGATGCTCCGTGACCCGAAACTTCTAAGGCTCCATCAACGCCATATATTGATGGTGTCATTAGTTCCGTTAATTCTTCCTCCTAAAAGTCTTCTATGGCCCCTGCGAAGCAAAAATCTACTACTCCAAATGAAAATGCTTCTCAGGCCCCATCTAATCCTGGTAAAACTTCCGAATTCAATGCCATTGAATCCACTGTGGTAGATACAGCTTCAAAAGGTAAGAAAAAGGGTAAATGCAAGAATAAAACTGATCCACCAAAGTAGGACCCTCCTAAGCCTCCGACCAATGAAGGTACCAAATGAAAACCCAAGTACCCTTCTCTCATCTGTGACAAGGATCACTACACTAAAAACTGTCCCAGGTAGTATGAGGTTAGTTGTTTGCTTAAAGGCACCCCTAGAACTCCTGCTATGCTCAAAGAGAATTTTCCCTCACAACAGACTCAAATGATGGTAGATCAACCTCAATCTTCTTCCACTTTTGGCTCCCAAGTTTCCATGGCTGGGACTATTCCAATTCATATCAGTACCCGATCGAAAGAATACCCTCCACCCGCCGGGAAGGACCATGAAGCCCCTTAAAGTGCTCCTTCGTCCAATATTGGTCCTCTCCATATTGAGTGGCCTAGTACCGAATTAATCATTCGACCTCCTCCCAAAGGCGTGCTCCAGAAGTCTTCTTACAATCCTAATGCTCGTGCTGTGTAGAACTATAGCATTGTTGAGGACATAGCGCAAGCCCCTTCAGCTATGTCCGCTTTGGAAGTCCTCGAGAGTTGTTCCTCCCAAAGGAAGTCTCTGCTATTAGCCATTGTTGGCATTGACCCGGCCGATTCGGATCTAATCACTTTTGATCTTGATAATCATGTATCGTGATTTGCTCATCAGATTGCTTTCCTCATTCAAGTCATCATTAACTCCAAGAATATTCATCGCATTGTTATTGATGAGGGCACCACCACTTGCATCATGTCTATTGCTTGTTGGAAGGCCATCGGTTCCCCGATGTTGAGTCAATTTCCTAATACCTTGGAAGCCTTCGATGGAAGAGATTCCTGTCCTTTCGGTATCCTCCCACGTTTTCCTATTACTCAGGAAGGGAAGACAGTTGAAGTTGAGGTCGAAGTTGTTGATGCAAATTTGACTTAATACATTCTCTTAGGTCGAAGCTGGACATATGCCATGCGAGCTATGGCTTCATCTCTATTCCATGTCGTTTTTTTCCCCATTAAGGGAAAATTGTCATGGTTGACCAATTATCCTTCTTCACCTCTTCTTCTTCGGATGGAAACGTGCCATTTGTGGAGCATACCTCCATTCCTTATGAAAGCGTGGGTGCTAGACTCTTCAAAGATCCTGCCCTTATGGGTGTATTTTCACTCCCACCTCCCAATATTGCTCCCATTAACATGATTTTTGTCTGTTTTGATCCTTGGTTTCTCCCACCTGTTGATCAGGTAGACTCCTGGAGTGACTTCATGCCGTTGAGTCTTGCCGAGCTCAACTATGTTGAAATTGTTTCCGCATTGGCTTCATCTTTTGATCCTACTCCATCAAGCAGGTCTCTCGACACGTATGTACAATCCCCTTGGCTCAGAGATAGCGTTTCTTTGGATCCGTTAAAGGAGATCTTTCCTTCCGATGAAGCGATTATAGAGACTATGTATTTTGAGGAGCCTCCTTGGTTCGATCATCACCATCGCTCCTCGTTTCTCCCAAGCCATGGGGCCATGACTACCTGTCTAGAGAAGTTTGCTTCTTGTATCCCTTCACAGCCCCTTCAGATGCCTATTCAAGTTCATGAAGTTTTCTCTAAAGGCGATATGGGGAACATTACACAAATGATGCCCATCAACATCTCTGTCAAACCATGGATTGTTGAGAATATCCACATTGGCGTTACTTGTACTCCAGAGGAGATTCAGCTTTATACCAATCTTTTTAGAGAATTTCACGATGTTTTCACTTGGTCATATGAAGAAATGCCTCGTATTGATCCTAGTATCGTGGTACACGAGATCCCTACGTATCCTGGTGCTAAGCCTGTTTGACAACGTTTACGCCCCATGCACTCGAGAGAGGCTGTGACTATTAAGGGAGAAGTCGAAAAACTTCTCAAGGCCGGGTTTATTTACCCTATCTCGCTGACTGATTGGGTCTCTAATATTGTCCCTGTGACCAAAAAGCAGGGCACTATTAGGGTTTGTGTTGACTACTGTGACATTAACCATGCATGTCCAAAGGATAATTATCCTACACCCTTTATCGACCAGCTCATCGACGATTGTGCTAGGATTGAGATCTACTCCTTTATGGACGGCTTTTCTAGTTACAACAAGATCAACACAAAACCACCTTCATCTACCTATGGGGTACCTTTGCTTACAAGAAGCTGCCTTTCGGCCTTAAAAATGCCGGTGCTACCTTCCAGTGACCAATGCCTTACGTGTTTCATGACATTAGTCACATTGTTCAACCATATCTGGATGACCTCCCAGCTCATTCGGCAAAGCGATCTGACCATCCAAACCACCTTCGTGAGATTTTTCTTCGTTGTCGACATTACTATATCCGTCATAATCTGCATAAGTGTGTCTTCTGCGTCGAATCTAGCAGACTTCTAGGGTTTTTCGTCTCTAAAGAGGGCATCCATCTAGATCCCCTCAAAGTTGAAGCTATCCTAAATCTCCCTCCTCTTGCTTCTTTGTAGTAGTTGGAGAGTTTGCAGGGTAAAGCCAATTTCTTACGTCATTTTATTCCAAACTACACCGAGATTGCTAAAGGCTATATGCGGCTCTTAAAGCGTGACACTTCCTTTGTTTGGGATGCCACTGCCCAAGATTCATTTGAGCAACTCAAGGCACTCCTTGTTTTTGCTCCTTTATTGCATCCACCTGATTACCATCGTGACTATACTCTTTATCTTGCCGCCACCAATAGCACAATTGGCATTGTCTTGGTTCAAGCGACAACAATGGTTCTAAGCATGTTATCTATTATCTCAGTCAGAACCTACCTGACATGGAGACTTGATATGCTTATGTAGAGAAACTCGCTTTGGCAGCCGTTCACACTGTCAATGTTTCCGTCACTATATTTTGTTGCGCATGATGACAGTGATTTCTACTTGCAAACCGATGACATACATTTTTTCACGTTAGTTGATGGGGGGAAAATACTCGAAATGGACTGTTATCCTTCAAGAATTTGATTTGGAGTTTACTACAGCCAAATCCAAGAAGTCCCTTGTCTTTGCTGAATTAATTTTCTCATTACCATTCGCTGCTGCTCCCTCTCGGTTAGAGGATCGCATTCCAGACGATACTCTTTTCTTGATTAGTACCCTCGATCCTTGCTATGGGGACATTATTGTCTACCCCTAGACATCCTCCTTCCATCCTGATTTCTCCAAGGATGCTCGACAACGTATTTTCCATCATTCTCAGCCTTATCAAATTATTGGGGACACCTTATACCGTCTCGGTGTTGATTTAGTTCTCCGTCGTTGTTTGACGTTCGAGGAAGCTGAACGACTCTTAAATGACTGCCACTCTGGTGCCTGTGGTGGTCATATGTCAGGTTATGCTACTGCCCAAAAGATCCTCCGCGCTAGTTATTTTTGGCCCTCTATTTTTAAGGATTGCATTCTTGCTGACCATTCTTGTCACGCGTTCCAACTTTACCAATGGAAGATGCATGCACCCCCATCTCCTTTGCACCCTGTCATTACTGTAGGCCCTTTTGCTAAATGGGGCATAGATTTTATGACCTGTAACCTTCACTCAGCCAAGGGGCATGGGTATATTATCGTTGCCATTGATTATTTTACAAAATGGGCCAAGGTGATGCCTACATTATCTAATGATGGTAAGACAGCGGTTCAGTTCTTATTTAATCATGTAATTACTCGATTTGGAGTCCCTCAAGCTACTGTCACTTATCATGGTTCTCATTTCCGTGGTCATATGATAACTGAGTTAACAACCCAGCTAGGCTTGCATCACGATAGTTTGACACCTTATTATCCTCAAACCAATGGCCAAGTCGAAGCTGTCAACAAGGTGTTGATCACGATGCTTCAGTGTACCATTGGAATGCACAAGTCTAATTGGCATTTGATGTTTTTTTCTGCCTTATGGGCCTACTGTACCTCACTGAAGGATGCCACTGGATTCACCTCGTTTCAACTTGTTTACGCTCTGGTGGCTACCCTTCCAATTGAATGCGAGATAACTTCTCCCAAATTAGCTGTCGATTTCTCCCAAATACTACTCTGATAGAAGAACGTCTTCTTTACCTAGAGCTGCTAGACGAGACCCATCGACTTACCTCTTTAATCATCGAAGCAGAGAAGAAGAGAGTGAAAACTCACTTTAATCAAATTGTTATGCCTCGTTCTTTCATTGAGGGAGATTTTGTCTTGTTGTACGATCAAGTGAATGATAAATTGGGGGCAGGTAAATTCAAACCTATGTGGCATGGGCATTATATTGTGAAACACATTTTAGAAAAAGGGGCCTATGAGCTAATTGACTATGAAGGTAACCCTCTAGATAAGCCTTGGAATGGGTTTTATCTTAAAAAATATTATGCATGAGTTTTCGTGCATCTTTTGTGTACATACATGTGTTTATAGTGTGTGTGCATGTGTGGCTTGGTGTGTAGGCATTATTGCTACTTATTGTGTCTTTTTACTTGTGCAGATGTCTGGTGCACCTTACATCGGTTTCACTAATGGTGCCTGTTGCAGTACCTAGAATCTTTCCTCCGTAGCATGGGTGATCTACAATCCTCACGGTGAGTTAGTAGACCTTCAAGGTGTTTGTTTAGGGTGTACCAAAAACAATGTCGCTGAATATAGCGCTGTCATTGAACTGTTGACCGAGGCTGTTAACCTCGATATTCGTGCATTGATTGTGAATCTGGACTCTCAACTTGTTGTTCTTCAACTTAACGGGAGTTATTCCATTAGAAACCCTCAAATTTTAAGGTTGTATTTGCGTGTTCTCTTATTGGAAAGAAATTTTGATTTTTTCAAATATCAACACATTCCTAGAATATTAAACATATTAACTGATGCATTGGCCAATCATGTATTAGATAGACATTTACGCAATTTATAAACAAACATTGTATGTAAGTATTCAGACTAAAACATAGATAGTATATATATATCGTGTGGCGCATCGAGGTGCTCAAAAAATAATGTGTATGTAAAAAAATAGGGTATATGTTCATGATATATCTGAGACACATGTCTCTCAAAATAGCAGAAAAAGAAACCTAGGCGTCTACTGTGGCAGGTTCTGCTCTCTATAGCAGACCACTACCTGCACTACTCATCTAAGTAGTCTATGGACCTTCAGCAATGCACCCACAGTATGTCTCTAGTACTGTCATGGGAGCTCCTCAAACCCTCTGTAGTCCAGTATCCCCTCGGTCAAACCCTTGAGATTTTGGGCTATCTCCTCCTTTGCATCACCACTTGGGGGTGGTAGGGCCAACTCTCTATTCTCCTCCCTCCATGTCGTAGGAGCGAGACCCACAGGTCTCTGAGGTCCCACATCTACAAAAATGAACACCATGATTAAGACATATACATTTAAAAATCCAAAAACATTAAAAAACAAAAACATATAAATAGTGTGGTGGTTAACCAAGTGTGTTACCTCTCTCATCCCATTACTCTCCAGGTGGGAGCAGCATATCAGGATCTCCTTTGAAGTCAGTGCCTGCATAAGGCCAATCCTCAACAAAAACCTGTTGTTGATCCAACCAATCCATGAAGAAAGGTCCCCATGAGACCGGCCGGCCGCCACCTTCTCGTGGCGTCACATGTGCCCATCTGGTGATCTGGGTCTCTCGTGGTCTCGGCAATGAGACATCCATGTCCTGTCGCTGAAGTAGTGGTACCTGCTCCAGCATGAGTGGTACCAGGATGGACCCATATCCAAAATGTTTGGTCTCTCCTCGTCGGCACTTGGTCAGCTGTCTCTTTATGTTTAGAGACACTGCCTCGGCCCAGTCATACATGGTCAGGTTAAGGCAATTTAGAGCCAACCGTAGTTGGGTCTTAGTCACCTCATGTTGTGCTTGAGAGCCTGCTGCTCTCGTGATTGTAAATAGTAAGACATGTAATGTCAAGTCCTCCATGGTCGGGATATGAAGTTTCCCACTAGTGGGTGATATGCGTGCCCCCGGGCATGCTTGTGCAATCAACATGTCGAGAGTCTCTCCGGCGACCTGCATGCCCTCCATGTGGGGTTTCTTACCTTGGTGAGATAATCCTATAAGGAAATATATGTCGGTCGCATAAAACTTAATGTCCTGGCCCCGAATGATAAACTTGCCCTCCGTCGGGTTCCACTAGTGAATCAAGAACTTGATCAAGTCTAGTTATGCCCATAGAAGAGGTGTGAGGAAAAATTTTAGTAACCCGCAGTTCCATAGGGCTCATCTGCATTGTGGGTCATTAAATCCTCTTTCATCATCGACTTCATGCATTCGCTCCTGCCATGCATACACCATTCTTATACCATGCATAAGCAAATAAAAATTGATTAGAATTGATTTGGGCCATTTTCATGGTTTATAATGGTGCAAAAAATTAAATTATCATGTTTGATGCGACGACTCAATTCCACAGTTCATTTTTTACCGGATCGTTGCAAGGGTACACATGTTTCCTGTGACAATGTCGATTGTGGTGTGTGCAAAATCCCCGATTTTCGTGAACCCGCGAGGAATTTCTGTGATGACCGGGGTGCGGTTGTGAAACAAAAAATCCTTCTAAAAACACCCAAAATGCATAAAATTGGAATTGAAAACAATCAAAATGCAGGGGTAAGATTGGTGTACTTACTTGGTGTGTTAGATCCCTATAATACTAGTGATTACCCCATTACTATTGTAGTTGTATCCCTTATTAATATTGTTGTGCCCCTATTGCCCCCATATTGTTATTACTGTGCCCCATAGAATCCATCTATTGTTAATTTTATTATATTATTATTGATAGGTCGGCTGGGTTGTATTGTGACTCCTTAGACTCCTATATATAGAAAGGAGGTTTTGTCATTTGAATCATCAAGGAATCATTCATTTATGTAATGTAAAGGAGGTTGCCCCCTCAAAGAGGCTAAATTCTAAGGCGTTGATCTATCTTTTCTATCTTTTTGTGAGCTGGTTTCATAACATTTGGTATCAGAGCTTTGGATTCTAGGGTTTCGCTGCTCCAAATCAGTCATCGTGGCATTTTCGCTATAATTTTTTTTCTGCGATGTTTCAGAAGCTAAAAAAAAACCATTTGAGAAGAGGTCGCACTGAAGCTCAGGTCTGAATTCAAAGATTTTTGCGCTATAGTTGTGGAGATATGATCTGAGGAAGTTAGTCTTTTTGCAAACTCCTGAATTACATTCCAAACAGGTGACCTGAGGAAAATCTTCATAACTTTCTGTCTGGGCATCAGATTGAAAATTCGTAAGAATTTATAGAAAGAGGACGGACTGTAGTTTCTTGTATATATTTTTTAGAGCCAAATGTCGAAACAGGGACACGTGGAATGTCATACAAGTTCGCTCCACTGAACTAGTCTATAATCAGGTCACTATGAGAGATTTGGCATAACTTTTCTTTGGAGCATCCAATTGGGATCAAACTAGTGGCATTAGAAAGAGGACATAGAGGGCTATTGTAGGTTGTAATTTTAGAATTGGATGATCTGAAATTACAAAGATACATCAGAGGCAATATCGAGCTCCTACAAAGTGAAAAAAGGTGTGTAGATTTTTTTATTTTTTATTTTTGCTTAAGCTTGGTTTGAAAAATTATTTTGAAGGAATTCAAAGGGCATAGTAGAGCATTATTATCAGTAACTGATTCCCCGAGGAAATAAAATGCAAACACCTAGTAAGCAATCTGAAATATCTAGCATGACTCATGAAGAAGAGGAAGAAATGCTACATGATATATCAAAATTACAAGAACAAGTGCAACAAATTTCACTCTCACAAAAGTTAACAGAAGCTAAGATAAATGGCGTGGAATCTAAGATAAAGGGCATGGAAGCTAAGATTGACGATTTGAAGATAGATTTGAAGGCAGATTTCACAAATTTTCTACAAGAAATACTTACTAATGGTGAAAGGGTAGTAAAGGAAACTCATGATGCGAACAAAAAAAATGTTAATCATGATTTCATAGACTCTAATGTTGGATCGAAGACCCACCATATTCCAAAAATTGATATGAGGAAGTTTGATGGCAAGGATCCCGCGACATGGATATTACAGATGGAGCAATTTTTCGATCTCAATAATGTGCAAAAAACACAAAAGGTATGTATTGCAACTTTATATTTGGAACCAAATCAGTTTGTACGGTATCAACGACTTTGATCTCGTAAACAAATTATCACTTGGGCAATTTTTACGGAATAATTGACAACACATTATGAGAATACAAAAAGCAACACTTTTTTTAGCCAATTGATAAGTCTCAAACAAAAGGGTTCAATAATGGAGAACATTGAGGAGTTTCAAAAATTGAACATAAGGGTAAAAAATATTCCAGAGGAGCATAAGATTTATGTGCTCATAGGGTCTTTAAAGGATAATATCCAACATGTTGTTCACCTTTGGGAACCTGATTCATTAGAGAAGGCATTCAGGTTAGCAAGAAAAATGGAAAGCAAAATTATGGCAACTAGGAAGCATACCACTCACAACTATAAAGATGGAAGTGTTGTTGCCCCTAGTCTTCCACAACCTATAAGGTTGACACCACAACAATTGGAAGAAAAAAGAGCAAAAGGGCTTTATTACAGTTGTGATAGAAAATACACTAAAGGTCATAAGTGTCCGGAGAAGAAATTATTCTACATAGATTGTGAAGAGGAAGAGGAAAAGGAGCAAGAAAGGTCAAAAGAAGAGGATATACTCCAGGAACAAAGTCTAGATAAAGAAGAAATGAATCCGACCATATATTGTAATGCATTCGCTGGAATTACCACTCCTCAAACCATCAAGGTAGAAGGACAAATCAAGAAGAAAAAGGTAATAGTGTTGATTGCTTTAGGAAGTACACACAATTTTATTCATTGTAAGGTAGCAAAAGAATTGAATTGTTTCGTATATCTAGCACCAGAGTGTCAAGTGATGGTTGCAAATGGAGGAACAATAAATTTCTCTGGAAAGTTCCATAATATCAAGCTATCCATGGGAGAATATGTATTGACTAGCCCAATGCTTTCCATTTTAATGGGAGGTGTTGATGTTGTACTAGGAGTCCAATGGCTACAATCCTTGGGTACAGTAGCTTTTAATTTTCAAGAACATTTCATGAAATTTTATGCAGAAGGAAATGAAGTTGAATTAAGGGGTATTGTAGGGAAACCAAGAAACATAATCAGCTCTAATGGTATGACAAAGCCTCTAAAAAAGGAACAACGAGGTGTAATTGCACAATTATGTTCGCTAGATGTTTCCACATCGAAATAATCTATTTCTCCAGATCTCCAAAACGTCTTGGACAATCATTCCAAGGTATTTGAGACTCCCAAAGGTCTCCCACCTATTCATGATCATGATCATGATATTCATCTGATTCCAGGAAGTGTTCCTCCAAACATCAGGCTGTCCAGATATCGCTATGCCCAAAAGAGTGAAATTGAATGTATGGTTGCAGAAATGCTAGAGGCTGGTATAATTCAACCTAGTCAAAGTTCTTTCTCCACTCCAGTAGTATTGGTGCACAAGAAGGATGGATCATGGCACATGTGTCCGGATTATAGGGAGCTCAACAAGCTCACTATTAAAGATAAGTTTCCCATTCTTGTCATTGATGAATTATTGTATCAATTGCATGGATCAATTTACTTCACCAAGTTGGATCTTTGTTCAGGATATCATCAAATCAGAATGGAGACTGAAGACATTCCGAAAACAACATTTAGAACTCATGAGGGTCATTATGAATTTTTGGTCATGCCTTTTGGCCTTACCAATGCACCTTCTACATTTCAAGGTTTGATGATTTCCATTTTCAAACCCTTCCTTAGAAAGTTTGTGTTAGTTTTTTTTGATGATATACTAATCTACAGCAAGTCGTGGAAGGATCATGTTGAACATGTTGACAGGGTACTACAAATATTGGAGGAGAAACAATTATATGCAAAAGGATCCAAATGTTCCTTTGGAGCACAAGAGGTGGAATATCTGGGTCATATTGTATCTCATGAAGGAGTTAAGGTAGACCCTAGCAAAATTAAAGCCATTAAGGAATGGAAAATCCCCACATCCATAAAGCATCTGTGAGGCTTTCTCGGGTTGATAGGGTATTATCGCAAGTTTGTTAAGGATTATGGGAGAATAGCAGCACCTCTAACAACATTATTGAAGAAAGATGCATTTTCATGGACTCCAGAAGCAACAAAGGCCTTCGAACATCTTAAAGAAGCAATGTTACAAGCACCAGTCTTAGCTACACCGGACTTCAAAAAAACCTTTATTGTGGAATGTGATGCTTCAAGAAATGGAATTGGTGCTGTTTTAATGCAAGATGAAAGACCCATTGCTTTTGAAAGTCGTCCAATCAAGGGAAAGTTTTTACACAAAGATATTTATGAGAAAGAAATGTTAGAAATACTACATGCACTTAAGAAATGGTGACCCTACCTAATGGGAAGACACTTCAAGGTAAAAACGAATCATGATAGCCTTAAATACTTTTTAGAACAAAGATTATCATCTGAAGAGCAACAAAAGTGGGTCACAAAGATGTTGGGTTATTACTTTGAAATCATCTACAAAAAAGGGAAGCAAAATGTGGTGGCAGATGCACTCTCAAGAAAGGACGAGGATGCGGAAGCATTGTTGTGTGCCATTTCGATTATCCAACCAAATTGGATAATCGAAGAAAGGGAGGAATGGAAGAATGATGAAGAAGTGTGGGCACTTATTCAAAATTTACAACAGGATTCTAGTACATCTGATACATTTAGCTAGAAAAATGATTTGTTATGGTACAAAGATCGCTTATACCTCTATAAGAATTCCCAACTCAAACAAAAGATTCTTATGGAATTGCACACTTCCCTTAGGAGGGCACTTGGGATTTTTAAAAACTTACCACAGGGTTAAGAAGGAATTTTTTTGGGATGACCTTAAATTATATATTCAAAATTTTGTTGCGGAATGTTTGGTTTGCCAACAAGATAAATTTGAAACAATTAAGACCCCGAGTCTATTACAACCTTTATCCATTCCAAGTCAATGTTGGGAGGAGGTTTTGATGGATTTTATCATAGGTTTACCCAAGTCTGAGGGAAAGAGTGTCATCATGGTGGTAGTTGACAGACTTACCAAGTATGCACACTTTTGTGCATTATCACATCCATTTAAAGCCAGTACAGTTTCTACTACATTTATGGAAAAAATTCAAAAGCTACACAGAAACCCAAAGATTATTGTAAGTGACAGAGATCCCATTTTCACTGGAAATTTTTGGACAGAATTATTTTCTTGTCTCGGTACTCAGTTAGCTTATAGCTCATCTTATCATCCTCAATCTGATGGGCAAACTAAGATAGTAAACAAATGTTTGGAAGGATATCTTCATTGCTTTGTATTTGATAAATAGACAAAATGGGTCAAATGGTTGCCTCTGGCTGAATGGTGGTATAACACTTCCTTCCATACAGCAACAAAAATGTCCCCATTTATGGCACTTTATGGATATCAGCCACCATCCATCACATCATATTTAAGATAGTTTCTAAGGTTCAAGCAGTGGAAAATCACATCGAGCATCAACAACAAGTCCTCCAACTCTTAAAGGATAACCTCGTGTTGGCGCATAATAGAATGAAACAACAGGCAGATCAACATCGCAGTGAAAGATGTTTTGATGTAGATGATTGGGTATTCCTACGGCTACAACCATATAAACAAATGTCTCTCAAGCAAGCTAAGAAGGATAATAAATTATCACCAAAGTATTATGGTCCGTACAAGGTGTTACAAAAGATTGGTACGATGGCATAAAAAATGGAGCTTCCTGCAACTTCTCAAGTGCACCTAGTTTTCCATGTTTCATGTTTAAATAAGGTTACAGGCGACAAGCTCCCAGTTCAAACAATATTGCCAGAACTTGAAGAGGAAGGAAAAATTATATTGGAACCAGAAGCAGTCACATAAACAAGAACTAAACAGCTACGAAATCGATCAATTCCGGAGTATCTCATCAAGTGGAAGAGCTTATTGGCTGAAGATTCCACATGGGAGGATGAGAATTTTATACAGAAGCATCCAGAACTACTCAAGCATTGAGGACAACACTTTTTTTAAGGAGAGAGGCATGTTATATCCCTATAATACTAGTGATTACCCCATTACTATTGTAGTTGTATCCCTTATTAATATTGTTGTGCCCCTATTGCCCCCATATTGTTATTACTGTGCTCCATAGAATCCCTCTATTGTTATTTTTGTGGCTTTATATTATTATTGATAGGTCGACTGGGTTATATTATGACTCCTTAGACTCCTATATATAGAAAGGAGGTTTTGTCATTTGAATCATCAAGGAATCATTCATTTGTGTAATGTAAAGGAGGTTGCTCCCTCAAAGAGGCTAAATTCTAAGGCATTGATCTATCTTTTCTATCTTTTTGTGAGCTGGTTTCATAACATGGTGAAAGTCTTGCGTGAAATGGTTGATCACAGGTGACGGAATTGAGCTCCAAAGTTTGCATAGGTACGTAGTTGAAAAGTTACCAAAGGTTAAAAATCAAAACACAATGTAAAAAATGATTTACCATGGGTCTTATATAGATATTTTTTGCAATTTTAGGGTTTTTTATACTATAGGACTTTGGTTTTGTAATGGCTTTTGATTTCTCCCTATGGTTTTAGGGTTTTGACCTAGTTTTTCAATATTATGATGTATATTTTTGTCGAATGGATCTTATGTTCGGCTTTCTGTGTAGGAAAAAAGGCGACAGATACATTTTCCGATCGATACGTGCTTGGTCCATACCGTGAAATTTTCCACAAGTCTTCTTTAAGCTCTTTCTAACTAATAAAAGATGAAAAGATTGCTGAGTTTTTCCTTTTTGACTCGTTAAATGGAATAAAATGGCGATCCTCTTTCAGCTCTTTTCCGACCATTTAAACACGAAAAGATGGTCGAGCTCTTATCGTTTCAAGCTCATTTTTGGTTATGGAACGTCGTGCCTCTGATCGCTTTTTTACTTTTTCGGATCGGGAACACTAGTTACGAAAGGTACTCCTTCATCGAAATGGTCAAGCGGTTCTCTCGAGTATTGTTTTCTACTTTTTTGAGCTGAAGGGACACAAACTTACGAAAAAGGACCCCCTGGAGTTTTCTTTTCCGTGTCTTTTTCAAACTCTTGAAACATGAAAAAGACTCCAAATTTTACCTATGTTGAACTCATTAAACCTTGATGACATTGGACTAGTCACCATGATAAGACCCGAGTTTCTCCTCCCTAGGGCTCGTTAAAATTTCACTACGTTGAATTCATCGGAAGGTCAAACTTGTATCGCAAGCATATGATATACCCTTCAGGCTTGTCTTTCAAAAATAATTGGGGTACTCACCAGCAATGGTGGGGGGAAAATTCGGAAATCTTCATTGGTTATCTATGGCAGCTAGTCACTCTTGAACATCGACAATTTTGCTTCTCGTCGGGTTTGGGATATCCTTACATCGTCATTGGCCTTCCGGGGTTTGGGTTGTTATTTTGCCTCATTCCATTTGATCCTTGTTGTCTCTGTCAAACCTCCGATCCCTTGGTACCAAAATGCTGCCACATTCTAGAGTCGTGTTGCCGATATGTTCAAGAGTATAATCCTTCTGCAGTTTGCGCCCTTACCTCCTCCTTTGATTCTCTATTTCACCATCTTCCTCTTGTTCCTTGTCTCGTGTCATTGATGACGGAAACATTATGGCCCTCCTGTGATGGATCACTTCCTATCGACACCACTTCATTATCCAGGAAGTCGATCTAGAGGTCCCTTTCGGTACCTTGGAGCTTGCATGCCTCAATGGCAAGTTCTTCGTGCTCGATGATAGACTTACATCATTGGTCTTCGATCGGGTGATTCCACAAGTGCTCGACTCCAGCTCATTCTTCACACTTAGTGGATTGTACTGGCAGTACCTTGAGAACCATTAAAATTACTGGTGGTCTCTTTCGCGCTTGTTAACAGTTTACATCATTGACAGTAATCAAGCGATTTTCTACCATGCTCAACTTCAGCACATCTGTTCGCATGTTAGAAATTGTACTATTATCAGTTGGGTTTCAAGACCCCAGACTCAGATTACATATGTTCGGGTTGCGTGGATTGGTTTGTGATTGCATACATGACTCTTTGATTGGATGGCTACGACCATACCTGAGTCTTTATGGATGGTTGCGACCATACCACTATCTTTATATATGGTCTTTTTGACTGGGTGGCTGCGTCCATACCATAGACCAAATTTCATATGTCTTTTGGATGGCTGTGCCCATGCCTAGACTACATGTATTTCACTATCAGAGATCTCATTTGTACTTGCGCCTGCAGGTATTTTTTGATGGTGTTCTGGTTCTATTATGATTTCATAAAGCATTTCACCCCTCCCACTCTCTTGGGCTTCATGCTTTAGGGGGCATCTGTTACACAGTAATTTGTCACTGATCTCATCTCAGTCATTAAGCGACATCTCCATTGTGTCATACATCAGATAAACATGTCCATATCTTCCCACTCCTTCAAGAATATTAAACAAGTTCTCTCTAATACTAAATATTGACCCTTTTATCTATGTTTCTACATTGTCGCAAGTGAACCCTTTTGATTCTGCGACGATTCTCTGTTCTGAGCTATATCATTGCGACGTCGTCGCAAGTGTACACGTGTTTCCTACGATGATCGAATTTTAGGGCTCGGCACAAGTCCTCAACATATTTCTTGCGACGATTGGTCTGAATGCATTACTTCCTTGTGACGTCATTGCAAAGCCCTAGTGTATTACTTGTGATGATCCAGATATGGCGAATTAGTTTAAATAGTTGGCCTTCTGGGTGATTCTAGAACTAGTTTTTCGGTGAAGTTGATTTGCCTTTCCTCCTCTGGGATGGTGGTTCAACCTTTTGAGAAACCTCCCTTGAGGATAAGCTCCCTCTCCCTCATTTTATGAAGGCTCTTCCTCTAATAAAAGCACTCCCCATTGCTATGATCAGCTAGTTCTTGGTTTTTGGATTGGAGCAAATTAGCTAGCTTTGGTGTGAGTTTGATAAGTTTGCAGTGTGAATTGCTGATAGTTTAGCAATTGGTTGTGGATTGCCTTAGCCTTGTATTAGAGCTTGTGAGTGAGAGAGAGAGTTATCATCCATTTGAGAGATCCATTCTTGAGAGTGAATGCTTGAATAAACATACCAGCTGGACCCTTCGAGAAAGCTTGCGACATCAAGGCTTGGTTGTAAGATTTGCTTTTGATTTATTTTAATACAATCAATAATGATTTCCTATGTCTTGTGTACAATATACTTGATATCTTATGGTTCCTTGACTCTATAAATAAATAGATCATTGTTGTTCTCGATTACGTGTTCTGTTGTTCTCTTATGTTGTTTCAGGTACATTTCTCATTGGGAAGAAGGAAATGATTGCTAGAGCAGCATAATGAAAGCTTCATCAAACACCAGTTTGATGTAGGCTTTCAATGATGACTGTTTAAGGAAATTGATTGTTGTTTTTCTTTTTCTATGACTAGACCCACTCTAGGGCTAGAGGGGTTGTCTCTCTTTGTAGAGGGAAGATTTCCTACTTCACAGTATCATCCATAATCATTTCATCCCCTTATCTCATGTCGATGATGTGGGATACATCATGGCCCTCCTTTGACAAGGTCGCTTCTTGTCAACTTCAGCTCATTATCCGGGAAGTTGGCTGAGAGACTCCCTTCCAGTACCTTAGAGCTTGCATGCCCTAACGAAAATTTCTTCGAACTCGATAATAGGTTCTCATCATTGGCTTTCAATCAAGTGACTTCATGAGTGTTAAACTTCAGTTCCTTATTCACACTCCGTGAATTGTGCTGTTGGTACCTTGAGAGCCATTATCATTATTGGTGGTTTCTCTCGCGCTTGTTAACGGTTCATATCATTGACCAGTAATCAAGTGACTTTCTAACATGTTCAACTTCGACACATCTATTCACATGTTATAATTTGTACTTTGATTAGGTCATGTTGGAAGCACAATATCCTAGGCTCATATTACAAAAGTCCAGGTTGCGAGGCGATGTGACATGATTGTGCTTATACACATGTCTCTTTCAGATGGATGGTTGCGACCATACCATGAGTCTGTTATATGTGATCCTCCTTATTATTGGATGGTTGTGACCATACCTTGGGTTACGTATGATCCTTATTACTGGATGGTTGCGCCCATACCTTGGATCCATTTACATGATTTATTTCTAGATGGCTGCATCCATACCACAATTCATGTATCTTTTATTAGAGATTTCAGTGATGTATATGTATCTATGTTTGCTTTCAGGTTTTCTAATGATAGTTTTTGGTTCCATGCTTCTACTCATAAAGCATTTCACCCCTCACTCTTGTTTGGCCTTCACACTTTAGGGGGAATTTGTTACAAAAAATTTTGTCACTGTCCATGTACTCCCCATTCCTCAATCTTGGAGGACCTCTATAGTGAACCTCATGTGTTTTCCTATCATTAAGAACATGTCTTTACATCACTCTTCATCTACAGAACATTTCCCCCTTACATAATTTCCAGAGAATATTCCTTGAAAATCAGTTTTAAAGGCTGGTGTTATCCTTCAGTTTCTTCCTCGCACCGATCTGCAGAGTTTAAAACTGAGCCTAGTGTCGATCAGAATTAGTTTCCATCCATTACCTGTGCCAATCCTCTTTTGGAAAGTTTTTAAAAATGGAGTTGAAGCTTCTAGGTCTAGAAACTTCGTGAACGAAAATCTGGTAAATGGTTAGTCGAGATAGAGTTGATAGAGACTGTTTTGGCTCCTTTACCCTATTAAAATGGAAAAAATCAAAAGGGATAAGGCCTATCCCATCATAAGAGGATCCATGTCCCCTCTATCAAGCTATATAAACTTCTCCTTTTCCAACCTTAGCTAGCTAATGGAAGGGCTGGAATAATCTGCAAAATCTTGATAGCCAAAACAACATTTGATGGCCTTAGCTTTCTAGTTTGTGCTTGTAAAGGAAGAATACGTTTGTAGTTTGTTTGGTTTGGAGCAAAGAGGAAGAAGCGTTAAACCTATATTTTTTTATGTGAACCATGAGATGATAACAATGGTGCTGGAACCTGGACATGTTGAAGAACAAATCTACTACTACTCAGCAGAGACTGGTCCAGCAAGCCAGATGGATATTTTGCTGCAGATGGGTCCCACATGTGGCTTATGTACAAGGTAAAATGAAACCAAATCCGGGTATTGTCCGAGAGGTATATGAAGCACAATGTTACCCCCCTTAACGATGAGAATGAACCATTGGCCTTCGTAGAACTCATGTTTGGAAACTCCCTCCTAGAAACAACATTGGGGTGTTATCCTGCACGGCCAGCTCCAACGCCACCTGACACACAGTTTGGAATCCTTCCTCACCCAAATGATGGTAATGAAACTTGTACATTGCATTGTACTAATAGTAGTAGTAGCAGTAGCAACAATAGTAGCAGTAGTACTAGCATGTTAAATGGTTAGTGTACAAACAAGTTGTGGGCCATGGATTTTGACGAATCAAAGAAACATGATGGGTTAAGGACTAGGTATATCTCTATCGCCAAAAACAACAGAAAATGCATGATTTCAAGCTACTTGAAGTTCGAGTGAAAAAACAACATTGTTGAGTACAAAACACTCATGTTGGGCTTACAAAGGACCATCAGCCTCAATGTGGTCGCACTCAAATTGATACTGCACCCTGCAAACAATGTTGATGCTCTCAAGGACATAACAACTAATGAAGGTGAGCATGAACAACCCCTGAAAATTGCAGCTGACAGATAGAAAGGAAACCCCATCCCCAAGGGTGTGGTGTATCCCAAAAAGCTCTATGATTTGCATAAATTATATCAAGGGCCAAGAAACAACAGAACCCACTGATCCACCAGTACGAACAAACAAAGCAACATGGGAACCAATCATGATCCGAAGATAGTTAGTCTTGGTACAAACTACACACTACAACAACGAAAAGTCTTTGACTGCTTGATCAAACAGTATCGAGATGTGTCCATATGGGAAAATCATGACCTAAGTACACACGATGCGCAAATAATCCAACACGGGGTTCTAGGTAAAGGAGGAACCAAGCTATTGCAGCAAAAGCCGAGTAAAATACATATGTTGTTTGAACTCCTTATATAGAAAAAATTGACTAAGATTTTGAATGCTTGGATTAGTTACAAAGTTTGTCATCATACATGGGTTTCTAATTTAAGTTCTGCACGTAATAAATCTAGGGAAATCTACTTATGCATTGATTTCAGAAACTTGAACCGCTTGATCTGTTTTTGCATGATTAGTTTTGTTGTGCTAATAAAAATTACAAATTTATAAAAATGTGCTTTCTTCTTGCTTTTTGACCTGAGGTTTCCTTAGTTGTTGGTGCTTACAAAAAAGTAAATTTCCTTAAGTTAAACAAGACATTCATGAGAAAAATAGCTTCAGAAACTAAAAATGAGTAGAAAACATGTACAGTACAAAAACCATCAAAGAGACACATTAACACAGTGTTTTGATGAAGGAGTTCACACCTCTTGGGCTACATCTCCTTGGTCTAGCTTCCATGTCTTGGGCCTCTATATTAGCTCAATGTGGCCCAAGCCATGGAGTAAGTTATGGCTCAAACAGAGTTCCCTAGAAAACCTCTGCTAAATATGGATGGACTCTAGTTAAGTCCACCAAGTTTGGTGGTGATTTTGGATTTGGTGGCTCCACCATAATTTCTGCTAACTTAATCAATGGATTAATTAAGGCTAATCCTAGATTAATGGCACACTAATCACGCTTATACTTGGCACTGGCCCTTGGTCACGTGTTTGAGGTCCCATGGAGAGGGGGCTGGCCCCACGAGACCGGCTCCCTCCTCTCCATTATCAGTCAATATTGATGGCTTAAATATAGTGTTGTGTGTCCTCATTACAACTGCGTTGTCCTTGGTTTAATGGTTATGCATAAGGAATAGGAGGGGGATGTCATGGGTTCAAACCTGGCCTCCTCCCATCATATTTTTTAATACCATTTAATATGCCATCGAAACCTAGGTTTAACACACTATTTGACATTTGACATGCCATCTGAAAGGGTTAATGTAATGTGGATTGAAATAATTATTATCTAATATTTAAATATATGTAATACCTATATATATATATATATATATATATATATATATATATATATATATATATATATATATATATATATATATATATATATAGCTAATAAAAACTATATAATATAAATAATACTATATATAATATATAATAATATTTAAATAAAAATAAATTTGAATTCCACCTTACAGGCCAATTAGGCAATTTCCCTTGCACACAACCACTGGCGAATTTGGAGGTGACACTTGTCACTACCCCATTTGGAAAAAACTGAAGAAGATTCCCCTTTCTGACTGGACTGCTGACTAGACTGCCATGTCATCATTCTGTTCCATTCTACAATTTTTTTAGTTGTTTAGGTAAATGAATAGTAGGCCTTTTCTCCTTCATCCAGACTTTGTTTTCAATGAAACGAATTGCGTTGCAATCATCTTGACAAGATGGATGCAACCTTACAGTTTTTGCGCCAATCTAAGAACTTCAAATTTTGAGCTAAATACTGAGCACCTAATCATTCCTCCCCACTAGAAGCCTTTTGGACCCCAAAAGATACTATCATATGACAAGTAGATGAGGGTACAACCCCCTCACCTTTTCAAGCTTGATCTAGTTGCCTTTTGATGAATTTGTTTCCTTGAGCTCCTTTCTAAGGAAATCAACATTCACTTGCCTTGAGGACCACATTCTATACCTATACTTGTCTTTGCCCTTTTCAATCTGATCTTGCACTGTTTGTTGCACCATTTCCAGTTGTTCATAGAAACTCATGGTTTTGTCCATGTTGCCATCAAAAGAAACATCCTTCTTACGAATATGACATAACAAAATGTAATTCACATGGATGACCAATTTCAGTACTTGGTTTACATGACTCAAGTCCGATTGTACATCTTGAAAGTATGAAATTTTCTGAACATAACTTTCATATAAAACATAATGATGCTTGAATATAGTAGCTACATAACCAATAGGCCTAAAAGGCATAATAATGAAAATTTTTCTTATACCTCTTTTGTACCTTCGAACCAAGTGAAATTGTTGACAAGTATCCATCCAGTGATAGTGCATTGATCACTGCAACTTAATCTTTACACCATGGAAATATTCTGAATGAAATGAGATGGTGAAGTTGCTTGCATAAACCTGAAACTCAAATGAACCTTTCAAGTCTGAAAGAGCATAAAAAATAATAGAATTGATATTTTGGTTTGAAGAAACACATGCCGCTTGTTGTTTGCCTCCCCACTGAAAGACTATTCACACACATGTCAATGCATGCCAAGGAGCTTCGAAAGAATAAATGTCAACAATAACTCTCCTCCAACATTGGGTTGCTCCCAAAAACCTCTTATCAAAATGATGATCTTGGGTGTTGACCAATCAACTATGGCATCCAACTTGGAAAGGCTTGCCTTCAACTTACCTGCTCCAACATCATGGCCCAAATGCATCAAAGAAGTGAAACCGAACTTGTATTTTGATATCTTCAAAACATCAAACAATTTTCCTTGATAGATGACATGTGCATAAGAAAACTTTCTAAACATGTGCATGTCACCCAAGTGGAAAATTTCCTTCAGGAAAGGACTCTTTTTTTCCATAATTCGAATACATGTATGTAATAGAAGTGCTACAAAGAACATACAAAATTAAAAGCCATACAAACCATTCTTGTTTGGTGTTACATATATTCTTGTATTGACCTCTTTTTACAACTTTGCTTTGGTGAAAACTACTCCGTTTGTCCTCTTTCTTGGAATACTTACCATTCCTCTTTGGCACCATAACCATTAGTGCACAACATGGCATAAGGGATGATTGAATGAGATCATTGTTCAACAAACTTTTGCATTGAATTGGTGTCTCTACAATTTGCAATTTTGTCAACCTTGACATGCTAACATCACAAAGAGAAACCTCTTGCTGCAAAGATATTTCATGTGAAGTTTCTTTCTCCTTGAAGGACTATTCTTTCACAACCTGAAATACTTCATCACTCCGATGAATTGAACTAGCCAAATCAGAATTAAAATTTGCATTACATGCAACAAAATTTTCATAAACAATATCATCATTTGGCTTGAACATAAGAAGTACTAAACTTTTACTTGAATTCACTAGTATTTTTTTCCTCCCCTGCATTAACCAAAGAAATGTTCAATTTTTTGCAATGGGATCTCACTATGTACTCCACACCATCCTTGAAGAAGTGATACTTGTTTTCATGGCATAAAATACTGCTTTCTGGTCATACAAATATGGACTACCCAACACCATGCCTAAAATATCAAGCGGTACCACATCTAACTCTACTTCGTCAACAAAATTTGCAGTGAATGCAAACTTAAACAAGCATTTTCTTGTAACCTGTAAACTTGTCTCCCTTGTTATCCATCCAAAAGGGTAGGTTTATGGTGAGGTACAATTTCAATATTCAATCTGTTGACTAAGTCTTCAGAGATTAGATTCGCTTGTGACCCACTATCGAAGAGTGTGTCAATATTGGTGGGTTTAGATATGACCCTAACATGAAATAACTTGTTAGAAAATTATATATTACGGAGCAATGGAACACATAAAAGATTGCATAAATATAAACACAGAAAACTCATAAAACAAGAAAGACAGATATATGTGGTTCACCCAGTTTGGGCTACGTCCACGGAGAAAAAATCAGTCCTTCCTTTTATATTATCTAACAAACTGAAGAGATACAACCTATAGCAAATCCGCTATAACACCCTCTTTGCTCTCTTTCTCACTCAGAATACAGATCTACGTAGACGCAATACAATTCCCTCATATATAGTGAGGGGTTGCCTTCTAGGGCAAAAAGCCCTAAATTAAACATAACTTCTATTGTCAGATATCCGCCTAATTAACGGCCCAGATTGACTAGAAATTACTATACTTTTATAAGGAAATTTTACATCTTTTCTTAGCTTCGGGGGCATTGCCCCCAAAACCCCCTGCCAAGGGGGGGCACCCCAAAGGTTGCAGCCGCCCCCCCGGACCCCCTTGCAGTGAATATTTTCTGGGCGGTGTTGCTGCCCCATTTCGAACTGGGGTCCAATGTGGCGATACCTTTGAATACAGAAGATAATCAGGCTCCACACCCAACAATCTCCCACTTGGAGACTGATTATAACACCCCACCACTGTTTCATTTGCTGGACAATGACTCCTCTTTGGACCTGGCTATTTCTCATCTTCTTCATCATACTTGAAGACCAATTGAAACTGAGCACATTCTCAGTTTCTCCCTAGTTACAACTTTTGTTAGCATATCTGTAAGATTTTGTCTAGCGTGTATCTTTTCCAGCTTCAACACTCCATCTTCCAACACTAATCATATGAAATGGTACTTGACCTGTATGTGTTTAGTCCTAGAATTAAATTCTGAGTTCTTTGCAAGATGAATGGCACTTTGGCTATCACTATATAACGTGCCCATATCATGCTCCTTACCCAATTCACTCATAAACCTTTGTAACCAAATCATTTCTTTACTAGCCCGTACAGCAGCAACATACTCTACTTCTGTTGTTGAAAGTGCAACAACACTTTGGATTTTGAAACCCAACTGACAGCTGTTCCACCTACAGTAAATATATAGCCTGTAGTGCTCCTCCTGTTATCTCTGTCACCTGCCATATCTACATCAACATATCCTTGTAGAGAAATGTTTGAACCACCAAAGGATAATGCTTGATTTGTGGTACCTTTCAAATATCTGAGAATCCATTTCATTGCCATCCAGTGTTCCTTTCTTGGATTGTTCATGTACTTGCTTACAACTCCCACTGCATGTGCAATATCAGGCCTTGTGTAGACCATTGCATACATTAAGCTTCCAACTGCTAATGCATATGGAACTTTAGACATATAATCCATGTCTTCTTGGGTCTTTGGGTATATTTCCTTACTAAGTTTAAAATGTCTAGCAAAAGGTGTACTAACTGGTTTTGCATTGTGCATATTAAATCTTTTCAACACCTTTTGTATGTACTTATTCTGAGACAATGTTAATTTGCGATTTTTCCTGTCTCTAGTTATTCTCATACCAAGGATTTGTTTTGCAGCTCCCAAATCCTTCATTGCAAATGAATTTGCCAGTTTTATTTTGAGCACATTTATTTCCTGCATGTTAGACCCTACAACAAGCATGTCATATACATACAATAACAACATAATATAGCTACCATCATTTTTCTTTTTCAGATAGACACAATGATCAGAGTGACATCTTGTATAACCTTGTTCAGACATAAACTTGTCAAATTTTAGATACCACTGACTTGGAGGCTTTTGTTGAGTCCCAAACCTGCACTTCCCTATATACCCTTTCAGCCTTCTTTTTCCATTTACTTCATCCACCAAGCTGTCAAATCGTTGCATAATAGTTTAAAAAGAGCTTATGGAATTGTTTCCTAAATATGTTTATGACTATTGTTTGATTTAGATTTTTGTTCAAGCAGCTGCGGAAACTTGTCACTTTCCGCAGCCAGCCCAAGTTTCCGCAACCATTTTGTTAAAGGATATGCTACAAGTGTCCAATGGAGAAACTAGCCACATGGGTAAGCTGCACGTGACGTGTACATGGGGTGTGTCCCCTCAGATCAGCCAAATCACTCATAAACAGTCGCGGTCAACGATGGTCAAAGGAAGGGCCAAATGAAGAATTTTGTGGTGGCACAGCTCTGTTTTGCCCACGTGAAGATTTGCCTGGCACGATCCTTAGTTTTCAGAGGTACTGGCACACCTGGAGAGCAGCCCATGAACTGAACCAAGCAGCCACCACTCCATGAATTCATGACCATCACGCTAGATCTCGGCTCAAGGAGATTTACGTGTCTCTTAGCAACATAAATCTAGGAATTAGTTGCAGCATCTTTTTCTTATAAATAACGCGTTGATATACGCTGAAGGGACTAGCTTTTGTATTGTAATTTCGACTGTTGTCACTCACTGTACTGCATTTCAGTTTGTTCTAAATACATGAGAAGGCAGTTTTTCTGAATCGGATTTGTGACTAAGTGATTGACTGGCCGAGGTTCCAGAGGGCCCCTGTACAGCAGAGCTTTGTATAGTTTCTTACTTGCTTTCATTTACTGTTTTTTAATTATTGCTTGTATATATAGTGTGATGTTCTGATGATCAATTGCTGTCTATATTTCCTTTATGTTTCTTTTCTAACTGTTAGCTGATCAGTGCTTCTTTTACAGGTTTTGTTGTAGGTAGCCCGGGTAGATTTACATATTTTTTTGATAACTACTGACATGAGATCATCTTGTCCTTCCTGCTGATTTTCATTTCTTGAAGTTTAATTCCAGCACTGTCGTTTTTCAAATTGTGTTTTGCTTATTTATTTTCTGCTACTTAGACATCATATTACTCATTTGTTTATGATTTCCTTTCTATAGTCAAGTGACTCTATTAGTAAGGAATCAGAATATTACTTATTGTAGTATGATTTAGTTTGTTTTCTTGCAATTTAGATATCATATTGTTCAGCTTGTTCATGATTGCTTCCCATAAGGCAGATTGAGTTGAAGGGTAAAGGATCAAAACAGGGGTTGAAGTAGTGTGATTAGTTTCCTTTCATGAAATTTAATTTCCTGCAATTTAGATATCATATTACTCAGCTTGTTTATGATTGCTTCCCATAAGGAAGATTGAGTTGAAGGGTAAAGGACCAGAACAGGGGTTGAAGTAGTGTGATTTAGTTGCTTTGCTTTTAGTCTTTGAGTTGCTTTAAGTTCAGTTTTTACTTTCTTTTTCATACAGCAGTAAGGATACTGGGCCATTGTCATTAGTTCACTGTTTGATACATTTACTTCCTCTTGAGAATTGATTTCATTACAGTTAGTTTAGAGCTTTCTTTTTGAACACTTTTAAGTTTGGAAAATCACTGTAGAAATCACCATTACCATCCATACTTAACTTTCAATTTCGCCATCACACACTAAGAAAATGGTTATCTTGTACATATAGTACACTTCACTTCATCAGTTTACGAATCCCAGATTGACATTTTAATCAGCAATTTAGAACATACTAAATTGACCAAACATTTTGGCGCCGTTGCCGGGGAAGTGAAACTAGGTAGCAAATTTCTTAAAAGAAAAAAAAATTCAAGGAAGGAAAATTGATAACCTCTCAAAGTATGCTCTCCTCTTGCACTTAGCGTGATCTGGAGGATCAGAAAAGAGAAAGTTATTGGTTTAATAGTTTCTTGAGTATGCTCTCTTCTTGCACCTAGAGTGACCTGGAAGATCAGAAAGAGAATTATTAGCCTGACTTGAAGAAAAAATAAAAATGATATGCATAGAGCAAGAGATTCTAGGGGAAGGTTTTTAGCTAGAGCCAAGTGTTTGATTTTCACAACTCCATCATCTCCAACCTACACTCCTAGCCCTAGGATTCCTGGAATTCAAGAGGCAGTAGTTGAGTTAGGAGACTCTTCCACACCATCCATCGAATCTGAATTAGGAAAAGATCCTTTCTTTCCTTCTACAGGGAGACACATTGTAATTGAAGAAGTAGAATCACCTGAGGAAGAAGAGGGAGAAATTCATCCTCGTTCGCCATTAGTAGAGGAACCAGAGGACTCTGAAAACTCTGAGAAAACTACCATGATAGAAGAGGGAGTTAACGGATTTGGTAGAGGTAGAGGTAGAGGAGGGGGAGGAGGAAATAATGGAGGAGGTAGAGGTAACAATGGGGGAAATAGGGATGGAGATAACTCATTTGGATTTCCTATAGTCGATGAGGATTCTCGAGCAACAATGAAAAATATTTCACCATCTGTCCTCCCAAACTTTCATGGGTTAAGAAATGAAGATCCCGAAACATTTCTATTTGAGTTTGAGGTCGTGTGTCGAACCTATGATTATCTAGAAGACTCTCAAAAACTCAAACTGTTTCCTTCAACATTGAAAGGAGCTTCTTTGAAATGGTTCATGGGATTACTCACTCAATCCATTAGGACTTGGAATGATATGAAACAAACATTTCTAGATAGATATATGGACTATTGTATGCCTACCAACGACAAGGATGAAGTATTTAAAATGGTACAAAGAGAAGATGAAAACTTGGAGGATTTACTTGAAAGATTCCAATACAATCTGAAAAGAGCAAAAATGAGTAACTTGGATGAGGAAACCTTGAAAACCCTTCTATTAAAAGCCATTAGAGATGAATGGATAGATATTTTGAACATGATGGGAAAAGGAGATATATCTCAACTTCCACTTCATGATATAGCAGAGCTGTGTGTCCATCTCTCAAGAGGAAAATCTAAAATTGGAAAAGGGCCTAGAGATCCTTCTCTCATTAGAGCAAACAAATTTGCAACTCGATCAGTAAGTAGGGCTGAGATTGGCAATATGCTTGACGAATTCAAAACTGATATCTTAGGGAGTCTTAGTGAGCAACTAGACACTCTTAAGATCCACAATAAGCAGAAAGCAGAAGCTGAAGCTTTAGCCATCTTTTGCCCAAAATGTAGAAAAAAACATGCTCTTAGGGAATGTCCCTTGGATACAAAAGTTATAGAAACATGTGCGATTTGTTCAGAGAATCATGAGACCAAGGATTGTCCATCAATTCCTGGGCTCAAAGCTGTCTTCCAAGAAGATCCAAATACAATTGAGTCTCTCTGTTTTGTTGCAAGGAGACCTTGGCAGGGGCAACAAAACCAAGGGTTTAATAACTCTATGAACTTTCAAACCCCACCAAATTGGAATCCTTGGCAACAACCTTGGTCCCAACCACAAAAACCTTTTCAATCATGGGTACAAGGAATGCAAAATCCTTATGGGAGATTTGCTCAATTTTATCAATATCCTCCACCTTTTCAAAACCAACAAGCTCCACAACTTCCAAATCAAAATCCACAACTATCATTGTCATTTCAACAACAACAACCATCTCAACAGAAGCAAAGTTCTCAACTCTTGCTTCCATTCCAACAGAAGTCAAATCAACTTCCTTCCCAGCCATTGCCAAACTCCAATAATAAAAACCCTCAAAATGCTTACATGGTAGAAGGTCAACAATTTCCTACCTATATGATTGTTCCTCTAAATGATGTACAACTCAGATCTGGTAGAGTTTTAGATAAACCTTATATAGATTCCCAAAAGCAAAGCATTTCTGAGGAAGATTCTCTTGAAGCCAATAAGGGTTCTGAAGCATCTCTTCAAAACCCAAGCACTTAGAAAGAAAAAGAAAAAGAGCTAACCCCCACAACTCCTATAGTTGAGCAACCTGCATTTTCATCCACAGCTCCTTTTCCTGAAAGATTACAAATTGACAAAGGGGTGGAAAAACAAATCTTGTTGCCTGACTATGATTTTCTAGATGAATTGAAGAATGTCTGTATCAAGATTCCCTTGTTACAAGCCATTACAGAAATTCCTATTCTAGAAAAAATAATAAAGGAGTTGAGTCTTAAAAGACCAGGAAGGAAACCTAGAGATACAAGAAGAATCCACCTGGTAGGGAAAATTGTAGACATCATGATGGGAAAAATTACTATGCAGAAGTATGTAGATCCCAGTAGTCCAATTGTCAAAACACATATCAATGGGGTAGAAATTCCAAATACTTTGATTGATTTAGGGGCTGCTATCAACATTATGAGTAGACAGACTATGGAACAACTGAAACTTCCTAATCTTCTTTTTACACCTACTTTACTGCAACTTGCAGATCGATCAATTATTAAACCAGATGGTGTATTAGAAAACATTTCAGTCTCCTTAGACTCTTGGGAATATCCAGTAGATTTCATGATTTTAACCCCCAACAGTAATTTAGGAGGACACCCTGTCATCTTAGGAAGACCTTGGCTAGCCACAGCCGATGCTTTCATCAGTTGTAGGTCTAGGGATATGTATATTTCTGATGGTAATTCGACAAAGAAATTCAATCTGTATCCTCCAGCAAAAGCAATTACAGAAATAGGAGATAATGAGTGGATTGATGACGAAGATGCTATACAACCTGTCTTTACCATTTCTGAAGTTAGTGAAGATAGTCAAATTCTGAACACATTAGAAAACTTTGAAACATCTTCAGAATATGACCACACACAATTTTAGTTAGATTCTGACATTGAGTATCTATCATCTAGACAAATGTCTCTTTTCTCTATGGAAGAGTTTGGTAGTTCCGCCATTGAGATCTTTCCAGGTAAAACATTGAATATCAACAAAAATTTGGAAAGATCACAACAGGAAGAACTAACCAAAATCTTGCAAAAACATTCTACTGCATTTGCATGGGAATATACTGATATGAAAGGTATTGACCCTAAGACTTGCATTCATCACATCTACATTGAGGAAAACAGTATACCGATCAAACAACCTCAAAGAAGGATGAATCCAAACCTTAGGGAGATAGTGAAAAAAGAGCTCTAAAAGCTACTTAATGTAAACTTCATTTATCCAATTTCAGATAGCCGATGGGTTTCTCCTTTGGTTATAGTACCTAAAAAGAATGGTAAATGGAGGGTATGCATTGATTACAGGGAATTGAACAAAGCAACTTTGAAGGATCACTTTCCTTTACCCTTATTGATAAGGTATTAGATACTTTAGCAGGCAAAAAGTATTTTTCATTTTTGGATGGTTTTAGTGGGTACAATTAGATTCAGGTAGCACCTGAAGATTAGGACAAGACCACATTTACCTGTCCATGGGGAACTTTTGCTTACCAAGTACTTCCTTTTGGATTATGTAATGCACCTGCAACATTTCAAAGGGCAGTACTAGGAATCTTTTCTGATCTAATCCATGATTGTGTAGAGGTTTATATGGATGATTTTATAGTTTACGGTAATTCGTTTGAAGAGGCATTAGAGAATTTGGAAAAAGTCCTTATAAGATGTAAAGAAACAAACCTATCATTAAGTCATGAAAAATGCTTTATGATGTTTACTGAAGGGATTGTTTTAGGACATCATATTTCAGGGGATGGGATTAAAGTTGATAGATCAAAAGTTGAAGTCATCTCCAAGTTGCCTATTCCAAATTGTCAAAAAGATGTTAGAAGTTTTCTTGGATTTACTTGATACTATAGAAGATTTAATGAAAACTTCACCAAAATAGCATCTCCACTCTTCAAATTACTTACAAAAGACTGTGAATTCAAATGGGATCCTGATTGTCAATCTGCATTTGAAACTTTGAAAACAAGAATATCTAAAGCACCCATTTTGAGAGGGCCAAATTGAAACTTCCTTTCCATATTTCCACAGATGCTTCAGATACAGCTCTAGGAGCTGTGTTGGGACAAAAGGATTTAGTTCCTTATGCCATTTACTACACCAGTAAAAATTTGACTCCCACTGAGTTAAACTATACTGTGATTGAGAAAGAGTTCTTAGATGTTGTTCATGCAATCAATAAGTTTAGACACTATATAACTGGCTATGAAACTTTTGTCCATACTGATCATTCTGCAATTAGATATCTCATGAATAAACCTGTTACTAATGGTAGAGTTACAAGATGACTCTTACTTTTACAAGAATTCAATATTACTGTGTTGGATAGACCAGGGAAACAAAATACAGTAGCTGATTTCTTGTCTAGAATCCAAAATACTAATGAAGATTCTCCTATAGAGGATAAGTTTCCAGATGAGTATTTATTTGCAATAACTACTAAGACTCCTTGGTATGCAGATATTGCTAACTATTTGGCTACAGGAAAGCTACCTCCACATCTATTTCCTGGTGAAAAAAGAAAAATTATTCAGGAGAGTTCAAGTTATTCATAGATCTCTAATGAATTGTTTAAAACAGGGCTAGATTGTGTGATCAGAAGATGTGTTCAGGAAGATGAAATGCCTGACATCCTCAAGGCATGTCATGATGAACCATGCGGTGGACACTTCGCTGAAAAAAGGACAACCTATAAAATCCTTTCTTTAGGATATTATTGGCCTTCCCTTTTCAAAGATGCAAAACAATATCTCAGAAGGTCTGACAGCTGCCAAAGAGTTGGGAGACTGACTCTTTCAAATGAAATGCCATTACAACCACAGGTACTCATCGAATCCTTTGAAAAATGGGCTTTAGATTTCATTGGACCTATTAATCCACCATCTAAACAGAAAAAGTATATATTGGTATGCACTGATTATGTCACTAAATGGGTAGAAGCTAAAGCATTGCCTTTTGCCACTGAAAATTCAGTTGTTCATTTTCTTTTTGAGGATATTTTTACTCGTTTTGGTGTCCCAAGAGAAATTGTGACAGATCAGGGAAGTCAATTTAAATCTAACTTGATGGAGAAGCTGATGGAAGAATACAAAATCAAGCAGAGAAAATCTACTCCTTATCATCCGCAAGCAAATGGCCAAGTGGAGTCTACAAACAAAGTTCTTGACAACATCATCACCAAAACTGTTCATCTACACAGAAAAGATTGGGCAGAAAGGCTTCCTGAAGCCTTATGGGCCTACAGAACTACATGGAGGAATACAACAGGACATTCTCCCTATGAACTTGTTTATGGGAAAGAAGTCCTGCTCCCCAATGAGTTTCAAGTCAAAACTTTCAAGATGGCAGTCCAGTTGGGGATGAATATATCAGAAGCCCAAAAGCACAGAATGGAGTAGCTGAATGAGCTAGATGAGATCAGACAAGAAGCAATTTTGAAGACTGATCTAGTTAAACATCAAAGAGCTAAATGGCATGACAGATACATCAAAGAGAGAAAGTTTCAAGAGGGAGATTGGGCATTACTGTTTGATTCCAAGTTCAAAGACTTTAAAGGTAAATTTCAGACCCATTGGCTTGGGCCATATGAAATTGACAAATTCTTTAATAATGGAACAGTAAGAGTCAAGACCATTGATGAATTTCAGATTTCTTTTCTTGTGAATGGCCACCGATTGAAAATTTATCATAAGCCACTCTCAAAAGAAGAATTTGTCAAGATGTTCCAAGAGAATTCTGCAATAAGGCTAGTGGAGAAGAATCCTTCTTCCCCACCAGCCTAGCCTTTGATTCTTTCAGTTAAAAAAAAAAAAAATGTATAAGCTTGAAAACCAATCATAGATTGGCAGTCTTATACAGAAAATATGGAGTGAAAATCAAGGACGCTTGACACTCTATATTTTCCAAAAAAAAAAAATCTACTCTCCTCCTCTTTCCATCTTCACTCCACCTCATTTTCCATTCCACTTCATCTCCATCTCATTCACATTTTCTCTTCACTTCACTCTGCTTCATTTTCATTCCATTCCACTCATTTCATTCTCATTTCATAAATAAAAGTTCCTTTCAGAACTATTTTCACTCAGTTAGTTCTTTTCTAACCACATTTGTTCAGCTAAGTGGGTGTTGTCCCAGTTTCCGCAGCTGGAAGCAGTTTCCGCAGCCAGAAACGATTTCCGCAGCCACCACCACTCTGTTTTTCAAATACATAGTCAAAATGTTAGTACAAAAATCATGAAAATGCAGGTGTAAGTGAGAAAATACCATGAAGACATGGAGCATCTCCAAGACATCAAGAAAGAACAGTTGGTTAAAAGTTATGGGCAAGAAATGACAAAGTTTCCAAAGGTATGAGCAAATTTTTTTATCAAATAGCAATTAAAGTCATGATTATGCATTTTATTTCTTCGCTAATTGGGGAATGTGTCCTTGATTTGCTCCACTGATTGAGGAATTAAGGATAAGTTCTATATTGAGAGGATCAGTTGACTTAGTTTAAATTAGTCAAGTTTAGTTAGATTAATTTAAGTTGTTAATTTAATGAGATACAGTTTATTAATGCTTGCATGCATGTGACAACTGTTATTTTCAGATAACTAAGTATTCTCTCATGGATAACTGATGCATGGCAATTCAGACAGAGACCCAGTTAAGATCAGAGAAGGGACAATGTACTATCAGTTGGATGAATATTTTTCCATGATGAGGATTTATCTCCTTCAGGTTTGTGCAGTTATTTCAAAGGTTAGTGTTTTGTGTGAGGTGAGAATCACACAGGTTGCAGCTGGAAGACCCAGGTAAAATATGCATAGAAATAGGAGGCTTGGAGGGTAGAGGAGAAGGTTTGTGAAAAGCCTTTGACTGTCTATGAGTAGCAGAGGGATTGTACTGAAAGCTGGATAGCTTCCGAGCTAAGGCTTTGTGTAATCCAGACTATATTTCCACTTGTATGATAATAAAGACATGGGGTTTTAGGCAGGTGATTTCCCTGGGTAAATGCTTCTGTGTTATGTGTGATTGATTCCTTCTTATTAGTTATATGTGTTCTTACTGATTTTTCTCATGGTTGATTAAGCTTCCACTAAATTGTTTGTAGAATTAGATCTAGTATTATTCTTTAGTACATTGCATATATCAGTTTGATCTAGAGGTGGTGAAATTTCTACATGGTATCAAAGCTAGTTGATTTGTAGAAAAATTCTACATGGTATCAGAGCTAGCTGATGTGTAGAAAAATTCTACAAAATTCTACAATTGGGAGGTATCTCAGTAATTTATATGGGGCCAAGTCATAGCCATAGATCCTAATTTCAGTGTGATTTTGGTACAAGTACCAATCTCCTACTTTGTGTTGTTTTGAAAGATTCAAGATCCTCCTGATATCTGAATTGATTCTTGGAGGACTTCCTAGTATCATTGTCCCTATAGGATGTACAAAAAGATATATGAAATCTGTGTATGGATATGGTGAGTCATGCTTATGGATCAAAGGAGTCTAGAAGATCACTGAACTAGGATGACCCTTGGTATCCAGCCTTTGGAGAGTGAAGGGGAACTTTTCAGCTTGGTAATATTGAAAAAGATGGTACAAAATTGAGGAATACTTGAATACTCTTTCATTACTCATTCTAAGAAATTGTTCATGCATCCTATCAGCTCTGAACTTGGCATAATCATACATGACAACAGGAGGTTGTCCTGGAGTGAAGATGGACATGAAGGCTAAGAGGATTTCATCTATATACTCACTAGTGGTGTATCCTAAGACACTAGAAATCATTGCTACAATGTCCTGACCAAATGGGGAAAATATGGTAGCCACATATGGAGGAGGATCTTTTGGGATATGCTTTTCCTCTCTGATGAAGGTTTGAAGCATCTCAACAATTTTTGCAGTGGTAATCTTGGGGAAACGGTCATATAGGTCTCCATTTGAAATAGGGGTTAAATTTTGTCCTGGTTGAAGTTGCAGCATTTCATTAATTGATTCAGCAGTGACAGTAAAAAGTATAGTCTCGTTTGGGGACATCACTGCTCTTTGGTTGGGGATGTACTTTGCATGGCAATAATGGACAATTTCTGGAAAGATATGTGCCTTAGGGAATTGATACTTGGGAAAATTAGACTCCCAAAGACCAATTTTGTTGGCGTGGTTGAGGTATTGATCTCTATATCGACAGTATATTTTGATAAGGATTCAAGGACATAGGTGTCCTTGATTTGGAAATCTTTATCAGCAAGGGAAAGTGGTCCAAGTCTAGGTGTGGAGTGGAAATTGGTTTTCCATCCATGGCAATTGGGCCAGCCATTCTTAGTTCTTGTGGATTTAAGAATGGGAAAGGTAAATTTCCAGTTGTATAGTGCAAGGTGGGTCAATTCTCGGTGGGTTTTAGTTACCAGAGTTTCCCTTTTATTTCAATTAAGAAAAATTAGTGACTGGTTTGGAAATTGACAGGGTTTTCAATGGATTCTAGCTTAAATACTTAGAATTTGAAGAAAATTAGGTTTGAACCAGGTGAATGGCAACTGTGAATGGTCAAAAAAGCTTCAAGCAGGCTCAAAGGAAATTTGGGAGCTTTGTAGCATCTTCAGAGTGAAATTGTACTTGGGTTGACAACTTGGACATTCATAGACGCATGCATGGAGGTTTCCAGTTGAAAAAAATGATAGAAACAATAATTTGGGGCTTTTTTGGATTATGCGTGAAAATTAAATTTGGTGGGTACAGGTGAACAATGATCGTTTGTCGTGTAGCAGGGTGAACAACGGTTGTTTTGGCGTGTAGCGGGCTGGCGATAAGTGGTTTGCTTTGCACAACCTTTGGGTGCATGGTGGTATTGGGGGGAGGCAACCCGATTCCATTCATCGAGCGCCACGTTGCCTGAGGGGCCTAGTGGAAAAGAACCCATTTCGGATGGGTATCGTTTGGATTTCGAGCCCTTCTGAATCAACACGGGCCATCAGATGGCGAGGGGAGAGATCGTGTGGTGGTCGGGTGATGGAGTTGCACGGAAGGTAATGGGGGGCCCGACGGGCATTTAAGCATGAAAGTTTTGGTTTAATGAGGGATTAAGGCAGGGATTAAGGTATCGAGCATGATTTAATTGGGTTTTTTAACTAACTTAATCGAGGATCGATTAGTTAGTGGGTTCAGGGTAGAAAACCTCAGTTTATATAATTAAACTAGGGAGGGATTAACTAATATTACGGGGGTTAATATAGATATGGGAAATTGGTTTTCGTTAAGGATTTAATAAATACGTTAATAATTTAGTCAAATGAGCAGAAGGGGCACCATACCCTAAGCATGTGATCTTCATGCTTTTAATGCTTTCCGATAAAACTTAGGATATAGTATTTTTTGTGGGTTTTTGATATGAAAAGGAGTTATGTGGGGGAACAAATACCTTTCCTAAGTAAAAGTGATTTAACCTTTAGGAAAGAATATTATTAGGAAAGAAGAATGCACTGAGAGGGGGAATGAATGTTTATGAGGAGATTTTAGTACTTATTTCCTATAAGTCATTGAGCTAAGGGTTCAGTCCCTCCAAAAGTCAGACAAATGCTCTGAGCCTCTTTGACTTAGGGTTTTTAAGCACTTTGATCTTTATTTTGGGAAATTATTTAAGTAAAAGGTGAAATGAATGAGGGAAATTAATTAATTGACTTTGATATCCATTTGCATGCTTGAGTGTCCATTCACATTTGGAACATTTATGATGAAAAAGATGATACACATGCTTTTATCTAATCAATCATCAAAATTCTGCAACCTTTCTAGTACTTACCCACCTACTCATCCTACCATTTTTACTTCTCTTTATTAGGGTGCATTTGAGCTAGCAAACCCTTATTGAACATTTTTTCTTTTTCTTTTACAATAGTAAACTAACTAAATCTAACCTTATTACATCCAAGGGCTTATATTAAATAGTTTAGCTCCTTTTATTTACTCTACCTATTTGTTACAGGGAAAAGTGTCTATTTAGAACTGCTCTATCCCACTAAGGTGTGACAGCTGCCTTAGAAACAAACAGAGAAAAACTACTTTTGTTTTTCCTAAATGAATTATAGATAGAGAGGAACAGAAATACCAACCTCTGTCTTGCGCTAATCCTTCGATTCGATCCCTCTCTTCTTTGATAGTCCTCAGCTACCTGCTCCCTTGCACGCCCAGCTTCACAAAGTACCTGTAAGATCACAGAAGCATAGCACTATACAAAGACATGGATCTATAATCATAAACAATCTAGGATCATATGTAAATTGACCATACAAATGTAACAAGCATCAATGATACAAAAGCATGGAGGAAAACTCAAATAGCTTTTATTGATAAACAAGAAAAGAGCCAGGAGGAGTTACAACCAGTTGTTCTAACCCAGCATCAACCTCCCAGCAAAGAAGCCCCTCTTCACCTCAAACAAAGCTTAGATCACCCAACAATCTGATGTTTGTCTCAAGAAACCAACAACAATTCCTTACAATATGCAAAATTCCAGCCTCTGGATCTCTGGGATGAGGGATCCATATATAGATATTTGTAAGGGGGATGAGTTAGCTTGTGATTTGATTAGTGTCTTCTCTCTGATAGTTCTTGCTTCCACTTGGAGACTAATGACCTCTTACTCATCCTTGGTTGAGTTCAGTGAGGCAAGTGTCACAGGAGAAGATTCTGGAAGCTTCCATTGCCTCTCCACCTCGCGGAATGACACTACCATTTGTCATTTCTCACCCATCGCACCCCACAGAAGGGAATTTTGAAATGCAACGCACCGCCATAGTGTATTTAGGCGAGATGCAATGCACTTAGCCAGTGGAGCAGCTGCAATGATCCTGTTTTGACCAATTCTGAGCAGTTTCTCATGGAGAACTTCTGGGAGAAGCTGTAATCTGTTGACCTTGTTCCTTTAGGGGTTAGAACAACACTTTTAGGGACTTAGGATCCCTTGGTTTATGGACATTTCATGCTTGGGGTTGTAGGGCCCAAAAATGTCTATAATAGTTGCCCCCTAAAGTATGAGGCCGTTAATCTTTTGGTGTCGGGTGAAATGCTTTATTATGAGGATCTGAAGTTCTTTCAATGCTGGGAGGAGACCTGTAATAAGATACAATACAATACATTATCTTCATACTATTTTCATGGTCTAGTTGAGGCGGGCATTCCCATGCTCAACTTTATAAATTCGTTCTCATGTACATAGGACAGACAATCGTCTGAGTGTAGACAGATGATTCTGATAGAGCCATCATTATTTTGAGTGGATGATTATCTGTGCAGCAATGATGTACATTTAATGTCTTTATTTCCCTGAATATATATATCGCAGCCCAGATGGATGAAACTAGATCTGGGGTCTTCAATCTCATCCGATCTTCATTCGAAGTACAAGTCAATCCATGTGAGAAATGTTCTGAAGTCGAACATGGAAAGACATCGCCTTGATTACCAATCAATGATGTAAACTGTTAACAAGCGCGAGAGGAATCACCGATAATGATAATGACCCTCAAGGTACTGCAGTACAATTCACGTGGTGTGAATAAAGGACTTGGAATCAAACACCACTCAAAATCTTTCGGTCGAAGGCCATTGATGTAAACCTGTCGCCGGAAGTGAGAAACTTGCCATTGAGGCATGCAAGCTTCAAAGTATTGAATGGGGTGTTCCTAGACCAACTTCTTGGATAATGAGCTGATGTCGACAAGAAGTGATCCATCACAGAAGGGCCTTAATGAATCCCACATCAATGACACGGAATGGAGCAAATGATTTTAATGGAGGTGAAAACGATCTGGTGATATAAGGTTCAGGGTGGCGGTCATGAAAGAATGGAGTATAATGTATGGTAGTGGGTGAGACACAGGTGAATTCTCTGAATGACTTGTCTTGAACATATCGGCGACACTGATGTGATGGATTGGTAGCATTAACCCCAAATGTGGATGGTATGGCGTGACCATGGTGATGTGACCGGTGAATGAAACAACCTAACCCAACTCGGACACGGAGCGGAAGTGTCATGTTCAAGAGCGACTTGCTACCAATAAAGTTTCTTTAAGTTTTCTTCCCAATTTTTCCCGAGTCATTGCTGACCATTAACCCCAAATGTGGATGGTATGGCGTGACCATGGTGATGTGACCGGTGAATGAAACAACCCAACCCGACTCGGACATGGAGCAGAAGTGTCATGTTCAAGAGCGACTTGCTACCAACAAAGTTTCTTTAAGTTTTCTTCCCAATTTTTCCCCAGTCATTGCTGACCAGTACCTCTTTATTTTTGTCAAGCTTGAGGAGGATAACATATGCTTGTTCTATAATTTTCCCTTCAGGCAAACCCATCGCTATGTTTTAACGAGCCTAGCGATAGTGAAACTCGTTCTCGTCTATAGACAAGTTTGTCGCTATTAATCTTTTTAACGAGTTTAACGACAAAGATGACTCGGTCCTTTTCAATTTTAGAGAGTCTGAAAAGGAACGTAAAGGTAACTCCAAAATTTCTTTTTAGTCATCTAATCACTTAAGTCCGAAAAAGTATAAAACAATACAGAAGGGATGAATTTTCGATACTTTTAACGAGCCGAACAAAACAAGCGCTCGATCGTTTTGTGTAATAATCCCTCAGGTCCAAAAAGATTAAAATCTAGAGGAGGGATAACACTTCTTGTCCCTTTAACGAGCTGTAGAGGCCAATGGCTCGGCAATCCTTTCATATTTTACGAGTCAGTTGAAAAGAGGTTAAAGGAGACTCGTCTTTTGAGGAACCTGTGATAAAACGGGTAGCAGCTGATTCCAGGTAAGGTTTGGAATTTTCCAATCATGGCAGTGTCACAAGGATGGCTAGTGAAATCACTCTTCGCAACTATTCCTTAAAATGGGTAAACAATCAAATGGAGGTGAATGATCGGCCAATGAAAAAGTGGAGGTGACGGTGCAAACACGACCAAGGCTTTAATGGCTGAAGTACTACATTCACGATGGTTATTTACCGGGGAATAGTTCATTTTTTAATGAGCTTAAACGCGGGTGGAAACATTTGCTCATGTCTTATGTTTATTTTTTAACGAGCTTGAACTATGTGCTAAAACTGCTCGATTGAATGGTCCCATTTTGATTTTACCATAAATAGCTTTGTTCTTTCAAAGATTGTACTGTATTTTCAACTGCTTCATCAAACTAGTCAGAAATGAACAATATATGCTTGAAAACGAGTTAGAACACTAATATTTTACTTTGAACTATGTAAAAAGTAATGAAAAAGTGTTTTTACCTCTCATTTTACCATTTCATTTGAACTTTGGTTTGTTGGAGCTTTGGAGGTGCTTTCCCCCCTTGATTTTCATCAGTTGATTTCGGGAGATTCTGTGGACGATTCTCGGCGCCGTCTGGACCAGGTAGGAGCTAAACCTGAGCTCTTTCATTTCATGGTTTCCATTTTGCATTTTGAGCTTGATTCCTAGTTTTTCGGAGCCCCTGGGGTTTGAAAAACTCATTTTTCCTTCAGTGCACCCTATGTGTATCGAAAGGTGCATTGAATGTTGGCCAATCTGAAGGGCATCTGACATGCAATGCACCCAGAGCACTGCTGTAGGTGCGATGGGCGCAGAGAAGGAATTCTGTGCACAATTTTTTATGGAAATTTTGCTTGTTTCTTACCAAAATCAGGATCTAACTTTTCTCTTGTTTGTTTTTCAGAGATCTTTGGAGTAAGATGACCATTACATGGCGAGAATGTGAGCATGAAGAAGAGGACATGCTTTCCCCACATGATCCAGTTACAGTAAACGCACTGCGGAACTGTGGCTTGCTGAAGTTTTTCCGCATTTCTAGCATGAGACAACAGATCAACTTACTGCAGTATTTGCTCGATGCTTGGGATCCTACCTGTTATAGAATTTTTTGTACCTTACAGCTCTAAGCATGAAATGTCCATAAACCAAAGGCTCCTAAGTCCCTAAAAGTGTTGTTCTAACTCCTAAAGGAACAAGGTCAACAAATTACAGCTTCTCCTAGAAGTTCTCCACCAGAAACTGCTCAGAATAAGTCAAAACAGGATCATTTCAGCTGCTCCACTAGCCAAGTGCATTGCATAGCACCTAAGTCCACTGGCTAGGTGCGTTGCAACGCACCTAAATTCACTACCAGGGTGCGTTGAGCGGGAAATGACAAGTGGCAGTGTCATTCCACGAGGTGGAGAGACAATGGAAGCTTCCAGAATCTTCTCCAATGACACTTGCCTCACTGAATTCGACCAAGGATGAGTAAGAGGCTTTCAGTCTCCAAGTGGAAGCAAGAACTAACAGAGAGAAGCCACTAATCAAATCATGAGCTGACTCATCCTCTTTGCATACATCTATATATGGATCCCTCATCCTAGAGATCCAGAGGCTGGAATTTTGCACATTGTAAGGAATTGCTGTTGGTTTTGAGATACATATCAGAGAATTTGGTGATCTATGCTTTGTTGGGGGTGAAGAAGGGACTTCTTTGCTGGGAGGTTGATGCTGGGTCAGGAATCATCGGTTGTAACTCCTCCTAGATCTTCTTGTATATCAATAAAACTATTTGAGTTTCTTCTCCATGCTTGTGTTTCATTGATGCTTGTTACATTTGTATGGTTAACTTAAATCTAATCCTAAGTTATTTATGAATATAAACCCATGTCTTTGTATAGTTTCCTTCTTCTATGATCTTATAGGTACTTGGTGAAGCTGGGCAAGTGAGGGAGCAGGTAGCTGGAAGCTGTCAAAGAGAAGAGAGATTGGATCGAAGGACTAGCGCAAGACATAGGTTGGTTCATCCTATTCCTCTTTGTTTATAGTTCACAAAGAAGAATACAAAAGTAGTTTTCTCTATTTGTTTCTAAGGTAGCTGTCACACCTTAGTGGGATAGAGTAGTTCTAAATAGACACTTTTCCCGATAACAAAATGGCGACTCCGCTGGGGATCGTGTCTAGTTAGTTTGTTTGTGTTTCTCTTGTTGTTTGTTTCATAAATTTAGAAGTAGCAATCGAACTGCATTTGCCATTAACAAATGCAAAGTAGACATCTACTGCTTCAATCCATTCACTGGATGTGTTTATGATTTGAACAGCTGATTCATAAACTAACTGATTGCCCTTGTGATAGCTCTTAGATCCCCCCTTAGATCTACCTCTGATTGTGCATTACTGATTTCTTTTACTCGGCCAAAAACAAAAGATTAAACTTCAAACTGTGACCCAGAACCCAGATAGAATTCTCATTTCTGCCCTAGCGCAGGCTCTATGAAGAGGTTCTTCATTTCAACGCACTTCCCGAGAGGGTACCTGCGCTGCAATACAGTTTCTCTGTGTAGCAGGTGCATTGATCAGCCTAGCCTTGTGGAGCTGAGGTTCTTTGCTTCATTCTTTCCAGTTTTGTCTCTGATCTTTGCAGCCTGTGATCAGTATTTGACTGTTTCAAACCCCTTTCCCTTACTGATATTCCACCTCAGTTGTACAAAAGAACTATAGATGTTTTTATGTGTTTGTTGAGTCGTTTACAGTTTTCCATTGCAAAAGTAGAATAGTCGTACTGTCGTCCTTTGATTTAGATCTGTCGCAAGTGTCGACTTTGATCATAGGAGAAAGTTTATTTGCTGTTGATAGTCGATTATGATTTTACTTTTGCCTTTGGTTTGAATTTGTGACTTTCTAGTGTCGAAACGAGTATTTATTTGAAAATCGTAAAGTGTCGTAATCATCTCTACCTTTTGATTTCGAAAGGAATCTTGTTTAAGTTTGTCGCTTGAAAGCAAATTCAGATTTGTACATCAACTTTCTTTTTAGGCATCAATATTAAGAAAGTGAAAAACAAATACATGCATGTGCATTTGCATATTGACAGTCTGTTTGTCTTGATTTAGGAAAAGTGCATTTACAATGTGCTCTTTGCTCTTTGCGAAAAGATTGTGTCTTTCTTTTCCCCTAGTAGCTAGGATTTTCTTTGCTGAAAAGAGATAAAAGTTTGTTTATCATCTTTAGATTGCATTTTAGGAATTACATCTACATCTCGTGGTGAAACCAAAAGGAAAACTTCATAAGAAAGATCAACTTAAAATAAATTCAATGAACCTAACAACGCTTTGGAACTTAACACACAACATTTAGAGGTCTAGGCTAGAGACGTATTCCGACGTCGTAAATCCTGGTAACTGTTGTCCTCACTGATGGTTGGGTGATTCCTCCACTGTGAGACGATAAGTGCCAGTACGGACTTGTGCTCCCACGTACCGTCGAGTATATAATGGGAGACCCCTATAGGCTTAAATCCTTTATCCATAGGAAGCCATGTTTGCCGCCCTACTGATCGCAATGCACCGAACACAGCATTCGCGAAGCTTGACTGTCGTACCGTAAAAAGTATTCTGTAGTTTTGTGATTGGTTTGGTACTCCCTCTACCTATACCTCCAGAGTAGTCCCTTTCGTTCATTTTCAGACTCCTTAACGGAAAAGGTCCATCTGAGCACTTGTCACTTCAGGCTCATTAAAAATCGAAGGAGACTAGAGTCATCTTTTATTTTTTCTCGACTCTTAAAAACTGAAAAAACAAGTTGTGTCAAAGCGTGTTAAAATTTATTTTAAACGGAATATTCATACCCTTTTCCTACGTTGATCTTGGGTTGAGAAAATGGAGCCTACCAACCAAGGAATTCCCCTTGGTGGAAATCCTAGTCCCTTCTCCTCTTGGGGAGATGTTGGTGCGCCCCATATGGCCACATTGTCACTTCCAGGACTGACAATTGGCTTGCTAGTATGCCTCTTCTCAACCAATGTCGTTCAGAACACCACCATTCCTGAACAATCGAATCAGCAATTAGACGAGTCCAGAGTTGCCCACCAACCTTCTACTTCCTCTAATTCTTCCTCTCCTCCTTCCTCTTCGCTTGATGGAACTGGTAAAGCTAAAAGCCATGTTCCTAAGGAGAAGAAGGAAAAGAAGAAGAAAGAGAAGAAGAAGAAGGAGCCAAAGGCAAATGGGGGAAAACGAGTGTCGTCTAACGAAAATCCACACACTACACCGACCAGGCCTAAATCGCCATGTGTCATTTGCAAAGGAGACCACTTTCACAGAGATTGTCCTTGCATCCCCCAGATACTAAGGGACTGGTCTCCTCGTTTGCAGAACCCGGTGTCGTCAACCTCTGGTGATCATGTTGAAAGCACACCGTCAACTAGTGAAAGTGAAGCCCCAGGACAAAAAAGGAAAGCTAGATTTCCTTGTAAACTGTGCGAAGGCAATCACGCCGTCCACCGTTGTCCCTTCTTAGATGAAGCTAAAAGAGTTTTGGATGATCGTCCGGTTTCACCGTTACGACTTCCTCCTGGATATAAACAACTCTTGCCGAGTCTGTCACTAGTTGAGAATCCAGCTGGCCCGCTTAGGTGGTCGGCGGAAGCGCCTATCATTGAAGATAAACCATCTGGATCCATACCAGACGAAAGTCAAAGGGTCGAGGCGGCAGTTGACCTAGTCTTGCCTTCAGAGGTTTCGTCTTCAGATGATACAGTCACTGAAGAGAACAAGGATGAGACCGTCCAAATTCTGTTCATAAACACAAACTCCAACGAACATGGGGGCAATCTACCCGTTCCTTTACCGCAAGAATGAAGTTCGTCAGAGCCATACCTGGCCGTCTATTCGGTCCCACCTCCAAGCAACCTAGTTGTCTCCTTCGACTGGAATCAACTAGGCAGACCCCGTTTACCAGCGAGTGTACCATTCCGAATTATCGTTCAAATATATAGAATGGTCATGGCTGGTGCCATCATAGATGAGGGGGCTTCTGTGAGTATCCTTTCCTCTACTGCTTGGAAAGCGCTTGGTTCACCATCGCTTTTTTCTGAGATGAGAAATCTGATAGGCTTTGATAAAGAAACCAGTCGACCTTTAGGGATCCTTCCCGATGTGCCCATAACATTGAGAAGAAAGACAGTTCGCATGAACGTAATGGTAGTTCAAGGACCCTTGGATTATAACCTACTCCTTGGACGAGACTATATTTATTGCATGGGAGCGATTGTCTCCTCACTCTTTAGAGTAATGTGTTTTTCGCACGAAGGAAGAGTGGTCAAGCTCGTGGACCAGCTTTCATTTCTCGGATCACGCATAGAAAATAGTCATATACTATCCCTAAATGGTCTTTTCACGCAAGAAATGTCTCAATCCCCAATCCGTCCTCCCGATGAGTGCGAGTAATTTGGAGGGATATGACTGAAACCCAGGGGGCATGCGTCCTGGTCTGCTTCGGCAGGAAAACTTCGGGTATAGGGTAGGTTTCTGCGGGAGAATATGACTAGTCTGTACCCCGTCCGTGATTGGAAGAGGGGTTATTCTAGAATAAGATTCTCTTGTCAAAGTTATGTGAGTTGGCGGGCATCGTCGCTCACCTTTGTTTATCTCGGTAGACATTGCCGAAGAAGTGTTTTGTTTGCTGTGTGAATAGAACAATCTTTGGGTAACCTGTAAGAGGTAGGCCTCTCTCGGTAAAACAAATGTTTTGGCGGAAATGAAGTAGAGGTAACTTTGAAGCTCTGTTTTATACCTGGGGGCATGCAAACCTTTTGGAGTGCAAGCGATGGGCGGCTATTTATTTTTTAAATTTTTAGGACCTCTAACCCTTTAAACTCGTAGGATTAGTCGTCACCTAACTTGCATAAAGAAAGGATGTGGGGCAAAAATCTAAAAATTGCCATTTTTATATGAGACATTCTTATCATGTGACTGGATTAATCGAGCAGTGTTTACCACGAGGTTCAAGCTCGTTAAAAAATATTCCCGGACCGAGCAAACGTTTCCACCCGCGTTTAAGCTCGTTAAAAAATGAACTATCCCCTGGTAAATAACCACCGTGAATGTAGCATTTCAGCCATTAAAGCCTTGGTCGTGTTTGCACTGTCACCTCCACTTTTCATTGGCCGATCATTCACCTCCATTTGTTTGTTTACCCATTTTGAGGAACAACTGTGAAGAGTGATTTCACTAGCCATCCTTGTGACACTACCGTGATTGGAAAATTCCAAACCTTACCTGGAATCAGCTGCTACCCATTTTATCACTCGTTCGTCAAAAGACGAGTCTTCTTTAAGCTCTTTTCAACTGACTCGTAAAATATGAAAAGATTGCCGAGCCCTTGGCCTTCCAGCTCGTTAAAGGGACAGGAAGTGCTATCCCTCCTCTAGATTTTAATCTTTTTGGACCTGAGGGATTATTGCACAAAAAGATCGAGCGCTTGTTTTGTTCGGCTCGTTAAAATAATCGAAAATTCATCCCTTCTGTATTGTTTTATACTTTTTCGGACTTAAGGGATTAGATGACGAAAAAGGAATTTTGGAGTTACCTTTACGTACCTTTTCAGACTCTCTAAAAATGAAAAGGACCGAGTTATCTTTGTCGTTGGACTCGTTAAAAAGATTAATAGCGACAAACTTGTCTTTAGACGAGAACGAGTTTCACTATCGCTAGGCTCGTTAAAACATAGCGATGGGTTTGCCCGAAGGGCAAATTATAGAACAAGCATATGTTATCCTCCTCAAGCTTGACAAAAATAAAGAGGTACTGGTCAGCAATGACTGGGGAAAATTGGGAAGAAAACTCAAAGAATCTTTCTTGGTAGCAAGTCGCTCTCGAACATGACACTTCCACTCCGTGCCCGAGTCGGTTTGGGTTGTTTCATTCACCGGTCACATCGCCATGGTCTCGCCATACCATCCACATTTGGGTTTAATGCTACCAATCCATCACATAAGTGTCGCCGACATGTTCAAGAGAAGTCATCCAGAAAGGCCACCTGTGTCCCGCCCACTACCATACATTATACTCCATTCTTTCATGACCGCCACCCTGAACCATATATCATCAGATCGTTTTCACCTCCACCAAAATCATTTGCTCCGTTCCGTGTCATTGATGTGGGATTCATTAAGGCCCTCCTATGATGGATCACTTCTTGTCGACATCAACTCATTATCCAAGAAGTTGATCTAGGAACACCCCATTCAGTACTTTGAAGCTTGCATGCCTCAATGGCAAGTTTCTCACTTCTGGCGACAGGTTTACATCAATGACCTTCGACCAAAAAATTTTGCATGGTGTTCGACGCCAAGTCCTTTATTCACACCACGTGAATTGTACTGCAGTACCTTGAGGGTCATTATCATTATCGGTGATTCCTCTCGCGCTTGTTAACAGTTTACATCATTGACTGGTAATCAAGCGATGTCTTTCCATGTTCGACTTCAAAACATTTCTCACATGGATCGACTTGTACTTCGAGTGAAGATCGGACGATATTGAAGACCCCGGATCTAGTTTCATCCATCCGGGCTGCGATATATATTCAGGAAAATAAAGACATTGAAATGTACAACATTGTAGCACAGATAATCATCCTACCAAAAGGATGATGGCTCTATCAGAATCATCAGTCTACCATCAGACAATTGTCTGTCCTATGTACATGAAAATGAATTTATAAAGCTAAGCATGGGAATGCCCGCCTCAGCTAGATCATCAAAACAGTATGAAGATAATGTATTGTATTGTATCTTATTACAGGTCTGCTCCCAGCATTGGAAGAACTTCGGATCCTCCTAATAAAGCATTTCACCCGATAAACGACCTCATACTTTAGGGGGCAACTGTTATAGACATTTTTGTGCCTTACAGCTCTAAGCATGAAATGTCCATAAACCAAGGGCTCCTAAGTCCCTAAAAGTGTTGTTCTAACTCCTAAAGGAACAAGGTCAACAAATTACAACTTCTCCCAGAAGTTCTCCACCAGAAACTGCTCAGAATAAGTCAAAACAGGATCATTTCAGCTGCTCCACTAGCCAAGTGCATTGCATAGCACCTAAGTCCACTAGCTAGGTGCGTTGCAACGCACCTAAATGCACTACCAGGGTGCGTTGAGCGGGAAATGACAAGTGGCAGTGTCATTCCACGAGGTGGAGAGACAATGGAAGCTTCCAGAATCTTCTCCAATGACACTTGCCTCACTGAATTCGACCAAGGATGAGTAAGAGGCTTTCAGTCTCCAAGTGGAAGCAAGAACTGATAGAGAGAAGCCACTAATCAAATCATGAGCTGACTCATCCTCCTTGCATACATCTATATATGGATCCCTCATCCCAGAGATCCAGAGGCTGGAATTTTGCACATTGTAAGGAATTGTTGTTGGTTTTGAGATACATATCAGAGAATTGGGTGATCTATGCTTTGTTGGGGGTGAAGAAGGGACTTCTTTGCTGGGAGGTTGATGCGGGGTCAGGAATCATCAGTTGTAACTCCTCCTGGATCTTGTTGTATATCAATAAAACTATTTGAGTTTCTTCTCCATGCTTGTGTTTCATTGATGCTTGTTACATTTGTATGGTTAACTTAAATCTGATCCTAAGTTATTGATGAATATAAACCCATGTCTTTGTATAGTTTCCTTCTTCTATGATCTTACAGGTACTTGGTGAAGCTGGGCAAGTGAGGGAGCAGGTAGCTGGAATCTGTCAAAGAGAAGAGAGATTGGATCGAAGGACTAGCGCAAGACACAGGTTGGTTCATCCTATTCGTCTTTGTTTATAGTTCATAAAGAAGAATACAAAAGTAGTTTTCTCTGTTTGTTTCTAAGGTAGCTGTCACACCTTAATGGGATAGAGTAGTTCTATTTAGACACTTTTCCCGATAACACTACCAACTAGGTTTTCCATATCAGGGGCAAATCTATCCCCTTGACTGTAGTAGACATCTATTTCTTGACTGGCTTGTCGAGGCGAGGTGCCCCCATCTCTTTATCAGGTTCGGCCCGAGGAGGCGACTCTGTGAGAGATTATGTTCGCCGGTACTGTAGAGAAGGATCTCAGCCGAGTAAAGACGGCAATATCATCATCCATGATGTCACTGATAGGTCCCTTAGGACTATTCTGTTTACTTTTGGTAGGATGGCCGGTGGTGCGGCTCTTCATGTAGCCAACCGATCTTATATGCAGTATGCCTTGGAATGCCTCCAACCGAAGTTGTTCAACTGGTGCGACGCAGTACTTCTTGTGATGAAAGAACAATTGACCAAGATAAAGAGCGGGAGGTTGAAGAAATTTGGGTATGGTTCTATTTTGACCGCCTTTGCCTTGGAGACGATACCACTGATGCAGCCGCAGTATATTGCACTCGATTTACCTTCACCTACTGAACCACGTATGCAGAGATGGGTTGACCATATGTCTAGGCATGCTGGTCAGTCTCAGATTTCATTTTCTAATACCTTCTTTAGGTGGTTTGATCGTCAAGAGATGGTTTATTCCGAGTATCCATATGCTGGCATGGACTTCCGGGGTGATCCAGATTTAGTACTGCCGGATGGCGAACAGTGGGGCGCCATTGGTAAAATCTTTGACCATATTCCTGTATATCGTTTTTTCATTCATAATGTTCTTGTGCTTTATTTTATCAAGGCTTTAATCAAACTCATGTGTACATGCAGATGTTGGTCCTGTTCATCCATTAGTTCGCCTGAGAGTTCCAGCTGCCGCCCCAGCAGGAGAGGCTGTCGGAAGGGCTATCCTTCATGACCTTGATGTGGTCGAGACTCTCATAGCGTTATAGGAGCAGGTTGATGGCCTCACTCTTGGTATTCCAGATGTGAGGACCGACGAGCTACCTTTGAGGCTACAACGGCATACTACTGGTGTGTCAAGACGATGGACTCGTCTCTTATGCATGATCGCACAGGCTGTGACTTACTATCACGAGCATCATTAGACTAGGGTGCCCCCTAGCATTTTGAGTTTTTGGGTCACTTAACCGATTTTGTCTTGGTTACAGAACATTATGTGTAAACCATAAACAGTTATATATATTTTTGATTTTCGGAGTTTTATTTTGGTTAAGTTACATAATCCAAATGCAAACATTGATGATATGTTTCTTTTTATAAATGTTGCAAATGTCTATCTAACACATAATTTGCTAATGAGTCAGCTAATGTGTTTAAGTTTCTGGAAATGTGTGGATATTGAATAAAATCAAATTGTCTTTCCAAAATCTTAACCCTTAGGAACATGCGATAAATAGCTGGGTTTCGGACTGAATATATACCATTGAGTTGTAGTATTACGAGCTGTGAGTCTAGCGTGACAATTAGTCAGCGTATACCATGTGTGATGGCATCAGAGAGAAGTTCTATCAACACGCTATATTCAGCGATGTTATTTGTTGATCGACCAATACATACCCCTTTGAAACTTACTAACTCGCCGGTTGGATCAAAAATAGCCCAGGCTGCGGAAGATAGGTTCCGTGAACTACGACTCGCTCCGTCGGCATATCCAACACATGACTCCAATAGGTTTGACATTTGCAACAAATGTAAAAAGTGGATTACTTGACCAAAATAAACACTTTAGGGAAAACAAAAACATAACAAAAGCATACAGGTTACCATTACGCACAGTAACGCTTGAGGTACAACCCATTACAAGGTTGTGCCAGTGGAATTCCATCATAATCCATTAACTTGTAGGCTCCTTTTGCTAACACTTGTTTAACAATATAGGGGACCATCCATAAAGACTTAAATTTACCTGCTCCCAATTTATCGGATTCTTGGTCGTAAAGCAAGACCAAGTCACCTTCTGAGAAGACACGGGGTTTGACATTTTTGTCGAACTGCGCCTTGACTCGTTTCTTATGGGCTTCGTTAGCCAAAGTGGCATCATGACGAGTTTCATCCAATTGGATTAATTCCAAGAAACGAGCTTCTTCTTCTGAAGTTCCGGGGAGGAGATCAATTGCGAGTTTGAGAGATGATATTTCACACTGGATTGGTAAGACTGCTTCCAAGCCATATACCAGTTGGAAAGGTGTAAACCCGGTTGCATTCCTTACGGATGTTCGGTAGGCCCACAAATCTGAGTATAGGATTAGGTGCCACCCTCTTTTGTGAACTCCAATCATCCTTTGCAACATGCACTTTAGGACCTTGTTGATTGCTTCAACTTGTCCATTGGCTTGCGGATAATATGGAGTAGAGCTGTCGTGAGACAACCCTAGTTTGGCAGCTAATTCGACCATCATGTGATTGCAAAAATGCGATCCATGATCTGTGACTATAGCCTGTGGTACGCCGAATCTGGCGACTACATGATTGAAAAAGAAGAGGGCAGTTATTTCACCAGTATTATCTAATGTAGGCATCGCCTCGGCCCATTTGGTAAAATAGTCAACTGCGACTATGATATACCCATGCCCCCCAGTCGAGGTGGGGTTACATGTCATGAAATCGATGCCCCATTTCACGAATGGCCCAACAGCCACTATTGGCTGCAGAGGTGCGGGTGGTCTTCTAGTTTTGCTATCGAAAATTTGACAAGCATGGCAACTTCTGACTGCGGTTATGCAATCTTTGAACATTGTTGGCCAGAAGTATCCTGCTCGTAAGATTTTTTGCGCTGTAGCATATCCAGACTGATGCCCCCCACACACGCTTCAATGACTATCATTCAGGACTTTTTCGGCCTCCTCATGGGTGAGGCACCTTCTCAGAACTGTATCGATACCACGACGGTAAAGTGTATTACCGACGATCATGTAGTCTTTTGCTTGGTATGGAATACGTTTTTGTTCGGAGTGGGAGGTGTTTGGCCTGCATTTTTGGGTTTGGAGATAAATTATTATATCCCCATACCACTCATTGCTTGAAGATATCAGAAACAAATTTTCGTCCACAATTGTTTCTTCGGATGTTTCATCGTTGGACGACGATGGGAGATCGCATAATAATTCTGCGAAAACTAGAGCTTTCTTCGACTTGGATTTTACAAATTCCAGATCAAACTCTTGTAGGATTGCTATCCATTTTGAATATTTGCCCCCCAGCAACTGTCGCGATAATATATAAATCATGGGGTTGCAATCTGACAGAATGGTAGTTTTCCGAAAGAGGACATAGTGTCGAAATCTCTGTATTGCTTGAACAGCTCCAAGTGCTAGCTTTTCAACGTAAGAATATTTTCTTTCTTTATCATTTAAGTTTTTACTTAAATAATATATAGGATGTTCAATTCCATCGACTTCTTGAACTAAAACCATTGCAATGGTTGTATCCACTACAGCCAGATACAGGTTAAAATCTTTTTGATATTCAGGAGCGTACATTAATGATGCTTTCATTAGTGATTCTTTTAAAGCGTCAAAGGAAGCTTGCGCAACCTGATCCCAGACAAAGGGCACTTCCTTTTTCAAAAGACGTGTATAACCTTTAGCAAGTTCGTCGTACTTTGGAATGAACCTCCTCAGAAAGTTCGCTTTCCCTTGGAGTTTCTGAATCTGAAGCAAATTCGAAGGTGGAGGCAAATTTATGATTTCTTGGACCTTACATGGGTCAAGACGAATCCCGTCCTTCGAGACTACAAAGCCAAGCAAACGACCAGAACTGACGCAAAATACACATTTGTGTGGATTGAGTTGTATCTTGTAGTGTCGGCAACGTAGAAATATCGCTCTTAAATGCTGCGGGTGATCAGTCTGCTTTCGCGAATGAGCCGGAAGGTTGTTGAGGTATGGTTGAATGATGTTTTTGATGTCATGGAAGGCATAATTCATTGCCCTCTGAAACATCGCCCATGCGTTCTTCAATCCAAAGGGTAATTTTCGATATGCAAACGTGCCCCACGGACAAATAAATGCAGTCTTTGACTGGTCCTGTGGGCGGATATTTATTTGATTATACCCGGAGAATCCATCCATGAATGAAAAGATTTCACATCCGGCGCATTCATCAATTATCTGGTCAATGAAGGGTGTAGGGTAGTTGTCTTTTGGACAAGCTTGATTTACATCCCTATAATCAACGCACACTCTAATTGTTCCTTGTTTTTTCATAACAGGGACAATATTCGATACCCAATCGGTTAGAGGAACCAGGTAGATGAAACCAGCATGGAGAAGTTTTTCAACTTCTACTTTAATGGCAACGGCTTTCTTGGGGTGCACCTGCCTTAGCCTTTGTCATACTGGTTTGACATCTGAATACATCTTAATTTCGTGTTCAACGATACTCGAGTCAATGCCTGGCATTTCACTGTATGAACAAGCAAAGACATCTCTGAATTCGCGAAAAAGGAGCGTTATATATTTCCAGTTCTGAAGGAGAACAACATTTGCCAACATAAATATTCTCTACAATATCTGTTTTGTTTGAGATATTTATGGTGATAGTCTCTTCAATATTTGACAATTTCCGCTCGGAATCCACCGTGTTTACAGTATTTGATAGGAAATCAAATACTGAAGGATGATAAAGGTCATCTTGAGTATCTTCTCCACAATCTGGAAGAAGGGAACGATGGTGGGAATCATTCCATGGTGCTCCTTCAATTACCATTGATTGTACAATTCCTTCGTCAGTGACATGCACTTGCGACCAAGGATCTGAAGGGGTACCATATTCTTTAGACCTATCTATCCAAACGCTTGATGAGCATTGATTTGGGTTTGCCTCCCACGCTAGGAATATTGATTGCTACAATATTTCCGTTGGGCTTAGGGGTAAAACCATTGCATGATCCATGTTTATATCGTTTTCTGAGATCTTTTTAGAAGATATCATATTGCAGGTTCCTATTGACACTACTTCCGCCAGGTTGATTGGAGGTGGAAGGGCAAAAATTCCCATTAGTATAGGATCTTTTAGTAGGCCTACTCCGATATTTTGAAGCGAATGGGGGCTTCCATGGATCATGGGAATGCTTCCTGTAACTTGAGAACCATTGGGGAGGAAGTTTTGTTGATCGACGATTGTAATCCCTCCTTGAAAGGGAAATGCAATCTTCCTAAAATAGGTCAACACAACAGTAGCCATAGCATATATCCATGGTCTTCCTAGTAGGATGTTGTAATCAAGATTTCCATCGATGATTTCAACATCTATTTCTACTGTTTTACCTCCTGGTTCAACTTTCAAGTTACTTAGAATACCATATGGGGTATATGTCCTTCCGTCGAATGCTTTTAATGTCATCGAAGATCGCGACAAGGTTGGAGATCCTAAAGTTTTCCAGCAACTCATTGACATAATGCATGTAGATGCCCCCTCGTTAATAATTGTTCGATGAACAGTTTTGTTGAGGGCTTTCACTTGAATAAGGAAAGTTAGTTGAGCTGGTAATTGAGGATCGTATCCTTTATGATCAAAGGATACAAGATTGGAATCCTTTGGGTCAATCCCACCAATGGCTGATAATAAAGCCTGCCTTTGGGATGGGCAATTCTGCAGTACTTCAAGAGTCGACATAGCGGATGGCGATTGGGCCAAATCCTCCACTATATTATAATGTTGTGCCTCTCTAGCGTGGGGATTAAACGTCGACTTGTGTAATACTCCCTTTGGTAGTTTTATTGTCAATTCAGGAATGATGGGTGGCGCAACTTCTGTCGAAGTTGGTGTCGAACTACTAGGTTGATCTTTATCCTTGTTGTTCGAAAACTGTGGATTCCCATAATCTTTGTTCCTTGTCGATATCAAATAATCATTTTGCTATTTTGAAACCGACAACATTAACACTTGAGACAGGGAAGCATTTCCACTTTCAACCAGATTTGTTCCTAGATTTGGAAACAGATCAGTTAGCACTGCGGAGGTTTTCGAATTCTTGAAGAATTTTTTAACCTCAGCTCTGTGTGGACAACTTGTGGTCCAATGATATTCATCGCATATGAGGCATGGATTTTTTGGTTTCCTATCTCCAGGAGGGTTTGAAGAAGATTTTTCAGGTGATGATTCCTCCTGTTTCTTCTTCTTCCCTTTGCCTTTTTTCTTGCTCCCTGGTTGTTTGGTTTCTTTGCCTTTATCTGTTGATACGACATTTACTTCCGAAGCAAGAAGTTCATCTTTTACATTTTGACTTGAAATATTACGGGCCTTTTTGGATGTAGCCTTTGTCGATTTCGTGTCTTTTGCGCCAATCACGCCATCGCCGGCATGAGAGTCATTGTTCGATTTAAGAGGAGGAATTGAGAATTCCGGTTTAGGGGCATCAGGTATTTTATCGTAGAGCGTGCCGGACTGAGCGTAAATCAAGTCCAGATATTGCGCACGAGCGATAACTTGCTCTTCTGTTACGACTCCCCCCTTCGCCACATCTTCCATGATGGAAGGTAGTAATGACTTGATAAACCATTCAGCTAAGAGCTGATCGGGGACATATGTTTTTACCATTCTACGACGACGTCGCCACTAATGTATATGATCAGATATGTGAGTGGCCATTATCTGTTTGAAATTGGTAAGAAGTTCTATTCCCGTTTCATACCTTATTGGTAACTGAAAATGGGTTAAAAAGGTTGTGGCTAAGGTACTGAAGTTGTCGAACGAAGCTCTAGGCAATTCGATGTACCATTTTGTCGCTGGACCCATTAACGTCCTCTGAAAGAGGCGAAGTCTTATCGAATCATCATTTAGGGTGTTTGATGAACACCATAGATGAAAGGTCATCATGTGATTCGATGGATCTTCACTCGGATTTCCATTAAATTTAGGAATATCTGATGGAAGTTTATGCGGAATCGCCGGCCACCAAGGGGCGTAAGCGATTGGATCGTTTGTTAACCTATTTAAATCAGGTAACTCTAAAGTTGCCACAAAGGGTAACTGCTGATTCAGGTTAGGTGAAGCATACCCAGGATAAGATGGGATTGCCTGAGCAGTTGGTCTTTGCATACCGGCATAATGCATTTGATGCTGGTATGTTTGGTAAGGTTGGTGGGCATGACCATTGTAAAATGGTTGATTTTGACCATTTTGAATGTACGGCTGTCCACTATTAGCAAAGATTTGTTGCTCAGAACCTTGGTATACTTGTTGGAATTGCGGTTGTTGGTATTGCACCAGCCATGGTTGTGAAGCCATGTGTTGTTGCCCGATACTAACAGTTTGACCAAGATGAGGGGTAATTGTACCCGTCTGAACCTGTGTCGTTCCACCGGTCGGCGATTGTGGTTGAGTTGTAGGGTCAAGGGGCTGTTGCATTACAACCTAAGAAACCTGAGGTTGGCATACAACAGGCAGCGCTTGAACTTGCGACACCATCACAATAGCTGGCATAGTTGGGATATTTGACATAGGTAAGCATTGTTGCATCGAATATACAACTCTTGGTTGTTGAGGTAGTATTGGTACCCAACCGCTTGAGGTAATTCCAGTATAACCTGAATGTTGTTGTGAACTCCCGTATGGATATCCTCCTGGAGGGGATAATGAAAGGGTATACTGCCCCCCATACGGTGGTAATCCAGAACTCAAGGGAATTGTTTGGCCTTGGGGGCCGGACTGCGCAAATTGACCTCCAAATGGATCAATTTATTGAGACTCAACATAAGAGTTTCCGGATATTATTCTGGATGAACAAACAGGAACAGACCATACTGTCGAAATAGCCCCTGAGTGGGCCCCTTCTAGCGGTTGAGAGCTAGTCAGGACAGATGGTATACCGGCAAACATTGTCGGAGTGATAGCAGGGAGTTCTGTCGTCGCTGTGTCAGACAACACAGTCCTAGATGTTGACAGTTGTTTAGACATTTGTAGTCTATCCAAAAGGTTACCTAGAGATTCTACAAGAGCTTTCACTGGTGGTAGACTAACTTCTGATGAAGAAGGATATAGAGTGATCCCGACTCCAAATTGCAATGGAGTACTTGTTAGAGGATCTTCTACAATTTCTTCTATGGAAATAAGACCAGGTGGAAGGGGAAGACTGTCAGGTCCGTAGAATATTTCTGGTGCCGAAGAAGGTATGGAATCGGCAACGACAGATGTTTGAAAAGCAAGACTCTCCAAACCGGTTGTAGATGGAACTGGTTCGGTAACACAAGTGTTTACTCTCAGACTAGGATCAGTATCACTGTCCTTCTGTGGCTGCTGAACTTCTTCTGTAGAGGCAGGGATTCCAGAAATGTTTGGAGTAACCGGAATCTCTGTTGTCGTTGGAACACTTGTTCTAACTTTAATAGGATATTTGGAACCGGTTAAACGAGTTCGATTTGTCCGTACTGGCTTCGATTCCGGAGACAAAGACGGTTGACTCGTAAGCCTCCGTGAACGACGGGGTTTCAATTGACTTTCTTCCATGATTGCGGATTACTCGATCAACTAAAATAGAGGGGAAGTATGTTTCCGAATTAAATGAATTTTAGACGCTTTGACACAACTTGTTTTTTCAATTTTTAAGAGTCGAGAAAAAACAAAAGATGACTCTAGTCTCCTTCGATTTTTAATGAGCCTGAAGTGAGAAGTGCTTAGATGGAACTTTTCCGTTAAGGAGTCTGAAAAGGAATGAAAGGGACTGCTCTGGAAATCTAGGTAGAGGGAGTACCAAACCAATCGCAAAATTGCAGAATACTTTTTACGGTACGACAGTCAATCTTCCCAAATGATGTGTTTAGTGCATTGCGATCGATAGGGCGGCAGACACGGCTTCCTATGGATAAAGGATTAAGCCTATTGGGGTCTCCCAAAATATACTCGACGGTACGTGGGAGCACAAGTCCGTACTGGCACTTATCGTCTCAAAGTGGAGGAATCACCCAACCATCAGTGAGAACAACAATTACGTCTCTAGCCTAGACTTCTAAATGTTGTGCGTTAAGTTCCAAAGCGTTGTTAGATTCATTGAATTTATTTTAAGTTGATCTTGTTTATGAAGTTTTCCTTTCGGGTTCACCACGAGATGTAGATGTAATTCCTAAAATGCAATCTAAGATGATAAGCAAACTTTTTATCTCCTTTATGCAATGAAAATCCTAGCTACTAGGGAAAAGAAAGACAGAATCTTTTCACAAAGAGCAAAGAGCACACTCTAAATACACTTTCCTAAATCAAGCCAATCAGACTGTCTATATGCAAATGCACATGCATGTATTTGTTTTTCGACTTTCTTAGTTTATGAATGCTAAAAATAAAGTTGATGCACAAATCTGAATTTCTTTTCAAGCGAAAAATATAAACAAGTTTCTTTTCAAAATCAAAAAATGGAGACGATTACAACACCTTACGATTTTGAAATGAATACTTGTTTTTGACACTAGAAAATTACAAATTTAGGCCAAAAGCAATAGTAACAGGATAATCGACCATCAACAGCAATCAAACTCTTTCCTAGGATTGAAATCGACACTTGCAACAGTTTCAAATCAAAGGGCGACAGTACGATTATGCTACTTTTGCAAAGGAGAACTGTAAATGACTCAACAAACACACAAAAACATCTACAGTTCTTTTGTACAAAGGAGGCGGAATAACAGTAAGGAAAAGGGATTTCAAGCAGACATATACTGATCACAGGCAGCAAAATTCAAGAATAGAACTGGAAAGAATGAACCACAGGAGCCACAACTGCACAGAGCTAGTCTGATCAGCGCACCTGTAACACAGAGAACTTGAAATGCAGCGTAGGTTGTCCACTCGGGAAGTGTGCTGAAATTCAAAATCTCTGAAAAGTACCTGCGTTGGGCCAGAAACGAGAATTTTTTCGTGTTCCAGGTCACAGTTTGTAGTTCAGTTCTTGGGTTTTGGCCGAGCAAAAAGCAATTAGTAATGCAACAATCAGGGGTAGATATAAGGAGGATCTAAGAGCTATCACGAGGGCAATCAGATAGTTTGTGAATCAGTTGTTTAAATCATAAACAGATCCAGTAGATGGATTGAAGTAGCAGTAGTCTACTTTGCATTTGTTATCGCAAATGCAGTTCAAATGCTACTTGTAAGTTTATGAAATAGACAACAAAGAATGATAAACAAACAAACTAATTAGCTCCCCAATGGAGTCGCCATTTTGTTATAAGGAAAAGTTTCTATTTAGAACTGCTTTATCCCACTAAGGTGTGACAGTTGCCTTAGAAACAAACAGAGAAAAACTACTTTTGTTTTTCCTTTATGAATTATAGATAGAGAGGAACAGAAAGACCAACCTCTGTCTTGCGCTAATCCTTCGATTCGATCCCTCTCTTCTTTGATAGTCCTCAGCTACCTGCTCCCTTGCACGCCCTGCTTCACAAGGTACCTGTAAGATCACAGAAGCATAGCACTATACAAAGACATGGATCTATAATCATAAAAAATCTAGGATCAGATGTAAATTGTCCATACAAATGTAACAAGCATCAATGATAAAAAAAGCATGGAGGAAAACTCAAATAGCTTTTATTGATAAACAAGAAAAGAGCCAGGAGGAGTTACAACCAGTTGTTCCGACCCAGCATCAACCTCCCAGCAAAGAAGCCCCTCTTCACCTCAAACAAAGCTTAGATCACCCAACAATCTGATGTTTGTCTCAAGAAACCAACAACAATTCCTTACAATATGCAAAATTCCAGCCTCTGGATCTCTGGGATGAGGGATCCATATATAGATATCTGTAAGGGGGATGAGTCAGCTTGTGATTTGATTAGTGTCTTCTCTCTGATAGTTCTTGCTTCCACTTGGAGACTGATGGCCTCTTACTCATCCTTGGTCGAATTCAGTGAGGCAAGTGTCACAGGAGAAGATTCTGGAAGCTTCCATTGCCTCTCCACCTCGCGGAATGACACTACCATTTGTCATTTCTCGCCCATCGCACCCCACAGAAGGGACTTTTGAAATGCAACGCACCCTCACAGTGTATTTAGGTGAGATGCAACACACTTAGCCAGTGGAGCAGCTGCAATGATCCTGTTTCGACCAATTCTGAGCAGTTTCTCATGGAGAACTTCTGGGAGAAGCTGTAATCTGTTGACCTTGTTCCTTTAGGGGTTAGACCAACACTTTTAGGGACTTAGGATCCCTTGGTTTATGGACATTTCATGCTTGGGGTTGTAGGGCCCAAAAAAGTCTATAACACTATCTATTTATCTGCCAAGATTAAATAGTTTTGTCAGATTTTATTCTCTGTCTACATAAATGAAATTTAAACATGAAATAGCCAAGTTTAAGCATTTTGACTATCATTAATTGTGGCAAGGATTAAAAACTATACACAACCATTTATTTTGCACAAAAAGTAAATCATAGTGGCATTTTGACTTGCACACTTTCATGGTCTTTTCTTTTCTTGGGGTTCATATTTTTCACTTTTTTGGACCTTTTCTTATTCTTTTTGTCCTTTGATTTTTATTTTAGGACACACCCTCTTTACATTTTTAAATTTTTTGAATATGGAAAGCATTTGCAAAAAGCAAAGGTATGTACATATTATATTTTTAATCTCAGTCATTCAAAAATTATGACTCCTATTGGTATAGGAACCTAACAGTGGCTCCAGTTGGGGATGGCATTTCTTGGTGAAATGTCAAGAACTTGTAGATCAATGGCCTTCTGGATTGTTGTGATGTCACTTTGCAACTTCTTCACTTTCACTTTTCTGCCTTATTGCTATTTATGACAATAAAACCTTTGAAGCTTAGGGCCTTCTCTTCGGGTTTCAACTTCAAAATTACTATCCAATCAACTCTAGACTTTTGAAAAATAGAATATGTACAAATCATTAGTGAAATTAGTAACTAGGTTCAATGTAGTGTTTAAGAATTCGACCATTAACTAGTCCTCCTTCTTTTGTGCCATCCATTTCTCTGAGGAAGAAATAATTATTACCTCTGAAAGCATAGATGATATATGGGCCTTTCCATAGGAAATCAAATTTCCCATGTTTACCTTTATCCTCTTGTCTTGAATCCCATTTCAAAACTTTGTCCCCTAGGTAAAAATCTTCTACCTTAGTATTTTTATCAAAAACCTTCTTTATCCTTTCCTACACAACTTGAGATCTGACGTACACTTTTTCCCTGGTCTACTGTAAGTGAATTGTTTTGTTTATTCTCCTTTTGATGTCATTTGGTTCAACCTGCAACTCCTGGAGCAGCTTCATCATTGGTGTTCTCAAGGAAGATGGGAAAACAGCTTCCATTCCATTCACTAATTGATAAGGACTAGTACCAATGGATTTCTTTGTGGTTAACCTATCTTCCCATAAGGCATTCACTAGCTTCTTGTTCCATGTTTTCTTGTTGTCTTCTAACAATTTTTTGATGATATTTACCAGAATTTTGTTTGAGGACTCTGCTAGTCCATTTCCTTGGGGGTAATAAGTTGTGGAATGGCCCAAAGTTATATGGTACTTATTATAGATATGAATCATTCTGTTAGATTTGAAGGTTGTTGCATTATCAGTGAAGATCTTGGTTGGGCACCCAAATTTAGATAGGATGTTGGATTCAAGGAAGATTATTATAACAATGTTAGTGGCTTTCCTTGATGGTATGTCTTCTATCCATTTGTTAAAATAATCTCTAGCAGTGAGAATCCATTTGTGTTGGGTAGAGGAAGGTGGGTGGATTTCACCAATGAAGTCAAGAACCCATTGTTGAAAAGGTGCTTCAGCAGATATTGGTTTTAGGGGCAGGGGTAAAAGCTTTTTCTTTCCTTCAAAAATTTGGCATTTATGACAGGAGGTTACAAATTTCTTTACATCAGAAAACAAAGTCGGCCAATAGAAACCAACTCTAATAATCTTGTCAGTAGTGGTTTCCCAGTAAAGATGTCCTCCACAGTCACCTGCATGAAACTCTTGTAACACCTTGTCAGATTCTTCTTTCAATAAATAGTTAAGAAGGATATCTTCATGATTCCTCCAAAACAAAGCATTGTCAATTATGCGAAATTTTAAAGATTTCATTTTTAAAAACCTGCTTTTGGTCTTGGATAATTCAGGAGGAGCTTGTAGATTTATAAAACATATATGATACCAGCATACCATTTCAATAAAAGCCTGGCTGATTGGTGGAGTCACCATCTCCTCTCCATTATCCATTTCTGTAATAAAATTTATGTCTAAGACCTGACAGTTCGATTCACCCATGAGCTTGGCTAAACCTTGGCCTTTGATTAACTTTGTTGGCTTGATTTCTAGGTCATATTCTAATATAGTAGCAATCCATTCCCCCCTCTTTCCATCTGGACCATCCTAAGTTAGGATATCCTTGACTACTGCATTGGGGACATAGGCTATTATATGAGAATATAAAATGCAAACTCTAAAATCTTTGATAGCTTTGACCAAAGCAAAAGCCTGCTTTTCCATTACATTATATTTTAAAGGGGCACCCCTCAGGGCTTTTTTAAAAAAGGCAATAGGTTGTTCATAACCCTCATCATTCTTCTGCAGTAAGACTACAGTAATTGTGTGTTCTGAGGCAAAAGAAAATATAATGAAATCCCTATCAAACTTTGGACTGATCAAAACTGGTGTTTTCGTTAAGGCTAGCTTAATATCTTCAAAGGACTTCTTAGCCTCAACTATCCATTTTATGGTCGAATCTTTCTTCAACATGTTATTCAATGATCTAATTAATTCTACTAAGTTAGAAATAAATCTCCTAAGAAAGTTTATTTTCCCTAAAAAGGCTTGTAATTCCCTAATGCTCCTAGGATGTTGTATTTGTAAGATGGCTTCAATTCTTGCAGGATATATTCGGATAACATCTTTAGAGATTATATGGCCTAACAATTTTCCCTCTTCTAACCCAAAAAAATATTTTTTAGGATTCATTGAAATTCCATACTTCCTACATTTGATGAAGACCTGCCTTAGATGATCTAAGTGTTTGCCATATTTTGAAAATACAGTGATATCATCTAAGTATATTACTAGGAATTCATGAATTTCCTTAGCAAAAGTTATGTCCATAGCCCTTTGAAAGGTGGCCCCTGCATTCTTTAATCCAAAAGGCATCTTCAGATACATGAATGTGCCCCAAGGAGTAGTGAATGTAGTTTTAGCCTGGTCATATGTGTGAACTAAAATCTTATTGTAACAAGAGAACCCATCCAATAATGAGATTCTAGTTGACCCTACTATCCTTTGTAATATATGATCCATTTTAGGGAGAAGTTAATTATCTTTAAGTGAGACTTTATTGAGATTCATGACATCAACACACAGTCTAACCTCACCAATCTTCTTCCTTGTTGGGACCAAATTTGAAACCCAATCAGAGAACCTAATTGGTGCTATTACCTTGGCTTCATACATCCTTTTGATTTCCTTTTCAATAGAAGGTAATAGAATGGGATTTATCCTTTTGAGCTTCTGTCTAAAAGGTTTCTGGTTTTTTTTTATGGGGATGGTGTGTTGTATTATGCTAGTGTCATAGGACTTGAGGTCCTCATAACTCCAAGCAAAGACATCTTGGAATTCCTTTAATAGTTCAGTGTATTTCAATTTTTCAGTGGGAGGTAAGGACTTCAAAAGTTTTATTAATTTTGGATTTTCCTCAGTACCTATATTACACTCCTATATATCAGATTTTAAGGGTTCCATCTTTGGTTTTCTAGGGACATCATTTTAATCGAACAAGTCTTCCAAAGGAGTTAATCCTTTGGGAAAAAAGTTGTCTTTGAGATTAATGATTTCAGAATCTTTGTTAATTATCTCTTCAATCTCAACTTGCTTTAGGTTTTGTACATCTGATTTTGTAAATTTAGTGGGATGGAACCTATTTATCTCTTCATCTTCTAATTTGTTAATTTCTATTTTATATTTAAAATTAGGATCTAATGTTGTGTCAGTATCTCTTTTACTATTTACAAATTCCTCTTCTAAAGTTAAGAAATTGTTTATTTGTTGGTCATTAGCAAATACTTGCCAGTTTTTCAAGTTATCTGGGACAGCAGGTCTATGCCTAACCTCAGTAGTGTACTGATGGTTAGGTTGAAATGGTAACTTAGAAGTGTTGGCAAACATTGCTAAACTATGAGCTTGCATATTATGTTTCCTTGGGATGATTGCAAACTTAGTCTCTAGAAAAATGTTCAATATTTCTACAACTGTTCCTCTATAAAAACTTAATCTAGGGTCTTTCGTCATATATACAGCATTAATTTGTTTTATAACCAACTCAGAATCTCCCATAATAGAAACTCTTATAGCTCCTAACTTTCTAACCAATTTGAGACCTAAAATAAGTGCTTCATACTCAACCATGTTGTTAGTGCATTTGAAATTCAGTCTGTAAGCATGGCCCTCTGAGTGATCATTCTCTAAATTTTAAATCCACACTCCTGTTCCTGCTCCTAATTTATTCATTGATCCATCAAATTCAAGATGCCATAATATTTCATGTTCATAATTCTTATTGTCTGGGGGGGACAAAATTTTCATTGATTAAGGTATCTTGATCATATTTTTTATCTGAAAGCTCTTGAGTTTGGACAGTTTCATTTTGAGTTGGAATTGCAATTTCTTTTGGTTCTGAAATAATGTTGTTTGAAGTAATTTCTTGTGTTTGTTCATAATTGTACAGAATAAAACAATCGATGTCAGAATGCATGGAATAGATAGGAAAGTTTTGAGGCCTAGCCTGGCTACTCACTACATATTTCATTAGGGTCGCTCTGTGTAGTTTTTTAGGATGTCCAAAGACTGAAATTGTGGCATATGACATGTCAAGTTGCAAAGATCCTTGGAGTTCAGCCCCCCATGATCTAGACAATAGCATGTCATATTTAGGTGGTATATTAGCAACAACTATGTCCATGAGAATGGTCTTAGTTGTATATTGTACTAAGGAAAAACATAGATTTTTAATTAGCCCTAGGCACTTTACTTGACTTGAATCAAATGAAAACAGGTCCTTGTAAGGCCTAGTGATGTCCAAGTTTATTTTTTCCATAACAGATTTAGGCATTAAAGTGTGTGAAGCCCTTGAATCTAACATTGCATTGTGTAAGATCTTATCATGAATGTTAAGGCTAATATAAAAGGGTGGTATCCCCCCTTCTAATGGTTTTCCATTAACATCAGGACCGAATATAAGCTCAAGCTAATCATCAAACAAGTTAACGGAGTCTTTATTCTCAACGAAGTTTAAGGATTTAATTATTTGAGACTTGCAAGTTTCATTTTTAATCAGCTCTGTTAAGGGAACTAAGGTTTTTAGTTTAGCCACCTATGCTCCCAAATTGAAAGGCAAAGGGGCTTTTTCTGTTTGAGTGTTTGGAATTTTAATAGCAGGATTTGGAGTAGGTTGCTCTTATTTTTCTGCATTTGAAGTCTTTTTCTGTGGATTTTATAATATGATGTTTGGAGATTCCTCCATTGTCTCCTTCGAGGGGATTGAAGTGGATGTTTTATCGTTAGGAAGTTGGTCATGGGTTATATCTACAATGGTGGGACCAGAAGGGTTCTAATTTGGTCAAGAGAGGATTTGGCGAGTTTTAGTAATTGGAACTATTTTAATTTTCTTAGGTTGATTTGGTATTGCTGTCTTGTTTTCGTCAGGAGTATCAGTGTTCTTTTTACTCCTCAAGTTGTACTGTTTGTGCACTTCAAAGATAGAAGAATCATACCCTTTCTTATAATCAAATGATTCACCGAATTGGGTCTGCAATTGCTGAAGCATATGTAATTCCTGATCATCTTGGGTCAAAAATATAGTTTCCTCATCATCTAATCCCATTAGGTTAATTTGTGTGTCTTGTTTAGGGTCTCGTGAATGGGATGTTTCAGCATAGTTTTCTTGAAAAGGGGGCCTAATATTATGATTAGGTCCATTTTTTCTAGTATTTTGATTTTTATTCTTTCTAAAGTTTAGATTTCTCAGCGGAGGTGCCTGTTGATTATCCCAGTGAGACTTACTTTCAATGTTCTCTATCCTATCCATCAATTTTTCCAATCCTTTGGCTAGGACATCTATTTTAAGGTCAGAGGGTGAGGCTTCATCTTTCAAGGGTCCTCTCCTTTCATTCCTAACCCTATCTCTTTTTTCTAGCAAATTAGCTTCTACACTAACTGCTACACTCTGCATGTCTTCTAAAGTTGGAGGATTTCTCTCTAAGTTGGAATTCCATATCAATATCAAACCCATCAGAAAACTTTATCAGAGCTAAGATAAGTGGGGGTCTAAGATTGATTAGTATTGCATTGTATATATTGTTAAATCTAGCACAGTAATCCTGGACTGTTTCATTTAGTCCTCTCCTGATGTTTTCATATTCTGAAAGGATCTGCAGAGGGTTCTTTTTCTTTTCCCATCTATTTAAAAATTGCTGATAAAATACTTCTAAAGTGTCTATGCTATTAGCAGGTAAAGCTCTAAACCATGTTCTTACATCACCAGCTAGAGTCTGAGCAAAAAGTCTCATTTGAACATCTCCAATATCAATTTCATGTAATTCAAAGAAATCAATCATTTTGTTTGTATGATGTTGTGTTGTGCTGTGTAAGTTCCTATGCCCTCGAATTGGACAATTTTGTTCTGGTAATCTTGTGGCATGGCACCACGTGGAGCAGGTAACACAAGAGGAGCACATCTATTTGCCATGGCTCTAAGTTGGGTAGGATTGAGAAGTGGGGTTGGGGTACCAGGAGATGATACAGTGGTATGAAGAATTGGGAGTAGTGGGTGACTGATATGTAATGATAGGTTGGTGTGGAAGTGAAGGTATAAATGGAGGTGAGGAATGAACTTCAGAGGTGTAAGGGAATACTGGTGAACTAAAGGGAGTTGAAAATGTTTAAGAAAGCTAAGGGATCTTAACAATAGTAATGGATTACTGAGGGGAATTTAGAATATACTGATCAATGGACAAGTTTGCCTTTTGGACTTCAAGATCTGCAATAAAATCTAGATCTAGAACTATGTCATCAAGTGCACTTTTAGACATGGTTCTAAACAGGGAAAGGTCAAATGACTCACCAAAGGGGAGGTCTTCTAAAAAAAACCACTCATCAAGGCATGAATCTGCTTTGATTGAAGTTATTGGACTGACCAAAATTTCTGGTCTTCTGTATCTTCTCAAAATTAGGTTGGGATTATCCACTATTGGAGGAGGATTTGGATCTGGGTTGCCCTAGTATAGTGAGTTCTCCTTGAAGCCAAAATTTCGAAATTTTCTAAATACTTTCTTTTTATGAGATTTTTGTAGATAACTTCTAATAAACCATTCAAGAGGCTTGAAATAAAGATTTGAAATTTCTTAAAGGTTTATTAAGACTCAGGATTTGAATCCCCAGTATGGTTGCCACTATGTTATCACTTAGAAGTTTTCCCTAGAATTTATCAAAAGAAAGAATAATCTGAGGCAACCACAAACCAATATTTTAGACTCGAGTTCTAGCCAAGCTAAGTCTAGAGAGGGCTCTCTCTTTATTATTTAACTTTTTTTTTATTAGATTCTAGGCTAGTTCTTAGTGTTCATGAGGATTTTGATTTTATATTGAAAGTTGGGTGGTGGAATTCTTGGAACAGATGGATGGAGCTAGGTCTTCAAGCCATTGGGCTATGGAGTCAATGAAAGGATAGCATAACTAGACCAAATCATTAAAGGGAATGTTCACAGGGCAGGCTAGCAAAGAAAAAGGCAAATCTTCAGGTTTAATGGATGAGATGGTTCTAACCAGGGTGAAAGGGCAATGAAGAATCCTTAGACTGGGATTAGAATGAAAGAAAGCAGGTGATCATGAGAAAAGGGAAATTAAGAATCCTTTGTTATAGACCAAGGGGGAGAAACTACAGAAGTAAGGGAGCATTTAAGAATTCCCTAACTAAGATAGTTTAGCAGAAAACATTAAGAATGTAAATAGTCAAGATAGAGTGCAGTTAAGCAATTTTTGAAATATAATTCATAGTTTAACATTCATATTTCATAGAAACACATATGATTAATAAGAAACATAAGAGAAAACAATAATACACATGAGAGAATACTTATTTGATTTTCGCTTTACACAAGAATCTTGAAAAATATCTGAGCTTTATTCCATGATCCAGCCAGCCAATCTAGTTTTGATACAATAGCACTTTGATTTGAGATAAAAGTCTATAGAAATATCTTTGAATCCACACTAAATACTTTGAAATGTGAAGTATTTATACAAAAAATATTGACAAAATATCTCATAACAATATGAGATTTAATCTAGGGAATCAAAATATCTTCAAGCATGAAGGTAGGGATAGATGGAAAAATGCATCATGTTGTCCCTCTTATTGTGGTAGTGTTGGCTGTTGCAGTTGAATTTGAGCCCTTTTAAACTGGCTAATATTTTTACGCGAGAATCATATTTATCTTTAATCTTTCACTGATACTCTTTAACATGCTACTCTTTGACCCTGTTGATCTGTCTTTTACTTATTTCATCTGGTTGCCATTCAAATTTACTGCGGTAACTTATAGTAAATCTGTCATCTTTTCCCACCATTCATACTCAAGTAACTTTACTTTTATCATTCTTCTGTATATTTCGTCTGCCTCTGTGTATTTGGATAAATTAGGCTTGGTGACAAACAAATGTTTCACCTCATGCTCTTGAAAAAATAGATTCTCCAAAGTATCATATAATACTTTTCCAGTTGGCAAGGCTTTGATACGTGAAGTGTTTGCTTGTTCCTTGGCCAAGTTCCTTAGTCTATTAGTGTAGTCCAATTGGTCATAAGTTTATCATGGATGACCACAGGATTGGGAAGGCCTTTGTCCCTCAAAATTTGAAATTTGGCCATGAATCTATCAATGGCCACCTGCATGTTATGGTATTTTTCTTCCAAGTTGACCATAAGGTTTCTTTTGGAAAGAACCTTTTTGACTTCTATTATGGCTTCAATCCTCTCCTCTACACCCAGGTCATTGAGCTCATGTCTGTTCTTACTGTTCAGGAAGTGGATGAGTCAATTAGCATCCTCAGGGTGGTGTCCTAAATCTTCCCTTACTTTCTGAATCGCTTTAGTGGCCACTTTCACCAATTTAGTCTGCTCAAATATAACTTGAAATGATGGCCAAATATCATTGACAGAGACAATGGTATTAGCCCAGAGCATCTCTTTGGTCTTTCCTAGTGGCTTCTGCAGTGTTAAATATTTTTCTAGGACCTTGATCTTTTCACCCATTCTTACGGATTTCTATGTTTCTTCTCTCTGCTAAATTTGGGCAAGCTCATAGTCAGTTTCTAAGTTTGCCACTCTCTCCTTTATCCTTTTAAGCTCTGTTTCCTGGATTGATATATCCTCCATGGCTTTTACCAGCTCTGTTGTTTTCTCTATTGAAGTACCTTCTGTTGTAGAGTCAGTGGTGATTGGCAGTGCTATGGCAGGTGGAGCTGTGGGTGCCAATGATGCTGCCAATGTTGAAGAAATTGCCATAGAAACAGTGGGAATGGCAGTCCTAGAAGTGGTGGCTAAGTCACTTTGTTTGAACTGAATTAATGTATCTAACTCCTTCTTTGTTTCTTTTAGTTGGTCATTTAGCTTTAGGACCAAGTCCATAAGCTCTTCTTGTCCTTTTTGTGTCTCCAGGACTTCTGTTTTTTGTGGGTGATGTAATGGTGGAATATTGAGTTACTTCTTCAAAGCGGCTATGTCATCATTCTTCTTCTTTATCAATTGTTCGGTGGCCTTTACATCATTTGGATCGTGTCCAGACCAAATGATTAAGTCATATAAGGACTTGATTCTAGTGTCTTTGGCCTATGAAGTGGTCTTCTCTAATTGGAACTGAGCTAATATGTTATTCAGGGAGTTTTGAAATTTTTGGGCTGCGATGGCTTTCCCTGTCAAGGTGGAGTAAATCATCTCCCCTGTCTGCTTGTGTAGCTCAATCTGGTCAATAAGATGAATGTCCTTTTCCAGTACTTTGAAATCTATCTTTTTGAAGTCTGCTGCTATTCTTGGTTGCTGAGTGGTAGGCTTCATGAATGTCATCTGCATTTTTCCTTCTTTCACATCATAGGCTGACATAAGCCTTGTCTGATTGGTAGGTGCCATATTTAGGTATTATGCATAAGTTTGGGCTTTTAGCCTCTCATTCCTGGCTTTTATGTCCTTGTATCTTTCCCTGATGTCTTAGTCTTTGTCAGCTGGCATCCCAAATGAGGACACTTCAACACTTTGCTGCCTTTCCAACATCTGAGTGTGTGATGTGGAAGTTTCTAGTGTGCCCCCAAAGGGAGTGGTATGCCTACTTTCTTCTCTTTTTGTCCTGGTGGCTCCAAGTGTTTCTTCTGTGAATTCCTATTCACAGACAAGATTTATCCTTTGCCTTTTGACCAGGCTGGTCTTTGCATATGCGTGTGTGGTTGCCTTGCCTGAAGTCGTAGCCTCTTCCCTATTTCTTTTGATTCTTTTCTCCTCATTTAGAGGAGTTTGTAGGATTTGTGGAGTGCTCATGATGGGCTCTGGTATACTTGTTTGAGTTAACTCCTCTGATAGGGCTGGTTGTTATGATTCTTCTTGCACTTGGGATTCTTCTTCTACATGTGATTCACTTTGTGCCTGTGATTCTTGGTCTTGAGATTCTTCTTATGCTTGTGATTCTTCTTGGACTTGAGATCCTCCTGGCACCTATAGGAAAGAACCCTCATCAAGCCATTTCTCTAGATCAATTAGAACATTTTCAACAGCAACTTCAATTTTATCCCTTTCTACTAAAGTATTCTCCACCCATTCCAAATGATTTGCATATTTTTCTATTTCAGGGATCCGGTGGTGAATATAGGGAGCCATCTTGTGTTTCTATTTTCTGTTGCAAATGAAGTCCAAGGGATCATATCTCCACATGAAGCTCTATTTTAGTTTAAGTCTCTGAAGGATTTGATCTACTTCGTTTCCTGCTTCTCAGCTACTACACACAAAGGAGACTAGTTGATCTTTGATTCTGAGCTGAACCTTCTTTTTGGCTTTAACAAAATGCACCTCATTTGAATTGATTATCTGCCTGTAGTAATCCAAAGCAAATAACCTCATTGGGAGGTATATGGGAAGTTTATATGGGGCCAACTCACAACCATAGATCCTAATTTCAATGTGATTTTGGTACAAATACCAATCTCCCACTTTGTGTTGTTTTGAAAGCTGCAGGATCCTCCTGATATTTGAATTGATCCTTGGAGGAGGAATTCCTAGTAGGATTGTCACTATAGGATGTACAAAAACATCTATGAAGTCTGTGTATGGATATGGTGAGTCATTCTTATGGATCAGAGGAGTCTAGAAGATCATTGACCTAGGATGACCTTTGGTATCAAGCTTTTGTAGAGTGAAGGGGAACTTGTCAGCTTGGTAATATACAAAAAGATGGTACAAAACTGAGGAATACTTGAATACTCTTTCATTAATCACTCTAAGAAATTTTTCATGCATCCTATTAGCTACGAACTTGGGATAATCATACATGACAGTAGGAGGCTGTCCTGGAGTGAAGATGGACATGAAGGCTAAGATGATTTCATCTATATACTCACTGGTGGTGTATCTTAAGACACTAGAAATGATTTCTACAATGTCCTGACGAAATGGGGAAAATATGGTAGCCACATATGGAGGAGGATCCTTTCGGATATGCTTTTCCTCTCTGATGAAGGTTTGAAACATCTTAGCAAGTTTTGTAGTGGTAAGCTTGGGGAAACGATATAATAGGTCTCCAATTAAAATAGGGGTTAAATGTTTTCCTGGTTGAAGTTGTAGCATTTCATTAATTAATTTAGTAGTGATGGTAAAAAGTACAGTCTATTTTGGGGACATCACTGCTCTTTAGCTGGGGATGTACTTTGCATGGCAATAATGGACAATTTCTGGAAAAAATATGTACCTCACGGAATTGATATTTGGGCAAATTAGACTCACAAAGACCAATTTTGTCAGTGTGGTCGAGGTATTGATCTTTATATCAATAATATAGTTTGATAGGGGATTCAAGGACAAAGGTTTCCTTGATTTGGAAATCTTTATCAGCAAGGGGAAGGTGGTCCAAGTCTAGGTGTGGAGTGGAAATTGGTCTAACATCCATGGCAATTGGGGCAGCCATTCTTAGTTCTTATGGATTTAAGAATTGGGAAGGTAAATTTCTAGTTTTTTAGGGCAAGGTGGGTCAATTCTAGGTGGGTTTCAATTACCACAGTTTCCCTTTAATTTCAATTAAGAAAATTTAGTGACTGGTTCAGAAATTGACAGGGGTTTCAATGGATTCTAGCTTAAATACCTAGAATTTGAGGAAAACTTGGTCTAAACTAGGTGAATGGCAACTGTGAATGGTCGACAAAACTTCAAGCAAGCTGGAAGGCAATCTGGGAGCTTTGTAGCATCTTCAGGGTGTAATTGTACGTGGGTTGACAGCTTGGACGTTCACAGATTCATGCATGGAAGTTTTTAGTTGAAGAAAATGATAAAAACAATAATTTTGGGAGTTTTTGGATTTATGCGTGAAAAGTCAATTTGGCAAGTACGGGTGAACAGTGACCATTTGTCACGTAGCAGGGTGAACAGTGGCTATTTTGGTGTGTAGCGGGCTAGCTGTAAGTGGTTTGCTTCACACAGCTTTTGGGCGCTTGGCGGTATTGGGGGGAGGCTACCCAATTCCATTCATTGAGTGCCATGTCGCCTTGGGGGCCTAGTGGAAAACAACCCATTTTGGGTCGGTATCATTTAGATTTTGGGCCCTTTCGAAATCAACATAGGCCATGAGATGGGGAGGGGAGAGATCGTGTGGTGGTTGGGCGATGGAGTTGCACAGAAGGTAATGGGGGGGCCCAACGGGCATTTAAGCGCGAAAATTTTGGTTTAATGAGGGATTAAGGTAGGGATTAAGGTATCGGATAGGATTTAATTGGGTTTTTAAACTAACTTAATCGAGGATCGATTAGTTAGTGGGTTCAGGGTAGAAAACCTTAGTTTATATAATTAAACTAGGGAGGGATTAATTAATATTGCAGGGGTTAATATATATATATGGGAAATGGGTTTTCATTAAGGATTTAATAAATAAGTTAATAATTTAGTCAAATGAGCGGAAGGGGCACCATACCCTAAGCATACGATTTTCATGTTTTTAATGCTTTCCGATAAAACATAGGATATAGTGTTTTTTGTGGGCTTTTGATATGAAAAAGAGTTATGTGGGGGAACAAATACTTTTCCTAGTTAAAAGTGATTTAACCTTTAGGAAAGAAGAATGAACTAAGGGGGGAATGAATGCTTATGAGGAGATTTTAGTACTTATTGCCTATAAGTCATTGAGCCGATTAGAATGAAAGGGAAAGGGAAATGAAGAATACTTAGACCAGGATTAGAATGAAAGAAAGTAGGTGATCATGAGAAAAGGGCAATTAAGAATCCTTTTCTATAGACAAGGGGGAGAAACTACGGAAGTAAGGGAGAAGTTAAGAATTCCCTAACTAAGATAGTTTAGCATAAAACATTGAGAATGTAAACAATCACGACAGAGTGTAGTTAAGCAATTTCTGAAATATCATTCTAGTTTAACATTCAGATTTCATAGAAACACATATGATTATTAAGAAACATAAGTAAAAACAATAATACACATGAGAGAATACTTATTTGATTTTCACTTTACACAAGAATCTTGAAAAATATCTAAGCTTTATTCCATGATCTTGCCAGCCAATCTAGTTTTGATACAACAACACTTTTATTTGAGATAAAAATCTACAGAAATGTCTTTGAATCCACACTAAATACTTCAAAATGTGAAGTATTTATACAAAAAATATTTACAAAATATATCATAACAATATGAGATTTAATCTAGAGAATCAAAATATCTTCAAGCATGAAGGTAGGGACAGATGGAAAACAACATCATGTTGTCCCTCTTATTGTGGTAGTGCTGGCTATTACAGTTGAATTTCAGCCCTTTTAAGCTGGCTAATATTTGTACGTTGGAATCATATTTATCCTTAATCTTTCACTAATACTCTTTAACCTGCTACTCTTTAACCCTGTTGATCTATATTTTACCTGTTTCATCTGGTTTCCATTCAAATTTATTGTGGTCACTTATAGTAAATTTGTCATATTTTCGCACCATTCATCCTCAAGTAACTTTACTTTCAACATTCTTCTATAGATTTTGTCCGCCTCTGTGTATTTGGCAAAATTCGACTTGGTGACAAATAAATGTTTCACCTCATGCTCTAGAAAAAACAGATTCTCCAAAGTATCATACAATACTTTTCCAGTTAGCTAGACTTTGATACCTGAAGTGCTTGCTTGTTCCTTGCCCAAGTTCCTTAGTCTGTCAGTGTAGTCCAATTGGGTCATAAGTTTATCATGGATGACCATAGGACTGGAAAGGCCTCTGTCCCCAAAAATTTGAAATTTTTCCATGAATATGACAATGGCCACCTGCATGTTATGGCATTTTTCTTCCAAGTTGACCATAAGGTTTCCTTTGGAAAGAACCTTTTTGACTTCTATTATGGCTTCAGTCCTATCCTCTACACCCAGCTCATTGAGCTCATGTCTGTTCTTACTGTTGAGGAAGTGGATTAGTTGATTAGCATCCTCAGGCTGGCCTCCTAAATCTTCCCTTACTTTCCGAATTTCTTCAGTGGCCACTTTCACCAATTCAGTCTACTCAAATATAACTTGAACTGATGGCCAAATATCATTGACAGAGTCAATGGTATTGGCCCAGATCATCTCTTTGGTTTGTCCTAGTGGTTTCTACAGTGTTAAATATTTTTCTAGGACCTTGATCTTTTCACCCATTCTGAGTGCTTTCTATGTTTCTTCTCTCTGATGAATTTGGGAAAGCTTATAGTCAGTTTCTAAGCTTTCCACTTTTTCCTTTAGCCTTTTAAGCTCTATTTCTTGGATTGACATATCCTCCATGGCTTTTACCAGCTATGTTGTTTTCTCCGTTGAAGTACTTGCTATTTTATATTCAGTGGTGATTGGTAGTGCTATGGCAGGTGGAGCTGTGGGTGCCAATGATGCTGCCAATGTTGAAAGAACTGCAGTAGAAACAGTGAGAATGGCAGTCCTAGAAGTGGTTTCCAAGTCACTTTGTTTGGACGGAAACAATGTATCTAACTCTTTCTTTGTTTCTTTCAGTTGGTCATTTAGCTTTAGGACCAAGTCCATAAGCTCTTCTTGTCCTTTTTGTGTCTCTAGGACTTTTGCTATTTGTGGGTGATGTAATGGTGGAATCTTGAGTTGCTTCTTCAAAGTAGCTATATCATCATTCTTCTTCTTTATCAATTTTTCGATGGCCTTTACATCTTTGGGACTATGTTCCAACTCAATGATTAAGTCCTATAAGGACTTGATTATGGTGTCTTTGGCCTGTGAAGAGGCATTCTCTGATTGGAACTGAGTTGATATGTTATTCAGGGAGGTTTTTAATTGGTGGGTTGCGATGGCTTTCCTTGTCAAGGTGGAGTAACTCATCTCCCCTGTTTGCTTGTGCAGCTCAATCTGGCCAATAGGATGAATGTCCTTTTCCAGTACTTTGAAATCTATATTTTTGAAGTTTGTTGTTGTTCTTGGTTGTTGAGTGATAGGCTTCATGAATGTCATTTGTATTTTTCCTTCTTTCACATTATAGGCTGACATAAGCCATGTTTGATTGGTAGGTGCCATATTTAGGTATTGTGCATAAGTTTTGGCTTTTAGCCTCTCATTCCTGGCTTTTATGTCCTTGTATCTTTCCCTGATGTCTTGGTCTCTGTGAACTGGCATCCTAAATGAGGACATTTCAACACTTTGTTGCCTTTCCAACATCTAAGTGTGTGATGTGGAAGGTTCTAGTGTGCCCACAGACAGAGTAACATGCCTGCTTTCTTCTCTTTCTGTGTTGGTGGCCCCAACTATTTCTTCTATGAATTCTTGTTCAGAGATAGGATTTATCCTTTTTCTTTTGACCAGGCTGGTCTCTACATATGCCTGTGTGGTTGCCTTGCTTGAAGTAGTAGCCTCTTCCCTATTTCTTTTGAGGCTTTTCTCCTCATTTAGAGGAGTTTGTAAGGATTGGTGGAGTACTCATGATGGGATCTAGTATACCTGTTTGAGTTAACTCCTCTGATAGGTCTAGTTGTTCTGACTCTTCTTGCACCTAGGATTCTTCTTCTACATGTGAGTCACTTTGTGCCTGTGATTCTTCTTGGACTTGAGATTCTTCTTGTGCTTGTGATTCTTCTTAGACTTGAGATCCTTCTGGCACCTGTAGGAAAGAACCCTCATCAAGTCGTTTTCCTAGATCAATTAGAGCATTTTCATCAGTAACTTCAATTCTATCCTTGTCCACTAAAGTATTCTCTACCCATTCCAATTGATTTGCATATTTTTCTATTTCAGGGATTCAGTAGTGAATTTAGGGAGCCATCTTGTTTTTTTGTCTTCTGTTGCAGATGAAGTCCAAGGGATCATATCTCCACATGAAGCTCTGTTTCAGTTTAAGTCTTTAAAGGATTTGCTCTACTTCCTTTCCTGCTTCTCGAATATTACACACTAAGGAGTCTAGTTGATCTTTGATTCTAAGCTGAGCCTTCTTTTTGGCTTTAACAAAATGCACTTCATCTGAATTGATTATCTGCCTGTAGTACTTCAAAGCAAATAACCTCATTGGTGTTGAAAAATGTGCAACAAGAAATGCTAAATTTATGAAGTGCTAAAAATAGATCTGCTAAAAATAGAATGTCGAAAATATCAGTTTGGCCAATGAGCATTTTGGCCACCTTGAGTGAGAGGTGAAACTGCTAAAAATAGAAACTTCTAAAAGTAGCATTTCTAGGTCCGTTCCTATTTTTAGTAGTCCCTTGTCTAACTATAGGAAGTAAAAACGAATTTGGTCTTACTAACAGTTTAAAATATTAATTAATTAATTCTCCATGAGTTAATTAGTTAAGAAAAATCAAACTTGAAGTCTTTGTGAGAACATGCAATAATTTCTCCACTGATTAGGGAATGTGTCTTTGATTTGCTTCACTGATTGATGAATTAAGGATGAGTTCTATATTGAGAGGATCAATTGACTTAGTTTAACTTAGTCAAGTTTAGTTAGATTAATTTGACAAGTTGTTAATTTAATGAGATACAGTTTATTAATGCTTGCATGCATGTGACAACTGCTATTTTCAAATAACTAATTATTCTCTCATGGATAACTGATGCATGGCAATTCAGACAGAGACCTAGTTGAGATCAGAGAAGGGACAGTGTACTATCAGTTGGATGAATATTTTTCCTATAAAGGAAGCTCATCCATGATGAGGATTTATCTCCTTCAGGTTTGTGCAATTATTTCAAAGGTCAGTGTTGTGTGTGAGGTGAGAATCACACAGGTTGTAGCTAGAAGACCTAGGAAAACTGTGCATAGAAATAGGAGGCTTGGAGGGTAGAGGAGAAGTTTTTTGAAAGGCCTTTGACTGTCTATGAGTAGCAGAGGGATTTTACTGAAAGCTGGATAGCTTTCGAGCTAAGGCTTTGTGTAATCCAGACTATATTTCCACTTGTATGATAATATAGACATGGGGTTTTAAGCAGATGCTTTGCCTGGGTAAATTCTTCTATGTTATGTGTGATTGATTCCTTCTTATTAGTTATATGTGTTCTTACTGATGTTTCTCATGGTTGATTAAGCTTCCGCTAAATTGTTTGTAGAAGTAGATATAGTATTATGCTTTAGTACATTGCATATATCAGTTTGATCTACATGTGGTGAAATTTATACATGGTATCAAAGCTAGTTGATTTGTAGAAAAATTCTACATGGTATCAGAGCTAGCTGATGTGTAGAAAAATTCTACAAAATTATACAATTGGGAGGTATCTCAGTAGTTTATATGGGGCCAACCCATAGCCATAGATCCTAATTCAGTGTCATTTTGGTACAAGTACCAATCTCCTACTTTGTGTTGTTTTGAAAGATGTAAGATCCTCTTGATATCTGAACTGATTCTTGTAGGAGGAATTCCTAGTAGCATTGTCACTATAGGATGTACAAAAAGATCTATGAAGTCTGTGTATGGATATGGTGAGTCATGCTTATGGATCAAAGGAGTCCAGAAGATCACTGACCTAGGATGACCTTTGGTATCTAGCCTTTGGAGAGTGAAGGGGAACTTGTCAGCTCAGTAATATTGAAAAATATGGTACAAAATTGAGGAATACTTGAATACTCTTTCATTACTCATTCTAAGAAATTGTTCATGCATCCTATCAGCTATGAACTTGGCATAATCATACATGACAATAGGAGGTTGTCCTGGAGGGAAGATGGACATGAAAGCTAAGATGATTTTATCTATATACTCACTGGTGGTGTATCCTAAGACACTAGAAATCATTGCTACAATGTCCTGACCAAATGGGGAAAATATGGTAGCCACATATGGAGGAGGATCTTTTGGGATATGCTTTTCCTCTCTGATGAAGGTTTGAAGCATCTCAACAAGTTTTGTAGTGGTAATCTTGGGGAAATGGTCTAATAGGTCTCCAATTGAAATAGGGGTTAAATTTTGTCCTGGTTGAAGTTGCAGCATTTCATTAATTGATTCAGCAGTGATGGTAAAAAGTATAGTCTCGTTTGGGGACATCACTGCTCTTTGGTTGGGGATGTACTTTGCATGACAATAATGGACAATTTCTGGAAAGATATGTGCCTTAGGGAATTGATACTTGGGAAAATTAGACTCCCAAAGACCAATTTTGCTGGCGTGGTTGAGGTATTGATCTCTATATCGGCAATATATTTTGATAGTGATTCAAGGACATAGGTGTCCTTGATTTGGAAATATTTATCAGCAAGGGAAAGGTGGTCCAAATCTAGGTGTGGAGTGGAAATTGGTTTGCGATCGATGGCAGTTGGGACAACCATTCTTAGTTCTCGTGGATTTAAGAATGGGAAAGGTAAATTTCCAGTCTTTTAGCACAAGGTGGGTTAGTTTTAGGTGGGTTTCAGTTACCAGAGTTTCCCTTTTATTTCAATTAAGAAAAATTAGTGACTGGTTTTTAAAATGATAGGGTTTTCAATGGATTCTAGCTTAAATACTTAGAATTTGAAGAAAATTAGGTTTGAACCAGTTGAATGGCAACTCTGAATGGTCAAAAAAGCTTCAAGCAAGCTCAAAGGGCAATTTGGGACCTTTGTAGCATCTTCAGAGTGAAATTGTACTTGGGTTGACAACTTGGACATTCATAGACGCATGCACGGAAGTTTTCAGTTGAAAAAAACGATAAAAACAATAATTTGGGGCTTTTTTGGATTTATGCGTGAAAAATCAATTTGGCGGGTGTTAACACCCAGGTTGTTCCCTTTGACTCCTGAGGGAATACGGCCGGGGTAACCACTAACCAAGCTTTGGATCACAAGTTCTAGCCAACCTGTAATCAGAGAGGGCTCTCTCTTTGACTGTTTAACTTTTTTATTAAGAATCTTAGGCTAGATATGAGGTGAGGGTTTGGTTTGAAAATTTTGGTTGAATGATGTCTTTCAGTACTTAAGGTGATATCTTCAAACAGTTTTAGACCATTGGGCAATGGAGTCTATGGTTACAGGTTGTTTGAAGTGTTGAGTGGGATTGTTGAAACAGCAGGGCCATTTAAATATTTCGTGGGACAAACTCGAAATTGTCATGATGAAGTATGTTTAACCAGTGGAAGGCAATTAAGAAATTTCCACTAAGTTGGTGATGTGAGAAAGAGATGTATTGACCAGGAGCAGGTTCGAATTCCTGAACAATAATCACTGTGAAAGGTATAGTTTGGAAGTGCAGCAATTAAGAATCACACTCTTATAACTATAACTGAGGAAAACATACATAATAGCATAGATTGAGTTCAGGGTATTCTATGAATAAATCCTGAGACTATTCTTTTTCTTTGCCATTAAACTGTGAAACACAGAACATGAATGGATTATGAAGGAAATAAAAAACATAACGAACAGGTTAAAGAAACTTATTGTTCCATGAAATACGCAGGAATCCTGTAGCATTCAGAAAGCACACCAAAACGCATCAGACAACACAGAACTTTGGAACTTCCATCAGCTTTGTTGTATTAAAACTCTGAACATTTACATCATAGTATCTCCTGAAGAGAAAATCAACAACCCCTGCAAGCTTATGCGAGGGGGAATATATACAATCGGTTATACAAAAATATCTGAACCGCTGAGTCAGTTGATAAATAAATACGCTCACCAACTTTACAGAATAGCAGATAAGGAAGTTATTGCTGCTCTAAATACAAAATGAATACTCTTTAATTCTATCAGAGGTATTTTTGACCTTTGGAGGCCACTGAGTCGATTGAGCATTCTGCATTAATGCTGAATGATGTGTCTTTATGGCGTTGTCATGCTGTAGCTTTCTCGGCCCTGTCATCTGTAGCTGTCAGTGTTGCTTTAGTGGCCAAATTGGTTTGCTGAGCTGGCTCAGTCCATTCTTCTCCAGACATACTGAATGCATCAAATTTTTCTGAACATGATGACTTATATTTTTTGATGAAAAAACTTGATGAAAGCCTCTTGTTTACAGTAACAACTGTATCATTCTGGTCCACCATTCCTGTGTAGGCAATTGATGTCTCAAAATTGAATCTCATTCATAATAAAAAATAAGTTCTCTACTCTGTCATAGAGACTTTGCCCAGATGCTGGCCCTGTTTCCTCTGAGGTACTTGATCCTGCAGTGATCTGATTGGTGGAAAATGTATTGACCCTTTTTGCATAGTTCTCATGTGATAGTAGCCTCCCTGCACTGTTCAGTAAGCCAGGAAGGCCTCTGCTTTGTAATGCTACAAACTTATCCATGAATTTGTTTACTTCTGTTTGCATGTCCTGGCTTCTTCTATCCAATGTTTATACTAGGCTTCTCAATGTGAGGACCCTATTTATCAGCAGGATGGTTTCAGTTCTATTGGGGATCCCTATTGCTGCCAGCTGAGGACCTGTGCGGTTATTGAGAACGTTGATCATTCTATTGGCTATCTCAGGCATATTGCCTAGAGATGCCCTTGCTCTTTGGACTTCCTTGTGTGCTTTGCCTATGAGCTCCATTTGCTCATGAATAGTCTCTATATACTGCCATTGATCTGTTATTGATTGGCCAATGTTGGCCCATAAAACTGTCTTGACCTCAGCCACCACTTTGTCAAGGGTGAGCTCTTTCTCTAGCTCCTTTATCTTCTCCTTGAGAGCCTTCACTTCTCTTCCTTTTTCAGCTATATTTTGCTTAGACTTGTCATATTTTTCATTCAGCTTAGCTAAATTCTCCTTGGCTTCATTTAGCTCTGTCATCTGGGCTTCCAGGGCTTGAATCTCATTCATCAGCTTCTGCATGTCAAGGCTTGGAGCCTGCTCTGATGTTGGTGCTGGTGCTGATGTTGATGGAGCTGTCTCAACTGTTTGCACTGTAGGAGGAGTGACAATTTGAGGGGGTTCCTCAAGGTTGATTACTTGTGGAGGGGGCTGAAATGTTTGGCCTCCTTCTTTCTGTTGTAGGGCTGCCTGCAATGCAGCCTCTGTTTCTACCAATTTTCCCTCTGTCTGGACAAGTTGTTTATGCAGTGTTACCAGTAATGTTGATACATCCTGGTCCTTTCTTTGCTGGGCAACCTCCTCTGTTTGAGGGTGAAGAGTTGCTGGGATCTTTATCATCTTTCTTAGAGCTGCAATGTCTGAATCTCTTATCTTTAACAGCTCCTTTATGGCTTTAGGGTCCTTTGGGTCATGCCCAAGCTCTATGATTATATCCTCCAAAGACCTTATCCTGTTGTCTTTGGCCTGAGAGGATGTATTCTCCAACTCAAGTTGGGCGGTTGTATTGTTCAGGCTATTTTCCAACCTATGTGGCAAGAAGGTCTTATCTGCAAGTGTCGAATATACCATCTAACCCGTTTGCTTGTGAAGTTATATTTGATCCATAGGGTGGATGTCTTTTGCAAGAACCTCAAGGTTGGTCCTTATATAGTCTACAGCTGACTGTGGCTGCAGCATGGTTGGCATGAAATGACTCATGGTCATTTCCCCTCATTTATGTCATAAGCTGACATAAGCCTTTGCTGATTTGTAGGGGCCATTTTAAGCAATTGATTATAGATCTGGAGCCTGAGTGGCTCATTTCTCTTTTTTATGTCAATGAATTGTTGCTTGATGCCTGTTTCGGCTCTCCTTTGCTGACTTGAGGAGCTGACCTCTCCTCCGATTATTCTTTCTTGTTCCTGCTGAAAGGAACTGGCAGATGCCTCCATGCTTGGTGGGCCCATGCCCAATGATTGTCTGATGGGCATCTCTTCTTCAGAAAGGGGATTTATCCTTTGCCTTTTCTCCCCTTGAGTTGCAGATGTGGTGAGGGGAGTCTCCTACTCTCTATCCCTCTTTCGGTTTCTGTCTTCATTCTGAGGCATTTGGAGCACCGAGGCGTCCACTGCCGTTTCCTACCTGGGAGGTGTGATGAAAAACTGAAGTCCAAAACACTACAGACCTTAGGTTTCCCTGGGCATCAAGTTTCTTGAGAGGAATAAGGAAACTGTCAGGTTGATAAAATAAGAGAAAATGATAGATGTATGAGGTGTATCTAAACACCTTCTCCCTCTCTAGATTCATCAGGTGCTCATGAATCTTATTGGCAATGTATGTAGCATAATCATAGTGCACAACAGGAGGCTTTCCAGGGGAAAATATGGACATCATGGCCATAATAGTGTCATCAACATCCTCAACTCCCCTGTACCCCAGGATATAACTGATCAAGTCCACAAGCATTTTGCCCAAGTCATTGAGATATGGATTTCCAATAGGAGGTGTTCTCACAGCTTCAGAGCTTGGCTGAATGAATAACTGATTAATCTTGATGACCTGGGCACTGGACAGCTTGCCCCCCTTCTTTAACAAATCCATCATGGAAAGAGGAGTTAGTGGCTTTGCAGTGTGAAAGCGCAGCATCTCATTTATGGCCTCAGGGGTGATATGGAACAAAATTGAACCTGTGGGACTAAGAACAACTCTTTGACATGGATCATAGTTTTCACAGCATCTATGGATCAAGTCTGGAAGGACATTGACTTGAGGAAGGTTAAAAATGGGCAAATTGGAGTCCCAAATCCCTAAAATATCAGCTCCACTGAGGTGTTGAGCCTTTAACTCATTTAGCATATGAATGTTAAATTTAGAAATCATTGAGAATGTCTCTGTCATCTGATAATCTTTATCACCCAAGGCCTTCCACTCTAACTCTCTGTGTGGGGCATTCAGAGGTGGGACATTTAATGCTACTGGTGTTTCCATGGCTAATTAGGACTCTGAATTGTATAAGGATTTGCTCTACTGGACAAAGCAACACAGAGGGGTATTTTGCAAGAGTGAGGCAATTTGCAAGGAAAGAACTGGGTAAATTGTGGCGAGAACAATCGAAATGCTCCAAAGAGAGACAAATGAGCAACTGCTGGGACTAGTACCACTGTTTTCCCGGTGAATTAGTGCAGCTCAGGTTTCAAGTCCACGAATGCGCGGACTGACTGTAAGTTTATGACAACTTGGCTAAATGTGGACTGTGCAGGTGAATTTCGACCTTACAACTGAAATGAATGCTGGTCGCCGGGTATTTGCTGGCAAACACACTGTTTTTCACTCTTTCTAAGGTAGCTTTGGTGAATTATTCACGAAACCAGGTGCAGAGGGGAAACTGGGATAAATACCTGGTAAAGCTTTGGCAATGGTGATCAATGCAGGTGAATTTGCAGGTGCCCATGGTCTCCAAGTCGAATTTTGCAGGCTGGCAGCGAAATGGTCATAATATGCATGCAGAACGGAGCAATAGTTCTTTTGCCAAAAGTGACAAAAACTGCGATTTTTGGCGAAAATATGGACTTTTTGGGTTATTGGCGCTTTTTTGGATGACGTCAGCATGACGTCATCGGGGTGCGGTCGGGTACGGAAGGGTGACGCGGCGGTCTGTGAGTGGTCCACGGGGACTGGTGAGGTGGCGGACAGGTCGGAGCAGTGGCGGGCCGGGCGCTGATGCGGCGCTGAGTGGCATGACGTGGGCAGACCGTAACGGTGACGAGGACGTGACGGGATAAGTGGTAAACAATAACTGGTAAGTGGTTTGCTTGGACTGCTCTGGATACGGTCGCGGTATTGTCAGAGGGTGGCTCGATGAGATTTGGGAGCGACGTGTGGCAAAGGCCTGACGTCACCCTCTGACAATTTCTCGGGAGGTAACGTTCGGTCATCGGGGCCGACCCGATATGGATGGGGGCCGTCGGATGGGAAAGCCCAGATCCGACGGTCGACGGGTCAATAAGGTGGCAGGACAATACGGCAGCGGGCGGGGCATATTTTATTGTTTTTCTGGAAATGTGCACCCAGACGGAACCTTTAGACTTTGGCGGATTTTATGGGTTTTTCAATGCTTTTTTGTAAAAGTGCGCATTTGCAAATAAACTTTGGATAAAACGGAAAAATGGGTTTATTTGGTGTTTTTTGTGTTGAAATATGCATTACAACAAACTTAGGATAAGGGGCAAAGGTGGGTTTTTACAAGGCCTTTTTGCAAGTAGAGTGGGTAAATGATTTCAAAGGGTTGTAAAGGGAAAAGGGGTATAGCTTAGGTTATCAAACTGACCAGAGGTCAATTTAATCCCTGACTTCATACAACCACATGCAAGCAGACTTTATTCCTGCATGATTTTCCAATATTCAAGCATATGGCTATAATGCCAAGGGGGAGGGAATATGTACATATTTGGGATTTGTTCTATAGGATTATCCTAATAATAGGGGAAAGGGAGTATAGGGAGTTAAATAAATAGGAAATTAGGAGTTAATATGAGTGGAAGAGGTGGATGAAGGGGGAAAAACACCAAGTTTTATATGGAATCAACTTAGTTTATGAAGTAGATCAAAATGAAAAGAATTTTACACAAGAAATGTGGCTTTTAAAGAAACAAGAATCAACAAAAGAGTTTGACTTCTTTCATGAACATAGGTAGTATTGGGATGTTAGCAATGAATGTGATGGGGGATAATCTGGAAGTTAGACATGCTTCATTGAGTTGCTGCAAAAACTGCTGAATAAGAGACCTGCACTGGCACCATGTTTTTCCTTTGGTTGGGCCAGTGACATAAAGGAAATCATGCTTCTGCAACCCCATCTACCTACCCACTCTATTGCCTAGCATTTTTTGTTACTCCAAAGAGGGTGCACTTAGACTTGCAAACCCTTATGTGCCTTTTCTTTTCCTTTGGCTTTTTCTTTTGATTTTCTATCTAAAGCTAGCCTTATTGCTTCCAAGGCCCCAGATTAAACAGTTGGGAACCTTCATTCTCTACCTAACTACTTTATCTGCCAAGATTGAACTGTTTGGACAGATTTCTTTCTCTAATCTACAACAAAAAATTGAAACATGGCATGACCCAGCTTAGACTGTTGGATCACCCATTCAGAAGTAGGACCACATCAACCAACTGTAGATATGTGTCTTTCACCCAAAATATGAGATCTTTGCATCCTCAAAGTAGATCATATTGGCACTTCCCCTGCCAATCATGAGAAATGAAACCTATTGGTATAGGTAGCTAACAGTGGCTCCACTTGGGGATGGTTTTTCTTCTTGAAAGACCAAGAACAGCAGGTCAGACTGCCTTGGCTTGTGACTTTTTCTCAAAACTTGAAAACTCTCTCTTTGTACTTCAAAACTGGAGGCTGTCACCTCTGTGGAACTTTTGGAATATAAAGCCTTTTCCTGCTTATTTACAGCAACTTCTTAAACTGAACTATTTGTATGCTGAAAGAAACTATATACAACTGATTATGTACAGAAGGAGAAACCCTGCTATATACATGGAAAGTAGTCAAAGTAGTGCTTCAACATCCGGCCATTCACAGGGCCCTCTTCAACTTCAATGCCGTCCAAATTCTTCAAGAAGTAAGTATTATTTCCTTGTACTGCTTGAATTACAAAAGGCCCCCTCCAAAGGGAGTCAAATTTGCCATGCTTTCCCTTGTCTTCTCTTCTTGAATCCCATTTAAGCACTTTGTCACCAATAAAGAAGTCTTCAGCTTTGGTTCTTCTATCAAAAGCTTTCTTTAACTTTTCTTGTAAAACTTGAACTCTACTATAAACTTGGTCTCTAGTTTGCTGCAAACATATTATTTGATTGATCCTTCTTTGCATGTCATTGGGCTCAGCTTGACTTTCTTGAAGAAGTTTCATGACAGGGATCCCTAAGGATGAAGGGAATTTGGCTTCTAATCCATAGACTAACTCATATGGGCTGACCCCAATGGATCTCTTGGTTGTTAGCCTGTCTGCCCATAAGGCATTTACAAGCTTTTTGTGCCAATTCTTCTTATTTTCTTCCAACACCTTCTTTATGATGTTTACAAGGCTTTTATTTGATGATTCAGCTAGGCCGTTTCCTTGAGGGTAGTATGCAGTGGAATGGCCCAAAGTAATATGAAATCTGTGGCAGAAGTTCACCATCTTCTTGGATCTAAAAGCAGCAGCATTGTCTGTTATAATCTTGTCAGGACAGCCAAATCTAGAAAGAATATTAGTCTCCAGAAACTGAATGATAGTAGAATCATTTGCTTGTCTACATGGAACAGCCTCAATCCATTTGGTGAAGTAATCTGTGGCTGTCAGAATCCATCTATGTTGGCCTAAAGAAGAAGGATGAATTTCCCCAATGAAGTCCAGGCCCCATTGCTGAAAGGGCTTCTCTGTTGCAATAGGCCTCAAAGGAAGGGGCAGTAATTTTCTCTTTCCCTCAAATACTTGACACTTGTGACATGAAGTGGTAAATTTTTTAACATCAGAGAACAGGGTAGGCCAATAGTAACCTGCTCTTAGTATCTTGTCCACAGTGGACTTCCAGTACAAATGTCCACCACAATCACTTGCATGAAATTCTTTCATAACATTATCAGTTTCATCCATATTCAAACAGTTCAGGAGTATACCTTCATGATTTTTCCATAGTAAATTACCATCTATAACACAGAATTTTGAAGCTTTCATTTTTAGAAATCTAGATTTGGTTCTAGACAATCCTGGGGGAACAAATACTTTTCCTAAGTAAAAGTGATTTAACCTTTAGGAAAGAATATTATTAGGAAAGAAGAATGCACTGAGAGGGGGAATGAATGTTTATGAGGAGATTTTAGTACTTATTTCCTATAAGTCATTGAGCTAAGGGTTCGGTCCCTTCAAAAGTCAGAGAAATGCTCTGAGCCTCTTTGAGTTAGGGCTCTTAATCACTTTGATCTTTATTTTGGGAAATTAGTTAAGTAAAAGGTGAAATGAATGAGGGAAATTAATTGACTTTGATATCCATATGCATGCTTGAGTTCCCATTCACATTGGAACTTTTATGATGAAAATGATGATACACATGCTTTTATCTAAACAATCATCAAATGTATTCTGCAACCTTTCTACTACTTACCCACCTACTCATTCTACCTTTTTTACTTCTCTTTATTAGGGTTAATTTGAGCTAGCAAAGCCTTATCAAACATTTTTTCTTTTTCTTTTACAATAGTAAATAAACTAAATCTAACCTTATTATATCCAAGGGCTCATATTAACAATTGAGCTCCTTTTATTTACTCTATCTATTTACTTATCTGCCAAGATTAAATAGTTTGGTCAGATGTTATTCTCTATCTACAGACATGAAATTTAAACATGAAATATCCAAGTTTAAACATTTTGACTATCATGGATTATGGCAAAGATTACAAACTGCACACAATCATATATTTTGCACAAAAATTAAATAGTAGTGGCATTTTGACTTGACACTTTCATGGTCTTTTATTTTCTTGGGGTTCATATTTTTCACTGTTTCAGACCTTTTATTATTCTTTTTGTCCTTTGATTTTCCTATTAGGACATACCCTCTTTACATTTTTTAATTGTTTGAATATGGAAAACATTTTCAGAAAGAAAAGGTATGTACATATTATAGTTTTAATCTCAGCCATTCAAAAATTATGATTCCTATTGGTATAGGAACCTAACAGACTCAACTTCGCCACATGCACTCAGCTGCAGGGTTCTGCACACTCAGCTGCAGACTATACTAGGCCTCTGCACACTCAACTGTAGAGCCCCTTCCTACTACTATGACCCAAGACACCTAGACTTCTTCTCTATCCGCTACTAGATCATTACATCAATTCATTTCTCATTAACTGTCTTTACAACTTAGAGCCTTGCTCTATTTAGGCTGACATGACATTACATTACAATACAACTCTTAGGGCGAACAACCCTATGACTCAATATACATTTCATGCTCTGCAGTCGCAATTTGTAGAGTCTTACAACATATTTGACCAAAACTTGGGCTTTGAGCCCCAAAACATGTTGTGGGGGGATTCAATGCCCAACAATGGTTCCGTATAGCGTGACCAAGCAGCAGGATCTAGAGGTACTATTACGCATAACGATTTCTTCTCAAATATCATCTTTTGCTTCTTCAGATTGATTTCCCCATTCATATCAGTATCCCAGTCAATTCCTAGGAGCATAGGATAGGGATTTCTGTCAACCACTATCTCTATCACTTCAAAATCAACCAATGCACTCGCTCCCTCAATATCTGCTATCACCCCCGACAGCTGCCCCATGGGGATGATCTTCTACTGATTGGCTAATCTTATTTGAATCAGAGACCATTGTAGCGTGGGTCTCCCCATTCGTTCCAAAGTTTGCTATTGGGCATGGAATCCCCCCAAGGCATGTTTTGGGACTTAAAGCCCAAGTTTTCACCGAATCTTGTTGTAAAGCTATGCGAATTGTGAGCACGGGGTGCGAAAGTATGATAGAGTCACAGGGTTGTCTGACCTAATTTTGTAATTTAATGTTAGCTAGATAGACCTACCCATGGTTTGTGAACCATGGGATTGTATAAATAGAGCGAGGCTCTAAGTAGAATAGAAAATAAGTAAGAAAATGGTCTAAGTGACTAAGTCGCAAGTGAAGTGTGTCTTTGGGTCGTAGAGTAGGATAAGGCTCTACAACTGAGTGTGCAGATGATTAATAGTCCGTAGCTAAGTGCACAGACCCTTGCAGCTGAGTGCGCAGGGTGAGTCGTGTCTGTAACAGAGGAAGGAATTAATAAAGAGAACATATGTCATAATTTTGTGTATCTATTCTTAGGTTAATGCATGTTTTATATAATTTGCAAATACACTATTTATTTATTGTGCGCACCTGTGTGAATGGTTTATTTTGTTAAGTATAAATTAAAGCACGCAAGTAGGCTAAGATAACCAACTAACATTGGAATACCAAAAAAGTACTGGGGAATAATGCAAAGTGCAGCATTTAGCCCCTCGATAGGGCTCCGCAAAGGCAGTATATCATGGTGCGAGGTACAGGAAAGTGTATGAAGCAACCTGCACGCAGGGTCAAACCGTAGACCACTTGAACTCGTCAAACATCTCTAGGGTGCAGAAACCTATTTCTAGCACCCTCCCATACTACGTTGGGTGAGACCTCAGTCCACGCTCCATGGACTATTGCCAAAAGGGTGAGTAGTATAGATATTTGTTTGGCTAACTTAACTCTAAAGCTGGGTCAGGCCCCGATAAGCCAACAAATGTTCTATTGTCGAGACCGCGATCTGCATAGAGATGCCTAATGAATTCAAGTGGCGCACATAGGTAGGACATTCGCGTCTGAACCTAGGTCCAAAATAAGTTCATCCATCTCATACTCTCTTATCTATGCGATCAGTCTCATCTCCTATCCCGTCCTTGTTTTATTCTTGCCAATATTTCATACTACGCGTGGCTGTTAAAATTGGCAACCAAGGCAAAAATTCATGTGGGTCATCTTATTCATGGCTGATAATATTTTTATTAGATTCCTCTCATCGAGAGGTGTAGGATTGATATAAATATCATCCAATTCCGATAAGTATTCATGGAGATATGAATTTATTTTGATTATGGAATTATTATCAAGCCGACCTACAACTCATGTAGGCTTAGAAGCCCAACAGTCGCATCTATTCACCCACCAACATTGTGTATAAATATAAGAGGAATTTTCCTCATTTGGACTCACTCATCTCATCACATATCTCTCTCTCTACTGCGCAGAAATGAGTCTCTTCTCTACTGCACTGAAATGGGTCTCTCTCTCTCACACATGTGAAGCCGGAAGCTGTTGAATTTGAAGCTGCAACTGCAGAAGTAAAGATTGACTTGCGTGGCCTAGAAGATCTCCTCTTTGGAACTGCACTGTAGTTTCATCTGAATCTCCTTTGAAAGCCGCAACTTTTGGTGGTGGAATGAAGTCAATTCGACGAACGGTTTGCAAGATATCGACTACCCTAGTTTGAAGCCAGAAACTGCTGAAACTGAAGCTGCAACTGCAGAAGTAAAGATTGACTTGCCTGGCCTAGAAGATCTCCTCATATGGACTGCGCTGTAGGTTCATCTGAACCTCCTCTGGAATCTGAAACTTTTGGTGGTGGAATGAGGTCAATCCAACGAACGGTTTGCAAGATATCGACTGCCCTAGTTTGAAGCCGGAAATTGCTGAAACTGAAGCTGCAACTGCAGAAGTAAATATTGACTTGCGTGGCCTAGAAGATCTCCTCATCTGAACTACGTTGTAAGTTCATCTGAACCTCCTCTAGAAGCCAAAACTTTTGGTGGTGGAATGAAGTCAATCCGACTGTCGGTTTGTGAGATATGGTCTGCCCTAGTTTGATAATGAAGCCACTAATGCTGATGCTACTGATCTAGGGTTTGCTACTACTGATATGAATCAGATTTATTGTATTATTTCTCTCTACTGAATTATTGAAGATAAAAGAAGATTTGATCAAAGGGTTTCCCCACACATTGTGGGGTTTTTCCCTGGCTAGCCGCCACATCTTGTGTCTCTTGTCTTGGCTTGTTTTCCGTCGATCATTTAATGTTCTATCTGCACTTTACTTTATGTACATGTGATTGCTAATCGGTGGAATATAATAAGAAAAAGAAGTAACATGTTATAAGCATAGAACATACCATAACTTAACATGGTATCAGAGCTGAGGTGAAGATAAAGCCCGAGCAAGAGCAAGAGAAATCATTGAAGAGAAGATTGGCAAGGCTATCCTAAAAGAACTATGGGGTCCTCAACACTCTTTCCTGCCGAAGAAAAGCTCTGTGAGAAAGCTGACTATCACAGATGGAAGATGTCTATCGATCTAACTCTTGAAGATCAAGGAGTGCTGGACCATGTAAGAGGCAATATTGTTGAGCCTTCATCAAATGCATCTGCTGTTGCCTGGAACAAATGGAAAAATGGAGAAGTCAAAACAAAGAAGATCATCTGGGACTCTATCGACAAGCGCTTGGTGGCCTACATCTCTGATCTAGACACCTCCAAGGAAATCTACGACAGACTGGTGAGTTTATTTAAAGTTAATGATGCAAATCAAGTTTTGTTTCTTAGAAATAAGTTGAGGGAAATCAAGAAGGGTAAAGATGAAAGTATGCAAGCATACTTCTTAAGAATCACCGAGATCAAGAACGATCTCCTATCTATTGGGGAAACCATTACTGATAGAGAAATGGAACTCACAACTCTCGGAGGATTACCATCTAAATGGTATGTGTTCAGGACTACTCTTCTGAACAATAATGTAATTCCTAGTTTCGAGGAATTAATGGCTAGATGCATTCAAGAACAAACAAGGGTAGAAGAGCAGGAAATGCCCTTGCCTAAAGGTACTCCTGTTGCTTTTTCTTCTCATGCTAAGAAAAGAAATAATTCTTGGTCTAAATCAAAAGGAAAGGCTGGACCTAAGGGTGGAAGAAAAGGATGATGTTACATCTGCGATAAAGCAGGTCACTATGCAAGGGAGTGCCCTGATAGAAAGGACTCACATCGGGACAATGATCAAAATCTCTCTGATGGCAAATCAAAGGAATGAAAAATTCAACAGCAAAGGTAAGAGGAGAGATGGTGATCGAGGAAGAGGACAACCATTCAAGAAGGCTAGAAAGTCCAAGATGTATTAAATGCACCTGACCTCAAAAAGAACCTAGTGTCCATCTTGGCAATGGAAGACAAAGGCTACAAGGTAACCTTAAGCAATGGCAAGGTATGTATATGGAAATGCCTTTACTCTTAGGTTTAGTGTTGATTCATCATATCAGGTCAATGGAAGTCCGCTAGGTGTCATGTCTTGTGACACAACTCTTCAGTCTGAACTTTGGCATCAGAGGTTTGCCCACCTTCATTACAAAGCTCTACTTGGTGTAAAACAAATGGTGACAGGGATGCCCGAATTCCAAGTAGAGAAAGAAGGTGTATGTTCGGGATGTGTCGAAGGAAAGCTCAAAAGGGGACCGTTCCCCTCAAGCCAAAGCAAGACCTCTGATATATTACAATTGGTTTACTCAGGCATACCTGAGGTTGGCATTAAGAGGGAGACTACTACACCACATACTCTTGAGCAGAATGGTGTGGCAGGAAGGAAGAACCACATGATGATGGAAGTTGTCCGGGCCATGCTACATGATCAAAGACTTCCAAAGTTTCTATGGGCTGAAACTACAATCACCGTCGTATATGTACAAAATTGATGCCCTCATCAAGCATTGGGTTCCTAAACTCCTGAAGAAATGTTCACCACCGGTCAAAGGGAAGTCGTGATTAGTCATGATGTCACCTTTGACAAAGATATGACTCTTAGCAAGGTGGACAATCTGATGATTTTGAGTAGCTCTTAAGAAGCTGACACCAGGGAACCGAAAGAAAAGGATGATGAATCAATGCCTGATGTAGAAGAACCCATGGATCCGATTGATCCTCATTCACATGAGCCTTCCTCTTCTAGGAAGAGGCCTTCATGGCTTAGGGGGATACTTGATGATGCTGAAGGACATGCTGCACCCTGAGGAACCTTCCATCAAAGTAAGAAACTTAACAGGTATCAGGGATACCTGACCATCATGAGCACGATCATACAAAATGAACCTTCATCATTCTCAGATGTCATCAAGCATTAACTATGGAAGGATGCTATGACCATAGAATATGAGTCTATTATGGAGAATGATGTCTGGGAAGTAGTTCCCAGACCCTGGACAAGACAATTGTTACTTCAAAATGGCTTTACAAGATAAAGTATGCAGCAGATGGAAGTATGGAAAAGTATAAGGTTCATTTTGTTGCTCGTGGTTTATTCCAGAAGGGAGGTATAGACTATGATATTTTCATCTGTTGCCAGATATACGACCATCCGCTTGATCATATCCCTTGTGGCTTCATAAGGATGGAACCTGTTAACACCCAGGTTGTTCCCTATGACTCCCAAGGGAATACGGCCGGGGTAACCACTAACCAATCTTGGATCACTGTTTCTAGCCAAACTGTGATCAGAGAGGGCTCTCTCTTTATGATTTGTATCTGTTTGTGATAGGGTTTTAGGCTAGCTATTATGCACAGGTTTTGTTTATGTTTTGGTTGAAGAGTTTCTTTTAGGTCTTATGATGTAGTATTCAAAGAGTCAAATATCATTGGGCAATGGAGTCTATAGCAGTAGGTGTCTAGAAACTTTGAGATGAATTAGTGCAACTTACAGGGCCATTTGGATACTTCATAGAACAAATTTTGATTTATAACACAAACAGGTGAAAAAACCAGTGAAAGCAATTAAGAATTTTCACAACAAATTTTGATTTATAACACAAACAGGTGAAAAAACCAGTGAAAGCAATTAAGAATTTTCACTAAAGTATTCAAGTATTTCCACCAAACTAGGTATGAGAAACAGATAGATGCCTCAGGAGCAAAACTTGAATCCCTGGGGATGTCTATCACTGAAGAAGATATAGTTTTAAAGTGCAGCAATTAAGAATTACACTTCATTCACTGTATCTGAAGAAAACATGGACAATAGCTCAGATTGAGTTCAGGGTAATCAGTGATTAAATCCTGGAACTATTCTTCTACTTTGCTATTAAGTGTAAAACATTTAAACAATGAAAGAGAACAAAAGACGCGAAAACATGTAACACAGAGATTTAAGAAAGACTTATTGTTTTATGAAACACTCTGGAATCCTGCAACATTCACCATTCATCATCATGCATCAAGGTACGCCAAGCTTCGGGAATTCCATTCACCCTTTGTATTATTTCTCTGAGAATTTTACAGCAAATGAGATGCCTAAAATGAAAATAACAACAACCCCTTAAGCTTCAGTCAGGGGCGAATATATACATACGATTTCACAAAAATATCTGAGTTCAAAGTTATCTCAGACTTAATGTTCTCACCAACTTTTGAGATATTATTATAAGAAATTTATTACAGCATTGAATACAAGATAAAGGCGTCTTGACGTTCTGTCAGAAGATATTTTGGCCCTTTGGGAGCTGCTAAGTCGGTCAGGATACTTTGATCAACTGCTGGAGAACCCGACTTTATGGCTCGCGCGCTGTATTTTGGGTCTGCCACCTGTGATTGTGATTGCTGCTGTGGTGAGTAAATAGCCTTGCTGAGTTGGCTCAGCATCTGTCCTTTCCTTGTGGAGTTATTCACCAAAAATTCTGCCTGTGCATGACTGTTCATAAATTGGAGAAAATTAGCGCTACAGATTCTGGCCTGATAAAATTATCTGTGTCAAATTCCTCCATACTTCCTGTGTGGGCAATTGATGATTTATGATTGCCCCCATAGTCTCATCTGCTTCTGTATACTTAAAGAAATTAGGTGGTGTATCAAACAGGTGATCAATTTCATTCATGATAAAAAACAAGTTATCCACCCTATCATACAAATTCTGCCCTGATGCTGGCCCTGTTTCTGCTGAGGTACTGGGCTGTTTTGCAATTTGTGATGCAGCATGGGCATCAACCCTTTTGATGTAATTTTCCAGGGTAAGCAGCCTTCCTACACTGCTTAATATGCTGGGGAGGCCTCTGTTTTGTAATGCCACAAGTCTGTCCAGGAATTTGTTGATCTCGGTCTGCATATCCTGTGTTCTTCTCTCCAGCGTTCCAACTAGGCTTCTTAGTGTCAGGACTCTTTTAACTACTGAGATTGTTTCAGTCCTGTTAGTAATCCCCATGGTAGCTAGTTGAGAGCTAGTTTTGTTATTCAAAATAGTGATCATTCTGCTGGCAGCATCTGGCATGTGGCCCAAGCTTGCTCTAGCTCTCTGTACTTCCCTGTTTGCCTTGGTAATGAGTACTATTTGCTCATCCATAGTCTCAATATACTGCCACTGATTGGTGACGGATCGACCAATGTTGCCCCAGAGGACTGCTTTTAATTCTGCTGTTACTTTTTCTAGTGCAAGCTCTTTTTCTAGTTCAGCTATTCTCTTTTTTAGAGCTTTTATTTCTCTTTCCTTTGCTGCCTCATTCTGCTTGCTTTTATCAAATCTTTCATTCACCTTAGTCAAAGACTTTTTGACTTCATCAAGCTCTTTCATTTGGGATTCAAGAACTCGGATCTCAGCTTGCAACTTCTGCATATCCAGACTAGGAGTCTGCTCTGTTGTTGGTGTAGTTGTTGCTGTAGATGGTGCTGTAGTTCCCGTCTGCTGAGGAGGAAGAGTAGTTATTGGAGTAGCTTCTTCAAGATTGATTACTTCCGGAGGGGGCTGGGAAGTTTGGCCCTCTTCTCTCTGTTTCAATGCTGTCTGTAATGCTGCCTTTGCAGCTTCTGATTGTCCTAGCTGGTCTTGAGTCCGAACCAGCTCCTTGTATAAGGATATCATCAAATCCGTAGCATCCTTTTCTAGCCTTTGCTGAGCAACTTCATCTGTTTGAGGATGGATGGTGGCTGGGAGCTTGATTTTCCTTCTTAAGGCAGCCATGTCTTGATCCCTTATCTTCAACAGTTCTTGGATCCCTTTAACATCTTTAGGATCATGTCCTATTTCTATAATTACCTCCTCCAAGGACTTGATTCTGTTGTCCTTGGCCTGTGATGATGCTCTCTCCAATTCCAGCTGAGAGGCTGTGTTATCAAGGCTGCTCTTCAATTTGTAGTTCTCCAATGTTTCATCTGCCAAGGAGGCATACACCATTTCACCGGTTTGTTTATGCAGTTCGATCTTATCCATAGGGTGTATGTCTTTAGCCATAACCTCCATGTTGGTTCTTAGATAATCCGAGGTAGATTGAGGATGCAGCGTTGTGGGCATGAAGTGACTCATGATCATCTTGCCTTCACTTACATCAAAGGCAGACATGAGTCTTTGCTGATTGGTAGGAGCCAGGTTCAGCAAATGATTGTACAGCTGTACTTTAATAGGATCACTTCTCCTCTTAATGTCAATAAATTGCTGTTTGATGCTTGACTGTCCTTCTCTGTGCTGGCTGGAGGAGCTGACCTCTCCTCCTATAGCTCTATCATGTTCATGCTGGAGTGAACTGGCTGAAACTTCTCCACTGGGTGGGCCCATGCCCATTGCTTGCCTCACTGCTATGTCATCCTCTGGAAAGTCATTTAGTCTTTGTCTTTTCTCTCCCCGATTGATGGATGAAGTCAGGGGAGTTTCTCTATCTCTTTTCCTGGTTAAGTCCTCCTTTTGTGGGGTTTGGAGGACCGAGGTATCAACAGTAGTCTCTGCCCTAGGAGGCACTATTGTCTGAGCCTATTGCTCTGTGGAGCTTGGGGCATCAATCACTTTTTCTTGCTGCAAGGGCTGCTGTTCACTATATTGTACCTCTTCTTGTTGCTGCCCTTGTTCCTGCTGCTCCATTTCTTCTTGCTGCTGTAGCAATGTATCCACTTGTTCTTCGGTCAATGGAGGTGGCTGTTCCACCTGCTTCCCTTTATCTTTGCTTGCTGTCTGCGGTGCCTTCTCGGCAGTTTGCTGCTGTGTTGTTGATGATGTAGTAGCTGCTCCAAGCTGTCTTCTGTATGAATGAGGAACCTGTCCACAATTTTCCAAGTCAGCTTGCTTTTGTATATTTCTAGCTTCTCTTTCTAGAAGCTCTTCAGCAGTTATTTCTTCTTCTAAGGTACCCTCTTCCCAGCTTAAGGCATTGGCATACTGTTCAATCTCAGGTTGTCTCTTGTGTGCATAACCACCCAATTTGTATTTTATCCTCCTGAGGGAGATAGAATGATTGGGGTCATAGGGTATCCATTCAAAACTAGTTTGCAGTCTGAGGCCTTCCAGGATAGTGTTTGCCTCTTTCCATCCCTCCTCTTTTCTGTTATATAGGAAAGGACCCAGCTGGCTCCTTACCTTTAGCTGTGACTTCTTGTTCTTGCTCTGAAAATGCAGGTAGTCTGAGTTGCCAAACTGTCTGAAATATTCCAAGGCAAAAAGCCTCATGGGGACATACCTTGGCAACCTAAAAGGTGTCAACTCACAGCCATATATTCTGATGACTGTGTGGTTTTGGTAGAAGTACCAATTCCCAATGCTGTAGGACTTATTCAAATGGAGAATTCTCCTCATGTCATCGGTTAGTCTTGGAGGAGGAACACCATGCAATACTGTCAAGGCTGGATAAATGAATAAGTCAATGAACTCATTGTATGTGTAAGGTGACACAGATGTATAGTGGAAGACAGAGGTCCAGAACACCACTGATCTTGGATTTCCTTGGGCATTGAGTTGCTTCAAAGGAAAAGAGAAGGTAGCTGGTTGATAAAACAAGAAGAGGTGGTATATGTATGAGGTATACCTGAATAGTCTTTCTCTCTTTAAGTTCATAAACTGGTCATGGATTTTATCTGCAATGTATGTAGCATAATCATAATGCACAGCTGGGGGCTTACCAGGAGAGAACAGAGACAGCATTGCTATTATGGTTTCATCCACATCCTCCATTCCTTTGAATCCTAGGGCATAGCTGATCAAATCCACTAACATCCTGCCCAATTCATTCAAGTATTGATATCCAATAGGAGGAGTTCTGACTGATTCAGAGCCTGGTTTTACAAACAACTGATTGATTTTAATGATTTGGTCAATTGACAGCTTGCTCCCTTTCTTTATCAGGTTCTGCATATTGAGGGGGGTCAATTGCTTGGCAGTATGGAAGTGCAGCATCTCATTAATACTCTCTGGGGTGATCTGGAACAGGACTGAGCCTGTGGGGCTGATGACAGCTCTTTGATTTGGGTCATAGCATTCCTGGCAGCTGTATATCAACTCTGGCATAGGATTTACCTGGGGGAGGTTATAGATTGGCAGGTTTGAGTCCCAAATCCCCAAGATGTCTGCTCCACTCAGGTGCTGGGCTTTCAACTCATTCAGCATCTGGATATTATACTTGGAGCCCATAAGAAACCAGTCCAGCATTTGGTAATCCATATCTCCCAGGGCTTTCCACTCCAATTCCTGGTGAGGGGCATTGAGGGGCTTAATGTTGAGAGCAATGGGAGTCTCCATGATCTTCTTCAAAGTTCAACAATTGCAGGTGGATGGTTTAATGGAAGCAACACAGAATAGAAGTGATTTTCTGTAAAAGCAGTTTGTATCTCAGACAACAGAGGAGGAATTTACACAACAGCAATTGAAATACTGTTTGTTTCAGGAGCAGGGCTTCTCTATGGTCTCACTATGTCCTCTTTTAGCGGGTGAATTGAGTTTAACCAGACATTTGCCGGGAATACGCAGTGAATGTTGGTTTTGAGCGAAATTACAGGTATTAAGGCTCAGCTGGTGTTTTAGGGACTTCACAGTTGCAAATGTGGACGTGCAGAGGGAAATGGCCGGTGAAAATATAATTTTTATGGTGTCCTTAGCCCTCTGAGTAACTTTTATTTCAATAACAGGCGTATGGAGGGCAGCAAGTGGTAAATACCTGTTAATTGACGAACGGAGGTCGCATGGGCGTGCACGGTTGGAGCTGTGGAGGTCGCCTCGGTCAATCGAGCAGGTTGGCGAAAATTTGGACGTAAACGCTCATGCAGAAAAACAGTAGAGAAACGCACAAACAATGGAAAAATAGACGTTTTTTGGCTTAATATGGGCTTTTTATGATTTTGGCGCTTTTTAGTGATGACGTCAGCATGACGTCATTGGTGGGTCAAGGTCAAGTGACGTCAGCTGACGTCATCGGGTGACGTGTCAATACACTGTTGGTCCATGGGGGCGATGAGGTGGCAGCCATGTCAGCGGCCAGGTGGACGAATAACAGGGGCGAGGACAAGCGGATATGACGTGGCGAAGCATTAGTGGAAGACAGATGGCGGTTAGGACCGTAGCGGTTACGGTTAAGGCTAACCGCTACGGTCTCTCGGGGCGGTTTGGGTACGGCGCTGAAAGTGTCAGGCCTGGCTCCGAGAGACCTTATTGCTTGACACGTGGAGAGGCCCTGACGTGACGCAACGTCACCTTCTCGGGCGGTAAAGGACGGCTGCGGGGGCTGCTCCGATATCATCGTGGATCGTCGGATCTTCGGGCCTTGATCCGACGGTGGGCGGAGCAACAACATGCTCGGGTGATATGTGGGCGGAAAACTTTGGGTTGCGGGTTTTTAATGGTTTTTTCAATGTTTTTCATAAAATCAGACTGCGCGCTAACCCTTTGGAAATGCGCCAGAGGCGGGTTTTTTGACTTTGGGTAATTCTTGCAAAGGTTTTAAGGGGTAAAAGAGGGTTTACAAGGGTTTTTCAATGCAAATGGTGGTTTGAGGAGCGAGTTGGCTTGTAGCAAGGGGGAATGGGATGTGATAGGTTCACCAAGGTGACCAGAGGTCTCTTTGGTTCCTTTTGAAGAGCATATGGCTATAATGCCAAGGGGAGGAGTATTTACAAGATTTTGGGGCTTTATACAGCATAGTGTTAGTATTATTAGGGGAGGGGTAAGATAAGGGAGCTATATAGTAGAATTAGAGGTTAATATGAATGAGGGGAGCAAATGAAGGGGACTTTACTGAGTTTATGTAAAGTTGATTTAGTTTTGAGAGTAGATCAACATGAAAAGATCTTAGACAAGAAATGTGGCTTCTGAAAGAACAAGAACCATCATAAAACCATGATCTCTCTTCATAAATCTCAGCTAAAGAAAGGGAATGTTAGTAATGGAATGAAGGGGGAGAGGGAGGTTAGTCATCCTCCTTGCTGTAATTTGATGGAATTCACCACTTTGTCCATTGATAGATTTTTGCCTTGGCAAAACACCTCTTGACATGTGTGAAATGGTGAAAATACCTTTTCTGCAACCACAACTGCTTACCCAGCTACTTTCCTAACATTTTTTGTTTCTCCTTGGAGGGTGCATTTAGGCTTGCAAACCCTTACTTGCCTATTCTTTTCTTTGGCTTTTTCTTTATTCTTTTCTATCTACTTCTACCCTTATCTCTTCCAAGGTGCCAGATTAAGCTGTTGGGAACCTTTACTTCTCTACCTAAACTACTTGTCTGCCAAGATTAAACAGTTTGGACAGACTTCTTTCTCTATTCTATAACTCAAAATTGAAACATGGCATGATCCAGGTTAAACTGTTGAATCATCCACAAAATTGAAATAAGGTCCTCAATATTTGAAACAGATTACACACCTCTTGTTCTCTAGGAAATATGGGATCTTTGTAATACCAAAGCAGAGCATATTTGGACTTTCCTTGGCCAATCATGAAATATGAAACCTATTAGTATAGGTATCCAACAGAACCTACATCAGATGGATGTTAAGACTGAGTTCTTGCATGGTTCTATCAAAGAAGAGGTCTATGTGGAGCAACCTGAAGGATTTGAGATTTATGATTGAAAATCTCATGTATGTAGGTTGAAGAAGGCTCTCTATGGGCTGAAGCAAGCACCCCGAGCATGGTATGAGAGGATCGATAACTACTTGATGAAGCTGGGATTCACTAGGAGTGAAGCTGATCCTAACCTTTACTTTAAGGTTGAAGATGACAAGCCTCTCATACTGGTGTTGTATGTGGATGACCTATTTCTAATAGGTGCAAACCCTCTCATTCACAAATGTTAGAGGGAGATGGCTTTTGAATTTGAAATGAAGGACTAAGGACTTGAAGTGTGGTAGAAGCCAAGGGAAATTTTCCTATCTCAAGGAAAATATGTGGTAAATATATTGGAAAGATTCGGTATGAGTTATCGGGAAAAGTGTCTATTCAGAACGACCCTATCCCACTGAGTTGTGACAGTGACCTCAAAAACAAACAGGGAAACCTACTCTTGTATTCTCCTTTATGAACTATAAACGAAGAGGAATAGGATGAACTAACCTGTGTCTTGCGCTAGTCCTTTGATCCAATCTCTCTCCTCTTTGACAGCTTCCAGCTACTTGCTCCCTTACTTGCCCAGCGTCACCAAGTTCCTGCAAGATCACAGAAGAAGGAAACTACACAAAGACATGGATTTATGTTCATAAAAAGCTTAGGATCAGATTTAAGCTAAACATACAAATATAACAAACATCAATGATATACAAGCATGTAGGAGAAACTCAAATAGTTTTATTGATAAAACAAGAAGATCCAGGAGGAGTTACAACCGATGATTCCTGATCCAGCATCAACCTCCCAGCATAGAATCCCCTCTTCACCTCCAACAAAGCATAAATCACCCAATACTCTCATATCTATCTCAAAACCAACAGCAATTCTCTGCAATGTACAAAATTCCAGCCTCTGGATCTCTTGGTGAGGGATCCATATATAGATGTATGCAAAGAGGATGAGTCAGCTCATAAATTGATTAGTGGCCTCTCTCTGTTAGTTCTTGCTTCCACTTGGAGACTGAGAGCCTCTTACTCATTATTGGTCGAATTCAGTGAGGCAAGTGTCATTGGAGAAGATTCTAGAAGCTTCCATTGTCTCTCCACCTCGTGGAATGACTCTGCCACTTGTCATTTCCCACTCAACGCACCCTGGTAGTGCATTCAAGTGCGTTGCAATGCACCTTGTTACACTAAAAAATGTCACCATGACCACTTACAGTTAGTATGGCTCAAATCAACAGTCATGCTACCCTCTTAGGCAAGTCTTATGCCTCTGTTATCCATCTCAAACTCAAAGAAGAGAGAAAGTCTTGTAAAAAATATGTTTATCTCTGGGGTCGCAGGTTCTCTCTAGCCTTACCTGCGGGGACGCTGACCATGTTCACAAAAGGTGCGTCCTTGGACGCTCTGTATGTTAAGGGACAGGTGCGTCCTTCTGTAAAAGGCAAAATGCGCGAGTTTCATCTTAAAAAAGTGACTTGTGGTTACTTCTAGAACTTTCTAGAGGTCGGTTTGATGAATTGGATGCGCCTCCAGTTGGTTCATGTATCTCTATTAAGGGGGAACTTATCCCATCAATAAGGGAGCTATCCCACCCAAAGAGGGGGATTATCCCATTGATGGTGGACCTGAATAACCTCTTTACAGCACTATAAATAAAGACATTGAGCCAGAGGGAGGAGAGGTTGGAGCTATACATTTTCTTTGGGTAAATGCTGCAGGAATTAGGACTCCCATTTAGAACCTTGTGAGGAGAGATTGTCTTTGCTTGATTCTACTTGGAAGTGGGTGAGCTTTGTCAAAGTAGAGGAAAACCCTTGATGGACCCTGGGAGGAACTTGCACAACACCAAGGCCAGGTTGTAAGAGTTTCTTTGTTTCGTTATTAATACAAACTGGTTTATTTTTCTCAATAGCTTGTGTTAATGAGTTATTTCATGTGTTCCTTGGTCTGCATGTTGAATATATGTTTTATTATATGAAATGCAAGTGCTTGGTAATTGTTTGATTGTTTGTGGTTGCAGGAATTGACTTGAAGGAGGAGCTCATCCGGATCGGCAAGGACGGACTACAACAACCGCGTTTTGGAATAAGGTAAGCCTAAACACTTGTAGTTTTCATGTTTTAAAAGGTATATTTAGAGAAAGATCACTCCATTTTGTCTTGTTTGTCGCTAGAGAGTTTAGACTCCTAGGGAGGTCGGTCGTGTCCGCACCATTGACTGATTCCGTTCGACAAATTGGCGACTCCGCTCGGGAATCCATTAATGAGAAAGTCTTTTCCTTTGTGTGAACTTTGCTCTGAGAAAATCATTTTTATTTTCTGGTTTTTGACTGTGAGAATTAGTATTTGGGTGGCTTAGCTTTAGATTTAGTTAGATTTGGTTTTTCTTAACTTTTCCAGAAGGACGCACCCTCTGAGTACTGCACAGTGCGTCTTTGGACGCGCTGTTGCCGTCTGCACAGAGCGGGCCCGCGCCTGTTCTAACGGGTTGCCTGCGTCTTCCTGTAAAAATTTAGGAAAACTCCATTTTTGCTATAATTGCTTTTAGATTTTGGTTTTTCTTAGTGTTTTCTGCCCAGATCCTTTAGTACCCTGTCAAAAATTTTCACCTGAACTTGTTTCATTAGCATTCCTGCTTTTAGCTTTCATCAATTGGGTGTTTTGAGTCTCTTTTTTGAGAAATTCTTAATTTGATTTCCTTTGGTCATTACTTGGAGGTTTCTCTCAGTCTTTTCACAATTTTGCATCTTTTTGCTTTTGTTTTTGCAAAAAAATTTCCCCCTCATTCGCCGGGGGGGGCTAAATTGTGTATGAGTGTTAATCGCCTTTGAGTGTTTTTATGTTTTGGTCTTTGGAACTCTCACCCAATTTTCTCGACTTGCACTTGATTGGTTCTTAGATTACATTAGAATCATCTTGTGTTTGAGAATTCTCTTGCATAGATCACATTTGCATAATTAGAGTTCTCAGTTTCAGAATATGAATGAAAAATGTGCATAGATTACATTTGCATACTTTTCATGTGAATTGTGCATAGATTACAATTGCATAGTTTACATTCTGAAAAATCAATCGTAGATTTAGATCAGCTTTCTTTGATTTGAATTTACACAAAAATAAAAATAAAAATTGGTTTGGAATTGATTTGCATTAGTTTTTCTTGATGAAATTAGTGCATTAGAGAATTTGTTAAATTTTCTCTTAATGATCAATTTTTTGCATTGTTGGAAGTGAATGGAAACTCTCTCCTTACTCTAGTTAGGATTCATCGAATTGAAAGGATTGCATTATCATATTCGATTGCATTCAGTTGAGTCGGGTCATAACACCATTGGTTTCATCTCCATTTACCCATTTGAGTAATAATAGCCTTAATAACACAGCGCTTAATTAAAATTCATCTAGTAATTTTTACATTTCTAGGGCTCTGAAACACCAACATAGCTTAGGCTAGGGTCTTGGAGTAGGTGAGTACTTAACTCTCCAAGACTACAAAACCAAACAGATAGTTTATCTTAAGTAGAATAAATCCAATTGTTTCAATTGCACTCTGGGAAAGCTCCTCTTAAAGGAGAAGCACGAGCTCGTGTCCGAACCAGTGAGGGGATCATTCCCCCCTCGTTGGGAACGACGCCAGACAGTACGTATTACAAACGGTAAACCTCGGATTAACCATTGTCGAGGAGCCAGGGGTCACTTATCGGTAAACCTTGGATTGTTGTCAAGGAGCCGGTAAGGGGATTGAGCTTGCTACTCTGCCCTTGCGTGCTGTTAGAGTTTAGACTGTTCCCCCAGGTGTATTTGTTACTGTTGGTGACCTTAGTGACCATAATCTTTAGGGTTCTACCGAGGTGACGGTGGAGGGAAGGTCCCACTGTACCTGGAGCAGACATCGGTTATACTCACTTGGATTTTCCGGGGGGTTCACTTCACTTCGAGACGGTTAAAGTGGAGGAACTTCTGCCGGTCTATTCATTAAGTAGGTTGCCGGGGTAACTGTTCCACCCGCCATTTCTGTACTGAATTCTGCGAGGTTGGGCTTCATCACCAACTAGTGTTTTCGGTCCGGAGAGCTTATTGTTTGTGTGTGGTTTGACTCCTAGATTTGATAGCGCGTGTTAATTTGTTTGTTTTTACTTTTAGAGACCATAGGTGTGAATTGTGAATTTTAATTGTTAGGTGTGAATTGTAAATTGTTAATTTTAGTTTTAAATTGTTAATAAAATTCACTGAAGTTGAATATAATGGCAAATGTTCCGGAATTTATCAACCTAGGAACCCCTCCTAATGAGAATCCTAGTACTTTTCCTTACTTTGGAAATGTTGGTCCTCCTTATATGGCTACTTTGTCATTACCTGGATTTACAATAGGTTTACCGATATGGTTATTTTCAACTTCGTTGGCCGAAAATACTCCAATTGTTCCATCTCAACCGGATGCTTCACCTCAACAGAGTTCACCATCTCAACATCACCAACCTTCTGTTGACCCTTTACCTTCTTCGCCTAATTTTTCTTCCTCCATTTCTTCCTCTTCGCCTGGTAAAAGCCTTGATGCTAGTAACCAGGAGGCTAAGAAGAAGAAGAAAGGGAAGAAGAAGAAGAAAGAAGAAGAAGAAGCAAGATAAGAAAGAAGTCAACCAACCAACTGTGGCTGTAAGTGTTAGTTGTGTTGAGGAAAATTCCGACATGCATCGTAAACCCAAATACCCTTGCAGGCTTTGTAAGGGTGACCACTTCCTTGTCAATTGTCCTAGTATTCCAAAGGTCTTGGAAGTATGGTCAGAAAAATCTCATCAACTTTCCATTGATCCATCAACCAGTGATAGTCAGGTTCTTGGGAAAAAGGGTAAAGTTAGGTTTCCTTGTAAGTTATGCAAAGGGAGTCATCAAACTCACATTTGCCCTCACATGGATGAAGCCTCAACATTGTTGGAAAAACTTACTGTTCCACAGCAAGAATTTCCAACTGGTTACCGTAAACTTTCTCCCAACCTACCGTCAACTGACGGAGTGATTGATTTAAATTCAAGTCTATTCGATCACACTCTCCCATTGGAGAGTGAAACTCATGTCACTCAGGTTGATGATCCGTTAGTTGATCAAGTGGTCGATTCAATTTCACATTCGATCGATCACACTCTCCCTTTCGAGAGTAAATTTCATACCGCTGATGTTCTTCTTGTTACATCAGATTCTTCTATGCGGGGGGCATTTCACCTGTTTCTACAGAACCCCCTCCAAGCACTGAGGTCTTTTCCTTTGATTGGAATAGACTGACAGAACCTCGTCTTCCTTCCTCCATCCCTTTCCAAATCATTGTCAAGGCTGGTGGTAGGGACATACATCGTACTCAGGTAGATGAAGGTGCTTCTGTTAGTATTTTATCCTCAGCTGTTTGGAAAGCTTTGGGTTCCCCTCAGCTTGCGCCTATTACGCAGAATCTGAAAGCTTTTAACAGAACAATTAGTGAACCTTTAGGGATCCTTCCTAAGTTTTCTATTACCTTGGAAGGTAAAACTGTTTGTGTTGATCTTATGGTAGTTCGAGGTCCCTTGGATTTCAATTTACTCCTTGGGCGAGACTATGTTTATGCAATGAAAGCTGTCGTATCGACACTCTTTCGCGTGATGTCTTTCCCTCACAATGGCAGTATTGTGACTGTAGACCAGCTTTCGTTCCCTAGTCTTTTTTCAACTACCAATAATATGACACCCCTAAATGTTCCTGATTCTAAAGTGGTATCTACCCTGCCACGGGTTAATTATGTGGCAACCGGTCCCATGTTTTCAGTTACCGATGTAAGTGAGCCTCTCACTGTTGATTTAGATCCGGTAATTGACATGGAAAACTCTATGGGATTACTTGAACACGATGTTCTTATCCCTTTTGAGTCCCTTGACATGTGTTCCTTCCCAAGAAGTATTCTTCCTTCGGATGAAGACCTCTTGGAAGCCATGATCAAGGTGTGTCCATTGACATGTCTTTCCTCCAGTTGGAAGCCATGATCAATGTTGTGAGGATAGTTTCTTCTAGTCTCAACCTCATTAAAAAATGAAACTGGAAGTCATGAGCATAGTTCCTTGTCTTGTGTCAAGCTCATTAAAAAATGAAACAAGGAGTTGCGAGGAAAGTTCCTTTTACTGTGTCAACCTCGTTAAAAAATGAATCAGTGTGTACGAGGATAGTTTTTTCCTGTATCAACCTCGTTAAAAAATGAAATAGGCTAGCATGAGGACAGTTCTTTTACTGAGTCAACCTCATTAAAAAATGAATCAGCTAGATTTTAGGATATGTAGGTAGATTGTAGAAAGTAGGGTTTGAGGACAGTTCCTGTTACTGAGTCAACCTCATTAAAAAATGAATCAGGTTTGAGGACAGTTCCTGTTACTGAGTCAACCTCATTAAAAAATGAATCAGGTTTGAGGATAGTTCCTGTTACTGAGTCAACCTCGTTAAAAAATGAATCAGGTATGAGGATAGTTCTTTTCTTGTGTCAACCTCTTTAAAAATGAAACAACTCCCTTTTCAAGTTAAATATTGAAAGTAAAACTTCATTTCATCCAGCCGGTTGAATGCAATGAAGCCTGGGGGGCATGTACCTCATTTCGCATCATTATGCTGGGGGCATGCGAACTTTTTGAGCATAGTTCCTTGTCTTGTGTCAAGCTCGTTAAAAAATGAAACAAGGGTAGGTTAAGTAGGTAGATTGTAGAGAGTAGTCATGAGCATAGTTCCTTGTCTTGTGTCAAGCTCATTAAAAAATGAATCAAGGTTTTTAGAGCACAGTTCCTTGTCTTGTGTCAAGCTCGTTAAAAAATGAATCAAGGTTTTTTAGAGTATAGTTTTTTGTTAGGTAGATTGTAGAAAGTAGTTATGAGCATAGTTCCTTGTCTTGTGTCAAGCTCACTAAAAAATGAAACAACTCCCACAAGTCTTTCCAAGATCTTGAAAGTAAAGCTTCATTCCATCCACCTCATTGAATGCAATGAAGCTTGGGGGGCATGTACCTTGATTTGCATCATTATGCTGGGGGCATGTGAACTTATAACAAGCATAGTTTTTCGTTTCAAGCTTGCATAAACATGAAACTGAATCCGAGCATAGTTCTTTTCCTGTGTCAAGCTCGTTAAAAAATGAAACAAATCCTCCTCTACTTGAGTCGAGAGATTGACTAGATCTCGTAAATGTTAAGTTGTATATTTAGGTTAGTTATTTCAGTTTTTGCATAATTTTCTTACAGTTTTAGGTCGAGTCTTCCAAATGATCTCGTAACTCAACCTTCATTTCATCCAACTGGTTGAATGAAATGGAGTTGGGGGGCATGCGCTCTAGCAGTTACGCTCAGGGGGCATCAAGCACAGTTTCTCTCTGTTTCAAGCTTGTGTAAAAATGAAACTACTATGAAGCATAGTTTTACTCTGTTTCAAGCTTTTGTAAAAATGAAACCTAGCTCGAGTCAATTTCAGTTATTTTCAAGACTCGTTAAACTCATGAAAATCTCGAGATTATTTTGCTATCTTTCATTCTCGTAAAACAAATGAAAATGCCGAGTTCTTTCCGTCTATTTTCCTGCTCGTAAATTAAATTGAAAGTCGGCCATATGAGTACATTTTTATCATTTTTTCAAACTCATTAAAATTTACGAAAAAGTGAAAACCATGAGTACATTTTTATCCCTTTTTCGAACTCGTTAAAACTTACGAAAAAGTGAAACCTTGGAGTTCTCTTTTAAGCCCTTTTCAGACTCTTAAAACATGAAAAGATTGCCGAGCGTTTCTTTTACACTCGTTAAAACGGAATTAAAAGACGGTCCCCTTTTAGCTCTTTTCTGACCGCAAAATCAGGAAAAGATTGCCGGGTTTTTGTCGTTTCAAACTCGATAAGGAAATAAAACGACGTGTCCTTGATCGCTTTTTACTTTTCAGGTCAACGACACTATTATGAAAGTACTCCTTGGTCGCAAGATCAAGCGGTTCCCCCAGGTATTATTTTATACTTTTTCGGGCTTGAGGGACACAAATGTACGAAAAAGTTCAACGTGGAGTCTCCTTTAGTTTTTTCAGACTCTCTAAAATTGAAAAACGCCGAGTTTCTCCTATACTGGGCTCGTTAAACTTTTACAGTAGAGGACCTGTTCAATTACAAACAGGAATGAACCACTCCTTCCTAGGGTTTGAATTTAAACTAGGTTGGACTCGTCCGAAGGATGAGCTTATAATCAAGCATATGTTATCCTCCTCAAGCTTGTTAAAAATAAAGAGGTACTTGCCAGAAATGGTGGGGGAAAAGAGAGAAGAATGAGCCTATTTGTTACCTTTATCTCAAAAGAAACTTTATTACCACTCTTGAACACGACACTTTTCATTCACCTGGGTTGGGAAATCTTTTACCTCACAGTTGACCAAACCACTTTGAAAGTCTTTAACCGGGTTTCGGGGATTAACTTTGAGTTATTCGTCACCAAGCCATCTGTCGTGTCGTTATGTGTTCAAGAGGTCTGCAAGCAAAAACTTTCATCTGCAAAATACTTGTCATCCATTTGACCATCCCTGAGTCAGTCCTTACAGCAACATTTCTTCAACTTGAACAATGATTTCGTGTTGTGGGCTTGCCTGCAACGGGTCGCTTTCTATCGACATCGACACATTATCTAGAAAGATGACTTAGGAATCGACAGCACCTTGAAGTCTGCATGCATCAATGGCAGGTTTCTCGCCTTTGACGTCAGTTTACATCATTGACTTTCGATCAAAGGATTCCGTGAAGTGTTCGACATCAAAACATCTATTCACATTTCACGGGTTGTGCTTGGTACTTTGAGAACCATTGACATTACTGGTGGTCTCTCTCACGCTTGTTAACAGTTTGCATCATCGACTGGTAATCAAGTGGTTTCTAACATGTTCGACATCAAATCATTTAATCACATGGCTAGAATCGTACCAATTCGGGAAGTAGAAGTGAAGACCCTGGATCTAGTTTCTACCATCCAGGCTGCGAGGAGTTTTGTATTCATTATCTATGTAGACTAATCATAAACAGATGGCTGCGTCCATACTGTGTCTACAAAAGTCTATAAAAATGATGTACTGCAAGATCATTCCTGTATCAGAATAGTTAGTCCATTAGTTAAAGTTTTGAATCTGAGTATGGGAATGCCTACCTCAGTGATGATATAATCTTATACATGTATTTTGTGTTGAAAATTGCAGGTTCCAACTAGGCCATCCACAAGACAATCCTTGAAATGATAAAGCGCTTCACCCTTCCTAGAATTACAAAACCCTAAATCTATTCCAGGCTTCGCACTTTAGGGGGCAATCTGTTACACTAAAAAATGTCACCATGACCACTTACAGTTAGTATGGCTGAAATCAACTGTCATGCTACCCTCTTAGGCAAGTCTTATGCCTCTGTTATTCATCTCAAACTCAAAGAAGAGAGAAAGTCTTGTAAAAAATATGTTTATCTCTGGGGTCGCAGGTTCTCTCTAGCCTTACCTGCGGGGACGCTGACCATGTTCACAAAAGGTGCGTCCTTGGACGCTCTGTATGTTAAGGGACAGGTGCGTCCTTCTGTAAAAGGCAAAATGCGTGAGTTTCATCTTAAAAAAGTTACTTGTGGTTACTTCTAGAACTTTCTAGAGGTCGGTTTGATGAATGGATGCGCCTCCAGTTGGTTCATGTATCTCTATTAAGGGGGAACTTATCCCATCAATAAGGGAGCTATCCCACCCAAAGAGGGGGATTATCCCATTGATGGTGGACCTGAATAACCTCTTTACAGCACTATAAATAAAGACATTGAGCCAGAGGGAGGAGAGGTTGGAGCTATACATTTTCTTTGGGTAAATGCTGCAGGAATTAGGACTCCCATTTAGAACCTTGTGAGGAGAGATTGTCTTTGCTTGATTCTACTTGGAAGTGGGTGAGCTTTGTCAAAGTAGAGGAAAACCCTTGATGGACCCTGGGAGGAACTTGCAAAACACCAAGGCCAGGTTGTAAGAGTTTCTTTGTTTCGTTATTAATACAAACTGGTTTATTTTTCTCAATAGCTTGTGTTAATGAGTTATTTCATGTGTTCCTTGGTCTGCATGTTGAATATATGTTTTATTATATGAAATGCAAGTGCTTGGTAATTGTTTGATTGTTTGTGGTTGCAGGAATTGACTTGAAGGAGGAGCTCATCCGGATCGGCAAGGACGGACTACAACAACCGCGTTTTGGAATAAGGTAAGCCTAAACACTTGTAGTTTTCATGTTTTAAAAGGTATATTTAGAGAAAGATCACTCCATTTTGTCTTGTTTGTCGCTAGAGAGTTTAGACTCCTAGGGAGGTCGGTCGTGTCCGCACCATTGACTGATTCCGTACGACACACCTAGCCAGTGTATTTGGGTGCTTTGCAATGCAGCTAGCTAGTGGAGCAGTTGAAATGATCCTGATTTGACTAGTTCTGAGCAGTTTCTGGTGGAGAACTTCTCGGAGAAGCTGTAATTTGTTGACCTTGTTTCTTTAGGAGCTGGAACAACACTTTTAGGGACTGAGGATCCCTTGGTTTATGGAAATTTCATGCTTAGAGCTGTAAGGCAAAAAAATGTCTATAACAGTTGCCCCCTAAAGTATGAGGCCATTTATCGGGTGAAATGCTTTATTAGGAGGATCCGAAGTTCTTTCAATGCTAGGAGGAGACCTGTAATAAGACACAATACAATACATTATCTTCATACTGTTTTCATGATCTAGCTGAGGCGGGCATTCCCATGCTCAGCTTTATAAATTCATTTTCATGTACATAGGACAGACAAACGTCTGATGGTAGACTGATGATTCTGATGACATCATCATCCTTTTGGTAGGATGATTATTTGTGCTGCAATGCTGTACATTTCAATGTCTTTATTTTTCCTGAATATATATCGCAGCCCGGATGGATGAAACTAGATCTGGGGTCTTCAATCTCGTCCGATCTTCACTCGACGTACAAGTCGATCCATGTGAGAAATGTTTTGAAGTCGAACATGGAAAGACATCGCTTGATTACCAGTCAATGATGTAGTCTGTTAACAAGCGCGAGAGGAATCACCGATAATGATAATGACCCTCAAGGTACTGCAGTACAATTCACGTGGTGTGAATAAAGGACTTGGCGTCGAACACCACGCAAAATATTTCGGTCGAAGGTCATTGATGTATACCTGTCGCCGGAAGTGAGAAACTTGCCATTGAGGCATGCAAGCTTCAAAGTACTGAAGGGGTTGTTCCTTGATCAACTTCTTGGATAATGAGCTGATGTCGACAAGAAGTGATCCGTCAAAGGAGGGCCTTAATGAATCCCACATCAATGACAGGGAACGGAGCAAATGATTTTGATGGAGGTGAAAACGATCTGGTGATATATGGTTCAGGGTGGCGGTCATGAAAGAATGAAGTATAATGTATGGTAGTGGATGGGACACGGGTGACTTCTCTGGATGACTTCTCTTGAACATGTTGGCGACACTTATGTGATGGATTGGTAGCATTTACCCCAAATGTGGATGGTATGGCGTGACCATGGTGATGTGACCGGTGAATGAAACAACCCAACCCGACTCAGGCACAGAGTGGAAGTGTCATGTTCAAGAGCGACTTGCTACCAATAAAGTTTCTTTGAGTTTTCTTCCCAATTTTTCCCCAGTCATTGCTGACCAGTACCACTTTATTTTTTTCAAGCTTGAGGAGGATAACATATGCTTGTTCTATAATTTTCCCTTCGGGAAAACCCATCGCTATGTTTTAACGAGCCTAGCGATAGTGAAACTCGTTCTCGCCTAAAGACAAGTTTGTCGCTATTAATCTTTTTAACGAGTCTAACGACAAAGATAACTCGATCCTTTTCATTTTTAGAGAGTCTGAAAAGGTACGTAAAGGTAACTCCAAAGTTCCTTTTTCATCATCTAATCCCTTAAGTCCGAAAAAGTATAAAACAATACAGAAGGGATGAGTTTTTTATAGTTTTAACGAGCCGAACAAAACAAGCTCTCGATCTTTTTGTGCAATAATCCCTCAAGTCCAAAAAGATTAAAATCTAGAGGAGGGATAACACTTCCGGTCACTTTAACGAGCTGGAAGGCCAAAACTCGGCAATCTTTTCATATTTTACGAGTCAGATGAAAAAAGCTTAAAGAAGACTCATCTTTTGAGGAACGAGTGATAAAATGGGTAGCAGCTGATTCCAGGTAAGGTTTGGAATTTTCCAATCATGGCAGTGTCACAAGGATGGCTAGTGAAATCACTCTTCGCAGCTGTTCCTCAAAATGGGTAAACAATCAAATGGAGGTGAATGATCGACCAATGGAAAAGTGGAGGTGACGGTGCAAACACGACCAAGGCTTTAATGGCTGAAGTGCTTCATTCACGGTGGTTATTTACCGGGGGGATAGCTCATTTTTTAACGAGCTTAAACGCGGGTGGAAACACTTGCTCGGACTTATGTTTATTTTTTAACGAGATTGAACTATGCGCTAAAACTGCTCGATTAATCCAGTCATATGATAAGAATGTCTCATATAAAAACGACAACTTTTAGATTTTTGCCCCACATCCTTTCTTCATGCAAGTTAGGAAATGACTAATCCAAAAAACAGATAAATAATCGCTCTTTCGCTTGCATGCCAAAAGGTTTGCATGCCCCCAGGTATAAAATATGGTTTCAAGGTTACCCCTCAATTTGTAGACAAAACATTTGTTCTATCGGGAGAGGCCTACCTCTTACAGGTTACCCAAAGATTGTTCTATTCGCAGTGCGAACAAAACACTTCTTCGGCGATGTCTACCGAGATAAACAAAGGCGACTGACTCAGTTCTGTCAACTCACATAACTTTGACAAGAGAATCTTATTCTAGAATAACCCCTCTTCCAATCACGGACAGGGTACAGACTAGTCATATTCTCCCGCAGAACCCTACTCTATACCTGAAGTTTTCCTGCCGAAGCAGACCAGGATGCATGCCCCCTGGGTTTCAGTCATATCCCTCCGAATTACTCGCGCTCATCGGGAGGACGGACTGGGGATTGAGACATTTCTTGTGTGAAGAGACCATTCAGGGACGGTATATGACTATTTGCTATGCGTGATCCGGGAAATGAAAGCTGGTCCACGAGCTTGACCGCTCTTCCTTCGTGCGGAAAACACATTACTCTAAAGAGTGAGGAGACAATTGCTCCCATGCAATAAATATAGTCTCGTCCAAGGAGTAGGTTATAATCCAAGGGTCCTTGAACGACCATAACGTTCATGCGAACTGTCTTCCCTCTCAATGTTATGGGCACATCGGGAAGGATCCCTAAAGGTCGACTGGTTCCTTTATCAAAGCCCGTCAGATTTCTCATTTCAGGCAACAGCGATGGCAAACCAAGCGCTTTCCAAGCAATAGAGGAAAGGATACTCACAGAAGCCCCCTCATCTATCATGGTACCAGCCATGACCATTCTATATATTTGAACGATAATTTGGAATGGTACGCTTGCTGGTAGGCGGGGTTTGCCTAGTTGATTCCAATCGAAGGAGACAACTAGGTTGCTTGGAGGTGGGACTGAGTAGACGGCTGGGTATGGCTCTGACGAACTTCCTTCCTGCGGTAAAGGAATTGGTGGATTGCCCCCATGTTCGTCGGAGTCTGTGTTGATGAAGAGAATTTGGACGGTGTCATCCTTGTTCTCTTTAGTGACTGTATCATCCGAAGATAAAACCTCTGAAGGCAAGACCGGGTCAACTGCCGCCTCGACCTTTTGACTTTCATCTGGTATGGATTCAGTTGGTTTATCTTCAATGATAGATGCTTCAGCCGATCACTTGAGCGGGTCAGCTGGGTTCTCAACTAGTGACGGACTCGGCAAGAGTTTTTTATATCCAGGAGGAAGTCGTGACGGTGAAACCGGATGATCATCCAAAACTCTTTTAGCCTCGTCTAAGAAGGGACAACGGTGGAGGGCATGGTCGCCTTCGCACAGTTTACAAGGAAATCTAGCTTTCCCTTTTTGTCCTGGGACTTCACTTTCACTAGTTGACGGTGTGCTTTCAACATGATCTCCAGAGGTTGATGACACTGGATTGTACAAACGAGGAGACCAGTCCCTTAGTATCCGGGGGATGCAAGGACAATCTCTGTGAAAGTGGTTTCCTCTGCAAATGACACATGGAGATTTAGGCCTGGTCGATGCTGTGTGTGGATTTTCATTAGACGACACTCATTTTCCTCCATTCGCCTTTGGCTCCTTCTTCTTTTTCTCTTTCTTCTTCTTTTCCTTCTTCTCCTTAGGAACTTGGTTTTTAGCTTTACCAGTCCTGTCAAGCGAAGAGGAAGGAGGAGAGGAAGAATTAGAGGAAGTAGAAGGCTTGTGGGTAACTCTGGACTTGTCTAATTGCTGATTCGATTGTTCAGGAATAGTTGTGTTCTGAACGACATTGGTTGAGAAGAGCCATACTGGCAAGCCAATTGTCAGTCCTGGAAGCGACAATGTGGCCATATGGGGCGCACCAACATCTCCCCAAGAGGAGAAGGGACTAGGATTTCCACCAAGGGGAATTCCTTGGTTGGTAGGCTCCATTTTCTCAACCCAAAGATCAACGTAGGAAGAGGGTATGAATATTCCGTTTAAAATAAATTTTAACACGCTTTGACACAACTTGTTTTTTCAGTTTTTAAGAGTCGAGAAAAAACAAAAGATGACTCTAGTCTCCTTCGATTTTTAATGAGCCTGAAGTGACAAGTGCTCAGATGGACCTTTTCCGTTAAGGAGCCTGAAAAGGAACGAAAGGGACTGCTCTGGAGGTCTAGGTAGAGGGAGTACCAAACCAATCACAAAACTGCAGAATACTTTTTACGGTACGGCAGTCAATCTTCCCGAATGCTGTGTTCGGTGCAATGCGATCAGTAGGGCGGCCAACACGGCTTCCTATGGATAAAGGTTTTATGCCTATAGGGGTCTCCCAATATATACTCGATGGTACGTGGGAGCACAAGTCCGTACTGGAACTTATCATCTCAAAGTGGAGGAATCACCCAACCATCAGTGAGGACAACAGTTACCAGGCTTTACGACGTCGGAATACGTCTCTAGCCTAGACCTCTAAATGTTGTGCGTTAAGTTACAAAGCATTGTTAAGTTCATTGAATTTATTTTAGGTTGATCTTTCTTATGAAGTTTTCCCTTTGGGTTCACCACGATATGTAGATATAATTCCTAAAATGCAATATAAAGATGATAAGCAAGCTTTTATCTCTTTTCAGCAATGAAAATCCTAGCTACAAGGGGAAAAGAAAGACACAATCTTTTCTCAAAGAGCAAAGAGCACACTGTAAATGCACTTTTCCTAAATGAAGCCAAACAGACTGTCAATATGCAAATGCACATGTGCATGTATTTGTTTTTCACTTTCTTAATATTGATGACTAAAAAGAAAGTTGTTGTACAAATTTGAATTCGCTTTCAAGTGAAAAACACAAACAAGCTTCTTTTCGAAATCAAAAGGTAGAGACGATTACGACACTTTATGATTTTGAAGTAAACACTTGTTTCGACACTAGAAATTCACAAATTCAAGCCAAAGGCAAAAGTAAAAGCATAATCGACTGTCAACAGCAAATAAAATTTCTCGTAAGATCAAAATCGACACTTAAGACAGATCTAAATCCAAGGACGACAGTATGACTAGTCTACTTTTGCAATGGGAAACTGTAAATGACGTAACAAACACACAAAATCAAATACGGTTTCTTTTATACAACTGAGGCGGAATTAAGGCAAAGAAAAGGGGCTTTTAAACAGACACACACACTGATCACAGGCTGCAAAAATCAGAGGCAAAACTGGAAAAAATGAGCAAAGAACCTCAGCTGCACAGGGCTAAGCTGATCAACGCACCTGGTACACAGAGAAACTGGATTGCAACAGAGGTTGCCCTCTCGAGAACTGCGCTGAAATGCAGGAACTCTTCATAGCACCTGCGCTGGGGCAGAAACGAGAATTCTATCCGGGTTCTGGGTCACGGTTTGCAGTTTAATCTATGGTTTTTGGTGAGTAAAAGCAATCAGTAATGCACAATTAGAGGGTTGATTTAAAAGAGGTTTAAGAGCTATCACAAAGGGTAATCAGATCATTTGTGAATCAGCTGTTCAGATCATAAACAGATCCAGTGAATGGATTGAAGTAGCAGATGTCTACTTTGAATTTGTAAATGGCAAATGCAGTTCGATTCGCTACTTCTAAGTTTATGAGACGAACAACAAGAGAAACACAAACAAACTAACTAGACACGATCCCCAACAGAGTCGCCATTTTGTTATCGGGAAAAGTGTCTATTTAGAACGACCCTATCCCACTGAGTTGTGACAGTGACCTCAGAAACAAACAGGGAAAACTACTCTTGTATTCTCCTTTATGAACTATAAACGAAGAGGAATAGGATGAACTAACCTGTGTCTTGCGCTAGTCCTTTGATCCAATCTCTCTCCTCTTTGACAGCTTCCAGCTACCTGCTCCCTTACTTGCCCAGTGTCACCAAGTTCCTGCAAGATCACAGAAGAAGGAAACTACACAAAGACATGGATTTATGTTCATAAAACGCTTAGGATCAGATTTAAGCTAAACATACAAATATAACAAACATCAATGATATACAAGCATGTGGGAGAAACTCAAATAGTTTTATTGATAAAACAAGAAGATCCAGGAGGAGTTACAACCGATGATTCCTGATCCAGCATCAACCTCCCAGCATAGAATCCCCTCTTCACCTCCAACAAAGCATAAATCACCCAATACTATGATATCTATCTCAAAACCAACAGCAATTCTCTGCAATGTACAAAATTCCAGCCTCTAGATCTCTTGGTGAGGGATCCATATATAGATGTATGCAAAGAGGATGAGTTAGCTCATGAATTGATTAGTGGCCTCTCTCTGTCAGTTCTTGCTTCCACTTGGAGACTGAGAGCCTCTTACTCATCACTGGTCGAATTCAGTGAGGCAAGTGTCATTGGAGAAGATTCTGGAAGCTTCCATTGTCTCTCCACCTCGTGGAATGACTCTGCCACTTGTCATTTCCCGCTCAACGCACCCTGGTAGTGCATTCAAGTGAATTGCAACGCACCTAGCCAGTGTATTTGGGTGCTTTGCAACGCAGCTAGCTAGTGGAGCAGTTGAAATGATCCTAATTTGACTAGTTCTGAGCAGTTTCTGGTGGAGAACTTCTGGGAGAAGCTGTAATTTGTTGACCTTGTTTCTTTAGGAGCTGGAACAACACTTTTAGGGACTAAGGATCCCTTAGTTTATGGACATTTCATGCTTAGAGCTGTAAGGCACAAAAATGTCTATAACAGTATGATGGACTGCAAGCCTGTGACTACCTCGAGGATCTTAATTTTTAGAAGTTATATGGTAGTGATGTCGGACCAGACTTGGGAAATGCCTCTGAGTTTCAAAAACTCATTCGCATTGATGTTCTTGGTGAACCTCCGTCCAAACATATGTTTTTTAGTTAGCATTGTGAGCTCATATTTGGTTGAGCCTCACTGGATTGATGCCAAGAATCTTCTGAGATGTCTTCAGGACACAATCTCTCATGGATTAAGATACACTGCCGGAGATGTGAGACTACTTGGATATACTGATGTTGATTGGGCAGGCAGTGTGGTGGACTGTAAGAGCACTTCCGGGTACTATTTCACCTTGGGATCTTCTTCGATATACTGGATGAGCAGGAAGCAGAAGTCGGTAGCTTTGAGCACCGCCGAAGCAAGATATATTGTTGCTAGCATAACCTCGTGTGAGGTAGTCTGGTTGCGAAAGCTCTTCAGTGAGCTGTTTGGATTTACATTGGATACCACTGTGATTCTCTATAACAACCAGAGGTGGGATTCGATTATTGAGGAATCCCGTATTTATCAATTGCTCTAGCAGATAGACATCATTTGGGATATGGTAAGTTTATGAGCAAGGAAGCTCCATCACATTAAGATGATGTACAGGTTGATACACCTTGTCAAAGCCCCGAGGAAAGATCTAATATGTGATTTTCCAAAACGACTTGGAGTCGGCAAGAAACCCTTATACAAGGGTCCTGCATGTTGCATACATTGAGCTCTGGGAGCTCTAAGGGCTTGAGGTTCCTACTGGAGCAACATATGACCACAGGGTGACTCACCCTCCCCTGGTGGTGCACACTGGAACAAGATGATTCGCTCTCTTGTGGGACAAGATGATTCGCTCTCTTGTCGAATAGAATGATTCACTCTCCTGTGTAGCAGGATGATTAGTTCTCCTGTGAGGCCTGGATTGATGTGTTCTCCATGGCAGCCTGGATTGATGTGTTCTCCAAGGCGATTGTAGCAGGATTGATGTGTTCTCCTGTGAGGCCTGGATTGATGTGTTCTCCATGGCAATTGTAGCAGGATTGATGTGTTCTCCTGTGAGGACAAGATTGATTAGTTCTCCTGTCGAGGCATCCTACCCATGCAGTCTGGGACTCATGGGAAGTACCTCTCATCTGATCAATGAGCAAGGAAATGAAGTTAGGGACCATAGTATTATCGATGGACGCATCGTTGTAACTACCGTACTCCCTATCCTAGGATGACCTCCATTGATCTGGGATCAATGATACCATACTATGACGCTGACTTCGGGTCGGTTGAGACTGGTCTGGGATCAGTGGTACATACTCTCAGACTGACTTTGAGTCAGTGGAGGATGATATTGGTCTGGGACCATTGGAGTTGTACTCACTATGACGCTGACTTCGGGTTGGTTGAGACTGGTCTAGGACCAGTGGTACATACCCTGAGACTGACTTTGAGTCAATATGATACATCCTCGATCATTTCTTCTTCTTCATAATTCAGACAAAAGCAGAGCAGAACAGAACAATGCAAGAGCAGAGTAGAACAGAGCAAAATAGTACAGATCAGTGCAGGCAGAACAAGACAAAGCAGAACAGGCAGAATAGAGCAGAGCAGGGCAAGGGTCAGGTTGTATAGGGCAGTGCATTTGATGGATGAATAGTAACGACCGATAGACAGATTGCAGATGAGGTTCTCCATGGTTGAGAGGGAGTGTTAAAATTGGAAACCAAGGAAAAAATTCATGTGGGTCATCTTATTCATGGTTGATAATATTTTTATTAGATTCCTCTCGTCGAGAGGTGTAGGATTGATATAAAGATCATCCAATTCCGATAAGTATTCATGGAGATATGAATTTATTTTGATTATGGAATTATTATCAAGCCGACCTACAACTCATGTAGGCTCAGAAGCCCAACAGTCGCATCTATTCACCCACCAACATTTTGTATAAATATAAGAGGACTTTTCCTCATTTGGACTCACTCATCTCATCACATCTCTCTCTCTCTACTGCGCAGATATGAGTCTCTTCTCTACTGTGCTGAAATGGGTCTCTCTCTCTCACACATGTGAAGTCGGAAGCTGTTGAATTTGAAGCTGCAACTGCAGAATTAAAGATTGACTTGCGTGGCCTAGAAGATCTTCTCTTTGGAATTGCACTGTAGGTTCATCTGAATCTCCTTTGAAAGCCGCAACTTTTGGTGGTGGAATGAAGTCAATCCAACGAACGGTTTGCAAGATATCGACTGCCCTAGTTTGAAGCCGGAAACTGCTGAAACTGAAGCTGCAACTACCAGGGAAAATTTTAAGAACCCCCCCTAAATTTATAAATATAATAAATGGGCGAATCTCCATGGTATATAGGAAAAATGGAAGGCGATTTTATCAATAATATAATATGTATATAAAATTTTTTGGCGAATCTCTCACCAGGAATGGCTAATATTTTACTCAATTATAAAATCTTGTAAGATCTTGGCGAGTCTTTCACTAAATAATAAAACTTTGTAAAGTCCTAGTGAATCTTAGCATAGGCTACATGCTGGTTTAATTCCCCCATTTAAATAGGCTACATTCCAGGTGAATACCATGGGTCAATAGCATGTGCCATTTTGGTGAATACCATGGGTCAATACCATGTGCCATTTTTATTTTTATTAATTTTAATATTAGGGTTAATAATGGTGTTTTGCATGGTATTAATAACAATCTAGTCCATGGTATTTGTCCCATAGTATTTTGGCCATAGGTTTCACCTAAATATAACCCATTTTTTGAGTGTTCGTAAATATAAGGTGACTTATGGAGTAAATATAAAAAAATGTTTTATTTGTTTACCATACCTATGGTTTATTTATATTTTTATTAATTTACCATACCTCTTTTACAAATATGGTATTTGGCCCATAGGATTCACTTAAATAAAACCTATTTCTTGAGCCTTCATAAATAGAACGAGGGTTATGGACTAAATATAAAAAGAGGTTTTATTTATTTACGATACGTCTAGTTTATTTATATTTTTATTTATTTACCATACCGTTTGAGTAAGTATAAAAAGACATTTTATTTATTTACCATACCTCCACTTTACTTATATTTTTATTTGTTTACACCGTTACATGTATATAAGGTGACTTATGGAGTAAATATAAAAAATGTTTTATTTATTTACCATACCTCTCATTTATTTATATTTTTATTAATTTACCATACCTCTTTTATAAATATGGTATTTGGCCCATAGGATTCACTTAAATAAAACCTATTCTTGAAAATGGGCGAATGGATTTACTTAAATAAAACCTATTCTTGAAAATGGGCGAATGGAAGGTTGTAAGTCCTAATTTCAAGGGCTAAATTTACCTTTTTTACCCTCTCCCTTAAAATAAGGTGGGCTATTTGAGGTGATTTGTAAAAATGTACTATGATACAAAATATTCGCCCACTAAAAATTTAAAACCCCTTAATTTCGCCAAAGGGCGAACATTCGCCCCTAAAATTATCCTTGGCAACTACAGAAGTAAAGATTGACTTGCGTGGCCTAGAAGATCTCCTCATCTAGATTGCGTTGTAGGTTCATCTGAACCTCCTCTAGAAGCCGAAACTTTTGGTGGTGGAATGAAGTCAATCCGACGAATGGTTTGCAAGATATCGACTGCCCTAGTTTGAAGCCGGAAACTGAAGCTGCAACTGCAGAAGTAAAGATTGAATTGCGTGGCCTAGAAGATCTCCTCATCTGAACTGCACTGTAGTTTCATATGAACCTCCTTTGGAAGCCAAAACTTTTGGTGGTGGAATGAAGTCAATCCGACTGTCGGTTTGTGAGATATGGTCTGCCCTAGTTTGATAATGAAGCCGCTAATGCTCATGCTACTAATCTAGGGTTTGCTACTGATGATATGAATCAGATTTATTGTACTATTTCTCTCTGCTGAATTATTGAAGATAAAAGAAGATTTGATCAAAGGGTTTCCCCACACATTGTGGGGTTTGTCCCTGGCTAGCCGCCACATCTTGTGTCTCTTGTCTTGGCTTGTTTTCTGTCGATCGTTTAATGTTCTATCTGCACTTTACTTTATGTACATGTGACTGCTAATCAGTGGAATACAATAAGAAAAATAAGTAAATTGTTATAAGCATAGAACATACTATAACTTAACAGTGGCTCACCCAGAGCAGTTCCATCACATTTATTGATGAGCTCTTGTAACCCTTTCATAGCATTACTATCACGTAGTAACTTCATACAGGTCTCAAGGAAAGTTGTGAGCATAGAGGGGTCCATCTCCTGCTCAGGCTTATCCTTACTTCCTGAGGTGGAGGCCTCAACAAAGCTCTTCGTAGCTTCCATGAAGGTTTCACGTGCACGCGCCAAACCAAACTCAACCTCTTTTGCCAGAGCTTTGAAAACCCATGTACTTTCTTCTGGTTGTTTCCCCTTGTCATCCCTTGTCACCATTCCACTTCTGAGCACTATATTTACATTTGGATCCTCTTCACGTGGCTTAAACCTCATCATCTATAGGTTCTGAGTCGGTGGAGGTGGTAGCACCCCTTTATCATGTATCCTAGCTATCAGCGTAGGATAGTCTTCCATTTCATGATCAAACAACATGCAATACTTGCATGATGGATGTGTTGGGTTAGTGCAATCACGGGCATAATGTCCTGGCGCTTTGCAATTTTAGCAAATCAACTGTCCCCGACCTCTACCAGGTCCTCCTCTGCCTCGGCCTAATCCGTGCCCTTGAAATCCTATCCATGCCATCCCTGTGCTCTAGTCAAGGGGCCGTGTTTTAGTCTGAACCCTATAGGTGGGAGTTCTATCCATCATCAATTAATAGCTCCTACAAGTATGCCCATCATGCCCTACCGACCTACAAAATTTACAGAATAGTTTTTGCAGTGTCTGTACAAACTCTTGTAGCAAGTGATAGTTATCAGTGGAATGTTTTCTGGCTACCTAACAGATAGCACACCATAATGCAGGCCCCGCGCTTGGTCCTACTCGAGCTTTTGGCCTTAAGGGCATGAGTCACCCTCTTGCAATATAGTTCACAAAGACCAAGCAATGGTCCTTGTCGTGTCCCTAACTCTTACATTTCAAGCACCATACCTTGTCGCGTACCTTTGGTCAAACCGTCCTGTCCTGCCATCAGACTTTGCATCTCAAGGCATAGATTCCTCAACTGCGCATGGATCTGCTGAACCCCTAGGTTTGGATCTTGCATCTGAATCTCATGTAGTCTCATGGAAATCTCCAAAGCCTCTACCAAAGTGGTTATCTTCTGCTACAATAGCACATCCCTTAAGTGTGGCAGGAGCGAAGCAACAAACCGCTCATGATGTTGTCCGTCCATTAGGTTCATGTTGGCTTCGCAGATTGTACATTTCAACCTTTGATGTAGTTCCCAAGGCATCTTGCCTGGTTGCATTGTGATTTATTCGAATCCCACAATCGATTACGCCTCAGATTTAGGCCTACTGAATTCTTTATTCAGTGTTGCCTAGATGTATACCACTCCAGCATTCGGGTTATTAGTAGAGTACTTAATATACCAAGTTAGTGCATGATCTTGTAGAGCACTAACCAGTGTTGCCTTCTTTATATTATCATCTGTAACACCTTGAGCTTCCCATACAGTCCTCACAACAAACCAGAATTGGTTCGGGCCCTCATTTCCCAAGCCTTTGAATAAAGGCAACTTCACTGTATTTGCCATATTGAACTGTGGTGGAGATGGAGGTGGCATGGGTGAAGTTGGAGGCGATGGTGGTGAGTTGGAGGTGGTGTGGGCAGAGGTGGTATTCGCAAAAATAGCACTTCACTGAATAGCACTTCGTGGAGAAACCTTCGCTATCTCTTCTTCATCCCCTTGCAGAGGTAAAATCAATGGGCTATACTCTGGACCCTTTTTTCCTTAATTCCTGTAAGTTTTTCTGCTTCGCATAGTTCCGAAAATCAAGGCAGCTACATAACCCATTTTTTGCAAAATAGCATTTTAATCCAGGCATTCAAAGATTTTATGTACTTACCTCGCGGTCCTTTGAAAATGTGTCGCTCCACCTTGTTGTAGTTGACTGACGTGTCAACCACTAGTTCAGTCACAAATCCTCCTATGAAACGATCAAGCCAATGATTGATAGCACATGATATCTTATCCTTCGATGCTTCCAATGTTCACACTAGCTTTGGAGTCCACACAATAGGACAGTCAAGTTTCCACCTTCCTTTGCTATCTACTAGCTTCGCGGTCCACTCGTATAACTCAATAGGGAAGGAGCAGAAAAATATCTCGTGGATCTCTGTATACAAGTATTTGTCCAGCCACTATTCCTTTTTCAGTCACGGGTTTCTATTCTCCTGCGGTGATAATTCATGGATCTTCCTATCCAATGAGTCTCTGATCTCCTTTTTAGTTGGATTCCAATGATACGACATCACACATACCTTATGCAGATTTTGACTAGGCAACAAAACCATTTGTTGGCTTGAGGGGCCTGACCCAGGTTTAGCGTTAATTAGCCAAACAAATCCCTACACTACTAGCCCTTTCGGCATCAGCCCACAGAGCACAGACCAAAGTCTCACTCAAAGTAATATGGGGGGATGTTGGAACCAAGTTTCCGCACCCTAACATGGTTGTGATGTTGTTTGATTCCATCTATCCCTGCCTTCGCGTAGGTCGCTTCACTCTAGGGCTTACAAGACGAGCCCTTTATCTCATCCTTCAATACCTCCAGGAAAGGGTATGATCGACCTTCGCGCATCCCTATCCTGCTACTCAGGTACCTTCACATGGCTATGGTAGTGCACTGTGCAGATTACCAAATTAGTCTAAGTGATTTTCATATCTTATCAGATAGTTAAAGTTAACACCGTGTAAAGAGATATCCTTGATCGCGTTCAATTATCTAATGTATTCGTATTCACTCGTGCATCATATAAGAAAAATAAAGGAAATTTACACATAAAATATCAAGATGCAATAATAGAAAAAAGACACAAAAATTGCAGAATATCTTTCTTTATTAATATCTTCCAAGTGTTTACAGACTCTGTCCACCCTGTGCACATCGCTACAGGGGTCCACACACTCAGCTGTAGACTTCTACCCTAGGCCTCTATGCACTCAACTGCAGAGCCTCTACCTACGCTGTGACACAAGACTTAGACTTCTTGCTTCAGAGCTATGACTCTCTTACATGTTGTGTCTCTAAAACTACTTAGAGCTTAGCTCTTTTTATCCAATCCCATGATTCGCAGACCATGGGTAGATCTCTTACAGCCAACTTTAGTTTACAAAACTAAGGGCAGACTACCCTTTATGACACATAACACCTTCGCGCTCCGCAACCACAAAATGTGAAGAATTTACTATTTTATTACAAAATTTAACTCAAACATGCGCTTTTAGCCCCAAAACTGCCGTTGGGGGATCCCACTCCTAGCAAGATTGTCCAGATATTCCGAGCCAAAATTAAGAGATGACCTAGTATCTAAAGTAGGCATAGGATGAGGTGAAAACAGTTGAATTCTCAGAACAATTTCGAGTCCAACACCTTGGTGCTCGAGTGACTCTGATAACTCAGGAAACGACTCAGGCAATATTTCAGACAGATCAGAGGAAGAGGAACTAGGTGAACTAGATGGTTTAACCACGATGACCTTGTCTTAGTTAATAAGAAAAGGAGAGATAAACTTCAAGGCTTTAGAATTTTATTTAAGGGAAACTCACGATTTGGTCTAGAAAAGACTAACATGACATTATCAGATTGTGGGCAATCAATTATTAAGACGCATAAATAGACTGGCGCTCTTTCATGTTTTAAGAGTTGAGAAAGAAACAAAGATGACTTTATCACTTTCAACTGGAAACGAGATCGAAAGGAAAAGTGCTTGAATGATATTTTAAGTTTAATGAATCAAAAAGATCAAATGACTACTCTGGATGATCTAGGTAAACAGGATTACCAGGCAACCATGAACTGTAGAATAGCTCCCAGTGAACTGAGAAGTATGGGCAGGCAATCTCCCTGAATGCTGTGTTTGGTGTATCATGTTTGCAAGGCAGCCAACTCGGCTTCCTATGGATAAAGGGTTGCAGCGTAGAGGGGTCTCCTGTCATATACTCGATGGTACAGGGAGCACAAATCCATACTAGCGTTTTCTAATGCCGAAGCTAATGACAACTACTAGGTTTAAAGACGTCGGAACACGTCTCTAGCCTAGACCTTCTAGATATGATCGTTAGATGTCAAATGCGCCTTAGGTTAATTGAGTTCATTTTAAAGTTTATCTTGAGTTATGTCTCAGTTTTCAAGCCTTAGCAATGTGACTCGAAAAACCTTAAATGTAACTAAATGGAATAAAACCCTTTCAATTCGATGAATTACCTACACTAGAGAGGGTGGAAAATGCACAATCAAATGCAAACAACCAAGCAACTGAAAGAAGAATGATATTTCACTTTTCGAAAAATAAACTAATGAAAAATGCATTCCAATTCCTAATTTCCTGACAAGTAAAAGTCCTTTCAAAAGAAAAAGAGTTCTTTCCTTTTTCAAATGCTAATGCAATCCTAGTCTTTAATGATGCCGACTATCGTAGCATAATAATACAAAAAACTAGAATTTCATACTTTTTCATGAAATGATGAGATGAACTTTCACATGCAACACTTCAATGAAAAATTTTCGAGACAATTAGCTCTTCAAGTGAATGAAAACATGAAAAGAGAGACTCATTCAGACTAATGAAGCACCGACTTTACTGAAAACAAGACAAGCAATTTAATCCATGACGAAAAAGGAATTTTTAGAGAAGCAAATTAAAACTTTTCAAACTTTTGTAATGGAGGTCAAAACCGTAAAAGGACCACAAACAAAATGCAAGGAGTAAGTACACCAACAACTCGACTCACAAGTTCACAATCAGTTGAATGTATGAAAATCTAGATGCCCTAGTGTCACTAACCATCGAATGACTAGAGAAATCAAAAACCAACAAGCAAACAAAACCAAATGAAAAGTAACTTTCTAGTTAGGGAGAAAAAGGCCTAAAAGGATTACAGGGTCGAAATCATAAGAGAAAAACACACTGGCCAAGATTGGGTACAAACCAATCTTCACATAAAAGCATCGACGTGACTACCTAACTAACAACAAGTGCGAGAGGGAGGTCAATGTGACTATTTCTCATCATATGCCATTGATTGGCACGACTATCAGTGGATTAAATGTGCCGAGCGAAGGAGCCAAGAATTTTTATTTTTTTATTTTTTAAACCTAGACCAGGTCTGCTACTATGAATTTCAAATTCAGACCAATAAGCAGAAGAAAATAAATAGACCAAAGGGAAAAGGTGGAACTAGAAAATTTCACACAAAATCGTGAAATATCAAACAAGATGAATAGAAGGACTTCGCTCCGTAGTGGAGTCGCCAATTTGTGGTGTAGTAAAATTATGAGTGTGGACACAAAAAATTCCTCTAGCCCGATAATGGGTCTAGCCACAACTGATACATTCTATGGAAGATTTCCTTACATTAGAACCAATTAAGAGGGCCTACCTCTTAGTACACTTATCCCATTTGATGATGTCCTTACTTGCTCACTCCAGCTATCTCTCACTTCCTTCTTTAAACACCTGAAGAAAGTAAACAACAACAAACAACTATGATAATAGACAAACTGTAATTCAACCTACTTAACAAGTCAAGAAACATTAAGCCATGAACATGTAAGGTGACAAATCATGTAGGAAATCAATCGATAGTTGCATATATATTGAATCAAGAAGAGATTACAACCATTGTGTTAACGTTGTCATTCTCCTTTGATAAAACTAGGTTCCCACACACTTCTGCTAGCATTCCATGATGGCCTCAACAATAGTATTTTTAAGGCTCTTCCCTTTAGGTTTCACACTAAACCAAATTCACACTTCTCCCTCAGACAATTAGAGAGATACAACTATGAATAGCTTGTTGTTTACTCCAAATTTAATTAGCACTAACACACCAACATTAACACTAGCTTGTGCTTGGAAAAAAGGGAGGTTTATATGGGATGAATGGATGGGAGATGGATCCTCTTCTCATGGGAGAAAGTCTTATCTCTTGTGGTAGTTCCGTGATTATAGGGGAAAGGAGTCCAAACTAACATCCTCAACCCTACCTGGCCAAATCATTTACCAGACTTCCGTTACGAATATTCTAGAGTTGGAAGCTTCAACTCTTTGTTTAAAAAACTTTCCATACGAGGACTGGTGTGACTGGAACAAAGCCCAGTTGCTCTAGTTGGCACTAGGGATAGTGTTAATCCTTGCATATCAGCGTGACTAGAATGAAGCTCAGTCGCTCCGATCAATGCTAGGGACAATGTTAATCCTTGCATATCGGCATGACAAGGATAAGGGCCATTAGCATCGGTCTTGTAAATTGGGAAAAACATAATATTTTGGGGAAATGGTGCAAAAGGGAATTGTTCTACTCATGAAGAGGGACACCATGGGAGTTTGTTCATGAAGGGTAAGCATATAGGGTTCACTATAGAGGTCCTCTAGAATCAAGGAACGGGGAGTACAGGGACAGTGACAAAATGTTGTGTAACAAGCCACCCAAGCTAGACATGTACAAATTTGATGCCTCTAATCCGGAAATATGGGTAGCCCAAATGGAACAATATTTAATTTTAAACGATATACGAGATGATCATACTAAACTATGTGTGGGTGCCCTTTACTTGGACCAAGGGAGATGGAAATGGTGGCAGTGGCATCAGAAATGTTATCCCGGGAACATAACTTGGTAGGTTTTCTCAAAATCTCTTTGTGACCGCTTTGATAGAGAGTCTAACTTTTTGGTCCGCCTTACTAAGCTCCGATAGATAAGCACAATAAAATACTACATTACAGCCTTTGGGACATTGGCTATCCACATAGAAGGTCTAGGAGATGAATTCTACTTGGAATGTTTTATAAGTGGTCTCAGAATCCATCCAAGCCCATGTCCAGATGCACCACCCACCTACATGGATGGATGCTTGCACAAAGGCTATCAAAGTGGAACTTGCTTTAGCTTCCTAGTCGTCTTGTCCAAATTTCATAGCCAAGAGACGACCCACCTAGGCTCAAGGCCCTACCCAAACACCTAAGGTTCAAAAGGTGTTTCCATCAGAAATGGCTGAAAGAAGAAAACAAGAATTGTGCTACTACTATGATGACAAATACTCCCTAGAGCATAAATGAAAGGCACCCAAATTCTTTCAAATTGATGCTATTGATCCTAGTTCATCTGAGGAAGCCCCACCCCTTGAGGGAGTAGAGGACAAAGTTGAGGACACCCAACAGGACAATGAGCTCCCAGCTACACCAGAGGAACCAGTTATCTTGCCACATTCTTTGGCAGACATTTCTGCACCCCAAACTCTCAAAATCAGAGACTTTATTAAACATTTCCTAGTAGTAGTATTGATTGATAGTTGAAACACTCATTAACTTTATCCATCAGTGAGTTGCTGAAGCTATTCATTGTTTTGTTAGGTCAGTCTCTAATTTCAAGGTCTAGATTGTTGATGGGGGGATTATGAAATGTGAAGGCCGCTGTGAAAATATCAAACATTAAATGGTAAACTACCACCTAAAGACCCACATGTTTACGATTAACATGGGTGATTGTGACATTGTCTTGGATGCTAAATGGCTTCACATACTAGGCCCAATCACAATGAATTTCCAGAAGTTATATATATGACTTTTAAGTAGAATGACCACATGCATACCCTCTGTGGACTCCAAGCAGGTGCTCCTTCTATCATCAGCTCACATCGAATGGAAAAGTTGTTGCAAAAGGGCCATCATGGAGTTATCGCCTAGTTTAATGCCATCCAAGTCATCGATCCCACTACTCTTAATATTCATCCTAAGATGCAGCAACTCTTAAACTGACACCAACAGGTATTTGACAAACCTAAAGAGCTTCCACCCTCTAGAGGGGAACATGATCATGGCATCACTTTGGTCCTAGGGGCACAACCTCTGAATGTGCACCCATATCAATATCCTTTCGCCCAAAACAATGAAATTGAAGAGATCATCAAGGGACTCCTTGAAGCTAGTGTTATTCTTCCTAGCATCAGTCCTTATTCATCGCCAGTGGTCATGGTGCTCAAGAAATATGGGGAACGGTGCATGTGTCCAGACTTCAGGGCCCTCAACAAGCTCACTGTCAAAGAAAAATTCCCTATCCTGATTGTTGATTATCTTCTTGATGAACTACATGGTGCTCAACTTTTTACGAAGCTAGATATTCACTCTAGCTATCACCAAATATGCATGAAAGGAGTAGACATTCCGAAGACAACATTTTTATATACCTAGGGGGCATAATATGGGGTACAAAGGGAGGTACCCAAGGTAATAATGTAATAATGGGATGGGCCATAGTAATAAATAAGGTGGTTAACCCATATCATGTAAGGGACCACAAGTAGTTAGTAATAATGTAATGGGCCCATGGTATTAGTTCAATGGTATGAGGGAACCATGGTAATGATCCATGGTATTGTATGTATGAGGCCTATATAGAGGCTAGAGACTCCACATGGGGAGATGTCAAGGAATTATGTCAAGTATTATTGTGTGAATAGGCATATGGCTTGTGGAGTGCTCTCCTTCCTTAAGGAGTGAATGTATGGTGTTGCCCTACCTTAAGGGTTTGATATCAATAAAGAATCATTTCATATTATTTCTGGGTTTATTTGCATTGTCTTATATTTTCATATCAGATCGATAATATTTCTGGGTTAGATCTGTAACAAGTGGTATCAGAGCTATAACAAGTGGGATCAGAGCTATAAAAAGTGGTATCAAAGTAATTTCTTGGGAAAACTATGGAGAAATTTTTTTATTTTTTGTAGGATTTCGGGGGCGGCGAGTTTGCATAATTCAGATATGCAATTAGATTTTGTAGATTTTGCCCCAAAAAATACAGACAATTTTTTGGGGCAACGAATTTGCGGCGCAGATATGGATGTCTTGGTGCAATATCTACAAAATATAATTGTATATCTGTATTCTTTTTGAAAAAACACTCAATTTAATAAAAAAAAATCAATCGAATCGGAGTCCGGATGAGGGAGATATCTCTGATTTAAAATCAGCTCTTTTTTCAAAAATTTTGGTGATGGCAGGAGAGTAGCAGCGTAGATCTGAAATTCCAGTGCCTGGATCAAGATTCCTATCACATGGGTAGATGAAGAATGATTGTTCCATTTATGAAAATAGGTCATAATAGGGATTCTGAGCAATATTGACTAAACTGTGACTATTTCAAATTTTCACCAATTTTTTTGTGATGGCGGGCCTACCTCAGAGTTTGAGGGACTTGTATAAATTTGATGGCCCTCATCTAGCCAAATGGCTAGCACAAATGGAGAAATATTTTAGTTTGAATTACATCATGGATGATGAGACTCCGCTGAGAATGGGAAAAATTTACTTGGACAATGAAAGATGGCAATGGTGGCAAAGGCATCAACATTGCTATCGAAGGCCCTTGACTTGGGACATATTCACAAAAGCTATTATGGACCACTTTGACCGTAAAACTAATCTTGTGGATAAGATTACACAGACAGACACACAGCTTAGCAAAGATTTTATTTTTACAGAAAAGAAGGAAACCAAGGAACCTAAAGGGTTATTTTCTACCGGTATCTCCTTATTACAGGTTCATGGATTGATTCAGAAAGAGAAGATAATTGTTTCTATAAATCCTAGTTGTAAGCAAAATTTCATCAATGTTAATTTGGAAAAAAAATTGCAAGTTCCTACAAAACAAATTGAAAACACATAGGTGGATGATGAGGATGTTCAAGTGTATAAGGATTTGAAGATTTCTATGGATAAGTATGTGTTGCATGGTGATTTTTATACTTCAAAGATGGATAATATGGATGTTGTTTTAGGATATTCTTGGATGGAATCTGTGGGTACTATAAATATTAAAGTGTAGAAGAAATTCCTAAAGCTCTGGTAGAAAAAGAAGAAAATTACATTACAGGATATTTCCATCAATAAACAGGTAGAGTCCACGGAAGTTGACGCAGAAGATGTTCCAGGGACTGACATATCAGATGATGAGCAGTTGATGGTCGACAGTCAAACACAAATAGAGGCTGAAGTAGAAAAGGTTACAGGTGTTGATACATCAGATGAGGGCTCAGTGGTGGAAGTAATAATGGAAGATAAGACACCACAGCAGGCACCACAACACAATAGTTAGGCTCCAGTAAGGGGTAAATTAAAGAAAAAGACACCGTGGGTTAAAACTTCAACATATCATCACCCACATCACCCCGCAAGACAACAACCAACAAGATGGCAACCAACTAGCCACAAGGACAACAACCCCCGCCAGACAGATAGAGAGGAGCAAAGATCCACCTATTAAACATCAACACAGAAGAGCTACCATGGTCAGCTTCCATCTCAAGCAAGCGCGGCACCAGCGAGATCGAGGGTTCATCTTTCTCTTGTATGGCTAGATGCACGTGCACGGTACCAGTGGACTACTCTTTTGAGTAGATCTTATTATTTATGTTCTTCCCATGTTTCGGGGATGAAACATGCTGAGGGGGGTGGAATGTTATATACCTAGGGGGAATAATATCGGGTACAAAGGGAGGTACCCAAGGTAATAATGTAATAATGGGATGGGCCATAGTAATAAATAAGGTGGTTAACCCATATCATGTAAGGGACCACAACTAGTTAGTAATAATGTAATGGGCCCATGGTATTAGTTCGATGGTATGATGGAACCATGGTGTTAACGGGAAATCTAGTGTCTATACAGAGCTACTAGTCCCACTAAGGCTGGCAGCTACCTTAGAAACAAACAAACTAAAACCACTTTCGTTTTCCTTTATGAGAAGTAGATAAGAGGGGAAAGAAGGAGACCAACCTCTCTCTTGCGCTTGGTTCCTTGCTTAATTCCTCTCCCTTCTGATAGATCTTCGCCACTCGCTTCCTCGTCTACCCAGCTTCAAAGAGAACTTGTAGAATCAAAGCAGCATAACACTATCCAAGAACATAGATCTACTATCATAAACAATATAGGACCAGACATATATTGACCACACAAATGGATATATCATCAATCATACAAGAATGTGGAGGAAAAATCGAATAGCTTTATTAATAATCAAGAAAATCAAAGAGAATTACAACCAATTGTTCTGACCCAGCATCATCCTCTCAGCAAGAAAGCCCTTCTTCACCTCATGAAAAGATTAGATCACCCAACACTATGATGTTAGACCAAGAAACCAGCAGCACTTCCTTACAAGATACAAAATTCCAGCCTCTGGATCTCTGGGATGAGGGATCCATATATAGATGTTTGCAAGGGGGGTGAGTCAGCCTTTGAGATTTGATTAGTGTCCTCTCTCTGATAGTTATTGATTCCAATTGGAGATTGATGATCTCTTACTCATCCCTGGGCGAATGCAGAGAGGCAAGTGTCACAGGAGAAGTTTCTGGAAGATTCCATGACCCTCCACCTTGCAGATTGACCCTGCCATTTGTCCACTCTCACCCATCACACCCCATAGAAGGGATTTTCAGTATGCATCACACCTCCCGTGTGTATTTAGGTGGGATGCAATGCACTTTGACCATGGAGCAAGTGAGATGGTCCAGTTTTGAGTAATGTTTCATGGAGAACTTCTGGGAGAAGGTGTAATCAGTTGACCTTGTTCTTTTAGAGGTTGGAACAACACTTTTAGGGACTTAAGAGCCCTTGGTTTATGGACATTTATGATTGGGGTTGCAGTGCCCAAAAATGTCTATAACAGTTTCCCCCTAAAGCGTGAGTTCGTTAATCTGTTGATGTCGGGTGAAATGCTTTATCATGAGGATCTGAAGTTTTTTCGAGCTAGAAGGCAATTTGTAATAAGATACGATACAATACATTATCTTCATAATATTTTCATGATCTAGCTGGGGCGGGCATTCCCATGCTCAACTTTATAAATTCATTTTCATGTACATAAGACAGACAATCGTCTGAGTGCAGACTGATGATTCTGGTAGAGCCATCATCCCTTGGATTGGATGATTATCTATGCAGTAATGATGTACATTTGATGTCTTTATTTTCTTGAATATATATCGCAACCTGGATGGATGAAACTAGATCCAGGGTCTTCAATCTCATTTGATCTTCACTCAAAGTACAAGTTGATCCATGTGAGAGATGTTTTGGAGTCGAACATGGAAAGACATCGCCTGATTACCAGCCAATGATGTAAGCTATTAATAGGCGCGAGAGGAATCACTGATAATGATGATGACCCTCAAGGTACTACAGTACAATTCACGTGGTGGGAATAAAGGGAGTTGGTGTCGAACACCACGCAAAATCTTTCGGTCGAAGGCCATTGATGTAAACCTGTCGCCGGAATTGAGAAACTTGCCATTGAGGCATGCAAGCTTCAAAGTACTGAAAGGGTTGTTCCTAGATCGACTTCGTGGATAATGAGCTGATATCGACAAGAAGTGATCCATCATAGGAGGGCCTTAGTGAATCCCACATCAATGACACAGAACAGAGCAAATGATTTTAGTGGAGGTGAAAACGATCTGACAATATAAGGTTCAGGGTCGCGGTCATGAAAGGATGGAGCGTAAATGTATTGCAGTGGATGAGACATAGGTGAATTCTCTGAGCGACTTCTCTTGAACATATAGGCGACACTGACATGATGGATTGGTAGTGTTACCCCAAATATGGATGGTGTGATGGACCCATGGTGATATGACCAGTGAATGGAACAACCCAACCCGACTCGGATGCGGAGTGAAAGTGTCATGTTCAAGAGCGACTTGCTACCAATAAAGTTTCTTCAAGTTTTCTTCCCAATTTTTCCCCAGTCATTGCTGACCAGCACCTCTTTATTTTTGTCAAGATTGAGTAGGATAACATATGCTTGCTTTATAATTTTCCCTTCGGGCAAACCCATCACTATGCTTTAATGAGCCTAGCGATAGTGAAACTCGCTCTTGTCTGTATGGAAAAGTTTGTCGCTATTGAGTTTTAACGAGTTTAACGACAAAGATAACTCGATCCTTTTCAATTTTAGAGAGTCTAAAAAAGGGACGTAAAGAAAACTCCAATAATCCTTTTTCGTCATATAATCCCTTGAGTCCGAAAAAGTATAAAACAATACAAAAGGGATGAATTTTCGGTACATTTAACGAGCCGAACAAAACAAGCGGTCGATATTTTTGTGTAATAATCCCGCAAGTCCAAAAAGATTAAAATCTAATCGAGGGATAGCACTTCCGGTCACTTTAACGAGCTAGAGAGGCCAATTGCTTAGCAATATTTTCATATTTTACGAGTCAGTTGAAAAGAGCTTAAAGGAGACTTGTTTTTCGAGGAACAAGTGATAAATTCAGATAGCATTTGATTCCAGGTAAGGTTTGGAATTTTCCAATCACAACAGTGTCACAAGGATGGCTAACAGGATCACTCTTCGCAGCTGTTGCTCAAAAATGGTAAACAATCAAATGGAGGTGAATGATCAGCCAATACAGAGTGGAGGTGATGATGAGAACACGACCAAGGCTTCAAAGGTTAATGATAATACATTCACGATGGTTATTTACCGAAAATTGGTTCATTTTTTAATGAGCTTAAACTCTAGGGGAACATTTTTTAACGAGCTTGAATTCCGCGTTAAAACTGCTCAATCCAGTTGTATAATAAGGATGTCTCATTTAATAATGGCATTTTTTTAAATCTTTGTCCCGCACCCTTTCTTTATGCAAGTTAGGAAATGACCAATCCTACGAGTTTAAAGGGTTAGAGGACCTACAAATTTAAAAAAATAAATGGTCGCTCTTCGCTTGCATGCCCCTAGGTATAGTGAAGTAGAGTTTCGAGGTTACCACTCAATTTGCAGACAAAACATTTGTTTTATCAGGAAAGGCCTACCTTTTAACAGAGGTATCTTATTACGGTCTAACCCCATTTTCCTAAATGGACGAGTGTGTCAACCAGTCATATATCCTTCGTGGAAACCTACTCTATGCCCAAGGTTTTCCTGCCGAAACAGACCAGGGTGCATGTCCCCTGGGTTTCAGTCATGTCCTCATGAATCACTCGCTCTCATCAGGTGGACGAACTGGAGATAGATGAGGCATTCCTTGCATGAAAAGACCGTTCAGGGATGGTATTTGACTATTTGCGATGTGTGAACCGGGGAATGAAAGCTGGTCTACGAGCTTGACCACTCTTCCTTCATGCGGAAAACACATTACTCTAAAGAGTGAGGAGACAATGGCTCCCATGCAATAAATATAGTCACGTCCAAGGAGTAGATTATAATCCAGGGGTTCTTGGACTACCATTACGTTCATGTGAACAGTTTTCTTTCTCAATGTTATCGGCACACTAGGAAGGATCCCTAACGGTCAACTGGTTCCTTTGTCAAAGCCTCTTAGATTTCTCATTTCAGGCAAAAGCGATGGCGAACCAAGTGCTTTCCAAGCAGTTGAGGAAAGGATACTCACAGAAGCCCCTTCATCTATGATGGTACCGGCCATGACCATTCTATATATTTGAGCAATGATTCGAAATGGTACACTAGCCGGTAAGCAGGGTCTGCCTAGTAGATTCCAATTGAAGCAAACAACTAGGTTGCTTGGAGGTGGGACAGAATAGACGGCCGGATATGACTCTGACGAACTTCCTTCCTGCGGTAAAGGAATGGGTAGACTGTCCCCATGTTCATCGGAGTCTGTGCTTACGAAGAGAATTTGGACGGTGTCGTTCTTGTTCTCTCCGGTGACTGTATCATCTGAAGATGGACCTTTGGAATGCAAGGCCAGGTCAACTGCCACCTCGACCTTTTGAATTTTGTCTGATGTGGATTCATAGGGTTCATTTTCAATGATAGAAGCTTCAGCCGACCACAACGGTGTGTTAGCCGAATTTTCAACTAGTGACAGACTCGGCAAGAGTTTCTTATATTTAGGAGGAAGTCGTAACGGTGAAACTGGACGGTCATCCAAAACTCTTTTAGCCTCATTTAAGAAGGGAAAACGGTGGACGGCGTGATCGCCTTCACACAGTTTACAAGGAAATTTACATTTTCCTTTTTGTCTGGGGGCTTCACTTTCACTAGTTGACAGTGTATTTTCAACATGATCGTCAGAGGTTGATGACAACAGATTGTGCAAACAAGGAGACCAGTCCCTTAAGATTTGAGGGATGCAAGGACAATCTCGATGATAGTGGTCTCCTTTGCAAATGACACATGGTGATTTAGGCCTGGATGGTGCAGTGTGTGGATTTTCGCTAGACGATGCCTGGTTGCCCCTTTTCGCCTTTGGCTCCTTCTTCTTCTTGGTTACTTGATTTTTGGCTTTACCAGCTTCATCAAGCGAAGATGAAGGAGGAGAGGAAGAATTGGATGAAGTAGAAGGTTGGGGGGTAACTCTAGTATTGTTTAGTTGCTGACTTGATTGTTCAGGAATCACGGTGTTCTGAACGACAAAGGTCGAGAAGATCCATACGGGAAAGCCGATTGTTAATCCTGGAAGCAACAATGTGGCCATATGGGGTGCACCAACATCTCCCACAGAGGAGAAAGGACTAGGATTTCCTCCAAGGGGAACTCCTTGGTTGGTGGACTCCATTTTTCTCAACCTAAGACCAACATAGGAAAGGTGATGCTTATTCAGATTAAAATAAATTTTAGACGTTTTGACACAACCTACTTTTTCAATTTTTAAGATTCGAGAAAAAACAAAATATGACTCTAGTCGCCTTCGATTTTTAATGAGCTGGAAGTGACAAGTGCTTAGATGGACCTTTTCCTTTAAGGAGTCTGAAAAGGAACGAAAGAGACTGCTCTGGAAATCTAGACAGAGGGATTACCAAACCAATCACAAAATTGCAGAATACTTTTTACGTTACGGCAGTCAATCTTCCCGAATGTTGTGTTCAGTGCATTGTGATCGATAGGGCGGTAGACATGACTTCCTATGGATAAAGGATAAAGCCTATTGTGGTCTCCCAATATATACTTGACGGTACGTGGGAGCACAAGTCCGTACTGGCACTTATCGTCTCAAAGTGGAGGAATCACCCAACCAACAATGAAAACAACAGTTACCAGGCTTTACGACGCCGGAATATGTCTCTAGCCTAGACTTCTAAATGTTGTGCGTTAGGTTCCAAAGAGTTTTTAGATTCATTAAATTTATTTTACAGTTGATCTTGCTTAAGAAATTTTCCTTTCAGGTTCACCGCGTGATGTAGATGTACAATTCCTTAAATGCAATCTAAGATGATAAGCAATCATTTAATCTTCTTTTTGCAATGAAAATCCTAGCTACTAAGGAAAGAGAGTCGATATTCTTTCAACATAGAGCAGAGAGCACACACTATATGCACTGTCCTAAATCAAACCAACAAACAGTCTAAATGCAAATGCACATGCATGTATTTGTTTTCAGCCTTCTTAATGTGTGAATGATAAAAAGAAAGCGAAGCGCAAATCTGAATTATTTTTCAAAGCGACATTACTAACAAGTTTCTTTTCAATAAAAAATGAAGGCAATTGCGACACTTTGCGATTTGTAATTGAAAACTTTCTTTCGACACTTGAAAAACTACTAATTCAAATCAAATACAAGAGTAACAATGTAATCGACTATCAAGAACAATCATATTCTCTTCTATGACTGAAAACGACACTTGCGACACTTTCAAATCAAGAAACGACAGTTCAATTACGCTACTTCTTTGTAAAGAGAATTGAAAATGGATCACAATACATAAAAACATTTACAGTTCATTGCACAATGGAGGTGGAATAATGGCAAGGAAGGGGGTTTCAACAGAGGTATACTGACTACAGAAAGCAAAACTCCTGAATAGAGCTGAAAAGAGTGAACACAGAAACCAAAATCTAATAGCAGAAGAGGTCTTGTCCGATCAGCGCACCTGTAACATAGGGAAAGTGAGATGCAGCGCACCTACTAAACACAGGAAGTGTGATGCATCCAGGTTCCAAAGAAGAGACAGTGCGATGGTCCAGGGACGAGACTTCAACTGGGTTTCGGGTCACAGTTTGCAGCTCAGTTCAGGGATTTAGGTCGAGCAAGTGGTAATCAGTAAATAAATCACACGGGTAGATCTAAGGAGGTTACTAGAGCCACCACAAGGGAAATTAGAGAGCTTGTAAATCGATTGTTCAATTTATAAACAAAACCCGGAGATAGACTAAAGCAGCATTGATCTACTTTGTACTTGCATAGAAAATGCAGTTCGAAGGCTAGCTGGCTTGACTTCAGGCTCTGCCTGTAAGTTTATAAAGCAAAACAAATATAGACAAAAAAACAATCTATTCGCTCCCCAGTGGAGTCGCCATTTTGTTATCGGGAAATCTAGTGTCTATGCAGAGCTACTAGTCCCACTAAGGCTGGTAGCTATCTTAGAAACAAACAAACTAAAACCACTTTCATTTTCCTTTATGAGAAGTAGATAAGAGGAGAAAGAAGGAGACCAACCTCTGTCTTGCGCTTGGTTCCTTGCTTAATTCCTCTTCCTTCTGATAGATCTTCGCCACTCGCTTCCTTGTCTACCCAGCTTCAAAGAGCACATGTAGAATCAAAGCAGCATAACACTATCTAAGAACATAGATCTACTATCATAAACAATATATGACCAGATATATATTGACCACACAAATGCATATATCATCAATCATACAAGAATGTGGAGGAAAACTCGAATAGCTTTACTAATAATCAAGAAAAGCAAAGATGATTACAACCAATTGTTCTGACCCAACATCATCCTCTCAGCAAGAGAGCCCTTCTTCACCTCATGAAAAGCTTAGATCACCCAACATTATGATGTTACACCAAGAAACTAGCAGCACTTCCTTACAAGATACAAAATTCCAGCCTCTGGATCTCTGGGATGAGGGATCCATATATAGATGTTTGCAAGGGGTGTGAGTCATCTTTTGAGATTTGATTAGTGTCCTCTCTCTGATAGTTCTTGATTCCACTTGGAGATTGATGATCTCTTACTCATCCCTGGGCGAATGCAGAGAGGCAAGTGTCACAGGAGAAGTTTCTGGAAGATTCCATGATCCTCCACCTTACAGATTGACCCTGCCATTTGCCCACTCTCGCCCATCGCACCCCATAGAAGGGCTTTTCAGTATGCATCGCACCTCCCATGTGTATTTAGGTGGGATGCAGTGCACTTTGACCATGGAGTAGGTGAGATAGTCCAGTTTTGACCAATTCTGAGTAGTTTTTCATGGAGAACTTCCGGGAGAAGATGTAATCAGTTGACCTTGTTCTTTTATAGGTTGGAACAACACTTTTAGGGACTTAAGAGCCCTTGGTTTATTGAAATTTATGATTGGGGTTGCAGTGCCCAAAAAAGGCTATAACACTTGGTAATGATCCATGGTATTGTATTTATGAGGCCTATATAGAGGCTAGAGACTCCACATGGAGAGATGTCAAGGAATTATGTTAAGGATTATTGTGTGAATAGGCATATGGCTTGTGGAGTGCTCTCCTTCCTTAAGGAGTGAATGTATGGTGTTGCCCTACCTTAAGGGTTTGATATCAATAAAGAATCATTTCATATTATTTCTAGGTTTATTTGAATTGTCTTAAATTTTCATATCAGATCGATAATATTTCTGTGTTAGATCTGTAACAAGTTTTATCAGAGCTATAACAAGTGGGATCAGAGCTATAACAAACTTTCTGAACTCATGAAGGCAATTAAGAATTCTTGGTCATTCCATTGGGTCTTTGTAATGCCCCATCCACTTTTCAAAGCCTCATGAATCACCTACTGAAACCATATCTCTGAAAATTTGTCCTCATTTTCTTTTATGACAATCAAATCTACAACCTAACATGGGACAAACATCTTCTACATGTAGACCTGCTCTTGCAACTGCTCTGGAATCACAAATTATTTGTAAAATTGTCCAAGTGCTCTTTTGGTAGGGAAGAACTCGAGTATTTGGGCCACATTGTGGGTTGTGAAGGTGTCTAGGTGGATCCCAAAAAGATATAGGAAATGCAAGATTGGCCCCAACCAAAAACCTTGAAGAGTTTGAGGGGAATCTTGGGTCTCACCAGCTACTCTCGCAAATTTGTCCGCAATTATGGTTTCATTGCTAGACCCCTCACTAACCTTCTCAAGAAAAATTCATTCCCTTGGAATGATGCAACACAACAAGAATTTATGGCTCTCAAACTAGCTATGTGTTCCACTCTCGTATTGGCACTACTCGACTTCACCAAATCTTTTGTGATTGAATGTGATGCTTCAGGTACAGGTATTGGTGTGTCTTAATGTAGGAGGGTCAACCCTTGGCTTTCACTAGCCAACAACTGAGTGGGAAACATCTGGGATAATATACCTATGAGAAGAAGATGATGGCCATCTCACATGCAGTAGATACTTGGCGACCATACTTATTGGGGTAGCATTTCCAAATCTACACAGACCATTAAAGCCTCAAATATTTTTTGGAGCAATGCCTATCCTTGCCCCAACAAAATAAATGGCTGGCCAAAATGTTGGGATATGATTATGAGCTGATTTACAAGAAATCGCGTGACAATGTAGTAGCATATGCTTTATCATGCCAATTTGAGGATGAAAGCACCCTGCTATCAATCTCTCTTCCCATACCAGATTGGATTGAAGAATCTTGCAAGGAATGGTTTTCGCACCCCTCTCTCCCAACTCATTAATAAATTGAGAGAATATCCTAATTCCTCAATTGGCTACTCTTGGAAGGATGAGATTCTTCACTACAAGGATAGAGTAGTGATATTGCTAACATCCACCCTCAAAACATGCATTTTGGCAGAGTTGCACTCATCTCCCACTGTAAGCCATGTAGGGTTTCAGAAGACTTATGCTCGCATTTGTCGTTCTTTCTTTTGGACAAGCATGAAAACTGAAATTCTTGCTTTTGTAGTTGAATTTGATGTGTGTCAATGCCACAATTGAGAAACATTCAAGTCACCAGGCACCTTACAACCATTTCCAATCCCTGCCTCAGTTTGGATGGATGTTTCTATGGATTTCATTGCTAGTCTTCTGAAGTCAGGAAACAATCAATCATCATGGTGGTTGTGTACAGACTTTCTAAATATGCTCATTTTTGTGCTCTACCCCACCCATTTAACCCCACTTTGGTGGCTCAATCTTTCATCGACCAGATCTTCAAACTTCATGGCATGCCCACTTCCATTGTGTCTGATCATGACCCAACATTCACCAGTAACTTTTGGTAAGAAATTTTCAAGCTACAAGGAACCCAATTCCAACTCAGTACTTCCTATCATCCCCAAATTGATGGTCAAATTGAAGCAATCAACAAATGTTTGGAGACATACCTAGGGTGCTTCACTTCATAAAAGCAACATCAATGGGTACAGTGGCTACCTTTAGTTGAATGGTGGTATAATAATAACTATCATGTAGCCACCAAGATGACTCCATATGAAGTAGTGTATGGCCAACTCCCACCTTCACCTATTTCTTATATCCCTGGATGCTCTAAGGTGCAAGTAGTGGATCAAATCCTACAGAACCATGCAACCATGATATCCCGTCTCAAAGAAAATATCCATCAAGCTCAGAATCGAATGAAGAAATAGGATGACTAACATCGTTTTGAATGCACATTTCAAGAAGGGGATTAGGTATTCCTGCGACTACAACCATATAGGGAAACATCACTCAAAGAAAAGGGATGCCAAAAATTAGCTCAAAAATTCTATGGGCCTTATCAAATACTTCAGTGCATTGGAGCAATAGCCTACAAGCTGGCCTTGCCACCAACTTCAAAAAACCATCCAGTCTTCCATGTATCATGCCTCAAGAAAGTGGCGGGGAACAATTGTAGAATTCAAACTAGTCTACCTGAATTGGATGAAGAAGGTTGACTGTAGCACGACTGCATGATCAAGGAAGTCCTCGTCAAGTGGAAAGACACCTCTCCAGAAGATGCAACCTAGGAACCAACCACTATTCCTCAGTAGTTTCCATAGCTTCAGCCTTGAGGACAAGGCTACTTTTTATGAGGGAGGGCATGTTAGGGTCCAAACCTAACCCCTTAGTTAAAGAGTCAATAAATCTCGTATTAATAATTGTAAGTAGTTAACCCACATTTAAGAAAGGGACCACAGTTAGTTGCAAACGGGCCGTGGTATTAGATAGATGGGATTGAGAGAACCATGGTAATGATCCATTGTATTGTATGTATGAATCCTATATGAAGGATAGAGACTCCCCATTGAGAAATATTGAGCCTTATTTTGTAATCGAGCTCTGCTCTACTAGAGGTTGCCCCCTTGAAGTGGCAAGTGAACATTGCTTTCATCTTGTTATCACTCCAAAATTTCTTTAGAAGTTGTTAAAGAAAAAAATGCTAGAGGTAACCACAAACCAACTTTGGAGATTAGGATTGAGGGCTCTCTCTTTATGCTTTAACTTTGTTTTAGTTAATTGATTTAAGGCTAGTTATAATTGTGCTGGGGTTTTTGATTTGAATTTGGGTGGTGGGATCACTTACTTAGATGAAAAAGGGTTGTATTTTACCACTGGGCTATGGGGTCAAATGTCAGACAAACAGGACTGGATCAATTTCTAAAAATAGTGTCTACAGGGAAAGATATAGGAGTTACTACATATCTCAAAGGCTCGATGGTGAAGTGGTTTCCTATCAGATCAAGGGAGAAATTAAGGGTTTCCTAGTCTTGATTATGAAGAGAAATGAACGAGGTCGAATGGGATGGGAGAGCAATTAAGGGTTCTAAAATCCAGATATCGGATGAAAACATATAAAAGATTAACTATGCAAAATAGAGTGTACTTAAACAAATTTTGAGTTAAATTTCCAGTTAATTCATTAAAATTTAGATAACATTTAAGTTTATCAAACACATTAGAAAATAACAAAATCAGACAAAGAAAATACTTCACTGCAATAGCTCATCTCATGAATCCCGTAGTGCAATCATTTTATTACTTGATCCAGTTTGTTGACTTGAAAATTGGTACAATAACTCTTAGGTTTAAGATCAAAATAACTCTACAAATGTATAGCAATCTAGACTCAATACTTCAAATTACGAAGCATTTATACAAAAATAATTTACAAAATATCACAAACTGCCTTGGGAATTAATCTAGGAGAAAGAAATATCTTCATGCAAGAAGATAGAGACAACTATTGAACTGTTGTTTGCTGTCCTTGTTATTTAGGTTATGTTGTCTTTTAATATTTGATCTTTTTCCCTTTAATCTGCTTTGTTGTTTGGTCTTCAAGCTGGATGTTGTATTTATTTTGACCTTTCATCTGATACACTTTCACTTGGCTCACCTATCAACGTCCTTTTACTGTGGCCTTTTACTTTTATTATACATTTTACATTTTACTGTGTATTTTTTTTACAGTAAATCATTTAGTTTTTCCCATGTCTCAGCATCTGGTAATTGGATATTGAGCATCTTTCTTTGATCTCATCTGCCTCTGTATACTTCTCAAAATACCTAGAAATTTGTGGTTTAGGCTACAAACTAGTTTCAATGGTGACTTTAGAGGGTATGGTTGCTCTAATTGTGCACTAGATGGCTGAATTTGGCGTTCGAAGCGTGTTTAGAAGGTAATCGGTGGTCAAATTTGGTTGCAGAGGCTCAGGGTGGCGCATGAAGTCTTAGGTAGCTTTCACTGTGCAAATGAGTGAAAAGAGTCAAAATGGGCTTCTTTGGCTTTTTAACTGGAAACGGTCACATTTGGTGGGGAATTCATAATGAATAGTGGATGGTTTAGCTTTTGGCGGGGGAGCATTTTCAGGGTCCATCATACTGCTTTTGGCAGTTGAGCGATATCTCCTTGAGAGCACGTGGGTTAGCCTGGAGCTGCCATGTAGCCGAAAAGGGCCTAGGCAAAACCGCGAATCTCGCGTGCTGTCAGATTTGGGGGTGAAAGATCTAATGGTTGTCACGTGGTGAATTTTCACAAGGAGAATAAGGGAAGAGATTTGTGGGGCCCAGGGGTTAATTACAATTGATTTGTAATTAATTAATGAATAAAGTGGGGATTAAATATAATGTGTGGGTTAATGGAGTGGGACCGGGGTTGTATGTAGCGGAGGTTTTCTAACTGCACCAAGGGTGGTGGGTTAAAAGGTTTTATGTCGGGGAATTATGACATGACAAAGTTATTTAAATAATATGGGGGGGAAACAAAACTTAGGATAAAGGGTATTTATGGGTATTTAGGAAATTATTAAGGGGGAGAGTGATTTTTTTAATGGGGAATGGGTTTCACACTAGGTAAAAAAGGGTTTTGGGGAGGGGAATGACCTTTGAAGTCCAATTTGCTAGGAAATTGTGTGAAACCAAGGGGCAAGGGTGAAAATGAAGGGAAATTTAATAAGAAATGATGGGATAATGGGGAAATTGTAAGTATGTAATGGGGGGTGAAATGAAATGTGGGGAAGTTATTTAAATTAGCTTGTGAACATCCTTTCACTTTAATAACTACTCCTGCACACTAAAACATATGATTAAGCATGATAAATTTGCTTTTGCTTTAACAACCTTGGACTTCTGCAGCCTTTCTTGTACCTACCCTTTACTTACCCTAACATTTTTTCTTCAATTTATTGGGTGCATTTAAGCTAGCAAACACTTTCTTTCCTTTTTATTTTGAAAAGAAAACTATGTAATTCTAACCTTATATCTTCCAATGGCTCAGATTAAGCTATTAAGCATAGTTTATTTCTTTACCTAACTACTGATCTCCCAAGACTAAACCATTTGGCTAGATCTTTGTTCTCTATCTATAAACATGAAATTTAAAGCATGAACTAGTCAACATTAAGCTATTTGACTATCATGGGTTGTGGCATTTATGACAAGCTATACACAACCATTATTTTTCACAGTGAAGTAAAAAGTAGTGGCACTTGAATTTGCACACTTTCATGATCTTTTTTTGTTTGGGGTTCATAATTTTTTATTTTTTTGATATTTTCTTATTCTTTTTGTCCCTTGATATTTCTTTTAAGAAATACCCTCTTTACATTTTTTAGTTTTTAGTATGGAAAACATTTTTCAGAAAGCAAAAGTATGTACAATACTACAAGACTAACCATAGCCAATTCAAAATTATGAATCCTATTATTATAGGACCCTAACAGTGGCTCCACATGGGGATGGCATTCCTAGTGAAATGTAAAGAAATTTAAGATTAGTAGCCTTTGAATTGTGACTACAGTTACCCTGTAAACTGTTCTTCTATGATTTCTGCCTTATTCATACTTATGATGGTGAAACTTTCAAAGCTCAGGGCCTTCCCTACGGGCTTCAACTTCAAAATACTACCATCCATTCCAATCTAAACTCTGCAATGTTATATATAATGAGTAAAGTAAAGTGAACTATTTTTAATCTGTGGAAAAATAATGCTTCAGCATTCTTCCATTGACAAGTCCTCCTGGTAGATCTGATCCATCTATCTCTCTCAAGAAAAAAACATTGTTACCACTGTAACCATAAATGACATAAGGGCCTTTCCATAAGAAGTCAAATTTTCCATGTTTTCCCTTGTATTCTCTTGTTGAATCCCGCTTAAGAACTTTCTCACCTATTTAAAAATCATCAGCTTTGGTCTTTTTATCCAATATATTTTTTATTTTGTCCTGGATTATTTGTGATTTTACATATACTTCTTCTCTCGTCTGCTGCAAGTGTATAGTCTGATTTATCCTTCTCTCGATATAATTTGGTTCTACCTGCAACTCCTAGATGATATTCATCACTGGCACTCTCAAAGAGGATGGAAAAACAACACCCATCCGATATGCTAACAGATAGGGAGATGTACAAATGGACTTTTTGGTAGTTAGTCTGTCTGCCCATAAGGCATTGACCAACTTTTTGTTCCATGCCTTTTTGTTGTCTTCCAGTAATTTCTTAATGACATTGACCATGCTTTTGTTAGAGGATTCTACAAATCCATTACCTTGAGGGTAATAGGCAGTGGAGTGGCCAAGGGCGATGTGGTATTTCTTATAGAAGTCTATCATTTTCTTGGACTGAAAAGTAGCTACATTATCAGTAATGTGCTTTTGGGGGCATCCAAATCTTTACAGGACATTGTTTTCTAGGAAGGAGATAATGATAGAGTCTGTAGCTTGTTTAGAAGGGATGGCTTCTATCCATTTGGTAAAATAGTCAGTGGTTGTCAAAATGCACTTATGCTGGGCTGAGGAGGTTGGGTGTATTTCTCCAATGAAGTCTAACCCCCATTGTTGAAATGGCATTTCTGTGGAGATGGGTTTGAGAGGTAAAGGTAAAAGCTTTCCTTTTCCCTCAAATATATAGCACTTATGAAAGGAGGTCACATGTTTCTTCACATCTACAAAACGAGTGGGCCAGTAAAAACCAGCCCTCAAAATTTTCAGCAGTCGTATTCCAATACAAGTCTCCTCCACAATATCTTGCATGAAATTCTTGCATAATTTTATTGACTTCATATTTCAGTAAACAATTTAATAGAATACCACCATTGTCTTTCCAAAACAAAGCATTATCTATGATACAATATCTTAATGACTTCATTTTCAAAAATCTAGCTTTAGTTCTTGTTAAACCAGGAGGAGCTTGTAAGTTTAGTAATACAATTATGATATCTGCATACCAAGGTGAATCTGTAAAAGGTTCACTAATCTTTGGACTCACCATCTCTTCTTGATCATCAAGGGCACTAATGAAATTTATATCTAGGGCTTGATAGTTTGATTCAACCATGAGTTTGGCTAAACCTTGGCCTTTGATAAGTTTAGTGGTCTTTATTTCTATGTCATATTCCAATATAGTGGTAATCCATTTTCCTCTCTTTCCTTCGGGCCAATTTTGTGTCAAAATTTCCTTTACTATGGAGTTTGGAACACAAGCAATGATGTGAGAATACAAAATATATACTCTAAAATCTTTGATAGCCTTTACAAAAACTAGTTCTTGTTTTTCCATTATGTTGTATTTGAGTGTGGAATCTCTTAAGGATTTACTGAACAATGCAATTGGTTGTTCATACCCCTGGCCATTCTTTTGCAACAAGACTACTGCAATAGTGTGTTCTCAAGCAAAAGAAAAAATTATAAAATCTTTTTGGAACTAAGGACTTATAAGGACTGGAGTCTTGGTTAGGGCTTCCTTGATGGCTTCAAAGGATTGCTTGGCCTCCATTGTCCATTTAAGTGTTGACTCTTTTCTTAACATGTTATTTATTTCTCTAATCAATTCTGCTAAATTTGAAATGAATCTCATACGAAAATTAATTTTGCCTAAAAATGACTACAATTATTTGATGTTTCTAGGATGGGTGATGGTCAAGATTGTCTCTATTCTAGCAGATCTATTCTAATTCCATCTTTAGATATGATACATCCCAACAACTTTCCTTCTTCTAGACCAAAGAGTGTCTTTTTTGGATTTAAAGAAATCCCAACTTTTCTGCATTTGATGAAAACTCCTCAAGTGATCTAGGTGTTCATTATCAGATTTAGAAAATATTGTGATGTCATCTTGGTAAACCCCTAAGAAATCATGGATCTCCTTGGAAAAGGCTATATCCACAGCTCTTTGAAATGTTTCTCCTACATTCATTAATGCAAAAGGCATCTTCAAATAGATGAAGGTACCCCAAGGAGTAGTAAATACAGTTTTGGGTTGGTCTACTGGTTGGACTAAGATCTGGTTTTATCTAGAAAATCCATCAAGCAGTGAAATTCTGGATGAGCCTACTACCCTCTAAAGGATATGGTCCATTTTTGGTAGAGGATAGTTATCTTTTAATGAGACCTTGTTTAAGTTTCTAAAATCAACACAAAGGTTGATTTGTCGAGTTTTATTCCTAGTAGTGACTAAGTTTGAAACCCAATCTGAGTATCTATTGGGAACTATAATTTGGGCATCATACATTATTTTAACTTCTTTCTCAATAGATGGCATAAGAATTGGATTAATTCTCCTAAGTTTCTTTTTAAAAGGCTTATGATCCTCTTTGATAGGTATCTTGTGTTGAATTATGCTGGTGTCATAAGACTTCAAGTCTTCATAACTCCATGCAAATACATCTTGGAACTATTTAAACATATTTATTTATTTAATCTTTTCCTGTGGAGGTAAGGATTTTTATAATTTAATAAGTTTAGGTTTTTCTTCAATTCCTATGTTACATTCTTCTATATCTGCTCTGAAAGGCTCCATTTTTGGCTTCCTAGCTACATTGTTGGAATCAAACAAATCTTCTAATGGGACTAATCCCTTGGGAAAAAAATTATTTTTAAGATTAAGAATTTCAGGATCATCATTCATTATTTCTTCTATTTCTACATTTTCTAAGTTATCTACTTCTAACTTAGTCAAATTAATGGGTTTACCTATTTCTAAAATATTTACATCTATATCACTATCTATGTCATTATCTAATGTATAGTCTGTATCTATTTTACAATTCTAAAACTCACCTTCAACATTCATGAAGTCATAAATTTTGGAATCCTGTGAAAAAATCTGCCAATACTTCAAATTGTCTGGTATGACAGGCCTATGTCTCACTTCTGCAGTATACTGATGGTTGGGCTGAAAGGGAAACTTGCAGGTACAAGCAAAAGTAGCCAAACTATGGGTCTACATATTCTATTTTCTAGGAATGGCAAAAAAATTTGTTTCTAGAATGCCTTTGATCAAATCTAGGACAGTCTCTCTAGGATTCATTCTTTACTAACTCGGTCAAGGGAACTGATATCTTCAATTTTGCTATTTCAGTTTTGAGGTTGAAAGGGAGCTGAGCTTTGTTTGTTTAGATGAGATCTTCCTTAAAAAATGTAGTTTGTGTGTTTTTATCTTGTTTCTCAGTACTGGGCAATTCAGTGTGTGTTTCAACTATTTTTCTTTGATTTCTCTTATTTAGATTGATTTCAATAATTGTTTCAGTTTGAGTTTCAATAGAGGTTATATCTATAATTTTTGGGGTAGAAGTCTCTCGTGTTCCCCTCGGGAGGATTTGTACAATTTTAGTGACAGGAGCTTCTGTTATCTTTTTAGTTTAGGTTTGGGTTGATCTTTTAGTGGGAGCTTCATTGTTATTTTTACTTCTTAAGATATACTATTTGTGAACCTCATATATAGCTGATTCATAACCCTGTTTAAAGTCAAAGGACCCACCCGATTATAATTGCAATTGTTACAGCATGTACAACTCTTGTTTTTCTTGAGTAAGAAAAACAACATCTTTATTTTTTATTCCTAACAAGTTTATTTGGGTGCCATCCTCTCCTTCATGGCTTTGTGAATCCTCAACATAGTTTTCCTAGAAGGGAGGCCTAATCTGCTGATCTGGTATAGCATTCTTTCCAGTGTTAGGATTCTTCCAAAAGTTGCGGTTTCTTATTGGGGTGGTTGTTGATTCTCCCACTGAGTTTTTCTTTCCATGTTTTCTAATCTATACATTATTCTTTCTACACTCTTTGCTAAACTATCTATTTTTCCATCAGAAGTGGGAGTTTCCTCTTTAATTACAACTCTCTTTTCATTTCTCATTTTGGCTTTCTTGGCTAATAGGTTGGCCTCTACACTAACAACATTACTTTGCATTTGTTCCAATGTTTTATGGTTTCTTTCCCTTAACTAGTATGACATGTCAATGTCAAAACCATTGGGGAATTTGACTAATGCTAGGTCAGGTGGAGGCTTAATATTATCATGGATTGCATTGTAGATGTTATTGAACCTAATACAATAATATTGAACTGACTCATTAGGATCTCTACTAATGTTGTCATATTCAAAAAGTATTTGCAGAGGTTTTTTCTTTCTCTCCCATCTATCAATTAATAATCTATGAAAAGCAGCTAAGTCTGCAATATGGTGGGTAGGTAAAGCTTTGAACCATTTCTTAACATCCCCAATTAATGTTTGGGCAAACAACCTCATTTGGACATATGATTCATCTATCTCATGCAACTCGAAATAGTCAGTCATTTTGTTCACATGTTGTTGGGCAGTGCACTAACTAGTAGCATGAAACAAAAATATTTTTCTTTGATAATCTTGGGGCATGGCATGGAGTTGTGTGGGTAAAACCAGAGGTGCATATCGGTCTCCCATGGCTAAGATTCTGGTTTGACTTGGGGGTAAAATAGTGGTGCTTGAGGAAGGGCTTGAACTAGATGGAGATAAACTAGATGATGATGAGGTGCTTGGTTGATGAATAACTAGTTTAGGGGAATGGACTGTGGTGGTTAATATAGGTGAGTTTGTGGTAAATGAAGGTGTATTTATAATGATTGAAGATAGTTCAGAAATTTCATATGCAACAACAGTAAGGGAAGCTAGTTCAACAGATTGTTGAAGGTAAGCATTATCTATATGGCTTATCAATGTGGAGGTTAAAGCTTCTAACTTGTCAAAATTGTCCAAGACAAATTTATCTAAATTCAGATGGATATACACCCTTTTTGTTTCAATAAGTTGAATAAAATCAGAGTCTAACATAGTTTCATGAATGGCATTTTCAGATTTCGTTCTAAATAACGAGAGGTGAAATGACAAATCAAAAGGAATTTACTCTAAAGTTGAGAACTCCTCAGGGAGTGAGTTTTCTTTGACTAACTGGCTACTACTTGCCCGAGTTTCTACCTTTTTTGGTTCTCTTAAAATTCTATCTGGGTCATCAACTATGGTAGTAGGGTTTGGATCTGGGTTTACCCTGGTATAGTGAGTCTTCTTGGGAGCCAGAATTCTAACTTTTTTTTTCAACTGTTTTTTATGAAATTTTTCAAAAGCAACTTCCGAAAATGACCTGAAGGGGCTCAAGATGAAATTTAAGGTTTCCTTAAAGTTTTATTAGACTGAGGATCAAGTTCCCCAGTATGGTTTCCAATAATGTTAACACTCCAAAATTTCTTTCAACTTTGGAGATCAGGGTCTAGCCTTCCTAATCTCATAGAGGGCTCTCTCTTTATGATTTAACTTTGTTTTAGTTAATTGATTTTAGGCTAGTTATGATTGTGTTGTGGTTTCCGATTTGAATTTGGATGGTGGGATCACTTACGTAGATGAAAAAGGGTTGTATTTTACCTTTGGGCTATGGGGTCAAATGTCAGACAAACAGGACTGGATCAAGTTCTAAAAATAGTTTCTACAGGGCAAGATAGAGGAGTTGCTATAGATCTCAAAGGCTGTATGGTGAAATGGTTTCCAATTGGATCCAGGGAGAAATTAAGGGTTCCCTAGGCCGGATTATGAAGAGAAATGCAAGAGGTCAAATGGAATGGGAGAGAAATTAAGTGTTCTCAAATCCGGATATCAGAGGAAAACATATAAATGATTAACTGTGCAAAACAGAGTGTACTTAAAAAAATTCAGAGTTAAATTTCTAGTTAATTCATTCAAATTTAGATAAAATTTAAGTTTATGAAACATATAAGAAAGTAGAAAAATTAGACAAAGAAGATACTTCATTGCAATAGCTCATCTCATGAATCCTGTAGTGAAATCTTTTTATTACTTTCTCTAGTCTGTTGACCTGAAAATTGGTACAATAACCCTTAGGTTTAAGATAAAAATAACTCTACAAATGTATAGAAATCCACACTCAATACTTCGAACTATGAATTATTTATACAAAAAGAATTTACAAAATATGCCAAACTACCTTGGGAATTAATCTAGGAGAAAGAAATATCTTCATGAAAGAAGATAAAGACAGCTATTGAATTGTTGTTTGTTGTCCTTGTTTTTTTTTTTAAGCTGTGGTTCACGATAACTAAGTGGTCGCTACATCCATGGTAAATATCGGGGCAGATCTGCCCGAAGGGATCTTCCAGTCGGCCAATATTCATAGGCCTAACCCTGAGGGCGTCGAGGAGATTTGACACCGTGACCTCCCAACTGGGAAAGTACTTAGCAACGGGAACTTGACCAATTGAGCTATCCCTTAGGGCTGTTTGTTGTCCTTGTTATTTGGGTTCTGTTGTCTTTTAATCTTTGATCTTTTGCCCTTTAATTTGCTTTGATGTTTGGTATTCACACTGGATGTTGTATTTACTTTGACCTTTCATTTGATACACTTTCATCTGATACACTTTCACTGGGTTGACCTATCAAGGTCCTTTTACTGTGCCCTTTTACTTTTACTATACATTTTACATTTTACTATGTATTTTTTACAATAAATCATTTGGTTTTTCCCATGTCTCAGCATCTGGTAATTAGATATTGAGAATCTTTCTGTAGATCTCATTTGCCTCTGTATACTTCTCAAAATATTTGGAAATTTGTGGTTAAGGTTGCAAACTAGTTTCAATTGTGACTGTAGAGGGTACAGTTTCTTTAGTTGTGCACTGGATGGCTGAATTTGGCATTTGGAGCATGTTCAGAAGGTAATCGTCGGTCAAATTCCATTGCAAAGGCTCAAGGTGGTGCAGGAAGGCTTAGGCGGCTTCCACATTGCAAATGAGCAACAAGAGTCAAAATTGGCTTCTTTTGCTTTTTAACCGGCAACAGTTACATTTGGTGGGGAATTCATAATGAAAAGTGGATGGTTTAGCTTTTGGTGAGGGAGCAGTTTTAGGGGTCATCACATTGCTTTTGGCAATCGGATGTTATTTCCTTGAGAGCACGCGAGTTCGCCTAGAGCTGCCACGTAGCTGAAAAGGGCCCGAGCAAAACCGCGAATCTCGTGTGCTATTGGGCTGGTAAAGAACAGAAAGGGAGTTAGTGCAATATGATGTGTGCCGTCAGATCTGGGGGTGAAAGATCTAATGGATTTCATGTGGTGAAGCTGCACCAGGAGAATAGGGTGGATATTTGCGGGGCCCAGGGATTAATTACAATTGATTTGTAAGTAATTAATGAATAAAGCAGGGATTAAATTTAATGCGTGGGTTAATTGAGTGGGATTGGGGTTGTATGTAGTGGAGGTTTTTTAACTGCACCAAGGGTGGTGGGTTAAAAGGTTTTATGTCAGGGAAATATGACATGGCGGAGTTATTTAAATAATACGGGGGGGGGGGGGGACTTAGGATAAAGGGTCTTTATGGGTTTTTTATGGGTATTTAGGGAAATTATTAAGGGGGGGAATGATTTTCTGAATGGGGGATGGGTTTCACACTAGGGAAATGAGGTTTTGGGTAGGGGAATGACCTTTGGAGGGTAATTTTCTAGGAAAATGTGTGAAACCAAGGGAAAAGGTGAAAATGAAGTGAAAAGGGTATTTTAATAAGAAATTATGGGATAATGGAGAAATTAGTATGTAATGGGGGTAAAATGAAATGAGGGGAAGTTATTCAAATTAGCTTGTGAACATCCTTTCATTTTCATAGCTACTCCTGCACACTGAAGCATATGATTACACATGATAAATGTGCTTTTTCTTTAACAACCTTGTACTTCTACAGCCTTTCTTGTACCTACCCTTTACTTACCCTAACATTTTTTATTCACTTTATTGGGTGCATTTAAACTAGAATATTTTATTTCTCTACCTACTACTAATCTCCCAAGATGAAACAATTTGGCTAGATCTTTATTCTCTATCTATAAACATGTCATTTAAAGCATGAACTAGTCAATATTAAGCTATTTGACTATCATGGGTTGTGGCATTTATAACAAGCTGCACACAACCATTATTTTGCATGGTGAAGTAAAACGTAGTGGCACTTGAATTTTCACACTTCCATGATCTATTTTTGTTTTGGGTTCATCATTTTTTACTTTTTTATCTTTTCTTATTCTTTTTGTCCTTTGGTATTTCTTTTAGTACATACCCTCTTTAAATTTTTTAATTTTTAATATGGAAGACATTTTGGAGAAACAAAAAGTATGTACAATATTACAAGACTAACCATAGCCAATTCAAAATTATGATTCCTATTATTATAGGACCCTAACAGTGGCTCCACATGGGGATGACATTTCCTGGTGAAATGTCAATAACTTTAAGATCAATAGCCTTTGAATTGTGACTACAGTTACCCTATAAACTATTCTTCTGTGAGTTTTTCCTTGTTCATACTTATGATGGTGAAACTTTCAAAGCTCAGGGCCTTCTCTACAGGCTTCAACTTCAAATATTACCATCCACTCCAATCTAAACTCTGCAATGTTATATACAATGAGTAAAGTAAAGTGAACTATTGTTAATATGTGGAAAAATAATTCTTCAGCATTCGACCATTGATAGGTCCTCCTGGTAGATCTGATCCATCTATCTCTGTCAAGAAAAAAGCATTGTTACCTCTGTAACCATAAATGACATAAGGGTCTTGTTAGGTTTGTTTGCGTTACCCTTCCCATCTTGATTCTTTTTCCTACCTCGTCCTTTCTTCTTCGCATCAAATTGTTGGTTTCCTTTGGGGTTAGAAGATTGGACATCATTTATAGATGAAGGTTGAGAAGGCATAGGCACTGATGGTGATTCCTGCATAGAAGAAGCAGTTTGTAAAGAAAAATGTTGCAATTGATTTAGCAGGTTCGTCATGTTAGCATTAAACGATCCAACTAGCCCGCTATCATGGGTACCTGGCTTCAGCTTGGCTAGATCAACCTTGGACCAAGGAGCAATAGGAAAATTTTTCTGAAGAACCCCAGATTGAGAATATATAAGTTCTAACTGACAAGCCCTAAAAATAGCCTCTTCTTTGGTGAACACACCAGAGAGCGATACATCCTTAGAGATCTTAGGTTCTAAATATTGAAGAAACCATTCAGAATTATTGTTGAATATCGACTTTAATGAGCCTCTTCCTTCTCCTCCAATCTTGGATATGATTCAAAATGTGGGTTTCCTGGTCCTGGTGAAATTTAGCTAAGAGCTCAGTTCCAACATCATAACATATAGGCAACTGAAAATGGTTAAAAAAATATTGTAGCAAAATCACCGAAAGAAGAAAAGATTCCTTGTAGGAGTTCAATGTACCACTTAGCCACACTTCTAGTTAGGGTACGTTGGAATAATATCAACTTAGTTGAATCATCAATTAAGGAGTTTGACGAACACCATAAGTGGAAAGTGGTTATATGGTCACCTAAATCTTCTCCAGTCTTCCCATCAAATTTGGGTATATAAGGGTGAAGCTTGGTTGGAACTGAAGGCTAGGCTGGGTTATATCTGATCAGATCATTAGTCAATTTAGAAAGATCTGACAAGTTTAACATTGCCAAAAAAGGTAATAGTGGACGAGCCTGAGGATTCCACCTTTCCTGGGCAGAATTCCCAACATTCTAAAAAGAATACCCTAGATTTGTGAAGGAACCAAGTTGCCTAAAGTAATTCGTAGAAACACCTGAACCATAAGGATCTCCTTGTGGCCCAGAAAAAGCTAGATTTTGACCAACTCCTGCAAAAAAATTTCTATATCCAGTGAAATTTCCCCCTAGAGAGGTGTTGAAAGGAGCAGAGAGACCTTCATAAGGGTTCCATGCATGAGCATAGTGAGAAACGCTTTGGAACAAACTGACAGAAGAATGTGACATATTCCCCTGTTGGCCAAAAGATAATTGATTCCTAGCTCCATGTCCACTAACTGCAGGGTTTGTCCATCCTTGGAAAGGATTATAACTTTGACCTATGGAGGAAAAAGGTATTGATGCTAAAGATGGGTTAGAATGTGGTATATGACCACTCCCAAAAGGGAAACCCTGAAAAGAAGTTGACCCACTTGCCATGCAAGTCATATATGTGGAGGCAACTGATGGAAAGCTTAACGAAACTGAATGAATTACATTGGTTGACATTCCAAAGGGGATAAAACCAGTGCCATAGGAAAAATCTTGGGTACCCCCACTCAAAGATGGAATAGAAGTTGAGCCAAATATCACAGTGCTAGGAGTAACATAAGGTATGGAAATCATTTCAACTCCATGTATAGATACAAGAGTTTGCATACTAGTGGCACTTATGGTGGAATCCAATCTCCCAGCAGTGGTCATCAAAGGAAAGGATCAAAATAGACCTGGGCTCGAAGGCCTGTTTTTTGGAGTCCCAACGTATAATAAAACATCCGAATGATCGGGAGGAAGAGGAAAATTAGGAGTCAAAAGAGACTGAGGAAGCTCTTCAACCTTAATAACATCTTCCAACTAGAAGAGGACAGGAGTGTTTCTCTCCAACTCTCTACTTATACCATGTCCATTCTGTGAATCAACAACTTTAACCAAAGGATCAATCTTTGTTGCGTCTACTACCATTGTTTGGAAATCACTAGCAGAATTTCTCATACACCTTCGAGGAGAGGGCTTAGCACTCGTAGGTGATGTCCCACAAAGCCTACTAAATCGACAAACTGGTCGATCAACCACTTTCAATTATTGTTAAGAGAACTAATTAAAGACTCAAAAAAATTGTGAAACTAGGCCAACTAGGAGAAAATAGCACTCTTTAAAAATTCCCTACAGATACAGTCAATAAAACTACTTCCAAGTATTTCCGGTCCAGGTGATGAAGACTAGACACCAAAAATAAGAAAGCAAAAATCAAGGACCCTCCGAAAATAGTTTGGGGTAATGACGGCCCAGGTCTACTAGCGAAGGTAATAGAAACAATTACTCTGACCTCCAGACAATAGCCTTTGTCAGTGCAAGCACCCAAGCTTCGCAAGGGTATCGTCCAGTAGTACTGATGAATGTGATTCAATGCCTACCTCAGGTGCCACGAGATTCCCCTCCGCAGCCACCTATGTGATCCCTAGGAATGGCAACTATGGGCACCAGTTCGTATCAAAAGTGGGTGGAATAGTCTTGATGTGGGATCCAAGAAGTAGGAGAGAGGGTATATCTCTTACTTGTCTTCACTCTCCCTCGTGTTTGACGCAAAGTCACAGAGCTTTCTCGATCTTTCTAATGGCACTAGATTTCACTCATTATTCAACTTTTATGTTTGATAGTTTGAGTGGCCTTCGAGAGTTAACTCTCCACTCATCTATTCCAAGGCCCTAAAGAACTTAAACTTGTTGGTGTTGTTAATGAAAAATTAAAAAGTTCTAGTTCTTTTTATTAAATTACTTGATTTTAGAGGGATGTTCTTTAAGTCAAAGGTATAATGAGAGTGAAACTTATGATGTTTTAGACACAAAAGAAACCAATAGAAACTTAACTATATGCATGCAGTTATTTTCTTTCGATGGAAAGGGGTTTTTACTAGGTTCTACGAAAAACTTATATAAGCAAAATAATCTTTTTCTTTTCTTTTCAGAAACACTCCACACACTCAAAATCTAAAAAATACTAAGAATGCTTATGATGCAAACTAACATAATGCAAATTTAAATGATGATGCAAGATCCTAAGAATACTCATACGATAAGCAAATGTGCTTCTTTATAAGGCCAATAAGCCAACTTGACAATAAAGAGGGAAAAAATTTAATAACAAATCTCCGTCAAAACCAAGCAAAACAAATTGAAAAAGTTCAGGATTTCTCAAAAACAAAACAAAACAAAAAAACAAAACTTGGAAAGAAAAAGAAAGGCTAAAGCTATGTTTTTGTCTTTTTCTTTTGAAGAAACAAAGAAATTTTCGAGGTCACAAAAAGAACTACTAAATTTCAAAGATCAAGAAACAAGCATAAAGAGTCCTTAAACCTTTCAAGTTAGAAAACTCATTAATAAATGAAACTTGAAATGAGAAGGACTACAAACTTGTACAAATTGATTTGAATAATAGTAAAAGACTTCAGAAAACTGACAAAATGTCAAGAAAGACTTTCAAGATTTCCAAAGAGACACTCAAAAATCACCAAAATCAATAAGGTCAACCAAAAGGGAAAGAAAAGCAAACAAATTTGAAATCTGGGTTATAAATGAAACTGAAACCAGTTTCTTGTTCTGGAAATATAGAACATTCAATAACTTCATATAGAAGCCTTGAACGCAAGACACAAACCAAAACCTTACTCAAAAATAAATTTTTCATTGAGAAGGAGATTCGAAATTGAAAACTTGTAAGAGAACAAAGTCTTACAAACAGTGGATGACCAGAAAATAGTAGAATTCACCATAAATAGACCTAACTGGGCAAACAATTTTGAAAAAAAAAATCAAAATTATGTATACGCGACTATGTAAAGACATAGGGGCATGCACACACATTTCAAACACAGGAAACTCGCATATACGCGAGTCTATTTGAGGAAAATAGTGTGTGTACACCACTGTATCCCAAGAAAAATGCAAAGATCAATCAAGAAAAAAATCAAGGCCTGATCCAGAAGATCAGACTTGATGCCTGTGAAGCTAATAAGTCAATGACACTGTAAAAGCAAGAAGTCAAGAAAACAAACCCTGATTAAAAAACAAACAACCCAAACTAGGAAAAACAGTAATGTTTTCCCCAGTGGAGTCGCCAATTCTGTTGCAGGTGGGAACACCCTAGGGCCTTGGGTTGAAAGCCCCAATAGAGTGGATGACATATAGTAGCAAGAAATGTGTAGACAAACAATCTACATGCTTAAACTACTTGTTATCGTTTTGTATTTTTGAGGTTGTTGGAGTAAATACATTGGACAACATCACACCACTTTTGAAGCTGGGATCTAGCCCTACCAGCTTCAGAGAGGGATCTCTCTTTATGATTTAACTTGGTTTTTAAATTGATTTTAGGCTATTTATGTGTAGGTTTTAACCCGTACTGAAATTACTTGCATATGAATTCTAAAACATAGAAAATAAACAATGTGAGAGCATAACACATAAAACACATATACACAGAGATTTTCCCCTAGATCCCAAACATGAGACTACCAATTTGATTTTTCATTATGTTCCTTTCAATGTTACAATAGATATATATATATACATATCGAAGAATCTAATACCATGGACTAAAAACCATCCCACCCAAAACCATGTGCAAAAACCATTCACAAAATGATATGTAGGTTAGCCCCACCTAATATAGGGTCCGACAAAAAATTTTCCCTGGGCGCTGCCCTAGACCCTGTAGTGGGGGGATAACCGCCCCCCTCAGACCCCCTTGTGACCCCCCTGTGGCACTCCTCCCCCCCTCTAACCCCCTGGTTCACTATGTTAGCTAGTCGTGGAAAGAATGTAACACAACCCAACATTATGACTATGCTTGATTGTTTGTTTGAATTTGGTTGATTCGTTTGGTTGGTTGATACGATCAAATTATTTACTTTCCATTGGGCTATGGAGTCAAATATGCTAGATATTACATCAAATATTTAAAATAATAATCACAGGGAAAGCTAGTTGCATTTACTGGATCCTTAAAGTGAATTATGAAATGGAGAAGAGGTGATTTCAGTAATGATCGAAAATCATTTAATAATTTTTCAATAAGACTTAAGAAGGAAAACATACAGATTGTAAAAATAGTCCAAAGAAGGTGTTCAATTAACAAATCTTATTTTTCACATTTCATGTTTTACAATTATATTTTCAGATGATTATAATGGAGAGAAAAAAAATAGGAACAAATGTTACAATAGGAAAAACATGACCAGTAAATTTCAGCACAAGAATCCTATGAAAGTCTGTATTATTAACGCTCAAGCAGCGTGGAAAAAGTATGGTGCTCAAAGAAGTCTTACAATGATCAGGGGATCAACCCTCAATACTTTGAATAAATTGTTGGCATTATGATGCATGTGTTGTACTTGATGGCAAACAACTCATAGAAGATCAACTCACTTATATATATCTAGATGAATCTACGGAAGAGATATCAGATGACAATTCTTAGTATGACAAGTCCAAAGGGGGAGATTGTTGGCATTATGAGATAAGTGTTGTCCTTGATGGAAAATCACACAAATGATAAATTATAGTGCAGCAAATTTATTTGATAAATTATAGTGCAACAAAGTTTCCTTCATGTAGAGAAAAGTTCACGCACTTTTATGCAGAGAAACGTTTATTCCATGTAGAGAAAAGTTCACGCACTTTTATGCAGAGAAAAGTTCACGCACTTTTATGCAGAGAAAAGTTTATTCCATGTAGAGAAAAGTTCACGCACTTTTATGCAGAGAAAAGTTTATTTCACGTAGAGAAAAAGTTCACGCACTTTCATGCAAGGAAAAGCGCGTATATGTTGGAGAACTTACCTTTGGTCCATGGTAGTTAAAAAGTTTATTTCATGTAGAGAAAAGTTCACACACTTTTATGCAGAGAAAAGTTTATTTCATGTAGAGAAAAAGTTCGCGCACTTTCATGCAAGGAAAAGCGCGTATATGTTGGAAAACTTACCTTTGGTCCATGGTAGTTAGTCCTTGGTATTTGAACCTATGGTTTTGGACCATGGTACCTCGTTAGAAGTGTTGATCTCATGCACTTTCATGCAAGGAAAAGCGTGTATATGTTGGAGAACTTACCTTTGGTCCATGGTAGTTAGTCCTTGGTATTTGAACCTATGGTTTTGGACCATGATACCTCGTCAGAAGTGTTGATCCCAAGTATTGGTTCATGGTATTAGTTCGACAGTTTTTGATCCTATGGTTTTGGCCCGTGGTATTGCATCCAAAAGTGTTGATCTCACGCACTTTCATGGTTGGTTCATGGTATTAGTCCAACAGTTTTTTGATCCTATGGTTTTGGACCGTGGTATTGAGAAAGGACTAAGGCTATTAAAGAGGAAGGAGATCATTTGACAAAGATCATCTGAATTATCTGATTATCTGATAAAGTGCTAGATCTGGAATACTGTGATTGGGTTATGGTGCAGATCCGGATCTGAGCTAAAGAGGATCTCACTGGTTGATGGAGAACAAGATCTAAGGATAGATCGGGATCAAATGGTTTGAAATGAACTATCTCTATATATTTGATTATGCTTATTCTAGATCTGTATATTGAAAAATGATCTGAATTGGGTATAACTTAAGTTTGAAATCACTGGAAGTCATGTTTGAATATTTATAGATCTGTACGTGGGCTGGCTTTGGTGTAAGCGCGTATATATGCAGGTTTGGTTCATTGTAGTAGCGTATACAATTTGAGCTATGATATTTGAAGTCACAAATGGTTCTGGTTGTTGATGGGTTCTGATGACAGTTTAAAGGTGTCAGTATTCTGCATATCCTGTTTGGTTGATTGTGTTTAGCTTCAGTATTGATGGATGAGAACTAATATTGGATCAGGATCATAATGACTCATATTTATGTGATCTGATGGACTAGATCTGGGTGCTAACACATATATTATCCTTGTATATGTATTGATATGGTGTTTGGGTGATGCAGAAGATTGATTGATTATGTGCTTCAATGATATTAATGGGTCCAGTATGAAAATTGGATGAAACGTGGCCTTTCAGATTATGTGTTGTGCCTCAGGAGTATCCAGTCTGCAAATGCATGAAACGTGGTACCTGGAGGAGAGAAGATTGTAGGCCGGCGCCTACGTACTAGTATCTTAGCTAGTACAAGAGCTAAGGGGGTGGTAGCTCCCTTCCAAGAGAGACTGGAGAACGAGAGAGGGTTGTAGCTCTCTGCAGGTAGAAGCCTGCGTACTGGTATAAGACTACACCAGTACATATATATTGTAAAAGGATTTTCTTATTAAGAAGAAGATTGAGATGACTTGTAGCAGGTGGTTTTCTCCCACATTGGGTTTCCACTTTATATCATGGTGTTCATGTGTGTGACTTATGTGTGATGATCTATTCTATTTTACTGCACCTGTTTATTGTTAATATGGTTGATAATGTTCTAATGCACTCATTAAGGATCAACTAACTGAATCATAAGAAGTTGTGGAAGTAGCATATATGAATCTGAATATGGAAATGAAAAAGTTTTATTGATGTGATAATACTGATTCACCCCCCCCTCTCAGTATTATTTCCAACAATTGGTATTAGAGCAGGTCCTTTCGTAGAAGCTTGATCGCTTGAAGGAGATCCATGGAACAATGGGAAAGAAGCTTAAGAAGAAAGCTCATAAGAAGAAGAAGACATCTCAGAAGAACTATGACAGTGGGAGAATCGATTGGGGATTAGGTATAAGAAGCTCTTCAGATTCAGATTCAGATTCGGAATCATTTCAGAATGAAGATGAACTATCAGAAGGATATCAAATAGAAGCAGAATTTAACAGGCTGACAAACAAAATTAGTGAACAAGAAAGACTTCTGAACATAAAGAGTGGTGCCCTCAAAGAAGTTGTTACTAGACAAAAGGCTCAACGAGAGTTATTCAAGGAGAAATATCAAAATTTGTAGGTTGAAGCAACATCTCTAAGAAATGAAGTCAATGAAAAGAACACAACCATCAAGAAACTCAGAGATAGATCCAGTTACTATGAAAGTCTTGAAGCCACGATCTGCTCTCTAAAGGAAGATCTTGAAGAATCAAAGAAGCAGAATAAAGATCTAGTCCAAGATATTGAAAAACAGGGAAACAAAGTTATCAGCTTAAAATCTCAGCTAGAATGTGCCTTCAGAATTCATCAAATGCAACAGGATCTGAATGAAGAACAAGAAAAGGAGATTCTCAAGATAAAGCATTAGTTGGAAGAAGAAAGGAAAGCTGAAGAAGACATGAAGAAGCAATATCTAGAAAAAGAAGAACAACTTCAGGTTGAGGTAAATATCTTGAAAAGTAAAATAGAAGAAAAGGATAAGCTCTTACGTTTTCAAGATAGTACTAAAGTCTTGGATGATATTCTTAATAGTCAAAGATATCCTGCTATCAAAACTGGTCTTGGCTTTCATGAATCTGTTGAAGGTGAATCTAGTTCACAAGGTGAGGCAAGGAACTCTAGAGAGAAATCTAAAATGATCAACAAGGAGATAAGAGAGATGAAAGGTCAATCTCATCATCAACCAAGGAAAGAAATTCTTCAAAGAAAATCGTTTACTCCTCCTATGAATAATGTTGAATGTTATGTATGTCATAACCTTGGACATGTTGCAGCCAGATGTAGAAGAAGAAGGGTTCAAGATCATCAAACAAACAGATCATCTCAGTCAAGGTACTTTAATGGATATTGCTTTGCTTGCAATATGTTTGGTCACAAAGCTGCTGATTGCTACAAAAGGAATATGAAACATGTAAGATGTTATGCATGTAACAAGCTTGGACATATAGCAAAGGAATGCAGGAACAAAGCACGGACATCACACCAAAAGGAGAAAACATCATCACACTTGAAGATATGGAAGAAAAAGGAAGTTCAGTCAGAAAGTGGCAGCACAACACATTATACAGACATAACAGAGGGAGCCGAAAGTGTAAAACTTCAATCTCCTACGCAAGCTTGATAAAGGGAAGTTGCATATATACGCGAATTTGTTACTGCACAGTCGCGTATATGATTGTTTGAAGAAAGGCAGTAGGGACAGATTCAAGAAAAGGATCAATGGTTGCATTTTGCTAATGATGTGTGGATATGATGGTTAGAAGTATTTTGTTTCTAACTTGATAATGATGATGTATTGATACTTCTTGCTGATATGAATGATCAGATCTGACAGTAAACAAGATGGCACAGGTTTAGGGGGAGCATATGCTTTTAATGCATTGTTGGCATTATGGTTAATAGTCCTTGGTGATGATGCTTAAATGATTCATGTTGCTATGATATGGTTATGAGTTGTTCAGATGATTCTTGGGGTTACATAGTTGATATTTAGATCAGATTTGTGGTTGATCCTCTAATGGTGCTTACATGGTGATCTTCATAAGGATAAGGAGAAGTACATAGCTTGAATTCACATCTTCTTTACTTGATGATGAGTCACTCATATGCTGTTGTCGTCATATGCATAAAGATCATATATTACAGTTATGATGCAGGATTCCTATTGTTCTTGGCACATATATGGATGAGGATTGTTGGCTGGATACATGGATGCTTATTCAAAGTTGCATTGTTGGAGACTTGATGATGATGAGTTCTTACCTATATGATGATAGGTTGTTTCGTACATATGTTGATTGATATTCCCAATTGATGATACTTGGTCCATGCAGATCTGGATGGCTATGGTGTTTCTCACATATGATAGAATGATTCTGTATATACATAATTCTGTTCAAAAGGATGAGTTGATACGGACATACCTTGATGATTCATGCACTAATACAAGTTGCTGGTGACAGATGCTATGGAGCAGATCATTCAGTGTTGTTGTTGATGTTTATCATGATCTTATTTAGGTGTTTGGTCTCTGTTATAAATGTCATGTATATCATTCGATGTAAAGGTCATATCAAGACTCATGGTATAATAGTGTGTCTCTATCTAGTCATTTGATGAAATATTTCAGTCATATCAAGGTCATGTAACGGCCTATGTTTGGTTTCCCCACTATGCCTGGGATGAAGATGTAATGTATTTGGTTGTCATATTTCTGATGTATCCTCACTTGGTTGGGTGATGGATGTATGTATTGAGTCTTTTGGTGATAGGAAGGTCTTTCATGATGTATAAGTCTTGGTTCTTCTTGAAGAACATCTTTTGCAGATCTTTCCTACAGTCAGGGGGAGCATGAACAGCACAATTCAGAAAGAGCAGAGCTTTCAGCATGTAGCATGAACAGATTGGTACACCTTGGCATATACAAAGGGGGAGCTCATTCAGATATTTCAACAGGTATTCAGGGGGAGTATGAATAGCGGAATGCCTTTCTAGGAAGAGAATATCTTGGTTCGCCCTTTGCCCTTGATGTCAAAGGGGGAGAGTGATTTGGTATTGTTGCCATCAAGTCCAAAGGGGGAGATTGCTGGCATTATGATGCATGTGTTGTACTTGATGGCAAACAACTCATAGAAGATCAAATCACTTATATATATCTAGATGAATCTATGGAAGAGATATCAGATGACAATTCTTAGTATGACAAGTCCAAAGGGGGAGATTGTTGGCATTATGAGACAAGTGTTGTCCTTGATGGCAAATCACACAAATGATAAATTATAGTGCAGCAAATTTATTTGATAAATTATAGTGCAACAAAGTTTCCTTCATGTAGAGAAAAGTTCACGCACTTTTATGCAGAGAAACGTTTATTCCATGTAGAGAAACGTTCACGCACTTTTATGCAGAGAAACGTTTATTCCATGTAGAGAAAAGTTCACGCACTTTTATGCAGAGAAAAGTTTATTCCATGTAGAGAAAAGTCCACGCACTTTTATGCAGAGAAAAGTTTATTTCATGTAGAGAAACGTTCACGCACTTTCATGCAAGGAAAAACGCGTATATGTTGGAGAACTTACCTTTGGTCCATGGTAGTTAAAAAGTTTATTTCATGTAGAGAAAAGTTCACGCACTTTTATGCAGAGAAAAGTTTATTTCATGTAGAGAAAAAGTTCACGCACTTTCATGCAAGGAAAAGCGCGTATATGTTGGAAAACTTACCTTTGGTCCATGGTAGTTAGTCCTTGGTATTTGAACCTATGGTTTTGGACCGTGGTACCTCGTCAGAAGTGTTTATCTCACGCACTTTCATCCAAGGAAAAGCATGTATATGTTGGAGAACTTACCTTTGGTCCATGGTAGTTAGTCCTTGGTATTTGAACCTATGGTTTTGGACCATGGTATCTCGTCAGAAGTGTTGATCCCAAGTATTGGTTCATGGTATTAGTTCGATAGTTTTTGATCCTATGGTTTTGGCCCGTGGTATTGCATCCAAAAGTGTTGATCTCACGCACTTTCATGGTTGGTTCATGGTATTAGTCCAACAGTTTTTTGATCCTATGGTTTTGGACCGTGGTATTGAGAAAGGACTAAGGCTATTAAAGAGGAAGGAGATCATTTGACAAAGATCATCTGAATTATCTGATTATCTGATAACGTGCTAGATCTGGAATACTGTGATTGGGTTATGGTGCAGATCTGGATTTGAGCTAAAGAGGGATCTCACCAGTTGATGGAGAATAAGATCTAAGGATAGATCGGGATCAAATGGTTTGAAATGAACTATCTCTATATATTTGATTATGCTTATTCTAGATCTGTATATTGAAAAATGATCTGAACTGGGTATAACTTAAGTTTGAAATCGCTGCAAGTCATGTTTGAATATTTATAGATCTGTACGTGGGTTGGCTTTGGTGTAAGCGCGTATATATGCAGGTTTGGTTCATTGTAGTAGCGTATAAAATTTGAGCTATGATATTTGAAGTCACAGATGGTTCTGGTTGTTGATGGGTTCTGATGACAGTTTAAAGGTGTCAGTATTCTGCATATCCTGTTTGGTTGATTGTGTTTAGCTTCAGTATTGATGGATGAGAACTAATATTGGATCAGGATCATAATGACTCATATTTATGTGATCTGATGGACTAGATCTGGGTGCTAACACATATATTATCCTTGTATATGTATTGATCTGGTGTTTGGGTGATTCAGAAGATTGATTGATTATGTGCTTCAATGATATTAATGGGTCCAGTATGAAAATTGGATGAAACGTGGCCTTTCAGATTATGTGTTGTGCTTCAGGAGTATCCAGTCTGAAAATGCATGAAACGTGGTACCTGGAGGAGAGAAGATTGTAGGCTGGCACCTACGTACTAGTATCTTAGCTAGTACAAGAGCTAAGGGGGTGGTAGCTCCCTTCCAGGAGAGACTGGAGAACGAGAGAGGGTTGTAGCTCTCTGCAGGTAGAAGCCTGCGTACTGGTATAAGACTGCACCAGTACATAAATATTGTAAAAGGATTTTCTTATTAAGAAGAATATTGAGATGACTTGCAGCAGGTGGTTTTCTCCCACATTGGGTTTCCACCTTATATCATGGTGTTCATGTGTGTGACTTATGTGTGATGATCTGTTCTATTTTACTGCACCTGTTTACTGTTAATATGGTTGATAATGTTCTAATGCACTCATTAAGGATCAACTAACTGAATCATAAGAAGTTGTGGAAGTAGCATATATGAATATGAATATGGAAATGAAAAAGTTTTGTTGATGTGATAATACTGATTCATCCCCCCCTCTCAGTATTATTTCCAACATAAATGAAGTATTTAAACAATATTTCCAAAAATATTACAATGAATGCCACATCGACATGGAAATCTATTATTAACTACAAAATAACAGAATGACTAATGTTCCCACAAAAGGTGAATTCAGTGAAGTGATCTGGATGTTTGGCACTATTTGAGTGGAGAACAGTTTCTTAGTTGCCACGACTTGGGTGTTGCGCTGGACGTAGCTAATCTTTTCTTTAATCTTGAAATTCACATAGTTTATCCCACTGCTCTTCATCTGGGATAGTGATTTTTGTTGCCTTGTGGTAGATCTCATCTACCTCAGTATATTTAGCAAATGTAGGCCTTACCACAAAAATATGATTTATCTCATGCTGAATGAACATAATGTTACTAATAGCTTCGAAAAAATCTCTCCTTGTCATAACACCTTTAATGTGGGAAGACTTAGCAGTATCCTTTGCAATGTCTGTAAGCTTCTTCTTATAATCTTCCCTGGTCATTAATTTGTCATTAATTACAAATAAAGAAGGCATGCCCCTCTTTGTTAATACCTCTATTCTGGTGAAAAATATGTTGACTGTTACTTCCAAAATGTGACATTTCTTTGTAAGCTGCACAATCAAATTTTTCTTTGTAACCACTTTCTTTACTTATAAAATTTTCTTTGTCCCATACTTTACTCCCAAATCATCTATCTCATATCTATTTTTGGAATTGAGAAACTTGATGATGTTGTTGCTTGTGGCAGGCATATTTCCCAGCTGATTGTTAATAGTGGAAATGGCCTGATTGGCTTTCTCAATCAACTCTTTTTATTCAAATATAATCTGGATACATGGCTAGATTTCATCCATGGCTTCAATTATATTATTCCATATGATTTCCTTAACTTGAGCCAGTGTGTGGCCAATGGAGGACTCGGTTGCTGATTTCTTCCATGCTTCTATCCAGTTTTTAGTTATATGTAGTTCGACTACATGGAAAATTTCAGTCTTTGTCTTTTGGTCTTGTAGAATATTGACTTGAGTTTGCAATATTTTATTTTCTTATATTTGGAGAGAAATATTCTCCACTTCAATTGCCAACTGATCTGCAACATTCCCGGTGTTTGTTGTAAAATATGTAGTTGTAGGAATTGCTGTAAGAGGCACTGCTTGCAAAGGGACAATAGACATCTTGCTAGCTTGCTCCTTTTCTTTGATGATTTCTTCCAGTTATGTTTCCATTTGTTTCAATTGTACATTCTTCTCCATGATGAGTTTCATCATGTCAGCCTTCTGTGACTCTGTTTCTTCAATGTCTTTGGCTAGAGGATCTTCTGTGGTTGGTCATTCAACTGGTTTCTTAATGTTGTGATGTCAGTATTATATTTCTCACGAGCTCTTCTGACACATTGATATTGGTAGGATCATATCCTATTTTTATTACTAATTCATCCAAATCTTTGATCTCTGTGTCTTTAGCCAGTGAAGAGACTTTCTCCATCTTCAATTGTGATTGAACATTAGCTAAAGTAACCTACAATTTAGACAAAATCACAGCAGTGTTAGTGAGTGTAGATGGAATTATCTGCCTAGCCTATTTGTGCATCTCCATTTGGTCAATGGGATATATGTCTTTTACATCAAATTCAAATGAAGTCTTCTTGTAATCCGATGCTGCCTTGAGCTATGGGATATGTGCTTGGAGGAAGGACATCTACATTTTTCCTTTCTTTGAATACAAGGCTGACAACGGTCTGCTTTGAGAACCAGAAGTATTATTCCATAACTGATTATACATATTGATCTTCAAGGCCTCATTTCTCACTTTAATCTCTTTGCATATATCAAATATTCTTCATCCTTTCTCCCCTATGGTAGATGTGCTTGTTTGCATAGCCTGTTGCTGATCCTGTGAAGCTATCAATGTGGTATGAGAAAGGGTAGTTTGATCACCTACTAGTGAGGAAACATGTGTCCCTTTAGTGGTGATAATATCCTCTTGATATGAATCCTTACTTAGCATTAGTTTGGAGTTGAGCTTGGTCCTCTTCCTGTACATGATTTTGAAGTCTTCACTAGGAATTTCAGTCACTGAAGGTGACTCTTCTTCTCTGTTCCTCTTTCCTATTTTCTCCTATGTAACAGGAGTCTGTACTGTTGAAGTTGACACTAGCTAATAATCTACCTCTTGGAGAGTGTCTTTAGTCCATTCTAAATGGTTCTTGTATTTGTCAATTTCTGGTATGGATGTATGAAAATAAGGATTATATTTTTTCTCTACCCTAAACTTGGAGATAACCCCTAATGGATCATATGACCATGAAAACTGAGGTTGAATTGCATCTCTTTCAGCGATTTGTCTTCTTTTTCCCCTGTTGCCTTACTATTGCAAATGAGAGGTCCTATTTGAGTTTTGATTTTGAATTGAGATTTCTTGTTAGCAGATACAAAATGAATCTCATCAACATTGAGCATTTTCCTGATGTATTGTAGGGAAAAAATCCTCACTGGGAGGAATTTTGGCAACTTGTAAGGAGCATGTTCACACCAAAATATCTTGAGCTCTGTGTAATTCTGGTAAACATACCAATCTCCTGTCTGGACTTGGTCTGATAACTACAAGATTTTCCTGATTTCTTCACTAATTTTTGGCTCAAGAGTGTTGCTTAGGAGACTGAGCGTTGGATGTACAAACATTTCTATGGATTGTTTGTATGAAAGCTCTTTTTTCTCCTTCATTACTAGTGTAGTCTAGAAGATGACTGATTTCAAATTTCCCTCTTCATCCAACTTTTGTAATGCAAGCTTGAGGTTGTCTCCCTAAAAATATAAAAACATATATACTAACATAGAAGCATATTTAAATACTTCTTCCATTTTGAATTTAACAAACTATTCATGGATGGAATCTACAAGAAATTGGTTGAAGTTGAACAAGATGGAAGGCTTGGAATTTGTAGAGAAAATAGAAAGGAAACCTATAATAGCCTCATCTACCCACTGATCTGAGTAATAACCAAGGAGGTAGGAAGTGACAATGATGATCTGCTTGGCTCTCTCAGGGAAAATGGAGGATGGATAGGGAGGATTTTTCTTGGGTAAAGGGGCATCTTCAGTCAAGAAAAGCTCAAGGGTTTTGGCTCTTTTTGCAAAGTCCAGTTTCTGGTACAATTCAGTGAGGGCTTCATGAGAGAAAGGAGTGGCATTCTCTGCAACAAGAGCTTGCATCATTTGATCTATTGATTGGGAAGTTATGGTAAATATAATTTCTCTTGTAGGGGAAATAACAACTCTTTGATTGGGTAGATAACAAGCATGACATTTTCTAACGAATTCAGGGCACTATGGGTGTGGGGAAAGATATAATGGGGTAAATTGGATTCCCATAGTCCAATATCATTAGACTTGTCTATGAACTTGTCTTCAAGCCAGCAGTACATTTCAAATAGATCAAATTCAGACAGGGTTTCATGGATTTTGTAGTCCCTGTCCGCCAGAGGTATATGGTGAAAATCAATGGGAGGGTGGATCAGAGGACTTATGGGTTCTTCCTATGCCTTGTCTTTCGGAGGCATGATTGGATAAGGGAAAGAGCATTGACGGAATCTTAATTATGCAGGTTTGCAGGGTACAGAGAGGGGCTTGGGTTCAAGACAACAGGAAATAGAGGCATTGGCTTGAACGAAAGTTAGCAGGTGTGATGCTCAACCGAGTGAAAAAGTTGCAGTTTGAATTGGCAAACTGGTCATGTAAAAATGGTATTGGCAGAGTGTGAAATGGTAACCTGTGAATGGGCGAAGGGAGTGGAATTTATAATTTTCTGGCTTTCCCATTGATGGTGGCGTGGGTCCGTTATATTAATGGTTAAGTAATTAAATTACTTAATGGATTAATTTTGAGGGAGTGGATGTGATTGGCAGGAGCAATGGATAGATGAGGTGGCGAAGGGGGATTGGCGGAGCGTAACGGATAGGGCAGTGGTATTGCATGGCAGAGAAACCATTTTTCAGAGGGGGGGAAGGTGGTTAATGGTTTTGGCCAAGGGGGTGTGAAAACATGGGATGGTGACATGTTGCGATGGGTGCAGGTTTGAATACCACCCATTTCGGACCCCCCTCGAGTAAAGTTCAAATGGTGAAGGGGGCCGAAAAGTCATATAAGCCGTCAGATGTAAAAAGGTGGGCTCAAATGATGTGAGAGGTGGTGGTACTTTATTGTGATGTGATGGGTGTATAGTGGGGGAGGCAAATAAATGAAAATATGAGCGGAGGAGGGATTTTAGGGTAGTGAAACTTTTAGGAATAGTAAAATAATGTACCAAACCTCATTTGATATACCAAACCTTAGGATAAAAATTTTATCCCTTTTCCTTTCTTCTGCGCATGAAAATATATTTAACATTCAACTTAGGATAAAACTTTCATGCTTATCCTAAAATCATCATTGTGCTTCTACCTACCCTTTCTCATTTCAATTCTTTTTCTAAGCTAACATTTTCTCTTCATGCTTTGCAGGGTGAATTTAAACTAGCAGACCCAGATCACTTTTTTTTTTATGAAAATCTACCTTATCCTATCACTTATTTCACCATTGATTTATATTACATAGTTGAATCAATTTTATTTCTACCTAGCTACCGATTTACCAAGATTAAACATTTTGGTAAATTTTTATTCACTAACCTATTCAACAGAAATTTAAACATGTTCAGTGATGATTAGACTGTATGATTTGAACAAAACTTTAGTCATTTGTGGCATTAAAAAACAATTTTCACACAACCTTATTTGATAATAAACTAAAAGAACTAACTTATCAGTTGTGGCATTTAGACTTGCAACACTTTCCGTGTTATTTTTTATTTTTTCTTTTGTGGGGTTCTTATTTCCCTTTTCTCTTTTTCATTTTTTTTAATAGTCCCTCTTTTCATTTTTCTTTTTCATATGTTTTTGGAAATCATTTTAATATTGAAATTATGTACAATATGAAATCACAAACACAAAATACTCAATCACCTTGAGATCCTATAATTAATAGGACCCTAACACTACTAAACTAGGAAGAAGTGGTATAACCTGGAGGTCCTACATTTGGGGTTGATCCCACAGGGTCCAAACCCTCTGCTTCTTCTGATGCCTTTAAAACCTGTAACCTATTCAAGCAAAGCATATACAACAATAGTAATAGAAAGCATGTTCATGAGATATGTGTTATACCATATAAGCAAATGAGAAATTACACATTAATATAAGATTCATAAGCGAATCATAACATGGATCAATGCATAAACACGATAAATATTAGGAAAATAACAACATTTATTTATTGATGTAAGCTAAATTAAAGGTGGAAAATACAACCTAAGTCTTCCTCCAGCTCCAGCAAAACCGTCCTCCGGATCCTTCCTGTCTCGACCTCAACAATCTTCCTCCATCGATACACACAAGGATGTCATAAGAGGGATGAAGGACATCTGAAAAGAGGAAACAAAAGTTTCCTATAACTTGGGAGTGCAGGAGGCACAAGTATTTATCCAGACCCGATCACAAATCAATCAACTATAATATAAATATATCATCTCTTCTCCCTTTAGGCCTTCCCATGGAGGTTTATTTATACTTCTCCAAATTAGTTTTTTCAGTTGGGAAATAGTTGGGCCATGGGCTATAGTAGGTGAGTAACAGGTAAAACCCGTAAATTCCACTTGAATATAAGGAGATTTGTTATTTTTTTATTGTTTTCACACATATACGTGGGTTTGGTATATACTGACTCGCGTGTAGATGCTTTTAGCACAGGGAAAAGTAACATATGGGAAATAAAACACTATTTTTTAGAATTTCGACCAAGTCTGGAAAGGAAGGGTTTCCCTAGGCCATAACCAGAGCATCAAGTCTACCAAGAGTGGTAAATGGTGCTATAACATAGATGGATTGCTAAGATACTATAATTTGATTTACATATCAAACCTACAAAGTTAGTGAAAGGACAGGGTCTAGCTAAGTTGTTGCCATATTCAAGCTAAAAAATACTTGGTATCAATACCATAATGCAAATTTTAGGGGAGAAGCATCCACAAGAACCTTCTCATTCTTCAGAGGAGAAGAATATGTTAGAACTCTATAATTTTACAAGCTTGCAAAGAGAACCACAGAGGTAACCACAAAACCACTTTGGAAGTAGGGATCTAGCCCTACCAATGTAAGAGAGGGATCTATTTGTCAGATTTAACTTTGTTGTATTTAGATTTTAGGTTAGTTATGAGAATTTGGAGTTTGATTTTAAAATTTATTGGTTTATTAAATGCCTGAAATTTCCATTGGGCTATGGAGACTACAACTTAACAGGGATCTGTTTCATATTTTCAAAGGAGTTTCACAAGGAAAGGTAACTAAACTAACTAGATCCTTTATGTCTAAATGAAGTGTGATAGAAGAAAATATATAAGTTCAATTGAAGTTAGAGAACAATTAAGAATTCTTTAACATGATATCAGAAGAAAACATTTGAATTACCCACAACTAGAATCAGAGTATATTTTTCAACAAATTCTGTTCATCGAATTTCTGTAAAACTATTCAGATTTAAGAAAACATAAGTATGGAAATAAAGAAATAAACACATAGACAGCGAGAGAAGAAGTTCACCGAATAGTCCAACACATGAATCCTATGAAGAATGTCCTTTTTATTACTGATCAGCCCATCAAATGGAAATAGTATAATAGCTTTCTGGAATGCAAAAATCAACCCTTCATACTTCTAGAAGAGAAGTATTTCTAAGTGATTTACAAAATATCATGTCAACACTGACTAGGATGTATTTAAGAATTCCTAAACTAAATTTATCTAACTATTACAAAAGTTTAGGAAAATTGGAACTCTCTGAAGTGTTGGCACTCGATTTGTGGAATTTTTGAATATGTGGCCCTTTGAATCCTACAATGTTGTTAATGTTGAGCTGTAGAACCAAGTAATCTGCTTACTCCAGTAACTCACATAATTTATCCCAACATTGTTCACTGGGGATAGATGTCTTGAGTAACTTCTTGTAGACCTTGTCCACTTCAGTGTATTTGTAAAAAGTTTGTTTGGAAATGAAAATATGCTTGATTTCATACTAGATGTCCAAATAATATGCCAATGCTTCTTAAAAAAAAATCTTGTCATGCTGATTCTTCCTCCTACAAATTTAGAAGCATCTCTAGCCTTGGTTAGGAATTTCTGACTATAATTTGACCTTGTGCTAATTTTGTCATTTATTACTAATAAACTAGGAAGTCATTTTTTTGTAGAGAACTTCCATATTATTGAAAAATATTTGTGCACTAATGTCCATAAATTGACACTTTCTTATAGTTGTCTCATCAAATTTCTCTTATTCAACACCTTTTTTACCTCTAGTATGGTTTTAGTTTTGTCCTCAACCTCCAGTTCTTCTAGTTCTTCCTAGTTTTTGGAATTGAGGAACTTGATGAGCTTTGTAGGATCGCTGGGTTTATCACCCAACTGCACTTTAATTTTGTCAATAGCTTCATTAGATATCTCAATCAATTCCTTTTATTCAAATATAATTTGTATAGATGGCTAGATTTCTACAATGTATTCCTCTATCCTTTTCCAAATGTTCTCCTTAACCTGTGCTAGGGTATTGGACATGACAAATTCCTTTTCCATCTGTTGTAATCTCTGGGAAAGAGTCTAAGATTTATGCATCTCTATCATGAGATAATTCTCATATCTAATTATTTTCTCTTGTAGGACTTTTACATATTCTCTTATTTTTTTAATTTGTTCTCTCTGAATCGACATGTTTTCAATTGATTGAGCTAATTTAATTGAATCATCTGCAGTTGAAGAAGAAAGAGGTGTTGTAGAGGAGGATTCTCCCGTTGTTGTAGCTATTGTAGGAATGCATGTTTGAAGTAGTGATGCAATAGGCACTGCATCAAGGGGATCCATAGCAAGTTTATAACTCTATTCTTTCTCTTATATCAATTTATCCATCTCTACCTCTGTTTCCTTAATATGTGCACTTCGTTATACTAAGAGCTTCAACATTTATTCTTTATGTATTTCTGTTTCTCCTAATTCCTTTTCCTGGGGATATTTAATGGCAGGAAGCTTCAACTGCTTCTTCAAGGATGCTATGTCAACATTATTTTTCTTAATAATCTCTTCCATAGCCTTTGAATTACTCGGATAAAAACTTGCTTTGATCATCATTTCCTCCAAATATTTAATTCTGTTGTCTTTGGAAAGAGAGGAAACTTTCTCCAGTTTAAGTCGTGACTAAACATTGTTCAAAGATAGTTGTAGTTTAGAAGTAGTAAGGGTAGCCTATGTGAAGGTTCAATAAAACATTTCTCCTATTTTCCTGTGCATGTCCATCTGATCCAAAGGATGGACATCCTTTGCCTTAAACTCAAATGTAGTTTTCTTGAAATTAGCTGCTAATTTATGTTGAGGAACCTGTGCCTGTAAGAATGCCATATTCATTCTCCCTTTCTCTGTGTCATAGGCTGAAATGAGCCCCTGTTGAATCAAGGAAGACTGTTTCCTGAATTGAGAATAAATATTATCATTGAAGGCTTCATTCCTCTATCTAATTTCTCTATACCTCTGAAATATATCAAGTTGCCTCTGTTTTGTAAATGATTTTGGTGTACGAGGTGTTGTAGCTAGATTCTCTTTGATGGTTGAAGATGATAGAGAATCATTGATGTTTCTACCAAACTTTAGAGTCTGAAGGCCAAAGAGCACAATAGTACCCTTTGTTTCTTGCAATGGTGGGAAATCTACCTTGGAGCTTGTCTTTGTATTCTTTGAATGGATCTTGAATTCCTTGGCTAAGACTTCTATGACTGAATGGGAGTCCTCCTCTCTTGGTATTTTCTCATCTCTAGGGGTAGGATTCTCTAAGGTGGTTCTGGACAACACCTGCTCTTTGGCCTCCTGTAATATGTTCTGTACCCAATCGTGTTGATTCACGTATTTCTTGATCTCTAGTCTCTAGGTATACACATAGGGGGTTGTCTTCTCTTCCACCCTTAGCTTAGAAATTACCCCAAAGGGGTCATACGACCATGTGAAGCTAAGGGGAAAATTCATTTTCTTTATTAGGAGGTTTTCTTCCTCTCTTGTTTCTCTATTGTTATAGATGAATGGCCCTATCTGTGTTTTTATTCTGAATTGAGACTTCTTCTTAGTTTCCACAAAATGAATGTTGTTTGATTGGATTATTTTCCTGATGTACTCAAAGGAAAATATTATGATTGGAAGGTACTTTGGTAGTTTATAGGGTGGTAGCTCAGAGGCATAAACCCTGATTTCTATGAATCACTAGTATAAATACCAATCTCTTGTATTCATCTACACACTAAGATGCAACACCTTCTGAATGTCCTCACTAATCTTGGGAATCTGCTGTCCACTTAGCAAACAAGTTGTTGGATATACAAACTGATCTATAAAATATTTGAACATGTACTCTTGTGATTGTTTTCTGATAATTGAAGTCCAATAGATAATGGATTGAGGCTCACCCTGTTGATTGAATTTCTGGACCACAAAAGGAAGCTTGTCTATCTAGAAGAAAATAAACATGTGCATAAGAATGGAAGAGTATTTGAACATTTCTTCAGTTAAAAACTAAAGGAATTGTTCATGTATTACATTTGTAAGAAAGGGACCATAATCAAAGATGATTGATAGTCCTTCTATGGAAAGGGTGGATAGAAAGCCTAAAATAGTGTCATCTACCCCATCATCTAAGAAGTATCCAAGTAGGAAAGACAAGACAGAGATGATCTGCCTCGTTCTTTGGGGGAAAATAAAAGAGGGATAAGCGGGGTTCTTCTTGGGAAATTGTGAATCTTCAAGCAAGAAGACTTCAAAAATCATGGCTCTCTAGGGAAAAGTGAGCTTTTGGTAAATTTCTTGAAGAGAATCAATAGAAAAGGGAGTCAGGCATTCACAGTGAGGGACCTACAACGTTTGGTTTATATTCTCAGGGGTAATGGTGAAAAGGATTTCAGCATTAGAGGAGATTATGGCTCTTTTACATGAGATATAAGAGGCATGACACCTTAGGAAGAATTATGGGAAATGATAGGATTGGGGAAAGACAAATAGGGGTAGTCTAGAGTGCCAGAGGCTAATCTCATCGGACTGGTCAAGATAGGTGTCATGAGACTAGTAGTTTAATTCGAAGAGGTATAATTCACACTGTGTTTTGGTGATTTTATAGTCTCTGTCGGCTAAGGGAATGTGGTTTATATCCATAGAGGGAGAGAGCATCGGGTTTACCACATTGGTATCAGTTTTTGTTTTGGGGGCCATCGTGATAGCGAGATGGAAATTCAGAGGATGACAAATGGAATTGTAGAGGGAAGTTGTTAATTATGCATGAAGAGAGCTTGGAGGTAATTCCCCTATAAGTAATAGTCGACATGAAAATAGAAAGTAGGGATTTGATATCACTGTGATAGTATAAATGAGGAAAGAATGTGATTGAGGGAGACAACGAGGCTTTATAGATTCGAAAATGGAGTAGGAACATTAGACAAATGGTTGTTCAGGAGAATCCTTTACTCAGGAATGGGACGAATCACAACGAGAGGAAAGTGGAAACAGAAAAGGGTAACTGTTAGTTGATGTGGCAGCATGTGATAGGTGGACTGGGCCATAGGACCATTAATGGGAAGGAGATATGTGGCAGTAGGGGAGTGGAGGTGGAGCAAAAGTGGAGGGTGACATAACAGAGAGTGTGAATTATGGCGGGATTAGTGAAAAGCCTCTTTTGGAGGGGGGTGTGAATGGTTTATGGTATTAAGAGGGGTGAGTTCAAAATGCTGCAGTGATGACACATAGGCCTGGGATTGGTAGGGAGGAAACCGATTTTCAGACCCCCCCACCCCCCCCCCCCCCCCCCCATCACTAAAGTGAAACATGGCAGGGGGCCCAAAAAGGCTTGGGAGTCATCTGATAAAAAGTAAATTGTGATTGGGAGTGGGGAGATGTGGGAGGTTTAATGCCAGCTACAAATTGTGTGATGTCGTGCATGTGTTTTTATCCTAAGGTCCAAACTTTGTACAAATAACAATATTACATATATTCTTCCTTAAGATAATTTACATTTTCTCCTAAACTAACCTAACTAATCAGCAACTAGGGTGCATTTAGGAGTGAAAACCCTCATTTATTCTGTCATTTAAAGGACTAAAAAAATCTATTCAAAACTAATCTATCAATTTGACTAATACAGGTTACACAGTTGGATTAATTTATTCACCTAATCTACCTAATATAATCTTATCCAAGATTACATTGTTTGGCTAAATTATTCCTTCTAATCTAACTGACATAAATTGAATTTTGCTTGAACATGATTGAACAATATGTTTCAAGCATGAGGAAGTATTGTAGAATTTTGAACAAGCTTCACGCAATTTCATAAATTTATTTTAAATTATTTTACTTTCAGTGGCACTTCAACTGGCATCACTTTCACATTTTTTCTTTTTTGTGGGGTTCTTTTATCATTTTTCTTTTTCTCTTTCTTTTCTATTTTTTAATATATATACCCTCTTTTCATTTTTTATTTTCATTTATATATCTTTTTTTGGAAATCATTTGCAATATGCAATATTATTTACAATTTGAAATACTGAAAGAAAACATCCAATCATCAGTTGATCCTATAAATTATAGGACCCTAACAGTGGCTCCAGCTGGGGATGGCACTCTCCTTGTGAGGTGTCAAGAACAGTATACTAGTAGCCTTGAATCCTTTTCTTTAGTGGTTTACTACATCTGATCTTTTGTAGTTGTTATAGTTATGGTGGCAAAATGAATAAAAGATCAGGGGCTGTTTGGTTCCAATTGATGATGTCAATTAGAGTTTAATTTAATGTCAACTCGGGAAGGTAAACTTAGAAGCGCTTATCTAAAATAAATAGATTTAGAAGGATTCCTAATTTGTCCAAGATCTTAAAGTCCCCTTACAAGAACATATTCATTAAGACCTCTTTCAATAACTAATCAAACCTAGATCTAACAATTGTTTGAGATCTATGGTTCTCTTACAAGAACATATTCTACAAGATCTCTTCCAACATTAGAACATCTAATAATAACTTAAAAGCCTAGATCTAACAATTGTTTGAAATATTACAGTTCTCTTACAAGAACACTTTCAAATAAGACTCTTCCAATATTAGAACATTTAACAAAAACTTGAAAACTGAAATCAAACAAAAAAATAAAATAAATTATACCTAAAATAAACAAATAAGCATGCAAGTGAGGCCATGGGGGCCCTCCATAACTCCACAAGCACACCACTTCAATGGAGACTCAGATGTAGAAGCAAAATTGAAGTATGATCCTTTATTTCAAAATCTCCATTACAAACCAACTCTAATATTACAACTGTAAGCTTCTAAGATTACATACTCCAAAATTCTAAGATTACAAAAACTTCAAGATTACAAATGGAGGAGATTGTACTCCTATTTATACAATGGGATGAGTAACAAACTCATAATTATCATCCACTAATCTCTCTTTAGTTCCATAAATCTCTCAACCATATAGACACATAACCCCCTTTTGTCCTTGATCTTCTCCATGAGGTTTATCTCTTCAAATTCGAATTTGATCATTCAAGGCCACATAAAGGTGTCTTGGAAGCTTCCTTGGCACCTACACATCACAAAAACAACCCACTTTCCATATATAAAGTAAAATATATTATTTTCTAATATTTAATCAATAATTTCTCTTAAAAATGATTAAAAATAAATAATATGTGGATAATATAAATGAGACCCATTAATGGTGAATAATAGGGAAAATAAAGTGACATGGTGTTGAATAATGGGTGATATAATCGAAGAATAGGTGAAAAATGTATGGTAATGAGTGACATTTTGAAACCCAAACAGGGCCTTTTCCACGGGCTTTAACTTTTAGACATAAGCTACCTGAATAAAAATAGTACAAAAGAAATGGTATCTACAATGAGTGTGATGAACACTTCTTTTATTCCTGAAAAATATAATGTTTCTTCATCCTTCCATTGACAGGTCCTCCAAGTAGATTTGTTCTATCCATGTCCTTCAGAAAAAATGCACTATTACCCCTGTAAGCATGGATTATGTAAGGTCCCATCCACAAATTATAAAACTTACCATGCTTGCCTTTCTCTTCTCTTTTGTAATCCAATTTCAAATCATGATTTCTTATCTAAAAATCATCTACCTTAGTTCTGCTATCATATGTATTCTTGATACTTTCCTGGATCAAATGAGTTCTATTGTGAACTTCCTCTCTTGACTGCTACAGGTGAATTGTTTGATTTATTCTTCTTTGTATATCGTTTGGTTCAACCTCCGATTCTTGCAGCATTTTCAAAACAGGAATTCCCACTCAAGTTGGAAAAACAACATCCATCCCATAAACTAATTGGTATGGAGACATGCTAATTGAATTTTTAGTAGTAATTCTGTCTGCCCATAATGTATTTACAAGCTTGTTGTGCCATGATTTCTTGCTATCCTACAACAATTTATTGATAATGTTAACCAAAATTTTGTTGGAAGATTTTTCCCTGAGGGTAATAGGATGTGGAATGTCCCAACGTTATTTGATATTTGTTACAAAATTACACCATTCTCTTTGACCTGAATTCATGATTTTCCTAGGGCATCCAAATCTTGAAAGAATAATATTCTCTAGGAATTTAATGATTTCTGCATAAGAGGCTTGTCTAGTAGGTGTGGCTTCAATCTATTTGGTAAAATAATCAGTGGCTGTAAGAATCCACTTATGTTAGGTAGAAGAGGACTGGTGAATTTCTCCTATAAAATCCAAACCCCATTTTTGAAAAAGAGTTTCGACAGATATGGGCTCTAAGGGTAAAGGCAGTAGTTTTGTTTTTCCTTCAAGTATTTTGCATTTGTGGCACGAGGTGACTTTCTTCTGGACATCAAACATAAGGTTGGCCAACAAAAACTTTCTCTTAGGATCTTCTTGGAAGTAGTCTTCCAGTACAGGTGTCCACCACAGTCTCCTTCATGAAATTCCTGCATCACTTTATCTACTTCATATTTCAACAAGAAATTTAGTAAAATTCCACCAGTATCTTTCCAATACAGATTATTGTATAAAATACAAAATTTCATAGCTTTGAGTTTAAGAAATATAGCTTTTGTTTTGGTCAAACCAGGACGAGCTTGTAAATGATGTAGAACAAAAGTAAGGTCTTCATACTAGGTTGAGGTAGCAAAATCCTCTGCTACTTTTGGAGTCACCTACTCTTATTATTCGTTGAGTATAGCTATAAAATTTATATCCAAAGCATGTTAATTAAATTCAACCATTAATTTAGCTAACCCCCGACTTTAATGAGTTTGGTGGGTTTGATTTCAATTTCATATTCTAATATAATGACAATCCATTTACCTCTTTTCCCATCAGGATCATTTTGGGTTAGTATGTCTTTTACCACAACATTTGGAACAAAGGCAATTATATGTGAATGGAGGATATAAACACTAAAATCTTTTAATGATTTTATCAAGGCAAAAGCCTTCTTTTCCATGATATCATATTTTAATGCAACATATCTTAAGGATTTACTAAAGAAAGAAATTGGATGTTGATGTCCTTGATTATTTTTCTGTAAGAGAACTGTAGAGATAGTATGCTCGGAAGAAAATGAGACAATCAAAAAATCTTTTGTAAAATCTAGGCTAATCAATACAGGAGCCTAGGTTAAGGCTTTTTTTACCTTATCAAATGTTTTTTTAGCCTCAATGTTCCACTTTACCTTTGTATCTGTTCTCAACATGTTTGTTATATTCTTTAAAAGATCTGCTAGATTAAGAATTAATCTCCTTAGAAAATTGATTTTGCCAATGAAATATTGAACTTCCTTTACAATTCTATGAGGATTTATTTTTAATATAGCTTCAATTCTGATGGGATCTAATTTGATTCCTTCCTTTGAAATGATATGTTCTAACACTTTTCCTTCTTGTAAACCAAACAATGTTTTCTTTCGGTTGAGGGAAATACCAAAATTCCTACATTTTTCAAAGACTTTCCTTAGGTGAAGTAAGTGTTCCTCATCTATTTTCAAAAAAACTGTGATATCATCAAGATATATGACTATAAATCAACCAATTGCATCTTTGAAGGTAAAGTCCATGGCTCTTTGGAAAGTGGCACCATCATTCATTAGACCAAAAGTTAGCTTAATATACATGAAAGTGCCCCAAGGTGTAGTAAACTCTATCTTTTCTTGGTCTTCAAGATGTACTAAGACTTGATTATAACCAGAAAATCCATCTAAAATGGAAATTCTAGTAGATCCAACCACCTTTTGCAAAATGTGGTCCATCTTAGGAAAGGAGTATTTGTCTTCCGAAGAGGATTTATTCATATTTCAGAAATCAATACGAAGTCTAATTTCTCTAGTCTTTTTCCTAGTTGGAACTAAATTAGACACCAATTTAGAATATCTTATGGTACTATGATCTTGACATCATACATTCTTTTGACCTCTTTTTCATTTAGAGGCATAAGCATCGGGTTGATTATCCCTAATTTCTACTTAAAAGTCTTGTGATCTTATTTTAAGGGAACCTTATGTTGTATAATGTTGGTGTCATAGGATTTCAAATCCTCATAATGCCATGCAAACACATCTATGAATTCCGTGAACAAGTCTGTGTACTTTAGCTTTTCTGTTGGGGGTATAGATTTGGATAGTTTAATTATCTAAGGTTCTTTTTCAGTTCCAATTTTATATTCTTCAACTCCAGGTTAAGTAGGTTCGATTTTAGGAATTTTGGCTACATAATTAAAGTCAAACAAATCTTCTAAGTGGGTTGATCCTCTAGGCAAAATATTGTCTTTCAACTGTAAAATTTCTAATTCTTGTTTTTCTTGATCTATTTCTTTCAATTCTAATTTATTCACACCACTATGTACACTATCTTCTAGGTCAACTCCTATATCTATATTATCATATTCAAAGTCATATTTTGACTACAAAAAAAATTCAATATGGGCATCATTTCCAAAAACCTGCCAGTACCTAATATTATCTGGTATAGTAGGTCTGTTCTTTACTTCAACATTATATTGGTGACTAGGCCGATATGGAATCTTACAGGTACTAGCTAAAGTAGCAAGACCATCACGTAAGATATTTTGATCTCTAGGGATCACAAACAAACTATACTCAATGAAGGATTCCAGAAAATCCAAAACAACATTCCTATAGGCTCTCATCCTTGGATATTTGACAAAATATTCCCCTTTAATTTGTTTTATTATCAATTCTGAATCTCCATGAATTGAAATTTGCTTAGCACCTAGCTTCTTTAAAAGATGTAACCCTAAAATTAAGGCTTCATACTTGGCTACGATGTTGGAACATTAGAAATTTTATTTATATGAATGGCCTTTTGAGTGATTTGTTTTTGTATTTGAAACCCATATGCTTGCTCCTGGTCCTTCTTTACTAGTAGCTCCATCAAAACTTAAATTCCACAAGGTTCATCTAGTTCATCATGTTCTCTGATATTTGTTTGGCACTCCTTATTTTGACATAACTCAGTGTTTTTATTGGGAAGTTGTTCTCTTATATTTGCATCATTATACAAAATAAAAGAATCAAGGTATGAGTGGACTAAATATAAGGGATAATTATGAGGCTTATCCTGAGTAGTAACCATACATTTCATGAGTTTTTACCTATATAGTCTCCTATTCTAACCAAACACTTGAATTATTACATAGGTCATATCCATTTGGAGGGTTCCCTAGAGTTTAGCTCCCCATTAACGAGATAGTAGCATGCCATATTTTGGGGGTATGTCAACAACAACTATGTCCATTACCATGCTCTTGGCTGGTATTTTCACTAAGTTGACACACAAATATTTACGAAGTCTAGGGAATTTTACTTTACTTGAATCAAACGAATACAGGTCTTTATATTGTCTAGTGATATCTAATCCTAATTTTTCCATGATAACCCTAGGCATGAGATTGTGAGAGGCCCCTGAGTTAAGAATTACATTATGTAACATTTTATCATGAATGTTCAAGCCAATGTAAAAAGGAGGCACATCTCCATCCTGGAGTTTACCATCGACTTTAGGTCCAAACAATATTGTTGGTTGATCGTCAAATACATTGACTGTATATGTATCTTGTCCTATACTCAAGGCTTTCATTACTTGTGATCTATATGTAGTTTTGTTCATCGGTTTTGTTAAAGGAATGGATATTTTGAGCTTTGACAATTCATGTTCTATACTGAATGATGTTTGAGTTTTGTTTAAATTGATAGCCTCATGTTTTTTAGCCAATTCCTTTTGGGAAATATCTCTTTGATGGCTGGTGGATGGATCATTAGTTTGAATTGACTTGGATGTAGTATCAGGTCTTTTTTGGGTTGGAACCTTAGTATTCTTTCTAGCAATAATCTCAAGTTTTTTATTGGCAAGTGAATAAGCTGGCTTTCTAATTGGAGTATCAAGTGCTTTCCTACTCAGATTATATTACTTATGGACTTGCATAATTGAATTTTCACAACCTTTCTTATATTATTCTGATTCCTTGGGATCTATCTCATCCTGGGATAGTAGAAAAAGGTCCTATTCTTCTTGAGTAAGAAATGTAGAATCATTGTCATTTACTCCCATTAAATTGATTTGAGAATCATTCATTTTTTCAACTATTTCTCCCTTCTCATCTATATAGTTCTCTTGAAAAGGAGGTCTCACTTGCTGATCTGGACTTTTTGGGTCTCTTTGTTTGATCTGGGGTTGGTTTCTTCTAAAATTTGGATTTATGATCTGGGGAGAAGATTGGTTTTCTCTAGGAGGATCCCTATCAATTATGCTTATCCTATCCATCATTTTCTCCATGGTTCTAAGTAGACTATCTATTTTATAATTAGATGGAGAAGAAGAGGAAGGTTCCTCTTTGATAGTAACCCTTCTTTCAGCTTTTAATTTTTCTTTTTTGGCTAATAAATTAGCCTCGACTTTAAGGGAATTAGCTTGCATTTCCTCTAAGGTAGTAGGGTCTCTTTCTCTTAGCTGATATGCCATATCAACATCAAATCCTTCAAGGAAATGTATAAGGGCCAAGCCCGGGAGAGGTTTAATAGCATCTAGAATTGCAATATAAACTTTATTAAACTTGTCAAAATATTCTTCCACAGTCACATTCATTCCTCTCTTTAGGTTTTTGTATTCACTTAGGATATGAAGAGGAAAATTTTTGGTTTCCCACCTGTTAGCACTCTATAATTTTCTAAGGTTACAGAAGAAAATCACAAAGGTAACCACAAACCACTTCGGAATCTGGGATCTATCCCTACCAGATTTAGAGAGGGCTCTCTCTGTGAGATTTAACTTTGTTGTATTTGTATATTAGGCTAGTTATGAAGGTTTTAAATTTGATTTATAAATTGGTGTGGTTGTAATACTAAGGGAAAAGCCATTGGGAAATAGATTCTACAAACTTAATAGGGATCTGTGTGAGATTTTCAAAGGATTTTCACAGGGAAAGGTCGCTGAACTAATTGGATTCTTTAAATTTAAATGAAATGTAACAAAAGAATAGATAAAGGTTCAATTTAAATTAAAGAGAAGTTAATAATTCTTTAACATGATATCAAAAGAAAACATTTAAATTATTTACAACTAGAATCAGAGTGTATTTTTCAACAAATTTTGTTCATCAAATTTCTGTGAAATAATTCAGTTTTAAGAAAACATAAGCATGGAAACAAAGGAATAACACATACACAATGAGAGAAGCACTTCACCAAATAGTCCAACACATGAATCCTGTGAAGAATGTCCTTTTTATTACTGATAAGTCCACTAAGGCTTGAAAAACATACAATAGCTTTCTTCTATACAAAAACCAACAACTATTACTTCAAATGATGAAGTATTTATACAAATTTATTACAAAATATCTTGATTTAAAATATCAAGATTTGTTACGAATATCTATACAAATATATTGAAACAAAATTCAAGATTTTATTACAAAAAGTATAAAAATAGACTAAATTGTTTAAAAAATATCAGTCGCCTGAGTGTTGATGTTGTTTCTGGGCATTCTGGTAGTGACTAGGCCTTTAAATGAGCAATGTTATTGTCCTGTTGGCATATGTGTTGTGTTGCCCCACTTTTTACTACATTCAATTCTTATGACTGTAGCTGTTCAATGTGCAATGGTCTCCTTTGTCCTTTCGCTACTTTCTGATTAAAATGTATTGAACGCGTCGTCGTTGTCTTCTTCTACTTTGCTGCTTCTACTGTTATTTTAGTTTAATAATTTCCCCTTTTACATTAATTTAATTCCATTTATAGAATATTGGAAAATTTAGGAATTATCATTAACAGGAAATAATATATCCTCAACAGAGGGGGTGATTCTTTTCGATTGTTCATATCTATTGCGTTGAGAAAACCAGGGGCCAATTTCACTTGTAATCATAAATCAATGCATAGGAAAGGGCCACGTGGCAACTGGGGATTGGAGGAAAAAATATTAGGGGAGGAGGATGCGTGGAAAAATAACAGTGGAGGAGGAGGAGGGACATGGCAAGTGAACATTGGCGCGGGAGTAGGTGGTCAACAGGGACAAGGGTTGGTGGTTTTCGGAGGGGGGTAGGAGCAGTTAATGGTATGTGAGCGGGGGGTGTGAATTCATATGAGGGGGACACGTACCTGTGGGGCTTGTTGGGAAAGCCACTTTTTTGGAGCCCCACCAACTGAAAAGGGTAGGATGGTAAGGGGGGGTCGAAAAGAATTATTGGCCATTGATCTAGCGGAGTGATGATCTAGGTAATTAAAAGATGAAGGGTCTTTTAAATAGATGCAACCTTTTAAAATCGCAATCGTAGCAAGGTTGGATCTTTACACTGATTTATCATGTTTTGGAGATGGGGCAGACTTGAAAATTCAGGAACTACGATATATAAAATATCACATCCGGAAGGGATAAGTTTATCACAATCAGTGATTAGAGGAGAATCAAATATCGGCGGAGGAGTGATATCAACGAAAGGACTTATCCATGACCAGGACTTTATTACAATCGGAAATGGGAGTCTTGTCACTATCGTAGGGAGGAACGTGCAATATGTGAAATCAGTGAAGGGGAAAGGAACTTTGTGATATCGAAATCGCAATTGTGAAGGGGAGAGCTTATCGCAATCACAGGCGGAGGAGGGTGACGGGCGACTGTTTTATTGATTCATGCGATATGTAATAGCGAGATAGTGCGATATGGTGACATGTGGCTGGTGGGTTTGGTGTATTTCATAAACAAAGGGAAATGGTGTAACGAATATAATATGGTTTGAGAATTAAATAATGGATTAAGGCCAAGGTTTATAATAAAACATGAAAATGTGGCTAGAGTTGGGTTTTATAAGAAAGTAAGGGATAATGGAATAAATCTATGAGGCGGTGAATATGTGGGTCTTGGATAGAGTTAAAAATCATATAGCATATTTATATTGGGGAAAATATTTTTCACAAAGGATAGATGCAAATATAATTTGAAACTGTAGCGGAAATAGTTCCTAGGCCTTTATCTTCTTTTGAAGTTCAACATCATTCTGGCCTATCATTAAATCCACAAATCAGATTTGAGCACAAGATATACCATTGGAAAACTGTTTTTGAAAACTTTCTGATGAAAAAACCTTTAGTCTAATCTGATCGAAACATTTTCATGCAAAAATATCCTTAAATCCTAATACTTGGTGTCTCTTTGAAAATAATTTGCAGCATGAAATGTTTTTTACAACATCATAAACATAATAATGAGCAGTGATAATCAAGAAATCTTATAAAAAATTATAAGACCCTAACATAGGTGCCAGCTGGGGATGGAACTGTCCTTGTGAGATGCTAAGAACACTGTATAATAGTAGCCTGATCCATTAGGCTGATCCAAAATCTGCAACCTCTTCTGTCATAAAAACTCTGTAACTGAAACTCTTAAACTAAAATCAAAACCATTCTGTAAATTGAAAACTGAAATCTAAAATACACTAAACCGACATTTGAAATGTAATCTGAAACTAAAATTGGATAAGAATGCTTGAAAAAATTCTCAAATCATTGAGATTATTTCCACACTGCTACCTGCCCTATACTGCTGAAAATTATGTTGAATCAAATAATACAAAAATGCCAATGAAGACAGTTAAGTAGCTGCTGAAATAACTGGACTACTTGAATGCTTGTTAGCAAAATCAAAAGGAAAACTTGACTTTTTTTTTCCATAAAATTAAAGTTGAAGAGTGCAATGGAAAATATTGTTGAATCTGGTCAGAAAAACATGATTGAACACTTGAGTTGAAAAGAACCTCCATGTAGTTTGTTATAGGATCAGTAAAGGCATGATTAGTTAGTTTACCTTGCAAGCCTTCATTGACCGATTGAGCATGGAAGATTTCATCAGTTGTATACTCAAGGTTAAACCTTGATTCCAATCATCCAATTTCAGCCTTATGTTCAAAAACAAAATTCTCATCCCTTTGTGAATCAAAAGGCAATACAATCTCCTCTTACTTTGGAAAAGGAAGATTTCCAAGAATTGTTTATGATCTTGGAAATTGTAGGACTGAATCTGAAATTCTAAAAGTTCAATATCCTTATTGAATCTTTCAATAGCTAACTTAAGAAAACAAACCTTACTTTCAAGATAAAATTTGCTTAATTTCAAACAATGAAACATGATCATTGAAAAATCTTCATCAAATAAAAAATCAGCTAATTTGTCCCTCACTTCTTTTAAAACTTCACAAGACAGAGGATTTGCCACATACCTCATCATCTTGTTTAGAAATAATCTAATCAACTTGTAGTGGAGTTTCCATGAATGCTCTAAAATCTGGATTCTTTGATAGTGGAGTCACACTAAAAACTTTAAAGCTCTGGATACTTTGAACATGGATTTGCTAGGTGAATGATACAACCTTATTGTGTCTGATCGTTGTCCACCATTAGTAATCCGATATGGAACTTTATATGCTTTTCTTAGGAATCTAAAATTTTTAGATCCACAATATGGTCACCAAAATGTTAGCACTCTATAATTTTTCGAGGTTGCAGAATAAAATAATAAAAGTAACCACAAACCACTTTGGAAGCTGGGATCTATCCCTACTAGCTTCAAAGAGGGCACTCTCTGTGATATTTAACTTTGTTTTATTTGTATATTAGGCTAGTTATGAAGGTTCAAAATTTGATTTATGAATTGGTTTGGTTTGAATAGCAAGGGAGAAGCCATTGGGAAATGGAGTCTATAAACTTAACAGCGATCTCTCTCATATTTTCAAAGGAGTTTCACAGGGCAATGTAGTTGAACTAACTAGATTCTTTAGATTTAAATGAAATGTAACAAAAGAAAAGGTATAGGTTCAATTGAAGTTAAAGAGAAATTAAGAATTCTTTATCATGATATCAGAAGAAAATATTTAAATTATTTACATCTAGAATCAGAGTGTATTTTTCAACAAATTATGTTCATCAACTTTCTATGAAATAATTCAGTTTTAAGAAAACATAAGCATGGAAACAAAGGAATAACACATAAACAATGAGAGAATCACTTGACCAAATAGTCAAACACATGAATCCTATGAAGAATGTCCTTTTTATTCTTATAAGTCCACTAAGGTTTGAAAAAAATACAATAGCTTTCTTCTGTACAAAAACCAACAACTATTACTTCAAATGAAGAAGTATTTATACAAATTTATTACAAAATATCTTGATTTAAAATATCAAGATTGGTTATGAATATCTATGCAAATATCTTGAAACACAATTCAAGATTTTATTACAAAAAATATAAAAATAGGCTAAATTGTTTAAAAAATATCAGTCGCCTGAGAGTTGATGCTATTTCTGGGCATTCTCGTAGTGGCTAGGCATTTAAATGAGAAATGTTGTTGTGTTGAGTTGCCCCACTTTTTATTGCATTCTGTTTTGATGATTGTAGTTGTTGAATGTGTAATGTTTTCCTTTACCCTTTTGCTACTTGCTGATTAAAATGTGTTGAATGTGTCCTCAATGTCCTCGTTGTCTTCTTCTCCTCTATTGCTTTTGCTATTATTTTAGTTTAATAATTTCCCCTTTTACATTAATTTAGTGCCATTTATTCTAGTTGTCATGTTTTTTTTTTTAATGTTGGTTACTTAAAAAAGAAAATATAAAAATATATATAAAAGTACAAAAAAAAGATAAAAAATGTGAAAATATAATTATCTCGTAAACCATAAAAAAATTTGAAAAAAAAAATTAAAAAATTAAAAAACCTATAAAATTAAGTAAAAATATATATTTTTTAAAAAGAATTAACAAAAGACTAAAAAAAATAAAATAAAAATTAGTCATATATATATATATATATATATATATATATATATAATTTAGTTTTTTTTTTTTTTTTTTTTTTAATTTTTTAATTTGAGTAAATTTTTTGTTTTTAGATTTTTTTTGAAATGCTTTTACTCTTAATTTTAGTAATTATTTTATTTTTTTTTGTTTTTTTTGTTAATTTTCTATTTTTTTTAATGTATATTTCCAATTTTTTTTTTTTAGTTTTTGTTAATGATTTTTAAAAATTTTCTATTTTTAGTTACTTAATTTATAGTTTTTAAAATATATATTTTTTTCCAATTTTTTTTTATCGTTTAGGAGATAATAAAATAAATAAATAAAATAAGTAAATAAATAAAAATAAAAATATCACATTTCTTTTCAAAGTGTGTTTTTCTTATTATTTATTTCTTTATATTTCTTATTTTTATTTTTAGTTTTTAATTCTTATATTTTATAGGTTAATTTTGTTTTTTTGTTTTAAACATTTTTATGATATTTTATTTTATTATTATTTTTTTTTATGTTTGATTTTTATTTTGTCTTTTTTATATATTTGATTTGTGTGTGTGTGTGTGTGTGTTCTAATATATATTTATATTTACATTTTGCTTCTTTTTTATTGTTTTTATTTTAATTTTATGTTTTCATTATTCTTTTGAAATTTTAATGTTTTAAGGAGTCATGATAAAAAATTTTATGCCATTATTTCAAAATGTTGAAAATTTACCCTAGAAAAAAAAAATGTTATTGTAGCATCAACACTTTCATTTTGAGGTGTTTTTTGCACAAAAAATTGGTTTTCACTGCTATTTTTAAAACATGTTGAAAATATACCCTAGAAAAAAAAGTGTTATTCCAACATCAACTTTTTTTGTCTTTAGTGTTGTTTTTCATGTTTTTTGGGGGTGTTTTGGCTAGAGTTCCCGTTTTGAGTTTATAGTTCTCGGTTCATAGTTTACATTGTTGTCAAAGAAATCATTCATTTTATCTTTGTGTTGTTGTGCACTAACAGCGATAGTAGCATTAAATTGAGGAGTTATGATTTTGTAACCTTGGGGCATAGGATGCAATTGCTTAGGCAAAACCAAGGGAGCATAACGAGAAACCATGTTGGGTTGAACAATGTGTTTTCTTATGGGAGGTGTAGGAATAGGATTTATTGGGATATATTGGGTTACTATTTGTGATACTAATGGAACATTAGTAGAGATTACATAAGGGGTGGGGCTAATTGATGTAGGATGAACTGATTGGGAATAATGAAATGATGTTGCAATAGTGAGGGACGAGAGTTCAACATATTGTTGGATATAGGCTTGATTTACAAGTTGATCAAGTGATGATACAAGATGCTGTACTTTGTCAAATTTCTAGAGGGCATGTTGATCCAAATTAGGTTCCATAGGTGGTTCTCCCAATTTGTAGGGTTGTAGAACAAATTTATCAATTATTGTTTTATCAGCCAAACTTTCAAATTCGGTCCCAAAAAGACTATGTTCGAATAGTAAGTCAAACTAAATATCTTGTATGGTATCAAACTTTTCTGGAAGAGAATTTTCCCTATAAAGAGGACAGTTACTTCCTTGACTTTCAACTAAACTTCTTTTCCTTACTAACTTTTCAACATCAACTAAAATTTTGGGAGGTTGTAGATCAGGATGAGATCTAGTGTAAATGCTTTTCGAAGCCAGATCTTAAATGTAGAAAACAACCTCTAATCCTTTATTTCTAAAATTTGGATTGTTACTCTTTTTGCAATAGGGAAGCTAATTTTGTAAAAATGAAATGAAGGGTTTTCCATCCCCAGTATGGTCGCTAGAATCTTAGCACTCTGTAATTTCCTAAGGTTGCAAAGAGAACCACAGAGGTAACCACAAAACCACATGGGAAGTTGGGATCTAGCCCTACCAGCTTCAGAGAGGGATCTCTCTATCAGATTTAACTTTGTTGTATTTAGATTTTAGGCTAGTTAATGAGAGTTTAGAGTTTGATTTTAAAATTAATTGGTTGATTAAATGCCTGAAATTTCCATTGGACTATGGAGTCTGCAACTTAACAGGGATCTGTTTCATATTTTCAAAGGAGTTTCACACGGCAAGGTAACTGAACTAACTAGATCCTTTATGTTTAAATGTAGTGTGATTGTTATCGGGAAAACTAGTGTCTATTCAGAGCTACTAGTCCCACTAAGACGAGTAGCTATCTTAGAAACAAACAGATTAAAGTTACTTGTGTTTTCCTTTATGAGAGATAGATGAGAGAGAAGTAGAGAACACCAACCTCGGTCTTTCATTAGTCTCCTTGCTTGTTTCCTATCTCCTTTGATAGAGCTTTCACCACTCCTTCCTCACTTGCCCCACTTCAAAGAACACCTGTAGAGCCAAGGCAACAAAATACCATCAAAGCATAGAGATCTATAACCATAAATAATGTAGGATCAGATGTACATTAACCATATAAATGCACACACAAACAAGATTCAGAGATATACAAGCAAATGGAGGAAAACTCAAATATCTTTATTGATAGAAGTAGTAGAAGAGAGGATTACTACCAGGTTGTCTAATCCAGCATCATCCTCCCAGCATGAAAGCCATCTTCACCTCATATAAAGCAAGATCACCCATCAAAGTCTTCAAAGAGAAACCGATAGCACTTCCTTGCAAATTACAAAATTCCAGCCTTTGGATCTCTTGGATGAGGGATCCATATATAGATGTTTTCAGGAGAGTGAGTTAGCTTCTGCGATTTTTATTAGTGTCATTTCACTGATAGTTCTTGGTTCCACTTGGAGATTTCAAATCTCTTACTCATCCCTGGGCGAATTCAGAGAGGAAAGTGTCATATGAGCAATTTCTGGAAGATTCCCTGGGTTTCCACCTAGCACACTGCTTCTGCCATTTATCTGCTCTCGCTCATTGCACCCTACAAAAGGGCTTTCCAGTATGCATCGCACCACCTGTGTGTAATAGGTGAGATGCATCGCACCCTATGCATGGGGTAGTCTGTATGGTCCTGTTTTGACCAGTTCTGAGTAGTTTTTCATGGAGAACTTCTGGGAGATGATGTAATCAGCTAACCTTGTTCCTTTAGGGTATGAAACAACACTTTTAAGGGTTTAGAAGCCCTTGGTCTATGGACATACGTGATTGGGGTTGCAGTGCCTGAATATGTCTATAACAGTTTCCCCCTAAAGCATGAGGTCATAAATCCTTTTGATGTCGGGTGAAATGCTTTATAATGAGGATCCGAGGTTTTTTGAACTGGAAGGTGACCTGTAATAAGATACAACACAATACATTATATTCACAATATTTTCATGATCTAGCTAAGGCAAGCATTCCCATGCTTAGCTTTATAAATTCATACTCATGTACATAAGACAGACAATCGTCTGTGTGGCAGACTGATGATTTTGGTAGAGCCATTATCCTTTAGTTTGGATGATTATCGGTGCAGCAATAATGTACATTTGATGTCTTTATTTTCCTAAATATATCGTAGCCCAGATGGAGGAAACTAGATTCAGGGTCTTCAAACTCCTTCAATCTTCACCCGAAGTACAAGTCGATCCATGTGAGAAGATGTTCTGATGTCGAACATGGAAATACATCACTTGATTACCAACCAATGATGTAAGTTGTTAACAAGCACGAGATGAATCACCGATAATGATGATGACCCTCAAGGTACTGCAGTACAATTCACGTGGTGTGGATACATGAGTTGATGTCGAACACCACATAAAAATTTTCGGTCGAAGGCCATTGATGTAAACCTGTCGCCAGAAGTGAGAAACTTGCCGTTGAGGCATGCAAGCTTCAAAGTACTGAAAGGGTTGTTCCTAAGTCAACTTCTTGGATAATGAGCTGATGTCGACAAGAAGTGACCCATCGTAGGAGGGCCTTAATGAATCCCACATCTACGACACGGAATGGAGCAAACAATTTTGTGGAGGTGAAAACGATCTAATGATGCAAGGTTCAGGGTGGTGGTCATGAAGAAATGGAGAGTGAAGGTATTGCAGCATATGAGACGTTAGCTAGGTTGGTGAATTCTCTGAGCGACTTCTCTTGAACATATCGGCGACACTGAGATGGATTGGTATCGTTAACCCCAAGGTGGATGGTATGGTGGAACAATGGTGATATGATCGGTGAACAAAATAGCCCAACCCGACTCAATCATGGTGACAGAGTGAAAGTGTCATGTTCAAGAGCGACCTGCTACCAATGAAGCTATTCAAGTTTTCTTCCCTTTTGTCCCCAGTCATTGTTGACCAGTACCTCTTTATTTTTGTCAAGCTTGAGGAGGATAACATATGCTTGTTCTATAATTTTCCCTTTAGGCAAACCTGTCACTATGTTTTAATGAGCCTAGCGACAATGAAACTCGCTCTTATCTGGATGGACAAGTTTGTCGCTATTGTTTTAACGAGTTTAAGGACAAAGATAACTCAGTCCCTTTCAATTTTAGAGAGTATAAAAAGGGATGGAAAGGAAACTCCAGTGGTCCTTTTTCATGATGTAATCCCTTAAGTCTAAAAAAGTGTAAAATAATATGAAAGGGATGACTTTTCGATAGTTTTAACGAGCCAAACAAGACAAGCGCTCGATCTTTTTGTGTAATAATCCCTCAGGTCCAAAAAGATTAAAATCTAGAGGAGGGATGGCACTTTTGGTCACTTTAACGAGCTGGAGAGGCCAATTGCTAGGCAATATTTTCATATTTTATGAGTCAGATGAAAAGAGCTTAAAGGAGACTCATTTTTTGAGGAACGAGTGATTTTTCTTTGGATAGCAACCGGTTCCAGGTAAAGTTTGGAACATTCCAATCACAGCAGTGGAAAGAGGGTGGCTAATAGAATCACTCATCGCAGCTATTCCTCAAAAGGGTAAACATTCAAATGGAGGTGTATGATCAGCTAAAAAAGAGTAGAGGTGATGGTAAGAACATGACCAAGGTTCAAAAGCTGATAGTCATCCAATCAAAATGGTTATTTACCAAAGGTGGGGTTCATTTATTAATGAGCTTGAACTCTATGGAAACATTTACTCATTTCTAGGTTTATTTTTTAACTAGCTTGAACTTCAAATAAAACTGCTCATGGTGAGGTTTATTTTTTAACGAGCTTGAACCTTGCGTAAGACTGCTCATGATAATAGTCAGAGACATTGATTTCACCATTAAGACTATGTTCTTTTGACGGTTGTGTTACCTCTCATTTTTACCATTTCATTCGAATTTGGGATTTTTTGAGCTCTGGAGGAGTTTCCCCCTTTGATTTTCACCAGCTAATTCTAGGAGATTATGTGGACTATTTTTGGCACCGTCTGGACTAGGTAGGAGCTAGCACTGAGCTCTTCAGTTGCATTCTTTCCTTTTCTGATTTTGAGCATGCTTTCTTGTTCTTCTGGGCCTCTGGGTTTTGAACAATTCATTCTCTCCCCATCACACCCAATGTATATCAAAAGGTGCAATGCATACTGAGTTGGCCATTGGCCAGTCAGGATGCATCTCACCCAGTACATAGCTGAGGTGCGATGGGTGCAAAGGGGTAAGTTTATGCACTGTTTTTCATGGAAATTTTTGCATGATTTTGCCTGAATCGGGATCCTAATTCTTCTCTTGTTTGTTTTTCAGACATTCATTGGATCAAGATGGTCGTTACATGGCATGAACGTGATCATGAAGAATAGGACATGGTTGCTTTACATGATATGGGTACGGTGATTGCTTTGCGGAACTGTGGTTTGCTCAAATTCTTCTGCATATCCAGCATGAGGCAACAAATCAATTTGCTGCAATATTTTCTCGATGCATGGGATCCTACCAACCAAGTGTTCCAGGTTCGAGGTAAATCCATCCCTTTGACAGTTGAGGATATCTACTTCTTGACTGGTTTATCGAGGCATGGTGCCCCTCTCTCACTATCAGGATCCGCCCATGGAGGTGAATCCGTGAGGGATTATATTCGTCGATTCTATAGAGATGGATCTCAGCCGAGCAAGGACAACAAGATCAGTATTTGAGATGTCACTGACCAGTCCTTGAGGACTATCTTATTCACCTTTGCTAGATTGGCTGGTAGTGCAGCTCTTCATTTGGCCAATAGGTCCTATATGCAGTATGCTCTGGAATGCCTTGAACCAAAGGTATTCAACTGGTGTGATGCAATACTTCTGGTTATAAAAGAACAACTCTCCAAGGTGAAGAATGGAAGATCTAAGAACTTTGGTTATGGTTCTATTCTCACCGCCTTCGCCTTGGAGAAGATCCCACTAATGTAGCCACAGTACATTTCACTCAGACCGCCAATACCCATAGAACCACGGATGCAGATATGGGTCAATCTTATGGCCAGACATACTGGTAAGTCGCAGATTTCATTCTCTGATTCCTTCTTTGAGTGGTTCGACCATCAGGAGATGGTCTTTGTTGAGTATCCATATGCTAGGATGGATTTCCGGGGTGACCCAGATTTAGTGTTGGCGGCTGGTGAGCAATGGGGTGTTATAGGTAAAAGATCTGACCATATCTTTGTTTATTGTTTTTATAATGTTCTTATGTCTTTTAATGCTATCAAGACTAATCAAACTCATATATTCATGCAGATATTGGACCCGTCTGACCAGCAGTGTGCTCGAGGGTAGCAGTTGTCGTTCCAGCAGGAGAGGCTATAGGGAGGGTTGCTATCTGCGATCTAGACGTAGCCGAGATCCTTGCAGTATTACAGGATCATATTGAGGGTCTCACCCTTGGTATCCAGGATGTGAGGATTGACGAGTTACCTCTAAGATTATAGCGCCATACTATTCGCGTGCTAAGTCGATGGACTAGGCTCTTATGTATGATCACACAAGCGGTGACTTTTTATCACCAGCACCATTAGTTTAGGGTGCTTCTCTGTATTTTTGAGTTTTTGGGTCATGTGACCGATTTATCTTGGACACAGAATATCTTTGATAAACTATAAATATTTATATATATTTTTTTATTTTCGGAGCTTTATTTTGGTTAAACTATATGATCCTGATGCAAATGTTGATTGAAATGCTTTCTTTTATAAATGCTGCAAATGTCTATCTAACACATAATTTGCTAATGAATTAGTTAATGCGTTTAAGTTTCTAGAAATGTGTTGATATCTAATAGAACCAAACTGCCCTTCCAAAATCCTGACCCTTAGGAACATACGATAGATAGCTGGATTCCCAACAGAATATATGCCAGTAAGTTGTAGGATGACAAGTTGTGAGTCTAGCCTGACAAAAATTCGGCATATGCCACATGCGATGGCATTAGAGAGAAGTTATATCAATGCGCTATACTCATCGATGTTGTTCATTGATCAACCAATACATACTCCTCTGAAACTCACTAACTCACCGCTTGGATAAAAAATGGCCCAGGCCACTGAAGATAGGTTCCACGTACTACAACTAGCTCTATTGGCATATCCAACGAATGATTCCAATAGGTTTGACTTCTGCAACAAATGCAAAAATTGATTACCTAACCAAAATGACCACTCTTGACAAAAACAAAAATGTAACAAAAGCATGTGAAGAGGTCACTACACTTAGTGAAGCATAGTAACGCTTAAGGTACAACCCATTTCGAGGTTGCGCCAGTGGAATTCCATCGTAACCTACTAGCTCGTAGGCTCCTTTTGCTAACACTTTTTTAACAATTTAGGGACCCATCCACAAATATTGGAACTTACCTGCTCCCAATTTATCGAATTCCTGATCGTAAAACAAGACTAGGTCACTTTCTGAGAACACACGGGGTTTGACATTTTTGTCAAACTGCACCTTAACTCATTTCTTATGGGCTTTGTTAGCCAAGGCGGCATTACGATAGGTTTCATCCAACTGGATTAGTTCCAAGAAACAAGCCTCTTCCTTTGAAGCTCCGGGGAGAAGGTCGATTGCGAGCTTGAGAGATAAAATCTCACATTGAATTGGTAAGATGGCTTCCAGGCCATACAAAATCTGAAAGGGTGTAAACCCAATTGCATTTTTTACCTAGGTTTTATACACCCACAAGGCTGAGTACAAGATTAGGTGACAACTCCATTTGTGGACTCCAATCATCCTTTCCAGCATGCGCATTAGGACTTTGTTGATGGCCTCAACTTGTCCGTTGGATTGTGGATAATACGGAGTAGAAGTGTCGTGGGACAATCCTAGTTTGGTAGCCAATTTTACCATCATGTGATTGCGAAAATGTGATCCATGATCTATGACTATAGCTTGTGTAACACTGAACATAGAGACTACATGATTGAAAAAGAAAAGAGTAGTTGTTTCGCCACTGTTGTTTAATGTAGGCATTGCCTTAGCCCATTTCATAAAATAGTCAACTACGACTATGATATACCCATGCACCCCAGCCGAGGTGGAGTTACATGTCATGAAATCTATACCCCATTTGGCAAATGGCCCAACAACGACTAATGGTTGCAATGGTGTGGGTGGTATTCTAGTTTTGTGGTCGAATATTTGACAAGCATGGCGGCTTCTAACTGTGGTTATGCAATCTTTAAACATTGTTGGCCAGAAGTAACTTGCTCATAAAAATTTTTGTGCTGTAGCATATCCAGATTGATGCTCCCCACACGGACCTGAATGACAATAATTTAGGACTTTTTTGGCCTCCTCATGGGTGAGGCACCTTCATAGAACTCTATCGATACCGCGACGGTAAAGCGTATCACCGACAATCATGTAGTATTTTGCTTGGTATCGAGTACGTCTTTGTTCAGAGCAAGAGGTATTAGGCCTATATGTTTGGGTTTGGAGATAGATGATTATATCTCCATACCACGGATCGCTTGACGATATTAGAAAAAAAGATTCATCCACGATTGTTGCTTTGGATGTTGAATCGTTGGACGACGATGGGAAATCGCATAATAACTCTGCGAAAACTAGAGATTTCTTTGATTTGGACTTTATAAATTCCAGATCAAACTCTTGCAAAATAGCTATCCATTTCGAATATTTGCCCCCAAGTAAATGACGCGATAGAATGTAAGTCATGGGGTTGCAATCTAATAAAATGGTAGTTTTGCGAAAGAGGATATAGTGTCGAAATATTTTTACTGCTTGAACAGCTGCAAGAGCTAGCTTTTCAACATAGGATTATTTACTTTCTGTATCATTTAAGTTTCGGCTTAAATAATAGATAGGATGTTTGATTCCATTTTCTTGAACTAAAACCATTACGATGGTTGTATCTGCTGTAGCTAGATACAGGTTAAAGTCTTTTTGATAATCAAGAGCATACATTAATGATTATTTTATTAGGGATTCCTTTATAGCATCAAAGGAAGCTTGCGCAACCTGATCCCAGTTGAAGGGTACTTCCTTTTTCAAAAGTCGCATATAACCTTTGGCAAGTTCGGCGTAATTTGGAATGAACCTCTTCATAAATTTTTCTTTCCCTTGGAGTTTCTGAATCTGAATAAAATTTGAAGGTGGAGGCATATCAATGATTGCTTGAACCTTACATGGGTCGAGTCGAATTCCATCTTTAGAAACCATGAAGCCAAGTAAATGATCAGAACCGAAACAAAACACACACTTTTATGGATTGAGTTGTATCTTGTAGTGTCGGCAATGTAGAAATATAGCTCTCAAATGCTGGGGATGATCAGTCTGCTTTCGCGAATGAGCTGGAAGATCATCAAGATATGGTTGAACAATGTTCTTGATGTCATGGAAGGCGTAATTCATAGCCCTTTGAAAGGTTGTCCCTGCATTCTTTAAATCGAAATCTAATTTGTGGTAGGTGAATGTGCCCCACGAACATATAAATGCAGTCTTCGACTGGTCCTGTGGGCGGATATTTATTTTACTATACCCAGAAAATCCATCCATAAATGAAAATATTTCACATTCGGTGCATTTGTCAATTATCTGGTCGATGAAGGGTGTAAGGTAGTTTTCCTTTGGACAAGCTTGATTTACATCCCTGTAATCAATGCACACTCTTATTGTTCCTTGCTTTTTCATCACAGGAACAATATTTGATACCTAATTAGTTAGAGGAACTGGGTAAATGAAACCATCAAGTAAAAAAATTTCAACTTCTACCTTGATGGTAGCGGATTTCTTCGATTGCACCTGCTGAAGCCGTTGTCGTACCGGTTTGACATTTGGATACATTTTGATTTCATGTTCAACTATTCTCGAGTCGATGCTTGGCATTTCTTCGTATGACCATGCAAAGACATCTCTGAATTCGCGAAAGAGAGTGCAATATATTTCCAGTTCTGAAGAAGAACAAGATTTGTCGACATGAATATTGTTGAGATTGCAAAAAGATGATGGAGCTTAGTGAAAAGAGTCGCCTTCACTAAGTGGGCCCGCAGGCTATTTTTGGCGCAAGTCTATTTTTAGACTATGTCTATTTTTAGACATATGGATCATGTCTATGGATTGCAGGTTGTTGTTTATGGATGATTGGTCAAGTTGGAAAAAATAGATGGACTTCTATTTTTGATCAAAGTGTGAGTGATCACAGTGTGAGTGATCAAAGTCTATTTTTAGACTGGCTGTCAAAAATAGAAAAGTCAAATATTATTGTCTCATAATAATATTTGGACTATAAACTTGATCTTATTCTCTTGGAGCACTTCAGTTTGAGCTACAGAGGTGGCACATGCAGCTGTTAGAAGGAAATACGCTTTTCTTATGAGTCAGTTGAGTTGTTGCATGCATGACTTTAGTTAGAATTCAATCAGTTGAGTTTGGTGGAGTTGATTGTGGAGTTGATGGAGTTGTGTTCATTTTGACTTGGTTAAACTAGTTGTAATTAGTCTAACTGCAAATAGACTAATGATGAGTTGTTAAACTAATTATTAACTCATGATGCAACTAATGAATACATCAGTTAACTCAGTTTCATGTCAGTGCATGTTTAGTTCAACAGGGACAGGTGGTAGAGAATCATATTGCTATCAGTTGTGACTATAGTTGTGCACTAGATCTTGCACAATCAAGGGATTGAGTATGCCAATGAGTTTGCTCACGTATTTTCCCAGTATTGTAGCCTTTTCTCACGTCCAACAAAGTGTGAGTGATTATTTTGAGGTGAAATACGAGTTTGGCAAGCCATTCTCATCAGTTCTTGAGCAGGTATTGAGCAATGGAGGCAGGCAAGCAGTGGAATAGATTTGGAGATCAGATCTGAGCTGTATTGTGTGTAACAGGTGGAGCTGGTACTGGATTTCTTGTGATAAGCATTGTACTTTGTAATGTTACATGTTCTCAATCATTAATATACAGATAGTGTGGGGTTTTTAGCGAGATGCTTTCCTCGGGTTACATATTGTGTTAATGTGTGAATGCTCTTGATGTTTTATTGTTATTGATGCTGCTATATTGATGATCAACGTAGAGGAGCTTATGTATTGTGTATGTATTCCGCAATAGTACATGATCAGGATAATCTCTGTTGAATATGTGTTAAATTATTCAAAATTTCTACATGGTATCAGAGCTGGTTGATTTGTAGAAAAAGTTTCTACATGGTATCAGAGCTGCTTGAGTTGTAGAAGAGATTTTTATAGGATATCAAGCGAGGATTGATCATCAGATCCACTATTCAGGAAGTGTTTACATTCTATTTCTTCAGGTAGAGTCTGTAATCGGGCCAGGTAACCTCTGGATTCATCCTTCTTTTGGAAGGTCAGATATCCGGTGAATGCCCATACAGTCAATCTCTGTACGAGAAATATTGTGTTCTCACGAATTTTAGATCGGAAGCAGTTGAGTTTGAGCTGGTGGAAATCGAATTTGCAGCAGTGTTGTTGAAATGTCTTTCAACGGATTGCAAATGTTATTCCAAAGCAAGAGCGACCTGGCGCTCAAGGATAAACTCAGAAACAATAAAGGTGAGAATGGATCTTCATCAAAGGTATCTGATGAAGAGAATTGCGCTTTGGCTACCAAAGAAAAGAAGGGGAAGAACGAGAAAGCTTCTCATTCTGGTGCGAAAGGCAAGAAGCAGGACATGTCCAAGGTGAAGTGTTTTCACTGTCACCAGCACGGACACTATGCCACAAATTGTCCGCAGAAGAAGAAGAACAAGCAAGCTGCTGGATCTGCAGGGGGAGAGGCCTTAGCTTCTTAGTTTGAGCTTGATTTTTCATTGATCGCATGCTTGGTTTCAAGTGTGATGGGATCCATGTGGTTCTTTGACAGTGGTGCATCTTTTCACATGACGGGAGATAAAGATTTGTTCTCTGATCTAGAGGACAAAGATCTTGGAGTGCACATCGAGATGGGCGATGATGGTAGATACAGTGCGACCGGTATCGATACCATTTCCTTTGAGAGGGAGTCTGGTAAACCCTTCGTATTGAAGGAAGTCATGCATGTTCCAGGATTGAAGAAGAATCTTATCTCAGTGGCGATGTTAGAAGACAAGGGGTATGATGTTGTTTTCAGCGAGGGAAAGACTTTCCTATGCAGCAAGACAACTGGTGAGACCTGGAAGATAGGGGTTCGAGTGAGGAACCTTTATCAGTTGCATGTAGATGGATGCGCAGCAATGGCAGGCAAGGCAGAAGGATTGGTGAGTCGGGATGATGGCGAGTTGTGGCACGGGAGATTGGGTCAACTTCACCATGGAGCCTTGAAGATACTGCAACAGATCACTACAGGGCTTCCTAAAGGCACACTTGCACAGTCAGATCAGTGCAAGGGGTGTACTTTGGGGAAGTTTGTGAAAGCCACCTTTCACGAGAAGGATAGTCGCGCCACGATGATCCTTGAGAGAATTCACACAGACGTGTGCGGACCTTTCTCAGTTGCTTCGACAACAAAACACAGGTATTATGTGATTTTTGTTGATGATTTCTCTCGTACGTGCTGGATCTTCTTCATGCAGAAGAAGAGCGAGACATATTCAAAGTTCTGTGAATTCAAAGCACTGGTTGAGAAGCAGTCGAGGAAGAAGGTGAAGGCTCTTAGGAGTGATAATGGTGGTGAATACATCTCGGACGAGTTCAAGGATTTCTGCAAGGCAGAAGGGATTCGTAGAGATCTCATAGCTCCCCATAACCCACAGTAGAACGGGGTAGCTAAGCGGAAGAACAGAACGATTGTGGGTGCTGCACGTGCAATGCTGCATGATCAGGGCCTACCCCTTCACTTGTGGGCAGAAGCATGCAATACAGCAGTTTATGTGCAGAACCGTTGTCCTCATAGGATACTTGGCATGAGTACACCCGAGGAGGCTTATTCTGGTAAGAAGCCTGATCTTTCTCATTTGAGGATTTTTGGTGCTAACATTTACATGCATGTGACGAAGGATGCCAGGAAGAAGTTGGAGCCGACCGCAGAGGTTGGGATATTTGTGGGGTACACTGATACACCCCACAACTATTGTGTGTATTTGCCAGACAGTGGTAAAACTGTTGTGTGACGGGATATAAAATTTCAGGAGGAGAAAGCCATGAAGTTTTCGCTTGAGAGGGAGCTACACTTACATGCAGATGAAGAGCTATTAGTTCCTAAGGATGAGCTTCAGGACATGGATCAGCCACAGGATGAGGTTCATGGAGTGGAAGAGACCACTCATGCAGCGCCAACCATCAGAGGGCGAAAGCGCTTGACAGAAGCTGAGCGACTGGCTCAAGATGTAGAGAAAGTTGTAGGACCACCTACAGCCCAACGCAGGCAGAGACAGTCACCTGATCAGTACACTGGATACATGGCTCTTATGAGCAAGTGTGTTGTGACTGAGCCATCCTCTTTCGAGGAAGCTATGGAGGATCCCGCATGGGTAAACACCATGGTGGAAGAGTATGATTCTATTGTCAGAAACAATGCATGGGAGATTGTTCCTAGACCAGAAAGGAAATCAGTGGTGGGTTCGAGATGTATCTACAAAGTTAAGCAGGCAGCTGACGGGAGTGTGGAGAAGTACAAGGCAAGATTTGTTTCCCGAGGCTTTTCACAGATTGAGGGGATCGATTATGAGGAGACCTTTGCACCTGTCGCAAGGTATTCTTCCATACAGACGATTCTTGCTCTCTCAGTGCATATGGGATGGCACATTCATCAGATGGATGTGAAGACTGTGTTCCTCAACAGAGTCATTGAGGAGGAGGTGTACATTGAGCAACCCGAAGGCTTTGAGGTCTTCAGCAGCGAGTCGCATGTGTGCAAGCTCAAGAGAGCGTTGTATGGGTTGAAGCAAGCACCACGTGCTTGGTACACACGGATAGACAGCTATTTCACAGGACTTGGATTCTCCAAGAGCGAGGCGGATCCTAACCTATACCAGATTGTGGTGGAGGGTAAGTTGCTTATCATTGTACTGTATGTTGATGATTTGATTCTAACGGGTGATGAGCTGTTGATACTGTCATGCAAGAAGGATCTTGCTACAGAGTTTGAGGTGAAGGATTTGGGCCTCCTTCACTATTTCCTAGGATTGGAAATATGGCAGCGCAGTGGTGGACTATTTTTTTCTCAGGGCAGGTATGCTCGGGAGATACTGGAGAAGTTCAACATGCATGGCTGCAAGCCTGTTGATACTCCTCTTACTAGAGGTTGGAGGAAGGAGGATGCCACTTCGGGAGAAGAAGTGGATGCCACTGTTTATCGACAGTTGGTGGGGTCACTGATGTATTTGGTCAATACACGACCTGATATATGCTATGCAGTTAACCAGCTTTCACAAGCTATGGTTAAGCCTACCAAGCTCTTTTGGAAGGTGGGCAAGCATGTATTGCGCTACTTGAGAGGCACATCGGGATATGGTTTGTGGTACAGACAGGAGGATGAGGTGAAGCTATGTGGCTTCACGGATGCAGATTGGGCAGGGAGCCGAACAGACAGAAAGAGCACATCAGGAGGGGTCTTTAGTATTGGATCGACAACAGTTTATTGGTATAGCAGGAAGCAGAGATCCGTGGCACTTAGTTCAGCGGAGGCCGAGTATATCGCAGCAAGTTTGACTGCATGCGAGGCTATATGGATGAGGAAGATCTTGGTTGGTTGTTCGGTTCTCATTTGGATCCTACTGTGATTTACTGTGATAACCAGAGTTGCATTAAACTCTCGGCTAATCCTGTATTTCATGATAGATCTAAACATATTGACATCAGGTACCATCATATCATAGATTGTGTGCAGCGGAGGATCATGTTACTTTCGTACATTCCAACGGAGGATCAGGATGCTGATATTATGACGAAGGCTCTCACCAGGAGAAAATTCGAGTACCACTGAGGCAGGATAGGGGTTGCTGATAATCCATATCTTGTCGAGAGGGAGTGTTGAGATTGCAACAAGATGATGGAGCTTAGTGAAAAGAGTCGCCTTCACTAAGTGGGCCTGCAGGCTATTTTTGGCGCAAGTCTATTTTTAGACTATGTCTATTTTTAGACATATGGATCATGTCTATGGATTGTAGGTTGCTTTTTATGGATGATTGGTCAAGTTGGGAAAAATAAATGGACTTATATTTTTTATCAAAGTGTGAGTGATCAAAGTCTGTTTTTAGACTGGCTGTCAAAAATAGAAAAGTCAAATATTATTGTCTCATAGTAATATTTGGACTATAAACTTGATCTTATTCTCTTGGAGCACTTCAGTTTGAGCTACAGATGTGGCACATGCAGCTTTCAGAACGAAATACGCTTTTCTTATGAGTCAGTTGAGTTGTTGCATGCATGACTTCAGTTAGAACTCAATCAGTTGAGTTTGGTGGAGTTGATTGTGGAGTTGATGGAGTTGTGTTCAGTTTGACTTGGTTAAACTAGTTGTAATTAGTCTAACTGCAAATAGACTAATGATGAGTTGTTAAACTAATTATTAACTCATGATGCAACTAATGAATACATCAGTTAACTCATTTTCATGTCAGTGCATGTTCAGTTCAACAGGGACAGGTGGTAGAGAATCAAATTGCTATCAGTTGTGACTATAGTTGTGCACCAGATCTTGCACAATCAAGGGATTGAGTATGCCAATGAGTTTGCTCACGTATTTTCCCAGTATTGTAGCCTTTGGTCACGTCCAACAAAGTGTGAGTGATTATTTTGAGGTGAAATACGAGTTTGGCAAGCCATTCTCATCAGTTCTTGAGCAGGTATTGAGCACTAGAGGCAGGCAAGCAGTGGAATATATTTGGAGATCAGATCTGAGTTGTATTGTGTGTAACAGGTGGAGCTGGTACTGGATTGCTTGTGATAAGCATTGTACTTTGTAATGTTACATGTTCTCAATCATTAATATACAGATAGTGTGGGGTTTTTAGCGAGATGCTTTCCCCGGGTTACATACTGTGTTAATGTGTGAATGCTCTTGATGTTTTATTGTTATTGATGCTGCTATATTGATGATCAATGTAGAGGAGCTTATGTATTATGTATGTATTCCACAATAGTACATGATCAGGATAATATCTGTTGAATATGTGTTAAATTATTCAAAATTTCTACAAATATTCTTTACAACATTAGGTTTGATCGAGATATTTATGGCGATAGTTTCTTCAATATTGGACTGGTTTCGCTCGGAGTCCAACGTATTTACAGTATTTGATAGAAAATCAAAAACTGAAGGATGATCAAGGTCGTTGGAATAATCTTTGTTGTAATCCAGAAGATGGGAACGATGGTGGTAATCTTCCCATGGTGCCTCTCCTATCATCATCGACTGAATAATTCCTTCGTCTGTAGAATGTACATGTGACCAAGGATCTGAAGAGGTGCCATATTCCTTTGACCTATCCACCCAAACACTCGATGAGCATTGATTTGGGTTTGCTGCCCATGCTGAGAAAATTTATTGCTACAAAATCTTTATTGGGCTTGGAGGCAAAACCTGTTGATGATCCATGCTAAAAAAATGTCCAGAAATATTTTGAATGGAAGATATCATATTGCAAGTTCCTACTGTTGCCACTTCTGCCAAATTACTCGGAGGTGGTAGGGAAAAAGTACCCATCAAGGTAGGGTCTTTCAGTAGGCCTACTCCGACATTTTGAATCCAATGAGAGCTTCCATGGATCATTGGAATGCTTCCTATAACTTATGAACTATTGGGGAGAAAGGTTTGTTGATCAACGATTGTAATTCCTCCTTGGAAAGGAAATGAAATATTCCTAAGGTAAGTTGATACAACAGTAGCCATGGCATAAATCCAGGGCCTTCCCAGTAAGATATTGTAATCGAGGTTTCCATTAATAACTTTGATGTCAATTTCTACTATTCCCCCCCAGTTCAAATTCCTGTACGGGGTGTATGTTTTTCCATCGAATTCTTTTAATGTCATTGATGATCTTGACAAGGGTGGTGATCCTAAAGTTTTTCGGCAACTCATTAACATAATGCAGGTAGATGCCCCCTCATCAATAATTGTTCGATGAATAATTTTTTGGAGGGCCTTCACTTGGATGAGGAAAGCAAGTTGAGCTGGTAACTGAGGTTCAAATCCTTTATGGTTAAAGGCCACCAGATAGGAATCCACTGGGTCAATCCCACCTATCGCTGATAATAGAGCATAATTTTGGGAGGGGAAATTTTGCAGTACTTCAAGTGTCGGCATAGTGAACGGCGATTGGGCTAGATTCTCTACTATATTATAATTATAATTCTGTGCTGCTCAGGCACGAGGATTAAATGTCGATTTTTGTACTACTCCCTTTGATGGCTTTATTGTTAGCTCAGGAATGATGGGTGGCACAACTTCAGTTGAAGTTGTTGTCGAACTACTAGGTTGATCTATAGCCTTGTTGTTCGATAGCTGTGGATTCCTGTAATCTTTATTCCTTGTCTATATGAAAGCATCATTTTGCTATTTCAAAATGGACAACATAAGCACTTGGGATGGGGAAGCATTGTCACTAGCAACCAGATTGGTTTCTAGTTTTGGAAATGGGTCAGTCAATACTGCTGAAGTTCTTGAATTTTTAAATATTTTCTTAACTTTGGATTTATATGGACAATCTCTCGTCTAGTGGTCCTCATCACATATGAGACATGTTTGATTGGGTTTCTTTTGCCTAGAAGGGTTTGCAGAAGATTTTTCTGGAGACGAATCATCCTATTTCTTCTTTGCTTTTCCCTTTATTCTTGGCCCCTGGCTGCTTCGGTTCTTTACCTTTGTCGGTCGACACGGCATTAGCCTCTGAGGCAAGAAGTTATTCATTTGCATTTTGACCAGAAACCATATGGGCCTTCTTAGATGTAGCCTTCACAGTGTTCGTGCTGGTTGTGCCTATCACGCCATCACTGGCATGAGAGTCTTTGCTTGATTTAGGAGGAGGAGGAATGAAAAACTCTGGTCTAGGAGCATCAAGAATTTTGTCATAGAGTGTACCAAACTGAGTATAAATCAGGTCTAGATATTGCGCACGAGCAATGACTTGCTCCTTAGTGACAACTCCCACTTTAGCCACATCTTCTATAATAGAAGGTAATAATGACTTAATAAACCATTCAGGTAGCAGCTGATCAGGAACATATGTTTTTACCATTCTAGGACGACATTGCCACTCATGAATATGATCAGATATGTGAATTGTTGTCATCTACTTAAAATTGGTAAGAAGCTCTATTCCTATTTTGTACCTTATGGGTAACTGAAAATGGGTTTAAAAGGTTGTGGCAAGGGCACTGAAGTTATCGAATGAAGCTCTAGGGAATTCGATGTACCATTTTGCTGCCAGACTAGTTAACGTTCGTTGAAAACGGTGAAGCCTAATCGAATCATCATTGAGAGTGTTGGACAAACAACATAGATGAAAAGTCATCACATGATTCGACAGATCTTCACCCAGATTCCCATTGAATTTAGGAATATCTGATAGAAGTTTATGAGGAATTGTCGGCCACCAAGGGGCGTAAGTAATTGGATCATTTGTTAGCCGATTCAGATCTAGTAATTCCAACATTGCAACAAAAGGCAATTGTTGGTTCAGGTTTGGCAAAGCATACCCAGGATAAGATGAGATTGCCTGAGCAGTGGGTCTTTGCATACCAGCATAATGTATTTGATGCTGATAACTTTGATAAGGTTAATGGGCATAACCATTATGATATGATTGATGGTGACCATTTTGAATATACGGTTGCCCATTACCCATAAAGATTTGTTGCTCAGGTCCTCAGTAAGCTTGCTGGAATTGTGGTTGTTGATATTGCACTAGCCATGGTTGTGAAACCAATTTTTGTTGTCCAATACTCGATTTTTGACCAAGATGAGGGGTGATAGTACCTGTTTGAGCCTGAGTCGCTTCATTTAAGGATCCACTAATCAACGATTGTTGTTGAGTCGTTGAGACAATAGGCTATTGTATTACGACCTGAGAGACTTGAGGTTGACATACAACAGGCAGCATTTGTACTTGCGATACCGTTACAATAGCTGGTGTAGTGGGGATATTCGACACAGGTAGATTTGGTTGCATTGAATATACAACTCTTAGCTGTTGAGGCAGTATTGGTACCTAACCACTGGATGCAATTCCAGCTTGACCCGAATTTTGTTGTGAACTCTCATATGGTTGTTCTACTGGAGGGAACAATGAAAAGGCATACTGCCCCCCATATGGCAGCAATCTAGTGTTCAAAGGAAAAATTTGTCCTTGTAGACTAGACTGCCCAAATTGATACTGTTGTGGAGGCTTAATTTACTAAGACTCAACATAAGAAATTCCAGATATTACTTCGGACAAACAAACGGGAACAAACCACACTGTCGAAATAGTCCCTGGGTGGACTCCATCTAGCGGTTGAGAGCTAGTTGGGACAGATGGTACACCAACGAACATTGTTGGAGTAGTGGCAGGAAGTTTTGCTACTACTGTATCGGATGACACAGTCCTAGATGTCGATGGTTGTTCAGACATATTGAGTCTATCCAAAAGACTTCCTAGCGATTCTACAGGAACTTGCGATGAAGGTTGGCTATCTTCTGAATTAAAAGGATATAGGTGGATCCAAATTCCAAAATGTCATGGGGTACTAGATGGAATATCCTCCACAATCTCTTCTATCGCAATCAATCCAGGTGGAAGAGGTAGACTGTCATGTCTGTAAAATATGTATGGTTCCGAAGAAGGTATACCCTCTGCAGCAACAGATGTTGGAGGGGTAACACTCTCCAAATCAGTCCTAGATGGAATTGGTTCAAGAATAGATGTGTTTACAATTATAGTAGGATAAATTCTAGTGTCCTCTTGTAACTGTGGAACTTCTTCTATAGAGGCAGGGTTACGAAAAATAGTTGGAGTAACTGGAGTCTCCGAGGATGTTGAAACACAAGTTTTGAACAAACCAGGGGACTTTGACCTAGTTAAATGAGATCGCTTGGCCCAGAATGGTTTCGTTTCCAGAGTCAAAGACGGTTGACTCGTTAGTCTCCACGAACGACGAGGTTTTGATTGAATTTCTTCCACGATTGCGCATTACTTGATCAACTCAAAATAAATAGGGGAAAATGTTATTCCGATTAAAATAAATTTTATGACGCTTCTACACAACTTTCTTTTTCAATTTTTAAGAGTCAAGAAAAAGCTAAAGATGACTCTAGTCGCCTTCGATTTTTAATTAGCCTGAAGTGACAAGTGCTTAGATGGACCTTTTCTTTTAAGGAGTCTGAAAAAGAACGAAAGTGACTACTCTAGAAATCTAGACAGAGGGATTACCAAACCAAACGCAAAATTGCAGAGTACTTTTTATGGTATGACAATCAATCTTCCCGAATGTTGTGTTCAGTGCATTGCGATCGATAGGGCAACAGACACAGCTTCCTAAGGATAAAGGATGTAGCCTATTGTGGTCTCCCAATATATACTCGAAGGTATGTGGGAGCACAAGTCTATACTGGAACTTGTCATCTCAAAGAGGAGGAATCACCCAACCTACGATGAAAGTGATAGTTACTAGGCTTTACGATGTCGGAATATGTCTCTAGCCTAGAATTCTAAATGTTGTGTGTTAGGTTCCGAAGTGTTTTTATGTTCATTGAGGTTTATTTTACAGTTGATATTTCTTAAGAAGTTTGCCATTAAGGTTCACCGCATGATGTAGATATACAATTCCAAAATATGCAATCTACGATGATAAACAGTAGTTTATTTTCTTTTTGCAATGAAAATCCTAGCTACTAAGGAAAGAGAAATGAAATTCTTTCAACATAGAGCAGAGAGCACACACTAGATGCACTTTTCCGAAATCAGGTTCAGCATGCAGTCTTAATGCAAATGCACATGCATGTATTGTTTTTCAGTTTCCTTAATGTGAAAATGACAAAAAAGAAAACAAAGTATATATCTGAACTATCTTCTTTCAAAGACACAGTACTAACAATTTTCTTTCCAAAAAACAAAAGTAAAGCCAAGACGACACATTGTGATTTCAAATTCAAAATTGCTTTTGACACTTAAAATACTAATGATTCAAATCAAATACAATGGAAAATGTGTAATTGACTCTCTAAAAGAGGAATGCTTTGTAATACTCTTTTTCTTGACTGAAAACGACACTTGCGACACTTTCAAATCAAAAGACGACAGTTCGATTAAGCTACTATTTGCATAAGAGAACTGTAAATGACGAAAAATACATAAAAAACATTCACAATTATTTAACGATGGAGGTTGAATAATGCAAAGGAAGATGGTTTCGATAGAGATATATTGATCATAGACAGAAAAACTACTGAATAAATCTGAATACAATGAAGAAAAAACCAAAATCTGGAGGAAGAAACAGTCTCATCTAATCATCGCACCTGTAACATAGGGAAATATGGATGCATCTCACTTATAGCACACAGGAGGTGCGATGCATCCAGATTTCCTAGAAGAGACAGTGCGATGATCTAGGGATGAGACTGTGCTTGGTTTTCACACACAGTTTGCAACTAAGTTCAGGGATTTAGGCTGAGCTACTGATTTTCAATAAACACAAAGTATAGGGGCTGATATAATGAGGTTATTTGAGCTACCACTAGGGCACTTAGGATGTCTGCAAGCTAGATGTTCAGTTTATAAACCAACCTAGAGATTGACTAGAGCAGTGTTGATCTACTTTCCAGTTGCATAGAAAAAGTAGTTCAAAGGCTAGCTGGCTTAACTTCATGCTCCGTTTATGGTTTATAAAGAAAACAATAGTAATGAAACAAACAAACTATTCATTCCCCAATGGTGTCGCCATTTTGTTATCGGGAAAAATAGTGTCTATTCAGAGCTGCTAGTCCCACTATGATGGGTAGCTATCTTAGAAACAAACAGATTAAAGTTACTTGTGTTTTACTTTATGAGAGATAGATGAGAGAGAAGCAGAGAGCACCGACCTTGGTCTTTCACTAGTCTCCTTGCTTTTTTCCTCTCTCCTTTGATATAGCTTTCACCACTCCTTCCTCACTTGTCTCGCTTCAAAGAATACCTGTAGAGCCAAGGCAACAAAATACCATCAAAGCATAGAGATCTATAACCATAAATAATGAAGGATTAGATGTACATTAACCATATAAATGCATACACAAACACGATTCAGAGATATACAAGCATATGGAGGAAAACTCAAATAGCTTTATTGATAGAAGTAGTAGAAGAGAGGATTACAACCAGGCTATCTGATCCAGCATCATCCTCCCAGCATGAAAGCCATCTTCACCTCATATAAAGCAAGATCACCCATCAATGTCTTCAAATATAAACCAATAGCACTTCCTTGCAAATTACAAAATTCCAGCCTTTGGATCTCTTGGATGAGGGATCCATATATAGATGTTTTTAGGAGAGTGAGTCAGCTTCTGGGATTTTGATTAGTGTCATTTCACTGATATTTCTTGGTTCCACTTGGATATTTTAGATCTCTTACTCATCCCTGGGCGAATTCAGAGAGGCAAGTGTCATATGAGAAGTTTCTAGAAGATTCTATGGGTTTCCACCTACCACACTACTTCTTCCATTTGTCTGCTCTCACTCATCGCACCCTACAGAAGGGCTTTCCAGTATGCATCACACCCCCATGTGTAATAGGTGAGATGCATCGCACCCTATGCATGGAGTAGTTTGTATGGTCCTGTTCGGACCAGTTCTGAGTAGTTTTTCATGGAGAACTTTTGGGAGATGATGTAATCAGCTGACCTTGTTCCTTTAGGGTATGAAACAACACTTTTAAGGGTTTAGAAGCCCTTGGTCTATGGACATATGTGATTGGGGTTGCAGTGCCCAAATATGTCTATAACAATGATAAAAGAAAAGATATAAGTTCAATTGAAGTTAAAGAGCAATTAATAATTCTTTACCATGATATCATAAGAAAACATTTAAATTACCCACAACCAGAATCAGAGTGTATTTTTCAACAAATTCTATTCATCAACTTTCTGTAAAATAATTCATATTTAAGAAAACATAAGTATGGAAACAAATAAATAAACACATAGACAGTGACATAAGCACTTCACCAAATAGTCCAACACATGAATCCTGTGAAGAATGTCATTTTTATTACTGATCAACCCATAAAATGAAAATAGTACAATATCTTTTTGGAACACAAAAATCAACCCTTGATACTTCTAAAAGAGAAGTATTTATAAGTCATTTACAAAATATCCCATCAAAACTAACTAGGATCTATTTATGAATTCCTAAACTGAATCTATCTATCTGTTACAAAAATTTAGGAAAATTTGAATTGTCTGAAGTGCTGGCACTCGATTTGTGGAATTGTTGAATATGTGGCCATTCAAATCCTATTGTGTTGTTGATGTTGAGTTGTACAACCAAGTCATCTAATTACTCTAGTAACTCACATTATTTATCCCAACACTATTCTTTGGGGATAGATGTCTTGAGTAACTTTTTGTAGACCTCATCTACTTCAGTGTATTTGGAAAAAGTTGGTTTGGAAATGAAAATATGCTTGATTTAATACTGGATATCCAAATCATATGCCAATGCTTCTAAAAATGTTTTTCCTGTCATGCTTATTCATCCTCCTGCAAATTTAGAAGCATCTCTAGCCTTGGTTAGCAATTTTTTACTGTAATCTGACCTTGTGTTGAGTTTTTCATTTATTACTAATAAACTAGGAAGTCTTCTTTTATAGAGAACTTCCATCTTGTTGAAGAATATATGTACACCAATGTCCAGAACTTGACACTTTTCTTCTCCTTGTCTGATCAAATTTCTGTTGGTCATCACCTTTTTGACCTCTAGTATGGTTTCAGTTCTGTCCTCGACCTATAGTTCTTCTAGTTCCTACTGGATTTTGGAATTGATGAACTTGATGATCTCTGTAGCTTCACTGGGTTTATCACCCAACTGCACTTTGATTTTGTCAATAGCTTCATTAGATCTCTCAATTAATTCCTTCTGTTCAAATATAATTTGTATAGATGGCCATATTTCTACCATGGCTTCCTCTATCCTTTTCCAAATGTTCTCCTTAACCTGTGCTAGGGTATTTCCCATGGAAGTTTCTATTTCCATCTACTGCAATCTCTGGGAAAGAGTCTGGGATTTCTACATCTCTGTCATGAGAGAATTCTCATATCTATTTCTCTACTCATGTAAGCCTTTTACAACTTCCCTCAGTTTTTTAATATATTCTCCCTATATCGACATGTTTTCCATTGATTGAGCTAATGTAATTGAATCATCTGCAGTTGAAGACGAAAGAGGTGCTGTAGAGGAGGATGTTCATGTTGTTGTAGCTGTTATAGGAATGCATGTTTGAAGTAGTGATGCAATAGGAACTGTATCAAGGGGATCCATAGCAAGTTGAGAACTTTATTCTTTCTCTTTCATCAATTTATCCATCTATGCCTCCATTTCGTTAATCTATGCACTCTGTTCCACTATTAGCTTCAACATTTATTCTTTTTGTATTTAAGTTTCTACTAATTCCTTTTCCCGGGGATCTTCAGTGGCAGGAAACTTCAATTCCTTATTTAGGGATGCTGTGTTAGAATTATTTTTCTTAATAATCTCTTCCATAGCCTTTGAATTACCTAGATCAAAACTTGCTTTGATCACCATTTCCTCAAAATATTTAATTCTGTTATCTTTGGAAAGAGAGGAAACTTTCTCTAGTTTGAGTTGTGATTGAACATTGTTCAAAGACAAGTGCAGTTTAGAATTAGGAAGGGAAGGTTGTGTGAAGGTTGAATAAACCATTTCTCTTATTTTCCTGTGCATGTACATCTATTACAAAGGATGGACATCCTTTGCCTCAAACTCAAATGTGGTTTTCTTGAAATCAGTTAGTGATTTAGGTTGAGGAACCTGTTCCTATAAGAATTCCATATGAATTCTCCCTTTCTCTGTGTCATAGGCCAAAATGAGCTTGTGTTGAATTAAGGAAGATTGTTTCCTGAATTGAGCATAAATATTATCATTGGGGGCTTCATTCCTCTATTTAATTTCTCTGTACCTCTAAAATAAATCAAGTTCCCTCTATTATGTAATTGATTCTGGTGTATGAGGTGTTGTAGCTAGATTCTCTTTGATGGTTGAGGATGATATAGAATCAGTGGTGCTACTACCAAACTTTAGAGTTTGAAGGCCATAAAGCACAATAGTACCCTATGTTTCCTCCAATGGTGAGAAATCTACCCTGGAGCTTTTCTTTGTCTTCTTTGAATGGATCTTGAATCCCTTAGCTGAAACTTCTGTGAATAAAGGGGAGTCTTCCTCTCTTGTTGTTTTTTGAGTCTTTTCTCTAGGGGTAGGAGTCTCTAAGGCAGTTTTGGATAGCACTTGCTCTTCAGCCTCCTCCAATTTTTTCTCTACCTAATTGTTGTGGGGAAAAATGCCTATGCAGGACGATCCTATCCACATAAGGTGTGACAGTGCCTTAGCAACAAACAGAAACAGTTATTCTAGTATTCTTCCTTTATGAATTAAGAATGAAGAGAGATGGATGGACTAACCGGTGTCTTCCATTTGTCCCTCGATCCGGTTTCTCTTCTCTTTGACAGTTCCCAGCTACTTGCCTTCTCGCTCGCCCAGCTTCAATAGGTTCCTGCAAGATCACAAGAAGAGAACACTACACAAAGACATAGATTCATATTCATAACTAGTTCAGGATTAGAAATAAACTAAACATACTAATGCAATCATACATCAAAGATACATCAGTATATAGGAGAAACCAAGATAGATTTATTGATGAATAACAAGGTTCAGGAAGAGATACAACCCAGAAGGCTCCAATCCAGCATCTCCTTCCCAGCAAATGAAATTCCTATCTTCACCTTCCTTCAAAGCATTAAGCACCCAATGATTCCAATCTCAAACCAACAACAATTCTTTGCAATAACAAAATTCCAGCCTCTAGATCTCATGGAGGAGAGATCCATATATAGACGTTTGGAGAGAGGATGAGTTAGCTTGAGATCTGACTAGTGTCCTCTCCCTCTGTCAGTTCTTGCTTCCACTTGGAGACTAAGAGCCTCTTACTCATCACTAGTCGAATTCCTTGAGGCAAGTGTCATTGGAGAAGATTCTGGAAGCTTCCAGGGTCTTTCCGCCTCGTTGAATGAACTTGCCATTTGTCACTTCCCGCTCAACGCACCCTGGTAGTGCTTCTACCTGCGTTGCAGTGCACCTAGCCAGTGTAACTTTTGCATTTCAGCGCAGACAGTTAGTGGAGCCTCTAAATTGATCCTGAATTGACTTGTTTTTGAGTAGTTTCTGGTGGAGAACTTCTGTGAATTGCTGTGGTTTGTTAGCCTTGTTCCTCTAGGGGTAGGAACAACATGTTTAGGGACTTTGGATCCCTTGGATTATGGACATTTCATGCTCAATGCTGTAAGGCACAAAAATGTCTATAACAGTTGCCCCCTAAAGTATGAGGCCGTTTATCAGGTGAAATGCTTTATTAGGAGGATCCGAAGTTCTTTCAATGCTGGGAGGAGACCTGTAATAAGATACAATACAATACATTATTTTTCATACTGCTTTCATGATCTAGCTGAGGTGGGCATTCCCATGCTCAGCTTTATAAATTCATTTTTTTGTACATAAAACAGACAATCGTCTGATGGTAGACTGATAATTTTGATGAAATTATCATCCTTTGTGTAGGATGATAATCTGCTGCAATGATGTACATGTCAATGTCTTTATCTTTCCTGAATATATATCGCAGCCCGGATGGATGAAACTAGATCCGGGGTCTTCAAACTCGTTCGATCTTCACTCTAAGTACAAGTCGATCCATGTGAGAAATGTTCTGAAGTCGAACATGGAAAGACATCGCTTGATTACCGGTCAATGAGGTAAATGTTAACAAGCGCGAGAGGAATCACCAATAATGATAATGACCCTCAAGGTACTGCAGTACAATTCACATGGTGTGAATAAAGGACTTGGTGTCGAACACCACGCAAAATATTTCGGTCGAAGGTCATTGATGTATACCTGTCGCCGGAAGTGAGAAACTTGCCATTGAGGCATGTAAGCTTCAAAGTACTGAAGGGGTTGTTCCTAGATCAACTTCTTGGATAATGGGCTGATGTCGACAAGAAGCAATCCGTCAAAGGAGGGCCTTAATATATCCCACATCAGTGACACGGAATGGAGCAAATGATTTTGATGGAGGTGAAAACGATCTGATGACATATGATTCAGGGTGGCGGTCATGAAAGGATGAAGGATAATGTATGGCAGTGGATGGGACACGGTTGACTTCTCTGAACGACTTCTCTTGAACATATGGCGACACTTATGCGATGGATCGGTAGCATTACCCCAAATATGGATGGTATGGTGAGACCATGGTGATGTGACCGGTGAATGAAACAACCCAACCCGACTCAGGCACGGAGTGGAAGTGTCATGTTCAAGAGCGACTTGCTACCATCAAAGTTTTCTTGAGTTTCTCCCAATTTTTCCCCAGTCATTGCTGACCAGTACCTCTTTATTTTTGTCAAGCTTGAGGAGGATAACATATGCTTGTTCTATAACTTGCCCTTCGGGCAAGCCCATCGCTATGTTTTAACGAGCCTAGCGATAGTGAAACTCGTTCTCGTCTAAAGACAAGTTTGTCGCTATTTAATGCTTTTAACGAGTCTAACGACAAAGATAACTCGGTCCTTTTCATTTTTAGAGAGTCTGAAAAGGTACGTAAAGTCATCTCCGAAAGTCCTTTTTCGTCATCTAATCCCTTAAGTCCGAAAAAATATAAAAAAATACAGAAGGGATGAGTTTTCGATAGTTTTAACGAGCCGAATAAAACAAGCACTCGATCTTTTTGTGCAATAATCCCTCAAGTCCAAAAAGATTAAAATCTAGAGGAGGGATAGCTCTTCCGGTCACTTTATCGAGCTGGAAGGCCAAAACTCGGCAATCTTTTCATATTTTACGAGTTAGATGAAAAGAGCTTAAAGAAGACTCGTCTTTTGAGGAACGAGTGATAAAACGGGTTAGCAGCTGATTCCAGGTACGGGTTGGAATTTTCCAATCACGGCAGTGTCACAAGGATGGCTAGCGAAATCACTCTTCGCAGCTGTTCCTCAAAATGGGTAAACAATCATATGGAGGTGAACGATCGGCCAATGGAAAAGTGGAGGTGATGACGCAAACACGACCAAGGCCTTAATGGCTGATAATGTTACATTCACAGTGGTTATTTACTGGAAGATAGTTCATTTTTTAATGAGCTTAAATGTGGAAAAACACTGCTTAGTCTTATGTTTATTTTTTAACGAGCATGAACTATGTGCTAAAACTGCTCGGATCTTGTGTTTATTTTTTAATGAGCATGAACTGTGTGCTAAAACTGCTCGATATAAGTTTGCATGCCCCCAGCATAATAACGCAAAACGAGGTGCATGCCCCCCAAGCTTCATTACATTCAACTCGGTGGCTGGAATGAAGGTTTACGAGGATTTGTTTCATTTTTTAATGAGGTTGACATAGTAAAAGAACCATCCTCAATACTCCTTGTTTCATTTTTTAACGAGGTTGACACGAGATAAGAACCGTCCTCGGAGCCCACTGTATTTACAGTATTTGATAGGAATTCAAATACTGAAGGGTGATAAAGGTCATCCTGAGTATCTTCTTCACAATCTGGAAGAAGGGAACGATGGCGGCTATCATTCCATGGTGCCCCCTCAATCAACATTGTATGATTCCTTCGTCAGTTCCATGCACTCGCGACCAAGGATCCGAGGGGGTACCATATTCTCTAGACCTATCTACCCAAACGCACGATGAGCGTTGATTTGGGTTTGCCTCCCAAGCTAGGAACATTGATGCTACAATATTTCCGTTGGGCTTGGGGGCAAAACCATTGCATGATCCATGTTAGTATCGTCTTCTGAAATCTTTTGTGCGGAAGATATCATGTTGCAGGCTCCTACCAACGCTACTTCTCCAATATAGATTGGAGGTGGAAGCGCGAAAGTTCCCATTAATGTGGGGTCTTTCAGTAGGCCTACTCCAATATCTTGAAGCGAATGGTTGCTACCATGGATCATAGGAATGCTTCCTGTAACTTGAGAACCATTAGGGAGGAAGTTTTGTTGGTCGACGATTGTAATCCCCCCTTGAAAGGGGAATGCCATCTTTCTAAAATAGGTCGACACAATAGCTGCCATGGCGTAGATCCACGGTCTTCCTAGTAGGATGTTGTAATCAAGATTCCCATCGATGACTTCAACATCTATTTCTACCGTTTTTCCCCCTAGTTCAACCTTCAAGTTATTTAGGATACCATATGGGGTATATGTCCTTCCGTCGAATGCTTTTAATGTTGTCGAAGATCGCGACAAGGTTGGAGATCCTAAAGTTTTCTAGCAACTCATCGACATAATACATGTAGATGCCCCCTCATCAATAATTGTTCGGTGAACAGTTTTGTTGAGGGCTTTCACTTGGATAAGGAAAGCTAGTTGAGCTGGTAACTGAGGATCGTATCCTTTGTGGTCAAAGGATACAAGATTGGAATCCTTAGGATCAACCCCACCAATGGCTGATAACAAAGCCTGCCTTTGGGATGGGCAATTTTGTAGTACTTCAAGAATCGACATAGCAGATGGCGATTGGGCCAAATCTTCCACTATGTTATAATGCTGCGCTGCTCTGGTGCGAGGATTAAATGTCGGCTTGTGTACTACTCCCTTTGGCAGTTTTGTTGTTAATTCAGGAATGATGGGTGGTACAACTTCTGTCGAAGTTGTTGTCGAACTGCTTGGTTGATCTTTTTCCTTGCCGTTCGACAGCTGCGGATTCCCGTAATCTTTGTTCCTTGTCGAAATCAAAGCATCATTTTGTTGCTTGGAAATCGAAAACATAAGCACTTGCGACGGGGAAGCATTTCCACTATCAACCAGATTTTGACCTGGATTTGGAAACGGATCAGTTAATACAGTTGAGGTTTGCGAACTCTTGAAGAACCTTTTAAGCTCAACTTTGTATGGACATTCTTTCGTCCAATGATCCTCATCACATATCTGACACCCCGAGGGGGGAGGTTTCCTATTTCCAGGAGGGTTTGAAGAAGTTTTTCCAGGGGATGACTCACCCTGTTTCTTCTTCTTCCCTTTGTTTTGCTTTTTCTTGCTCCTTGGTTGTTTGGTTTCTTTTCCTTTATCTGCCGATACGGCATTTACTTCCGAAGCAAGAATTTCTTCTTTTGCATTTTGATCTGAAATCTTACGGGCCTTCTTGGAGTTGGCCTTTGTCGATTTCGCGTTTGTCGTGCCAATCACGCCATCGCCGGCATGAGAGTCATTGTTTGATTTAGGAGGAGGAGGAATTGAGAATTCTGGTCTAGGGGCGTCAGGTATTTTGTCATAGAGCGTGCCAGACTGAGTATAGACTAAGTCTAGATATTGCGCACGAGCGATAACTTGCTCTTCCGTTACGACTCCCCCTTTTGCCACATCTTCCGTTATAGCAGGAAGCAATGACTTGATAAACCATTCAGCTAATAGTTGATCGGGAACGTATGTTTTTACCATCCTACGACGACGTCGCCACTCATGTATATGATCAAATATGTGAGTGGTCGTCGTCTGTTTGAAGTTGGTTAAGATTTTTGTTCCCGTTTCATACCTTATCGGTAATTGAAAATGGGTTAAGAATGTCGTGGCTAAGGTGCTGAAATTGTTGAACGAAGCTCTAGGTAATTCAATATACCATTTAGCCGCTGGACCCGTTAACGTCCTCTGAAAGAGGCGAAGCCTTATCGAATCATCGTTTAAGGTGTTTGACGAACACCATAGATGAAAGGTCATCACGTGATTCGATGGATCTTCACCCGGATTTCCATTAAATTTAGGAATGTCTGAAGGAAGTTTGTGAGGAATCGCTGGCCACCAAGGGGCGTAAGCAATTGGATTGTTTGTTAACCGGTGTAAATCAGGTAACTCTAAAGTTGCCACGAATGGTAAATGTTGATTCAGGTTAGGTGAAGCATACCCAGGATACGATGGGATCGCCTGAGCAGTTGGCCTTTGCATACCAGCATAATGTAATTGATGTTGGTATGACTGATACAGTTGGTGGACATGACCACCGTAAAGTGGTTGATTTTGACCGTTTTGAATGTACGGTTGTCCACTGTTTACAAAGATCTACTGCTCAGAACCTTGGTATACTTGTTGGAATTGTGGTTGTTGGTATTGCACCAACCATGGTTGCGAAGCCATGCTCTGTTGTGCTATACTAACCGTTGGACCAAGGTGTGGGGTAATTGTACCCATTTGGACCTGTGTCGCCCCACCAGTAGGCGATTGTGGTTGAGTCACAGGGTCAAGGGGTTGTTGCATTACAACTTAAGAAATCTGAGGTTGACATACAACAGGCAACGTTTGAACCTGCGACACTGTCACAATAGCCAGTGTGGTCGGGATGTTTGACATAGGTACACATTGTTGCATAGAATACACAACCCTTGGTTGCTGAGGTAGCATAGGTACCCAACCACTTGATGTAACTCCAGTATAACCTGAATACTGTTGTGAACTCCCGTATGGATATCCTCCCGGAGGGGGTAATGAAAGGGCATACTGCCCCCCATACGGTGGCAATCCGGAACTCAAGGGGATTGTTTGTCCTTGGGGACTGGATTGCACAAATTGACCTCCAAATGGATCAATCTGGTGAGTTTCAACATAAGAGTTGCCGGATATTATTTCGGAGGAACAAATTGGAACGGACCACACTGTCGAAATAGTCCCTGGGTGGACTCCTTCTAGCGGTTGAGAGCTAGTCGGGACAGATGGTATGCCGGCAAACATTGTCGGAGTGACAGCAGGGAGTTCTGCTGTCGCTGTGTCATTCGACACAGTCCTAGATGTTGACGGTTGTTCAGACATTTTGAGTCTATCCAAGAGATTACCTAGCGATTCTACAGGAACTTCCACTGGTGGTAGACTAACTTCTGATTTCGAAGGAAATAGAGTGACCCCGACTCCAAAATGTGTTGGAGTGCTTGCTTGCGGATCTTCTACAATTTCTTCTATCGCAATCAAACTAGGTTGAAGGGGAAGACCGTCAGGTCTGTAAAATATTTCTGGTGCCGAAGAAGGGGTTGAATCAACAGCGACAGATGTTTGAAGAACAAGACTCTCTGAACCGGTTACAGATGGAACTGGTTCAGTAACACAAGTGTTTACTCTCAGACTAGGATCAGTATCACTGTCCCTCTGTGGCTGTTGAACTTCTTCTATAGAGGCAGGGTTTCCAAAAATGTTTGGAGTAACCAGAATCTCAGATGTTGTTGGAACACTTGTTCTAACTTTGATAGGAGATTTCGAACCGGTTAAATGAGTTCACTTTGTCTGTACTGTTTTCGATTCCGGAGACAAAGACGGTTGACTCGTAAGCCTCCGCGAACGACGGGGTTTCAATTGACTTTCTTCCATGATTGCGGATTACTCGATCAACCAAAATACAAAAAGGGGAAAGTGTGTTTTCGAATTAAATGAATTTTTTAGACGCTTTAGACACAACTTGCTTTTTCAATTTTAAAGAGTCGAGAAAAAGCTAAAGATGACTCTAGTCTCCTTCGATGTTTTAACGAGCCCGAAGTGACAAATGCTCGGATGGACTTTTTCCGTTATAGAGTCTGAAAAAGGCCAAAAGGAACTGCTCTGGAGATCTAGGTAGAGGGTGTGCCAAACTTTTCGCAAAACCGCAGAATACTTTTTAAGGTACGGGCGGTCAGTCTTCCTGAATGCTGTGTTCAGTGCATTGCGATCAGTAGGGTGGCCGACACGGCTTCCTAAGGATAAAGGTTTTATGCCTATAGGGGTCTCCCAATATATACTCGACGGTACGTGGGAGCACAATCCGTACTGGCGCTATCGTCCCTCAGGAGGAATGACCCACCATCAGCAAGATCGAAAGTCACCAGGCTTTACAACGCCGGAACACGTCTCTAGCCTAGACCTCTATGTTGTGCATTAAGTTACAAAGCGTTGTTAAGTTCATTCAATTTATTTTAGGTTGATCTTTTTAGAAGTTTTCCTTTTGAGGTTCACCACGAGATGTATGGTACAATTCCTAAATGCAGTCTAAAGATGATAAGCAAGCTTTATCTCTTTTTCAACAATGAAAATCCTAGCTACAAAGGGAAAAGAAAGACACCATCTTTTCTGAAAGAGCAATCAGCACACTCTAATGCACTTTTCCTAAATCAAGCATGCAAACTATCAAAATTCAAATGCACAATGCAGGTGTTTGTTTTCTGCTCTCTTAATATTGATGCCTAAAAAGAAAGCTTTTTGTACAACTTTGAATTTGCTTTTAAATGACAAATACAAACAAGTTTTCTTTTTTCGAAATCAGAAAGGGTAGAAGAGATTACAACACTTAACGATTTTTGAAATGAATACTTATTTTGACACTCAAAAGAGACAAAATCAAACCAAAAGCAAAAATGAATGTATAACCAACTGTAAACAACCAATGAACTCTCTCCTAAGATCACAATCAACAGATCTGAATCAAAGGTTACAGGATGACTATTTCACTCTTGCAAAGGAAAACTGTAAATGAGGCCACAAACACATAAAAACACTCACAGTCTTTTTGTACAAAAGGAGGCGGAATTTAAGCAGAGAAAAGGGGTTATCAGACAGGTACCTATGCTGGTTACAGGCTGCAAAAATCAGAGATCAAAACAAGGCAAAACAGAGCAGAGAACCCCAGCTGCACAAGGCCTAACTGGATCAACGCACCCTCAACACAGAGGTCTTGACATTCAGCACAGGTAGCCTTCACGGGACCTGCGTTGAAATGCAGAACCTCTTCACAGAGTCTGCGTTGAAGGAGAAACGAGAGTTCCTCACTGGGTTCTGGGTCACAGTTTGCTATTTAATCTATAGTTTCAGGCCAAATCAAAGCAACAAGCAAGGTACAATCAAAGGGATGCTTCGAGGGAGGGCTAAGATCTATCACAAAGGATCATCAAATCATTTGTGAGTCCATTGTCCAGATCATAGACAAATCCAGTAATTGGATCAAAGCAGCAGCTGTCTACTTTGCATCTGGGGATAGAAGATGCAGTTCGATTGTTGTTGTTGAGTCTATGAAACAAACAATGATAGAGACACAAATAAAATGACTAAATAGATCTCCCCAGTAGAGTCGCCAATTTGTTGTGGGGAAAAATGCCTATGCAGGACGATCCTATCCACCTAAGGTGTTACAGTGCCTTAGCAACAAACAGAAACAGCTATTCTAGTATTCTTCCTTTATGAATTAAGAATGAAGAGAGATGGATGGACTAACCGGTGTCTTCCGTTTGTCCCTCGATCCGGTTTCTGTTCTCTTTGAGAGTTCCCAGCTACTTGCCTTCTCGCTCACCCAGCTTCAACAGGTTCCTACAAGATCACAAGAAGAGAACACTACACAAAGACATAGATTCATATTCATAACTAGTTCAGGATTAGAAATAAACTAAACATACTAATGCAATCATACATCAAAGATACATCAGTATATAGGAGAAACCAAGATAGCTTTATTGATGAATAACAAGGTTCATGAAGAGATACAACCTAGAAGGCTCCAATCCAGCATCTCCTTCCCAGCAAATGAAATTCCTATCTTCACCTTCCTTCAAAGCATTAAGCACCCAATGATTCCAATCTCAAACCAACAGCAATTCTTTGCAATAACAAAATTCCAGCCTCTAGATCTCATGGAGGAGAGATCCATATATAGATGTTTGGAGAGAGGATGAGTCAGCTTGAGATCTGACTAGTGTCCTCTCCCTCTGTCAGTTCTTGCTTCCACTTGGAGACTAAGAGCCTCTTACTCATCACTAGTCGAATTCTTTGAGGCAAGTGTCATTGGAGAAGATTTTGGAAGCTTCCAGGGTCTTTCCACCTCATTGAATGAACTTTCCATTTGTCACTTCCCGCTCAGCGCACCCTGGTAGTGCTTCTACCTGCGTTGCAGTGCACCTAGCCAGTGTAACTTTTGCATTTCAGCGCAGACAGCTAGTGGAGCCTCTGAATTGATCCTGAATTGACTTGTTTTTGAGCAGTTTCTGGTGGAGAACTTCTGTGAATTGCTGTGGTTTGTTAGCCTTGTTCCTCTAGGGGCAGGAACAACATGTTTAGGGACTTTGGATCCCTTGGATTATGGACATTTCATGCTCAATGTTGTAAGGCACAAAAATGTCTATAACACTAATCCTGTTGATTCATGTATTTCTCGATCTATGGTCTTTGGGTATGCACATAGGGGGTTGTCTTCTGTTCCAGCCTCAACTTATAAATTACCTCAAAGGGGTCATAAGACCATGTGAAGCTAAGGGGGAAATTCATTTGTTTTTGTAGGAGGTCTGCTTCCTCTCTGTTGCTCTGCTATTACAGATGAATGGCCCTATCTATGTTTTTATTCTGAATTGAGACTTCTTCTTAGCAGCCACAAATGAATGTTGTTTGATTGGATTATTTTCCTAATGTACTCCAAGGAAAATATTCTCATTGGAAGGTACTTTGGTAGTTTATAAGGTGGTAGCTCGGAGTCATAAAACCTGATATCTTTGAATGATTGGTATAAATGCAAATCTCCTATCTTCACCTACTCACTAAGTTTCAACACCTTCTGAACGTCCTCATTGATCCTAGGAGTTTGTTGGCCACTCAACAAACAAGTTGTTGGATATACAAACTGATCTATAAAATCTTTGAACCTGTACTCTTGTGATTTTTTTCTGATAATTGAAGTCCAATAGATAATGGATTGAGGCTCACCCTGTTGATTGAGTTTCTAGACTACAAAAGGAAACCTATCTTTCTGGAAGAAAATAAACATGTGCATAAGAATGGAGAGTACTTGAATATTCCTTCAGTTAAAATCAAAAGGAGTTGTTCATGTATTGCATCTGCAAGGAAGCAACCATAGTCAAAGATGAATGATAGTCCTTCCTCTATGGAAAGGGTGGATAGAAAGCCTAAAATAGGCTCATCTACCCATTCATCTCACAAGTACCGAAGTAGGCAAGACAAGATGGAGATGATTTGTCTCATTCTTTGGGGGAAAATAGAAGAGGGATAAGGGGGATTCTTCTTGGGCAATTACGAATCTTCGAGTAGGAAGACTTCAAAAACCCTGGCTCTCTAGGGAAAAGTGATATTTTGGTAAATTTCTTGAAGAGCATCAATGGAAGAGGGAGTCAGGGATTCACTGTGAGGGACCTACAACATTTGGTTTATATTCTCAGGGGTAGTGGTCAAAAGGATTTCACCATTAGGGGAGATGATGTCTCTTTTACTTTAGAGATAAGAGGCATGGTAATTTAGGAAGAATTCTGGGAAATGATAGGATTGGGGAATGACAAATAGGGGTATTATAGATTTCCAGAGGCCAATCTCATCGGGCTAGTCCAGATAGGTGTCACAAAACCAACAACGTAACTCGAAGAGGTCAAATTCACCCTTTGTTGCGGCAATTTTATAGTCTCTGTCAGCTAAGGGAATGTGGTCTATATCCATAGAGGGAGAGAGCATCAAGTTTACCATAGTGGTATCGGTTTTGGTTTTGGGGGCCATCATGATAATAGAATGTAATTGCAGAAGGCGAGTGTTAATTATGCGGGAAGAGAACTTAAAGGTAATTCCCCCGTGAGTAATAGTTGAAAGGCAAATAGAAAGTAGGGATTCGATATCACTTTGATAGTATAAAAATGAGGAAAGAGTGTGATTGAGGGAGAGAGTGAGGCTTTATAGATTGACAAATGGAGTGGGACAGTTGGCCAAATGGTTGTTTGGGAGAAGCATCTAATAAAGAACGAGATGAATCACAATGGGAGGAAAGTTGGAATGAAAAAGGGTAACGGTCAGTTGACGTGACGGCATGTGATAGGTGGATGGGGGCATGAGACCATTAGCGGGAAGGAGATACATGGCAGTAGGAGAGTGGAGGTGGAGTGGAAGTGGAGGGTGACATAACTGGGAGTGTGAATTATGGTGGGAGCTACGAAAAACTACTTTCAGAGAGGGGTGTGAGTTTTTTATGGTATCGAGAGGGGTGGTGCAAAATGCTACGGTGTTGACACGTAGGGGTGGGACCAGTAGGGAGGAAACCGCTTTTCGGACACCCCCCACACCCCCCCCCCCCCCCCCCACCACTAAAGGGAAACATGGTTTGGGGGTCCAAAAAGGCTTGGGAGCCACCCGATAAAAAGTATATTGTGATCGGTAGCAGGGAGATGTGGTAGGTTTAATGCCAATGACAAATTGTGTGATGCCATGCATGTTTTTTTATCCTAAGGTCCAAACATTGGACAAATAACACTATTATATATATTCTTCCTTAAGATAATTTCAATTTTCTCCTAAACCAACCTAACTAATCAACAACTAGGGTGCATTTAGGACTGAAAACCCTCATTTATTCTGCCATTTAATGGACTAAAATAATCTATTCAAAACTAATCTACCAATTTGACTAATCTAGATTACACAGTTGGATTAATTTATTCACCTAATCTACCTAATCTAATCTTAGCCAATATTACATTGTTTGGATAATTTATTCCTTCTAATATAATTGACATGAATTGAAATTTGCTTGAACATGATTTAACAGTATGTTTCAAGCAAGAGGAAGTATTGTGGCATTTTGAACAAGCTGCACACAATTTCATAAATTTATTCTCCAAAAATTATTGTACTTTAAGTGGCATTTCAAGTGGAATCACTTTCACATTTTTTCTTTTATATGGGTTTCTTTTATCATTTTTATTTTTCTCTTTCTTTTTCTATTTGTTAATAGATATACCCTCTTTTCATTTTTTATTTTCATTTATATATCCTTTTTTTGGAAATCATTTGCAATATGCGATATTATTTATAATTTGATATACTAAAAGAAAACATCCTATAATCAGTTCATCCTATAAATTATAGGACTCTAACAAAATCCACAAGAACCTTCTTCTAGTTCAGTACCTGTACCTCTTCCTCTACACATTGATGAATTTTTTTTATTATCTGATTAGTACAAAGATATTGTGCATTTTATACATGATTTTGAGTACCCTCTTGAATTGACAAAGAATAAATTTATATCCCTCAGACTCAAGTTATTGGTGTACTACATAGTAAACACAAACTTGTATTGGAAGGATCCCTTAAATACCCTCTTATTATGTTTGAATGAAAGTGAAATAGATGGAGTAATTAAAAAATTTCATGAAGGAGTTTGTGGGGGACATTATACTTGGAAGGAAACTACACATAAGATACTTAGAGTAGGTTTCTATTAGCCAATTGTTTTTTAATAGGTTGGATCAGAGGTGATAAGTTATATCCCTTGTAATATATTTGAAGGAAAATATAGGTTAGAAGAACTTCCTCTTGTGCCAATTCTAGTGGAAGCCCTTTTTTTGCAGCGATGATTAGATTTCATTAGAGAAATAGTTCCTTCTTCAAGTAATCAACACAGATGGATATTAACATGTGACAGATTACTTCACAAAGTGGGTAGAAGAAATTCCTGTAAGGAATGTAGTAGACATAGTGGTGATACAATTTATTGAAGAAAACATTTTGTCTAGATTTGGTTGTTTAAGACAAATAGTTACATGTAATGCTAAAGCTTTTAGTAGAATTAAGATGATTGAATTTTGTCAAAAATAACAGAACTTATTTACAACATTCTACACCTTATTATCCATAAAGGAATGCGCTGACAGGAATCATCAAATAAAAGCATGATCAAAGTCATCAAGAAGGTTTTAGCAAATCATAAAAAGCGACAGTCATCTAAAATATGTAGTAAGGGAAAATAGGAATTCACTTAAAAGGTCTACTGGTAAATACCCTTATCAACTTGTTTATAGAATAGCAGTTATCTTCCCTACTCAATTAACATTTCCAATTATGAATTTTTTGTAGGATTCATATGAAGAGAAAGATGATTTTTCAATAAGGATAAATAGAATTATTGAGCTAAATCAAGATTGAGTTGAAGTTCAACATGAACTTCGAAAATATCAGGACAATATGAAGATTTTATTTGATAGAAAAGCTAGAGAGAGAGATTTTAGACAAGGATATTTGGTTCTTAGATGGGATGCAAGAAGAGAAGAAAGTGACAAGCATGGAAATTTTGACAACCTATGGTTAGGACCATTAAGAATTGCAGAGGTCAAAGGCAACAATACATTCATCCTAGGAAATATGGAAGGAGAATGTTTCTCATTGCCAGTCAATGGGAAATATCTCAAAAATTATATCTAGTATTGAGTGCCTTTCAGCATCATCATTGTATATTTTTGGTTTCCTTTAACTTTCTAGAGCAAGTGTGATTTTGACAGCAAAGACTCCATAGCCCAAGGAGAAGGCACATGGATCTGCAGGTTCTTTTCATCCCGCAGGGGGAAGCAGTCACCAGTTGGAGCTGATGTTGTAAAATTATTTTTACCCTTAGAATTCTTTTACAAATTGCTTTTCATTAAAAGAAAATAGAGAATAAAAGTAAGAAAAAAATCAAAAACAAAAAAATAAAAAATAAATAAAGAGAAAAAATAAAAAAGGAAATAAAAGAATAAAGAGAAAAATAATATCTTTATGTTTGAGAATAAGCGCACAAATTTAAATGTCACTAATTGTATTAGTTTTATTCGAAAATTATATTTTTTCAAAATAAAATGTTGTAAAATAATCTTTTGACTTCATTTCCACTGAAGACATAATTTGTACGCAACTCCCAATGATTACAATGCCACGGCCTAGATTGACAGTGGCAGATGAATTATGCAACACCCCACATTACAAACAGCTAATGGAGTGGGGGGGGAAGGTGTCTACAAAATGGTTTCCCCAATCTCTGTTTTGTATACATGTCCACTTCTAATGAATTGTAGGACCCCCTTCAATGAAAACTATATACGCCACTACCTCCCCCCCACAAACCACTTATCGTCCTTTGCTACTATTTATGTCATTCCTACCCTTTGTTAACCTTTCACCATTTCTAGTTTCATCCATCTCTCCTGCCAAACTATCTAGGTGACCGTTGTTGCATTAATTGCACCCACCAACATTCAAAACATTTAATCTCTCATGCAAATAACAGTTAATTCAACAGAAAATTGTTATGGAAAAAATAATAAAGCCATTACCTTGTCAAAACGAATTCATTTACCTTCTATCTATAACCAAAGATTCTAGAACATCATCTGAGCAAATTCCACTGACCAACAATTATCAATCACTACCACTCTTGGGTCAATTCTCAATTATTCTATGTGATTTTGATTCTTTCCAAAATGGCTAGCCATTAAGGAAAATCCAAAGTATTTATAGAGAATCACCTACTACCTCTTGTGATTAATTTAGATGAATTACCTCTTATTGAAACCCTTTAAAAGATTACTGAAACAAATTGTGAATTCAATTTGTATGATCTTCACAATTGGGAATTCCAAAAGTAGGATGATGACAATGATGAATTCTCCTTATGGGAATCCTTGCTTCCTCAGTTTTGTTTCCATTAGAAACACCATTTCCCAGAGTTTGTCACTTGGTGTGGAGCCTGATACCTTCCAAGTTAGAGTTATAGTTGCTCAAAATAATGTGACTCATCTCCATAACTTTTGAATCGATTTTCCAAGCCTTGTAATTAAAAGTTCCCTAAGGTAACGGTTGAAAACTTCAGAAAAGAAGAAAAATATAATCAATGAAGAGCAGTCAATCAAGCATGCCAAACATATGAATTACTAAAATTGGATTTGGAAATGTACCCGAAGGTCCTACGTTTGACGATGTTCCCATAGGGTCCAAACCCTCTGCTTCCCCCCAGAATGAGCAGGCCTACAAGTCAATTCACAGAAGCATATACATAGATAATTCAATGTGAATACATAAAATATATGCTAGATCATCATATATAATCATATAAATTACTATTCATGAGACAATAAAATATCAACAACAAGACATGAGCTTCTTTATTGATTAACAACAATAGGTACAGGAAATGTACAACATGATCCAAGCCAAAGCACCAACAAAGCCTTCTTGTGGATCCGTCCAGCCTGAGCCATGAAGAAAACCTCTCTAAAAAGTGCAAGGATATTCTATAAAGATGATGAACATCTCTGCAAAGAAAACTAGGGTTTCCATAGAGATTGGGAGTGTAGGATGCACAAGAACATCAAACCTGATTTGGCAGAAAAATGGATACAATGTCGATACCCCTTCTCTTATGTTTTTTAGGCCTACCCAAGGGGTGTATATATACCACCTTAAATTTAGTTAATCGAGTTGTGCCATGGGCACCTGTAGGTGGCCTCTCGGTAAAACTTGTGAACTTCGCCTGAAAAATAACATTTGATTTTATTTTTTCATATTTTAAAAGGTAGACGTGGGTGTAGTGTTATTAGAACCATGTATGTACATGATTTGGTGTGGGAGGAGTTGTGTATATAGTTTGAAACATTATTTTTTAATATAAGATCATGTCTGCATTTGAAAAGGGTTACCCAAGGCCATAATATAACATCAAGTCTACAGGAGTGCTAAATGATGCCATAAAAAAGACCGCCTAATATAAGAGGTCAGAAGGGGTATGTGATGGCCAAAATATATTAATTGTAGAGAGAGGATTCATCTGAAAACTAGAGAGGAGATCACCAAATTCTCGCTCATCGAATACCTATGGAAGGAGTCAAAAAGAAAACGCATATATGAGGTGGGCATACCCATGCTTAGAATTAATAAAGGATGTCCATTGATCAAGTATAAAGAGGATCCAAAATGTATAAATAAGTGAAGAGAAGAAGCTGTAGAATACATAATGGATCATAAAATCATAGCCACAAAGGAACACAATAGAGCTATGTCTCAATATCACATATAGAATAATATATGATCAATGATGCTAGAAAATTGTTTAATCAATGATGTTGGATAGCTAATCCTCATAAAAGTACCAAGTCATATAGGTGGAATAGTGGTGCTGCATAAACTCGCGTGCCAACATATAAGATGATGTTCTGAAGGACTGAAACATATAAAGGTGGGAGGTGTCATTGGCACAAAACTGGAGTTTTCAAGTGAACCAAGATGCCATGACAACCTAAGGTATTCATCTACCGTAGATGGTACATTTCTACACTATGCGAATAAATGAGCTTAAGTCAACCATGTGAGAAATTGTTTGATTAATGGTCATTGATGTATACCACTAACAAATGCGAGACAACTCACTAGTAATTATAATTAGTGTTAAGGTACCCCAGTACAATTTAACAAGTGTGAATTAATGTGTTGAGGTCGAACACTTGAAAGAATCTACCAATCAAGAGACATTGATTTATTCTCACTGTCAATAGTGAAGGAATCTTCCACTATTGACTCTAAACCCTAAGGTATTGAAAAAAGGACACTAGACCTTATTCCCATAGAAATGAGTTGGATTCAATGGGAAAATATCTGTTGGAAGGAAGGCATTAAGGCACCCCACATCAACCAGCATGAGTGTAACCTAGAGGCCAAGAATTTGGAAGAACTTAGACGAAGAGAGATGAAGTAACCATTCCAAAGTACATTTCTAGTGTACATAAGATGTGGCCAGCACACAACAGAAAGCCTCTAAACCAACCAATAATGAAATATAACACAGAGGTGAGGAATCTACCAATAGGGTCAAATGGAAACCAAGGTACTACATGAATCCCAATGTGTGATAATGTAAGTTGAAGTCAAACAAAAGGGAAACTACTTAGTCAAAGACCCATAATACTAATCGATGTTGAGCATAAGGTCACCTATAAATGATGTAAATAGGGCTACGGTGTGACTCTAGGTCTACTCTCAGAGCAGTTTTTCAGAGTCGATAAGAGAAAAACTTCCAGTAAGAAGTCAATGAGGACCTTCTTAACCAGCATGAGTGAAGGACCAAATAACTGATATGATACTGAAGATAACTTGACAGATTAGGTATGCCCGACAAAAATGAGTAAAGAGACGCTATAGAATGGTTGACAACAAGTTTAATTCCCTTGAAACGAAGCATGACTTGATGTGGCTTTATGACATCATAAGATAAACTTGTAAAAGTTTGCAATGAAGGAGGCATTAACGAACTATCCATATGATTTGAAGAGATAACAAACTAGAGGAGGAATAACCCAAGAACAAGGTTATGGCTTCCCTAAATCCAGAATAAGTCCCATTACGATGGAGGAAAGAATAATTTTAAGTGCTTTGTTCAAGGGTGACACAAATGAATCTTTTTTCCATCAAATTGTACAAATTTTGCAAATTCTCTACAAATCTCGCTCTGATACCATGTAGAAAATTCTCTACAAATCCAGCTCTGATACCATGTAGAAAATTATCTACAAATCTCGCCCTTATACCATGTAGAAAATTTCACTCTAGGTTAACCTGATAATGCAATATAAATCAAAGCAGAATACTATAACCTACTTCTACTATGAATGTGTGGAAGCTTAAAGATCAAGTTGAACAATATAACCAGAATAAGAAGAATCAATCACACAATACACATGAAAATACTTTGGGGAAAGCCTCAGCTAAAAACCCCACTATCTGTATTATCATACAAGGTGGAAATACATAGGAATTATACAAAGTGTTAGCTCTGACAACTAGCCAGATCTCAGTACAATCCTCACAGATGCTCACAAGCAATCTTGGCTGCTCTACAACCTTCCTCTCTGCCCTCTAGGCTCCTCTTTCCTTGCGTTATTCTCTGGGCTGATTCTCACCTCACCAAGTGAACACTTCTGATCTCACACACTGTCATAACTACACAATCCTAAAGGAATGATTCCTTCTTCATGCATGAGTTTTCTTTATAGGAAAACACATGCAACTTATAGTACACTATCCTTGGAATTAATCTCAACTGGGTCTTTCTCATAATAGACATGCATGATTTTCTGATGAGGGAATCTTCAATTAACTGGAGTACACTAGTTAAGTGCATGCATGCATCAACTAACTGTTAACTCTCTATTAGTTCCTCAAATAGTTTGGAACTAATTTAACTAGACTTAACTCAGTAATCTGAGTCAACTAATTACAACTCAAATATAACTCAATCTTATCTCATTAATTTAAGGCTTATCTCCTCAATTTAAGGGATAACTCTTGCATGACTTTAGAAAGACTTATAACTTGAATTTCTCTAACTAATTAAGTCAAAATAACTTAATTAATTATTTCCAAGTAGTTGTTAAGACTTAATTTGATTTTAATTAAAAATTTAATTCAAGGAATAATTAAATTGGAATATTCTTGTTTCCATATTTCAACACTCCCTCTCAACAAGAAATGGATTATCTGCCACCACGATCCTGTCTCTATGGAACTCGAATTTACACTTTGACAATGCCTTTGTCAAAATGTTAGCATCTTTCTCACAACTGACCCACATGTGGTTTCTTACTGAAGAAAGCTTCCTCTGGTGTCTTCATCCCAAGTGTGTGATGCAGGTTTCTATTCTACAAATAGACTACTGTCTTGCATGCCTTATTACACAAGTGAAGTGGTAGACCTTGGTCATGCAACATCGCCCGTGCTGCCCCTACAATAGTTTTGTTCTTCCTTTCGGCCACCCCATTCTATTGCAGGTTATGAGGTTCCGTCAAATCTCGTTTAATTCCTTCTGCTGCACAGAATTCCTTAAACTCTTGAGAGAGATATTCTCCAATGTTGTCTCTTCTCAAGGCCTTGATCTTCTTCCCTGAATCTTTCTCGACTAAAGGTTTGAACTCACAAAACTTTGTGAACCTTTGGTCCTTCTTGTGCATGAAATAAATCCAACATTTACGAGAAAAATCATCAATGAATATCACATAATACCTTTGCTTCGATGTGGATGCCATTGAGAATGGTACACACACATCAGTATGTACTCGCTCTAAGATAGCCTTTTCTTCACTGTCTCGATCATGAAAGGAAGACTTGGTGTACTTTCCTAAGGTACAACCTTTGCATGTGTCAACTTGCTCAAGTTTACATTTGGGAAGCCCTATAGATATCTGCTGCATTATCTTCAAAGCCCCATGATGAAAATGGCCCAGCTGCCTGTGCCACAACTCACCAATGTCTTGGCTTTGCACCAATTCTACTTTCGTACTCAATGTTGAACAGCCATCTACCTCTAGTTTATAGATATTCTTCACCCAAATCCCTATCCCCCTGGTCTGACCCATGGCTATGTCTCTTGGGAATGCCTTTCCTTTACTAAAGAGAATATCGTAGCCTTTGTCCTCCAACATCGTGACTGATACCAAGTTCTTCTTCAGTCCAGGAACATACTTCACATCTATCAAGGTGATATGAGCTCCATGCTCCCTATGAAAAGAAACTGTGCCCACTCCTACAACACTATAATTTCTGTCATCGCCCATCTCTATGCACATATTGAGGTCTTTCTCCTCTAATGCACTGAATAAAATTTTATCACCAGTCATGTGGAAGAGGCTCCACTGTCAAGATACCAAACACAACCCATCATCGATGACACCATTCATGCAATGAGGGTAAAGTCCATTTCGAATTGAGAGGCTAATGCCTCACCTTCCAATCCTTTGAAGGATCCCTTCTTGGACTTCTTCGATGGGAAATTAGCTACATAATGTCCCATCTCGTGACAATTAAAGCATCTCACTTTAGACTTGTCACCCTTCTTCCCTTCATGAGAAGAATTTGATTTGGAATGGGAAGCTTTCCCCTTCACTTTCCTTGCCTTACTTGCTAAGGCCAGATTTTCTTGATCATCATCCTTGGATGAAGAACCATCTCGTGTGCTCCACCTAATCTCCTCCTGCATGAGATCCAACCACAGTCATTCCCAATCCAACAATTTTTCCCTTCCATTCACAGAGTACTAGTTTTTATTCTCGCTCTTTGGAAGGCCAAGGAGAGTGAGGCTCACCATATCATCATCGATAGTAGTTATTCCCACACTGCCAAGCTCATCACTGCAAGTGGTGAGCTTGTTCAGATATGTGGAAATAGTATTGCCATTCTCCATCTTGATTCTTTGAAGCTTATCCTTGAGCGCCAATTTCCTCTGGTCGCTACTGTTTTGGTAGAGGTCCTTCAATGCCTTCCACATTGAAAATGGATTATCCTTCTCATGGAGACTTGAGACAATATGGTCTCGAACTCCCTCAAGGATGATTCGTCTTGCCTTCGCCACACACTTCTTCCACTCAGCCAATTTTGTGCATTAGTTGAAGCTAGCTTTGGGATTTCTTGACCAATGAATTCCTTCAAGCCATTGTCTTCTAATACGACCTCCATTCTATCTTTCCATGCTATGTAATTTGAGTTACCTTCCAAGGCATACTCGAGTCTCAAGCCATAGAATGCCATTGGCCAACCTTTAAGTATGATATGAGTTCTATTTGTACCTACAACCCCAAAATTCAAACTTCGAATTCTCTTCTCAGTATACTGTTCATAGCTCTGATAAACCTACTCAGATACAATGCAGAAATTCTGAAAATTCTCTACAAATCTCGCTCTGATACCATGTAGAAAATTCTCTACAAATCTAGCTCTGATACCATGTAGAAAATTCTCTACAGATCTCGCTCTGATACCATGTAGAAAATCTGACTGTAGGTTAACCCGATAATGAAATAGAAATCAAAGAAGAATACTATAACCTACTTCTACTATGAATTTACGGAAGCTTAAAGATTGAGTTGAACAATATAACTAGAAGAAGAAGAATCAATCACACAATACACATGAAAATACTTTGGGGAATGCCTCAGCTAAAACCCCACTATCTGTATTATCATACAAGGTGGAAATACATAGGAATTATACAAATCCTTAGCTCTCACAGCTAGCTAGATCTCAGTACAATCCTCACAGATGCTCATAGGAAATATTTGCTACTCTCTAGCATTCCTCTCTACCCTCCAAGCTCTCCTTTCCTTGCGTTGTTCCTCTGGGATGATTCTCATCTCACCAAGTGAACACTTCTGATCTCACACACTGTCATAACTGCGCAATCCTGAAGGAATGATTCCTTCTTCATGCATGAGTTTTCTTTATAGGAAAACACATGCAACTTATAGTACACTAGCCTTGACATTAATCTCAACTGGGTCTTTCTCAGAATAGAGATGCATGATTTTCTGGTGAGGGAATCTTCAATTAACTCGAGTACACTAATTGAGGGCATGCATGCATCAACTGACTGATAACTCCCTATTAGTTCCTTAAACAATTTGGAACTAATTTAACTAGACTTAACTCAGTAAACTGAGTAACCTGAGTCAACTAATTACAACTCAAATATAAATCAATCTTATATCATTAATTTAAGGCTTATCTCCTCAATTTAAGGGATAACTGTTGCATGACTTCAGAAAGACTTCTAGCTTGAATTTCTCCAACTAATTAAGTCAAAATAACTTAATTAATTATTTCCAAGTAGTTGTTAAGACTAAATTTGATTTTAATTCACAATTTAATTCAAGGACAAATTAAATTGGAATATTCTTGTTGCCATATTTCAACACAAATGGTGAAGGAACTATCCCATTCCCGCTCTTTTTTAGAATATTTGATTTTTTGTCCTTTTCATGTTTAAAGCATGAAAATAATAAAATAATGCCTATAGTACATTGGAGAGAATGAGTTTCAAGCTAGTTCATGGGATTGGAACAATCATATGCCACAATTCATGGTGGTAGATTCTGGTGATCGACACTCAGGGGATGTTCTATCCATGGAAAAAATAGGTGTCAAGTTGCAAAGGCTAATGAATGCATGGTTCAAACTTGTAAAAGGTCATGGTCAAAAATTGATTATACACGAGTCCAAATGAAGTCGGCATAAGGCAAAAAAATTTACAAGTAGTCAATATGAAATGCATTAGCACAACTTAACACATGGGAGCCTGTAGGGTATAAGGCCAAAAAATAGCAAAGAAGAAGAAGAATGATGCTTCATTGCAAAGTAATGGTGGGACTAAAGAGGAATCCCGAACCTACACAATACTTGCAACATGAGTGAAATATGTCAGCGAGGATCTAACTAGGAATCTCATGGAAGGAAAGGCTCTACCACTATGTTACAATTTTACAAGACAACGAGTGAAAGTGGTTAAAAATAGCAACATAATGGGGTTGACCCTATGGCAAAATATCACAGTGTGAGGTCAAGATGGAAAATGTGATGGAAAAATAACATGTCTTAATCTATATGCCAATTCAAAAAATGATTCCTACCATGATAGTTCAGTGATCATGGAGTCTAAGTGATGGAAAAGCATCACTAAGTCTTTGTTACCCTGAAAAATAACCTCTCCCAACACTTCAAGAAAAAAGTCAAAAGCTCATAAAATTACAAAAATTAAAAATAATGAACGTTATAAAGTAGTTTTTTAAATTTTGACTATAAAAGAGCTTTTTGACTCACCCAAATTCATTTTCACCATCCAAGTGTTGAGAAGAGGGCTCTTGGAGAAAATTTGGGCAAACCAATCTGATCAAATCCACCAACGAATTCATCACACACGATCTCTAGGTAATTCTTATCCTTAAACTTATCCATTTGATACAATATTTCGTGATTTAAATTTATTTTATAGAAGGATTTTTTTTTCGAATAATGCTCGGCATGTACGCAAGTCGATAACTTTAAAACCACGTATAAAAATCCCTATATGTGAGTTTTCAAAGGGAAAGTTGCATGTGTACACACCTATTTCTTACAAAAGTCATGTACATGTAGAGTACGATTGAAAAAACTTAATTTCTAATGGATGAAATCACTCAATTTTGTAGGACATCGATCATTTAGAGAGTGAGAGAGCATACTGATGTTGATAATGAAGTTTTAGAGGATCAAGAATCATTATGTTAGTGTCAGTATCTTCATCCCTCCATCAATGATCAAATTCTCTTGTTGCATTGCATGTTAGGTGTCTCATCCGATCAGCTGCATTCAATTAGTGTCATGGATCATTTGATGGTAGTGGAATATTATACATTTTCCCTCATATTCTTTACTTGCTAGCCCATTTTCATATATTTAGGTCATTTGCAGTCATTTTTTGTCTTTAAATCTGCAAAAGTCATTTTTAGGGTTTTAGGTTTCATTAGGTCTAGGGTTTCATCAATAAGGTCTTGTCAACGCTCAATAATTGTCAGAAGACGCATGAGGAGGTCAAATAAAGTCTCAGCAACAATAATTTCAATAATCACATGGTCAGTGATTGATTTTTCCTCAAAACCCCTGTTTTGAGGAAAAACAGAGTTTTTATGTTTCATGTACTAAATTTCATGTAATTTCATTTTCTCTATATGTAATAATTTCAGAAGCAGCCCTAGTCACCTTGCCAAGCCTCTGCAACTCCAGTTCCTGCAAAAGAAACAAAATTTCAAAGAATTTATTCCATCAAAGGCAAAAAGTAAAGCAAATTGCCAAAACAGAGTATTTTTAGAGCAAGTGAAAATCAAATATTAGGAAAGTCGGTTTTCTTGAATCAAAAATTAAATCCATTGCTATATAATTTTTTTTCAAATCAAAGGAGGCTCATTTGTGTCCAAAGTGAAGGGAGCAAGTGCATTTGCATTTTCAAAGCTGAGAGAGTGATTTTCCATTCAAATCAGGGGAAAATTGCAGGCGTGATGCACCTGGGTTAAGGTGCGGTGCACCGAGCTAGTGTGGCGCACACAGAGCCCACTCCCCATTGAAATTTTGTATTGGCGCGACGCACTGAGCCAGTGTGGTGCACCTGTGAGGTGGCATAGTGCACAGGTCTACAATGCCCGAACTGCATTCAAATCTTCTTCTAAGGCTCTCAAATCGTAAATTCCTCATTGCTCAAGTAAGTTCATACTCCAATATGCCCAATGCATGAGTTTTCTTAGTGTTCATGGTGATTTAATAGGGAAATATTGAAACCCTAGCTTCTTGCATAGTTTGATGAAAAAACACTGCCTAGGGTTTTACAAATCACTGTCTTTGTTGCTAAATCCTACTTCCATCATTTTCACTCCCTCACTCTCTCACTCCTTCACTTCATTTTCTCCCTCCATTTTCACTTATATTTACCCATTCCCAATTCCCCATATCCCTAAAACTACTAACCTTAATCCCTAATCTCATTACCCCAAACCCTAATTGCTACCCCTAAACCCTAAATATCATTCCCAAACCTTTCCATTTCCCTTTACCCTACAAACAGTAGCATCCCCAACCTCTCATACACATTCCCTCCACAGTCCTTCATCAATTCATATCTTTGGCAGCAAATACCTATTGTCACTCTAAAATCTCTTCATACCCATCTAAGAAAACCCAAGCATTGGCAAACATGGAGTCAGATTCTTCCTATGCAGAAATGAGGAAACAGTCAGTGACTCTTCCAGAGAGATTCATGCACCAAAAAGACCTCATATGAGTGGAAAACATAACTGAGAGGATCCTACTTCACTTGCTGAGTTGTTGGCTTGTCCTCTTGCTGTCACATTATTCCAACACCAATCTTGTTATCATTTTTGTGAGATGGTGGAAAGAGGTAAATACCACCATGAGCTGGGCAAACTGTTTGTGCTCCATCTTCATAATGGCCAAGTCAATTTGGCAGGTGTGACATTCGCCTTGACACCTGAGACTATTGCTCAAGCAACCGGTATTCCAAATGTAGGTGAGTAGTGGAATAAGGGGCAACTGGTAGACAGAGATCATTATGAGCCTTATGTCAAGGCTAGTTTTCAGAGACATGTCAGTAGGGTCTTCCCATTCAGGTACCTACAAGACACATATGCTCCCGTGATGAAACTCATAATAAAATACTTCAGTTGTGAGGGAATATTTTCTCATCTGTACACCTATCATATCAGATTGTTGATGCACTTTACTAGAGTGAGGATGATGAACCTCCCCTATTTCATTTGCTGGAATATTGAGAAGATGACCACATTGGTGCAAAGGAAACCTCCTCATCAGCAGTATAACAACATCTATCAATTTTCATTAATCAAAATTTTGGTTTTGCAGCAACTTAGTCTATTGAATGTTTCATGGGAGGATTTCATTTCACATGAGGTCTTCACAGGTCCTCAAGTGCCCCCATCAGTTTTTCATGAGGTAGGAGAGTCTTCAGATCAACAGGAGGTGCATGAGACACAAACCACTAGTGTTCTAGTGTTTGTCACATACCAAAAGGGCACTAAGTGATTGTTTGCAGCAACAAAATGAGTACTATCTCCACCCAGAGTGGAAGGGGTCTCGTTTCCTCCATCATCACAGTAGGTACAGGAAAAGGGTAAGCAACCATTACATGATGAGGGGCCTTTAGGAGGTCAAGAGGTAGATTTCATTCTTATTCAGGATGATGACACCGATTTGAGCTCAAAGCTCAAAGAGATCATTCAGGAGCAGCAAGATGACATTCATCATTTGTCTCTCAACCTGGAAAGGGCCAAATTGATAAATCTTGAGCAGAGGAACAAACAGTTAGAAGATTAGCAAACCATCATGGAGCTCCAAAACATAAAGGCAAACCGGCAAGCTGCCAAGAGGAGTAAAGTCAAGCTATCATCACTTGAGCAATAAATTCAAGCTGATCATGAATCTTGGATTGAGAGGACAAACCTGCACTTGGAAAGGATGTTGGAGGAGGCCAACAGAGAGAAAACGGTATTGAGGCACATGGCCTACCATTACTTGGCGAGAAACAAGGTGTGCAAAGCAAGAATCAATATTCTGAAAACTAAGTTGTAAAAAGCAATGAGAAAGAGAAAAGAGCAATATAGACTTTAGATCTTGGTTGGGGCTTCCTTAGCCCAAAAAGCACCTGATGAAGGACACTCAGCCCAAATTTCAAGGAATTTGGGAAAAATTTTGTAAATTTTGAATTTTTGGACTAAAAAATAGTTTTTCTACCTGGTGTGCCGCGCCACCTAGCCCGTGCTTTTGCTAGGGACCACCTTTTGAGGAAAACTTAGCATTTTTGGATTCCTCATGGAAAAATATGAATTCCCTCACATGGCCAAGAAATTTTGACAAGTTTTGAGCTTCCAAAAAGGTCAAAAACACCTCAAAAATGACTTTTCTACCCCTTTTTGGCCACACGGGAAGCAATGTTGGGAGAAATCATGTTTGGAGGGGCAAATGGAGACCACATTCGGAAATTCCACTTGTTTTAGAAAGTAGACAGGAGACCTTTCCAGTAAGCCCACTTGGAGCAAATTTGGTGCATGGGAAGGCCTCCAAAATTAGCTCCAAAGTAGCATGGCACACAGGGACAGGAGCGTGACGCACAGGCTGAAATTTTGTCATTTTGGCCAAAAAAAACTTTGTTTTTCACCTAGTTTCTTCACAGTTTGAATTTTCTCTTTATAATAGTCAAAATCATGATGTAATTTAATGAATATGCTAAATTTTCACTAATGGAGGTGGATTCATCATGAAAAGGTAGTTTGCAACTGAATGAATCAGTTTCCTAGGTTTTAGAGGCAAGCTGCCAATGCCTACTTTTCCGTTTTTAGTTTAGATCTTGTTGAAACAGCTCCTAAACTCATGAATTCGACCCCTAAAGCCTAGCATGAGTTCTTGGTTTCCTATATCTAGTAGTGTTTTAGTCATTGGTGAAGGTTGGATTCTTTTGAATGCTTTAAGCATTATTGTACATTCATTACATCAGTTTGGCAAAGGAACAAGCCAGGGTTTGCAGCATTTTATGGGATTCTTGTGGCAACTTGATTTCGTATTGTGTTTCCTTCTGTAATTGCAAGTTTACATGTGTTTTATGTATGCCATCATCTCTCTCTCTTCATCTTAACTAAATGAAACAAGGATAAAGGTAGAATTCATTGAGTTGCAGTGCTCTACCTATGGTTTGTTTAGTTATTTATGTTTTTAGCTATTTGAAGAGGATCCCTGAGACTTTCATGCCCTCTCCAACTCCTCACTAGTCTAAAATCTCTCCATATCACTCAATTTGAAGTGCTAAACCATTTGTCTACCTTGCCCCATAGAGATCTCTGCAAGGATATGTCCATTCCCCGGACCCAAAACTTCCTTTCACATTTGAGCCAGCAAACCAACACTAAACTCAATCAAACTCCTTTGTGCACATACCTAGCCTAAAATCAGTCTTCATATTAGTCATCTCAAGCTTTATTGACCATATTCTTCTGAGATTGAGAAGGAGAGATCCCTCTCCTAATCTGGTAGGGCTAGCTACCAGGTTAAGCATGGTTTGATGTTACCCTAGATCCTGCCTTTGTCAGCTGGAGGTGGATTTAGGCCCTAGCACATTAGATGGATTAAAAAATTATGGATTACGAGAATTCTTCATGATGCCCAACATGAGAACATAGTCGTGATTGTTAGAAATGTTTGTTCATTATTGGGACCTAGAGGAGGAGATTTTCATCATAGATCATATGCCTTCACAGATCGAAGTAGAAGATATGTACTTCATAACAGGAGTTTCCCAAAGGGGATAAACAATTGACTTGAAATGGAAGGCCCCTGGAGGCCTTAACATTGTTGATTATATTTTCGTATACTATGCACTAGAGAATAACAAGGTCATATCATAGGTTCCAATAAAAGAAAACACGAACCTACCAATCAAAATCATCCTTTTCACCATTTCCACGTTAGCAGGTTCAAACTCACTACATCAAGCTTTAGGTCATTCTATGTTCTTGGCAATAGAATGCCTAAGACTAGTAGTCTATGAATTGTGTACAATGCTCTTAACCAACATGAGAAAATAATTGACATCAGTTAGACATGGAAAAGCAAAGAACTTTGGCTATGGTAGAATCCTTTACTCATTTTTATTTGAGAAGAGTTCCGGCACTACAACCCATAGTAGCTACTACCATAGCTAGTCCTAGAGATCCCAAGATGGCTAGATGGGCATATCTAATGAAGCAACTTGGTAGATAAGAAGCCACTTAGGTAGCCTTTGATGATGAGTTATTCTAGTGGTGGGAGAAACAATTCATGGCCATAGAAGATTACTCCTATGCAAATTTAGATTTCCGAGAGGACCTGGAGCTGGCACTTCTAGCAGGAGCTACATGGGGCAACATTGGTAAAAAAAGATTTGTTTTTTAACTTCTTCAATTTTTTGGATTTCTGAATATAGTCTGAAGAAATTCAAATTCTTTTTCTATGAAAAAAACATTACAATATTAAATGATCCTGATACATATATTTGACCAATGAGACCTAAGGGTCTACCGAGGCTAGGTGTCATGGCATTGATGCAGAGAAAGAAGAATCTTTGTCTGAGATAGTTCTTTGTGCTGTTGAGAGGAACTTCGAGAGTTTGAATCACCAAGTTCCAATGGCAATAATAGAGGATCTCCCTAAGGCTATACAGAGGTGAGTGGTTGAAGTACCACAACAGTGGGTGTGACTCTTCCGACGAGTGGCTAATGCCATCGTCTTTTTCTGAGATGCTCATCTAGGGCAGGGAACGTAGCCTTAGACTTTAGATGATTGATCTTTCTGATATATGGACATGATCAGGCTTAAGCCCTAATTTTGTAGGATAGTTGTCCACATTTTGTAATATTTTGACATACTATATCTATTTATATAGATAATTCGTGATGATTCAATCATATATACAAATGATTTTGTGATATTTTGATTTAATGTGATGGATGATTAGTATGCCAATCCAATGCTTGGTGATATACAAAATCAACAAATGCATTATATGATCATGGAATATGAATGAAAGTAATAAAATTAAATGATATTTGAAATAATCTCACTCTAAAAAAATCCCAATGTAATAAAGGATCCTTCACATGATAGATGTTATTTAATTGAGACAAAACCAATTGTGAATCCAAATAAACCACTAATGGTTCAATACTAGAAGATATTGCTTCAGATAGTAAATTGATAATGACACTGTACTCAACCATATTATTAGAAGTAGGACCAATAAATATGCCTCTTGAGACTAAAATCATATCAGATGGAGAGTATATTACCCATGCGGTAGAAGCTAAATCTTGAGTATGTCTATTAGCACCATTTATGAATCCTGAATACACCAAATCACCCATTGAAACCTACCAAGGTAGATAAAAATATATCATCATAACCATGAGTCCTATAGATAGAAACAAAAGGCTATGTACAATATTTACAAAACAAAGAAAATGCTCGGCAAGAGCCTAGGCATAACACTTTTGTGGATAGAGTCCATTTTTGGGCTCCGACAACACATTTCCTTCAAACTAAACCATTTCATATGCACCCTTCTTGAAGACCCTTTTAACAATAAAAGGACCATACCACATAGGTTTGAATTTTCTTGCCCCAAAGGTGTCTTTATCTTGGTCATAGACCAAAACAAGGTCACCTTCAGAGAAAACCCTAGGTCATACAATCTTTTCATACTGGGATTTTACTCTTTTCTTATGAGCTTCATTCATTGTGGCTGCATCCTGACGCTACTCATTGAGATGTTCCAAATGAATGAGGAATTCTTCAAGACTTGAGGTGTCTGGAAGAAGCTGGACTACCAATTCGAGAGATGGAATTTCACATTCTACAAGAAATATTGGTTCCAACCCATAAACCATTTAAAAAGGAGTAAGACCCACAACGGTCCTAGAAAACATTCGATATCCATAAAGCACAATATATAGCATGATGTGTCAGTTGGACTTAGCTTTATTTATTATCCTTTGTAGGATCATCTTAAGGGATTTATTGATGGATTATAATTTTCCATTTTCTTGAGGGTAATAAGGAGATGAATTCTCCTGCCAAAGTCACAACTTCAAAGACAACTCAAACATTATCTTATTCTGGGAATGATTTCCATGATTAGCGATGGTCTCTTTAGGAATACCGAAGTGTGAAATGATTTAATTGAACAGGAAAAGAGCTATTGTCTCACTGTATTTATTAAAATTAGGCATAGCTTCGAACCACTTGGTGAGGTAGTCTACTGCTACGATAATATACTTGTGGCCCTTAGCCGAAATCGAGCTACATGTAGTAAAATAAATACCCTAATTGGTAAATGGACCAACAACATTGACAGGAAAATGTGGAGTTGGATGAGCATGCATTTTTAGAGTATACATTTGAAAAGGATGCCATTTCTTGACCTCTTTAACATAATCTTTGAAAATTGGGGGGGAAAAATAACCTGCACACAAGATTTTTTGGGTTGTAGCAAGCCATGATAGATGACCTCCACATGCTCCACTGTGGTGGTCATTCAAAATTGACTCAGCTTCTTCTAAGGTTAAAAATGTCTAAGGATTGAATCAACCCTATGACGATATAAATTATCACTAATGATAAGATAATTTTTAGTCACGTGATGCAATTTTCAGCATTTATCCTTAGAAAAATATTGAGGAAACTTCGACGTCTGGATATATATAATGATATTTCCATAGAAAAGATCTTGTGAGGAGATGAGAAAGAGATGTTCATCTGGAAATGATTCTTCATAAACAACATCTCCACAAGGCAATTCTGATATCAATTCTACAAAAGCCAAATATTTCTTCGACTTAGATAACATAAACTAGAGATAAAACTCTTACAAAATGACAATCCATTTATTTTATTTTCCCCCAAACACTTGCCTACTAAGAACAAATTGAAATAAGTTGACGTTAGCCAATACAAAGGTTTTTCTAAGAAGAGTCTAATATTAGATTCACTGGACAACATGAACTACTTCCAAAGCCAATTTCTTGATATGAGAATATCTAATTTCAAGACCAACTAAGCCATGACTTAGATAATAAATCACATGCTCCCTAAGGGCACAACCTTCTTGACCCACAGTCATACCAATAGTTGACTTTGTTGCTGTGAGGTACAGGAGGAAGTCTCTGCTATAATCATGTGGACTCAGAAGAGGAGCATAGGTCAATTCCTTTTTCAAAGCATCGAACGAGCGTTGATAAAATTAGTCTCAAAAAAATGGAACTCTTTTCTCCAGTAAACACATAAATCCTTTTTTGATCTCAACAAAGTTTATAATAATTCCCCCCTAAAAAAATGGCTTTTCCTTGGATACATTGAAGTTGACGAATACTCTATGGGGGAGGCAAATGAAGTATTGCCTCAACCTTGAAAGGATCAACATGAATCCCTTCATTAGACATTATGGATTCCAATAACCGACTAGATGTAACCATGAAAACACACTTATTAGGTTTCAACCAAATTTTATAGTAAATACATCTATAAAAAATTAAACGAAGGTGTTTTGGATGTTCCATTTTCTTGCGAGCATGAGAAAATAAAGCATACAAATATGCTTCAATTATATGCTTATGTGATGGAAAGCATAGGACACAGCCTGTTGTAAGGTAGCCCCAACATTTTTAAGGCCAAAATGAATTTTTCTGTATGCAAACATACCCGAGGGGAAAATAAATGTTGTCTGATGTTGATCTTTAGGATGAATTGTTACTTGATTATATCCCAAAAATTAGTCAATGAAGGAAAATGTTTCATTTCTAGCATAATCATCAATAATCTGATTGATAAATGGAGTGGGGAAATTGTCTTTAGGACAACATTTATTAAAATCCCTTCTCTAAATTGCCTGAAATGAAATTGCATAAAATGAAACTAAATCATACTACATCAAATAATATTCTGATTCCTCACTATTTGAGTCGCTTGGCTATAGGAAGGTAATCATAAACAAATGGAGTAATATGATATCTAAATTTGCATGAAAGTAAATGAGCAAAACAAAACTGAAAGAGATAACAATGCTGGAAATAGAACTCAGAAAATAAATCAGCAGAAGGACAAGATGATTCCATCATGTCATTAGTCATTGAAAAGCTGTGTGCATTACTAATCTACAATCAACCGGTTGAACACACTTGCATGAATTAAAATTGCATGAATGAAAAATCTAATCTATCAAACTTAAAAGCAATCAAATGACATAATGAAATCAAAGCAAAATCTACAAAATGAAATCTACTCTACTTCACATCTCCTTCCATGTTGAGAACATCAAAGCTTTATTCAAATTCTTCAAAATTACAAAGTACAACAAAGCTCTCCAAAGCTTTCAAAAGCCATCAAGGAAGAACTACAAACTCCAAGCTAAAGAACTCACAAGTTAAAAGACTTAAGAACTCCAAACTCTAAGCTAACAAATGAAGGAGAGAGATCTCCTATTTATACAAAAAGATGAGAAGCCATCTCATTAATGAGAGTCCATGAATCTCTCCCTCTACCTCTAGAGTCCTAATCAAAATAGGAACTGATAAGACACATATCTTCTTAGAGTTTGTTGAAGCCCCGAAAATCGAGTCGACAACAAGGGGGATACCCACCCGGTCCGGACCTTGGTTGGCAGCTCCTTATCCATTTGGTATAGCGGGTCCGACTGGGGATAATGGGACCAGTTTCCGAATCTAAGGGGTGTGTGTGTGTGTAGAGTTGGATGATGCTGATCTAGGAGTACTTAAAGCTAATTTAATTCAAACTTCTAAACTAACTCTATGCTACTGTAATCTAATAGGAAACAACACATCTAATCTATGCTAACCCGGGGTGTATTTCTTCTATTATGTGATCTAAAGAGATTTCGAACAATAACTGGTAATAAAGATCATTCAACTATCATAAGAATAGAAATCAATTAAGATAAACCACTCTGCATAAAAACTTAAGCAAAACAGTTGTGCACAGCATATCGCATAATAAGTTATTCATATATCAAACACAAATAAATGACTCCACCGTACAGAAGTTCCAAATGGTAACCCACACATTCATGCATTAACATATAAAAAACTGAAAACTGTATATCACTTTAAGAATATAAGCAGAAATGGTCAAGAGATAAAAGTACCATTTATGACTGGTTCCACTCATAAGCTTCAAGCAACAACGATTTATCTCTACTTGTTCTAACATCTACTAAGAGTACAGAAGTGCAACATCAGTAGCAGATATCAAATGCAAATATTGATAAATCTCGATCTAACCATTCATCAAAAACCCCCTCCGAGGGTGCAAAAGTGCATGTTCTGAGGACAAGTTTGTTGACAAATTTCTAGACCCTTCTCCAAATGCCTGAGAAGGATTTAAATACTGCTAACTAATTAATCTTAATTACATAAATTTAGGACATGGTTTTAAATGACTGCCCTTCTACTAAAGAAAAATTATTTCTAAAAATTGAATCTAATTCCTAACCGTTTCTGTATTTGTTCCTTAGTGCTGTAAGCATGCAACATTCGCCTGGGAAGAGTCGGCTGGTCATCTTCTCCTTTCATTTGAGTTACGAAAATAGAAATAACACGCACTGGCACCCCTTTCTGGCAAATTAGAAGATATTTTCGAAAATCTTCCTTCTGGCTTGGTGTATTCACTGTGTGTATACTTGGTAATAACCCAAATTCCTCTCAAACTGATTTTGCTTTTTCTATTTCGGTTTCCGGCCTTGTGAATGACTGAATAAGTTAGGGACTTTTCTCTTTGAACAATTTTCTCTATTGAAAACTGCCTCCATTCTTTGTTCCGGGCTTTTCTGGTGCGTTTTCCTCTTTTGCGCCTTTTTCTTTTTGCTTTACCGAGCATAAGCTTCAGGATCTTTTGAAAACATGTTGCTTTTGTGCACCTTTGATTATGAGTTTTGGATGGCCCATTGACATCAGTATCTGTTGAGTGATACTCTGGAGTCTGTGGTCCTGTTGCATTCGGCATCTGTTTGTGAAGGCATCTCTTCTCTGTTCTCCAAGCATCGACGCTTTCCCCTTTTCCTTAGATGTTTCCTGCACATTGCTTTATGTTATTTGCTGTCTTACAGTTTACGCAAAGGAAAAGAGTAAATGATGAAAAGATTGACATGAAAGTTTTAAGCTCTAATGAATGCATAATCATGACACCCATAATGAACTGACTCTTCGAAAAACACAACGCAATCCTTCCTGGATATTTTGGCGTACAATCATTAATTTCTTTTAAGGCGCGCACCCAATTTTGGTCTACAGACAACTTTCCTTGAATACTGTGCCAGGGAAATTTTTTGCGATGGGTGATTTCTGCGACTTGCATCGCAGTATCAAGGATCGCGTCATCAAGATGTGTCATCGCAGGAATTGACGATCGCATTCATCGCAGATCGCAAATCACAGATCGCAAAACACAGATCGCAAATCGCAGATCGCACTTAGTCATCCAATCATTGTGTGCTGCTTTATGTGATGTTGCGATATGTGACGTCGCATATCGGCCGTCAGAGATTCCTTAAGTTTTTTCATTTAAGAGTGCTTCCTAATATATGCGATGCGATGAATTTCGCGTCGCTTCTTCGCGGCTTATTATGCACATAGGAAAACGTTTCACTCTCTTCTCGCGATGCGATACAGCTTTTAGGGAGTTAAAATACAAAAACCTTGATAAAATGTATTTTTGGATTTTTATTAAGGGTCCCCATTTGCTTGGTGTTATTGCTAATACCAAACAAAGAGGGGGGTTGTTGGTGGCCACAACAATGGCGATTCACTGTGAAGAACCAGTTATCTCTACTTTTCTATTGAATTTTCACTTCCAAAGCAGAAAAATTTTCATACGTCTAAATTTTGTTATGGAAAGATAGAGTACATTACACCTTATCCTATCAATGATATTTTGTCTCAACCTTTTCATATTCCAATTGTTTGTTTCCTCAGGCTTAGTCCTTGTATTCACATCATACATTACTTGGTCTTTTAAAGAAAAAATAAGGTCTTCTCTGCATGCTGGCTTTTTAAAATATGCTCATTTGTCGTAGGTAGAGCCTCTGCTGCCCGCAAGCGTCCATAGCCTCAACAGGGTTACCTGTTACCCAGCAATGATCCTTTATCCTGCTTAAGGCTACTTACAACTTTTCAGAGAAAAACCCCTTTTGACACTTTTTCTTTTTTTTTATTCTCTAAAGAACAATGTCTTGGTTTGGTGGCCAAATTATGACACAGTCATTCACTTGATTTACACTTTTGCTGAACAAGCTGGCTCGTGATGAGACCCCTTGTCTTTTGATTGCAACAATCTTGAGTCGTTGCCCTGTTTTGGTGGACAGTATTGGCAAAGTCAGCAAGTTATAATATCTGTGATCATGATAAGTCGACTCGTGATGAGACCTCTTATTCTTTGAGATACAGTGTTTTCTCGGATTGTTTCTTTGAATGTTGAGATTTCCTTTAGTAGGGATTAAGTCATTGTTTTTCCTTAAGAAAGCTCTGGATGACAATAATAGAGTTTGAAAACAGCAGTCTTACAGAATATTTATTTTATTATTGATACCTTTCATTGTGCTGATATAAAACAATTTTTTTACCAGAGGTTGCTTTCATCAAAGTTTTTGAGGTTGAGACTAGTATCATATCTAGGCTAAAGTTAACTCTACCTGTCAATAATAAAGATCAGATTTTTCGAAAAATTTTGCTACTTATACAAGCGAAAAAGCTCAAAATCTGATAGAGAATTGGTGTCTTTTTCATGAGCCCCTTTAGTAACCATCTACAACTAGTTTTATTTAAAAGAAAGAGAAAAACAAAAAATAATGAAAATTATCCTACAAAATAGAAGAGTGATCTTCTATGGAAAATATATTTTAAGGCTCTGTCCATTAACAGGCAAAGAATCCCTTCGACCTGCTAAATCCTGCAACACAAACGTTGATGGGCCTATGACTTCTACAATCTGAAAAGGACCAAGCCACATCTTCTGAAATTTTGTATGTTTGCCATTTTCTTCATGAGCCTTATCCCATTTCAAAACTAAATCTCCCATCTAAAAATTCTTTCTGGTCATTATGCTTGAGTCAAAAGAGGATTTTATCAGCGCTTGGTGATGAGCATGAATTTTCTTAGCTTGTTCTCGTCATTCTTCTAATTTAATTATTTCCATTTGTCTTAGTTGTATGGAGGAAGTAGATACCTCATCGATGTGTTGTACTAAAGAAAAAGAGGGGATGACTAAGTGAGTTGTAAGAACCACTTCTTTCCCATAAAATAAATTAAAGGGAGAAGTGCCGATTGAAGCTTTCTTCGTTATCCTATCTGCCCATAAAGCATTTACCAAGGCTTTCTGCCAATTCTTTTGGTTCTGGTCAACTGTTCTTTTAATAATCCTGATCAAGTTTTTATTTGTCGATTCAGCCAAATCATTACCTTGCGGATAGTAGTTGGCCGAATATTTCAGCTTGAACCCTCTTTTAAGTGCAAACTCAGTCATTGTATTTCCAGAAAAGTATGAGGCATTATCAAACATTAAGGTCGTTGGCAATCCAAACCTAGTGATTATAAATTGATCTATGAATTCAATAATGTTTTCAGAATTAGCTGTCTTGAGAGGAACTACTTCTACCCATTTAGTAAAATAATCTATTGTTGTGAGGATGTACCTATGCTGCTTAGAAGAGTGAGGAACGATCTCACCTATTATGTCTAAGCCCCACTGACTGAATGGTTGTTCGATGTTTTCCGGCTGTAGTGGCATGGACGGTTTCTTTTGTCTCCCTGCAGCAGTCTGGCAGACTTGGCATTTCCTCACGTAACTGTGTGAGTCTTTGAATAGCGTGGGCCAATAATATCCTGCACATAAGATTTTATGTGCAGTAGCATCTCCAGCGTAGTGTCTGCCTGCTGGTCCATCGTGGAGTTCCTGCAAAACCTTTTCAGCTTCTATTTTCTCAAGACACCTAAGGAGCACAGAATCATAATTCCTTTTAAACAGAAGATCATTTATGAGCTGGTATTGTTTAGCTTTCAATCTCAGAGCTCTTTTCTTGGTGTGATCCAAGTGTGATGGAGCATACCCGTTCTTAAGATAATAAATGGTGTCAACATATAATGATTCTGCATCGTTTAGGCTTACCTCATATGTCTGTACCTCTTCAGATGAATTCTCAGGAATTTTCGATGCTCTAGCCAACATTTTGCAGAAGCCTTGACCTCTTACAATGCTTGCTGGTTTGATCTCAAGATCATATTCTTCTAAAGCGGTGATCCAATTTGCTCTTTTTTCACCCACATCCTTCTGTATTAGAAGATTTCTTACCGCTGGAAACGGTACTATGACCTTTGTATGGGCTTTAAGTAAGAAAGGTTTGAAATATTTGATCGCTTTGAAAACAGCATATGCCTGTTTCTCCACGTCTGAATAGTTAAGTTCAGCACCTTGTAAATTCGAGCTAAAAATGCGATTGGGGCTTCCGCTTTCTCTTGATTTGCTTGATTTAGAATCGCGACATATGATTTCTCTGAGGAAAATGTGTATAAGAAAAAAGATTCTGAAAAATTCGGGGTTGCTAAAGATGGAGCGTTAATGATAGCTTGTTTGATCAGGTTGAATGCTTCATGCTCATCTTGACCCCATTTAAAATTCGAATTCTTCTTAATCATGCTTTGCAAAGGAGAAACAATCCGTGAAAAATCTGGGACAAATCTCTTCACAAAATTGATTTGACCAAGGAAAGATTGCATGGCCTTTTTGTTATGAGGCATGGATATTTCAGAAATTTCTTTGATTCTGTCAGGCTCAATGTGAATATCAGATTTTGACACTATGAATCCTAGAAGTTTTCCTTCACTTAATGCGAAAAAAGATTTCTTTGGGTTAAGTGAAATCCCATACCTTAAGCATCATTGAAAGATTTGTTTCAAGTCTTTGAGATGGTCGCTTCGCTTCTTGGAGTACACTGTTATATCATCCAGGTAAATCACTACAGATTTATTGACTAAACCCTTGAATGCGATGTCCATGGCTCTCTGAAATGTAGCGCCGGCATTGATCAAACCAAATGGCATCTTCCGATATGCGTATGTGCCCCATTTAGTTCAGAATGTGGTTTTTAACTGATCATCGGGATGTACTAGCACCTGATTGTATCTTGAAAATCCATCCAAAAAATACATTAATTCTGAGCCTGCTACTGCCTGTAATATCTGCTCCATAGGTGGGAGGGGAAAATTGTCTTTTTGACAGGATTTGTTGAGATTCCAAAAATCGATACAGATTCTAATATCTCCGTTTTTCTTTCTAACGGGTACCATATTGGAGACCCATTTGGAATGTCTGACGGGGAAAATTATTCTGGCTCTTAATAACTTATTTAGCTCAGTTTTTATCTGATTTTCTAAATTGGGGTGAATTTTTCTGAGTTTCTGTTGGACAGGATTTTCATTGTCAATCATAGGGATAGTATGTTGAATGATAGAAGTGTCGTATGTCTTCATCTCATCGTAATTCCAAGAAAAAACATTTTTGTATTGTCTCAAAAGACGGATATACGCTAATTTTTCTTCAGGGGCTAGGCCGTGGCCTAGATTAATGTTTTGTGGTTTATCATCGGTTCCTAGGTTTACTAATTCATAGTTCAGAGTTGAGCTGTAGAGCTTAGAATTGGTAGACCTTTTAAACCGACTTTTCAAATCATATAAGTCTTCTAACTTAACCATTGATTTAGGTATAGCATTATCTGTGCTATTTTGTTGTATTTGTCGATCATGATGGTCTTTGTCAATTATTTGATTGGAGTAGGATCCTTCAGAAGTGAGGAAATTTACAATGTCAGGATCGTCATTGAATACTCTCCAGTTTGTAATGTTGTCAGGGATGGACGGTCTAAAGATTAATTCTATTGAGAATCTATCTGGACTAAAATCTTCGGAGGGAATAAGTCTAGAGGCTACGTTAGCTAACAGGTCTGCGCTCGCATTTTTGAGTCTTGGGATTGACGAAATATTGAATGCTATGAAATGTGCAGTCAGATCTTGTACTAAAGATTGATAGTGTTTCAAATGACCTGATAGGCAATGTATGGTGTTACGTACCTGTTTGACGACAATCTCAGAGTCTCCAAAGACTTGAAGGTACTTAATGTTCAACCCGATTGCTTTGTATAGGCCTTGCACCAAGGCCTCGTATTCCGCTGTATTGTTTGTGCAATCGAATTCAAGTCTGCATGTAAGCATGGTCTTATTTCCTTCTGGGCTAATCAGGACGCATCCTGCTCCTGCTCCTTCGTTAGATTTAGATCCATCAAAATATAATTTCCAAAACAAAGATGTATTTACAGGTTTATCTAAAAAATTAACACACTTTGAATCATTAGTTTGGGAAAAAATTTCGACTTGGGACAAAACTGAATTTTCTAAGGTGAGGTATGAGCATTGAAATTGCCGAGGAAAGAATCTACCGAGTAATTGCCTATGATACTGTTATTGTATGCTATTGCTTCATTTTCTCCCTCCAATTCCGTTACTATGTACTTCTGGTGTAACTCTCGTTCAACCTTTATTTAATTGGTTTACCATTGTAGGGTAACCACATGTGCGACCAGTCAGTTGAGAAGTAGCCATGAAATTTTTCGGACCAATCCCTGCTAAGAATCAAACCATAGAATTCTGGGATATCAGCTACTAGAATGTCAATAACCTGACATACCTTGGGGTTAGACGAAAATCTTATGGTCACTTGATTAAGTTCACCGACCACTTCGACCTGAGATTGATCAAGCTGAACTATGCGCACTGCGGATTTTTGTGGTTGAACATTCAACTTGGCACATATTGATCTGGGTAAAATATTCGTTGAAGCACCAGAATCTACCAAACAATTGTGCACATTTTTATTGAAAATTTCATAAGTGAGAAGAAAAGGGGGAGTGTGAGACCTTGATCTTCCTCCAATCAAAGCGATGTCATTTGGATCAACCTTATTGATCATGTTGGTTGGAGGCCTTCCCATGTTGTGGGAAGCTACAGCTGTAGGCAAAGATGTAGTAGGCATGGCATGTAATTCTTTCATCATTATCTTCTGTTGATGTTTCAATTTGCTCAATTCATAAAGAGTGATATTAGCCCTAGTCTTTTTCATGTCATCAATAATATTGTACTCCATTTCATCCGACACAATCAGTGTTCTTGATGGAGGCGCTTGATATGATTGGACTGGGCTAGATTGAGTCGCTTTAGTGATAGTTTTCTTTGTTGCGACTTTATCTTTTGCTCCAGGGCTTGCGCCCTTCTGCTTGGGGGTAGTTTGGGGTGGATCAAGTTGATTTTTGCTTCGTGTGCTAACCGAAAATGCTTCTTGATCTTCTTCTTGCGGGAGGATGAAATCCCACATTCCTTGTAGTTCCACAACTTCTTCGTCATCGGTCTGCCCTTCAGTGGTATTCTCTTCTTCTTCCTCTTCTTCGGATTCGACGTTTGAGATAGCGTTGGGTGGTTTCACATCCATTGAAGGACTTCTTTTAAAAGTTCTGTAGGGATTTTTTGAAGAAGCTTCTGCTACTTGTTTTTTTATGTCAATCATCTCATTGGACATGGTTTTTAACACTTTTTGTAATCCTTCCAAATCGAAAGGGTCTTTCGTTTGTTTCTTCTTGGGGTCTTCCTTGAAGGAGATTTTCTTAGATTTGCGTTCCTCTATCGCAGATCTTTTTTCCAGGGCTACTACGCGTTTCTCTACTGCTATCGCCTCTGTTAAGTTTTCAACTAAGGTTGTCTTATTTTCCCTATCCACGAAGATTGCCAAGTTTGATGGTAAGGCCGTAATATACCATTCACATCTTACCTCTTCGCTGGGTTGGGAAGCAGCGGGAATTTTGTTGGGGATTTTATTGAACCGTAAATTGAAATCTTTGATGGGTTCTCTAGCCTCGGCTTTAAGATTGGATAGGTCATTGATTAACGTCGCCGTTGATCTGTCATCACCAAACTTGGTAAGGAATTGACTTTGAAAAATGTCCCAACTTGTGATAGACCCGGAAGGTAATGAAAAATACCATGACCCGGCTGTTCCTTGCATTGTATAGGGAAAAAGCCGGACAACAGCATCCTCGTTGGTAACTCCGTTGAGATTGACAGAAAGCATGAAATTATTAATATGCTCTTCAGCTAGCATGCCTGCTTCTGGATTGAATTTGGGTAGCCATTTCTCAGGATGGGCCGGTATTTGGCTCAGGGGTGGAGGCATTAAAACTGCCCCAGGATTGTTCCATGGAGACTGGGCCATCGTGGAGCTGCTAGTAAATGAAAGTGCAGAGGATGATCCCTGAGGCTGGGAAGATGAAGATACTATGATCTTTGATGATTGAAGAGGAGGGATTGTGGAAGATGGATGAGTGGTTTGGAATGGAGATGTGGGTGGCTGACTTCGTGGTGAGGGAGTTGAAATGGATGACGTAGATGAAAGAGTCTCACTGTCAGACTCTGGTGGTGTTTTCCTTGCTCTTTTCCTGGTGGGGAGAGGGAATTCAGTTGGCTGGATGCCAAATTTTTCACTCTTTAATCTGGTTAGGGGATGAGCAGGATTGTACTGCGAAGTCACGCTGCTTTGAGATTTATCAGACCTCTGTGTAAAAATAGAAAATCCGTGGAGTTTACGAATTAGAATTTGAACTTCAGGGGTTTCAATGGTAAATTGGTCTGAAATAGTAGGGTATGTAGCAGCGGTTGATACTCGAGCGACTTCTGACTCTGGATTTAAACGTACTGGGGAAGTCGGGGGAGTTGATGAGGGTGATTTACTCTTAGAATGGTATTTAGATTTTGATTTAGGTGCCATTCATAGTTCGGGCCCTCGTTCTAGCGCCAAATATGTTGAAGCCCCGAAAATTGGGTCGACAACAAGGGGGATACCCACCCGGTCTGGACCTTGGTTGGCAGCTCCTTATCTGTTTGGTATAGCGAGTCCGACTGGGGATAATGGGAATAGTTTCCCAATCTAAGGGGTGTGTGTGTGTGTAGAGTTGGATGATGCTGATCTAGGAGTACTTAAAGCTAATTTAATTCAAACTTCTAAACTAACTCTATGCTACTTTAATCTAATAGGAAACAACACATCTAATCTACACTAACCCAGGGTGTATTTCTTCTATTATGCGATCTAAAGAGATTTCGAATAATAACTGGTAATAAAGATCATTCAGCTATCATAAGAATAGAAATCAATTAAGATAAACCACTCTGCATAAAAAGTTAAGTAAAATAGTTGTGAACAGCATATCGCATAATAAGTTATTCATATATCAAACACAAATAAATGACTCCACCGTACAGAAGTGCCAAATGGTAACCCACACATTCATGCATTAACATATAAACAACTGAAAACTGTATATCACTTTAAGAATATAAGCAGAAATGGTCAAGAGATAAAAGTACCATTTATGACTGGTTCCACTCATAAGCTTCAAGCAACAACGATTTATCTCTACTTGTTCTAACATCTACTAAGAGTACAGAAGTGCAACATCAGTAGCAGATATCAAATGCAAATATTGATAAATCTCGATCTAACCATTCATCAAAAACCCCCTCCGAGGGTGCAAAAGTGCATGTTCTGAGGACAAGTTTTTTAACAAATTTCTGGACCCTTCTCCAAATGCCTGAGAAGGGTTTAAATATAGCTAACTAATTAATCTTAATTACATAAATTTAGGACACGGTTTTAAATGACCTCCCTTCTACTAAAGCAAAATTATTTCTAAAAATTGAATCTAATTCCTAACCGTTTCTGTATTTGTTCCTTAGTGCTGTAAGCATGCAACATTCGCCTGGGAAGAGTTGGCTGGTCATCTTCTCCTTTCATTTGAGTTACTAAAATAGAAATAACACGCGCTGGCACCACTTTCTGGCAAATTAGAAGATATTTTCGAAAATCTTCCTTCTGGCTTGGTGTATTCACTGTGTGTATACTTGGTAATAACCCAAATTCCTCTCAAACTGATTCTGCTTTTGCTATTTCGGTTTCCGGCCTTGTGAATGACTGAATAAGTCAGGGACTTTGCTCTCTGAACAATTTTCTCTATTGAAAACTACCTCCGTTCTTTGTTCCGAGCTTTTCTGGTGCGTTTTCCCTCTTTTGCGCCTTTTTCTTTTTGCTTTACCGAGCATAAGCTTCAGGATCTTTTGCAAACATGTTGCTTTTGTGCACCTTTGATTTTGAGTTTTGGATGGCCCATTGACATCAGTATCTGTTGAGTGATACTCTGGAATCTGTGGTCCTGTTGCATTCGGCATTCGTTTGTGAAGGCATCTCTTCTCTGTTCTCTGAGCATCGACGCTTTCCCCTTTTCCTTAGATGTTTCCTGCACATTGCTTTATGTTATTTGTTGTCTTACAGTTTACGCAAAGGAAAAGAGTAAATAATGAAAAGATTGACATGAAAGCTTTAAGCTCTAATGAATGCATAATCATGACACCCATAATGAACTGACTCTTCGAAAAACACAATGCAATCCTTCCTGGATATTTTGGCGTACAATCATTAATTTCTTTTAAGGCGTGCGCCCAATTTTGGTCTACAGACAGTTTTCCTTGAATACTGTGCCAGGGAAATTTTTTGCGATGGGTGATTTCTGTGACTTGCATCGCAGTATCAAGGATCGCGTCATCAAGATGTGTCACCGCAGGAATTGACGATCGCATTCATCGCAGATCGCAAATCGCAGATCGCAAAACGCAAATCGCAAATCACAGATCGCACTTAGTCATCCAATCATTGTGTGTTGCTTTATGCGATGTTGCGATATGCGACGTCGTATATTGGCCGTTGGAGATTCCTTAAGTTTTTTCATTTAAGAGTGCTTCCTAATATATGCGATGCGATGAATTTCGCGTCGCTTCTTTGCGGCTTATTATGCGCATAGGAAAACGTTTCACTCTCTTCTCGCGATGCGATACACCTTTTAGGGAGTTAAAATACAAAAACCTTGATAAAATGTTTTTTTGGATTTTTATTAAGGGTCCCCATTTTCTTGGTGTTATTGCTAATACTAAACAAAGAGGGGGGTTGTTGGTGGCCACAACAGAGTTACAATACAATTAGGAGATGTGACACATATCCTCATGATCCCATGATTCTTTCCACTCAAATTCGAATTTGGCCTTAGAGTGCCACATAAGGGTATTCTAGAAGCCTCCTTTCAACCTACACATGTCAACAATCTCAACCGATTTGTTAGGTATAAGCATATGCACATTATTTTCTAATTTTTAACCACAAATTCACTTAAAAGGCTTAGAATTAATAAAGATTGGAAAAACATAAATGTGGCCCAATGATAATGAAAGTGGGATGAATGTGGTGACATAGTAGTGAAATGGAGGTGAAATGGAGGTGATACAATGGACATAATAGTGAAAGTGTAATGGAAATCAATGACATTTTCAAGACTCAAAAATAGGAAACCCTTGTTTCCTTGAGTTATGATGTCTTTCCATTTGTTGAGATATCCTTGAGTGAGTTATGGAAGGAGCTTGTTGAAGGCTTGCGATTGGGTGAATTTGGAGGAAGGTTCTGCTTAGAGCCTGCGAAAGGAAGACTCAGGTGAAATCATTCCTTTCTGTACTTTAGTTATCTATAATAAAAGGAACACTTGTCTTATTCCTGATATGAATCTTCTTCATGTTTATGATATCAATGTTATGATTTGAATGATTATTTCAATTGCATAACTAACTTTCAATATGATATGAAGTTTATTTATTTATGATGTTTAGTCCATATACTGTTGTGCTTTCTTGAATTGATTGTTTTGTAGGTTGAAGGAGCAAAAGGAACTCCAAGAGGGTTTGGACCCTAGTTGGATCTTCCCAAACAAAGGACCCCCAGGTGCACCTCTCTTCACTTATTTTGTTTATATTAGCATCATGGTTGTGTGGAATGTTTGTTTTTCTTTATAGATAACACCCACTCTGCTAGGGTATTAACCCAAGACCCTAGGGGACATTCTCCCTTAACAGAATTGGTGACTCCATTAGGGACAACAGTATTGTTGTTCCTAGTTTTGGTTTGCTCATGCCAATCAGGGCTCAACTGTTTATTTACTTGTTGTGACTGAGGAGTCTGTTCCTATAGGAACTTAAATTGTAAGTTTGATCAATTTATTCAGACTGTTTTTTTGTTTTTTCTTGTAATCTGTTGTATACGGTGTTTCTCTAGTTTATAGAAGCATATGTATGCAAGTTTCCTCAAGTCAACCCATGTCTACGTAGATTTCTGAAGATCTGTCTACTGGTCTGAATCAGTCCTGAAAAATTACTTTTTTGTGTCAGTCTTTATTTTTACAGCAAGTATATGATTTCAAACTCTCTCCAATTGTGGAAAGTGTTGGTCTTGTTTTGTTTTGTTGCAAGCGTCATCGTTTTTGTTTAAGCACACAAGATTTCTTGCTGGGAATCTTGGCTGCTCTGGTCTTCCAGGGCAAAAAGATTGATCTCAATCTTTGTGTCAAATCTTGTTTTGGTGACTTTTTTGTTTGCATGTCAAAACTACATCTTTGTGACCATCTGCTTTTCTTACTTTCCGAAAGTTGTTGATTGACACTTTCTTGAAAGTTGTCTTTTCGATCTTTTTGGTCTTTGTTGCCAAGCTCTTTTTGCTGCTTTTGATTGTTAAGAGCATCTTGAAACACATTTTTTTTGTTGAGTTTTCACCTGTCTTGTGTTGTTAACTTGCAAAGTGTTTTGTTGCCTATTCTTCGATCATAAAGTTTCAGTCTTGTTTAGAGCACTTTTTGAAAAGACATTTTGTTTTTTCTTTTGAAGAAAACTTCTTGAAAACTTGGTTTTGCTTTCTTGAACTTTGTTTTGATTTAGTTTCTTTTTGCAAGTGAAAGTGCATTTTTGTTTGTCTTGAAACTTGTTTTTAGTGTTTGGATGAAAATGATCATTAGCAACTTATATTCTATCTAAACATCTTAAGTGGCAAAGTAGAATTGATAAACAAGTTACTTTCATTTCTTGATTTAGAGTAGTCTTAAGTTTTGCATTAGCATGTACTCATTGCATTAGGATAAATTTGTGCATCTTTTTAGGGCATCCATAGTTTTCTTAATTTTTGTGAGTGTGAAGCTTGAGTAAAAGAAAAGAAAAGAAAAGTTTTTGCTTTCTTAGAAGTTCCTCTGAACCTAGTAGAAATTTCTTTCATCAAAGAAAAAACGAGTGCATTTGCATATAGTTTGGTTTTTATTAATTTCTTTTGCGTCAAAACACCACAAGTTTCACTTCCGCTTATCCCTTGACTTAAATAACAACCCATTTAAAAACAATCACTAATTAAAATACACTAAAACATTTTTATAATTGTCGAGTTAGACACACCAACAAGTTTTAGGATATTTTAGGGCCTTGGATTAGGCAAGTGGAGAGAAAACTCTCCAAGGCCATTTAAATTTTCAAACGTAGGAGTCTGAGTAGTGAGTACAAATCCGATAGCGTTGGGAAGACCAGGAAATCTCCAGATCTAGGAGTTAAGCACGAGTGTTTTTGAAGATAAGGAAGAGAGATACCCCTTCTCCTACTTGTCGGATCTTACCTCAAGACTGTTCCACCTGGCTTCTGACACAAGTTGGTAACCTTAGTTGCTTCTCCTAGGGATCTACATAGGTGGTTGTGGAGGGGAATCTCGTGGCACTTGAGGTTGACGTTGTATCATCTCAACGGTACTACTGGAGGGCACCTTTGCGAAGCTTGGGGGCTTGCACTGGCACAGGTTGTTATTAGGAGGTCCGTGTAGATTCCTCTTTTACCTTCGCTGGTAGGACTCGGCCGTCATTATCCCAGATTATCTTCGGAAGGCCCCTTACTTCACTTTCTTGTATTTTGGTGCCCGGTCCTCATCACCTGGAGCGGAAATACTAGAAAGTTGTTTGACTAGCTGACATCTTTTAGGGACATTTTAGTGTGTGCTCTGTGCTCTTAGTTGGCCTAGCTTTCATTTTTTTGAGTCTTTAATTAGATATTAATAAAAAATTCAAAGTGGCTGACCGATTGCCTAGATGGTCTCGAAGACTTCGTGGTCTTTCACCACCAAGTTTAGAGCCTTCTCTTAGAAGGCACAGAGGTAATACTGCCGGTCGGTTCCCTTCCATGGCAGCTGACACATCGGGGATTGATCCTCCACTCGGGGGCATTAGTGTTCAGGACAGGCCTGGTACTTCTGCAAAACAAGAGAGGAACACTCCAGTTCTTTCTTGAGTTCTCTTTCAATCAGAAGATAACATAGAGATAGAAGAACTCCCAGAGTCATCAGTGGCTCCGATTTTTCCCCTACCTTCTAGCCATTCAGACGTATTACAATACGTTGGGACTCCTACACATTGACCGTCAAGTCCAGGTCATATTACGTACTTAACATCGATGACCACTATTGGAAGCATGACTTCTACCACAAGTGCTACAACTATGCAGACTCCAACATCTGTACAAGGGGGAGGAACTATTTCCATCTCCTCTACATCTTTATTTTGGTATTTTGCTAGCACATCTTTAGTTGGGTCTACCTCCATTCCTTCTACAAGTGGAAATTCCAAAGCCAATGTTTTTAGTTCTGGAATTTTCCCGTTTGGCACCCATTCATAGGGTATTCCATCAGATCCTTTTAGTGCCTCCACATCGATGATGGGTGGGTCGGCTTCATTCTAGGGTTTTCCTTTTGGAAGTGGTCATATACCACATTCCAACCTAACGATATGATCTATGCCTTTTTCCGCTATAGGACAAAGTAGAAATCCCTTTCAAGGTTGGATTAACCCTGCGGTTAGTGGCATGGGAACTGGGAATCTATTTTTTGGCCAACAAGGGAATAGGTCGTACTCCACAGTTAGTGCATTTCGGAGTATTCCTCCCTTAGCTTCTGCTTGGAATCCTTATCAGGGGTTATCAACTCCTTATAATCCTTTAGGAGGAAGCTTCGTCGGTTATGGAGGTTTTTCGGCTGGAGTTGGTCAAACTCTGAGTTTTGCTGGATCATAAGGTCCATTTTTGGTTCAGCTGGTTCTGTTGGTTACTTCGGGCAGCCTGGTGCCTTCCAAAATCCAGGCCAATCTTTTTAGAACTTTAGGAGCGCCACCCAGTCTGGGTGGAATCCCTAAGGTCGTCATAGGCTTCCTTTTTTGGCAATGTTGAATTTGCCAGATCTCACAAAATTAACAAATGATCCAATCAAATACAATCCAGCCTAGCCTCCAGTCCCAACCAAACTCCCTTCAGACATTCTGAAGTTCGAGGGGAAGGGCGGTGAAGACCCGGGCGACCATGTAACCACATTCCATTTGTGGTGCTCATCAAACTCCCTTATCGATGACTCGGTTAGGTTGAGACTTTTTCAACGTACCTTGACTGGTAACGTGGCCAAGTGGTATATAGAGTTTCCAGGGGGCAGCTTTACATCTTTCGCCGAATTAGCTAATATTTTCCTAAATCATTTCTAGTTGCCCATCCGTTATGATGCCAGAATGAAACTTTTGGCAAAATTTCGTCAGGATACGGCAACCCACATTTCTAATCACATTCAGGTTCTGGAGACGGAGAAAGAGGATCATTAAAGCTGAAATCCCTCCAGAATACCATCTTGAATGGTTTTTGAAATCTTTACAACCTGAAATATTTAAGGATGTCTCCTTATCCAGAGTCTATTCTGAGGAGCAAGCTATTTTTAGGGCCCAACAATTAGAATTGATTTATTCTCAGTCTGAGATTCTACAAAAAATCTTGCCTGATGCCCCCAGGACTAAGGTTGATATAGCTAAGTCGAAGCCAAGTCCCCATGTGGATGGTATCATTGGATCAGTAGACACAAATGCAAGGAACCTGTTGAGCCATTTGCAGCAGTTGTCTTTACAAACTGCTCCTAACAACCAGGTCACATCGTCTAACCCTTCATCTTCCCAACCCTCTTCGGTTAATTCCGTCCAATTTTCCAACCCCAAAGGAAATTAAAATTCAAATTGGAAGAAGAAAGGACGAGGTAAGAAAAAGGTCAAGATGGGAAGACTGACGCAAATAAATTTGACAATAATGATGGTGGTGGTGGAAATGAGTATAAAAAGAAAGTCAAGTTTCCATGCAAGATATGTAGTGGAGACCATTTAACTCATCTCTGCCCAAAGATTCAAGATGCTCAATTCTTGTTAGGGCAACAAGGGACTTCTAGTTCTCAAGTTGTGTTAACCAAACCTTTTCCCCAAGGGCAACAATTGCTTGCTGGTGTGAATTCAAACCCTGGTACCTCTGTAGGGGGCAACCAGGAAGGGGAGAAATCATCAAATGTTTTCATGATGGTTTCTAATGTCCATGTGGCCACTCGGTTGCATGATTATGGTGAAGTTGAAACATCCAAGGACAAAACTGCTCCCAGAAGTACCGACCTTCATATTGAGCGACCCCTTGTCGAGACTATACCACGGATACTAAAAGGTTCTGCTAAACGCGCGACTATCAATCCAAATGCTAGGGCCACCCAGAATTACTCCATTGTTGAGGATCTTGCTTAGAGTCCATGCGCTATGGTGTGCTTTAGAGGTTCTCCAGATGTGTCCAACTCAAAGAAGTGCTTTACTTTCAGCGATAGGGGTAGTTGATCCAAACAAATCTTTAGTGCTCACTTATTACATGCTTGTTATCACTCAGGTTGTCCCTTGGCTCCTTAAGGGATACGGCCGAGGTAACCACAAAACAATCTTTGGGCTGCAGGTCCTAGCCTACCTGCAGTCAGAGAGGGCTCTCTCTTTAAAATTTAACTTTGTTTTGGGCTGATTTTAGGCTAGTTATGGTGTACATGGGTTTTGTTTTGATTTTGGTGGGAAGGATGATGTTTTCAAGTGGAGTTGGGATGCATAGAGTGATAAGTTCAAACCATTGGGCATGGAATCATGGATTAGGGCTTGCTGTTGCGTTTTCTTGGTCACAAGAGGAATATGGAGCATGATAGCTACACATAGAACAATATCAAGCTGGAATAAAGATGGAATGAAGGTCAAAGATGAAAGGCAACTAAGAATCTTTCATTAGCTAACAGAGAGGGAAGGTGAATGAAAGTTTGTCTAGGAGAAGTCAAGAATTCCTAAATAATAGTCATATATGAAAGAAACAGGGTAAACATGATCATTTAAGTATGCATATTCATAACCATTTCTGAAGAAAACATATAGAAATAATAAGAACTGAGCATAGGGTGCAGTCAAGCAAAACCTAAGCTATTCTTCTTTCTTGCTATTTAGATGGTAACACAATGGTGCATAAACATATGTAAACTGTAAACAGAGGTAGGAAAACACTTATTGAGCCATGTAGTAGCACAAGATTTCCACAGTCACTCTTTGGCCATTAAATAACACAACAGTCAGTTCTTCATCCAAAGCATTCCAGCAGTCTTTGATTATAGAGCTCTCAAAGTATACATCGCGAGTCTCGAATGAGGATTATCAACCAACCAACCCTTTCAACAATGAATTAGGGTGGTTTATGTTATAGACATTTTTGTGCTTTACAGCTATGAGCATGAAATGTCCATAATTCAAGCGATCCAAAGTCCCTAAAGATGTTGTTACAACTCCTAAACAAACAAGGTCAACCAATGACAGCTTCTCCCAGAAGTTCTCCACCAGAAACCACTCAGAACTAGTCAAATGAGGATCAATTCAGAAGCTCCACTAGCTGCCTGCGTTGCAAAGCACCCAAATACACTGACTAGGTGCGTTGCAACGCACTTGAATGCACTACCCATGTGTGTTGAGCAGGAAATGACAAGTGGCAGAGTCATTCAACGAGGTGGAAAGACCATGGAAGCTTCCAAAATCTTCTCCAATGACACTTGCCTCACTGAATTCGACCAAGTGATGAGTAAGAGGCTCTTAGTCTCCAAGTGGAAGCAAGAACTGACAGAGAGAAGCCACAAGTCAAAACATAAGTTGACTCATCCTCTCTGCAAATATCTATATATAGATCTCTCATCCCAGAGATCCAGAGGTTGGAGGCTGGAATTTTGTACTTTGCAGAGAATTACTGTTGGTTTGAGATTGAGATTAGTACATTGGGTGATTTATGCTTTGTTGGAGGAGAGGAAGGGATTCCTTTGCTAGGAGGTAGATGCTGGATCGGGACTCACTTGGTTGTATCTCCTCTTGGAATTTATTATCATGTCAATAAAATTATTTGAGTTTCTCCTACATGCTGTGTATCAATGATGTTTTGTTATATTTGCATGTTTAGCTTAATCTGATCTTGAGCTTTTTATGAATGTATATCTATATCTTCGTGTAGTTTCTCTCTCTTGTGATCTTGCAGGAATTCGGTGAAGCTGGGCCGGTAAGGGAGTAGGGAGCTGGGAGCTATTGAAGAGAGGAGCGATTGGATCAACAAACTAGCGAAAGACACAGGTTAGTTACATCCTTCCTCCTCATTTACATTTCATAAAGAAGAATACTCAATTAGTTTTCCTTGTTTGTTGCTAAGGCACTATCACACATTAGAGTGGGATAGGGGCGTTCTGAATAGATACTTTTCCCAACAACAGTTTATATAGAGAAAATATCCAAAAATATCTATTACAACAGGTCATTAAACAGATTTGAGGGAAATGATTTCTTTAACCTAATCTTGTCCTGAAATTAATGCAATAAGATATTTATTTGAGCTGCGCTGGAGGCAGCTGCATCAAAATGAGCTAATATGGTGTCCTTATGGCTTTGTTCTGTTCATTTAGCCATAACTGTGCTTTGGGTTTTGATCCCCTTCTCTTGAGTGGTTTTGATGTGCATTAACTGTGATCTGAGAGCCTTAAATGGCTTCACCACTTTCTTTGACTTTGCTTGGGGGCCTTTAATGTTCACCTGCTTTGATATTGTCGATCTGATACTCTTTTCCGCTTCACTGATACTCTTCAATTTAATCTAGGCTTTATCTTTCCTCTGATATGCTTGAAACTGTCAAATCACCCCTTTTTTTCCCTTTCAAGGAAAAAATAACTGTTGCAAATGCTTTTCGTGGCCTCTGGAATGCTATCGGCGCTGGCCGATTGAATATGAACATACATGAAGAAATCTTGTTGCCTCCCACGAATTTTTAGGTTTTGTAGGTAGCTAAGCAATGAGAAGCCCTCCATTTTGATCAATTTTTCTTAGCGATGCGCGATTAGTGCTAAGCGCTAATCGCGCATCGAAAACTGCCTCAGTTTCTCATTCCGGTCAACCTTTGCTGCGATTTTCGCCCTTCGCGCCCTTTTCGGTGATGACGTCAGCATCACGTCAGCGGTGGATCCCGGTAGGCAGGGTGACGTGGCAGGGTGACGTGGCAGCTGACTGGTCTGACGACATGGTACAGGATACGGTGGTGGGGTAGGGACGGAGGTAGATGCGGTGGTAGTGACATGTAGCCGTGGTGGGTTTACGTAGAGGTGACTTGAGCGGCTGACTTGGCGCTAACGTCAGGGACGGAGAGACAGAAGGTGGTTTGTGGTTTTATCGGACCGCATTCTATACGAGGGCGGTATGTGTCAGAGCCCTTCTGATGCAATCGCGTGGAGACATGCGTCTTTTGTACGGCAAGGAAACCGCTAGCCTATCGGAGGCTAACCGTCGGATGTCGGGGCGGCTCCAAAATGCACCTGGGCCGTTGGATTTGGGAGGGCGGATCGGAGGGCTGATGGAGCGCAGAGCTGGCGGGCTGTTAACATACGGGGCCTGCTATATTACATTGATTTATTTATGCGGCGGGTGTTCAAAAACTTTGGGTTTGTGGGTTATATGGGTTTTATGTGGGTGCCGATGGTTATTAATTTAACCGAATATCAAATTAATCCCAAATAAAATGTATGCGCGGGGGATACTGCTATAAGGTTTATGTGTGAGACGGGGGGGTATGGTTATTAATTTAACCAGAGGTTAAGCTAACTCTAGGTTAAGACGTGGAAGGGCTAATGCCAAGCCCCAAATGGACTTAGCATTTCCTCCAAACTGATGTTATAGGGCTATAGTGCCAGGGGATGGGAATATGTACATAGGGGAGCTATTTAGTGATTTTTAGTAAGGGGAAGGGGAAATAGATAGGGATTTACATACTAATGTTAGAAGTTAATATGAAGATGACAAGAAAGTGCTAAGTTTAGAGATATTAGGCCACTCAAAAGGGAAAAATGACTTATAGAGTGAGTAAGAGTACTCCTAAGCAAAACAAACCTTTACTTAGGCCAATGATATGACAAATGATGAAATTTAAGAGATATCAAGCAGATCTTGACCTCTTTGGAGAGGTTAGTGAATGAGTTGGGGGAATAAGAAGAAGGGGGAGTTAGACATGCCTCACTTGAGCTTCTCCAAATGAAAAACTGCCTCATAATTGTGATCTGAATAGATATAACACTTGAAAACATGAAATGGATCACATAGCTTGATTCTGCAGCCACAAAACTACTTACCAAACCTACTTACCTAGCATTTTTTCTTCCTTTTGGTTTGGGTGCACTTGAACTTACAGAACCTAATTAACCTCTTTTCTTTTGACTACCCTCCTATCTAAAATCAACCCTTATCTCTTCCAAGGGCCTAGATTAAATAGTTGGGTTCCTTCATTTCTCTACCTAACTACTGATCTGCCAAGCTTAAGATGTTTGGACAGATATTCATTCTCTATCTTCTAAAACAAGCAATTTAAACCTAGGGAAGCCAAGATTAAGCTGTTTGGCTTTCCCTTATCTGTAAGATTCTTCAAAAATGGTATGATTCTTCAAAATGGAACTTCTTGGAAATATGGAACCTTGCAACATGACAAGCTGACATATTTGGCATGTAAAACAGCCAATCATGAAATATGAAACCTATTGCAATAGGAGGCTAACAGTGGCTCCACTTGGGGATCGTTTTTCAAAATGAAAAGCCAAGAACAATAGGTCAAAATGCCTTGATCCTCGATTGTTGCTGTAAACTGAAATTCTCCTTCTCAATGCCTTTGACTGAATTCTTATAAGCTGATATGCAGTATTCTTTTGAGCTGAATTGCAGAAAAATTACAACTCTGCTTCTTGCCTTTTGGGTGCTTGTAAACATATTGAAATCTGCTTGAGCACTTCTTTCAACTTATTTCGAAAACAGAGATCTGAAATAGAGCTTTCTTTGATCTTTCCTTCAAGATTTTCTGCGTTGTTCCCTCTTATTGGCCTGCTATAAGAAAAGGTGTTGAAAATACAAATATTAATGTACAAATAGTATACAGAGCTGTGTGGCGTTCAACAAAAGGGATCATGATAGTGCTTTAACATTCAGCCATTGAGAGGGCCTTCTTCAGTTGTGCTGCCATCTAAACTCTTCAGAAAATATGTGTTGTTGCCTTGAACAACAGAAATAATAAAGGGGCCTTTCCACAGGAAATCAAACTTGCCATGATTTCCTTTGTCCTCTCTTCTTGAATCCCATCTTAAGACTTTGTTGCCTATGCAGAAATATTCAGCCTTGGTTCTTTTGTCAAACATTTTCTTGAGTTTCTCTTGTAAAATCTGAGCTCTGTCATAAACTTGCTCTCTTGTTTGCTGCAAATGGATGGTTTGGTTTATTCTTCTTTGGATATCATTTGGCTCTGCCTGAATCTCTTGCAGCAATTTGATATCAGGGATTCCTAAAGAAGAGGGGAACTTGGCCTCCATGCCATAAACTAACTCATATGGGCTCATCCCTATGGATCTCTTGGTTGAAAATCTGTCTGCCCATAGGGCATTTACAAGCTTTTTGTGCCAGTTCTTCTTGTTCTCCTCCAAGGCATTCTTAATGATATTAATCAGACTCTTGTTGGATGATTCAGCCAAGCCATTACCTTGAGGGTAATAGGCTGTGGAGTGACCTAAGGTAATGTGGAATTTGTGGCAAAAATTGATCATTTTCTTGGATTTGAAGGCAGCAACGTTATCGGTAGTTATCTTCTTAGGACAGCCAAATCTGGACAAAATGTTGGTTTCAAGGAATTGGATGATAGTGGAGTAATTGGCTTACCTACATGGGATGGCTTCAATCCACTTGGTAAAGTAATCTGTGGCTGTTAAAATCCACTTATGCTGGTGTTATCACTCAGGTTGTTCCCTTTGACTCCCAAGGGAATACGGCCGAGGTAACCACTAACTAATCTTTGGGTCACAGGTTCTAGCCTACCTATGACCAGAGAGGGCTCTCTCTTTATGTTTTAGCTTTGTTTGTGTAGTATTTTAGGCTAGCTATGATGCTCAAGGTTTGTTTTTGGAATTTTTTGGATGATGATTTCAGTCAAGATATATATGTGCTCACTAGAGTGTTCTAGGCCATTAGGCATGGAGTCAGTGGTCCTTTAGTTGTTTGGTGTGCAGTGTTGATACAGTAGTGATGCTGCAGAGCTAGATAAGTGTCTGAGAAACAACACTTTGAAATTGTGATTGAATGTGATGTATCCAGTTTATGAAAGGCAATTAAGAATCTTCCAATAAACTAATATGGAGAGACAATGAGAATATTATTTAGAAGCAGTGAAGAATTTATAGATAACATTCATATTTATAGAATTAATGAAAACATGAGCAATTAGGAATTCATGTCCATAATCAATTCTGAAGAAAACATTTACAGCAATAAAAGATTGAGCACAAGGTGTAACCAAACATATTCTGCACTATCCCTTTTCTCTACTGCTAGATCAGTGAAACATGAGCATGATTTAATAACATAAGAAGACACAATAGAGATTGAGAAAAACTTATTATTCCATCAGACAGCACAAGAATTCTGTAACAGCACGCATGGTATCAGCAAGACATCAAACATTCAGGAAACCACTGAGCTGGTCCAGCCCTTTGCATTAGATAATCTGAAAGTATACAATACTTTTGCCTCAGAGTGAAAATCACTAACCCCTCATACGTTGCTAAGGGAGGTATATATACATAATTTACATAAGAAAATATCTAGCTGAAGAGTAAATGTTTCATTAATGTCATGCCAACTCCTGGAGTGTTGTAGCTGAGGGAGTAAATGCTGTAGTAACTCTTCAGTGCCTTAGCTGTCCAAAATGGTCAGAATATATTGACTTTGTGGCCTGTTGGAGTCGGTTGAGGATACGCTGTCCAAAAAAGCACGTATATCTTATTCTTTGCTTGCTGCCGCTGTCTTGTGCTGAGTCATCTTTCAGCTGCCTTTAATGATGTTTGACTTTTGCTGAGCTGTAGCTGACTGGGATGGAACATTTGAAGTTAATGTGGCAAAATTTGAAGCATTGCTTGCCACCAATCCTCCTTGGGCATTTGGTGTCTTCGGATCTTCACCAAAGTCTCATCTGCTTCAGTATATCTGTAAAAATTAGGAGGAGTCTCAAAAAGGTGGTGGATTTCATTTTCAATAAAAAATATATTCTCAAGTTTCTGTAGAAGACTCTGCCCTGTTGGAGGCCCTGCCTCCTCCGAAGTACTGCCAGCTGCAGTAATTTGATTTTCCACAAAGGTGGACATCCTGTTTGCATATTGCTCATGGGGGAGCAGTCTTCCCGTGCTGTTTAGTAGGCTAGGCAGTCCTTTGGCTTGCAGTGCTCCCATTTTGGCCTTGTACTCATCCACCTCAGCCTGGATTTCGTAGCACTTCCTCTCCACAGTTTGTACATAATTTCTAAGAGTGAGTACCTTTTTAACTGTAAGGACAGCCTCTGTTCTGTTGACAATATTGATGGCTTCCAGTTCTTCCTTTGTCTGCCTGTTCAAAAAATCTATCAATCTATTGGCCTGCTCCGGCCTGTTTCCCAACACTATTCTGGCCCTTTGAATCTCTGTCTGTGCTTGGCCAATCAAATCCATCTGCTCATGCACAGTCTTAATTGATTTCCATTGCTTGGTGATGGATTGGTCAATGCGGGCCCACAAAATTCTGTTGATTTCTGCCATAACAGTCTCTAGCTTGAGCTCCTTCTCCAAAGTCTTTATTTTTTCTTTTAGGGCCTTTATTTCTCTGCCTTGTTCTGCCACGGTTATTTTTGATTTATCATATTTGGCATCTAGTTCTGCCAACTTTTCCTTGGCCTGCTTTATCTCATTTGCCTGGAGCTCCATTTCTTTAATAGCTTTGGTCAAGTCTTCCATGCTTGTACTGGAGTCTGGAGCTGTTGTTGCTGCTGCTCCTGTTGCGGCTGTGGTTGTTACAGGGGCTACTGCTGCCTCTGTTGTTGATGTGGTTGGAGGAACTTGGGATGTAGATTCTCCCTGCTTATCTTGTAATGCCCCTTCAGGTTCCTTCTCCAAATCGAGGACCTTCTGGTTGAGCTGCATTATGAGGTCCAGTTGCTCATCGGCCTCCTTTTCTTTTTGTAACTTTGTTGTTTGAGGGTGCTCTGTGGGCAGCAGTTTTAACCTTTTTTTTAGTGCATTGAGGTCATCTTCTTTTTTCTTGAGGAGGGCCCTTACGCCCTTTGGATCCTTAAGATCATGTCCCAAGTCAATGATGATGTCCTCCAGCGATTTTATTCTGTTGTCCTTGGCCATGGAGGACATTCTCTCAAAATCCAACTGAATGTTGGTATTTTTCAATGATTCTTTTAATTCATGGGCCATGGATTCCCTGTCCACCAAGGTGGCATAGACCATCTCTCCAGTCTGCTTATGGAGTTCTATTTGGTCCATGGGGTGAATGTCTTTTGCCATGACTTCCACCCTTGTCTTCACATAATCAGCAGCTGATTTAGGCTGCGACACTTTAGGCTTGAAATGACTGAGGATCATTTTCTCCTCTTGAATGTCATATACAGGCATTAGCCTTTCTTTCTGGGCTGGTGTTGCATTTAGAAACTGTTTATAGACTTCTACCCCCAGCAAGTCATTTTGTGCCTTTATTTGCTTGAAAGAAGTCTTAGTGCTTTTAGGCTTCTTGCTCTGCTGAGTGGAGGATGACACCTCCAAACCAAGCTGCACTCCCTCCTCCTCCTGAAAGGAGCTTGTACCTGTATGTTGGCTGCCTTCTCCATATTTCCTTGAACTGTCAAGGATTTCTTCACTGATTTCTTCTATCTCTGGAGAATCAACCCTTTGTCTCTTGGCCTGGGGTTGTTGGGAGGATCCACTAGCAGGTGTGGACTCTTCTCTATCTCTTTTCATACCCCTCTCCTCATGTGCTGGGGTCTGCAAAATTGGTGCTACTGGTGGCTCGGTTTGTGGAGGAGGGGTGTGCTCTTGTTGCTACCCTATTGAGGGGGTAGGCTGTTCTTTCACTGTTTGCTCTTCAGCACCCATTATTCCTTTACCCTTGTCTGTACCTGGTGCTGCTGTGGAAGATATCTGTGTGGTTGGTGCAGCTACTGAGGCCGAGGTACCTTCTCCTACTGGCTGCGGTCGTTCGAAGGGTACCTGCTGCACACAATCTAAGTCAAGAGTCTTTTCCAAATCCTTGACATTCTTTATCATTATCTCTTCTTCAGTTAATTTTTCAATTAAGGTGTCTTGCAGCCACTCTTGCTGATTGGCATACTTTTCAATATGTGGGTACTTGCAATGCTCATAGCCTAGCAGCCTGTACTTAACTCTCCTAGCAGTGATGAAGCCTTCAGGGTCATAGGGGACCCAACGGAAGCTTTTAGAGAGCATGTACTTATCTTTAAGGATTAGCTCAGCATCTTGCCATCCCTCTTTTTTATTCATTATGAATGGGCCCAGGTGGTGCTTGAACTTGAGATGGGCTTTCTTTTTGGAGCTGTGAAAGTGAGTGAGGTCAGAGTGAATTAGCTGCCTATAATACTCCAAGGCAAATAGCCTCATGGGCACATATTTTGGGAGCCTGTATGGACAAAGCTCACAGCCATAGACTCTGATGACTGTATGATCCTCATATAGGTACCAATAACCTATTTTGTAATTCTTGGAGAGTTGCAGGACCTTCTGTATATCAAATGATATTCTGGGAGGAGGGGACCTCATTAATAAACAAGAGACGGGATAAACAAACTAATCAATGAATTCACAATATGAATATGGTGACTTTTGCACTTGATGATAGACAGATGTCCAGAAGATAACAGATCTTCTTTCCCCTTTAGAGTCCAGCTTTTTGATGATGATGATGATGATGATGATGATGGTGGTTACCGTCCACCATGATGATGTAGCATGGAAAATCCTCGGACTGATAGTACATGAGAAGGTGGTAGATATAAGATGAATATTTGAAGATGCCCTCTCTGTCTACTTTGCACAGCTATTCATGAATCTTGTTAGCTATGAACTTGGAAAAATTATATTTGCGGGCAGGGGGTTGGCCTGGGCTATAAGCAGCCAAAAATACCAGCATTGTTTCATCCACATGCTCACTGGTTCTGTATCCCAGCACATAAGCAATCATGTCCAACAGAAGCCTGCCTACATCAGTAAAATAGACATCCAAGTAGGGAGGTGGCCCTGTGGGCTGGCATTCAGGCCTCATAAATATCTTGGTGATTTTCTGAATGTCTTCACTGGACATCTTGGCACCTGTGTCCAGCAGATAGTTCATGGAGAAAGGGAACAGCAGCTCAGTTTGATTGAAGTTAAGCATCTGGTTGATGGATTCAACATTAATGTGAAAGAGGATGCTCCCATATGGAGACTTAATAGCTCTGTGCTGCACATCATAATTTTCAGCACATAGGCGAATGACCTCTGGAAAAATGTTGACAGAGGGGAGACAGTAGTATGGCAGATTTGACTCCCATATCCCATATGTATCCTTGCCATTCAGGTAGTCATCTCTCAATTGCCTGAAGGTCTGCAAATGGTCCCTGTTACCCGCAAAGTCTTGGATAAAGTAGTCCCTGTCAGCAAGAGGCAAGGACTCCAGGTCTTTGTTTGGTGCATTTATTGGAGCAACACTGAGGGCTGTGGGAGCAGGGGCAGCCATTATGTAGTCTGAATTTGAACAAGGCAAGTATAGTAGCTTGCAAGGCTCCTGAAAGCTCAAATGACAGATTGAACGCAGGTAGTACTAGAAGTTTTCCTCAAGTGGAATAGGCAGGCTTATGAAGGACTGTCTCTGTTTGGCTTGACTAAATTCACAGGGGTTGTGAATCTATGAAGACGAATTGCAGAGGGAATGTAGAATTCAATTTGGTGAAATGCAGCTTCGAGCACGCACCCGGCAAAAAGGAACAATGCCAGGTAGCTTGGGGATAATTTACAACTTTAGACCGTGAATTTATCATCTAACATCAAATTTATGGAACTGGGGCAATGTGGGTTGATTTAGTCGCAAATTAAGAAGCAGACAGTGTTGAATTTAGAATCTGACAGGTGCTCAATGGAGAAATTGCAGAGAAAAGGCATGCATAGGGGTAAAACTAGAGAATTATGGTGAATACCTGGATAAACAACACGGAAAACCTTCGGGCCGAACAGGGGCTCAAATGCGGCTGAATTGACGAGCTCTGGTGGTCGCAATTTCGAATTTGTAGGTTCGGAGGCAATGTCGCGATGCGGATGCTTGCAACGGCTAGGTCAGTTTCGCTTGAAAATGACACAAAACGGCCAAAAACGTGTGTTTTAACAACAAATTCGGACAAAAAGGGTGATTGGCGCCTTTCTGCCGATGACGTCAGCATGACGTCATGACGGGCCCGGGGTACGGAGGGTGACGTGGACGCTGAGCTGGAGGCCAGCGTGGCTGGACACGGTGGCGGGCGGAGGCGGTGGCAGGGCTACGTGGAGGGCCACGAGGCGCGGGGGCGGGCGGAGGCGACACGACGTCAGGATGACGTGTGGGTGACGGGCGCCGGATGGGCGGTATCGGGGAGGTGGTAAGCGGTCTCCCCGCACCACCTTTGGGCAAAGGCGGTATCGGGGAGGGGGGCTCCGAACAACCCCGTCGCCTGCCACGCGTCCTATGTACAAGCACCAATACCGCCCTCTCCCCAGACGTTAAAGGGAGACGGGTTCAGATTTGATAATGACCGCCCATCGTTGGATCGGGGGCGGCGGATATCGGACGGCTGGCGGGCGCCCCGACCGGTTGTGCATGTTGGGGGGACCCGCTGGCCCAATAAAGTATTCGTTTAAATATTTCGGGCGCGGAACTTTGGGTTTTGGGGTTTTTGTGGGTCTTTATGGGTTTTGAATTAATCTGTCGGGGAACAAAAGGTTAAAATTTGGTTTGAGCAGAGGGAAAGGGGGCTTTATGAAAATTTTTTAGGAAAGAAGGGGAAATGAAGGTTAAGTGAAGGTTATTACTCTTACCAGAGGTTAGAGTAATCCCAAGACAGGGTTGACCATAGTCCTTGGTGGACTAATGTCTCCCTTAGACAAATTTATTTAGCTATAGTGCTAAAAGGGGGGATATTTATACAGTGCTTGGGGTTTTATACACCATGGTGTTATAATAGTAGGGGAAAGGGGAACATAGGGGATTTAATGTAAATACAGTTAGTAGTTAGTACTGGGGGGAATGAGAATGAGAAGTGGTAGTTACTAAGCTTTTCAGGAATCAAACTTAGTTAGGTAGTAGATCAAAATGAAAAGAATTTTTACACAAGAAATGTGGCTTCTTTTCAAAGAAAGAAGTCATTTATGACATCAAATTTGTACAAATGAAGAGCATAAGGAGGACTAGTCAGGCAGATCCTGCAGTCCTCATGGGAGGTTAGTAAGAAATTTTGAAGGGAATGAGGGAAGTTAGTGATGACTTAGCACTTTGCCACCTAGGCCACTGCTTTTTCCTTTCCTGCTGATGGCCACTTTGATTTACTCCAAGTGATGTGCTTGGATTTTGCTTTCTGCAACCTTCAACTGCCTACCCTGCCTATTATGCCTAACATTTTTTCTTAAGTTTGTATGGGTGCACTTGGTCTTGCAGACCCTGATAATTTCCTTTTCTTTTTTGCTGCCCTCCTATCTAAGTCTACCCTTATGTCTTACAGGGGCCTAGATTAAACAGTTGGGCACCTTTCCTTCTCTATCCACCTAGTCATCTGTCAAGCTTGAGCTATTTGAACAAGTACTTCCTTTCTAGTCTACACCATGCAATTTAAAATATGGAGAGGCCCAGCTTAAGCTGTTGGACCACCCATCAAAACAGTAGTGGCAATTTGGACTAGCCACTCTCATGGTCTTTGTTTGGGGTTCATTTCTCTTATTTTTTATTGACCAATTCCTTTTCTTTCCCTTTGATTTTTCTTTTAAGGCATACCCTCTTTACATTTTTTAACTGTCTGTTTCTTTCACAAAAATGGAACCTTAGCAGTATGGAAGGTAGACATTTTTGGCACTTCCACTGTCAATCATGAGAGATGAGAACCTATTGGTATAGGAGGCTAACAGTGGCTCCAATTGGGGATGGCTTTTCCAGCTGAAAAGCCAAGAACAACAGATCCGATTGCCTGAGTTTGCTTCCCTGTTGCTGGCTGAATTTCTGCGTTTGCTGAAGACCAATGCTTAGGATGCTGGATGTTTACAGGCAGCACCCACTGAGCTGATTTACTGTGAAATTTCAGATCTGTTTTTCATCTGTTTCTCAAGATTTCTCTTCATGATTTGATAACTGCCCTGTGCTTACATTGCTGCCCAGATGCCAGGATCCATATCTCCCAAAAATATCATAGTATATCATCCTGGTCTTCTCAAAAATGTGATGCACTTGCTGTTTTATTTATCTGTTGTAACTGAAAATACTGGAAAATACAAATATCTATGTACAATACATGCATGTTTGGTGTTTAATCAAAGGAGTCAAAATAATGCTTGAGCATTCTCCCATTAACTGGGCCTTCCTCAGTGTCTGAACCATCCATACTTCTCAAAAAATAAGTATTATTTCCTTGTATGGCATAAATGACATAGGGTCCCTTCCATAGAAAATCAAACTTATCGTGTTTGCCCTTGTCCTCTCTTCTGGAATCCCATCTTAACACTTTATTTCCAATAAAGAAATCTTCAGCTTTGGTTCTCTTGTCAAATATTCTTTTGATCTTTTCTTGTAGAACTTGAGTTCTTTGATAGACTTCCTCTCTTGTTTGTTGTAAATGAATTGTTTGATTAATCCTTCTTTGGATGTCATTGGGCTCAGCTTGTATTTCTTGCAGCAACTTAATCACAGGAATTCCTAGAGATGTAGGAAACTTTGCTTCTAGCCCATAAACCAGTTCATATGGACTCATGCCAATTGATCTCTTGGTGGTCAATCTATCTGCCCACAGTGCATTTACCAGCTTCTTATGCCAGTTCTTTTTGTTTTCTTCCAAAACTTTTTTAATGATGTTGATGAGACTTTTATTGGAAGATTCAACTAGGCCATTACCTTGAGGATAATAGGCAGTGGAATGACCTAGGGTCATGTGATACTTGTGACAAAAATTGATCATTTTCTTGGAATTGAAAGCTGCAACATTGTTTGTGATGATTTTGTCTGGACAGCCAAACCTGGATAAGATATTGGTTTCTAGAAATTGTATAATAATGGAGTCATTGGCTTGCCTGCAAGGGATGGCCTCTATCCATTTGGTAAAATAGTCTGTAGCAGTGAGAATCCACCTATGCTGGCCAGAGGACGAAGGGTGAATTTCACCAATGAAGTCTAAACCCCATTGCTGAAATGGTCTCTCAGTTGAAATTGGTTTGAGTGGTAAAGGCAACAACTTCCTCTTGCCCTCAAAAATTTGACATTTATGGCAAGACATTACAAACTTCTTTACATCAGCAAACAAGGAGGGCCAATAAAATCCAGCCCTTAGGATTTTATCAGTTGTGGACTTCCAGTACAAATGTCCTCCACAGTCACCTGCATGAAATTCTTTGAGGACATTGTCAGTTTCTTCTAAGGTTAAGCAATTGAGTAATATTCCCTCATGATTTCTCCAAAACAAAACATTGTCAATAATACAAAAATTTGATGCTTTCATTTTCAAGAATCTTTTCTTAGTTCTGGACAACCCTGGAGGAGCCTACAGGTTTAGTAATATAAAACATATATCAGCATACCATGGGGATTGTATAAAGGCTTGCTTGATCTGTGGAGTCGCCATCTCCTGTTCGTCATCCAGTTCATTAATGTCAAGGGCTTGGAAATTGGTTTCAGTCATTAATTTGGCTAGGCCTTGTCCTTGTATCAGTTTGGTCGGTTTGATCTTAATGTCATATTCTAGGATATTAGCAATCCACTTGCCTCTCTTGCCTTCAAGGCCCTCTTGGGTTAGAATGTCTTTGACCACTGCATTAGGAACATAGGCAATTATATGAGAGTACAAAATGTAGATTCTGAAATCCTTGATGGCTTTTATCAAGGCATAGGCTTGTTTTTCCATAATCTGATATTTCAGGGGAGCATCCCTAAGTGCTCTGCTGAAAAATGCAATGGGCTTCTCACAGCCTTGGTCATCTTTTTGTAGCAAAAAAGCAGCAATTGTATGCTCAGAAGCAAAAGAGAATATGATAAAATCTTGATCAAATCTAGGGCTTGTTAGAACTGGTGTGTTTGTCAATGCTCTTTTGATATCCTCAAAGGCTTCTTTAGCTTCCATAGTCCATTTGACCTTGGAATCCTTTTTCAGCATATTGTTTAGCAGTCTAATGAGTTCAGCCAGATTGGGAATGAATCTCCTTAAGAAATTGATCTTCCCTAGGAAACTTTGTAATTCTTTGATGTTTCTTGGATGTGGTACTTGTAGGATAGCTTGAATTCTGTCGAGATCAATCCTAATACCATCTTTTGAGATTATATGCCCCAGGAGTTTGCCTTCCTCCAATCCAAACAATGATTTCTTTGGGTTCAGAGATATGCCATATTTTCTACAAATTGTGAAAACCTGCCTCAAGTGTTCTAAGTGTTCTTGATCTGATTTTGAAAAAGCAGTGAGATCATCAAGGTAGACAACTAGGAAATCATGGAGTTCCTTGGCAAAGGCAATATCCATTGCTCTTTGGAATGTATCCCCTGCATTTTTAAGCCCAAAAGGCATCTTAACATATTTGAATGTTCCCCAAGGTGTTGTGAAGGCAGTTTTATCTTGGTCATCCGGGTGTACTAGAATCTGATTGAATCTTGAGAAACCATCTAGTAAGGAGATCCTTGAGGCTCCCACCACCCTTTGCAAGATATGATCCATTTTTGGTAAAGGATAATGGTCTTTGAGAGACACTTTGTTCAGATTCCTAAGGTCAACACACAATCTGATTTCTCCTGTCTTTTTCCTAGTAGGTACTAGGTTTGAAATCCATTCTGAGAATTTGATTGGGGCAATGATCCCTGCTTCATACATACATTTGACTTCTTTTTCAATAAGGGGGAGGAGGACTGGATTGATTCTCCTGAGTTTCTGCTTAAAAGGCTTCTGATTTTCTTTTAACGGTATTGTGTGCTGTATAACTGATGTATCATAAGACTTAAGGTCCTCATAGCTCCAGGCAAAGACATCTTGAAATTCTCTAAATAACTTAATGTATTTCAGCTTTTGTTCAGGAGGTAATGCTTTGGATAATTTGACCATTTTGGGATGTTCAGGTGTCCCAATGTTACAATCCTCTATTTCAGCATTCAGTGGTTGGATTTTGGTTTCCTTGAGATATCATTTGAGTCAAACAGATCCTCCAAAGGGGTTAAACCTATGGGCAGAAAATTATCCTTTAGCTCAATTACCTCATCTTCTGCTTCAGCCATTTCCTTCGCGTTTTCTGATTTTTCAACTCCCCTATAGTTTCACTGTCAAAGGTGGTCAGATGTAAAACCAGATCAGCTGCTTCAGCTGATATGTTCTGCATAACTGTGCATATTTGTGGTTGATCCTCTCCAGTACTAGTGTCAATGTTCATGCCCGAAAATTCTTCCTTTAAAGTGAGAAAGTTTTTTATCTGTTTGTTATTGTCAAAGACTTGCCAATTCTTGATGTTATCTGGGACTGAAGGTCTGTGTTTGATTTCAGCTGTGAATGTATGATTGGTTTTGAAAGGTAACTTACAAGTGCTGGCAAAGGTTGCTAGGCTGTGAGCATGTAGGTTAAGTTCTCTGGAAATCTTAGTCAATTGTGCTTGTGAGAAGCTGTCAAGTATTTGAATAGCTGCCCCCTTGTATGATCTCAACCTTAGATCATTTGTGGTGAAATTTCCCTTCATTTGTTGTATGACCAAGTCTGAATCTCCTAAAATTGAGATTTTGGTTGCACCTAGATTTTTTAGGAGTTTCAGTCCTAACAGAAGGGCTTCATATTCAGCCATGTTGTTTGTGCATCGGAAGTTTAGTCTATATGCATGGCCCTCAGCTTGGTCATTATGCATATTGTGGATCCATACTCCTGCCCCAGCCCCCAGCTTGTTTACAGAGCCATCAAATTCTAGATACCATAAAGTTTCATGATCAAGATCCGGATTAAAATTTTTAGTGACTTGGATGATGGGCAGATTTGTTTTTTGCAAGTTGTTGGGCACATCATTTCCTTCTATCTTGTTAACAGCCATCACCATGGTCCCTTGGTCTTTGCAGGAGGATTGTTCGTCTGATTCCTTGGTCTCTACTGTCATTAAAAGTTCAGAATAAGCTTTGTGACATATGTCAGCATTGTAGAGAATGAATGAATCCATGTCTGAGTGTATAGAATAGATTGGAAAGTTTTGAGGTTCGTCTTGACTGCTTACCACATATTTCATCAGAGTTTCCCGGTACAATCTCTTTGGCTGACCAAAGACTGAAATAGTTGCATAAGACATGTCCAATTGCAGAGATCCTTGAAGTTTGACCCCCCAGGATCTGGACAGGAGCATGCCATACTTAGGGGGTATGTCAGCTACCACTACATCCATTAAGATAGTTTTGGTTGGATATTGGACTAGGGAGACACATAAGTCTTTAATCAGGCCTAAACATCTGACTTGGCTTGAATCGAATGAAAATAGATCCTTGTAGGGTCTTGTGATGTCTAAGTCAAGTTTTTCCATTACAGATTTGGGCATTAAGTTGTGTGAGGCCCCAGAGTCAAACATTGCATTGTGTAGGACCTTGTCATGAATATTCAGGCTGACATAAAAGGGTGGTATCCCTCCATTCTCTGTTTTTCCATTAACCTCAGGTCCGAACAGCAACTCTGGTTGGTCATCTAGAACGTTCACAGCATCTTTATTGTCTGATATTTGGAGTGATCTATTGATCTGCTGTCTATAAATGTCATGTTTGGCTAATTCTGAAAGAGGCACTGATATTTTTAGCTTACTAATTTCTGTTTCCAAGTTGAAAGGTTTTTCTATTTGAATTTTGGCATTTAGTGCTGCAGTTTTTTCCTTTTCAGCTGTATTATCAGGGGTCCTGTGTTCGTCATTGGGCGCATTTTGAATAAGACTGGTGCCCTGTTTGTTTCCTATGGGAGTATCTGCCTTTATCTTTGATTGATGGGGCAAACTTGGCTGATTTTGAGAGGACTGTTGTTCTGAAATGTCCTCCACAGTTACTTCTGTGGCCGGTGATTTTAAGTTGTCAGTTGATTCGGGGGGAGTAGTAATTTCATTGATCCTTTTTGATTGTTTATTATCCTTTGGTTTGAGGGGTGTAGGTACCTCTATTGTTCTACTCCTTAGTTTGTATTGTTTGTGCACCTCATACACAGCTGCATCATATCCTTCTTTAAAGTCGAAAGATTCTCCTGACTTAGTATGGAATTGATTTTCATTGTAAACCTCTTGGTCTTCTTGTGTCAAAAAGACTTGATTTTCACCATCCAAACCCATTAGATTGATGTGAGGATCCTCACTAGGTTCACTAGATGTTGAAGCTTCAGCATAATTCTCTTGAAAAGGAGGTTTGACATGCTGGTCAGGATCAGTCCTACCAACATTAGGATTTTGATTCTTTCTAAAGTTTGGGTTTCTAATGTTGCTTGTTTGGGTTTCCCATGATGATTTTCTTTCTATGGTTTCCACCCTATCTCCAAGTCTGTCCATTCCCTTAATGATTGCATCTAACTTTTGCTCAAAGGATGAGGGTTCTTCTTTGAAAGTAGTTCTCCGTTCAGTTCTTGCCCGGTTTCTTTTTGCAATCAGATTTGCCTCTACACTCACAGCTATGTTTTGCATGTCTGCTAGAGTTGCAGGGGCTCTTTCTCTTAGCTGATATGCCATATCAGCATCAAAGCCATCAGGGAATTTAATCAACGCTAAATCAGGTGGGGGTCTAAGATTTTGAGGAATGGCATTGTAAATGGTGTTAAATCTGGTACAATAGTCTAGGACAGTTTCTTGAGGGCCTCTTCTTATCGTGTCATATTCAGATAGAATGTGCAGGGGGTCCTTTTTCTTCTCCCATCGGTTTAAAAAGGACTGATAAAGGGCACCGGAATCAGCTATTGAATTTGGGGTCAGGGCCCTGAACCATGTTCTCACTTCACCTGTCAGACTTTGGACAAATATTTTCATCCTTACATCATCATCATCTATCTCATAGTTCTCGAAGTAGTCTTGCATTTTCTTAGTATGCTGTAAGGCAGTGTATGTACTGGTTCCATCAAAATAAGTTATTTTGCCTTGGTAATCCTGAGGCATAGCCCCAGGATTGTTAGGCAACTGAAGGGGTGCATAACGATTAGCCATATTTGGTGGGATAAGTGGGACAACTGGAACAATGGGAACAACAAGGACAACAACAACAGTTTGTGTGTTAGGTGTTGACAATACGTTTTGTGAAGTGGATGATGAAGAGGGGGAAGAATGAGTTGTATGAAGGTGAATGGTAGGCTTAGAAGGGGTGGGGATAAAACTATGCTGAACTGCCTCAGGGCTAGATTCAGGAGATTGCTCTGGTTCCTTTTGGCTCTTATGAGTTTTATGGATCAAATTGGGGTTTTCGAAAACAGGAGGAGGACTTGGGTCAGGATTTGACCTGGTATGCCTAGTTTTCTTCTTAAGAGCCAGCTTCAGAACTTCTTTTTGGCATTTTTGAAGATATTTTGGAACTTATTTTAAGGGACTGCTCAAGCTTTGGAACCACTGTCTAGAGACAGACAACAGTTGAAAAATACGCTCTCTCCTCAGTGGAGTCGCCAATTATGTTATCACTCAGGTTGTTCCCTTTGACTCCCAAGGGAATACGGCCGAGGTAACCACTAACCAATCTTTGGGTCACAGGTTCTAGCCTACCTATGACCAGAGAGGGCTCTCTCTTTATGTTTTAGCTTTGTTTGTGTAGTATTTTAGGCTAGCTATGATGCTCAAGGTTTGTTTTTGGAATTTGTCGGATGATGATTTCAGTCAAGATATATATGTGCTCACTAGAGTGTTCTAGGCCATTGGGCATGGAGTCAGTGGTCCTTTAGTTGTTTGGTGTGCAGTGTTGATACAGTAGTGATGCTGCAGAGCTAGATAAGTGTCTGAGAAACAACGCTTTGAAATTGTGATTGAATGTGATGTATCCAGTTTATGAAAGGCAATTAAGAATCTTCCAATAAACTGATATGGAGATACAATGAGAATATTATTTAGAAGCAGTGAAGAATTTCTAGATAACACTCATAATTATAGAATTAATGAAAACATGAGCAATTAAGAATTCGTGTCCATAATTAATTATGAAGAAAACATTTACAACAATAAAAGATTGAGCACAAGGTGTAACCAAACATATCCTGCACTATCCCTTTTCTCTACTGCTAGATCAGTGAAACATGAGCATGATTTAATAACATAAGAAGACAAAACAAAGATTGAGAAAATCTTATTATTCCATCAGACAGCACAATAATTTTGTAACAGCACGCATGGTATCAGCAAGACATCAAACATTCAGGAAATCACTGAGCTGGTCCAGCCCTTTGCATTAGATAATCTGAAAGTATACAATACATTTGCCTCAGAGTGAAAATCACCAACCCCTCATACGTTGCTAAGGGAGGTATATATACATAATTTACATAAGAAAATATCTAGCTGAAGAGTAAATGTTTCATTAATGTCATGCCAACTCCTGGAGTGTTGTAGCTGAGGGAGTAAATGCTGTAGTAACTCTTCAGTGCCTTAGCTATCCAAAATGGTCAGAAGATATTGACTTTGTGGCCTGTTGGAGTCGGTTGAGGATACGCTGTCCAAAAAAGCGCGTATATCTTATTCTTTGCTTGCTGCCGCTGTCTTGTGCTGAGTCATCTTTCAGCTGCCTTTAATGATGTTTGACTTTTGCTGAGCTGTAGCTGACTGGGATGGAACATCTGAAGTTAATGTGGAAAAATTTGAAGCATTGCTTGCCACCAATCCTCCTTGGGCATTTGGTGTCTTCGGATCTTCACCAAAGTCTCATCTGCTTCAGTATATCTATAAAAATTAGGAGGAGTCTCAAAAAGGTGGTGGATTTCATTTTCAATAAAAAATATATTCTCAAGTTTCTGTAGAAGACTCTGCCCTGTTGGAGGCCCTGCCTCCTCCGAAGTACTGCCAGCTGCAGTAATTTGATTTTCCACAAAGGTGGACATCCTGTTTGCATATTGCTCACGGGGGAGCAGTCTTCCCGTGCTGTTTAGTAGGCTAGGCAGTCCTTTGGCTTGCAGTGCTCCCATTTTGGCCTTGTACTCATCCACCTCAGCCTGGATTTCATAGCACTTCCTCTCCACAGTTTGTACATAATTTCTGAGAGTGAGTACCTTTTTAACTGTAAGGACAGCCTCTGTTCTGTTGACAATATTGATGGCTGCCAGTTCTTCCTTTGTCTGCCTGTTCAAAAAATCTATCAATCTATTGGCCAGCTCTGGCCTGTTTCCCAGCACTATTCTGGCCCTTTGAATCTCTGTCTGTGCTTGGCCAATCAAATCCATCTGCTCATGCACAGTCTTAATTGATTTCCATTGCTTGGTGATGGATTGGTCAATGCGGGCCCACAAAATTCTTTTGATTTCTGCCATAGCAGTCTCTAGCTTGAGCTCCTTCTCCAAAGTCTTTATTTTTTCTTTTAGGGCCTTTATTTCTCTGCCTTGTTCTGCCACAGTTATTTTTGATTTATCATATTTGGCATCTAGTTCTGCCAAATTTTCCTTGGCTTGCTTTATCTCATTTGCTTGGAGCTCCATTTCTTTAATAGCTTTGGTCAAGTCTTCCATGCTTGTACTAGAGTCTGGAGCTGTTGTTGCTGCTGCTCCTGTTGCGGTTGTGGTTGTTACAGGGGCTACTGCTGCCTCTATTGTTGATGTGGTTGGAGGAACTTGGGATGTAGATTCTCCCTGCTTATCTTGTAATGCCCCTTCAAGTTCCTTCTCCAAATCGAGGACCTTCTGGTTGAGCTGCATTATGAGGTCCAGTTGCTCATCGGCCTCCTTTTCTTTTTTTAACTCTGCTATTTGAGGGTGCTCTGTGGGCAACAGTTTTAACCTTTTTTTTCGGTTCATTGAGGTCATCTTCTTTTTTCTTGAGGAGGGCCCTTACGCCCTTTGGATCCTTAGGATCATGTCCCAAGTCAATGATGATGTCCTCCAGTGATTTTATTCTGTTGTGCTTGGCCATGGAGGACATTCTCTCAAAATCCAACTGAATGTTGGTAGTTTTCAATGATTCTTTTAATTCATGGGCCATGGATGCCATGTCCACCAAGGTGGCATAGACCATCTCTCCAGTCTCCTTGTGGAGTTCTATTTGGTCCATGGGGTGAATGTCTTTTGCCATGACTTCCACCCTTGTCTTCACATAATCAGCAGCTCATTTAGGCTGCGGCACTTTAGGCTTGAAATGACTGAGGATCATTTTCTCCTCTTGAATGTCATATACAGACATTAGCCTTTCTTTCTGGGCTGGTGTTGCATTTAGAAATTGTTTATAGACTTCTACCCTCAGCAAGTCATTTTGTGCCTTTATTTGCTTGAAAGAAGCCTTAGTGCTTTTAGGCTTCTTGCTCTGCTGAGTGGAGGATGACACCTCTAAACCAAGCTGCACTCCCTGCTCCTGCTGAAAGGAGCTTGTACCTGTATGTTGGATGCCTTCTCCATCTTTCCTTGAACTGTCAAGGATTTCTTCACTGATTTCTTCTATCTCTGGAGAATCAACCCTTTGTCTCTTGGCCTGGGGTTGTTGGGAGGATCCACTAGCAGGAGTGGACTCTTCTCTATCTCTTTTCATACCCCTCTCCTCATGTGCTGGGGTTTGCAAAATTGGTGCTACTGGTGGCTTAGTTTGTGGAGGAGGGGTGTGCTCTTGTTGCTGCCCTATTGAGGGGGCAGGCTGTTCTTTCACTGTTTGCTCTTCAGCACCCATTATTCCTTTACCCTTGTCTATACCTGGTGCTGTTGTGGAAGATATCTGTGTGGTTGGTGCAGCTGCTGAGGCCGAGGTACCTTCTCCTACTGGCTGCGGTCGTTTTGAAGGGTACCTGCTGAACACAATCCAAGTCAAGAGTCTTTTCCAAATCCTTGACATTCTTTATCATTATCTCTTCTTCAGTTAATTTTTCAATTAAGGTGTCTTGCAGCCACTCTTGCTGATTGGCATACTTTTCAATATGTGGGTACTTGCAATGCTCATAGCCTAGCAGCCTATACTTAACTCTCCTAGCAGTGATGAAGCCTTCAGGGTCATAGGGGACCCAACGGAAGCTTTTAGAGAGCATGTACTTATCTTTAAGGATTAGCTCAGCATCTTGACATCCCTATTTTTTATTCATTATGAATGGGCCCAGGTGGTGCTTGAACTTGAGATGGGCTTTCTTTTTGGAGCTGTGAAAGTGAGTGAGGTCAGAGTGAATTAGCTGCCTATAATACTCCAAGGCAAATAGCCTCATGGGCACATATTTTGGGAGCCTGTATGGACAGAGCTCACAGCCATAGACTCTGATGACTGTATGATCCTCATATAGGTACCAATCACCTATTTTGTAATTCTTGGAGAGCTGCAGGACCTTCTGTATTTCAAATGATATTCTGGGAGGAGGGGACCTCATTAATAAACAAGAGACGGGATAAACAAACTGATCAATGAATTCACAATATGAATATGGTGACTTTTGCACTTGATGATAGACAGATGTCCAGAAGATAACAGATCTTCTTTCCCCTTTAGAGTCCAGCTTTTTGATGTAGCATGGAAAAGCCTCGGACTGATAGTACATGAGAAGGTGGTAGATATAAGATGAATATTTGAAGATGCCCTCTCTGTCTACTTTGCACAGCTGTTCATGAATCTTGTTAGCTATGAACTTGGCAAAATTATATTTGCGGGCAGGGGGTTGGCCTGGGCTATAAGCAGCCAAAAATACCAGCATTGTTTCATCCACATGCTCACTGGTTCTGTATCCCAGCACATAAGCAATCATGTCCAACAGAAGCCTGCCTACATCAGTAAAATAGACATCCAAGTAGGGAGGTGGCCCTGTGGGCTGGCATTCAGGCCTCATAAATATCTTGGTGATTTTCTGAATGTCTTCACTAGACATCTTGGCACCTATGTCCAACAGATAGTTCACGGAGAAAGGGAACAACAGCTCAGTTTGATTGAAGTTAAGCATCTGGTTGATGGATTCAGCATTAATGTGAAAGAGGATGCTCCCAGATGGAGACTTAATAGCTCTGTGCTGCACATCATAATTTTCAGCACATAGGTGAATGACCTCTGGAAAAATGTTGACAGAGGGGAGACAGTAGTATGGCAGATTTGACTGCCATATCCCATATATATCCTTGCCATTTAGGTAGTCATCTCTCAATTGCCTGAAGGTCTGCAAATGGTCCCTGTTACCCGCAAAGTCTTGGATAAGGTAGTCCCTGTCAGCAAGAGGCAAGGACTCCAGGTCTTTGTTTGGTGCATTTATTGGAGCAACATTGAGGGCTGTGGGAGTAGGGGTAGCCATTATGTAGTCTGAATTTGAACAAGGCAAGTATAGTAGCTTGCAAGGCTCCTGAAAGCTCAAATGACAGATTGAACGCAGGTAGTATTAGAAGTTTAACTCAAGTGGAATAGGCAGGCTTATGAAGGACTGTCTCTGCTTGGCTTGACTAAATTCACAGGGGTTGTGAATCTATGAAGACGAATTGTAGAGGGAATGTAGAATTCAATTTGGTGAAATGCAGCTTTGGGCACGCACCCGGCAAAAAGGAACAATGCCGGGTAGCTCGGGGATAATTTACAACTTTAGACCGTGAATTTATCGTCTAACATCAAATTTATGGAACTGGGGCAATGTGGGTTGATTTAGTCGCAAATTAAGAAGCAGACAGTGTTGAATTTAGAATCTGACAGGTGCTCAATGGAGAAATTGCAGAGAAAAGGCATGCATAGGGGTAAAACTAGAGAATTATGGTGAATACCTGGATAAACAACACAGAAAACCTTCGGGCTGAACAGGGGCTCAAATGCGGCTGAATTGACGAGCTCTGGTGGTCGCAATTTCGAATTTGGAGGTTCGGAGGCAATGTCGCGATGCGGATGCTTGCAACGGCTCGGTCAGTTTCGCTTGAAAATGACACAAAACGGCCAAAAACGCGCGTTTTAACAACAAATTCGAACAAAAAGGGTGATTGGCGCCTTTCCGCCGATGACTTCAGCATGACGTCATGGCAGGCCCGCGGTACGGAGGGTGACGTGGACGTTGAGCTGGAGGCCAGCGTGGCTGGACACGGTGGCGAGCGGAGGGGATGGTAGGGCTACGTGGAGGGCCACGAGGCGCGGGGGCGGGCGGAGGCGACACGACGTCAGCATGACGGGCGCCGGATGGGCGGTATCGGGGAGGTGGTAAGCAGTCTCCCCTGACCACCTTTGGGCAAAGGCGGTATCGGGGAGGGGGTCTCCGAACAACCCCGCCGCCTGCCACGCGTCCTATGTATGAGCACCAATACCGCCCTCTCCTCGGACGTTAAAGGGAGACGGGTTCAGATTTGATAATGACCGCCCACTGTTGGATTGGGGGCGGCGGATATCGGACGGCTGGCGGGCGCCCCGACCGGTCGTGCATGTTGGGGGGACCCGCTGGCCCAATAAAGTATTCGTTTAAATATTTCGGGCGCGGAACTTTGGGTTTTGGGGTTTTTGTGGGTCTTTATGGGTTTTGAATTAATCTGTCGGGGAACAAAAGGTTAAAATTAGGTTTGAGCAGAGGGAAAGGGGGCTTTATGAAAATTTTTTAGGAAAGAAGGGGAAATGAAGGTTAAGTGAAGGTTATTACTCTTACCAGAGGTTAGAGTAATCCCAAGACAGGGTTGACCATAGTCCCTGGTGGACTAATGTCTCCCTTAGACAAATTTATTTAGCTATAGTGCTAAAAGGGGGGATATTTATACAGTGCTTGGGGTTTTATACACCATGGTGTTATAATAGTAGGGGAAAGGGGAACATAGGGGATTTAATGTAAATATAGTTAGTAGTTAGTACTGGGGGGAATGAGAATGAGAAGTGGTAGTTACTAAGCTTTTAAGGAATCAAACTTAGTTAGGTAGTAGATCAAAATGAAAAGAATTTTTACACAAGAAATGTGGCTTCTTTTCAAAGAAAGAAGTCATTTATGACATCAAATTTGTACAAATGAAGAGCATAAGGAGGACTGGTCAGGCAGATCCTGCAGTCCTCATGGGAGGTTAGTAAGAAACTTTGAAGGGAATGAGGGAAGTTAGTGATGACTTAGCACTTTGCCACCTAGGCCACTGCTCTTGCCTTTCCTGCTGATGGCCACTTTGATTTACTCCAAGTGATGTGCTTGGATTTTGCTTTCTGCAACCTTCAACTGCCTACCCTGCCTATTATGCCTAACATTTTTTCTTCATTTTGTATGGGTGCACTTGGTCTTGCAGACCCTGATAATTTCCTTTTCTTTTTTGCTGCCCTCCTATCTAAGTCTACCCTTATGTCTTGCAGGGGCCCAGATTAAACAGTTGGGAACCTTTCCTTCTCTATCCACCTAGTCATCTATCAAGCTTGAGCTGTTTGAACAGGTACTTCCTTTCTAGTCTACACCATGCAATTTAAAATATGGAGAGACCCAGCTCAAGCTGTTGGACCACCCATCAAAACAGTAGTGGCAATTTGCACTAGCCACTCTCATGGTCTTTGTTTGGGGTTCATTTCTCTTATTTTTTATTGACCAATTCCTTTTCTTTCCCTTTGATTTTTCTTTTAAGGCATACCCTCTTTACATTTTTTAACTGTTTGTTTCTTTCACAAAAATGGAACCTTAGCAGTATGGAAGGTAGACATTTTTGGCACTTCCACTGTCAATCATGAGAGATGAGAACCTATTGGTATAGGAGGCTAACAGCTGGCTAGAAGAGGATGGATGGATTTCTCCAATGAAGTCAAGACCCCATTGTTGAAAAGGCTTCTCGGTTGAAATGGGCTTAAGGGGCAGGGGCAGAAGCTTTCTTTTGCCTTCAAAGATTTGGCATTTGTGGCATGAAACAACAAACTTTCTCACATCAGCAAACAGAGAGGGCCAATAGAAACTAGCCCTAAGTATCTTATCAGCAGTGGACTTCCAATATAAGTGCCCTCCACAGTCCCCTGCATGAAATTCTTTCATGACACTGTCAGTTTCATTCATAGTTAGACAATTCAGCAATATTCCTTCATGATTTTTCCAAAACAGGGCACTATCTAAGACACAAAACTTTGATGCCTTCATTTTAAAAAATCTCTTTTTGGTTCTGGACAACCCTGGAGGAGCACACAGGTTTAACAATATAAAACATATATCAGCATACCATGGGGATGGCAAAAAAGCTTGACTGATCTATGGAGTCGCCAGCTCCTGTTCATTGTCCAGTTGATTAATGTCTAAGGCTTGAAAATTGGTTTCGGACATCAGTTTGGCTAAACCTTGTCCCTTTATCAGCTTGGTGGGTTTTATCTCAATGTCATAGTCAAGGATATTGGCAATCCATTTGCCTCTTTTGCCTTCTATGCCCTCCTGAGTTAATATGTCTTTTACAACAGCATTTGGCACATAAGAAATCGCATGTGAATATAAAATGTAAATTCTGAAATCTTTGATTGCTTTAACAAGGTCATATGCTTGCTTCTCCATGATTTGGTACTTCAAGGGTGCATCTCTAAGGGCTCGGCTGAAAAATGCAATTGGCTTTTCATTTCCCTGATCATCTTTCTGCAAAAGGACAGCAGCAATGGTGTGTTTAGATGCAAATGAAAAAATGATGAAATCCTTATCAAATTGAGGACTTGTGAGGACTGGGGCTTGGGTTAAGGCAGATTTTATGCCCTCAAAGGCTTGCTTGGCCTCTAAAGTCCATTTTACCTTGGAATCCTTCTTTAACATTTTATTTAGCATTCTTATCAGCTCAGCCAAGTTTGCGATAAATCTCCTTAGGAAATTGATCTTTCCTAGGAATGCTTGCAATTCTTTGATGTTTCTTGGATAAGGGATTTGAAGGATAGCTTGAATTCTTTCAGGATCAATTCTAATCCCATCCTTTGAAATGATATGGCCTAGTAATTTTCCTTCTTCAAGGCCAAATAAAGACTTCTTGGAGTTCAAGGAAATGCCATATTTCCTACAGGTTAGGAACACTTGTCTCAAATGTTTTAGGTGCTCTTGATCAGATTTTGAGAAAGGAGTAAGGTCATCAAGGTAAACCACTAGGAAATCATGGATTTCCTTGGCAAATGCAATTTCCATGGCCCTTTGAAAGGTAGCACCTGCATTCTTTAGTCTGAAAGGCATCTTCACATACTTAAATGTTCCCCACGGTGTTGTAAAGGCTATCTTGTCTTGGTCATCCGAGTGAACAAGTATTTGATTAAAACCTGAAAATCCATCTAGCAAAGAAATTCTTGAAGAACCCACTACTCTTTGTAGAATGTGGTCCATTTTTGGCAGTGGGTAGTGATCTTTAAGGGAGACCTGGTTCAGATTTCTTAAGTCCACACATAGTCTAATCTCCCCTGTTTTCTTCCTTATGGGAACAAGATTGGATACCCATTCTGAACGTCTAGTGGGTGCTGTAATACCAGCCTCAAACATTCTTTTCACTTCTTTCTCAATCAAAGGGAGAAGCAAAGGATTGATTCTCCTCAGTTTCTGTTTGAAGGGCTTTTGATTTGGCTTTAAGGGTATGGCATGTTGAATAACAGAGGTGTCATAGGACTTAAGGTTCTCATAACTCCAGGCAAATACATCTTGAAACTCTTTAAATAAATCAAAGTATTTTGGTTTTTGATCGGGAGGCAAAGACTTAGACAGTTTAATCATTTTTGGCTTCTCTGCTGTCCCAATATTACAGTCTTCCACAATAGCATTTAAGGGCTGCATCTTTGGCTTTTTGGGGACATCATTTGAATCAAATATGTCTTCTAATGGAGTGAGGCCAACAGGTAGAAAATTGTATTTTAAATCAATCACTTCGGCCTCTGCTTCAGCTATTTCATCTAAATGCATTTGCTTTAGCTCTTGCATGTTTGCCTCATAAAAAATGGTTGGGTGCAACATTTGATTTGCTGCTTCAATTGTTATAGTTTGCTCATTTTGGCTCATTTGCTGTTGTGGGTCATCCATGGCATCTTCATCAATGTTTAAGCTTGAGAATTCTTGCTGTAAGGTAAGAAAATTGTTGATTTGAGCATCATCCTCAAACACTTGCCAATCTTTGATATTGTTAGGGATAACAGGCCTGTGCTTTATCTCAGCAGTAAAGTGGTAATTTGGCTCAAAGGGCAGCTTGCAAGTGCTGGCTAAAGTAGCTAGACTATGAGCATGCATGTTATGGCTTCTAGAAATCTTAGCAAGCTTGGATTTGGTGAAGGAATTGAGTATTTCTATGGCAGCAGACCTATAAGCTCTTAGCCTATTGTCATTAGTAACAAAGTTACCTTTCATCTGTTGAATGATCAAATCGGAGTCACCTAGAATGGACACTTTTGCAACTCCTAGAGATTTGAGCATTATAAGGCCTAAAAGGAGAGCCTCATACTCTTCCATGTTGTTGGTGCATTTGAAGTTTAGTTTGTAAGCATGACCCTCTGCATGGCTGTTATGTGTATTGTGAATCCATATTCCTGCCCCTGCTCCTAGCTTATTAACAGAACCATCAAACTATAAATACCATGTGATTTCTTGCTTGTGGTTAGTATTAAGAGTTTCAATCATTTTAGGATTGGGCGGACCTAGGTTTTGTGCTTCATGTGGTTCTTCTTGTGTGCTGGTTGCACTAATTGTTTTAACAATTTCATAGGTATGTGCAACCAACTCTTGATTGATGCATGTTTCTTGTTCTAAAGGCAAAGGCTTCTCATCAATGGGAGGGCAGCTATCATCATTGAACAATATAAAGGAATCCATATCAGAATGGACTGAGTAAATGGGAAAGTTTTGGGGTTCTTCCTCACTACTTACCACATACTTCATCAGTGTTTCTCTATATAGTCTCCTTGGTTGCCCAAAGACTGAAATAGTGGCATACGAGAGGTCTAGTTGGAGAGATCCTGGGAGTTTTGCTCCCCAAGATCTTGATAAGATCATGCCATACTTTGGTGGAATGTCAACAACCACTACGTCCATTAGGATCGTTTTGTTGGGAAATTGGACTAAAGACACACAAAGGTCTTTGATTAAGCCTAAACACCTGACCTGACTAGAATCAAATGAGAATAAGTCTTTGTAGGGTCTAGTGACATCAAGGTTTAGCTTCTCCATTACAGCTTTGGGCATTAGATTGTGCGAAGCACCTGAATCAAACATAGCATTGTGCAACACTTTATCATGAATGTGAAAACTTACATAAAAGGGTAGAACAGCTCCATGTCCTGATTTACCATTGACTTCAGGACCAAAAAGTAATTCAGGTTGATTATCTAAGACATTAACATCATTCCTGTTCTCTGGCATTTGCAGTGATATTTTGATTTGCTATCTGTACACATCATGTTTGGCAAGCTCAGAGAGAGGAATAGATATCTTTAATTTGCCAATGTCTACTTCTAAATAAAAAGGTTTTTCTGGCTGTGTTTTAGTATTGTGACTGGTAGATTTTCCCTTTTCAATTGTATCTTCAGTGATCTTCTCTTGGTTATCAGTGATTTCTTGAGATTGTTCTGTTTTGGGAAGGCTTTGAGGAGTGCTATTTACATCGTCTTTTGAGGGAAAGGATACAAAAGGTTGGTTATTAGAGGGCTGCATGTCAGATACATCCTCTATAGTCACTTCTTTTAATTTTGGGTTTGTTTTATCAGCAGGTTCTGTGATAGCGGCCTTGTCTTTTACTTTCTTAGGCTCCTTGGCATCCTTTGGCATGATGGGATCAGACACATCAATGGTTCTTGTTCTCAATTTGTATTGTTTATGGACTTTGTAGACAGCTGAATCATAGCCTTGTTTGAAGTCAAATGACTCTCCAGACTTGGTCTGAAATTGCTTTATATCATGGTCATCTTGGTCTTGTTGGGTTAGAAATACTTGTTGTTCACTCTTCAAACCCATCACGTTTATGTGAGTGTCCTCTATTTGCTCATTAGATGTGGATGCTTCAGCATAGTTCTCATGAAAAGGCGGTCTTATATCCTGGTCGAGACTTGCCCTTCCAACGTTTGGGTTCTGAATTTTTCTAAAGTTTGGATTTCTGATAGGATTGTTTTGCTGTCCTTCCCATGAGGCTTTTCTTTCAATAGTTCCCATTCTATTTTCAAAACTGTCCATACCTTTGATGATTGTGTCCAATTTTTGCTCAAAGGCTAAAGGTTCATCCTTAAAAGTGGTTCTTTTCTCAGCTCTTGCTCTATTTCGCTTGGCAATCAGATTTGCCTCCACACTAATAGCTACATTCTGCATGTCTACTAAGATTTGAGGGGCTCTTTCCCTTAACTAATAAGCCATGTCTGAATCAAATCCATCAGGGAATTTGTATAAAGCAAGATTAGGAGGAGGTCTAAGGTTTTGTGGAATAGCGTTGTAAACATTGTTAAACCTGGCACAATAGTCTAAGACAGCTTCTCGAGGGCCTCTTTTGATAGTGTCATACTCGGATAATATGTGCAGAGGGTCCTTCTTCTTTTCCCATCTATTAAGAAATTTTTGGTAAAGGGCCTCTGGGTCAGCTATGGAATTTGCAGCAAGTGCTCTAAACCAGGACCTTACATCTCGTGTTAAACTTTGGACAAAAATCTTCTTTCTTACACTATCATCATGTATTTCATAACTCTAAAAATAGTCCTGCATTTTCTTAGTATGTTGCAGGGCTGTGCCAGAACCAGTACCTTCAAAATATGTGATTTTGGTTCGATAATCCCGAGGCATAGCCCTTGGATTTGCAGGTAACTGTAAAGGTGCATATCTATTAGCCATATTTACAGGGTTAAGTGGAATGCCTGGAACAGCTGGGACAGCTGTAATAACTGTGGTGGTAGTGGTAGTATGGGTAGTGAATGGAGGTGTGGAAAAGGTGCTTGGAGAGGTTGATGACGAACAAGGGGAAGTAGGGGTTGAACGAAATAAAACTTTAACAGGGGTTGGAAAACAGCTTGGCTTAACTGTTTCAGGACCAGAATCAGTAAACTCTTCTTGTTTTTGTTTGCTAAGGTTTCTAGAGATTAAATTGGAATTTTCAAAAACAGTTGGTGGATTAGGGTCTGGATTTGACCTAGTATTATGTGTTTTCTTCTTAGGAGCTAGCTTCTAACTTGTTTTTTGGAATTTTATGAATAAGATCCCCAGCGGAGTCACCAATGATGTTATCACTCATGTTGTCCCTTGGCTCCTTAAGGGATACGGCCGAGGTAACCACAAACCAATCTTTGGGCTGTAGGTCCTAGCCTACCTGCAGTCAGAGAGGGCTCTCTCTTTAAAATTTAACTTTGTTTTGGGCTAATTTTAGGCTAGTTATGGTGTACATGGGTTTTGTTTTGATTTTTGTGGGAAGGATGATGTTTTCAAGTGGAGTTGGGATGCATAGAGTGAGAAGTTCAAACCATTGGGCATGGAGTCATGGATTAGGGCTTGTTGTTGCATTTTCTTTGTCACAAGAGGAATACGGAGCAGGAGAGTTACACATAGAACAATATCAAGCTGGAATAAAGATGGAATGAAGGTCAGAGATGAAAGGCAACTAAGAATATTTCATTAGCTAACAGAGAGGGAAGGTGAATGAAAGTTTGTCTAGGAGCAGTCAAGAATTCCTAAATAACAGTCATATATGAAAGAAACAGGGTAAACATGATCATTTAAGTATGCATATTCATAACCATTTCTAAAGAAAACATATAGAAATAACAAGAACTGAGCATAGGGTGCAGTCAAGCAAAACCTAAGCTATTCTTCTTTCTTGTTATTTAGATGGTAACACAATGGTGCATAAACATTGTTGGCATTATGATGTATGTGTTGTACTTGATGGCAACCCACTCATAGAAGATCATGTCACTTATATACAACAAGATGAATCTACAGAAGAAATATCAGATGTGACATAATACATGGATGTAGGACAGTTCAAAGGAATCAAATGGCAAGTTCTTAGTATGACAAGTAAGCTTTGCCATCAAGACCAAAGGGGGAGATTGTTGGCATTATGGCTAAAGTGTTGTCCTTGATGGCAACTCATACAGGTGATGGATCACAGTACAACCAGTCAGTAGCAGAGATTGATGATTAGCTCACAAATAATGAAGAAAATAAGAGGTACGCAGGTACACCGTACAAAAGCTGCGGACCCGCAGGAATATCATAGATAAAGTGCGTACATACCCGCAGGTACACCATGTAAAATGTGCGGACCCTAGTTCATGCACTTTCATGCAGTGAAAAAGTATTCTCACGTGGGAAACCAATGGTGGACCATAGTATTTAGCCCGACGTATTTGATCCGATGGTTTGGTCAGTGGTATTGTTTTATATTATCATGTTTTTGGGCCCCTTGTATTGGTTATCTATGGTATTGATTCATGGTTTTAGCAAGAGCTTGCCTATATAAAGCAAAGGGGATTATTTGGCTATGTGTGTGTGAAATTAGAAGATCTTAAGTGAAGCTAGATCTGAAATTCTTGTAATCGATTTGTGAGAGAGAGTTGAATCAATATCAAGGAGAAACATGAGAATTACAAGTCGGATCTACTAATGGGTTGATATCTCCTCGGCCCATGTTCAGATCTGTATATCTGACAGTCTGGGTTATTCTTGAAGTCTTGAAATTATCTATACCCGCAGGACCGCAAGTACAGTGAAGGAAAAGTGCGTAGGTACGCAGGCCCAGAAGCACTGTGGGTGCGGAGGTTCGCAGGCCCAGAATTGCAGAAGATGTGGAGGGGCACAGGCATTCCATTGGACACAGAGCGGAGGTGTGCAGGAAGTCCGTGAGAGACAGAGTGGAGGTGCGCAGGAAGTCCGTGAGACATAGTGCGGGGGTGCGCAGGAAAGCAGTTGGAAACCATGCGGATGTACACAGGTGGTCTATGGGTGAAGCTGCGGACTTTTCATGAAATCTGTTTAGCTGTCCCTGTTTATTATTGTTGTGTTCTGGGTTTTGAAGTGATGTCTGGTATTATGTTCTGATAACAACAGTGATTGATTGAATGATTATGATTAGCTTCAGTATTGATAGATGAATGGATCAGGTTCATAATGACTTATCCTTATATGATCTGGTGGACTAGATCTGGTTGATAACTCTCATTGTATATGTATTGATCTGGTGATTGGGTGATTCAGAAGGTTGTTTGATTATGAGCTTCAATGTTGTTGTTGGGTCCAGTATGAAAATTGGATGAAATGTGGCCTTTCAGATTATGTGTTGTGCTTCAGTGTATCCAGTCTGAAAATTGATGAAACGTGGTACCTGGAGGAGAGAAGATTGTAGGTCAGCACCTACATACTAGTATCTAAGCTAGTACAAGAGCTAAGGGAAATCTTTGGAGCATTGTAGCAGGTAGCAGCCTGCGTACTAGTAAATGGATCGGCTAGTACAAGAGCAAAGGGGGTTGTAGCTCCCGTACTGGTATAAGACTGCACCAGTACAAATATTGTAAAAGGATTTTCTTATTAAGAAGAAGATTGAGATGACTTGCAGCAGGTGGTTTTCTCCCACATTGGGTTTCCACCTTATATCATGGTGTTCATGTGTGTGACTTATGTGTGATGATCTGTTCTATTTTACTGCACCAGTTTACTGTTAATATGATTGATAATGTTCTAATACACTCAACTAACTGAATCATAAGAAGCTGTGGAAGTAGCATATATGAATCTGATTATGGAAATGAAAAAGTTTTATTAATGTGATAATACTGATTCACCCCCCCTCTCAGTATTATTTCCAATAAACATATGTAAATTGTAAACAGAGGTAGGAAAACACTTATTGAGCCGTGTAGTAGCACAGGAATTCCACAGTCACTCTTTGTCCATTAAATAACACAACAGTCAGTTCTTCATCCAAAGCATTCCAGCAGTCTTTGATTATAGAGCTCTCAAAGTATACAGCGCAAGTCTCGAATGAGGATTATCAACCAACCAACCCTTTCAACAATGAATTAGGGTGGTTTATATAGAGAAAATATCCAAAAATATCTATTACAGCAGATCTTTAAACAAATCTGAGGGAAATGAGTTCTTTAACCTAATGTTGTCCTGAAATTAATGCAAGAAGATATTTATTTGAGCTGCACTGGAGGCAGCTGCATCAAAATGAGTTAATATGGTGTCCTTATGGCTCTGTGCTGTTCATTTAGCCATAACTGTGCTTTGGGTTTTGATCCCCTGCTCTTGAGTGGTTTTGATGTGCATTAACTGTGATCTGAGAGCCTTAAATGGCTTCACCACTTTCTTTGACTTTGCTTGAGGGCCTTTAATGTTCACCTGCTTTGATATTGCCGATTTGATACTCTTTACCACTTCACTGATACTCTTCAATTTAATTTGGGCTTTATCTTTCCTCTGATATGCTTGAAACTGTCAAAATGCCCCTTTTTTGCCCTTTCAAGGCAAAAATAAGTGCTGCAAATGGTTTTCGTGGCCTCTGGAATGCTATCAGCGCTGGCCGATTGAATATGAACATACATGAAGAAATCCTGTTGCATGCCGTGAACAATAATGTTAGAAGTTAATATGAAGATGACAAGAAAGCGCTAAGTTTAGAGATCTTAGGCCACTCAAAAGGGAAAAATGACTTATAGAGTCAGTAAGAGTACTCCTAAGCAAAGCAAACCTTTACTTAGGCCAATGATATGACAAATGATGAAATTTAAGAGATATCAAGTAGATCTTGACCTCTTTGGGGAGGTTAGTGAATGATTTGGGGGAATAAGAAGAAGGGGGAGTTAGACATGCCTCACTTGAGCTCCTCCAAATGAAAAATTGCCTCATAATTGTGATCTGAATAGATATAACACTTGAAAACATGAAATGGATCACATAGCTTGATTCTGCAACCACAAAACTACTTACCCAGCGTACTTACCTAGCATTTTTTCTTCCTTTTGGTTTGGGCGCACTTGAACTTGCAGACCCTGATTATCCTCTTTTTCTTTTGACTGCCCTCCTATGTAAAATCAACCCTTATCTCTTCCAAGGGCCCAGATTAAACAGTTGGGCTCCTTCATTTCTCTACCTAACTACTGATCTGCCAAGCTTAAGTTGTTTGGATAGATATTCATTCTCTATCTTCTAAAACAAGCAATTTAAACCTAGGGAAGCCAAGATTAAGCTGTTTGGATTTCCCTTATCTGTAAAACTCTTCAAAAATGGTATGATTCTTCAAAATGGAACTTCTTGGAAATATGGAACCTTGCAACATGACAAGATGACATATTTGGCATGTAAAATAGTCAATCATGAAATATGAAACCTATTGCAATAGGAGGCTAACAATGTTGAATGTCAAAAGGCGACTCCCTCATCACATGGCTTTTCAAATAAAGTCTACATATTGAAAAATTAACATTTTTCGTACCATATTGATGAAAGAGCTTCCATGTGTGTCATGTCGATGTCATGCTAGAAGGCCATGGGATCGCCTTCAGCTGTTTCTTCACCTACCCTCCTGACTGCATTTAACGAGCATTCTCATAATCCGCATGGGATTATCCCGACCTTTCCCATATGTGTTGGGGGAAAAGTCATTAATGTTGAAGTAGAAGTCATTGATGCTAACCTAGACTACAATCTCCTCTTAGGAAGGAACTGGGTATACAAAATGGACATCATTGTTTCGACTCCGTTTCGTGTCATTTTCTTTCCTCATGAAGGAAAAATCATTAAGGTTGATCAATTGGATTATTGTCCAGTTGATCCTCAAGCAACTTCAGACTCTATTTTTCCTTTAGTGGATAACCCTTGTTCGCCTACCGAGAATCTAGGAGTTGGGATGTATTCTTCATTGATGGGTACCTTTTATCTTCCCTCTCCTATCGCTAGAATCAATGTTGTTTCATCAACCAAGGAATTTTCACGAGAAGGGTTCTTTCAAGCTCATTACTTTTCAGATCCTTGGACCTTTCCTTCACCTACGACCACATTAGCTGAAGGACAAGTTGGTGGAATGGAATTTATCATGTCTGTAGCAGAGCTCAGATATCGGTCTTTCATCAACTCTGCAGACAGTCTTTCTACTCGTTTCTCCAAGGAGGAGCTAGATGGTGATGTGGCCCCAGCCTGCACCCTTGATTCTACCTCCGCTATGGACTATTTAGACACGGTTTTACCATATGAGGAAGTGATCTTAGAAGTAATGATGGGTGTTCATCGACCTTGGGGAGATTTACACCATCATTCATATTTTCTTCCTCCATTGCAGGAAGTAGAATCTAGGTTCTCCGAGCTCTTTACTAGTGATGTTTGTACGGTATGAAATCCTTTGGCTCCAGCACACTTTCGTGCTGAGTAATATGTCAGTAATTTGAAAAATGATATATATAAACATCTCTAGGAACCCTAGGGTGATTGAGAATCTCTTCATCGGAGCCGAATGTTCCCCTGAAGAAATTCAAATTTACATTGACCTTTTTAAGGAATTTCGAGATGTATTCGCTTGGTCTTATGAAGAAATGCCTGACATTGATCCATCCATAGTTCAACATGTGATCAAGACGTATGAAAATGCCAAACTAATTCGTCAAAAGCTTCGACCAGTTAATCCTAGGAAAGCAACAATCATTAAAGTTGACATAGAGAAGATGCTCAAGGCAGGTTTCATATACCTTGTTCCTCTTACAGATTGGGTTTCTAATCCAGTCCCTATGGATAAAAAGCATGGAACAATCTGAGTGTGCATTGAATTTAGGGACCTAAATAAAGCTTGCCCCAAAGATAATTACCCCACGCCATTTATTGATCAGACTATTGATGAGTGTGTGGGCAATGAGATTTTTTCCTTCATGGATGGTTTTTCCAGTTATAATCATATCTCTATCCGTCCGGAAGATTAGCATAAGATAGCTTTTATATGTCCCTGGGTACCTTTGCATACAAAAAATGCCTTTTGGTGTTAAAAATGGTAGAGCTACTTTCCAGCGGGCCATGTCATATGCTTTCCACGACATTAAACATATCATCGAAGCATACTTGGATGATCTAGTTGCTCATTCTTGAAAGAGAACTGATCATCCTAGTCACCTTCAATTGGTTTTTGAGCGATGTCGATTTTACAAGATCCGGTTGAATCCCAATAAGTGCATTTTCGCTGTTACATCTGGTCAGTTATTAGGGTTCATTATGTCAAATGAAGGGATTCGGGTTGATCCCTTCAAGGTAGAGGCAATAATACAGTTGCCTCCCCCATCCTCAATTCGACAACTTCAAAGTCTTCAAGGGAAAGCCAATTTCTTAATAAGGTTTATAGCGAATTATGCCGAGATCACTAAAGGATTTATGCGTTTGCTACGTAAATGAGTCCCATATGTGTGGGATGACTTTGCGTAGCGGTCGTTCGATGCCTTGAAAAAGGCATTAGTCTCTACCCCACTTTTGAGTCCACCAGATTATGGTAGGGACTTCATTTTATATCTTGCTGCAGCAAAATCAACCATAGGTATGGTTCTCGTTTAGGAAGATGATGCTCTCATAGAGCATGTGATTTATTATTTGAGCCAAGGCTTGATAGTTCATGAACTTTGCTATTCCCCTATTGAGAAGTTGGCTTTGGAAGCTATCCATGTTGTCCAGCGACTCCGCCATTATATTTTGCTACGAAAAACTTTTGTCTTAGCAACGGTCAATCCATTTCAATTTGTCCTCAACAGGCAAGTGATTGCGGGAAAATATAATCGACGGATAGTCATCTTACAAGAATTCGATCTCGAGTTCTTGTCTGCCAAGTCTAAGAAAGCTATGGTTTTTGCAGAGTTAATCTCTGAGCTTCCTTGTGTAGAGGATACAGTTTATGAGGAAAGTTTACCCGATGAACATTTATTCCTCATCTCTTCACTCGACCCTTGGTATGGAGATATCATTGTCTATCTCCAAACTTCAAAGTTCCCCTCTACTTTCTCTAAGGATGAACATCGAAAATTACATCACCTAGCTAAGAACTATCTCATCATTGGGGACACATTATATCATTGAGGGGTTGATTCAATCCTTTAGCATTGTTTAACCCTAGAGGAAGTAGAGTTAGTACTTAATGATTGCCGCAGTGGAGCTTGTGGTGGTCATCTTTCAGGGCTTGCTACATCCCAGCGTATCTTATCTGCTGGCTATTTTTGGCCTTCGCTCTTCAAAGATTGTGTTGAAGCGGTCAAACGCTGTCACCCCTGTCAAATCTATATTCAGAAGATGTTCGCTCATCTAGCTCCTCTTTTCCCCGTTGTCACTGTCGGTCCTTTTACTAAGTGGGGTATTGATTTTACAATTTGTAATCTGCCTTCAGCAGTGAATCATAAGTACATTATCATGGTCGTAGACTACTTCATGAAGTGGGCTGAGGCCATGCCCACTTATAAAAATGATATTGAAACAATGACATTATTCCTTTTTAATCAGATTATCTCAAGGTTCGTTATCCCGAAAGAGATTGTCACTGACCATGGCAGTCATTTCCAGAACCAACTAATGTTTGAATTGGCTCTTAAATTGGGTTTCCAGCAGGAGCACTCGTCTCCATATTATCTTCAAGCCAATGGATAGGCCGAGGTATTGAACAAAACCCTTAATACAATCTTGCAAAGGACGATCAACAAAAATCGGTCCAATTCGCATCTTATGGTGTATCCAACTCTTTGGGCATACTAAACCTCCGTAAGACTGCTACTGGTTTTACAGCTTTTTAGTTAGTTTATGGGATGGAATCTATCTTTCCTGTTGAATGTGAAAATCCATCTCTTAATTTAGGTATCGAGCTCCTTCCTGAGACCTCTAGTCTCAAAGAGTGTCCCCTTCATTTGGAGCATCTTGATGAGCAGCGTCGAGATTCCACCACAAGCAATGAGGCTCATAAGAAAAGGGTTAAAACTTAGTATGATAAAGCTGTCCGTCCTCGAGTTTTTTCTGAAGGCAACCTTGTCTTGGTCTATGACCAAGATAAGGATGCCTTGGGGGCAGGCAAGTTCAAACCTATGTGGTACGGTCCCTTTATAATTAAACGAGTTTTAGAAAAAGGGGCGTATGAGTTAATCGATTTTGAAGGAAACAAATTGGTGGAGCCCCGAAATGGGCTCTACCTCAAGAAGTACTTTGCTTAAGTAGCAGCTAGGCAATGACTTCTTTGTACATTTTGTATATTTGTACATATAACATGAAGAGTTTGTTGAAATCAACACTTTTTGATCTGCTGTGGTAGGTGTCGATGGATGACTTGGTCTATTTTGGATTCGCCGATGGTGCTAGTGGGCACACTCGGAACCTTGCTTCCACAACTTGGGTAATATACTATCCAACTGGTCAATTGATGGTATCAAGAGGAGTATGAATTGGTCCTGCTTCAAATAATATGGCTGATTATACTGCCGTCATTAATTTACTATCTGAAGCAATTTCTTATGAAATCGATTTGTTGGTAGTTTATCTTGATTCACAATTGATAGTGTCACAACTGAATAACATTTATCGGGTAATGGATCCATGTTTATATCGCTAGTATTTAAGGGTGAGGTTGTTGCAAAGATCATTTACTTACATTAATTATTTTCACATTCCAAGATCTCGTAATTGGTTAGCAGCTTCTATCGCTAATCAAGCATTAGACTGGCATATCAATCATTCATCACAATAAAATCAAGCTCAAAAAGTTAGAACTGTATATATATATATATATATATATATATATATATATATATATATATATATATATATATAGATATATCATAAAGCATCTCGAGTGTACATAAGTGTGTCCAAAATAATATACAAAAATTGGGAGTCAAATGCCCATAATCATGTCCAGTACATCTAATGCCCTGGCTCAGGATGAGCGGCTAAGTATGCAACTACTGTTTTGGCGACACGCCTAAGAGTGGGAACCCAATCTTCTGGCATGACAACCACATGACACTGCATATCTATAGGGAGATCCTCTACGACCTCCATCAATACTCAGTGATTTAGTCTCACCAACTGCCGTTGAACAGTGTGTAGAAGTCGCTCTGTGTCTGTAGCCACCTCTTCGGCCCCTTGGCTATGACATCCATGCCGTGCTAACCCATCTGGTCGCTCCAACCGAATATTTGGAACATGATCATCATATTAATCATTTGAATCCTATCAAAAATATTTTTCAAAATTTATTATTAAATTCAAAAAATTACAAAAAAAATCGTAAAATCAAAAATATTTGTTACCTATGTCACCCTATGTTGCGGTCGGTGGTAATGCTAGATTAGGACTTCCTCGAAAATCCAACCTAGCATAAGGGTAGTCATATATGGCGATCATCTGATGCTCCCACCAGGAGAAGAAGTCATCATCGAAAGCAGTCTGTGGAACGTCCCCACCTCTTAGATGTTTCATCATGTCAGCCCACCTGCCCATGTGTGGATCTCGTGGGGTGCCGATTGAAACCGGTACTCTAGGATGATGTGTTGGGACCCTCTCAAAGAAGAAAGAGCACAAGATAGGTGCATATCCAAAGTTTTTGGTCTGTCCCTTCTTGATAGAAGTAATCTGTCTCATGTAACTTTTAACTTGGGAGCTTGGAATGTCGAGAATGATTTGATTTTCAGGACATTTTGGACGCTTTTTCAACAGTTTCGAGACGGTTACATGACTTTTGACCTGTCATGGCAGGTATCGTTTTTTATTGGCATATAGTTTAGGGAAGCCATTTTTCCGTTGCATTATGCATACTAGCCTCCATTTTCTGATATACTTGCCATAGGGTTGATCCCATCGTGTTATGGTTCCTAAACCACCTTCACTTGCCGATTTTTAAATAATGACATAATGGTAGAGCCTTCCTTTTCATGGGCATCGTAGTTAGAACCTCACTAACATTTTTTGCCCATGCTAATTTGATCTGAGTAGGCTCAGGAGTCCTTTGTAGTCCTGCCATGACTTATGCACTAAAGACTCATTCCTCTTTGCTTCTCTGCTTCGTTCTGGACTTACACCCTAAAGGCTCCTTTGTGTTGAGTTGTACTACTGCATTGCATTTTGACCATTTGCACCTTTTGGCCTTGAGCCAACTTCACTTGGACTTGTGTTTAAGCCAACTTTTGACCATGACGAATGCAAAACCAAACTTGCATGCCCTTGACTTTTGCAACTTGACACACCTTGACCCATGGAAGGAACAAGCCTTTGAGTGTGTTTGACCAATTTTCACCTCCTTGCATTGAGCATAAGAATGTTCTAATCCTAGGAACTAGAGAATCTGTTTCACCGACACTCATTCTTTCCACTGTACTATAGCATTCTTTTATTCCTTTTCTAGCTTAAAGAAAAAGACAAAAAAATTATATATTCAAAAAAGAGTGGGAACGAGATAGTATTTCCACTTATTATTGGGAGCTAGAGTTAGTCGTGTCGCCCTTGAACAAAGCACTCAACACAAAGTCTCCTCCATTTGGGTGGGATTTAGTTTGACTTAGGTACACCTCAACCTTGTTATTGAGTCAGTTCTCCCCCGATTGGCTATTTCTTCCAATCATATGGAGGGTTCATTCATGCCTCTTCCATGGCGAACTTATACAGAGTCATCATATGCTGCCACATAGTCACATTGAGTCGTGCTTTTGTTCAAGGGAAGTTAGCCTGAGTCGGCCTCTCTATTGTGTCTCTTGACTCATTTTTCAGTCGTCCATCCTTGGTTGTCATTATCTTGTCTATCATCACATCAGTTATATTGGTCATTTACTTGTGCTAGTTTGAGAAGGTCCCTATTGACATCTTGCTAGTGGGTCTTGTCCTTATCGACGACGACATCTTGCTCTGACGACAGGCCTAGAGCCACACCCTGGCCCTATTTTCATTATTGATAGGTCACCTTATGCTCAACATCGATCAGTGTCATGGGTCTTTGACTGAGTGGTTTCCCTTGTGTTCGACATCAGCTTACACTATCACACATTGGGATTCATGTAGTACCTTGGTTTCCATTTGACCCTATTGGTGGATACCTCGCCTCTGTGTCAGCTTTCATTGTTGGTTGGTTCAGAGGGTTTCTGTCGTGTGCTAGCCACATCTTGTTTACACCAGAAATGTGCTTCGGTCGAGTTACTACATCTTTTTTCATCTGATTCCTTCCACATTATTGGCCTATGGGTTACACTCACACTAGATTGGTGAAGGATGTCTTAATGCCTTCCTTCTAGCGGATCTTTCCCTATCGACTACAACTCATTGCTATGGGGAAAAGATCTAGAGTTCATTTGGGAGTACCTTAGGGTTTGCAGTCATTAGTGGCAGATCCTTCGCTATCGACAGTGGGAAATCAGCATTGTCTCCTGATTGATAGATTCTTATAGGTGTTCGACTCCAACTCATCTATTCACCCTTGTTAGATTGTACTGGGTACCTTGACACTCATTATCATTATTGGTGAGTAGTCTCGTGTTTGTTAACGGTATACATCAATGACCGGTAATCAAATGATTTCTCACATGATCGACTTCAGATCATTTATTCCCATGGTGTAGAAATGTACCATGGCAGTCAGTGAAGACCTCAGGTTACATCAACATTCATTGGTTCACTTGAAAATTGCTCCTGTTGCTGCTAGTTGATACCACTCCACCTTATATGTTGTAGTCATTCATTGTGACATTTCATATGATGTCACCTGAGTTTGCACTGTAGTACCATCTTACTCCATCATGTTCATTTGGTACTTTTGGGGATCAATCTTTGATATCAGTGATCCACTTCATCCTTCAGCATCATTGTCATTCTTATATGTAATATTCAGACATGTACTTGTTCGATTGTGATCAGATGATCCATTATGTATCTTCCACTGCTTTATACTTGTATACTTAGGGATCCGCTTGTACTTGATATGTGGACATGCCTTACTTTCTCTGAGAATGGGTATGCTCGCCTCAGATAGTGTTTCTTTCTGATCTCCTTTTGTGGCTTGGTAGGCTGAACTCTGGTGAAGTCCTTCTCAGTTTTTGATAGGTTTCCTTTCCATGCATTTACGTAATATATTTTTGCCATCATGTACCCCTTCTGACCTCATATTTTAGGGGGCATATTTTATAGCTCCAAATCTCACTCTTGATGTTTTTGATGCTGCACTCATGGCCTAAGGCAACCCCTCCTTCTAGACCTGGTCCAAATACTTAAAAAACAATGTTTTACTCCCTATACGTGACATTGGCTTGAGCTAAACACGTGTGTACGTGGGTCTGTGTATACCCAACCCACGTATATGTCTTAAAACACTTAGAAAAATTAAATCTCCTTAATTTCGGGAAGAGATCGCGGGTTTTACCTGCTGATTACCTATTAGTGCCCGTGGCCCAACTGTTCCCAACAAATTCCCAACTAAAAAACTACTTTGGGAGAAGTATAAAAAGGCTTCAATGGGAAGGCTTAAGGGAGGAGAGAATAGAGAGAAAAATCCCTCTGTTGAGATTATCCCAGATTAGGTTTGAATATCCCTGTGCTTCCAACACTTCCCCCATTACAGGAAACCCTTATTTCCTTGAGTTATGATGTCTTTCCATTTGTTGAGATATCCTTGAGTGAGTTATGGAAGGAGCTCGTTGAAGGCTTGAGATTGGACGAATTCAGAGGATGGTTCCACTTGGAGCCTGCGAAAGGAAGACTTAGGTGAAATCATTCCTTTCTGTACTTTAGTTATCTATAATAAAAGAAACATTTTTCTTGTTCCTGATATGAATCTTCTTCATGTTTATGATATCAATGTTATGATTTACAAATGAATGATTATTTCAATTGCATAGCTAACTTTCAATGTGATATTAAGTTGATTTCTTTATGATGTTTAGTCCATATACTGTTGTGCTTTCTTGAATTGATTGTTTTGCAGGTTGAAGGAGCAAAAGGAACTCCAGGAGGGTTTGGACCTTAGCTGGATCTCCCCAAACGAAGCACCCCTAGGTGCACCTCTCTTCGCATAGTTTGTTTATATTAGCATCATGGCTATGTAGAATGTTTTTTTTTTTTTTATAGATAACCCCTGCTCTGCTAGGGTATTAACCTAAGACCCTAGGGGACATTCTCCCTTAACACTTGTAAAGGTACTGAACCAATATCCATCAAAGTCAAAGATGTAGAAGCAGCAAAGGGTAAAGTCAAATAAGAGGGAATTTCACTAGATGGAATTCCAAAAGGATAAGCTCCCATGAAAGGAGCTAAAGGTTGGGTGCCCCCACTCAAAATTGGGATTGAGGTAGAGCCAATACCTACCGTACTGTGTAATAGTAAATATAGGAATAATACCTCCTTCTACAACTGAGGAAGGTGTATCTACACTAGTTGTATTTATAGAGTCACTAATATTGGCCATTAAGAAGAAAGAAGAAGAGTGAACAAGCCTAGCCAACGTATGAGTCAAAGAACCCACATATGATACGACGTAAAGAAGATGAGAAGGAAGAGGTTTTGTAGGAGTCTTAAGAGGCACTAAAACGTCTTCAATTTCTACTTCATCTTCTAATTGGAAGAGTACTCTACCAAGCACTGGATCATTTTTGTCAAGATTAAAGACTATACTAGGATCACCTTATGAATAAGAGCCCACTGAGGAGGATATGTCTCTGTTTCATTAGCTAAAAGTTGTTCAAAACCACTAACATAATTACTTGTACTCCTTCTAGGTGTAGGAATTTATAGGGTAAGTTTCTTAGATAGAACACCAAATGACACCGCTCTCAAATAGATCACAGATCAATACACCAGTATTCTTGACATGGTTAAAACCCTCAAAGAGGGAAATAGTCCATGGCCTAAACTAACATGGCCACTTCAAGTAATGTATTAATAAAATAAAGAAAATTTACATAATATTCTCTCATGAACAGTCACTCTACAAATGACCCTCCATGCTCTTTAAATACAGATCATGGACCAATCAGGTGTTAAGCCATGAATCAAGTGTCGGTAATACCGAGGAGAGAATGAACCATCAGATCACCTCATGTTAGAACATATCGCAACTGTCAGATTGTAAGTTACAAAAGTAAATAGTAAAGAAACACACTTTACCTAACTCTACACTAGACCAAGTTATACTTAACTATTTCCTATGTGTCAGAATATCCTAACATCCCCCCTTAAGAACAACTTGGGATGAGATTGAATGATGTACAAATATGACAAAATAGGAGAAGGAGGCATTAGAACCTATCCCCCCTTAGTGACAACTTCTTGAACTCCAACCATAAATCGAAGTTTAGTAAACTTCACCTTTGTGAGAACCTTTGTAAAAATGTTTTCAACTTGATCATCTGTTGAACAATATTGCACTTAAAGAACATGGTCATGAATGAGCTTTCTCATGAAGTGCATGTGTAGTTCAAATATTTTTTTTTTATTTTTTTTTGCGCTGATGTTCGACTGGATCTTCGCATAGTTGAATGGCACTTTGATTACCACACCAAAGTGTAGTCAGATGTTGCTACTGAAAGCCAAACTCTGATAGGATTTGACGAAGTCACAGGGCTGCCTTACTAGCTTCTAGAGTGCCATGATACTCTTCTTCTACTGAAGAAAGAGAAACGTAACTTTGTTTCTTTCAAGTCCATGTAATAGGTCCAGAACCAAGAGTGAAGACATAACCTGTAGTACACTTCCGATCATCAGGGTCACTAGCGCAATCAGAATCAATGAAACCAACTAATAGAGGAGATTCTTTTGCACTATAATGAATCCCAAATTTAACTATACCTCAAACATAACAGAGTATTCTTTTAGTTGCTTTCCAATGAATTCCATGTGGGTTTTGCATAAACCGAGAAATGAGGCCAACAACAAGGGAAATTTCAGGACAAGTATGGGTCATATAAATTTGTTTTCCTACAAGCTGATGGTATAATGTATAATCAACTTCAGGGGAATTACAAGTGACTGAAATTTTGGCTCTAGATTGAAAGGGAGAAGGGGTTGGATTATAGTCTACAATGTGAAAGTGGTGTAGAAGATCACACACATACTTGGACTAGGAAAGGGAAATACCTTCCTTGGATTGCAAGACTTGAATACCAAGAAAAAATGCAAGCGTCCTAAGTCTATCATTTCAAATTGTTTTTTAAGGTTGGACTTCACATGGTCTATAAGGTTGGGATCAATACTAGTAAGGATAATATCATCAACATAAAGAACAAGAATGATAAGATACTTACCCATTTTCTTGGTGTAGATAGTATTGTCAGAATGACACCTTGAAAATCCGGTATCTAAAAGAAATCTATCAACCGTCTAACCGATCCTAATACTGCTCGGTTGGTTGAAATCTGCCTCACTTCGACCTTTTTCTCTTTTGAAGGTGAGTTCTTTGATCAAACCTGTGGCGTTGACATTGGCTCACCCCTTTCCCCTGTTGTTGCAAATCTTTTTAAGGAGGATTTTGAATCTAAAGCTCTTAGCTCAGCCCGCCTCTTGCCTTAGCTTTGGAAAAGATATGTAGATGACACTAATGTCATCTGGTCTCATGGCCAAGAGGAATTGGACCTCTTCTTCGATCATCTCAATAATCAATCCTCGGCCATTAAGTTCACAAAGGAACAGGAAGTTGATGGTTGCCTCCCTTTCCTTGATATTCTTATCTCTAAGAATAGTGATGGTTCCCTCTCCCACTGAGTATTTCGTACGAAAACTCACACGGAGCAATATCTGCATGCTAGTTCCCACCATTTCCCAGCTCAGAAGTTGGGGGTTCTCAAAACCCTGGCTACTCATGCCTTAAGGATCTCTGATGATAAGAGTTTGGAGGAGGAGAAATCCCATCTCCTTAATGTCTTTGTTGAGAATAGTTATAGTAGGCACTTGGGTCAGAAGGCTTTCCTCAAAGCAGCTAAGAATTCGTTAGCTAAAAGAGATAAGAAGGAGAGGATTCCTGGTGTCCATCTTCCATTTGTTCAGGGGACTATGGATAGGATTGCGAGGATTCTTAAGAGGCATAATGTCCCCTCAACCTTTAGACCTCTCAATACCATTCGTAAGTTCCTCAGATCTGTGAAGGATCCTATCGACCCTAAGGACATGAAAGGGGTTTATATTATTCCTTGTTCATGTGGGACTCCCTATATTGGTGAGACTAGTCGCTCCATTAATCAAAGGATTAGTGAGCACGCAGCTGACCTTAAGCATAGAAGAGCCAAGTCTTCTACTTTAGCAAAGCATGTGGAGAAAACCAATCATCATGTCTGCATTGAGGAGGCTAGTGTGATTACTAGAGTTTCCCATTTCCATCACCGTAAATTTAGGGAAGCGCTTGAGATTGAAAGAAGGCCAAACAATCTCAATAGGGAAGATGGTTGGAAGATCAGTAGTTGCTAGATCCCAACCCTCTCCTCTTAGTCATGGTCTTCCTGCCTCCCCTTCCCCTTTTTTCCCCTGTGGTCTTTTAAGATTTTTTCCCTTGGTTTTCTTGTTTCTTGGGGCCTTCCTTCCTTGATGTTCTTTTATTCGGAAGGTTTGTAGTAGCCCCATTTTTTTTTATTTAACTTAGAGAAAACAAGCTTGAAATTAATTTGACTTTTTGACCTTTAATTTTATATATTAAAAATTTATTTATTTATTTTATTTTTATTTTTATTTTTTTAACCCTTAGATTACTCTAGTTGTTGTTTTCTTTTTTTCTTTTTTCTTTTTTTTTTTATACATTGAACTAACCTTTGAATTAAAATTAATTTATTTTTAATTATTTTATTAGTAATATTATAAATGTAAATAATGTCACAACTTGCTATTACCCCTATTTTTATAACTTTTATAACTAACTATTCCATTATTTAGATTTAATAACTTGGTTGACTTATTTATTTATTTAAATTTACTCTATTACTCGATTATTTTCTATTTATAACTATTATTATAGATCAATTTAATTTATAATTAATTTATTATTTATTGGTATATAGAATTAGCCCGTTTGACTTATATATATCATGGTATTTATGTATTTTTATATATTTAATAATTTTTATATTTAACTATTAATTACTCTAACTTTTTAGATACAAATTCTTTGATAACTAATTATTAATGTAAAATAATTTAGGTTATAATTTATTTTAATAGATATAAGTGGTTAAATAGGGTTCGTTCTCTTTTAAGATTTTAACAAACCTAAATCAATTTTGTAATTAAATACTGGTTCCTAATCCAATCAAATCTATTCGTTGTCAATATAGCCATTACCTGGTCTTGGAATACAGTCATTGGAGTTTCTTCTCTATCTATTTAATCATACTAAGACTAATCTGATCATTCAACTTGTCCTGACGATGAACCACACGTGTTGATTTGAAACGCGTCGACAAATGAAATTTCATGTGATTTACATGGAAGAAACTCTCTTATATTAGAAAGCTATCATTTTGGCATACCAAGCCTGAGGGGCTTGCTTGAGACCATAAAGGGATTTCTTAAGCCGACATACAAGGCTGGAGTCTGTTTGTATAAATCAAGGATGTTGTTCTATATATATTTATTCATGCAAGTCCCCATGCAAGAAGGTAGATTTAACATCCATCTGATGGACTTCCCATTTGAAAGAGGCAGCAAGGGAAAGAAAAAGGTAGATAGAGTTCATTTTGGCAACAGGGGAGAAGGCTTCAGTATAGTCAATGCCTTCAACTTGTGAGAATCCCTTAGCAACAAGATGAGCTTTATGTTTATCAACTTTTCCATCTGGTCCAAACTTGGTTCTATAAACCCATTTACATCTAACAATTTTTCTTCCCTTTGGAAGACGAACAAGATCCCATGTATCATTTGCCAATAATGAATGATATTTGACATTCATAGCTACGTCCCAATATGGATGGCTTGAATCTTCTGCAAAGGTGTCAGGATCATAATTCGTTGAAGCTTGAGCCAGTAAAGAAGAGGCTCTATCAAATTGAGAATGTGTATGTTGCTGATCTGTAGGATCACCTACAAGAGAACCTGCTACATCCTGAGTAGCATGGACCAAGATTAAGAAGACCAAGATGTAAGAGTTTTATTTTTTCTCTTATTGAAGAATCACAAAAGGCATCAAAAGAGGTGGACTTGTAGGCTTGTCCTTGAGAAATAAATGCTTCTCTAGTAGAATGGAAGGTGGAAACAAACACAGAGTAGGTTGGTCCCAACTTTGTAAGAATGGAATATATAAAGCTACCATCTTCTTTCTTAACCTTAACACCTTCCAAGATATGTCTAAGGATCTTGAACATGGACAAAAAATATTCAATGGAAGAAAAATTATTGGGGTCCAATGTAAGAAACCCATTTTCGAGTTGATGGGATCTAATTTCATTTTTAATTCCAAAAAATTTATTGAGCTATTTCATTACTTCATTAGGGGTATCAAGATCTGCGATATGGAATCTAAGGTCTAGAGAAATAGACATCCCTATCACCCCATGTGCTTGATCTTGCCTATTTTCCCATTTGGCTACCTTATCTTCATCTTTAAGTTCAGATTTTTGGCCTGAGGCTATTCTATAAAGGCCTTTACTTTCAAGTAAATCCACAATGTAGGATAACCATTGGAAGTAGTTGGTGCTGTCAAGAATAAATTGGCATGGAATTTCCATTTTAACAGAAAATGAAGTTGTAGATGCTAAAACTAAGTGTTCCAATGGAAATATCTCGAAAAATTAGGCCGATTAAAAAGAAACGGCTCTGAAAATGACTTCCGGATGAAGAAGTTATGGCTTTTTGAAGAAAAGTTGTTGAAGATGCCAACGAAGTACGTGAATGTGCGGAAGTGAATGATAATGTTATATTTTAAAAAAATCCCCTCCTTTCCAAACTTAATCTAATTAGCTCACTTTAAAAAAAAATATGTGACCCACTTTTATAAATAAGTGAAAGTCACTTTTACAATGGCACTTTTATGAGCTACCCACTAAATTGTAACTTAAATAAAAGAGAAAGAGACTTTAGAATTATAAGTGACTCACTTATTATAATGGGTGAGAACACTTTTACATAAAGTAACTTTAAAACATATGTTACATGTGATTTTTGAAAAAGTAACTCAACAAAAAGAAAGACTTGAACCCAAGACCTCAATTCTCATAAAGTAACTTTGGACCAAGTGAGCTAGCTTAAAAGGTTAGTAATTTTTGGAAGAGAGGAAGGGTTTTTTTTTTTTTTTTTCTATGCGTGATTACTTGAAGAAACCCTTTTTTCCTACAAAACAAAAAACCACACAACCCAACACATACATGCAAAAAAAAAAAAAAACTTATGGCTTAAAGTTAGCTTTCACCGAAAACTAAATATTTTCCTCAATGTTTTTGATTTTTCGAGATAACATTAAGGCCCGGTGGAAAAGAGCATACGTATGAGAAAAATCCTTCCTTTTTGTTTATGATTTGCCCAGATCACACAGAGTCGTGAGAAAATGAGCATATGCAGAAATGAAAGGTATAGATCTGGTAATGAAAGAATAGAGCTAAATAAACCGAAATAAACAAAGAGATGAATAACTAAAACTGCAAATAAAGACTGTATACCTCTAGATCTTAAAAATGACGTAGCTAGGGCTACCAAAAACCTTTTCATGTGAAACGAAAGGGGTTCCTCACTGGAATAGATGCTCCTAAAACAATAGATAAGTCCTCTTAGCCTGAAAGTAGTCATAAACAATATATATAGGAAATGACAGTCGGATGCAGCTGTACCGGCTTCGGATTTGGATCGCCAACAGATGCGGCCCTCAAATACCTCTGATACCATGTAGGAATTTGCAGGGTAAGTTCCTTAGATAGAACACCAAAGGAAACCACTCACAAATATATCACAGATCAATACACCAGTATTCTTGATGTGGTTAAAACCCTCAAAGATGGAAACAATCCATGGCCTGAGCCAATGCGACCACTTCAAGAAATTTATTAATAAAAGAAATAAAATTTACATAAGCTTCTCTCATGAATGGTCACTCTAAAAATGATCCTCCATGCTCTTTAAATAGAGATCATGGACAAATCGGGTGTTAAGCCACATATCAAGTGTCGACAATACCAAGGAGAGACTGAATCGTCGAATCACTTCATGTCTAGAACATATCGTGACCGTCAGATTGTAACTTACAAAAATGCATAGTAAAGAAACACACTTTACCTAACTTTACACTAGACCAAGTTAAACTTAACTATTTCCTATGTGTCGAAATATCCTAACACTAGGTAAAGGCTTGAAACTTGCAAGTGAAAGCCCATGAAACCTTCTAGATGAAAGAACTGGTAGGTCAACCAAGTTTATCCATTGAGAGCAATTAAATACTCAAAACACCTACATTGATCTAGGAGCACAAGTCACTCACTAAAAATATCCTCAAGATACAACCAAGCAAACAACTTCTAGGTATTTCCACTTTGGGTGATTAGGACTAAACACCAAAATACAAGGAAGCGAAGAGAAGGATCTCCCAAAGGTAGTTTTGGATGATCAGGGCCCAAGCCTACTAGCAAAGATATCAAAAAGAGTTATGCTGACCTCCAGACAATAGCCTTTTCCATTGAAAGTACCCAAGCTTCGCAAGGGCACCCTCCTGAAGTAGTACAAAATTCATGCAACGTCTTCCACAGGTACCATGTGCATTCCCCCCCGTAGTCACCTGTGTGATCCCTAAGAAAGGAAACTAAGGTCACCCTCTTGTGATCAAAATCCTGGTGGAATATTCATGGGCATGGGATCAAATAAGTAGGAGATGGGGGGGGCATGTGATCCAAAAAGTCTATTTCATTTTAATTTTAAGTGCTTATTTTAATTTCTTATTATTTAAGACAAGGGAAGAGAAAGTGCAACTAATGAGGTTATGACACAAAAGAAATCAATAGAAAACATAGGCTACATGAAAATGCAACACTTCTTTTTCTTCAATGAAAGTTATTTCTACACGGGTTCTACAAGAAATCTAAGAAAACAAAACAATTTTTCCTTTCAAGCACTCACACATTCCACACCTAACAAAAAAACTAAATAATGTCTAAAATGAAACTTACCCTAATTCACACTAGAATGACAATTCAAGATTCAAGTAAAGCTAACAAAAAAAAAATGAACTCAAAATCAAAAGCCAATTTATCACTCAAAAAGAAGAAAATCTCAAAGAAAAAACATTCCTTAAAGAAAAAACTCTCAGCCCTAAAAAAAGAATTCACACCTTCGCCAAAAACCAAAAAGAGAAAAACAAGAGAAAATAAACATAAAGGAATTTTTTTCTTTTTCTTTAAAACCCTTTAAAAGATCAAGAAATTGAGAAAGGGAAACAAGTATCTATTTGACGACCAACCACATCAAAAAGACCCAAATCCATCCAGTCACCAACGATCTCAAGGATAAAAGACTAAAGTGGAATAAGAGATTTAATCACTATAAATGATTTGATCAATAAGATACTAATAATTCTAGAAATCAAAAAGGTTTCAGAGAACTAGAATCTCTCATTCATCCAAGAATTACAACCACCTTTCACAAATAAACAATGAAAATATAAAATAAGGCAACTTCAAGGATGTAAAAGAAAAAATAAAAATAATGGGTTATAAACAAGTTTAAGAACAAGAAATTTGCACTTTCAAAAGCGATATGCGTCTGATTACCCACTAAGTGGACGATCCGGTCACTCTGAACTTTAAACTCTTTTTAATGATTTTATCGGGTCCACTAGCCGAGGTAGCTTACTTGCAAGTTTCCGCATGATCACCATGGATCTTCTTCCATCGGATGACTATGATGGTTCCTCCAAATTCCCACAATTTTTGTCATGTTCTCTGCCCTACTTTGTCTAAGGTGAAGTTCATAGGAACTTCGTCCCTTACACTCACACATGCAATTAACAATTTAAAGTAAAGAACATATATGTACAGACACAGACACAAAACCCAGATTTTGCTTAGATTTATAATAACGTGTACATTTCAATTATAAACAGAACTCGATTATAGGCTAAGGCCTCATGGCCCGAATCACAAATTACCCTACGGCTACATTGCATACCTTATCTCCTTTCCACACAACACAGACTCTCTTATATAGGAAATTACAAAGGGAGGGATCGTTTAAGATCCATGAGTTTCTCCCACAATCACTCAATCAAACCCATAAATCTCTCTATTCACATGCATGGAAGATAATTACGTTTAATCAACCTTATAGAGACTTATCAATTCCATCAATTTAGCTCTGTTTAAACAGAATTTGCCCCGATTTATAGTGATTGTCCACATTTCCATTTTCACAGCTTTGAATGTAAATTTTGATTAAGGGTGTTCTGATGCTCTTACATTAGACTCCTAAGGTACAAAACTTTTCTATGACCTCCTGGTCATATGCCTTCTTCATCCCTTAGAAATTCTACCCACATCCTCTATGGAATTTCCTTTATGATCTTTCTATGAGTTGAAACAAGACCTTTGCAGTAACAAGTCCTCCCTACTACATGATACCTCACTAAGCTTCTCTCCTATGAGCTCAGTCTTTTTGGGTCCCTCTGGTTCTCTCCTCTAGAACGATATGAGTAGTCCTGGCTCTAGGTTGTTGAAATATCTCACATTCTTTTGCCGCTACTTGTACGACAATATAGAGACCACAAACTCTCCCATCTTCAACATAATTGTACCTCCTTCTTTTGAACAAAAACTGTTTCTCATAGGAAACCTTTCTCGACTCTAATACCACTTTGATGACAACAAAGCTACGTCCTGAAACCAATACGCCGACCTGTCGGTTATGGGCCCAAAACATTTGGTTAATTTATTAATCATCGCCATAATGAACATAATTTCTTTGACATGTATGATAGGAACCCAAATAAAATTTAATCTTATTTGATAACATATCAGGTCAGACAGGTCCGTTAACCCACGCACATGTTCATGCATGATTATCATCTGATCAATCAACCAACGAACGATCTTGAAGGCTGGAACTCAACAAGGTTTTAAACTCATTGTATAAAACCTTATCACGTCCATTTCTAAAGTTAACCTGCGCGCACTTTCAGAAGCGATATGCATATAATTACCCACTAAACTGATGGTCCAATCACTCTGAACTTTAAACTCTTTTTAATGATTTTATCGGGTCCGCTGGCCGAGGTAACTTGCTTGCAAGTTTCCATGCTATCACTATGGATCTTCTTCCATCGAATGACTATGATGGTTCCTCCAGATTCCCATGATTTTTGTCATGTTCTTTACCCTAATTTTTCTAAGGAAAAGTTCATAGGAACTTCGTCCCTTACACTCACACATGCAATTATCAACTTACAGTAAAGAACATATATGTACAGACACAGACACACACAACCCAGATTTCGCCTAGATGTAAAATAACAAATATATTTCAATTATAAACAGAACTTGATTATAGGCTAAGGCCTCACGACTCGAATCACAAATTGCCTTGTGGCTACATTGCATAACCTATCTCCTTTCCACACAACAAAGACTCTCTTATATAGGAAATTACAAAGGGAGGGATCATTTAAGATCCATGAGTTTCTCCCACAATTACTCAATCAAACCCATAAATATATCTATTCACATGCATGGAAGATAATTACGTTTAATCGGCCTTATAGAGACTTATCAATTCCATCAATTTAACTCTGTTTAAACAGAATTTTCCCTGCTTTATAGTGATTGTCCACGTTTCCATTTTCATAACTTTGAATTTAAATTTTTATTTAGTGATTGTCCACATTTCCATTTTCATAGCTTTGAATTTAAATTTTGATTAAGGGTGTTCAGATGCTCCTACATCAGAAACCCAAATTTAAACACCAAAAGCTTCAAAAACTACAAACCCTAGGTTAACATAAGATTTTCACAAAGAAGATGAAGAAAATCGACAAAAAATGATAAAAAGATACTTCCAAGTCTCATTCATATCATAAAAACATAAAAAAATCTTGGTCAAACACCCAGCAAAAGCCAGAAATGAGAAAATTTATTTTTTCAGATCTATACATGACTCTCTGACTACAAAATTGTGTATGTATGTGACCATGTCTGAACAAACTCATGTATCCATAGGATTATTTGGAAGAAAATGCGTATATACTCTACTATCTACAATAAAAGTCACATATAAATGAAAAACTAGAGAAAAATAAAAATACAACCCTAATCCAGGAGATTAATTTGAATGATCGAATTGCTTAAGAGTGAAGAATGCTGGAAAAATCAAGAAACAACAAAGCAAAATCTAGATCAATGAATAATAATGCTTCTAGGAAATACTTGACAGTATTCCCAAGTAGATTCACCAATTTTGATGGTGGGAAATGTACCGTAACTTAAGGGTAGAAAAACTCAACATAGCATAACAAGATAATCAACGAAGAGCAGTCAAGAAAGCATGGAAAACATATGAATTACTAATATTGGATTTAGAAATGTACCCAGAGGTCCTACATTTGATGGTGTTCCTATAGGGTCCAAACCCTCTACTTCCTCCAGAATGAGCAGGCCTACAAGTCGATTCACATAAGCATATACATGATAGATAATTCAATGTACATACATAAAATATATGTTAGATCATTATATATAAGCATGTAGATTACTATTCATGAGACAATAACATATAAGAAATAAGACATGAGCTTCTTGATGAGTCCAAAAAATGGGTAATTATATGGGCTCATTTTTCCTCTTAATTCGACTTAATCCACCATTCTCATTAGTTTATTGCATGTTTTTGAATATATTTATGCTAATAGAGTGAATTGGGTTAGTCATTTTGCCATGTAGTCTAATGTGTGCTTTATGCAGTTTTTTTGGTCAATTTTGGACAAAGTCAAGGGATTTATGAGCAAATGGCAGCAAATACTCAAGGAAAATAGGGAAAAGGATTTTTAGGGGGGTGTCTCCTTCATTTATGACCCCTTCCCTCGAATCCTCCATCAGCAACTCAGAGCACAAAGGTCCACATTGATGCATCCAAGGGGCAGTCAAGCAAGTAAAGAAGGACTGTTGTTTATCTCCAGTTCTAGGAAGCCGAGCTCCTTGATTTTAGGAGGATTGTTGGAGGACTCCATTTATATAAATAGGGGTCTTAGAGCCTCAGTAGGTTAGCCAGTCAATAGTAGAATTTTTGCACTTTTGTGCAGCACTTGTTTAGCTCATTTTCGAGTTTCTTTTTTAGAACAGTTCATGTAATGTGACTATTATTTTTGATAATGAAGATGAAATATTTCCTGAGCTATTACTGATCTCTTTCAGAGGGCTGAAGCTCTTGGGTTAGGGCCTAACCCAAGCTACCCAACACCTCTTGCTTTGTACTTATATGTTTTTGCTTCAGTTCATGAGCTAATTTCTGTTACATAGATTCATTTTACTTTTTTTAGATTAGGTTGCTTTTGATGGTTTGCATAGTTGTTTTTGTTTCAGTTGCTCAAGTAGGTTAATGCAGTGACAGGCTAAGATTTAGAAAAGGCCAATAGCAGGCCCTAATCTCCTTTCTCCCTTTCTGGGACTATGATTCGAGGTCAAGGCACTACTGCTGCCACCAAAAACATAGTTTTGCTCTCCCATGCAATTTCTAGTGTGATGACTTGATTTGGAAAGATTAATGTATTGCTTCATATTCAGTTGCCTAGATCATTTCATGTTCTTTTACAATCGATATCTCTGCATGCTTTTCTATTCAAGGGTTACTATTCAGCATTTTCTGTTTGTAGGTCAGAAATTAGGTCAAGCTAGAGAAATTTCTATTTTCATGGTATAGTTAGTCCTTTCGTTTATCAGTTTTTGTAAGTAGATGTGCAAATCTCTTGCAGGAAACCTTAGCACACCATACATCCATAAAGCAGCCAGCACCAGCTCACTTTCCACAGATTTCTCAATTCATTCGTAACAGTTCGCCAATCTGCCCTAATTTCTTCATTTTTCTCCATAAGCTTCCCTCATGCCATTTGAACAAATCCAACCATCATGTTCCCTCTTGGTCTTCCCTGACAAGCTCCAGACACCTCAACACCTTCATCTAGCCCTCAGTTACCCTTTTCCATCATTTTTCCACCTTCAAAACTTCCAAAAATAGCTCTCGGCCTCCTCCTATAGATCCTCTTGTAGATCCCCTATAGCCTCCTGTAGAATTCCTTGTAAGTGGTTTTTTGAAATCCGATTGCAATGGATGTCTTCAAAATGGTACTAGGGGATTCTTAGGACCTCTCCAAACCTTCCTCCACCTATGCAAAAGCCAATTCCATCTTCCTTCGCCACCAAACCTCTGCATAATCACAACCAGATAAATTATAAGCATAATAATTTCACATATAAACACTCAAAAGCACAAAAAGATGTTTTCTTCTCATTTATTTTCATAAGTAGATTGAATATATGTAATTTACCTTTTTCAATAGTCAGGGGCACTCATCACATTAGTTTCTATCTCTTCTTCTTCAAAAGTAGGGTTGGTTGAATAAATTAGGGTTTGCTAGGGTTTGCCTTACATTCCAGTCTTCTTTCTCTTTCTGCAAGTAGAATAGTCCTCATAGAGTTATATTTCTTTCATCACAGTTAAAAGCTTCTTCTGATAATTCATATAAGTTGGCTAAAGCTCCTAGTCATCTTGCACTAGCTGACCAAGTGGCAGCCTGTAGTAAGAGCTAGTACTTGTGCATACAACACCGTTGCTTCCAAGTTTGTTACAAACTACCAAGTTGATAAAAGTAAATTAGGAAGCCCAAGGAGTTGTAGAATTATTTCTGCAATACTGGTGCTCACCACTTTTTGGTGCCATTGCTGAGGAAGCGTCAGAGTATTTTGTGATTACTGCTTTTCTTCTATTTTATGCTGCAACATTTTGCTAAGTAGTTTATTTCAGCAAAAGTAGAGTAGTTGTTCTTTCGATTTCTACATTTCCTTTCTTTCATTTAAATTATACAATTTCCATTTCAACAAAGGTAGATTAGTTCTTTCAATTCTGTAATTTCCATTTCAGCAAAAGTAGATTAGCCCTTTCAATTCTGCAATTTCCATTTCAGCAAAAGTAGATTAGCCCTTTCAATTCTGCAATTTCCATTTCAGCAAAAGTAGATTAGTCATTTCCTTTCTTTCATTTCAATTCTACAATTTCCATTCCAGCAAAAGTAGATTAGTTATTTCCTTGCTTTCATTTCAATTCTGTAATTTCATTTCAGCAAGTTCATTTCAATTAGTTGCAATTTGTTTGTTCAATCAATTTCAGTTTTGCAGGTACAAGTAGAAAAAAAACGAAAATCACCCAAAAAGAGATTTCCTTTCATGCCTTGTAGAAACAGAGATAATTCATGCAAATTCGTACCCAACACTGCCACCACATCACAAAGTCATCCTTCTCTCTTCTTCGGTGGCAGTGATCCAGAGAACCTATAGGTGAACAACCAGAGATATACGAAGATCCTATAGCAAAAGAAAAGGAAGAAACCATCCCTCCTGAGACCATGGCTGAAAATAGAAACATTAGAGGGAATGGGGAAAGAGTAGAGGGTACCTTTCCCATTTGAGAGACCAATGGGGACACTAAAATGAAGAACATAAGTCCTTCAGCCTTACCTCACTTCCATGTGTTGACTACCGAAGATCCTGATACCTTTTTGTTTGAATTTGTTGTTATCTGTCGAACCTATGACTATGCAAAATATGAGAAGAAGTTGAAATTTTTTCCTTCTACCCTCAATGATGTAGCAATGTGCTAGTTCATGGGCTTACCTGGCAACAACATCAAAACTTGGGCTCAGATGCAACAAGCCTTTAATAACAAATACTGGGACTATTGTAGGTCAAAGGATACTAAGGAAGAATCTTTCGAATGACCATGGGAAGCGATGAATCCTTGGAAGATTATGAAGAGAGGTTTCAGCCAAGTTATAAAAGGGCCAGGTGCACACTTGACCCCGAATCTCTGAAGTTGGTCCTACTCAGATGAGTCCCGGAAGACCTTCTAGATACCCTCCATTTGCTGGCTAGGGGGGACATCTACCAACTACCTTATGAAGACATAAAGACTGTGTTTAGAAACCATTCTAGGGCAACCAGAAAGAGAGGTAGGGGAAGTCAACCCCTAGCCAGTACATCCTCATCTAGTTCATCCCTTAGAGGTGAATTTGGAAATCTATTGGAAAATTTCAAGAGCAAGATGATGCAGACTCTTGCCATGCAAATGGATACCTTGCATATCAAAAGGAAACAAGAAGAAGTAGAAAGGGCCTTGACCATTTTTTGTCCTAGGTGCACTAGAAGGCATCCTAGGAACAAATGTCCATTGAACTGTATAGAAGTGTGTTCATTCTGTGAAGAAGACCATTCTACAAATCAGTGCCCCTTTTTGCCCAGACTTAAAGTTGCATACCAAGGGGCCAAAGGAGCCACTACACCACTCTATTTCATGAACCAGAGGAGGCCACATGGGCCCAAACCTTACTTGCAGGGAATGCAAGGGACATCCTAGACATATTACAACCCCAATCAAGCCACTTCCATGCCTTCTTGGGGTCCCCCTGCTCATCCTTCCTGGTCCACACCCCCTCCTTGGTCATACTGTTACAGGAAAAAGTGTCTACTCTGAACTGCTTATCCCACTAAGGTGTGATAGCTACCTTAGAAACAAACAAATTAAAGCTACTTTCGTTTTTCCTTTATAAAGTATAGATAGAGAGGAACAAAGAAGACCAACCTCTGTCTTGCACTAATCTCCTGGTTTGATTCCTCTCTTCCTTGATAGTCTTTCGCTACTTGTTCCCTTGCATGCCCAGCTTCACAGAGTACCTGTAAGATCACGGTAGCATAGCACTATACAAAGACATGGATATATAATCATAAACAATCTAGGATCAGATGTAAATTGACCATACAAATGCAACAAACATAAATGACACAAGAGTATGGAGGAAAACTTGAATAGCTTTTATTTGATAAACAAGAAAAAAATCCAAGAGGAGTTACAACCAGTTGTTCTGACCCAGCATCAACCTCTCAGCAAAGAATCCCCTCTTCACCTCATACAAAGCTTATATCTCCCAACAATCTGATGTTTGTCTCAAGAAACCAACAACAATTCCTTACAATATGCAAAATTCCAGCCTCCAACCTCTGGATCTCTGGGATGAGAGATCTATATATAGATATTTGCAGAGGTGTGAGTCAGCTCTGGGTTTTTGATTAGTGTCTTCTCTCTAATAGTTCTTGATGCCATTTGGAGATCTCATTGATCTCTTACTCATCCTTGGGCGATTCTGAGAGGCAAGTGTTCCAGGAGAAGTTTCTGGAAGATTCCATGATCATCAACCTCGCAAACTGTCTCCGCCACTTGTCTTTTCCCATCCATCGCACCCCATAGAAGGGCTTTTTGAAATGCAATGCACTCCTATGTGTACAAGGTGCGATGCATCACACCCTGGCCATGGAGCAAGTGAAATGATCTAGTTTTGACCAGTTCTGAGTAGTTTTTTCATGGAGAACTTCTGGGAGAAGCTGTAATCAATTGACCTTGTTCCTTTAGGGGTTAGAACAAAACTTTTAGGGACTTAGGAGCCCTTTATTTATGGGCATTTCATGCTTGGGGCTGCAGTGCCCAAAAATGTCTATAACACATACCCATCTCAATACCATGCTCAACCAGCTACTCATTCTTTTCACTCTTATGCTCAGCCATAGCCTCAGTGGAATGCACCTCATCAGGGGTGGAGGCCCCAGTACAACTCTCCTCCTACTCTTTTTCCTCCACCACCTATTCAACCACAACCATTGCATCCTGCTCCACCAAGGTAACCCCAAATACCTGCTCAACCAAACCCGAACCCAAATAACAGACATGCTCAACAGGTATATAGTGGAGAAATATCATGCCCGGCCTATGCTGTGGAGATTCAGGAGATTAACCTACGATCTGGGAAGGTTTTCCTAGATAACCAGCCTCCCTCTAAGGAGGATGAGGAAGAAAAAGAAGAAAGTGAACCAAAAGCCATTCCACCCTTTCCTGAGAGATTATCTGGAATAACACAACCTACCCTAGAAGAAACTAAACTTCTAGGAGAATTGAACCAATTATGTGTAAAGATACCACTTCTCCAATCCATAAAGGATGTGCCTATATACAACAAGATGATCAAGGAGAAGTGCTTTAGGCACTCACGTAGGCACAGGATAGATGCTCCAACTATCAATGTCATAGGACAACTGTCTGACCTGATGTTGGGGTAGGTAATCTGTCTGAAATATCTAGACCCTGGAAGCCCTGTAGTCGATGTCCACATCAATGGCACCATAATCCCCCATACCCTGATTGATCTAGGGGCTGCCATTAATGTGATTACCAATGATACTATGCTCAAGCTCAATCTTTAGGGCTCCCTGAGAAAGACCACAACAGTACTACAGTTAGCAGACCGCTCCACCATGACCCCTGAAGGGATTGTAGAATATGTAATGGTCTCCATCAATTCTTGGAAGTACCCTGCTGATTTCTTGGTTCTCCAACCAAAGGCAAAGCTCACTGGGTATTCTCTCATCCTAGGAAGACCCTGGTTAGCTACTGCAGATGCCTACATCAGTTGTCGAGCAGGGAACATGACAATCAAGAATGGGCATATTTCCAAGCATCTAGTCCTATACCTCCTACCCAACCTTTGTTAGAACATGATTTAGCTCTCTGGTTGGAGGAGGAAGATGAGGATGAAGTCTATTCCGCACCACTGTGTGCAGTGGAAGCTACCATGGGGGGGGACCCACAAACCGAGGGTGATCTTATTAAAAAATTGATTCAGAATCCACCCCTCAGTCTGTTGGCATTAGAAGAGCTGGTGGAAGAAACCCAAGCCAATCCTTTAGTTAATCTCTGTGTGGATGACCTGACCTCTCTCTGAGTTAAGAATATGGAATTCAGCCCAGAAAGAACCTTGACAATCAACTCATCCCTATCCACTTCTCAGGAGAAAGAACTGTGTAGCTTACTAAGAAACCACCTGGATGCTTTTGCTTGGAGCTATAAGGAGATGAAGGGAGTGCACCCTTCAATCTATACTCATCACATTTACATTAAGGAAGATTGCAAACCAGTTAGGCAGCCTCAAAGCAGGATGAATCCAACCCTTAAGGACATTGTCAAAGAAGAACTGCAAAAGTTACTGGATGCAGGATTCATCTACCCTATCTTTGACAGTGAATGGGTCTCTCCTTTAGTGCTAGTGTTAAAGAAAAATGGGAAGTTGAGAATCTGTGTCGATTATCGAGAACTAAACAAGGCCACCAAGAAGGGCCATTTTCCTTTTCCTTTCATAGATCAAGTGTTAGATGGCCTGGTAGGGTAGAAGTTTGTCTCCTTCCTAGATGGGTTTAGCGGGTACAACTAGATCCAAATCAGCCTGGAAGACCAAGATAAGACCACTTTCACTTTTCCTTGGGGTACCTTTACATATCGGGTCCTTCCTTTTGGATTGTGCAATGCTCCTGCCACTTTCTAGACAACAATATTGAGTATATTCACTGAACTAGTTCATGATGCAATGGAAATCTATATGGATGACTTTACCCCTTATGGTTCTAACTTCTAGGAAGCTTTGTCTAACTTGGGAAAAGTTTTGGACAAGTGTATTGAGATGAACCTGTCCCTCAGTCCTGAAAAATGTGAGTTCCTAATGACTAAAGGGACCGTGCTAGGTCATGCAATCTATCAACAAGGATTACAGGTGGACCCCAACAAAATTGCCATCATCTAAAGGGTCCCACCTCCTCAAAAGGTAAGAGAAGTTCGGAGTTTCCTAGGTTTAGTAGGGTATTATAGAAGATTCATTAAGGATTTCAGTAAGCTAGCCTATTTATTGTTTGGTCTTTTGGGAAAAGATGCTGATTTCATATGGACTGACAACTGTCAAGAAGCTTTGGATACCTTGAAAAGTAAACTGGTGACTACCCAAATTTTGATAAGTCCAAACTAGGCCCTACCTTTCCACATTCATACAGATGCCTTGAACGAAGTGATAGGGGCAACCTTAGGGCAAGTTGATGAGAAGCTACCTTATGCCATATATTTTGTAAGTAAAAACTTGTTGAAGGCAGAATTAAACTACACTGTAACAAAAAAGGAGCTCCTAGCTATAGTCCATTCCATAAATAAATTCAGACAATACATCACCAGCTATCAAACATTTGTACACATTGATCATTCTACAATTAGGTATTTGATGAGTAAACTAGATGTAAATGTTTGCAATATTAGATGGTTGCTTTTATTGTAGAAATTTGATTTAACCATTGTTGATAAGCCGGGTAAGGAAAATGTTGTTGCTGATTTTTTGTCTAGAATAGATCTGCCTACAAGTGAAGAAGGAATGGTGGATGATCAAATTCCAAATGAACACCTATTTTCTATCTCAGTACTCTCTCCATGGTTTGCTGATATAGCAAATTACTTAGTTTCCGCACAGTTCCCGCCACACCTGTCTCTTATAGGGAAAAGTGTCTATGCAGAACTGCTAATCCCACTAAGGTGTGGTAGCTACCTTAGAAACAAACAAAGTAAAACTACTTTCATTTTCCTTTATGAAAGATACATGAGAGAAGAATAAAGGAGACCAACCTCTGTCTTGCGCTTGGTTCCTTGCTTGATTCCTCTCTCTTCTGATAGTCTTTTGCTACTTGCTTTCTTGTACACCCAGCTTCACAGAGTACCTGTAGAATCAAAGGAGCATAACACTATACAAGAACATGGATCTATTATCATAAACAATCTAGGATCAGATGTAAATTGACCATACAAATGCATGAAACATAAATGACACAAGAGTATGGAGGAAAACTTGAATAGCTTTATTGATAATCAAGAAATAGCCAAGAGAGTTACAACCAGTTGTTCTGACCCAGCATCATCCTCTCAGCAAGTAAGCCCTTCTTCACCTCATGCAAAGCTTAGATCACCCAACACTATGATGTTGCCTCAAGAAACCAACAATAATTCCTTACAAGATGCAAAATTCCAGCCTCTGGATCTCTGGGATGAGGGATCCATATATAGATATCTGTAAGGGAGATGAGTCAGCTTGTGATTTGATTAGTGTCTTCCCTCTGATAGTTCTTGCTTCCACTTGGAGATTGATGATCTCTTACTCATCCTTGGTCGAATTCAGAATGGCAAGTGTCACAGGAGAAGTTTCTGGAATATTCCATGCTTCTCCACCTTGCGGATTGACACTGCCATTTGTCTCTTCTCACCCATCGCACCCCATAGAAGGGATTTTTGAAATGCAACGCACCCACTGAGTGTAATTAGGTGAGATGTAATGCACTTTGCCTATGGAGCAGGTGAAATGATCCTGTTTTGACCAGTTCTGAGTGGTTTTTCATGGAGAACTTCTGGGAGAAGCTGTAATCAGTTGACGTTGTTCCTTTAGGGGTTGGAACAACACTTTTAGGGACTTAGGAGCCCTTGGTTTATGGACATTTTATGCTTGGGGTTGCAGTGCCCAAATTTCTATAACAGTTGCCCCCTAAAGCATGAGGTCGTTAATCTTTTTTGATGTCGGGTGAAATTCTTTATCATGAGGATCCGAAGTTCTTTCAAGCTGGGAGGAGACTTGTAATAAGATACAACAAAATACATTATCTTCATTATTTTCATGATCTAGCTGAGGCGGGCATTCCCATGCTCAGCTTTATAAATTCATTTTCATGTACATAGGACAGAAAATCATTTGAGTGTAGACTGATGATTCTGGTAGAGCCATCATCCCATAGATTAGATGAATATCTGTGCAGAAATGATGTACATTTGATGTCTTTATTTTCCTGAATATATATCGCAACCCGGATGGACAAAACTAGATCCGGGGTCTTCAATCTCGTTCGATCTTCACTCAAAGTACAAGTCGATCCATGTGAGAGATGTTCTGGAGTCGAACATGGAAAGACATCGCCTGATTACCAACCAATGATGTAAGCCATTAACAGGTGCGAGAGGAATCACCAATAATGATAATGACCCTCAACGTACTGCAGTACAATTCACGTGGTGTGAATAAAGGGCTTGGCATCGAACACCACGCAAAATCTTGCAGTCGAAGGCCATTGATGTAAACCTGTCGTCGGAAGTGAGAAACTTGCCATTGAGGCATGCAAGCTTCAAAGTACTGAAAGGGGTGTCCCTAGATCAGCCTCTTGGATAATGAGCTGATGTCGAGAAGAAGCGATCTTGTCATAGGAGGGCTTTAATGAATCCCACATCAATGACACAGAATAGAGCAAATGATTTTAATGAAGGTGAAAACGGTCTGGTGATATAAGGTTCAGGGTGGCGGTCATGAAAGAATGGAGCATAAATGTATTGAGCAGGTGAGACACAGGTGAATTCTCTAAGTCACTTCTCTTGAACATATCGGCGACACTGACGTGATGGATTGGTAGCATTAACCCCAAATGTGGATGGTGTGATGGGACCATGGTGATGTGATCGGTGAATGAAACAACCCAACCCGACTTGGATGTGGAGTGAAAGTGTCATGTTCAAGAGCGACTTGCTACCAACAAAGTTTCTTCAAGTTTTCTTCCCAATTTTTCCCTAGTCATTGCTGACTAGTACCCCTTTATTTTTGTCAAGCTTGAGGAGACATATGCTTGTTCTATAATTTTCCCTTCGGGCAAACCCATCGCTATGTTTTAATGAGCCTAGCGATAGTGAAACTCGTTCTTGTCTGCTATGGACAAGTTTGTCGCTATTAAGTTTTAACGAGTTTAACGACAAAGATAACTCGGTCCTTTTCAATTTTAGAGAGTCTGAAAAGGGACGTAAAGGAAACTCCAAAAATCCTTTTTCATCATCTAATCCCTTAAGTCCGAAAAAGTATAAAACAATACAGAAGGGATGAATTTTCGATACTTTTAATGAGCCAAACAAAACAAGCGCTCGATCTTTTTGTGTAATAATCCTTAGTTCCAAAAAGATTAAAATCTAAAGGAGGGATAGCACTTCTGGTCCCTTTAACGAGCTGGAGAGGCTAATGGCTCAACAATCTTTTCATATTTTACGAGTCAGTTGAAAAGAGCTTAAAGGAGACTCGTCTTTGAGGAACGAGTGATAAAATTGGGTAGCAGCTGATTCGAGGTAAGGTTTGGAATTTTCCAATCATGGTAGTGTTACAAGGATGGCTAATAGGATCACTCTTTGCAACTATTCCTCAAAAGGGGTAAACAATCAAATGGAGGTGAATGATCGATCAATACAGAGTGGAGGTGATGATGGGAACATGACCAAGGCTTTAAAGGCTGAAGTACTACATTCACGATGATTATTCACCGAGAATTGGTTCATTTTTTACTGAGCTTAAATGCTGGGGGAAACATTTGCTCATGACTTATGTTTATTTTTTAACGAGCTTGAACTATGTGCTAAAACTGCTCGATTAATCCAGTCGTATAATAAGAATGTCTCATATATGAAAATGACAATTTTTAAAATTTTGCCCCACATCCTTTCTTTATGCAAGTTAGGAAACGACCAATCCTACGAGTTTAAAGGGTTAGAGGACCTACAAATTTAAAAAATAAATGGTCGCTCTTCTCTTGCACGCCAAAAGGTTTGCATGCCCCAGGTATACAATAGAGTTTCAAGGTCACCTTCTATTCTATTGACAAGACATTCGTTTTATCGGGAAAGGCCTACCTCTTTCAGGTTACCAAAGATTGTTTTATCTGGACCGCAAACAAAACACTTCTTCGGCGATGCCTACCAAAATAGACAAAGGTGAGTGGCGCAGATGCCTCCACCCACATAACTTTGACAAGGGAATCTTATTCCAGTCCAACCCCCTTTTCCAATCATGGATGGGAGTGTCAGACTAGTCATATATCTCTCGCAGAAACCTATCCTATATCTGAAGTTTTCCTACCGAAGCAGACCAGGGTGCACGCCCCCTGGGTTTCAGTCATGTCCCCCGAATCACTCGCGCTCATCAGGTGGACGGCCTGGGGATTGATGAGACATTCCTTGTGTGAAAATACCATTTAGGGATGGTATATGACTATTTGCTATGTGTGAACCGGGAAATGAAAGCTGGTCTACGAGCTTGACCACTCTTCCTTCGTGCGGAAAACACATTACTCTAAAGAGTGATGAGACAATTTCTCCCATGCAATAAATATAGTCTCGTCCAAGGAGTAGATTATAATACAGGGGTCCTCGGACTACCATTACATTCATTTGAACAGTTTTCCCTCTCAATGTTATGGGCACATTGGGAAGGATCCCTAATGGTTGACTAGTTCCTTTGTCAAAGCCTGTTAGATTTCTCATTTTAGGCAAAAGCGATGGCGAACCAAGCGCTTTCCAAGCAGTCTAGGAAAGGATACTCACATAAGCCCCTTCATCTATGATGGTACCAGCCATCACCATTCTATATACTTGAGCAATGATTCAGAATGGTATACTAGCCGGTAAACAAGGTCTGCCTAGTTGATTCCAGTCGAAGGAAACAACTGGGTTGCTTGGAGGTGGGACCGAATAGATGGCTGGGTATGAATCTGATGAAATTCCTTCCTGCGGTAAAGGAATGGGTAAACTGCCCCCATGTTCATCGGAGTCTGTGCTCACGAAAAGAATTTGGACGGTGTCATCCTTGTTCTCTTCGATGACTGTATCATCTGAAGATGGAACCTCTGAAGGCAAGACCGAGTCAACTGCCGCCTCGACCTTTTGCCTTTCGTCTAGTATGGGTTCAGATGGTTTATCTTCAATGATAGATGCTTCGGCCGACCACCTGGGCGGGTCAGCCGGGTTTTCAACTAGCGACGGACTCGGCAAGAGTTTCTTATATCCAGGAGGAAGTCGTAACGGTGAAACCAGACAATCGTCCAAAACTCTTTTAGCCTCATCTAAGAAGGGACAACGGTGGACGGCGTGATCGGCTTCACACAGTTTACAAGGAAATTTGCACTTTCCTTTTTGTCCAGGGACTTCACTTTCACCAGTCAACGGTGTGTTTTCAACATGATCGTCAGAGGTTGACGACACCGGGTTGTGCAAACGAGGAGACCAGTCCCTTAAGATCTGAGGGATGCAGGGACAATCTCTATGATAGCGGTCTCCTTTGCAAACGACACATGGCGATTTAGGCCTGGTCAGTGCAGTGTGTGGATTTTTGCTAGACGATGCTTGGTTGCCCCCTTTTACCTTTAGCTCCTTCTTCTTCTTCTCTTTCTTCTTATTTTCCTTCTTCTTCTCAGATACTTGATCTTTGGCTTTATCAACCCCATCAAGCGAAGAGGAAGGAGGAGAGGAAGAATTGGACGAACTAGAGGGTTGGGGGGTAACTCTGGAATTGTCTAGTTGCTAACTCGATTGTTCAGGAATCGCGGTGTTCTGAACTACGAAGGTTGAGAAAAGCCATATGGGTAAGCCAATCGTCAATCTTGGAAGTGACAATGTGGCCATGTGGGGTGCACCAACATCTCCCCAAGAGGAGAAGGGACTAGGATTTCCTCCAAGGGGAACTCCTTGGTTGGTAGACTCCATTTTCTCAACCTAAGACCAACATAGGAAAGGTGACGGTTATTCCGTTTAAAATAAATTTTAGATGCTTTGACACAACTTGTTTTTTCAATTTTAAAGTGTCGAGAAAAAACAAAAGATGACTCTAGTCGCCTTCGATTTTTAATGAGCCTAAAGTGACAAGTGCTCAGATGGAATGAAATGGACTGCTCTGGAAATCTAGGTAGAGGGATTACCAAACCAATCAAAAAACTACAGAATACTTTTTACGGTACGTCAGTCAATCTTTCCGAATGCTATGTTCAGTGCATTGCGATCAATAGGGCGACAGACACGGCTTCCTATGGATAAAGGATTAAACCTATTGTGGTCTCCCAAAATATACTCGACGATACGTGGGAGCACAAGTCCGTACTGGCACTTATCATCTCAAAGTGGAGGAATCACCCAACCAACAGTGAGAACAATAGTTACCAGGCTTTACGACGCCAAAATACGTCTCTAGCCTAGACTTCTAGATGTTGTGCGTTAGGTTCCAAAGCATTGTTAGATTAATTAAATTTATTTTATATTTGATCTTGCTTAGTAAATTTTCCTTTCAGTTTCACCGTGTGATGTAGATGTACAATTCCTAAAATGCAATCTAAGATGATAAATAGTCTTTTTATCTTCTTTGTGCAATGAAAATCCTAACTACTATGAAAATCCTAGCTACTAAGGAAAGAAAGACAAAAAATTTTCAACAAAGAGCAAAGATCACACACTATATGCACTGTCCTAAATCAAACCAATCAAATAGTCTAAATGCAAATGCACATGCATGTATTTGTTTTCAGCCTTCTTAATATGTGAATGATAAAAAGAAAGCTAATGCACAAATCTGAATTACTTTTCAAGTGACAATTACTAACAAGTTTCTTTTCAAAATCAAAATGAAGACATTGACAACACTTTGCGATTTTGAAATGAAGACTTGCTTTCGACACTAGAAAAACTACTAATTCAGATCAAATACAATAGTAACAAGGTAATCGACTATCAAGAGTAATCAAACTCTCTTCTATGACCGAAAACGACACTTGCGACACTTTCAAATCTAGAAACGACAGTACAATTACGTTACTTTTTTGCAAAGGAGAACTGGAAATGACTCAACAAATACACAAAAACATTTACAGTTCTTTGCACAATGGAGGCGGAATATCAACAAGGAAAGGGGTTTCAAACATAGGTGTATTGACTACAAGCAACAAAATTCTTGAATAGATCTGAAAAGAGTGAACATAAACCAAAATTCAGGAACAATGCCTAGTCTGATCAGTGCACCTGTAACACAGTAAATTTGAAATGCAGTGCACTTACTACACTCGGGAAGTGCGCTGAATTTCAGATTCACAGAATAGAGAGTGTGCTAGGCCAGAGACGAGACTTTGCTTGGGGTCCGGGTCACAGTTTGTAGTTCAGTTCAGGGATTTTGGCCGAGCAAGTGGTAATCAGTAAATCAACAACAGGGGTATATCTAAGGAGGTTACTAGAGCCACCACAAGGGAAATTAGAGAGTTTGTAAATCAATTGTTTAATTCATAAACAAAACCTGAAGATTGACTGAAGCGACATTTATCTACTTTGAATTTGTGTAGCAAATGCAGTTCGAAAGCTACCTGGATCAACTTCAGGCTCCGTCTGTAAGTTTATAAAGTAAACAAATGTATATAAACAAACAACCTAGTCGCTCCCCAGCGGAGTCACCATTTTGTTATAGGGAAAAGTGTCTATGCAGAACTGCTAATCCCACTAAGGTGTGGTAGCTACCTTAGAAACAAACAAAGTAAAACTACTTTCGTTTTCCTTTATGAAATATAGATGAGAGAAGAATAAAGGAGACCAACCTCTGTCTTGCGCTTGGTTCCTTGCTCGATTCCTCTCTCTTCTGATAGTCTTTTGCTACTTGATTCCTTGTACACCTAGCTTCACAGAATACCTGTAGAATCAAAGCAGCATAACACTATACAAGAACATGGATCTATTATCATAAAAAATCTAGGATCAGATGTAAATTGACCATACAAATGCATGAAACAGAAATGACACAAGAGTATGGAGGAAAACTTGAATAGCTTTATTGATAATCAAGAAAGAGCCAAGAGAGTTACAACCAATTGTTCTGACCCAGCATCATCCTCTCAGCAAGTAAGCCCTTCTTCACCTCATGCAAAGCTTAGATCACCCAACACTATGATGTTGCCTCAAGAAACCAACAGCAATTCCTTACAAGATGCAAAATTCTAGCCTCTGGATCTCTGGGATGAGGGATCCATATATAGATATCTGTAAGGGAGATGAGTCATCTTGTGATTTGATTAGTGTCTTCCCTCTGATAGTTCTTGCTTCCACTTGGAGATTGATGATCTCTTACTCATCCTTGGTCAAAATTCAGAATGGCAAGTGTCACAGGAGAAGTTTCTGGAATATTCCATGCTTCTCCACCTCGCGGATTGACACCGCCATTTGTCTATTCTCGCCCATCACACCCCATAGAAGGGCTTTTTGAAATGCAACGCACCCACTGAGTGTACTTAGGTGAGATGCAACGCACTTTGCCTATGGAGCAGGTGAAATGATCCCATTTTGACCAGTTCTGAGTGGGTTTCATGGAGAACTTCTGGGAGAAGCTGTAATCAGTTGACCTTGTTCCTTTAGGGGTTGGAACAACACTTTTAGGGACTTAGGAGCCCTTGGCTTATGGAAATTTTATGCTTGGGGTTGTAGTGCCCAAAAATGTCTATAACACTGTCCTCAAAAGAGAAGAGCAAGATCATGAGGAAAAGTGCCCCATTCACTTGGATTGGGGGAAATCTCTTCAAACATGACCCAGATTAGGTTTTCAGGAGATGTGTCAAGGAGGAGGAAGTTTTTTACATTCTCCTAACCTGTCATGATGGGCCTTGTGGGGGCCATTTTGCAGCAAAGAGGACTACCTTCAAAATTCTGCAAGTAGGTTACTATTGGCCCACTCTTCATCAAGATGTAAAGTGATATATCAGCCAATGTGACCGGTGTCAAAGGATGGGGAAACGTACTCCAAGGGATGAGATGCGCCACAACTTCAAGTGACTTTAAGCCATTTGAGAAGTGGGGCATGGACTTTATGGGCCTTGTCAACCCTCCTTCAAAGCAGAAATCTTACATCATCATGTGCACTGATTAATTGACAATATGGGTAGAAACAAAAGCAATCACGGAAACAACAGAAGAAAAAGTAGCTGAGTTTTTAAGAGAGAATATATTCTATAAGTTTGGGTATCCAGGAGAATTAGTCACAGATCAAGGGAGTCAGTTTACCTCCAATGTGATTGAAGACCTGCTCACACATCACAAAATTAAGCACAGAACTTCCATCCCTTACCATCCACAAGTAAATGGATAGGTGGAAGTCACTAACAGAGCTTTGGAAGGGATTTTGACCAAGATAGTGAGCAACAACAGAAAAGATTGGGCAGATTGATTGGTTGAGGCCACCTGTGCCTATAACACCATCTGCAAGACCACCACAAGGTTCACACCCTATCAGCTGGTCTATGGGAAGAAGGCTTTGCTGTCAACAAAATTTGAATATAACACACTAAGGATGGTAGCTCAGTTGGACCTAGATCTCAGCCATGCACAAAAGGAAAGATTACTCCAGCTAAATGGATTGGATGAATAAAGATTATAGTCCCTTCTCCACTCAGAGGTAGTCTAGCTTCAAAGAAAAATATGGCATGAAAGACACCTCAAAGAAAAAAATTCCAGGAAGGAGATTGGGCGCTGCTATATGATTCAAGGTATAAAGATTTCAAGGGAAAACTAAGGACAAGATGGTTGGGACCATACACAGTAGAAAGGTGCAATGACAATGGTTCAATTTTAATCAGGACCATCGAAGAAGAAGCCATCCCCATGCTTGTCAATGGGCATATGCTGAAAATCTACAGGAAGCCCCTCTCTAAGCAAGAATTCATTGAGAATCTAAGTAAAACAGTGTTGGTAGTGGAGCAAGTCTTTGCCTCCACTCCACCCACACCCTAAAAATAAAGAAAAGAGAGAGAAAATAGAAAAGAAAAATGAGGAGAATAAAATATACCTGGGTGAAAACCTCCCCTTGGAGGCTCCAAGGGTAGGTAGTGAGGGTGAAAACCTCCTGGAGGTGCCCTAACTATCTCTTCAAAAAAAAAAGAGAGAGAGAAAAAAGGAAAAAGAGAAAAAAGAAAAAACAAGAACAAAAAAATTAACTTCTTTTGAATGCATTGAAGATTGCAGGAGGGCCACAGAAGGAAAATGGACATGGCCAAGCCGAATACAACTCTGATAGACCATTTCTCTATTTCTATTATCTTTTCCCAGTCCTTGGTCTCACTTGTTCTGGAAAGCTATGCATCATATAAGAGGCTCTGTGCATTCTATAGGAGGATCCTGTAGAGATCTTAGAGAGCTGGAAATCAAGTCAAGAAAAGGATCAAAGGGCTAGAAACTTGTCCAGAAGACCTGTGGACCCCCCTACCACCATTCATCCTCCTAACTCTCCATTCCATACCTGCACCACTACATTTCCACTCGCTTCTTTCTTCCCTGCACAGAAAACATAAAAATCTTGTTTCTTTTGTTTTTTTTTAAATGAAGAATAAACAAGCAACATCCTTAACTTAACTCTTACCTAGTGCATACTAGCTGCTTTTACTTGATTGAAAAAACCTTCCTTAGCTACCTCTCCAGTCCCTGCTCAAGCCTCAGCCAAAAGTTTTAGAAGGAGAAGAAGCTATAGGAAATCCGCAGGATTCGTGTAGCAGCTGATCCCCTTAAAAATCGAGCTCCAGAGGCAGGGTCAGTGCAACCACAGATGTATAAAACATGCAAGGAGCCCAGTCCTGATTGAAGATCACCAGTATGAGGTAGCCAAGCCACCAATTCAAAAGCCACAGGCACCAGTAGCAGAAATCCATGGATAGAATGTCAAAGTCTGAGCATGCAACAACACGATAGCATGCAATTCTCGACTAACAGGTAAGTGACTAAACCCGTTCCTCTGTTGCATCAGTATAATTTAAAAACTGCATGGACAAGTGAGATGGTTGTGATTAAACGAGATCGGTGGCCAGCTAATTGGCCACCCTTGTCCAGTTCAAACAACACTCACTGGGTGCAACCAGCACATGTGTTCAATAAACTCGAAAAGTCTCAAAATAGGTAGTGGCGAAATCTAACGGGAATGATTGAAATAATTTCAGTAGGCAGAACAAAAGTTTTATCATGACACTGAAGTAGGGACAAACGGTCCGGATGAGGGTAATGTACCCTTCCTACCTCACCTCGTCACCGTAGAATTATCTTGTAAGCTTAAATACGCTGCAGTCGACCACCTTCACCACCTTAGTTCTCATTTTTGTCAACGAGCTCTCGGCTGTAGAAACCTACCTACCACCTCCAGAGCCTCAAAATAGTCACTCTCTGTCAGTTTCAGAACCCTTTTACTTATCGGACTCTACAGGAGTGAAAACATAGTCCTATAGGAGCCTTTCTACAGGAAGGCCAGTGAGCAGCACCGCAGAGGAAAACTCAGGATTTCATGACAAATTCGGGCTGAAAAAGGTAGGCTCAGTAAAACCCACTCTGCATTTCCATATATATACAAAAGGTGGTGTGATTCCAAGCGAGGTATTGAGTTGAAATGGGAAGGAAAGTGAGAACAAAGTCTGCCTGTGTTTTTTAAAAAATATATACAGTTTCTCCATTTGCTCTTTGCACTGAAAGACTGTCTCCTTCTCCTCCGTGGTATTCTCCTATGTAAAGAAATGATGCAACTCTAGAAAATCAAGCCTGTAAAGAGGGATCTTGCATTGGGTATTTTTTATTTTGAAAAATAAAAAAACACAGTTCTGTATGTTCTCTATTTTTTTAAGATATTGTTTCCCTCAAATAGATAGAGAGGTAATGTGAGTATAGAGAATGGATTTTGGAAGGAAGGAAAGTTGAAATTTGTTTTTAAAAAACTACAAAAACTCTCTCCCTATTTCTTGAAAGAAAACCTCAACTGTTCCACTATTTTTAGGATTGAAACTTGTTGCCTCTCTCTTCAACTAAGATATTCCATCAGAATGTGAAACATCATGATCGGAGGTTTTATGAGGAAGGAGCCTCTGAATTCAACTAAGTTTCATGAACATCCAGAAGTGATAGCCTTCTTCACTAGAGTAAATTGGATGCCTTTCCTTGAAAAGTTGCATGGGTATGATGATGAAGTCACAGAGGAATTTCTATTGTCTTCAAAACCTCACTCAAAAACCCATGCCACTATTAGTTTTAGGGGTCTAACTATAGAAATCAACCCAGAGTTCATCAACGGGATTACAAGTCTCCCACTTGGACTACCCTGGAGCAAGGAAGAAAAACCACTGGGTCAAGTTGCCAAGAAGAACTTTTTCCAGCCTAATGAACATCCTGTGGAGGAAAAGAATGGCATCAGGAGAACAAGTATACCTTACCCATGGAATGAGGTCAGTTATCATATTATGAAATACATGTCCTGTGAAGGAAGATACATCATACTTTATGGGTACCATTTCAGACTGTTACATGAACTAAGATATGGCATGGACCTTCCTGCATCTAGAAAACTCAGTATTCCATATTTTCTCCTCCAATCCTTAATAGAGTCTAGCACCAAATTGAAGGTCGGGGTTCCAGACCAATTGGCTCACCATGGGCTAATTAAATTGTTGGTGGAGGATGCCCTCTACACTTTCACAATCCCCATAGCCTGGGAGATTTTCAGAAACATGACTAAAGAGGATGATACAAAAGCTCTCACCTGTGACCTTAGTCCATCTGAAAGTGAAGAGGAGGAACAAAAAGGGGAAGCTAAGAAGGAAATCCATGAAGAAGAAAAGAACACTCAATTGGAAGAAGAGGAACCCCACACAGAGAAAGAAGAAAACCAGACAGGAGAGGAGAAACATGACACCACCAAAGATGAGCCTAAAGTAGATAAGAAACAAGATTCAAAAGCAGAAAAGGGTAAAACCACAACCGAGAAAAAGAAGAGGCCAAGAACTGAAAGTAAGAAGCCTAAGACAGTTTAGAAAAAGGTTGCCACAGGAAAAGCAGAAACTAAGCAAGCAGAGGAGCAAACAAAATCAGAGACAACAAAATAAAAACTAGAAGAAACAGGAAAAACAGCAGATGAAGAAGAAGAAGCAAAGCATGAAGAAGTGTCTCCTGAGACACTAGCAAGAGAGGCAACAACTATTCTTGCTGCACTTAGTACTCTAGCCAAACCCAGAGGAAAAAGGAAAAGACAACCATCCATGTACTTCAAGGCTTGAAAAAGCACTAGAATAAAGATGGGGAAGCCTCAACCATCTTCAAAGGAGCCCATCATCATTGAAGATGCCCCTACTACAAAAAATGAGGAATCTCCATCCAAAACCCCCATTAACTATGAGAGGGGAAGCCCTAGAGGTTCTACTTGGAAAGAAAGGATAAAACTTATGGAATCTAAAATAGTCCTACAAGAGGCGCAGATTGCTCTGCAGGAGACATTGAAAAAGCTTCAAGAGATTGAAAATCTTGAAAAGAAGGCAGAAGAATAGACCAAGGAGGAAGATAAGGCAAAAGAGATACCAGAGCCTGACCCTCAGCCTAACTTAGGCTTTTACTACAACCTTCTAGAAGGGGGGAAAATCATTCCGTAGAAGTTTGCAGTCCCTCTTTTCTTTGAGCTGGAAAAGGAAAGAGTAAGGACCCATACATGGATGTAGATTGCAAAATCAAGAGGAGTGGAAGACATTGGGCACATGGAAAACAAATTGAGGGAAATGGGCAAAGAATTGAGCATGGCCAGGCATACAGAAAGCATCAGAAGAGCTCAATTAGAGGCAGAAAATGAAATGTTAAAGAATAAATTGCAAGAAAGGGAACCCCAGGCAAAAAATGAGCTATTAATCTTAAAAAGGTAGCAGCAGGAAAAGGAACCCCAAGCAGAAAGTGATATATTAATAAGACAACAACAAGAAGGGGAACCCCTGGTAGAAAATGAGGTGTTGATATTAAGAAGGCAACTACAGGAAAGGGAAGCCCAATTAACCTGCATGGTGATGAGCCCCCAAAATGGGTAACCTATTGGGCTCATTTTTCCTAATTGTCCTTGTTCAGTCCTCCATTTTTCATAGATTATGCATGTTTTTCTAGTATTTTTATGTTATTTGAACGAATAAGGGTGGTCACTCTACCTAGGAGGCCAATACGTGGTTATTTCAGGATTTTTGGACAAATTTTGGAGCAAAACCAAGCAATCATGGGTTAGCTAATAGCCAAGCTTGAGGTGAGGATTTGTAGGGAGGTTGTCTCTTGCATTGAAAGGCCTTCCTCGAAATATCTACCCTCAACACCGAGCTCCACAGGCCACCATAACGAGTTTTAAAGGTAGCCAAGCAGTTTTGGGAAGAGTGACCGTTTACTAGCAGTTGGGACAGCCGAGTCCCTTGAATCTAGGAGGGCTGCTAGCCCCCTTGTATTGTACAAATAGGAAGGCCTCAACCTTCGTAGTTTACTTTTCGAACTATTGTTATTTTTGCACTATAGTGCTGTCATTTTGCTGAGCCTGTTTTATTGTAGCTATTGTTGTACAACTTTCATATGATGTTTATTTTTGAATAATGAGAAGCAGCTTTACTTGGTATCAGATCTGAGTTCTTTATAGGAGCCTGTAGCTCTTGGGGTTGGGCCCAATCCGAGTGCTAAGGCCTCCTTTATGTATTGTTATTTGTTCTTGATGCATTTGCAAAAACATTTATGTTAAGTAGGTTAAAGTTTCCTGATTAACTAGGTCACTGTTAATGGTTAGAAAGACTTTTGAATGCTCAGATTTAGTTGATAGGTTGTTAACAAGAAAAATCTTCAAGAAAAGGGCCATCAAACATCTCTAGTTTCACCTCTCCTTCAGTAGGATTAGGAGCTGGGATCAGGATAACTTTGCTACCCACAAAAGCACTGATTTTGCTTTGCCATGCAATCACTAGTGTTTGATTTTCATGTGTAGAAGTTGGTTACAAGTTTAGACTTTCGTTTTCTTAGTTGCATGAGTTAAAATACATGATTTCATTGCAATTCACACTTCTGTTCATTCTCTTTACTGGCAGCTAGCAGATTAGGTCATCGTAGTTAAGTTTTTGAATTTACAAGTCTTCGTTAGATCAGTTGGAAAACACCTTGCGGAGCACCTATACCACTCTTTCATTTGTTTATTCTCCATCAACACCATCCACTGCACCCTCTACTTAGCATCCTTGCCTCCTGTTTTCCATTTGCTCCCATAACCCTAGTTTTGTGTGTAACATCACTTCAGTCTTCTATGAACCAAATCCTGCCATCTACGCCTGTCCACAACTCCATCCACCGAGTCCTAGACCATCTCCAGCCCTCACCCTACCTCCACACTCACTCCTTCACCTTTCCCTCACCATTCATCTACCAAAGGCCTCATTTCTGAACATCCTGTAGAAAGTTATAGACATCCTGTAGAAAATCGCAAACATCCTGCAGAACCCTTGCAGACTTCTTGTAGAGGCTCACGAATGATGTTTCTTGATAGCCAAACTCGGTGAAACTCTATGGAAGGGTGTTAGGGACCTCTTAGGCCCTCTCTCAACCTTCTTTACCTCCTCCAAGCATTTCCTCTCGCCCATCCACCTCTGCACAGCCGAAAACAGTCAAATCATATGCATAATAACTCTGGCAACTTATTCAAAAATACAAAAAGATGTTTTTTTCATATGTTACTGTAGAAGTAGCGTAGATACATGTATTTACATTCCTAGAAGTCAATGGAATTTCTTTCAGTAGCTTGCATCCTCTTTCTTGCATTAGTAGGGTTAGCTGGTAGAATTAGGGTTTGCTAGGGTTTGCGTTTTCTTTTAGCTTTTCAATGTATTTTTTCAAGTAGATCAGCCTTCCTTAAATTATCTTTCATCCATTGGTAAAAATGCTTCTTCTCAGCGCTCATAGAAGTTGGCTTGAGCCCCTAGCGGACTTGTCAGCTGACCAAGTGATAGCTGCGATAAGAGCTAGTTCTTGTGCATACAACACCGTCGCTTCCAAGTTTCTTACGAACTACTGGGTTGATAAAAGTAAAGAAGGGAGTCCCAGGAGTTGTAGCATTATTTCTGCAATACTGGAGCTCACCACCTCCTTTTGGCACCGTTGCCGGGGAAGCGTCAGAGTATTTGTGATTGCTGCTTTTCTTCTATTTTCCTACTCACCTTCTGCTAAGTAGTTTATTTCATTTCCATTCTGGAATTTCATTTCTGCAAAAGTAAATTAGACATTTCCTGCTTTTGTAGATTAACCTTTCAATTCTGCAAGCATAAAATAGAATTTCAATTCTGCAAGCATAAAATAGAATTTCAATTTTGCAAGCGTATTCTAGTATTTCCTTCTCGCAATTTGATTTCAGCAAAATAGATTATTCTTTTCTTGCTTTAATTTCAATTCCACGTTTTCATTTCTGCAAGATAGATTTTAGTTAGTTGCAATTCCACCAGTTTCAGTTTTGCAGGTACAAGCAGAAAAAAAAAGCAAAAAAACAGCCAAAAGTCCTTTCATGCCTCGTAGGAATAGAGATAATACCGAAAAATTCCTACCCAACAACCCCACCACTTCACTGAGTCACCCTTCACTCTTCTTTGGTGACAGTGATCTGGAAGAACCTATAGGTGAACCTCCTGAGATATACAAAGATCCTATAATAGAAGAAGAGCAAGAAAACATTCCTTTTGAGACCATGGCTGACAACAGAAATGGTAGAGACGATGATGAGAGAATAAAAGGTAACTTCCCCATCCGAGAGACTAACGGGGACATGAAAATGAAGAACGTAAGTCCCTCAGCCTTACCTCATTTCCATGGATTGACCACTGAAGACCCTGATACCTTCCTGTTTGAGTTTGTTGTCCTTTTTCGAACTTATGATTATACAGAAGACGAGCAAAAGTTGAAACTCTTTCCCTCTACCCTCAAGGATGCAGCATTACACTGGTTCATAGGGTTACCTGGAAATAGTATCACTACTTGGGCTCAGATGCAGCAAGCCTTTAACAACAAATACCGGGATTACTGTAGGTCAAAGGAAACCAAGGGAGAAATCTTTCGGATGACCATGGGAAATGATGAGTCTCTAGAGGACTATGAGGAAAGGTTCCAACCTAGCTATAAATGGGCCAGGTGCACACTTGACCCTGAATCTCTAAAGCTAGTTCTGCTCCGAGGAGTCCCTGAAGACCTTCTAGATACCGTTCACATGCTAGCTGGAGGAGACATTTACCAACTACCTTATGAGGACATAAAGACTGTGTTTAGAAACCACTCTAGGGCAACCCGGAAAAGAGGTAGGGGGAATCCACTTTTAGCTAGTACTACCTTCTCCAAGCATGAGTTTGCTAATCAGATGGAAGACCTCAAAAGTGAGATGAGACAGACCATTTCCATGCAACTTGATACTTTCTGAATCCAACAAAAGAAAGAAGAAGCTGAGAGGGCTTTGGCCATTTTCTATCCCAGATGTACGAGGAAGCACCCTAAGAACGAGTGTCCATTTCACTCAGTGGAGGTATGTTTCATTTGTGAGGAGAACCACCCTACAAACCAATGCCCAACCTTGCCCGGATTCAAATCCATGTACCAGGGGACTGAGGCACCCACTGAACCTCTCTACTTCCTCAACCAAAGGAGACCGCATGGACCCAGACCTTACCAGCAGGGGATGCAAGGGACATCCCAAGCTTATTATAGCCCCAACCAATCTGCTCACATGCCTTCGTGGGGTCCCCCTGCTCATCCTTCCTGGTCTGCACCTCCTTCATGGTCTTATCCACCTCAATACCATACTCAACCCACTGCTCATTCATTTAACTCACATGTCTAGCCACAGCCTCAGTGGAATGCACCTCAACCGGGGTGGAAGCCCCAATACAACTCTCCTCCCAACATTCTGCCTCCACCACCGGCTCAACCACAACCATTACCTCCTGCTCCTCCATGATAACCCCAGATGCCCGCCCAACCGAACCCGAACCCCAACAACCGACAGGCCCAGGAGGTATACACTTGGGAGACAACATGTCCTACCTATGCTGTGGAGATCCAGGAGATCAACCTGCGATCCGGAAAGACCCTTCCAGATCGCCAACCTACTCCCCCAGAGGACGAGGAAGACAAACAAGAAAGTGAACCCAAAGCCATTCCACCCTTTCCTGAGCAACTAACGGTAACCACGCAACCAAACCCAGAGGAGATTGAACTTCTGGGAGAACTGAAATAGTTGTGTGTGAAAATACCCCTTTTCCAGGCCATCAAAGATGTACCGATATACAACAAATTAATTAAGGAGAAGTGTTTCAGGCACCCAGGCAGGAGAAAGAGAGATGCCTCGACTATCAATGTCATAGGACCACTGTCTGATCTAATGTTGGGGCAAGTAATCTATCCAAAGTATTTCGACTCTGGGAGTCTTGTAGTTGATGTCCACATCAATGGCACCATTATCCCCCATACCTTGATTGATATAGGGGCTACCATTAATGTGATGACCAGGGACACCATGCTTAAACTCAACCTTCAGAGTTCCTTAAGGAAGACTTCGACAATCCTGCAGTTGGCAGACCGCTCCACCGTGACTCCTGAAGGGATTGTGGAGGATGTCTTGGTCTCTATTGACTCTTGGGAGTATCCTGCGGACTTCTTGGTCCTTCAACCAAAGGAAAATATTACTGGATACCCCCTCATTTTGGGAAGGCCTTGGTTAGCCACTGCGTATGCTTACATCAGTTGTCGAGCTGGAAACATGACCATCAAAAATGGTCCTATGCCCAAGCAGCTAGTCCTATACCCTCCTTCCCAGCCTCTTCTATAACATGAGTTACCGCTCTGGTTGGAAGAAGGAGATGAGGATGAGGTCTACTCTGCACCCTTGTGCACGATAGAAACCACTAGGGGAGGTCCTCAAACCGAGGATGATTTGATTGAGACTTTGATTCAAAATCCACCTCCATGTGCACTATCCTTAGAGGAATTGGTGGAGGACACCCAAGCCAGCACCTTAGTGGACCTCTGTGTGACTAATCCAACCTCTCCCAGAGTTAAGAATGTGGAGTTTGGTCCTGGAAGAAATTTAAAGATCAGCTCCTCCATATCTCCTTCCTAGGAGAAGGAGCTGTGTGGCTTACTGAACAATCATTTAGATGCTTTTGCCTGGAGCTATAAGGAGATGAAAGGAGTCCATCCTTCGGTCTGTACCCATCACATCTACATTAAAGAAGATTGTAAACCGGTCAGGCAGCCTCATAGGAGAATGAACCTAGCCCTTAAGGACATTGTCAAAGAAGAATTGCAAAAATTATTGGATGCAGGATTCATCTATCCTATCTCCGATAGTGAGTGAGTCTCGCCTCTAGTGCTAGTGCCCAAGAAGAATGGGAAGTGGATAATCTGTGCAGATTACCAGGAACTTAACAAAGCCACTAAGAAAGACCATTTCCCTTTGCCTTTCATAGATCAGGTGTTGGATGGACTAGCAGGGAAGAATTTCTTCTCTTTCCTAGATGGGTTCAACGGGTATAACCAAATCCAAATCAGCCTGGAAGACCAAGATAAAACCACCTTCACCTGTCCTTGGGGTACCTTTGCCTATCAAGTCCTTCCCTTTGGGCTATGAAACGCTCCTGCCACTTTCTAGAGAGCAGTATTGAGCATCTTTTCTGAGTTGGTCCATGATTCGGTAGAAATCTATATGGATGAATTCACTCCTTATGGGTCCAACTTCCAAGAAGCATTGACCAATCTGGGAAAAATTCTAACCAAGTGCATTGAGATGAACCTGTCCCTCAGTCCTGAAAAATGTGAATTCCTGATGACTGAAGGGACCATGCTAGGACATAGCATTTCTCGCCAAGGATTATAGGTGGATCCTAATAAAATTTCTATCATCCAAAAGGTCCCACCTCCTCAAAAGGTAAGAGATGTTTGGAGTTTCCTAGGCCTAACAGGATATTATTGAAGATTCATTAAAGACTTCAGCAAGCTAGCCTCACCTTTGTTTGGACTCTTAGGGAAAGATGTTGAGTTTAAATGGATTGACAACTGTCAAGGGGCACTGGACGAATTGAAAGATAAGCTGGTGTCTGCCCTGATCTTGAGAGGTCCAAACTGGGCCCTACCTTTCTACATCCACACTGATGCCTCAAACAAAGCCATAGGGACAGCCTTAGGACAAATTTAGGAGAAACTCCCATATGCCATATAATTCGTTAGCAAAAACTTGTTTAAGGCAGAAATTAACTATACTGTAACCAAGAAAGAGTTCTTGTCCATAGTCCATTCCCTAGACAAGTTCAGACACTACATCACCGGTTATCAAACATTTGTGCACATTGATCATGCAGTGATTAGATATTTAATGAATAAGCCTGATGTCAATGCTCGTATTATTATATGGTTACTTTTGTTACAGAAATTTGATTTGACGATTGTCGACAAGCTGGGTAAGGAAAATGTTGTTGCTGACTTCTTGTCTAGATTGGACTTGCCTGTAGGTGAAGAAGGACTAGTGGATGACCAGATGCCAGATGGACATATATTTTCTATCTCAATACTCTCTCCATGGTTTGCTAATATAGCAAATTACTTGTTCTCAACACAGTTCCCTCCGCATCTATCCTCAAAGGAGAAGAGCAGAATTGTAAGGAAGAGTGCCCCATTCACTTGCATCGGGGGCAACCTATTTAAGCTTGGCTCAGATCAGATCTTAAGACGTTGTATTAGGGAGGAGGAAGTCTTTGACATCCTCCTAACCTGCCATGATAGACCTTGTGGAGGCCACTTTGTAGCAAAAAGGACTGCCTTCAAACTTCTATAGGCAGGCTACTATTGGCCTACTCTTCATCAAGATGTCAGAAGATACATCAGCCGGTGTGACCGATGTCAGAGGATGGGGAAACTGACTCCAAGAGATGAAATGACTCTCCAACCTCAAGTGACCTTCGAGGGATTTGAGAAGTGGGGGATGGATTTTGTGGGTCCTATCAACCCTCCTTCAAAGCAATGGTCTTACATCATTGTGTGCACCGACTATCTGACCAAGTTGGCAGAAACAAAGGCAATCAAAGCAGCAACAGAAGAAAAGGTGGTTGAGTTTCTGAGGGAAAATATATTCTACAAGTTTGGCTACCAACGAGAGTTAGTCATAGATCAAGGAAGCCAGTTCACCTCCAACCTGATTGAATATTTGCTTGCTCATCACAAGATCAAGCACAAGACTTCAACCCCCTATCATCCTCAAGCAAACGGGCAGGTGGAAGTCAGTAATCGAGCATTGGAAGGGATTTTGACTAAAGTTGTGAGCAATAGCAGAAAGGATTGGGCAGATCACCTGGTTGAGGCCACTTGGGCCTACAACACCACTTGGAAGACCACAACCGGTTTCACACCTTATGAGCTGGTCTACGGGAAGGAAGCTTTGCTGTCCATAGAGTTCGAGTACAATACATTGAGGGTGGCAGCTCAGCTGAACCTAGATCTCAGTCATGGTCAATGTGAAAGATTATTGCAGCTGAATGGATTATATGAACAAAGAATGCAGACCCTTCTCTACTCAGAGGTAGTTCAACTCCAGAGGAAGATATGGCATGACCGGCACCTTAATGAGAAGCAATTCTAGCCGGGAGATTGGGCGCTGCTGTATGACTCAAGATACAAGGATTTCAAAGGGAAGCTGAGGAAAAGGTGGTTAGGACCATATACAGTGGAGAAATGTAATGATAATGGTTCAGTCCTTATCAAGACCATTGATGAAGAGGCCATCGCCATGCTTGTCAATGGTCATCGACTGAAAATGTACAAGAAACCCCTCTCGAGGCAGGAATTCATTGAAACTGTGGAAAAACCAGTGATGGTAATAGAGCAAGGTTCTGCCTCTGTTCTGGCCACACCTTGATCATAAAAAAAAAAAAAAAAGAGGAATAAAAAGATCCCTGGACAAAAACCTCCCTGAGGCGGCCAGGGCAGGCAGTGAGGGTGAAAACCTCATGGAGGCACCCCCGTTGTCTCTCAGAAAATAAAGAAATGGAATAAAAAAATATCCTTGGGTGAAAACCTCTTTGAGGTGCCTAGGGCAGATAGTGGGGGTGAAAACCTCATAGAGGCGCCCCTGCTGTCTCTCAAAAAAAAAAAAAAAAAAAAGAGAAAAAGAAGAAAAAGAAGAAAAAACAGGTATGATCTTTGAAATTATTGTAGGTTGCAGGGATATAATGCAGATAAATAGGGTCGCGCAAATCAAGGACAGGGGTCCATCCCAAGCTACCAGGCATCCTCACCGACACTCCCTCCATGGCCACACACTTTTTCCAGGATTTGGACACATTCGGGTCAAGATTCAACCTCCTACAGGAAGTTTCAGGGCTTTCTACAGGAAGTTCTGCATTTCTACAAGAAACATCCTGTAGAACCTTTGGGCAAGCCAAAATCGATTCTGGAGGAGGATTTAAAACTTGAAGTTTGTTGATGAGGCCTACAGCCACCCCTTGGTCCCATCTATCCCCTGTTTCCTCTCTTTCCTCTGCCATTACCACAATTTGGTCCTGTACTCCTGCACAGTCATGCAAAAAGTCATGTTTTCCTCAGATCGCCATTTTTTTCCAAGGGAAAAATCAAATACATGAAGGCCCGCACACTCTACCTGTCAAAAGCTCCAATAGGACCCTTCATCCATGACTATAGACGTTCCCGTTTCACCATGTAGCCCAGGAGGAGAAGCAGCTACAGGATGTCCTACAGGAATCCTGTAGCAGCTGATCCGCTTGGAATACACATTATGGAGTCAGGAGCAGTTGAAATCAACACAAGAGGCATGTAACCAGCTCCATGTAAATATGAACACCTCCTCAACAGCTGAGAACAAACGGGGCCGTGCATGCAACGTTCACCACCAGAGGACTGGGTCCTGAAAGCCTTACATCCAGCATCAGCAAATGAATGAGGGAATTCACATGCCTTTGCACGAAGCAACAACGAACAAAGCCATTGTTTCACGTCCAAAAACCTGTAAAACACGTCCACGGTCACCCCATGTAAGTGCCTAACCTTATTTTGTCAAATTTCATAAGATATACTATGAACACTGCATATCTGTGAATGGATGGATTGAACGAATGCAATGGCCAGTCAACTGGCCACCCATAGCCAGTAGAATTGCCTTGTGGGATCTGAACAAGCATGGTTACACTCGATTCCACCGGAAGGACGTGGAGCCGACACGTGGGAAGTGTCAAGTCAGGAGATCAGCAGATTTGCAGTGAAATCGGTGGACTGACAGGGATGACGGCAGGTAATGGCGGAGATAGATATTGGTGGTCAGAGACACACCGAGGAATGATGGCCGTGACGTTGTCTAACGGCTCGGCCTGGACACCTCACCCCCCGCGCCATGAATTGCACCGTATTTCAAAATCATTCGGCCAGAGCACGCACATAAACCACTATTATTTACGCCGATAACCGGTTTTTCAGCAACGTAAGCATCCTCCTCCTCTGCAGTTCGTTAGCCCGAGTTTCTCGACGCGGTTCAAACTCTTCCCGCGTCCCAAACTTGCTCCGTAGCACCGTGACGTCCTCCAGAATTAGCAAAAGCTCTCTACAGGAAGCATAGAGAAAGCTCCCGGAGCAGAGAAACCCATGTCTGTTGCATCGGAATTCGAAATTTTGAAGAGAGATAGGCTCGAACATGCCATCCCCATGCTTAGTTTTTAAAAGGTGGTGAACTAGCTTGTTTGAAGTGGGGAAAATTGAAACCAGTCTGCCTGTGGGTCAAGAATGGTGGTTTGCTTATATGATACACAAAATTTCTTTTAAATGGTGTTGTGTCATATTAACTCTTATGGTTCCTGTTAACAAACTCTCCCCATTATAACGACAAACTGCTATAAGGCTCACCTGTGCACATATAAAAAAATTTGTGACTGTTACATGGTTGGTGTGAACATTAGCTCTACACTCTGTCTATGAGAGCTTAATTCCTTTTGAAAATTCAAGTTTTTGGTGGCAGCAGTATTATAACCAGAGAATTGGTGAAAGGGGAGATACACACAGCGGAGAAACCCTGTCCTAAGAATCAAGGAGGAAAACCATATCCGAATTTCCATTCTACCCAGAGCTTGAGCCAAAAACAAAGTGTTTTCATCATGCCAAGAGGGTTTATCAGAAAGGAACCCTCCGATTCCAGAAAATTGAGGGAAACTCCCGAGGTGGTGGAACTGTTTACTCATGCCCACTGGATGACCTTCTGTGACAGAATTCAAGGTCATGATGATGAAATAACAAAGGAGTTCCTAAGGTCCCTGCAGCCCAAATCAAAAACACTGGCCACTGTAAAGTTCAGAGGATTGACCTTCAAACTCACTCCACAACTCATTAGTCGGGTCACGGAGTTGCCATTGGGGATACTGTGGAATAAAGAGGAAAGGAAATTGGGCCAGAAGGCCAAAAAGGAATTTTTCCTACGAGAAGAACATTTTTCAGAGGATAAGAATGGGGTCCGGAGAGCCAGCCTTCAGCCATTTTGGAGAGAGTTCAGCCTTCAAGTTATGAAATATATTACCTGTGAGGGGCGATTTAGTATTGTGTATGGTTATCACTTCCGCTTGTTAACTGAGCTCAGGCATAAGATGGATTTTCCCTCAGAACAAAAATTGAGCATCCCATACTTCCTCCTACAGTCATTGATTGAGTGTGGAACCAAACTGAAGGAGGGGACACCAGACCAGCTGGCTCATCATGGGCTTATCAAGCTCCTCGTAGAAGATTCCCTCCATACTTATACTATCCCTATCTCTTGGGAGATTTTCCACAATATGTCCAAGGATGATGATATCTGGACTCTGGCCGAAGAACTCACTTCTTCCAACAGTGAGGAGAAGGAGCTTATTGAAGCAGAGAAGAAAACTAAGGGTAAGGAAGCTAAGGGTAAGAAAACCCAAGGTAGACCATCATAGGAAAAGCCACAGGAAAGGCAAGAGGAAAAGCAAGAAAAAGGACAAGTTGCTGAGGCCAAAGCTGTGAGTGGAGTAAAAACACAAACGCCAAGGGAGAAGCGGTTGCAAACCCGGGAAAAGACGATTGAAAAAGTCCAAACAAGTAAAGGCACACCCAAGGCAACCATAGCACAAGTCAAAGAGAAGGCACCCCAAGCCAAGCAAGCCAAATCAGGGAAAACTAGTTCTACAGGAAGCTAGCAGACTGTTTCTACAGGAAGCCAGAAAAATGCTTCTACAGGAAGCCAGAAAATGGCCACTACAGGACTTTCTACAGGAAGTCTGGGGAAAGGGAAGCAGAAGGAGAAATCGGCCGAGATTTTAGCTAGGGAGGTAGCAGCTGTGCTGGCCACCCTAAGCACATCCGCCAAGCAGAAGGAGAAGCGGAAGAGGGAGCCTCCCCTGTATTTTAAGGCAAGAAGAAGTGTAAGAATTAAAACCGGCAGACCCCAACCACCGTCCAAAGAACCAATCACCATTGTCGACACCCCTACCACACCAAGGGAGAGGTCCCCCTCCAAGGTAGCCATCACTTATGAATGGGGAAGCCTGAAGACATCCACCTGGAGGGAGAGGATGAAAATGTTGGACACCAAGGCCTCTCTACAGGATGCTAAGGCTATTCTACAGGAAACACTGGCTAGACTGAAGGAGACCAAAGCAATGGAGGGCGAGGCAGCTAAATCACCTCAGAGGGAAGAAAAGGTAGAAAACATTATGGAACCTAGCCCCCAACCCAGCTTGGGCTCCTATTATAACTTCTTGGAGGCCGGAAAGATCATTCCTCAGAAATTCACAGTGCCACTTTTCCTTGCACTAGAGGAAGAGAGAGTGAGGACCCACACTTGGATGAAAATCACTAAGTCCAAGGGTGTGGCGGATATAGGTCCTCTGGAGGAACAGCTCAAAGAGGCAAGGAGGGAATTGGCTCTAGTACGGCATGTGTATAGTAGCCAGCGGGTCAGACTATAGGAAGAAAATGAGTTGCTTAGATAGCAGCTGCAATTACAGGGATAGAGGAAGGAAGATAGGCCTCACATCTTGGGGGAACAAGAGCAATAGGAGGGGCCCACAATAGCCACAGATACCCCTTATGAACAACAAAGAAAGGAAGGGACACAGACTGAAATTGAGGCACTAAACCAACATCTACAGGAACAAGAATTGCAGATACATTCTCTGAAACTGCAGCTACAAGAAAAGGAGGCCCAACTGGCCTGCATGGCCAGCTGGGCAATGGAAGCCCTGCAGTGCAGGCGGCCTACCAAATCCTATGCCCTATACCTCAAGGACCAATGGTTACAGTTTCAAATCAATACCTTGGCCAAAGGGGCATCACCCCTTTCCAAAATGATCATCAGTTTGCAGCTTTATGTGGCAGTAGTTCATCTAAGGATAAGGCCAAATTGGCAGAGTTATACTTGCACAACTTCGCCCTTCCAGACATAAATGCATGGGATCCCAACACGGAGATAGAACATGTCCAGCTTATGTCCATGGCCTCTTGGATGAGCCATGAGGAGAAGAGAGCAGCAAAGGTCCACAGTATCATAGGCAGAGAGCTCAGTGAGCCTCTCATGATTAGAGCAGAGCCAGATGACCCATCAGCAGTGATAAGCGCCCACCAGCACTTGGCCAACAGTCCTCAGGATCTACTGGAATACATTAAGCAACAGGCTCAAGCCATTTCCCATTTTGAGGACATGGAGAGACTGTTGGGAGAAAACTGTATGCATGCCTGCACAAGGCAGTGGAACACACTGCCTCACAGCTTGAAGATAAGGGAATACCACTCTCCCACTAGGATGAGGGAGGCCTTGGCAAGGGTACCTCTCTACAAACAGTTGATCCAAAACTTGCAGGCCAATTGGATTGGCTTGAAATTCAGTCCTCCTTTACTTCTGGGATTGCTAGAAGGAGTGAAGGAAGAGGAGGAAGGTAGACAATGGGAGGAAGTGGAGAGGAAGGCAGGATTCCACGACTGGGAAGAGGATATCACAGCAGAGGCTTGGGACGTGAGGGAGGCGATTAAAGCCATAAAGGATGATGAGCTGGACTAGTTGCTCAAAGGATGAGCAACCGATTCAATAGGGGGGTGATGATGAGCCCCCAAATTGGGTAACCTATTGGGCTCATTTTGCCTAATTGTCCTTGTTCAATCCTCCATTTTTCATAGATTATGCATGTTTTTCTAGTATGTTTATGTTATTTGAACGAATAAATGTGGTCACTCTACCTAGGAGGCTAATATGTGGTTATTTCAGGATTTTTGGACAAATTTTGGAGCAAAACCAAGCAATCATGGGTTAGTTGACAGCCAAGCTTGAGGTGAGGATTTGTAGGGAGGTTGTCTCTTGCATTAAATGGCCTTCCTCGAAATCTCCACCCTCAACAGCAAGCTCCACAGGCCACCAAAATGAGTTTTAAAGGCAGCCAAGCAGTTTTGGGAAGAGTGACCATTTACTAGCAGTTGGGACAGCCGAGTCCCTTGAATCTAGGAGGGCTGCTAGCCCCCTTGTATTGTACAAATAGGAAGACCTCAGCCTTCATAGTTTACTTTTCGAACTATTGTTATTTTTGCACTATAGTGCTGTCATTTTGCTCAGCCTGTTTTATTGTAGCTACTGTTGTACAACTTTCATATGATGTTTATTTTCGAATAATGAGAAGCAGCTTTACTTGGCATCAGATCTGAGTTCCTTATAGGAGCCTGCAGCTCTTAGGGTTCGGCCCAACTTGAGTGCTAAGGCCTCCTTTATGTATTGTTATTTGTTCTTTATGCATTTGCAAAAACATTTATGTTAAGTAGGTTAAAGTTTCTTGATTAACTAGGTCACTGTTAATGGTTAGAAAGACTTTTGAATGCTCAGATTTAGTTGATAGGTTGTTAACAGGAAAAAGCTTCAAGAAAAGGGCCATCAAACATCTCTGGTTTCACCTCTCCTTCAGTAGGATCAGGAGCTGGGATTTTAACTTTGCTGCCCAAAAAAACACTGTTTTTGCTTTGCCATGCAATCACTAGTGTTTGATTTTCATGTGTAGAAGTTGGTTACAAGTTTAGACTTTCGTTTGCTTAGTTGCATGAGTTAAAATACATGGTTTCATTGCAAGTCACACTTCTGTTCATTCTCTTTACTGGAAGCTAGCAGATTAGGTCATCATAGTTAGGTTTTTGAATTTACAAGTCTTCGTTGGATCAGTTGGAAAATGCCTTGCAGAGCACCTGTACCACTCTTTCATCTGTTTATTCTCCATCAACACCATCCACTCTGCCCTCTACTTAGCATCCTTGCCTCTTGTTCGCCATTTGCTCCCATAACCCTAGTTTTGTGTGTAACATCGCTTCAGTCTTTTTTGAACCAAATCCTGCCATCTACACCTGTCCACAACTCCATCCACTGAGTCCTAGACCATCTCCAGCCCTCACCCTACCTCCACACTCACTCCTTCACCTTTCCCTCACCATTCATCCACCAAAGGCCTCATTTCTGAACATCTTGTAGAAAGTTACAGACATCCTGTAGAAAATCGCAAACATCTTGTAGAACCCCTGCAGACTTCCTGTAGAGGCTCATGAATGAGGTTTCTTGATAGCCAAACTCAGTGAAACTATATGGAAGGGTGTTAGGGACCCCTTAGGCCCTCTCTGAACCTTCTTTACCTCCTCCAAGAATTTCCTCTCGCCCATCCAGCTCTGCACAGCCGAAAATAGTCAAATCATATGCATAATAACTCTGGAAAGTTATTCAAAAATACAAAAAGATGTTTTTTTTTAGATGTTACTATATAAGTAGCTTAGATAAATGTATTTACCTTCCTAGAAGTCAATGTAATTTCTTTCAGTAGCTTGCATCCTCTTTCTTACATAAGTAGGGTTAGCTGGTAGAATTAGGGTTTGCTAGGGTTTGCATTTTCTTTTAGCTTTCCAATGTCTTTCTGCAAGTAGACCAGCCTTCCTTAAATTAGCTCTTGTCCATCGGTTAAAAAGATTCTTCTCAGAGCTCATAGAAGTTGGCTTGAGCCCCTAGCAGACTTGTGCCAGCTGACCAAGTGACAGTTGCAGCAAGAGCTAGTACTTGTGCATATAGCACCGTCGCTTCCAAGTTTGTTACGAACTACCAGGTTGATAAAAGTAAAGAAGGGAGTCCCAGGAGTTGTAGCATTATTGCTACAATACTGGAGCTCACCACATGGTCAGCTAGGCTATGGAGGCATTACAGTGTAGGCAACCATCCAATCATATGCAGTGTACCTCAAGGATCAATGGCTCCAATTTCAGATCAAGACACTGGCCCAAAGGGGCACAATACCTTTTCAGGATTATGGCCAATTCATGAATCTATGTGATCACCATTCAGCTGAGGACAAAGTGAAGCTAGTAGAGTTTTACTTGCACAACATGGCCCTTACTGATATGAACCTATGGGATCCAAATGTTGTGTTAGGAGACTTGCAGCTGATGGCCATGGCATCTTGGATTAGCCATAAAGAGAAAAGGGCAACAGAAATCTAGAAAATGATGGCAAAAGAGCTTAATGAACCCATGATGGTTAGAGAAGAACCAGTGTACCCCATGGCTACCATCTATGCCCACCAACACCTTGCAGCTAATCCTCAAAGTGTCCCCAAATATGTTGATCAGCAGGCCCAGGCTATTGCACATTACGAGGACATTGAGAGATTGTTTGGGGATGGCTGCATTCATGCCTGCATGAGAAGGTGGAACATATTGCCACACAGCCTACAGATTAGGGAGTATCACTCCCCAAACAGGATGAGGGAAGCCATGAGGAGAGTGACACTATATAAGCACTCTATGCAAAGTTTGAAGGCCAATTGGATTGGCCTCAAATTCAGTTCTCCACTGCTGCTAGGATTGCTGGAAGGAGTAAAAGAGGAGGAAGAATAGAAATAGTGGGAATAGGTGGATAGAAAGGCAGGATTCCATGATAGAGAGGAATATATCACATCAAAAGCATGGGATGTCAGGGAATCTATCAGAGCCATCAAGGATGAAGAGTTAGACTAGTTGCTCAGAGGATGAGCAACCCATTCGGTAGGGGGGTGATGATGAGCCCCAAAAATGGGTAATTATATGGTCTCATTTTGCCTCTTAATTTAATTTAATCCACCATTCTCATTAGTTTATTTCATTTTTTTGAATATATTTATGCCAATAGAGTGAATTGGGTTAGTCATTTTTCCATGTAGTCTAATGTGTGATTTATGCAGATTTTTTGGTCAATTTTGGACAAAGTCAAGGGATTTATGAGAAAATGGTAGAAAATACTCAAGGAAAATAGGGAAGAGGAATTCTAGGGGGGTTTATCCTTAATTTATGACCCCTTTCCTTGAATTCTCCATCAGCAACTCGGAGCACAAAGGTCCACATTGATGCATCCAAGGGGCAGCCGAGCAAGTAAACAAGGATTGTTGTTTATATCCAGTTATGGGAAGTCGAGCTCCTTGATTTTAGGAGGACTGTTGGAGGAATCCATTTGTATAAATAGGGGGGCTTAGAGCCTCAGTAGCTTAGCCAGTCATTAGTAGAATTTTCGCACTTTTGTGCAACACTTGTTAAGCTCATTTTTAGTTTCTTTTTTAGAATAGTTCATGTAATGTTACTATTATTTTTGATAATGAAGATGAAATATTTCCTGAGCCAGTACTAATCTCTTTCAGAGGGCTGAAGCTCTTGGGTTAGGGCCCAACCCAAGCTACCCAACACCTCTTGCTTTGTACTTATATGTTTTTTCTTCAGTTCATGAGCTAATTTTTGTTACATAGATTCATTTTACTTTGTTTAGATTAGGTTGCTTTTGATGGTTTGCATAGCTATTTTTGTTTCAGTTTCTCAAGTAGGTTAATGCAGTGATAGGATAAGATTTGGAAAAGGCCAACAATAGGCCCTAATCTCCTTTCTCCATTTCTGGGACTATGATTTGAGGTCAAGCCACTACTACTGCCACCAAAAACACAGTTTTTCTCTCCCATGCAATTTCTAGTGTGATGACTTGATTTGGAAAGGTTAATATATTGCTTCATATTCAGTTGCCTATATCATTTCCTATTCTCTTACAATAGATGTCTCTACATGCTTTTTTGTTCAAGGGTTACTATTCATCATTTTTTGTTTGTAGGTCAGAAATTAGGTCAAGCTAGAGAAATTTCTATTTTCATGGTATAGTTAGTCCTTTCATTGATCAGTTTTTGTAAGTAGATGTGTAGATCTCTTGCATGACACCTAATTTCACCATACATCCATAAATTAGCTAGCACCAGCTCAGTTCCCACAGATTTCCCAAGACATTCACAACATTTCACCAATCTTCCCTAATTTCTGCATTTTTCTCCATAAGCTTCCCACATGCCATTTGAACAAATCCAACCATCATGTTACCTCTTGATCTTCCTTGACAAGCTTAAAACACCTTAAAACCTTGATCTAGCCATCAGTTACCCTTTTCAATCATTTTTCCACCTTCAAAACTTCCAAAAATAGCTCTCGGCCTCCTCCTATAGATCCTCTTGTAGATCCCCTGCAACCTCCTGTAGAATTCCCTATAAGTGGTTTTTCGAAATTTGATTGCAATTGAAGTCTTCAGAAGGGTACTAGGGGCTTCTTAGGACCTCTCCACACCTTCCTCCACCTCTGAAAAAACCAATTCCATCTTCCTTTGCCACAAAACCTATGCACAATCACAACCAGATAAATTACAAGCATAATAATTTCACATAAAAACACTCAAAAGCACAAAAATATGTTTTCTTATCATTTCTTTTCATAAGTAGCTTGAATAAATGTAATTTACTTTTTTCAGTAGTCAGGGGCACTCATCGCATTAGTTTCTATCTCATCTTCTGCAAAAGTAGGGTTAGTTAGATAAATTAGGGTTTGCTAGGATTTACCTTACATTCCAATCTTCTTTCTTTTTCTGCAAGTAGAATAGTCCTCGTAGAGTTAGCTTTCTTTCATCAAAGTTAAAAGCTTTTTCTGAGAATTTATAGAAGTTGGCTTAAGCTCCTAGTGATCTTGCGCTAGCTGACCAAGTGACAACCTACAGTAAGAGCTAGTACTTGTTCATACAGCACCGTTGCTTCCAAGTTTGTTACGAACTACCGGGTTGATAAAAGTAAAGTAGGAAGCCCGAGGAGTTGTAGCATTATTGCTGCAATAATTGTGCTCACCACTTCTTTATTGACTAACAACAATAGGTACAACCTGATCCAAGCCAAAGCATTGATGAAGCCTTTCTCTGGATCTGTCCAGATTAAGACACAAAGACAACCTCTCTACAAATGCAAGGATATGCTATTAATATGATGAACATCTCTACAAAGAAAAATAGGGTTTCCATAGAGACTGGAGTGCAAGAGGCCTGGGAAAATCAGACTTGATTTGGGAGAAAAATGGGTATAATGTCGATAGCCCTTCACTTATGTTTTTTAGGCCTACCTGAGGGGTGTATATATACCACCTGAAATTAGTTAATTCAGTTGTTCCATGGGCTGTTGTAGGTGGGCTCTCAGTAAATCTCATGAACCCCACTTGAAAAATGACATTTTATTTTACTTTTTCATATTTTTAAATGTATACATGGGTATAGTGTTATAGGACCCACATATGTACATGATTTAGAGTGGGTAGTGTCACGTATGGAATTTGAAATATTATTTTTAATATAATATCAAGTATTCGTGGGAAAAGCGTTGCCCAAGGCCATAAAAGAGAATCAAGACTATAGGATTGTTAAATGATGCTATAACAATCCTTTGATTAATTTAAATGAATTACCGCTTATTGGCACCCATTTCAAGATTATTGAAACCAATTGCGAATTTGATTTGTATGAGCTTCACAGTTAGGAATTCCAAAAGTAGGAGTATGTCAATGACAAATTCTCCTTCTGGGAATCCTTTCTTCCTTATTTTTGTTTCCCTTAGACATGCCATTTCCTAGAGTTTTTCACCTGGTGTGGAGCAGATACCTTCCAAGTCAAAGAGCTATAATTGCTCAAAATAATGAGACTCTTTTCTCCATAACTTCTAAATCAATTTGTCAAGCCCTTTTTCTACTAATTCCCCTATGGATATGTGCCAAAAGATTTTTTTCTTATAGAGAGCTCATATTTTTTATTCATTCCTACCAAAGAGTACCGAATTACCTAGGGCAACCCTAACTTATCCCTCTGCAATGTTTCCTGAGACGTGTCGGAAGGTAATTTACATGGTTTCTTGTTTGTTAGCATATCAAAATGATCATTGGGTAGATGAGGTTATCTTATGGTTCTTATCATCTTTTCATCTGGTAAGAAACACTCAATCATGTTCAATTATATTAAATTTTGTTAGACTTAATTCATGATTAATTACTAAAGTTCAGTGTTGAAGGATTATTCAAGCACTAGCCAATTTTAGTTTATTTGTTTTTATATAATCAATCAAAAAGTTTTAAGTCTCCTCTAGAAATATTGGAATTTGAAGGAAAGCTACAGCCAATAATTCATTGGACCTCATTAGTGAGGAAAAATTATTAAGATTTCTCTTTTAGTGACTTTGTTAATCAATTATCGCATATGGAAATTTGTTTGTTAAACAGTGATGTAGTCCCCAAGATATATATAAAGATTAAAAGGATTCTACACCTAAGTGAGTAGTGCAAAGTTGGAGACTTGTATCTATACCAAAACTTTTCAGAGATTAGAATCTATGGTTGTGAGCTACCACCTTACAAACTACCAATTTTCCTCCCCATGAGGATTTGCACATTAGAGTATATCATAAATGTGATGAATATGGATGATACTCATTTTGTTTCTAGGAAGTAGAAATATCAATTTAAGCTGAAAGAATATGTTGGCCCATTCATATTCAATACCAAAGCTACAAAAAGAGAAGTTAATGATTTGCTAAAGTAGATGAAATTTGAATTAAGTTTCAACTAGTCATATAACCCATTGGGAGTAATATCATCCATGAGAGTTGAACATAAGTCTGCACCATATGTGCACATTGCAAAGACTGAAATTGAACAGTATGCTAACTTAGAGGAGTGGGAGGAGAACACACTACATGAGGTTGAAGAACAGGTTTCTAGCTAGACAACATTGAAAACTCCTAGGAAAAAGGAAAAAGAATTGAAAAGGCTGAGAGAAATCATATCCCAAGAAGGTTTAGAGTTCCAATAAGCGACATTCAAAGTGTTTAAGAGGAGAAAGTCCATCAAGATTGAAGAAGAGTCATAAGAAGTCCAAAATTCTGAAGAGCTTATGACAATTACACTTTCAAGAGAGCTTGTATTCTCATTATAGCAAACAAAAGAATCTATCATAGATTCTCCTTCTTCTCCTTATTCTTTAGGGAAAAAGAGTATTTTTGAAAAATTTATAGAGATCAAAAATAAAAATGAGGCATTGAAGACTTTAAGATATGAAAATTTTTGAAAGCAATCTTCCACAACTCAGACTAGGTTTATATCTGCCTTAGATAGTGAAAATGGACATTTACAAATAGCACCAATATCAGTGATTGAAGATTTGAGAATTAAAACAATTCAAAGTTTAACTTGTCTGTCTAGAGGAACTATGGATGAACATTATGACCGATTGAAGAATTTCTACCAATTTCTCAGATTCGATTGAACGGAAATTTTGTTCAACCCCAACGGAATGCGTTGCGTTTGGATGGAGCTAAAAGTCTGGACAGATCTTATTGATTTTCACTGGAGATTGGGAATTGACGAATTTTCCATCGAAACTGGAATGAGTAGGAGTTATGATAAGTGGCCCTGGTCGAGGGAGAGATACAGCGTTATGAAGTTCTCTTAATTAATGCTTGAACAAATATTCATTATTTGTGGCAAGGGCGAGGCACGTGCTATTCATACTTTCCTGTTTCAAGGATGGAAACTAGAACCAAAGGTCCCTGTCCCTAGAAGTGTCGATGATTATAAAAAATCTGTATTTTCCTTTGATTCTAAGCACATACATCATATAAATAAAGTTTATATCCACAAAAAAGAAGGATAAATGATTTATACATCATTGACAAGTTATGACATGTTAGCATCCAAACTACAAGCATCATTAAACAACATTCACTCCCATATAAAGCTAGAAAATATGTCTTATCTAGCTAATGATACCAATATTAAGGGGTTAGCAGATTTGGTTTTAAATTTAGGATTGAATCCTAAATATGTATAATCAGTTGAAGAAATAATAATAAAAACATAAATTCATACATTCAGGCACTAAGGAAACAACTGAAGTTATGAATAATTAAACACCCTCAATCATAGGAAGTAGGAGTACTGGAAAAGGACAAGGAAAAAATGCTTCATATGATTGTGGAAAAAAATGTGTAGATCCATAAAATGGAGGTAAAAATGGAGAAATTAATCAAGGAAATAAAACTTCAAATCAACACTAGAGTAGGGACATATACAACAACAACAATATAAATAGTAGAAACATATTCTACCAGTCACAACCCGGTAGAACAATTGTGAAAGGTTATCTAAGACCTACCATTAAAGGACACAAAGATTGAGAAGTTAAGAGCTCAATTAGAGAAGACCCAAGACAATAAAATAAACGTTGACAATTCATACCTTGTTGAAGTATAGAAAACCTTAAACTAACTAAATAGTTAGAAAAATAGATGAATGGTTCAACCACTACTCTGACCTTGACAAAAGTGATATATAAAATATGGGTAGGTATCATTGGCTTTTTTAGAATTATGGACTTCAATAGAAATTATATTTGAACAAGAGCATCCTATTAATCAAGAAAATGAAGCCATAACACATATCAAAGAAGACTTAGAGCACAAGCCTAGAGAGACAACCAGAATTATAAAATTCATAAATTTGAAAACTAAAGAAGAGCTGGAAGAATTAGGGATTGAGGACATCACTAATACAGTTCTTTCAGTCAAGAGAGTTCTAAAAAATAAAAATCTCCTATTACAACTGGAGAATAAGTGCAAAAGTCTAAAAGGTCAAATAAATAAATTACACAAAAAAAATCTATTTTTCTTAGTAGAGTTATTCCTTCTTTGACAGATCAGAATAATCAACTAATTTCACAAGAAAGTTACCATGAGAGATTATACAAGATAGCAAAGGATACTTCCAAATTTTCTAAGGTGAAAGGAATGATCAGTGGTAAAGCTTTCTTAGAAGGTCTACTAGATGATCTATTCATCTAACTTGAAATTCACCACCTCTTTCTAACTAAACCTACATTTGAGAAATATACTGAAGTGGATGAAACTTACAAAAAAGTCATTAAGTTTTCATGCCTCAGTGAAGAGGAATGGGATAAATTCCTTGAGCTTATCGAATAGGAAAGGTGAATTTATCAGAAGCAGTTGTAGTAAAAAGGGAGTAGAATGCAGGATTTCAGCAACCAGTTGCAGTGAAAGAAGGAGAATAAAGCACAAAATTCAATTTGAGGCAGCAATCATCAAACAACACCCTCGAATAGTGTGTTGATTAGTCAAAATTAGTTCAGAAAGTCTATTTTTGTGTTCTATTTTTGTAAAAATCCAAATCAGTTTGGATAATATTGTATTTTGTAAAAGAATTGTATTAGATTTAGATATTTTTGAATTACACTCTATAAGTATTTTGTAATTCAAAGTAAGAAGGGTTGAACCCTTGTGATGATCTAGTGACACTATTGTACTATTCTGAAAAAATTCTAAAGATAATCAAAGGATTCTGACTTCACTCTTAACAACTTTTATGTTCATGTGAACCTTTCTGGTTTATTCATTTACGTTTTCATCATATATTCAAGGTAACATAGGAGTTAGGGTAAGGCTAAGTTAAGAATTAAGTTCCCTAAAAGCCCGCAGTAAAGTTATCATATTTATGGAGATTAACTAATTGAACAGTCTATTTAAATTTGTTCCTTTGCATATTTATATTGTTTCCTTCTATTATCTCTTTAATATATATCGTTTAGCTATAGAATTCTTGTGCACGCATCAATTGTATTTGATTAATTAAGTATTCAATATGAATGTTTGATTATCACATATCTTCTCATTTTCCACTTTCAAAATCAATTAAAAGATTTTATGTTGTTATGAATGAAAATTATCCCTTTGAACTTATGAGAAATATTTGGATTTTACAAGTGTTAAATGTTTAATGAAGTGGTCATCCAACTCGATTAAAAAGCATTACTTAGATTCTTTGTCACAGTTCCCCAGCCTAAAACTGTCTACAAAGATACAACAATAGGGACACAATGCGGCACCCTTGTGTCCAAGGTGGAGCCCATTGGCCCACATCATCTTAGCACCTTGACACCTCAGATAATAGACGTTTCCTCTTCGACCTCCCCTTCTTCAACCTCAAGCTGAGTTCTGCGGTCTAACATCTGAGATCCATTCTCAACATCATACTGACAAGGCTCTCCGAAGGACCATGCTTGAGGCCGATGGATAATGTCAAATATCATATGATCAACATTAGACATCTCCTTAGATTAATCCTTACAATTGTTTGAGGTCTGGAAACCTGATGGAAACATTCTGGTACTCATAGTTCTACCCCTATCTAACTCTCTTCATGTGCACTATAACACTGCCTCCCACCCCATTGAACTATTTTGGTTCTAGGAAGTGCTACTTATGACTTAACCTGATCTCCAAAGTAATGTTATGAATATGGAGTTATAAAAATCCTTCTTCTCCAAGGTTGAAAAATTACAAATCTGATATAAACATCATATCAAGCTCATAAAGAGCTTTTCGATGATGTAAATTTCATCACAATCTAATTCCCAAATTGAGATTTATATCCACCTAAAGCTAGACCGATCACATTATGCCATGTGAAATCCATGTGTAGTCGATGTGGCATTTGAATATCCCCACAAGTAGTTCCATGCCACTTCACATCACCCTATTTGAGGTCCACGTGTGAGATCATTCCTTGGAATGGGGTTCTATAGTAATTCCATCAACTAAACCTGGGTGTATTTCATGCTCAAAGTTATCCAATTTTGGACCTTCTTCACCACCTAGTTAACACTCAATAAATCAAGGGGGGGCCAAGGTGAAAAAGGACCATTGATCAGTCCCAAACCCCAAATGTACTTCTAGAAATGGAGCACTCTATAATGAGGGACCCATGGTGGGAAGCCCCATGTTAGACACCCCCACCACATTAAATTTTAGTGGACTACAGGGTCTGGGATAAATTTAGACTATTAAACCTGGTACCTCACAATCACACCATTCAAAGGCACTTGGATGTTAATGAGGCTTGATCATTTAACGTCAACTAAGCTCAAGGTTCCACTATACAATGATCCTACAAATACATGATTACATCATTCGCGATGGGAACTCAATAAAAATGATCACTTGGACACATAAGCAATCATATTTACTAAATATTTCCCTAGGTGTTATCAACCAATGGATATTTTCCCATCTCTATATTCGTTCATGACCTTCAAACTATCAGGGTGTCGGTTCTATGCCAAGAAATTTCCAGTGGACCGGCATGTAAATTAATAGGCTCGATGATTGGAATGTTCCTATCAACATTACTGCCACCATGTGATTTTGGAACACAATACTCAAATAACATTAATGGGTAGTCAACAGTCTCATCACTAAACAGACCCAACATATGGATATTTTATTCTCAACTACCACTACCATTTTTGCTCATGTCATTGTGTAATGCATATTTATTATGGAGTCAAGAACTGGGTGGTGGTAATGTTTTTCCTCACCTCACCTCTACCATGTGGGATCCACATGGAATTGCGACATCATATTGCTACATGGGCCCTGACTCGGTCCACTTCATGCTTTTCTTTGCAAGGATTTCATGTATACCTGATTTATGTAAACATGATCTTGACCATACAAATGTTTGGATGTAGGAAATAATTTGGTCCAAAATAAATCTGAACCTTTTGAAAAAAAATAAGGGCTTATCCACCTAGACGTTTGAACACAGTCCACGCTTGGATTGGAATGAGTCTAAGAAAAGGCTCTTAGAGGCACTGAGGCATGCTACAAAAATAAAAAACTTAGAATGTTATCGTTGGTTATATATCTTACTCATAATAATGCATATAAGTGTGAATAAACCCATAAAATAATCACATCATTGATAACCCTCACATTCCTATAATACTTTAGCAGATAACATATCCTAAAATTATAGGTTTGAAAACAATATTTATGATATCAAATATTCCATGTAATACACTTCCTTGGCATCAACATTCTTGAATCATTTTTAGTTACCTTAGCGGTAAGAGGTTGGAATCGATCTCGTCTACCATTTAGAAGTACACCTCTACACACATCTATGATCACATTCATGAGTATAGGTGTAGAAAGAGAATGATTAGAACCAATATTCTTGATTATTTTCTTAAAGATTGATATGTAAACTATCCAGGATATTCCCCTAGATAGTCTATCACAACAAACTAGGTAAAACTATATTTAAAAATCCAAAATATACAATATTATGATTTTATTTATCTTTAGATTTTTGGATTTTGGAGATTATTGTTAATTGCATGTGCATGCAAGTTAAAATTTATACTAAAAATAGAGAATAATGAAATAACAAAAATCACAAACCACAATTTGACATAAGATATAACCTAGGAAACCCTTTTGGCAGAAATCTTAGCTAGAAGGTGAGGTCGTTCTTCTCTCTTTCTCTGAATAGAAAATGGCCGTGAGTACAAATAAGTATGTCTTGTGGCTCCTAGGCTACTAAAATGCACAAATATCTCTTTGTTCTCTATATCCTATCCCTCTCAGCTATATCTTTCTTATCTATGGAACAAATGCACTGGAAAAGAATGGAACACCTTTTCCTTCTAGTGACCTAGTTATAACACAATTTAATAGCCTACTAGTGATTAGGTCTGACTGCATAAAATATTAACCAAAGTTACAATGTGGAATCTCTTAAATACTTATTCATAATAATCATGGGGGCTGGTGCATCATTCTCTCAAATTATGGTGTTGAAAATAGGAAGGTCGACTTCTGAGTGGCATAAATTTTGAATAGGGACTCTAATTGAGGAAATTCTTATGTTGTTGGAAAGGTCTCTATGTGTAGAATAGGAGGAAAAGGTGTGTGAGTAAAGAGACAGATTTTTCCCTACAAAAAATGTCATTTTATGCCTCAAAATACTCAAGGAAGGTTTCAAACCCTAATTTCCAAACTAGGTCCTACTGGTAAAAATTGTATTGTGAATTGATTCCTCTAATTTCTACACTCTAAAAGTATTGAGATGAGAAAAAATATAATGATACAATCAGAATCACACCTCCCCATTTTGGAATGATTTTGGTCCCCAAAGGATTCTACTAAATGAGGTGAGTAAAGTTTTCCTCTTATTTTCGTTAGGTGATTTTGGTCCCCAAAAGATTCTACTGAATGAGGTGAGTAAAGTTTTCCTCTTCCTTGTCTTATGTGTACCATTCATCTTTTCCTAGAAGTTGTCTTTACAATGCAATCTACCAAAGTTGATGTTGCCCTTGTATTTTATTTCTAGACCTCTTTTGAAAAACTATATCCTGTGTGAAATCTTCCTAAGCATCAAGTTCCAAATCCTCCATAGAAGGTAGGACGTATTCCTCTTCTTGATATAGCATTGAAGGCTCATAGAGATTCAAATTTCCCGCATTCAGAACAAAGTAAATGAGCATGTATGGGGGTAGAATGATTCTATAAGCATTATCTCCATGTGAATGGATCCATGTGCATCAAAGTTCCAATTTTTTTTTATCTTGATGTGGGTGGCCTTAAAAGCATGTCAGCCAACTTTTTTATGCTTCCCTTCTTGTACTTGATCACTAAACGAAACTAATGTATAAACCCCATCCACTCGTAATGCTTGGTCTATTCTAGCTTACTCTGGGCCTACAAGTACTATAGTGGTTGGTGATCTATGTGGATTCCTATACTTTTTCCCATTAGATAGTTCTTCCACTTCTTCACAACTTGCACCAGGGCATAGAGCTCCTTGTTGTAGGTAGGGTAGTGTTGTAGCGAAGACAACCACCCTCAAAAAGTTTGGCTCGCAGGCAAATTTCAGAGCCTACCTCGGATCTTGCAATCGATTATCCTTGGTCACTTTTTGGTAAGTTGATGATTTCAGGCTCCCCTCATTGATCTTAATAGTTGTCCATGTTCTCATCTTCATGTAGCATGTATCATATTTGGGCATAAGGGTTGTTGTTTGTCATGAAAAGGGAATGTTGTCTTGCTTCAAGGGAATTGTGTAAGCTTGAGTGGTTGTCATCACATAGACATGTTTCACACTCACATCATGCACTCACGTCATGAAGGTTGTTGCATAAAAAAATTATGTATTGTGTATTTTGGATGGTTTACATTGTGTCAATAAGTGTCCATGTGCGGTCACAGCCGAGTCTTATCAATGTCTACATATGTTTCACTGATCTCATACTTATTCATTTTCCCAAGAAACCCAGCCTCAACTAGCTTCCTAGAACTTTGTGCTTTTCTTCTACAATCATCAAGCTTCCTTCCTCGCCTACTAAAACTTTGTAGTGCGCAAAGACATGAACCTCATTTGTCTGTTGAAACCCCACAGCCCTCAGGGACCCCAACCAACACTGCTCTCCAAAAATGTGTAGAGCAGTGAAGCAACCAACACTACTCTCGAGAAATGCATAGAGCAATCCAATTTCACTGCACTTAGAACTTGTGGACAGGTGTCCTCCCAAGACCCATGTCCCACAACAGTTCCTTGAGCCTCAAAACTTCCTAGTGTTATCCAAGTTGTCTTGTCTTTCTTGCATGGAGAAACTACATAGATGGGCCTCCCAGGGCCTTATTCCAGTAGTAGTCACTGTCCACTAAAATTGCATAGATCTACTCTTAGTGATTATAGGAAATGGTGACATGCTAAAATCATTTCCAAGGAGTTGAGGAGAGGGACCAAGGAACCAATACATGGAAAATATCAGGACCGCAGGCAAACTCTGTTGGATGCACAATCATCTTGAAGGTAAGTATGGTAAGTAAAGAACACCTTTCAAAGTACACCTCTTAGTTGAGTTAACCAAACTATTTTTCATTGTTATATCATCCCGTCCTCAGTAAAATGCATGTGCGCAAACACGAAAAGTCATTTCATGTGTTTCTTCTACGTGTCTTGCTTCCTTTTCACTTGTTTGATGAACTGTCGTCTTCGACATGTCAATTTCTATGTCATTCTTGCACCCTCGTTCTGGTGATGATGAATGTTTTGTTTGAGTTATGTTCGCTATGTACACATCTATCCCAATAACACACGATGTTGTATGCATTGTCATGCAAGAGTCGTCATAGTCGTTCAACGATCTATCACAAGTGTCACGCTTATCACTTGCACCATTATTCAGTCACACCGAGTGTTATTGTCTTGATGGTTCGAGGTGTCTTATCATCAAGTCATGTTGAGTGTGTGTTCACAAGGTCATGCATGAAAAAGATCACTTATTCACACACTTGGTCGATTTTTTGAAGTTTTGTCAACTAGACCATCCTCCAACAATCATACATCCACTGAGCTACATTACATAGTTTTAGCTCTCAATGATTATGTATTGCTTCCTAGAATTACACAAAGCTTGAGGTTACCTCCTAGGCTGTCTACATTGTGCAACCTTGGAATTAACTTCACCGACTGTCACCCAGAACAACGCAGAAGTTTCCCTAGAAGGCATTTCAATCTGTGCTGCCTGCAAGCACATCAACCAAGCCTCTAGCTGGTCAACCAGAAAGTTTGACTGGGCAGTGACCTCGGGACTCAATCCCCCAAAAAATTGCACAAAAGCTGCAAAGCTGCAAAGCACATGCGAGGAGATTATTTCATGAACAGACGAACAAGGAATGCATGCAAGGATATTTGTTCACAAATGGATGAACAAGGAATGCATGCGAGGAGATTGTTTCATGAACAGATGAACGAGGAGTGCATGTAAGGATATTTGTTCACGAACGAACGAACACATGAAGCATGTCAAAATACAAGCGAAGGAGCAACATGCAGGTGCAAACATAAAGCGAACACTAATACCATATAAGACTTAACACACCTTGCCATGTGGAGATGAAGCTATTATACACCAAGATCACGTCCATCACTCAGCAGCATTGCAGCTTGACATGGACACCACGAACAACATGAACATACCAACACTGTCGTGTTGAGTCATGTCACGAGTCATCTTGGCCACATCAGTATTGTGGGCCATACTATTGTAATCAATGTAATGTAACATGGAATTATAGGAGATCCACATGTAAACCTAAAGAGTCATGTAAATTTGAAGAGTCATGTAAGTCAAATAGTCATGAGGGAAGCTGAACAGTCACAAGGGCCAACTTTACCCTTTGCATATAAATACCCCTCATTTTACATAAAAAAGACATCCTTGGATCCTCCCACATAGCCTTGAGAGTATGTAATCATTTCTTTGAGGAGTGAGACATGGCTCCAATGCCCCTCTTACAGGGTTAGTGATGTATGGTGTACCAGTGTGTCTTGGAACTTTTGCTTAATTCAGAAGCCTGTTACTAGGGCAACACATTTTCACACATGTATTGTAATTGTTTGTAAGACTATTCTTTAGACACTTGTAATGCATTTTGCTTTAACTTGTGTTAAGATAGTTGAATTATTTTGGTTGTTCTAATACATATGTTTATGAAAATGTGTTGTATAAGTTGTTAACGTTGTCTTGCCCATGTGGGCCACCTCACTAGAAACTAGACTAAACCTTCCACATAAACTTATTATAACGACCATTGCACTCATGCAGACTACTCTGTTGAGTGTTGCAGGTGTTACTCCTTCATTGTGTGTTTAGGATTATTACATTCATGTGGACAACTCCACCAAAAACTGTGCATTTATTGTTGTGTTGTGTCTCTCTTACAGAGTTGGGACTCTTCCCTTTCCATTGGAGACTCACTTCCTCCCTCTCCCTTTGCGGGGTGAAAGAACCTTGACACAAGTAACACTAGCAGTCACCAAGAACGTGAACCTCATTGGTTGAAGAAAAATCAGACCATTCTCATGTGATGAAAAGAAAAAGCTAAAGAAAATATTTAAGGCAATGGAAACTAGGCCATCATACCGAATGGGATTCCTTCACAAAATGGGGTGAGGCCTAATTGGGACTTCATACTGGGAAGATCCCTGAATGTTGGTGGGTCTAGCACCATCAACATTTATGGTGCTAGAGGGAGGGCTAGATGACAAGGTGAGTCCTCACAATTTATTTTGAGTCTCACATGCTTATCATGACTAAACACAAAATTTCTCATCCGGATTGTACGTCTTATGGAAATGACTTTGAAATATTGAAAGAGCTCTGGAATAACTTGTCACATAAAACATATGTTGGTCAAGGTCCAGTAGCCTTACTTTGACATGCGTTTCATGTTGTAGGCTCATTTGAAAGGCATGAAATATTTGAAGATTACATGACCTGCATGCTATTCACGTACATGTTTCAAGGGCACCCACTGCACTGGTGTGCCACGCTACCCGAAAAGTCTATTTACTCTCCCCCTCATCTGGTCATAGAGATAGACTGTGCTTTCAACCATTTTTACCATAAAGCACTCAATAAAGAAATTCTAAAATCACAGAAAGCACCTGATGAATCCATTGAGCAATTTCACACACGCTTTTGTAATCTTGCATAACGGTTTCATGAAGATGAAATTGATTGGGAATTTCTTGATGGAAGATTTAAGTATCTTATTTAAATATATGAAAATATGAAATTCTTAGAAACATTTGAACCCCACTCAGCATACCTCGGCGATGGAGCTGCACAATCACAAGCGGACATAGTTGTTGTCACAAGTGACTATGTTCCTTCCCCTCATCAAACAAATCCACCACCGCAGAGTGATGCAGGAGAACATGCACACACATCGGTTGAACTGTCACATCCTCCTACCCCACCTAATCTTGATATCTCTATAGATTTAATTGGTAAGCCCATTGTTTGTCATGTGGACTTGTTACCTCAATCTCTGTCCCTACATTCTACTGATCCTCCAAATTATATTGTCTTGTGTTCTTCCATTCCGGACTCCACACGTGTTGTGAACGAGGATCAAGTTGTCGATAGAGTTGGTGTTGTGTAGCCAACCTACGCTATCATGAATGATGAGTGTGTGAAGGAATCTAAAGAAGAACCTTCGTTGAAGGATGACTCCCTTCCATCCACGCCTCATCCACTCTATCTTGACATCCCTTATGATTCTGCCACTTTTGATTCTCCCTGTGAGAACTCATTTCTGGAAGTTTCTACTTCTCATCATTCACAGGACATAGTGGATGTCCATATGTCATTACATTGCAAAGAGGACACATCCTCCTCTGAAAATCTATCCTATATTTCATCTATCATTTCTGAAAACACAGAGGTTTAACATCCATTCTTCTCATCTACCCCTCTACACAATTCATCAAATCATGAGGATGTCGACAAGCATCCCAAATTTTCTAATCACGGTTGTCGTGATCTCTGTACTTCTTCATTTGATCATGATGTTATTTCACTCACTGGTAATATGTCTAAGCCACTGGTCTTCGATGATCTATCTATTGACAGAGTGGAAACCCCGCAGGCTGTCAAGTCACTTCAGCCAGGGCTGATGGTTATCTCAGGTCCTCGTCATCTTGAGGTTAGTTCCACTTCCAATCAGAAAATGTTTGAAACACCCAAGGCTCCACATCACTCTCAGCTTCGCATTGAAGCTCAACCAAACACCTATATTTTGATTCCTCAAATTCAATCACATGATCCCATCACTCAAGCTTTGGAAGAATATTACACAGCGAGTGTGCCTACAAAGCATAAGTTTTTGGTATTTCTCATGTTCGCTCGTATGTCAAAATACAAAGAGTGTGTATTTTTATTGTCTTCATGTACTATGTCATAACACCATGGTATGTATGTAGAATGTTTGTTTTGTGCATTCGCTCTTTCTGTGGATGTTTTAGAACTTGGAGAGTGTTGGTCTTTGTTGATCTATCTTTCTTTTTCTCTGGTTTACATGCGTATCTTTCTTGTTAACCATGCATTCACCAACATGGTCCAACAATGCATTTTTTAGTCAATTTAATGTTCTTAAATTGTAAGAATCAATTATCGACCATGGTAGGTAAACTGATGAAGTACAAGTGCACTGTATGTGCTAGAAGTTACTTATGTAGTTAAGGTGTTTATGTTATGGTTAATCTCTAAATCTAGAATTAGTATGGAAATGATGTTACTATCTATATTAGAGTATTATCCTTGAGATCTGTTAGCTGGTTATTCTAAAATTAATCTTAATTGAATCAAACTTTGTGGGATGGTTGAACAGTGATCCTAACTCCACTCTGTTAGACTGCTTTTTATTATGTTTGGATTTTTTTACTACAACCAAACTAGACTAAATACGAAAGCATGGAATGATGTAAAGGAGATATACTTTATCAAATTGGAAAATGAATGATTCTTGAATTTATTTGCTAAGGAAATACTCTCACTCTTAACTATTGCAATTTCACTCAATGCAAAAGTAAAAACAAGAACGAGATTGACAAGCTATGAAATAACCAAACTATGAAATGAAATGACTCAATTATACTAGGTAGAAAGAAAATGAAATGATCAAGTTATGCTAGGTATAAATAAAATGAAATTACTGATGCAAATGTCAATTTAATCACGAACTCCATTGGACTGCCTCCAAAAACATAAAACACAACATCCATAATTTAATTCTAAGAAAACAAAGAAAATCTATTTCTAGTGATTCAAAGACCTAATCTGCATGCAAGGGCTCTCCACAAGGTATTCAAAAACTTTAATCAATGCAACATGAAATGTATGAACCAAGATTTATTAATTGGAAAATAGTTTTAATAGGATGATTTCAAAATTACATACAACGGCATGCACCAAAAACACAAAGCGGCCATTGTTCTTATAACATTTTATTAATTAATAGCATGAGAAATTCAAGCTTAAGTATCTTCATTACAATCCTTATCAAACCAAATCATATCTCTTAATCATCAATTTGCTATTTGAAAAAGAAAATCAACAATATTTCATGAAACTCAGACTCTATTCCGACACATTATCTTGTATTTGACTGTCATGGTTGACCACGTTGCAGTGTGATTTTCTTGATGGATTGGTTCGAGTAAATAGGAAGAAATCCATGAGGGGATCATTCTTCATATACCCATATACTCCTTTGCTGAGCTGACACACTCAAACCTTGTCAACAATGGAAGTAATTGCAGATCTGTGGATTAGTTGCAAAATCAGGTCAATTCTGTATATGAATGCAAAATTTAATAAAACAATAAGGTATATGGAAAAAATATGAAAATTAGGACATATGACTGCTTACCTTAACAAAATCTTATATTTATTGCATTTATTTGGATGATAGGAATAGGAAAAGGGAGGAAATATGGGCAAAAAGGGGTGTCAAGGTAAATTAGTTCTTGGAATCTACATTCCCCCACACTGGAGGTTTTGTATGTCCTCATACAACTCAACATTATCATTCTCATGTACATTCTTTATATCACATTCAAGATTCACTTTCTTTTTTTTGGTAACCACTGCCATTGTTGGTTTCTTCACAAGGATCTTATTGTTTCCAGGAAAACTAGTGTCTTTTCGATTTGCTAGTCCCACTAGGATTGGCAGTTATCCTAGAAACAAATAATCAAAGCAATTTTCAATTTCCTCTATATATGATAGATAAGAGAGAAGCAAAGGGACCAACCTAGATCTTCTGCTTGACTCCTTGCTTGATTTCTCTCCCCATTGATAGAGCTTGTGCCTCTTCTCCTACTTATCCTACTCAGAGAATACCTGCAGAGACAAAGTAACAAAACACCATCAAAGCATCTTGATCTATTATATCATAAGCAATGAAGAATTAGAAATACATTGGACATACAATGACATTCACAAATACAAAATTGTATGGAGGAAAAATCAAAAAACTTTATTAAACTAGAAGGGAGAATTACAACCCAGCCATCTAATCTAGCATCATCCTCCCAACATCAATGCCCTCTTCACCTCATGAAAAGCAAAACCACCCAACAATACAATGCTCTTTCTCAAAGACAAGCTCTCAGCACTTCTTTAGAAATTACAAAATTCTAGCCTCCAGATATCTCAGATGAGGGATCCATTTTTAGATTTCTACAAGGGTGTGAGTCATCTCTGGGTTTTTGATTAGTGTCATTCCACTTGTTGTTCTTGGTTCCACTTGGATATTTCTTGGATCTCTTACTCATCCCTGGGCGAATTCAGAGAGGCAAGTGCCATAGGAGAAGTTTCTAGAAGATTCCATGAGCATCCACTTAGAAAACTGTCTCGGACATTTGTCCATTCTTGCTCATCGCATCCCACAGAAGGCTTCTTTAGTATGCATCGCACCCTGATAGTGGAGCAATCATTATGGTCCAGCTTTGGCCAATTTTGAGTGGTTTTTAAGGTGGAACTTTTGGAGAATGATGTAATCAGTTGACCATGATCCTTTAGGGTATGAAACAACACTTTTAGGGGTTAAAGAGCCCTTGGTTTATCAACATATAATATTGGGGTTGCAATGCCTAAATATGTCTATAACAGTTTCCCCCTAAAGCATGAAGTCGTAAATCTTTTGATGTCGGGTGAAATGCTTTATCATGAGGATCCGAGGTATTCGAACTGGAAGGTTACCTATATAATATACAATACAATACATCATCATCATATTATTTTCATGATTTAGCTAAGGCAGACATTACCATGCTCAGCTTTATAATTCATTTTCATGTACATAGGATAGATAATCATCTGCAGTTGCAGACTAGTGATTCTTAGCTTGGATGATCATCTGTGCAGCTTCTGTGTACATTTGATGTCTTTATATTCCAATATATATCGCAGCTCAGATGGATGAAACTAGCTCCGGGGCCTTCAAAATCGTCCAATCTCTTTGCCTGATGTACAAGTCAATCCATGTGAAAAGATGTCCTGAAGTCGAACATGGAAAGACATCGTCTGATTACTAGTCAATAATGTAAGCCATTAACAGACGTGAGAGGAATCACCGATAATGATAATGACCCTCAAGGTAATACAGTACAATTCACATGGTGTGAATATATGATCCGATGTCGAACACCACGAAAAATCTTTCGGTCGAAGGCCATTGATGTAAACCTGTCGCCGGAAGTGAGAAACTTGTCATTAAGGCATGCAAACTTCAAAGTACTGAAAGGGTTGTTTCTAAGTCAACTTCTTGGATAATGAGCTGATGTCGAAAAGAAGTGACCCATCGTAGGAGGGCCTTAATGTATCCCACATCTACAATGTGAAACGAAGCAAATGATTTTCTAGAGGTGAAAACGATCTGATGATACAAGGTTCAAGAATGGCGGTCATGAAAAATGGAGGGTGAAGGTATTGCAGTGGATGAGGCATTAACTATATGGTGAATTCTCTGAATGATTTCTCTTGAACATATCGGTGACACTGAGATGGATTAGTAGAATTAATCCCAAAAGATGGATGGTATGGAAGACCAATGGTGACATGACCAGTGAATGGAATAACCCAACCTGACTCAATCATGGTGATGGAGTGAAAGTGTCATGTTCAAGCTACGACCAATAAAATTCTTCAAGTTTTCTTCCCTTTTTCCCTAGTCATTGCTGACCAATACCTCTTAATTTTTGTCAAGCTTGAGGAGGATAACATATGCTTGTTCTATAATTTTCCCTTTGGGAAAACCTGTCGCTATGTTTTAGTGAGACCAACGACAGTGAAACTTGTTCTTGTCTGGGTGGACAAGTTTGTCGTTATTGTTTTAACTAGTTTAACGACAAAGATAACTCAGTCCTTTTCATATTTAGAGTGTTTGAAAAGGGACGAAAAGAAAATTCCAGTAGTTATTTTTCGTAGCATAATCCATGAAGTCTGAAGAATATTAAAATAATAGAAAAGGGATGAGTTTTCGATAACTTTAGCGAGCCGAAAAGACAAGCGCTCGAACTTTTTCATGAGATAATCCCTCAGGTCCGAAAAGTTTAAAATATACAGGAGGGATGGCACTTCCAATCACTTTAGCAAGCTGGAAAGGCCAATAGCTCGACAGTATTCTCATATTTAACGAGTCCGAAAAGAGTTTAAAGGGGACTCATTTTTGAGGAATGAGTGGGGTTTCAGGGTAGCAACTGGTTTCGGGTAAGCTTGGAACTTCTCAAAACATGGTGATGTGAAGAGGGTGGCTAACAGGACCACTCATTGCAATTTTTCCTCAAAAATGGTAAATAATTAAGTGGAAGCGTATGATCGACCAAAAGGATGGAGGTGATGTAAGGAACACAAGCAAGGTTCAATAGGCTGATATAATGGCAGTCACAAAGGTTATTTACCGAAGGTAGGTTCATTTTTTAACGAGCTTGAACTCTGGGGAAACATATGCTCAGTGGTAGGCTTATTTTTTAATGAGCTAGAACCATGCGATAACATTGCTCATCTTTTCTTTTTATGTAAGCTAGAAATGCCAAAACTAAAAAGCTAAAAAGCTAAAAAAAACTAGAAAGATAAGGAACTACTGAGGTTAGGTAGGATGGTTTCATTAGTAGCTAGAAAAAAAACTTCCTTTGCTTCATCTACGGCGTAGACAAAGGTGAATGGTGGATCAGACCAATCACCTAACCTAAGAAGTTGAAATACTAAAAAAACAAAAAAGCTAAAAAGCTAAAAAGCTAAAAAACACTAAAAAGCTAAAAAATGAAATTGGTCAGTTTTTTTGCTTGCATAAAAAGGTTTGCATGCCCCTAGCATGATGAAAAGGAGAGTCTCCTGTAACCATATGGAAACTTACTATGGTTACAAAGGATGGTTTCATCCACAGAATAGACAAAACACTTCCTGCACTTCGTCCGCCAAATAGAGAAAGGTGAAAGGTCACCCAGACCAATCACATAACTTACAGGGAAATTTATCTTTATAGGAAAAATTATCCTTTCAACTGGGTTTGTCTACCAAATAGACAAGGGTGCATGTCCCCTAAGCTTTGTTACATTCACCAGACTACTCGCGGTAATTAGGTGGACAAAATGAAGTTTGAAGAGACATTATCGATGCAAAAGGACCATTTAGGGATGATGTTTGACTTGAAGTTGTGTTTGATCTGGGAAATGAAAGATGGTCAAAAATGACAATTTTGCCTTCATGTGGGAAACAAATCACTTGAAAGAGTGTTGAAACAATAGCTTCCATGATGTAAACATAGTCATGTCTGAGGAGTAGATTGTAATCTAACAGTCCTTGGACTACCATCACATTCAAGTGAATGGTTTTCCTTCTCAAAGTTATCAACAACTTAGGAAGGATCCCTAACAGTCGACTGGTTCCTTTGTTAAAGCCTGACAAATTCTGTGTAACAGGCATAAGCGATGGCAAACCAAACACATTTCAAGTAGTTGAGGAAAGGATACTCACTGATGCACCCTCATCCATGATAGTGCCTGACACGATCATTTTGAAAACTTGTACTATGATCTGGAAAGGTTCATAAGAAGGAAGGTTAGATCTTGCTAGTCGATTCCAAGCAAAGGAAGACATTAGGCTGCTTGGAGGGGGTACCGAATAAACAGTTGAAACAACCCCTTAAGTAGCAGGAACTGGGGGATTCTCTTCTTGTTGTGAAGGAATGGGCGGATTTCCCCCAAGTTCTTCGGACTCTAAAGTAATATAAAGAATTTGAACAATATCATTCTCACTCTCTTTGGGAAGGATATGATCTTCTGAAGGTAAAACTAGGTTTACTGCCATTTCGACCTGTTGAATTTGGTCCAATATGGACTCAGAAGATTCACTTTCAATAATACATGTTTCGACCAACGGTTCAGTTAAGTCAATTGGATTTTCCACTAGTAAAGGACTAGGGGAGAGTTTCCTGTATCCAGGTGGAAGTCACTGTGGTGAAGTAGGATGGTTATGCAAGACTCTTTTGGCCTCACCAAAAAAAGGACAATGGGGAAGTGTATGGTTCCCTTCACATTACACACATGGAAATTTCACTTTTCCTTTCTGTTCATGGACTTCACTATCACTAGTTGATGGTGTATTATCAACACGATTAGCAGAGGTTATTGACACTGATTGGTGCGAACGTGGGGGCCATTCTCTCAAGATCCGAGGAATTCATAGAAAATCTCGATGATAATGGTCTCCTCTACAGATTATGTAAGGATATCTGGGTTATGAGCTTTAATGTGCATATTTTCACCAGCTGATGCATCCAAATCTATGTTTGGTTGGTTGCCCACTTGTTGAATTGGCTTTTTCTTCTTCTCCTTAGCCTCTTGGTTATTAGCATCACTACTTTCACCAAGCAAATAGGAAGAAGGGGAGGGAGAAACAAACAAAGAAGAAGGCGAGGGGTCAATTTTAACATCAACTGGATGCTGATTCGATTGCTGAGGAATCATGTTATTTTGAACCACAGAGGTTGAGAATAGCCATACTGGCAGGCCAATAGTAAGTCCCGAAAGGGACAAAGTGGTCATATGAGGTGCACCAATATTTCCCCAAGATGTAAAAGGACTAGGAATCCCCTCCAAAGGGATTACTTGATTGGTGGACTCCATTATCTCAACCTAAGACCAACGAAGGAACAGGGATGTTATTCTAAAATTAATAAATTTTAATGATGCTTTAACACAACTTTGCTTTTTCAATTTTTAAGAGTCGAGAATAAGCTAAAGATGACTCTAGTCCCCATCGATTTTTAATGAACTTGAAGTGACAAGTGCTTAGATGGACCTTTTCTTTAAGGAGTCGAAAAGGAATGAAAGTGACTACTCTGGAAAACTAGACAAAGGGATTACCAAACCAATCGCAAAACTGCAAAATACACATTGGTGATAAATTAAAGAGAAATTACCAAGGACTTATGTATGACAGTCAATCTTCCTGAATGCTATGTTCAGTGCATTGCGATCGATAGGGCGACAGACACAACTTCCTATGGATAAAGGATATAAGCCTATTGTGGTCTCCCAATATATACGCGATGGTACGGGGAGCACAAGTCCATACTGGCACTTGTCATGTCAGAGAGGAGGAATCACCCAACCTTCGACGAAAATGATAGTTACTAGATTTTACGACGTTGGAACACGTATTTAGCCTAGACCTCTAGATGTGTTGTGTTAGGTTCCAAAACATTGTTAAGTTCATTGAAATTTATTTTAGAGTTGATCTTGCTTAGAATTTTTCCTTTCAATGGTTCACCACATGATGTAGATTTAAAATTCCTAAATATGCAGCCTACAATGATAAACAATTGTTGTTTATTTTTAGCAATGGAAATCCTAGCTACTAAGGAAAGAAGATTACGATTCTTTCAAACAAAGAGCAAAGAGCACACACTAAATGCACTTTTCCTAAATCATTTTTCGCACACAGTCTAAATGCAAATGCAAATGCATGTATTTTCTTTTGTTCTCTTTAATGTGAAAATGCCAAAAAAGAAAACTAAATGTGGTAAATATCTGAAATATTTTTACTCAAAGCGACATTTCGACAATTTATTTTTCAAAATGGAAAGGAAGAGTAAACGACACTTTTTGATTTCAAATAGAAAATTCTTTCAACACTTCAAACATCAACAAATCATATCAAACACATGACAAAAAGTTCAATCGACTATCCAAAGAAGGAAAACTCAACGACAATTCTCTTTTTGACACAAAACGACAGTTACGACACTTTTGTTCTAAAATGACAGATCAATTAAGCAATATTTTGACAAAGGATTTCAAATGATGGAAAAATACATCAAAACATTTGCTAATCCTAATCAATGGAAGCTGAACTATGTAAAGCAATGAGGCTTTAGTAATGAGATATTATTCATAAGCAGCAAAACAATTGAACAAAGCTGAAAACAAGGACAAAAACCCCAAATTCTAATGAGAGAAATAAGATTACTCAGTCATCGCACCTGTGCTTCACAAAAATAGGGATGCATCTCACTTGCTACACTTGGGAAGTGCGATGCATACTGGGTTCCAATGATAGACAGTGCAATGGGACAGGGAGCAAAACTGAGATGGGTTTTGGCTCAAATTTGCAGTTGAATCCAGTGAGTTAAGCTGAGCTATTATGGACAGTAAAGAACATAGTACAGGGGTATGATCTTGGAAGGTTATTGAGCTACCAATAGGGCATCTAGAATTCTTGTATGTTAGATGTTCAAATTATAAACTAAACTAGAGATTGACTGAAGCAGCATTCATCTACTTTGCAATTGCAGAGCAGGAGCAGTTCAAATGCTATCGAACTAACTTCAAGCTTTGTCTATAGTTTATAAAACAAACAATCAACAACAAAAAAACAAACTATTTGATCCCCAATGGAGTCGCCATTTTGTTTCTGTGAAAACTAGTGTCTTTTTGATCTGCTAGTCCCACTAGGATTGGCAGCTATCCTAGAAACAAACAATCAAAGCAATTTGTGATTTCCTCTATGTATGATAGATAAGAGAGAAGCAAAGGGACTGACTTGGATCTTCCACTTGACTCCTTGCTTGATTTCTCTCCCCCTTGATAGAGCTTGCACCTCTTCTCCTACTTATCCCGCTCAGAGAATACCTACAGAGACAAAGTAACAAAACATCATCAAAGCATCTTGATCTATTATATCATAAGCAATGCAGAATCATAAATGCATTGGACATATGATGGAATTCACAAATACACAATTTTATGGAGGAAAACTCAAAGAACTTTATTAAAATAGAAAGGAGAATTACAACCCAGTTGTCTGATCCAGCATCATCCTCCCAAAATCAAAGCCCTCTTCACCTCATGAAAAGCAAAATCACTAAACAATACAATGCTCTTTTTCAAAGACAAACTATCAACACTTCCTTACAAATTACAAAATTCCATCCTCCAAATCTCTCAGATGTGGGATCCCTTTATAAATGTCTGCAAGAGTGCGAGTCATCTCTGGGTTTTTTATTAGTGTCATTCCACTTGTTGTTCTCGGTTCCACTTGAAGATTTCTTGGATCTCTTATTCATCCCTGGGCAAATTTAGAGAGGCAAGTGTCATAGGAGAAGTTTCTAGAAGATTCCATGAGCATCCACTTAGCAAACTGTCTCGTACATTTGTCCATTCTCACTCATCTCACCCCACTGAAGGCTTCTTCAATATGCATCGCACCTGGCTAGTGTAGGAGTCAGTATGCATCGCACCCTGTTAGTGGAGCAGTTAGTATGGTCCAGTTTTGGCCAGTTCTGAGTGGTTTTTCAGGTGGAACTTTTGGGGAATGATGTAATCAGTTGACCATGAACCTTTAGGGTATGAAACAACAATTTTAGGGGTTAAAGAGCCTTTGGTTTATTTCTTTAAAACATTAGATGTTGAAGGTTCTTGTGGCTCATTAAACTGATTACTTCCCTCTCCTAGATTTTGGATTGATCCTTTGGTTTCTGCTTCGTTTTTCTCTACTGATTCTATGTAATCATAAATTTCTTGCTGAATAGGATCAACACCTAGACTATGTAATAGAATTCTTGGAGGTGAACTAAAGGGGAGTGGTGACACCCTTGGTGACAGTCTCAATGACTCTCCTCGAGAGTCCTAGAGATTTTCAATTTTCTCTTTTGACTCAAGATCGATATATTATGCAACTCCTGAAGCTGGTTTTTGTATTGTGTTCAATCTGGTACTTCTTATTAAACCTATAGTTGGAAACCCTTGAGTTTTCTTCCCTTTAGCTTTTGGATTTTCTTTTTGAGGAAGGATCTTGGTTTGGGATCAAATTTTTGTTTTCTTGCCAGCTTTCTTTCTTCTAAGATTCACTTTTTTTCATTTTTGCAAAATATCTACAATGGGTAGTTCATCCTCTGATAATTCTTGTTGGCACTAGGGTTCCTATTCTTTTACTATTTCCATTTTTCTCTTCCTTCAACTGAGGGTTCTACTACCACTTGACTTTTCAGGGATTTTCTCTTCAAAATGATTTTTTACTAGAATTTTTTCCCAATTATCACCTATACTCTGAAGGTGAAACTCAATCAAGATTTTATCAATCCATGATGGTACATTGTATTGTCTATAGACTGAATTTTCTTTTGAACATTCATTGACATTTTCTTAAGGATATGCAAGAGGAAGTATGGAAGATTCATTTGATGTTATTCAAGGAAATTCATCATTATCCTAATGTGGTAGAAAAACATGCATCCAAATCGACCTTCGCAAGTAATAAATTTCTGAAGTACAAGGAGAAAATTTCTCCATTTAAGTTTAAGGGCTAAACTAGGAATACCTTTTGTGAAGATGGTAGTGTCCATGTTTGGATTTTTCAAGAAGATTTTCCAATCTTCCCCTTCGATTCTTTTGTTTTTGAACCAATTTTCTACACTTCTAGGAAATTCAGTAGCTTCTGCAATCAGGGAATTTGTTATGGCGAACTTGACATCACGTATTTCAACCTTCATTCCATCAAAAGAACATGCAAAAGTCTTTGTTACTTCCTTGTGGAAACAATAATTTTTTTCTATGAATTTTAACCACTGTAATTTCTGTAACAAGTCCCTCATCTGAGGGTATCCTTCCAAGAACATATTTCCTATTGGTTCTATTCGGACAATAACGCCCATGGTGAAAGATGCTTTCTCTCAAGAACTGTTTACTTGACAGGGAAAAATGGCATTGGTAGGGTTTCGTTCAGTGATGGAGAGAGATGGTGTTATATACTTGTGGGGATAATATGGGGTACAAATGGAGGTACCCAAGGGAATAATGTAATAATTTGATGGGCCATAGTAATAAATAAGGTGGTTAACCCGTATCATGTAAGGGACCATAAGTAGCTAGTAATAAATGTAATGGGCCCATGGTATTAGTTCGATGGTATGAGGGAACTATGGTAATGACCCATGGTATTGTATGTATGAGGCCTATATAGAGGCTAGAGACTCCACATGGAGAGATGTCAAGGATTATTGTATGAACGGGCATATGGATTGTGGAGTGTTCTCCTTCCTTAAGGAGTGAATGTATGGTGTTGCCCTACCTTAAGGGTTTGAATCAATAAAGAATCATTTCTATCTATTTCTATCTTATTATTTCTGGGTATATATGTATTCTCATATATTTTCATATTAGATCCATAACAAGTGCTATCAGAGCACTTTCTTGGGAAAAAGTGGAGATTTTTTTTTAATTTTTGCAGGATTTTTGGGGTGGCGAGTTTGCAGATCAGATTTGTACATTTTGGGGCAAAATCTACAAAATATAATTGCATATCTAGATTCGTTGTGAAAAAATACCTGATTACAAAAAGAAAATCGGCCAAATTGGATTCCGGATGAAGAGATATCGCTAATCTAAAAATCAATGGTGTTGCAGACATTTTTTCGGGGCAGCGAGTTTGCAGCGCAGATCTGTACATTTTGAGGAAAAATATGCAAAATATAGTTATAGATCTGAATTCTTTGTGAAAAAATACCCAATTTCAAAAAAACAATCAGTCGAATCAGTGTTATGAAACTAGCTCAAGAAAAGATAGAAAAGATAGATCAATGCCTTAGAATTTAGCCTCTTCGAGGGGTAACCTCCTTTACATTACATAAATGAACAATTCTTCGATGATATAAATGAAAATACCTCCTTTCTATATATAGGAGTCTAAGGGGTCATAACATAATCAGAGCCGTCATAACAATAATAATGTAAGGGCACAATAATAACAATAATTGGCTTCTATGTGGCACAATAGTAACAATATGGGCAGTACATGGGTACATTAATATAATAAGTGGGTTGTACTAATAACAATAAGGGGTTACACTAGTAGTATAAGGGCCTAACATGCCCCTCTCCTTCAAAAAGAATTGTCCTCAACGCTTGGGTAGTTCTTGATGCTTTTGTATAAAATTCTTGTCCTCCCATGTGGAATCTTCAGCGGGTAAGTTCTTCCACTTGATGAGATACTATGAACTTGATTGATTTTGTAGTTGTCGTGTACTTTTTTCTGTGATTGCTCCAGGTTCCAATATGATTTTTCCTTCCTCTTCAATTTCTAGAAATATTGTTTGAATTGGGATCTTTTGCAACTTTTGAATAAGTGGCCATACTTCTTCATCCTTCTTCCATTCATCCCTTGCTTCGTTTATCCAATCTGGTTGGATAATAGAAATAGTACAAAACAATGCTTCCACATCCTCATCCTTGAAGAGTCTTCCCATTCGGTAAGGTCGCAATTTTTTAAGTGCATGTAGTATTGCCGACATTTCCTTCTCATAAATAAATTTTTTGAGATGTAGCAGTGAAAATACCCAATCACCTACATCAAAACATTTTTCACTACGATGTTGATCTACCTGTTGTTTCGTTTCATTTTTCACCGAAGTGGCGCTATCCTTTAAAAGTTGGAGAACTTGTTGTTGATGCTCAATGTGATCTTTCACTGCTTGAACCTTTTTCTTCTTGATATGTCCTTCTATCTCTAGAGTTTGAGGAGTGGCAATTTCTTCCAATCCTTTACAAGATATGGTCGGATTCATTTCTTGATGCTCGATGTGATCTTTCACTTCTTGAAAATTTTTCTTCTTGATATGTCCTTCTATCTTGATAGTTTGAGGAGTGGTAATTTCGACCAATGAATTACAAGATATGGTTGGATTTATTTCTTCTTTCTCGGTGTGATCTTTCACTTCTTGCACCTTTTTCTTCTTGATATGTCCTTCTATCTTGAGAGTTTGAGGAGTGGTAATTCTTGCCAATTCTTTCCAAGATATGGTATGATTCATTTCTTCTTTCTCTAGGGTGGGGTCCTGGCGTACATCCTCTTCTTTTGATGTTTCTTGATCCTTTTCTTCCTCCTCTTCATATTCTATGTAAAATAATTTCTTCTCAGCACACTTATGACCTTTAGTGCATTTGCTATCACAATTGTAACAAAGCCCTTTTTCTCTTTTTTCTTCCAATTGTTGTGGTGTAACCCTTGTAGGTTGTGGATGGCTACGAGAAATAACACTTCTATATTTATAGTTATGGGGGGTATGCTTCCTGGTTTCCATAATTTTGCTTTCCACTATGTCACAAAGCCATTTTACCATTTCCAATTGTTGTGGTGTTGCTCTAAAGAAGGTGTTTCTCTTTGTATCCTCATAATGTGCTACCATTTCCTCTGTGAAAATTGACCACGTAACAAGTTTTTTATGAGAAAAAAGCCCTTCATACCATAAAAGTTGATCCAGTTCTAAATATGAAGATGAAATACATACCTTTTGTAACAGTGGTACACCATGTAGATCAAAATATTGCTCCATGTGAAGTATCCAATTTACCGGATCCTTGCCATCAAACTTCCTCATCTTGCTTTTTCTTGATTTTAGGAGCTCGATCTTGAAAGGACTGTAAATTTGTACTTTCAGAGCTTTAAGTTCTAAAACTACGATCTGTAGTAGCCCTTTGCGTCCTCTTTCCAATGCCACCAGTCTGATCCAAATTGGATTCTCCAAGGACAAGTTATGTCAAATCTCCCACAGTGACCTGATTATAGACCTTTCTATAAGAGCAACTTGTATGAAGTGCCACGTGTCACTGTTTTAACGTTTGGCACTGAAAAATATATAGAAGAAACTATATTCCTTCCTCTTTCTGTACCTTCTTACAAAATTTCAATCCGATGCTCAGAGAGAAAGTTATGACAATTTTCCCCAAGTCACCTGTTTGGAATGTAATTTAGGAGTCTACAAAAAGACCAACTTCCTCAATATCTCCGCAAATATAGCACGAAAAGCTCTGAAGTTTGGACCCGAGATTCAGCGCGATTTATTCTCAAATGGGCTTTGTTTTTAGCTTCTGAAATGTCACAGAAAAAAAATTTATAGCGAAAATGCCACGATGACCTATTTGGAGCAGCGTAACCCTAGAATCCAAAGCTCTAATAGCCTTAAATACTTTAGGAGTTTGAGGAGAATCCTTTCTATTTATAGGAGTCTAAGGGGTCATAACATAATCAGAGCCGACATAACAATAATAATGTAAGGGCACAATAATAACAATAGTGGGCTTCTATGTGGCACAATAGTAACAATATGGGCACTACATGGGTACATCAATATAATAAGTGAGTTGTACTAATTACAATAAGGGGTTACACTAGTAGTATAGGGGCCTAACAATCGGAGTCCGGATGAGGGAGATATCGTTGATTTAAAATCAACTCTTTTTCAAAAATTTTGGTGACAGCGGGAGAGTTGCAGTGTAGATCTGAAATTCCAGTGCCTGGCTCAAGATTTCTATCACACGAGCAAATGCAAAATGGTTGTTCCATTTCCAAAAATAGGTCATAATAGAGATTCTGAGAAATATTGACGGAATTGTGACCATTTCAAATTTCTGCCAAGTGAATTTTTCTCAAACCCTCTTCATGGAAAATTTTACAGGAAAAGATAATAGCCCTACTATTGAAAAATTCATACAAAAACTAAAGAGCATATATGGGGTATTTTGGAAGTCTATAGTACCAATTGGTTTGAAAGAAGAGGCTGCCATATGGTGGAACTCGCTTGGCATCAAAGACTTGTCCAAGTTTTCGAATGAAGATTTGGAAAAACTCCTTATGGACAAATGGTCTCAAGCTAAAAAACAAGATAAGGGGAAACATATGGGGTTATTTCCTACTAGTATATCCTTATTATAGGTTCATGGATTGATTCAAAAGGAGAAGATCATTATTTCTATAAATCCTAGTTGCAAGCATAATTTTATCAATGTTAATTTGGCAAAAAAATTGCAAGTTCCATCAAAACACATTGAAAACACACAGGTGGATGATGAGGATGTTCAAGTGTATAAGGATTTGAAGATTTCTATGGATAAGTATGTGTTGCATGGTGATTTTTATACTTCAGAGATGGATAATATGGATGTTGTTTTGGGATATCGTTGGATGGAATCTGTGGGTACTATCAATATTAATGTGCAGAAGAAATTCCCGGAGCTCTGGTATAAAAAGAAGAAAATTACATTACAGGATATTTCCATCAATAAATAGGTAGAGTACGTGGAGGCTGAAGCAGAATATGTTCCAGGGACTGACATATCAGATGATGAGCCAATAATGATTGACAATCAAACACAAACAGAGGCTAAAGCAGAAAAGGTTACAGGTGTTGATACATCAGATGAGGGCTCAGTGGTTGAAGCAATATTGGAAGATAAGACACCACATTAGGCACCACAACATGCACCAAATAATAGTTAGGCTCCAGCAAAGGGTGAATTAAAGAAAAAGACACCATGGGTTAAAACTTCAACATAACATCAGCCACATCACCCCGCAAGACAACAACCAACAAGATGGCAACCAATTAGCCACAAGGAAAACAACCCCCACATGACAAATAGAGCAGAGTGAATAGCCACCTACTACACATCAATGCAGAAGAGCTACCACGGTCAACTTCCATCTCAAGCGAGTGAGGCACCAGCGAGATCGAGGGTTCACCTTTCTCTTGGATGGCTAGATGCACATGTATGGTACTAGTGGACTACTCTTTTGAGTAGATCTTATTATTTATGTTCTTCCCATGTTTCGGGGATGAAACGTGCTAAGGGGGGTGGAATGTTATATACCTAGTGGGGGATAATATGGGGTACAAAGGGAGGTACCCAAGGGAATAATGTAATAATGGGATGGGCCATAGTAATAAATAAGGTGGTTAACCTGTATCATGTAAGGGACCACAAGTAGTTAGTAATAATGCAATGGGCCCATGGTGTTAGTTCGATGGTATGAGAGAACCATGGTAATGACCCATGGTATTGTATGTGTGTGGCCTATATAGAGGCTAGAGACTCCATATGGAGAGATGTCAGAGATTATTGTATGAACATGCATATGGCTTGTGGTGTGTTGTCCTTCCTTAAGGAGTGAATGTATGGTGTTGCCCTACCTTAAGGGTTTGAATCAATAAAGAAGAATTTCTATCTATTTCTATCTTATTATTTCTAGGTATATTTGTATTCTCATATATTTTTAGATTAGATCTATAAAAATTTCTCCACTTTTTCCCAAGAAAGTGCTCTGATACCACTTGTTATAGCTCTGACCCAAAAATATATGAGAATACAAATATACCTAGAAATAATAAGACAGAAATAGATAGAAATGCTTCTCTATTAATCAAACCCTTAAGTTAGGGCAACACCATACATTCACTCCTTAAGGAAGGAGAACACTCCACAAGCCATATGCCTATTCATACAATATTCCTTGACACCTCTCTATGTGGAGTCTCTAGCCTCTATATAGGTCTCATACATACAATACCATGGGTCATTACCATGGTTCCCTCATACCATTGAGCTAATACCATGGACCCATTACATTATTACTAACTACTTTGTGGTCCCTTACATGATACGGGTTAACCACCTTATTTATTACTATGGTCCATCCCATTATTACACTATTACCTTGGATACCTCCCTTTGTACCCCATATTATCCCCCCTAGGTATATAACATTCCACCGCCCTTAGCATGTTTCGTCCTCGAAACATGGGAAGAACACAAATAATAAGATCTACTCAAAATAATAGTCCACTGGTACCATGCATGTGCATCTACCCATCCAAGAGAAAGGTAAACCCTCGATCTCAGTGGTGCCTCACTTGCTTGAGATGGAAGTTGACTGTGGTAGCTTTTCTGTGTTGATGTGTAATAGGTGGATCTTCGCTCCTCTCTATCTGTCATGCGGGGGTTGTTGTCCTTGTGGCTAATTGGTTGCCATCTTGTTGGTTGTTGTCTTGTGGGGTGATGTGGGTGATGATATGTTGAATTTTTAACTCATGATGTCTTTTTCTTTAATTAACCCCTTACTGGAGCCTGACTGTGATCTGGTGCATGTTGTGGTGCCTGCTATGGTGTCTTATCTTCCAATATTACTTCAACCACTGAGCCCTCATCTGATGTATCAGCACCTGTATCATTTTCTACTTTAGCCTCTGTTTGTGTTTGATTGTTGATAATCAATGGCTCATCATCTGATATGTCAGTATCTGGAACATCTTCTGCTTTAGCCTCTATGGACTCTACCTGTTTAGTGATGGCAATATCCTATAACGTAATTTTCTTATTTTTATACTAGAGCTTCAGGAATTTCTTCCATAGGTTAATATTTATAGTACCCATTGATTCCATCCACGGGTATCCCAAAACAACATCCTCAGTAGCCATATATGAAGCATAAAAGTCAGAATGCAATACATACTTGTCCATAGAAACCTTCAAATCTTTATAAACTTGCACCTGCTCATTATTAACCTATGTGTGCTCCATGTGATCCGCTGGCACTTGTAATTTTTTTTCTAAGTTGACACTTATGATATTTTTCTTGCAACTTGGATTTATAGACACAACGATCTTCTCCTTCTGAATTAATCCATGAACCTGTAATAAGGAGATACTAGCAGAAAATAACCCTTTAGGTTTCTTGGTTTCCTTCTTTCCTGTACCAATAAAATCTTTGCTAGGTTGTGTGTCAGTCTGTGTGAGCTTAGTAAGAGGACCCACAAAATTAGATTTATGGTCAAAGTGGTCACAAATAGATTTTTTGAACATCTCCCAAGTAGTTGTCCTTGGATGGCATTTTTTATGACATTGCCACCATTGCCATCTTTCGTGGTCCAAGTACATTTTTCCCACACTCAGCTGAGTTGCATCATCATAGATGTAATTCAATTTGAAATATTTCTCCATTTGTGCTAGCCATTTGGCTGGATGAGAGCCATCAAATTTATACAAGTCCCTCAAATTCTGATCTAGGCCCGCCATCACAAAAAAAATTGGCGAAAATTTGAAATGGCCACAATTCTGTCAATATTGCTCAGAATCCCTATTATGACCTGTTTTTGGAAATGGAAAAACCATTCTGCATCTTCTCATTTGGTAGAAATCCCGATCTAGGCACTAGAATTTCTAATCCATGCTGCAACTATCCTGCCGTCACAAAAAATTGCTGAAAAATAGTTGATTTTAAATTAGCGATATCTCCCTCATCCGGGCTCCGATTCGACTGATTTGTTTTTTGAAATCTGGTATTCTTTCACAAATAATCCAGATCTGCAATTAGATTCTGTAGATTTTTCACCCAGGCATCTAGATCTACGCCGCAAACTCGCTGCCCCGAAAAAACGTCTACAACACCACTGATTTTTAGATCAGTGATATCTCCTTCATCCCGATTCCGATTCGGCTATTTTTTTTTTGAAATCGGGTATTTTTTCACAAAGAATACATATATACAATTATATTTTGTAGATTTTTCCCCAAAACATATAGATCTGATCTACAAACTCGCCACCCCAGAAATCCTACAAAAAATAAAAATAAAAAATCTCCACTTTTTTCCAAGAAAGTGCTCTGATACCACTTGTTATAGCTTTGACCCAGAAATATATGAGAATAAATATATACCCAGAAATAATAAGATATAAATAGAGAGAAATGCTTCTTTATTGGTCAAATCCTTAAGGTAGGGCAACACCATACATTCAGTCCTTAAGGAAGGAGAACACTCCACAAGCCATATGCATGTTCATACAATATTCCTTGACACCTCTACATGTAGAGCCTCTAGCCTTTATATAGGCCTCATACATACAATACCATGGATCATTACCATGGTTCCCTCATACTATAGAACTAATACCATGGACCCATTACATTATTACTAACTACTTGTGGTCCCTTACGTGATACGGGTTAACCACCTTGTTTATTACTATGGCCCATCCCATTATTACACTATTACCTTGGGTACCTCCCTTTGTACCCCATATTATCCCCCCTAGGTATATAACATATGGAGAGGCTGTATGAATTATAATGAAGGCTTGCGCAAATGAGTTAGCTGTTGGAACGCATTCAAATCAATTATTTGGTGATTAAATTGATGGATTCAAAATGAGGACGAGACAGGAATCGAAACTGGTGCACTATAATGGATTTGACACGCGGCTATCACCCATGTTTTGCAATGATTTCATTTTATTTCGGTAGTGCTATGTCCACATAGTTCATATATTCAATATATTAACCCTTACTGTAAAATTAAAGTATTACATGCCTTCAACTAATTTGCTAACCTTTATTTGTCCTTTGATATATTCTGCAGGTAGTTCACACTCAAAAGGAGTCATTTATTCTTCAATTTGAGACACCAAGTGTTCCTATCAAATTGGCTACAGAAATCTTATTAAAGCTGCACAAACTTGTCCGAGCTACAGAAAATCACTAATTTTGTAGCTAAGAGATTTTTTTTTTCTTTTAAAAGAAAGAGCAACCTAGGAAAAAGGAATACATTTTTGTTTAGGACGAAATGGTAAAGAGAGAAAATTTAAGGTGCCAACAAGAGTTGGTTTTTCCTTTAAATTTTCTGTATAAGCATGCCAACAACACATTGATTTTCATGTTTATACATCATTATTTATTATTTATTTTCTATTTTTATTTTTATTATATATATATATATATATATATCGATATATATGTAGAGAGAGAGAGAGATAAAATTTATAAGGTGGAAAAGAAGAAGAATTATTTTCAACCATTTTCAATTCTAAATTGTCTCGCAAAATTTTGAAAAATTCTTCTTTTGTCAATGGCTTGCAATAAAATCTAAGTTGATGTCCATTCACTAAAAGAGGAATTTTCTCTTCATCAATAGTCCTAATTCTAACTACACCATTGTCAAAGACATTTTCAACTTCATAAGGTCCAAGCCAGTGAGTTTGAAATTTTCCTTGGAAATTTTTAAACTTTGAGTCAAAGAGTAATGCCCAATCTCTTGGATGAAATTTCCTTTCTTTAATGTACTTATCATGCCATATAGATCTCTGTTGCTGAACTAGGCCAGTCTTCTGGAGGGATTCTTGTCTTATTTAGTCAAGCTCATTAAGCTGTCCCATCCTTTGCTTTTGTGCTTCTGATAAGTGAAGACCCAACTGGACTATTGTTTTATAGGCCTGGATCTAGAAATCTATTGGAAGTAAGATTTGATTCCCATAAAAAAATTCATAGGGACTATGTCTTGTAGTACTTCTCCATGTAGTTCTATAAGCCCACAAAGCTTCTAGAAGCTTTTCTGCCTAGTCCTTCCTATGTAAGTGTATAGTCTTGGTAAGAATTGCTCCAATCACCTTATTTGTAGACTCAACTTGTCCGTTAGCTTATGGATGGTATGGAGTGGACTTCTGATGCTTGATTTTGTACTACACAAGTTTCTGCACTAATCTAGATGTAAAATGTGTTCCTTGAACTATTACAATTTCTCTTGAAACACCAAAACGAGTACAAATATCCTCAAAACAAAATGAAACTACAACATTTTCAGTAGCAAAAGGAAGTTCTTTAACTTCTATGCATTTAGTGACATAATCAATACATACCAAGATATACCTTTTTTGCTTTGAAGGTGGATTGGTTGGACCAACAAAATCTAGTGCCCATTTTTCAAATGGTTCAATGAGTACTTGCGGCTGTAATGGAATTTCATTTGAAAGAGTAGGTTTGCCCATTCTCTAACAACTATCACATCTTTTAACATATTCCTTGGTATCCTTGAAAATGGAAGGCCACTAATATCCTAAAAGTAGGACCTTATAAGTAGTTCTTTTTCAGGAAAATATCCTCCACATGGTTCATCATGGCATGCTTTAAGTATTTCCGGTATTTCATCTTCTCGAACACATCTTCTAATGATGATATCTGGTCCTCTTTTGTATAATTTTCATTTATCCATGAATAAGATGTGCTATTGTTTACTATCCTCCTATTTTCTCTAGGAGACAAATGAAATGGTATTTTACCTGTAGCTAAATAGTTAGCAATATTTGCATACCAAGGTGATTTAGTAGATACTGCGAAAAGATATTCATCAGGAAATTTATCCTCCACAAGTTGATCATTATTATCATTCTGAATTCGAGATAAAAAGTCAACAATTGTTTTTTGTTTTCTGGGTCTATCTGGAATGGTGATGTTGAATTCTTGTAACAATAAGAGCCATCTAGTTATTCTTCCATTAGTAATTGGTTTATTCATCAAGTATCTAATGATAGAGTGGTTTGTGTGAATCAAAGTTTCATAGCTAGTTATATAATGTCTGAATTGGTTAATGGCATGAACTACAACTAAAAACTACTTCTCAGTTACAGTATAATTTAGCTTGGTTGGAGTTAAATTTTTATTGCTGTAATACATTTCATAAGGGGTAAGGTACATTTTCCCTAACACATCTCCTAAGGCTATATTTGAAGCATCATTTGATATATGGAAAGGAAATTTCCAATTATGTCCTTTTAAGATAGGCGCTTCAGAAGTTTTCTTTTTCAAAGTTGAAAGGCATCTTCACAATCATAATTCCAACTGAATTCATAGTCTTTGGTAAGTAGTTTAAAGAGTGGAGATACACTTTTTGTGAAGTTTTCTATAAATATTCTATAATATCTAATAAAACCAAGAAAACTCCTAACATCTCCTTGACATTTTGGCACTGATAATTTAGAAATGGCCTCAACTTTAGATGAGTCTACCTTAATCCCATCTCCTGAAATATGGTGACCTAAAACAATTCCTTCATTAAACATCATAAAAAAGTCTCATGGCTTAATGAAAGAATTGTTTCTATACATCTTATTAAAACTTTTTTTAAATTTTCAAGTGCTTCGTTAAAAGAATCTCCATAAACTACGAAATCATCCATATACACTTCCACACAATCATGAATAAGTTAGAGAAACTTCCTAGAACTACTCTTTGGAATGTTTCTGGGGCATTTCATAATCTTAAGGGAAGTACTCAGTAAGCATAAGTTCCCCATGGACAGGTAAATGTGGTTTTATCTTGATATTCAAGTGCTACTTGAATCTGATTATATCCACTAAAACCATCCAAAAATTAAAATACTTTTTCCCTGCTAATGTGTCCAATACTTGATCTATGAAAGGAAGTGGAAAGTAGTATTTTAATGTTTCTTTATTCAATTCCCTATAATCGATACATACTCTCCATTTCCCATTTTTCTTTGGAACGATTACTAGGGGTGAAACCCACTGACTGTGTGATATTGGAAAGATGAAATTTACATTTAGTAGCTTTTGTAATTCCTCCTTAACAATTTCTTTTAGATTTGGGTTCATTCTACATTATGGTTGTCTAACTAGTGTTGGCTTGTTGGGGCTTGACCCAGGTTCAACATTAGTTAGCCAAACAAATCCCTACACTACGGCCCCTTTTGGCATAAGCCCGCGGAGCACAGACTGAAGTCTCACCAAAAGTAGTATGGGGGGATGCTGGAATGAAGTTTCTGCACCCTTGAGATGGTTGTGATGTCAGTTTATTTTAGCTATACCTACCTGTGTGCACATTGTTTAGTCCTCTGTTCCACCCTTCAGCACCTTCACAAAAGGATACAATCGGCTTTCATGCAGCCCTAACCAGGGGATGATATACTTTCGTGCTGCTAGGGTAGCGAACGATGATATTTCCCAAACTAAGCTAAGTGTCTTACTTATCTTATTAACAAATATTAGTTAGCGAAGGGGTAACTTCAGTATCATCTGGTTGCTGATTAGATTGTTGAGGAATTATGGTGTTTTGAATGACAGAGGCTAAGAAAAGCCATACCGGCAGGTCGATTGTGATTCCTGGAAGGGACAAGGTAGCCATATATGGAGAACCAATATCTCCCCAAGAGGAGAAAGGAATAGGATTCCCTCCAAGAGGGATTCCTTAATTGGTAGACTCCATTATCTCAACCTCATATCAAAAAAGGAATAGGGATGTTATTCCGATTAAAATAAATTTTAGACACTTTGACGCAACTTGCTTTTTCAATTTTTAAGAGTCGAGAAAAAGCTAAAGGTGACTCTAGTCGCCTTCGATTTTTAATGATCCTGAAGTGACAAGTGCTCAAATGGACGTTTTCTTTTAAGGAGTCAAAAAGGAACGAAAGTGAATACTTTGGAAATCTAGATAGAGGGTTTACCAAGCTGATATTAAAACTGCAAAATACACCTTGGTGATAAATGATAGAGAAATTACCAAGGACTTATGTACGGCAATCAATATTCCCGAATGATGTGTTTAGTGCATTATGATCGATAGGGCGGGAGACATGGCTTCCTAAGGATAAAGGATATCAGCTTATTGTGGTCTCCAAATATATACTCGACGGTACAGGGAGCACAAGTCCGTACTGGCACTTGTCGTATCAAAGAGGAGGAATCACCTAACCTTCTATGAAAATGATAGTTACTAGGTTTTACGACGCTGAAACACGTCTCTAGCCTAGACTTCTAGATGTTTTGCATTAGGTTCCAAAGTGTTTTTATGTTCATTGAGGTTTATTTTAGGGTTGATCCTGCTTAGAAGTTTGTCTTTCAAGGTTCACCATGTGATGTAGATGTGAAATTCCTAAATATGATATCTAAAATGATAAACAATTGTTTATGTTCCTTTAGCAATGAAAATCCTAGCTACAAAGGAAATAAGATTATGATTTTCTTTCATCAGAGAGCATAGAGCACACACTAAATGCACTTTCCTAATCAAATTTCGCATGCGGTCAAAATGCAGATGCACATGCATGTATTTTTTTTCTTCTTCATTATTGTGTGAATGCCAAAAAAGGAAAGCTAAGTACAGATTTGAACTATTTTCTTTCAAAGCGACACTTCTAACAATTTCTTTTCAAAATGAAATGAAGACTAAGACGACACTTTTCATTTTCGAAATGAAAACTATAAAATGACACTTCAAATACTAATAACTCAAATCAATTACAATGACAAAACTACAATCAACTATCTAGAAAAGGAAGACTTTATGACACTCTTCTTTTGATTTAAAATGACAATTACGACACTTGCATCAAAAATGACAGTTTGACTAGGCTACTTTCGACAAAGGAATACTCTAAATGATTGACAAGTACACAAAAATATTTACAATTCCTAACTAATGGAGGCTGAAATATGTGAAGGAAGAAGGTTTCAATAAGAAGGTACTGATCATGTACAGCAAAACTATTGAATAAAGCTGAAAACAAGGAGGAAAAAACCAACTTTCAGAGAAGAAAGTAGTATCACTCAATCATCTCACCTGCAACACAGGGAAATAGGGATGCATCTCACCTGTGACATATGGGAGGTGTGATGCATCTAGGTTTCATAGTTACAGAAAGTGCGATGGACTAGGTAGCAAAACTGAGCTTTGTTTTTGCTCAAAATTTGCAGCTAATTTCAATGATTTAGGCTGAGTAATGATGGACAGTAAAAACAAAGCATAAGGGTAAGATCTGATGAGGTTCTGAGCTACCACAAGGGCACTTAGAATTATTTTTAAGTCATATGTTCAGTTCATAAACCAACCCAGAGATTGACTGAAGCAGCATTCATCTACTTCGCAATTGCATAGAAAAGGCGTTTTGGAGGCTAGTTGGTTAACTTTAGGCTCTGTCTGTAATTTATAAAGCAAACAATAAACAAACAAAACAAAATATTTAGTCCCCAGTGGATTCGCCATTTTGTTTCAGGGAAAATTAGTGTCGATTCGAACTACTAGTCCCACTAAGATGGGTAGCTATCTTAGAAAAAAAAAATGAAATCTTCTTAAAAGTTCCTTTAAGTGTGATAGATGGAAGAGAAGAAAAGAGGACCAACCTGGATCTTTTGCTTTGATCCTAGCTTGATTTCTCCTTTCCTTGATAGAATTTGTCACTCCTTTCCTACTTTTCCCGCTTCAAAGAGTACCTATAGAGTCAAAGTAATAGCAAACTATCAAAGAATCTCTATCTAAAACATCATAAACAATGCAGAATCAGAAACACATACCATACAATTGCATTCATAAACAAGATTCACAAATACACAATTATATTGAGGAAAACTCAAATAACTTTATTAATAGTAATGTAATAGAGGATTACAACCCAGCTGTTTGATCCAGCATCATCCTCCCAATTGTAGAAGCCCTCTTCACCTCATGAACAAGCAAATCACCCAATAACGCAATGTCTCTTCTCACCAACAAACCAACAACACTTCCTTACAAAATACAAAATTCCAGCCTCTAGATCTCTCAAATGAGAGATCCATTTATAGATGTCTTGCAAGGGTGTGAGTCAGCTCTGGGTTTTTGATTAGTGTCATTCCACTGATAGTTCTTGGTTCCATTTGGAGAATTCATTGATATCATACTCATCCCTAGGCGAATTCAGAGAGTCAAGTGTCACAGGAGAAGTTTCTGGAAGATTCCATGATCATCCACCTTGCAAACTGTCTTTACCATTTGTCTATAGCACCCCACAAAAGGCCATCTCAGTATGCATCACACCTGACCCGTTTGGCAGTCAGTATGCATCACACCTTACTCATGGAGCAGTCTGTATGGTCTAGTTTTGGATAGTTATAAGTAGTTTTTTAGGTGGAACTTCTGGGAAATGATGTAATTAGTTGACCATGATCCTTAATTAGGGTATGAAACACCATTTTTAGGGACATAAGGATCCCTTAGTTTATGGACATATCAGTTTGGGGTTGCAGTTCCCAAATATGTCTAGAACACTTGCCTCTTATTACAATCTACTTGAGGGAGGTAAGATAATCCCAAATAAATTTTCAATTCCACTATTTTTGGAATTGGAGAAAGAAAGAGTGAGAACACATAGGTGGATGCAGATAACCATATCCAAAGGGGTTGACGATATTGGCCTTATGGAAAACAAAACCAGGGAAATGGACAGAGAATTGAGTGCTCTCAGAGACAGAGAAGCCATCACAAGAAGCCACCTTGAAAATGAGAATGGAATCTTAAGGAGGGAGCTACAAGAGAAAGAGACTCAACTGGCATACATGACCAACTTATCCATGGAAGCATTACAATGTAGAACAACGATAAAATCTTATGGCCTCTATCTAAAGGACTAATGGCTTCAATTCCAAATAAAAACTTTGGCACAAAGAGGCACAATTCCTTTCCAAGACTATAGGCAGTTCATGGACATGTGTGACCAAAGCGCCTTGGAGGATAAAGAAAATATGACAGAGTTCTACCTACACAATGTGGCCCTCACAGACATGAATGTGTGGGACACCAATGCCAAACCAGGGGACCTATAATTAATGGCCATGGCATCATGGATGAACCATGAAGAATTGAGGGCAGCATAAATGAAAAGGCTGATGATAAAAGAGCAGAACGAGCCATTAATGATAAGATTTGAGCCATTAGATCCTATGGCACTCATTAGCACACACAAAATTCTTGCTAATGACCCACAGATTGCCCTTAAGTATCTAACCAATCAGGCACAAACCGTTGCACACTTTGAAGATATGCAAAGGCTACTTGGGGATGACTGTGTGCATGCATGCATGAGAAGATGGAACACCTTACCTCATAGTTTGTAGATCAAGGAATACCATTCCCCCATGAGGCTGAAGGAGGCATTGAAAAGAGTTCCAATGTATAAGCACTCCATGCAAAGGCTGAAGGTCAACTGGATTGACCTCAAACTGATTCTCCCACTCCTATTAGGCATGATGGAAGGCAGAAGAGAAGAAGAAGAGGACGAGCACTAGAAGGACATAGAAAGAAAGGCAGGGTTCTATGGAGAACATAAGAAGACCACAATAGAGGCCTAGGATGCTAGGGAGGCCACTAGGGCCATAAAAGATGAGGAGATTGACTAAGTTACTTAGAGGATGAGCAACACCTTCAGTGGCGGGGTGATGATGAGCCTCATAAATGGGTAATTATATGGGCTCATTTTACCTCCTAACCTAGTCAAATCAACCATTCTCTTAGCTTATTGTATGATTTTCTGATTATATTTATGCTTATAGAGTGAGTTGAGTTAGTTATGATGCCACGTGGTCTAACATGTATTTAATGCAGATTATTGATGGATTTCAACGTCAAAGTCAAGGATCCAGTGGTCAAATGGCAGAAATAACTCGAAGTAGATAGAGGAGAGGAATTATAGGAGCGAATCCCCCTCATTTATTACTCCTCACCTCGAATTCCCCTTCATTTAGCTCAGAGTACAAGCAACCGAATCATACACTAGAAGGCAGTCGAGCAAGTGGAGGATGACTGATAGTTATCTCGAGTTTTGGGAGCCAAGCCTCCCTAATTTTAAGGAAGCTATTGGTAGCCTTAGATGTATAAGTAGAGAGGCCTAGGGCCTCACTAGAGTTGTATTTTTTTTTGCTTATGTAAACGCTGCTCGAATTTTGAGCTTACTATTTTTGTGACAATTTTATGTAATCTTGCTATTTTTCGATAATGAAGATGGAACCCTTTTTGAGCTAGCACTGAGTTACCTCAGAGTGCTGAAGCTCTTGGGTTAAGGCCCAATCCAAGCATCCAAGCTTATCTTTACTTGTATTTGTGTTCTTTACTTCACCTCGTAGATTAATTTATTGTTAGATGTATTTCTTTTATGGTAAAGAATAGGTTGCTTTTGATGATTTAGTAGTTTGCTTCCATTTGTGCTTTCTGTTGTAGGTTAAGTAGTGATCAGAAAAGATTCAAAAGGGTAGAAATAGTTCCTTGGCCTCTCTTCCTCCCTCCGAGACCATGATTTGAGGCAAAGACTCTCTTGTTGCCCCCAAAACACAAATTTTCCTCATTCATAGGACTTCTAGTGTTTGTAGCTCTTTAGTAGATTAATAGTCCAGTTTTGCTTTGATTCAGATCTCCTTTATCATGTTCATTTATTGATTTTCAATAGTCCTCTTTCATGATTTCCTTTCCTACAACATTTCTCAGCATTTCCTTTCATAGATCATATTTTAGACCATTTTAACTCAAAACTCTGTTTTTCTAGATGCACTCATTTCATTGCTTTCCTGATCTTCTTGGCTGACTGTCAGTTTCTATGCAGATGATCTCTTCCAATAGTAGGCCAGCTTGGTAGAAATCACATCCTCCATCTGATCCATGCCCTACAGGTCTCCCAAACCTCACCTCATTCTACCTTAGTTTCCTTCATTTTTCATAGAACTTCTTCCTCTCTCCTTCAGAAAACCCAATCATCTTTCTCTCTCCTATTGATTCATGGTAGACCTTAGTTGCCCTAACACCTCATTCCACCCTTCATCCACCTTTTCCACCCACTCTTACACCCTCAAAATAGCGGAAAAATCTCTCGGCCTCCTCTTGTAGGCCTCCTGTAGTTTCCCTGTTTTCCTCCTGTAGTTTCCCTGTGTCCTCCTATAGTTTTTCCTGTAGGCTTTCTTTTGAAGGCCGAGTGTGGGAAAAGCCTCTAGAAGGCAACCTAAGATCTCCTAGGAACCATTCAAACCATATTCCATCCTCCCAAGCTCCAAAACCACCCTCTAATGCCATTTGTTCGCTGCCACACTCACACACAATAAATTAGATGCACGTCAAATTCACATAAAAACATATAAAAATCCAAAAATATGTTTTTGCTTATTTACTTCCAGAAATAGCATGGCTAGATGTTGTTTACCTTCTTGAGTAGGTAATGGCATTTATTTCATGGTTTTCATAGTGTTTTTGGCAAAAGTAGGATTGGCTTGTTAATTAGGGTTTACTAGGTCTTGCTTCACATTCCAGTCTTTTTCCTTTATGCAATTAGAATAGCCTCTATAGAGTAATCTTTCTTTCTTTCATCACACATAGAGATTCTTCTGAGATCCATAGATGTGGCTTGAGCTCCTAGTGATCTTGTGTCGGTTGACCAAGTGACAATCTGCAGTACTTCTGCATACAACACTGACGCTTCCAAGTTTGTTACGAACTACTGGGTTGATAAAAGTAAACTTGGAAGCCCAGGAGTTGTAGCATTCTTGCTACAGTACTGGCGCTCACCATTTCCCCAACAAAACTCCTAACATCAAGAACATTAGTAGGGATTGATAATTTCATGATGGCCTCCATCTTGGCAAGATCTATCTTCATCTCTCCTCCATTTATCACATACCCCAGATGCACCAAAGACTCTTGTGGAAACTCACACTTCCTAAGATTTTCTATCAGATAGTCCTTCCTTAATATTGCCAACACCTATGTCAAATGTGAGTTGTGGTCCTCCCATGTAGAATTTACCAATATATCATCCAAATATACAATAACCAATGAATCTATAAAAGGGTGTAGTATATCATTCATTAACCTCATAAATCTAGTTAGTTCACTACATAGGATTAACGACATGACTAAACACTTAGACAACCCTTGCCTAGTTTTGAAAGAAGTCTTCCAGGTATCCTATTATTTGAATTGAACTTGATGACAACCCAACTTTAAGTCTATCATGGTTAAGTACTTGGCTTGTTACAACTAATCCATTAGATCACATATCATGTGAAAGGGGTACCTGTTCTTGAGTGTGATTTTGTTCAACCCCTTGTAATCAATAAATATCCACCAAGTCCCATCCTTCTTTAGAAAAATGATGATGGGTGGCCCACATGGTGATGTACTTGGTCAAATGAGACCTAGTTCTAGTAGCTACTACAATTGTTTCTTCACCTCACTTTCTTTTATAACAGACTACATGTACAACCCAATGTTTGGCACTAAGGAGTCCATCAAATTGCTGGAACTCGCACTCCTCTTCCTGTTTGGATAGAAACCCCTTTAGGATCTTATAATACATCTCTATATTCCTATAGTAACTCTTCCCGTTTTTTTTTGTTTCTTAATACACCCTTCTAGCCATACCTTTCCTCTTACTAACTCTTTAACACATTTAATATCTCTTAGAAATAGTAAGTCATACTTCTTGCTAGAACTGAACAATTTCTTGGATTGGTGGACACTTACCAAATTTATTTTTACTTGCCATTGTGCATGTTTATGGAGAATGATTTTCCATCCTTAATGATCTGGTGTTGGTTTGATCTTTGTGTGAATATTGCATCTTGCATGTACATGTATGGACTTATAAACACCACTCCACATACATCAAGGGGAACCACATTTAGTTCAACTTCATCAATAAAATATGCACTAATAACAAATCCAATTTTGCACTATTTTGTTACCTTTATCTCTGCATCCTTATTTACCCATCCTAATGAATATGGGATTAGATGATCTTGAAATTCCAATCACAATTTGTTAACAAACCCTACTACAATGAGATTTTATTGTAATCCTGAGTCAAATGGAGCATCAATCTCTGCCTTTTTAACTTGTATCTTTATGTGGAATATTTTGGTCATTTCTCTCTCTTCCTCTTGCCAAAGGCCACTCAAATCCACCTCCTTCTGCACTAACATATAGAAAATATTTTCATCCATGTTTGAGATAATTTTAACCAGGTTCCCCAAATCGGTGGCCATGAAATTATTATTCTTATTGTCTTTTCTTTTTGTTCTTCGAGTTAAGCTTAGGATGAAACTTCCAACACTTCTCCTCAGCATGGTCGCCAATGTTGTAGTGGTGGTAGTGGTTACTAGGATATTTCCACTAGTGTGTTGTGGTTGTCATCTTCTTATATTTTCCCCATTTTTACTTCTTCTTCCCCTCCTTAGAATCATATTGTTTCTCCTTCTTCCTCGATCCACTTGATTTCCCTTTCTTTAAGCGTATGTTCTCAAGGAAATTTTCGTGTACAAAATCCTCTTCCACCGATCTAGGCATGAACAACATCACTTACTTATGCAGATGGTTGTGTAGATCCCCTAAATACTTTAGCAGTACATATGGGTTCTTCAGGGATATACCCAAAATTATGGGCATATTTTTGAACTTTGTGGTGTACTCCTATACACTCTATGCCCACTTCTTCTAGAAGTAGTGCCACCAGATCCACTAGTCCTATACATACCTAATAAGGTAGAACTATGACTTTATGAGCATTTTGAAGTCCTCCCACTTAGTCATTAGAGGATCTCCCTCCAACCTCAAGGTCTCAGTGTTGCTTTTCCACCAAGTTAGGGCATGGCCCTCTAATTTCATCTACACAAATGAAATATTTTGTTCCTCCTCTATATGATGAACACTACAATCATTTCTAGTTGTTGTAACTAGAGATTTAGCTTAAGGATGTCGATATTTTCTTTCTACATCTTGATTTTGACCTTCACTTCCATCAATAGGGACTCTGAATGATCCACGACACTTGAACTGGGTTGATAATTTCTATAGGGCCTTTCATTGACAATTTCTATGTTTCTTCACAATCATGTGATTCACAATTTGATTTGTGCTCTATGTTAGAACCCCATATTCCCATAGTAGACAAAGCTTATTTTTGAGGTTTTACATGAGGAGATTTATATTACGACTTATATCTGCAAATTCTTCTTTTAGCCATGAAAACCTATCCTTTATAGGATCATGGGGGTCATTCATATATTTGTTGTCCATGACTAGGGTTTTCTGACTTTTGGCTTAGCCAATTTAGATCCCTCCAAATCTAAAAAATATCCCCAAACAAACCATCTGTGATACTAATATGATCTTTAAACTACCATGGATATTCCACTGGACAATTCATCACAACATATTTGATAAAACTGTATTTAAAAATCTGAAATATACATTATTATGGTTTTATTTCTCTTTAGATTTTTGAATCTATAGATTAGTATTAACTGAATATGCATGAAAATTAAAAGTTATGCAAAAAATATAGAATAAAAAAATAGAAAAAAATCATGAAATATGATTTGACACAAAGTATAACTTGGGAAACCCTTTCGAGAGACACCCCAGTTAGAAGGTGAGGTTGCTCTACTCTCTTTCCTTGAATATAGAATCGATGTAAGTAGAAAGAAGTATGGAATGTGGCATGTGGGGTGTAACTGTTATCAACCTATTTTCTCCCTAGGGTTAGTACTTGAGATCTCTTTTCTTGTTGACCATTTTTCATGAGATTTGACTCCTCTATTGACCTATTTTTCCCCAAAAATTCAAAAACCTAGTTCTTTCGAGTGTAGCTATAAGCCTTCAACCACACAGAATACCCTCCTTCAGTGTGGTTGTAGCCAAGTCTTCCTATATTTGTACATGCAACAATGGCTTATGTTCTAGTCGGACTTAAGTTATCTAGGAGATCAATTGAATCATCTTATCCTACCTATTCAAGTTGGCTTTGACATACTACTGTAGAAGATTACTTAACACTTCGTCACCCTACGTGTCTACATTCATCCTTCTTGGAGACTCTCTAGCTCTTTATATATTGTTCCATCCTTGATATTCAAGCTAGCCATAGAGTGAGAGGGAGAATTATAGAATCATTTTGATTCAGATGTTGTGATTCACTTATTCTTGAGGTCATATTACTCAGAGAAGGGGAGACATTGCCAAAATATGGAGAGGAGATTCTATGCATGAAGGTATACATGTACCATTTGTTTTATGATAAGCATAAATCTATGTTTTCTTTCATGTAAATATGAATTTATGTTTATTTTTTAATTTTTATGCTTCTTTATTTAAGCTAACATTCCTTTGTAGAAGGAAATTTGTGCTCTCTATTTGGTGGTTCTTGTGTGCATGTTCTAGATTTATTGTAGAGGTTGATATCTCCTGCTTGGAGAAAGGAATATCTACATCGAACCTAACAATATTCATCGATCTATGAGGAAAACAAGTATCATCTCAAACCCTAGTTAGGAGCTGAATGAATGAATGATTGTATAGATCATGTGGTTTAGGATCTAGTTTCTTAATTGATTTTGGTCATATGTTTCTTGATTTGGTAGTCTTGTTCACACCATAAGACTATGGAGAAATGGATCCTAGTGGCTATGTGTAATTTTCCACAAAAACTACAATGAAAAAAATTATCTTTCTGCATTTTATCTCCTATCCCTCTTAGCTAATTTTTTCTTGTATATGGAACAAATGCACTCGAAAAGAATGGAACCCCTTTTCCTCCTAGTGGCCTAGTTATAACACAACCCAATAGCTTATTAGTGGTTAGGAGCCAGTGTTTCACCCACCTAAGGTTTTTCTTTGTAATTCAACACACAACCCTAATGTGAAGGTTTCTCAACATTATAGTATTGTTGAAGATGTAGCTCAATATCATTTTACTATGTCTTCCTTGGAGGTTCTTTAGAGTTGTCCTATGCAACACAGATCCTTATTGACCATTATTGGAGGGGTTGATCCTTTGGAGTAAAAATTGATTACTTTTGATTTTGATTCTATTCCATTTATATGATCCCATCATGTTGATTTATTGGTGCACATATTTAGTCAAGATGTTCACCATAGTCTTGTGGATGTAGGATTTTCCACTTGTATTATGGCCTTGTCATGTTGGAAAGCCCTCGATTATCCAACACTTGTTAATTCAAGAAACATGATTCAAACCTTTGATGGATATAATTTTGTGTCTCAGAGAATTCTTCCAACGTTTTCCTTTGACTTAGAGGGTAATAACATTATTGTTTATGTAAAAGTTGTTGATTTCGCACTATATTATAATCTACTCCTTAGCCATATTTGGTTCTATACTATGACTACCTTCCTTTCATCGGTCTTTTTCATTCTTCACTTTCCCTATGAAGGAAATATTGTCACAATTGATGAAGTTGATTATTGTATGTTGTCAACCAAGTATGCCAATATAGGCACTACAATGTTATTTATTACAGATAACCCTTTGGCCTATGTGAGCATTAATGCGAGCCTGTCTAAAATCCCATCACTTGTTAGTTTATTTCCTATACCCTCACTTGAAATTCCTTCTGCCTCTATATCTCCCATTCACATGATATCTTACATATTTAATGGATCCCATTGGACACATGATCCTTGGGCGGTGCCTTCTCCTTCATATGTAGACATGTATGGTGAGAATATGCATTTAAGTCTAGCTGAATCCACTTATAAATAATCCGTTTGGCATCTCGCACTTCTGAGTTAGGTGACACCTTTGGTGAACCACTTGGCGATTATCCTATTCCCATTTGGGTTGTTGAACATCCACTTTATCATGATTTTTGGGATGTTGATCTTCCTACTGATGATGCAATCATGGAATTCATTTCAATTTCTAATCATCCTTGGGGAGAACTACATCATCAATCGTCTTTCCCTCCATTGTAAAATAAGTTAGATGAGTCACCAAAATATTTGGCTTCCTATGGCCATATTGAGTGGTCTCAATCACCCATTATATTGGATGATGTTTTATTGGAGGGAAAATTAGATAACATTTAGAAGAATATACCCATCAACATTTCTATGAAACCAAGTGTCATGGAAAATATCATGATTGGAGTGGATTGCCCTCCCTGAGAAATTTAAATTTACATCACCTTTTTGAAGGAAAATAGTGACTTTTTTTCTTGGTCTTATGAAGAATTCTTATAATTTATCCCTATATTGTCAAACATAAAATTAATACATATGGCAAAGCTAAGTTAGTTAGACAAAGGCCCATGCAAGTAAATCATCATAAAACATCTAATACTAGAGTAGAGGTTCATAAATTATTAGATGTTGGTTTTTTTTATTTAGTACCCTTTGACAGAATGGGCTTCCAATCTTGTTCTAGTGACTAAGAAGCAAGGGATTGTTATGGAACAATTTTTTCTAAGGTATCAGACTACTTTTAAACCAATAGATAAGCCAAGGATCTACCCAGAGTGGTTTGTATAATGTTAAAGAGGAATCAACAAATCTATCCCTAGTTCGCTCTTACACAAGCAATCAATTTTCACATTCATTCATGATAAAATAAGAAGAGCTTTTGAAGACCCTCACAGATTGAAGAAGTGTTTTGGGCATGATGTAGAGAAACACCTAATCCTACCTAAACATCTCACTTCTAGCTACAAAAAACCAAGACCCCAGACACATACACCACCAACCAAGCAAACAAAAACCTTCTACAGAGGGATTGTCACCCAAAAAACAACATATATAAGTAGAAAACATGATCAGATCACAAGTATGAGAAGGGAACAATGATCTATTAGTCTTAAACAATAATAAAAAAGACATATCTCCAATGAAAAGAGCCCTCTCCTTAGGCTTGCAGCATAGCCTTCTCATCTAAGTGCAACAAAAAAATATCTGATTACCTAAGCTTAAGATCTCATATAATTCTCTTGGTATCTCCGAGACTCAAAATCTAATCATTAGCCTGACCCTCTCCTAGAGGATGAATCCAAACACTTGGTGTCACATGGAATGAGTTGATCTTGTGGACAAGATAGACCTTCCTAGAATCTAACGATATCTAGTGACAAGCAAGCCAATCAAAAAATATCTTTCTCTAAATATGCATTTATAAACAAAGGCAATCAAGTGTTTAGGCCTACCTTGGGTCCAATGCAAGTTTGTGAAAGCCTCACTCCTTTGATCCAAATGAGCCCCCTTGTTGTGAATCTGCAAACACAAACAAGCAAACAAATTAAATAGCACCTGAAAATCCAATACCATAAAGCATACTTAACATGATGATCAAGGAATTCATGAAACAAATGACATAAGACAATTTGTTGAGAAAAATGAATCTGATTGTATTAATTCAAATCAAAGAAGAACTTTACAACCTGTGCCTTTATGCTGTACAAGCTCCTCCCAGGGTCCAACAAGAAGTCTCCTCTACTTTGAAAAGTTTCACTCTTTTCCCAATGAAGCCAAAAAAGGTATCTGATCTCTCCTCTCAAGCTTAACTAGGAAGTCTCAATTACACCAGCATTTACCCTCAAAAATGTTCAGCTTCTAACCTCCCTAGCAACCAGCCCAATGCCTTAATTTATAGTGCAATGGAGGGAAGTTACTAGGTCCTCCTTCAAAGGGATAGCTCCTCTCATCAAGGGATTAGATCCTTCTCTTTTGGGATGCATGAACCACCTAAGAGCGACCAATCCACGTCAAAACTCCTTCTAGAATCATCTAGAATTAACCCAAAGTGAGTTTTTTAGAATAAACTTGCACCTTTTTGACTTTCACAGGGGTCCGCACCCACTCCTTTAGGGACAGAGCGGGTAGGTCCACAGTTTTTGTGAACAGGAGGTGCGGGACCGCAGGTAACAGTGAGAGAAAGTGCGGAACCAGAGCTTTGTTGATTTTCAATGTCTTTCTCTCATTTTCAAAGCTTGACTTGAAGAGTTGAGGTCTGAGACTTGCTTAGGAGGACAGTACAAGTGATGATAGACCCATACTGAATGCAAATAATCATGGTGACGATATTTTTGTGTAACAGATTGCTCCCTAAAGTGCAAAGTTTGTAGTAGATGAGGATTTCATTTATCATTTAGGAAGAGTGAAGTACTTTATCATTTTGAGGATCATCTTGTGGAGAGCCTGGTCGGAACCTGTAAAAGACATTAAATGCAAAATATATATATGAGATCATATCATCCCTGAGGTAGGCATTCCCATTCTCAAATCAAAACTGACTTAGAAAACTAACTACTGCTCTGATATAGGAATGATCTTGTAATACATCACAAGTATAGACACATGTAGACACAGTATGGACGCAGCCATCTGTTTATGAATAGTCCACAATATAATGAATACATAATTCCTCGCAGCCTGCATTGCGGAAACTAGATCTAGGGTCTTCATTTCTACTTCCCGAAACAATATGATTCTGTCCATGCGAATAAATGTGTTGAAGTCGAACATGGTAGAAACCACTTGATTACTAGTCAATGATGTAAACTGTTAACAAGTGTGAGAGAAACCACCAGTGATGTCAATGGCTCTCAAAGTACCCAGTACAATCCATGAGATGTGAATAGATGTGTTGATGTCGAACATGTGACGGAATCCTTTGATCGAAGGTCAATGATGCAACTTGTCGTCAAAGGCGAGAAACCTGCCATTGAGGCATGCAGATCCCAAGGTACTGACGATTTCTAGATCATCTCTCTAGATAATGAGCTGAAGTCGATAGAAAGCGATCCGTCACAGGCAAGCCCACAACACGAAATCATAGATCAAGTTGAAGAAATTTAGTTGCAAGGACTGACTCAGGGATGGTCATGATGGATAACATATATTTTGCAGATGAATGGCTTATTGGCAGTGACCTCTTGAACACATAACGACACAACAGATGGTTTGGTGAAAATTGACCCAAAGTTAATACCCAGAAACCGACTGAAGACTTTCAATGTGGTTTGATCAACTGTTAGGCAAAGTATTTCCCAACCCAGGTGAATAAAAGTGTCGTGTTCAAGAGTGGTTACAAAGTATGACAAACAGGCTCAATTTTCTCTCTTTTCCCCCACCATGTCTGGCAAGTACCTCTTTATTTTTGACAAGCTTGAGGAGGATAACATTTGCTTGATTATAAGCTCATCCTTCGAATGAGTCCAACTTAGCTTAAATTCAAACCCTAAGAAGGAGTGGTTCGTTCCTGTTTGTAATTGAACAGGTCCTTTACTGTTAAATTTTAACGAGTCTAGTATAGGAGAAACTCGATGTTTTTCAATTTTAGAGAGTCTGAAAAAACTTAAGAAGACTCTACGGTTGACCTTTTTCATAAATTTGTGTTTCCCAAGCCCGAAAAAGTTTAAAATAATACTTGAGAGAACCGCTTGATCTTTACGACCAAGGAGTACTTTTCGTAATTAGTGCCCCTGATCTGAAAAAGTAAAAAAGTGATCAACGACACGTCATTTTATAACCAGAATCGAATTTGAAATCATAAAAATCCAGCAATCTTTTCATGTTTTTACGTTCAGAAAAGAGCTGTAAGTGGACCGTCCTTTAGTTTCGTTTTAACGAGTTTAAAAAGAAAAACTCGGCGATCTTTTCATGTTTTAGGAGTCAGAAAAGAGCTTAAAGGTGACTCTAAATGTTTTTTTCGTCGAAAATGATCGATTTCGCCTGAACAATCCGTTATCCTGAACAAAAATTGCAAACATTACTCATAACTGTTTGAGATGGATAAAAATGCTGCAAAAGTTACCTTTCTAAAGTGAAACATAAACAAATTTACAATTCATTTATTCAAAAAACTTAGAAAAAGGGTTTTCGTCAATTCATTTTTACCATTTAAGATTTGGGTGAGAAAATAGTGCTTTTGTTCAGAAACTTCCCGTGAAGATTCCGGAAAATCCATCCGTCGGAATCGAATGCCACCTCCTCCAGGTAATCCACATCATCCTACTCTTCAATTTCAACCGTTTCAATTTGTGTTTTAGGGTTTTATTTCATTTTTTAGAGGGTTTTTAGGCTAGAAACCCGCGCGGGGGCTCGCAGGCATAACACTGGCAGCCCGCGGACCCTGAATTTTTCTTAATGGGGAAAAAGTCAGGGTTCCACACCTTCCGTGAAGGAAAGGTGAGGACCCATGCACTGTCTCTAATAGAGAGGGTGCAATCCCCGTAGTAAGGGTTTTTAACCCAAAAATTCTCAAAATTGACCCAAACAATTTAATTTCTTGCATTCTAATTTGCCTTTTTATTGGATGTAGAGTGTACATCATGCTTGATTGGCGAGAATGGGAGCATGAGGACGTAGATCTTGCCACCTTAAATCACCAACCTTCGATCGATGCATTGAAGGCATGCAGCTTGTACAAATTCTGGGCCATACCTGGCATGAGGGCCCAAGTGGACTTCTTGCAGTGGCTGGTAGACAGGTGGAGCATACAGGACTAGTGTTTCTTCATTGGTGGCCACCAACTTGAAATTGATCTAGTAGACATATACCTTTTGACTGGTTTGCCTAAGAGAGGAGAAGACTTGACTCTATTCGGGACTAGGCCAAGTGGCCAGTCTGTCGATAGCCTCCGGCTAGAGTTTTGCAACAACCAGGCTAGAGACAAAGGGATAGACATTAAAACCATATCCCATCCTAAACTCATGGTGATCGCGTTTACTGTTACCAGACTTTGCGGGAGTGCCGCACTACATATTGCCACCGGATCCCAGATGCGGATGGCAGTTGACTGCTTTTGAGGCACCATCTTCAACTGGTGCGATGCTGTGTTGGCTAATGTAAAAGGGCAACTGACCAGAGCCAAGAACGGACAACTGAAGACCTTTGGTTATGGATCTTTGGTTGTGAGCTTTGGTCTGGAGAGGGTCCCGCAGCACCTTATTGTTGGAGCTGGGCTTCCTCGAGATCCCAAACTGATGCGATGGGTTACAGTTATGGCCCGTCATCCTGACAAGGGGACAAAGGTCATTCGATTCCAAACCTGAGTATTTCCATTGGTTGGAAAACCATGTTTTTGCTATTCAGGACTTCCCTTACGCTGGGGTAGATTTTCATGGTGACCCAGACATGGCTCTTCCACCAGGAGAGCAATGGGATGATTCAGGGAAAATCATTTTCAACATTTTCCTATTTTATTTTATTTTTTGTTTTTATGTCGTCCCAAAACTGATAGTAAAAGTTTCAATGCAGATGTGGGTCCACAGAAACTAGCCGCTCTCCAGCCTTACGAGAGGAAACGACCAGCTACAGCGGCGCCAGCCCCACAGGATGAATCAGCAGAGACCTTGGCCGAGTTGGAGAGTCATCTAGAGCGCTTGACAGGGGACATTCCAGACACCGGCATAGATGACATTCTTCGTCAACTACAACGCTATGTGATTGGGGTCCCAAGACCTTTTAGGAGGTTCCTTTGTAAGGTGGCCCGTACAGTGGTTTCTTATCGAGATCACCAGTGATAGGATGATCACCTATTGTAGACACATATGACATTTTTGCTTTTTGTACTTATCATTTTTGCCGATCATAAGGTGTTTTTCAACCTATGATCGAGGACGAGGTATATTTTGACACACTCCTATATATATCACTATTACCGGCTTATCTTGTAAATCATGTTATGGAATGCTTTTAAATTTACATGTATGATTATTGCAAATGTCTACTTAACATTCGAGAAGCAATTGCATCTACTAATGTATTTAAAGATCTTGGAATACGATGATATTCAATATAATCAAATTCACGTTCCAAGAGACGCACTCTCAAAAATAATCTTAATAACACTGGATTTCTAATACACTCTATTAAGCTGTAATACAACGAGTTCAGAATCTAACCTCACTATCAAACTCTGAATCCCAAATGAAATAGATTCAGATAATAACTCAATCACTGCACTATACTCGGCAATGTTGTTCATTGTTTGATCGAGGCTTACCCCATGCATAGATACCAACTCGTCAGAGGGCAAATAGATAACCCAAGTTGCGGAAGAAATGTTCCGTGTATTACGACAAGCACCATCAGCGAAACCAATGTATGTTTGGAGAGGCATCGACATCTGCAATATCAAGAGTAAAACCAAGATAAGCAGGAATAATGACAAAAAAACACTCTCTAAGCTAAGCACACTTTTTAAGCTAAAACACACCAGCTAGAAAGAGAACTATCCTAACTAAAAATCTCCATACCCATGCCTTAAGCATAATACCTCTTCATGTAAAGACCATTTCTGGGTTTACCTAAAGAGTCCCCGTCAAAGTCTACCAATTCATAGGCCCCTTTTGCTAGCTTTCGCTTGACAACATAGGGACCATGCCACATAGGAAGAAATTTTCTAGTGCCTAATTTATCATTAGCATGATCGTACAATAAGACCAGATCTCCTTCCGAAAAATTTCGAAGGGTCACATTTCGATCATACTGAGCTTTAATACGTTTTGCGTGAGTTTCGATCGCCAATGCAGCATCACGTTGATTCTCATCTAATTGAGCCAAGTATAAAAAATGTTTTTCCTCTTTGGAAGTGGTTGGAAGTAACTCGATGGCCATTTGCGATGACGGGATTTCACATTCAATGGGTAACAAAGCTTCTAGACCATAAACTAGTGAACCCTACGTTTTTACGGAGGTTCGATATGCCCAAAGCACTGAAAATAGCATGTTATGCCAATTCGATCGATGAATCCCAATGATTCATTGGATCATGATGACTAAAACTTTGTTGATGGATTCAACCAGACCATTAGCTTGTGGATAATAAGGAGTTGAACTATCGTGACGCAAGCCAAGCTGGCCTATAAGTTCGGTCATCATAACGTTTCGAAAATGACACCCATGATCAGTGATAATCGCTTGTGGAACACCAAACCTAGCAATTATATGATTGAACACGAAAATTGCAGATGTTTTGCCATCTGCCTCAAATGTAGGCATCGCCTCGGCCCACTTGGTAAAATAATCTACTACAAGGATGATATACGCATGCCCCCCAGCCGAGTGAGGGTTACATGTAATAAAATCGATATCCCATTTGGAAAAATGACCAACGACAATTATAGGGTGGAGAGGAGCAGGTGGAGCATGCATCTTTCGATCAAAAATTTGGCAGTTGTGGCATTTTTGGACCTCATTAATACAATCTTTAAACAAAGACGGCCAGAAGTAGCCAGCGCGCAATTTTTTTTGGGTTGTGGCATACCCAGACATATGACCACCACATGCTCTAGAGTGACAGTCATTTAGAACCCTTTCAGCTTCCCCATGAGTTAAACAATGCCGAAAAACAGATTCCGCCCCACAGCGATAAAGAGTATCTCCAATAATTCGGAATTGTTGGGACTGGAATCGTATTTTTTGACATTCTGACCTTAAAATTTCTGGCTGAAAGGATTGGGTCTGGGGATAAATGATGATATCCCCATACCACTGATCCAAAGTGTTGATTAGAAACAAGGATTCGTCTGCAATGGGCTCCTCCGCCACAGTTTCCGTGTCAGCACGCGGGAAATCACACATTAACTCCGCAAAACTAAAGATTTCTTAGACTTAGATTTTTCAAATTCCAAGTCGAACTCCTACAGGATCACAATCCATTTGGAGTACTTGCCCCCTAGCAATTTCTTGGTAAAAATGTAGATCATAGGGTTGCAATCAGAAATTACTGTATTTTTACGTAGTAAAATGTAGTGACGAAAACGTTGGACAGCTTGAACAACTACCAATGCCAATTGCTCCACATGTGAGTATTTTAGCTCGGTTGGATTTAAAGTTTGACTAAGGTAATATATCACATGTTTAGTACCGAATTCATCTTCCTGAACTAAGACCATTCCAATGGTGGAATGAGAGGCAGAGAGATACAAGAAGTAGTCCTAGTTGTAGTTGGGCGGATGCAATAACGGTGCATGGGTCAACGCGTCTTTTAGTGCATCAAAATATTTCTGAGCTATCTCATCCCAATAGAATGGAGTATTATGTTTCAACAACCAGGTAAAACCCTTTGTAACCTCGGCATAGTTAGGAATGAATCGTTGTAAAATGTTTGCTTTCCCTTGCAAACTTTGGAGTTGGTGAAGACTCGAAGGAGGAGGCAATTTGAAAATAGCTTCAACCTTCGAGGGATCGATGCGAATGTCGGCTTTCGAAACAAAAAACCCCAGCAATCGACCTATTTCTATATACAAAACACACTTGTGTGGATTCAACCTAATCCGATAAAGCCTACACCTCATAAAGATTGCTCGTAAATGGATGAGATGATCAGTTCGATGTAATGAATGAGTAGGCAAATCATTGAGATAGGGTTGCACAATGTGCTTGATGTCATGAAACGCATAAGACATGGCCCTTTGAAAAGTTGCCCCGGCATTCTTGAGCCCAAAAGGTAATTTGCAATAAGCGAATGTCCCCCATGGACAAATGAAAGCTGTTTTTGGTTCATCGGCAGGTAGAATATTGATTTGATTGTATCCGGAAAAACCATCCATGAAGGAGAATATTTCGCTGCCGGCACAATCATCAATGATTTGATCGATATAGGGAGTTTGGTAATTGTCCTTTGGACAGGCTTGATTAATGTCCCTATAATCGATACATATTCTTATTGTCCCTTGCTTTTTGTTAACCGGAACAATATTCGATACCCAATCTGTTAACGGAATCGGATAAATGAAACCTGTTTTGAGTAATTTTTCAACTTCTGCTTTAATGGCAACAACTTTTCTTGGGTGAATCCAACGCAAACGTTGCCGGACGGGTTTAGCGTCCGGGTAAGTCTTGATTTCATGAACAAAAAGTGCGGGGTCAATTCCTGGCATTTCCTCATATGACCAGGAAAACACGTCGCGGAATTCTTGAAATAGGGACTTATATATTTGAATTTCCTCTTCTGTTCACGAGGCACCTATATGAATGTTTTCAACGATTCCCGGCTTAACCGAGATGTCAATAGGAATAGTTCGAGAAATGTTTCCCAAATTTAACTCTGAATCAGGAATTTTCATTGGATTCTGAGGTTCCTTGACATATTCAGTCGTAAAAATTGATGAAAAATCATTTCCAAAACGATCATTCTCAGGTAAGAATGAAGATCTATGATGGAGATCTTCCCATGGTAACTCATCTACACATAGGATTTCACGAATTTGCTCATCAGAGTGAGCAAGTTCGGAAAATGTTGTTGAATCCGAGTTTGATGTGAAAAGTGATTCCTCATGGACCACATTCATTAAGTAAATTTTGGTTGAAGATGGGTCGGAAAATGACTGCACGACCTGATACGCAATTTCATATGGACTCAAAGGCATAACATTACCAAATGAGTCTATCTCAGATTCAGAAGGTACGATCCAAGGATCATCATAAACAATGGTGTCTGATGAAATCATATGAATGGTTGCAAAAGAAGACGATGCATTGATCGGAGGAAAAGGAAAAGTTACCAGTAAACCGACATCTTTAACTAGTCCTACTCCAACATCCTGATACGGGATAGTCATTTTACCGACATGCTGAATGCTTTCAGAAGAGGCTGGATCGGACGAAAAGTAATCCAGCTAGTCTATTGTTACGATCTTTCCATTATGAGGAAACTTTATAACCCGAAAGACTGATGAAACAACAGTTGTCATAGCGTAATACCAAATACGACCCAAGAGAAGGTTGTAATCTAGAGGGGCATCAACCACCTCCACATCTAGATTAACAGTTTTTCCTTCAACGCCTATAGGTAAATCCTATAGAATGCCAAAAGGATGAAACCCACGGCCATCAAAGGCCTTTAGAATCGTCGGGGATTGATTTAGTGAAGGAGAACCAAGTGATCTCCAACACTGTATCGACATAATACACGTTGAGGCTCCCTCATCAATCACAGTCCTATGAATAGGCATGTTTTTTACTATCACTGGGATCTGGAAAGCCATTTGATGAGGTAAGCGCGGTGTACTATTTTCTAGATCGAAAATTATTAGGTTCAAGTCCTGAACGTCAACAACTCCTATAGCCGACAAAAGTAATTTATGCTGTGCTGGACATGATTGCAGCACTTCCAAAGCCGACATTGCTGAAGGTGAAACAGCTAAATCCTCAACAATGTTATAGTTCTGAGCCGCTCTCGCATGTGGATTGAAAGCTGACTTTTGAAGTATACCCTTGGCAGGCGGTTTGAGTACTAAGTCTAGATTAGGTTTCTCGATCTGTAGTGGATCAGAACCAGGAGCTGAGGTTGATGGGTTAGAATGAGAAGATTTTGCTTCTTTACCATCAACAGGACTTTTACTACCATAATCATGCGATCAAGTCGCAATCCTAACATGGGACATCATCAGTATTGGTTCTTCATTGGCATTCGAGGAATAACCTATCATCTTACTGTCTTGACTTGGAAAAGGATCCTTCAAGATAGTAGGCATTTGGGAACCTTTGACAATCTTTGCAACCTCTACACAATGAGGGCAGTGTCTTGTAAAATTCTCTTCATCACAAATGAGACAAGGATAACGAGGTTTGCGTTTCTCATCATTTGATTCCACTTTTTCTGGTTTCTCTTTTGAATTTTTATCTGTTTTATTTTTCTTCTTCCCTTTCTTCTTACCACCGGATTTTTATTTGCTGTAGATGACTCTACAACATGAATATCGGCGGAAATCTCCACAGAATAATCTCCTGTTAAGGAATCTGGCAAGGTTATGATAGGAGAAGAATTCTTGGAAGACTTCTTCTTACTTTTGGTGTTAACCGTACCAATCATACCATCAACGGCATGAGACCCTGAAGGAGCTGTAGCGATTTGATTTTGCTTAGGAAGATCGGGGATTTTCTCATGTAACATACCTGACTGAGTATAAACCAAGTCAAGGTACTTTGCTTGAGCAATTACTTGCTCCTCAGTAACGACTCCGGCCTTAGCTACATCCTCAGTGATCTTTGGCAATAAAGATTTTACAAACCATTCAGCTAAGATCTGATCCGGAATAAAAACCTTCACTAAACACTGTCGACGTCTCCATTCATGAATGTGATCTGAAATGTAAGTGGACATTGACTGCTTTAATGAAGTTAGTAATTCCGTTCCATTGTCATATCTGAATGGCAACTGAAAATGAGTAAAAAACGAGGTAGCTAACTGATTAAAGCTATAAAAAGTGGTTCGCTGTAACTCAATGTACCACTTGGCTGCAAGACCAATTAGAGTGCGCTAGAAAAGCCTTAGACGGATTGAATCATCTAAAATGGAGTTAGACACACACCAGAGGAGATAAGTCATCACATGGTTTGACGGGTCCTCTCCTTATTTGCCTTCAAACTTAGGAATATCACTAGGCAACTTATTCGGCATTGGCGGCCAAAACAGAAGATAGTTAATGGGATCATTCGTTAGGTGTGACAAGTCAGGCAAGTCTAAAGTTGTGATAAATGGTAACTGATGATTAGGGTCCCTAAAACTCTGGGTCATGAGACCAGCCCCAGGAGGAGGATATCCACGATAAATAAGAATAGGAATTGCATTTGGGATATTGTATCCTCCCGGAAAACCAGGATTAACCGGACCGTACTGGGGTTGTTGAGGTTGTTGATATGTATACCCAGGGTACGGTTGATACTGATAGACTGGCTACTACACAACAGGACCGAATTGGTACTATCCCTGGTACGGTTGATAAGTAAATTGTGGTTGACTTGTGACAACCGTACTTGAACCAAGTTGTCCTACAAGCATCTGAACCAAAGTTTGAATTGTGGATCCAGACTGAGGTAAATATGTATGAGGAGTAGATACAGAAATAGTAGAAACCGGAGCTTTCGATACTCCAGAAGTAGGTGGGGTAGATTGAACAGATGTTGCAGCAGTTGTAGCAGCTGTTTGAGGCGGAGTATGAGGCGTACTAGGCCCAGGCTGAGAAACTATCGAAGGTACAAAAGTTTGTATAGTAGACTGGACAGGTTGCTGGGGTGAAGCAGAAACTAAGGGTTGTCCAGTTTGAGATGACAACTATACATTCGGTTGCAAGACCTGTTGAGTTTGTGATGGATCCCACACTAAATTCATTCCGGGGTACGGACCCATAATAGGTTTAGAATATTGAGGACCATGACCGGGTTGAGGGTAGGGTTGATAATTCGAAGGTACACTTCTCGCTCCTTGAACATATGATTGACTAGAGGGTGGTTGGAAACCTTGGTTCGAGTACTGACCTTGAGGTTGATACCCTTGAGGCACGTACTGATATTGGGGTTGACCTTGAGGTACATATTGATACTGGGGTTGAACTTGAGGTACATATTGAGTATGGGGTTTACCTTGAGGAACGTACTATCCCGTAGGTATGTATTGTCCTTGAGGTTGCCCCCTAGGTGCAAATTGGGTACCTTGAGGTGGCCCCCCAGGCGATAATTGAGAATTTTAAGGCTGCCTCCCAGGCGGTAACTAGCCACCTTGAGGTTGAGGATTAGGAATAGTACATAACATCATGAGAATATCTTCTACGCTCAACGGCTTAGTACCATTGTTTCCAATTAATAACCCTTGTTCAATGGGTTGAGGAGATGCTCCCGTAAAAGTACCAGAAAGTGACTGATACCCAGAGGGAACAGAAAGACCACCGTACAAAATGGATTCTGGCGATTAAGTAAACATGGATGACTGTCTTGACATATTTAACGGGGGATAGTAACCTCTAGGTGTTGGGTGATAAGGAATATGAGGTGGTGAAAAACTTAGCCCTGGGTTTTCCAAAAAATTAGTCAATGAAAGATACCAAGCACTGCTCCTAGGGGGACTGTAAAAAATTGATTCACGCTCCCTAAGTTCAATAACAGGTTGATTTTCAGGGATAGGGATGCCTACTTCTTCTTTCGGAGTAGCAAGTTCTTCGATAGCTATAAGTCCAAAAGGAAGATTTTGGGTAATTATTATTTCTACCCTGGGTGAACCAGGACCACTAGAAGTTGGAGAGGTAAACCCCGATGTTGGAGTAGCAGCAAATTCACTTTCAGGTTCGGATATTTCAGGTTCCTCACCTATATCACTAGTAGATGAAAAGCTACCAGTAATTTTGGAAATAGACACCAATTGTGGATTATAATCTACTACTAAAGCTTGAAAATCAGGATGTACCACCAAAGAAGACTCTCCTTCTTCAGGTGACCCAACTCTACTGTCTCTAGGAGTTACGAGGACTCTTAACCCTTCAGGCTGGCTCAATGAAAACTCAGGAGGTTGGCCCCAAAGTCTATGGACTTTCTCGGTAATTCAGCCACGATTAAAAAATTTTAACTACTTCACACGCAAATAAAGTAAAATCTCAATGAAAGCCACCTAAAGCCTCTAAAGAATCAAACAAATTTGAATCACACGCCTAAAGAATCTAGGAGATTAAAACACACACAAACAATAACTTTCCGTACTGAAAACACTAGTTGGTGATGAAGCCCAACGTCGCAGCGTTCAATACAGAAATGGCGGTTGGAACAGTTACCCCGACAACCTGCTTAATGAATAGACTGGCACAAGTTCCTCCACTAAACCGTCTCGAGTGAAGAGAACCCCCCAGAAAATCCAAGTGAGTCTAGCCGACGTATTCTCCAGGTACAGTGGGATCTTCCCACCACTACCACCTTAGGAAGAATCCTATAGAATATGGTCACTAAGGTTACTAACGGAAACAAATATACCTGGGGGAACAATCTACGATCCGATACGCATGCAAGGGCAGAGTAACAAGCTCAATCCCCTTGAAGGCTCCTTGACATAATCCAAGGTTTACTAACAAGTGACCCCAGGCTCCTCGACAATGGTTAATCCGAGGTTTACCATTTTTAACACGTGAATATTTGGTGTCGTTCTCGATGAGGAAGGATTGATTCCCACACTGGTTCGGACACGATCTCGTGCTTCTCCTTTAAGAGGAGCTTTCCCAGAGCATAAATGCAACAATTGGATTTTTCTTCAACCGCGAGATACAACTACTTGTTTGTTTTACTGTCTTGGAGAGTTAATTACTCCCTACTCCAAGACACTAGCCTAAGCTATATTGGTGTATCAGAGCCCTAGAAATAAAATTATTACTAGAAAGATTTTACTTTAAGTGTTATTTTTATTGGTTTTTGTTTAAGTCAAGAGGTGCGGAGATGAAACTCGTGATGTGAAGACTCGACTCGAAATCACTAAAAAATGCACTTAAGATGATTAAGCAATCTTTTCCCTTCAATGAACTTCTAGCTAGGAAAGAGTTTTAGAATGCAAATACTTGTAAACACAAATCTTTCTTAACGAACAAATTAAAAGAAGAGCTTTTTGTCTTTTCCAATGCACTCAAAATGAGACAACTAGTTATTTTCACAAAAAATTCCCTTTTCTTTCAAAACACTCAAACACTACAAAAACAAACTTTTTCCGAAAGAGATTTTTTTATTTTTTATAAAACACTCAAAATTATGGAAATGACTAATCTTGAGATCTATAAACTATAAAAAACCTATTTGAAGTCAAATCTTACAAGATGTCTTTTTCAAGGATGTTTTACTTAGCTACAAGAAAACTAAGGACTAATTTGTCCAGAATCACAAATCAGTCAAAAAACAACCAATTTTTGTTTTCTTTTCTAAAAATGAAATCCAAACTTTTAACACAAGATTTTTCGAAGTTTCGTAAAGAGAAAACACAAGGTGGATTCCTCAACAAAGGTAGATTTTGCAAATGGTCAGACTCATAAGAAGGCTAGTAAAAACCAAGGCGATCTGAGGTTTCTATAGCTTCTAACCTCAGAGCTACTACAAGACCAAAATGAAAACCAAACCCAACAATCAAAACTTCTAATAATTTCACCTAAAACCCTAACACCAATGGAATTAACCTAAGAAAAGCTTATGACAAGTTATATGCAGGTCTGGGCAGGGGATAATAACATCTAAACAAAAACTAAGCTGACTAACAGAGAAAATCTTGGGTTTTCCAAAATTTTGACAGGGTCCGCAGGCCCACAGTTAACACAGGTGTGGTACCGCTCTGTGCTAAAATCAAAAGTGCGGATAGGTCCGCACTGTGTCCCAAGCCAAGGGTGCGATCCTCTCTCGAAGTTGTGAAAAACAAAAAATAATCCTAGATCTACTAAAACTACCCAATTCCACACACAACAAGCCAAAAACAGAAACAAAAACACAGTTTCTCAGGTCAAAGTAAAAACAAGGAAAAAATAAAGTCCTCAGCGGAGTCGCCATTTTGTCACACGGAATGAGTTGATCTTGCGGACAAGATAGACCTTCCTAGAATCTAACGATATCTAGTGACAAGCAAGCCAATCAAAAACTATCTTTCTCTAAATATGCATTTATAAACAAAGGCAATCAAGTGTTTAGGGCTACCTTGGGTCCAATGCAAGTTTGTGAAAGCCTCTCTCCTTTGATCCAAATGATCTCCCTTGTTGCGAATCTGCAAACACAAACAAGCAAACAAATTAAATAGCACCTGAAAAGGCAATATCATAAGGCATACTTAACATGATGATCAAGGAATTCATGAAACAAATGACATAAGGCAATTTGTTGAGAAAAATGAAACTGTTTGTATTAATTCAAATCAAAGAAGAACTTTACAACCTGTGCCTTGATGCTGTACAAGCTCCTCCTAGGGTCCAACAAGAAGTCTCCTCTACTTTGACAAGTTTCACTCTCTTCCCAATGAAGCCAAAAAAGGTATGTGATCTCTCCTCTCAAGCTTAACTAGGAAGTCTCAATTCCACCAGCATTTACCCTCAAAAATATTTAGCTTCTAACCTCCCTAGCAACCAGCCCAATGCCTTAATTTATAGTGCAGTGGAGGGAAGTTACTAGGTCCTCCTTCAAAGGGATAAAGTCCTCCAAAGGGATAGCTCCTCCCATCAAGGGATTATCTCCTTCTCTTTTGGGATGCGTGAACCGCCTAAGAGCAACCAATCCACGTCAAAATTTCTTATAGAATCATCTAGAATTAACCCAAAGTGAGTTTTTTATAATAAACTTGCACCTTTTTTACTTTCATAGGGGTCCACACCCACTCCTTTAGGGATAGAGCGGGTAGGTCTGCAGTTTTTTTGAACAGGAGGTGCGGGACCGCAGGCAACAATGAGAGAAAGTGCGGAACCAGGGCTTTGTTGATTTTCAATGTCTTTCTCTCATTTTCAAAGCTTGAGTTTGAAGAGCTGAGGTCTGAGACTTGCTTAGGAGGATAGTACAAGTGATGATAGACCCATACTGACTGCAAATAATCATGGTGACGATATTTTTGTGTAACACTTGGGATAAAGATAACTTAGGAATCTTATCCAATAATGCAGCCAAGCTAACTCGAAGAGAATATCCTCTAATATGATCTCATAAGGAAAATAAGAGTCTAAAACCTAAAACATCCTCGCTAAGATAGAACAATCAATGTTGGATGATGCTTGTTGGGAATATGATGACTCACAACAAGGATAGGGTATCATCACTTTTTCAAGAGCTAACTCCCAGTGAAGATGAACAAAAATGAGGAAAAAACAAGGGTTGAGAATAAGCAAAAATGTTAATAGCATATACACTCATGTATATTGACTCTGAGGAAATTAGGATGATAGTAGATGCCCCCTAATGCAAGAGGTAAAAAGAATAATTTATGGTTGAAATTCATTACAGGAAGTCTCAAATATTGAAATGGGACGAAGGAACCATAACTGCGAAGCTGGATTGAAGGAACTCAAATGCTGGGGTCTCAACCCTACTGACAACATCCCAAAGGTAGGCATACCCATGCTCAGTCATAAATAGTAACTAAACATGGTCGTCAAATATACACTTTGGATCCATGAAATGAAATGATAAGACATGGCCATAAACAATACACAATGGATCCATGTGAAACATCAATAGATCATATCCACCAACAAATACAATGTGGACCTATGTCATAGTATACATTAATAGGACTACGAACACATAAGATAGAAAGTGCCCTAGAGTAGTCCCAAAGTACATGAATGAAGCATAACTTCAATGTAGCTTGGGAAGGGTGCCATATAAGAGTGAGATATCCCTAACCCAAGGTATTTTACATAACCCTGATGGTACAACTCTATATCATGTGAATAAATATGTTGATTTTGAACATGGTAGAGACCATCTAATTACCATTGAGAGAGGGGCACTGTTAACAGATGTGAGGGGAACACCAACGAAAAAAATAAAACCAAATGTACCCAGCACATTCCATAAAGTGTGAATAGATGAGATGATGTTTAACACATGCAGAATCAATCAATCAGGTGTCAATGAGGAAAATCCATTGCCGATCACTAGGAATCTGCCCACTCAAGACTAAAAGCACTAAGGCACAACTGGTCCCTACATCAAGCTCATGGATAATGAGCTAAATTCAATGGGAGAATATTTGTTGAAGGGGGGCCTTGCTGTATCCCCCATCAATTGACACAGAATAAAGCAAGAGATGATGTCAATGGATGAAGCCATGATATGTTGAAGTATACTGACACAGGGATGGATGACACAAAAAGGTAAATGAGGATTGTAGATGGCTGAAATATATTGAGACTTCCCTTGAACATATAAAATCACAACACAAAAGTGACTTGGAAACATGACTAATGAGGACCACTGAGGCATTGAACCACACTTCAAAGAGTCTGGAAGAGTAACCATTCGGGGTATGGTACTACTCCTATGCGAGCCAAAACCCAATTGTAAGATAATGAGACATAGAAGTTCCATGTTCAAGGGTGATGTGATTGAAACTGCCATTTTGATGACTAACATAAATAATGTTCCCTTCCCGTTGTATATTTTTAGTCTCCTTCATGGCTTAATGAGCATGAAAGAGAAGAAAAATATTCTTAATAGGTTCCTGTTTTGTAATTTTTATGAGGCCAAAAAAGGAGATAAAATTACACTCATACCCTTATCATGGTTTAATGATATTTAAGAATGGAAAAGAGACCGCTCACCAACTTTCAATTCACTTAACGAGTAGGAAAATATGGAAATAATTTGACACTTTTCATAAAGATTTTATGAGCATGAAAATATGGGCAAAAGAAGCTCCATATTTTCATAAGTTTAACGAGTCAAGAAAATAAGACAAAAAATAACTCAACATTTTCATATAGATTTAATGGGCATGAAAATATAGTGAAAGGAGCTTGGGGTTTTCATTGTTTAACAAGCATGAAAACAAGACCAAATGGAATCTCTTCCTATAGGAATGAGTGGTATAAAGGTTTCAACTTGTTTTGGTATGATGGATCCACTCAAATAATAAGAAGACAGAGAGGCTGATAAATGAGACCACTCATAGTAGAAATTCCTCCAAGAAAAGTAAAGACACCAAGTGAAAGTGAATGGTAGGCCAAGCAAAGGATGACAATGGCGGTGAAATGAAACCAAGGATGATCATGAAAATGTATGCTAATAAAATGTAGGAATTGTTGGCTTGATGGGCCCTGACCCATGTTCAGTGCTAATTACTAAAGAAAATCCCTACACTACTGGCCCTTTCGGCATCAATCCATAGAGCGCGGACTGAAGTCTCACTTGAAGCAGTATGGGGGGATGCAAGAACCAAGTTTCTACACCCTGAGATGGTTGTAATGTTGTTTTTATACCTTCAATTCCTTCTTCGTGCAGGTCGATAAGCCATTTAGGCTTATTTATATATTCTTCTTATTCATCCTCTTAACCTCCGCGAAGATCTACGACAATCCTTCACATAACCCTAGAAGGTGGGTGGGGCACCTACACACCTTTACTGTATAATTACCTGAATTATCCTAAGTGTTGGCCCACTTTAACATGCAATTATGATTATCTTCACGTAAACATATATCTCTACTTGCGATCATATAAATAGAGAAACATGTAGGTTCATGCATTAGAGTAGCATTAAAACTAAACCTAGTATTCAACATAACATAATCGCATGCAATGAGCAAAAGTAAAATACATAGGTAATTTCATAATACTGCTCTTTATTATTGATTCAATTATCCAGTACAGACACTAACTACCGTGTGCACATAGCAGCAGGGGTCTACGCATTTAGTTGTGGACTTCTACCCTAGGTCTTTGCGCACTCAGTTGTAAAGCTTGTTCCTACGCTAAGACTCTTTGCTCTTAGCTCTCACAGACCCATTACAAAGTCAGATTTCACCATTGACTACTTAGCTGAATTGAACTGAGTATCTTATACTCCTTTAAGACCTCGTTTTTATACAATCCCATGGTCCATGGACCATGGGTAGATCTCTAGAGCCGACATGAATTATACAAAAGAAGGGTGGAAAACCCTTAGTAACTCTTTTCATCTTCACACTCCGTGACCACAAAATGCAGAAAATTTAAATAAAACTTAGGCTTTTAGACCCAAAACTTGGACTTTTAACCCCAAATTTTACCCTAAGGGACCTATTCCAAATGGGCCCCCAACATAAATCTGGTGACTCTCCCTCGATTCACTCTGCTGGCATGGAGATCTTGTTGCAAAGACCTCCTAGCTCTATATGTACCATTGCAACTTTGGTGGTGCACTGTGTTACCACCTACTTCATCTGTTCGACTAGCTGCTTCATTACTAGCCCTATGCCATCTGCCTAGACCTTATGCTGCATTCCCTATAGACTAGCCATTTTTCCTTCAATGGTGGCTATGAGCGCATAGGCTTCATCAAGCCAAGGCCCTATTCTGGCCTTGAGGACACCCTCTTTGCGCTGCGCTCCATCCACCTTCTCCTTTAGCACCTTTTCATCCTGCAATTTTGCTAGTCTCTGCATAAGGGCAACAGTGCACACCGTCACTTTGACTTCATCATATCTTTGCCATAGATATTGTACCTCTGTTTCCAACCTTTGCAAGGTGGGATCCTCCTACAAATTGGTAACCACTTCGAGTGCCTGCTCGAAGAGCGATGTGCACTCCTTCACTATGCTATCTACAATGGCTACTGCATCTCTGACAGTATCCTCACGCTGCTCCTTTACCTTTGGAAGAGTTGAGGGCTAGTCCCTCAATGAAAGTTCTGTGATCTTAAGGTTCAAGTCTAGCTGAACCTTGGCCATCTCTGATCTTTCTTCATAAACTCTGGCAGCGAGCTTCCGATTTCATTCGTCCACTGGCGCATCTTCAGGAATATCCAGCTCAGGGAAAGACTTGCATGCCTCCACCACTACCTTGGTAGTGCACTCATTCTTCATAGTGATAGCCTTAAAGAGTTCGATGGAAAAAGTCTTCTCGGAAAACATTTGGGCATTTTTCACCTTCTGCTCACTAATGACATTCAATGCTCGATGTTTCCAAGCTCGAAGTTCTGCGATCACACCTTCATGCAAGTTGTGAAGGGCTTCTCTTTGAAGCATGACTAAGTTTAGCCCGAGCTTCTGGAGGGCATGAAGAGTGACCTGATCATCTTATGCTTCCATGGTCATCGCTCCATCCGAAAGCGTGATAAACCGGGGGTGCAAGGGGTGAACCATTTTTGCTGCTTCAACTGTCCAAGGTGTCTACATCAACCCACGATGGTCTGGACTTATGATGCCTAGATCTGTAGCTCGTGTAGACCCATCTGAATGGAACCCAAGGCCTGCTTCTGCGGCTACTCAAACTGTTGTAATAGTTCCACAGTGGCATCCTTCACTGTATCACCAATGTCATTGAGATCACCTTCCGTCAAGGTGATCGATTGAGAGAATTCTTGCTGGCCTTGGACTTCTTCTGCAACCCTACTTTCTCTGGTGCCCTATTGTGCTTAATCTAGAATAGAGTAGTCTCTGGGTCTACTGCTCGCTTCTATTTCTGTTGTTCCTCCTCCACTTTTGTTTCTAGGGAAGGTGACTTCTGACTCCTGTCAAAGTCACACTCCTCTTCTTCCTCTTTCTATTTTTAGGCAGCCCACTCTTCCATATCTTTGTACTCAGCCTCCTTATTCCTCATTTCTGCTAGTTGTTCCATATTCCATTTGGCATCTTCTTTCTTTCACTGTGCTGCAGACTTGCTAGACCCAGCTGTCAAGTCCAAAGTAGTGCGCCGATATACTGGCCAACAGTCAAGGACTGATGCGATTATGTTGTCTATGGCCAGATATTGAAGGTCATACCAATTTTGTTCAATATCCTTCTGTGTGCATTTGGAGACATGGTGGAAGTCCAACTTGAACTCCACATACTCTGTCAGCTGATAAAAAAATTTCGATGACAAACGCGGCCTGTGGTTGATGGCCATGTGGATACTCATCTCCATCAAGATCCAAAAGACCTTGTTGTCCTTGACCTTTTGGGGGTCCTTTATAGCCTTGAGTGAAGTGAACTTTGCTGCTTCTGACAGGTCCTACGTGATAGGAGGAAACTGACTATCCTCTGGTAACTCCCACATGACCAACACTATGGATACAATAGCTATGCATAGTGAAATGTCATGGTTTGATCATGTGCCTCTCTGTAGTTGGTAAGAAACTCACTGCAAAGGTAGAATGCCCAATTGAACTGTGCACCCTCTGTGCACTGGGCTGCTAAAGACACTACTAGTGCTGACACTTCATCTGCACAAAACTTCTACATAATCTTTCCTACCAGGATCTGAGTGGTTACCTTGACCGTAGGGTTTGTTATGCTAGTGATGGAGTAGCCATGCAGCTTCTTTACGAGATTAAATTTATCCTTCATTACTTCGGCGAGGTCATGCTCACCTGTCTTTCTACCAAATGTCATGGCCGGATTTTCTCCTACGTGTGGCAGTTGAGTGATCCTATGGATCAACATGTCAGTGATTCGTATTGGCTCCTCTAGTCACAGGCATGCATCGTGCACTAAGCACAGTAGCTACTTCATCACTACCATGTTTATGGGTGCGTGGTTGTAAAGCCGTACCCACAGAAAGTTCAACAGACCCGCCTTATCTGCCCCTTTTACCCACTTTCTTGGCTCCAGCATAGTCACACCCGAGTCTTTGTAGAATACGTTGTACATGAGTTGATCTGTCACTAAGTGGGGAAAGCATTCCATATCATCTAGATCCAAATCCTCTAATTTTAAATGGGGGATGCGCCCCAGGCACGGTCCTTCAAAGACAATTTTTCCTGCAAGTGAGGGTGTATGCAGCGTGACCTTACTTTCATCAATGTCCTTCAGAACCCTTGCTTTTCCTTTGTACAGAGGAATGTATTCGGGCAATTTGTAGATAGGGTCAGACCCCTCAATGTCAACATCCTCCTCCCCCATGTTAGTGTCTTCCTCACCCATATGGATTTCTTCGACATCTGCTTCAGACTCTAGTCAATTACCTTGCCCTTCTCCTATACGATGAGCTTCTCCTTCTATGCGTGCTTTATGCGTGATGCGTGCACCAACTGTGGCACCTTCTGCTTATATTTCTTTGCTTTTGGACCCTCCTTGGTAGGCGTACACCTTGGCCTGGGCATCGTCGGTGATTTAGACACTTCGGCTGGTACTTAGATGCTCTCAACCTCTAGGGTAGCTCCCTCAGCTACCATTGCTACCTCTTGGGCAGCTCCCTCAGCTGCCATTGCTTCTCCTGCACTCACAGTTTCTTCAAGTGCCAACATAATGCTGGAAAACAACTCCTACATCTCTTTTGGAAACCTCTCAAACACTAAACTCACTATCAAAGCTTCAAAGTTCTCACGATTTATGCGTGCCGGAGAGCTCAACAACTCAAATCTCAAAATACCAAGTGTTTTTTGCTGGGCAGCCACTTGTAATTTATAGGCATTTTCGAATTCAAATCCAATCGTTCCCCCAAAAATTTATTCATAAATGCTGAATTGGTGTCAGATATTTCCCTTAAATTCCAACTTGAATGCCACCCCTTACTCCCTTTGGTAGTTTTCCCATTGTCAAGTCATGAACAATGACAATAACAGTCACTTTCCAGCTACCTTGTGCAGTTTGTTCTTGGATAGTGCAACTCCCTATGTGTTCCTGCTGACACTATGAAATTCCTTCATTTCGCATAATTCCCCAATCATGTAGCTCCCCCACCCAGGCACTGTATTTTATAGCCCTGCGCCTCCTTTCAGCTTCCTGGAGCACTAATACTATGCTTCCATCATGTAGTCATCTAGCCAAATTGTCGGTGTATGGCTTCAATTGATTGCCATTCACCCACCCTGGGAATGGTTCCCCATTCAACTTTACCAATTGAACTGCTCCACCATTAGTAATCTCCTTGATGAAATAGGGCCCCAGCTAATGCATATGAAATTTTCTTGGAAATTTATCAAACATGCCGTCATATAATAGAACTAAATCATTTACCTTGAAGGTGTGCAATTTGATGTGCCGATCGTGCCATGCCTTTTTGTGCTCCTTTTGAACCTGTTGATGGAATCTAGCTAGAAATATATCCTCCTCAAGCTTTGTTAGATGCACAAGCCTCTCCTCTAGGTCTTTGTGATTTTCCATTCCTGTGAATGCTGCTATACACAGAATAGGTACAATGTACTCCACCAGCATCACAACTTCTATTACATAAACTAGTCTGAACAACGTTTGTCTAGTTAGCTTCTTGCAAGTCGTCCTATAATCCCATAGTACTGTGGGTACACACACATCCCAGCCACTCCTTTGAGCATTGTAAGCCTTTGTTAGTGCATTCTCTAGTATCTTATTAAAAGATTCTACCATTCCATTAGCTTATGGGTGATAGGGTGTGCTCTTCTCATGGTAAACCTGAAACTCTTCTATTAGTGTGCTGAACGTCTCATTGAGAAAGTGTACCACGATCGCTCATTAGAATATTTGGACAACCAAATCTTGTCAGTACATACTCAAAGATAATTTTTTTTGATGTTGCACTTGTACAGTCGTTCACAGGCTATGCCTTGAACCATCTAGTTAAGTACTCAGTTGCAGTGATGATGTACTATGCACCCTTCTTCTTTACTAGAGGCTGAATTGGTCCTACAAAGTAAATCACCCACTTCTCCAAGGGTTGTAATGATATCTACAAATTCAATGGCAGCTCATCCCTATGCGAGGGTCTGCCAGTACTTTGGCATGGGTTGCATGCCCAATAATATGCTTTTGAATTTTTATGCAAGGTCGGCTACCACAACCCAGCGCATAGAATCTTCTACGTTATTTCTTTTACCACATAATGACCTCTTGCAGCTCTGCTATGCGCTTCAGCAAGGATGTTTTTTTGTTCAAATGCTGGCACATAACGTCATAACAATTCATTTGAGCCCATTTTGTACAAGTGTCCTACAATGACAGAAAATTCTGCTGTGCACACCACCAGTTCCTTCTGTTGAATTGTATAACCTTCCAGGACCATTCTTGTCATCAGGAAGTGTATAATATCTTTGAAGTGACTATCCATGATGCGCACTACGAAGAGCTACGCATCGGGTATTCTTGCTCAAAATTAGTAGGTTCCTCTCCAGTTTCAATATGTGATAGATGATATAGTCCAACATTCAAGTGTCCTGGTTTCACAATAACTTCAAAATCATACTCCTAGAACAACAACAGCCACCTGCATATCTTCTCCCACAACACAAGATTGTTTACCAGGTATTTCAATGCAGAATGGTCTATATACTATTGAGGTATAAAAGATGCCTTTTTAACTCCTAATTATCTTCACATTAGTTATCAATGCGGGAAAGATTTTCTATTTCAAAAGTGTACACGGTTTGTGGTGGCTATTTACTCAAGAGCAATGTTTCTAAATTGCAGTACAGTTCTTTCAAATACAAGAGTAAATGAATGCTTTAAATAAAACTCACTTGCAATTAAAGGAAACTCAACGCTTTGAAACAAAATCATTTATTTGACAAAGTAACAACAATTATCAGTTAAGGACACAGTAGCAATAACTCATTCCTTTTTAACTGATCTAAACTAAATCAAGCATAAATTAGATCCTCAATCTAAGAGCTTTAATAGTAATAGCCAATGTTCTTTACAGTTGCTGATCTCACACACACCACACTAAATAACCAATGGGAAATGTCAATGAATTAATCAATAATGCTACTGCAACTGATCAAAATGAGATAATTATGCTAACTGTAAGAATGCTAAAATGCAAACCTAAACAATTGTAGAAAGTAAATGAACAACAACACTATATAACAGAAATGAACAACAATACTTATGTAATTGCAATGAATAGCAAAGCTAAGTTACTAAAATGAACAACAAAGCTCTGTAAGTAAAATAAACAACACAACAATATACTTGCAGAAAGTAGTGATCTTGTTATGAGGGAAATGAACAGTAATTCAATTCAATTGCAGCCTATAAAATAGAGCAATTCATTAAGTCTGGAAGTACAAAACAGTAAAGCGATGCAACTACAATAGATAGAAATAAAACCAAACCATCACACGACAGAAATTGTAAATGAATGATACAAGAATAGCAAGTGAATACACCAGGGTCGGGCCCTTAGCTGCTAGTGAACACCGTCAGATTACTTCAGTATGAAAAAAGGAACAACAATTGTATTATATATTAATCATATGCGAAATAATTACAACCAGTTCATACTCCGTTTCAACAACGAGAGTCGATGATCAAAGTAAAAATACAAAAGTAATTTCTAAATAATCTCTCCCTATTCTTTACAATAGCTGTCCGTTTTATAATGGCCAAGTGGATAAAATAGTAACAACGGATAGAATAGTAACAGCGATCCCTCAGGATCTAGAGATCATGAGAGATCCGATCAATCTTCCATCTTCAGTTAGCTCTTTGTCTTTTGCGCTGATTTTGTGATCTTCTTTGTCCTTATCCATAACTACACGCTCCATCCTTGGCTTGCTACCTGTAAGCTGCTTCCTGGTGAAAGAATAATAGTTACTCCACTTTGTCTTTTTCCTTCTCTTGGGTAGGGAATGATAGTTTTCCCATTTCATCTTTTTCCTACATGAGAAAAGACAATAATGAGCTAAATTGTAATAATAAATAGTTCCCTTGTTTTTACTATAATCCTTTGATATATGAATATCTTTACAACATAAAGGGGATATAATTAAAGGAAAGGATGATGAAATAAATGGAAAATTCATACCTTTTCATAGCTCAACACACTCCCCTGCTTACCCTTTTTCATGCCCTCATGAAAACCATGTAGTTTGTGTGCAAAGTATTCAAAGAATATGTTGGAGAAGGGATGTCATGAGGTGGTCTAAAACCATGATTTTTAGCCAAAAATTCAAAGATGTGACCTATTTTTCCTTCAGGTAATTCATATATAGTTTTATACCCTTCTGCAAGATACCAGACAATAGGACTACGAAATCAATAGCCTAGCCAATATGGCCCTTCCCTCAAGATGAAGTTGCTATAAGTAATCAAGCGATATACAACTAATTTAAATTTTTTATAGTTAAATGGTTCTCTGTTTGATACATTACGATTAGAAGTTTTCCATCTAAATTTAGCTGCTGCCAAGGAATTGTCTTTGATAGAGAGAAAATACTCTATCCCTTGTTGGACAATTTCTTTGTGGATGGATCCCAAGGTCTGGATTACTCCTTCCTTTTGCATTAGACTCTTGTGTTTCATCAGCAGTTGTAATGGGTTTTTCGGTTCACCCCTAACCCAAAGGTCCAACCCATTTTCTTGCCTCTGGAAAGTGTTATGGGCTTTGAACCACTTCAACTGGTTAACAGTAAATGAAATGAACGCTTGAAACTGTACATCACCCACAAAAGGGCTAGGGTTCTTCTCCATTTCTTCTTCCAATATAAAATTATGCAAATAAAACTCACAGAGTAATCGTTGAACTTTTACTCCATGGTGTTTACAACAATTTATAAAATCCTCAACAATTTTTAATTCTATGGGTTTCTCTGCCCTAACAACCTTAATTTTTAATTGTAAATACCTTTCTAATAAAAATAAAGAATATTTCTTGGCAAGGGACCTGCATGTTAAAACATTTGTGTAAAGGGAATAGAGAGTATCCATCTGACACATGACTATTTCCAGTATGTTCTTTATTTTTTCAGTTCTTTCTTCTGCCTTTCGACATTTCTTGAAGGCCTCACTTTCCGATGCATTGATATTCCGTAATTGCCTCTGTAATTCCTGGTACATTTTTTGAGGAATAGTCTCTTCCTCAAGCTTTTCTATGGTTAGCTGAGCCTATGCCAGTTTCTCTTGAAGATTTGTTATACCAGGATCGCTACGTATCAAAACATCTTTTGCTTGGATATCTATCTAGGTGTTTTCACTGTTGGAGGGTATTGTCTCCATTTGAACAGCTGTATTGCAGAAATGTGTAGTCTCTATTGGGGCAGCCACTTCTGTAAAAGTTGCATGTTGTTCCTTGTCATTTTGAATGAGTATGGGCTTGGTTTGAGTCTCCGTAGCCCTTGTATCATGGAATTCATTTTGAATGGCTGCATTCACCATTTTCGGGGTTCTACTTGCAATTTTTCTCCTTTTTAATACTCTTATCTCTTGTATAAGTCTTTTCACTAAACTCTGCAACTTCTATTGTTCTTTTTGAAACCTATCAATTTTGTTTTTCTTCTTCTTGGGAGGAACAACTACTTCACTAACCGTTTCTTCTCTTACTGAGCTTGGCTGCTCAGTTGGGTTTTGTTCTCCAAGGGTCGTGTCTTTGCCCTGACTAGTTTTCATTTCCTCTGTTTCACCCACATCTTCTGCTTTTACATCGACCTGACTAGGTTCTTCTGGAGAGGTAACCCTAGTTTGGTCTACCATTTCCTGAGTGGTTTCTGCCCCTGCTTCTACTTCACTAATTATTTCTTCTGATATCCTCCTATTATGGGCAAAGTTTTTTTCTGATTGTGCTACTTCAACATTGAGGTTGAGCGGACTTTCAGGCTGAATATATTCACACATATTGGCCAAAATTTGGGCCAATTCCTCCTCATATAATGGGTCTTGTGGTGGACTTGTGTTGGGAGTTAGGGGAAGTTCTGCTTCATCCCTCTCTTCTTCACTAGTATGCTCTCTTTCCTCCTCAAGTTCTGATTCTTGGTTGTCTCTTCCTTCTAGCTGTAAGGGTTGCTCATTTTCAAGGCTAGATAATTCTAAGGGTTGGCTGCTGCTACCCTAGAGGTTTTCAGCTATTTCCATGCTTGTTCTCAATCTGGAAGAGTGTCTACATTTTTGTGGTCTGTTTGCTATGCTGACGATCCTTTTTCTTTTTGGGGCAGGTAAGTTGAATCCCCCTTCTATAGTAAACACTAATTCTTCCCAAAAGGTTTGCTGTTGGACGAGATTGTAGCTTACTATCAACCGAATTATACAATGATGACTTACAACCATATCTATATGCTAGGATTTCTTTATGCTTTGAGCAGCGTCATGCAACAAAAAATTCAAATATGTAGGCAAGTTTACAGAACATTTTTGTTTTAAAAATGCTAGTAATTTAAGGTGGCATGGTCTTACCACATCCTTTCTTCCATCACATGTAATGTAGGTCTGAACTATTCTATCCAGCTCTGTGCATGGTTCTCCCAGAGATGAAGGCTGGACTCCTTTACCTTTAACAATCAGGTTTTGTCCCTCATCCCGAAAGATGGCCATTGCATCTTGAAGCCTCAATTTTTTATATGTCCATATGGGTCTGACTATTGGTAGTCCAGATACCTCTGCTATTACTATATCCGTCACTGTTATTCATCTTCCTCTTATTATAGAATGATCATCCTGCAAATTCTGTAAAAATTCGATAGCCACGGTTTCGTTTGGTTTCTACAGTCATGTAAAATATGCGACGCTTCTAGCCCTTACTAGAAATTCTCGTGCGGCATCAGAGACTGCTAATGTCTGTGGCTCACTGTGTACTGATAATCCTCTCAGTTTATCTGAATTCTACACACTGTTATTTTTACACAGCAATGCACAGAGCCAACAATGGAACAATAAACTGTAAATATCGGATAATACCTTTTTAATAACATAGATACCATTAAAGCTTGCTATTATGGGATATCATGCAGCCTGATACAACCAAATAAAAGACTGACACATATGCAAAATTTCTTTGGAAGTCACTCGCGCCCCCCTGAAAAATGATAGGTCGCCTTCGACCGGTTAAATGGAGGAACGATGTACTAACAACAATCGTATTGTGGTGAAAAATAGCAAGGTGTACAAATTTATGACAATATCACAGAAATATTGAGTTCTTGAAATCGATGCATTCAAATGGAAATTATGAATAAATATGGAGATGCTATGGAGTGATGCAAAAAAGGGAAAAGGACAACTATCGTAGGTAATTCCACTCAAACCATTATGATTGACTTTTTAAATGATATTTCATGCATAAAAGGTTGAAAAGGAATTGAGAACATAATCTCTTTTGGAATAAAGATAAAGAAATAAGAAAAGGGGTTTATAATTACTATTGATGTTTGAAACATATGACTCCAATACCATCAACAAAGATTTTTTTCCCACAGGTGTTTATAACCTTGACAAAGTTTTTTTTTCACCCTTTGGAACTATAATCCTTTATGTATGCCTAGGAAAGTGCCTTGTGATGTCAGAATGGAGGCCATTGTGCTGGCTTGCTAACCAGATGAATCACAATGCCATTCACTGGGAAGGAGTGAAAGGTGGATAGGCCAGCTCGTGATGAGACCCCTATCCTCCATTTGACAAATCATAGAATTGTTAGTAAACATATATATATATATATATATATATATATATATATATATATATATATATATATATTCTTTTCTTCTTTCTTTTCTTTTCTTTTATATAGCACTTCCTATTTATATATAGAGGATGGCTCAACACTCCTTAAGAGTAGGATAGTGGAAGAAATCTGAACATATCAGTAGAAGAAAATATGCCCTTATTCTTATTTACTAATTAATAATCAAAGAGAATTATGAGAATTAGGGAAGAACCAACATGATACAAGTAATCAATCAATTTGAGTTCAAGTGAAGATAAGGACAACAAATTAATATAGATAGTTGTGTCCTTCCCTTTTTCTAATCAATACAAAGCAATCTCATTAAAGATGATAATTTTTCTTTGATTTTCTTATTCCAGTAACCTCTAATTTTGTATCCTTGCATATATTTATATTCTTGCTTTCAAAGGATCATGAAGAGTGAAACACAAAAAAAATGCACTCAAAAAAAGGTGATGTTCGTTAAATGGAACGGCTCTTGTTCCTTAAGTGGAACAATAAAAAGACAACTGCACGCAAAATTGTTGTTCCTTAAAAGGAACAGCGGAAAGATAAAAGAAAATTGCACACGAAACTGTTGTTCCTTGAGAGGAATAGCAGATGTTCCTTAAGAGGAACAACAAGTAAAATAGATGAAAGTGAAAGTGTTGATCCTTCGGTGGAATGACATAAAAATAACCTGAAGCGAAACTCTATTCCTTAGAAGGAAAAATAACAAGCAAAAAAACGATGAAATTGTTGTTACTTTAGGAGGAATGATAGCTATTCCTTAGGAGGAACAACAAATGTTCCTTAAATGGAACAGTGTAAAGCACGCACATACCAAACTGCTATTCCTTAGATGGAATGGTTGTTGTTCCTTTTAAAGGGAACAACAACTGTTCCTTAAACGGAAAAACGAAAACAAATGTAAATAGGATTGTTGTTCCTTAAGAGGAACAACAAACATTCAAAAATGAAAAATTGTTGTTCCTTAAATGGAACGACTATTTTTCCTTAAGAGGAACATAAAAAATATAGACATGAAAAACTGATGTTCCTTAAGAGGAATGGTTGTGGTTCCTTAAGAGGAACAACAAAAATACAAACAGGCGAGATTGTTGTTCCTTAAATGGAACAACAAAGAGGGATCATACGTGGAACTATTGTTCCTTAAATGGAACAAACAAAAATGCAAACATGCAACACTGTTGTTCCTTAAATGGAACGGCTACTATTCCTTAAGAGGAATAGCAAAAATATAAACACCCACAAAACTATTGTTCCTTAAATGGAACGGCTGTTGTTCCTTAAGAGGAACAACAAAAAATAAAAAAACACAAACTGCTGTTCCTTAAGAGGAATGGCTGCTATTCCTTAAGAGGAACAATAGTTGTTCCTTAAGAGGAACAACAACTGTTCCTTAAGAGGAACAACAATTGTTCCTTAAATGGAACAACACTAAAATCTGTACAAAAAAACAGTTTATACAAGCAAATTTCAAAAAAGAAAATTTTATATACAAAATTCAAAAACAAATGAGTTGTTTACTGGATTGATGTTGAGGATGGGTTAACATCCTTAGTGAGAATTTGCATGGTGGAATCTTCTCGTAACTACTAGTAAAAGGACTCCCTGGTAAGCGGTTTGTGATAAAGTCACACTCAATGACCATTCGCTTTGAAAGAATATCTAGATCCATCAATGGTTGTCAATGTAATGGTTCCATTATCATGCACTTTTTGTATCTAATAAGGTCCTAGCCATCTGGTCTAGAGTTTTCCAGGGAAATCCTGGAACCTTGAATCGTATAAGAGTGCCTAGTCTTCTTTGTGGAAGATCTTCTTTTTAATAAGGGCATCGTGCCATTTCACCCTCTGCTGTTGAATTAATGCAGTGCGTTGAAGAGATAAGAGCCTGATTTCATCTAATTCATTGATTTCCTATAATCTATTGGTCTGAGCTTCATTTAAATTCAAACCCACCTCCTGTGCTGTTCTTAATGTTTGAATCTCGAATTCGATTGGGAAGATGGGTTCCTTACCAAATACTAATTGATATGGTGAATATCCCATGGTGTTTCTCCATGTTGTGCAGTATGCCCACAAGGCTTCTAGTAATCTTGAAGCCTAGTCGCGTCTGTGTGATGCAACTATTTTTGTAAGTATTGCCTCAATTACCTTATTAGTACTTTCTACTTGGCCATTTGCTTGTGGGTGGTATGGAGTCGTAATTTTGTGCAGGATATGGTATTTCTTCAATGTTGCAGCAATCTTGTTACCTACGAATTGCAGTCCTCCATCTGTAATTATGTCTCTCGGTAGGCCATATCACATAAATAATTGGAAAATAAAATGTATTACTGAATCCTCTGTAGCTCTTGGCAGCGCCTCTGCTTCAACCCATTTAGTAACATACTCTGTTGCAACTAGTATGTATGTTTTCTGATTGGATGATGGGTTAATAAGACCAATAAAACCTAGCGCCCACCGCTCAAAAGGCTCGATTACTAATTTTGGGTTTAGAAGCATCACATCAAATTGTCCAGGGTGTCCCGCCCTCTGGCAGCTATCATAGGCTTGAACAAACTTTTTAGCATCTTTAAAGATAGTGGGCCAATAATAACCTGTTTGTAAGACTTTGTGACCGGTTCTACAATCTGCAAAATGTCCGCCACACGACCCATAATGGCATGCTTTTAGAATGTCAAACACTTCATCTTCATGGACACATCTTCTAATGTGCATATCTGCCTCTGTATGGAATAAGTAGCCCCTAATCCAAGAGAATCAGAAACTGCACTGCACTATTTGTTTTCTTTCATTAGGCGTTGGTGCTTGGGTAATTTGCCCACTGCCAAGTAATTTGCAATGTCGGCATACCATGGTGTTCTAACAATAACAACAAATAAATTTTCATCAGGAAATTGATCCTCAATTGCTACTGCCTCCACTGGCTTTAGCATTCATGAGAGAAAATCAGCTATTGGATTTTCTTTTCGAGGTTGATCCTTAATTGTGATGTCAAATTCCTACAAGAGAATCAACCATCTTGTCATTCTTCCATTTGTAATAGGTTTATTTGCTAAATACTTAATGGTAGAGTGATCTGTATATAAAACTACAGGATATCCAGTTATATAATGTCTAAATTTATTTACAGTATATATTGTAGCTAAAAATACTTTTTCAGTCACAGTATAGTTTAATTCAGCAGGAGATAGATTTTTGTTGATATAATATATTGCGTATGGCTTTTTATCTTCTTCCTGTCCAGGAACTGCTCCGATTGCTGTGTCTGAAGCATCAGATGAAATCTAGAATGACAAATCCCAGTTTGGGCCCCTTAGCACTAGGCTTGTTGATACAAGCTTTTTTAGATCCTCAAAAGCATGGTCACACTTATCTGTCCAAATGAAATCAATATTTCCTGTTAGTGCATATAAAGTTGCAGCAATCTGAGAAAAATGCTCTATAGATCTTCTATAATAACCAAAAAATCCCAAAAAACTATGTACCTTTGTTTGTGTGGTAGGGGTAGTTATTAACAAAATTATCTGAATTTTAGCAAGATCTACCTGTATTCCAGCTTTTGAGATATAATGACCTAAGATGAGTCCCTTGATCATCATCATATGACACTTTTCATGGCTCAAGTAGAGACTGGTGGCAATGCATCTTTGTAGCACCTTTCCTAATGTTTGTAGTGTTGGCTCAAAGTCATCCCCATAAGGTGTGAAGTCATCCATATATACTTCAAGCCTTTCATTTATTAAATCTAAAAAAATGTTGAGTACAACCCTCTGAAATGTGGCAGGTGCATTGCATAGCCCAAAGGGTAAGTCCCTATCAGCAAATGTTCCCCAAGGATAGGTAAAGGTAGTTTTATCCTGATCTTCAGGGGAAAACTGGATTTTATTGTATCCACTAAAGCCATCTAGGAAAGAAAAGAATTTCTTTCCTGCTAAAGTGTCTAAGACCTAATCAATGAATGGAAGGGGGAAGTGGTCCTTCTGGGTCACTTTATTCAGTTCTCTGTAGTCAACACACATCCACCACTTTCCATTCTTTCTCAGCACCACTACTAATGGAGAGACCCACTTGCTATCAGATATTGGGTAGATAAAGTTTACATCTAAAAGTTTTTGCAATTCAGCTTTCACAATATCCTTAAGATGAGGATTTAATCTCCATTGGGGTTGGCGAATGGGTATATCATCCTTTTCTGTATAGATGTGGTGCATACACAACTGGGGATGGGTAGTCCCATGCAAATGCTTCTTTATATTTTCTCAAGAGTTGAACTGGCTTTTCTTCTTGTTCAACAGTCAGGTTCTTGTTAATATTCAAAGTTTTTCCTGGCTCAATTTCTATTGTTTTGCTGTTATAAACATAGGTGGTTGGTATTGATTAATCATGTGTATCTTTTAAGGGATATTATTCTACTTCATTATTGAATGCTGCTTCGATCATGTCACATTTTAGATGGGATCTGGTTTATAGTTGGTTAATGAAGCTGTTAAAGATGTCGTCCTCTGTTTGGTATTTAAATTCAAGGGTATCTTCTAAGGTTAGTTGTGATCTAATGTTTTCAGTTAGGTATGATATAGGTTGTTTTTTTGTTTTGATTATTGTTAAACTTGGCTGGGCTGGAGGATATAAGGCTAAATTCTTTACATTTCTTCCTCTTTCTATAGTCATGTTTCCTTGTCGATAGCCAATGTAAGCGTCAGCAGTTGCTAGCCAAGGTCTACCTAGAATTAAGGGGTGTCCATCCAGTCGGTTTCTAGGATTTATGATAAAAAATCTATAGGGTATTCCGAGGAGTCTATAAACACCATTACATCATATAATGTGCCTTCTGGTCTGACTACCAATTAGTCAACCAACTCCAATAAGGTTGTGGTTGGGTCTAATGATGTAATGCAAAGTTTTTCACAAGTTCTCCTAAATCAACTAAGGAATTGGGGAAGGAGAATCGATTGATTTGCACCATGACTATAGGATTTCCTGGGTCCTCATATTTTACAGGTGCTTCTCTTCTTGGTAGTAACTCAAATAGGGTACAGACTACATGGATAGTTTGATTTGTTGTTATTTTCCTCTTTGACTTTTTCATACATAATTCTTTGATAGTTTTTGCATAAATCGGGATGTCTTGAATAGCTTGGAGGAGTGGAATTTTTATACACAAATTTCTTAGTTCTCCGAGAAGATCAAAATCAGGATGTTCTATTGGGTGAGGTATGATTAGTCATTTTGGGAATGGTGGAGAAGAGGTGGTTGCTTGCTCATGAGTTTTTTGTCTAAGCAGATTCTCTTTTTGTAATGTTTGTTCTATAGGTAACGGATTTTCAGTTTGAACATTTTTATCTCCCTATGATTCTATTATACACCCAAATCTTAATTGAAGGTCATTGCACCCCCTTAACTCGGTTTCTGGTTCTGGTCCTTCAATTATTTGCACAGATTGAACCGGTTTATTGTTGGGGTTCGGGATGGGTTGGGCTGGGAGTTGCGGTCTTAAATTGGTCTGGGGGTTTTGTTGCAATGTATAAGGTGTTGTGTGGGTTGAGGGAGAGGAATCATACTAGCTGGCTGATTTATAGGTCTTTGCTTGTTTGACTTCCAGTTTTGACTTTGTGAGGTGGAGGGTGACCATTGTGTTGAATATGCATTATTTTGCCAAAATGGTGGACAATAAGGAAAGTTCGGCCAATTGGTTTGATTTGTTTGATTTGCCCATGATGATATGGGGAATGTCTACTATGGCCAGTTGGAGAAAGGTGGCTGATTCTGCCACATTCCATTATACCGTTGAGCATCATACTGAGGAGGTTGAAAAGAAGAGGATGGATCAATGGGCATCCCTGTTTGTTTCGACTGCCACTGGTGGCACTGATTTAGTAGGTAATCTGGTCTTGTTTCTTCTTCTACTTCTTTGTAGACTACTTTCAGTCCTGAGAGTGATGGGCAACTTTCTATGTCCTGATCTTTCATACAAATAGCGCAAATTTTGACCATATCTAGCAGGCACTCTTTGTGGCTATGTTTCTTTCTGCATCTAGGGTAGAATATCGCCAAATTTTGTTCCACTTCTGCTTGCTTTTGTTTAGCTTTCATAACATCCAACTGCGTTGCCAGTGTCCCTAGAATATCAATTTTGAAATCTTCTAGCAGATTGCTGATTTCTGCATGGATTATACCTCCATCGAAGATCTTGTTATCCCTTGTGATCATGTCATGTTCTGCTGGCTTCAATCTTGTGCTACGTCTTGAACTCCTGATCCACAAATCAATGATGTCATCAAAATTTTCCTGATATATTTCACCTTTACCCATAGTGTTTAACGTTTCAATCCATTGTTCTTTCATCCCTTTAATTAGTGTATTTTTTAACACGTTGTCAGGCAAGGGTAAAGTTCCATAAGGAGATCTCTGGAGATTGTATTGAAGGCGTTCTACATATTCCTTCAGTGTTTCACTAGGTCTTGTTATCATTTGAAATATCTCATCCTTTAATTCTCTGGATCTGCAATAGTCCTGATATTTCTTTAGAAAAGCAGTTTTCATTTGATCCCAATCATTTATAATGCCCCCACCTAACCCCATAAACCATCGTAAAGCTTCTCCTTTTAATGTGGAGGGAAATAATTTTAGTTTTTAGGGATCAGTGGTATAGTCATACCCCCGGCATAATACATGAAACTCAAACAGAAATGCATCTGGATCCTCTGATGTTATGCCATGAAATGTAGGGATATTCTGGAGAGGAATGGCTTTCATAGGTGCATTAACTGCTGTGTCCACAATGGGATAATGTAGTGTGGAGGTTTTGCTAGTTCTTGGCCATTTGATCAAATATGTGCCAATATTCTTCTGGGATTTCTAGAGAGTTATTCCTAGGATGACTAGAAGAAATAGGAATGAGCTTAGCAACACTTCCCTGGTCTGGGATAATGAGTGTTCCTTGTCGAACTAATACCTGGGGCGATCTTGGCTCCTCAGGTTCTCCTGCTTCGTTTTTTATAAACTTAACAACACCCCCCTTATCTGGGCTGCTGAGTGTTTGAATTATTTTGAGAGGGGATATTGGCTCTTTTGTTTCCCCTATCTCTCCTCCTACTTCACGAAGATTACTAGAATTCCCTTCTTGTAAAGAAATTGGGTGAGAATTCTCAATTTCTTGAAAATCTTGCTCAATTTATTCTGATTTGCTGTGCACCTCAGCAAAGGCTACAGATGGTGAATCTGTGGCCCAAAGGGAGCCAGTAGGTTGTCTATAAGCAATTTTTCTAGGGCCTACCGATGGTAGAGGTTCTACTTTCTTAATGATATCGTCTATGAAGGTTGATCGACCAAGGGTCACCAGTCCCTTAGCTTTGTCGGGTTTGGGTAGTGGTTTTGGATTATTTTCAAGTTTTTCTTCCTAGTCATACACACAACTCAAATATTTATTTTTACCCTAAGTTCTTTAACAATTATGCTAGAAAGCAGGTAGGGGAGTAGGGCTTTTACATGATCCATATGCAGGTTCTTAACTTTCATTTTTAATACCCAAATCTTTCCTAACAGGCATCCATTAGATGCACACTACTCTTTAGAAATGCCTACACTCTCCCTGGCAACGGCGCCAAAATGTTGAAGTATAAAAGGTGTATTTTTAACTCCTAATTATCTTGACATTAGTTATCAATCTAGGCAAGATTTTCTATTTGAAGAGTGAAAACAGTTTGTGGCGGCTATTTACTCAAGAGTAATGTTTCTAAATTGCAGTATAGTGCTTTCAAATGCAAGAGTAAATGAATGCTTTAAACAAAACTCACTTGAAATTAAATGAAACTCAATGCTCTGAAACTAAATCATTTATTCGACAAAGTAACAACAATTATCAGTTAAGGATACAGTAGAAATAACTCATTACATTTTAACTGATGTAAACTAAATCAAGCATAAATAAGATCCTCAATCTAAGAGCCTTGACAGCAATAGCCAATGTTCTTTACAGTTGATGATCTCACACACACCACATTAAATAACCAATGGGAAATTTCAATGAATTAAATCAATAATGCTACTGCAACTGATCAAAATGAGATAATTATGCTAACTATAAGAATGTTAAAAGGTAAACATAAATGATTGTAGAAAGTAAATGAACAACAATACTTATGTAACTACAATGAACAGAAAATCTAAGTTACTGAAATGAACATCGAAACTCTATAAGTAAAATTAACAGCACAATAGTATACTTGTAGAAAGCAGTGATCTTGTTATGAGGGAAATGAACAGCAACACAATTCAATTACAGCATATAAAACAGAGAAATTCATTAATTCTGGAAGTACGAAACAGTAAAGTGATGCGACTACAATAGATAGAAATAAAACCAAACCATCACACGACAGAAATTGTAAAGGAATGATACAAGAACAACAAGTGAATCCACCAGGGCCCGACCCTTAGACGCTAGTGAACACTACTGGATTACTTGAGTATGAAAAAGGAACAACAACTATATTATATATTAATCATATGCTAAATGATTACAACCATTTTGTATTATGTTTCAGCAATGAGAGTTGATGATAAAAGTAAAAATACAAAAGTAATTTCTGAATAATATCTCCCTATTTTTTACAATCACTGTCCCTTTTATAATGGCCAGGCAGATAAAATAGTAACAATGATACCTCAGGATCTAGAGATCCTGAGAGATCCGCTCAATCTTCCATCTTCAGATAGCTCTTTGTCTTTTGCGTTGATTTTGTGATCTTCTCTGTCCTTATCCATAACTGTGCACTCCATCCTTAGCTTGTTGCTTGTACGTTGCTTCCTGGTGAAGGAACAACAATTACTCCACTTTGTCTTTTTCCTTTTCTTGGGTAGGGAATGGTAGTTTTCCCATTTCATCTCTTTCCTACATGAGAAAAGACAATAATTAGCTAAATTGTAATAATAAATAGTTCCCTAGTTTTTACTGTAATCCTTCGATATATGAATATCTTTAGAACATAAAGGGGATATAATTAAAGGAAAGGATGATGAAATAAATGGAAAATTAATACCTTTTCCATAGCTGAACATATACATCTTAAAGTATCCATCCAACAAATAATGTATAAACTTCTAGAGTGCGTACGCCATAGCTAGTCCTTCACGCTCTGTCGTGGAATAATTTTTCTCTGTCTTCGACAACTTCCTACTTGAGAATGCTATAGGATGATCCATGTCCCCCTCTTCGGCCTATGTTAGTACTGCTCCCAGTGAAATACATGACGCATCCACATGCACAAGAAACTCCTTTTTCCAATTTGGGAAGACTAGGATTGGCATAGTGACCATTTTCTCCTTCAGCACATCCAAGCTTTTATGGCATTATTCATTCCAACAGAGTGTAACATCATTTTTTAACAGTTTTTCCATCGGCGTGATGATCTGGGCATAGCTTTTTATGAATTTCCTATAGTATCTCGTATTCCCTAATGTTGCGTGTAGCTGCTTCACACTCCTTGTCGCCTCCAAATTGGTTATTACCATGATCTTCACTGGGTCTACCTTCAAGCCCTATATGCATAGCACATGACCCAACAAGATCCTAAAAGGGACACACAAAACAAAAATTTCTTCAGATTGAGCATGATCTGCTACCTTTGTCGTGTATCTAGCATCAAACGTAGACTTCCCACATGGCCCTTTACCATTCCAAACACTGTCCAATTGTCAAAGTATACTTCCAGAAATTTATGAATGAAATCTTTGAACGTCACGATGACTATGTGCGAAAATATGATTGGTGAATATTTCAGCCCAAAATGAATCACCATATACTAGAAGCATCCCCATTTAGTCATGAAGGTCATCTTACTTCTATCCTCTGGTGCGATCTTGATCTGATGGTACCCAGAGAACCCATCAGTGAACAAATATACTTCTTGGCCGCCAACATTATCTAGGACCTCATCAGTGAATGGAGTTTGGAAGGTATCATGCACACAGGCATCATTCAATTTCCTGAGATCTACACATATCCTTATTTCTCCCTTCTGCTTATTTTCCTGAACTACTATTGGGCTCACCCAATCAGATTCTTCGACCGGTTCGATGATACCTGTCGTGAGCATCGTTTCAAACTCTAAGGGGACCATTTATTTATACTTTGGGTTGAGGCGGTAAGGTCTTTTCTTCACAAGTTTCACATTCAGTTTTAGGGTGATCTTCATGACACCCAAATCTCCTAGTATCCCTTTCAGATCTGAAAACTTCATCGGGAACAGATTTTGATATTCACGGAGTAGCTCGATGACCTTATCTACTGCCGTGTCATCCTAGTAATCTCCAATATTTGCAAACTTTGGCTCTGCCTCCGTGCCAATGTTCACCTGTCTAGTTTTGAGCGGTTCTATTATGTCGGGGTTCTCTAGTTGCGGTCCTTCAACTTCGTGGTGACCTTTAGTCTTTGGGATATTAATATTCCTTGGGTATTTGTCGTATTCTTGCATTGTTACATTATAACACTCTAGCACGTGGCTCAGCTAGGTAGTCCAATCAGGTTGAATCAAATCTAGAGGATATTGCGGTATCTTGAAGATTGTTGTCTTAACCTCCTGCAACACTTCAGCAATGGATTCAAATCCCTCCTCAAAACTAAATGTCATAAAAAATTCTTGCTACAAAACATTGCATTCTTCGGTGCCATGACAGAGTTCTATCTCCAAGTACCAATTCATTGGTATAACGTCCAAGGTATGAAAAAATAGATGGACCCACTCTGGCTGAGTCTTCGCTTTGTTAAATTCAATCCATTTGGCCAAATGATCATGCAAATCATTTATCCCATCATGATTTTCTGTTAATCATACCTTTGGGTGGCCAAAGCATACCCTCATCATCCTTTTATCTTCATGCAAATCATCAAACTTTCTTTTTGCATACCCCACCATCTTGCAGGCATAGCGTGCAGTGCCCAATCCAAGGCCTGGAAGAGATGCTTCTCTGACACTTCCCTTCCAAATGAATATAAAAAGTGATCAACATCAGTTAACCGATCATAATGAGGTAGATTTCTTACCTCTAATGATACACAATGCAACGATTTGGTCATCATATTACAGCACAGTGTGGACACTTCATGCATTCGAATCTATTAATGCTCCAGTTCTTCATATGAATCTGATGTGCAAGAGCTCTCGCAGTCCCATGAAATACATCTGTCTACTGTTGTTGGGTGCGGGATCCCCCAAGGGTAGTTTGGGGCTAAAAGTCCATAATTTGGTCAAATTTTGTAATCCAAGTGTAAAGTCTCCACATTTTGTGTTCGCGGAGCACGTTTTTGTTAAAGATTCATATGGTTGTCCACCTTTATTTTGGAAATGTAATGTCGGCTATAAAATATTTACCCATCGTCTATGGACCATCGGATTGTATAAATATAGCTAAGCTCTAAGTAGTCTGATAGCAAGAATAGAAGATAGACACACCAAGATATGATGTATGAGAGATAGCTATGAGGTAGAAGTCTAAGTTTCAGTCGTAGCGTAGGTAGAGGCTTTGCAGCTAAGTGCGCAGCTGCCTAGGGTAGAAGTCTTTAGCTGAGTGCACAGACCCCTGCAGTTGGGTGCACAGGGTGGATTGACTCTGTAATTGTCCATAATTATCAATAAAGAGAAGTATTCTACAATTTCTACATCTTTATTTCATGTTTATGCATCTTGTTATGTTGGGTATGAATTTCACTTATAATGCTTATATGATGCGTGAATGTATGTAAATGTGTTGGTTAAGTGAACACAAGTAAGAACATCTTTTTACACGAAGATAACTAAGATCGGTTAATAAGATAAGACACTTAGCCTAGTTTGGGAGATATCATAGTTCACTTCCCTAGCAATGCGAAAGTCCCTGAGCCGCAGGTTAGGGCTGCACAAAAGCCAATTATACCCATTCGCAAAGGTACTAAAGGGTGGAACAGAGGGCTAAGAAACCTGCACAAAGGTAGGTGTAGTCAGAATAAACCAACATCACAACCATCTCTGGGTGCAGAAACTTGGTTCTAACATCCCCCCATACTTCTTCAGGTGAGACTTCAGTCCGGGCTCCGTGGGCTGATTCCAAAAGGGCCAGTAGTGTAGGGATTTGTTTGGCTAACTAACGTTGAACCTGGGTCAGGCCCCCTCACGCCAAAAAAAGGTTCCTTTGCCGGAACCGGAATCTGCATAAGAAATGTGTGATGTCGTATCACTAGAATCCAACTAAGAAGGAGATTAGAGATTAGTTGGACAGAAAAATCCACGATTTCACGGCACAAGAGAAAAGAAACTCACAACTGACAAAGGAATAGTGGTTGGACTGAGTACACAGAGATCCACGAGATCTTTTTCTTCTATTTCCCTATTGAGCTATATGAGTGGATCGTAAAGCTAGAAGATAGCCAAGGAAGGTGGAAACTTGATAGTCCTATTGTGTGGACTACAGAGCTAGTGCGAAGGTTGGAAGCATCGGAGGATAAGATCATCCACGTTTTCAATCATTGGCTTGATTGTGTCATAGGAGGATTTGTTACTGAATTAGCAGTCGACACCTCAGCCAGCTATAGCGAGGAAGAGCGATGCCTTTTCAAAGGACTGTGAGGTAAGTACATAAATCTTTGAATACTTGGATTAAAATGTTGTTGTGCAAAAAATGGGTTATGCAGCTACCTTAATGTTTGGGACTACATGAAGCAGAAAGATTTACAGAAACGAAGGAAATAATGGTCCAGAGTATAGCCCCTTGATTTCACCTTTGTGAAGGCATGAAGAAGCGATAGCAAAGGTTTCTTCGCAAAGCACTATTAAGTTAATAAGACAAGGATTCCCGTGAATACCACCTCCACCCACACCACCTCTGACTTCACCTCCATCACATCCAACTTCACTTGTACCACCTCCACTTCCACCGTGGTTCAGTATGGCAAATAAAATGAATTTTCCTTTGCTCAAAGGCTTTGGAAATGTGGACTCGAACCAATTCTAGTTCGTTGTGAGGGCTGTATGGGAAGCTCAATGTGTTATAGATGATCACATAAAGAAGGTGACACTCATTAGTGCTTTGTAAGATCGTGTGCTAACCTGGTATATTAAGTACTCTAATGATAACCCAAATGCTGGAGTAGCAAACATCTAGGTAGCACTAAATAGGGAGTTTAGCAGGCCTAAGTCTGAGGCACAGTAGATTGGGGGATTCAAAGAGATCACGATGCGACCAGACGCGACACCTTGGGAACTATATTAGAGGTTGAAATGTACAATCTGCAAAGCCAACATTAATTTGAGAGATGGATAGCATCATGAGTAGCTTGTAGCTTCGCTACTACCACACTTAAGAAGTGCATTGTCACAGCAAAATATAACAACTCACACAGAGGCCTTGGAGATTTCCATGAGACTACATGAGACTCTGATGCAAGATCCTAATCTAGAAGTTCAGCAAATCCATGTGCAGTTGAAGAATCTTTGCCTTGAGATGAAAGGTCTGAAGCAGGATAGGAAAATTCTACCAAAGGTACGTGAGGAAGTATGGTTCTTGAAATGCAAGAGTCAGGGTCATGACAAAGACCATTTGCCCAGTCTTTGTGAATTACCTTGCAGGGGGAGGAACGATGCCTTTAAGGCTGGAAGCTCAAGTAGGACCTAACGGAGGTCCTGAATTATGGTGTGCTATCTGTTAGGTAGCCGGAAAACATGCCATGGATAACTATCACTTGCTACAGAAGTATGTACAAGTGCCATAACAACTATTTTGCAACTTTTGTAGGTCGGTAGGACATGGTGAGCGTACTTGCAGGAGCTATGAATTGATGATGGATAGAACTTCCACCTACAGGGTTCAGGCTGAAACATGGCCCCTCGACTAGAATGTAGGAACGATGTAGATGACACTAAGGTGGAGGAGGACCTGGTAGAGGTCAAGGACAGTTGATTTGCTACAATTGCGGAGGACCAGGACACTATGCTCGCGATTGCACTAATCCAACGCGTTCATCGTGCAAGTATTTCACATTGTTTGAGCATGAAACAAAAGACCATCCTACACCCATAGCTAGGATACACGACAAAGGGGTGCTACTACCTCCACTGACTCAAAACCTGCATATGATAAGCTCTGAGCCGCGCGAGGAGGATCCAAACATAAACATATTGCTCAGGAGTGGGATCGCGATAGGGGATGACAAGGGGAAACAGTGAGAAGATAGTACATGGGTTCGCAAAGCCCCAGCAAAAGAGGCTGAATTCAACTTGGAGCATGCTTTTGAAGCCTTCATGGAAGCTAATAAGAGCTTCGCTAAGGCCTCCACCTCAGGAAGCAAGGATAAGCCTAAGCTGAATATGGACCCTTCTATGCTCACAACTTTCCTGGAAACCTGTATGAAGTTACTGCGCAATAGTAAGGCTATGAAAGGGTTACAATAACTCATCAATAGATTGTTGGGACTGTGCCAGGTGAGCCGTGCATAGTACAAAAAATTGGCAAGCATAAAACGAGGACAGGATGGGAGATGAGACTGACTGCACAAATAGGAGAGTATGAAATGGATCAGGTCATTTTGGAGCTGGGGTCAAATCCAAATGTCCTACCAAAGAAGAATTGGGAGAAAATGGGGATACCTACACTGCAATGGTCTCTGATTCAGCTAAGGATGGCGAATCAGTAGAAAATCATCCCCATGGGGCGGTTGTAGGGGGTGACCGTGGACATTGAGGGAGAGAGCGCACTGGCGGATGTTGAAGTAATAGAGATAGTGGATGATAGAAATCCCTACCATGTGCTCCTAGGAATTGACTCAGCTACTGATATGAATGGGGTAATCAATCTAAAGAAGTGAAAGATGATCTTTGAGAATAAATCATTGCGCATAATAATACCCCTGGATCCTGCTGAAGGATCGCGCTATATAGAACCAGCCCATGATTATGAGAGTGATGATGATTTGGAATACATCTATAATATAACAACGCAAGATCAAGAATGGGTGACTCCCACCACGGATGGATGGATTACATGAGATCATGAGAGTTCCTGCACTTCGGATTCTGATGAAGAAATAGATCTCTGGAAAAATCGGTTACACAAAGCAACTACGCTAAATTGGAACATGATGACTTGGTCCCTCCACTATGTGTCATCGGACGAAAGAAATCTTCTTATTTATGATGGTCTAAATGAGGTAGATATCTTTTTGGATGCATTTGAAAGGGATATACTAGAAAAGCAATGTTTCTAGGCCTTAGAATGGGCACTGCGCGCTACGCCCACAAGATGGTGGGGTACGCACAATGGAAGCTTTGATGATTGGCACGAATGTAGGAGGATGATGAGAACATGATTCGGGAAGCCTAATATGCGACTGACTGACAAGTATGATGGGCAGAATGATACGCACATACATTTGGCCAAATGGATGCAGGCTTATGGAGAAAAGCCCCAACTTGAGTGGGTGCACCTGCTCTATCATACCCTAGATGTTATCCCAATGAATTGGTATATAGAAATAGAGCTCCGCCATGGGACAGGTGACTAAGATATCCTATGCAAAGGATTCATGATGACATTTAGGTTTGAGGACGGGTTTGATAGTATTGATGAGGTGCTACAATAGGTGAAAACAGCCATCTTTAGGATACTGCAGGATCCTTTATAACTAATTCATCTTGAATGGGCTACTTAGGTGAGTCACACGCTTGAATGTTATAATGTGATTGTTGAAGATGAGGATGAGGATCCGTGGAAGATTAACATTCTGAAAATAGAAGGCCACCGTGAGGTTCAAGGACCGTAGATTGATAACCCTGATATAACCACCCTAGTGAAAACAAAACAAGTGAACATTGGTATGGATGCAGAACCCAAATTCGCAAATATTGGACACTACTGGGATGACATGACGATGGATAAGGTCACTAAATTTCTTTTCTAATACTAGGACTTATTCCATACCAAGTTTACGGATCTGAAAGGAATAATCAGACCTAGGAGTGATGAATATCACGTTGAAACCCGATGCGAAGCCAGTTAAGAAGAGGCCTTACCACCTCAATCCGAAATACAAGGAGAAGGTCCGCTTAGAGCTATACAAGATGCTAGCAGTAGGCATCATTAAGCCTATGGAAGAATCTAATTGGGTAAGCCCTGTGGTGGTTGTTTTGGAGAATTTAGTATCTACAGATAAATACTAATTCCCTAGATAAGTAGTTGTATCTAGAACAACAATTTGATGTGTTTTAGACTTTTCCTATAAGCAATTGATAAGATGAGAAGATAGAAGGCCTACCTATAGTTCCACTTTCCTCTTGTCTCCCTTGTATCAATTATGTCACTCCTTCTTGTACTTAATCCGCTTGAGAATTGCCCTGTAAACACAACAGAAGATAAAAACCAATCAAAGCATATGATCTATTGAATATAAGTGAAAGGAATCAGATAAAATTCACACACATAAGCATTATGAAACAATACAAACATATGGGAAAATGGTTCAAACACTTTATTAGATAGAAGAAGGAATTACAACCATTGGTGTCTGATTCATAGCCATTCCTCCAGCTTGGATCCCATCCACATCACATCAAAAGCATGACAAACTTGTAGCATCACAATACTTGCTTCAAAGCCAAATCTCATGGTAGCATTATCTCCTTACAAGAAGGATGAGAGGATAGGATGCACCTTAACTCATTCCTCATCCATTTTTGAGCTCATAGGAGTTGATAAGTGAGGGAAACTTTTAGATGACTCCAAAAGATAAGAATATTCCCCAAACCCTATGTGAATTTCACTCATTCTTGCCCAGTATAGGTGAAAGGAAGCCTAAGTGCTCTACAGAGCACCCTGGAAATGGAATTAACTGCTCCATAGTGCACCATCATAAGGGCTTACCTGTGCTGGTCCCTCTAGAGGATATTTTTGGATGTCTTCAAGTCATGAGACTGTCTGGGAAGGAGGCATTCAAAGGGGCGACTTATTTAGGGCATGGAGCAACTGAAATTAGGGTTTGATGAGCCCTAAAACACTTATCTAGATGTTTGGATTTGATGTGCCCAAATGGATCTATAACAATGTGGTGGGCTCTAGTATTGCAGCAATAATGCTACAACTCCTGGGACTCCCTTCTTAACTCTTCTCAACCTAGTAGTTCGTAACAAACTTGGAAGCGACGATGTTGTATGCACAAGTACTAGCTCTTGCTGCAGCTGTCACTTGGTCAGCTGGCACAAGTCCGCTAGGAGCTTAAGCAAACTTCTATGAGCTCTGAGAAGAATCTTTTTACTGATGGACGAAAGCTAACTCAAAGAAGGCTAATCTACTTGCGGAAAGAAACTGGAAGGCTAAAAGGAAACATAAACCCTAGCAAACCCTAATTTTACCAGCTAGCCCTACTGATGCAAGAAAGAGGATGCAAGCTACTAAAAGAGATGCCATTGACTTCTAGGAAGTTAAAATGCATGTGTCTAAGCTACTTCTACAGTACATCTAAAAAAAAACATCTTTTTTTTTTTTGAATAAGTTGTCAGAATTATCATTCATGTGCTTTGATTGTTTTGACTGTGCAGAGGTGGATTGGCACGAGGAAATGCTTTCAAGAGGTTGGGAAGGTTAGAAGGGGGCCTAAGGGGTCCCTAGCACCCTTCCAGAGAGTTTCACCGAGTTTTGTTATCAAGAAACCACGTCCGTGAGCTTCTACAGGAAGTCTGCAGGGGTTCTACAAGATGTTCTATATTTTATATAGGATGTTCAGAAATGGGATTTTGGAGGGTGGATGGAGAGAAAGGTGGAGAAGTGAGTATGGAGGTAGGATAAGGGTATGAGGAGGTACAGGACTTGGTGGATGGAGCTGAGGAGAGATGAGGATGGCTGGATTTGTTTAAGGAGGAGTGGAGAAATGTTGCACAAAAATATGGAAAGTAGGTCAAGGTGTAACAAATATGAGGCAAGAATCAGAGGTAGGGGATGGAGCAGATGGGCTTGATGGAGTACAGGTAGATGGAGAGGTGTTATAGGTGCTCTACAAGTTGCTTCTCTAACCGAACAAACAATGACTTGGAAAAACCGATGACCTTGCTACTTTATTCTAATCTGGCCTAAGTAACAGCAAAGGAAATGAATAGAAGTTTATTTGCAATGAAATCACGTGAAATAGTTATGCAAACTAAGCAGTCATAAATCTGAATGCTTAACCACAACTGGTATCAACTTCTGCAAATGAGAATCTAACATTAATGATTGCATGTTGAGGCAATGACAGTGTTTTTGTTGGCAGCAAGGTCACCTTTGTCCCAGCTCATGATCCCACTCAAGGAGAGGTGAGATCAGAGGTCATTGATGGCATTTTTCTGGATATCTTCCCTGTTAACAACCTATCAACTCAATATGAACATAAAAAACCTTTCTAATCATCAACAATGACCTAGATAGTCAACAACATTTTAATCTACTTAACAGAGATTATTTTGCAAAAACATAAAAAGAAAATAACAGTGCATAAAGGAAGCCTTGGCACTTGAGTTGGGCCCAACCCCAAGTGCTACAGGCTCCTAAAAAAACTCAGAACTAATGCCAAGTAAAGCTACTCTTCATTCCTCAAAAATAATCATGTCACAAGAAAGTTATACATCAATAGCTACAAAAATGAGCTGAGATAATGATAACACTATAGTGCAAAACCCAACAGTTCCAAAAAGTAAACTACCAAGGATGAAGCCTTCCTATTTATGCCCTACGAGGGTCCTAGCAGCCCTCCTTAACTCAAGGGGCTCAGCTGTTCAAACTGCCAGTAAACAGTCACACTTCACAAAGCTGCTCGGCTACCTTTAGGATTCATTTTGGTGGCCTGCTGAGCTCCGAGTTGAAGGTGGAGATTTCGAGGAAGGGCCATTTAATGCAAGAGAAAACCTTCCTACCAATCCTCACCCCTGCTCCCTCATGCTTAGCTATTGCCTGGATCATAATTGCTTGGCTTTGTTCCAAAATTTGTCCAAAAAACCTGAAATAACCTCGTATTAGCCTCCTTGGTAAAGTGACCACCCTTATTCGTTCAAATAACATAAACATACTCAAGAAACATGCATAATCTATGAAAAATGGTGGATTGATGAAGAACAGTAGGCAAAATGAGCCCAATAAGTTACCCATTTTTGGGGCTCATCATCACCCCCCTGCTAAATGGGTTTCTCATCCTCTGAGCAACTAATCTAGCTCATCATCCTTTATAGCTTTGACTTCCTCCCTCACGTCCCAAGCCTCTATGGTGATATCTTCTTCCCGGTCATGAAATCCTGCTTTCCTTTCCACTTCCTCCGACTGTCTGTTTTCCTCCTCTTCCTTAACTCCTTCTAGCAATCCCAAAAGCAATGGAGGACTGAATTTCAGGCCGATCCAATTGGCCTGCAGATTTTGCATCAACTATTTGTAGAGAGGTACCCTTGCCAAGACCTCCCTCATCCTAGTGGGAGAGTGGTATTCTCTTATCTTCAAGCTGTCAGGCAGTGTGTTCCACCGCCTTGTGCAAGCATGAAGGCAGTTATCCCCCAACAGCCTCTCCATGTCCTCAAAGTGGGCAATAGCTTGAGCCTGTTGCTCAATGTATTCTGGTAAATCCTGAGGGTTATTGGCCAAGTGCTGGTGGATGCTTATCACTACTGAGGGGTTGTCTGGCTCTGCTTTGATCATTAGTGGATCACTGAGTTCCCTGCTCATAATATTGCGGACCTCTGCTGCTCTCTTTTCCTCATGATTCATCTAAGAGGCCATGGCCATAAGTTGGACATCTCCTACCACAATGTTGGGATCCCATGAATTCATGTTTGGAAGGGCTAAGTTGTGCAAATAAAACTCTGCTAATTTAGCCTTGTCCCCTGAGGAGATACTGTCACATAAAGCTACAAATTGATGATAATTTTGAAATGGAGTGATGCCCCTTTGGGCCAAGGTGTTAATCTAAAACTGCAACCACTAATCCTTAAGGTATAGGGCATATGATTTGGCAGGCTGCCTACACTGTAGAGCTTCTGTTGCCTAGCTCGCCATGCAGGCCAGTTGGGCCTCCTTTTCTTGTGCCTGTTGCTTCAGAGACTGTATCTCCTGGCCTATTTGCAAGTCCTTCTCCTGTAGTTGTCTAGTTAGTGTCTCAATTTCAGCCTGCAACCCATCTCTTCTCTGCTGTTCATCAGGGGTTTCCTTGTCTGTTGTGAGATTCTCCTGTTCTTGTTGTCCTCCCAATATGTGAGGCCTGTCTTCCTTATGCTGTCCCTGTAGCTGTAATTGCTATTTGAGCAGCTCATATTCTTCCTGTAGCTTGGCTCACTGTCTACTTTCCACATGCCATACCATAGCCAATTCCTTTCTTGCCTCTTTCAGTTGTTCCTCCAGGGGACCTATATCTGCCACACCCTTGGACTTAGCGATATTCATCCAAGTGTGGGTCCTCACCCTCTCTTCTTCTAGTGCAAGGAAAAGTGGCACTGCGAATTTTTGGGCAATGATCTTTCCGAGCTATAACAAGTTATAGTAGGAGCCCAAGTTGGGCTTGGGGCTAGGTTCCACAGTGCTCTCTGTTATCACTCAGGTTGTTCCCTTCGACTCCTAAGGGAATACGACCGAGGTAACCACAGACAAATCTTTGGATCACAGGTCCTAGCCTACCTGCAATCAGAGAGGGCTCTCTCTTTAGAATTTAGCTTTGTTTAAGTAATGTTCAGGCTAGTTATGATGTACTGAATTTTGTTTAAAGTTTTGGTTGAATGATGTCTTCTAACAGCTAAAATGTAATCTTCAGAGGTTTCAGTCCATTGGGCATTGGAGTCTGTGATTATGTGTTGTTTGAGGCGTTGAGTGAGTGATGAAACTGCAGGGCCATATGGGTATTCATGAAACAATCTTCAAATAGTGGAATATGGACTGTTTCCAGCCAGTGAGAGGCAACTAAGAATCTTTCACTAAGCTGGTGATACGGAGAAATGAAATATTACTCAGGAGCAGATTAGAATTCCTGAACAGTATTTACCATGAAAGATTTAGTGTAAATGTGAGCAATTAAGAATTACACATTCATAACTAATTCTGGAGAAAACATGCATAACAGCATAGATTGAGTTCAGGGTGTTCAATGAACAAATCCTGAACTATTCTTCTTCTCTACTGCTAAACCTATGAAACATACAACATAAGTGGATTATGAAAGAGCAGAATACATAATAACATGGTTCAGAAAACTTATTGTGACATGAAATAGCGCAGGAATCCTGTAGCAACAAACAAGCACACCACAACACTTCAAACAACTCAGAACTTCAGAAATTCCATTAGCTTCTAGTATTGAAAGTCTGAATTTACAGCATAGCTCCGTAGAAGAAAAATCAACAACCCCAATAAGTTTATGCATGGGGATATATATACAATCGTTTTACAAAATATCTTAACGATGAGTCATTTGCTCAATAACTGTTTTTACCAACTTTCCAGAATAGCAGATGCAACAGTTATTGCTACTTTAAATGAACAATGCATGACTGTTCACTCTTGTCAGAAGCTTTTTGACTTTTGGAGGCAACTGGGTCGGTTGGGTGCATCACATTGATTCTGAGTACTATGCCCTTTACTGTTTTGTCGTGCTGCAGCTATCTCAGCCCCGTCATCTGCATCTATCAGTCCTGCTTGGTGGTCAAACTTGATTGCTGAGTTGGCCTTTTTTACTTTTTCCCAGTCAGAGCAAATGTATTAATTTTCTGAAAATGCTGACTTGTGACTGATATACAAAATTTGGTGAACAATCTATTTCTTCAAAGCAGTGTTTGTATCATGTTCGTCCACCATTCCTGTGTAGGCAGCTGGTGTCTTAGAATTATGCCAAGAGTCTCATCTGCCTCAGTATATTTGTAATAGTTCGGAGGCACTTCGAAAAGATGTCTGATCTCATTCAGAATAAAAAATAAATTCTCTATTTTGTCATAGAAACTCTGCCCAGATGGAGGCCCTGTTTCCTCTGGGGCACTTGCTGATGCAGTGATCTGATTTGTGACATATGTATCAACTCTTTTAGCATAGTTTTCATGAGATAGTAACCTTCCTGCACTGGTTACTAAGCTGGGGAGACCTCTGTCATGTAGTGCTGTAATTTTCTCAATGAATTTATTCACCTCTGTCTGCATTTCTTGACACCTTCTATCTAGTGTCTGTACATGATTTCTCAAAGTGAGCACTCTCTTTACCAGTAAAATGGTATCAGTTCTGTTAGTGATACCCATTGCTGCCAGCTGGGGGCCAGTGC